>JAKOOJ010000006.1:44294045-49094045 GCA_022577455.1 Arizona elegans | reverse complement strand
GTTTGCTAGTGATTCTTGTTCATTTAGAGTTATTTCATGCTTCTTAAAATTCCATCAATTTCTTAATTTTTTTTATTTTGAACATCTTTCTGGAACTCTTTTTCAGGGTTTTATACTCTTCTTCCAATTTTGCTTGTTTCTGCAATTTCTTTTTGTTCTTTTTTCTCAAATATGTTATTGCCAGACCTCTGATATATGCTTTCATTGTATCCCATACATTTTGAAGTGATGTATCTTCCTTTTTGTTTATTTTAAAGAAGATTTCCAATTCTTTTTCCACAAATTTCTGAAATTCTTTTTCATTTAATATTGTTGTATTCAAAGTCCATCTTGTCTTTTTCTTTTGTCCTTTCCATATTAATGTCATTGGGCTATGATCTGCCCAGATATTTGAGCCAATATTTACTTCTTGCACCATTTCTGTAAGTCCAATTGACATCCATATCATATCTATCCTCGACCACAATAAATGTCTATTTGAATAAAAAGTATATTGACTCTCTTTCAAGTGTTTTTGTCTCCAGATGTCTTAAACACTTAGTTCTTCTATCGTTGTAAAGAAGGCTTTTGGCAGTGCTCTTCTAGATTTTTTATTTATCTTCACTGTTTTGTAGTCTAAATCTGCATCCGTTACAGCATTGAAATCACCAATTATACATACATTTTCATAGTCCAATTCTACAATTTTCCTGTGTAATCGCCAATAGAATTCTTCCTGTTTTTCATTTGGTGCATATAATGCTATCAAAAGTATTTGTTTAGAGTTCATTTTTATTTCTACCATCAAGATCCTGCCTTCCTCATCTTCAAAAATTAATTTAGGTTCTATTTTTTTTTAATATACAATACCACACCTCTTTCACTTTGTTGTATCAATGATGTAAATAAAACTCCTAACTTTGAGTATTGTAATAATTTTAAATGTTGTTTTCTAATATGGACTTCTTGTAGACATATAATGTCCATCTTCAGGCTGTTTAATTTAGTCAATATTCTATTTCTTTTTATCACCGCATTCAGTCCATTTACATTTAGGGATATTGCTTTTATTTCTTCCATATTTGTTACTAGTTTTTAATTTCATTGCCCTAGTCTCTCTTTGTTCCAATGAGTCTTTAGATATCGCCCCTTCTCTGAGGGCCCTTTCCTCTTTAGCTTTTTCATCTTTATCCTTTTCTTCATCTTTCTCTTTTGCAGCACCTACAGCTCCCAAGTCTCCATCCAATGGTCCACAAAATTGTTGATAGAATAATTTCGCTTTCTCAATCGAGTCAAGTCTGTATCTTTGTTCTTGCCATGTCACCATAATCCCTTCGAGTATTAACCATCTAAAACTCACTCCTTTGGATATTAGAAATTTCGTTAAAAATTGGTATTCTCTCCTCAAATCTCTAACTTTTCTAGGTATTTGTCATAGAAGCACAAGTTCTTTATCCTTATGTTTCAGTGCTGTAATCCTTGCTGCTTGTAATATCTCTGTTTTCATTGCCCTCTTTGTAAATCTTACATGTACTTCTCTTGGTAGTTTATTCCTTATTGCATATCTAGTGTATATTCTGAACGCTTGATCAATCTCATTTAAAATCTTTTCCTTGGGTTGTTCCAGGACTTCAGCCAGAATCTCTGCAATTACTTCTGGTAGGTTTTCTTCTTTTTCTTCTTCTATATTTTGGAATCTTAAATAAAATTCAGAAAGTTCCATTTCTAACAGGATAATTGTTCTTTCTTGTGATTTGTCTGTTAAAACCAATTTTTCTTCAATTTTCTCAACTTTTTTCTCTGTCCTTTCTGCTTTTTCTTCTACTTTCTGGATTCTCTCCTCGTTCTTCCCCATCATTTCTTTCATTTCTTTTAATTCCTGTTTTAAATCATCATGAAGTGATTGCATCAAATTTCATAATTCCATCATTGGTTAGAGATTTTGTATAGAACTTAATGAAATTGGTTTTTAAAGTATTGTCTTCCCATGGATTAAGACCTGAAGAGTCAGAAGAATTTTTTTTTTAATTTTTCCTTTCTTCAACCTTTTCATCCCTTTCTTTTTTGTTAAACTGATTTTTTTCATGGATTTTTATTTTAAAATTTACTTCTTCTTTTTTTAAAAAAAATTTGATTTATATGCTGCCCTTCTCCAAAGACTCAGGGCGGCTTACAATGTGCTCAGCAATAGCCTTCATCCTTTTGTATATTTATACAAAGTCAGCTTATTGCCCCCACAACTGGGTCCTCAATTTACCTACCTTAGAAAGGATGGAAGGCTGAGTCAACCTTGAGCCTTGGCGAGATTCGAACCCTGCAGTAATTGCAGGCAGCTGGTCCTAATAACCAGCTTAATAACAGGGTACCTTAAACCACTGTACTACCAAGGCTCTTACCAAGGCTTTTTTGAAACAGTTGGATTATAAATTCTTATTTTCTCCCTCCTTCTAGTTTGCTTTTTTCTTTTTTATATTTTTGAAGGGTAGGGAGGGTTTGAGACTTTTCTTTTTTTATTTTATGCTATTTTACTTTATTATTTCAAATTCAATCATTGGTTGAATTAGATATTTGAATCATAATCAAACCACAAGTGGATTATAATTATTTGGAAAAGTGAAAATGAAGAAATTTACACAGCCAGCACCAAGTCACTCAGCAGCAGAAACGCAGAAAACTTCAGAGATGATGGAAGTGGAGTTGAAAGTAAAAAAAGACAAATGCCAGTTAGCAGTGGAAAAGTGAATTTTTGGGCTCCGGAATACAACCCACCATGGGCAGGCTAAAAGCAATCAGAGAAGCCCCAACCCCAATCAATAGAACAGAACTTCAGGCACTCCTGGGATTACTAATCTTCTACAACATTTTCCTGCCACAGAAAGCCACGATTGCTGAATCTTTACACCACCTAGTGGACAAAAAGACAGACTGGACCTTGGGACAGAAAGAAGTGAATGCCTTCGAACAAATCAAAAGACTGCTGACATCAGACAGCATCCTAGTACAGTATAGTAAAACATTACCAGTGAGACTAACCTGTGACACATCGCCATTTGGAATAGGGGCAATCTTAAGCCATTGCATGCCCAACGGAAGAGAAGCCCCCATTGCTTTCTACTCTCAGACTCTATCCAAACCAGAAAGGAATTACAGTCAGATCGACAAAGAAGCACTGGCTGCAGTGGCTGGAATCAAAAGATTCCATGAATATCTCTATGGGAGGAAGTTCGAGTTGATAACAGACCATAAGCCACTCCTGGGGATTATCGCAGGAGATAAACCTACACCCCACGTGTTATCTCCACAAATGCTGAGATGGACAGAATTCCTCGCCACATATAATTACCAGCTGCTATACAGACCAGGGAAAACGATTGACCATGCAGATGCCCTCAGCAGATGCCTGCTGCCGGAACCAGTGGAAGACCCAGTGCCATCCACAACCATGTTATTGGTAGAGACTCTCACGAACACACAGATCATGGCCACAGACATTGTGAGAGCAACAGGAAGGAACAGGACTTTTGCACGGGTTTTGAATTGGGTATAGAAGGGGTGGCCAGAGACGGGAGTAGACAAGGAATTGAAACCATTCAAGACACGACACTGAACTATTGGGATTTTTTTTTTAAAAAACAAGTTTTATTGGTTTTTTTCTTTTCTCCTCTCCCACCTTCACTCACATCTTTTTTTTTTTTGAATAGAGTGTTGCTCGTTTCTTATATTATACAATTAGTCAAATTAAAATACATTTTACTCAATTACAATTTTTGTCAATATTGTCTTCCCCCCTTTCCTTTTTTTTGAATATACCTTAATATTTCTACACATGCATATATAAACACCTTCTTCATTTATCCCTAAATTCTAACTTTGCTAATTGTACATAATTGTCCTCTTTTATTCTTTAACAATTCATTCTTTTTCCTAATATATTTATATTTGTTTGTTCAGAGCTGTCTTTCTTCCACTTCATCTTCTTTTTTTATTGTACAGCAATCTTTCTCCTCAAACCTAGCCTCTCCCTCTTCTCCTTCCAATTTTCTTTCCCCACCTTCTTCTTCTCTTCTCTACTTCCCCTTCCCTTCTCCTTCTCCTTCTCCTCCTCTCTTCCCCCTGTCTTACCTTCCCTCCTACTCTGCTTTCCCTTCCCTTCCTTCCTCCTTACTCCTCCATCCCTCTCTCTCCCTCCTGCTCTCCTCCAATTCCTTCATCTCTCTCTCTTGCTGTATTCATTTTCAATTTAATGTTTTCCATTGTGGAGTTCAGGCAGCCCCGATCCCTTATGTTTTTAATTATTAACAATATATTTCATCTTATTCTCTTTTTTCCTTCAAATCTTTACTCAAACACTTTTCTAATCTCTTATCTTTTTTACTTTTACCAATATTTTTTTCTGCTTTACTTCTTGCAAGTATAACATTTAAATCATTTTTATCATTTCAATTTCATTCAGTTTTACATTCAATTTCAATCTTTAAATATATTTCTCAAAACATTTTAACAATATATTTCCACTTATTCATAAAATATTCTTAATTTGTCTTCTTTTCTCTTTTTAATTATGTTTCAAATATATAGTTTGGAATATTCCAAATATTACATTTCCCTCAACTGATTTATTCATGTTAAAACCAGTGGTGAAATCTAAAATTTGTTACTACCGGTTCTGTGGGTGTGGCTTGGGGGGGGGTAATGTGACTGGGTGGGTGTGGCCAATTTTTAAAAAAACTTTTAAAAGCATTTTTTCTACAACCTCTTCGGTGAAGAGGTTGTAAAAAAATGCTTTCAAAAGGCTCTGATGATCCCAGCTGAGTTGCCTGATTGGCAGATGCTTTTTAAAAAAACCTCTGCTGATCAGGCAACTCAGCTTAGATCGTCAGAGGCATTTAAAAGAAAAAAAAACCCTTTTTTTCTAAATCACAATAATAAATAAATAAATAAATGAATAAATAAATAAATAAATAAATAATAAAAGCCTTTGACGATCCCAGCTGAGCCGTGCGATCATCAGAGCCTTTTTTTTAAACTTTTAAAAGCATTTTTGGCCGAAGAGGTTGTAGAAAAAAATGCTTTTAAAAGTAAAAAAAAAAAAAGCCTCTGATGATTGTGCGGCTGAGCTGGGCATGGGGGGAGGCAGGGATTTTTGCTACCGGTTCTCCGAATCACCCACCTCTATCGCTACCGGGAGCATTTCACCTCTGGTTAAAATTTATCATTCTGTAAACCTCCAATATTATTGAGCATGTGACATGTATTACAATTTTCCCTTTGTTTCTACTTTTCTTTTCCTTTTTCGTATCTTTTCATTATTAATATTTTGTATATTAAAATCATGAAATCTTTGCCCTTTATTTTCCATCTCCTTTCCCTCTTTCTTATATTTCCACTGTAAATCCCAGTGTTATCATTTATATTTTTAATATTTCTTCTTCTCTTCCACCCTCTTTTCCTTCTTTGCCTTTTGTTTTCCCTTTTTCTTTCTTTCTTTTGTATTTTAAAGTTCTGCACTCTCCTATTTTGCCCTATGTTTCCCATTGTTTCTCCTTTCTCTTTCTTTTTTGTGTCTTTTCATTGTTTATCCTAGTATGCTTATTTTGTATTTTAAAATCATAAACTCTTTTATTTTGTCCTTTATTTCTTATTATTTTCCATCTTTTTTCCCTCTTTTTTATCTTTCCACTGTTAATCTCAGTGTGATCATTTAAGTTTTTTGTATTTTCCCTGTTCCACCCTCTTTTCTTTCTTTGTTTCTTTTTTTGTCCATATTTAATATTACAATTGTTTAATTTTCCATAGTCAGTCTCTTTGTCTTCTTCAACATCCATCTCTCTTTCTTGTTTCTCGTTAGTCATTTCCTTTTCATCTTCAGTGCATTCTAGTTCTTTCTTTGCCTCCTCAGATTTCGATTTTCCATGCAAATTTATAATCATTTCTTTTATTTCCAAACACATCGTCTTTATCAGTTCATTAAGTTCCTTTTCCATTTTATTCTTTCTGGGTTGAATTATTCCAGTTTTAAATTGCATTAAGATCCTTCTTCTATAATCATCAAAGTCTGTCCACTTGTAGGCAAAACGTATCCTCCTTAGTTCTTGCCAGTTATCTTTTTTTAAAAGTTCAAGGTTTTAAAAGTAAAACAATTCTATGTCATGCTCTTCCTTCCCCTGCAGATGTCTCTCTATAATCCACAGTTCCACTCGTCTAATTAACAAATCACCATTTTATTTGTAATCCACATCCATGTTTACCGAGTCAGAAAAGAGAAAAAAATCCAGTTTTCACATCTTCTTTCACCTTTATTTACGAGATTATTTATGGGATATTTACGAGACCGCCTTCTGCCACCAATAGCCTCCCACCGGCCAGTACGCTCGCACAGAGTGGGCCTCCTCAGGGTGCTATGTGCCAGACAATGTCGGCTGGCGACCCCCAGGGGGAGAGCTTTCTCTGTGGCGGCACCCACCCTCTGGAACAACCTCCCCCCAGAGATACGTACAATAACAGACCTCCGGATTTTTCGTCGGGCCCTGAAGACCTATTTATTTCAACTAGCTTGGCTGGCTTGAGTTAAATTTTAAATTGATTTTAAATTGGATTGTTTTAATTCATGGCCAAAATATTTAATTATTTTAAATTGTTTTTAAATTTTGTATGTTCTGTTGTTGTTGTTGTTGTTGTTGTTGTTGTTGTTGTTGTTGTTTTACTTTGGCTGTTCACCGCCCTGAGTCCTATTTGGAGAAGGGCGGTATAGAAATTGAAACAAGTAAATAAATAAAATAAATTTATATATCAGTTTATAATCCCATCCAAATTGAATCTAAATTCCAGATTTACATTTTCATTTGTCAATCACTTTTAATTCTTCATTCGGGTTCTTCTATGGTGCGCTTGTCATTCTCACTTTCTCTTTCCATCTGCCATCTCCCCCCGCTGCTATTTAGCCACAATTTCCATGCCAGGGTAATTTTAATAATAGTTTAGTAGATAAAAATATTTAGAGTTTTCTTTTTATTGTCTGTGGGTTAGCCGATCACTCATCCAACACCAGCACTCTGTCCAAATCTTCCCTTCTGCACATCGCTTGCTCCAGAGGCTCCAGCTTCATGGCGATTCACTCTGATCACCACCCCCATCATCGGCTCAGAGAGAGTTTCTCAGGCTATCCAAGGGAGGATTTGCCTGTTCCTCTTTAGACACCAAGCTGCCTCTCTTTCTTCACTGTCCCTACAGGACAGTTTTGGTCCTAAGACCCCCTGGTGACAGTTCATCTAGCTGGATTTTGTTGAGCTCGTCGGAAGCCAACATTTTCCCAGCCAGTAACACTGCACCGCTTCCAGATTCTCCCATCTGAACTATCAGGATTGAGGGGGTGTTTGTTGTGGGGAGACAATATCATTGTTGAGAAATGATATTCTGGAAATGTTACACAAGGGACATCCAGGGATAGTTATAATGAAGGCATTAGCTAGGAGTTTGGTGGCTGGGCATGGACAAGGAAATAGAAAAATGGGTAGCGACGTGCACACCCTGCCAAGAATCTCAGCCACCACCACACGCAGCACCTACACACGATTGGGAAAGCCCTAAAACACCATGGTCCCGCATATACATTGATTTTGCAGGACCCTGCCAAACACATTTTTAATCACTGTTGATGCATATTCTAAATGGCTAGAAGTAAATCTCATGTAATTGAACAGAATAGAAGCAGTCATCTGAGTTCTACAGAGACTATTCATAACACATGGGTTGCCCAACTTAGTAGTCTCTGATAATGGGCCACAATTTACTGCCAATCAATTTGAAATGTTCCTAGCTAGCCAGGGGACTAGCACTGTCCATGCTGGGAAAACCGTCCACTAATGGAAAAGTGGAACGGATGGTGAGAATGACCAAGGAAACACTAGCTAGATTGGGCCCCGGGGACATCCAAGCAAAAATAGACAAATTACTAAGCATACAACACATAACTCCCAGTGCAACCATGCACAGAAGTCCCGCAGAACTATTGATGGGGAGGAAGCTGAGATCCAACTTAGACAGACTACATCCCCAATACAAGGTAGAAAATCCAGTAGATTCAAGTAATAAATATAGACAGTTCCAAGTGGGGGATAAGGTATATGTGAAGAAATTTAGCAGAAACCCCCTATGGGTTTTGGTGAAAATAATTCAAATCACGGGTCTGTTATCAAACAGAATAGAAACAGAGGACGGCCAAGGGTGGAAAAGACACATAAACCAACTCAGAGTCTGAATAGTTAGAAGCAAACAGGAGACACAAGAGGAAGCACAGGAGCAAGAAAGGAGACACTACATGGAAACCACAGAAACAGACCAGGCCCTACACAATACACAAGCAAATGCTCAACAACAACACTCAAACCCGAATAGGTTATAGGCACTTATCTGAGGTCCAACAATGAGTCCCTGAAGTCAGAGACAGTCCACCAGTCCAGCAGGGGAATGAAGAAATAAATATCCAAAATATAGGCCCACGCCAATAGCCGAGTTCGAGAGAATTCCAGGAGTACCCACAGGAGAGACACAGAACCCAACCTCTCTCTGTGAAGTCGCTGAATCAACTGAACTGTGCAGGTCATGTCGTGTCCAAAAGTGACCCGCCTACTTGCATGATTACATTGTCTGAACAGAGCCTGATTGGTCGGTTCCAGCCTAGAGGGGAGGAATAGATGGGCCACAACACTTAACACTCCTCCCCTCTAGGGTGGCACTGACCAATCAGGCTCTGTTCAGACAATGTAATCACGCAAGTAGTCAGGTCGCTTTTGGGCATGACTTGACCTGCACAGTTCAGTTGATTAGATGGGTACAGGAACCAATAAGGAGCCAGTAGATAGAGCAGGAAAATTCAATGTGCATCAGTGGCTGAAGCTGCGGACAGCTCCGGTTTAAAAAGGGCTGCTGCGGCTCGGATTGCCATTGCTGTACTGGAGCTGAATAAAGCTGTTTGCACTGCCGGATGTGTCCTGTGTCCTCTGTCTGCACTCAGTATTCAACAGGTGAATTGATGCCATTCATGTTTAGTGATAGCATCTTTATTTCATCTTCCATCCTATTATTTGTCTGTTGGTCTTAGTCCTCTCCTTGCTCTGTTCTCGGTTTGTGCTCTAGTTCTGGCTCCTTCTCTTGCCTGAGGTTCTATTTCCTTCTGATCTCTTGTATCTTGTTCTGTGATTTTTTCCTCAGATATCTGATCTTCCTGGCTTTTACTTTCTCCTTCGTCTCTACTATCTTGTTCATCCTTGCCATTTATATAATGGTTGTAGAATTCCTGTGCTTTTTCCAAGGTGTCAATCCGGAATTTCTTCTCTTGCCATGTTATAACATCCCCTCTAAGATGAGCCATCAAAACATAACTCTATATTTTTTATAGCTGAGTGGAGACGAAGTGGTAACTTCATCTTTGCTCTCTTATTCTTCTGTTTCAACACTATAATCTCTTTTCCTTTATACATCGGGGGGGGGGGTCTTTTCTTGTTTTACTGTATACTTCATCTCTGGTTTTCTTTCTCACAAATTTCACATGAACTTCTCTCGGGAGTTTATGCCTCCATGCATAGTTCGTATGGATCCTGTATGCTTCATCAATTTTGTTTTCCAGCTCCTGTTTACTTTTTTGCAGTGGTTCCGCTAGATGTTCAGTTGTCAGTTAAGGGAGTTCTTCTTCTTTGCTTTCCAGAATGTTTTGAAAAAGGAGGTAAAACATTGATTTTTCCATCTCTATAGCTATAGCTTCTTCTAACTATAGCTTCTTCTAATTCTCTATGTTCTGCACCATTCTATTTGTTACTATATCTATTTTTTCCCCATATGCTCTGTTTTAACCTCTACCATCTTTATCTTTTGTTCATTTTTAGTTATCATCTCTTGCATTGTGCCAATTTCATCATCTAGCTTATGTATCTCCCCCTTAACTTCTCCCATATCATTCTTAATGTCTTCGTGATCATTTGTCATAACATCCTGCATTTTGAGCACTGTTTCCTGTATTGCCAATAGAGTTGACTGCATATTCTGTAGATTAACGGTAGAGCCAGATTTTTTTGCCTCCTAACATAGCTTCCACAGATCTGTTGTGGCTCACCAGTGGCTTGCGTGGATTGTTGCTGATCCCAATGATGAGGAGACTGGTGTGGTGTCATGCCAGCAGCCTGTGCAGCCAGCACTCGAGTCGGACAGTGAGGAGGCTGAAGAAGATGTGGTGCCAGAGGCAGGGATTCAGCCAGGGCCTTCAGAACCTCCACAGGCTCCTTTAAGTGAAGAGGATGAAGTGGAGGAGCCTCTTCTCAATGCACAAGCACGCAGAGCTGCCAAAAGGCAGGAGTGGTTACTCAGGAGAAGGTCTCCTTGAGAGTAAGGTTTGGGGCTAATTGGCCACTCCCTTAGCCTATTTAAGTTTGCACACAGCTTCTAAAAAGCTGCAGAAAACAATGCATGTTCGCTCGATGATCATTGAATCTGGATTTTCTTTGCAAACCTTGCTTCTGGGCTTTTTGCCAACTCTTGTAAGACTTTATCTTTCTGTGGAATTTCTGGCAGGTTGTTAAGGACGTTTTAGTTAACAGCCTGAGTTTGTAAAAAAACTACGTATGTAAGTAAATTGAGTTTGGTTTATAGTTTGTGTGTGCTGCATTCTCTGGGATCCGTAGCTGGGGCAGAACAAGATCTTGATCCTGAGTGGGAAGCTGTTATTGAAGTTATTCCCCCCCTCCCTATTTTAGTGACTGTGGTAGTTGTGCTTGTCATTTTAATATTTTTAAAGAAATTTTTCCGCAGTATCATATAATCAACCATATTCTTCTATTCCTCTCTTTCAATCTCTATCCTTCCTTAATTCCTCTAAATTCTTTCCATACAATTGTTATAATACCTTCTGTTAATCTCTTGATATAGGCATTGGTTGATTTATTGCCAATTTCTAACAATTAATTAATTGATAAATAATTAATAATAAATAATTCTTAAATGCACTCCTTTCTTTCTTTTCTTTTTTATTGCAAAAGTTTTACAATTACATTTTCACCCCTTCCCCCCCCAACCCACCGCAACCCTCCCAACCCCATCTTCCCTAACCCTCCCTAACCCTCCCCTCCCCCCAGACTTCCACACAATATCAAGAAAAAAAAACCCTTTATATAAAACTTGAACCCCTCCCTTCCCCCTTGTAATTTCATCTTCATTACATTAAAATATTTCTATCTTAATATAACATTTTCAGATAAAGGCTATTTGATACTTCCTGGTTTGATATTTGTTCTGAACATAATCTATCCACTTTTTCCATTCCCATTCATAAGTCTCTTGTGAACAGTCTTTTAAATATGCTGAAATCTTCGCCATCTCTGCAAAGCTGGCCATCTTCAAAGTCCAATCCTCGATAGTGGGCAAAGCTTCATTTTTCCAGTATTTACCTATCAATAATCTCGCTGCTGTTATCATGTACAATATCAGTTTTGTTTCACCCAATGTAAAACCCTTAACTATACCCAATAAAAATGCACTCCTTTCTTAAAGTTCAATTACAACTATCAGCCTTAAGTATATTTCTATATATATACTACAGTGTTATATAGATATTATAAAAAGGGAACTTACAGTTATGTTCAATAGTTATACTTCTGACTTAATGTCCCGATAATCTCCAATACTGTTTGTCTTATGATTGAATAAAAATATATAAATATGCAGATCTAAATATATATAACTGTGTCTGAGTATAAAGGTAGGCAAAAGTTAATATAGCTTATAAATGTTTCAGTAAATATATAGGTATAGATCTATAAATATTCCAATAAATATATATAAATATACAATTATAAATATTTCAGTGAGTATATAAGTATAGATATATTAATATATAAATATTTCAATATACCTTATATATATTTGTTTTCTTTTCTTTTAATAGGCCTTTATGTGTATTTCTCTTTAGCCAGGTTCTTCCTATGTAAACCAAGATTTTTATGCAGCCCTAGTTCAGTGAAATCACAATCCACTAGTTTCTAGGCTTTTTTCAGGCAGCCAGCAAGCACCCTGCTGCCCATTGGGAGACTAAGGAGACTAAGATAGATCTATTTCAGACTTATTAGTCCATATCAGTTAGCCACACCCTCATCCCATGTATCCTCCTTGTAAAGGTACAGTATTTGTTTTCTTTTTCTTTTCTTTTTTTTTGTAGGCCTTTATCCGTATTTCTCTTTAGCCAGGTTCTTCCTACGTGAACCAAGATTTTTATGCAGCCCTTCTTCTGCCATTCTCAGGGTGGATTTCTTCTGTCTATATCCAGAGGGCTCCTCTTGCCAAACAGGAGCTTGCACTACTCCTCAATCAAACTCCGAGGAAACCCCTCTACCTCACCGATCTCTCCAAGATCCAAGCTGCCCGTAGAAGCCTCAAAACACAAAAAATCAGGTATGAACAAGCAGAGCCCCGCCGGAAGTCCACAAAATTATTTTTTAATATTCCAATCTCCAGTGGTTAGAAGGTAAATATGTATAGTTCAACAGTTATTTCCCTTTATTTCAATATTTATTGCCAAGTTGCAAAAAATCACTATCATCAGCAGATGGCGCTCTTTATTTCACTCTGCTGCCTCTCTGCTTTTATTTTGACTCTGCTGCCACTCTGCTTTTATTTTGACAAGTCCAATTTATTTCTCTTGCTTAGTTTAACTTATAACTCCGTTACTTATGGCAAATTAATTGAAGAAAAGGTAGGTTTATAGTTCCAGCATCTTAATATGCCTTCTTAATATCACACCTTTGGTTTTGGGGTTTCCATTTCCAACTTAATTTTCTTTTTAAAGATATATTTACTTCTTTAAATTTCCAATATGCTTTTTCACAATAGTTACATGCCACTGTAACAAATTGTTCTAAAAGGTATTCTTAAATTTTTGGGGGTTCTGGCTTCAGCTGTAAATCTTTTCTTACCCAGACGACAAACCATTCACCATTTCACTCCTCCTGCACAAACTTATTGTTTCTGGCTGTTCCCTGGCTTCATGTCAGCCATTTTAACTGCCGCTGCTCCTAGTCTTCAGATGAAGAGGCTTCCGGTTGAACTTCCAGCACCTTTGGAAGCAAGATCCGTGACCTCCGCGGGTCCGTTCTGAGCTCTCCCTGTCAGGGGCTTCATTTGAAGCCATAGCCGCCTTGGAGGGGTGGTGAAGCAAAGGGGGACCACCTTGCAGGTTGAGGGGAGCCGCATCTGCCATCCCTGGCCCTGTCTGTCCTTACATATACATACCAGCCATTCACTTGAACTCTGTCTGCATTACTGTTTCATTTATAGTTTTTGATATGGAGCTGCCAAGTTAACATAGGACTGCAGAAGCTTCTGTTGCCAAATATTTCTCAAGTAGTGAAAATTACCCTCTGCAAATGGCTGTAGTAGTCAGCAGTCAAACTGAGATATCTCTGAATCTCTTAATATGATTTGGGATGATATGAATAATTTAATGTGATGAGCTGGCTAAAATGAAGAAAAAGGGAGGCCCCTTTACACCAACTGGATTGCCAGTTTTGATCTGTTTTCTGTGCTCTGTCTGACCTGAAGCAAGGCAAGGTGAATAGTTGAACAGAAAGCCTGCAGCATTTAACAATTGTCTCCTTCAAAAAGCTTAAAGTCTGTGAATTATTTATTAGTGATTCAGTATGTCTCTTCTGTTTTCAGGAGATACTGACCAAACAAGAATGGATTCTAATTTATTGCTTAACATCAGGGAGACAAATCAAATTAACTTTTTTAAGAACAGAGAATAAAAATGCCTGTTTTAAAATTTGAAATCCTAACTAATGCCACTAAATGAATATTTACTGACCAAGTGCCTTAAAGATACTTTAAAAATGCAGCATTCTTTCACATTTAATCTAAAATGCTTGCAAGATCAGAGACCATGAAGGACCCCTCAATCTAAAATACATTTTATTGAAATTAACAATGTAGGATAGATATCTATAAAGAAAAATATTTGTAATTCAGGGTTGAAATGAGGGCTCCTTGGTGCTCTCTGACCTTGGCTTTTTTCTTGCAGACATTTTATTATCCAAACTAGGTAACATCATCAGTGCTGCAAGCCCCTCAGATACATATCTACTTAGTAGTAAATTCCATTTAGTTTAGTGGTTTTGTTTTCCAGTTTGCATAGGACTGCTGCCTAAGATGGATTTGTCTAGCAAGCATCCTGGGGTAGAAAGTAAAGTTTATAACAAACATAGCCACATTACACTTATATATTTATAAACTTAAGAATATATATTTTCTTAAATTTCTCCCCATATGTCTGTGTGTATATGGGTGTGTGTATATATAAAACTCTGTGAAGATCTCAATATATGATCACAAAAAATTGTCAAAAAAAGATATCAAGAATTCTTTAAATTACAGTTTAAAAATCCATTGTCAATTAATATCATCAATATTTCATAGATAACGACAAGTTTCTAATATCCTGTTTCAAGAATATATCAACAGAAGCTTGTGCAAGTTTTTAACAAGTCTCAAGTTTGATTTCAAGTTTGAATTGTTTCCAGAAACAATTAAAAATGCACCTTGTCCAGAGGGCATTAATGCGAAGTATTGTATGGGATTGCAGATAGTGTGCGTATCCGTGTGTGTGTGTGTGTGTGTGTGTGTGTGTGCGTGTGGATAGATTGATAGTAGATAGTAGATGGATGATAGATAGATAGATAGATAGATAGATAGATAGATAGATAGATAGATAGACATAGACACACATACATATATACAATACATACATATAGATGAGATAGACAGACAGACAGACAGACATATAAACATATCTACTTAGCAGTAAATTCCATTTAGTTCAGTGGTTTTGTTTTCTAGTCTGCACAGGACTGCAGTCTAAGATGGATTTGCAAGCATCCTGAGGTAGAAAGTAAAGTACACATATATCTAGATATAAATGTAAAGATGTCTTCAGATTTTATTCTGCTAGTTGTGACCTACTGTAGGGCTGTTCATCTCCATTTCAAGGCCATTGAGACAGCACTGTCCAAAGACATTTCCATGGTCATGTGGCCAGCATGACATCATAGAGCATTGTTATCTTCCCACCTAAGTGGTACCTATTTATCTACTTGCATTTGTATGATTTTAAACTGATAGGTTGGCAGGAACTCACCCTGTCATTTGTAGCTCAAGTTTCAAACCTGGGCTGCCAGTTTTCCAGCTTACAAGTCCAGCATCTTAATTGCTGAGCAACCATACCATCATCCCCCCGCGCTCTCTCCTGTCGTCCATCCATCCATCCATCCATCCATCCATCCATCTATCTATCTATCATCTATCTATCTCTGTAAGAACTTTAGATAATTACATATAAATACTAGCTAAACTGATCTTCCTTTGTTAATATTTACTTACCTAAGGAGATAAAAAGAATAATTACAGGAAGGCAAAAAAAGCAGTGGGAATGTCAGATCTGTCATAGCTCAGACACCTATCTGCCCTGTGCTTTGATTTACCTTTGGGGGAATGTGTAAGGGGAGAGGGCCATCTGTTTTGCCTCAGTTCTGAAGCCCCCTAAAAGAAGTGCCTGGGAACAGTTCCTTATCTCCTTCCCAGGATGACCGTTTCCACAACATCTTTGCACCTGTGGATTGGCTTATTCAACATCAGACTGAGGGGAGGGGTTTCTAATTCCTTTATCCTAATGGAATTGCCTAAGGGGAACTTAAAGCCTGCTTTGCTTTTGTCTTGCAATCACTTCCTTTCAATAAAAGATTCCTTATGAAATGCTGCTATCTCAAGAGTTTGTACTTTTTTGAATGGGGAGTAATATTCATACGGATTAAGAATCAGGTTCAAATTCAGGCCCCCAGTGGGAGGGAACTGCTCTTCGTTGTGATATAACGAACATTCTGGTAAAGTCTGTTCTTGAATGGAAGTTTTTACTGGGTGAGGAAGGTGGGAGACGGGGAACTCGTAACTGTATCCCTCAGCTTGGAGCTTGTAAACCAACTTCATCATTGGGGAGGGACAAGAAGTCCAGGACCATGTTGTACTTGGTGTAGCTTGTTCTGTCTTGTAGGTAGTGGAGGTTCCATCCAGAAATGATGCCATCTAAACTGCCAAAAATGTTCTCTACCAGCCAAGGAAAGATGGCATAAAGTTCCTTGGCAGGAAAACCTTCAATAATTGTTGTGAGATCATGCCACCTCTGAGCAAAAGGCTTGGTCAGACAGTCAGCCTTTAAATTAGCCAGCAGGTAGCTGGGCAGAGGGAAAGGTGGGGTGGCCAGCTTGGGGTTCTTGGTGTAATGCGGCATGACCCTCATGGTGGAGGAGTGGTGGCCAGCCCTCTGCGGCATATGGGGGAAACCTTGAATGGGGAGTAGAGGCAAGACCTTACAGCAGTGGTTCTCAACCTTTCTAATGCTGCGACCCTTTAATACAGTTCTTCAAGTTGTGGTGATCCCCAACCAGGGGTGGGTTCTAAATTATTTTACTACCGGTTCTGTGGGCATGGCTTATTTTGTGGGCGTGGCTTGGAGGTCATGTGACTGGGTGGGCGTGGCTATGTGTATAGGGACTACTTAGAGGGCTGAAAAAAGTCATTTCTGACAGGTCCTCGCACTTTTGACTGGTCCTCACACTTATGACCTTCCTCACATTTATGCCTGTGCAGCATTCTTAACAGCCATGTCACTCATTTCACAACTGCTTCTCTTCACCATGGTGATAAGATAGGGCAAAAAATTTAAAATGTGAGGACAGTCGTAAGTTCGAGGACTGGTCAAAAGTGCGAGGACCAGTCAAAAATAACTTTTTCAGCTCTGTGAGTAGTCCCTGTGCACAAAAGGACTACCCAGAGGGCTGAAAAAAGTGATTACTGATAGGTTCTCACACTTTTGACCAGTCTTCGCACTTATGACTGGTCATCATTTATGCCCATTGTAGCATTCTTAACAACCGTGTCACTCATTTCACAATTGCTTCTCTTCACCATGGTGACAAGATAGGGCAAAAATGTAAAATGTGAGGACAGTCGTAAGTTCGAGGACTGGTCAAAAGTGCGAGGACCAGTCAAAAATAACTTTTTCAGCCCTCTGAGTAGTCCATATGCACAAAAGGACTACCCAGAGGGCTGAAAAAAGTAATTTCTGACAGGTCCTCGCACTTTTGACCGGTCTTCGCACTTATGACTGGTCATCATTTATGCCCATTGTAGCATTCTTAACAACCATGTCACTCATTTCACAACTGCTTCTCTTCACCATGGTGACAAGATAGGGCAAAAACATAAAATGTAAGGACAGTCGTAAGTTCGAGGACCGGTCAAAGTGCGAGGACCAGTCAGAAATAACATTTTCAGCCCTCTGAGTAGTCCATATGCATAAAGAATACAGCAATAGAGAGGGAAGGGAAGGGAAATTAGAGTAGGAGTGAGGGTAAGAGAGGGAGGAAGAAAGGAAGAGAAGGAGAAAGGAAGAGGAAGTAGGGAGGAGAAGAAGAGGGGGAGGAAGAGAAAGTAAGAAGGAAAGAAAAGAGCCTTGGTAGTACAGTGGTCTAAGGCACCCTGTTTTAAGCTGGTTATTAAGACCAGCTGCCTGCAATTACTGCAGGTTCGAATCTCGCCAAGGCTCAAGGTTGACTCAGCCTTCCATCCTTTCTAAGGTAGGTAAATTGAGGACCCAGTTGTGGGGGCAATAAGTTGACTTTGTATAAATATACAAAAGGATGAAGGCTATTGCTGAGCACATTGTAAGCCGCCCTGAGTCTCCGGAGAAGGGCGGCATATAAATCAAATTAAAAAAAAGAGAGAGAGAGAGAGAGAGAGAGGTGGTAGGTTTGAGGAGAAAGATTGCTGTACAATAAAAAAGATGAAAGGAAAGAAAGCCAACCCCAAACAAATATAAAGATATTAAGATAAAGAATGAATTGTTAAACGTTAAAGAATAAAAGAGAATAAATATGAATAAATAACAATAATTAGAAACACACATACAAACATACAATGTATTTTCTTTGAACAGAGTATTTGGCCGGTTCACAAATTTAAACAGTTTAGTCATTTCAATTAAATTTACAATTTCTATATTTCCTTTTTGCCATATTTATTCCTCATCTATTTTTCTAAAAAACCAATATTACCCTTCATCCTCATCTCTAATCTTAATTAAATTCAATTTTTCCCTTCTATTCTATATTATACCCCTTCCCATTGTCATCTATTTTTATATCCATCCTCACATTGGTTAATTATGTAATATTATAATTGTTTAATATAAATTCAACATTTTAATATAAATCAATTAGTTATATAACTACCTTTTTTGTATATTAATCAATATGAACATGAATATTCCAATTATTTCCATGCAATCCAATTTCTTACAAATCAGTTAATTATATTTACCAATAATAATAAACCAAATAATTTCCCCCATATATTCCTCCAAACCACAACTTAACCATTTCTGCTTTCAACACAATGTACAATTAATAGTATCTCAATTATTACAATTCCCTAGTTAAATAGAGCTTTTTTTCTTTTGTGTTTTAAAATCTTGAACTCTCCACTTTTTCCCTAAATTTCCCATTGTTTGCACCTACCTTTTTTGGTGAGGAAAAAGAAAAGAAATCTGCCTGCCTAATTTTCCAACATTGTAGCAACAGCAAAGCCAACAGCCTGCTTTACTTTCAGTTTCGTTTTTCAGCATAGCTGGGGAAAAAAATTGCTCCAGCACTCTTTGCAAACAAGCAGCAGAGCCCTGAGCAAAACAGCTGAGAGCAAATCAGCTGAGAGTCGGGAGCCAATCTAATCAAGGGCTAATTAGCCTATGCTGCAGCTCCGCGGGCCAATAAAATTACAAAAAAACCACCAAACCATTTGTTAAATTGCTGGCTCGCCCGCCCCTCGCCCACCACTATTTATTGGCAATAAATAGTGGTGCAGAGGGGCGGGGCAAGGGCCGGGGCAGAACCGGCAGAATCCCACCACTGGCTATAGGGTGGCCCTTTGAAGCCCCACGGCAAGAATTTAAACATTTTTTTTTCCTCTAGCCATCAACTGGGACTCAGGAGGCAGCAATAGATTGGGAGTGGGCGGGGTAAGCGAAGGGCCGGCGATCCAACAAAGCAGGGAGTGAGGGTGAGTGAAGGCATGGGGGGGGTGAGAGAGGGCTTTGGCGACCCCTGTGAAATGGCCGTTCGACCCCCAAAGGGGTCGCGACCCCCAGGTTGAGAACTGCTGACGTAGAGAGAGGAATTTTTTTTGTACGTATATTTTTGCACCAGATGGTGAAGTATCAGGATATGATCCACCATAGATCTTCCTTCTCTAAAACCGGCTTGTTCATCCTTGATTATCCCCCCTGAAATTAGCCAATCCTGGAGTTTATAGTTTAGGTGTTTAGCATACAATTTACTAAGAACACTCAAAAGACTAATGGGTCTATAATTTCCTGGATCATTTCTATTACCCTTTTTATAGATTGGTATAATAATTGCTAATCCCCAATCTCTTGGCATACGGCCCATTTTATCTATAAATGTAAACAACGATGCTAAAAGTGGGGCCCACCAACTGGTGTTCTTTTTGATTATTTCTGGGAGGACTTTATCAGCACCAGGTGCCTTATTAGCCTTAAGGGATTCGATCAGCCGGGATACCTCTTCTGGTGTGACAGGGGGCCAATAAGCAGTTTGGTCCAAACTAATTTGGCTCTCCTTAGTTAAATAGTCGGGGTCTGTATATAACTCTCTAAAATATTCTTCCCAGGCCTGAATTGGTACCTGATTAGTTGGGGGTAGAGGGGATTTCCCCAATCCTCTGGTGATATATCAAAAAAGGGATGTATTTTTTGTCCTGTAATTAATCTCTGCCAAGACTCCTTCAAAGCCGCACTTTTCTTTTCTTTTAGGAGGATCTTATATTGTGTTTTCAACTGTTTTAAGAAGTGAGTGTGATCCTCAGAACGGTCATTTTTACTTCTTCTGTACTCCTTATTTTATATCCTTTTTAATTGCATGTAATCTCTATCAAACCATTTTTTGTTCTTTAAAACTGGCTTTTTGGAGTGAGCTAGTATTCTCTTAGTGACAACTGATTTCAAATTTGAAATTAATGTTTCAAACTCTTCTAAGTATTCAAACTGATTTCTTAGTAGAGATGTGTGTAATTCTATGGTTTCTGGACCTAACATCCACTTAGTAATTTCCTTTGCATTTTTCTCGGTCCATTTAATTTTTAGCTGGGTATTCTGGCTCTCTAATCTGGGTAGGTAGATTGAGCCAACCCTTAGTAATTTCTGGTGTAATATAAGAGTAAGGATAAGTGAATCATGATCGGTTTCCAGACGCAAGTCTACCTCCATCTTCTGCAAGAACTTCAGGAGGTTGTATGATATTATTCAGTAATCAACTGTGAATTTTCTTCCTACTCCTCGATAAGTATAGTCTGCTGGGTAGCTGCCCCATGTGGAACCGTTCAGGATACAAAGGTCCAAGCGTACAGGGAATGGGAGCAAGTCTTGAAGGTGACATCTGGGCTGAGTTCGAACCTGTTTCCGTAGAGGAAGTGGACAGGATAGTGGGTAGATTGGGAGCCTCCACGTGTTTGTTGGACCCATGTCCCTCCTGGCTTGTCGCGGCAACCAGAGAGGGGACCAGAGACTGGATCCAGGCGATTACTAACACATCTTTGAGGGTGGGGTCTTCCCTGCCATACTCAAGGAGGCAGTGGTTTGTTCCCTCCTCAAGAAGCCAGCCCTAGATCCGGCCTCCTTAAACAACTTTTGTCCTGTCTCCAATCTTCGCTTTGTAGCGAAGGCATTGGTCACCCTGGTGAATGATCTCTGGCAGGCCCAGGATGGGGGTTGTTCCTCTATTCTGGTGCTACTTGACCTCTCAGCGGCTTTTGATACCATCGACCATTGTATCCTACTGCGATGGCTCTGTGGATTGGGAGTAGGGGGAACTGTGCTACAGTGGTTCTCCTCCTATCTCTCAGGCTGTATGCAGTTTGTTTGGATGGGGGGGTCAGAGATCCTCCCCTAGGCCCCTCATGTATGGGGTACCACAGGGGTTGGTTCTCTCCCCCCTGCTCTTTAACATCTATATGAAGCCACTGGGTGAGATCATTTGTGGTTTTGGGGTGAGGTATCATCAGTACACTGATGATACCCAACTGTATATCTCCACCCCGGACCAACCCAGGGATGCCCTTTCCATGATATCTAAGTGCCTGGAGGCGGTATAGGTCTGGATGAGTAGAAACAGGCTCAGACTCAACCCCTCCAAGACTGAGTAGCTGTGGATCCCGGCATCGCCTGATCTAGTTACCCCATCACTTTTGATGGGAGGGGAGTTATTTACTCCCTCTGAAAAGGCTCGCAATCTTGGTGTCCTCCTTGATTCACGGCTGTTCCTGGTGGATCATCTAACAGACTTGACAAGGGGGGCCTTTGCACAGGTTCGCCTAATGCACCAGTTGCGGCCTATCCTAGACAGGGATGCCCTCCGTACAGTCACTCAAGCTCTCATTGTCTTTTGGTTGGATTACTGCAATGCCCTCTACATGGGGCTGCCCTTGTGGTGCACCTGGAGGCTCCAGCTGGTCCAGCATCCGGCCGCACAGGTTGTTACGGGAGCTTCCCGTTACTCCCGTGCAACACCTCTCCTGCGCAAGCTGCACTGGCTGCCAGTGGCCTTCCGGATCCACTTCAAGGTCCTGGTATTGACCTATAAAGCCCGACATGGCATGGGCCCGGGATATTTGCAGGACCACCTCCTACTGGCCTCCCACCGCCCAGTGCGTTCACATAGAGCCTTCTCCGGGTGCCGTCGGCCAGACAATGTCAGCTGGCAACCCCTAGGATGAGGGCGTTCTCTGTTGCTGCACCGACCCTCTGGAATGGGTTACCCACCGAGCTCCAGACGGCTCCCGATCTCCGCACTTTCCACACTGGCCTGAAGACATGGCTGTTCCAGCAAACTCCCTGATCAACTACGAGGTTTTAATTTTGGGGATTTTAATTTTCATATTGGTTTTAGGTGTTATTGTTGTTGTTTTATTTGTGTGAGCTGCCCAAGTCCTTCGGGAGAAGGGCGGCATATAAACTTTAATAATAAATAAACAAACAAACAAACAAACAAACAAATAAATAAATAAATAATCTGTTTTACACACAGTCCTGCCTGATTTGCCTTAGGGTCTTTAAATTGTCTGGGATGCAGGGGTTCTCCTGGTACATTCTCATCATAATGGATCTTAAATTGATTAAATAATGCTTGATCGTTTGGGCCCATCCTAGCGTTTAAGTCCCCCCCAATAATTATTGCTGCTGTAGGGTATTTATCTAAGCAGCCCAGGATAAAATCTTCTATGCCGTCCCAAATCTTGTTGATCAAATTATTCTTATTGAGTGGGGGAATATAGATATTGAAAAGCAAAATCTTCACCTGTTTAAATAAGAGTAAGGTAGTCACAAGCCATGGCTGCAAAGGTGGCAGTGATACACATTTAAATTGCAAGGATGTATTCACTAATGTCACAATACCCCCTTTAGCTCTCCCCCCCCACCTGGGACAGCTGGGATAGAGTTAACCCAATAATCATCTAACTGTATCTCTGCAGACCCAGGTTTCCTGTAAGAAGAGAATGTCAAATTGTGATATATAGTCAAAAAAAAGTTGGTCTTTTGATGGAACAGTCCAACCCGCTATATTCCAGATTATGATGGAGAGGGGATCCTCTTTTGCAACTCATCAGGAAATTTGATTTTACAAAGGGAAGTTGTATGGTTATTGCAATGACTTGAGGTGTCATCACACATGAAATTGGCCTTTTCTAAAAGGAGGGGTGCCCCATCTAAATTCTGTGTCGACTCCTGGTAAAATTGTT
This sequence comes from Arizona elegans, assembly GCA_022577455.1. NCBI lineage: Eukaryota > Metazoa > Chordata > Lepidosauria > Squamata > Colubridae > Arizona > Arizona elegans. The sequence goes on along the minus strand of JAKOOJ010000006.1, from coordinate 49,071,170 downwards.
CAGGGTAAGAGGATTTAGCACCAGCTAACAGGCTTGCCATTCTGATATCTCTTCTCTAGGGGTAGAGCAGGGGGTTATTCAGTCATGCTCCATTCGGCTTTGAGCTGATAACACTGATGTGGGTCCTCTCTCGATTTCTTGATGTGGTGCTAAAGGAATCATAGGATCATCATCATAATGGCCCCTGTGTGTCTTGGCTTCTGTTTTCCATGATCTCATTTTCAGGTAAATCCTTGCCCCTTGGGGGAGAAGTAAGAGGCTCAATTATAGGGAAACCGGATCAATAAGTGGTTCAGCTGTATTGATTATGTCCAATAAGGATTTCTTTAAATTTTCTAACTTGAATAGTATGTTATCTTGTTCTTTCCTTGGAAGAGCGCCAAAAGCATTATTTATTTATTTATTTATTTATTAAAATTTATATGCCGCCCTTCTCCCGGAGGACTCGGGGCGGTTCACAACCATCACGTAGAGTAAAAACAATAGCAATAACAATAAATAAAGTTTTAAAAAATACAATTAAAATCCCACAATTAATTAAAAACTCCCAACAGATCAGAAAATTTGTTTAAAAAGCCATGTCTTCAGGTCTTTGTGGAAAGAATGGAGGTCAGGGGCTGTATGGAGCCCAGTGGGTAATTCGTTCCAGAGGGTTGGTGCGGCCACAGAAAATGCCCTCATCCTGGGCACTGTCAGCCGACATTGTCTGGCAGATGGCACCCAGAGGAGGGCAGTCCTATATGAGCGCACTGGGCGGTGGGAGGCCAGTAGGAGGTGCTCCTGCAAGTACCCTGGGCCCATGCCATGAAGGGCCTTATAGGTAAGTACCAGCACCTTGAAGCAGATCTGAAGGACCACCGGCAACCAATGCAGCTCGTGCAGGAGAGGTGTCACCCGGGAGTAACAGAAAGCTCCCATAACAACTCACGCAGCCGCATTCTGGACCAGCTGGAGCCTCTGGGTGCACCACAAAGGCAGCCCCATGTAGAGAGCATTGCAGTAGTCCAAACGAGAGATAACAAGAGTGTGAGTGACTGTAAGGAGGGCATCCCTATCTAGGAAGAGTCGCAACTGGCGCATCAGGCGAACCTGTGCAAAAGCCCCCCTGGATACGGCCATCAGATGATCCACTAAGGACAGCTGTGAATCTAGGAGGACACCAAGGTTGCGAACCCTATCAGAGGGAGTCAACAACTCCCCTCCCATCAAAAGTAATGGGGCCACTAGATCCTGGGATGCTGGCATCCACAGCCACTCTGTCTTGGAGGAGTTGAATCTGAGCCTGTTCCTGCCCATCCAAACCCCCACCGCCTCCAGGCACTTAGACATCACGGAAAGGGCATCCCTGGATTGGTCCGGGGTGGAGATGTAAAGCTGAGTATCATCAGCATATTGATGGTAACTCACCCCGAAACTCCGAATGATCTCACCCAGCGGCTTCATATAGATGTTAAAGAGCAAGGGGGAGAGAACCAAACCCTGATGAACCCCACAAGTAAGGGGCCTTGAGGAGGATCTCTGCCCCCAATTAATGAGACCGGTTTCTGTGCTGTTAAGTACATCTTCCTCTCTCTTTTCCAAGGTTGAGAATGCGGAAGAGACAGCAACTTTGGGAGCTCGCATGTTAACAATTAAGGGTTTAACCCTTTCCTCACAGAAAACTGATGGGAAAGATTTGAAAGGAGGCTAGATGTGCCTTCATCTTGAATAGCATCAGTGGTATAGCCAGCTGTTTGAAAGAGAAGAATTCACTTCCAATTTGGGGCCTCAGGAAGCCACTCCACAGCACAGTGATCAATCTGCCCCCCGTGACAGTAAAGAAGCTGGCTTAGGGAATTTAGTATAGCACTCTTTGTAATCCAGCATCCATGATTAATTCTGTTCATATGGATTTTAAGTGCAACCTGATGTGTTTGTAGTGAGCGATGTGATTGCTGTAATTGTAGGAGAGATGCTTTACTGTCTTCCAATGAAACTTCTCTGTTAATACCTCTATTAATACCTCCTCCTCTTGATGCCTTGTCTGGAGAAGGACTGTTTTTCCGAGTGGGCTGCCACTTTTTGGCAGGCTCTTTAACTGTTTCCCTGGGTCTTTGCTCTTTTTTCTCTTCTTTATCCTGAGTTTGGAATTTACCCAAGTCTGCTGTATGGACTTTAGTGGAGGTGCCTGTAGCCTGATGTTGTGCTTGCAGAAAAACAGCTATATCTTTTTTCAGTGTCTCTACATCATGTTGGATGGCTATTAGTTGCTCAAATATTGAAACCACTGTTTGTGCTGTAAGAAGGCATTGCTTTGCCATAGACTCTGTTGTATTCTCCCACGGTAAACTCTCCACACTCTGGATTAGTTTGTTGTTAAACATTTTAGACTTTATCTCACTCTCCATACAGGCTGTAGCTGGACTTGTTGTTTGTGAAAACAGCTGGCTGTCATTTTGCTCCCCTCCCCCCAGATCAGGAAAGTCTAGTATCTGCTGTTTTGTCAAATCTCTTTGCCGGTCCCCTTCTAACCTCTCCAGATTGTTGGAAATAGAGGGGGGGATGTTTTTACTTACAAATCTCTTGTCAGCAAAGTGCTCGTCAATTTTTGGTTGTTTTGCATTCTTCATTGGTGGGAGGGCTCCTGGGCTGGTGCCATGGCGCTTCTTTCTTTTCACCATGTCTTATTAGTCCTCATCAGCCAAAACTTTGTCTGTGTTGTGGTCTATGCTGTTATCGTCTCCGAAAAATATTATTTAAATAAAAAGGCTCCAATGGATATACTAAAAATTGATAAAATAAAATAAAACCAAGAGGAGCTGCTGCAAACACGCTCTGGCAGCAGCAGCAGCCCCGCCCCTTCCACAACCACATCTGGAAAACTGGGGCGGCAAGGAACGCGTGACTGAGAGCCCATTAAAAAAGAATTTTCTATTAAACTTTTACTGAAAAAAAAAAGATTTGGAGATTTTAAAAACAATTGGATATTTGGACATTTGGATATTAAAGCTTTGAATGACTGAATTGATTACTTATTATTTTTTCTTTTTTTTAATGGACTGTTATAATGTTGTTTGCTTAAAAGATACTTTGTTTAAAGAAGTGAAAATATTGGAAGCCTTGTTTAAGGTGGAAAGTTAACCTGCAGTGCCATCTAGTGGCAGAAGAAAATAATAAAAAAGACATATATTTTAAAGAAAGCCTAATAGATACCTGACCTTGACATTTTAACTAAGAAGATAATAGAACAGCTGTGGAAAGTTGAGAGATTAGACTTTAAACGTGTTTTGGAACTTCTTTTTTCATATTGGCCTTTTGGAATGTAATTTTTTATTTTATTTTTGTTTACCTTTTTCTTTCTGGGTTGTTTAGTTTTGCTTCGAGAATTAAAAAAAAAAGTCTTTAAGTTTGTCTTTTTACTTTTCACTTTTGTCTCTTTTTTGGTTGGAGATTTTTTTATGGAATTCAATAGAATTAGTTTCCTCTTTTTAAGTATTACCTTTTTGTGGATTAAGAATTGAACAGTCAGAAGAATTTTTTTTTTTTTAATTTTCACTTTTTTTCCCCTTATGGACACTTGTTTTTGATTTTGCCTTTAAAATTTTATTTTTTATTTTTCTTTTCCTTTTAAAACAGTTGAGTTACAATCTTTTTTTTCCCTCCCTCTCTTCCAGCTTTTTTTCCTCCCTTATTTTTCCCTTATATTTTTGAAGAGAAGGGATAATTTGAGAATTGTTACATTTTTCTTTTTTTTATTTCTTTCTTAATTTTTTGCCTACTAATTCAATTATTGAATTAGACATTTGGATTATAATTAAACCATAAGTAGATTATCAATTATTTACATTAAGCTTTGGAGAAGTGGAAATGAAGAAATGAAGAAATACACACAGCCAGCACCAAGTCCCTCAGCAGCAGAAATGCAGAAAACTTCCAAGATGATGGAGTTGCGCAAATTTATGCAATCACTCCACGATGATATTAAACAGGAACTCCAAGAAATGAAACAAATAATGGGAAAGAACGAATGGAAGAAGATTTGGGAGCTGTAGGCGTTGCAAAAGAGAAAGTTAAAGAAAAGGATAAAGAGGAAAAAGTGAAAGAAGAGAGGAGCCAAAGACCCAATTGAACAAAGAGAGACAAGGGCAATGAAATTAAAACCTAGTAATAAGTAAACTTGGAAGAAGAAATAAAAGCAATATCCTTAAATGTAAATGGATTAAATGCAGTGATAAAAAGAAACAGATTATTGACTAAATTAAATACTCTGAAGATGAACATTATATGTTTACAAGAAGTTCATATTAGAAAACAACACATAAAACTATTACAATATCCCAAACTAGGTGTTTTATTTACATCACTGATACAACAAAGTAAAAGAGATGTGGCATTATATATAAAAGAAAAATTAGATCCTAAATTAATTTTTGAAGATGATCAAGGCAGGATTTTGATGGTGGAAATAAAAATGAACTTTAACCAACTACATTTGCACCGGAAAAGACGCCTGGAGAGTGGTTGGAGGGCCAGTCTCGCTGAATCTGATCGAACACTGGTAAGGTCGCATATTAAGGCCTACCTAATGGCGATAAAGATGGCAAAGTTTAATTACTTTTCTGCCTCTATTGTGTCATCAGGGAATCGTCCGGCCGCCCTGTTTAGGGTGACCCGCTCCCTGCTCCATCCGGGAGTGCGGGAGGATCCCCTGGAAGGCAGGGTGGAGGATTTCGGACAATACCTGTATGACAAAATCGCTCAGATCCGGGGGGATTTGGACTCTGATTGGGTAGATCAGGGCAGGGTGACGAGGAATAGTCTTGAGAATGTTATCTGGGAGGAGTTTGATGCTGTGACTCCCGATGATGTGGACAGGACTTTGGGGAGACTTAGTACGGCCACATGTTTACTGGACCCGTGTCCCTCCTGGTTGGTACTGGCTTCCCGGGAGGTTACACGCGGCTGGCTCCAGGGTGTTATCAACACTTCGTTGAGTGAGGGTTACTTCCCTGCTGCCTTGAAAGAGGCGTTGGTGAGGCCTCTCCTCAAGAAGCCATCCCTGGATCCGGCAATATTGGTCAACTATCGTCCTGTCTCCAACCTTCGCTTTATGGCGAAGGTTGTTGAGAGTGTGGTCGCACAACAGTTTCCACAATTCCTGGAGGAAACATCTTATCTAGATCCGTTCCAGTCGGGTTTCAGGTCTGGGCACAGCACGGAAACAGCATTGGTCGCATTGGTTGATGATCTCTGGAGGGCTCGGGACAGAGGTTGCTCCTCTGTTCTGGTCCTGTTAGACCTCTCAGCAGGTTTTGATACCATCGACCATGGTATCATGCTGCACCGGCTGGAAGAGTTGGGGGTGGGAGGCACCGTATTGTGGTGGTTCTCCTCCTTTTTCTCTGACCGGTCGCAGTTCGTGTTGGCAGGGGGGCAGAGGTCGACCTCGAGGCCTCTCATTTGTGGAGTGCCGCAGGGATCAGTCCTCTCGCCCCTTCTGTTCAACATTTATGTGAAGCCGCTGGGCAAGATCATCCGTGGCTTCGAGGTGAGATACCATCAGTACGCTGAAGACACCCAGCTGTACATCTCTACCCCAGGCCACCCCAACGATGCCCTTGAAGTGATGTCTCAGTGACTGGAGGCTGTGTGGATCTGGATGGGGAGGAACAGGCTCAAGCTCAGCCCTTCCAAGACTGAATGGCTGTGGCTCCCGGCATCCCGATATAGTCAGTTGACTCCATCACTGACTATTGGGGATGAGTCCTTGGCCCCCACAGAAAGGGCTCGCAATCTGGGAGTCCTCCTGGATATGCAGCTGTCCTTGGAGGAACATCTGACGGCTGTAACCAGAGGGACCTTTTATCAGGTTCGCCTGATTCGCCAGTTGCGGCCCTTTCTTGATCGGGATTCCCTGCACACTCACTCACGCCCTTGTCACCTCTCGCCTTGACTACTGCAATGCTCTCTACATGGGGCTCCCCTTGAGGGGCACCCGGAGGCTCCAGCTAGTCCAGAACGTAGCAACCTGGGTAGTGATGGGAGCAGCATGGCGCTCCCATGTAACACTGCTCCTGCGCGAGCTGCACTGGCTCCCGGTGGTCTTCCGGGTGCGCTTCAAGGTGTTGGTTATCACCTTTAAAGCGCTCCATGGATTAGGGCCTAGCTATCTTCGAGACCACTTGCTGCTACCGACGACCTCCCAGCGACCTGTGTGTTCCCACAGAGAGGGCCTCTTCAGGGTGCCATCAGCCAAACAATGTAGGCTGGTGACCCCCAGGGGGAGAGCCTTCTCTGTGGGGGCACCTACCCTCTGGAATCAGTTGCCCCCAGAGGTAAGGAGAACCCAAGACCTCAGTGCCTTCCACCGTGCCCTTAAAACCCACTTATTCCAGCAAGCCAGGCTGGTTTAGGAAGAAATTTTAAAAAATTTTTAAAATTTTTAAATGTTTAATTGGTTTGTGGTTTTTTAAATTTTTGGGCCAAAATTATATATATTTATATTGTTTTTAATATTTGTATTTCATGTTTTTAGTTCTGGCTGTGCACCACCCTGAGTCCTCAGGGAGAAGGGCGGTATATAAATTGAAAAATAAATTAATTAATTAAATAAATAAATTTGATAGCATTGTATGCACCAAATGAAAAGCAGGAAAAATTTTATTATCGATTGCACAGAAAAATAATAGCACTGAACTATGAAAATGTATGTATAATGGGTGAGTTTAATGCCATTACCGACCCAGATTTGGACTATAAAACTCTGAAGACAAATAAAAAAACTAGAAGAACATTAGCAAAATCCTTTTTTACAATGGTAGAAGAATTAAGTATCCAAGATATTTGGAGACAAAAACTTTTGAACGAGAGTCAATATACAACACGAACAAACCAGGAAGATGGCTAGCGTATAAACTAAGAAAAGAAAAAGAGAAAAAAGTAATAAAATATCTACAAAATGAAGAGAAATTATAATATAGAACTGAAGAAAAAAAGAAAAAAAGAAAGTAATCCAAGAATATAATGAAAAACTCTATTCGCAAGAGAAGATCCCCGAGGAGGAGATACAAAATTATCTGGAAAAATAAGATTTAATTAAAATATCAGAACAATTTAAAGGAATGTTAGATGAAAGAATAACAAATGATGGAATTAACAGAAGCAATAAAAAGACAAAAGAATGGAAAAGCACCAGAACCAGATGGCTTACCAGCTGAGTTGTATAAAACATTGAAAGAAGTGATTAGTAATGTAATGTTGGACTTATTTAATGAATTATTATTAGAGGCTAAAATGCCAGATTCATGGAAAGAGGCATATGTGACAGTATACCTAAAGAAGATACAGATTTACAATTGATTAAAAATTATAGACCGATCTCACTATTAAATGTAGATTATAAGATTTTTGCTTCAATAATGGCAAACACAGTGATCAATAGTGATCACAGTATATCCACAGTGATCAAAATGGATTCTTACCAAAAAGGCAAATTAGAGATAATATGAGCATGATTGTGAATACCTTGGAATATTATGAGAGTCACCCAGAAAAACAAATGGCGTTGATGTTTCTAGATGCACAAAAAGCTTTTGATAATGTGAACTGGCAGTTTATGATCAAGCAATTACAGAGAATGGAATTTTGGGGAGAGATTCATAAATTCTATAAAAACAATATATGACAGACAATTTGCCAAGATAATGATGAACGGAGAAATGACAGGAAAGATTAATATGAAGGGCACCAGGCAAGGATGCCCTTTATCACCATTATTGTTTATTTTGACTCTAGAAGTTTTAAACAGGAACATTAGATGGAGTGATGAGGTAAAAGGAATGAAAGTCAAAAAAGAGGAATATAAACTACAAGCATTTGCCGATGACTTGGTTTTTATTATAGAGGAACTGCAAATAACAGGCTCTAAATTAGTAGAACAGATAGAAGGCTATGGAAAAGTATCTGGTTTGAAAATAAACAAAGACAAAACAAAAATTTTGATGAAGAATACAACAGAAAAACAAAATAGAGAGATAAAAGAAAATTTAGACGTACAAGTGGTGAAAAAAGTGAAATACTTGGGAGTATACTTAACTTCAAAATGTGCAACAATAAAAGAAGAAAACTACTACAAGTTAAAGCAACAAATTGAAAAAAGACTTGGAAAAATGGAAGAATCTTCAACTATCATGTATGGGTCAGATTGCATTGATAAAGATGAATATATTACCAAGACTATTATTTTTATTCTAAACTGTGCCAGTAAAAATTGAAAAGACTTACTTTCAATATCTTAATAAAATAATAATAATAATAATAATAATAATAATAATAATAATAATAATAATAATAATAATAATAATAATAATAATAATAATTTTATTTCTATACCGCCCTTCTCCCGAAGGACTCAGGGTGGTGTACAGCCTATTTAAAAACACAAAACAAAATAACGATTAAAATTTAAAATCATTAAATAGATTAGGCTCAAATTAAAATCCCAGAAATTTAAAATACCCCAATTTAAAATTATTATGTTCTTTTTATTGAAAAAGTTTTTCAAATACAAATTTTTCCCCTTTTTTTCCCCCCTCCTCCCTAACTCCCCCTCCCCTCCCCCTGTGGCTTCTTCATAATAAAACCCAAATTCTTAACAGATTATAAAATACTTTACCATCCCCTTACTCCATCCCCATATGCTGACCCTTTTTTTCTAATTATATTATCATATCCCCCTTATACAATTCAAAATAACATTCTACTATAACCTTATATAATAACTCCTAATTTAGCATAATAATATCATTATATCTCCCAGTTTAGCGATTTCTACTCATAATCTACCCTTTTTCTCCCCCCATACATATATCTCTTAAATTAAATCTTTTATGTATTTTTTTTTATTGCAAAAGTTTTACAATTACATTTTCACCCCTTTTTCCCCCCCTCAACCCACCCCAAACATCCCAACCTCCCTAACCCCCCCTAACCCTCCCCTCCCCCCCAGACTTCCACACAGTATGCTCATATCAAGTAAAAGGAAAAACCCTCCTTTGTATATAAAACTTGAACCCCTCCCTCCCCCTTATAAATTTTCATCTTCATTACATTAACATATTTCTGTCTTAATATAACATTTTCAAATAAATTTTTGTCTTCATTACCTTAAAATATTTCTATCTTAATATAACATTTTCAAATAAATTTTCATCTTCATTACCTTAAAAAGTTTCTATCTTAATATAACATTTTCAAATAAAAGCTATTTGATACTTCCTAGTTTGATATTTGTTCTGAACATAATCTATCCACTACTTCCATTCCCATTCATAAATCTCTTGTGAACAATCTTTTAGATATGCTGAAATCTTCGCCATCTCTGCAAAACTGGCCATCTTCAAAGTCCATTCCTCAATCGTGGGCAGCGCTTCATTTTTCCAGTATTTACCTATCAACAATCTTGCTGCTGTTATCATATACAATATCAATTTTGTTTCACCCAATGTAAAACCCTTAACTATACCCAATAAAAACAATTGTGGAGAAAATTGAATTTTTTTCTTCAAAACATTCTGCATGACCCACCAAATTTTTATCCAAAAAGCCTTGACTTTCTTACAGGTCCTCCAAACATGATAATATGTAGCATCTAGACAATCACATCTCCAACATTTAGGCTGCACATTAGGGTACATACACGACAATTTTTTGGGGTCTAAATGCCATCTATAAAACATTTTATAAAAGTTTTCCCTCAGATTCTGCGACTGTGTAAATTTAACATTCTGAACCCAAATTTTTTCCCATGTTTCCAACATCACTGGTTCCTCAAAATTTTGTGCCCACTTAATCATACAATCTTTAACTAATTCAGTTTCTGAATCCCTTTCTAACAAAACATTATAAAGTCTTTTAATATGCATTGGACCTTTCTCTTTTATGTGTCTGACCAATTCTTCCTCATACATCATAATACCAGTTTTTTGGTCCTCTTTCCATCTCAATTGCAATTGATTATATTGTAACCAAGTTAGATTAATCCCTTCAGCCAACAATGTCTGTAATGTCTTCAGCTGCCATCTGCCCGCATCTGTAAAAAGAACCTCTTTGTATAAAAACCCCCCGAGTGACATTATATTTGTATTCCACAAAGTATGACCAAGATCCAGCCATAGCGGTATTTTATAATCCCATTTGAGTCTTCCAAACTCTCAACAAAGAATCTCTAAGTATATGGCTTTTAAATACTTTATCCACTTTGTTGTCATAAAATAAGTAGGCATGCCATCCAAATTCCAAATCAAAACTTTCTGCGTTCAATATTCCAGTCTTTTTTCCTCCAAACCAATCACTTGTTAAAGTCAAACTGCTGCATCATAATATAACTGTAGGTTTGGAAGTTTAAGACCTCCCCTTTCTGGAACATCTTGCATAATTTTCATTTTCACTCTCGGCTTTTTCTCGTTCCAGACAAACTTATTCACTCCAGTTTGCCACAATTTCAATTGTTTATCACTATTAAGCACCGGAATCATTTGAAACAAAAAAAGAAATCTTGGCAAAATATTCATCTTAATTGCTGCTATTCTTCCCAGTAGAGACAGCTGCAGTTTTTTCCAAGTCTCCATATCTTTCTGCACCTCTCGCCACAACACCTCATAGTTATTTTGAAACAATTTTGTGTTTGATTCTGCAACCTGAACTCCTAGATATTTTACCTTTGGTACAATCTCAAAACCTGCCCTTCTTTCAAACTCATGTTTACGATCTTGAGTCATGTTTTTGACGATCATCTTTGTTTTTTTCTGGTTCAGTCTAAAACCTGAAACTTTACCATAGTCTTGTATAATGTCCTTCATCTGGATTATTGATTCCGTTGGATGTGTTAGGGTAACAACCAGATCATCTGCGAATGCCTTTATTCTGTAGTCCTCTTGCCTTATCATTATACCTTTCAAGATATTAGAGTCCCGTATTGTATTTAACAAGACTTCTAATGTTAAAATAAATAAAAGTGGGGACAACGGACATCCCTGTCTTGTTCCTTTTTCGATTTTAAACTCTGTTGTCAGACTTCCATTGATAATAATCTGTGCCTTTTGCTCTTGATAAATTGCTGAAACCGCCTGTATAAATTGGTCCCCAAAGTCCATCTTTTTTAAAGTCTTTAATAGAAAATTCCAATCCACTCTATCAAAGGCCTTCTCTGCATCCAGAAAAACCAGCACTGCAGGGATCTGTTTATTCTTCTCAAGATATTCCAATAAATCTATTACTTGCCTTACATTGTCCTTCATGTATCTACCCTCAATAAATCCCGCTTGATCATCATGAATCACCTTTTGAATTACTGGCATCAATCTGTTGGCTAATACTTTTGCATAAATTTTGTAATCCGTATTCAGAAGAGATATTGGTCTGTAGTTCTCCGTTTTTTTAGGACCTGCTTGCTCTTTTGGTATCAAAGAAATATAAGCTGTTGTCCATGATGGGGGTATTTTTCCCCCTTGTTGTATATTACAAAATAAGTCTCTGAGTTGTTCCACCATTTCTGCCTGCAAAATTTTATAGTACACTGCAGTCAGACCATCTGTTCCAGGAGCCTTGGCTGTTTTTAGTTGTTTAATTGCTACTATTATCTCCTCCTCTGTTATAGGATAATTCATTCTTTCCTTTTGTTGCTCAGTAATTTTTGTAACTCTTTTATTATCTAAATAATTTTCTATAAGTCCATTCTGCACCTCCTCTTTGGCATATAATTTGGTGTAGTAATCAAGAAAAGCTTCTTTAATTAATTTCTGTTGAAAAATTTCTTTCCCTCCAATATCAATACTATCAATAGTCCGTATACTCTGTTTCTTCCTCAGTGTGTAGGCCAACCACCTGCCCGGTTTATTAGCATTGCAGAATGTATTGTGCTTCGCATATTGTAAATTTGTTGCAACTTGTTCCGCCATAAGCATTTGGAATTGATCTTTCAAAAGTTTTATGACACCACGTATTCTTTCATCTGTTGGATTTTTAATAAGTAACTGTTCTTTATTCTTTATTTCTGCTTCCAATTCAAGTCTTTTCTTTTGTCGGATCAATCTATGTTTAGAGTTCATGTAAATAAGCACCCCTCTCATATAAGCTTTGCTTGCATCCCATACAATTTCCATTGGAGTGCCTTTATTCAGATTCATTTCAAAAAACTCTTTCAAATATTTTTTAAGTTCTATTATATTTTTTTCATATCTGAACAAGTTTTCATTTAATCTCCAAGAGCGTCTCTCAGTCTTACTTGTCTCAATTTCTATCCACACTGGGCTATGATCAGTCAAAGTTCTTGGCAAAATCTTTGTTCTTTTTGTCCTAACAAGTAAATCATCTGACAACAAAATGAAATCAATCCTAGAGAAGGATCTGTGTCTATCAGAAAAGAAAGTATAGTCCAGTTCTTTTGGATTGTGTATTCTCCAAATATCTTTTAATTCCAAGTCTTCTTTCATATCAAAGAAAGTCTGTGGTAGTCTAATCCTTAACTTCGCCAAAGTCTTTTTATCTAATTTAGAATCAATTACTCCATTCCAATCTCCCATAATTAAAATAGATCTATAATCCCATTGTAGTATTTTAGTATGTAGCATTTTATAGAAGTAGTCCTGTTGTTGATTGGGAGCATAAATTCCAATCAAAAGAATTTGACTATTTGCTGAAAGTAGTTCAATTGCTACAAACCTACCATCTTGATCAGCTTCTATAAGTTTGGCTGTTAATTTTTTATTTACATAGATAACCACACCATTCTTTTTTTGGTTAGTTGAGGATATAAAATGTGTTCCTAATTTGGAATTTTTCAAGTAGTTTTGATCTTGAACTGTAATATGCGTTTCTTGTAAACAAATTATATCATTATTAAATTGTTTCAAATATGCAAATACTTTCTTCCTTTTCTGTGTTACATTCAACCCATTCACATTCCAAGATAAGCATTTAATCATCATTATTATCTTTCTGGAGCAAAGAGCAGAATAATCGGATATCATCCGAAATCTTCGATCCTGCATTCCCCATGGCTCCAGTCTCTTGTATAATCTTAGCTCCCTTTTCATCTTGTCTTTCCTGTTGTAACTTTTCTTTAAGTTGCTTGGATTTTGCTCGGGTTATGCGCTGGTCCTTAACTTCAGCCATCCAGACCGGCTCCAAAATTGGAGAAGATTCCAACAAAGGCTCATCCAAGAGACCTCCTTCAGCGCCCTTCAATTCCTCTGATTCCTGCTTAGATTGTTCTTGCGGTTCTTGAAGTTGCTTTTTGTCACTCTCCTTAATCTCTAAAACTCTAGATGTACGTGGGGATGGTGTTCTTTCTTTAAGGATGTCAGTATAAAATTGCTCCGCCTTCTCCACAGTATTCAAACGGTATCTCTCTCCCTTATATCTCAAAATTATACCAGTTGGAGCATCCCACCGAAATGGTATCTGATTATTTTGCAGCTCTTTAACAAGAAAGCCAAAGTCTTTTCTAGATTTCAACATTTTAGGTGGTAGCTCTTTGTAAACTGTAATTTTCGAACCTCCCACTTGCACAGAGGTAAGAAAAGATTTTTGCAGGATATTGTTTCTTATTGCTCTGTCTGTAAAATATATGACCACATCTCTAGGCAGTTGTCTTTGTCTGGCCACCCAGGAATTCACTCTGTAAATTTTATCTATTTTGTAGAAAACCATATCAGGATTGATTTTTAAAATCACAGCCAAGGCTTCAGCACAGACCTGTCTCAAATCTTGTCTCTCCTCTTCTCTAATTCCTCGAAGCCATATCGCAAATTCCATTGCCCTGAATTGCATCATAACAATTTCATTCTCAACTTTCTGCATCTTATCATCAACATCAAAAAATTTGTGGTCATTATCTTACATCTTAACATTAACTTCTGATTTAAGTTCATCCACTTTTGAATCAACTTTCATAATGAATCCTGCCAGGCCAGACGCCACATCTGATATTTTTTTGGTCACCTTATTTTGGTTCTGCTTCATTTCCTGCATAATTTCCTGTTGAGACTTTTGGATTTTATCATCTATTTCCTGTTGAGCTTTTTGAAATTTATCATCCAAAATTTTTGAAATAAATTCTTTTAAATCTCCCATATCAAAATCTTTTTTCTGAACTTGTGACTGCGTATCCTGTTTGCGTGTGGGGGATCCCCCCCCTGGTGTTTTGCCTTCCTGCTTCTTTGAAGCCATCCTGCCACGTAAGCTAGCTTTTCTGAAGAGGGAGGTTCCTCTTCTTCTGCCACCTCCACAAAGCCTTCTAAAAAAATCCCCCAGATTTAATCAGGACAAAGCTGTGGTGATGCAAAGTCAAGTATTAAAAAGGGAGAGATTTTCCTCTTGTTTCTATTGTTACAGCCGAAGCAGCTTTGTAGCAACTTATTAACTTTGTAACAAAGCAAAATGACTTCACCAATCCACACTCGCTGATTCGTTTACTCTAATGCTGAGCGCCATATTTTTTCCAGTCACTTTCACTCATTCAAGAATTTTTCCTTCAAAATAAGAAATCAGCAAAGTGCTAATACTTGCAGTTCCGAGTTTCAGGGTTCAAGTAAGTTTCCGCTGCTTGTTTAGGTTATTTCCTTTCTCTTTTGAAGTTTCCTGCAGCCGGCTTGTTCTGCAAAAGCAGAAATGTCCCACGCCGCCCGGAGTCTCAGCAGGTTGGGAGGGAGCCACGCCTGTTTCCTCCCCAGAAACAATTCCCTGGGGGGGTTACAGGGGCTCGACCTGTGCCCTGCTGCCTCTCCTTCAAGAATCCTGAGGATTTTGAAGCTTTCAAGCCGCTTCTCGATCGCGAAGCGGCTCTACAAGCGGCTGGGCTGGCGGTGCTTCAAAAGGCACCGTCGTCGCCGAAAACAAGGAAACCAGAAGTGTGATCTTTTATGTATATTAATATAACATTTCAAAGCAATCTTCCGCTATAAAACTATATAATAAATCCTAATTTAACATTTATTCAATTCATAATCTACCCTTTTTTACCCCATCGTTATATCTCTTAACTCAAATCTTTTACATATATTCATATCTAAACATAATATCCCTTTTCTTAGACTAGACAATCAATAAACTACCCTGTCTCCACCCACTTTCCTACAAGACTACCATACTTAATAATTCTTAATATCTTTATTCTTCTGCCCACTCCACTAAAAAGTATTCCCTTATATAAATAAAATCCTCTTGAAAAAACTTTAAGCTTGTAATCCATATAATATCTTCTATAATGTCTTTCAGCTGGATTGTAAACTCCATCACCCATGTTAGGGTAACATCACATCCTAATTCCAACAGTATGTTCGGTATCTTCAATTACCATCTGCCCCATCAATAGCAAATATCTTCATAAAAAAAGAAAACAACAACCACCCGGATGACTTTATATTTGTATTCCATATAGTATCTGTAGAGGTGTCTTTTATCCAGATTATTAATTCCAACCACCGTAATAGGGTAACATCCAGATCATCTGCATGCCCCAGTCCCATAACACTCTTGCCTTGTAACTCAGCATAAACGTAGTATATTTGTCAAAGAATCCAAAAAAAGATAGTTCCAATCCATTCAATTTAAGGCCCTTTTCACATCCCAAAAGTACAGCACTGCAGAGATCTGTCACTCTCCTCAGGATAATATAAACCAATACTTTGCCGATTATCTTTTCATATATTCAATCATCTCTTAAATAACTGGCATTACACTGTTGTTTAGTTTAAAAGTTTTTGTTTTTGTGAGACCTACTTCTTCTTTTCTTGACTTTTTGTGGGTTGGATCTCCACCCTGATTTCCTTTCTGTAAGTTGTATATCAACTATTTGATTTTCATGCTGATCTATAACTTGATCTTGTTGGTTTTGCTTTTGTGGCTTAAATCTCCATTCTGGTTCTATGAATTGTATATCAACTGATTGATTTCCATGCTGGTTTGTAACTTGATAAATCATTACATTAGAATCCAAAGTCGCCTCTCTTGTATTGAATAGTCCAGCTGAGACCTCTGAAGGAGAATCCAGAAGCGGCTCATCTACGGAGACCTCTGTAACTTGTTGTTTCTTCATTACTTCCACCTCCTTCTGCTTATCTTGAATTTCTATCTCTTGTTGATTTCGCTTTTTGAGAACCTTGTAGTAAAATTCTTCCACTTTTTCAACAGTATTTAGCTGATATCTTTCTCCTTGATATCTCAATATTATACCAACTGGAACGTCCCACCTGAATGGGATTAGCTCAGTCACCAAAAATCCAAATTTCTTTCTATCTTTTAACATCTTAGGCGGCAATTCTTTATATATCCAGATCTTTCTTCCGTACAATTGTGGAGTAGAATTAAAGGATTTTTGCACAATTTCATTTCTTATTTCTTTATCTGTGAAGTAAATCACCACATCTCTAGGCAGTTGCCTTTGCTTTGCAATCCAAGAATTTACTCTATAGGCTTTGTCAATCTTACAAAATACCTCCTCAGGATGAACCTTTAAAATCCCAGCCAGAACTTGAGCAGATATTTTTCTTAGATCATCTCTATTATTTTCCTGTAACCCTCTCATTCTGACCGCATATTCAGTGAGCCTGTATTGCATTATTACAACTTCTTTTTCAATCCCTTGCTTCATATCTTCTGCATTGTAAGTCTCGTGACCAGCTTCCTTTTTAGACTTTACTTCTAAACTATTGTCTTGAATATTTATCAAATCATTTTCAATTATTTGTATTTTATTATCCAAATTATAAATCTTATCATCAACTTCCTCCATTTTAGACTCTAATAATTTGATATTTGTATCCATCTTTATAACAACTTCTGAAAAAGCATTAGTCACTGTTACAATCTTTTGTTGCAGATTATCATACTTTAGTTGTATCATTTCTTTAATTTCCTGCCTTAATTTTTCAAGTTTCTGGTTCACAGTCTCGTGATATTTTGCCATTTCCTCCTGGAGAAATTCTTTTAAATTAAAGCCATTCTGCTGAGTCTGTAAGCTCAGAGTTTGTTCACATAACTGTAAATGGGGGAGCACCCCCCACTGCTTGTTTGTCAGGCTTTATTAGCTTTAACGCCATTCTGCCACACAGAAAAGCTCTTTTTTTAAAAGAAAACTTTTCCCCAAACAAGATCAAATACAAATCTCCAAGAAAAGAGAAACTTAAAATGGATATTTTCCTTCTAGATTCTAGCCGGCACTGTATATTTCACTACTTTGTAGCTTATTACAGAAGGACTTTCACTTTCGGCTTTCTTCTCAAGCCTCAGCAGTCGCCATTTTAAACTTTTTTTTCCCTTCAGTTAGAAACGCTTGTAAAATCATAAAAAAATACTTGCGATTTAGGGTCCCAGGTTCAAATCTCGCTCTCTTTAATTAAACCATCTGTTAGTTTTGTTGATTGATCCCGTCCCGACGCCTGGCTCTGCAAAAAGGCAGAGTTCTCCCGAAGCCCAGAGCAGCGGTGAGCGGAAATAGGGAGCCACAATCTGCTCGTCCCAAAGAGTAAAAAAAAACCTCTGGGGACTTCGCAGAGGGCTCTACCTGCCCTCGCCTGCTCTGTCTCGCATTTCCATCAGGAAATGGAGTTTTTCAAGCTGCCTTTCAGGTGTAAAGGCGGCTCTTTACAGGCAAAGGGGCTGGCGGTCACAGAGGACCGTCTGGTGGCAATGGAAGCCAGACAGCCAAAATTATTATGTTGATAGCCCGGCCTGGCGGAACAACAGGGTCTTCAGTGCGCAGCGAAACACCCGGAGGTCGGAGATCTTACGTATTTTCGGGGGCAGTTCATTCCACAGGGCTGGGGCTCCCACAGAGAAGGCCCTCCCCCTGGGTGTCGCCAGCCGACATAACTTGGCCGATGGCACCCTGAGGAGACCCTCTCTGTGGGAGCGGACTGGTCGGTGAGAGGCTATTGGTGGCAGAAGTCAGTCTCGAAGGTACCCGGGTCCTATGCCAAGGAGCGCTTTAAAGGTGGTAACCAACACCTTGAATCGCACCCAGAAGACCACTGGGAGCCAGTGCAGCTCGTGCAGGAGGGGTGTCACATGGGCGCATTATGAGGAAATTTATGTTGCAAAGGAAAAAAGTAAGAATAAGTTTAAGAATGTTGCAAGACACGAGATTACAAGGGGGATTTGGTTTACCAAATTGGGAACTATATTATCAAGCAGCAGCATTGACGGTTGAAAGAATGGATTGAATTAAGAAACAGAAGGTTGTTAACACTGGAAGGGCATGATTTACAACTGGGATGGCATGCCTTTTTATGGCAATACAGTCTTAAAGCAATATAATACCTTTTGACAAACATGTATTGATAGTTTATATATTGCCTGAGCAACTAGTTAGACAATAGCCATATCCTAACATTCTCCCCTTTGGGCAGGACAATATATAATAGCTTACATTCTTAAACCATAACATTCACAACATGTTTTATGCTTAATTGCACCTGAGTTTTTGTAAAATTATCAGCAACATTATTTTTAGTCATACAATATACTAATTGAATCATTTTACTCTGTACACATTGTCTTACATTCAAGTACCTAATATCAGTGTGCTTAGATCTTGTTTTCACAGCTAAATTAGTTGTCATCTTAATTGCAGCTTGATTATCTTCAAAAACTACAAATGGATCGTTTACATTTAAGCCTATATCAATTAACAGTTGTTTATAATATCTTAGTTCTGTGCACATTAAAGATAGACAGGAAAATTCAGCTTCCATAGTTGATAAACTAATGTGCTTTTGCCTGATAGATTTCCATCCTATTAATGAATTTCCAAACATTATTGCAATACCTGATGTTGATTTATGTGTGGGTAAATCAGTAGTAAAACTAGCATCAGCATATGCAGTTAATACAAGATCATTGTTAGGCTCTAAATATAACGCATAATGCATTGTTTGTTTCAAATACCTTAGTATTCGCTTAGCAGCTTGCCAATGTCTTTCAGTTGGTTCAGCATTATACCTAGCTAATTGATTTATACTATAGGATATATCCGACCTAGACCAATTACTAATATAAGATAGATTACCAATCAAGGACTGATATATTTCTTTGTCGAATACAGGACTTTGAATATTACCATGCTTAAAATCTTGACTTATTGGTGTCTTAGCAGGCTTATATAGTTCCATATTATAACGTTTTAACAATTGCCTAATTTTCTTAGCTTGTGACAATTTGTACCCTCTATTAGTTTTTACAATATCAAGACCTAAATAGTGCTTGATTTCACCTAAATTTCTAATTTTAAACTTATTCTGCAAAATAGAAATAAGTTCTGTTGCCTCCTGTTCTGTTTTGGTAACAATTGCAATATCATCAGTAAATAAGAGTAAAAAAGAAACTAAACCTTCTTTCTCTCATTTAAATACACATTTATCTGCTATACATTCAATAAAACCTATAGCATTTAATTCGTTAACTATACATCTATTCCACTCATAACCTGATTGCTTTAAACCATAGAGACTTTTCTTTAGTTTCCAGCAATCAGTTCACTCATCAGTTCTTAAACCTAGTGGCTTTTTCATATAGATATTGTCCTGTAAAGGTGCATATAAATATGCAGTTTCAATATCTATATGAGTTATTCAATAGCCATTTTTAGCTGTCCACACTAACATTGTTCGCAATGTGGTCACTCTCAAACTGGGTGCAAAAACCTCATCATAGTCTTTTTCAGACTGAGCAAATCCTTGAGCAACTAATCTTGCCTTATGGGTTACAGTTCCATCAACACCAGTTTTTAATTTATAAACTCATTTACAACCAATTAAATGTTCGCCTGGTGGTAACTTAACATTTTCATATACATCTAACTCAGTCAACGATTTAAGTTCTTTAGCCATAGCTTCCTTCCAAGCTACTTGATCCTTTGCAGGATACAATTTTATATCATCGTAGTTAGAAGGCTCTATATTTACCTGACAAACCACAGCTTGATGCCTGTTGGGTGGATGTCTTACTTGAGTAGATCTTCTAGGTAATTCAGGACTCATAACCGGTGTTTCAACTACTTCCTCCCTTAAAACTTCTTCTTCCTTTACAGTATTAGGTTCTACATCAGCTATTTCATCTTCAGGGGTATTATTGAATATTCATGTATCAATAATAACACTATCCTCATTTTTGTAACCAGCTTGCTCAAGCTTATCCCAATCAACATGTTCCAGGAACTTAGCACTAGCACTACAGTAAATGCTAGTGGTACCTGAAGCCCAAAATCTAAAAGCCCTAAATCCAACAAAAAACATTTTCTTTGCTCTTTGTTGTCCCTTTCACCTTAATTGCGAGGGAATATGAACCCAAGCTGGAGCACCAAATGTATGCAGATAGCTTAATACAGATTTTCTACCATGCCAACGTATGAATGGTAATCGCCAGTTGATGAATTAACTATGTTATTCAAAACATGGTTAGCACACATTATTGCTTCACCCCAAAGTGTATTAGGCAAACCAGAATCAGTTAACATGGACTTAGCCATAGCTTGCAGTGTTTCAACTCTGTGTTCTATATAAGCATTAAGTTGCGGTCTATAAGGGGCAGAACGTTTATGTTCAATACCTGCCTCCTGCAACATATTTTCTAATCTTATATTGGTAAACTCGGTACCATTATCTGTTACCAAGCAAATCACTTCTGTTTTCTCTCAACAAACTTCAGCCAGTTTGACAAACGCTGAAATATTTCTGATTTAGTTTTCAGTAAGTAACAGAAACCATAACGAGAAAAATGATCTATAATGCTTAAAATATAACAAGCTCCACCTAAACTTGGTTGTTTAGGTCCAATAATATCAGCAAACACTACTTCTAATGGTTCATTAGATGTAAATCTATTGACTCTGTTTGCTGGGGTTACTTTGCTCTTCTCTTGATTACATGCATTACAATTGAGGTATTTGTTACAAGGTTTTAACTTTATCCCCTCATATAATTCTACTGTTCTTCTTAACATCTTAAAGTTTATATGTCCTAAACGCCAATAAACCAAATGACTGCATTCATCATGAGGTTTCTTATTGTTATAAACTGAGTTAGCATTAGCCATAATTGCTGGATTATCTTTCAATATAAACAAATCATTCTCTAACTTTGCGGTAACACTTGTACCATTCTTTTCTTTTCTTTTTTTAATTTTTTTTAATAGTAAGTTTATTTCCATTTTTTAAAAAGCAATTTTTTTACATATATACATACAAAGTTATTGCAATGAACGTACACAAATATGTGCCTATACAAGTTAGATCACTGATAAGATCCATTTCATTTCCCTCTCTTTTCTTTCACCCAAATATACCATTGGTTCCAACATTCGAAATAATTAGAATCTTTTTGGTTCCTAAGTAATTTCATTAACTGATCTGCCTCTGTGCATTCTGAAATTTTCCAAATCAATTTATTCTCTGTGGGTATTAATTCATTTTTCCACTCTTGCGCGTATAATGGTCGTTGCTTACCTGAACGACCCTTTTGTCCTCGCTGTGAAGACACTCCTCAGTATGGGTATTGCTCACTCCCATTCGCAATGGCTGGGTGTCAATCAAACCCTCTGGAGCTGGATACGCCCCTACTTCCTGCTCCTTCCTCAGTCTTTTCACGAAGACAGATTGGTCCAAAGACATCAGGACGAAGTATAGAAGATCTCCAGAGTAAACGACAGGAACAGGACAGGAACAGAACAGCTACAGAGGGAAACAAGAAGAAAAACCTCCACCAAGGCCAGACCTGGCAACTATAAGGGAGGGACGGAGTGTCTTCACAGCGAGGACAAAAGGGTCGTTCAGGTAAGCAACGACCATTTTCCTCCTCGCTGTTCAGACACTCCTCAGTATGGGACATACCCAAGTTCAAGAAGAATAGGGGCGGGCTTAAACAGAAGACTGGCCTTGGGGAGAGATTACAGACTGCAAAACCCTCCTGCCAAAGGCAGCATCAGCCGAGGCAAATCTGTCCAGACGATAGTGGGTCACAAAGGAAGAAAGGGAGGACCAGGTTGCCGCCCGGCAAATATCATCTACCGATGCCTGGGTAGCCCATGCCGCTGAAGTCGCGGCACTACGGGTAGAATGGGGCAGGATACCCCCCGGGACAGGAACCTCCCGCAACTCATATGCCCTAGAGATACATGCTTTGAGCCACCTGCCCACTGTTGCCGAGGATACTTTCTGACCTAAAGAAGAGGGGAGAAAAGAGACTAACAACGCCTCAGTTCTGCGGAACGAGGCCGTTCTCTTAAGATATCTTCTCAAAGCCCGTCTTACATCTAAAGTATGCCATCGTCTTTCAGCTGGATGACGAGGGTTCGGGCAAAAATTAGGCAAGATGACTTCTTGGGCACGGTGAAAGCGAGTGTTCACTTTAGGGACAAATGAAGGGTCAAGTCGCAAGACCACCCGGTCAGGGTAGAAAATACAGAGATCACTCCTCATCGAAAAGGCGGCTATCTCGGACACTCTGCGAGCGGAGGTAATAGCTAGCAAAAAGGCCATCTTCAAGGACAGATATCGCAGGCTGATCGCAGCAAGTGGTTCGAACGGAGGTGTAGTCAAAGCCTGTAAAACCAATGTAAGGTCCCAAGTAGGGTAGCGGTGAACCGGTGGGGGTCGCAAGTTGGTAACCCCTTGAAGAAATGAACGGATCCGCGGGTCCTGAGACAGAGGAGATCGATTATCTCCAGATAAGACAGTGGCCAGGGCAGCCACTTGACGGCGAAGGGTCGCTGGAGCTAGACCTCTAGAGAATCCTGCATGAAGGAACAGCAAAATATCTGGAACTCCTGCTGTTGTGGGATCCACGTGATGGGTACCGCACCATCTGGTAAAGGCAGTCCATGAGGCATTATAAATGCGAGTCGTTGATGGTCTTCTAGCCGCCTGAATGATGGAGATGACATCCTCCGATAGATGATCATGGAGCAGCTTTATGCGCTCAAATGCCACACGGCTAATCGCAGCCACTCTGGTTCCGGGTGACTCACTGCCCCTTGGGTCAAGACCACTTTGTCGGGTGGAAACTTCCACGGTGGTTCGACGGAGAGATTTTTGAGGTCCGCGAACCATTCTCGGCGGGGCCAATATGGAGCTACCAATAGAAGATGCGCCCGCTCCTGAATCGCCTTCCGAATTACTTTGGGAATAATCGGCAGAGGAGGAAAGGCATAAAGGAGCCCTTGAGGCCATGGACTCCGCAGAGCGTCCAGCCCTTCTGCGGCCGGAGACGGGTAACGGGAATAAAATCTCGGCAGTTGAGAGTTGGCGGCTGTCGCAAACAGGTCCACTATGGGCAGGCCGAACCTCCTCGACAGGTCTCGAAACAGGCCTGGATCCAGCTTCCATTCTGCATGGTCTATCTGGCCTCTGCTGAGCCAATCTGCCTCTCGATTCACATTCCCTGAAATGTGTTCGGCTTTTATTGAGGAAAGATGGATCTCTGCCCACGACAGAAGTCTCTCCGATTCCTGCATTAGAGTCCAAGAGCGGGTTCCCCCCTGCTTGTTGATATGGGCCTTGGTGGCCACATTGTCTGTCAGGATCAAAAGGTCCTGCTGATACACAAGATGTTGGAAGTGAAGGAGGGCGAACCTGACCGCCCTGAGTTCCAGCCAATTTATGTTGTGCTTCTTCTCGGCCGATGTCCAGACCCCTTGGGCTAGCTGGGCATTGAGATGGGCCCCCCATCCGTGCAGGCTCGCATCTGTGGTTAGAACCAGTCTTGTCGGGTCCAGAAAGGGGGAGCCTCTGCTGAGAGCAGGGGACAACCACCATCGAAGGGAGAGCCGGACCGGGGCCGGTACCGACACTTTGAAGAGGGACTCCGCTCGACCTTGCTTCTGAAACGGGAGCAGGAACCATTGTAGACGACGAAGATGTAGGCGAGCCCAGGGCACAATGTCTATGCAAGATATTAGTTTTCCCAGAAGTTTGGACAGAACCAACAGAGGGACCGTCCGGGTTAGCAAGATGTGAGTCACCAACTGATGAATGCTGGCCTGTCTCTCGGGAGACAGGAAGACCACACACTGCGTCGAATCGATTGTTGCCCCGAGATGCAGAAGACGAGTTGTAGGAACTAAATGACTTTTGGTAAGATTCAAGGTGAATCCGTGTTCCTGGAGAGTCTGGACCACCAGCTGACGGTCCTGCACCGCCCGGTCGGGTGACGTTGACAGGATCAATATGTCGTCGAGGTAGCATGCTAATCGAATCGGGACCTCCCTGAGAGAAGCTGCTACTGCCGCTAGTAGTTTTGTAAACGTCCTTGGGGCGGACGAAAGGCCAAAGGGCATGGCCCGATACTGGAAGTGATGGTTTCCAAAGGCAAACCGGAGGTACCGTCTGTGGGAGAGGTGAATAGGAACATGAAGGTACGCCTCTTTGAGATCTACCGATTGCATGAGATCTCCCCGCCGGATGCATCCTAGTAATGATTTGAGAGAATGCATTTTGAACCGACGGTATAAGATGTGTTGGTTGAGACGTCGTAGATTCAAAATACCTCTCCAACCACCCGAGTTCTTCGGAACTAGGAACAGCGTTGAATAAAAGCCGGTCTTGAGCTGGTCGGGCGGAACCTGCTCTATTGCATTTATGCGTAGCAGATGTTGAATCTCGTTTGAGAGTAGGAGCCGCTTGTCCGGAAGTGCCGGCCAAGGGCAATGAACATAAAAGTCCCGTGGGAGAGCGGTGAATTCCAAACATAGACCTTTGGTGACAGTTTGGACAATCCAGGCATCCAAAGTTGTAGCCGGCCACCGATGGGAAAAGGCCTGAAGTTTCCCACCGATTGGAGACAGGGCCGGTGAGTCACTTGCCTCTTCTGGCGTAGCGGGCAGAAGACGAGGACCTGAAGGGGCGTCTGGTGTTGCCTTGTCGACGACCACGGTCTCGAAAGGACGCCCGGTCGGAAGGTGGCTGGTACTGGAATTGTGATGGTCTGTAGTAAGAGGCGCCCCCGGAGCCTTGGTCCTGACGAAAGGGCTGCCGGGTATAAGGCACATAGCGCCTATCCTGACGACGAAAAGATGTAGGCAGAACCTTCTTTTTGTCCCGGTTCTCCACCAAAACGGGATCCAGTGAAGAGCCAAATAACGCTGGTCCTTTGTATGGAGCCGCCGTCAGGCGCCACTTAGACTTAGCATCAGCTCTCCAGTTGCGAAGCCATAACAGGCGCCTTGAAGAAACTGTTGAAGCCAAAGCACGAGATGCAAATTTAACGGCGTCCAAAGACGCGTCTGCCGAATATTCAGCCGCTGCAATGAGTTTAGCCAGATCTTGTTGCAGACGTGCGTCCTCAGGTGGAAGTCTGTCTTTCAATTGACGCAACCACACAAGCGAAGCCCGGTTGAAGAAGGATGATGAGGTAGAGGCACGGATGGCCCAAGCCGTCGCCTGGTGCGTCTTACGAAATGCCATGTCTGCCCGCTTATCTTCGAATTTGAGGCCATCCCCAGCTTCACCTACCAGAACAGAGGAAGATGTGAGACTGGCCACTGGTTCATCAATTGTAGGCAACTGTAGGAGGGCGTCCAGCACAGGAGCCGAAGCATAAAGCTTTTTGTCGAAAGAATTTGGACCAGAAAGTGAAGCGGGGTGATCCCATGGCTTTTGAATGACCTGGCAAAAAAGGTCAGGACACGGTACAAAGTCATCATCAGGTTGAGGCACATTGAATAAATTACTGTTAGGGCCTGTGGACACCGAAGCAGATGCCAAATTTGGGTTGTTGTCCATATTGGTGGCAGCCTTCGCTTTGCGTAGTAGAGAGCGAAATAAAGAAGGCTTAAATAAACCAGGAAAGGCAGGTTTGTCCTGGACCTCCTCCTCGTCATCAGACATCTCAAAGTCCTCCAGGATCTCATCCTCACGAGCCTGTTCAGGCTCTAGGCCATAAGAAGTAGAACCATGATGTTGCCCACAAGTAGGCTGATTATGACATGAAGCCGTAGGAACACCAACAGGAGCCGGAAAGGCAGCAGAGGCCTGCTGAAACCCCATTTGAAACATATGAGACATTGCCTGAGTAAAAAAGGATTGAAAGTCCATAGGCTGAACAAAGGCAGGGCCCGCTTCGGGCCGTAGACCAGCTGCAGTAGGAGTAAACGTAGCCTCAGGGGCAGGTCTAGACACTTGAGACAGGTGACTGGCCTCACTAGAAGACCTTGACCTAGTCCTAACTCCTGATTGGTTAGTGTGGCATAATGGTGTCCCCTGAGAGGTGGAAGGGGCCTCCCCACACCCCTCACCAGAAAGTGGATCCTCCTCAATGGGGATTTCAGGGTTACAAGACACCTCTTGGTGTGTACTTTCCCGCACTGTTGTGATCTGTTGTTTGGCCCTGGCAAATCTTTTTTCTAGGGCATTGTGCCTGCGCTGGGCATCTTTATCAGCCTTAGAAGACCTGGTGGATTTTGCAGTTTTAGAATGCTTAGACTTCTTCCCCTTGACCTGTTCTGGGGAAGGTGCTGGGGTAGGAGAAGGGCTATTATCCAAGTCAGAGGAAAGGGCCACTTCCTCCATATTGCTCATATTATCAGTTCGTTCACAAGGCCAATGATCACACAAAAATTTCAACTACACAGAGAATGTCTGTTGTAGAAATCAAGAATAATATTATTGCTAGTATTATTATTATTATTATTTTTTTTTATTTTTTTTTTTTATTTTTATTTTTTTTTTTTTTTTTTATAAAAATAAGACCCGCAATCAAATCAATAAAAATTTATCCACCAAATTGAATAACCAGGGTAATTGATCAGGAATATATACACAGCCCCTTCTCTCTCTCTTTTTTTTTTTTTTTTTCTTATATATGTAAATCAATTAAGCAATAATTCAATAAATTGATGCAAGTACTTCCCTGAACAGCTGCAGACACCTCTCTTCAAGCGGGTGGTAAATGCAGGAAACTTTTGGACCGCGTCCACTCCTGCCAAGAAGCCAGCGACCCTGGAAAGCAAAGCCCAGGTCGCGGTGTGCAAAAACGGCAGCGCAAGTCAGCGGGTGACCAACAGCTCGCAAGATGGCGTCCCGCAATGGCGTTTTCTCTCTCTGGTCGCGGGCCAGGCGAAACAAAGCGCCTACGGCTGGACCGAAGCTGCCTCCAACAGGTGACAATTAGGAACAACGAGGGGAGAGTATGCCAGCCGGCAGGGACTCTGGCCCCAACACCTGTGTGCGATACTGATTTCTTCAATCCAAAAGCGGCAAAGGCGGGAAAAAGGGAAGCCTGGCAATCGCCGAAAAATCAAGCCGCTAAAGGCGGCCGGAGCCCCGAACCGCCGTTTCGCGCCTGCCAGCTGTTTAAACCAATGCAGGGAAGGTATAAAGCACAGAGAACGAAAGACATAGAAATAAATCACAATAAAGGTAAAAGGAGAGGAAAAATAGAAGAATAAATCACAGAGAATAGACACCCTGAATGCTTTTGCAAATGGCTGAGTGAAAAGACTGAGGAAGGAGCAGGAAGTAGGGGCGTATCCAGCTCCAGAGGGTTTGATTGACACCCAGCCATTGCGAATGGGAGTGAGCAATACCCATACTGAGGAGTGTCTGAACAGCGAGGAGGAAAATATCCTAGCTGCAGTAGTGATGTGGAGGATCAAGTACCATTTTTCCTTAGTTATTTTATCTGGTTTCATTCCCAATAAGAAAACCTCTGGTTTCAGCTCTATATTATAACTTGTAATTTCCACTATCCAATTCCGGACCTTGGACCAATATTTGCCTACTTTAAGGCAGGTCCACCATTGGTGGTAGTGTGCCCCATTACTGTTCCCACACTTCCAACATGCTGGAGAAGCTCCCAGGAACATTCTTGCAATTCTTGTCGGGGGGATATGCCAACAATAGACCATTTTATAAATATTTTCCTTGTAGGGGGTTGCCAAAGTAAGTTTCATATTCCTGTTCCATATCACCTCCCATTTGTCCAGATCTAGAGAAGATCCAAGGTTCCTCCCCCAGGCAATCATGGTTCCTCCCCCAGGCAATCATCACCTCCTCACCAATCCATCGTGATACCATGTGATTGGTAGCACCTTGAAAGTAATTTCTTTTCGATTCCCAGTAAAATTTTATCTAACTCCTGTAATGACCTATAGATTCCCTCCTTTCCTTTGTCTCTTCTGACTCTCGACTGTATTTGGGCATAAGCCCACCAATCTACCTTCTTGCCCTGGTTCATAAGCTCCTCACGGGTCTTCAACTCCCCTTGGGGATCGAGCAAGTCTTGATATGTCAATGATATTTCCTTATTATATAGTGTGGAGTGTGTTACTGCCTCTAGTGGGGCAAACCAAATCGGGATCATTGAATAATACCTATTCCTAACCCCTTCCCAGGATTCTAATAAGATTAGTGTCTCTTAAAGTATCCACATTTCTTACCCCTTTCTCTCCATAGAAAATGGTGCCAACCTTGACACAAATCATAACCCTCTAATGTAAGAATCCTCTTCCTATTTAAAAGCATCCAATCTCTAATCCAAGTTAAATTAGCCGCTTGGTAGTAGAACTCCCATTTTGGTAAACCAAATCCCCCTCTACATGGTGCCTCTTAAAGCATTTTAAGATTTATCCAGGGCTTCTTCTTCTGCCAAACAAATTTCCTCACATAGCTATCTAACCGTTTAAAAAAACCACTATCCAATCTCACGGGAGCAGCCTGGAATAAATAGTTCCATTTCGGGAGCATATTTATTTGATTTGATTTAATTTGATTTGATTTGATTTGATTTGATTTGATTTGATTTGATTTGATTTGATTTGATTTGATTTGATTTGATTTGATTTGATTTGATTTATATGCCGCCCTTCTCTGGAGACTCAGGGCGGCTTACAATGAGTTAAGCAATAGCCTTCATACTTTTGTATATTTATACAAAGTCAGCTTATTGCCCCCACAATCCAGGTCCTTATTTTACCTATCTTAGAAAGGATGGAAGGCTGAGTCAACCTTGAAAAACATGGGTTTTAATCGTACCTATCCTACTGAGTAAGGAGAGTTGCAGGTGTTCCCACTTCTCTAAGTCTGTCTTTGTTTGGGCTAACAGCTTTATATAATTATCTTCCATAATAGACATATTTTTAGAAGACATCCAGACACCCAAATATTTTATTCTTTTAGTCACTTGAAGGCCCAATTCTCTCTCCAGTTCACTCCAACGGTTCCGTGCCATATTCTTTGTTATTTATTTTTATTTATTTGATTTGATTTCTATACCGCCCTACTCCCAAAGGACTCAGGGCGGTGCACAGCCAAACAATAAAATACATACATACAAAATTTAAAAGTGGAATTAAAATCAAATTAAATAGTTTTGGCCCAGACAAATTAAAACCCCAATCAATTTAAAACCTATTTTAAAATTTGAATATATAAAATACTAAAAAATTAAAAAATTAAAAATCTTTTATAAAAGAGGGAGAAAATTAGGCCAGGCCCGCCTGGTGAAATAAAAAAGTCTTTAAGGTGCGGCGGAAGGCGCGCAGATCTGGGATCCTCCATATTTCTGAGGGGAGCTCGTTACAGATAGTAGGTGCCCCCACAGAGAAGGCTCTCCCCCTGGGGGCCGCCAGTCAGCATTGTTTGTTATAATCTTTGTCTTATCTTTGTTAATTCGGAAACCTGCAACTCTACCGTAGTTCTCTATTTCCTGAAATAAGTTTTTACCTGAATCTAAGGGATCCTCTCCAATAAAAACCAAATGATCTGCATAAGCCTGAATTTTATATTCTTCAGATCTCACCTTCAGCCCTTTTATTTCCTGATTCCTCCTATTTTCCCTTAGGAGAGGTTCTAGTGTAAGCATAAATAAAAGTGGGGACAGTGGGCATCCTTGTCTCGTGCCTTTTCCGATTTCAATCTTGCCCGTTTCTTCCCCATTGATTAAAGCTCTAGCTCTTTGAGTTGAATAAATAGATCTTACTGCTCATATGTAATTGTCTCCGAATTCCATCCTATCTAACAAGGCAAACATAAATTTCCAGCTAACCCTGTCGAAGGCCCTCTGAGCATCAATAAAAATAAATGCTACTTCCTTATCCGCAAACGTCTCATAGTACTCCATTGCATCTATTATTGTCCTCACATTGTCCCTTATTTGTCTTTGCAGCAAAAACCCATTCTGGTCTCTATGTATATAGTGGTTTTAAAAAATTTTCATTCTCCCCGCTAAGATTGAGGCGAAGATCTTATAATCAGTATTCAGGAGGGATATAGGCCTATAATTGTGGATCAACGATGAATCTGTTTCTGCCTTGGGAATCAGGGAAATATAGGCCTCAGTCCAGGAGTTTGGGATCCAACCCTCCAAAATAATTCCATTAAAAACTTCAGTCATATGTTGTTCCACTGTATCATAAATTTTCTTATAAAATTCCATAGGTATCCCATCTGTCCCCAGAGTTTTCCCTAATTTCTGCTTCCCAATTGCCTCTTCCACCTCCTCTGAATTGCCTCTTCTGAAATTTCCCTATTAAGTATTTGTCTTACCTCTTCTGGCACTTTTGGAAGATCCAGCCCCTCTATATATTTGTCCATCTCTTGATCTGACCCTTCCTCTCCCTTGTATAAATCCGTGAAGAACTTCTGTACAATTCCCTTCATACCTTCCCTGTCTGTTACCCATCTTCCATTCGCATCCTTCAAGCCACCTACTCTACTTCTTTCCCTTAACTTTTTAATTGTATAGGTTAGCCATCTTCCCAGCTTATCAGCATTTTCAAAATAACCTTGTTTAACCCACCTAATTTTTTTCAGCTACTTCTTCTTGATCCAATAGATTTATTTTTATGGCGGATTAAATTTTTTTCCTCTATTAATGCCTGATCCATCGGTTTATTCCGTAGTCCCTTTTCCACTTGTCCTAAACCATCTATTAGATTTAATTGTTCCTTTCTTTCCAGCCTCCATTTCCTTATTGTATATTTTATTACCGATCCCCTAATTACCGCCTTATAAGAATCCCAATTATTTTGCAGGCTCGTATCTTCTTTCTTAAAGAAATATTCTGTTTCTCTCTTAATCCAGGTCACAACTTCCTCGTCCTTCAGCACCCTTGCATCCATCTTCCACCTTCTCCTTTTCTGTTGGCCCCTCCATGTTATAAACAATGAGCTATGATCAGCCCAATCATTAACCCCAATCTCTATCTCGGATATGTACTCCCCTAATTGCAGTGTCATCCAGGCCATATCAATCCGTGACCATGACTTATGCCTGGGGGAGTAAAATGTATATTATCTCGTCTCTGGGTGTCGCTCTCTCCATATGTCCCGAAGGCCTACTTCTTCTCTCATCATAATTCCTTCGTTTGGCAACCCCCTCCTGTATGTTTTCTTCTCTCCCCCCGGCAATTTGATACCCGGTAAATAGTCCAGGTTACTATCCAATATAACTTTAAAGTCCCCAATCAGGCAGACTTTGGTCATAATTTAATTCAGTCAACTTTTTATATATATCTTCGTAAAAAGACTTCTGGTTCCCATTCAGGGCATAAATAGTAACCAATAAAAATTTCAATTGCTTTATTTCTAATTCTATTATCAGTAATCTTCCCTCTTCATCTTTAAAAATTTCCTTAGGGTTTAAATGGTTCTTCACATATATCACCACCCTCTATTTTCTCTTATCTATCGATGAGAAGTACATCTTCCCAAGTCTTGAACACAACAAAAGTTTCTCATAAGATTTTTTTATATGAGTTTCTTGAAGACAAGTAATATCATAATTAAGTTTCACTAAATTGTTTAGTATTTTCCTTCTTTTAGAGGGGATATTTCCCTCTTTTAGAGGGGATATTTAAACCGTTGACGTTCAAAGAAAAAAGTCGCACCTCTTTCCCCATCACCACCTTTCTTCCCCTCCTCCTATTAGTCCTATTTTCCTAATACCTTTTTCTTGGTTTGCCAGGTTTCTCTTGGTAACACCATCTCTCTGCCTCCCCCTCCTTTTTCCTCCAGTTTCCCCTCCTTCTTCCTCTCCTCTTGGTTTCCCGCACTATTTTCTTTATGTAGCTCCTCTGAGCTTCTACTCTCCTCCTCCCTTTCTAATTCCAGCTCCAGTTGCATAACTTTAAAATTATGTTCCTAAAATTCCTGAGCATCCTGGCAGTTTTCTATTTTCACTTTCCTATCATTCCACGTGAACATGAGACTTGTTACTACCTCAGGTAGTAACCACCTATACATAATCCCATTCTTCCTCAGCTGCAGCGTTAAAGGCTGGTAATTCCTCCTGATTTCCCTAACCCGTCTTGGAATTTGCCTCAGAACTGAAATTTTTTTCCCTAAATACTATGGCTCGGTCCCAGGATTTCTTATAGATCTCCTCCCGCACAGATTTCTTACTAAACCTAATATGCACTTCTCATGGGTGATTATATCTCTTTGCATAATTAGTAAAGACCCGGAATACCTCATCAATATCACTAAGGACCACAGCTTTATCTTTTTCCAAGATTTCAGAAATAATGTCCCCCATAATTCCTTTTAAATCTTCTCCTTTTTCCTTTGTTACATCTTGCAGTCTTAAAATGAAAGAAGATCTTTCAAGTTCCAAGAAAATTATCTCCTCTTCCATAGCTCTATTTACTGAAATCTGTTCATGTTCATAAACATCCAGTCGACCTTCACATCTACCTATCCTGGTTTCCACCTCCTGTAGTCTTCCCTCCTGCTTCACCATGTCACCTTGTATTTCTTCTAACCTCTCATTAAGTTCCTTAATATCCCCCCTTACCACTCCCATTTCATCTTTCATATCTGAGATAAGATCCTCAAGTTTTTCAAGTTTTTTGGAGATAAACTCCTGATTCTTTATCATAACCCCCTGCATAGCTTGGAGCATCCCCTGCAGGCTTTGGGAGTCTTTCCTGCCAAAGTCTGGTCGTCAGTATTTTTCACCATCGTTGAAGTTGACAAAATCGGAGGTGACACAACTGAGGACATAACAACTTTTTTCCCTGTTTTAATCACTGTAGTTGTCGCTGCGGTTGACATAGTTGCTAATCAACTATATAATACCGGGAAATAGAAGTTCACTCCTCCAGCACAAAGTCTCCCTTAGGATTTAAGCAAGCCATCAATAATAAAGTTCACAGGAGCATGGATTGCAACATTCAGTTCTCTCCTCCACGGGGGTTCACCATCAAATGGAGGGTGGGTGACAGAGATTGAGTGTTTTCTCCATATTCATCTTCACAGAAATGGTGGGATAGTTACAGATAAGAAAAGGACCACAAAGAGGAGCTTCAGATCTTTAATTTCTTTTCGATTGCCAACAAATCGATCTGTTTAGTCCCTCCAGTCAGCACCAGAAAGAAAGTTCGCCATGTGGCTAAAACCACGTTTCACTGGCAGATCTAACACAAAGAAGTCCCAGTTCTTCCTCCCCTTTCTCTGATCGCGATGACAATTATCCCAAGCATTCAACTGTTTCCAGCCCCTCCTGCCACTTGTTGCAATGTGGACTTCCCTTCCAAAATGGCTTGGTCACAGTCCGGGGGCAGCCATTAATGGCTCCCTCTCCCCAGTCGCTAGAGTCGAGGTATCTACTGAACGACTCACAGGATCTCCACCTCCTCACGTGTCTCAGCTCACCACACCTTCACTGACCTCCTTGTGGTCAGCGCCGGCCATAAAAAGCTGTTTGCCAGCTGGGAAGAAGCAGATCGAGCCAGGAGTCCTGTCCAA
Organism: Arizona elegans; assembly: GCA_022577455.1. NCBI lineage: Eukaryota > Metazoa > Chordata > Lepidosauria > Squamata > Colubridae > Arizona > Arizona elegans. Next base: position 49,037,459 of record JAKOOJ010000006.1, on the reverse strand, counting down.
TCTCGACCTGCTACAAAGTGACATCACTGGAAGTCTGTACCATTCTTTTCTATCAAACATTTATCTCCCCTAAAGGTTACTACAAATCCAGTTTGTAACAATGCTTTTACAGATAACAAGTTGAATTTTAGTTTAGGTATATACAACATTGGTAACTGCTCATTTATACATGAACAATATGCAATACCTTCTCCAGATGCTTTCATTTTCCATCCATTGGCTAATGATATATGTTGTTTACTATCAGTCAGTTTTACAAACTTTTCTTTACTTCTAGTGACTGACTGCGATGCACCATTATCAACTACCCACAAATCATGGTTTACAGTAGTGGAACTGGATATAGCTAGATTAACATTCTTTTTGGCTCTTTGTTGATTATCAATATTCATTTTCTTACCCTTATTACAAAATTTAGCTATATGACTCTTAGCCCCACAAGAAAAACATTTTTTAACAATATAGGCAGTTGAAGACAATTTTTCTTCTTGTGGTTGTCTCTCTCTTAGTTGGTATCTTTCTTGCTTTCTTCTGGACTCTTCTAACAATCTTCCGGTTATGCCAGTCAATGTTGGTTCATCTCTGGTCAAACCCCCCAGTGAAGACACATAATCATCATAACTTTCATCCAAAGAAGAAAGAATGATATAAACCTGATGCAACTCTGAGAAAATTAGTTCCTTTTCATGTAGCTCTTGTAAAGTTCTCTTCATAAACTCCAAATGAGCTAACATATCTCCAACTTTCAGAAGATGAGTTCTAAACAGTTTACGTGTAAGATCTATGTGTGCACCTACACTATCACAAACATAAATTCTCTTTAAATTGTTCCAACACCTGGCAGCAGAATCTTCACCATGAATATGGACTAACTGCTGGTCACTCAGTGTCAGTCCAATTATACAAAGAGCTCATTCATTATCCCGATTAAATTTAGTTATTTTCTTCACATCTTCATCATTTGCTGGATTCCATACAGTTACATCTGGTGGATTAATAACTATATCCCATAGTCCTTCCTTACGCAGAAGTAGGCTGCATTTCATAGACCAGGAAACATAGTTTGTTCCATCCAACTGGGTTATCAAGGATATGCTGGATGACTGTTCTTGTGCCATCTTCATTTGGACAATAAACCAACAAACACAGCTGTCTGAATATAATACTGTGTATTCACACTGACTCTCAGTGTTCTGGGCCCATAACCAATGTTAAGGATATTCTTGGCTCATAACCGATGTTATGGGTTATTGAGCAGAGTATCCCCTGAGTATGCACATGAAAGTGGCTGAGAGTGAATAACCACAGTTAATATACTGACACACACAGTTGTGGTAGTCTTTTACTTTTTAAAGTAAAGTAAAAAAAAGTAAAGCAAAGTCCAATAACAATCCAAGTCATACACAGATAAGGCGATAGTTAAAATATCAATTCAGGGATATTCCAAGTACAAAGTCTTCTTACCAGTTGGTGTCATTACACAATAAAACAGTTCTTCTTGAGTTTCAAACAGGAACAAGTTCAATATTAAAACATTCAATAAATAGTAGAAAGAACAAGTAGCAATGATCAAACAGTGATCATACAGAGAGAACAGGTAGAGAGTAATAGCAATAAGCAGATAAAATGGTGTAGTATCCACAAGCCATGATTCAGGCTTCCCCTTAAATACATTGGTGACAGAGCTTAGCCAATCAGGATACAGGATAATGCAATACAGTCTTAAAGCAATATAATACCTTTTGACAAACACTATTGATAGTTTATATATTGCCTGACCAACTAGTTAGTCAGGCCATTTCCTAACAAAATGAATAGATTAACTTTGATGATTAATGATAAGGAGGAATCAGAATATTTTAAAACATAGAATTATTTTTATAGTTGGTTGGAAAAGAGATATAAATGACTGATACTATAATTATGTACAAATGATGATTATAATATTGATTTAGAAATGAAATGTTAGAATGGTTTGGATGAATATCCAAATAGAAGAAACTTATGGAAGATGGAGAAGAAGCCTAGAAGATAACACCAAGATGTCACAGGGAAGGGAGGATTGATGTATTAAATGTTTGTTTGTCTTAAAAAAAAATACTAAAAAAAAATTGGAAGGACATGATTTACAACTGGGATGGCTTTTTTGTGGTATGGTAGAAATAAGATACATACATACTTTCATAGACATTATATAAGAAATGCATTGTTACTGGTATGGGAGAAGGTTAGAGATAAATACTATGTGAAAATACCAACATGGTTATCAACAATGGAAGCTTTAATACACCCAAATGTTTTTAACTTTGGAAATATTGTTAGATATAAGGATTTATTAACAGATAAGGGGGAATTGAAAGAGAAACGAGAACTGGAAGAACAGTGGATTGAGACAGATTGGTATATATATATGCAGATAAGAACAAGATATGAAAAAGATGCTAAGTTATATAGTTTTTAGTTGGAAAAGACTGAGTTGGATAGGATACTCACAGGAACAGAGAAAAATTTAATAAAAAATTTTTTATAACTTTTTGCTCTACATTGAATTGGAGGAGGAGCAAGTAAAAGAAACAATGATAGCTTGGGAAATAAATTTTGGATATTCAATTGATCTTGAAAAATGGCAACAATTATAGGAAAGAAATTATAAATTAACAATGTCCACTACATACAGTATAAGGAAAATCAATACAAAATGTTTTATAGATGGCATATGTCACCAGAGAAGTTAGCAAAAATGTTTAAAGATAAATCAGCCAAATGTTGGAAATGTCACCAACTACCAGGGTCTTATTACCATATGTGATGGACATGCCCTTAAGCAAAAAACTATTGGAATAAAATTAAAACTTGGTTGGAAGAAATGATACAGCTACGTATTGAACTTAAACCAGAGTTGTTCCTATTGGGTATCCTGCCTGAAAAAATTAGTAAGGAAAATATCTACTTGATTATACATGTAATAACAGCTGCAAGAATTGTTTATGCTCAAAATTCAAAAGCAGAGAAAATATCTTTGGAAGAAAAAATAATAAAAAGAAAATTTTAGATTGTGCAGAAATGAATAGATTAATTTTGATGATTAAGGATAGGGAAGAGTTAGAATATTTTAAGATATGGAATTATTTTTATCGTTGGTTGGAGAAGAGATATAAATGATTAATTTCATAATTATGTATAAAACTTGATGACTAGAATATTGTTTTAGTAATGAATTGTTATAATGGTTTGGATGAAGATCAAGATAGAAGAAACTTTTGGAAGTAGAAGAAAAAGAACTGAGGAAGATAACATTGAGATGTCACAGGGAAGGGATGACTGATGTATTAAATGTTTGTTTGTTTTAAAAAATAATTTTTTAAAAAAACCCAGTTCTTGGAATCGAGTTAATACTGCCCTTAGTTGTTGCTGTAGTTGTTCCTGACTAATGGTTGATATTAGGACATTGTCAAAATAGGGGATAATTCCTTCAATTCCTTGTAGGAGGCCTCCATGAGGCTATGGAACAGCCCCAGGGCCACGCCTACCCCAAACTGCAATCTCCTGCATTTGAATGCTCCCCTATGTGTAACTATCATTTGTGCCCCTGCTGTGGTATCATCAACTGGCAACTGTTGGTATGTCTGAACCAAATTGAGTTTTGCGAATATTTTTCCTCTACCCAAGGAATGCAACAGATGTTGCATGACGGGCACGGGATATGCAGTTTGCTGTAAAGCCTTATTCAAGGTACTTTTGTCGTCACTGCACAAACACACTGACCCATCTGGCTTCGTGGGGGTTACTATCGGTGTCTCCCACTTGGCATGGTCTGTCGGCTCTAAAACCCCTTGGGCAACGAGTTTATCCAGTTGCTCAACAATTTTGGGCTGTAGAGGAAAAGGAACCCTTCTAAGCTTTATTCTGATAGGGGTAATTTGAGGATCTAGGCTAAATGAGATGGGGGGCCCTGTGTACTTGCCTAGTTTCCCATTGAAGACGTCTACGAAATCTGTTAGGAGTTCTTCTTCCCAGTTGTTATCTTTGACTTGGTTGATCCCGGTCACCGCCAGACCCAGAGGCTCGAACCATTCCAGCCCCAGTAGGCTAGGCCTGTCCTGGTCTACTATGGTTAAGGGTAGTTGTCCTCTAAAGTCTTTGAAACCTACATTGAAATAACCGATTCCCATTACTGGAATTCATTTTCCTTGGTAGTCCTTAAGCGTGAGTCTCTGCGCTTAAGTGTGCTGGCTGTGATTCTGGGTACTAGTCGTTTGATGGTTGTCCAGGAGACCATGGAAAAGTAGGATCTTGCATGGTTCTCCCTTCAATGGAAATGGTCACCACCACCTTTTTTGCTTTTCCCGTGCTCGAGTGGCCAACTATTATGGTCTGGTGTGTTTCCCCTCTCTCTGAACCATGGTCCTTATTTCAGTGGTTTCTTCCAAACGGTTGTTTCCTGTTGCTTGTTTGGAAGCTCCTAGCTCGTGGGGGAGGACTGGATTGTCTGGATCTGTGGGAAACTGGTTGTGATGCTCTGCAGGCTCTTGCAATGTGACCTTTTTGGTCGCAGCACTGGCAGAATCTGCACGCAGTCCAGGGATGGTTTCCCTCACATCCAGCACACCAAAATTCCTTCTTTCCTTTTTCTTGGTGTCTCCCTTTTCATTTCGAACAGAGATGATCTACTTCATCCTCGTCTCTGTCCTCAGATTCGGTCTCAACATCCTCATAGTGGACTGTGGAATCTTCCTTTGCTTGTGGTACTTTATTCATCTTTTTCATCGTGGCTGCGGACTTTTGTGATGCTTCAGTCACACTCGCTTCCTCCATGGCTTCTTGGAATGTTATTCTCGGTTTTGCAAGCAAATGGCTTTGTAGGGTGAGGTCTTGCAATCCCAATACCAAATGGTCTCTCAGTTGTATTTCGATGGTCATCGATTGCCATGTGGAGGGTCTGTGCAGCCTAGTGTCCTATTGTCCTTCTGAAAATCCCATCCTCATCACCAGTGTTGAATAGTGAGCACAGACGCAGGATACGTCTGGCAGTGGAAACAGCTTTATTCAGCTCCAGTACAGCAATGGCAATCCGAGCCGCAGCAGCCCCTTTTAAACTGGAGCTGTCCGTGGCTTCAGCCACTGACACGCGCTTAATTTTCCTGCTCTAGCTACTGGCTCCTGATTGGTTCCTGTGCCTGTCTATTCAATACTTAACACATCTATCAAACATAAACAGGTACTAACAAGAATTCAAAAAGAAAAGATTGATATCATCTGCCTGCAGGAGGTACATATTAGAGAAAAGCACAGTGATCTTTTGAAATGTCCTAAATTAGGGAAATTACATTTGGTGCTGGCACAGAATAAAAAAAGAGGGATTGCTGTATATATAAAGGTTTGGTTAAATTCTAGGAAAATATTCAATGATAAAGATGGTAGAATCTTAATAATGGAAATAACTGCAAACTATAAGAAAATCCTTCTAGTGATAATCTATGGACCAAACACAAAACAAGAAAAATTCTACAACAAACTACATAGAAAAATAACAGAATTAGATGGGGAAAATATTTGCATAATAAGGGATTTTAACGCAGTGGCAGATAATAAAATTGATTATAAAACTACAAGGAAAAATAAATATAAAAGATGAAAATTACCAAGTATGTTTTTCGAGATGGTGCAAGAGCTAAATTTAAGAGATGCGTGAAGACAATTGAATCCAGAGAAAAAACACTACACCTTCTTCTCCCACCCACACAATTCATGGTCACACATAGATATGGCTTGGATGAACCCAGAATTGATCAATAATTTAGAAGATATAGAGATAATGCCAAACACTGGGTGGATCATAGTCCCTTAACGTTAAAATGGAAATGTAGGGAGAAAAAAAGGAGATGGACTCTAAACCAAAGAATTATAAAACAAAAATCTTATATGCAAACAATGGAAAGGGAACTAAATATCTTTTTTAAGGAGAATAGGAAAGAATATACAACACCACAGAACTTATGGGACATCACCAAAGCATATATGAGGGGAATAATGATAGCGTATGTGGCGAAGAGAAATAAAGAGAAAAGGGAACAACAAGCATCAATATTGGAGAAACTCAAAAAATTAGAAACAGCTCTAAAGAAAGAACCCCAGAATGAGAAAATTATAGAGGAAAGAGACTCAATGAAACATAAAATCAATATATTACAACAGGAGGCAATGATACAGAATATAAAGCTGGCAAAACAAAATTACTTTGAAACAGCAAATAAACCCAGAAGATGGCTAGCCCACAAATTGAAAAAAGAAAAAGCTAAAAAGTTGATACAACACTTACAAGATGAACAAGAGAACTTGCATTACAAGATCACCAGGTAAAAAAATACTATTCAAAATTACTTTCAAAAACTATATTGTCAAGAAAATATTGCAGAAGAAAATATCACAAAATATTTACAAGAGAGAAAACTGCCAAATATATTAGAGGAAGATAGGGAAATGTTGAATGACAAAATTACCTTAACAGAGCTGAAAGAGGCAATTAAAAAACAAAAAAATAATAAAACTCCAGGGCCAGATGGAATTCTGGAGGAAGTATATAAAAAATTTCAGGAACCTTTAGAGGAAATTATGTTGGAGGGCTAGTCATTCTGAATCTGACCGGACACTGGTAAGATCTCATATTAAGAATTACCTAGTGGTGATAAGAGTGGAGAAGAGTAATTACTTTTCCGCTCTTATTGCATCATCAGATAATCGCCCAGCCACCCTGTTTAGGGTGACCCGCTCCCTGCTCCATCAGGGGGCGCGGGAAGACCCCTTGGAGGGTAGAGCTGAGGACTTTGTACAATATCTGTATGACAAAATCGCTCAGATTCGGGAACAGCTGGACTCTGACTGGGTAGATCCAGGGGAGGTGACAGGGGCAGGTCCTGAGAATATTACATGGGAAGAGTTTGATCCTGTGACTTCCAAAAGCGTGGACAGGATACTGAGCAGACTGAGTGCGGCCACATGTTTATTGGACCCCTGTCCCTCCTGGCTGGTGCTGGCCTCCTGGGAGGTTACACGAGGCTGGCTCCAGGGGATTATAAATGCTTCTTTGAGTGAGGGTGTCTTTCCCGCCGCCCTGAAAGAAGCGGTGGTGAGGCCCCTCCTCAAGAAGCCCTCCCTGGACCCAGCTGTGTTAGCAAATTACCGTCCTGTCTCCAACATTTGCTTTGTTGCGAAGGTTGTTGAGCTTTGTTGCGAAGGTTGTTGAGAGTGTGGTTGCACGACAGCTGCCTCAGTACCTGGATGAATCGACCTATCTAGACCCATTCCAGTCGGGCTTTAGGCCTGGGTACAGCACGGAGATGGCATTGGTCGCATTGGTTGATGATCTCTGTAGGGCTCGGGACAGGGGTTGCTCCTCTGTCCTGGTCCTATTAGACCTCTCAGCGGCTTTTGATACCATCGACCATGGTATCATGCTGCACCAGTTGGAAGGGTTGGGGGGGCACTGTTTTACGGTGGTTCTCCTCCTTTCTCTCCGACCGATCGCAGTCTGTTGACAGGGGGCAGAGGTCGACCCCAAGGCCCCTTGTATGTGGCGTGCCAGAAGGATCGGTCCTCTCGCCCCTTCTGTTCAACATTTATGTGAAGCCGCTGGGTGAGATCATCCGTGGTTTTGGGATGAAGTACCATCAGTACGCTGATGACACCCAGCTGTACATCTCCACCCCAGACCACCCCAATGATGCCCTCAAAGTGATGTCCCGGTGCCTGGAGGCCATATGGATTTGGATGGAGAGGAACAGACTCAGGCTCAATCCATCCAAGACCGAGTGGCTGTGGTTTCCGACGTCCCGATATAGTCAGTTGGTGCCATCACTGACTATTGGGGGCGAGTCGTTGGCCCCCACGGATGGGGTTTGCAACTTGGGCGTCCTCCTGGACTCACGGCTGTCTTTAGAAGAGCATATGACGGCCGTGGCCAGGAGGACTTTTTATCAGGTTCGCCTGATTCACCAGTTGCTTCCCTTTCTGGATCGGGACTCGTTATGCACGGTCACTCACGCCCTTGTCACCTCACGCCTGGACTACTGCAATGCTCTCTACATGGGGCTCCCCTTGAGGAGCACCCGGAGGCTCCAACTGGTCCAGAATGCGGCCGCGCGGGTGGTGATGGGAGCGACATGGTGCTCCCATGTGACTCCCCTCCTGCACGAGCTGCGCTGGCTCCCAGTGGTCTTCCAGGTGCGCTTCAAGGTTTTGGTTACCACCTTTAGAGCGCTCCATGGCTCAGGACCACGTACTTATGAGACTGCCTTCTGCCACCAGAAGCCTCTCACCGACCAGTTCGCTTCCACAGAGAGGGGCTCCTCAGGGTGCCGTCGGCCAAACAATGTCGACTGACGGCCCCCAGGGGGAGAGCCTTCTCTGTGGGGACACCAGCCATCTGGAACAAGCTCCCCCCAGAGATACGGAGGATTCAAGACTTAAGCACCTTCCGCCGTGTCCTAAAAACATTTTTATTCCAACAAGCTGGTCTGGCCTAACTCTCCCTTTTAAATTGGGTTTTAAATGTTTTATATAAATTGGATGTTTTAAATTTGTTTCTTGAGCCCAAATTATTTAATCTATTTTTAATAGCTTTTAACTTTTGTATGTTTTTTGTATTTTTATCTTGGCTGTTCACCGCCCTGAGTCCTCCGGGAGTAGGGCGGTATACAAATATGATAAAATAAATAAAATAATGTTAGAAATTTACAATGAGGTATTAGAGAGAGCCAAAATGCCAAACTCGTGGACAGAGGCATATATAACATTAATCCCAAAAGAAAATACAGATAATCAACATATCCAAAACTATAGGCCAATCTTGCTGCTAAATGCTGATTATAAAATCCCGTTGACAATAATGGCAGAAAGACTAAAAAAAATTTAAATAAAATTATTCATTCGGACCAAAATGGGTTTTTACCCAAACGACAAATAAAAAACAATTTATTCAAATCAAATAGCAAAAATTATGGTAAATGGAGACCTAACAGAAAAAGTCAATATAAATAAAGGAGTCAGACAAGGATGTCCATTACCTCCCCTTCTATTTATTCTTTCATTAGAAGTCTTACTGACTCAGGTATGGGAGAATAAGGTGTCAGATGCAGAAATCAGCATTACCATTTAATAAGTGAAACAGAGAGCATGAACAAGAAACAACAGCAGATTTATTATGAACTTTTGCAAAAGGATTTCTTCCTGGGTGGAAGGAACACTGGCCACTTTGGTTAAATGAGTTAAATACACTTTTCAGGATACAGAAGCCCAATACAACAGGATACAAACAGTCCATCAGGGAATTGGTTTCAGGTCTTATATAACATATTTGGCACATGTTCCACCCTGGAAATTCCCCTCCAACAATACCCTTCAAAAATATCCTACACAGATGTTTCCATGCTAAATGATATTGTCAATTGTAGGCTTTTCCTCAGGCCCATTTCAGAATGTTACCAGAACATCCATTTCCTCAAAAATATGCATCATATATCCTGCAAAACAAGCATCTCAGGAACAACACAGTTTCCTTTCTTATGTCCTCACTACCAAGTTATATAATCAGGTTATATCAGGTAAAACATGGCATTTAAAATGGCGTTACTCAGGTTATGCTTTTTACAGGAATAATTCTTATTTCTCTCAATCCTCCCTTTCCCTTTTCATCAATTTTATTCCTGTAAACTATGTATGTATGTAACTTCCCGTTAGCAAATCCCAAATTCCGTTAAAAGCACTGTCTTCAGTTATATGTGTTACATATGTAGTATGTAGTGATATTATACACTTCTTGCAGTTTCATTTAATAGGTTCTTACGGGGGCATAAATAATTAGATGTAGTTCCTTCTCAGGACTAAGTGCTTCCACATGTTCATGTCCATGTGACTCATCAATCGTTTCCAACGTACCATCATGTGTAGCTACTTTTGTAGCAACCGTATTAGGAACACGGTTACTATGATAACGACTCCCCAGGAACGGGCTTCCCACAAAACATGTTTTCAATATATCAGAGACAGTAGTCTCTTCTCTTATATGAAAGGATGAATTGTTGAGGGCTACCTTCATTAAATCCAGAAATAAATTGCCAGCCTTCTCCTCCGATTCTCCAATACTCCTAGTATATCTTATTGGTGCCTTAAGATAGCCAACAGTGCATCACCCCATATAAAAGGTAATTGAGTCAATGCAATATTTCCTGTTTGGAGGGAGTTTCAATTCCAGATATGGAAATGTAACCCCCTTTTCATAATCCTAAACTTCTATAAAAAGGGGTATAATTACCATATCGCTCAGTGCATTGATTGTATAAGAACTCCATTTCTCCATACTATTTCATATGTATGGTTGCACCTGGGGTATTTCCCCAATGGTACACCATCATCAAGAGATGATCTAATACAAATCCCAGCTTTATCTGTGGTTTCTATCAGGGTTAGTGGTGTCTGTATCAGGGAATATTGGTGCTCAAGTTTGGTATGGAAATATAGCTGCTGCCATGTTATGGGATAACTAGGCAACACAGCCAAAGTCCCCACTCCTATCTGCACCTGTAGTATAAGATCCCACAAAGTAATTACTATCACCACCGCAAGCCCCATCTTCCTAGTGGACTAGGCCCCCTGTTTAAAGTATGTTGTAGATGTGTAAAAGCATAAAAGCTTACCATTAGACTTCAAGTCTTCCATCCAATCATAGGCAACTTACATCCACTGGATATCACAGCATTAATTTACACTATTCAATAGTCTCCTTTCTTAATGCAATCAATAACACAATAAAAACATTTATTACTCCCAACCAAATATATAGCTCTACTGTTCAAAAGTCCATTCATTGGTAAACGGCAAAATACTCCATCCATCGTCTTAGGTTTGTCGTCGAAAAGTCAGTTCAAGAGGATTTGTATCATAAGGTTACTATAAGCAGGTTTGTTGTATCTATTCATACAATCCATCGATAAGGCAAATCCACTGGTCCTTTCACTCCTGAGTAATGTATCTAGCCCTGTTCCATAGTTCTCACCATCGATTCAGTAGTTAGCAACACTTGGAATGGTCTTCCCACACCAGCTGTAATTTCTTTTCCTTTATAAACTTTATCAGGACCCAGTCACCGCTTTTGTAATCATGCTCTTGGAAATCAAGAGGTGGTGTTTGTGTCCATAGTCCTTTAGACCTTAAACGAGAAAAACACTGGGACAGTCCCTGTATATTTTTAAGCATCTTTAAGCTCTATTGTAGGCAGTCCCATACTCCCATTACAGGATAAACTAAATATCATATCATATACTGAAACATCTTTTCTTTAGATGGAAAAGAGATAAAGGCAAACATTTCATCCAAAGAACCTGGAGCTCCATCATTAACCTTTTCACTGAATGTTTCTATTGCCAATATGTCTATTGCCAATCAATCCCCAATTGCTCCATTACCCTTATCATTTGGACAGTGAAATGTGTACCCTCATCACTATCAATAATATCAACCAATCCATATTTGGGTATTATTTGCTCCAATATGATTTTAACAGTCATCTGAGCATTTACCTTTGCACAAGGAAAGGATTCAAGCCATCCAGTAAGATAATTCACTACTACTATCACATATTTCAATGTTCACACTGCCGACATTTCAATGTAATCTACTTGGATTCATTGAAAAGGCCAAATGGTCAAATCTCTTTTTTTCTTACACAATGTATTCATGAATTCATACACAATGTAAATAGCATCTCCATTTGTATGGCTATCATTTACATGCTTCTACAAATATATTTTCATTTAACAAACTCAATAAAAACTTGGGTTCCCCAATGTGTTCCCTCATGCACGCTCTCAATCACATTCCATATAACTGCTTTATTAAGCACTTACACCCCTCCTTAATCATCCATTTTCCATCCACTTTACGCACCCCATCAGCCATCATTTGTTTGTCGTCATCATCCATAAATACAGGCTTCACATCAAAATCCAATGCATGGATCAAATCATTAATGCCCCTCCTACTAATGCTGCCTCTGTTACTGCTATGTCCACCATCCTATTTCCCACAACTAACTTAAAAGTCCCTTTTTATGTGATCCTATATTTATTATAGTCTTTCCAAACAATCTCTTTACCAAAGATCATTAAAAGCCCACAAGCAAATAAAGCAGAGACTTCACATATTTGTGCCAATCAATAAGAAGAAAACCGTCCAGCTTCCAATATTCCAGCAGTGTCTACATTCACTACTGCATATCCACTCATCCTCGTTCCATTCTCCACCCAGGAAGACCCATCAATACATCCCATTCCTTTCTCTCTCCCCTGACAGGAATTCAACTAAATTTAAATTCCTATTGGCCAAGAGAACCAAATTCTCTTGAGACAATAAAATAATCCCGTATTTCAAAAGCCTTAGCATTGGTCCACCACCCTTTTGGCTTTCTGCATCAGGTTTGTACTTTCCTGATGTGGACTCACTAACAATGCCCCACCAAAGGTTAATTCTCTACTCTCCTCCACTGAAGGTGCAATTGCAGCTTCAGCTTGTATACACCTTGCACCACAAAATCCATCAATTTTGACAAAAATATTACAAGTCTCTTCTTCCCAGCCCACATGTGAACCAACACTCTTTTAGCTATACCATCTTCCACTGCTACAGACAAGTGGAAGATTTTTCTTAAACCAGGCAAGCTCAACACTGGAGCCTGTATCATTACTTTCTTCAACTCTTCAAACCTTTCTTCCAAACAACTTCCTATAGCTTTTCATCAATAAATACTCAACACTCCCCACTTTGGAGGAATCACACCACACCTCTATAAACCATTTCCACAAGTTTCAGAGAAATACAAAGCTTGATCTAATTCACAAGTCTAAGTCACAAATCTAAATCACAAATCTATACAGGTTAACTTACCGGTAACTTGCTAGCCAGACCAAAAAGTCCATCTTTACCTTCTGCCAGTAAGTAATTCTTCCCTCAAGGGAACATCCCTTATCTGGGTAACACTAAACTAAAAATAATATAATCCACTATACACCAGGCTATTCAATATCCAGGCTATCCTAGAAATCTACTTCTCAGCATTCAAAATCATTCAAAATGCACAGACATAAAGACATAAAAGAGGTGATAAAAAGAACACCTTCAAAAAGTAAAAGAAATCACCTAATAGAGGTACTCCGGGTCTCTACTCCAAAAAATATTTGTTCCAAACTTTCAATGTCACTTCTCTATTATATAAATTCATTTAAACACCTCAAACATTTCACAAAAAGAAATAAAATCAAAACTCAGAGCAGGACAGGAAATATATCTGCTTAACTGCCATTAACTCTTCCGCCAACTAAACTGATCCGTTTGGGGTACACTGGGATAATTTTAAATTGTTTTTTAATTGGGTTACTGATTTTAATTTGGTATTGTATTGTGATTTGTATTGAAGCTGTCATTTTGTAAGCCGCCTTGAGTCCCTAGGGAGAAAGGCGGCATATAAATCGCAATAAATAAATAAAATAAATAAATAAATATGCAGTCAGAAACAATGCTGCAGGATCAAGTCACCCATTCGCCCCTCCTTTCTCTCAAACAAACTTGGCAAAGGAAAAAAAATGTGTAAAAGGGAAAACAAATCGCACCTTCCCCCCCCCCTTCCTACTTCTCTTGTTCAGAACAAAAACGAAGGGGAAATATAGGGAGGAAAGATACTACTTTTGTCTCCATTTAACATCGTAAATATCTCTTTCTAATCCCACTTCTTTGTAGGATATCTCTCTCATCTCTCTTTCTCATTCGAACACTTGCTATTACCTTCATAACAGCAGCAGCAACAACAACAACAACAAACCAACCCTTGCCACTTACTATTTACAAAAGGAGATCTCTGGGGGGTTCAGTGCTCAGGCATTCACAAGTGTCAGGATCACCTGACCACTCCTGTGTGAGAGCTTTCCACACACACTCATATTTATTCTGCAATCAGACCTTTTAGTGTACACTAACACACACACATGCTTTCTCCCTGCCAACCAGTAAGCATAATATTTCAGGGAGCTTATTATTATTATTATTATTATTATTATTATTATTATTATTATTATTATAATATTCTAATAATACTATTATTATTCTTACAATCCAATGAGCTCTATTGTTTAAACAACTCATTACACACAAACGTCTTCACACATACATACCATTTAACAACAGTTGCAAACCTGGAATAAAACCTAGGAAGGTTTTATCCCTTCAGATTCCCATTTTGCTTCCATCCTTGGCATCTTATAGTTTATTCCTCAAGCAGCGGAAAACTTCATGATGTGGTTTCTAATCAAAAACATGATTTCAGGCCCTAACCACCACCCATTTTCCATAGCTCCAAGCTCAAGCCAAGAAGTTCACTTAATTCGCCGGCACACACAGATCACTATCACATCACATTAACCAAAGACAAATTATTTACATTTAACTTCAGGTAGGAAGAACAATAAAACTTTCCTTCTTTACCCTCATTCTTTCAGAGTTTTCTGCCTCATCCACCCATAACAGCATAAAGCAAAATCATCCCTCCAGATATTTCTTATCTCTTAATAAGAGAAAGGGATAGAGGGGACATAGAAGGAGTTTCCCTGTTTCCCTCCATAAATTCCTCAGGATCCTTAACAACTATCGGGGCCCCATAGTTACTTATCTATTTATAGCTAAAGCCGATACTTCCCTCCTTGAACTCCTCTTCCCTTAAAAAAATCCACTCAACACGCTTAGCCTCTGGCCACTCCAGTCGCCCAGATGGAACCCCAGAGGAAAGCTCAACATGAGTACTAATCACGTCTAATGCATCTCAACATGCCACACAGCACCAGACATTCAAGGAGTCAGACCACCCCAGCGAGACATCCCATAAGTACCCCATACTTATACTCACTCTGGGTCAGTGCACTGTATTCCTGGTCCCACACGGCTCAGACTTCCCTGCTCAGTTGTTCAGGTCTCTGTCATATCAGGTTAAAGAAGAGCAATTCCCTCTGGAAAAGAACCACCCGGTCTGGACCGCTAAAATCAGCGGGGGTACCCACTGGCCTTCAGGTAAAAATTCCACTCCAGAAGGACGTCTTCAAGTCCCTGGTCGGGCGCCAATTGTCAGATGCAGAAATCAGCATTACCATTTAATAAGTGAAACAGAGAGCATGAACAAGAAACAACAGCAGATTTATTATGAACTTTTGCAAAAGGATTCATTCCTTCCTGGGTGGAAGGAACACTGGCCACTTCGGTTAGACGAGTTAAATACAGTTTTCAGGATACAGAAGCCCAATACAACAGGATACAAATGGTCCACCAGGGAATTGGTTTCAGGTCTTATATAACATATTTGGCACATGTTCCACCCTGGAAATTCCCCTCCAACAATACCCTTCGAAAATATCCTACACAGATGTTTCCATGCTAAATGGTATTGTCAATTGTAGGCTTTTTCTCAGGCCCATTTCAGAATGTTACCAGAACATCCATTTCCTCAAAAATATGCATCACATATCCTGCAAAACAAGCATCTCAGGAACAACACAGTTTCCTTTCTTATGTCCTCACTACCAAGTTATATAATCAGGTTATATCAGGTAAAACATGGCATTTAAAAGCAGGTTATGCTTTTTACAGGAATAATTCTTATTTCTCTCATAAGGAAATAAAAGGCTTAAAAATTTTAAAAGAGGAGTATAAAACACAGGCCTTCACAGATGATATGGCCTTTATAATAGAGGATCCTGTGGAAACAGGAGAATTGCTATTGCAGGAAATAGAGAAATTTGGTATAGTTGCTGACTTAAAAATAAATAAAAACAAAATGAAGATAATTACCAAAAATCTTACGCAAGGCCAAAATAAGAAATTAGAGGAGAAATTAGGAATTCAAGTAGTGAAAAAAGCAAATTACCTGGGCTTTTGGCTAACAGCAAGAACATCTTCAACAAAGGAAGATAATTACTTAAAATTATTGGAACAAATTCAAAAAGATTTAGAGAGTTGGGCAAAATGAAAAATATCATTGATTGGAAGAATTGCTAATATAAAGATGAATATCCTACCCAAAATCCTACATTTATTTTAAATGGTACCCATAAAATTAGGGAAAAACCTTTTTGGAAAACTGAATAAAATAATTCTTAAATTTATATGGTTGGGGGAAAAGCCCAGAATTAAACTAAAACTTCTACAAGATTCTAGAATTAAAGGTGGCTTTGGCCTCCTGGATTGGGAACTCTACTATCAGGCAGCAGTAATATCATGGCTTGAAGAGTGGATAAATTTAAAAAATGTATTTGTACATAGCAGGACTACCACGATGTCTGCATACGTACCGCCAAAGCCTTTTGACCTCAAGAAAGAGAAGTGGGGGTCGTACATGATCCGGTTTGAGTGCTCCCTGGAAGCCAGCGACATGCAAAATCTTCCAGGCAACCGGAAAAGGACACTCTTCCTGAGCCACTATGGGCCAGGCGTGTTCAACATGGCTGAGTCACTTTCAGAACTGACCCGAGTCCAAACCATATCGTGGGAAGTGCTGCAAGCCTCACTTAAAGCACACTACGCTCCGGTATCATCAAAATTCATCCAGCGGTACAAGTTTCGGCAGCAAGTGCAGAAAGAAGGAGAGCCAATCAGCACTTATATGGCTGCCCTGCGTAAGGCTGCAACTCACTGTGAGTATCGAGACCTTGATGATACACTCCTAGAGCAACTGATTTGTGGCGTTAGAGATATACGCCTACAGAGAAGGTTGCTCGCAAAGCCTAACCTGACTCTACCCAGCGCCCTCGACGACGGTCAACACCGGTACACTGTGAGACGACCCAGACCGATAGTGAGGAAGAGTCAGACGAAGAAGTCTTCCAAACCGAAAGGCAGAAACATGAGCAGAGAGAGCATCGCGGGAGCTGCTCAAGCTGCAGAGGGTCACACCAGAGACAGACCTGTAAATTCAGGGACACCATCTGCAGACGCTGCGAGAAGAAGGGGCATTTGGCGAGAGTCTGCCAGGCAAGCCTACCAGTCAACCACAAGCCAAGAGACGGCTACAACCAATCAGAGCCGGCGTGACACAAGCAGACCAGTAAAAATGGCGACCCGAGCAAAAAGTGCGAGTTTCAAAACCACGAGACCTGCAGCACCAGGATTGGCCAGGCCAGCGCGACCATCGAAAAAAAGGTCCACACCACAGTCAAAATCGAAGGAAGCACATGTGAGATGGAGATTGATACCAGATCATCTCTATCCATCATGTCCTGGGCCACCCTGAAAGCAGCGATACCAAGCTTAAAAAAGAGCCAACTACAGCACCAGTCGGCTTCGGGACTACCAAGGAAACCGCATCCCCGTGGAAGGAGTTGGCACATTCCAGGTCGAGTATGGAGAGCACCGGAAGAAGCTTCCCCTCACCGTGGTTAGAGAACAACTACCAAGCCTCCTGGGGCTGGACTGGTTTAAGGCCCTTGGAATGGGATTCACCGGAGTCCACAGGGCAAGCAGTGAGCCAGCCAGGAGTGGCAGCAGCCTGAGGGATGACCTGATGAAAGAATTCCAGGACGTGTTCAACGACCGACTGGGCAAGTATGTGGGGACCCCTATTTCTTTTAATCTTGACCCCAATGTAGCCCCAATCCAATTTAAGGCTAGATGAGTGCCCTTTGCACTAAAGCCTAAGATAGACTTGGAACTGGACAAGCTAATTAAACAGGGGGTGTTAGTCCCTGTAGACCATGCCAAATGGGAGACCCCCATCGTGACCCCCATCAAGCCTGATGGGTCTGTGCGCATTTGCATGGACTACAAATGTATGATTAATAAGGCTCTCCAGCAGAGCACTTACCCCGTCCCAATCGTACATCTTTTGCTCCATTCGCTGGGTCCTGGCAAGATCTTCGCAAAACTTGATCTTGCACAGGCATACCAGCAACTGCCAGTAGATGGCACTACCACAGAGGCACAGACTATCGTAACTCACAGAGGTGCCTTCAAATTCACTAGGCTACAATTCTGAGTTAGCATAGCCCCCAGCCTGTTCCAAAGTACGGTGGAATGCCTACTACAAGGACTTCCAGGGGTAGTCCCCTATTTTGACGATGTCCTTATCAGTGCCACAGATGAAAAACAACCAGGGGACCAACTGAGGCTAGTGTTAGAGAAATTCAGAAGTGCTGGCCTCCGGGTCAAACGGACAAAATGTATGATAGCAGTACCCTCAGTCGAGTTCCTGGGATACCAGGTGGACGAAACGGGCACTCACCCCACTGAAAGCAAGATTAGGACCATCAAAAATGCGCCAACCCCCAAGAACAAGTCGGAGCTATAAGCCTTTCTGGGTCTCCTTAACTTTTATGCCATCTTCCTGAGAGACAAGGCAACGGTAGCTGAACCCCTACACCGACTCTTGTCTAAAAATGCACCCTGGGTTTGGGGAAAGACTGAGGCTGCCACTTTTGCTGCCATAAAGAAACTTTTGTCCGCAGACAGTTTCCTCATCCAGTACAATGTGACGTTTGTACTAGTTTGTGATGCGCCCCCCTTTGGAGTAGGGACCGTCCTGAGCCACAGATTACCGAATGGACTAGAGGTGCCCATCGTTTTCTATTCCCGCACCCTGACCAGTGCTGAGTGGAACTACAGTCAGCTGGACAGGAAGGCCCTAGCAGCCGTTTTGGGAGTAAAGAAATTCCACGAATACCTGTTTGGGCGGAATTTCGAACTTGTCACGGACCACCAGCCACTTTTGGGCCTCCTGGCTGGGGATTGGCCCACCCCCGCTGCCTTGTCTCCACAGATGACTTGCTGGACTATCTTCCTAGCAGCATATTCCTACTGCCTTGTCCACCAACCAGGACTGAGTTTGGGGCATGCCAATGCCCTCAGCTGATGCCCACTACCAGACATTCTAGTTGACCCCACTCCAGGGACACCAGTCTTACTCATTGATGCTTTGGATTCAGGACCTCTCACTTCTGCTGAAGTGGCGAGAGCGTCAGCTCAGGACTCTGTTCTAAAGACTATCATGAGTTGGGTCATGAGGGGATGGCTGGGAAAGATGGAAGGTGGGGAAATTAAATTGTTCACATCTAAGAGGACCAAATTGTCTATGCAAGGGGGGTGTTTACTGTGGGGCGATCGTGTCGTTGTTCCCTTATGCTTAAGGGAAAAGATTTTGTGCATGTTACATGATGGGCATCCCGGGATAGTAAGGATGAAGGGGCTAGCTAGAAGTTATGTTTGGTGGCCATGAATGGACGATGACATCACCGAGTGGGTGGAAAAGTGTCAACCCTGCCAAGAGTCCAGGCCAGATCCCTCCATAGCACCAGTCGGGAATGGGAACGACCTCAGGGGCCCTGTCTAGGATCCACATAGACTTTGCTGGCCCATTTCATGGCCAAACATTTCTAGTGATCATTGACACCTATTCGAAATGGCTCAAGATCATCCTAATGCAGTCCACAACTTCCGAAGCTGTAATCAAGGTGCTTCGGAAAATCTTTGCCATCCACGGATTGCCCGATACACTCATATTGGATAACGGGCCCCAATTCACCACCACCCAGTTCGAGGGGTACCTGGCAGAGCTGGGCATCAGACATGCACTCTCTGCCCCTTTTCATCCGGTCAGTAACGGACTGGCTGAAAGATTTGTGAGAACAGCCAAAGAGGCACTCTCATGGTTAGATGCTGGGGATTGGCAGGCCAGGGTAGATAAGTTCCTGGCTGTCCAGCATGCCACACCATGCACAGTGACAGGGCATAGCCCAGCTGAGCTCCTGATGGGCAGGAAGCTGCGGTGCATTCTTGACTGATTACACCCCAGCTATTTCCCAGACGGATTCAAGGGGGTGGACAAGAAGTTAAGGGAATTCCAGATAGGAACATCAGTGTTCGCCAAAAATTACACGAATGGGCCCCTATGGGTAGCTGAGACGATTTCGGATAACACAGGTGTCACTGCGTTATTTTATTTGCCAGCTGAACTCATCATTTCTGGACTGTCAGACTCTCCGTAGCTTGCCAACTTCTTATCAGTAAGCTACGTGTTTCCGTGTCCACCCACATTCTTTCACATTCCTTCACACTCTTTCCTTTGTTCTCTTTCCAGCAAGGTCCGGCTGAGATAGCCGGCAAGAATTACTTTAAAAAATGTAGCAATTAACTTTTCTTAGTTAGTGAGGTGTTTTATTTTCTTTATAACAAATAAATGAGTTTTATTAGAAACTTTTCTTCGCGTTTCATTTCAGAATATTGCAACAAGGAATAAGCCTCGATTCATCTTCTCTAATTAAACCAGGGTGATTAGTCCCAGAGCCAAACATGGGATTAATTGATGCCCTGATATGGCCGAAGGATAAAATGGATATTACTAAAGATGCCAGTATTGGAAAGCTGTAAAAGTGTAACTAAGATTTTAAAGAAGAAAATGTTGAATAAAAATAAAAAAATTAAAAACGAATTTTGTGTCTGGGGATCCCTAAATACTATTGGATATCCAAAAACGACTTGAGGAGTGGAGGATCCCTGAAGTAACTAACTGATTTGATTGAACATTGATGAGACATTTAAATTGGACTTGGAGGTTTGGTTTCTGAACTGACGATTGTGGAGACTCAAACGGAATGGAGTTAATGATTCAAAACATTAAGGACCTTATCCTGGAACTACACAAGGACATGGTGGAAATATTTGATCGTATAGATAGAAGACAGGAAAATTGTATACAAGAGACAAGGAGCAAAGACCAGGACAAGAAGGAAAGAATGGAATCATCAGTTGAAACGGAAGGGGAATTAGAACTGAGAAACCAGCAAAAAGAAGATAACAAGGAGGAGACACTATTAAAATTAATAAGAACTGAGGAATTAAAAGAGGGTGAAAATATTTTAAAATATTTTAAAAAGAAACAGGAGGAATGGGAAGAGGTTTGGAGGGAAATGGTAGGATTTAGAGCAGAAAGTTTTCAAATTAAACAGTGGGAAAAGACAAGGCAAGGAGAAAAAATTAAATTGTGGATTCAAAATATAAACTTCGAAGTAGATGGAATAGAAGTCTGAAGAGGAAAACAGGGGAGACAAGTCAAAAAAAGGTAGGACTAAAGGATGGAATGTGGATAAGAGATCATCGTTAAGGGGAGAAAAAGAGTTATAGATATGTCATGATTATATGTTAATAATTGTATTAATATTAGAATGATATAGGCTGGACAATTAGTTGGTATTTAATATAAATAAATATTAGGATAAACATTATCACAAATAGATATGAAACTGGAAAATTATGAATGAGAATTCATTATTAATTGGAAATGAGAGGTTGAATGATGGTATTATTAAAAGTGTATAAAATATGACTATTGTGTAGGTAATGTGAAAGTAGATATATTTATGTGTATTAACAAACTTTAAAATATACAGAGAGGAAGAGTTAAATAATGGGAATATGAATAACAAAACAGAGTATCCTGTCCTTGAATATAATAATGTGGAGGGAAAAAATATTATTGGAAGTTTAGAATAGAAGGGTGTAAAGCAATGTATCACAAAGTCAAATAAGTTAGGAAAAGAAACTTGAAAAATAGACACAAAGAATGAAAATGGTGGTAAGCTTGAAATGTTAGGATGTAAGAAATTGATATTTAGACGGTATGCTGTTTGATCAATGAAGTGATGTTAGTATTAAAAGAATAATATAGTTTTATATATATATGATTAGAATTATGATGTGTGTAAAATTATTAATATGAAGATTAATCAATATTATGATGATATTATAATTATAATTATTATTATCAATAACACATGTTTAAGTGATAAAGTCTGTTTCTTTTATTTTTGAATGTAACTTCAAAAGTTGTATAGTTATAGTTGAAAGAGATATTAATTGGAAAATACACCATATCCTGTAGGTATTGGGAATATTATATACAAGAACGAAAAGAGAGAGGGAAATTGAGTGGTGTGGAAGGGAGTAGAAGAGGAGGGGAGAAAGAGTAAGGGTAGAGAGGGGAAAGGAGAGAGGGAAGTAGAGGGAAAAGAGGAGAAGGAAGGAGGGAAGTAGAGAGAAAGAGAGGGAAGAAGGGAAGAGAGGGAGGAGAAAGAAGAGGAAAGGAAAATTGTAAAATTGGGAAATATGGTGTACAGGAGAAAAGAAAACAGATGGACAATTTCATATTTTTTCTACTCGAGGGTTATACTATTGAAATTATAACGAAAGATTATATGGTGGATGTTAAAGCATATTGATGTTATTGCATACTTTATATAAAATAAAAATTTATATACTTTATATAGATGTTATTGCATACTTTATATAAAATAAAAATTTTGTGTAAAAGATGGGGTAAATAATATGGAATAAGGAAAATGGAAATGTATGATACTCAAACACCACACCATCCATATAATCATAAGTATAAATTTTTTAAAAAATAAAAACTTGATGGGGAAAAAAAAAGGACAGACAGGGCTAATACAACAGAAAGGATATTTATAGACCCCTTTCTTTCCTTCTGCTGTGGCCCGCCAGTGGCCTGCGTGGATCGTGGTTGATCCCGATGAAGAGGAGGCTGATGTGGTGTCGCGCCAGCAGCCTGTGCAGCCAGCGCTCACGTTGGACAGCGAGGAGGCTGAAGAGGATGTGGTGCCAGAGGCAGAGACTCAGCCAGGGTCTTCAAAACCTCCAGAGGTTTCTTCAAGTGGAGAGAGCAAAGTGGAGGAGCCTCTCCTCAATGCTCGAGCATGCAGGGCTGCCAAAAGCAGGAGTGGCTACTTAGGAGGACGAGGTCTACTCGAGAGTAGGGCTTGAGGATAATTGGCCACTCCCTTAGCCTATTTAAGTCGCACGCAGCTAGTGCTTTCTTGCTGGAAACAACTCGTATTTTATTATCAGAGTATTTTGGTTTATCATATCTTGTTTTCTGGGCTGGTTGCCAACCTTTGCCAGTCTTGTTTATTCTTGCTACTTAATAAATTTGATAAGGACCGTTGGTGTGTGTCAATATCTTCGGAAATCCGGAGTTGGGGCAGAACACCTTCAGATTTTGATAATATAGTATGGGTAGCTCCTATTTTGGACCTGGAACAA
Source organism: Arizona elegans (assembly GCA_022577455.1). Lineage (NCBI taxonomy): Eukaryota > Metazoa > Chordata > Lepidosauria > Squamata > Colubridae > Arizona > Arizona elegans. The sequence continues at coordinate 49,014,326 of JAKOOJ010000006.1, read as the reverse complement.
CGAAGTCTCCTGTGACAATCAACTGGGTCTTCAGAAAAGACTTTTTTGTCCCTAAGCAATCTTGTGTAGAAAGTTAGCATCCACCCCTCTCCTAGAAGAATTAAATATTCTAGGAAATATTAAAAAGGCAGAATATTTCCCCTAAAAGAGAAATAAAAATCTTAAAGGAAACTGAAACTCAGCCTCGACACTCTGCCCCCAGCAGATATTTTGGTACTATCTTATCTACAAGACAAAACACCTTCACCCTCAGGATATAATAGGATTAGCCCTCTACCCATCTAGCAACAGAGCTCACCACATGGCACCTGGGGATATTACATCACCCAGCACAGTTCAACCAGACTTATCTCAGACAAACTCCTAGGATTTGCACATGACCCCTACATCAACCAATAGAATACCTGTCCTTGCCACAGGAACAGGAAGCTCAAGTTCAAAAACCAAGAGAGGGTATAAATAACACTCACTCTCCACTCCATGTGTTCAGCTACACCAGGATCATGTGCTTAATGGTTCTGCTCTATTAAACCTGCTTTCCAAGTAACCTCCATGTTTCCAGTGTCTTTCTCCCCACTTGGAACTGAACCCAGATGGCAATTTCTTCCAACACTTGTCTGGGAGACTTCAGAGGGAAAAAAGGCAGATTTTTCCTAACTGGGCCTGCAATTCAAATCTTCCATCCAAAATCCCTGGGAAGTTTGGAGTTAGTAAGATAAAATTGGCAGAGAAAACATATGGTCGCTGCACAATTGGATTTTATTTCTTTTGCTTCTCTGCAGTTTTTATTTTGTTCCCCTTTTTTGCCCTTCTTTCTATTTGCTTGCTCAGGCTACTAATTGCTGGCTTTACTATGCAGACATCAATCATCTAATTTTTTTTCTTGTGAGGTTTAAATAAAAGAATTAAAAAATCCTCTATCTTCTTACTTCAGTTTTTGTCCTCCCTATAAACAAGAGACATTGATAGAGCAGCTAGTTACTGGGGCATTCTATTATGTCCCATTCAGAACAGGTGAGGGCACTGGCAATATAACAACCTGCTTAGAAGGAATATTTCATCCTGCTATAGAAATATTTTTAGTAAATAGATATGTAAAAACCTTTTTTCCCCTTCTGTCTAATGCTAGATCAGCCAATGAATCTGAAATGTTTAAGCTGCAGAACTGACAGAAGAGAGGAATTACCTCCTCACAGATTCATATTTATTTTGTTAAATCTTAAACTTATTTATTTATCATTTTTAGGACTGCCATTTCCTGCAAAGAGCAACTCTGGACTATATACTATATTATATAAATACTATAAGAAAAATAGTTAATAACAATTAAATAGTTAAAAGTTAAAAAGTATTGCGATATCCTAAAAGTTAAAAAGCTAAAAATTAGTTAGTTTCATGGTGATCAGAGCTATCAATGTCTACTAATTATAGACTTCCGGTGGCACCGCAGGCACTGACAGACGCTCCTTTCGGACCATCAGCCCCACAATTTCGTTAAAACTGCCAAGACAGCGCAAATCAGCTGTCTGGCAGCTTGGAAACCTTCCCCTCGGGAGAAGAGAGGAAGGCGAGCAGCCAAACTAAGGTAGAGCTCCCCAAAAGCCCTAGGAGCAATTCTGGGGCTTGGATGGTAAGAGCTCCCTGGTAGTCTGGCTGAGCTCTGAATCCGAGGCTTTTCTGCTTCAAGCAGAACAAGACGCCGCTACTACCCCTGCAATCAACATTCAGATTCAAAATAAGCTTAAAGCAGGCAGAACAAAAACAGGAGTCCTAGCAACTGCAAGTACTGAACTTTAACTCTGTGCCTATACTTCTTCCTTTTAAGACTTTTAAAATGAAAGCAAAAATGGTGCCTGAACTGTAACAGGGCGTGAAAGTGAAAGTTATAGTGAAAGTGATAGTTAACATCGTTAACGCTTCTAAGGCTTCTAAGGCTGTTTAAGATTATTGGATTCTACACCAAAGAAAGAAAGATTTAAAGTGGAAAGACTACAGTTTGGACTTTAAATAAACTATAATACTTACAAAAGATTTAAAAACATTTGGACTTACTGATTTGGTTGCTGTAGGAAGTATAAATTGAAAGCTAAAAATGGCTTCTAAGCAAATAAAATCTGGTTTTAAAAGTGCTGGATCGCCAGCACAATCATCAAAATTACAATCTTTGTCTACTTCAAACCCACAAATATTGACTTTGGAGGCTCTACAGGAATCTCTGCAGGACGCTTTGAAGCAACAAACTTCTTTTTTAGAGGGGAAAATTAAGGGAGTGTCTGAAGAAATGGCTGAAATTAAAGAAGTTATACAAACTCGGAATAAAGAAATAAGAGAAGACATAGTAATGGCATTTCATGGTCTGGCAAAACACACTGAATTGTTGGATGAAAGAGTAGAAGAAATTAATCAGTCCAATTTGAATTTGGAAAATAAAATGGATGAAGCTCAGACCAAGGTGGATAGGACAGACGATGAAGTGGTGATGTTACAGTATAGAGCAATGGAATTTGCCCTGAGAGTAAAAGGTTTGAGAGAACACAATCGAGAGAACTTGAGAGAGATCTTTGCAGAGGCTTTTGCAAAGATAACTGGGGAGCAACAAGCAGATCTCTCATTGCAAATTGACAAAATATATTGTGTTAATTCCTGGTTTGCCAGACGGAATCAACTGCCAAGAGATATTGTGATTTACTTTACAATGAGGAGGACCCGAAATGAAATTTTACAAGCTTTCTATAAAATAACTTCAAATTGCAAGACAAGAGGTTTTAGTGCTGAAAGAAATTCCCCCAAAAATGTTGAGAAGCAGAAAGGAGTTTGCTTTCTTGGTGGATGAACTTAGAAATCGACAGATTCAGTTCAGATGGGATGTTCCAGCTGGACTGGTGGTGAATTATATGGGAGAAAGGTATCGCCTTAACACAATTTGGAAGGCAAGAGATTTTTATACTAATGTATTAAAGGCTGGATGTCCACCATCTCAGGAAATGAGGAGAAAAAAAGAAGAGCTGGCAATATAGGGACAGAAGGAAAGTAAACAGCCACAAGCTGCAGGAGAGACATCGCTTATTGAAGAAGATTTATTGCAATTTTTTGGTACTGATCAACCTTTGGAAGTAGCAGAAAAAAGAGAAGAACCACAAGAACAAAGGCAGACCCATGCAGCAGCAAAGTGAAAAGAACAAGATTTAAAGATACAGCAAACTCAAATGAAAGCTCAAGAAGCTACAAAAACAGAAGCAGTGGGGGGGGGGCAAGGCCGAAGAGAAAGGTGCAGGAGGATCTTCAGCTGGTCCTTCTGATGTGAATAAAGTAGGAATTATAGCAAATAAGAAATAATGTGAATAAAAGAAAGGAATCATACAGAGTCAGATATATGGGCTCTGGGGGACCCTCTCTATTCACATTATTATAAGGGAAGACGTGCTTAGATACATGAACTCTGAGAGACCCTCTCTATTCACATTATTATAAGAGAGGAAAGTGCTTGTTGGAAATTATAATAACAAACAGTTAAACCCCATTAAGTGGTAATATATCTTCTGAGACCTAGATGTCACAAAAGGACCACCGACATATGGAAAACATCTGAGTGACCTCACTGTGAATGACACAAAGACCTATATGTTACAAAGAGTTACTTAATCCAATAAATTTACCCAAGGATTGTAGTAACTCTTCCATTAGCAACTCCAAGCACTTAAGAAAAGTTGTGTAGCTAAGATAATTCTGTAAACTAAGATTAATGCTTTAAGTAATTAGATGAACTTATTATCCATTGTATGTAACCATATAGGGAAAATCGGATGTATGATCTCATGATCAACCATATATGGAAAATGTATGATCTCACTGAATCCTTTGTCTTGGAAATGTATAAAACCGCTGTATCAGAATTCTCTCCTTGTTCAAAGCTTCATGTAAAAAAAACTGGCTCTGAACCTTGCGCAATAAAGCTGTCTCTGTCAGCCTCCTCTGGAACCACCTGTGCTCCACCGAACAAACACCACACGCACACACTCAAAGGTGGAGCTATCCGGTTTAATCGTAGCTTACACGGTGGTCATACAGTAAGCGCTGAAGTTTTCTGATGAAAAACAAAGTCGGAGACGCCCGATTCCTCCACTTAACTGGCTTTATAGAACGCCCCCAAGCGCCCCTCCCTTGCTCAATTGTGCATTTAAAGTGACCGCGCTATTTAATCCTTCAGTTACTTCCGGATCGCGCTGTCCCTCGCATTGAAGGGCGTTTGTTTCCTTTGACATCGTTTTATTGACCCTGCCCCCAGATTCCCTATCCCGTCCACCACCTGATATCACCATGCCCTGCTAAACGCTACAACACCCCCCTTCACCGTGTCTCTGTTCTTCTGGCTTGTCACAGTCCCCGGGATCATGTGTCGAGGGAATGGCTGACACTCGACAGTCTCTGACTGACCTAGGAATGTTGTTTAGTCCTTCCATTCCACAACACTTTTAAAGCTTCAAGGTGCCAAGAATGGCAATTAAATTTTTGACTTGGAATGTCAATGGTTTAAATTCACCACAAAAGAGAAAGAAAATATTTCATTATCTGAAACAGTTTAAAAATGATATAATTTGTCTGCAAGAAACACATATTAGAGTGACAGATCAAAAATATTTGATAAATTCAAGATTGGGAACACACTTTGTTGCATCTGCCCCAGAGAAGAAAAATGGTATAGTTATATACCTAAAGACAGATTTAACAGCCAAATTAATTGAGGCAGATGCTCAAGGAAGATATATTGCAATTGAACTTTTAATAGAGGGGAAGAAAACACTTTTAATTGGAGTATATGCCCCCAATCAACAGCAAGAAAAATTCTATAAGTTTTCGCATACTAAAATAATACAATGGGATTATAAATCGTGTATATTAATGGGTGATTGGAATGGAGTACTGGACACTCAAAAGGACAAAAAAGGACTACTTCAAAATATCCAAAAACGTGCAAGACTGCTCAAATCTTTTTTTGACATGATGGATGATATGGAGTTGAGAGATATTTGGCGAGAACGAAATCCAGAAGAAAAGGATTTAGACATCAATTCCTTTCCAGGATTGATTTCATATTGATTACTAATGATTTCTTTTCTAGGGTAAAGAAGACGAAGATATGTTCAAGAATTTTATCTGATCATAGTCTGGTGTGGATGGAATTAGAACAAGAAAAGGGACCCAGAAGGTCTTGGAGGTTAAATGAAAATTTGTTTAGATATGAGGAAAATGTGAAAGAATGTAAAAAAACAAATGAAATAATTTTTTGTTATGAATATGAACAAAAGTACACCTATGGAAATGGTCTGGGATGGAAGTAAAGCATATATGAGAGGAACCTTAATACATTTGAATAATAAATATAGACATAGACAAGAAAAAAATGGAGGTTTTAGAAGAGGAAATAAAAATGAAAGATCAGGCACTCATATTGAATCCAACAGATAAGAAAATAAAGGAAACAATAAATTTGTTATGAGGGCAGTTTAATATGTTGATGGCAGACCAAGTGGTAACTAATTTACAATATGCTAAACATAGTACTTTTTGTAATGCAAATAAACCAGGTAGATGGTTAGCCTACTTGTTAAGGAAAAAACAAAAGCTACGTACTATAGAGAAGATAGAATTCAAAGGTAAAGAGGTATATCAACAAAATATGATTAAAAAAGCTTTTTTAGAATTCTATACAAAGTTATATGTTAGTGATACAATTCAAGGTAAAGACATAGACAGACATTTACTGGAGGAGAATATTCCTGTAATTACATTAGAGCAGAGGGAAGGATTGAACCGACCAATAACTTCGGAGGAAATTATTTTAGCAATTAAACAGTTGAAGGGGGGTAAAGCTCCAGGCACAGATGGATTAACAGCTGTTTATTATAAAAATTTGCAGTTAGAAATGGTAAAACCGCTTAAGGAACTATTTCAGAAGATCCAAGTTGGAGGAGATGTACCCACTTCTTGGAGAACAGCTTTTATTTCATTGATTCCAAAGGAGGGCCAAGATCATAGTCAACCTAAGAATTATAGGCCAATATCGCTTTTAAATTACTGATTATAAGATTTTTGCTAAAATACTAGCAAATAGGTTAATGGTAATTATGCCACAAATGATTCATAATGACCAATCTGGATTTATAAGTGGGAGACAAATGAAAGGTAATGTAAGACAAATTGTAAACTTATTGGAATATCTGGAAAGGAACAACCAAGTCCCTGCAGCGCTTATCTTTTTGGATGCGGAGAAGGCATTTGATCGATTGAATTGGCAATTTTTATGGAAAATAATAGAAAAGATGCAGTTTGGAGAATACTTTACACAATCTATTAGAGCAATATATCAGAGACAAACAGCACAAATAATAATTAATGGTGGTTTAACAGAAACTTTTAAAATTGAAAAAGGAACAAGACAGGGATGCCCTTTATCACCGTTATTGTTTATTTTAACTTTGGAACCTTTATTGAATAAAATACGAGGGTCAAATAAAATAAAGGGAATTAAAATTAGACATCATGATTATAGATTAAGAGCATTTGCAGATGACTTGGTTGTTACCTTAACTCAACCAGTACAATCAGCTATAGGTTTAATGGATATAATTAGCCAATATGGACAAATGTCTGGATTTAAAATAAATAAACAAAAAACAAAGATAATAACTAAAAACATGATGGCAAAGCAAAAAGAAGAACTAGAAAGACTAACAGTATTTGAAATAGTAAAAAAGATTAAATATCTAGGGGTATATATCACAGCCTCAAATATAAAATTATATAAAAATAATTATGAAATCTTATGGCAAGAAATACAGAAAGAGATGGAGAATTGGGGAAAACTACAATTATCTCTGTTGGGAAGAATAGCAGCAATAAAAATGAATGTTCTACCTAGATTTCTATTTTTATTCCAAATGATATCAATACTCAAGAAAGATGAAAATCTGAGGGAATGGCAGAAGGGTATTAATAATTTTGTTTGGGCAAGGAAAAGACCGAGAATAAAGTTAAAAATAATGCAAGATATACGTGAAAGAGGAGGTCTTAAAATGCCTAATTTAAGATTATACTATGAAGCAGCTGTCCTAACAATAATTAGTGATTGGATTAACTCAACAAAAGAAAGAATATTGAACATTGAAGGATGTGATGTGTTATATGGCTGGCATGCTTATTTATTATATGATTAAAAAGGTGGATAAGACCTTTAAAAGCCAGATATTAAGGAATGCCTTGTTACAAGTTTGGAAAAAGTATCAATATAAGTTAAATTATAAGATACCTATATGGGCAATACCCAGACATGCGATAGAGAATATAAGTGTAGAACAAAAGCAAGAGGTGATTACTTATAAAGAGCTTCTTAAAATGGAGGGGGGGGGTATTGCAGTTAAAATCTTTAAATGCATTAAAAGAAGAAAGAATAATTCAAACTTGGCTTCAGTATGGTCAGTTGCAAGCTAGATGGAAAGAAGATCAGAGAATTGGTATCATGCAGAACGAGGAAAATTTGGTAAAACAAATTAGAGACCAAGGTCAAATGCATATAAAAAGATTATATAATGTATTGATAGAAATAGATTCAGAAACGGAATTAGTTAAGGATTGTATGATAAAATGGGCACAAAATATTCAGGAACCAATAATGATGGAAACTTGGGAAAAAATATGGGTTAGAAATGTAAAATTTACGCAAGCACAAAATTTAAGAGAAAAATTTTATAAAATGTTCTATAGATGGCATTTAGATCCTAAAAAGTTGGCTTGTATGTATCCAAATTTACAATCTAAGTGTTGGAGATGTGATTGTGATGATGCGACTTATTATCATATATGGTGGACTTGTGAAAAAGTTAAAGCATTTTGGATTAAAATATGGTGGATTATCCAAAATATTCTTAAAAAGAAGATAAAGTTTACTCCACAATTGTTTTTGTTGGGTATAATCACAGATTGTACGGTTATAGAGACTAAATTGATTTTAAATTTAATAACTGCAGCTAGACTTTTGGTGGCGCAATATTGGAAGAAGGAAGATTTGCCTACTATTGAAGAATGGATATTGAAAGTAGCGAATTTGGCAGAAATGGCAAAGATTTCGGCATATTTGAAAGATCACTCACAAGAAAGATACCGGAATGGTATCGGAATGGAGAAGATGGATTGATTATATTCAAAACAAATATTGGACTAAGAAATATCAAATAGTTTATGAATGAATAGAAAAATTAAGAGTATTTATGCTTAGTTAGTAAAAGGGGAGTTAAAGTGTGAAGGGGGGATAGGAATCCTTAGTTTATTAGCTTAGTTTGGCATATGATTGTTAATTGTTATATCCTGTATTTTGTTCTGGGAAGTTCGGGGTGGGTGGGGGGCTGGGGGGGTAAGGAAGGGAGGGAGGGATGGGGAAATACTTGTAAAAAAATTTTTCTTTCTGTAAAACTCTTTAATAAAAAAAAATGGCTACTAATTATAAGGGTTTTATTTCCAATGTGACAGTTACTACAGCTCTTGAAATACTTTACTGAGACTCTTGAGTGTATGACCAATATGGTCATCTTCATATTCTCTATATGGATTCAGAGAGGTATTTGGTGGGTTTTTGTGGGATCAGAATTCAATATTCACAATTCTTTAGTCTGATCCAGCAAGGCTTCTTTCATATTGTTCTCTATATTATTTATTTGATATGTTGCTAAAAATACAAATTGAGTTATGAGGTTAAGATACCCTTCTGTGCATGTCATGTTAAGATTTCTATGTCTTTTGGGAACTATAAGAAGCCTTCAAAGAACAAAGTCAAGCTTTTCATAAAAATATTTTAGGATCTTATACTTAAAATATCGGGATGTTAACCTTCCTTAAATCTGTACAATCTGTCATTAATATTGATTCTGCTTATATACCATCTCTGACATGACTATTGCCTGTTCTCCTTCTCACAATTAAAAATGTTACAATTGAATTCTGGATTTAATAATTTAATTTAATTCTCCTGCCCACTATGCTGTTCAAAAGTATGCAATATTGCGATAGATAAATGGTTACCACTTTGGTGGGGGAAAAAATCCAGCTGCATTCATGTGCATGGAGAGCATGAGGTGAGGCAAGACTAGCAGAGGAGCCTGGAAGAGCTAGTAAATCTGAGTGCTACTAGTTAATTGATGTAAAGCTGGTTCACCCCGTCTGATGCACCAAGGATAGGCACACTATCACCAAACATAATAAACTAGCAAACTAGGCTGTCAGGACTGCATTGTGCCTAGCATGTGTACATTTCCTGACATTGTATGCCATACGCTAAATCAGGGATGTCAAACTGGATTTCTTTGAGGGCTGGATCAGCATTGTAGTTCTCCTCCATGGGCTGGTGGGGGGGAGTGAGGAGGAGACCCTAACCTAACCCTAACCCTCCCCGGCCTCCAGCAGCACTCTGCCAGCCAAAAACAGGCCACGTGGAGGCCTCCATTGCACACCAATGACATGTGGAGGCACTGGGCCCCAGAGAGAGAGAACAACCAGACTGGAGACCACCCGACCAATGGGATGCCATACTAACATAGCCAGCCCCAAGACCAACCCTCCCTCGAGGCCAGTTGAAAAGATACAGATACAGAGGGATAGGCCACTTTGCATCGGCTTGAGCAACCCAAGTCAGAACCATTATCCAAGGCGCAGCCTGAATGAGGTCCCAGGCATGCCTCTGACAAGTCCTGAAAAGCCCTCCAGGCTGTAGAAGGCCCTCCACACCCAGCTGAAGGAGGGAACACCAGCTGACAGTGACCAATCACTGGAACCTATGACAGCGAGGACGAGGGTGAAAATGACCCAATGGTGAGTGAACCTATCTGCCCTTTCATCTTCCCAATATGTCTCACAACCCCAAAAACAGGGACCCAGGGCACTCGTGTCAGATCCCTATTGTGATACTGCTATTCTAGTGGGGAGGGAACCCCAGATTCTTTTACTCACTTATTGCTCTCATCCTGTTTCCTATGTATCCTGTAATTCTCTAGTTTACTACTTTTACCCTGTCACCTATTCTGCCCTGTGCTTTGATTTACCTTGAGGAATGTACAAGGGGGGAGGGCCATCTGTTTTCTCTCAGTTTGGAAGCCTCACATGAGAAGCGCATGGGAACGACTCCTTAGCTCTTTCTCAGGATGACCATTTTCACAACAACTTCACACCTGTGGATTGGCTCATTCAAAATCAAACTGAGGGGAGGGGTTTCTAACCACTTTATCATAATGGAATTGCCTGGGGGGAACTCAGACCCTGCTTTGCATTGTCTTGCACTTCTTTTCAATAAAAGTTTCCTTTTGAAATGCTAAAGTTTCAAGAATCCATGCTTTCTTGAACAGGAAGGAGAGGCAGGACCTTACAGCTGATTTCACTTGGTCCATGCTGACATGGTGCTGCTAATTAACAACTGGATGTTTCTTGAAACTTTGTTTGAGGCTCCTGCTTGTATTAGGGCATCAGTCAGAACCGTGACAGTTAGAATGTAACATTTGACCACTGCAAACGAAAAGAGGATCATACCAAGTCAGTTCATTGATCTATCAATATACTATAATCTAATAACTGCTTTCTGGAATTTAAGTGGAAATTTCATGGATTAAAGTTGGGAATTCATCTCTTCAAAGCATTTGCCCTGTCAATACTTTTGTGTTTCTTTTACAAAAACCAGAGGTAAAGAATCTCTGATTAGAACCTATCTAGTTCAACTTCCGGGGTGGTGTCATGGTGGTGCGGTGTAGGAAGATGGGACTCTGCTCTTTTTACCCAATTTTTTGCATCTGGAGACTGGCATCGGTAAAGCTGGACCTTGTAGAGGACAGCAAAAGAAAAGGGAACACTCAGAGGCGACAGGGTGAAGGCAATCCCCCATTGCAGAGGGTGGATTCCCTGAAATCTGGCATGGAAGAGACCAGCTGTTTCTTCGGTTAGGTCCAGAGGGGTGATGGCCGAAGTAAATGGCGAGGAAGTGAAAGAGTGAAAAACAGCAGGAAGTATCAGCAGTAAAAATTTAAGCAAATAGAACACCGTACTACTCCCTAAATTGAGGAAATCTGTCAAGAAGTGACTGAATGAGCCTCGAAAGTGTGAAAAGCAGCACCTAAGTGGTGGGACCGGGAAAAAAAATGTAAGCAAAAAGAGACAGTATTGAATGGACTAAGAGTGAAAGTGTTTTGTGTATTATGAATGGTGATCTGAAAGACTGCCGTGTTTAAAACTGGGAGATTTGATGCAATAGAGACAGTGTTGTGAGATTTATGATGAGAGCAGATGAAAACAGATTTTACTTGGAAAGGAAAAAAGAAAGAGACGAAGAAGCTGTGGAGAAGGGACAGTGACTGTGAAATCTATTGATAGCAGCCATTTTTCATCTTGGAGAAATGAAAAGCAGCAGCCTCCTTTTTTGACTGTCTGGGTGATAACTTTGGAACTAGACTTAATTATAATTAATTGCCTATCTTCTACATATTTTATATATTTATACATTTACATATTTTGTATCAAATATATTCTAACATATTAATTGCTTTCCTTCCTCCTATCTATATACCTATACTTAGTTATAAAACATTTACTCTTTCATATATTGATTATAGATTTGGTTTTACTTCTTTGCCTATTATATATGTTGAATTGGAAGAAATTGTAGATTAATTTAAGATATTATATGTTTAACACTAATAAGTAAAAATATTGCTGTATATAATAGTTGATTGGTATATTAATGGTGGATAGAAAATAGAATTTACAGCTGATTAGATTAAATTTGCATTTTACTTAGTATAACTTTTGGAGAGATAAAACTGGGGCAGTGATCTAGGTAGATCTTCTCACAACATAGGATTAAATTCTTTATGGTTCGGTGGAACAATTTTTTTCAAGTACTTAAAATGTCAAACACATCTACAGTTACAAAAATGGTAAAGAACGCAACACCAGTGACAGCCTCTCCAGCAGGACAAAAATTAATAACGGACGTGCCAAATACTGAGAAACTTGGATCAATTCCAAAACAATAGAACATACAAACAGCATTAAACATGATACAGGAAGTAATGATGAAAGTCCATGAACAATAATCACGAAGAAATGAATGAAGAAGTGGGTGACGTAAAGGGAGATATAAAAAAATTGGATGACAGAATGGAAAAGATTCAAGAAACAATAGCAAAAAACGAGCAAAAAATTTAAACAATAGAGGCAAGGACAGAACGAACCAAAAAGAAATTGGAAGACACAGAGGAAAAATTAACAGCAGCAAACAGAGAGCTTGAAGAGACAATAATCCATCCATACCTAAGATTTCAGAATGTAAAAGAAAGCAAAGAAGAAGATCTCTGTAACCTTATGATGGAAATACTGACATGTTTATTCACTACAAATGAATAAACATGAAATTCAAAACAATATTGATGAAGTATATCGAGTTCACACTAACTATGCATGATGACACAGACTTCCTCGTGAAGTTCACATATGGTTCACGAAAAAATCAACACAGGACGAAATTTACAGAACAAGAGAAGAGCAATTGATATATAAGGGAAAGGAAATAATTCCACTCAAACAATTATCAAGAAGGGTCCGAGACAAAAGAAGGAATTATCAGTTTCTCTCCTCAAAATTAATAAAACAAAGAATCATGTTTTTCTGGTTAGTTCCTGAAGGAATGTTGATATCCTGGCAGGAAAAGAAAATAAGTGTAGACACGATCAACAAAGCCCAGGAATTCTATGAACAGTGTTTTGGAGAAGAATCAGATAGCAGAGAGGAACTTGAATCAAGGAGTCAAGAGGAACACCTGACAGAGGAAATTGAAACAGACAAAGAACTGAGAGAGATGACAATACAAGGAATTCAAGAAAGAGAAGGAATAAAGACAAGATATCAAAAGGAGATAAAAACAAGGAGAGAAACAAGAGTGACCAATAAGTAATAAGATGAAAGAAGAGGAGAATTTGTTTTCAGTTAACATAAACGGATTAAATTCACCCATAAAAATAAGACAGACAATAACTACGTTACAAAAATTAAATATGGATATCATATACCTGCAGGAAGTGCACATACAAAAGGAAAAAAGTCATATTTTGGAAGCCCCTAAACTAGGAGAATTATTTACATCATTAGCTGAATCGAAAAAACAGGGAATAGCAGCATATATAAAGGAATGGCTAAATCCTAAATAATTATTTGCAGATAAACAGGGAAGGACACTATTGATAGAAATTTATATAAAACAAAAAAAGAGTGGTCATTGCAATTATATATGCACCAAACATAAGGCAGAAAGAATATTATAGCAAATTATATAAACAATTAGTAACACTAGAATTAGATTTGTATATTAGGAGATTTTAATGGCATTGTAGATCCAAAAAAAGACTATAAAACAGGGACAAAATAGAATTATGATAGGAAAACCCTACCAACGGTATTTTTTGAAATGGCCCAAGAACTAATCTTAAAAGATACATGGAGAGAAAATAATCCACAAAAGACTCAGTATACCTTCTTCTCCAATCCCCATCAATTATGGTCCAGAATAGATATGGTGTGGATGGATCCAGAAACAGCAAAAGGAATATCAGAAATAGAAATTACAATGAACATCTGGGTGGACCATAGTCTGATAACAATTAAATGGAAAGGAGAAGTAAAGAAGAAAGGGAGATGGACCATAAACCAGAGAGTCTTGAAAGAGGCCTTGAAAGAGGCGGTGGTGAGGCCTCTCCTCAAGAAGCCTTCCCTGGATCTGGCAGTATTAGCCAGCTATCGTCCTGTCTCCAACTTTCGCTTTGTGACGAAGGTTGTTGAGAGTGTGGTCGCATGACAGTTTCTGCAGTACCTGGAGGAAATGTCTTATCTAGATCCGTTCCACTCGGGTTTCAGGCCCAGGCACAGCACGGAAATGGCATTGGTCTGTTGGTAGATGATCTCTGGAGGGCTCGGGACAGAGGTTGCTCCTCTGTTCTGGCCCTGTTAGACCTCTCAGCGGCTTTTGATACCATCGATCATGGTATCATGCTGCACCGGTTGGAAGAGTTGGGGATGGGGGGCACCGTGCTTCAGTGGTTCTCCTCCTTTCTCTCCGACCGGTCACAGTTCATGTTGGCAGGGGAGCAGAGGTCGACCCCGAGGCCCCTTGTATGTATAGCCCCTCAGGGGTCGGTTCTCTCGCCCCTTTTGTTCAACATTTATGTGAAGCCGCTGGGCGAGATCATCCATGGTTTGGGGTGAAGTACCACCAGTACGCTGATGACACCCAGCTGTACATCTCCACCCCTGACCACCCCAACGATGCCCTTGAAGTAATGTCCCGGTGCCTGGAGGCTGTGCAGATCTGGATGGGGAGAAACCAGCTCAAACTCAACCCTTCCAAGACTGAGTGGCTGTGGTTCCCGGCATCCCGATATAGTCAGATGACTCCATCTCTGACTATTGGGGGCGAGTCTTTGGCACCCTTGGAGAGGGCCCGCAATCTGGGTGTCCTTCTGGATACGCAGATGTCCTTGGAGGAACATCTGACGGCTGTGGCCAGGGGAACTTTTTGTCAGGTCTGCCTGATACGCCAGTTGCAGCCCTTTCTTGATCGGGATGCCCTGCGCACAGTCACTCATGCCCTCGTCACCTCTCACCTGGACTACTGCAACGCTCTCTACATGGGGCTCCCCTTGAGGGGCACCCGGAGGCTCCAACTGATCCAGAATGCGGCCGCGTGGGTAGTTACGGGAGCTGCATGGTGCTCCCATACAACACCTCTCCTGCGTGAGCTGCACTGGCTCCCAGTGGTCTTCTGGGTGCGCTTCAAGGTGTTGGTTATCACCTTTAAAGCACTCCATGGCATAGGACCTAGATATCTTCGAGACCGCCTGCCACTACCGACGGCCTCCCATAGACCTGTGCGCTCCCACAGAGAGGGCCTCCTCAGAGTGCCATCAGCCAAACAATGTAGGCTGGTGACCCCCGGGGGGAGGGCCTTCTCTGTGGGGACACCCACCCTCTGGAACCAACTGCCCCCAGAAATTAGGAGAATCCAAGACCTCGGTGCCTTCTGCCGTGCCCTTAAAACCCTCTTTTTTCAGCAAGCCGGGCTGGCTTAACTTTTTTTCTTAATTCTTTAAATGTTTTAAATGGGTTTGTTATTGTTCTTAAATTACGGGGCCAAATTTATATATATTCTTTTAATACTATTTTAATGTTTGTAATTTATATTTTTATTTGGCTGTACACCGCCCTGAGTCCTCAGGGAGAAGGGCGGTATATAAATTGGATATAAATAAAAAAAATAAAAATAAAAGAGTGATAAAAGAAAAAAAAAACTATATTCAATATGCAAAAAAAGAATTAGAATTATTTTTAAAAGAAAATTGGAACAAACAAATGACCACACAAAACTTATGTGATACACTAAAAGAATATGTGAGAGGTATATCCATTGCATACACAGCTCGAAGAAATAAAAGCAAAAAGAAGCAATATATAGACCTGCAGGAAAAACTTGAAAAATTAGAACTTAAATTACAAGAACAATCTTTAATCAGGAAATTAAAGAACAGAAAGAAATAACCAAACACAAATTAAATTTAATTACACAGGAAGAAGTGGCACATAAGATTAGAGCAGTCAGACAAAATTACTTCGAAAACGCTAACAAAACGGGTAGATGGCTTGCTCATAAACTGAAAAAAGAAAAGGAAAAGAAATTAATACAAAATTTAGAAGATGAAGAAGGGACAGTACATTTTCAGAAACACAAAATAAAAACCATAGCGATAAACTACTTCCAAGCCCTGTACAGACAAGAAAAAATAGAGGAGAGCGACATTAAGAGATATTTGAGAGAAAGGAGCCATTCAATTATATCAGATTTAACTAAGGAAATATTAAATGGGAAGATAACGACATCTGAGTTGAAAAGGGCAATACAAAAACAAAAAAATAACAAAACACCAGGCCCAGACGGAATCCTGGCTGAATTTTATAAGGAATTCCAAGAATTATTAGATAATTTGTTATTGCAAACATACAATGAAATATTAGAGAATGCGAAGATACCAAAATCCTGGACAGAAGCCCTTATAACACTCATCCCCAAAAGCAACACCGAAAAACAGAAGATTCAGAATTATAGGCCAATCTCATTGTTAAACGCTGATTATAAGATATTTATGGCCATAATAGCAGAGAGGATTAAAATTATACTAAACAAAATTATTAAATCAGACCAAAATGGTTTCTTGACCAACAGATACATCAAAAACAACATGAGAACTATAATAAACGCACTTGAATATTATGAAGCTCACCCAGACAAGCAAGTAGCTCTGATATTCTTAGATGCCCAGAAAGCTTTCGATAACCTGAATTGGGACTTTATGATTAACCAACTAATAGAAATGAATTGGGGGGGGGGGGACTTTATAGAAATGATCAGAGCAATTTATTTGACCCAGAGAGCAAAAATAATTATAAATGGTGAATATACGGAAAGTTTCAATATAGAAAAAGGAGTACGACAGACATGCCCTCTGTCCCCCTATTATTCATTCTATCCACAGAAATACTAATGTCACAAATTAGAGAAAATTCGAACATAAAAGGATTAAAAATTAAATCGCAGGAATATAAAGTCCAAGCATTTGCCGATAACCTGGTATTAATTATTGAGGAACCCTAAGAATCTGGACAATTACTATTCGAAGATATAAACCAATTTGGTAAAGTGGCAGGGCTCAAAATAAACAAGGACAAAACTAAAATGTTGACGAAAAACTTTGTCACTGCGTTATTTTATTTATCAGCTGAGCTAATTATTTCTGGACTGTCAGACTTTCTGTAGCTTGCCAACTTCTTATCAGTAAGCTACGTGTTTCTGTATCCACCCACATTCCTTCACACTCTTTCCTTTGTTCTCTTGCCAGAAAGGTCCGGCTGAGAAATAGCCGGCCCGAACTATTTTCAAAATGTAGCAATTACTTTTCTTAGTTAGTGAGGTGTTTTATTTTCTTTATAACAAATAAATGAGTTTTATTAGAGAACTTTTCTTCGGGTTTTCTTTTCAGAATATTGCAACTTGGAGGAAGCCTCGATCCATCCTCTAATTAAATCAGGGTTTAACCTAACCCAGAGCCAAACATGGGATTAATCAATGCCCTGACATCTGGTAGCTCAGACGGTTGATTTATGGCTTTTTTCCTTGTTTGTTATTTCTGATAAGAGCGCATAGGCAATTAGTTTTTAGCTACTGAGGTACGCTAATTATTTTGCTAAGATGCCAAAAAACAAGAAAAAGGAAAAAATGAAGCCCAGAGCTTTATCCTCTTTGGAAGAAGAACAGGAGATAGTGATGCCCTCAAGATTCCAGCCCCTTGCTACGGCTACGCAATTGGAACAAGAAGGTGCCATGGGTGAAGAAGATCTGAAAATGCTTTCTGAAACACATCAAAGGAGAGATATCAGAACAGCTGCTTTTGAAGATAATGAACTGCGACTGAGGTCGGTAGCTTTTTCTTCTCAATTTGCATGCTATGAATCTATCCTCCCAGAGCCCACAGATTACGATGTGCTTGGAGCTAGGCCAAGAAAGTTTCCACAAACGGCAAAGCTTTTTCACCCCCACACAGAGAGAGAAGTAATTTATTATTCTCCTCAAAGCCCAGAGCTCACCCAGCGTGAGATGGCCATCAAATCCTATCATGAGCATGTAAAATATTATGAAAATGAACTGTCTCGATTTAAAAGAGATTTGTTTATGCTGGAACAAGAAAAGGCAGAGTCACATGACTTAAGATTTTCAAAAGGGGCCATCTTGTCTTCTTCCTCAGAGCCAAAGACACTCCCCCTGGTGGATTTTGTGTCAGGCCAATCAGACCAGAGAGCACTGCATACGTCACATGAAAGTCTCCCTGATCAAGTTACACATAAACCTGCCACGCAGTCATTTCTTGTAACTGCAAAGCTGCCCGAAGCTAAAGGTGCAGCACCATCTGCTGGCGAAAGTAATTTACTACAGGAAGCTGAAAGAGAAAGGAGCTTAGATGAACACTTTAAATTACTACAGCAGACCCTGGCAAACCTGTCTCTAACTCACTCAGAGATTCAAGCTGAAATGCCACAAGTGTCTCCACAGGCTCAAACTCCAACACCCCCTGGTGGTGATGGTGTCTTTTTAGATGGAACACAACCACACTTAGTGCAGCAAAGGCAAATGACTGCATCTCCAGCAGGTCATGCCAATATTGCAGCTCAAGCACAAATGCCTGCATATGTGCCCCAGCCACAAATGTAAATAGGGCCACCTCCTGGCCCACCTCCAATGGCACAACCAAGACCATTTTTAGGTCCACAACAGGCACAGCAAATACCACAGGCATTTCTGCCAGCACAGCCAGCATATCAAATGCAGGCTCCTTACCAGGCATTTTCTGTCTCTCCACTAACTGGTGAGTCAAAACTAAAAATGTCAGGACACAATTATAAAGCCTGGGTCAGTGAGATTATACTATTGCTTCTTAGAGAAGGCACTCACTGCATGATTTTTAACCCCCCTGCACAACCTTGGACTTTTGCAATAAGAGATTTAGAGATAAGGGCTCGCACAACATTATTGATGTCCATGGATACTGAACTGCAGGTCACTTTTCCACCAAATACAACAGCCCGACAAATTTGGGCTGAATTGGAAAATTGCTACAGGCCTGTCTCAATTGAATCTTCATGTTTACTCATGTCTGAACTCCACAGTCCGAGATTGAAACCTGGTGAACAAATTGGAGGGTATTTGACCAAACTGAAAGGAATCAGAACAGAATTGAGAGAAAGAGACCATAACATTGAAGATATTCAAATGATCAGCATCATTATTAACTCTTTGAATTATGAATGGAAAGATGCTGTTACAAAGATTAACCAAGTCCCAATTGCTCAACGCACAGTGGACAATGTCTATAGACTTTTAATTGTAGAAGAGGCATTCATGTTGGCCACGCCACATTTGAGAGGACCACCCACATCAAGAGCTCCAGCTAGGTGCCCCTTCCGAGGAAGGACCTACTCTCCAAGGCTGCCAAGATGCTATACCTGTAATCGTGTGGGACATGCCACCCGGGATTGTCCCCAACGACTTCCAGCTCCCATCACATACCAGCCCAGAGGAACAGATTCCAGAGGCAGAGGCAGAGGTGGAAGACAAGGTCGTCGTGGTCCTCGGTGTGATCCACAAACTCCACTCGCCACATTAGCTTTAACCAATGATCCACAACCTCAACCAGAGTACGACAGACGACTCCTGTGGACTTTGGACAGTGGTGCAGCATTGCATGTTACCTACAGAAAGGAACTTTTTACAGAAATGCACGAGCCTGAACCTGAACTACGTGAACTTTATTCTTTTTCAAATCACCCTTGTCAAGTCAAAGGAAAAGGAACTGTTTATGTTGAAGAGCTCGATGCATTCATTCCTGATGTTTATTACATACCAACAGCAACCAGTAACTTGCTTAGTCAGAGTCACTTGTCTAGAACATTAAAATTCCAGGTTCACCACCTTGAAAATGCAAGTTACATAGTTAGAGATGGAGATATTGTTGCTGGAACCATATTAATTGGTGGTGTTTATTACTTAAAGCCAAAGCCTAAACCACAAACACAGGCAAGTATACAAACTCCAAAAAGGGAAAGCACAGGCCCAGAGAGAGATGCTCCAGAGAGAGATCCTGTTGCTACCCCTAAGGCTCCTAAAGCCAACAAAAAGAAAGTTGGTAAACAGGATGCTCAGAGCAAACCTGAGGTTCCACACAAAACTGTTAATGTTGAGAATTCACTAACTGGTAAATTCCAGGTGTATCCATAAATGGCATAGAAGATTGGGGCATGCCAGTTTCCGTGTTCTTAGGAAGATGCCGGAGTTCTCAAAAGGTTTGGATCTAAAGGGGTGTAAGGTGTTTTTGGATTGTGCTGTCTGCAAAAAGGCCAAATCCAAAGCAGCAGCCATTCCCAAACGCGCTTCACGCCCGTCAACACGCATTTTTGATTTGGTTCACACTGACATAGTTGGTCCTTTCCCGCCATCATTTGGTGGTAGAAAATATTTTCTAACAATTGTTGATAATTACTCTAGATATGGATATGTATATCCTATGAAAGAAAAATCTGAGACCTTTCAGATCTTTAAAGACTTTGCAGCCCTTGTTTCTACCCAACACCAAGTTCGCATCGCCAGAATCTAGAGTGATCGTGGTGCCAAATTCATGTCTCAGCGTTTCCAGGACTGGATGCGTAAGAATGGAATTATTCATCAGACTTCGGCACCTGACACACCAGCTTACAACGGAGAGGTACTGCAAACCATGATGCGTTGTCTCCTAGAAGACGCCAACCTTGATATCATATACTGGGGTGAAGCTATAAAATATGCAAATTACATTGTCAACCATACTTGGAGCAGTGTAATAAATCAGACTCCTTTCTTCATGTTGTATGGCTACAAGCCCGATCTTAAAAACATTCATATTTTTGGTTCATATGCTATGGTGAACCTTCCCTTAGCTCAAAGAAGAAAAGGAGGTCCAACAGCAAAAAGACTGAGATTTATGGGTATTGATGATAACTCAAAATGGAGCAAATTTATTGACTCTAAACATGTAATTGTGATTTCCCAATCTGCTAATTTTGAAGAAGATATTGACTGGTCCAGGATTCATTCCAATGATCCTGGAGTTTATTTTCCTAGAGATGATACTGCTGATGCTACGCAGATTGATGATAAAGATTCTACTAGTTCTTCTCAACCCGATGTTCCATCTTCGCAAGCCGCGGATGCTGACGCTAGCGGCGAAAGTGAGGACCAGGACGAAGAAGAAGAAGACTGGACAGTTGTTCCGAGACGTTCCAAGAGGGCCAAAAAAGGGATCCCTCCACAATGATATTCTTGGCAACTGACAAAAGCACCCTTGCCTTTGATTTGCAATGTTACACTTCCACCTGATAATTTCACACAAATCAAGCAGCTCCCTGATTCGGAGCAAGACAAATGGTATGAAGCAATGCAGGTTGAAATGGACAGTTTAAAGAAACTTAAGGTATTTACACCTGCAAAACCTCCAGCAAACAAAAAGATCATTGGCACTCGATGGGTCTACAGAATCAAAAAGAAACCAAAGGGTGAGTCACTGTACAAGGCCAGACTTGTAGCTCAGGGTTTCGCTCAACGTTATCCTGAGAACTACACAAATACTTACTCACCGACAGTCAGAACTGAGAGTGTAAAAATTGCTTTAGCAACTGCAACTATCCTTGGTTTAGAAGTTTTCCAGTTTGATGTTGACACAGCTTATCTACATGCAGACCTAGACAAAGAGATCTATGTGAAAGGTCCTTTAGGATTCCGACAGCAAGAAGGAGATACCTGGTTCCTAAACAAAAGTCTTTATGGTCTGAAACAATCTGGTTTAATGTGGTATTTATGTCTTACTGACAAACTAAATTCAATGGGCTTTATTAAGTCCGAAACTGATGAGTGCGTGTTCACAAAAAGATCTAACAATGCATATGAGATAGTTCTTGTTTATGTTGATGATATTGTTTATATTGGTCCAAATAAGCAAATGAGTGAGATTTTTGCCAAAGCTTTGCAGAGATACTTCACATTGAAATCATTAGGTCACATTAGCACTTATTTAGGTGTTCAGATTGAAAAAACACAGAAGGGGTTTAGTCTTTCACAAGAAGATAAAATTGAACAAATTTTGCATCATTGCAACATGAAAGATGCTAACACAACAAAGACACCCATGCAAACAGATTTTCACAACTTGACACAAGAAGAAAGTCCTGAGTTCGAGGATCAAACACTTTATCATTCAGTTATTGGGTCACTATTGTACATGAGTAGTTGGACCAGACCCGACATTGCACTTAGTGTTAATCTTTTATCACGACATGTAGGTAAGGCAAAACAGTTTAATTGGACATGTATTAAGAAATTATTGAGATACCTAAAATACACTAAACACATGAAATTATTGCTAGAACCAACACATACCGATTATGCAGAATTGTGTTGTTATGCAGATTCTGATTGGGCAAGTGATAAGAAATCACGTAAAAGTACTTCAGGTTATATGATGTTCTTAAATGGATGTCCTGTTTATTGGCAAGTACGTAAACAGAATTTTGTTTCTTGTTCATCTACTGAAGCTGAATATGCTTGTGTTTCAGATGCATGTAAACTTGGTTTGATGCTTTAGTCACAGATATCTGCACACACCTGATCCGACCGATCACCGTGATGGAAGACAATGAATCAGTGGTTTATATTTCTGAATCACATTTTACAGGTTCTAGGTCCAGACACACTGACATTCGTTATCAAAACATAAAACATTTAGTGAATAAAAGGTTTTGTTAAAATGCAATATGTATCTACACATGATCAAATTGCTGACATGCTCAACAAACCACTTCCAGGAGCTCAACACGAGTACCTGCGTAAGAAGATGTGCCTTATTTGATGATGTACTGATATTCGCTCAACTGGCAAAGAAGGGGAATGTCACTGCGTTATTTTATTTACCAGCTGAGCTAATTATTTCTGGACTGTCAGACTTTCCGTAGCTTGCCAACTTCTTATCAGTAAGCTACGTGTTTCCGTATCCACCCACATTCCTTCACACTCTTTCCTTTGTTCTCTTGCCAGAAAGGTCCGGCTGAGAAATAGCCGGCCTGAACTATTTTCAAAATGTAGCAATTACTTTTCTTAGTTAGTGAGGTGTTTTATTTTCTTTATAACAAATAAATGAGTTTTATTAGAAAATATTTCTTCGTGCTTTATTTCAGAATATTGCAACTTGGAGAAGCCACGATCCATCCTCTAATTAAATCAGGGTGATTGTCCCAGAGCCAAACATTAATCAATGCTCTGACATTCCTCATGTAGTTCAATCAATGTATCTTCTCTTCTTGTCTCTTCTTCTTTCTCTCTGTGCAGAAGTATTCTGCACAGAATAATTCTGCTTTGTCAATTGAATCTATTCTATATTTTTGTTGTTGCCATGTAAACGCAAGGCCTTCCGGTATCAGTCATCTGTAATATTTTGGTCAGAAAATGATATTGTCTTCTCATCTCCCTCACTCTTCTCGGTATTTGTTTCAGAACCACAATATCCTTATCTTTATATTTCAATATTTTCTCTCTTGTAATCTGCAGTATTTGCATTTTAATTGATTTCTTAGTAAATCTTATGTGGACTTCTCTTGGTAGCTTGTTTTTCATTGCGTATCTTGTAAAGACTCGAAATACCTCATCTATGTCATCCATCATCTTTTCTTTAGTAATTTCTAGTGCTTCTGCTAAAATTTCTATCATTTTTTTCTGCCAAGTTTTCTCCCTTTTCTTCTTCTATATTTTGAAATCTGAGGTAAAATTCTGATCTGTCCATCTCCCACCGGAATATTCCACTCTTGTCTCGTTCAACCTCATCCAATCTACTCTCAATATCTCTGATTTTTTGTCCCTTTGTTCTTCTTTTTCTTCAATTTTTTGAAGTCTATCCTCATATTTCTTTATCATTTGGTGTATGTTCTCTTTTTCATCTGTTTTTTTCTGTTCTTTGTTCAATATTTTCTGTTCTTTGTTCAATATTTTCTGTTCTCTGTTCAATGTTCTCTACTCTTGATTGTATTTTTTGAATTCCTTGCCAAATCATCTGCAATGTCACTTCCTTTTCCCTCTCTCTTGTTCCTTCTCCTTTTTCTGTTGTAACATCATCTGTATTGATTGTTGTCCTCCAGATGGTAAAGAGGAAGGAGCCGATGTAGAAGAACCAATAGTTTTGCCTTTCTACTCATTTCTGTGTAATGGTTGAAAAAAAATCAAACAAATAGAAAATCTTCAGGTTCTTCTATACCTTAATCCACTTATATGGAGGACAGATATTGTCCCAAGTAACAAGAAGAAAAAAAGAAAAAAGATCTTCAGGTTCTTATATGCCTTAATCCAATTAAATAGAGAGATATTGACCAAATTAACAATCTCCAATCAAAAAAAAAAAAAAAAAAGGAAAAAGGAAAAAAAGAAAAGGAAAAAAGCCAAAAAAGAAAATGGGAAAAAGACAATAGGAAAAAATTTATGTGTGTATAAAAAGTTAAAAATCCTCTAAAAGGTCACAGTCCAGCTAAAAATAATTGAATAAGGGGGAAGTGGAGAAGTAACACCAATAAAAGTAAAGGAAAAAGGAGGGGAAAAAACAAGCTTTCTGTCTGGAAGGAAGATCCATCACTGTATAATAATCAAAACTCTTTTGTTAAATTTCAAATAATTATTTACAGCTCTCTTTCCAGAGTCACTGCAATCTTTTTCTTTTCAATCTCAGACTCCTGCCACTGATAGTTTCCCAGAAGAACACCTGAATAAACAATCATGTAAACAGTCTTTGATGCAATTCCCACTATCTTATCTGTAAATAGGCTCAGAGTCCTTGGAATGTAACACAGTAGCACAGTTGTTACTTTCTTAAACCAAAGAAAAACAAACAAACAAAAAACAATATTTCCAGTCCACTAGATGGCAGTGTTACTTATTACCTCCACTTTCCCTTCCCTTCTTATATTCAATACACAATAAAACAAAAAGAGAAAGAAAAAGTAAACGAAAAGTAGAACAAAAGAAAATTTGTACAAAAAGTCTAAGAACTACTAAGAATTTAGTAGTTAAGTAGTTAAAATGGAAATCTCCAGTCCAATCCAGTCCAGTTCCAATTAAAAAGTAAAAGCATCCATAAACATCCACAAATAAAAATATGTTAAAAAATAGGGAAAGCTGTACTTTTTTGTAATATTCTTTTTGATTAGTATTCGGGGTGTAGATCACTACTAGTAAAAATTGTTTCATTTCAGTATCTAATTTAACCATCAATATTCTACCCTCATCATCCACATATTTTAATTCTGATTTTAATCTTTCCTTTATGTACACTGCTATTCCCCTTTTTTCTGTTGAGACACATATAATTTCCCTAATTTCTTATTTTCCAACAGTTTTTGAAAATCTTTCTTTATGTGGACCTCTTGTAAACAAATCACGTCTATATCTAATTTTTTTAATTTTGTAAATATTTGGGCTCTCTTTTTATGTACATATTTCTGCAAAATATTAGAACAAGAAATAGAAAATATATGTATAATAGGAGATCACAACGTTATAGTTGATAGTAAAAAAGATTATCACAGTGAGAGGAAAAGTAAAAAAAAAAAAAAGGAAATATTGCCAAAAGAATTCTTTAACATGACATCAGAATTAGGTCTAAGAGATACCTGGAGAGAAATTAACAAAGAAGAAAGAAAATACACATATTATTCTTATTCACACCAGTCGTGGTCCAGGATTGATATGGCTTGGATGACAACGCAATTGCAATTAGAGATAGAAAAAATAGATATTGGAACAAATGAATGGGCAGATCACAATCCAATAACAATACATTGGAAGGGACAAAAAAGATATAAAAGGTGGACTCTAAACCAGTATATATGTAAGGAGAAAGAATATAAACAATTAATGGGGAAAGAGATAGAGATCTTTTTAGGTATAAATAAAAAAGAACACACCTTGCCCCAAAATCTTTGGGATATATTAGAAGCCTACATTAGATGGGTGTCAATTGCATATATAGCAAAGAGAAAGAAAGAGAAAAGATACCAACAAAATAAATTACAGGAAGAATTCCAAAAACTAGAAGAAAAGCTATATAAAGATCCTCAAAATAAGAAAGCTAAAGAGGAAAGGAGAATAACTAAGCATAAATTAAATTTGATTACACAAGAAGAAATCGCTTTGAAAATAAAGACAGCGAAACAAAATTATTTTGAACATGCAAACAAAATAAGTAGATGGTTAGCTTACAAGCTGAAAAAAGAAAAAGATAAAAGAACGATACAATATTTGAAAGATGAAGAAGGGGAAATTCGATATAAAAAAGAAGACAAAAAATGAATAGTACATACCTTCTTCTCCAGATTATATACACAGGAAGAAAAGAAAGAAACTGAAATTCAGAGATACTTGGAGGAAATAAATGTTTACAAGTTGACAGAGGAACAAAAAGAAATATTGAATAGACCAATCTCCAAAACTGAATTTGGAATGGCAATAAAAAAAACAAAAAAATCACAAGACCCCAGGCCCAGATGGATTACCGATTGAACTGTATAAAAATACAATAAATCAGTCAGGAGGACTTATGTTAGAAATATTTAATGAAGTACTGCAAGAGACAAACATACCTAAATCATGGTCAGAAGCACTAATTACACTTATTCATAAGGAGTATTCTGAACAACAACTAATACAAAATTACAGGCCTATCTCTCTATTGAATTCTGATTATAAATTATTTATGTCAATAATTGCTGAAAGATTAAAAGTGATTCTGAACAAACATATACATTTGGATCAAAGTGGATTCCTGCCAGGACATCAAATCAAAAATAATACACGTATGATAATTGATATACTAGAGTACTATGAAGCACATCCAGAGAAACAAATCTCACTGGTTTTCCTGGATGCGCAAAAAGCCTTTGACAATCTGAACTGGAATTTTATGATACAATTAATAAAGAAATTGAACTATGGACAAAAATTTGGACAAATGGTTGAAAAAATATATTCAAAACAGACTGCAAAAGTAATGTTTAATCAGGACATGACAGAAGGCTTTGAGATAACAAAGGGAGTAAGACAAGGTTGTCCACTTTCCCCACTTCTTTTTATTCTATCATTGCAGCCACTTTTAAATAGAATTAGGGAAGATCAAGAAATAAAGGATTTGAGAATTAAAAATGAGGAGTATAAAGTCCAGGCATATGCAGATGATATGGTTTTTATAATTGAAGAACCTTTAAAATCAGTCCCTAAATTGATCAGAAAAATAGAAGAATTCAGTGTAGTAGCAGGCTTAAAAATTAGTAAGAATAAATCAAAATTGTTAACTAAAAACCTTACAAAAAACAGGAGACAGAATTAGAAAAGATTATGAATATACAAATAACAAAAAAATTAAATACTTGGGAATTTGGTTGTCCGCAAGAAGCTCCTCAATTAAAAAAGAAAACTATGATAAATTAATTGAGCAAATTGAGAAAGATTTGGAAAACTGGACAAATTTGCAGATCTCATGGATGGGAAGAGTGGCAGTAATAAAAATGAACATCTTGACCAAAATTTTATTCCTCTTCCAGGTTATGCCAATAAAAATAGAAAAAAAAATTTTTTTGACCTATTAAATAGATTGACTACAAAACTTATTTGGCAAGGGAAGAAGCCTAGAATTAGACTAAAAGTATTACAAGATACTAGAGATAGAGGCGGGGCTGCCTTCCTGGACTGGGAGTCTTATTACCAAGCAGCAGGATTAGTCTGGATAAAGGAATGGATAGAGTTAGAAAACAAAAGACTGCTAATATTAGAAGGACATGATTTACTTATAGGGTGGCATGCATTTCTGTGGGGGGGGGGACAGAATATCCATGGATATTTTAAAAGACATACAATTAGGAATTCATTATTAATAATTTGGAATAAAATTAAAAAATAACACTATATACAAGTACTGTTTTGGATTTCCCCAGATGAAACACTAGCACACCCAAATTTAGTAGATTGGACTAAAATAATCAGATATAGTGATATAATAAATGAAGGGAACACTAAAAACCAAATACGAAAACCAAAACCTGGAACAGGACTTAGGTAGGGAAGTGCAATGGTGGATATATCTACAGATAAGTTCAAAGTATACAGAGGAGATAAAAAAGGATCAAGTCCAATTAGAACAAACTGAAATAGATAAAATTCTACCAGGGAATGAACGAAAACTAATCAGTAGATTATATAAATTTCTATTACGGCATAAAATGGAAGAGGAAACAGTGAAAGACACAATGATCAAATGGGCAAAAAAATTTAACTATGTGATAGAATTAGAGAAGTGGGAGAAGATGCGGAGAACAAATATGAAATTGACAGTTGCGACGGCATACAAGGAAAACCAGATGAAAATGTTTCTTTTTTTTATTGAAAAGTTTTACAGCATTTCAACCTTTTTTTCAAGGTATTCTGCATCACCCACCAAATTTTTATCCAAAATGCTTTGATTTTCTTACAAGTCCACCATATATGATAATAAGTTGCATCATCACAGTCACATCTCCAACATTTAGCTTGCAAATTTGGGTACATACATGATAATTTTTTAGGATCTAAATGCCATCGATAAAACATTTTATAAAAATTTTCTCTTAAATTTTGTGCTTCCATAAATTTAACATTTCTAACCCAAATCTTTTCCCATGTTTCTATCATCACTGGTTCCTGAAAGTTTTGTGCCCATTTTATCATACAATCCTTAACCAATTCCGTTTCTGAATCTATTTCCAATAATGCATTATACAACCTTTTAATATGCATCCTAAGTCTTCTCTTTGAGATATAGACATATTTTTAGTTATCATCTTTGCCTTATGTTGATTTACTTTAAACACAGATACCTTACCATATTGACCTAGGATGTCCAACATATGTGGAACCGATTCTATAGGTTGAGATAAAGTAACAACCAAGTCGTCTGCAAACGCTCTCCGTCTATAATCTTGCTGTCTGATTACAATTCCTTTTATTTTATCAGAGTCACGTATCTTATTCAACAAAACTTCTAGGGTTAAAATAAACAGCAGTGGAGACAAGGGGCAACCCTGCCTTGTTCCTTTCTCAATTTTAAAAACATCTGTTAAACCTCCATTAACTATTATTTGTGCTGTTTGTTCCTGATATATTGCTCTAATTGATTGTATAAAATACTCTCCAAAATGCATTTTTTCTATTATGTTAAACAGGAATTGCCAATTCAATCGATCAAATGCCTTCTCCGCATCCAAAAATAGGAACGCTGCAGGGACTTGGTTGTTTTTTTCCAGATATTCCAATAAATTCACAACTTGTCTAACATTATATTTCATTTGTCTCCCTTTTATAAACCCTGATTGATCATTATGAACTGTTTGTTGCATAACTGGCATTAATCTATTCACTAATATTTTGGCAAAGACTTTGTAATCTGTGTTCAAAAGTGATATTGGCCTAAAATTTTCAGGTTTAGTACAGTTTTGGTCTTCCTTCAGGATCAGTGAAACAAAAGCTGTTCTCCAAGAGGGTGGGATTCCCCGCCCCCCCCCCCCCCCGATTGAATTTTACAAAATAAAACTCTAAGCGGTTCTACCATTTCAGACTGTAAGTTCTTGTAATAAACAGCTGTTAATCCATCTGTTCCCGGAGCTTTACCTGTTTTTAACTGTTTAATTGCTGCAATAATCTCCTCAGAGGTTATTGGCTGATTCAATCCTTCCCTCTGTTCTAACGTTAATTCAGGAATATTCTCTTCCTTTAGGTATCTATCTATATCTATGCCTTGTATTGAATCACTAGCATATAACTTTGTATAAAATTCTAAAAAAGCTTTTTTGATCATATTCTGTTGATAAACTTCCTTACCTCTAAATTTTATTTTACCAATAACTCGTGATTTCTGTTTTTTCCTCAACACATAGGCCAACCACCTACCTGGTTTATTAGCATTACAAAATGTATTGTGTTTAGCATATTGTAAACTAGTTGCCACTTGATCAGCCATTAACATATTAAATTGCTCTTGTAGTATGTTTATTGTTTCTTATCTTATCTCCTGGATTAAGTATAAGTAATTGTTCTTTCTTTTTTATTTCCTCCTCTATCCCTTTCCGCTTCTTTTAATGTTTATTATTCATATGTATTAAAGTTCCCCTCATATAGGCTTTACTTGCATCCCATACCATTTCCATAGAAGTACCCTTATGCATGTTAATAGCAAAAAATTCTTTCATTTGTTTTTTAAGCTCATTCGCATTTTCTTCATATCTAAATAAATTTTCATTTAACCTCCAAGACCTCCTTTCTCCCCTCTTCTGTTCCAATTCAACCCAGACCAGACTATGATCAGTTAGAGTTCTTGGACATATCTTTGTCTTCTTCACCCTAGAAAAAAAATCATTTGTGATTAGTATAAAATCAATCCTGGAAAAGGATTGATGTCTATCAGGAAAAAATGTAAAGTCTCTTTCCTCAACATTCTGTTCTCTCCAAATGTCTCTCAATTCCATATCTTCCATCATATCAAAAAAAGATTTAGGTAATTTTGCACGTGTTGAAATCTTTGATAAACTTTTTTGTCTTTCTGTGTATCTATTACTCCATTCCAATCACCCATTGGTATAAAAGATTTATAATCCCATAGTATTATTTTGGTATGTAAAAATTTATAAAATTTGTCTTGTTGATTAGGTGCATATATTCCAATTAAGAGCATTTTTCCACTCTGAGTTAATAATTCAATTGCAATATATCTTCCTTGAGTATCTGCCTCAATTAGATTAGCTGATAATCCTTTCTTTACATATATGACTAATCCATTTTTCTTCTGTGGTGCTGATGCCACAAAGTGTGTACCTAATCTTGAATTTATCAAATATTTTTGGTCTGATAGTCTAATATGTGTTTCTTGCAAACAAATAACATTGTTCTTAAATTGTTTCAAGTAGTGAAATACTTTCTTTCTTTTTTGTGGTGAATTTAAACCATTAACATTCCAAGATAGGAATTTAGTTGCCATCTTTGGCCCCTCGAAGCTTCAAAAGCAACAGCTGAATATCCTCCTCCATCTTAGTTTTTTTTTTATTTGATTTATATGCCGCCCTTTTCCGGAGACTCAGGGCGGCTTACAATGCGTTAAGCAATAGCCTTCATACTTTTGTATATTTTATACAAAGTCAGCTTATTGCCCCCACAAACTGGGTCCTCATTTCACCTACCTTAGAAAGGATGGAAGGCTGAGTCAACCTTGAGCCTTGGAGAGATTCGAACCAGCAGAAATTGCAGGCAGCTGTGTTAATAACAGGGTGCATTAAACCACTGTACTATCAAGGCTCTTTTCTCTCTTCAGCCTAGCCCCTCCCACTGCTTCTATTTTGTTGACGTCTTGAGATGAGTCTTGAGACTGTTGCACTTTTAGTTGTTGTTCTTGGCGTTTGAAGGTTGCTCGTGTCATTCGTTGTTCTCTTGGTTCCTCTGTCTTTTTGAGTGGTCCAAGAGTTGGGGGTGGGCCCCCAGATTACACTAAATCTTCTTCCATAATGATTCCTCCAGCTGCAGCTTCAGCATAAGTTTGTATCTGCTTTCCATCTTTCTCTTGTTGTAACATCTCCATTTTCTTTCTGCCCCCCCCCCCTCCGGTGATGGTGGGTATCCAGCCTTTAGAACATTGACATAAAAATCTTTTGCCTTCCAAACTGTATTTAAATGGTATCTTTCTCCTCCATAATTCACTATTAGACTGGTTGGAACATCCCATCTGTACTGCATTTGCTGATTTCTCAATTCATTTACCAGGAAGCCAAAGTCCTTTCTACTTCTTAACATTTTGGGAGGGATCTCTTTCAGAACCACTAATTCTTGTCAAGCCACTTGAACCTTATTCTTGTAGGAAGCTTGTAAAATGTCCTTTCTGATCCTCCTGGTTGTAAAATAGATCACCACATCTCTTGGTAACTGCCTTTGTCTTGCCACCCAGGAGTTAACCCTGTAAATTTTATCAATTCGGGTTGCCATCTCTTCTGCTCTTTCTTTGATTATCTCTGCCATAGCTTCAGCACAAATGTCCTTTAGATTTTCCCAGCTATTTTCTTTCAGCCCTCTCAATGTCAAAGCAAATTCCATAGATCTATATTGTAACATAACCAGTTCATCATCCACCTTCTCTGTTTTAGTCATAATGTCTCCTACTTTATTTTCCAAGTTCAGATTGGCTTCATTAATTTCTTCTACTCTCTCATCCAGTTGAACAAGGTGTTTTGCCAATCCTGAGACTGCTAGGATAATGTCATCTCTTATTTCATTGTGCTTTTCTTCAAAAACATCTTTAATTGCCTTTATATCCTCCGCAATTTTTTTTAGTTTCCCTTCCATAATTACTGTTTGGTTGTTCATAGCTGCAGTTTGATTATTCATGGCTTCTTTTATAAATTCTTTAAGTTCTTTAAAAGAAGCCTCCTGGGTCTGTAAATCAGCCGGAAGTTGTGCTTTCTGTGTCACTACTGACACTACTGGAGAACCTCCTCCACTTTTAGAAACTCCTGGCTTAGCTTGCTTAGAAGCCATCTTATTTTAAAAAGTCTTTTTCCCTTTCACAGCCACAAAGTCTCTTGAACAATTTTCAAGAGTTTATAATTTATAGTTTGTCAAACAAAATAGTCTTTTCTCCACCAAACTCTCAATTCCCAGCAGCTTTAATCCACTCTCAGAGTGCAAAACTCTCAATAAGCACTTTCGTTTCTAACTTTCACTTTCACGCCCACAACAAAGGCACCATTTCCTCCAGCCTCCAGCTCAAAAAAATTCAATTAGAAACAATGTAAACCCAGAGTTAAGCGCTGATACTTGCAAATGCTTGTTCTCCTGTTTCCGTTCTGTCTGCTCTTGTATTCAATCAATCTCACTTTTGCCTGCAGAGTTGGTCGCGACGTCTGGCTCTGTTTAAAACAGAGTCGTCCCGGATCCGGAGCTTCAGTGGGCTGACCAGGGAACTCTCACCCTCCAAGCCTCTGGAGTTATTCCAGGGGGCTTACGGGGAGCTCTACCCACACCCACCAGCTCTCGTCTCCTTCTTCTCCCGATGGAGAGGTTTTCAAGCCACCAGACAGCTGCTTAACGCTGTCAAAGCAGCTTTTACGAGATCACGGGGCTAGCGGTCCGGAGAGACCGTCCACAATGCCGGCGGTGCCAACCGGAAGTTCCAGATGAAAATGTTTCATAGATGGCACCTCCCGCAAGCCAGAATTGCAAAAATGTTCCCTAGTAACTCCCCAAAGTGTTGGAAGTGCAAGACTAGTTATGGAACATACTACCATCAATGGTGGACATGCCCAATTGCAAAGGAATTCTGGGCGAAAATTAAAACTTGGATAGAAGAAATAACTCAGAATTCAATAGAGGGAGAGCCGGAACAGTTTTTGTTAGGAATCTTGATAGAAAATTACACTAAAGAAATACAGTACCTCATATTACATATACTGACTGCAGCACATATTGTATATGTGCAATACTGGAAGAAAGAAAACTCACCATCCGAAGAGGATTTAATTAAGAAAATTCTGGAATTTGCAGAATTAGATAAACTAACTAAAGAAATTAAGGGGAAAGAAGAATCAAAGTATTATAAGATATGAAGTAGATGGTATGAATGGTTGAAAAATAAGGAAATAAGTTGAATGACTGAAGAAAGGAGGGGGGAAATGTGGCCAATCATCTTATAGGATAGAGGGAATGAAAGAAAGTAGAAAATGAATGTTAAATAAGTTTAATACTAAAATATCTGTGAATATTGATATATAGAAAGAAGGGATCCACTGCATCCAGCCGAAAAGAAAAGTGATATTTTTCTCTTTTTTGTTTTTATTTTTTATTTTTCTATAAATGTTGTATGTCTATGTTTTGTTTTTAATGTGTTTAAAATAAAAAAAAACTTTTTATAATAATAAAAAAAATAGGGAAAGCTACATTAGACTCAGGCTTAATTCTGCTGCTTAACCTCTTCTGTCTTCGATTTTAATTTTCTTTTAACCTCAGAGTGTTCTCTCAAATAATCTATTTAAAATTATCTCACCAAACTGACACACTTTCTTCCCGACTTCTTCCGTTTCAGAGCTGTCCCAACTTCAGCAGCTTCAATGGCTGCCTCTTCACCGCCGGAAAAAAGGGCTTCTCCTGGATCAACCAGGGACTTGCGGTGTCCCTGGGATCAGCAGGATGTGCCCTCCACTATCACCATCTCTATGGGACGGTGAGGTCCAAAACGGACTGTCCAGCGGCGAAGATATTGACGGTGATCTTGGAGCTTCAACATCACCCGCCATACCATTGCGATGCCAGCTCCGCCCTCCCAAAATTAGGTGTCTTATTTACTTCACTGATACAACAAAGCAAAAGAAGAGTAGCTTTACAGTATATATTAAAGAACCTAAATGAATATTCGTGGATGAAGAAGGGAGGATTTTGATGGTGGAAGTAAGGCTAAACTTTAAACAAATACTCTTGGTAGTGCTGTATGCTCCAAATGATAAACAAGAAAAATTCTATGGGAAGTTACACAGGAAAATACTAGAATTGGAATATGAACACATATGTATAATGGGTGATTTTAAAAAGACACTTAAAGGAAAAACAATATACTTTTTATTCAAATAGACACATGTCATGGTCTAGGATAGATATGATATGGATATCAACAGCTTTAATAGATAATATACAAGAAGTAAACATTGAAACAAATATTTGGGCAGACCATAATCCAATTACAATAACATGGAAAGGACAAAAGAAAAAGCCAAGATGGACCTTGAATCAAACAATTTTAAATGAAAAAGAATTTCAACAGTTTATGGAAAAAGAATTAGAGTCCTTTTTAAAATGAACAAAAAGGAAGATACATCACTTCAGAATGTATGGGATACAATGAAAGCATATATTAGAGGTTTGGCAATAAGATATTTGGGAAAAAAGAACAGAAAGAAAAGACAAACACAGAAGAAACTGGAAGAGGAGTTTAGGAGGTTAGAGAAAAAACTACAAAGGATACACAAAATAATAAAGTTAAAAAACAAATGGAATTGAAGAAGCATGAAATAAACCTAAATGAACAACAATTTTTGGCATATAAATTAAGGTCAGCCAACAGAACGTTTTGAAAATGCAAATAAGCAAGGTATAAAATGAAAAAAGAAAATTAGAAGAAACTAATAAATCACTTACAAGGTGAAAAAGGAAATGTATGTTAATAGAATAGAATAGAATAGAATAGAATAGAATAGAATAGAATAGAATTTTTTATTAGCCAAGTGTGATTGGACACACAAGAAATTTGTCGGTGCATATGCTCTCAGTGTACATAAAAGAAAAGATACGTTCATCAAGAATCATAAGATATATTATAGAAATGAAGAAAAGAAGAAAATAATTCAAAATTATTATGAGAGACTATACAATCAAGAGAAGATACCAGATGAGAAGATAAAACAATTTTTAGAAAAATCTGATCTATCTAAAATTCCTGAACAATATAAGGAAGTGCTAGAAGAAAAAAATAACGATGATGGAGCTAAGTGATGGCAGTTTATGATAAAATAATTACAGATAATGGACTTTGGGGAGAGATTTATAAATATGATAACAACAATTTATGATAAACAATCAGCTAAAATAATGATGAATGGAGAGATGACAGAAAAAGTTAAAATAATGAAAGGAACAACACAAGGATGTCCGTTATCTCCATTGCTATTTGTGTTGACCTTAGAAGTATTAAATAGAAACATAAGACGAAATGAAGAAATAAAGGGAATGAAAATTTAAAAAGAAGAATATAAGCTACAAGCCTTTGCAGACGATTTGGTGTTTATTTTGGAGGAACCTCAAATAACAGGTTCCAAATTATTAGAACAAATAGAAGAATATGGAGAAGTGACCGGTTTAAAAATAAACAAAGAAAAAACAATAATATTGGTGAAAAACATTACAGAAAAACAAAAAAGAGACTTAAAGGAGAAATTAGATTTACAAATAGTGAAGAAAGTAAAATATTTAGGAATGCAACTAACTTCAAGATGTGCAACGACAAAAGAAGATAACTATTATAACCTAAAGAGACAAATTGAGAAAGATGTGGAGAAATGGAAAAATTTGCAGTTATCACTAATGGGAAAGATTGCAATAATCAAGATGAATATATTACCGAGACTATTGTTTCTATTTCAGACAATACTGATAAAAGTGGAAAATACCTATTTTGGACACCTTAATAAAATAATAAGGAAATTTATATGGCAAGGAAAGAAGGCGAGAATTAACATAAAAATGCTACAGGATGCAAGATTGCGTGGATGATTTGGACTGCTGAATTGGGAACTATATTATCAAGCAGCAACATTGACTTGGATGAGAGAAGGGGCGTTGGTCCTGCCTGATACGCCCCTTCTCGTTGGGTGGAGACAGCAGCCAGATATGGGTTGTGCTCATTGGTCAGAATGTGGGACTGAGCATGTCAATTTAGTAAAATTCCGCTCCTGTTGCTAGGGGCTCCCAGCTTTTGTCGAAGGAGGAAGACAGACTCTGTGTGTGGAAGCAGTTATACAACATTATATCCCAGACTGAATAAAGGGTGGGGCTGGCTGCTATCTTCACCCAATGAGAAGGGGCGTATCAGGCAGGACCAACGCCCCTTCTCCCTTGGAGGTAGAGACAGTAGCCAGATGTGGGACATACCAAAGTTCATTGTCCCAGCTCACGGGAGGGAACAGTCTGGGCAGAAGACTCTCCCCACATATCAACATGCTTCTTCTGCACATGTCCAAGATGGCGGCATCTGCCTGAGCCGCGGCGTGAGGATGTGGGCTTTTGCCCCGTGGGTCCGTTTCGGGGGTCCTTTGAGCAATTCTGACCCCCGCCCTGTCGTGGGAGCTCCCCGCCAGTCGGTTGAGGGGTTTGCCTCCCCGGGAGATCGAGGCTGGGGGGGATGGCAGCGTCAGCGAGATCCGGTGCTCGGGCGCATCAGCTGGGTGGCAGCGGCATTTTTCTGGGCCGGGGTCAGCTCAGAAGTCGGAGCAGCGGCGGCGACGGGTCTGTTGAGGTCGTCGATGGTCCTGGGGACAGCCCCAGGCCCAGGGGTGTTCCCCAGTTGCCTTGGCAGCGGCAGTGAAAGCAGCATCAGCGGCGGCGGCGGCTGCAATGGCAGCCGTCTGGCGACGGTGGGAAGGAAAGCGTCGGCCATCAACCCTGCTGTGGTGCTTGAGGGACTTAACGGCAAATTATAACATCGACCATCCGGGACAGGCTATGACCAGCGGGAGGGCTGCCCAGTTGATGGGTTAGTCCCTCACGTCGTTGGGAGGCCTCCGCTGAATTTTGGGGGCTGGGAGATTTCTCCCCCATTTTCCATCGTTCCCCTTGGCATTATGCCTATCTCGGACTGGTTGCCGTTTATGGACTCGCTGGCACTGAAATCCGGCTCATATTCATCAGAGCCCTTCCCCTGCCGTGGAGGGGGACTGTAAATTGTGTTGGGAAATTATGGGAGCCGTATACTTCTTCCATCCCACCATTAGAGGGGACTGTCCATCATACCAGCCACCGTGAGAGGGTGGTTTTGGTTTTTTGTTCCCCTCGAGTGGAGTCTGTATGGTATTATCTGCACTTCACCAGCAGAGGGGACTGACCATCAGACCAACCACCATGAGAGGGTGGTTGTGGACTATTAGACCAGCCACTGTGAGAGGGTGGCTATGGACTTTAACCCCTTATGCTGTACTGAAATTGCAAAGGTTCACTACTTCCATCTCACTAGTAGAGGGGACTGACCATCAGACCAATCACTGTGAGAAGGTGGCTGGATTGTATCCCCCTTGAACTGTGTCGACTTGGCAAGAGATCCTACCCACTGTGGTGAGGGGACAGTGGACTTTGGACCTCGGATTTTGGATGCCCCCACCTTATTTGTTCCCCTTTGGACCTCTTACTTTCCATCTGACCCTTGGGACATGGTCACTTATCCTCTGTGGCAAAATGTATTCGGCAGTTGAGGTTCTTGTTCTGCGAGACTCCCCCCTCTTGCAGGATTGGCCCTCCACTTTATCGAGGGCCTACCTCGATGACAGATTTTGGAATCCCGAGAGGTGGCATGCAGCGAAGAGGGGGTTGAGAGGTTTTTTAAAATTGTCATTTGCCAATCTTTTAAGGGGTTTTGGGAGGTGGGAGGGTTGTTTGGCAAAGGATAGGGAGGGTGATTTGCTGGGAAGAGGACCAGGCCCGGCACAGGGTCGCGCTAGGGGAGGTGCAGAGCGGGGATCGGAGGGGGTTGGTGTTGGTAGGGAAGAGGGCGATGTCATCAGGACCATGGGTGGGAGGGGCAGGTATGGTGGGAGCAGGGGGCCACATCATGTTGTGGGGGCACGTATCCGCTGTCTCCAAGCGGTGACATGCTCCGGCTCCCAATGCTCTTCTCGTTCCCTGGGTTGTCCAGAGTCTCAGAGCCTGGGTCTTAGGCTGATGCTGTGCAATGCCAGGTCCGTGGTTAATAAAGCCCCCCTCATTTGTGAGCTGATTCAGGAGGGGGGAGCGGACCTGGCGGGTATTACAGAGACCTGGTTGGGCCTGGAGGGGGGGTCCCCCTCGTAGAAATGTGCCCACCGGGTTTCCGCGCATTTCATCAGCCGAGGGCCCAGGGTAGGGGTGGGGGGGGTGGCGGTTATTGTAAAGGAAGGTCTTGATCCTAGGGAGGCCACTGTACCTCAGATAGCCGGTTGTGAGTCTCTCCTTGTGAAGTGGGGCCATGGGAGGCAGATGGGCCTGCTGGTTACGTACCTGACTCCTTGCTACGTGGCAACGACCCTGCCCGAGCTCCTCAATGTTATAGCCGGGGTGGTGGTTGATACCCCCAGGCTTTTAGTCATGGGGGATTTCAACCTGCCATCCATCAGTGAAACATCTGAGATGGCTCGGGAGTTCATGGCTTCCATGACGGCCATGGACCTGACCCAGTTAATTCAGGGCCCCACTCACACAGGAGGAAACACGCTGGACTTGGTTTTCGTCTCTGGTCAGTGGTTGAATGGCTTAGATACAGGGGATATAGTTATTGAACCCTTGTCATGGTTGGACCATTCTCTCCTCAGACTTGACTTCCTGACCGCTATGCCCCACCGCAGGGAGGCGGAACCGATCAGGTGGTTCCGCCCCAGGCACCTGATGGATCCTGATAGGTTCCGAATGGAGCTTGGGCCATTTCCTGAGACTCTGGCGCGTGACTCGACGGAAGACCTGGTGGCCGCCTGGGATAGGGCGGCCGCTGATGCTTTAGATCGGATCGTGTCTTTGCGGCCTCTGACCCGGCGCCGAACATGCCCAGCTCCTTGGTTCTCTGAGGAGCTGAGGGGGATGAAACGCTGGAAAAGACGCCTAGAGAGTAGTTGGAGGACCAGTCGCTTCGAACTTGACCGTACACTAGTGAGGTCTTATATCAAGACCTACTTAGTGGCGATAAAGGCGGCGAAGTGTAATTACTTTTCCGCTCTTATCGCGTCAGCAGAAAATCGCCCAGCTGCCTTGTTTAGGGTGACTCACTCCCTTCTCCATCTGGGAGCGCGGGAAGACCCCTTGCAAGGTCGTGCTGAAGATTTTGCACATTATCTGCACGATAAAGTCGCTCAAATTCGGGAAGGCTTGGACTCTGACTGGGTAGGTACAGGCGGGTTGTCCGAGGTCTGTCTTGAGACGGTTATCTGGGATGAGTTGACCCTGTGACTCCCGAGGACGTGGACAGGATGCTGGGGAGGTTGAACGCAACCACATGTTTATTGAACCCGTGCCCCTCCTGGTTGGTGCTGGCTACCCGGGAGGTTACACAAGGCTGGCTCCAGAGGATTATAAATGCTTCCTTGAGTGAGGGGTTCTTGCTTCCCGCCTTGAAAGAGGCGGTGGTGAGGCCCCTCCTCAAGAAGCCCTCTCTGGACCCAGCTGTTTTAGCAAACTATCGTCCAGTTTCCAACCTTCGCTTCTTGGCGAAGGTTGTTGAGAATGTGGTTGCGCGACAGCTCCTGCAGTACCTGGATGAAACCATCTATCTAGATCCGTTCCAGTCCTGCTTCAGGCCCAGGTACAGCACAGAAACGGCATTGGTCGTGTTGGTTGATGATCTCTGGAGGGCTCGGGACAGAGGTTGCTCCTCTGTTCTGGTCCTATTAGACCTCTCAGCGGCTTTTGATACCATCGACCATGGTATCATGCTGCGCCGGTTGGAGGGGTTGGGAGTGTGAGGCACCGTTTTACGGTGGTTCTCCTCCTATCTCTCCGACCGGTCACAGACTGTGTTGGCTGGAGGGCAGAGGTCGACCTCAAGGCACTTGGTTTGTGGGGTGCCACAAGGGTCGGTCCTCTCGCCTCTCCTGTTCAACATTTATGTGAAGCCGCTGGGCAAGATCATCCGTGGTTTTGGGGTGCAGTGCCATCTGTACGCTGATGACACCCAGCTGTACATCTCCATCCCAGACCACCCCAATGATGCCCTTGAAGTGATGTCCCGGTGCCTGGAGGCCGTGCGGGTCTGGATGGGGAGGAACAGTCTCCGACTCAATCCCTCCAAGACTGAGTGGCTGTGGCTGCCGGCGTCCCGATATAGTCAGCTGGTGCCATTGCTGACTATTGGGGGCGAGACATTGGCCCCCACGGAGAGGGCACGTAACTTGGGTGTCCTCCTGGACGCACGGCTGTCTTTAGAAGAGCATATGACGGCCGTGGCCAGGGGGGCTTTCTATCAGGTTCGCCTGATACGCCAGTTGCGCCCCTTTCTGGATCGGGACTCCCTATGCACGGTCACTCATGCCCTCGTTACTTCCCGCCTCGACTACTGCAACGCTCTCTACATGGGGCTCCCCTTGAGGAGCACTCGGAGGCTCCAACTGGTGCAGAATGCGGCCGCGCGGGTACTTATGGGGGTGATATGGCACTCCCACGTGACACCTCTCCTGCGTGAGCTGCATTGGCTTCCAGTGGTCTTTCGAGTGCGCTTCAAGGTGTTGGTTCTCATCTTTAAAGCGTTCCATGGCTTAGGACCCGGTTATTTACGAGACCACCTTCTGCCTCCGGTAACCTCCCACCGGCCAACACGCTCCCACAGAGAGGGCCTCCTCAGGGTGCTGTCTGTCAGGCAATGTCGGCTGGCGACCCCCCGGGGAAGAGCCTTCTCTGTGGGGGCACCTGCCCTGTGGAATGAGCTACCCCCAGGGATACGACTAATCCCGGACCTCCGGACCTTCCGCCGGGCCCTGAAGACTTTTTTATTTCAGCAAGCCGGGCTGGGTTAAATTTTTAATTGGGTAAATTTTATGGGTAAGGGGTTTTAAATTGGAGAAGCCAAAGATAGTTTAATTTTGTTTTAATGTATTTTAATATTTGTATTGTGTGTTTTTAATTCTGGCTGTTCACCGCCCCGAGTCCTTCGGGAGAGGGGGCAGTATAAAAATTTAATAAATACTAAATACTAAATACTAAACATCCTGTAACACTCTCCTCCCAAAGGCAGCCTCCTAGGAGGCAAATTTATCTAACTTATAATGCCTAACAAATGTAGAAGGAGAGGTCCAAGTAGCTGCCCTGCAAATATCAAGCAATGAAGCACTCAATGCCCAGGCAGCTGACATTGCAACACTTTTCATAGAATGAGATGTCACATTACTAGGAGCAGGCAATGACTTGAGCTGGTATGCTGTACTAATCGTAGCTCGGATCCAATGACCAATCGTTGATGAAGTCACTCTGTGTCCTAAAGACGCCATGAGAAAGGAAATGAATAATGATTCTGTCCTACGAATATCAGCAGTTCTTTGCAGGTAGATTTGAAGAACCCGACGTACATCCAACGTGTGCAGCTGGCTCTCCAATGGATTAGAAGGACAAGGGTAGAAATCTGGAAGGACCAATTCCTGTAAACAGTGAAAAGGAGAATTAATCTTGGTTACAAATGTCGGATCTAACCTGAAGACCACACGGTCCATGTGGAATACACACAAATCATCCCTGTCAGACAATGCTGCAATCTCAGAAATTCACCTCGCCGACATTATAGTGACCAGGAAAGCCACTTTGCCTGATAAAAGTCGTAAACTTGCTGAACCAAGCGGTTCGTATGGAGACCCCATAAGAGTGTCCAACACCAGTGCAAGGTCCCAAGTGGGGTACCGATGTAGTACTGGAGG
This sequence comes from Arizona elegans, assembly GCA_022577455.1. Classification (NCBI taxonomy): domain Eukaryota; kingdom Metazoa; phylum Chordata; class Lepidosauria; order Squamata; family Colubridae; genus Arizona; species Arizona elegans. Next base: position 48,972,395 of record JAKOOJ010000006.1, on the reverse strand, counting down.
GCAGAGATTCTTTGCTCCTCGTAGAAATCTCCGAATCAGTGGATGTTGTGACAATGAATGAGTGGAATTGTAAGTCAGGATCAAAGAAATAGCGGCCATCTGTCTTCGTAAGATGTTGGGAGAAAGACCTTTTTCCAATCCAGCCTGGAGAAACATCAGAACCTGCACTACAGACGCTCGAAGAGTGGAGAAGCCTTGGAGTTCACACCAAGAGGAAAAGATCCGCCAAGTGGCCGAATAAATTCTTTTCGTTGATGACCGGCGAGATGCTTGTATAGTACGAATTACTGAGGTCGGGATGTGATCCCGCTGCAGAGCATCCCGCTCAACCACCAAGCAGTCATCTGTAGCCACTGAGGCTCTGGGTGTACAATTGCCCCCTGGCTAAGTCAATTGGGTGTACATGGAATCCTCCAAGGAGGAGACACTGATAAATTTATGAGGTCCACAAACCATGACCTCCTCGGCCAATGTGGTGCCATCAGAATTATTTCCGCCTTTTCTAGCAGGAGTTTTCGAAATACCCTCGGGATGAGGGGAATTGGCGAATGGCGTACAGCAGGCCTTGTGGCCAAGGGGAGCGCAGAACATCCATAGCTTCCACCTGTTGAGAATGAAAACGGGAGAAGAAGCGGGGTAGCTTGGTATTCTGCTGGGATGCAAACAGGTCTACTTGTGGTGTGCCGAAGCGATCTGCCATCATCTGAAATAGGCGAGGGTGGATGCTCTACTCTGCATGATCAATCTTTTGGCGGCTCAGCCAGTCCGCTGTCATGTTTGCATCTCCTGATATATGATCCGCCTTCAACGAAGCCAGATAATGTTCTGCCCAAAGTCCTAGTCGTTTTGCTTCCTGCATCAGAGACCTGGATCTGGTGCCGCCCTGGCGATTCATGTGGCCCTTGGCTGAGGTGTTGTCGGTGAGTACCAACACATGTGCGCCGGTCACCAGCTGTCGAAAAGCTCAAAGTGCCAAGTAAATCGCACGCAGCTCCAACCAGTTGATACTGCGAGCAGTGTCCGTGGCGGACCATGTGCCTTGAGCGACTTGCGCCCCGCAGTGAGCTCCCCAACCGAATTTGCTGGCATCGGTGGTCACTATCATCCATTGAGGCTCCAGGAACAGGCAGCCCTTGGAAATCGCAGGGGATCGCCACCAGCGAAGGGACACGAGCACCTCCCTTGGAACTGCAATTCTGGCCGAAGAAGATCCCCTGCCCGCCTTCTGCAAAGCCAAGAGAAACCATTGAAGGTCTCTAAGGTGTAACCTGGCCCAGGGAACAATAGAGATGGCCGAGACCATCTTGCCCAGCAGTTTTGAAAGTAACAAAGGGGAAGCCCTTCTATCTTTTATGACCATAGCTACCAAAGATCTCAACCCGATTTGTCGATCCGGGGAGAGGAAAACTTTACCTTCCACTGAATCAATTATAGCTCCTAAATGGAGAATTCTAGTTGAGGGCTCTAGGTGGCTTTTCTCTATGTTAACAGAGAAGCCGTGCGATGCTAGTGTCTGAATTGTAAGATGGAGATCTGAAATGGCCTGCTGATGGGAAGGTGACATAATGAGGATGTCATCCAGATAACACTGGAGACAAACGGCTCGAAGCCTGAGGTAAGCAGCCAAAGCAGCCAAAATTTTGGTGAAGCTACGGGGAGCAGAGGAAAGGCCGAAGGGCAAGGCTCTGTACTGGTAGTGAACCCCAGCACAACAAAAACGAAGGAACTTCCTATGAGAAATGGAGATATGGAGATATGCCTCCATAAGATCTATTGAACAGAGGAGATCGCCCCTCTGTACGCCATCCAGAATTGATTGCAAGGATTGCATTTTGAACCTTCGGTAGATTACAAATTGGTTCAAATGTTTAAGGTCCAGAATAGGTCTCCACCCACCTGATGACTTAGGGACTAAGAAGACCCGAGAGTAGAACCCCTGTCCCGCTTGATCTCTAGGCACTCGTTGAATTGCCTTAATGGCGAGAAGATGACTAATCGCCGACTCCATAAGGGCTCGACGTTCGACAACCTGAGACAGCAGACAGCAAATAAAAGACAAAGGAGGGGTGGAAACAAATTCAATGGCCAGTCCTGATCGGATGGAGGCCCAGACCAAGCAATCCGAAGTAGTACGCTCCCAAACCTTGGCGAAGAGGCCCAATCTACTGCCAATGGGAGGTTCCCCAATACTACTAACAACGGTGATGGATGGAATGACCCCCTCCCCCTTGAAAGGGCCATCCAGACCCATAAGGCTTCCCTCTAGGTGGTCTCTCCTGAAACCCCCTATTTCTGGGGACAAAATTACCGGTGTTATGGGAAGATCCCAAACCCCCGTCTGGTGGTCTGAGTTAGGGCCGAGGTGTATAAGGAGCAAAATGAGAGTTCCCTCTGCGGAAAACTGTAGGTAATATTTTCCGTTTATCTTTGGTTTCCACGAGGAAAGCTTCTAGGGGCTCCCCAAACAGTTTTGTGCCTGAAAAGGGAACTGATGCTAAACACCATTTATGTCTAGCGTCAGCCTGCCAATGGTGAAGCAACACTAAATGGTGCGCTGCAATGGAGGAAGCCAAGGCTTTAGCTGCAAAGTGGGCCGCATTCAATGTAGCATCTGCAGAAAACTGCACGGCAGCTACAATCTTGTTCAAGTCCTGCTTCATTCTTGAGTCATCGGGAGAGAGTTTATCCTGTAGCTGGCGGAGCCACAGAAGAGTTGATCGACTGAAAAATGAAGCTGTGGAGGCGGATTTGATGGCCCAGGCCACCCCGAGATGAGCCCGCTGAAGAACTTGCTCTGACCTGTGCTCTTCCAGCTGAAGGCCTTCTTCTAGATCACCAGGAACAGAGGCTGAGGTTAATAAGGCTGCCAGAGGTCCGTCGATAGAAGGCACTTGAAGTAGGGTAGACAATTCAGAAGATACAGTGAAATTCTTTTTGTCAATAGAGGAAGGCACCAGAGCCGAAGCCGGAGAGGACCACTGCTTTCTAATGACATCCAGAAAAAGCGGTGATGTCGGAATGGCAGTCACCTGTTTTGGTGGTTCTGCAAACAATGGATCTAAAGAACCTGGAGCCAGAGTAGGTTCCGGCTGTGAAGTATTTCCGAGCTGTGCTGTATTCACTGCCTTAAATAAAAGTGACTTAAATACAGCCTGTGGAAACAAGCCCGTGAATGCTGGTTGATCCAGAGGTAGGCCCTCATCCTCTGACAACTCTGGTTCCTGAGGCTCCATCTCTTCTTCCACAGAGTGTCTGCTGACACAGGAGATGGATGGGGAATCTGAGCCTGCAAGCGAGAGGACATCTTCCAGATAGACTCTGTCTGGTGAAGTAGAATGAGTCAAATGAACTGTATCTGCCTGAACTGATCTGGCAGTCGGAAAAAAATGAGCAGACAGGGATTGTTGCACTGCTGATGGAATCATATGTTGAATGTCCTCTGGACGTAAAGAGACACAATCATGGTCACGGGCTGGGCCGGCCTCCATAGAGGCTCGGACTGGAACAGAATCGTTAGGTGGATGAACCACTGACACAGTGGGAGCGCTAGACTCCACATTATTGATATGCCCCACAGGCGGGGGAGATCCCCATAAATCAGCTGACTCAACTGACAGTGGGAAATCTTGCAGCGACATCTGATCTGGGATCAGAGAAGGGTCATGTCTACATTCCCCTGGAGACCCAATGGCTGTTGCAGATGGTGCAAGACCCCTGCCTTTAGTTTTGTCTATAGGCTTCTTTAGAAGCTTCTCCTTGCACTTAGCCAATACCTCAGACTGAGGTTTAATGGCTACTCCTTCCCCTTGTGCATGCATGGAATCTTCACACTTAGAAGCCACTGACTGCTCTCGCACTGTGGCACGGCGGTCATGTTTTGATTTGGCCAGAGCCTTAGGCATGATTGGCCTTAAGTACTCAAGGGAAGGTAAATGACACCCTGTGAAAAATTTTTTACAGCCCTGTAATAGGGGAATTTCAATCTAAATGTAATTTGAAGTAATATAAAGGTGTGAATGGAGCAGAATTAGCTGTACCCAAAAACAGTAGCCAGACCTGACTGTCTTGGCTTATAAGGGCAGAATATGTTCCTACAGGCAGGCTAGATGAATATAGCAGGCACAGCCCAGAAAGACTGGAGGCCTGATAGAAAGCTCTTGCCCTTGCCCTTAATCAAAATGGCGGCAGAGCTGTCACCTAAGAGCTCAAGCTGCAGCAACTATCAAATGAGCTGAGGCACGGCTCAGACTCCAGTAAGAAGGTGATCTGTGTTAAACAGTTAATTTGGTCAAAATCAGCTGAGGCGCGGCTCGAATAGAAAGGCAGCAAGGGTATCTGTGTTAATCAGTCAAATTTTTGTGGTAATGAGGCTGTTGTGTAAACGCCGACAAGCGGCAAGCAGTAGGGAGCGCGAAAACTCCACTTCAAAACCGGCGCCAACTGAATCAGCTAAGAGGCGGTTATAAAGGCAGCAGTAGAGCTTTGATCCTGCAGGAAAGAGAAAGCGCTCCTGTTAAAGGCTCCGATAAATGGAGATCACCAGGGAGTTTAAAGCCTCCTTACAAAGCCGGCAATTAACCTCAATCAGCTGTGAGGCGGTCTTTGAGATTGTAGGGCAATTTGAGCTTGATTCAAATGCCGACAAGCAGCGAGATTCAGGGAGCGCGGGAAAAAAACTCCACAGTAGTAAAAGCGGTTGGTGTTATAAATTGGTGGGCAAAGACAGCTGGGAGTGCAAGGCTCCACAACAAGACACCGCTATTTAAATGACCAGACCCCACCGGCAAAGCCAGTGACTTTGGGTCACCAATGGGAGCGGAAAGCTTCACTAACCTCTGAAAACTGAGGTTTCAATGGGCCTGAGTTGTTATTCGAGGTATGTTGAGGTAAAATTTTTTCCAGAAATTTCAGTAAGCAGAAGAATAGTCAAATACGAAGTCCAATGGTCAAATCCAAATAAACAGGTATGAATTAAAATATACTCTAACACTGAAAGCTGTCAGAGCAAGCTATCCACACAACTGTCCAGTCTGACGGACTAAGCAAAAAGCTGGGAGCCCCTAGCAACAGGGGCAGAATTTTGCTAAATTGACAGGCTCAGTCCCACATGAGCACAACCCACATCTGGCTATTGTCTCCACCTCCAAGGGAGAATGGCTTGAACTAAGAAATACAAGGACATGATCTACAAATGGGATGGCATGCATTCTTATGGTATGGCAGAAGCAAGATGCATATGAATTTTCAGAGAGACTATGTAAGAAATGCATTGTTATTGGTGTTGGAGAAGGTTAGAGATAAATTTTATTTGAAAATACCAATATGGTTATCAACAATGGAATGCTAATACATCCAAATATTATTAATCTTAGAAATATTCTTAGATATAAGGATATATTAACAGATAAGGGGGAATTGAAAGGGAAACAAGAAAAAGAACAAGGGATTGAGATGGATTGGTATACACATATGCAAATACAAACAAGATATGAAAAAGTTGCAAAATTATATGGTTTTTATTTAGAAATGACAGATCTGGATAGGATACTCACAGGAACAAAAGATAAAATAATTTAAAATATATATAATTATTTACTTAGCATTGAACTAGAAGAAGAACAGATAAAAGAAACAACGATAGCCTGAGCGAAAAATTGTGGATATTCAATTGAGCTTGATAAATGACAGCAGCTATGGGAAAGGAATTACAAAGTCCACAGCATTTAAAGAGAACCAATATAAAATATTTTATAGGTGGCATATGCCACCTGAAAAATTGGCGAAAATGTTTAAAAATAAATCAGCTAAATGTTGGAAATGTCATCAGATACCAGGATCGTATTATCATATGTGGTGGACATTTCCAGAAGCGAGAAATTATTGGACTAGAATTAAAACATGGTTAGAAGAAATGCTACAACAACATATAGAATTAAAACCTGAGCTGTTCCTATTGGGTATTCTACCAGAGAAAATCAATAAAGAAAATATATATTTGATTAGACATGTAATAACTGCAGCGAGGATAGTATTTGCGCAAAGATGGAAAGCAGAGAAAATATCTTCAGAGGGGGAAGTAATTAAAAAAAATTAGATTGTGCAGAAATGAATAAATTGACTTTGATAATTAAAGAAAGAGAGGAATTGGAATATTTTAAGATATGGGGACAATTTTACTATTGGTTAGAGAAGAGATATACATAGGGCGGTGATGGCTAACTTTTTCTGGACCGAGTGCCCAAAGCACGCGAAATCCCAAAATGCAATGCGCATGTGGCCCCCATGCATGTGACCCTGCCCCCTGCATGTGCCTCCTGCATGCGCCCCCTGCATGCACCCCCCTCCATGGCAGAGCTGAGCTGGGACGATGGCTCGCATGCCCACAGAGAGGGCACTGTGTGCCACCTCTGGTACGTGTGCCATAGGTTTGCCATCCCTGTTATAGGGTAATGTAATGAAGCAATGGAAGAAGAAAGGGGAGAGTGAAGATAGATAAATGTATTAATAGTAAGCAAGAAATATGGGGAGAATGTTATAAATAAATGAATATGGGGAGAATGCTATAACAAATGAATGGAAAATACTAAGAAGATTGGAGGAGTAAGAAGAAGAAGAAGTCACAAAAGATGTACCTAGATGATACACTGAAGAATTTACTATGTATTATATGTGTAAGGATTGCATCTCCTTCCAATTTAAGAAAGTAAAAACTCTTGAAACGTGGTTGTTCAAAAGAGACCTTTTATTAAGCAGAAGTGATAGCAATCTGAATACCCTTAGGCAAGACAAATAGGATTAAAGCAGTAGAGACCCCTCCCTTTAAGTCAGAATGCAGATTTAACCAATACACAAGTGTGAAGCTGCTTTCTTTACTAGTTTCCCTGAGAATCCAAACAACCATGCATTCACACCGTTATCCTTTAAAGTGAAACAACCCACATGGCTATCATAAAAATTCCTATAGGTTGTAAAATATCTGTTGACACAGGCAATGCTAGTAAATCGAATCCAAGTCTCCCCCTTCTTCCAATTGAATGGCAGTATCAGTTTTAGGGATCTGACAGTATGTTTGTTTATTTATAAAATTAAAAAAATATGCAAAAAAAAAGAGAAAAAATACAGCATACTTCACTTAATCCTCCAAGGAAAGATTGAAGGCAAACAAGATCCAGGCAGAAGAAGAACAGTGTTTTTGTAGGTTTTCTTCAGATAGTTATTCTGTCCTGGCATTCCAACTAAAAAAGTCCTTATGTTCATTGAATTTGAAACAGTAGGGTTTCTGAGATTGAGAGGAATGCTGTCATTTTGTATATTGTAGGAGGCCATAGATCATGGCATCCTAGAAACTCAATTTCCAATCTATTTGATTAGCACTTTCAATTATAGTTAGAAGCAAATAGAAAAGTTTGAATAATATACCCAACTAATTCCAGTGACCACCTATTAGTAGCATTCTATACAATGCTGAAGTTTTGATCATTTAGTATTATTTTGATTAAGCTAATACAACAATTAAGATTTTCCAAACTTCTTTGAAACAAAGGCTATAGTTATGTGTCATCATTATATTGAACAATTTTTCAACTGGAAAAAGCAAAACATTACAGCATATATACAGTATTAAAATTATTTTCATCTTCCTCTTCATCTAATGTTCACCTCTAAAAAAATGTATTATTCAATTCTGATAATTAATCATTTAATTTGGGATAATTCTTCTGAAACTAATGGTCCCTCTCTTAACTTGGTATTGGATTGCCGTAAGAGATATGCCATGCCCTTGATAGTGTGATTATTTTAATTGTAACTACCCATTGCTGCAATCTTATATACAGAGATAGAAAATTAATTTAACAAAATTGGACATAGTATACAATGAAAGTTCATTCAAGGTAGATTGACAAGCTAATGATTCCTCAATTTCTTCCTCTATAAACAATAATATTGCAAGAGTGCCAAGTCACTCTAGATATCTAGCCAAAATAACAGCTGCATATTGCTTTGCAGCAGTATCATCTGATGTATCTTAAGTAATTATCTAATTATTATTATTCAAGGAGTCAAAGTGGTTTACACATTACAGAAAGCAAAAATTGTCATTAATGGAGATTTAACTAACTCATGTGAAATTCAAAAAGGTATGAGACAAGGATGTCCCTTGTCCCCTCTGCTATTCATCCTGGTGTTGGAAGTTTTAAATAGAGATATTAGACAAGATGAGAAAATACGGGGTATAAGTATAAAGAAAGAAATTTATAAATTGAGGGCATTTGCTGATGATTTGATTATATTCTTGCAAGACCAAAAACAACAACAACAATGTAGAACATTTGATGAAGAAATTAAATGAGTTTGGGGCTTTAGCAGGTTTTAAAATAAACAAACAGAAAACAACAATGTTGATTAAGAATATGTCATCTCAGGACAGTGATATATTTACTAAAAAATTGGGTTTTAGGGTCGAGAATGAGGTGAACTACTTGGAGATTATGTTGACAAATACAAATATAAAATTATTTGAAAATAATTATGTGCCTCTTTGGAGGGATATTAAAAAGGACTTACAAAGATGGGACAAACTGCATTTACCACTACTGGGTAGAATTTTATTTATTTATTTATTTATTATTCAAATTTCTATACCGCCCTTCTCCTTTCGGACTCAGGGCAGTGAACAGCCAAAATAAAACATTTATACATAAAATACAATTAAAAATAAATTTAAAATAATTAAATTTGGCCCATAGTTTAAAATTTGTCAATTTAAAATCCATATCAAAATTTAAAATCAACCATAAAATCATAAAATCAAGAGAGACCGGCTAACTGAAAGAGATGAGTTTTTAGGGCCCGACGAAAAGTCCGGAGGTCAGAGATCACTCGTATCTCTGGGGGTAGATTGTTCCAAAGGGTAGGTGCCACCACAGAGAAGGCTCTCCTCCTGGGGGTTGCCAGCCGGCATTGTCTAGCCGACGGCACCCTGAGGAGGCCCTCTCTGTGGGAGCGAACTGGCCGGTGGGAGGCTATTGGTGGCAGAAGGCGGTCTCGTAAGTACCCTGGCCCTAAGCCATGGAGCGCTTTAAAGGTGATCACCAACACCTTGAAGCGCACCCGGAAGTCCACCGGAAGCCAATGCAGCTTGCGCAGGAGAGGAGTCACATGGGAGCGTCCTGTCGCTCCCATAATCCCCCGCGCAGCCGCATTCTGCACCAGTTGGAGCCTCCGGGTGTACCCCAAGGGGAGCCCCATGTAGAGAGCGTTACAATAGTCCAGACGAGGGGTGACGATTGCTTGAGTGACTGTGCGTAGGGAGTCCCAATCCAGAAAGGGGCGCAACTGGCGAATCAGGCGAACCTGATAAAAAGCCCCCCTTGCCACGGCCGTCATATGCCCTTCTAAAGACAGCCGTGCATCCAGGAGGACGCCCAATTTGTGGGCCCTTTCCGTGGGGGCCAGTGATTCGCCCCCAATAACCAGCGATGGCGTCAGCTGGCTATACCAGGACGCTGGCAGCCACAGCCACTTGGTCTTGGAAGGGTTGAGTCGAAGCCTGTTTCTCCCCATCTAGGTCTGCACGGCCTCCAGGCACTGGGACATCACTTCCAAGGCATCGTTGGGATGGTCTGGGGTGAAGATGTACAGCTGAGTATCATCAGTGTACTGATGGAACTCCACCCCAAAACCACGGATGATCTCACCCAGTGGCTTCACATAAATGTTGAACAGGAGGGGTGAGAGGACCGACCCTTGTGGCACCCCACAAACAAGGCGCCTCGGGGTCGACTGCTGCTCCCCTGTCAACACGGATTGCGACCGGTCGGAGAGATAGGAGGAGAACCACTGCAAAACGGTGCCCCCCACTCCCAGTCCCTCCAGCCGGCGCAACATGATACCATGGTCGATGGTATCAAAAGCCGCTTCAAGTTTCTAGGTTCTATCATATTTCAAGACTTAAAATGGACACCTAACATCAAAAACATCATCAAAAAACTACAACAAAGAATGTTCTTTCTACACCAACTCAGGAAGCTCAAACTGCCCAAAGAGCTGCTGATTCAGTTCTACAGAGGAATTATTGAGTCTGTCATCTGCACCTCCATAACTATTTGGTTTGGCTCTGCAACCAAACAGGACAAACACAGACTTCAACAGATAATTAGATCTGCAGAAAAAACAAGTGCTACCAATCTGCCTTCCATTGAGGACCTGTAAACTGCATGAGTCAAAAAGAGGGCTGTGAAAATATCTACAGACCCCTCACATCCTGGACATAAATTGTTTCAATTTCTGCCCTCAAAACGATGCTATGGGGCACTGCACACCAGAACAACTAGACACAAGGACAGGTTTTTCCCAAATGCCATCACTCTGCTTAACAATTAATTCCCACAACACTGTCAAATAATTTACTAAGACTGTATTACTATTATTCTTCTCTTCCTTCCTAGTATCTATATGTTCCAGTGGTCAGTTGCTCCCGGTTCTGTCTAATTCTTTAGAACTGGTAGTAAAAGCAGCGGGAGGCTCCACCCACCTGCCCGGACATCATAATTGACGATCTGTGCATCTAAAAGGGTCAATGGACTAAGAAAAAGAAGACCAAGAAAGTCATGATTGGGAAGAGTTGGTGAAATCCTTAATAGAGAAGAGATGAGAAAATATAAAGAATAAAACACAGCATTGATATAAACAGGTTGAAAGCAACAATGGTTTGCAAGGATAGAAAAATATGGTTTGTTATAATAAAAAGAATTGATATAAACTAGATTCTGTTATATCTCCTTTAATTTTTACCTTTACTATTTCTTACTCAATTTTTACACTTTGAATAACACTGTTCACTCTAAATAAAGCATTGTGTATGTCTCTGAGTTGTATAGTGTATGTGTATCTGTTTCTAAGAAAGAAAGAGACTTCAACATGCAAGAAAAGATTCCTTTTAAAAGATTTGTCTTTCATCTTATGAGTCAAAATAATGATTGATACAATAGCTTCTTCTGAACAGAGTAAGGCTATCTATTTATAAGTCTAGGTTCATGGAAACATTTTTTTAGAGATGACTTTATTCCATGAATGTGAAATTCTTGGTTTCTTTCATTTAATAACATGCCTTTTTAGTAACAAAATAAATAAGCTAGCTACACTGTAATATGTTCAGAGGCACTGTCTGGTCAAATTTCAAAAATAACTAATCATATTGCAAATTATTATTGAAATGTGAAGAAGAGGTTGCACACCAATTACATTTCTTTATTTCCTTTCACCACAGGTGAGCACTTCATTAATCTATCAAGCAACCTTTATTGTAATAAAGTTTCCACTGGGACAATTCAAAGGGTTACAGGTGACTAGAAAAGAAAGACATTGACCAACCACTTTCTGTAAGTGGGAAATAAATATTAAGAAGTCCATGATAGAAAATTCATTAAAAACAATTAGTTTTTAAAACAGAAGATGGAGGAGTTGTGAATCAAATAAATGTACTAATTCTGGTTTAGGATGGCTAAAGCTAGTGTTAACTTGGATTCACTCTAAGTCTGTTTCCATAGATATAAAATGACCTTATTAATATATTTTCTTTCCAAACAGGGAAAAAAATAATGACATTGTTTTCTAAACAGGAGCAATATACATGGTGAAGTAAAATTAGAAGAACTCAAGGACTGAGCACCAGACATGCTGTGAAATGATATAAGAATGTATTTGCAGAAGACAGTAAATTCTAAGTCATGAAAATAAAAAGATGAAGGGAAAATGACGGGCAGCAGTAAAAAGTGGAGAACTTTTATAACAATTCATTTTATTATTGTGGAATGTTTAATAAAAGGAAAAATCCTTGAATGACAAGAAAGTGATCTAGCAAAGGAATGAATTTGAAAAGCATTCTCTGTTTTTGTTTTGTAAAGGAGTGTCTCTTCCAATCGTATTTTCTGCCCTCTTATTCAGAATTACTGTATTTCTATTCATGTGAAAGGAAGGTCCCATTAATAATGAGCAGCCAAGCTGCGCTACAAGTTGTGTTCCTCTGTATACAAGATCCTTCCTGTGTGAATACCAAATATGTTCATTTTACATTTCTAAAGCATCAAATCAGAGGTCCAACAATTTGGATAGAGGTTGATGCAGAAATCTATATTATACCTGTACATTAGTTTTCTGACATTTTAAAAATATATACACATATAGTTTACATACACTTACACATTATATAAAGGAAATAAAATTATATATACTGCAAATAATATAAATAATGTTATATATTATTATTATGAATGATGTTCCTTTATGGTGGCAATTTTACCTGTCAAATATTTTTTGTTGTGATTTATAAATATTCCCATTACTTCGCTCAAAAATGGCAAAAGGGGGGGGGGGAGAAAGAGAAAGGAAAATGGACAAATATCACAGGGGCTCTACAGCTTATATTCTCACAGGCAAATGCTCTATTTATGTTATGATGTGGCTAATATAAATTGCTGTTGCTAAATCAATAACCTTTCCTTAACTAATTTTAGAAAACTGTGATCTTTATCTGAGCATTGTGTTTCTCTTCCATTACAGAAAGCTAATACCAATATATACTGACAAATGCAGCTGAGTTGTTTTTCAATCTCAGTGGAATCTAATTCTAGGAAGGAAACAGAAACCAAATATCCAAAAGCTACTATTTTTGTCAATCTCAAAATGAGGTAGTCAGATTGATGTTAAAACAGATTGATATTGATATTAACTCAAGATTTAAATCATAACATTTCTTCAAGCCTTTGTGGACCCTTTGTGATGACATCACAGCCCCCTTCAGGGGTCTGCAGACCTTAGGTCTACATTGGTCTACAGCATATTTAACTGCATATTTAACTATTTTAGTTGAACCTAAAATGCAAAAACTATCCACCACTTCAATATCTTCATTGTCAAGTCTAAGGTTAGTTGGGAACCCCTGATGGTAGGGAGCCCATACATTGACTGTATTGTGTGTGGTATTCTTCTTGTGGTTTTCCTTTTATCAATATTTACTGTTTTAATTGGTTTTAATTTATTTTTGTAGCATATCAATAGAAGACTTCATTGCAAAAGTATCATTTTGTGGGTAGCTATATAAATTGACAGAAAAGGAGAAGAGTCTTTTCTATTGTGGCCCCTGCCCTCTAGAATATTTTGCTGCTGGAAGTAATATCTGCCCCCACACTCCTGGCCATCTGGAAAAACCTGAAAACTTGCTTCTGCCTGCTGGCCTGAGGCCCTGACTAGGGCAAGGGGGTTGATGGGGTAGAAATTCCCATAACAACCATCTTCTTGATATTTAGCTTTCTATAAAATTTTCTTAATTTTAATTCCTTTGTTTTACCATTTTTACCTTTTTATCAGGGGTGAAATGCTACCGGTTCGGGCCGGTTCGCCCAAACCAGTAGTAAAAAATGCTATTGGTTCACTGAACCGGTAGTAAAAAAAGTTAAAAAAAAAGTTCCGAAAATCAGCTGAGCAAGTGCAATCATTGGAACTTTTTTTTTTACTTTTTAAAACATTTTTAACTATCAGTTCCAGAGAACCGGTAGTAAAAAAATGCTTAAAAAGTAAAAAAAATAAGTTCCAATGATTGCACATTGCTCAGCTGATCTTCAGAACTTTTTTTTAAAAAAAAATTAAGCATTTTTTACTACTGGTTCTCCAGAAAGTATGCTTTCTGCTTTAAAAAGGTAAAAAAAGTTTCCAGAAATCACAGCTGTGGTGCACAAGCTTGGGAACCTTTTTAAAAACTTTTTTAAAGCTTTTTTTTAATTACCTGTACTCTGGAACCAGTAGTTTAAAATGCTTTTAAAAAGTAAAAAAAAAAGGTTCCAATGATTGCGCACCACAGCTGCGATCATCAGAATCTTTTTTTACCTTTTTAAAGCATTTTAAAGCATTTTTTACTACCGGTTCCAGAGAACCAGTAGTAAAAAATGTTTTTAAAAGTTTTTTTAAAAGGTTCCCAAGCTCGTGTGCCACAGCTGATTCCCCCACAACTGTTCTACTTACATTCCCAAGCACACGGTGCATGTGCAGCCAGCAAACCGGTAGCAAAACGGTTCAGATTTCATCACTGCTTTTTATTATACTTGAAAGCAGTGGTGGGGTTCTACTGGTTTACACCGGTTCAGTAGAACCGGTTGTTAAGTAGTTAAGCAATTCGGAGAACCGGTTGTTAGAAAAAAATCTCCTTTTGTTTTTTTCCACTTTACAGGGTTAATCCTGTAAGGAATTTGTGTTTCATAGCCTAATCTTACAGAAGCTTACAGAAACTGCCTCTCCATTAACCCTTATTACATTCTTGGCAGTATACCTAGACTTATGTTGCTTCTGGTTCAAGAACTTCTCGAAGGTTTTTGATTTTTGTTTTCTTTTGCTTGACTTTCTTAAAGGGGAAGGGTTGTTTTAAGCTTTTTACACTGCTGTTGGGAGGAAATACTCCCCTGTTGGAGTTCTTCCAGCCAAGGTGCAATGATCAGCACTTTGAAGAAATAATTGAATAATGAAGCAGAAGCTTTTAATGTCAAGGAACCAAGATGAGTGACATTCAGCAAGACTTCTTGGCTAGCTAGAAAGATTGACATTCAAAGGTTTTTTGGTGAAGTTTAATTCTGTGCTTGGTGATGTTTAATCCTGTGTTTAGCGATGAGATAATTTTCCCTATTCAGCTTTGTTTGGAAGGAAAAATGTTAATCTCTGTTCCTGAAAAGAAGCAACTTTGGAAATCTGACTAGTTCCTGTGTCTATTTATTTTGGTAATTGGTTTAACAAGCAACAGATACTCTGTTTGCTCCTTTGCTTCATTCTGGAGACCTCTCTCCTAAAGGGTTTCACTTTATGAGCAAGAGTTGGCTGCTGATAGTTATCACTGTATTTTAACTATTTCAATTCCTCAAGGTGCTCTGGCACCCTGCCTGATTTATAACTCCAGTTTGCAGGTATTTCTAATCTAATGATTAGTATTTAGGGCAACTTTTTGCAAGCAAAGAAGCTTTTTGTATTTTTGTACAGATAATCCTTGATTTACAACTGTTACAATGGCACTAAAAAAAGTGACTTATGACCATTTTTCACACTTATGACCATTGCAGCAAACTGTCATTAGGGCAAAGAAGCGATGCCACATGACCACCTGGCCACACACACCCGGTCACATGAAGCACTGCAGTTGTGAAATGAGTAACATGGTTGTTAAGAATGCTGCAACAGGCATAAATGATGAGCGATCCTAAGTACGTGGACCAGTCAAAAATGCAAGGACTACTCAGAGGGCTGAAAAACTTATTTTTGACTGGTCCTCACACTTACGACTGTCCTCGCACTTACGACTGTCCTCACATTTTACATTTTGCACCCTATCTTGTCACCGTGGTGAAGAGAAGCAGTTGTGAAATGAATGACACAGTTGTTAAGAATGCTGCAATGGGCATAAATGATGACCAGTCATAAGTGTGAGGACCTGTCAGAAATCACTTCTTTCAGCCCTCTGGGTAGTCCCTATGTGTATATGGACTACTCAGAGGGCTGAAAAACCAATTACCAGAACAAATAGACACAAAACTTGTCAGATTTCCAAAGCTGCTTCTTTTCAGGAACAGAGATTAACATTTTTCCTTCCAAACAAAGCTGAATAGGGAAAATTATCTCATCGCTAAACACAGGATTAAACATCACCAAGCACAGAATTAAACGTCACCAAAAAACAGTTTTAGACCAAATGACAGAAAGGGTATGTAAACTCACCTTTGAATGTCAATCTTTCTAGCTAGCCAAGAAGTCTTGCTGAATGTCACTCATCTTGGTTCCTTGCCATTAAAAGCTTCTGCTTTGTTATTCAATTATTTCTTCAAAGTGCTGATCATTGCACCCTGGCTGGAAGAACTCCAACAGAGGAGTATTTCCTCCCAACAACGGTGTAAAAAGCTTAAAACAACCCTTCCTCTTTAAGAAAGTCAAGCAAAAAAAAAACCTCAGAGAACCTCCAGAATCAGAAGCGACAGTAAGTCTAGGCAAACAGCTGGAGAGGCAGTTTCTGTAAGCAGGGCAAGAAAGATTAGGCTAGGAAACAACACTGAATGTTGTAATTCCTTACAGGATTAACCCTGTAAAGTGGAAAAAAACAAAAGGAGATTTCTGGTGACCTATTTTCTCTCTCCTGCTCTCTTTCTGGGAGAGAGAGAGAGAGTTTTTCACAGCACTGTGCTTTGGGTCCTGGTAAGTCTGGAAAGCACTGTATTCAAGCTGTTTCTCTCTGCCTGGCTTTCTGGATGGGATTTACACTTACAGGACCCAAAGCGCTGTGCTGCGAAAGACTCTCTTGCTCTCCAAGCAAGAGAGCAGTGGACAGAAAACAAGTAACCAAAGAACAACACTCCATGTGATCAGCAGCTGCTTCTTCTCTCCACCACTCTCTTACTGGGGGAGCGTCTTTCACAGCACAGCACTTTGGGGACCCATCCAGAAAGCCAGGCACAGAGAAACAGCTAGGTTGAAGGCACCATACTTTCAGCACCCATGAGGAACTGAGGCTTTGAGCAGTTTTGGAGGTTGTTAAGGAGGACCACTCCTTGGCCCCAGCCATGCAGTTTCAAGTCTGGGCTGCTTGGAGTGAAAAGCTATTGCAATAGCCTGGGCTTGAAAACACATGGCTGGGGCTGAAGAGTGGTCCACCTTAACAACAACGTTCCTCATCAGCACTGGCATGCCTTCCCCTCTGCCACCAGCCGTGGAAGGAAGGTAAAGTTGCGAGCCCAGTGGGGACAGTGGGGGGCCCGCAGCAAGCTAGGCTGCAGGCAGCATGGCCTAGAATGGAGCTGTGCCGGGCTGTGGTGGCTTAGCCAGCCACGCAAGCTCAGTGGGGACAGTGGGGGGTGCAGCAAGCTCCAGGGAGGGGGGGCTAGCATGACTTACCTGTAGGCAGGAGGAGGCAGCTCAGTTGGGGTGCAGGGCAGGCACCACATGGGAAGGCAGCTTAGGCAGGCAAGCCACCCGGGCGATGAGGTGTGACTGGGTGGGGTGGGTAGGCAGGGTGAGCGAGCGAGCAGGCAGAAAGCAATCAGGTGGGGTGAGCGAGCGGGTGGGGCGAGTGAGCGAGCGGCGACCAGGTGACCGGTTCGGTGATGTGGCCAGCCACTGGTTGCTACTGGTTCAGTGACCCAGGCCAAATTACCGCTACTAAGTGGGAGGTTAGACAGGAAATTATATACTATATTTTATTTTATAGTTTGTTACATCTGTTTGTCATAAGTCATAATTTAGGTATTGGAGCCATTAGAATGATTAGTTTATTTACCTAGATAATTACTTAGATTTATATAGCACTGCATTCATATCAATCCTAAAATATTAAAAAAAAATAATGATAAAGGTATGTTTTTATATTTTTCTGGCACTTTAAATTTTTGTTATTCTTATAGTATGCAGATCAGACTATTGGCAATAAGGTGCCTTTGATTTTAGTAGTGTAAATGTTGGTTTATGATTAAAATAATCACTCAAACAAGGATTAAAATAATAAAAAAATCAACATTCAGATTTCCGGGGAATATGGCTAACTGAACATACACATGGGGAGAGATCTCCAAAGGATTCTCCCTGTAGTGTTGCTCTTTTACCTTTTAACTGAAGGGACTGATATCCCATCAATTTTTATGACCCACCCGCTTAGGGTGTGTCAAAGAACTTCCTCTCAGAGCCCTTCAATACAGCTGTAAGCAGGCAAATTGTTCCTGGAGTTGAACTCTGAATCTGTCTACATGCCAAAAGCTGGAAAGGGAGGGGTTACAATCTGTTCAAGGGTTGAAGAAGCCATCCATTTTGATTTTTTAAAAACAGACAGTAAGTTATGACTTCCTTTCTTAATCACCTTCAAAAGTTATTATTTTATCTTAAATCAACTTTATAAAGGCTCTCTTTAGCAATAGCCTGCTATACCTCTCTGAAGACCTGCACCATTTCAGAGATTTCTTTTGTCTTAAAGAACAAGGAAGAAGGCTGCTATGGCAAGCCAAATAAGGAAGTTAGTTGAGAAAGGAAAAAAAGAAATTTGACAGAGGAAGATAAAGATTGAAAGTCATGATTTTAGTTTAATGTTGTAGTAATTGGCAGCTTTATCTTCTTAGCTGTGGGTGGCTAAAATTTTCTGAATTTGACTAAAAGAGGAAGCCCAGATGGTGGAGCAAAGTATTAGAGATATATTCGAAAGGTCTCTAAAAAAATACTCTAGTTTGTGGACCAATTGCTGTCTGAGGATTTAAAAAAAATCCTTTTAAAGCACTTCTGAGATGCAAATATGTGGAGTGTCAAGCTTCCAACTAATATGTCCCCACAAAGGATAGTCCAACACAGCTATCATCCAAATAAAGTCTTTTTATTAGGAACATATCAAATTGTCAAGTTGGTATAATTCCAGATCAGACCAAATCCCGGAATTACACCCAGTAAAAAGCATAAGTTTGAAACTTCCCCCCATAGTCACATTCTCCAATCAGTTCACAGTTCATCTGTCTGATGACTCCAAACTCCACTTCCAGGCATCTGCAAGCACACTCTCTGTTCCCATGGAAAAGATTTTCACCTTGCCAAAACATCCTCCCTTATCTATACTCCCTCCTCCCAGTTGCTAGAAGGTGGCGAGCCTGAACCCACTTGGTCCCCTTCATAGAATACTAAAGAAACTAAGAAAGAATAAGAAATGACTATAATAAACCATGACTACACATATGTCATCTTCAGGGTTGACAGGCTGCCCACCCTCAAGTGAAAAGAATCTCCTGCAAAAGATACAAAGCATGTTCATCAGTAAGTCAACCTCCTCTACCAACCCCAGGATCCCCTTTAGGTTTATGTTGATACTTCTCATGGAATTTCTGCACTAATCTATCAGCATTTACTTTCCAACTCTTTACCCAAGTTGCCTCAGAAATAGGGTACCCCTTCCAGTATATTAAGTACTGCAATTGCCCCCTGTATATTTTAGAATCCAATATACGTTTAACCTCATAGTGCTCATGGCCAGCAATTGGCAAAGGCAACTGGCCTGAGACAACCAGATTTAATAAACCACTGTGGAAAACTGGATGCACTTTTCCTAATAAGCAAGGGAGTTTAAGTTGCACAGTCACTGGGTTAATTATCTTAATAATTTCAAAAGAACCTAATTTCCTCAAAGGCAACTGTAGTTTTAAGTATTTTGTGGACAAATAAACTTTGTCTCCCACCTTAAATTGCTATTGCTGAGAGCGGTGTTTATCAGCTTGCCCTTTATAGTTTCTTGTGGCTTCTGTTAAAGCACTCTTGGTGTTCTCCCATCATTCCTTTAAGGAATCCATCCATTCATTTACTGACATGGATGAGGGGGGTCTTGAGGCAACTCAGGCATAGGGACAAATTCCATCCCAGTATTAATTTGGAACAGAGTTAACCCCATGCTACTGTGTACTGCATTATTATGCTACCTCAGTGAACAGTAATAGTTCAGCCCAATTTGACTGCTGGTAATTTACATAGCATCTCAAATATTGCCCAATCATTGCATTCATCCATTCCACCACATCATTGGTGCTTGGAGGAAAAGAAGAACTCAGCCCCTGGACAACCCGATGGCCCTAATGAACTCTCACCAGAACTTTGCAGTGAACGGGACCCCTCTATCAGAGATTATTCTGCGGGGAACCCCATGGAGCCTATATATGTGTTTGACAAACAGCTTGGCTAGTCTCTTGGCTGAGGGGAGTCCTGAACATGCAATGAAAAGGGCTTGCTTGGAGACCAAATCAACCATAGTCCAAATGACCATGTTCCCGCCACTCTCCAGAAGCTCCACTATAAAATCCATTCCTATTTTCTCCTAGGGTCATGAAGGATTAGCCACTGGTTGGAGGAGTCCTGGGGGCTTCCCAGGTCTCATCTTCATTGTGGCATAGGTAGCACAACCTTTTACATAGTCCTCCATGTCTTTTTTCATTTTTGGCCACCAGAACTGCCTTCTGGCCAAGTGCAATGTCTTTAAATAGCCCAAATGTTCCCCCTGCTTTGAGTCATGGCTTTTCTGCAGCGCTTTGATTCACATGATGCTGGGGACATACAACTTAGACCCCTTCCTGCTATTCTGCCTTTCAGGGTTAGTGTGTTTTTATTGTCCTTCATTCCTTCTTTGTCTTTTGCACTGTATCATTTGGACTGTGTGCGAGTGATGGCTTATGACACTGGTTGGGAGGGGGAAATCATTGCATAAATAACTTCCTCCCATTTACTGTAAAACTGTGGTTTTCTTGACAAGGCATCAGCGAGAAGGTTTTTCCCTCCTGGGATATATTTTAGCTGGAAATTGAATCTCTTGAAATATTTTCAATGAACTTGTTTTGGAGAGAGTTTTCTTGGAGTTTTCAGTGCTTCTAAATTCTTATGATCAGTCCAAACCTCAAACGATTGCTGGCTGCCTTCTAAGAATTGTCTCCAGGTGAGCAGTGCCCAACGTACTGCATAAGCTTCCTTCTCCCACACTGCCCATCTCCTTTTGGTGTTACTGAGTTTTTTGGAGGTATATGTGACTGGCTGCAGGTCCCTCTTGTTGTTTCTTTGGAGGAGGATGGTGGCCATGGCTATGTTGCTTGCATCTGCCTGCACTACAAAGGGTTGATCTGGGTCCGGGTGCTTTAACACAGGTTCTTCAGCAAAGCATCTTTTAAAGGTTTCAAATGCACATTGGCAATCTAACATCCAGCTCAGGGATTGTTGTGCTGTTTCAGATAGTGAATTATAGTGAATTAGTTACCTTAAGAATTAAGAGCTGTCTCCTTAAGAGATTGCATTGTGGGAGATGTAGAGAGAGATTGCATTATGGGAAATGTAGTCCATGACATGTGACCACATCTGTGTGTCTGCCACTGAGGCTTTCTGTGTGGTTGTAGAACAAAGCCCGGCCATTATTTATTTATTATTCGTATTTCTATGCCGCCCAACTCTCTGAGGACTCTGGGCGGTTTACAACAAAGACAGTATAAACAATATACAATAAAAGACGTTAAAAAAACCCATACACAACTACTCATGGCCAGATCTCGCAAGATCGCAGTGGTGAGATCAATGGCCCCAAGCCTGCCGGAAAAGCCAGGTTTTCATCATTTTCCAGAAGGCCAGTAGGGTGGGAGCAGTCCGGGCCTCAGGAGGTAGCTGATTCCAGAGAGCTGGGGCAGCCACAGAGAAGGTCCTCCCCCACGGACCCACCAGCCGACATTTTTTAGCTGATGGGACCCGGAGGAGGCCAACTCTGTGGGATCTTACCGGTCGTTGGGAGCTATGCAGTAGAAGACAGTTTCGAAGACAGCCTGGCCCTAAGCCATATAGGGCTTTAAAGTAGTAACCAATACCTTGAATTGTGACCAGAGACCAATAGGAAGCCAGTGCAGCTCACGGAAGATTGGTGTAATGTGGGAGTACCTAGGTGCACCCATGACCGCTCAAGCAGCTGCATTCTGGACCAACTGTAGTCTCTGAACACTTTTCAGGGATAGCAATCATCCAACTGTGAGGTGACAAGGGCATGAGTGACCATGAGAAGAGCCTCCCGATCCAGGTAGGGTCACAATTGGTGTACAAGGTGAACCTGTACAAAGGTCCCCTTAGCCACAGCTGCCAGGTGTTGCTCTAATCTCAGCTGTGGGTCAAGGAGGACACCTAAATTGCGAACCCGTTCTGAGGGGGACAACTTCTCCCCCCCCCCAGGATGGACAATCGACATGGTCCTTGAGAGGCAATACCCACAGCCATTCAGTCTTGTCTGGGTTAAGTCTGAGCCTGTTGACTCCCATCCAGATTCTCGCAGCCTCCAAACACTGGCACATCACATCCACTGCTTCACTGAAATGATGCGGGGTGGAGATATACAGCTGGGTATCATCGGCATACTGCTGATATCCCACCCCATATCATCGGATGATCTCCCCCAGCAGTTTCATGTAGATGTTGAATAGAAGGGGAGAGAGGACCGAGCCCTGAGGCACCCCACAAATGAGGGGCCTAGGGGTCAACTTCTGTCCTATTAACACTGACTGTGACTGACCAGAGAGATAAGAGGAGAACCACCGTAACCCAGTGCCTCCAACTCCCAACTCCCTTAGTCGGCCTAGTAGGATACCATGGTCGATGGTGTCGAAAGCTGCTGAGAGGTCAAGTAGCACCATGATAGAGGAATGATCCCCATCACGGGCTCGCCAGAGATCATCCATCAGAGCGACCAAAGCAGTTTCCGTGCTGTAGCCAAGTCTGAAGCCAGATTGAAAAGGGTCCAGATAATCCGTTTCATCCAATGTCCGTAGGAGCTGAAGTGCCACCACTTTCTCTACAACCTTCCCTCAAAGGGTAAATTGGAGACTGGATGAAAGTTCTTTAATTCTGCTGGGTCCAAGAAAAGCTTCTTGAGGAGGGGCCTTACGACCGCTTCCTTTAATGGTTTTGGAAAAGACTCCTCCCTTAAGGAAGCGTTAACTAAAGTCAGGAGCCAGCCTCGTGTCACCTCCCTTCTGGCTGAAACCAGCCAGGAGGGGCACGGGTCCAACAAACAAGTGGAGGAACTCATCGCACCCACAGGCTTGTCCACTTCCTCAGGAGTCACAGGCTCAAACTCATCCCACACAATATGACTAAGACCTGCCCTGGTCACCTCGGTTGGAATTGCTCAATCAGAGTCCAGGTCCATCTGAATCTGAGCGACTTTATCTGACAGAAACTGCACAAATTCCTCAGCTCTACCTTATAAGGGCTCCTCCGCTCCCCCTACATTAAGGAGAGAGCAAGTCACCCTAAACAGTGCGGCTGGGCGAGAATCAGCGGATGCAATAAGTGCAGAAAAATGTGAACATTTTGCCGACCGTATCGCCACTAAATAAGTCCTAATAAGGGCTCTTAAGAGTGTTCGGTCCTCTGTGGCAATTATGAATTATGAATTGCCACAGAGAATAAAAGCATGCTTTCTGAACAGGTGGACAGATCTACCGTCATTTTACATTAGGAAAGATTATGAAATAAGGATGAATCTCACCTGGACTCACCATGACTCACCATGATAGTAAGTCTATGTTTTGAGGATACCCTAATAAACGATCTGTATGAAAACCTGTTTGATAGAGTTTATCTGCCTGTTCCCAGTGGAGCCAGATGCCTGGGGAACAGAACAGTTGTCCTGTTCTGGGTTTTGCTGGCCCTCCCCATCTTGAGCAATTTGGTGATCGGCAAGGCAGTTTCTGCTAATGAAGGAATGAATTGGTGGTAGAACCTGGCAAACTGTAGGAAGCTCTGTAATTGCTTGTGAGTGCATGGGGTTTGCCAGTGTAACACCGCTTTCACTTTCCCTGGGTCCATTGCTATTTCTTGATTTGAGATGCAGTAGCCAAGGTAATCCAGTGCAGGTTTGTGGAACTCAATTTTGACAGCTTCACATACACTTTTGCTGCAAGTAATTTTTTTAACACTTCTCACACCAATTTCACGTGTTCCTCTAAGGCAGGGGTCCTCAAACTTTTTAAACAGGGGGCCTCAATCCCTCAGACTGTTGGGGGGCCAGACCAGCTGGTGGGCATGGCTAGGTGGTCATATGCCTGATTGGGCATGGCTAGGTCATGTGACTAGGTGGGCGTGGCCAATTTAACAGTCCATTAAACAATGCACACAAATTAAATTTTAATTTGTTTTGTTCCTGGGGGTGTTTTATTTGCTTTTGTTTGCATGTTTTGGTTGACTTTTCTTTTTACTAGATCATTTTTTCAGTTGTTTAGGAGTCTAGTGATCCACTTCAGAAAACTCAGTTTTGCAGCAATTTTTCTCAGTGGTGGGATTCAATTTTTTTAACAACCGGTTATGTGGGCGTGGCTTATTTGGGGGCATGGCTTGGTGGTCATGTGACCAGATGGCCATGGCTATGTGCATAGGGACTACTCAGAGGGCTGAAAAAAGTCATTTCTAACTGGTCCTTGCACTTTTGACCGGTCCTCTCAGTTATGACCATCCTCACATTTATGCCCGTTGCAGCATTCTTAACAACCATGTCACTCATTTCACAACTGCTTCTCTTCACCACGGTGACAAAATAGGGTGCAAAATGTAAAATGTGAGGATGGTCGTAAGTGCGAGGACCAATCAAAAGTGCAAGGACTGGTCAAAAATAACTTTTTCAGCCCTCTGAATAGTCCCTATGCACATAGGGACTACCCAGAGGGCTGAAAAAAGTGATTTCTGGCAGGTCCTTGCACTTTTGACCGCTCATCATTTATGCCCGTTGCAGCATTCTTTTTTTTAAAAAAAATATTTTTTATTATAAACAAACATACATATACAGACGTAGACATTTAAACAAACTATACATTAACTATACAGTAAAATCAAGTCATAAAGCTTGAACTTTGAAAATAGAGCTACTTCGGTATTTATATATCTATATATCTGTATATATTATCCTTCATCATGTATCAATGTTTATACAACGATATTTCATTTTATTTCCTTATTTTTGTATCATTGGGTGGTATTCCCTTATTTCGTGTTCTTTTTATCTAACCAGTTGTACCATTTTTGCCAAATTAAGTAATAATCTGAATCTTCTTTTCCCTGTATTTCTTTGGTAAGTTTGTCCATTTCCACACATTCCATTGTTTTTTGTATTATTTTTTCTTCTGATGGCGTATCCTCCAGTTTCCACATTTGTGCGAAAGTGATTCTAGTTGTGGTCAGGATATGTATTATCAAGTATTGTGTCTCTTTTTTATAGTCCTTTGTCAGTATTCCTAATAGGTATGTTTCCGGTCTGAGGGGCACTTTTTGGGTGGTGATTTCTTCCAGCTGATTTTGAATTGTTTTCCAAAATTTTTTGACTTTTGGGCATGACCACCACATGTGGTAGTAGGTCCCCTTCTGTGTTTTACATTTCCAACAGTTCTGATTAGTATTGGGGAACATCCTTGCCAGAAGTGCAGGGAGGAGATGCCACCTATAAAACATCTTGTATGTATTTTCTTTGTAGGGCACGGACATTGTCAGCTTAGTATTTACTTTCCACATTTTCTCCCAATTTTCTAGGTTGATATAATATCCAAAATTTTTAGCCCAAATAATCATATTTTCCTTCACCACTTCTTCTTCCAATTTGTATTTTAGTAGATAATTATATATTTTAGTTATTAATTTATCATCTGATTGCATTATAATTTTATCTAATTCATTTCTTTCTTTTTGGATTCCAAATTTTTTCATGTCAATTTTATATCTTGATTTTATCTGTAAATACGCCCACCAGTCAATGTCCGTGCCCTGTTGTCTCAATTCCTCTCTTGTTTTCATTTCTCCCTCTGTGTTCAACAATTTGTCATAATTTTCATCTTGTCTATATCCATTGTGTTCGGATAAATTTGGGCCTCCATGGTTGATAGCCATCTTGGGATTTTGTCGTAGTGTTTTCTCCTTATTTCGGTCCAAATTTTTGCCAATGCTCCTGTGATATAGTGTCTCCTGAAGTGTTCATGTTGTCTGGGTTTTTCCTCCCATAAAAATGCATGCCAGCCTTTTGACAGGTCAAATCCTTCTAATGCTAATATTCGTTTATCTTCGAGTGTCATCCAATCTTTAATCCAAGTTAAAGCTGTTGCAGTGTAATAAATTTGCCAATCTGGTAGTCCCAGACCACCCCTTTCTCTAGTGTCCTGCAGGTGTTTCAGTTTAATCCTGGTTCTTTTTCCTTGCCATATATACTTTAATATCATTTTATCAAGGTCTTTGAAATATGATTTTCCTGGATTTATCAGTATTGTTCTAAATAGGTATAATAATTTTGGTAAAATTGTCATTTTGATTGAAGCAATTTTGCCTAATAGTGATAGTCTCAATTTACTCCATGCCTCTAAGTCCTTTTGAATTTGTTTGGCCAATTTAATATAATTGTCTTCTTTAAGAGATGATACCTTATTAGTGAGCCAAATTCCTAGGTATTTTATTTTTGTTGTTGTTTGTATTCCTAACGTCTCTTCCAATTCTTTCTTCTGGATTTTTGTCAAAATTTTAGTTAGTAGTTTTGTTTTTTGTCTATTAATTTTCAACCCTGCCACTTCGCCATATTGTTCTATCTTCCTTAATAAATTCAATCCTGATTGTTTTGGTCGTTCTAAAATAAATACTACGTCATCCACAAATACTTGTAATTTATACTCCTGTTTTTTTGTTCTTAATCCTTTTATTTCATTGTCATTCCTAATTTCATTCAACAGTGGTTCCAGTGCTAATATATATAATATAGGAGAGAGGGGACATCCTTGTCTCACTCCCTTGGATATTTTAAATTGGTCTGTTGTCTCTCCGTTTATCCATATTTTTGTGGTTTGGTCGGAGTATATTGTTTTGATCATATTTAAAAATTTATCGCCGGTTCCCATTTTTTCTAATTGCAATGTTAAGAATCCCCAATTAAGGTTGTCAAACGCCTTCTGTGCGTCAAGGAAGAGTAAGGCCATTTTTTCATCCGATTTTTGCTCATAGTATTCCAGGATATTGATTATTGTTCTTGTGTTCTTATTAATTTGCCTATTTGGAATGAATCCATTTTGGTCTGGATGGATGTAATCCATGATAATTCTCTTCATTCTCTGGGCCATGATTGATGTAAATAATTTATAATCTGCGTTTAGAAGTGATATGGGTCTGTAGTTTTTAGTTTGGGTGAGATCTGAATCTTCTTTGGGTATCAATGTAATAATTGTCTCTATCCATGATTTAGGAATTTTGGCTTCTAAAATTGCTTCATTCAGGACTTGTAATAGAATATCATCTATTGGCTGGTATTCAATTTTGTAAAATTCCGCCGGGATGCCATCTGGACCTGGTGTTTTATTGTTGTTCTGCTTCTTCTTTGCTTCAATTAATTCTGACATCGATATTGGTCTGTTCAAGAGTTCTCTTTGAGTTTCCTTTATTTCTTGAATGTTGGTTTTATTTATATACTCTTTTACTTTTTCCAATTGGATTTCTTCCTGTGCATATAGTTCCTGATAGAAGTTTCTTACAATTTGCTTTTTTTCCTCCTCCATATGCTGCAATTGCCCTTGTTCGTCTTGTAGTTGATGTATTAGTCTTTTTTCCTTTTCTTTCTTTATCTTATAGGCCAACCAACATCCTGTTTTATTTGCAAATTCAAATTGGTTTTGTTTTGCCATTTTGATTTTCCTAGCTATTTCTGTTGTTGTTATTAGATTTATTTCATGTTTAATAAGATTTATTTTTTCCTTGATCTCTTTCCTGTCGGGTCTGTTCTGTAATTTTGCTTCCTGTTTTCCAAGATCAATCAATAAATTGTTTCTTCTTTGCTGTTTCTCTCTGTTTTTCTTCGCCTTGAATGAAATTGTTAGTCTTCTTATATATGCTTTTGTGGTGTCCCATAGGATTTGCAATGATGTTTGTTCCCTCTTGTTTATTTGAAAGAATATCTCCATCTCTTTCTTTATCATCTCTATGTATTCTTTATCTTTGATGATCTCTCTGTCCATCATCCATCTTCCTCTTTTTTGCTGGCCTTTCCAGACTATTGTTATAGGACTGTGATCTGCCCATACGTTCGGTATAATTTCGATTTCTTTTATGTTTTCTCTTAGTTCTGCAGTCATCCAGGCCATGTCTAGTCTGGACCAGGACTGGTGGGGATTTGAGTAATATGTATACTGTTTTTTGGTTTTGTTCAGTTCTCTCCAGGCATCTTTCAATTGTAACTCTTGAATCATATCCTTAAAGGTGTCGGGTAGTGTCTTTTTCCTAGATTTATTTTTTTTTGTTACTTTGGTAATCATAATCCATATCAACAATCGCATTATAATCCCCTATTATACATATATGTTTGTAATCTAATTCCTTAATTTTATTGTGTATTTTTTTAAAGTATTCTTTTTGGTTCCCGTTCGGAGCATATATTGATATCAGTAACATGTTTCGGGCCTCCATCTTAATGTCTATCATTAATATCCTGCCTTCTCCATCTGTGTAGATTTGTTTTGCCTGAATATGACTTTTAATGTATACTGCGATGCCTCTTTTTTTTTTTTGATCTAATAATGAGGTGAATAATATTCCTAGTCTTCTGTTTTCTAGTAACTGTTGATGTTGTTTTTTGATATGTACTTCTTGTAAATTGATAATGTCTATGTCTAATTTTTGTAGTTTTTTGAAAGTATGTGTTCTTTTGGTTGGTAGATTAAGGTCATTTATATTGATTGAAATTAATTTCAATTCTCGTCCCATTTTCCTTACTTTCTTTTTGTTAGTCTAAGTCTATTTGTGTTTCTTGTTATCATTTGTGCTTTCCCTCTGGCCCTTTCTCTCTCCATCTTCTCCCTTTCCCTAGACTCCTTCTCTTCCTTTTCTTTTTTTGTTTCCTCTGTGGAGTGTTCCTGGTTTGTGTTTTCCAAATCATGTCTAGTTTCCTGTTCTTCTTCTATTATAAAGTGGGTATCAAAAAATTCTTGTGCCTTCTCTATCGTGTCGATTTTATATTTTTTATCGTCCCAGGATATTAGAATTCCCTCTGGCACCAGCCAGCGGAACATTATTTTGAGCCAGGCTAAGATTTGATATTGGGATAAAACTCAAATATTAGAAATCCAAATCTTTGGTCAAGACAGAAGTGGCTCTTCCGTGCCAAGGTGCTGAGATGACAAACGGTATTTGATGTAGGTACAGAATTGTAAAAGGGTAAACTGATCCTAAACAGATACATCCTGTTGTTTAATGTTTATTGCATCCCAAATGTCATGCATATCCCTGGATAAGGGGTGCTGCTTCCTTATTGCCCTTGAGGCATCTCCTAGCCTCTTATCTCCTTTTGTTATGTCTTGAGCACCGGAGCAGAGAACCTGAGTATGTGAGAAGAAGATAGATGAAAGGGCAGCTTCTACATGTGAAATGCATCACTCTCTGTAATAATTTTGCCTTTAAACTGTATAAATACATGGCTAGAAGAAGCCATCGGTGTTCAGACCTTTTGGACTGTTTGAACCTTGCACAATAAACTCTTTCCTGCATTGAAGAACGTGGCCTAATCCGTTATTTTGCCTACAACAGCTGGCGACTCCGCCAGGACTAGGTGCAAGGCAATATTTTGCTGAGGACCCTTTCGACCCCTCGGGACGATCGGGAGGTCGCTCCTGAACATTCTCCATGTGCTGCAGAGATACGTCTCCGGGAGACAGCAGCGATACCCCTATGGGCCCAACGGTGCTCTGATCAAGTCCAAGAACCCTGCGGTGCAGGAAAGGTGGTCTGAACAAATTCCTGGCCAGGAATCCACGGAGTGGGAGCATTTTAAGTGAGTATATTGTAAAAGAATTGTACCTGCCTCATTTGAAGGCAGACGGAGGGAATTGATCACTCCCTCGGACTTGGGGTGGCTACCCTAATGAAGTCTATGTCAGGTTGTGTGGGTGATTAAGCCGTCGCATTTCTCATTAGTGGCCGTGAGTTTCGACTCGGGGCTACGAGTCGACGGCAGTGTAACAGAATGGGTGGGGTTCAGAGCGTGCCAAATACTCCGTTGGCATGCATGTTAAAAGGTTTTGACAAGTATTTTAGCAACCCTTCCTATTCGAAAGGATCAAAGAATCAATTAAAATTCTTATGTAAACATGTGTGGCCACAAAGGGAGATGGGCTGACACCACCCCCCTCAGGGATGGTTAAGGGAAGAAACAGTGGATAAGTTGTGGGGAGTGATTGTAGTGAATCAGGATAAATATCCTGATCAATTTCAGAATATTGATCAATGGGTGAGAGCCCTGTTGAAAAAAGCTGAGGATTTATTGCAATGTAGGGCTGAAACAGTCAGGTTATGTGTATCTGAGCAGGCAGGAAATGTAAGGGGGCTGCTAGAGGGAGCGGAGGAGGAAATCAGAGGCGTATGAGTGATCCTGGCATGAAGTCAAAAGTCAAGGGGAGTCATTCGCCTAGAGGTAGCAGTCAGAGTGAGGGAGAGGGGGATGATGATGATGATGATGATGATGATGATTTGGAGGCTGTGGGGGCTATAGGTGGAGAAGAAAGAGCAGGAGGCACGGATGAATAAAAAGGCTGGTTTGTTGGCAGGGGCACTGCGAAGTGGGATGCAAGGGGGTTTTTCTCTCCCCGCCTTCCTTTGGAGGGGAAAAAGAGGAAAAGAGATGCTTTTTGTTTTTTTAAAACTTTTTTTTTCAGGTTGGGGTTTTGGTAGAGGATTTGAAGAGGGCGCAGGGCAGCAGAAAGTGGAAAGTATTGGATTGGCGGACATGACTTGGTCAGATTGAGGGGGACCAGGCTTGGAAGAACCCCCGCCTGAGCCATTAGTTACAATGAAAATAGGGGGTCAGTACAGAACGTTTTTGGTAAATATGGGAGCAGGAAGATCAGTTGTAAATGAGAAGATTGCAGCCCCTGGATCACGTAAAATCCAGGTTCAGGGGGTATCAGGACAGATTATGGGACGGCAGATCCTAAAGCCTGTGATGTGTGATTTTTAAGGAGCTGAAATCCAGCATGAATTCTTGTATATCCCTGAATGCCCTATTCCATTGTTAGGCAGGGATTTGCTGAGTAAATTAGGGGCAACAATTTCTTTTGATGAAGGCAGTCAGAAAATGACTATAAGGCATTCCCTGGAGGAGAAGTGGAGGTTGTTTGATGTGCGCTGAGGATAACCTGCAGGGTTTTGCAGCTCACCACCCTCCAGTGGTGGTGGAACTAAAACCTGGAGTGGCATCTGTGAGTATAAGGCAGCGTTCCGTTTCTTGGGAAGCAATTTGTGCTATTTATGAAAGCATTCAGAGATTTGGAAGCGGGGTTTTTGATGCCTATTTAGTCCTCCTGGAATACTCCAATAATCCCAATTAAACAGTTAGATGGGTCTTACCGCCCGGGGCACGGTAACTTTACACCTGGCCGTGTCAAATCCATATACCCTGTTAAGTTTAATTCCACCCCGGGCTGAGTGGTTTTCTGTTATTGATTTAAGGGATGCATTCTTTACAATTCCCATTGACCCCGTAAACCAGCCACTGTTTGCATTTTGAGTGGGAGAATCCTTATACAGGAATGAAAATGCAATATACTGGGACTTGGCTGCCTCAGGGATTTAAGACCTCCCCCACATTGTTTGGAATAGCGGTAGCTAGAGACTTACAGTATTATGTGCCTCAACAACCAGGAGACACAATACTGTAATATGTTGATGATGTTTGGATCAACAGGACTGACAGAGGATTTATGATGGGATAATACTAAGATGAATGCACAATAATGCTAAATTTGTTATTAGAGTGTGGTTATTGGGTATCAAGAAAGAAAGCTCAATTGGTGAAAAGGAAAGTTAGATATTTGGGATAAGATATAAGGGTCGTCGAGTTTTAGGACCAGAGCGGAAAAGGGCAGTCCTAATGCTGGCAGGACCCTGAACAAAAAGACAACTGAGAAGTTTTTTTAGGATTAGCTGGCTTTTGCCGTAATTAGATCCCTAACTTTGCTTTGATGGCAGCACTTTTGTATGCAGCCACCAAAGGAGCCAATGTGGAACCTCTTGAGTGGAAAGGGGGGGGGGGCCAAAAAGCTGGCCCCACAGTTTGAAGGTGCTGTCTGCAAGTGCAGAATTGATTCAGAATTGTAATAAACTTACTTTTTCTTGTCCTATACTCATGCACTCCCCTCATGAGGAGCAGTCTGTGTTGGATACTAAGGGACATTTGTGGATTAGTGGGCAAAGGCTGACAAAATATCAGGCAATTAGGAGTGAGAATCCACAGGTGCGTCTGGTGGTGTCTAACTGATTAAATCCAGCAACTTTGTTGCCTATGGAGTCTGTTTCTGAGCATGATTGTTTACAGGTATTGGAGGTTTATTCCACCCGACCATGTAAATATGGTAAAATAAGGTAAATATGTATGTTAGGTGGCCTGATTTAGATCATAAAGGGGGGGGGGGGTTGGAATATGGAGATGGTACAAGAACTTAATAAGCAAATTGAGAGATTCCAACAATATGTGATGGAACAAGTACCCCCTAGATTAGTAACTTAATGTCACTCATTTGAACCTGGGGACCAAGTGGAAGATGGAAGGGATCTTTTATTGGTATTATGACTTCTCCACTTGCTATTAAGATTGCAGAATCAAAATCATGGATCCATCGGACATGAGTCAAGGCAGCAGCTGACATCGGCTGGAAAGTGTCCGTGGACAGACAACATCCAACAAAACTGACATTTGAATGTGCTTAAAGAAAGCTTTTGTATTTTATATATAGGTTACCTTGATGTATATCTGCCGATGTAACCCGCTGTAAGCTAAAAAAAAAAAAAAAAAAAAAGAGGATGGAGCACCTGCTCTCTTGAATTAGTCCGGAACTTGGATCCTGACGAAAGATTGAAGATCATTGCGGATTCATGTGGGAGGAAAATTGGGTGTGGGCACTTTGAGTAATTGGGGTAGTAGCTTTATTGATTATTGTGTTTTACAGATATAAGCAATGGTTTTGTGGACAACCAGGGCCCATTTGATTTCTCAGTCATTCCGATCCCTAATATTTCCCCAATTGGCTGCGGAGTGTGAACCTCTTACAGATGAAAGAAGTCCCTGCTTAGGACACCCTGGAAGCTGCCTTTTGATGCAAAAGAACAGAAAAGAGAATTTTCTTTAAATATGTTGGTTTTGTAATTGTGGGTGTGAGTGTTGTTGTTGCACTCACTGTATTGATTGTGTTTTATGTATAAGAGCCTTGATGGTACAGTGGTAAAAGAGCCTTGATGGTACAGTGGTTTAATGCACCCTGTTATTAACACAGCTGCCTGCAATTTCTGCTGGTTCGAATCTCTCCAAGGCTCAAGGTTGACTCAGCCTTCCATCCTTTCTAAGGTAGGTGAAATGAGGACCCAGTTTGTGGGGGCAATAAGCTGACTTTGTATAAAATATACAAAAGAATGAAGGCTATTGCTTAACGCATTGTAAGCCGCCCTGAGTCTCCGGAGAAGGGCGGCATATAAATCAAATTAAAAAAATAATAATAATAAGCTGTAAGGTAGAGTGTGACATGAAAATTATAGAGGAGGTGCTAGTACATTATTTGGTAATAAATCCTGAAGAAGTCCCCTTGTAATATTATCTGAAAATGGAAAAGTTGAATATACTCGAAATCCCTAGCTATGTAACAAATACTTTTGTCAAATTGGCAGAAGACATAGCCCACACTCTGAATGTATCAAATTGTTTTGTTTGTGGAGGAACTAACATGGGAGAAAAATGACCATGGGAAGCCCAGGAATTAAATTATTCCAAAATATTAGAAATGGATCAGAAAGGTAACCTGTCATATAATAAGGGTAAGGATGGAGACTGGACATTGACTACTAGTCTGGTAAGGAATGTCTGTTTCCAGAGAAAAATTGTGGCAGGCTGTCATCAGGTAGGAAACCTCATATGTACAGGAAAATGGGAAAGTAAGGTATGGTGGTCAGGAAGTAATGCCACAGAGGGAACTGATGAAATGGCTCTGTTTAAGGTAAATGGGTTATCTTCTTTTTAAAGGATCCAGATAATCAGGCCCTTGAATGGCTGGCTCCTGATGGACTATACTGGATATGTGGTAAAATGGCATATGGGGTTCTACTGAAATCTTGGTGTGGAGGTTGTGTCCTGGGAATAATTGGACCAGGATTCTTTTTGCTTCCCCTTAAAACTCGACAGGTTTTAGGTGTCCCGGTGTATGAGGAGGTGGGGAACTTAAGACAAAGAAGACATGTAGACACATCTGCAATAGGAAAAGTTATTAAGGAAATAACAGACAAAATGGTTGAAATAGCTCATGTGCCAGTCCAGACTTGGGAAGGCCTTAATTTACAGGACATGTTTTCAGGATGGTGGCCAAAGTTACCTGGCCTGCAGGCCATTTTTGGCCTGATGGGATTAATAGCTGCAGGGTGTATTTTTCTCCCATGTATTTTACCTCTGTTTGTTAAAACTATTTCTAAAAGTTTATCCTTGCTGGTGGAACGTAAGACAACTGCTCAGGTGATGGCTATGTGGGATTGCAAACTGCTCCAGCAGGAAGAGGACCTATGGTGTGACTCGTCTGGATAAACAGATGAGTCACAAAGGGGGGTATGAGCCAGGCTAAGATTCAATATTGGGATAAAACTCAAATATTAGAAATCCAAATCTTTGGTCAAGACAGAAGTGCCTCTTCTGTGCCAAGGTGCTGAGATGACAAACGGTATTTGACGTAGGTACAGAATTGTAAAAGGGCAAACTGACCCTAAACAGATACATCCTGTTGTTTAATGTTTATTGCATCCCAAATGTCATGCATATCCCTGAATAAGGGGTGCTGCTTCCTTATTGCCCTTGAGGCGTCTCCTAGCTTCTTATCTCCTTTTGTTATGTCTTGAGCGCCAGAGCAGAGAACCTGAGTATGTGAGAAGAAGATAGATGAAAGGGCAGCTTCTACGTGTGAAATGCATCACTCTCTGTAATAATTTTGCCTTTAAACTGTATAAATACATGGCCAGAAGAAGCCATCGGCATTCAGACCTTTAGGACTGTTTGAACCTTGCGCAATAAACTCTTTCCTGCATTGAAGAGCTTGGCCTAATCCGTTATTTTGCCTACAACAATTTTATGTTGATTCAGTAGAGTTGTCAAGAAATTGTAGTTTTTTCTGTGTTCTCTTATTCTTCTTGGGACTTGTTTTAGGGTTATTATTTCCTTTCCTTTATAACAAGGTTTTCCCTCTCTCATTAATGTGTAGATCTCTTCTTTTACAATTTTGCGTGCAAATCTAACATGTATTTCTTTAGGTAATTTGTTCCTACGAGCGTAGTTTGTATGAACTCTATAAATTTCGTCAATTTCCCTACTGATTTCGTTTTTTTCCTTCTGGGTAATCTCTATTAATATATCCGTCATCAGGTCCCTTAAGTCTTCTCCTTTTGTTTCTGCGATATTTTGAAACCGTAAAAAGAATGATGCCTTTTCTAATTCTAAGTGGGTAATCAACTCTTCGAGTTCTTTATTTAGCTCCATTTGGTTTTGTTCGATATTATCCATCTTTTTCTCGGTTAAGACCATTTTTGCTTCCATGTTTTGAATTCGTTCTTCATTTTTAACTATGTTTTGTTGTATTCTCTCAATCTTGTCGTCCATTTTTTTTATATTATCATTTATTTGTCCTACTTCTGATTTCAGTTCCTCGTGGTTCTTTTTTGTTTCTTCATGATTATTCACTATTGTTTCTTGGGTCTTGTTCATCCCCTCCTGAATCATGGCTAGTATAGAGTGTATATTCTGTATATTGAGTGCGGAGGAAGCTTTTTCTTTGTCTGTAGTTAGCATCGTATTTATGGTTTTTTGTTGTGCAGGTGTTTGATTTGTTGTTAATTTTTTAATTATCTTTGCATCTTTGTTTTTTTGTATTATTTTTTCCCAAATTTTCATACACTGATTTGGTTGAGGGTAAATTAATATGTTGATACTTAATAATTGAGTTATATGATCTTAATTATAATAATTCCACTTGAAATATCGTTATATAAGGATCGGATTAATTAATTGAGAGGGTTTAGGGGGAAAATGCAGTGTTCTTTTTCCTATACAATATAATATAATTAATATTTGTATACCAAGTTATATTAATGATAAATCACGTTTGTATTCTTACTTTTCTAGTTTCACAGTACTTAAATTCACTTTAACACTAAACAATATCTGCAGTGCTTCATGTGACTGGGTGGATGTGGCCAGGTGGTCATGTGGCATCGCTTCTTTGCCCTAATGACAGTTTGCTGCAAAGGTCATAAGTGTGAAAAACGGTCATAAGTCACTTTTTCCAGTGCCATTGTAAGTGTTGTAAGTCAAGGATTACCTGTACAGAAATACAAAAAGCTTCTTTGCTTGCAAAAAAGCTGCCCTAAATACCAATCATTAGATTAGAAATACCTGCAAACTGGAGTTACAAATCAGGCAGGGTGCCAGAGCACCTTGAGGAATTGAAATAGTTAAAATACAGTGATAACTATCAGCAGCCAACTCTTGCTCATAAAGTGAAACCTTTTATCAGAGAGGTCATTTAAGCTCTCCAGAATGAAGCAAAGGAACAGAGTATCTGTTGCTTGTTAAACCAATTACCAGAATAAATAGACACAGGAACTAGTCAGATTTTCCAAAGCTGCTTCTTTTCAGGAACAGAGATTAACACTTTTCCTTCCAAACAAAGCTGAATAGGGAAAATTATCTCATCACTAAACACAGGATTAAACATCACCAAGCACAGAATTAAACTTCACCAAAAACCAGTTTTAGACCAAATGACAGAAAGGGTATGTAAACTCACGTTTGAATGTCAATCTTTCTAGCTAGCCAAGAAGCCTTGCTGAATGTCACTCATCTTGGTTCCTTGCCATTAAAAGCTTCTGCTTTGTTATTCAATTATTTCTTCAAAGTGCTGATCATTGCACCCTGGCTGGAAGTACTCCAACAGGGGAGTATTTCCTCCCAACAGCAGTGTAAAAAGCTTAAAACAACCCTTCCCCTTTAAGAAAATCAAGGGGGGAAAAAAAGCCTCCAAGAAGCTCCGGAAGTGACAGTAAATCTAGGCGTACTGCCAAGAATGTAATAAGGGTTAATGGAGAGGCAGTTTCTGTAAGCAGGGCAATAAAGATTATGCTAGGAAACACAAATTCCTTACAGGATTAACCCTGTAAAGTGGAAAAAAACAAAAGGAGATTTTTTTCTAACAACCGGTTCTCCGAATTGCTTAACTAATGCGAACCGGTAGAATCCGACCACTGATTTTTCTCAATTCCAAGGAGCTTACAATCAAATCTCTCTCTCTCTCTCTCTCTCTCTCTCTCTCTCTCTCTCTCTCTCTCTCTCTCTCTCTCTCTCTCTCTCTCTCTCTCTCTCTCTCTCTCTCTCTCTCTCTGTCTCTCTGTCTCTCTGTCTCTGTGTGTGTGTGTGTTGTCTCTCTCTCTCTTTCTGCCTCTCTCTTTCTGTCTCTCTCTCTTTCTGTTTCTCTCTCCCTCTCCCTCTGTCTCTTTCTCTCTATCTCTCTTTTTCTATCTTCTGGAGGCGGAGGAGGTGAAAAAAAAGGCAATTTTCACCCATTTTTTTTGCCTCCTGGGCAGGGGTGAAATCTAAAAAATTTTCTGTGGGCGTGGGCGGTTTCTGTGGGTGTGGCTTGATTAGTGGGTGTGGCTTGTTGGTCAGGTGACTGTGTGGGTTTGGCTTGTTGGTCATGTGGGTGTGGCCAAGTCGACATTACTTCTTTGCCCCTTTTTAACCCACAAAACACAACACAACATAACTGGCTCACCCGCAATGTAAAAGCAGCTGTGCTAAACCCAAAATGGCCCCTGCAACAAGCAGGAACCTCACACAGCCACAAAAAGTCCAAAAAACCAACTTTTACACTTTACACACACAAAATTCCACATACAGCTTTGAGAGATTTTGTGTGTTTGTGTAGTTAGAGTGAAACACTACAGAAACACACAAAATCTCAGAAAGCTGCACAAATATTATTTTATTTTACTTTATTTTAATATAAAAGCAGCTAAATTTAAAACTTCCTAAACTTTAAATGGCTAGGTCTAAAAAAGGAACAACTAAAAAAAACTGCAATTAACTATTTTTTTAAAGCTCCCAAAGGGGAAAAAAACTTACAGGCAGGCAGGCAGGCAGATAGAGCTGCTCACCGATGAGCTTGATTGCAGGCAGGGAGATTCAGTTGATTGCTGATGCAATGGATTGCAGGGATTACAGCAAGCGAAGCAAGGCAGGCATTGCAACCAGCGGCTCAGGATTCAGTCCAAAGAGCGAAGGTAAGCAAGCTGGAGGCTGGAGGGGAAGGGATTTTTGCTACTGGTTCTCCAAAGTGCCCGCCACCATCGTTACCTACTCGCCCGAGCCAGTCCGAACCAGGAGCATTTCACCCCTGCTCCTGGGGCATCTGTGCATCCCATTTTTCACCTCCCCTGCCTCCAGCATCATTCTTCAGGCCAAAAACAGACAAACATGGCCTGTTGTTTGCCTCCTGGGGCATCTGTGTGCTTCATTTTTCACCTCCCCCACCCCCAGCAGCATTCTGCAGGCCAAAAACAGGCAAAAGTGGCCCATTTTTTGGCCAAAAATGGGCTGTTTTCTCCCATTTTTTGCCTTCTGGGGCATCTTTCCCCCCCTTTTTTGACCTCCCCCATCTCCAGCAGCATTTGGCAGGCAAAAATGGTTGGCCTTACCTTTTAGTTCCAGCCTGCGGGGCTCGTGAAGGTAAATCCTGCACTTGGCTGAAGGGTGGGCAGGGTGATGTGGGCAGGGCAGCCTCATGGTCTTGTGCAGGCTGGATTAATGGCTTCAGTGAGCCGCATGCGGGCCGCAGGCCGTAGTTTGAGGACCCATACTCTAAGGTTTCATTGTAGATGAGAATAGCTGCATGAAGACTCTGGGGGCTCCTTGTAACCCAAATTACTCTGAATTGGAAGCTGCCTAAGGGGCAGTTGAAAGCAGTTTTCCACTCATCCCCTTCTTTGATGCGGACTCAGTAGTACACCTCTTGGAGGTCTCGTTTTGTGAATACTCCTTTAGCTAGGTGTCCTAGCATGTCTTTCATGAGGGGTAAGGGGTAGATATTGTGCACACACACAATATTTATTCCTTTAAAGTCCAAGCATAATCTCATCCCTGCATCTTTCTTTTCCTTGAATAATATAGGAGCAGCTACTCTGGATTTTGCTGGGTTTTGCCAAAATATTCTTTTTCCATATTTTTAAATCATAACTTAACATTTCTATGCTTATGTAACATCTTCTTTTACCCTCAAGTTCTAATTTCTCAATTTTTAATCATATATATTCTCTTTTAATTTTTTGATAATTCATTCTTTATCCTAATACATTTAAACATGTTCAGGGTTGCCTTTCTTCCATGTCATCTTTTTTGTTTTACAGCAATCTTTCTTCTCTTTCTCTTCTCTTTCCTCTCCCTCCCTTCTTTTATCCTTCCTACTTTCTTCTTTCCTCCTCTCCTATTTCTTCTCTACTTCACCTTCCTTTCTCCCCCTCCTCCTTTCTTCCCCCTATCTAACCTTATCTCCTACTCTTATTTCCCCTCCCTTTCTTCCTCTTCCCTTTCTTCTATTCCTCTCTCTCCTTCTCCCTTCCTTCCATCTCCCTACTCCTTCTTCTATCTCTCTCTATTAGTTCATTTAGTTTAGTTTATTTGATTTGTATACCACCCTACTGCCGAAGGACTCAGGGCAGTGAACAGCCACAAGATAAAAACACATAAATACAAAATTTAAAAACAGAATAAAACCGAATTAAACAATTTGGCTGAAGACAGATTTAAAAACACCCCAATAAATTAAAAACAAATTAAAATTTGTGTTTTAAAAGGGAAAAAGGGAAAAATTAGGCCAGGCCAGCCTGATGAAATAAAAAGTTTTAAGAGCACGGCGGAAGGTGCGTAGATCCGGGATCCTCTGTATCTCCGGGGGGAGCTCATGCCAGATAGTAGGTGCTGTATTCATTGCTGTATTCATTTTCAATTCCATATTTTTCACTATAGTGCCCAGGCATCCCCAATTTTTCCTCCATTTATTGAATGTATTTCTCAAAATTCCCATCATATTTTTTAATTCTTAAAATTCTTAAAAATGTATTGCAACTTATTCCATTTTTACCTTAAAACCTTTCAACTAAGTTAACCTTCCACCTCTTATTTTCTTTAATTCCTAATTTCTTATTCCCATATCAATGATTGTTTTTCTCTTTTACTAGCCTTTCAATTTTATATCTTACTTTCAATTATTTTCACATATAAACAATTGTATCTTTCACATTGATTTCAGTATAATAAACCATGGCTACACATATGTCATCTTCAGGGTGGACATGGTGAATGTCACCAAACTGCAGAGGCAAATTTTCAAATAGCTGAAAATGCAGAGGAGTATAGAACTGGAATATAAAGAACTGGATATAAACTTTCATTTTCACCCTCACTATTATGGTTCAAATGTGAACCTCTCAATGCAACTGAAAGAAGAGTGGTGAGAAAAAAGACAAATTTGGGACTTTTTCTTTAAGGACATTAACAAGATTGAGGATTTTATGATAAAAAGAAAGGATTACAAGTTTTTTATATTTTCAGAGAAGAAAAAGATTTTACTCCATGAAGATAAGCTGGAAGGAGTGACTTAAACTTAATAAGTTAACTGGAATCAGGATGCATTTTTATCTGCCTGATATGTGCAACTGAAAGAAAGGTTTAACTCAAAATTTGAAAATGTATTTTCTCATATATATATATATATATATATATATATGTATGTATGTATGTATGTATGTATGTATGTATGTATATGTATATGTATATGTATATGTATATGTATATGTATATGTATATACATATACATATACATATACATACACATACACATACACATACACATACACATACACATATACATATACATATACATATACATATACATATACATATACATATATACATATATACATATATACATATTTGCTCCTGGAAGCACGAAGCCGAGAACACCAGCCTGAAGATGACGAATGAGACTTCGTCGAAACGTCGCCAAGACACTTTCAATTTTACGTGGGAGAAGACCCGAATAACCAAAGACCTACATACATATATACATATATACATATATACATATATACATATATACATATATACATATATACATTTCTCCCGCATAAAATTTGAAGTGTCTTGGTGACGTTTCGACGAAGTCTCATTCGTCATCTTCAGGCTGGTGTTTTAGGCTTCATGCTTCTAGGAGTAATGTGTGATCGCAGCTGTTTCTTCCTTTTAACTGCCAGTGGGGGTGTGAACTGATTGGGTGGGAGCTTGGCTGTGTTCTGATTGGGTGGAGGTGTGTTCTGATTGATTGGGGGTTTGGCTGTGCTCTGATTGAATGGGAGGTTGGCTGTGTTCTGATTGGATGGGGTTGTGTTCTGTTTAGGTGGGGGCTTGGTTGTGTTTGGGTTAGTCTGATTTGCAGGGGGATTTGAGCTGGTGAGCTGCATTGCTGTTGTTTGGCTTCACATTTGTGGTCATGCCACATCTTCATGGTGGGTGTCAGTTTGCTTCATGTATGGATTGGAGGGGTTTCAAGTGGCTAATGATGCAGCTGTGGTCTGGCTTCTGGTTTCTGGTCATGCCTCATTGGTGTGGGTTTGCTTTTTGCGTGGATGTGTGGTGGTGACATCCTGTGTGGTTTTCGTGAGTGTGGGTCTGTTGTCATTCTTTGTGTTAGGGACTCATTTGTCAATGAGGGCAGGTTTCCAAATGGCTGGTAGGCGGGAGGTATCATCTCATTTATTCATGCTATGTGGACGTTTTTCTATCTCGATGGCTTCTCTGATTATTCTGTTGTTAAAGTGTTCAGTTTTGGTGATAGTTCTGGTCATTTTAAAGTCAATATCATGTCCTGTGGCTTTAAGGTGTTGGACCAGGAAAGAAATTGGTTCCTCTTTTCTGACTTGAGTTCTTGTGTTCTTCAATGCGTACACTTATTCTTCTGTTGGTTTGTCCAATGTATGTGGTGGGGCAGGCGGTGCATGGGATTTCATATACTCCTTGATTTTCTAACTCAATTTTGTCTTTGGGGTTTCTTAGGATGGTGGATATTTTTCGATTTGTGCAGAATGCTGTCTTGATGTTGTGTTTGTGGAGGATCTTGCTGATTCTGTCGGTGGTGCCTTTTATGTATGGGAGGAGGGCTTTGCTGTTTTCTTGTTCTCTGTCTTGGATTTTAGTGGGGTTTCTTTTTGGATTATTTCTTTGGAATCCGTTGGATGTTAGTACTTTAGTGAGAGTGTGTAGTTCGTTTTTTACGTGTTGTTTGTCAGCTAAGCGTTTTGTTCTGAAGATGAGTGTCTTGGCTACGGAGTTGATCTGTGCTGGGTGGTAGTGTGAGAGTGCGTGCAGATAGCGGTTTGTGTGTGTTTTCTTCTGGTAGAAGAATATATAATGTGTGTGTGTGTGTGTGTGTGTTTGGAGGTTTTCGCGGGTGTTTGTATGTAGGTCTTTGGTTATTCGGGTTTTCTCCCACGTAAAATTGGAAGTGTCTTGGCGACGTTTCGACGAAGTCTCATTCGTCATCTTCAGGCTGGTGTTTTCGGCTTTGTGCTTCTAGGAGCAAGGTGTGATCGCAGTTGTTTCTTCCTTTTAACTGCCAGTGTGGGTGTGAACTGATTGGGTGGGAGCTTGGCTGTGTTTTGATTGGGTTGAGGTGTTGTGACTCCGTTGCCTGAGACTGGACTATCGACAATGCAGACTCTGAGAGTGAGGGAGAGGAGTTGGCAAGGCCTCCCTCTCCAGGACCCTCCTCTTTGGAAATGCCTCCGGAGGACACTGAAGGCCAAGTGATAGGCCGAGAGCCAAGCACGTCTCCGCAGCCACAGGTGGACAGCGACGAAGTAGATAAGTGCTGGCTGGATCCTTGGCAGCAGCGCAGGGAGAAGCATGCGCAGCAGAGGGGAAGGCGTGCCAGAGATTAGCTGAGTCACTGGACCACACCCCACAGGGTATAAATGTGGGTGTGGTGGCCAGTTCAGTTTGTGATGAGCAAAAACTAGAAATAATCCATGATCTCTGTGTTACTGGACTTATGCCTGCCTTGTCGGACTGCATTTGGACTAATCCTTGTATTGTTGAAACTTTGCCTGCTTTATCGGAATGCTTGTAGTCTAATCTTTGTTTTGTGTGAGTAAAGTCTGAATTGGCAGCTAGCCACTGGGTTGCTGCCAGATTTATCTTCAAAGATTTTGTCGTGTGGCTTATTAACTCCGGGCCATCTGTGGGGGTGCGTGTGTGGAACGGGGACAGAACATGAGGTGTGTTCTGATTGGTTGGGGGTTTGGCTGTGCTCTGATTGGATGGGAGGTTGGCTGTGCTCTGATTGGATGGGGTTGTGTTCTGTTTAGGTGGGGGCTTGGTTGTGCTCGGGTTAGTCTGAGTTGCAGGGGGATTTGAGCTGGTGAGCTGCGTTGCTGTTGTTTGGCTTCGCGTTCGTGGTCATGCCACATCTTCATGGTGGGTGTCAGTTTGCTTCATGTATGGATTGGAGGGGTTTAAAGTGGCTAATGATGCAGCTGTGGTGTGGCTTCTGGTTTGTGGTCGTGCCTCATCGGTGTGGGTTTGCTTCTTCCCTGGTCCAACACCTTAAAGCCATAAGACATGATATTGACTTTAAAAAAACCAGAACTGTCGCCAAAACTGAATACTTTAACAACGGAATAATCAGAGAAGCCATTGAGATAGAAAAATGCCCACACAGCATGAATAAACGAGATGATACCTCCCGCCTACCAGCCATTTGGAAACCTGTCCTTATTGACAAATGAGTCCCTAACACAAAGAATGACAACAGACCCACACTCACGAAAACCACACAGGATGTCACCACCACACATCCATGCAAAAATCAAACCCAAACCCACAGCGATGATGAGGCACAACCAGAAACCAGAAGCCAGACCACAGCTGCATCATTAGCCACTTGAAACCCCTCCAATCCATACATGAAGCAAACTGACACCCACAGTGAAGATGTGGCACGACCACGAACGCGAAGCCAAACAACAGCAATGCACCTCACTAGCTCAAATCCCCCTGCAACTCAGACTAACCCGAGCACAACCAAGTCCCCACCCAAACAGAACACACACCCAGCCAATCAGAGCACAGCCAACCCCACATCCAATCAGAGCACAGCCAAGCCCCCAATCAATCAGAACACACCTCCACCCAATCAGAACACAGCCAAGCTCCCACCCAATCAGTTCACACCCCCACTGGCAGTTAAAAGGAAGAAACAGCTGTGATCACACATTACTCCTAGAAGCATGAAGCCGAAAACACCAGCCTGAAGATGACGAATGAGACTTCGTCGAAACGTCGCCAAGACACTTCCAATTTTACGTGGGAGAAAACCTGAAGAACCAAAGATTATATATTATACTGTCTCGATAGAAAAACACTTAATCTTTCCCCTAGCTCAAGCTGATGAAGGGAGGAGAACTTGTGGCTCAGAAGGTTAATTCAAGTGCCTAACATGCAGGAAGCCCAAGTTCGAATCCGAGTAAGGATATGGCTAGCTGATGAAACCTAAAAAGCTTGAAATAGATCTCCCTTTATAGATCTATACTAGTCTCCCTTTATTTCTTTATCAGCAATATATATATATATTGATTTCAGTGGTGAAATCTGAACAGGTTTACTACTGGTTTGCTGGCTGCGCATATACGCTGCGCTTGCGCATGCGCAGTGTGCACCATGCACCAAATGAGAGGTGCGCACGTGCACAGTACATGCCAAAAGGAGGCATGGGGTAAGTAGAACAGCGCGTGGGGGGGTGTGATCAGCTGTGGCACGTGATCTTTTTTTACTTTTAAAAGCATTTTTTAACAACCTATTACCGAATAGGTTGTAAAAAAACACTTTTAAAAGTAAAAAAAAAGGCTCTCACGATCAGGCAGCTCAGCTATGATCGTCAGAGCCTTTTTTTACCTTTTAAAAGCATTTTTTAAAAGAAACGGTAAGCGGGCGACCGGGTGATTGGATGGGCATGGGCGGGGGGGGCAGGGATTTTTGCTACCGGTTCTCTGAATTACCCACTGTCGAAGCATGAATCAGCCTCGTTCCCCCCCCCCCCCGGGGAAACTGTAATTAAATAGAGGTGAATGGATCTT
Source organism: Arizona elegans (assembly GCA_022577455.1). Taxonomy (NCBI): domain Eukaryota; kingdom Metazoa; phylum Chordata; class Lepidosauria; order Squamata; family Colubridae; genus Arizona; species Arizona elegans. The sequence continues at coordinate 48,927,629 of JAKOOJ010000006.1, read as the reverse complement.
GTTTTTCATGGTGTATACTCTCAAAAAAAAGAAAACCCAAATGTATTCTAAGAAACATTTTATTATAAAAGTAAAAAAAAAAAAAACAACAACCAGCTAACTACATTTTACCGGCAGTCTTATCACACAGGCGGACAAAGGAAGAATCAGGAAGTTAGAAAAGAAAGAATGTAGACATGCACAGTAGCTCAGAAATCACAAGACAGTCTTATCTCAGTTACTACAGAGACGTGATAAGGTTCTCGGCCAGGCTACCATAAATCTTAGGATCGAAGCTCAGCTGGCAAAATCATAACGCAGTGAGAACCCGTTCTTTGTCAGTTGAGCGGACATCAGGTACTGCCATCAGTTAAGGTACATCTTCTTACGCAGACACTCGTGCTGAGCTGCTGGAAGTGGCTTGTTGAGCATGTCAGCAATCTGATCATGTGTAGGCACATACTGCAATTTTACAAAACCTTATTTATTGTATTTATTTTATTTTATGCAATTTATATGCCGCCCTATCTCCGAGGACTCAGGGCGGCTCACAATGGTAAAATGCATAATTCCTTATTAAAATGATATAAAATTAAAATCAAATTTAAAACAGTTTAAAATTCATTAAAAACCCCCATCAGTCCAGGCTACAGAACAACCAGGTCTTCAACTCGCGGCGGGATGAGCAAAGGTCAGGGGCCATCCGGACTTCCAACGGAAGTTGGTTCCAGAGGGTGGGTGCGCCCACAGAGAAAGCTCTCCCCCTAGGGGTTGCCAGCCGACACTGTTTGGCTGATGGCACCCTGAGGAGGCCCTGTCTGTGGGAATGCACTGGGCAATTGGGGATTGTCGCTGGCTGCAGGGGGTCCGACAGATATCCCGGGCCTAGGCCATGAAGGGCTTTATAGGTGATAACCAGCACCTTGAACCTCACCCGAAGGGCAACCGGTAACCAATGCAAGCTGCACAGGAGGGGTGTAACATGGGAGTGTCGGAATACTCCCATCACAACCCGCACAGCTGCATTCTGCACCAGCTGAAGCCTTCGAGTGGTTTTCAAGGGCAACCCTAGGTAGAGAGTGTTGCAGTAGTCAAGACGGGAAGTGACCAGCACATGAGTAATGGTGCGTAGGGCATCTTGGTCCAAGTAAGGGCGCAACTGTTGCACAAGGTGAACCTGGACAAATGCTCCGCTGGTCACAGTCATCACATGGTCTTCCAGAGACAACCGTGAATCCAGGAGGACACCCATGTTGCGGGCCCTATCCACAGGGGGTAACACCTCACCACCAATGGTCAACGATGGAACATCTCGATCGGAACAAGATGCCGGTACCCACAGCCACTCAGTCTTGGCAGGGTTGAGTTGAAGCCTGTTCCTCCCCATCCAGGTCCGTACCGCTTCCAGGCAACGGGACATCATGTTGAGGGCATCACTGGGCTGGTTTGAAGTGGATATAAAAAGCTGGGTATCATCAGCGTACTGATGATACCGCACCCCAAAACCACAGATGAACTTCCCAAGCGGCTTCATATAGACGTTGAACAGGAGAGGCGAGAGGACCGACCCCTGGGGCACCCCACAAGTGAGGGGCCTCATAGCCAACCTCTGTCCCCCTGCCAACACCACTTGCATACGGCCCAAGAGATAGGAGAAGAACCACCGTAGAACAATGCCTCCCACTCCCAACCCCTCAAGCCGTCGCAGCAAGATACCATGGTCGATGGTATCAAACGCCGCCGAAAGATCCAAGAGGACCAGAACAGACGAATATCCCCTGTCCCGAGCCTTCCAAAGATCATCCACCAGTGGGACCAATGCCATCTCCATGCTGTACCCCGGCCTGAAACCCGATTGGTACGGATCCAGGTAGTCTGTATCCTCCAGGGCCAATGGGAGCTGCCGTGCCATCACGCTCTTAACAACCTTCACTACAAAGTGAAGGTTGGAGACCAGATGAAAGTTATCCAATATGGTTGGATCCAAGGCAGGTTTCTTGAGGAGGTGTCTCACCACTGCCTCTTTTAGGGTGGCAGGGAAGATCCCCTCATCCAAGGATGCCATTATTACTGCCTGGATCCAATCCCGTGTCACCTCGCGGGCCGCATAAGCTAGCCAGGAGGGACATGGGTCCAGTTACACACGTGGTGGCACTCAACTTTCCCATGATCCTGTCCACTTCCTCAGGGGTGACAGGATCGAACTTTTCCCAAATCACAAGGCCAGCTGCCTCTTCACCGTCAGATTCTGTCCAGTCAGAGTCCAGACCATCCCGAATCCAAGTGATCTTATCCAGCAGATGCTGACTAAACTCCTTGGCGCATCCCTGCAAAGGATCATCCCCTGCCCTCCAATTTAGGAAGGAGTGGGACATCCTGAACAGGGCAGCCGGGCAATTATCTGTGGATGCAATGAGGGCGGAGAAGTATGCTCACTTCGCCGCCTCCGTCACCACCAGATAGGATCGTGTAAACAATCTCAACTGGGAACAGTCAGATTTGGAACGGCTGGCTCTCCAACCGCTCTCTAGGCCTCTCCTACGGCGCTTCATCTCCCGGAGCTCCTCCGTAAATCAAGGAGCCAACCAGGATCTGAGTCGAGTCAGAGGCCGCAAAGGTACGACACCGTCGAGTGCCCCAGAGGCCACCTTTTCTCAGGCATCCACCAAAGCCTCGGCTGGGGCGTGGGAGAGGGAGAGAGGTATTGTCCCAAGCTCCATCTGGAACCTTTCCAGGTCCATCAGGCTCCTGGGGTGGAACCAGATGGTTGGTCCTGCATCCCAGTGGGGGGGTGGGGGGTTTGCATTCTGGAAGCCTAGCTGCAGGAGATGAAGATTGGTCCATGACAGGGGATGGATAACTGGTACTCCCCCACTGAAGTCATCGTGCCACTGTTTCAAGATAAAAACAAGATCGGGGGTGTGCCCCCACTCATGAGTCAGGCCCTGAATTATCTGGGTCAGGCCCATGGCTGCCATGGAAGCCATGAACTCCCGGGGCGCCCCTTATGCTCCACCCAGGGACGGCAGATTAAAGTCCCCCAGAACAATAAGTTTAGGGAACTCAACCACCAATCCCAAGAGAGCATCGAGCAGCCGGGCAGGGCCGTTGATATGCAGCTGGGAGATAGGTACGTAGTCAACAGGCCCAACTGCCCTTGCGGACCCCATCTCTTAAGAAGGGATTCACACCCATCTTTCTGAGGAAAAGTGACCTCCCATGGGCCAAGGGACTCCCTGATAACAGCTGCCACCCCCCCACCCCTACCCTGGGCCCTCGGCTGGTGTAGCACCCGAAAACCTGGTGGGCAAAGTTCAATCAGAGGGTCCCCTCCTTCTGAGCCCAACCAGGTTTCCATAATGCAAGCCAGGTCTGTGTTCTCCTCCTCAATCAACTCGTGGATGAGGGGAGCTTTGCTGACCACAGACCTGGCATTAAAATAAACCAGCCTAAGCCCAGGGACCCTCTCTCTCAAACCCCCAGGGAGTCGGACAGAACCAAAAGGGTCGGAGCATGCCACCGCTCAAAGATAGCGGGGGCGCGCTCCCAAACACCAATATGGCCCTTTGTTCATCCACCTGCCACCATTCCCAATAGCAACCAGAATCAAAGTCCCCACCCTCACCCTTGGGGTGCCATCAGGCCCCGTCCCTGCTCCAGCCCCACCGCGCTCCTCCCCTGGCCTGGACTGACATTGGCCTGGAGGAGCCCCCCCCAACTACCAACCAGAAATCACAACTCTCCCCCCTCCCCAGTCCCCTTAAAAATTTACATTAAAAATTATATAAATCCCCTTTAGTAAAACACTTAAAGTTCTTATGGTTCTTATGCCTTACCTTGTTTCACTAATTGTTTTATATTTTTGTAGCGGATATCAATGTGTCTGGACTTAGAACCTGTGAAACGTGATTCAGAAATATAAACCACAGATTCATTGTCTTCCATCACAGTGATTGGTCAGCTCGGGTGTGTCCAGATATCTGTGACCAAAGCATCAAACCACGTTAGAGAATTACATGCATCTGAAACACAAGCATATTCAGCCTCAGTAGATGAACAAGAAACAAAATCCTGTTTACGCACTTGCCAGTAAACAGGACATCCATAGCCTGAAGTACTTTTACGTGATTTCTTGTCACTTGCCCAATCAGAATCTGCATAACAACATAATTCTGCATAATCAGTATGTGTCGGTTCTAACAATAACTTCATATGATTAGTGTGTTTTAAGTATTTCAATAATTTCTTAACACATGTTCAATGAAACTGTTTTGCCTTACCTACATGTCGAAACAAGAGATTAACATGGGTATGCTTCCTGTATTAGCATCTTTCATGTTGCAATGATGCAAAATTTGTTCAAATTTATCCTCTTGTGAAAGACTAAACCCCTTCTGTGTTTTGTCAATCTGAACACCTAAATAAGTGCTAACATGACCTAAAGATTTCAATGTGAAATATCTCTGCAAAGCTTTAGTAAAATTCTCACTCATCTTCTTATTTGGACCAATATAAACAATATCATCAACATAAACAAGAACTATCTCATATATATTATCAGATCTTTTTGTAAACATGCATTCATCAGTTTCGGACTTAATAAAGCCCATTGAATTTAATTTGTCAGTAAGACATTAGTACCACATTAAACCAGACTGTTTCAGACCATAAAGACTTTTGTGTATCTCCTTCTTGCTGTCGGAACCCAACCCTACGTAAGGAGATCTTACGTAGATCTCCTCATCCAGGTCAGCATGTAGATAAGCCATGTCAACATCGAACTGGAAAGCTTCTAAACCAAGAATAGTGGCGGTGGCTAAAGCAATTTTTACACTTTCAGTCCGGATTGTCGGTGAGTAGGTATTTGTGTAGTCCTCAGGATAATGTTGAGCAAAACCCTGAGCTACAAGTCTGACTTTGTACAATGACTCACAATTTGGCTTCTTTTTGATTCTGTAGACCCATCGAGTGCCAATGACTTTTTTGTTTGCTGGAGGTTTTGCAGGCGTAAACACCTTAAGTTTCTTTAGACTGTCCATTTCAGCCTGCATTGCCTCATACCACTTCTCCTGCTCTGAGTCAGGAAGATGCTTGATTTGTGTGAACTTATCAGGAGGAAGTGTATCAATACAAATTAAAGGCAAGGGTGCTTTTGTCAGTTGCCATGAATATCGCTGTGGAGGGATTCCCTTTGTGTCCCTTTTGGAACGCCTCGGAACAACTGTCCATTCTTCTTCCATTTCATCCTCATCTTCACCATCGTCACTAGCGTCAGCATCGGCAGCTTGCGAAGACGGAACATCAGGTTGAGAAGAATTAGTGGATGGAACATTCGCCTGTGAATCTTGATCATCAGGCTGTGTGGCATCAGCAGCTTCATCTCTAGGAAAATAAACTCCAGGATCATTGAAATGGATCCTGGACCAGTCAGCATCTTCCTCAAAATTAGCGGATTGGGAAATCACTATTGCATGTTTGGAGTCAATAAATTTGCTCCATTTTGAATTATAATCAATACCCATAAATCTCATCCTCTTTGCTGCTGGACCTCCTTTCCTTCTTTGAGCTAAGGGAATGTTCACTATAGCGTATGAACCAAAAATATGAAGGTTTTTGAGATTTGGCTTGTATCCATACAACATGAAGAAAGGAGTCTGATTTATTACACTACTCCAAGTATGGTTGACAATATAATTTGCATATTTAATAGATTCACCTCAGTATGGGATACTGAGGTTGGCATCTTCTAGGAGACAACGCATCATGGTTTGCAGGACCCCTTGTCATCTTTCTACCACCCCATTATGCACCGGTGTATAAGGGGCCGAGGTCTGATGAAGAATTCCATTCTTACGCATCCAGTCCTGGAACTGCTGAGACATGAATTCAGCACCACAATCACTTTGAATTCTGGCGATGCTTACTCCATGTTGAGTATAAACAAAGGCGGCAAAATCTTTAAAGATCTGAAAGGTCTCAGATTTTTCTTTCATAGGATATATATATCCATATCTAGAATAATTAACAACAATTGTTAGAAAATATTTTTTACCACCAAGTGTTGGCATAAAAGAACCTACTATGTCAATGTGTACCAAATCAAAAATGCGTGTTGACAGGCATGTAGCGTATTTTGGAATGGCTGCTGCTTTGGATTTGGCTTTCTTGCAGACAGCACAATCCAAAAACCCCTTACACCCCTTTAGATCCAAACCTCTCGCAAACTCCAGCATCTTCCTAAGAACACGGAAACTGGCATGCCCCAATCTTCTATGCCACTTATGGATACACCTGTAATGCAAAGGTTTTGATCTGTCCCCGTCCACACACACACACAAACACAGCCAGCCGAGGGTTAAGGAAGCACTTGGCACACACCCAGGTCTTTATCTCCAACTTGGCAGTGATATACACACCGTCTGCCAAGTGCTTTTATTGCCACAGAAACAGAAAGATAATATACTCAGCATACAAGAGTCCAACAGAAACAATATTCCTCTCGGCAGCTTCGGACGAGGCTCTATTGACTATCCAGGGTTTGTTTTTGTTCGTCACAGGGATCACTGGCCACCACCCTCTATTATATAGTCTCTGGGGTGTGGTCCAGTGACTCAGTTCTAATCCCTAGCACGCCTCCTGAGCTGTTGCAATCGTTTATCACGCCTTTGATGGCGTGCGTCCAGGAATGACGTCTCTCCTTCACTCTCATCCGAAACACCTGTCTCCTGGCTAATCTCCTCTCCCTCGGCCGGCTCCTGAGACAGTGCCAGAGGGGAGGGGCCTGGAGAGGGAGGCCTGGCTGACTCCTCTTCCTCATGCTCGGAGCTTTCTTCCTCCGATGGGATAGGCTCAGAGGGCGGGGCCACAACAGGTTTAGCAGTTAGTGAATTTTACACATTAACAGTTTTATGAGGAACCTCAGGCTTGTTCTGAGCAACCTGTTTCCTAATTTTCTTTTTGTTGGCTTTAGGAGCCTTTGGAGCAGCAACAGGATCTCTCTCTGGAACATCTCTCTCTGGGCCTGTGCTCTCCTCTTTTGAAGTCTGTATACTTGCCTGTGTTTCCGGTTTAGACTTTGGCTTTATGTAATAAACACCACCAATTAACATGGTTTCAGCAACGATATCTCCATTTTTAACTATATAACTTGCTTTTTTGAGGTGGTGGACCTGGAACTTTAATACTCTAGACAAGTGACTCTGATTAAGCAAGTTACTGGTTGCTGTTGATATATAATAAACATCAGGAATGAATGCATTGAGCTCTTCAACATAAACAGTTCCTTTTCCTACGACCTGACAAGAATGATTGGAAAAAGAATTAAGTTCACGTAGTTCAGGTTCAGGATCATGCATCTCTGTGAAAAGTTCCTTTCTGTAGGTAACATGCAATGCTGCGCCACTATCCAAAGTCCACAGAAGTCGTCTGTCATATTCTGGATGAGGTTGTGGATCGTTGGTTAAAGCCAATGTAGTGAGTGGAGCTTGCGGATCATGCCTTGGATCACAACGACCTTGTCTTCCACCTCTGTCTCTGCCTCCTCTGGAGTCTGTTCCTCTGGGCTGGTATGTGATGGGAGCTGGAAATCATTGGGGACAATCCCGGGTGGCATGTCCCACATGATTACAGATGTAGTATCTTGGCATCCTTGGAACATAGGCTCTTCCTCGGAAGGGACGACTCGCTGGAGCTCTTGATGTGGGTGGTCCTCTCAAATGTGGCATGGCTAGCATAAGTGCCTCTTCTTCAGTTAAAATTTTGCATGCATGATCCACTGTGTGTTCGCCCAATTCCTTTCTCATTCCTTTCATTTTAGTTAAATGTTCTCCAATATATTCACCAGGTTTTAATCTTGAGCCATGGAACTCAGACAAGAGCAAACATGTAGATTCAATTGAAACAGGCCAGTAGGATGTTTCTAATTGGGCCCAAATTTGTTAGGCAGTTGCATCAGGTGGAAAAGTAACCTGCAGTTCAGTATCCATGGACATCAGTAATGTTGTGCATACAATAATAGTGAAACAGAACAAAAGGTCAGCTAATGAATAGGCATAGCAACTGGGTCAGCCAATGAGGGCTGTTTAGAAACTGAAACTGGAAGAAGCTGGGATGTGGCTCTGTAGCTCTGAGTTCTGAAGCTGCAAACTAGTCTGCTGCTGGAACTGAAAGCAATCTCTCCTCTCTACCAACATCTGCTGTTGGTATTGTAAATTTATTTCATGTGTTATTATGTATATAACTGCTGAATCAGTTTACCTGTGTGTGCTTCCTGGATTTGATTTTTGCAACAAACTGTGACAGGTTATGAGCCCAGAGCACATAGAAAGATTGAATTGAGGGCGGAACTGGTACAATGGTACGACAGACGATCTTGAAGCTCTAAATTCGCTGTCGATATCTTTGCCGCTGGGTGGTCCGTTGGAGGGCACATCCTGTTGATCCCAGGGACATTGCAAAGTCCTTGGTTGACTTTGCAATATCCAGGAGAAGCCCTTTTTTCCAGGAGTGAAGAGGCAGCCACTGAAGCTGCTGAAGTTGGGACAGCTCTGGAACAGAAGGTGATCGGAAAGGAAGTGTGTCAGCTTGGTGAGATTTTTAAGGATATTAATTGAGAGAACACCCTGAGGTTAAAATAAAATTAAAATTGAAGACAGAAGAGATTAAGTGGTGGAATTAAGCTTGAATCCAATGTAGCTTTCTCCATTTTTAAATATATCTTTACATGTGGATGCTTATGGATGCTTTTACTTTTTAATTTGGACTGGACTGGACTGGATTGGAGATTTCCATTTTATCTATTTAATTACTAAATTTTTAGTGCTTTTTTGTACAAACTCTCTTTGGTTTTACTCTTTGTTTACTTTTTTTCTTTGTTCTACTGTGTATTGGACATAAGACAGGAAGGGAAAGTAGAGATAATAAGTAACACTGCCATCTAGTGAATTGGAATTTTTTTTCCCTTTGGTTTAAGAAAGTAACAACTGTGTTATTATGTTACATTTCAAGGACTCTGAGCCTATTTATAGATAAGATAGTGGGAAGAGCATCAAAGACTGTTCATATGATTGTTTATTCAGGTGTTCTTCTGGGAAACTATCAGTGGTAGGAGTCTGAGACTGAAAAGAAAAAGTCTGCAGTGACTCTGGAAAGAGAGCTGTAAATATTGTTTGGAATTCAACAAAAGAGTTTTGGTGTATCATACAGTGGTGGATCTTCCTTCCAGACAGAAGGCTTGTTTTCTTCTTTTTTTTCTCTCTAATTTTTTTTTTTTTTTTTGGTGTAGCTTCTCCACTTCCCCCTTATTTAATTATTTTTAGTTGGACTGTGACCTTTTGGAGGACATTTAACTTTTTATACACATATAGATTTTTTTCTATGGTTTGTTTCTCCATTTCTTCTTCTTCTTCTTCTTCTTCTTCTTCTTCTTCTTCTTCTTCTTCTTCTTCTTCTTCTTCTTCTTTCTTCTTCTTTTTTTTTTGGCTTTGTTTCTCTTTTCACTCTCCTTTGACTGGAGATTGTTAATGTGGTCAATATCTCTCTATTTAATTGGATTAAAGCATACAAGAGCCTGAAGATTTTTACTTCCCTTTTTTCTTTTCTTTTTTTCTGCTTTGTTTAGCTTCTACTTTTCTAATTGTTACTTGGGACAATACCTGTCCTACATATAAGTGGATTAATGTATAGAAGAACCTGAAGATTTTTACTTGTTTAAGTTTTTTGGCAATCATTACACAGAAATGAGTAGAAAGGCAACAGCTATTAGTTCTTCTACATCGACCCGTTCCTCTTCACCATCTGGAGGACAACGATCAATACAGATGATGTTGCAACAGGAAAAGGAAAAGAACCAAGAAAAGGAAAAGGAAGTGACATTGCAGATGATTTGGCAAGGAATTCAAAAAATACAATCAAGAGTAGAGAATATTGAACAGAGATCAGAAAAAATTGAACAAAGAACAGAAAAAACAGATGAAAAAGTGGAGAACATCCAACAAATGATGAAGAAATACGAGAATAGACTCCAAAAAATTGAGGAAAAGGAAGAACAAAGAGACAAAAAAAATCGAATTATTGACAGTAGATTGGATGAGGTTGAATGAGATAAGAGTGTAATATTGGGATGGGAGATGGACAGATCAGAATTTTACCTCAGATTTCAAAATATAGAAAAAGAAAAGGGTGAAAACTTGGCAGAAAAAAATGATAGAAATTTTAGCAGAAGCACTAAAAAATTACTAAAGAAAAGATAATGGATGACATAGACGAGGTATTTTGAGTCTTTACAAGACAAGCAATGAGAAACAAGCTACCAAAAGAAGTCCACATAAGATTCACTAAGAAATCAATTAAAACGCAAATACTGCAGATTGCAAGAGAGAAAACACTGAAATATAAAGACAAGGAAATTGTGGTTCTGAAACAAATACCAAAAAGAGTGAGGGAGATGAGAAGAGAATATCATTTTCTAACCAAAATATTACTCAAGAGAGGCATGAATTATAGATGGTTGATACCAGAACGCCTTGTGTTTACATAGCAACAACAAAAATACAGAATAGATTCGGACTTCCGCCTGGCTCCGCAAGCTTTGAAGATGCTCTTTTTTGAGCGCCCGTTCTCTGGTTCGGTAAAAGCCCCAGAACAGCCGAAAAACTGCTGTCTGGAGGCTTGGAACCCTCTCCCCGGGCAAAGGGGAGAGAGAAGAGTCAACAGGTGGGGGTAGAGCCCCCCAAATGCGCTAGGAGAAATCCTGGGGTGCAAAGGGTGTGGGCTCCCTACTGAAGCCTGTCAAGCCACTCCGGACCAGAGACGACTCTGCTGAAGCGGAGCTAGAAGCTGCGACCAGAATCTGCAGAAAATCAACAGGGAGGACTTTTAACATCTTTACTTTGATAGCAGACAGAGCAAATCAGGAGAAAACAAAAGGAAACTTGCAAGTAACACTTTAACTCCGTTTTAATATGCAGAAAATGGCGCCTGAGGGCGGGAGGAGGAAACTACCAGGGAAAGTGCTCGTTAAGGCTTGTTAACGTTTTACAGCTACTGGATTACACCCTAAGAGAAAGTTTTAAATGGAAGCGGCCAGGAAAAGAATTTGGTATTGAGGAAAAGAATTTGGTACTGACTTTAACTAAAATCTGGTCTTTATACTGTGTGGAAAAAAGTTTTAATTGTTGTCCTGATAGCTGGATAAATACAAAGTAGCTGAAATATGGCTGACAACAGGGCTGGTGAATCAGCAAATTCCCAAGCCGTGACTGTCCAGGCTTTTCAAGAACTTCTAGACTTTTTTACCTCAGCCCTGCTGAATACAATCGAAAGGGCTTTTCAAAAAAATAGCTTGGGAAATTATAAGCAGTTGTTACAGGGACAGCAGGAAATTATTCAGAAGAATTTGTTTTTGGAAGATCAGGAAATGGACAGGATTAAGAGATTGGCTGGTACAGCTGAAACAAAGGTTTTAGTGGACGTTTCCATTCCAATGACAGAAAAGCAACAAATGGTTTCTTTATTGCAAGCTGACAATCTTTATGGCAACAAATTTTGGCTATATGGACAAAGAAATGGATTGAATGATTATATAAGCCAGAAAAGATGAAATGAGGATTTCAAGTTAGAAAATGTGACTTCAAGAAGAGAGCGAGTATTTCAGAAACCTCAACCTCAAATTACCATTTTAAAAGTTTCCAAAATAAAACTGGGGGGATTGTTGAAAGAATTTTTAAAAAAAAGGATTGGAAAAAATATAAAAAGAAGTGAAGGACAGAAGATTAAGAAAGATATTTTCCTGTGGATTTTGAAATTGGCATCAGGCAAATATGTGTTTTAATGGTATTAAAAGATTTTTAAAATGTTTAACATAAGGTTATATTATTCTACAAGATATATGAGATAAATTGTATAAGCTTTTAGGATGTCTAACCCTTTGAAGCGAAGAGGATTAATGTTAAACTCAGAATTTTATTGCAAACTGATAATTAGTTTTGGATAGTTAAGGGTTGTTCTTTAAAAAGTTAGAGGTATTAAGACGGTTAATTGAAAAATTGAAAGACCCTCCTGTAGATTCTGAAATTTATATTTGGTAAATAAGTGTTTTAAAGGTATTAAGAGATTTTTAAAATGCTTAACATAAGACTATATTATTTTAAAAGATATATGAGATAAAATGTGTAAGATTTTAAGATGAATTTTTTTTCTTTTTTTCTGGTATAGAAATGGAATTTATTCATGATTTCTATTGTTTGTAAGACTGCTAAAGTATCGGATTATGCATTAAGAAAAAGGTTTTTTTCTTTTTTTTCTATATAAGTAGGAAGAATGAATTTAATTTAATTGGTTTTGATAATTTATAAAAGGGAGGTTGTTGAATTGGAGCAAAGGGAGTTAAAGAACATGTGGGAGCTTTGAACTTTATAATTTGTTAGTTTATTTTAGCATATGTTTGTTAGATGCTATACCCTGTTTTTGCTCTGGGAAGTCAGGGATGGGGTGGGGAGGGTCGGATAAGGGAGGGGGGAAGTGGTAAATAGAGAAATGTTTTAGCAGAAGAAAGTGTATTCTATGAGTAGAATATAGGAGTTGCTCAGATACTAAAGGAGGAAAATATTTCACAACAAAGAAGTTAGAAAGGAGAGAGGAGGAGGGGGTAGGAAGAGGAGAGGGAGGGAGAGGAATGGAAGAAAGGAGAGGAGGAAGGGAAGGGAAGGGGACAGGAGTAGGAGTGAAGGCGAGAAGGGGAAAAAGAAGAGAGAAGTGGGGGAAAGGGAAAGGAAGTAGGATGAGGTGGGAGAAGAGGTAGGAGAAAGTAGGAGGGAAGAGGAGGGAGGGACGGGAAAGAAAGGAGGAGAAGAAGAAAGTTTGTTGTGGAATGAGGGAAGAAAGAGAAGAGCAACTCCGAATGTAATTAAAATGTTTTATTTTAATGCTTTCTTTAAGGGAAACATGTATATGGAGGATTTCTTATGTATAAGAAAATATACAATTTATGTGGGAAAGGGGAAGGGTGGGGGGGAGAAAATTGTTTGTATTTCTTATAAAACTTTTTAATAAAAAAAAATACAGAATAGATTCAATTGACAAAGCAAAAGCATTCTGGACAGAATACCTTAGAGAGAAAGAAGAAGAGACAAGAAGAGAAGATACACTGATTGAATTACAAGAGGAATGCTCTGCAATGACTGAAAAAGAAGAAGGTGCAGTGGGTGGCAACATGGAATACAGGGAGCAACGTGAACCGAGATCTACTAGAGCAATAAACCCTTCTTATAAAATATAAATATGGAAGAGAAAAAATTTATTATAATAAACATAAATGGACTTAATTTAGCCATTAAAAGAAGAGAGATATTTTATAAATTAGAGAAATTAAAGTTTGACATAATTTGTTTACAAGAAGTACATATTAAGAAACAGCATGAACAAATATTGATACAGCCAAAATTAGGGAAAACATTTACTTCATTGCCGCAATGTAAAAAAAGAGGAGCTGTTTTATATATTAAAGATACAATCCCAGTGGAGTAAATTTATACAGATGATGATGGAAGAATCTTGATGGTGGAAATAATAGATAATAATATGAAAATACTTTTAATAGTAATATATGTTCCAAATGATAATCAAGAAGAATTTTACAGAAAATTGCATATGAAAGTAATTGAGTTGGACTATGACAATATTTGCATGATGGGAGATTTTAATGGTATAGTAGACGAGAAATTAGATTACAATACACAGAAAACAACAAAGCAAAGTAGAAAGACTCTTCCAAAATCCTTTTTTAAAATGATAGAGGAAATAAATTTGAAAGATGCATGGGGAGAAAGAAATGCAAAAAATAGACAATATACTTTTTATTCAAATAGACATTCATCATGGTCTAGAATAGACATGATATGGATAACAATGGAATTGACGTCTAACATAGAAGAAATTAATATAGAAGCAAGTACCTGGGCAGATCATAATCCAATGACAATGAAATGGAAAGGACAAAGGAGAAGATCTAGATGGACCTTAAATAATACAATATTAAAAGAAAAGGAATTTGTACAGAAAATGGAGAAAGAATTGGCTTTTTTCTTTAAAGAGAATAGAAAAGAGGACACATCAATGCAAAATCTTTGGGATACAATGAAGGCCTATGCTAGAGGTCTGATAATAGACTATACAAGGAAACAGAACATTAAGAAAAGACAATATTATAAACTTTAGAAGATGACTACAAGAAACTTGAAAAAGAATCACAGGAATCTCCACAAAAAAAGGACATTAAAATAAAAATGGATACAATTAAACATAAAATGGGACTAATAGAAAAAGAGGATTTAGCACAAAAAAATTAGAAGTGCCAAACAGAACTATTTTGAAGACACCAATAAACCAGGTAGATGGTTAGCATACAAAGTGAAAAAAGAGAGAGAATCAAGAAAAATAACACAACTAGTAGACGACCAAGGGCAAATTAGATATGGAAATAAAGAGAAGAAAAAAATTATACAAGATTATTATAAGAAATTGTATGACCATGAGAATATTGAGGTGGAAGATGTTAAACAATACCTGCCGAAAGCGAATCTACCCCAGATTTCCAAAGACACTGAAAGGATGTTAGAAGGAAATATAACAATGATGGAATTAACTGAAGCACTTAAAAAACAAAAGAATGGGAAGTCACCAGACTCGGCTGGACTGCCAGAGGAATATTATAAGACACTACAGGAATCGTTGAGTCTCCCATTGTTAGAAGTCATGAATGAAGTTATGTTAAAGATGAAAATACCCAAGTCATGGTCAGAAGCATATATTACACTTGTTCCAAAGGAGGATACCGACCCACAACAAATCAAGAACTATAGGCCCATATCCCTGTTAAACTCAGACTACAAAATCTTCGCTTCAATATTGGCAGAAAGACTCAAAAGATACTTAAATAATTTCATACACTCTGATCAAAATGGGTTTCTGGCAAAGTGACAGATTAAAGACAACATGAGGATAATTTTGGACACTTTGAAATACTATGAGGCACATCCTGAAAAGCAAATGGCTTTGATATTTTTAGATGCACAGAAAGCCTTCAATAATGTGAATTGGCGATTTATGCTTTTACAGCTGGAGCAGATGGGCTTCGGTAGAAAATTTATTCAAGCCATAGAGTTTAAGAGTTTATTAGATTTCTATACAGCCCTTCTCCCAAAGGACTCAGGGCAGTGAGAAGCCATATACCATACACAAACCGCAAAAGTAATGATAAATGGAGAATTGACAGTCTATTGAAATAAAAAAAGGAACAAGACAAGGTTGCCCACTGTCACCTTTGTTGTTTGTGTTAACATTAGAAGTACTAAACAGAAATATTAGAGAAGAAAAAGATATAAAAGGAATGAAAATTCAAAAGGAAGAATACAAATTGCAAGCATTTGCAGATGACCTGGTTTTTATTCTTGAAGATCCATTAGAATCAGCAATTAAATTGATAGACAAGATAAGAGAATATGGAAAAGTAGCAGGTTTGAAAGTAAATAAAGACAAAATGAAGATTTTGACAAAAAATATGTTAATAAAACAAAAAGAAGATCTGGCGGAAGTATTGAAGATGCAGGTCACAAATAAGGTTAAGTACTTGGGGATATACTTGACAACAAGATGTAGTACACTTAAAGAGAACAATTACAAAAAACCCAAACAACAGATAGTGACAGACTTGGCAAAGTGGGAAAATTTACAGCTATCATTAATAGGGAGAATATCAACGATTAAGATGAATATATTACCTAGAATTCCATATTTGTTTCAGACCATTCCAATTAGGTTGGGGAAAGAGTATTTTGAGGATTTAAATAAAACAATGTTGAAATATATTTGGCAGGGCAAAAAAGTGAGAATAAAACTAAAATTGTTGCAAGATGCTAGAATACGAGGAGGATTTGGCTTACCTAATTGGGAATTATACTATCAAGCGACAAGTTTGATGTGGATCAAGGAATGGATAATGTTAAGAAATACTAGATTATTGACTTTAGAAGGACATGATTTGTTGTTGGGATGGCACGCTTTTTTATGGTATAAGGGAACAAAAACACAGGGGTATATTAGAAGACATTTTATATGAGTGTTCTGTTCCCGTATCACGCACACACCCAACCAGTCAGCCGAGGGTTAAATAAACTCGGAGCGGACTTGTGGGCACGTACAACCGGCCCTGGTGCTTCATCAAGCCCTCCTCCAAAGTCCATGGGGACGTGGCGCCGACTTCCGCTTTCTGCTGGTGCGACCAGTCATCCCGACGCTGCACTTCCAGCACCTGAGCCCGCAAGTCCGTCGGTTCCTGGACCGCGGCCAAGGATTCCACTGGCAGCACCGTCTGTGGGGGAAGGGAGTCCTTAGGGCAAAAGTACTCCGGCTTGCGGGATAGAGCATCTGCTCTCTGGTTGTGGCCACTCGGGATATAAGTCACGTGGAAGTTGGACCAGGCGAAAAACAATGACCACCAGATCTGCCACTGGTTCAACTTCCTGGCCGTGGTGAGGTGCTCCAGGTTCCGATGGTCTGTCCGCACATCCACCTGGTGTCGGGCTCCCTCGAGGTGATGCCACCAAGCCTCAAATGCGGCCTTGATAGCCAGCAACTCTTTTTCCCAGATGGTGTAATTGCGCTCGGAAGGATTGAGTTTCCGGGAGTAATAAGCGTAGGGAAAAAGAGTGCCGCCATCCACCGGGGCCTGTAGCAGCACCACCCCAATCGCCACATTGGACGCATCCATCTCGACCACGAATGGACGATGTGGATTGGGGTGCCTCAGGACAGGTTCCGTGATGAAGGCCTGTTTCAGGACCTCGAAGGCCTGTTGCTGTGGGGAACCCCACTGGAACGGAAACTTCTTCCGAAGGAGCTGGGTCAGCGGCAAGGTCAGGGTGATGAAGCCCGGGATGAAAGTTTGGTAGTAGTTGGCGAACCCCAGCATACGCTGGATGTCCTTCACCCAATGAGGGGGTTCCCAACTATGCAAGGTCTCTACCTTGCGTGGGTCCATGGCAATGCCTTCGGGGGAGATGATGTGCTCAAGGAACGCTATGGAAGTCTGGAAGAAGAAACATTTCTCCAACTTCGCATAGAGTTGGTGCTCCCGCAGGCACTGTAGGACCTGGCGGAGATGCTGGAGGTGGCTTTCCTGAGTCCGGGAATAGATCAAAATGTCATCCAGGTATATAACCACAAACCGGTCCAACATGTCCCAGAAAATGTTGTTCATTAGATGCTGGAAAACTGCGGGGGCGTTTGTCAGCCCGAATGGCATAATGGTGTACTCGAAGTGGCCGTATCGGGTGCCAAACGCTGTCTTCCACTCGTCCCTCTCTCACACATGCACCAGATTGTAGGCCCCTTGGAGATCAAGCTTAGTGAAGATCGAGGCCTCCCGCAACCTCTCCATCAGCTCCGAGATGAGCGGCAGGGGGTAACGATTCCGCACGGTGATTGCATTTAACCGCCGATAGTCACAGCACAGGCGTAAGTCCCCCGTCTTCTTCTTCACAAAGAGGACCGGGGCCAAGAGAGGGGAGGACGAAGGCTGGATGAACCCTCGGGCCAAGTTTTTGTCCAGGAAGTCCCGTAGGGCGGCCAACTCGGGCTCCGACATGGAATACAGGCGTCCCGCGGGCAGTGGCACATTAGGGATCAGGTCCACCAGGCAGTCATAGGGTCGATGCGGGGGTAAGCGGTCCGCCTCCTTTTAGCTGAACACGTCAGCGAAGGGTGTCAGCTCAGGAGGCAAAGAGACGGCAGAGGTGGAGACATCCTGGCCGGCACAGGTGTGGTGGATGTGGTCGACGCACTGCAGGCTCGGGAAGGAGATGGCGTTCCTCGACCAGGCCACCTGCGGATCATGGGCCCGAAGCCAGGCCATCCCCAAGATCAGCAGAAAATGCAGGTCTGCCATCACATAAAATTGGATTGCTTCCTCGTGGGCCCCAATGGCAAGGCGCAAAGGCTGAGTTGTGAACTTAATGGGCCCTGCTACAAGTTCCCGCCCATCAATAGTCTCGACCCTCAACGGAGGGTCCACCGGAACCAACGGAACCTTAAAATGTGCCACAAAGGCCTGGTCCATGAAGTTCCTCATGGCCCCCGAGTCCAGCAGCGCATGCGCTTGAAGCCCCTCCGACCAGTTGGCCAACAAAACCCGGGTGTCCAGAATCAGGTGCCGAGGGGGCTCACAGTCCACAGCTGCCGACTCTGGTGGGGCATGGCTATGTGCCTGACCCAGGGTTTCCCCTAGGCCAGGCCTGCCCCATTTCCCAGCTGGTCACGCCGAGATTCCGGAACAGGCTTGAGCGCCCCACTGCTCTTCCTGGGGCAGGAGGTGACAAAATGTCCAGCCTCCCCGCAATAGAGGCACAATCCCCCTTGGCGTCTCCGCATTCGCTCCTGGGCTGTCAGGCGAGGTGGAGCCGCTCCCAGCTCAAAACTAATTAAAAAACTATATGGATATTTATTAGAGGTCAAGCTGGAAGAAGAACAAGTTAAAGAAACAATGGTTGCTTGGGGAGAAAATTTTGGACATGGAATTGACTTAGAGAAATGGCAAAAATTGTGGTTGCAAATTTATAAAATGACAATGTCAACTGCATATAACAAAAATTTGTATAAGATGTTTTATAGGTAGCATCTACCCCCGATGAGAATAGCCAGAATGTTCAAGAATAATCCGAAAAATGTTGGAAATGTCATCCATACATTTCATATTACCATATGTGGTGGACGTGTGCAGAAGCCAAAAGATACTGGACTAATATCCACACATGGTTGGAAAAAATGATAAAAAAAACACATAGATTTTAAACCAGAGACTTTTTAATTGGGGATTATACTTGAAATATATAATAAAGAACTGATATATTTGATTGTGGATGTATTAACAGCGGCTAGGATTGTGTTTGGTAAAAATTGGAAAAATGAGAAAATACCAACACAGGATGAAGTTATTAAGAAAATAATGGAACAGACTTCCGGCAGTGAAGTCAGGGTGCCTGGAACAAGAGAACAGACCTCCGTTCTTGAAATTCCAACATTCCTAACCAGGAAGCCAATTTAGGCACTATTGATCCCAGAGAGATCAATAGAAAAAAAGAGGAATCTTCAAAGACCTCGGGGAGAAAAGCAATCCCCCCGAAGGTTCAGGAGAAACCTCTTAATTCCGGTGTGGAAAAAACCAGCCATCTTGGCTGGCCCGCTGTACTGACATCCGAGGAGTAGGAAGCGAACATCGAAACAAGAGATCGTATCGGTAAGAGAAACAAGGAAAGGAAACGAGTGTGGTACAGTTATAGAGTGGAAGAAGAGAGCGGAGAGATTGAGACTCCAAAGCAAGCAGCAAAACGACAGCCACACAAGCGGCGATGAGAAGGTGAGAGGAGCGGAAAAAAGGCTTTTCTAGCAGTGACAGCACGAAAAGAGAAAGGGTAGTGGAAACAAGGAAACTCCAGCAGATATGCCCTCACTTTGATTGAAGGTGTGGATTATAAAATAAATTAGACTGAACAGAGGAAAGTGTTTTGGACTAGAACTCCAGGCGTGACCTGAGAAATTTGAGATCGGAAGAGACAATGAGCGACGGAGGAAAGAAGCAATTTTGACAAACAGTGACGACGCGAAAGGCGAGTGAATGGCGGAAACGGAAAATTCCAATACAGATACCCAGACATTGTTTTGAGAAAGGTGTGGACTATAAATTAAACAGACTGTGAAGGAAGACGGCAACTGAGAAATAATGACTGTGGGTCTGACGGAAACTATTAAAGATTGGAGGCAGGGAATGAATGGCTGATCCAGAATGGTGATTGGAGAAGCGGTGACATTAATGGCGTGATTGAAAGACCAGACGTGGAAAACAACGAACTTTGAAACCTGAACTAATTACTTAAAAGTGTTGAATTTGGTCATTCTGATACTTGGCTATTCGAACATTTTTGGTGAGAGACACTAAAAAACTTATACTGTACAGAGGAAGGAGCAGAAAATGATGCAAGAGTGAAGGAGGATTGTAATGCGGAAGAGTAATGAAGTGTATATATAATTGTTTAACCTGAGTAGAATTATTGATTAAGTATTAAGAATATTTGACTCTGAAATATTGATTGCCAATTAGTGTTTAAAGACTGAGACAAGTTGCTTTATTGATACTTATATTAATTATTTACTCATTTTTCTACTTATCCAATTATTTATCTATCTATCTATTTACATTACTACCAGCAACGTTTAGTACTATTCATTTACTATCTTAGATTGATTATATATACTCTGTTAACTATATTAAGAACAAATTAATGAATTGCTAAAACCTTAATTTTTCCCCCTCACTTCCCTCCTTTTATTTCACTTCTCCTTTATATAAGTGTAACTAAAAGTTTAAATCTATAAAGTCTTGATTAAGTATATAGAAAGATATACAGTAATATACATTGTTTGATAGAGTGGCTAAATAATCATTAAGGTATTAAGAGTATTAATATAGATGGCTTCTTCCGGTTTCCCTGTCTTCGGCGACGACGGTGCCTTTTGAAGCACCGCCAGCCCAGCCGCTTCGCGATCGAGAAGCGGCTTGAAAACTTCAAAATCCTCAGGATTCTTGGAGGAGAGGCAGCAGGGCACAGGTCGAGCCCCTGTAACCCCCCAGGGAATTGTTTCTGGGGAGGAAACAGGCGCGGCTCCCTTCCAACCTGCTGAGACTCCGGGCGGCGTGGGACGATTCTGCTTTTGCAGAACAAGCCGGCTGCAGGAAACTTCAAAAGAGAAAGGAAATAACCTAAACAAGTAGCGGAAATCTACTTGAACCCTGAAACTCGGAACTGCAAGTATTAGCACTTTGTTGATTTCTTAATCTGAAGGAAAAAAAATGCGAATGAGTGAAAATGATTTGAAAAAATATGGCGCTCAGCATTAGAGTGAACGAATCAGCGAGTGTGGATTGGTGAAGTCATCTTGCTTTGTTACAAAGTTAATAAGTTGCTATAAAGTTGCTTCGGTTGCAACAACAGAAACAAGAGAAAAATTTCTCCCTTTTTAATACTTGACTTTGCATCACCACAGTTTTTTTTATTGAAAAAGTTTTCAAATACAAGTTTTTCCCCCTTCCCCCCCTCTTCCCTAACCCCCCCCTCACCACCCATCCCCCCCTGTGACTTCTTCACAACAATAGGATATTTCATAACTAATTACATACATAATATCTTTCCTTTCCCTTACTCCCTCCTCAGAATACTGACCCTTAGCATATTATTCTTATAACTCCCATTTTTATGATAATCTGCCCTTTTTCTCCTCCCCTAAACTTATAGTGTATTATTACAATTTAAGATTTAATCTTTTATATATATTAATATAACATTTTAAAGCGGCCTTCTCCCTACATCCAAATTTAACATTTATTCAGTTCTATCCAATTCCTCCACTCCCCTAAATATATGACTTAAAGATCCTTTTTCTTAGACTAATCAATCAGTAAACTAACCTATTTCAACCCTTCAATTCCTACAAAATCATGCAATACAATTCTAAATATAATCCACTGCCCACTTTACTAAGATATACACATATCTATATATGCATTCCATTTTGTAAAAAGAAAAAAGACAATAACTTTAAATTTATAATCCATATAATATCTTCTTTGGTGTCTTTCCACTGGATTGTTAAATCCATCACCCATAATAGGGTAAAATAACATGCTGGTGCAACAGTTTGTTCAAAATCTTCAATCATCTTCTGCCCCCATCAGTAGTAGATATCCTCGTATATATATAAAAGTAAAAACAACCACCCGAGTGACATTATAATTATATCCATATAGTTATAGTTGTGGTATTCATCAGGATTGTTGATTCCCATCATCCTAATGGGTAACATCCAGATCTTCTGCAAGCCCCAGCGTGACTCTCTTGCCTTGTAACTCAAAATAATTATAATATATTTACCAGTAAAAGAAATCCAGAGTAGATAATTCAAATCCAACAAGGTAAGGCTCTTTTCACATCCCAAAATCACGGCATTACAGAGATCTGCCACAATCCTCAGGATAGTATTAAACAATTGTTCGCCTCCACTATCTTTTCAGATATTCATTCATTTTTTAAAGTCCCTGGCTTCACTGTTGCTTGGTTTAGAAACTGCTGTTTCTATGAGATCTATTTCTTTTCTTTTTCTTTTGCGGGTTGAATTTCCATCCTCGTTTCGTGCCTACCAATTGTGTGTCGGCTGATCGATTTTCATTCTGCTTTATGAGTTGATTTTGTTGGGTTAGTTTTGTCATCTCATCTTTCTTCTCCATCACTTGTATATCAACTGGTTGATTTGCGCACTTGTCTGTGACTTGATGGTTCATCACATTGGAGTCGGATGACACTGCTCTCTTATTTATAGACAGTCCAGCTGGGGTATCCAGGGAGTCCAAAGACAATTTATCCACCACAGCCTCTGTAATTTGATGTTTTCCTTTTGTTTCCAACTCCTTTTGCTTATCCTGTATTGTGCCTAAAGATGTTAAGTTCATTTTTAAAATTTTTTGATAAAATTCTTCCGCTTTTTCAACAGTGTTCAGTTGATATCTTACTCCTTGGTGTCTCAATATTAAACCAACTGGGGCATCCCACCTAAATAGGATATTTCTTTTTTTTAATTCAGTCACTAGAAAGCCAAATTTCTTCCTCTCCATTAGCATCTTAGTCGGGAGCTCCTTAAAAATCCAAATCTTTCTTCCATGAAATTGCAAAGTAGAATTAAAAGAGTTCTGCACAATATTATTCCTAATTTCTTTATCTGTAAAATAGATCACCACATCTCTAGGCAATTGCCTTTGCTTTGCCAACCAGGAGTTTATTCTGTAAATTCTATCAATCCTGCAATACACTTCATCAGGTTGAACCTTTAAAATCCCAGCCAGAATTTCAGAAGATATTTTCCTTAAGTCATCTCTATTATTTTCCTGCAGACCTCTCAGTCTAATTGCATATTCTGTAAAATTATATTGAATCATTAAAACTTCTCTTTCAATCCTCTGTTGCACATTTTCTTCATTACCAGTCTTTTGGTCAACCTCCATTTTAGGTTTGTCTTCTGAGCTATTATCCTGAATGTTTACCAAATCCTTTTTAATTTTTTGAATCTTGTCATCCAAATTCTCCTCAGTTTCCTTCATTTTAGACTCTAATAATTTAGTCTTTGCATCCACCCGAATCAGAAAATCTGATAAACCATTAGCTGTATTTAAAATCTTTCGAGGAGCGTCCAGCGGGGACAAACAGCAAACCGGAAGCCGCCACAGTTTTGATTTGATTAAATCTGGGGGACTTTTTTAGAAGGCTTTGTGGAGGTGGGAGAGGAAAAGGAACTTCCCTCTTCAGAAAAACTAGCTTATGTGGCAGGATGGCCTCAAAGAAGCAGGAAGGCAAGCCACCAGGGGGGGGATCCCCCACACGCAAACATGAAACGCAGATTTCTTCTGCTCAACAGTTACAAACTCAGAAAAAAGATTTTGATATGGGAGATTTAAAAGAATTTATTTCAAAAATTTTGGATGATAAATTTCAAAAAGCCCAACAGGAAATAGATGATAAACTTCAAAAGTCTCAACAGGAAATTATGCAGGAAATGAAACAGAATCAAAATAAGGTGACCAAAAAAATATCAGATGTGGCGTCTGGCCTGGCAGAATTTATTATTAAAGTTGATTCAAAAGTGGATGAATTTAAATCAGAAGTCAATGTTAAGATGAAAGATAATGATCACAAATTTTTTGATGTTGATGATAAAATGCAGAGAGTTGAAAATGAAATTGTTATGATGCAATTCAGGGCAATGGAATTCGCTATACGGCTTCGAGGAATTAGAGAAGAGGACAGACAGGATTTGAGACAGGTCTGTGCTGAGGCCTTGGCTGTGATTCTAAAAATTAATCCTGATATGGTTTTTTACAAAATAGACAAAATTTACAGAGTGAATTCCTGGGTGGCCAGACAAAGACAATTGCCTAGAGATGTGGTCATATATTTTACGGATAGAGCAATAAGAAATGATATCCTGCAAAAATCTTTTCATACTTCTGTGTAAGTGGGGGGTTCGCAAATTACAGTTTACAAAGAGTTACCACCTAAAATGTTGAAATCCAGAAAAGACTTTGGCTTTCTTGTTAAAGAATTGCAAAACTATCAGATACCATTTCGGTGGGATGCTCCAACTGGTATAATTCTGAGATATAAGGGAGAGAGATATCGTTTGAATACTGTGGAGAAGGCGGAGCAATTTTACACTAACATCTTTAAAGAAAGAACACCATCTCCACGTACATCTACAGTTCTGGAGATTAAGGAGAGTGATAAGAAGCAACTTCAACAAGAACCGCAAGAACAGTCTAAGCAGGAATCAGAGGAATTGAAGGGCGCTGAAGGAGGTTTTTTGGATGAGCCTTTGTTGGAATCTTCTCCAATTCTGGAGCCGGTCTGGATGGCTGAAGTTAAGGATCAGCGTATAACCCGAGCAAAATCCAAGCAACTTAAAGAAAAACAACAACAGGAAAGACAAGATAAAAAGGGAGCTAAGAGTACTACACAAGAGACTGGAGACATGGGGAATGCAGGATCAAAGATTCCGGAAGACATCCGGTTATTCTGCTCTTTGCTCCAGAAAGATAATGATGATGATTAAATGCTTATCTTGGAATGTGAATGGGTTGAACTCAGCACAGAAAAGGAAGAAAGTATTTGCATATTTGAAACAATTTAATAATGATATAATTTGTTTACAAGAAACGCATATTACAGTTCAAGATCAAAACTATTTGAAAAATTCCAAATTAGGAACACACTTTATATCTTCAACTAACCAAAAAAAGAATGATGTGGTTATTTATGTAAATAAAAAATTAACAGCCAAACTTATAGAAGCAGATCAATATGGTAGGTTTGTAGCAATTGAACTATTTTCAGCAAATGGCCAAATTCTTTTGATTGGAATTTATGCTCCCAATCAACAATAGGACCACTTTTACAAAATGCTACATACTAAAATACTACAATGGGATTATAGATCTATTTTAATTATGGGAGACTGGAATGGAGTAATTGATTCTAAATTAGATAAAAAGACTTTGGCGAAGTCAAGGATTAGACTACCACAGACTTTTTTTGATATGAAAGAAGACTTGGAAATAAAAGATATTTGGAGAATACACAATCCAAAAGAACTGGATTATACTTTTTTTCCTGATAGACATAGATCCTTCTCTAGGATTGATTTCATTTTGTTGTCAGATGATTTACTTGTCAGGACAAAAAGAACAAAGATTTTGCCAAGAACTTTGACTGACCATAGCCCAGTATGGATAGAAATTGAGATAAGTAAGACTGAGAGACGCTCTTGGAGATTAAATGAAAACTTGTTCAGATATGAAAAAAATATAACAGAACTTAAAAAGTACTTGAAAGAGTTTTTTGAAATGAATCTGAATAAAGGCACTCCAATGGAAATTGTCTGGGATGCAAGCAAGGCTTATATGAGAGGGGTGCTTATTTATATGAACTCTAAACACAGATTGATTCGACAAAAGAAAAGACTTGAATTGGAAGCAGAAATAAAAAATAAAGATCAGTTACTTATTAAAAACCCAACAGATGAAAGAATACGTGGTGTTATAAAACTTTTGAAAGATCAATTCCAAATGCTTATGCCGGAACAAGTTGCAACAAATTTACAATATGCGAAGCACAATACATTCTGCAATGCCAATAAACCGGGCAGGTGGTTGGCCTACACACTGAGGAAAAAACAGAGTATACGGACTATTGATAGTATCGATATTGGAGGGAAAGAAATTTTTCAACAGAAATTAATTAAAGAAGCTTTTCTCGACTACTACACTAAATTATATGCTAAAGAGGAGGTGCAGAATGGACTTATAGAAAAATATTTAGATAATAAAAGAGTTATAAAAATTACTGACCAACAAAAGGAAAGAATGAATTATCCTATAACAGAGGAGGAGATAATAGCAGCAATTAAACAACTAAAAACAGCTAAAGCTCCTGGAACAGATGGTCTGACTGCAGTGTACTATAAAACTTTGCAGGCAGAAATGGTGGAACAACTCAGAGACTTATTTTGTAATATACAACAAGGAAGAAAAATACCCCCATCATGGACAACAGCTTATATTTCTTTGATACCAAAAGAGCAAGCAGGTCCTAAAAAACCGGAGAATTACAGACCAATATCTCTTCTGAATACGGATTATAAAATTTATGCAAAAGTATTAGCCAACAGATTGATGCCAGTAATTCAAAAGGTGATTCATGATGATCAAGCGGGATTTATCAAGGGTAGATACATGAAGGACAATGTAAGGCAAGTAATAGATTTATTGGAATATCTTGAGAAGAATAAACAGATCCCTGCAGTGCTGGTTTTCTTGGATGCAGAGAAGGCCTTTGATAGAGTGGATTGGAATTTTCTATTAAAGACTTTAAAAAAGATGGACTTTGGGGACCAATTTATACAGGCGGTTTCAGCAATTTATCAAGAGCAAAAGGCACAGATTATTATCAATGGAAGTTTGACAACAGAGTTTAAAATCAAAAAAGGAACAAGACAGGGATGTCCGTTGTCCCCACTTCTATTTATTTTAACATTAGAAGTCTTGTTAAATACAATACGGGACTCTAATATCTTGAAAGGTATAATGATAAGGCAAGAGGACTACAGAATAAAGGCATTTGCAGATGATCTGGTTGTTACCCTAACACATCCAATGGAATCAATAATCCAGATGAAGGACATTATACAAGACTATGTTAAAGTTTCAGGTTTTAGACTGAACCAGAAAAAAACAAAGATGATAGTCAAAAATATGACTCAAGATCGTAAACACGAGCTTGAAAGAAGGGCAGGTTTTGAGATTGTACCAAAGGTAAAATATCTAGGAGTTCAGGTTGCAGAATCAAACACAAAATTGTTTCAAAATAACTATGAGGTGTTGTGGCGAGAGGTGCAGAAAGATATGGAGACTTGGAAAAAACTGCACCTGTCTCTACTTGGAAGAATAGCAGCAATTAAGATGAATATTTTGCCAAGATTTCTTTTTTTGTTTCAAATGATTCCGGTGCTTAAAAATTATAAACAATTGAAATTGTGGCAAACTGGAGTGAATAAGTTTGTCTGGAACGAGAAAAAGCCGAGAGTGAAAATGAAAATTATGCAAGATGTTCCAGAAAGGGGAGGTCTTAAACTTCCAAACCTACAGTTATATTATGATGCAGCAGCTTTGACTTTAACAAGTGATTGGTTTGGAGGAAAAAAGACTGGAATATTGAACGCAGAAAGTTTTGATTTGGAATTTGGATGGCATGCCTACTTATTTTATGATAACAAAGTGGATAAAGTATTTAAAAGCCATATACTTAGAGATTCTTTGTTGAGAGTTTGGAAGAAGCACCAACTCAAATGGGATTATAAAATACCGCTATGGCTGGATCTTGGTCATACTTTGTGGAATACAAATATAATGTCACTCGGGGGGTTTTTATACAAAGAGGTTCTTTTTACAGATGTGGGCAGATGGCAGCTGAAGACATTACAGACGCTGTTGGCTGAAGGGATTAATTTAACTTGGTTACAATATAATCAATTGCAATTGAGATGGAAAGAGGACCAAAAAACTGGTATTATGATGCATGAGGAAGAATTGGTTAGACACATAAAAGAGAAAGGTCCAATGCATATTAAAAGACTTTATAATGTTTTGTTAGAAAGGGATTCAGAAACTGAATTAGTTAAAGATTGTATGATTAAGTGGGCACAAAATTTTGAGGAACCAGTGATGTTGGAAACATGGGAAAAAAATTGGGTTCAGAACGTTAAATTTACACAGTCGCAGAATTTGAGGGAAATTTTTTATAAAATGTTTTATAGATGGCATTTAGACCCAAAAAAATTGTCGTG
Organism: Arizona elegans; assembly: GCA_022577455.1. NCBI lineage: Eukaryota > Metazoa > Chordata > Lepidosauria > Squamata > Colubridae > Arizona > Arizona elegans. The sequence goes on along the minus strand of JAKOOJ010000006.1, from coordinate 48,899,660 downwards.
TATGTACCCTAATGTTCAGCCTAAATGTTGGAGATGTGATTGTTCAGATGCTACATATTATCATGTTTGGTGGACCTGTAGGAAAGTCAAGGCTTTTTGGATAAAAATTTGGTGGGTCATGCAGAACGTTTTGAAGAAAAAAATTCAATTTTCTCCACAATTGTTTTTATTGGGTATAGTTAAGGGTTTTACATTGGGTGAAACAAAATTGATATTGTACATGATAACAGCAGCAAGATTGTTGATAGGTAAATACTGGAAAAATGAAGCATTGCCCACGATCGAGGAATGGACTTTGAAGATGGCCAGTTTTGCAGAGATGGCGAAGATTTCAGCATATTTAAAAGATTGTTCACAAGAGACTTATGAATGGGAATGGAAAAAGTGGATAGATTATGTTCAGAACAAATATCAAACTAGGAAGTATCAAATAGCTTTTATTTGAAAATGTTATATTAAGATAGAAATATTTTAATGTAATGAAGATGAAAATTTATTTCAAAATGTTATATTAAGATAGAAATATTTTAATGTAATGAAGATGAAAATTTATAAGGGGGAGGGAGGGGTTCAAGTTTTATATAAGTTTTATATAAAGGAGGGTTTTTCCTTTTACCTGATATGAGTATATTGTGTGGAAGTCCGGGGGGGAGAGGAGGGTTAGGGTGGGTTAGGGAGGTTGGGAAGTTTGGGGTGGGTTGAGGGGGGGGGGAAAGGGGTGAAAATGTAATTGTAAAACTTTTGCAATAAAAAAAAGAGTATTAATATAGATAAATTTACAACGTTATATATCTAAAGACTTGTAGGTTATAAAAGTCAAATATCAACATAGACAACAAATTTAAAGATAAGACAAGTAAGTTAGTGTATGAAATTTTGGGAAAACTTAAAACAAAGAGTAAAAATGACAAGCCCAGGCACAACAACCATAACCAAAATAAACAAGAAAATAACCTTGAACCAGACATCTCTTTCAGCATCTCTTGCACAGCAAAGATCAATAGATACCATGTTAGGAAAAGAAAAAGAAAAGGCAATCTCCACTTCCAGCATACAAAACATCCAATGAGTATTAGTGATGATCCAGGAAGGAATGAACAAGACACAAGAATCTATCGCGAACCACGAGGAAACAAAAAGAAACCATGAGGATTTGAAGTCAGATGTGGGAGAAATAAAAAATAATATCAAGAAAATGGATGAGAGAATAGAAAAATACAACAGAATATTGCGAAAAACAAACAAAGGATTCAAAAGGTGGAAGTAAAAATGGAACAAACGGACAAGAAGATAGAAATGCTGGAACAAAATCAGGTATCAATCAACAGAAAACTGGAAGAATCGATCACATATCTGGAAATGGAGAAGGCTTCCTTTTATCTTATCTGTATCTTATCTTCCTTTTACATCGCGGAAAGTAAAGATGAAGATATAGGAGAGATAATCACAGAGATTCTGGGAGAAACAACACAAAGAGACAAAGAAGATATTCAAAGGGACATTGACGAGGTCTATAGAGTGCATACCAATTACGCCCGCAGGCACAAATTGCCAAAAGAGGTGCACGTCAGATTTACTAAAAAAAACCATAAAGGAAGAAATCTACAAAAAGATGAGAGATGAGGCAATTCAATATAAGTGAAAGGAGATAATAATACTCAGACGGATTCCAAGAAGAGTAAGGGAACAGAGGAAAATCTATAACTTCTTAACAACACAATTGAACAAATACAAAATGATGTTTCGTCGGCTGATACCAGAAGACATTTTAGTATCGTGGCAAGAGAAGAAATTTAGGATTGATAGCCTAGAAAAAGCCCAGGAGTTCTTTGATCATCATTTCGTGCCAGAAGAAGACCAGGAAAGTAGAGAAGAACTGGAGAATAAAAACCAAAAGGAACACCTTACAGAAGAAATGGAAGGAGAACAAGAAGAAAGGAAAAGATTGGAAAGGGAAAGAATGGAGAGGGAGGGAGCGAGGGGAAAAACACAAATCATAACAAGAAGCACAAAAAGACTAAGGACAACAAATAGATAGGAAGAAAGATGGAACAGGAAATAAAAATGATTTCAATCAACATAAATGGACTAAATGGACCAGCCAAGAGAACCCAGACATTCACAAAATTACAAAAATTGGAGATGGATATTATAAATTTACAGGAAGTCCATATCAAGAAATAACACCAAAAATATGAGAGAACCAAAGACTAGGAAAGTTATACACTTCATTAGCAGAACAAAAAAACAGAGGAATTGCTGTTTATATTAAAGAACACTTGAAAACAAAACAAATATATACGGATGAAGATGGAACGGTCTTGATGATCGAGATAAAAACAGAATTAAAAACAATATTATTGATTTCAATCTATGCCCCAAACGGAAACTAAAATGAATTCTTTAAAAACTTACATGATGAAGTAAAAGATTTGGAGTATGAGAACGTTTGCACTATAGGGGACTTTAATGCAATCATGAATATGGAAAAAGATTACCGGAGCAACAAGAAAAATAAAACTATGAAAAAGACACTCCCAGATACTTTTAAAGAAATAGCACAGGAACTATATCTTCCAGACGTCTGGAGGGAGGTTAATAAAGGAAAAAAACAGTATACATTCTATTCTAGCCTGCACCAATCATGGTCTAGAATAGACATAGTCTGGATGACGGCAGAACTCAGAAAAGACATAGAGGAAGTAGAAATATTGACAAATACTTGGGCAGACCACAATCCGGTAAAAGTAATATGGAAAGGATATCGAAGAAAGAGAAGATGGATGGTGAACAAGGAAATATTAAAAGAAAAAGATTACTCACAGATGATTGAAAAAGAAATGAACATTTTCTTCAGTATAAATATAAAAGAACAACCCTCTCTCCAAAACCTATGGGATACGGCAAAAGTCTATATAAGAGGCCTGACAATCACATATATGGCAAAGAAAAATAAAGATAAACAACAAATAAGAGACAATTCGTTAAAGGAACTTAAAAAAATATGAATCCGAGCTGCAGAAAGAACCTCAAAACAAAATAATTAAAGGAAAAAATAAGTTTAACAAAACACAAAATAAATCTGATCACACAAACAGAATTAGCAAGGAAAATCAAATTAGCAAAACAGAACCATTTCAAACATGCAAATAAAACAGGACACTGGCTGGCATACAAACTGAAAAAAGAAAAAGAGAAGAGAACAATCACCAACTGCAAGACGACACAGGAGAGATATACTATAGAAATGAGGACAAGAAGAATATAGCAAAAACCTTTTTCCAAAATGTATATGAGCAAGAAGAGATCCTGGAAGAAAACATTAAAAAATACTTAAATAAGACAAATACCCAAGGATTAGAAGAAACACATAGAGAGCTATTGAACAGAACAATTACTATGACAGAATTAAAAGAGGCAAAGAAAAAAAAAACAAAAAAAAAAAAAACCCTAGGACCAGCTGGCATACCGGCAGAATTCTACAAAACATGTCAACCACCAATAGACGAGATTTTACTTGAAACCTTCAACGAGGCACTCTTGAAAGCTACAATTCCCAAATCCTGGACTGAAGCTATCATCACTCTTACTTCAAAGGAAGAAACAGATCAAGCACAAATTAAAAACTGCAAGCCAATATCATTATTAAATGCAGATTACAAACTATTTACACTAATCATCACAGAAAGATCAAAAAGAGTAATAAATGAGTACATTCACCCAGATCAGAATGGCTTCCTTCCTAAAAGACAAATAAAAAACAATATGAGATTAATAATTGACGTTTTGGAATACTACGAAAAAAAATCAGATAAAGAATTGGCATTAATTTTTTTTGGATGCACAGAAGGCATTCGATAACTTAAATTGGAAATTTCTTATATTACAATTGGAAAACATGAAATTCGGCGACAAATTATTTAACATGATAAAGAAGATTTACTCCTCCCAAACCACAAAAATAACAATAAATGGAGACATGACAGAACAATTCATAATATCAAAAGGAGTGAGACAGGGATGCCCTCTATTCCCCCTGTTGTTCATATTATCATTAGAAACATTGTTAAATGAAATTAGAAGGGACAAAGAAATAAAAGGATTGAAAATAAAAAAAGAGGAGTATAAGCTCCAAGCTTTTGCTGATGACATGGTATTTATTATAGAACAGCCATTACTAACAGGAACCAAATTATTAGCAAGAATAGAAGAATATGGGAGGGTAGCCGGACTTAAAATTAATAAACAAAAAACAAAGGTCTTAACAAAAAACCTTATAAACCAACAAGAGAAGGAATTAGAAGATAAAATGGGAATACAAATGACAAAAAAGGTAAAATATTTAGGAATATGGCTCACCAATAAAGTATCGTCAATCAGAGAACATAATTACATTAAACTGACAAGACAGATAAAAAAAGATTTAGAAATTTGGAGTAAGTTACAACTATCCTTCCTTGGAAAGATTGCCTCGATTAAAATGAACGTACAACCTAGAATTTTATATCTGTTTCAAGTAATTCCAATAAAACAGGGGAAGGATTTCTTCAAAGACTTTAACAAACTGATTGCAAACTACATCTGGCAGGGGAAGAAAGCAAGGATCAAAATAAAGCACCTACAGGACACAAGAGACAGAGGAGGACTAGCACTACCGGACTAGGAAACGTACTATAAAGCAGCATCACTGATTTGGATTAAGGACTGGATAGAACTCAAAAATAAAAGAATACTAACATTAAAAGGTTTTGACTTACAAAGAGGATTGCATGCATTTTTGTGGGAGGGAAAAGATAAACAACATGGATATTTCCAACAACATATCATTAGAGAAGCATTGTTTCAAACCTGGCGGGAGATAAAAAAAAAATACACTATGATAAAATACCAGAATGGCTATCGACTATGGAGGCACAGATTTACCCCAATGCTATGGACATTGATAAAATGAAAACCTATAAAGATCTGTTAAACAACCAAGAGGAATTAAGATCAAGGCAAGAATTGAAAGAAATGGGTACAGACATTGATTGATGGCCGTATTTACAAATAAAATCTAGGTATAAGATAGATTCGGTACAATTTGGATTCCAAAAAGGGCCATATGAATTAGACAAAATTTTACAAGGAAATGATGAATTGATAACAAAAATTTATAATTACTTATTAAGATATAAATTAGAAGAGAAGTGGTTAAAGAAAATGTGATAATTTCGGTGAAAAATTTCGGATATAACATTGAATTGGAAAAATGGGAAAAATTATGGAATATAAATTATAAACTAACAATGTCTGTATCCTACAAAGAGAACATGTACAAATGTTCTATAGGTGGCACCTCCCACCAGCCTGATTGGCAAGAATGTTCCCAAACACCTCCCCAACATATTGGAAATGCAAGCTTCAAAAAGGAACTTATTACCATATGTGGTGGTCCTTTCAGAAAACAAAACAATTTTGGCAAATGATTAGAATACAAATAGAGGAAATCATACACCAAAAAATTGAAATGAGGCCAGAAACAGTTTTATTAGGAATAATTACAGGGCAATAGGAAAAAGAAATAAAATATTTAATCATCCATATATTAACGGCAGCACGAGTAGTTTTTGCCCAGAATTGGAAGAATAAGGATACACCAACAGAAGATAAAATAATTAGTAAAATTATGGAATGTGCAGAAATAGACAAACTTACAAGAGACCAAAAAAAGTTCTTGAGAGACATGACAAGCCTTTCATCAACGGTATTAAAAACAGGGGAGAAGATTACCTCCAATCCTATGATAACTATGACTTCACCAGCAATGCAGAGATCAACAGAAGGGCTGTCCAAAACAGAAAAATCTATGGTGATACCGACTATGCAAGCCATGCAATCGACCCTGACAATAATCCAAGACACCATGCTGAAGATGCAAGAAAAGATGACCAATAACCGCAAAGAGCTAAAGACGGATATCCAAGCCCTAGACCACAAGATGAATGAGATACAAGAATCAATACACAGCAATGAACAAAGGATAAAAAAGGTGGCAACCAGGGTGGAACAAAATGAGAAGAATTTGGATTCAGTAGACCAGAAATTGATGGCACAGAATAGAGAGCTAGAGTACTTGATAATCCACTTAGAGATGGATAGAGCGTCCTTTTACCTACGCTTTCAAAATATAGTAAAAGATAAAGAGGAAGACCTGGGGCAAGTGATGGCCAAATTGATTGCAGAAATATTACAACAAGACAAGCAGGAGATAATCAAAGAATTGGATGAAATTTATAGAGTACAGACCAATTATGCCAGAAGGAATAGGCTACCCAGGGAAGTCCATGTCAGATTCGCAAGGAAAAAAGTGAAGGATATATTGTACAACATGTCAAGAGAAGAATGGGTGACATATAGAGGGAAAGAGGTGATAATTTTGAAACAGGTTCCTAGGAGGGTGAGGGAAGTAAGAAGGGACTATTGATTTTTAGCCATACAAATAAATAAAAGGAGCATCCTGTTCAGATGGATACTCCCAGAAGGCATGTTAATTACCTGGCAGGGGAAGGAAATCAAAATAGAAAGTCTGATAGTAGCACAAGGCTTCCTTGACTAATTGAGAGGAACGGAGGAGGAACAAAGTAGCAAGGAAGAAATAGAAGCAATAACACTAGAAGAGGAAACCCTCCACCAACAGAACTCTAAAGAAGGTACCCCGGAGAAGAAGGAAATAGAAGAAAAGGAAAGGAAAGAGACAAAAGGGAAGAAACAAAGACCTCAAAGAACTACACGAGCAAACAGGAACTAAAGCTGGACAAGAAAATCAGAAATGAATGACTGGAAACTAATATCAATTAATGTTAACAAATTAAATGATAGTAGAAAGAGAAAAAAATACTTATATAATTAGCTCAGCAGAATGCAGACATAATATGCCTTCAGGAAACCCATATAAGAAAAGAAGATGAAAAGAAATTTGGAAAAACTTTTACTTCATTGGCGTAAAAAAAAGAGGGGAGTAGTAATATATGTTAAAAAAGGGATTGTAGCAGAGTTAAAATATAAGGATACTAAGGGGAGAATACTAATGATTAAGATAATGAGAGGGAACTCTCCAATATTATTGGTAGTTATATATGCCCCAAACAAAAAGCAGGGGGAATTTTTCAGAAAACTCCATGAGCAAATAAGTAAACAGGAGTACAGTAATATCTGTATAACAGGAGATTTTAATGGGATAGTAGACTCTGATAAGGACCATAAGAGTGGCAAAGACAAAAAAAAAAAGGATAAATTACCAAAAACTTTTTTCGATTTTAATGGACAAATTGAACTTTGTAGATATCTGGCGGATTTTACACCCGAATAATAGACAATATACCTTTTACTCGAATCCCCAAAAATCGTGGTCAAGAATTGACATGACATGGGTTAGTAGGAATCTGGGAATGGAAATAAAATCTACAGAAATAACAGCAAATATATGGGCAGACCATAATCCTTTAGAAATAAGGTGGGAAAATCTACAGAGGAAGAAACGGAAGAGATGGAGGTTAAATACGCAACTCTTGAGGGATAAAGAATATCTGGTGAGGGCTTCCAGTTTGGCTTCTGTCATCGCTAGATGGTCTTTTGGGACCACCACCCCCGCCCGTAAAGAGCCGCCTTTACAGCTGAGAGGTGGCTCAAAAAACTCCGTTTCCTTAAGGAAATGTGAGGTGAGCCGGCGAGAGCAGGTAGAGCCCTCTGCGAAGTCCCCAGAGGTTTTTTTTTACTCTTGGGGAGGAAGCAGAATGAGGCTTCCTATCCAGCTCGCCGCTGCTCCGGGCTTTGGGAGAACTCTGCGCTTTGCAAAGCTAGACGATGTGACCAACCTAATTAGCGAAAACTAACATTGCTTGAATAAGCAGGATGAAATCCGGATTTGGGACTCTAAATCGCAAGTATTTGTAACAACCCTATGATTGATTTTAAGAATGAAGAAAGAGTGAAAAGGGAAAAAAAAGTTTAAAATGGCGGCTGGCTGAGGCTTGAGAAGAAAGCTGAAAGCGAAAGTCTTTCTGTTTGAATGGCTTAATATGTTACAAAGTATTTGAAGCAATAGCGCTGGCTACAAGAGAAGAGAAAAATTTCTGTTTCATGCTTCTTCCTTTCTTAGAGACTTGATATTGATATTGTGTGGAGAGAAGACTTTTTCTTTAAAAAGAGTCTGTTTGTGTGGCAGGATGGCGTTAAAACTGACAAAGCCAGACAACCAAGCTGTGGGGGGGCTCCCCCATTTATAAATCACAAGAGCAATTTTTGAGCTCGCAGATGCAGAAGAATGGTTTTAAAGATTTAAAGGAATTAGTTGTGGAGGAGTTGGCAAGACATGATGAGATTATGAACCAGAATCTTGAAAAATTTAGACAGGAAATTAAAGAGTTGGTCCAACAAAAGTATGATAACCTGAAGCGCTATCTTGTAACAGCTTTGAAAAGCTTTTCAGAAGTAATTATAAAGATGGATAAAGATATCAATTTAGAAATAGAGTCTAAAATGAAGGAAGCTGATTATAAAATTCATAATCTGGATAATAAAATTGAAAATGATTTGACAATGATTCAAGAAAATAGCTCAGAAGTAGAGTCTAAAATGAAGGAAGCTGATCACAAGATTTACAATGTAGATAATATAAAGCAAAGGATTGAAAATGAAGTTACAATGATGCAATTTAGATCCATGGAATTTGCGATCAGAATGAGGGGAATACAGGAAAATACCAGAGAGGACTTGAGAAAGATGTCTGCTGAAGTTCTGGCTGTGATTTTAAAGGTCAGCTCTGAAGAAGTATTCTGTAAGATTGATAAGGCCTATAGAGTAAATTCTTGGGTGGCAAAGCAAAGACAATTGCCTAGAGATGTGGTGATTTATTTTACTGATAAAGGAATAAGAAATGATATTGTGCAAAAGTCTTTTAACTCCACTCTAGAAATGAATGGAATGAAGATCTGGATATATAAAGAGCTGCCATCCAAGATGTTAAAAGATAGAAAGGACTTTGGATTTTTGGTGACTGAGCTAAAGAAACAAAACATCCCATTTAGGTGGGATGCTCCAGTTGGTATAATATTGAGATATCAAGGAGAAAGATATCAATTAAACACTGTTGAAAAAGCGGAATAATTTTACTACAAGGTTTTTAAAATGGGCCCAACATCTCCACGTATGTCATCAGTGTCAGGAATACAGGAGGGGGATAAAGAAAAGCAAAATGAACAAGAGATTGAAACTCAGGCTAAGCAGATGGAGATGGAGGTAATGGAAAAACGACAAGTTATAGAGGGCTTTTTGGATGAGCCGCTTTTGGATTCTCCTTCAGAGGCTATAGCTGGATCACCTACAAATATAAGAGAGGCAGCTTTGGATCTCAATTTGATGTCTTATCAAGTTACAGACCAGCATGTAATTCAATCAGCTGACATACAAGTCCTAGAAAGGCAACCAGGGTGGAGATCTAAACCACAACAAGTTAAGAAAAGAAGAAGCAGGTTCTACAAAACTAAAAAATTGTAAACTACAATTCTTTTTTAGCCAACAGATTAATGCCAGTTATTTAAGAGATGATTAAATATAATAAGCGGGATTTATAGAAGGCTGATACATGAAAATATAGCTGAGGCAAATTACAGACTTATATTATTTTGAGAAGAATAACAGATCTCTGCAGTGCTAGTGTTTTGGGGATGTGGAAGATGGCCTGTGATTGAGCGGATTGGAACCTTCTATTTTGGACTCTCTGAAAAATGGATTACGTATATGTTGAGCTATAAGGCTAGAGAACTATGGAATTGGGGCATGCAGATGATCTGGCTGTTACCCTAACGTGGTTGTCGGAATTAATAATCTAGACAAAAGACATTACAGAAGATACCATATGGAATATAAATATAAAGTCACTCGGGGGGGGGTTATATACAGAAATACTTATTAATGATGGGGGCAGATGGTAATTGAAGATACTGAATATACTGTTGGAAGCAGGACTTGATGTTACCCTAACATGGTTGATGGAATTAACAATCTAGTTGAAAGACATTACCGAAGATACTATATGGAATACAAATTTAAAGTCATTTGAGGGTTTTATTTATATATGGAAATATCTTTTAGTGATATGGGCAGAAGAATAAAGATATTAAATATATTATGTATGGTAGACCTGTAGGAAAGTGGGTGAAATAAAATTGATATGGTACAAGGTGATAGGTAACGTTACTGATTGCTTAGTTTAGGAAAAGGGATGTTATGTTTAGATATTAATATACTTAAAAGATTTGAATTAAGAGATATACATATGGGGGTGGAGGAAATGGGTAGATTATGAGTAGAATAAATGCCAAATTAGGATTTATTATATAGTTTTATAGCTGAATGCTGTTTTGAAATGTATAATATACGGGGGACATAATAATAATGTTAGAAAGAAATGTTTAGCACATAGGGGGTGTAAAAGGGTGGTAAAGTATTAGATAATGTGATATTAATTTGGATTTCATCTTGTAGAAGCCATGGGGGGAGGGGAGGGGGAGGGGGGGTTAGGGAGTGGGGGGGAGGGGGAAAAATTTGTATTTGAAAAACTTTTTCAATAAAAAAAAAGAATATCAGGTGAAACTTGAAAAATTAGAATATCGTGCAAAAGTTCATTTATTTCAATAATGCAACTTAAAAGGTGAAACTAATATATGAGATAGACTCATTACATGCAAAGTGAGATAGTTCAAGCCTTGATTTGTCATACTTTTGATGATTATGGCTTACAGCTCATGAAAACCCCAAATTCACAATCTCAGAAAATTAGAATATTACATGAAATCAATAAAATAAGAATTGTACATAGAACAATATCGGACCTCTGAAAAGTATAAGCATGCATATGTACTCAATACTTGGTTTGGGCCCCTTTTGCATCAATTACTGCCTCAATGTGGCATGGCATGGATGCTATCAGCCTGTGGCACTGCTGAGGTGTTATGGAAGACCAGGATGCTTCAATAGTGGCCTTCTGCTCTTCTGTATTGTTCAGTCTCATGTCTCTCATCTTTCTCTTGGCAATGCCCCATAGATTCTCTATGGGGTTCAGGTCAGGCGAGTTTTCTGGCCAATCAAGCACAGTAATCCCATGGTCATTGAACCAGGTTTTGGTACTTTTGGCAGTGTGGGCAAGTGCCAAGTCCTGCTGGAAAATGAAGTCAGCATCCCCATAAAGCTCATCTGCGGAAGGAAGCATGAAGTGCTCCAAAATCTCCTGGTAGATGGCTGCGTTGACCCTGGACTTAATGAAGCACAGTGGACCAAGACCAGCAGATGACATGGCTCCCCAAATCAACACAGACTGTGGAAACTTCACACTGGACTTCAAGCATCTTGCAGTGTGTGCCTCTCCATTCTTCCTCCAGACTCTGGATCCTTAGTTTCCAAATGAGATGTAAAAGTTTCTCTTATCAGAAAAGAGGACTTTGGACCACTGAGCAACAGACCAGTTCTTTTTTTCTTTAGCCCAGGTAAGACGCTTCTGACATTGTTTGTTGTTCAGGAGCGGCTTGATGAAGAATACGACATTTGAAGCCCATGTCCAGGATCCGTCTGTGTGTGGTGGCTCTTGATGTACTGACTCCAACCTCTGTCCACTCCTTGTGAAAGTCCCCAACACTTTTGAATGGCCTTTTCCTGACAATCCTCTCCAGGCTTTGGTCATCACTGCTGCTTGTGCACCTTTTTCTTCCACACTTTTCCCTTCCACATAACTTTCTATTAATGTGCTTTGATACAGCACTTTGGGAACATCCAACTTCTTTTGCAATTACCTTTTGAGGATTTCCCTCCTTATGGAGGGTGTCAATGATGGTTTTCTGCACAACTGTCAGTTCAGCAGTCTTTCCCATGATTGTGATTCCTAATGAACCAGACTGAGAGACCATTTAAAGGCTCAGGAACCCTTTGCAGGTGTTATGGCTTAATTAGCTGATTAGAGTGGGACACTTTGAGCCTAGAATATTGAACCTTTTCACAATATTCTAATTTTCTGAGATTGTGAATTCGGGGTTTTCATGAGCTGTAAGCCATAATCATCAAAAGTATGACAAATCAAGGCTTGAACTATCTCGCTTTGCATGTAATGAGTCTATCTCATATATTAGTTTCACCTTTTAAGTTGCATTACTGAAATAAATGAACTTTTGCACGATATTCTAATTTTTCGAGTTTCACCCGTATAGAAAAAGTTAAAGGAGAATTAAGATTATTTTTCAAAGAGAATGAAAATCAAGAAATGTCATGAGTAATTATATGGGACACAATGAAGGCATATTTAAGAGGGCTGGCCATATCATATAGTACACAAAAAACAAAGAAAAAAGGAAGGTACAGAAGGAACATCTAGAGAAATTGGGGGAGGCAGAAAGGAAATTGCAGCAAAATCTGGGGGATAAGGTGGCAAAAGAAAACTGGATGATGGCAAGACATAAATTGAATATTTTAGATGAGGAAGAATTGGCAATTAAAATAAAACGATCAAAACAATACTATTTCAAAAATGCTAACAAACCGGGCAGATGGCTGTCTTATAAACTAAAGAAGGAGAACGAAAAAGGACACAAAGGGAAACGTATTAAATAAAGAAGAGGATAAGATTGAGATTGCCCGGGAATACTACGCAGCCCTATATAAAGAGGAAGAAGTACCAAGAGAGAAAATCGAACAATACCTGGCAAATGAAGAACTCCCATTGATAGGAGAGGAAGAAAGGGATATGTTGAACAGAGAGGTTACAATAGAGGAACTGAAGACAGCAATTTCAAAACTTAAAAATAATAAGTCACCAGGTCCGGATGGTTTACCAGGAGAATTGTATAAATGTCTGAAGGAAATACTGTTACCCAAATTATTAGAAATTTGCAATGAGGTGCTGATGGGCTCCAAAATTTCAGATTCGTGGAGGGAAGCACATATCACGTTACTACCAAAAGAAGGTACCAATCCAAAACAAATACAAAATTATAGGCCAATTTCCCTTTTAAATTCGGATTACAAAATTTTTATGAGCGTAATGACAGAAAGAATAAAGAAAATATTAAATACCTTGATACATACGGATCAAAATGGATTCCTCCCAGGAAGGCAAATAAGAAATAATATAAGAATAGTGATTGACACCTAAGAATACTACGAAGCACACTCGGACAAGCAGATGGCACTAGTCTTCTTAGATGCCCAGAAAGCATTCAATAATTTAAATTGGGAATTTATGGTCAAACAAATTAAGAAAATGGAATTTGGAGAAAATGTTGAGAGAATGATAAGAACAATCTATGACAAACAAAGGGCGAGTATATTAGTGAATGGGGGCATGACCAACATATTTCAGATTAGGAAGGGGGTAAGACAAGGATGCCCTTTGTCACCATTACTGTTTATATTGGCTTTAGAAACTCTGCTAAGAAGAATTAGGAATAACGATGAAATAAAGGGACTGAAGATTAGGAGAGAGGTATACAAAACACAGGCATTTGCTGATGATGTGGTTCCATGGAGGAACCACTAGAAACAGGACAAAAAATTCTGGAGGAATTAGGTAGATATGGAGAAGTATCCGGATTTAATTTGAACAAAACCAAAACTAAAGTGCTGGTCAAAAATGTGATGGAAGAGACTTCCGGTTTGATTCCTGTTGTCGCCAGACGGTCTTTTTTCGGACTGCCAGCCCCGTCGCCTGTAAAGAGCCGCTTCGAGAAAGGAGAAGCGGCTTGGAAAACTCTGAATCCTAAAGGAATCGCGAGGAGAGCTGGCGAGAACAGGTAGAGCCCCTGTGAAGCCCCCAGACTGCTTTTTTTGCTTCTGGGGAGGAAACAGGTGAGGCTCCCTATTCAGCTCACCGAGGCTCTGGACTTCGGAGGCAATTCTACACTTTGTAGAACAAGACGGTGGGACCAACCTTTCCAGTGAAAACAAAGAGAATTTTCCAAATGAACAGGGTGAAACTGGGACTTGAACCTCAAAACAGCAAGTATTTGTGTTAGCCCTGTGCTTAAATTTAAGTGAAAGATTGAAAGTTTCTTGAAAATGGTGCCCGGCTTCAGCGCTAGGGAAAGCTGAAAGTGAAAGTGGATTTGCATAGTCATTCTAATACGCTACAAAGTAACACTGTTTGCAACAAGCGAAGAGAAAGGAAATTTTTTTTTAAGTAAGCCTGATTCTGACTTAATTTCATCTTTAACTTGATTAAACCTAGGGGAATTTTTTAGAGGATTTTGTGGAGGAAGAAAGGGAAAAAAGACTTCCTTCTTTGAAAAAGTTAGACTATGTGGCAGAATGGCCTCAAAACAAACCAAGGAAGAAGCGAAGGCAGCAGGGGGGGATCCCCCACTCATAAGCCACAACAGCCTCCTAGCCAGCAGAGCCAGAGAAAGGAGATTGATCTTGAAAACTTAAAAGAGTTTATTGCTCAGGCTTTGATGAGGCAAGATGAAAATATGGATGAGAAATTTAAAAAGTCTCAACAGGAAATTAAGCAGGAGATTAAAGAAATTAAAGAGGTGGTTCAAGAAAAATATGACAAGGTGACCAAAAAGTTAATGACAGTGGTGACTGGTCTGTCAGCTGCAGTTGTGCAAACTGATAAAAAAGTGGAAGAATATAGATTGGAGGTAGATGTTAAAATGAAGGAAGCTGACCATAAAATCTTTAATGTTGACAATAAAATGCAAAGGATTGAAAATGAGATGACAATGATGCAATTCAGAACTATGGAATTTGCTATAAGACTTAGAGGTATAAGAGAGAATACCAGAGAAGACCTGAGAAGGATCTGTGCTGATGCTTTAGCTGTGATGTTAAAGACTAGTCCTGAAGAGATTTTTTTGCAAGATGGATAAAGTTTACAGAGTGAATTCTTGGGTGGCTAAACAAAGACAATTGCCTAGAGATGTGGTGATATACTTTACAGACAGAAGAATAAGAAATGATATTTTGCAAAGGTCTTTTGTCTCTGCTGTGCAAGTGGATGGAAGGGAAATTGGAGTTTATAAAGAACTGTCACCTAAGATGTTAAAAGACAGAAAGGACTTTGGATTTTTAGTGACTGAACTAAAGAAACAGCAAATTCTGTTACGAGTAAATGCCTAACTGTGTATACACCATTGCATAGACTGACCCACTGATCCCTCCTCCCTCACTTAGCCCTTCCCATAACCCCTCCTTACCTTGACTCCACCTCCTCCATATATAAGGCTGTGCGCAGAAGTCCAGGACCAGTTCCAAATGAGTACCTGAATAGAAAGAAATAGAGTAAATAAATACATTGAACTCAAAGCCTATCGTGTCTGTGATTATTGGGCAAGATCCTTGGAAAACGTACTTATCAAAATGGTAGCAGAGGATGGTTATGCCCAATAAACAGAACCAAAATCGGAAATGGAAGGAAGGATGAACACAAGGTCCACCACCAGGCTGATGGCAGAGCTGGGGGAACCTGAAGGTGCCACCGCCAGAATCCCAACTGCCTTGGAGATGGAGGAACTGGACCAAACAAACAGAAGCGTGAGGCCAAAAGAAAGTGCAGCCAGGCACGCCAGAGACAGATCACCCGAGAGAGATGAACTAAAGGACATCATACAGAAAATGATAGACGCCTCCATAAGCAAGGATGAACTCATCGCGAAGCTCCGGGACCTTCTAGATGACCAGGGAGCAGCGATGAGCCCCCAGGAGCAAGACCACGAGGCTGCCAGACCAGTAAGACAGAGATACCCCCTGGCAGAGGCCCAAGACACAAACGGTTCCAGTTTCGCGCCATGCTCCCGGCGGCCATCTTGGGATGGCCACCAACCAATAGGGAGCCAGGATTCAAATCCAATGGCGCCAAATGAAAGAAACCCCAGCACAAATGGGGGAACAGCCAAAGTCATCCCAGAAGGGACACACCAAGGCATCTGGAGCTCGCCCCCCGAGCTCGAAGCCAGAAAGACACCAGAGGCCCCAGCAGCCACGATAGGCCCTGCACGCAACCCCTTCACGCCAGCCACACACCTCAGAGACACCGCCGTGAACCGAGGGAGCTACGGGGGGGCCATCGATGATAGCACACACCCCCAGATACTCCACACAATGACCAACCCCCACGAAGACAACCGCAGGGCACCAACTACGTTTGAATCATGCAGATGGCAGGACTCGAACCCAGCACCTGCAGCACCAAGCATAAGAGGCCCGAGGGGAAGAGGCCACACCTACTACTCAACCCCCATGCGGCCTCTGCCCGGCCTACTCATGTGCCCAGGGACCAGCAATCAAGGATTGGGACCCACCGCAGCCGCCACGCCTCAGAACCCCAGAAGTCCTCGACTTACGACCGCCTCGCCTCCTCGGCTCTCTCCAGCCCCCTGCATGGATCCGGACGCCCAGCGATGGATGCCTGCCTCCAGAGATGAAGCCGGACACCCCAGGAGTGAGATGGGACCCCCAACTGGAGGCCTAGGCCGAGGCCTAAGAGCAGCAACGGCCAGCTACTCCCCCATCGGCTACAGTAGCGAAATGGGCCTCGCACATGCTCAGTCGGCTCCTGCAAGAAGAGAAGGAGAGAACATAAATCCAAGCCTGTACAGAGCTGCAAACTGCATACCCAAGCCATATTGTGAGTTCCCTCACCTGAGACACCATGGGCAGCAACAGACTGTGAGTAATTCATCACACAACTCAGGGAATTTACCAGCTAACTTTCCCACTCTTAAATTAGATGGATCAAACCTCATGCAGTGGAATCACCAACTCCAGATTTTATTTTTAAAAGAGGATCTGCTGTTTTTAGTTGATGACCCCCCCACAAAACCTTGGACTTTAGAAACAGATTGCTTGCATCACAGGGCTTACTATTTAATTATAGCAAGCATCCCACCAGGTGTATACCCCAGCCTAAGCCATTATCTGACTGTGTCTGAGATACAGCAGAGAATATTTAATCTGTTCTATAGTAAAAGCGCTGCCACCACAGCAAGGATATCCAGGGAATTCCACTCTGCCAGGCATAAAGCAGGGACTCCCATGGGTGAACATATACTGAACCTGAATGCCACAAGAACTGAACTGATACAAAGGGGGGAGGATATATCCGAAGAGAGCATGAAGAGCATTGTCATTAACTCCCTGGACTCCAGCTGGGACAATTTTATAATGCAGCTGGATAGCATAGGCTTAGGCCACCTCACACTCGAGTCACTGACAAATAGGATAATAGCAGAAGATAGCTTAAGGAGGGACCGCTCCATCAGCCGCAGGAACAGCAGGCCAACTAAGGAAGTTGAGTTCCAAACCAGGAACCTAGACTACCCAGAATGCTTCACTTGTGGCTCAAAGAACCACTACAAACGGGATTGCCCAAGAAACTCAAGGGGAAGGGACCACACCTACCAAAGGGAAAGGGAAGGCAGGAGGCTGGGGCTCCCCGATAGATCCCCATCAGACAACAGATACAGGCACAGAGACTCCCCCGACCCAAGGAACAGAAGGGGAAGTAGGGACAGCTCTAGGGAGAGCCGACCAGGGTCCATGTATGGGATCGGGGAGAACACACACACACACTCACAAACCAGAGAAGGAGAAGCATGGCTCATCGACTCTGGAGCCACCAACCACACAACTCATGACATAAAGATACTGACCTCATTCACAGATGAAAACTACCACATTAAGGTGGCCAATCAAAACAAGGTCCTAGTGACAGGGAGAGGAAACATGTTCATAAGCGGAATAGGCAAAGTAGAGGGGGTATTACTCATACCCGAAATACCCCACAACATTTTAGCACCGCTTAAACTGAGCAAGGACATGGGCATAGAGACCACCTTCAAAGAGGGAGAAGCCTACCTGACCAGAGACAGGGAAAGCATCGGCAAAATAGTCATTAATGGAGGGCTAACATACCTCCACCCTAAAAAGAATAACCAGACCCAAGTTATCGCCCAACTAGAAAACACTGAGAATAAAGTCAACACCCATGTTGAGGCAGAGGGAGGCAGGGAAGACGACGCCACCGAAGACAACATGACACACAGAGGGAAATTGCTAATAGGCAAACCCATTCACGATAACTGCGCCCATTTGCTACATAGAAAATTGGGCCATGCCAGCTTCCCAGTCATCCAAAAAATGACAGAATGTACCAGTGATTTGAAAATAAAAAACTGCAAAAACTACTTAGAGTGTTCTATATGTAAATCATCTAAGTTAAAAACCAAACCCAGACCTAGAAAAGCCACCACCAATTCTATCTTCCACCTGGTACATATGGACATTATGGGCCCCATGAAGCCCTCTATAAAATACAAAAGGAGATATTTTCTGACAATAGTAGACAACTACAGCCGCTATGGCTTTGTGTATACCATTAATCATAAAGACGAGGTATTCCAAAAATTTAAAGAGTTTTATAAGAGAGTGGAAACGCAACACAACACAAAGATAAGGCAAATAATGACAGATAGGGGGTCTGAGTTCTTATTGAGGGAATTCTCGAACTGGTCAAAGATGCACGGGATAATACACTACAAGATCTCCCCCTTTTCCACGTTCCAAAATGGAGTCGTAGAGAAGAGGAATGGAGTCCTACAAACAATGATGAGATGCGCCCTAGAGGATGCGGGGTTAGGACAGCCATTCTGGGCGGAAGCTCTCAACTACTCAAATTATACGCTGAACAGACTCTGGTCTAGCGTAATAGGGAAAACACATTATGAGGTGATGTACGACCGAAAACCAAAGATTGCGCACCTGCACATATTTGGAGTCACAGCGGATGTGCACATCCCCAGGCAACTGAGGCGAAAAGGAGACAAGGTCTCCAGGAGATTAAGGTTCATGGGGTATGAACCAGGCACAAAAGGCTATAGATTCATTGACAGGGACAACAGGTTCATCGTATCCAGAACAGCGGTGTTCCATGAGAACGCCAACTGGTCTAAGATACACCTCAACGAGACACTCATCAGACAGGAAGACACAAACGAATCAAGGGACAAAAGCAAACCCATCACTTTAGAAGCAAATACACAAGACCAAGACACCATGAGGTAGCCACCAAGGGGTGGAAGGAAGACCACCCCATCATCAAGGTAGACACGGTCACAGAGAAGGAGGCCAAATACATGCACGACACCGACACAAGACCCATGAGACCTATCAGACCCAACAGAAACAAAATGCCCAAGAGATTTGAAGATTATGTCATGTCCATTCACCCAAATAGAACAACACCCAACTCATACGAAGAAATCATTAGTCTGCCGCAGGTAGAGAGAGATAAGTGGGAGCAAGCTATGGAAAGGGAGATGGCTAGCCTGCGCGAACTGAACGTGTACACCCCCTCTAAGGTCCCAGCCGATAAGACACTCATAGGCACGAAGTGGGTTTTCAAAATCAAGGAACTCGAAGACAACAAGGCCCTCTACAAGGCTAGACTCGTAGCTCAGGGGTTCGCCCAAAGGTATCCAGATGACTACACGGATACCTACTCACCCACAGTTAGGGCAGAAAGTGTCAAAAGTGCCCTAGTAGTTGCATCTATCTTAGGCCTAGAAGTCTACCAATTTGACGTTCAAACCGCATACCTCCATGCGAAGTTAGACAAAGAAATATATGCCAGGGCACCCCCAGGGAAAGGCGCAAAAGAGGGAGTCACTTGGCTACTAAACAAAAGTTTGTACAGTTTAAGACAGTCCGGGAAAAGATGGTATGAATGCCTAGCCAAAACACTCAGGGACATGGGTTTTACCTCCACATCAGCAGACCTCTGCCTCTTCGCCAAGAGGGAGGACACATCGGTCGAATACGCACTCGTTTACGTGGACGACATCCTTTACATGGGGCAGCATAAGCAAAATTGCGATAAATTCGCCAGAGAACTGGGGAAACAATTCACACTCAAGACCCTAGGGAAAGTCAATAAGTATCTAGGAGTACAAATCGAGAAAACAGAGAACGGGTTCAAGGTTTCTCAAAAGGAGAAAATATTAGAACTTATACATAGATACAACATGAGGGACGCTAAGTCATGCGAAACCCCCATGCAAACAGACTTCTTGAAACATATGCACGAAGAGGGGGAGTCATTTAAGGACAACACCTTGTATAGATCTGTCATTGGATCCCTCCTGTATATTGCCAATTGGACAAGGCCCGATATCAGCTTAGCTGTTAATTTATTATCCAGACATGTCAGTGAACCCAAGGTATACCACTGGGAAGGGGTGAAGCGAGTAATCAGGTACCTGAAACATAGCATAGACACGTACCTATGCCTGGAACCATCCAAATCCAAAGAACCGGCGCTGACCTGCTATGTGGACACTGACTGGGCAGGTGATACCAAGAGCAGGAAAAGCACATCAGGTTACGTGTTCCTCATCAATAACTGCCCGGTACACTGGTATACCGGCAAACAGAACCTGGTTGCCACATCCACGGCAGAAGCAGAGTACATCTGCCTATCAAAGGCAGCTAACAATTTAGTGCGGTTCGATGACCTGCTCTCTGAAATATGGACCGAACCGGCTTACGCTATAACTATCCACGAGGACAATAAAGCAGCCATAGACATCTCCAATGCAGAAGCAGTGGGTCAGAGGTCCAGACATATCGACATCAAGCATAAGCATGTCAGGCAGTTATCAAATGTAGGTTTTATTAGGGCCGTACATTGTGAAACCTCTGAGCAAGTCGCGGACATTCTAACGAAACCATTACCAAACAAGCAACACACATATCTCACATCAAAACTAGGGGTGACCATGCTGGGTACAGAATCAACCCTGAATGTTAGGCATTTAGAGCGGGATTTGTTACGAGTAAATGCCTAACTGTGTATACACCATTGCATAGACTGACCCACTGATCCCTCCTCCCTCACTTAGCCCTTCCCATAACCCCTCCTTATCTTGACTCCACCTCCTCCATATATAAGGCTGTGCGCAGAAGTCCAGGACCAGTTCCAAATGAGTACCTGAATAGAAAGAAATAGAGTAAATAAATACATTGAACTCAAAGCCTATCGTGTCTGTGATTATTGGGCAAGATCCTTGGAAAACTTACTTATCAAATTCCATTCAGGTGGGATGCTCCAACTGGCATAATATTGAGGTTTGAAGGAGAAAGATATCGATTAAATACTGTTGAGAAAGCGGAAGAATTTTATTCTACAGTTTTTAAAACAGGTTCAACATCCCCACGTACATCTTCAGTGTTGGAGATAAAGGAGAGTCATAAGGAGAAGCAGTTTGAACAAGAGACTGAAGAGCAGTGTAAACAGACGGAGAGGGAGGCAATGGAATTGCAGGGAGCTACAGGGGGATTTCTTGATGAGCTCCTGTTAGATCTCCCTCTGGAAACTGTAACTGGACTACCTAAGAATACAAGAGAAGTGGCTTTGGACCTAGCCCGGATGTGTGAAGCTAAAGATCAGCGTATAACTCGAGCAGCTTATAAGCAAATTAAAGAAAAACAACAACAGGGAAAGTCCAAGCCACAGCAAGACAAGAAGGGAGCCAAGGGCAATAAACAAGCATGTGAAGCCATGGGAGGAGCTAAGCCGAAGACTATCAACCTGGAAGAAAGCCTTCAGCAAATGTTCTTATTGCTTCAAGAGGCTCCAGATGACAATTAAGTTTTTATCTTGGAATGTGAATGGATTAAATTCACCACAGAAAAGGAAGAAATTATTTAACTATTTGAGACAATTTCTTGCATCTGCCAGCAGAGGGGACTTGACCATCGGACCAACCACCGTGAGAGGGCAGTTTTTGGACCTGAGCCCCGGGTGCTGTGCTGTCTGCATTGGCTCATCGCTGCTATCTCACCACAAGAGGGGGTCGACTGATTGATCGGACCACCGTGAGAGGGTGGTTGGGTCTATTCCCCCCCCCTTGGACTGTGGTTGACCTGGAACCTGACTCCGTCCTCTGTTGTGAGGGGACAGTAGACCTGGTCTTGTTGAAAATGCTCTTGAGACTCCCATTCCATGTCTCTTCCCTGGACCTTCTATATGGACCCCTAGAATATGGTTGCTCCCATCCTCCGTGGTCAAGATGTATTCCGCAGCAGAGCTTCTTGGTCTGCGAGACTCCTCCCTCTCGCAGGCTTGGCCCTCCACTCTATTGAGGACCTACCTCAATGACGGGATTTGGAACCCCGAGAGGTGGCATGCCGCAAAGAGGGGGTTGTGGGGTTTTTTAAAATTGTCTTTTTGTAATCTTTTAAGGGGTTTAGGGCAGGGGGTGGGGAGGGAGGGGCATAGGTCAGGCTCGTTACAGGGTCATGGAACGGAAGGCGGGGAGCGGGGTGTGGAGGAGCTCAGTGCTGATAGGGTGGAGGGCGATTCCATCAGGACCGTGGTTGGGAGGGGCAGATATGGCAGGAGTAGGGGGCAACATCAGGTGGTGGGGGCACGCACCCGCTATCTCCAAGCGGTGGCATGCCTCGGCCCCCATGACTCTTCTCATCTCCCCAGCTGTCCAGAGTTTCAGAGCCCAGGCCTTAGACTGATGCTGTGCAACGCCAGGTCCATGGTTAATAAGGCCCCCCTCATTTGTGAGCTAATACAGGAGGGGTGTGTGGACCTGGCAGGTATTACAGAGACCTGGCTGGGCCAAGAGGGGGGGTCCCCCTCATAGAGATGTGCCCACCAGGTTTCCGCGCATTCCATCAGCCAAGGGCCCAGGGCAGGTGTGGGGGGGTGGCGGTCGTTATAAAGGAAGGTCTTGATCCAAGGGAGGCCACTGTACCTCAGATAGCCGGATGTGAGTCTCTCCTGGTGAAGTGGGGCCATAGGATGCAGGTGGGCTTGCTGATTGCGTACCTGGCTCCCTGCCACGTGACAGCAGCCCTACCCGAGCTTCTCAACATTATTGCCGGGGTGGCGGTTGATACCCCCAGACTTTTGGTCATGGGGGATTTCAACCTGCCGTCTGCTGGTGAGGCGTCTGGGATGGCTCGGGAGTTTATGGCTTCCATGACAGCCATGGACCTGACACAATTAATTCATGGCCCCACTCACGCGGGAGGACACACTCTGGACTTGGTTTTTATCTCTGGTCAGTGGCGGAGTGGTCTGGATATAGGGGATATAGTTACTGAACCCCTGTCATAGTCCGACCATTCTCTCCTGATGCTGGACTTTTTGACCACTGTACCCCACTGCAGGGAGGCAGAACCGACCAGGCGGTTCCGCCCCAGGCACCTGATGAATCCTGATAGGTTCCAGAGGGAGCTTGGGCCAATTCCTGAAACTCTGGCTCACGACTCGGCTGAAGATCTGGTGACTGCCTGGGATAGGACGGCCGCCGGTGCTCTGGACCGAGTCGTGCCTTTGTGGCCTCTGACCCAATGCCGAACCTGCCCAACCCATTGGTTTTCCGAGGAGCTGAGGGAGATGAAGCACCAGAAAAGACGCCTAGAGAGGGGTTGGAGGGATAGTCGCTCTGAATCCGACCGAACACTAGTTAGGTCTCATATTAAGACCTATCTAGTGGCGATAAAAGCAGCAAAGTGTAACCACTTTTCCGCTCTTATTGCATTGGCAGATAACCGCCCAGCCGCCTTGTTTAGGGTGACTCACTCCCTCCTACATCAGGCAGCGCGGGAAGACCCCTTGCAAGGGCAGGCTGAGGATTTTGCACAGTATCTGCACGATAAAATCACTCAGATTCGGGAAGGCTTGGACTCTGACTGGGTAGATCCCGGCGGGGTGACTGAGGCTGGTCTTGAGAATGTTACCTGGGATGAGTTTGACCCTGTGACTCCTGAGGACATGGACAGGATTCTGGGGAGGTTAAACGCAACCACATGTTTATTGGACCCGTGCCCCTCCTGGCTGGTACTGGCCACCCGGGAGGTAACACGAGGCTGGCTCCAGAGGATTATAAATGCTTCTCTGAGTGAGGGTTTCTTGCCTCCCGCCTTGAAAGAAGTGGTGGTGAGGCCCCTCCTCAAGAAGCCTTCCGGGCTTCCGGGTTTGACTGCCACCAGCGAAGACGGTCGCCAGCCCCGCCGCCTGTAGAGCTGCCCCGAGTGAGGGAAGCGGCTTGAAAACTCCAGAATCCTGAGGATTTGAGGAGAAGAGCAAAGCAAGAAGCAGGTTGAGCCCCCGTGAACCCCCAGAAGTTTGCTACTGGGGAGGAAACGGGTGTGGCTCCCTTTTAACTTGCGGAGACTCTGGACGGCGTGGGACGACTCTGCTCGTCAGAGCAAGCCGGCTGCAGCAAACATTTAAACTGATGGGAAGATAACTTTGTTATAAAACAACCTCAACCCCCAAACCAAGAAACTGCAAGTATTTCTTCTCTTTTGAACTTTTGATTTGGGGAAAAGCTAGAGCGAGCGGAAACGGCTTGAAAAAATGGCGCCGTTCCAGCGTTAACGAGCTGAACGGGAGAGTGATTGCGCAGAACTATTCTAACAAGCTACATTGTAGCAGTGCCTGTTGCAAGCGAACGGAGAAGAGTGGAAAAGAAAAGAAAAATAAATTTGAGCTTGTCTCAATCTATTTAATTCTGGGGGACTTTTTCAAAGGATATTGTGGAGGTGCAAAGGAAAGGAAAAAAAAGATTTTCTTCTTTCAGAAAAGTTAATTTACGTGGCAAAATGGCTTCAAAGAAACAGGAAGGAAAGGTGGCAGGGGAGGGATCTCCCACCCACAAACCAGAACAGCAGCCCCCTCCCAGTCAGCAGAGGGAGGGAAAGGACTTTGATGTGCAAAGTTTAAAAGATTTTATTACCCAGGCTTTGGATGAAAAATTTCAAAAATCACAACAGGAAATGAAGAGGGAAATTAATGAATTTAAAGAGGCAATGAAAGAAAATTATGATAAGGTGTCAGATAAATTGTCAAATGTGGTTTCTGACTTGGCAGAATCCATTACTAAAGTGGACTCCAAACTGGAAGAATTTAAATCAGAAGTCAATGTCAAAATGAAGGATGCTGATATTAAAATTGCAGATGTGGATAACAAAGTGGAGAGAGTCGAAAACGAGGGGGCGTGGTTATGGCCGTGGTGGTGTGAGGACGTTTTCTCCACTTCGCAGGGCATTTTACGGAAGATAAATGTGGATTAAAATGTTTGAAATGCACCGATAAGGACCAAAATTTTATAAATTGTATCGGAAGAGCTACTGGCCCAGCAGATTGATTTTGGAATCGGTAGGTCACCCTGAACGACTCAAATTTTGAAGCTTTACATAGCGTGGGAAAGTGGAAGGAGTGAGGGGTGACCAGATAGGCAGTCGCGATTGCATATTTGGAGTAAATAGCTGCCTTTGTTCTCATTATTACCGCGATCTGTGTTTGTTTTTGCTGTGGGATAAAGGCACGGAACATCAAAAGACTGGTGGAAGGGTTTTCTTGGAAGAATATGTGAACTTTAAGTTGATCTTTTGTTTGTGAAAGTGCCTGAGTTGAAGCAGCAAAACGCATTTCTGGGCAGTGCCTTCCAATGAATGTTAGCTTTTTTTCTTTTAGGGAAATTACGTAAGCTGAATTGAGAACTATAAACTTTTATTGCTGGTCCTTTTGAGTGCAATAATAAGCTGTCTCAGCTTCAATATTAGATTGCTGTCCCTTAATCTTCATTACAGACCCTCTTGGCAAAAGTGGATAATTAAAACTTATTAAAAAATGGCGACCCAACAATCCTTAGAAATGCAACAAGTTGCTGTGGCCTTAACCAAAATTAGTGAAAAGATATCAGGACTGTCAGATAGTATGGATAATATGACATTGGAAATTAAAAGAATGAAGCAAGAAATGAATGAAAATTTTGCAAAGCAAACAGTAGAAATGAAAATAATTAAAGATGAAATTGAGCAGATTCATACACATGATGCAAAGATAGATCGGCAAATTGGAGAAATCTTTTTAAAAAATGAACAACAAGATAAAAAAAATTGTCTTTTGGAAGAAGAAGCGAGGAAATATAATCTGGTTATTCGTGGAATTCAAGAAGAAAAAGTGGAGGACTTCCGGTTTGCTGCTGGCCGCCGCCAGACGTTCCTCTGGGATCGTCAGCTTCCATTGCCTGTCAGAGCCGCCGTTACAGCGGAATGGCGGCTCGAAAAAACTCCGTTTCCAAGAGGAAACGGAGATAGAGCTGGCAGGGGTGGGTAGAACTCTCTGCAGAGTCCCAAAAGTTTTTTTTTACTTTTGGGACAGAGCGGATGAGAAGCCCCATATCCCCTGCCGCTGCTCCGGGCTTTGGGAGACCTCTGCTTATGCAGAGCCAGGCGTCAAGAGCAAGCCTGTGAATTTAACAGAATAATTAAAGAAAAGACGAGCTGGACCCTTAATACTGAATCGCAAGTATTTTACCCTTCCAAAAATTATTTAAGAGAAAAGAGGAGAGGAAAGAGGGAAAAAGAGCCTTTTAAAATGGCGTCTGCCGTGGCTGGAGAAGGGCTGAAAGGGAAAGTCCTTCCGTTTCTTATTACTACAATGTAGCGGAATAAATATCACTGGCTACATTTGTAGATAAAACCTCGCTCCTGTGTCTTCTCTTGCTGTTGATTGAAAAGAAGGTTTTTTTTTTTTCTTAAGGGAAAGTCCTTCTGTTTTCTATTTTTTCTCTTTTTTTTGCTAAATCTTGTCTGTGTGGGAAATGGCATCGGGACTTACACAGCTGGACAAATGGGGGGGGGGGAACTTCCCCCATTAAGAAACTGCATCAACAAATTCTAACTCTCCAGTGTCAGAAACCTGATTTTAATATATTAGAATTTCTCCTTGAAGAGATTGTAAGAAGGGATGAGATTGTGAACCAGCAATTTGAAAAATTTAAACAGGAAATTAAAGAAATTGGTGAACTGGTGAAATCAAAGTTTGACTTTTTGAACCAAAAGATTTTAAAATCAGCTAATGGTTTATCAGACTTTCTGATTCGGGTGGATGCAAAGACTAAATTATTAGAGACTAAAATGAAGGAAATTGAGGAGAATTTGGATGACATGTCTCAAAAAATTAAAAAGGATTTGATAAACACTCAGGATAATAGCTCAGAAGACAAATCTAAAATGGAGGTTGACCAAAAGACTGGTAATGAAGAAAATGTGCAACAGAGGATTGAAAGAGAAGTTTTAATGATTCAATATAATTTTACAGAATATGCAATTAGACTGAGAGGTTTGCAGGAAAATAATAGAGATGACCTAAGGAAAATATCTTCTGAAATTCTGGCTGGGATTTTAAAGGTTCAACCTGATGAAGTGTATTGCAGGATTGATAGAATTTACAGAATAAACTCCTGGTTGGCAAAGCAAAGGCAATTGCCTAGAGATGTGGTGATCTATTTTACAGATAAAGAAATTAGGAATAATATTGTGCAGAACTCTTTTAACTCTACTTTGCAATTTCATGGAAGAAAGATTTGGATTTTTAAGGAGCTCCCGACTAAAATGCTGATCGAGAGGAAGAAATTTGGCTTTCTAGTGACTGAGTTAAAAAAAAGAAATATCCTATTCAGGTGGGACATCCCAGTTGGTTTAATATTGAGATATCAAGGAGTAAGATATCAATTGAACACTGTTGAAAAAGCGGAAGATTTTTATCAAAAAATTTTAAAAATAAATTTAATACCTTCAGGCATAATACAGGATAAGCAAAAGGAGTTGGAAACAAAAGGAAAATATCAAATTACAGAGACTGTTGCAGATAAATTGTCTTTGGATTCCCTGGATACCCCAGCTGGTCTGTCTATAAATAAGAGAGTAGTGTCATCCTACACCAAGCTGATAAACCATCAAGTCACAGACAAGTGTGCAAATCAATCAGTTGATATATAAGTGACGGAGAAGAAAGATGAGATGATAAAACTAACCCAACAAGAACAACCCATAAAGCAGAATGAAAATCAACCAGCTGACACACAATTGGTAGGCAAGAAACGAGGATGGAAATTCAACCCGCAAAAGAAAAAGAAAAGAAATAGATCTCATAGAAACAGCAGTTTCTAAACCATGCAACAGTGAAGCCAGGGACTTTAAAAAACGAATGAATATTTGAAAAGATAGTGGAGGCGAACAATTGTTTAATACTATCCTGAGGATTGTGGCAGATCTCTGCAATGCTGTGATTTTGGGATGTGAAAAGAGCCTCACTTTGTTGGATTTGAATAGTCATAAGGCAGGAGAGTTATGTTGGGGCATGCAGAAGATCTGGATGTTACTCAGTAGGATGATGGGAATTAACAATCCTGATGAATACCACAACTATAACCATATGGATATAACTATAATGTCACTCGGGTGGTTGTTTTTATTTTTATACAGATGCGAGGATATCTACTACTGATGGGGGTAGAAGATGATTGAAGATTTTGAACAAACTGTTGCACCAGCATGTTACTTTACCCTATTATGGGTGATGGATTTAACAATCCAGTGGAAAGACACCAAAGAAGATACTATACGGATTATAAATTTAAAGTTATTGTCTTTTTTCTTTTTACAAAATGGAATGCATATATAGATATGTGTATATCTTAGTAAAGTGGGCAGTGGATTATATTTAGAATTGTATTGCATAATTTTGTAGGAATTGAAGGGTTGAAATAGGTTAGTTTATTGATTGATTAGTTAAGAAAAAGGATTTTTAAGTCATATATTTAGGGGAGTGGAGGATTTAATAATCCAGTGGAAAGACACTAAAGAAGATATTACATGGATTATAAATTTAATGTTATTGTCTTTTTTCTTTTTACAAAATGGAATGCATATATAGATATGTGTATATCTTAATAAAGTGGGCAGTGGATTATATTTAGAATTGTATGGTAGGATTTCAAGTCATATATTTAGGGGAGTGGAGGAATTGGATAGAATTGAATAAATGTTAAATTTGGATGTAGGGAGAAGGTCGCTTTAAAATGTTACATTAATATATATAAAAGATTAAATGTTAAATTGTAATAATATACTATAAGTTTAGGGGAGGAGAAAAAGGGCAGATTATCGTAAAAATGAGAGTTATAAGAATAATATGCCAAGGGTCAGTATTCTGAGGAGGGAGTAAGGGAAAGGAAAGATATTATGTATGTAATTAGTTATGAAATAGCTTATTGTTGTGAAGAAGTCACGGGGGGGATGGGTGGTGAGGGGGGGTTAGGGAAGAGGGGGGGGAAAAAGGGGGAAAAACTTGTATTTGAAAACTTTTTCAATAAAAAAAAAAGAAGAAAAAGTGGACAATTTGAAACAACGAGTTTTAAAATGGCTCAATGACTTGGATACACAAATCACATTTACAGCAACAAATCTGGCAAGTGTTTTTAGAATTGGGTTTAAAAGACAAAACGGTTTAAATAGAAATGTACTTGTCAGATTTGCAAATCTTAGTGACAAATTGGAAGTGATGGTGAAAGTGAGAGAGATGGGTGAAGCTTTGAAATTTGAGGAGAAAATTATTCAAGTCTTTCCAGATATATCAAGAGAAGAAAGGGCGTGGAGATTTTTTTTGAAACCAATTACAAAGGTTCTGAGAGACAATGGAATTAAATATAACTGGAGACCACCACAGCAACTAAAATTTTTTTATAAAGGAAGAATGCAAATAATTACTTTGGAAACAGATGCAGTGTTATACTTACATGAACTTGGATTGATTGTAAAGTATGAGGACGTAACAGAGATAAAAGATCAAATGCTCAAGATGGGTGGAACATATGCAAAAACATCAACACCAGAAGAAAAAGGGGCTGCTGGAGGACAAGACCCTAAAGGATTAAAGCGGAAGGAAATCTCACCTGCGATGGTTGAACAAAAGAAAAGTCGTGATGATATAATGGGAGATGGAGCGGATAAGAAATTGAAGGATCTTGAAAAAGAATTGCAGGAAGCTGAGTGCGGGGAAAAGTTACCACCCTTTTCTCTGAGAGATGAATTTAAGTAGACAACCCGAAAGAAGTGACCCGACCATTGGCACATCCCCTCTCCCCCACTCTCTTTATAGAGGCGGAAACCAATTGAGGATGTGGGGGACGAAGATTGTTTGTTATTCAATGTTTGATGTGTTTTTTGTCCTTTTTTGTTTTTTTTTTATTGTTTTTTTTTTCTTCTATGTTGAATGTTGTTTAGAATGTGGGAGATTGGTGTTGGGATCTGGGCACAGAAAGGAAGAGGAGGGGAAAGGATTAAAAAAATTACAGTTTAAATGGGTTTAATAAAAATAATGACATGGAATGTGAAGGGTACAGGGAATCAGATTAAGAGAAGACGATTGGAACTTAAAATTAAAAGAGATCTACCAGATATATTATTTTTGCAAGAAACCCATCAGAAATCTGAAGACTCAAATAAAATGTATATAAAGGGTATGCAAATTTATGAAAAATCTTTTGGAACTTCAAAAGCAAGAGGAGTTGCTACATTGATATCAGATAGGGTATATTTTGAAAAAGAACAAGTAATTGTGGATGAAGAAGGAAGATATGTAATAATTGTGGGAAATATTAACGAGGAAAAAGTGACACTGGTTAATTTATATTTACCAAATGAGAAGCAAAAAGAATTTCTTGAAAAAATAACTAAAATTTTGGAAATCGAAAGTGTAGGGAAAGTAATTGTGGCTGGGGATTTTAATTTAATTAGAGATAAAATAGATAGTACTAACCCCACTCGTTGTGGAGAAGCAAATAAAATGGGGATCTTAAATAAATGGATGTTTCAAAACGGTGTGGTGGATGCCTGGAGAGAAGTGAAAGGAACTGAAAGAGTGTACACTTTTTACTCTAAGATACATAATACATATTCAAGAATTGACTATATCTTAGTTTCTAAAGATTTGTTGAATAATGTGGATAAGATAGATGTGGGAATTTTTAAGGATTCTGATCATGCAGAAGTTACGATGGAAATAGATTTTAATTTTGAGAAAAAAGGAAGTTGTTGGAGATATGATGAAAAACTGTATAAAAATGAGGAGGATAAAAAATGGATATTTAAAAAATGGGAAGAATGTTGGAGATTGAATGATAATGGAGAGGTTAAATTTGAAATTGTTTGGGACGCGATGAAAGCAGTGTTTAGAGGGGAAAGTATCAAGTTATCAAGCAGAAAATATAAAAATTATAAAAATAAAATTGAAAAAGATAAAAGCCAGATTAAGGAATTGGAAAATCAATTTTTGCTTACTAAAGAAAAGGTTTTTTTGGAGGAATTAAATCTGCTAAAAAATAAATTGATAGAAGAAGATATAGAATTGGTAAAAAAGAATATGAGATATTTAAATAGGAATTTTTTTGAATTTAGCAATAAAAATTCTAAGTTATTGGCAAGGATGGTGAAAAATAAAAGAGAGAAGAGAGAAATTGGAGCCTTGATAGATGATAAGGGCATAAGACGCTATAAAAAATTAGAAAAATGTGAAGTGGTCAGGAACTTTTTTCAAAATTTATATTCGAAAAAATTAATTGATCGGGGAAAACTGAGAAGCTATTTAGAAAAACATGTTGTGAAAATTGACCAAACATATAAAGATTTAATGGAAGAAGATATAACACAAGACGAGATTAATGGAGTAATACAAAAAATAAAATTAGGGAAAGCTCCAGATGAAGATGGATTACCTGCTGAGTTTTATAAAGAATTTAAGGAAATAATAATACCAAAATTGCAAAAACTATTTAACAGAATTTTACATGGTGGAGAAGTTCCGTTGTCATGGAACAGAACGCTGATATCTATAATCCCTAAACCAGATAAAGACTTAGAAAGGATTGAGTCCTATCGGCCCATCTCTTTAATTAATCAAGATGCAAAGATATTTACTGCCATTATAAGTAATAGATTAAGTAGATTTATAGATAGATATATAAGTTATAACCAAGTAGGTTTTGTGAAGGGTAGATATATGAGTGATATTGTCAGAAGAGTATTAAATATTATAGATGTTGCTGAATATAATGCTGATAAAATAGGTATAATATCATTAGATATTTTTAAAGCTTTTGACTCTGTACAATGGGAAACTATTAAAATAATTGTTGAGGTATTAGGTTTTGGTAATAAGTTTATACATGTTATTTCAAAACTGTATCAAAAAAGTAGTGCAAGAGTGAAGGTGAATGGAAGGCTGACAGAAGAGATAAGATTGGAAGCGGGTACAAGACAAGGATGTCCCCTGTCTCCAACATTATTTTTATTGGTTATGGAAATTTTGACTAAAATGATAGAAAAAGATGAAGAATTGGAAGGGTATAAGGGATATAAGATAAATTTGTATGCGGATGATACTTTGATTATTTTGAAAGATATAGAGAAAGATTTGAAAAAGATACATAAGCATTTGGAAGAATTTGAGGAAATGACAGGTTTGAAAATAAATTGGTCAAAATCTGAATTATTAATGAATAATAATGGTAAGGAGTGGGAGAATATGCAAGAACAACTTGGGATAAGGATTAAAAAACATTGAAATATTTGGGCATAACACTTTCACTCAAAGTTAAAGAAATGAAAAAATTAAATTATGATGTGGCGATGAATGAAATTGAGAAAAAGATAGATAAATATAAAATGATAAAGTTGTCTTGGTTTGGTAGAATTGCAATGTGTAAGATGATGTTGTTGCCAAAGTTTAATTTTTTATTTGAGATGTTACCATTAAATTTGACAGAGAAAGATATTGAAGGATATCAGAAGAAATTGGATAAATTTTGCAATGGTGGGAAAAGACCTAGATTAGTGAAGAAAATGTGGTATCAAAATCAAAAGGAAGGTGGATTAGGAATCCCCAAACTACTCAATTATTATTGGGCTTATGCTATTCGGACTGTGGTAAAAATATTTAAAGGTGAAGATAGTCATTGGAGAGATTTAGAATTAAAGGACATTAAGAGATTTGGCTCAACATGGTTTTTAGATAAAGCAAAATCAAAATGTGTAATTAATAGCTATTGGTTAAAGGGACTGAGTAAAATTTGGAATAAATTTGTTAAAATTTTAATTCCAGATATAATTTTCTTAGGGAAGACAATTGAAAATTGGCCGATTAAAACTAATATAAGTCGTGATAGGGTAATGGAAGATGAAAATATACAAATTATAATAGATTGGTTAAAAACTTTAGAAAATGAAAGGAGGAAAAAAGAAATCATTGAAAAATTGGGTTTAGGCTGGTTTGAAAAAATACAGATAGAAAAATGGACTAAGAAGGTAAGGGACAATTGTTCGATAAGTAGAAGTAAAACTGAATTTGAATATTTAGTATTCCAAATTATGAAAGATGAAATTGGGCTAAAGGGACTCGTTAGTAAGATATATAAGATTATAAATTCTGATGGAAAACCACAAAGGGTGATGAAGATGAATTGGGAAAAAGAACTTAATATTAAAATATCAGATTTAGATTGGAACGTGAATTGGAAGAGTAGAATTATGAAGACTTTATCTGTAAGGATTAAAGAGCATAATTATAAGGTTGTTTGGAAATGGTATTTGACTCCATTAAGATTGTCATTGATAGATAAAAAAATTAGTAAACAATGTTGGAGATGTGACATGGAATTAGGGACTTATGAACATATGTGGTACAAATGTGATAAAGTTAAAAAGTTTTGGCAACAATTGGAGGAAAGGATATTTGAAATGATGGGGAAAGCAATAATATTGAGACCAGAAACTATATTACTGTTGATAATTAAGGAAATAGAACCAACAAAATATGAGAAAGAATTGATTAGAATTATGATTATAATGGGTAGAATTATAATAGCCAGATATTGGAAATTAGATGTGAATTTTAGAATAGAAGAATGGTATTGTGAAATGTGGAAATTAGCTTTAAATGATAAAATGACATGTGATATTAAAATTAGAAATGGTGACTATAAAGAAGGTATTTTCTGGAAAATTTGGAAACCATTTGTGGATTATGCGCTGGGAAAATTGGATGCTTCGGTACCTGTACCCCGAGAACGTGGATTTTGGCGATCATGAGGATATATCCGAAGAACCAAATCTTCCTTTCTTATGTATAGCACAGGGTGAAGTATTGTATATGTTGTTTGTAATGTTAGTAATTTAAAATATAAAATGAATAAAAAAATCAAAAAATTAAAAAAAAAAGAGAGTCGAAAACGAAATCACAATGATACAGTTCCGATCCATGGAATTTGCTATTAGGCTTCGAGGAATTAAAGAGAATGATAGGCAAGATCTGAGACAGATTTGTTCTGATGCCTTGGCTGTATTGCTAAAAATTGATCCAGCAGATGTGGTCTATAAAATAGATAAAATTTACAGAGTGAATTCATGGGTTGCTAGACAAAGAAAATTGCCCAGAGATGTGGTGATATACTTTACTGATAGAAGAATAAGAAATGATATTTTGCAAAGATCCTTTCTTTCCTCTGTGCAAGTGGAGGGAGCTCAAATTGGAATTTATAAGGAATTACCACCTAAGATGTTAAAAGATCGAAAAGATTACAGGTTCTTAGTGAATGAATTGCAAAAGCAAGAAATACCATTTCGGTGGGATGCCCCAACTGGTATAATTTTGAAATATAATGGAGAGAGACATCGATTGAATACTTTTCAGAAGGCGGAATATTTTTATTATAATATCCTTAAAGAAAGATCATCATCCCCACGTACATCTACATTGTTGGAGATAAAAAGTGATAAAGAAAAGCAATCTCAGCACGAGAGGGCACAACAGTCTAAGCAGATGGAACCAGTGGAAATGCAGGGTGCTGCACAGGGAGGAGGCCTTTTGGAGGAATCATTGTCAGAACCTTCCCCGATTCTGTCAACTGGTGCTGTTTTGGATGAAGCTGGGATGCCTGAAGTTAAAGACCAGCGTATAACTCGTGCAATTTCCAAGCAGATAAAAGAAAAACGTGAAGCCATGGGAGGAGCTAGGCCGAAGACTTCAGAAGAAGTTAGGCAAAGCAGCTCATCGCTTCAGAAAGGTCAAGATGACAATTAGGCTCTTATCTTGGAATGTTAATGGACTAAATTCACCACAAAAAAGGAAGAAATTATTTACATATTTGAGACAATTTAATAATGACATAATTTGTTTACAAGAAACTCATATTCGAACTCAAGATCATAAATATTTGATAAATTCTAAATTAGGAACACACTTTATAGCTTCAACCTCGGAAAAAAAGAATGGTGTGGTTATTTATGTGAATAAAAGACTGTCCGCTAAAATTATAGAAGCAGATGAAGATGGTAGGTTTGTTGCAATTGAATTGCACACAGCAAATGGCCAAATTCTTTTGATTGGAATTTATGCTCCGAACCAACAACAGGATCATTTTTATAAGACTCTACATAATAAAATATTGCAATGGGACTATAGATCTATTCTAATAATGGGAGACTGGAATGGAGTAATTGATTCTAAATTAGATAAAAAGAGTTTGGCGAAATCAAGGATCAGACTGCCACAGACTTTTTTTGATATGAAAGAAGATTTGGAATTAAAGGATATCTGGAGAATATATAACCCAAAAGAACTGGACTATACTTTTTTCTCTGACAGACACAGATCTTTCTCCAGGATTGACTTTATCTTGTTATCAGATGATTTACTTATTAAAACAAAAAGAACAAAGATATTTCCAAGAACTTTAACTGATCATAGTTCTGTATGGATAGAAATCGAGATGGGAAAGTCTGAGAGAAGGTCATGGAGACTAAATGAAAATTTGTTCAGATATGAAAAAAATATAATAGAACTTAAAAAACAGATGAAAGAATTTTTTGAAATGAATTTGAATAAGGGTACCCCAATTGAAATAGTATGGGACGCGAGCAAAGCTTATATGAGAGGGGTACTTATTCATATGAACTTCAAACATAAACAGAATCGACAAAGGAAAAGACTTGAATTGGAAGCAGAAATAAAGAATAAGGAACAGTTACTTATTAAAAACCCAACAGATGAAAGAATACGTGGTGCTATAAAACTTTTGAAAGATCAGTTTCAAATGCTTTTGGCGGAACAAGTTGCAACAAATCTACAATATGCGAAGCATAATACGTTTTGTAATGCTAACAAACCGGGGAGATGGTTGGCTTATACCTTAAGGAAAAAGCAGAGTATACGGACTATTGAGAGTATTGACATTGGGAGGAAAGAAATTTTCCAACAAAAACTGATTAAAGAAGTCTTTGTAGATTACTACGTTAAATTATATGCTAAAGATGACATACAGAATGGACTTATAGAAAAATATCTAGAAGAGAAAAGAGTCTCAAAAATTACTAGCCAACAAAAAGAAAGAATGAATTACCCTATAACAGTTGAGGAAATAATTGCAGCAATTAAACAATTGAAAACAGCTAAAGCTCCTGGAACAGATGGATTGACAGCAGTGTATTATAAAACTTTACAAGCAGAAATGGTGGAACAACTTAGAGACTTATTTTGTAATATACAACAAGGGGGTAAAATACCCCCAGCATGGAAATCAGCATATATTACTTTGATACCAAAAGAACAAGCAGGTCCTAAAAAACCGGAAAATTATAGACCAATATCTCTTCTAAATAATGACTATAAAATTTATGCAAAAGTATTAGCCAACAGATTGATGCCAGTAATTCAAGAGGTGATTAATGACGACCAAGCTGGGTTTATAGAGGGTAGATACATGAAGGATAATGTAAGGCAAGTTATAGATTTACTGGAATATCTTGAGAAGAATAAACAGATCTCTGCAGTGCTGGTTTTTTTGGATGCGGAGAAGGCCTTTGATAGAGTGGATTGGAATTTTCTACTAAAGACTTTAAAAAAAATGGGATTTGGAGACCAATTTATACAGGCGGTTTCAGCAATCTACCAAGAGCAAAAGGCACAGATTATTATTAATGGAAGTCTGACATCAGAGTTTAAAATCGAAAAGGGAACAAGACAGGGATGTCCGTTGTCCCCATTGTTGTTTATTTTAACACTAGAAGTCTTGCTAAATACAATAAGGGACTCTAATATCTTGAAAGGTATAATGATAAGGCAAGAGGATTACAGAATAAAGGCATTTGCAGATGATCTGGTCGTTACCCTAACACAGCCAATGGAATCAATAATCCAGATGAAGGACATTATACAAGATTATGGTAAAGTTTCAGGTTTTAGTCTGAACCAGAAAAAAACTAAGATGATAGTCAAAAATATGACACAAGATCGTAAACACGAGCTTGAAAGGAGGGCAGGTTTTGAGATTGTACCAAAGGTAAAATATCTAGGAGTTCAGGTTGCAGAATCAAACACAAAATTGTTTCAAAATAACTATGAGGTGTTGTGGCGAGAGGTGCAGAAAGATATGGAGACTTGGAAAAAACTGCACCTGTCTCTACTTGGAAGAATAGCAGCAATTAAGATGAATATTTTGCCAAGATTTCTTTTTTTGTTTCAAATGATTCCGGTGCTTAAAAATGATAAACAACTAAAAGTATGGCAAACTGGAGTGAACAAGTTTGTCTGGAACGAGAAAAAACCAAGAGTAAAATTGAAAATTATGCAAGATGTTCCAGAAAGGGGAGGTCTTAAACTTCCAAACCTACAGTTATATTATGATGCAGCAGCTTTGACTCAAGCAAGTGATTGGTTTGGAAGGAAAAAGACTGGAATACTAAACGCAGAGTTTTGATTTGGAATTTGGATGGCATGCTTATTTATTTTATGACAGCAAAGTGGATAAAGTATTTAAAAGCCATATACTTAGAGACTCTTTGTTGAGAGTTTGGAAGAAGCACCGACTCAAATGGGATTATAAAATACCGCTATGGCTGGATCTTGGTCATATTTTGTGGAATACAAATATAACGTCACTCGGGGGGTTTTTATACAAAGAGGTTCTTTTTACAGGTGCGGGCAGATGGCAGCTGAAGACATTACAGACACTGTTGGCTGAAGGGATTAATCTAACTTGGTTACAATATAATCAATTGCAATTGAGATGGAAAGAGGACCAAAGAACTGGTATTATGTTGCATGAGGAAGAATTGGTTAGACATATAAAAGAGAAAGGTCTAATGCATATTAAAAGGCTTTATAATGTTTTGTTAGAAAGGGATTCGGAAACTGAATTAGTTAAAGATTGTATGATTAAGTGGGCACAAAATTTTGAAGAACCAGTGATGTTGGAAACATGGGAAAAAATTTGGGTTCAGAATGTTAAATTTACACAGTCGCAGAATTTGAGGGAAAATTTTTACAAAATGTTTTATAGATGGCATTTAGATCCTAAGAAATTGTCGTGTATGTACCCTAATGTTCAGCCAAAATGTTGGAGGTGTGATTGTTTAGATGCTAC
The DNA here is from genome assembly GCA_022577455.1 of Arizona elegans. Taxonomy (NCBI): domain Eukaryota; kingdom Metazoa; phylum Chordata; class Lepidosauria; order Squamata; family Colubridae; genus Arizona; species Arizona elegans. The sequence continues at coordinate 48,861,351 of JAKOOJ010000006.1, read as the reverse complement.
ATATTATCATATTTGGTGGACTTGTAAGAAAGTTAAGGCTTTTTGGATAAAAATTTGGTGGGTCATGCAGAATGTTTTAAAGAAAAAAATCCAATTTTCTCCACAATTGCTTTTATTGGGTATAGTTGAGGGTTTTACAGTGGATGAAATAAAGTTGATTTTGTATATGATTACAGCAGCGAGATTGTTGATAGGTAAATATTGGAAAAATGAAGCTTTGCCCACCGTAGAAGAATGGACTTTGAAGATGGCCAGCTTCGCGGAGATGGCGAAGATTTCAGCATACTTAAAAGATCGCTCACAAGAGACTTATGAATGTGGATGGAAAAAGTGGATAGATTATGTGCAGAACAAATACCAAACTAAGAAGTATCAAATAGCTTTTCATTGATAGTATTAATATTAAGATAGAAATAGTTGAACTATGTGAAGATGAAAAATGACATGGGGGTCGGGGGGGTTCAAGGTTTTTGTATAGGGGATAATGATATTCTATGGAAGTCCGGGGGGGGGAGGGTTAGGGGGGGTTGGGAGGGGGGGTTGGGGAGTTTGGGGAGGGTTAGGGGGGTGAAAATGGGGTGAAAATGTAATTGTAAAACTTTTACAATAAAAAAAAAAAAAGAAGAAGCCTTCTCTGGACCCGGCCATTTTGGCAAACTACCGTCCGGTCTCCAACCTTCGTTTTGTTGCAAAGGTTGTGGAGAGTGTGGTTGCGCGACAGCTCCCACAGTACCTGGATGAAATCGTCTATCTAGATCCGTGCCAGTCCGGCTTCAGGCCTGGGTACAGCACGGAGATGGCATTGGTCGCATTGGTGGATGATCTCTAGAGGGCTCGGGACAGGGGTTGTTCTTCTGTTCTTGTCCTGTTAGACCTCTCAGCGGCTTTTGATACCATCGACCATAGTATCATGCTGCGCCAGCTGGAGGGATTGGGGGTGGGAGGCACCATGTTGCGGTGGTTCTCCTCCTATCTCTCTGACCGGTCGCAGTCTATGTTGGCAGGGGGGCAGAGGTCAACCTCGAGGTGCCTTGCTTGCGGGGTGCCGCAAGGGTCGGTCCTCTCACCACTCCTGTTCAACATTTATGTGAAGCCGCTGGGTGAGATCATCCGTGGTTTTGGGGTGCGATGCCATCTGTACGCTGATGACACTCAGCTGTACATCTCCACCCCAGACCACTGCAATGATGCCCTTGAAGTGATGTCCCAGTGTCTGGAGGCCGTGCGGGTCTGGATGGGGAGGAACTGGCTTCGACTCAACCCTTCCAAGACCGAGTGACTGTGGATGCCGGCATCCCGGTATAGCCAGCTGGTGCCATTGCTGGCTATTGCGGGTGAGTCACTGACCCCCACAGAGGGGGCTCGCAACTTGGGCATCATATTTGAACTCATATTCAAATACAAGATCAAAAATACTTAGTAAATTCTAGATTAGGAATACAATTTATAGCCTCGAATTTGGAAAAAAAGAATGGTGTAGTGATTTACGTAAATAAAAGATTGTCAGCTAAAATTATAGAAGCAGATGACTGTGGGAGGTTTATAGCAATTGAAATTTATACAGAAAATGGTCCAATTTTGGTGATTGGAATTTATGCTCCTAATCAACAAGAACATTTTTACAAAACATTGTATTCTAAAATATTGCAATGGGATTACAGATCTATTCTAATTATGGGAGATTGGAATGGTGTAATTGATCCCAAAATAGATAAAAAGAGTTTGGCAAAGTCAAGGATTAGATTACCACAGATTTTTTTTTATATGAAAGAAGATTTGGAACTAAAAGATATTTGGAGAATACATAATCCAAAAGATTTGGACTTTACTTTCTTTTCAGACAGGCACAGATCCTTTTCTAGGATTGATTTTATTTTATTATCATCTGATCTACTTGTTAAAACAAAAAAAAAAAAAAAAAAACCAAAGATTTTTCCAAGGACTCTAACTGACCATAGCCCAGTATGGATAGAAATAGAAATGGGAAAGATTGAGAGAAGATCGTAGAGAGTAAATGAAAACTTGTTCAGATATGAAAAGAATGTAAATGAACTTAAAAAGCAAATGAAAGAATTTTTTGAAATGAATTTGAACAAGGGTACCCCTATTGAAATTGTGTGGGATGCGAGCAAGGCATATATGAGAGGGGTACTCATTTATATGAACTCTAAACATAAATTAAATTGACAAAAGAAAAGACTTGAAATGGAAGCAGAGATAAAGAAAAAAGAACAGCTACTTATAAAAAATCCAACAGATGAAAGAATACGAGGAGCCATAAAACTTTTGAAAGATCAATTTCATATGCTTATGGCGGAACAAACAGCAATTAATTTACAATTTGCAAAACATAATACATTTTGTAACGCTAATAAACCGGGCAGATGGTTGGCTTACACATTGAGGAAACGACAGAGTACACGGGTTATTGGCAGCATTGAAAGTGGAGGGAAGGAAATTTTTCAACAAAAACTAATTAAAGAAGCTTTTTTAGATTATTACGCCAAATTATATGCCAAAGACGATATAAAGACTGGAGTTGTAGATAAATATTTAGCAGAAAGAAGAGTTATGAAAATTTCTAGTGATCAAAAGGAAAGAATGAGTCAATCTATAACAGTTGAGGAGATTACTGCCGCAATTAAACAATTGAAAACAGCTAAAGCACCGGGGACGGATGGTTTAACTGTGGTGTACTATAAAACTTTACAAGCAGAAATCATTGAACACCTTAAAGATCTATTTTGTAGTATACAACAAGGAGGTAAAATACCTCCTTCATGGAAAGCAGCTTACATTTCATTGATACCGAAAGAGCAAGAGACCAATATCTCTTCTGAATAATGATTACAAAATTTTTGCAAAAGTATTAGCCAACAGGTTAATGCCAGTTATTCAAGAGGTGATTCATCATGATCAAGCAGGATTTATAGAAGGCAGATACATGAAGGATAATGTAAGGCAAATAATAGACTTATTGGAATATCTTGAGAAGAATAAACAGATCTCTGCAGTGCTGGTGTTTTTGGATGCAGAGAAGGCCTTTGATAGAGTGGATTGGAACTTTCTATTAAAGACTTTAAGAAAAATGGACTTTGGGGATCAGTTTATACAGGCAGTTGCGGCAATTTATCAACAACAAATGGCACAAATTATTATTAATGGAAGTTTGACTACAAATTTTAGTATTGAAAAAGGAACAAGACAAGGTTGTCCGTTATCCCCATTGTTATTTATTTTAACACTAGAAGTCTTGTTGAATACAATACGGGACTCAAATTCTTTACATGGTATAGTTATTAGGCAAGAAGATTATAGGACTAGGGCATTTGCAGATGATCTGGTGGTTACCCTAACACAGCCGATGGAATCAATAATCCAGATGAAAGACATTATAGAAGAATATGGTATGGTATCAGGATTTAGATTGAATCAGAAAAAAACTAAAATGATAGCTAAAAATATGACACAAGATCGAAAGCAGGAACTTGAAAGCAAGGCAGGCTTTGAAATAGTATCAAAGGTTAAATATTTAGGAGTTCAAGTTGCAGATTCAAATATAAAATTATTTCAAAATAATTATGAGGTGTTGTGGCGAGAGGTACAAAAGGATATGGAGATTTGGAAAAAACTGCAGCTGTCGTTGCTTGGAAGAATAGCAGCAGTTAAAATGAACGTTTTGCCTAGATTTCTATTTTTGTTTCAAATGATTCCGGTGCTTAAAAGTGATAAACAGTTGAGAGAATGGCAAAGAGGAGTGAATAAGTTTGTCTGGAATGAGAAAAAGCCGAGAGTTAAATTGAAAATTATGCAAGAGGTTCCAGAAAGGGGAGGTCTTAAACTTCCAAACCTACAATTGTATTATGAAGCAGCGGCTTTGACGCAAGCGACTGGTTTGAAGGATAAAGACTGGAATATTGAATATAGAAAGTTATGATCTTGAATTTGGTTGGCATGCATATTTATTCTATGAGAACAAAGTGGACAAAGTATTCAAAAGCCACATACTTAGGAATTCCTTGATGAGAGTTTGGAAGAAGCACTGATTCAAATGGGATTACAAAATACCGCTATGGTTGGATCTTGGTCATATTATGTGGAATACAAATATAATGTCACTCGGGGGGTTTATATAAAGTTCTTTTTATGGATGGGGGCAGATGACAACTAAAGACATTAGAAATACTGTTGGAAGAAGGGATTAATTTATCTTGGCTACAGTACAATCAACTCCAATTGAGATGGAAAGAAGATCAAAAATTTGGTATAATGATGCATGAAGAAGAACTGGTTAGACATATAAAAGAGAAAGGTCCAATGCATATAAGAGGGTTTATAATGTTTTGTTAGAAAGAGATTCGGAAAATGAATTGGTTAAAGACTGTATGATAAAGTGGGCCCAAAATTTTGCAGAACCAGTAATGTTGGAAACATGGGAAAAAATATGGGTCCAGAATGTTAAATTTACACAGTCGCAGAATTTGAGGGAAAATTTTTATAAAATGTTTTATAGGTGGCATTTAGATCCTAAGAAACTGTCATGTATGTATCCTAATAGTTAGGATATAGTGGGTGGAGTCCCATGCCATTCCGATAAATCTAGGGGATGTTCCCCCCAGACATCCTCTCACGATGTCTGGCCAGATGGAATATGTTATGGAGAAGTTCAAAAGCTGTCCCCTCTAATAGGGATGGTAGTAGTAACCCGGACTCCCTGGGAACCCACTTCAAGCTGTCCGTTTGTCATATAGTCCGGGGCAGATGGAATAAGCCAGTCCAGAAGGCAGAAATAGATAGTAAGCCCGAGGGCAGAGTTCGATGACACCCAGAAAGATGGAAAAAGTGGCTTATGAGGCAAAAGGCAGCTGGGATAATGACTATAATGAGGCCTACACAAGCCAAAAAAGGGGGGGTATGGCCCGAGGCAGCCCACGGCCAGCCCTCAGCCATCCTCCAGCCTCTCCCACTCCCTGGTCTTTAGTCATTTTTATCCCCAGTCTGCAGCCCCAATTCAGGGGGGGCCTCCGGATTCAGCCGGGAAATGGGTCCATAGAGCCAGCCCCTGACAGGTCCGGGCTGTTGGCAATTTGCCTCTCCTCACATTCGGCTGCTGCCCCCTCGCCTCCACCAACCAATTGAAGAATGGACTTTGAAGATGGCCAGTTTTGCAGAGGTGGCGAAGATTTCAGCGTATTTAAAAGATCGGACTCAAGAGACTTATGCATGGGAGTGGAAGAAGTGGATAGATTATGTGCAGAATAAATATCAAACTAGGAAATATCAGATAGCTTTTAGCTGAATGTATTATGCAGGGATAGATTAACTGAACTTTATGAAGATATAAACAGTACACAGGGGGTGGAGGGGTTTAAGTCTCATAAAATGTGATTTTGATTTTGATTTTATTCTGAGGAAGTCTTGGGAGGAGGGGAGGGTTAGGGAGGGTTTGGGGGGAACTGGGGAGAAAATGTATTTATAAAACTTTTTAAATAAAAAAAATGTGATGGAAGAGCAAAAGAAAGAAATAGAAAAAATGCTGGGCTTGCAAATTGTCAAAAAAATAAAATACCTAGGAATCTGGATAACACCAAGATGCTTGGCCTTAAAAGAGGACAATTATGTGCCCTTGATTAAAAAAAATTAAGCAAGATTTAGAGAGATGGGGAAAACTGCAATTGTCACTCTTGGGTAGGATAGCTTCAATAAAAATGAGTATCCTGCCCAAGATGTTATATTTGTTTCAAACTACACCGGTTAACTTGGATAAAAAAATTTTCTTGGAATTGAATAAATCTATTAGGAAATTTATCGGGGGGGGGGGACCCAGAATTTCATTTAGAATATTACAGGATAAAAGGAGTAGGGGGGGTTTCGGACTCCAAGCTTGGGAAATACATTATAAGGCAGCTAATTTAGTGTGGATAAGGGAATGGGTCACCCTAGAAAACAAAAGGATTTTAATGCTGGAAGGGCATGACCTGCAGAGAGGGTGGCACACGTATTTATGGGATAAAGATAGAAAAAAGAAAACATATTTTCATAGACATAAAATAAGGGACACATTAATAGAGACTTGGACGGAGATCAGGCAAAAGCAATACATGAGAGTCCTGAAGTGGCTTTCTATAATGGAAGCCAAGATATATCCCAATATGATAGGAATTGAAAACATGTGTAGATATGAAGGATATCCTAGATAGCGGCGGAAACTTTAAATCTAATGATACACTGAGAGAACAAGGTATTAATATTGACTGGTGGCCATACCTACAAATTAAGTCTCGATACCAAAAAGACAAGGAAGAATTTGGTATAGAGATGGGACCAAATGGATTCAATAAGGTATTGATAGGATCGGAGAAAAAAATATTGGCTAAATTATACAATTATTTATTAGAATATGATAGGGCAGAGGAGATAGTTAAAGACCAGATAATTGTGTGGGTAAAGAACATTGGACATAGTATAAATTTGAATGATTGGGAAATAATTTGGAATAAGAACTATAAATTGACGAGAGCAGTAGTGTACAAAGAAAATCAATACAAAATGTTATACAGGTGGCATCTAGCCCCCACAAGGTTAGCAAAAATCTACCCCAATACAAAACCAAATTGTTGGAAATATGGCCATCACCAGGGTACCTTCTTCCATATGTGGTGGACATGCCCCGAAGTGACGAAATACTGGAAAAAAATTTGAACATGGATACAAGAAATAATTGAGGAAAATATGGATATGATACCTGAAACATTTCTCCTAGGAATACCAAAAAGGACATATGAGAGAAAAAAGAGATACCTAATCATACACATTATCATGGCTGCCAGATTAATATATGCACAATATTGGAAAGAAAAGGGATTACTACCCGAAGAGCATATAATTAGAAAAATATTTGAGTGCGCACAGATGAGTAAATTAACATATGATTTTAATGATGATGATAGTTCGGAATATTATACGGTGTGGGAAAGGTGGTATAAATGCAGGAAAGATAAAAGAAGGAATAAGGGGGGGACTTCCGGTGGCACCGCAGGCGGCGAAGACGCTCCTTTTGTGAGCTCCAGCGATCTTGTAAAGCTGCTAGAACAGCGCAAATCAGCTGTCTAGTGGCTTGAAAACTTTCTCCCTGGGAAAAGGGGAGGAAGAGAGCAGATGGGTGTAGGTAGAGCTCCCCAAGGAGCCCCAGGAACAATTCTGGGGCTCGAAGGGTGAGAGCTCCCTGGAAGCCCGACAGAGTTCCGGATCCGGGATGTTTCTGCTTTAAGCAGAAGAAGACCTGCAACCACCCCTGCAAACAATGCTTGGAATAAACATCATTCAGAAGCAGGCTGAGCAAACTCAGGAGACATCAGATTTGCAAGTACCGAACTTTAACTCCAAATGTGTATTACTTACTTCTGACTCATTAAGGGGAGAAAGTGAAACCAAGATTAATAATAATAATAATAATAATAATAATAATAATAATAATAATAATAACAACAACAACAACAACAACCCCTCCGAGGAGCTCTACCTTGTCGTGGTGGAGGGGCTTGCGTGCTCTAGTGATCCTAAGGGCTATGCTGAACAGGTGCAACCATATCAGACAGACCTTAGGTGAAGGGCCAGACAAAATTTGCTCCACAACCCATTCAAACATGGTGAATACAAAAAAAAAATGAAATTTATGCCGGCTGAACCGTCGCCCGGATTAACAAGGGTTCCGTTGGATGCTATGGCTCCTGGGCATTCTACGCAAAATGAGTTACAGGGCTCAGCTCCCTCTGCTAGGCAACCATGGCATGGAGCTGACAAGCTACTGGAAGAAAAACCCAAAAAGCGAAAAATCTGGACTAGGGAAGAAAACACTTCTATTATGGAAGCTTACTATCAGTCTGAGCCAGCAAAACATGGATTTCAAAATCGAATGTATCAGATTTGGAAGATGAACCATACGGACTGTGACACCAGAGAACAAAGGTTAATGGACCAATGACATGTAATCCTAAACCTCAAATTTTTCACTAGAGAAGAACTAATAGCAATAGAAGAGAAAGCAATTAATGGTCTGAATACATCAACAAAGAAGAGTAACATCAAGAATGATTTGCAGACTCAAAAGCAAATTGAGGAAGAAAGGGAGGAAGAGGATACTGAAATGGATGAAGATAAAGAACAAGGAAGGACTAAAGAACAAACACCAACAGATAGTGTTCAATTAGCTGGAAAAATAAAGCATCAAATGGAAGATGATGAAAGAATACGTTTGCCAAAGCTGAACCAAGTGAACCGGAAAGAATTGAGAAACATACTAAAAAAGGTCAATGAGGCTGTGCAAACTATTTGAACCACTACACTAGCTGAAACAAACCAATTGATGTATGCGGCAGCCGTCATAACCACCAAAGAACTGGGGTTGAAAATACAAAAGAACCAAAGAGGCAAGAAGGGGAAGCCTAAGTGGAAAATTTGGTTAGAATTGAAGATCAAAAAAGTACGTGGAGATTTGAGCAACTTGAAGAACCTAAGGCAAGGTCAGCTAAAGAACAAGCAGGTCAAAAGCAGCCTGGAAGCAAGATACGATCTGAGGAATAAGGAGGTTGTGGTAGTAATTGAAGAGCTGAAGCAGAGGGTTGTTGCCATCGCTGAAAAGATTAAAAGGTATGAAAACCGAGTAACCCAGTTCAAGGAAAACTCACAGTTCAGAGCAAATCAGCACCAGTTTTATAAGAGCTTAGAAAATGGAGATGGAGTAACAACAAATGAAAAGCCTGATAAAGAGAAAGCTCTGAAATTCTGGAAGAATTTGTGGGAAAACAACAAGAAGCACAACAGAAATGCAAAATGGATCAAACAGGATGAGGACTCTATTAAAGTGCATAAAATGGAAGACGTGAAAATAACAAAAGCAATGGTGCAAAGACAGTCAAGAAAAGTGAAGAACTGGAGTGCACCTGGACTGGATGAGCTGCATGGCTTCTGGTTAAAGGCACTTACAAGTGTGCACAAAAGATTGGCAACCCAGATGAACCAGATCCTAAAAACACCTGAAAATGATGAATGGATGACAACTGGAAGGACATTTTTGATCCAAAAAGATAAAGAAAAAGGAAAGGACCCTGGAAACTATAGGCCAATCACCTGTTTGCCAACAACATACAAGCTTCTTACTGGTATCATTGCAAACCAAATCTATGGATACCTGGAAAGAAATAACTTGCTTCCTGTAGAACAGAAAGGATGCTGCAAAAACTCAAGAGGAACAAAGGATCAGTTGCTGATTGACAAGCTAATCCTAAAGAACACAAAGAAAAGACGAAGCAACCTGTTCATGGCTTGGATAGACTATAAGAAAGCGTTTGATTCAGTTCCCCATAGCTGGATCAAGAAATGCCTGGAAATGTTAGGCATCAGCAGCAACATACAAAAATTCATGGAATCTTCAATGAACCTCTGGAAAACGAAACTTATAGCTAATGAAGAAGAACTGGGTGAAGTTGAAATTAAACGAGGCATTTTCCAGGGCGATTCCCTTTCACCCCTACTTTTTATACTCTGAATGCTACCACTGACAATCATTTTGAAGAAGATGAACTGTGGATACGAACTTGCAAAGAAAGGACTGAAAATCTCGCACTTGATGTACATGGATGATTTGAAGCTGTTTGGTAAAACAAAAGCTGAACTGAATTTATTAATTGAAAACACAAAAGAATTCAGCCAAGACATTGGTATGCAGTTTGGAATTGACAAATGTGCAACAATAGCAACCAAAGCAGGCAAGATCATAGAAGAGGATGGAATAGAACTAGAGAATGAAGAAATGATAAAGGCAGTAAAATCAGAAGAAGGCTACAAGTACTTGGGGATTTTAGAAGCCTCTGACTTAATGCATAATAAAGTCAAGGAATCAAATTCAGCCAAGTAGATTTGGCGAATTCGTAAGATATTAATGTCCAAATTGAGGGGAGGAAACATCATAAAAGCCATAAATACCTGGGCTATACCTGTGATTAGATACTCTGCAGGAATAATTGACTGGACCCAGATGGAGTTAGACAATTTGGACAGAAAAACAAGGAAGCTTAAAACAATGAATCATGCCTTGCACCCTAAAAGTGATGTTGACCGATTATATTTACCAAGAGCAGAGGGTGGTCGAGGACTCGTACAAGTAAAGCCGACTATGGAAGAAGAAAAATGCAGCTTGAATGATTACATCCAGAAAAGTGAAGAACCAATAATTAAGGAAGTAAATAAAGGAGACTTTTTAAAGACAACTAAAACAAAAGCAGAATATAAAAAAGAAATAATTGAGCAGCGAGCTGAAAATTGGAAAAGCAAAGCTCTGCATGGCCAATACTTGAAAAGTATTGAAGGCAAAGCTGACCAGAAACTAACTTGGAACTGGTTAAGATCAGGAGTACTGAAAAAAGAAACAGAAAGCTTTATTTTGACAGCTCAAGAACAAGCTCTAGCCACAAACTGCATGAAGGCAAAAATTCAACATGTTACCAGCAAATGCCGCCTCTGCAATGAGAAAGATGAGACAGTCGACCACCTGATCAGTGGGTGCAGCAAAATTTCACAAACTGACTACCTACAATGCCATGACCGTGTTGCTAAGATCATTCACTGGAAATTGTGCCAGAAGTTTGGATTTGAGTACAGCAAAAACCACTGGGAATATCAGGTTGAGAAAGTTTTAGAGAATGAGAAACTCAAGATCTTGTGGGACTTTAGGATTCAGACTGACAGGTACTTGGTCCACAACACAACTGACATAACAATAGTTGAAAAGAAAAAAGTATGGTTCATTGACATTGCAATACCTGGTGCTGCACGGATTGAAGATAAGCAGCAAGAAAAAATCACAAAGTACCGGGACTTGCAAATTGAAGTTGAGCGACTGTGGAAAAAGAAATTGTGTGTTGTCCCAATTGTAATTGGAGCCCTTGGAGCAATACCCAAAGGGCTACCCTGCTATTTAGAAATTCTAAATTTGCCAGACTTGAACATTTTGACTCTACAAAAAACCACCTTACTTAGAACAGCTTACATCCTCCGACGATACCTTAACAGTTCCTAGGTCCTTGGTTAGGACTCGAGCTGCTGAGCTATTAACCAGTCTCAAAGGCTGTGAATCTCACTAAAGATTAAATAATAATAATAATAATAATAATAATAATAATAATAATAATAATAATAGAGTGTTGTCCCGATTGTAATTGGAGCCCTTGGAGCAATACCCAAAGGGCTACCCCGCTATTTAGAAATTCTAAATTTGCAGGACTTGAACATTTTGACTCTACAAAAAACCACCTTACTCGGAACAGCTTACATCCTCCGACGATACCTTAACAGTTCCTAGGTCCTTGGTTAGGACTCGAGCTGCTGAGCTATTAACCAGCTTCAAAGGCTGTGAATCTCACTAAAGATTAACCAATAATAATAATAATAATAATAATAATAATAATAATAATTTTATTTATATACCGCCCTTCTACCGAAGGACTCGGGGCGGTGTACAGCCAAGATTAAAAACATAAATATACAATATCATAGTTAAAATTAATTAAAATCATTAAATAGTTTTGGCCAAATTTTAAAACCCAATATTAAAACCCAGTTTAAAATCATTCAATTAGACAGCCCCACCTGTCGGAACAGTAGGGTCTTGAGGGCACAGCGAAAGACCCAGAGGTCAGAGATGTGACGAATATCTGGGGGCAATTCATTCCAAAGGGCAGGAGCTCCGACAGAGAAGGCTCTCCTCCTGGGTATCGCCAGCCGACATAAATTGGCCGACGGTACCCTGAGGAGTCCCTCTCTGTGGGAGCGGACTGGTCAGTGGGAGGCTATTGGTGGCAGAAGGCGGTCCCGTAAATATCCTGGTCCTATGCCATGGAGCGCTTTAAAGGTGGTAACCAATACCTTGAATTGCACCCGGAAGACCACTGGGAGCCATTGCAGCTCGCACAGGAGAGGTGTTACATGGGCGTAATGAGGTGCACCCATAACCACCCGCGCAGCCACATTCTGGACCAGTTGGAGCCTCCGAGTGTGCTTCAAGGGGAGCCCCATGTAGAGAGCATTACAATAGTCCATACGGGAGGTGACGAGGGCGTGAGTGACCGTGCACAAGGCTTCCCGGTCCAGAAAGGGACACAACTGGTGATTGAGCTTTAATGGGGCTTTAATGGGGCGTGAAAGCAAAAGTTAAAAAGGAAAGTTTTGTTTAGCACTGGCAGCCCCTGTTCAAAATTAGAGATTTCTGCTTAAAAAAAAAAAAAGATTAAAGGCTAAAAAGACTACAGCGGTGACCTTAAAAAAAAAAGGATTGATATTATTTAAAGACTGGGAATTTTTGGAGTTGGTGGATTTATTGTTCTGGCTGCTGTATAAATTCAAATTGGAACTAAAAATGGCTTCAAAACAAATAAAGACTATTGTACCCAAAAGTGCTCAGAGCTCGCCAGCTCAAACGTCCAAATTGCAATCGCTCTCTGTTCCAACAGAACCAACAATATTAACACTTGAAATGTTGCAGGAAGCCCTTAAAACACAAGCCTCTGTTACAGAAAAAAAATTGCTTCATGTTTGAGGATAAAATTTGAGATATTGCTGAGGAGATAGTTCAAATTAAAGAGATTATTCAAAAACGAAATCAAGAAATTAGAGAAGATATTATCATGGCAGTTCAAGGTCTGGCAGGCCATATTGAAGCAGTAGATGAAAAAATGGAAGAAATTAAGCAGTCTAATGAGAATTTGGAAAATAAAATGGTGGAGGTCCAGGATAAGATGGAAAGAGCAGAGGCTAATGTGATAATGATACAATATAGAGATATGGAATTTGCTTTGAGAATAAGAGGCTTTAAAGAAAATAAGCAAGAGAATTTGAGAGAGATCTTTTCAGAAGCATTTACACAGATAATGGGAGATCAAAAAGCAGATCTTGAATGACAAATTGACAAAATTTATCGTGTCAATTCATAGGTTGCCAGACAGAAACATTTACCAAGAGACATTGTAGTCTATTTTACAACAAGGAGAATACACAATGAAATCCTACAAATCACTTTTAAAAATAAACTTCAACTTCAGAGGCAGGAGGTTTTAATACTGAAAGAAATCCCCCCCAAAATGTTGAGAGCCAGAAGGGATTACGCCTTTCTGGTGGAAGAACTGAGAAAACGTCAGATACAGTACAGATGGGAGGTTCCAGCTGGACTGGTGGTGAACTATTCAGGAGAAAGATATCATCTTAACTCAGTGTGGAAGGCAAGAGATTTTTACACCAATGTACTAAAGGCTGGATGCCCACAGCCCCCAGAAGCTAGAAGGAAGACGGAAGTAGAGGGGGCGAAGGAAGAATCGCTGGCACAGGCCCAAAGGAAGCTTTGATTACTCAAAAAGATTTAATACAACTTTCAACTACTGCTCAAGCTTTGGAGGTGTTTGATAAAATAGAAGAACCTAAGGATCAAAGACAGACCCGAGTGGCAGCCAAGCATCAAGAAGAGTTAAGACTGCAGTAATTACAAATGATTCAAAAAACTACAAAACAGAAGCAGTGGGAGGAGCAAGACCAAAAAATAAAAGGCATGGAGACTTCCAGCAGGTGCTCCAAAGGCTTCAGGCAGCCAAGAATGGCAACTAGATTTCTGACTTGGAATGTTAATGGCTTAAACTCACCACAAAAGAGGAGAAAAATATTTCATTGTTTGAAACAGTTTAAAAATGATGTAATTTGCTTACAAGAGACTCACATCAGAAGTAAAGATCAAAAATACTTAATAAATGCAAGGTTAGGAATACATTTTGTTGCATCTGCTCCCAAGAAGAAGAATGGTATAGTTATATACCTAAAAAAAGATTTAATTGCCAAATTAATTGAAGCAGATGATCAAGGAAGATTTATAGCAATTGAACTTTTAATAAAAGGAGAAAAAATACTTTTAATTGGAGTCTATGCACCAAACCAACAAGAGGAAAAATTTTATAAGCTTTTACATTCCAAGTTATTACAATGGGATTATAAATCATGTATCTCACTGGGCAATGGGAATGGAGTTTTGGACACTAAAAAAGACAAGAAGGGGCTCTTGCAGAATATCTCAACGCATTCCAGATTGCCAAAATCGTTTTTTGAAATGATGGATGATATGGAGTTGAGAGATATCTGGCGAGAGAGGAACCCCAAAGAAAAAGACTTTACCTTTTTTTCTGATAGACATCAATCCTTCTCTAGGATTGATTTTATATTAATTACTAATGATCTTTTTTCTAGGATGAAGAAGACGAAGATCTGCCCAAGAGTTTTAACGGATCATAGTCCAGTTTGGATGGAATTAGAGTATGGAATGGGATCTAAGAGGTCTTGGAGGTTAAATGAAAATCTGTTTAGATATGAGGAAAATGTAACAGAATGTAAAAAATTTATGAGAGAATTTTTTATTATAAATATGCATAAGGGTACATCTATGGAAATGATTTGGGATGCAAGTAAAGCATATATGAGAGGTATTTTGATATATTTGAATAATAAACACAGACGTAAACAGGAAAAAAAAAGGAAGGACTTAGAAGAGGAAATTAAAAAATAGAACAAGCTTTGATATTGAACCCAGCAGACAAGAAAATAAAAGAGGCAATTAACTTATTGCGAGGGCAATTTAATATGTTAATGGCAGATCAGGTCACAACTAATTTGCAATATGCTAAACATAATACTTTTTGCAATGCTAATAAACCAGGGGGATGGTTAGCATATTTGTTAAGGAAAAAACAAAAGTCACGGACCATAGAGAAAATAGAATATAAAGGTAAAGAGGTTTATCAGCAAAATATGATTAAAAAAGCATTTTTAGAATTTTATGCGAGGTTGTATGCTAGTGATAAAATTCAAAGTATAGATATAGATAGATACTTACAGAAAGAAAATATTCCTACAATTACAAAAGAGCAAAGGGAGGGTCTAAATCAATCAATAACTTCTGAAGAGATTATGTTTGCAATTAAGCAGTTGAAAGTGGGTAAAGCTCCTGCGACGGATGGTTTGACAGCTGCTTATTATAAACACTTGCAGTGTGAAATGGTGGGACCACTCAAATAATTATTTACTAACATACAATCTGGAGGAGATTACCCACATCCTGGAGGACAGTTTATATCTTTCTGATTCCAAAGGAGGAGCAAGACCACACCCAGCCAAAAAATTATAGGCCCATATCACTTTTTTTTTTTTAAATACAGATAACAAGATTTTTGCTAAAATACTAGCAAATAGGTTAATGACAGTCATGCAACAAATGATTCATAATGATCAAACTGGTTTTATAAATGGCAGACAAATGAAGAGTAATGTAAGGCAAATTGTTAACTTACTGGAGTATTTGGGGAAGAACAACCAAATCCCTGTGGTGCTGATATTTCTTTCTTTTTTTTTTTTTTTTATTGAAAAAGTTTTCAAATACAAGTTTTTCCCCCTTTTTCCCCCCCCTCTTCCCTAACCCACCCTTTCCACCCAACCCCCCCTGTGACTTCTTCACAACAATAGGCTATTTCATAACTAGTTACATACATAATATCTTCCCTTTCCCTTAATCCCTTCTCGGAATACTGACCCTTAACTTGTTAATCTTATAACTCCCATTTTTACGGTAATCTGCCCTTTTTCTCCTCCCCTATACTTATTGGGTATTATTACAAATTAACCTTTAATCTTTTATATATATATTAATATAACATTTTAAATCGGCCTTCTCCCTGCAACCAAATTTATTCAATTCTGTCCACTTCCTCCACTCCTCTAAATATATGACTTGAAATCAGACAATACAATTCTAAATATAATCCACTACCCACTTTACTAGAATATACACATATCTATATATGCATCCCATTTTATAACAATCAGTAAACTAACCTCTTTCAGCCCTTCAATTCCTACAAAATCATGCAATACGATTCTAAATATAATCAACTGCCCACTTTACTAAGATATACACATATCTATATATGCATTTCATTATGTAAAAAGAGAAAAGACAATAACTTTAAGTTTATGATCCATATAATATCTTCTTTGATGTCTTTCCACTAGATTGTTAAATCCATCACCCATAATAGGGTAAAATAACATGCTGGTGCAACAGTTTGTTCAAAATCTTCAGTCATCTTCTGCCCCCATCAGTAGTAGATATCCTCACACCTGTATAAAAGTAAAAACAACCACCCGAGTGACATTATAATTATGAATATATCTGTATGGTTATAGTTGTGGTATTCATCAGGATTGTTAATTCCCGTCATCCTACTGAGTAACATCCAGATCTTCTGCATGCCCCGGCAAAACTCTCCTGCCTTATAACTCAAAATAGTTATAATATATTTCCAAGAGAAAAAAAAGGTAAATAAGAAAAAATTAGATGATTCAAATCCAACAAAGTGAGGCTCTTTCCACTTCCCAAAATCATGGCCTTGCAGAGATCTGCCACAATCCTCAGGATAGTATCAGACAATTGTTCGCCACCACTGTCTTTTCTAATATTCATTCATTTTTTAAAGCGCCTGGCTTCACTGTTGCTTAGTTTGGAAATTGCTGTTTCTATAAGATCTGTTTCTTTTCTTTTTCTTTTTCGGGTTGAATTTCCATCCTCTTTTCTTGCTTACCAATTGTATATCTGCTGGTTGATTTTCATTCTGCTTTGTGGATTGTTCTTGTTGGGTTAATTTTATCATCTCATCTTTCTTCTCCATCACTTGTATATCAACTGGTTGATTTGCGCACTTGTCTGTCACTTGATGATTCATCACCTTGGGTTCGGATGACACTGCTCTCTTATTTATAAACAGTCCAGCTGGGGTCTCCAAGGAGTCCAAAGACAATTTATCCATCACAGCCTCTGTAATTTGATGTTTTCCTTTTATTTCCAACTCCTTTTGCTTATCCTGTATTATGCCTAAAGGTGTTAAATTCATTTTTAGAATTTTTTGATAAAAATCTTCCGCTTTTTCGACAGTGTGCAATTGATATCTTACTCCTTGATATCTCAATATTAAACCAACTGGGATGTCCCACCTGAATAGGATATTTCTTTTTTTTAATTCAGTCACTAAAAAGCCAAATTTCTTCCTCTCCATTAACATCTTGGGCGGGAGCTCCTTGAAAATCCAAATCTTTCTTCCATGAAATTGCAAATTGGAATTAAAAGAGTTCTGCACAATATTATTCCTAATTTCTTTATCTGTAAAATAGATCACCACATCTCTAGGCAGTTGCCTTTGCTTTGCCCACCAGGATTTTATTCTATAAATTCTATCAATCCTGCAATACACTTCATCAGGTTGAACCTTTAAGATCCCAGCCAGAATTTCAGAAGATACTTTCCTTAAATCATCTCTATTATTTTCCTGCAGACCTCTCAATCTAATTGCATATTCTGTAAAATTATATTGAATCATTAAAACTTCTCTTTCAATCCTCTGTTGTACATTTTCCTCATTACCAATCTTTTGGTCAGTCTCCATTTTAGATTTGTCTTCCAAGCTATTATCCTGAATGTTTATCAAATCCTTTTTAATTTTTTGAGTCATGTCATCCAAATTCTCCTCGATTTCCTTCATTTTAGTCTCTAATAATTCAGTCTTTGCCTCCATCCGAATCAGAAAGCCTGATAAACCATTAGCAACTTTTGAAATCTTTTTATTCAAGAAGTCAGACTCTGATTTCACCAATTCACCAATTTCTTTAATTTCCTGCTTAAATTTTTCAAGTTGCTGATTCACAATCTCATTCCTTCTTACAATCTCTTCAAGGATAAATTCTAATATATTAAAATCGGGTTTCTGACGCTGGAGAGTTGAAATTTGTTGGCGCAATTTCTTAAGGGGGGAAATTCCCCCCCCCCTGTTTGTCCAGCTGTATAAGTCCTGATGCCATTTCCCACACAGACAAGATTTAGCAAAAATAAGAGAAGAAATAGAAAACAAAAAGACTTTCCCTCATTAAAAAAAAACTTCTGAGCAGCACAGGAGCGAGGTTTCTCTAGAAATGTAGCCAATGATATTTATTCCGCTACATTGTAATAATGAAAAACGGAAGGACTTTCCCTTTTAGCCCTTCTCCAGCCACAGCAGACGCCATTTTAGAAGGCTCTTTTTCCCTCTTTTCCTCTGCTCTTTTCTTTTAAATAGTTTTTGAAAGGGTGAGATACTTGCGGTTCAGTATTAAGGGTCCAGTTCTTCATTTCTTTAATTATTCTTTTAGATTCACAGGCTTGCTCTTGACGCCTGGCTCTGCATAGGCAGAGGTCTCCCAAAGCCCGGAGCAGCGGCAGGGGATATGGGGCTTCTCATCCGCTCCGTCCCAAAAGTTAAAAAAAAAACTTTTGGGACTCTGCGGGGAGTTCTACCCACCCCTGCCGGCTCTCTCTCCGTTTCCTCTTGGAAACGGAGTTTTTTCGAGCCGCCATCCGCTGTAACGGCGGCTCTATACAGGCAGAGGGAGCTGACGATCCCAGAGGAACGTCTGGCGGCGGCCAGCAGCAAACCGGAAGTGTGCTGATATTTCTTGATGCGGAGAAAGCATTTGATTGATTGAACTGGCAATTCTTATTGAAAATAATAGAAAAGATGCAGTTTGGAGAATATTTTACATAATCTGTTAATGCAATATATCAGAAACAAACAGCGCAAAAAAATAATTAATGGTAGTTTAACAGATACTTTTAACATAGAAAAAGGAACAAGACAAGGATGTCCTTTGTCTCCATTATTGTTTATCTTGACCTTGGAATTTCTGTTAAGTAAGATACATGGGTCGGATAAAATAAATGGAATTAAAATTAGGCAGTATGACTACAGATTACGAGCATTTGCAGATGACTTGGTTGTTACTTTAACCCAACCATTACAGTCGGTTGTAGGTTTAATGGACATAATTAATCAATATGGACAAGTATCTGGATTTAAAATAAATGCAGGGAAAACAAAGATAATAACTAAAAATATGACTATAAATCAAAAAGATGAATTAGAAAGACTAACAGGATTTGAAATTGTTAAAAAAGTTAAGTATTTAGGGGTCTATATTATGACATCAAATGTGAAATTATTTAAGCATAATTATGATCAGTTGTGGCAAAAAATACAGAGAGAGATGGAAAACTGGAAAAAATTACAATTATCCTTGTTAGGAAGAATAGCAGCAGTGAAAATGAATGTTTTGCCTAAGTTTTTGTTTCTTTTTCAAATGATACCAATACTTAAAAAAGATGAGAATTTGAAGATATGGCAAAAGGGTATTAATAATTTTGTCTGGGCAGGGAAGAGATCGAGAATAAAACAAAAAATAATGCAGGATATACGTGAAAGAGGAGGTCTCAAAATGCCCAATTTAAGATTATATTATGAGGCAGCTGCTCTGTCAGCAATTAGTGACTGGATGAATTTAACAGAAGAAAGAATATTGAATATTGAGGGATATGATTTGGTTTACGGTTGGCATGCTTATTTATTATATGATAAGAAAGTGGTTAAGGCTTTTAAAAGTCACATATTAAGGAATGCTTTATTGCGTGTCTGGTAAAAGTATCAGTATAAATTAAACTATAAGTTACCAATGTGGGCAATACCTAGACACGCGATAGAGAATATAAGTGTGGAACGAAAACAAGATGCAATTACTTATAAAGAGCTTCTTAATAAGGAAGGAGGTATACTACAATTAAAATCTTTGAATCAACTACGAGAAGAAAGGATAATTCAAACATGGTTTCAATATGTACAGTTGCAAGCTAGATGGAGAGAAGATCAGAAAATTGGGATTTTGCAGAATGAGGAGAATTTGGTAAAACAGATTAGAGATCAAAGTCAAATGCATATAAAAAGGTTGTATAATGCATTGGTAGAAATAGATTCAAAAACAGAGTTAGTTAAGGACTGTATGATAAAGTGGGCGCAAAATATTGAAGAGCCAATAATGATGGAAACGTGGGAAAAAATATGGGTTAGAAATGTAAAGTTTACACAAGCCCAAAACCTAAGAGAAATTTGTTATAAAATGTTTTATAGATGGCATCTAGATCCTAAAAGCTAGCTTGTATGTATCCAAGTGTGCAACCTAAGTGTTGGAGATGTGAATGTGATGATGCCACGTATTATCATATATGGTGGACATGTAAAAAAATTAAGGCATTTTGGATAAAAATATGGTGGATTATCCAAAATATTCTCAAAAAGAAGATAAAATTTACTCCACAGTTCTTTTTGTTAGGTATAATTACAGATTGTACTGTTATAGAGACTAAGTTGATTTTAAATTTAATAACGGCAGCCAGACTCTTGGTGGCGCAGTATTGGAAGAAGGAAGACTTGCCTACTATTGAAGAACGGACACTAAAAGTAGTGAACTTAGCAGAGATGGCTAAAACTTCAGCGTATTTGAAGGACCATTCAAATGAAAGATATATATCGGAATGGAGAAGATGGATTGACTATATTCAAAACAAATATGCATATTTATAATAAAAAATTCTCTCATAAATTTTTTACATTCTGTTACGTTTTCCTCATATCTAAAGTTTCAAATAGCTTACGAATGAAACCAATATTTTCTTCTTGAATTATGTTTTGTTAGTTGAAAGGGGAGTTAAAGAGCAAAAGTTTTGAGTTTTGAGACTACAGAAAGTTAGCTTATTTTAGCTTATGTTTGTTATGCTACATCCTGTTTTTGCTCTGGGAAGTCCGGGTGGGGTGGGTGGGGGGAGGGGGGTTGGAGGGAGAGGGGGGATGGGGGGTGGGTGGAGGAGGCAAGGGGGGAGGAGAGATGGGAAAAATTGTTGTAATACTTGTTAAAACTTTTTAATAAAAAAAATAAAAAAATAAAAGAAGGAATAAGGGAAGGTGCAACTACTAAAAGGAATAAGCAATTTAAGAGACACCATATATGTAACCTGTATACATGTTTGTTTGAACACTGCTTAACTGATATAAGTTGAATTGTAAAACTATGTAACTCAATAAAAATGGCAAAAAAAAACAATATATAGACATATATTAGGTCAATAATATGAGAATCTAGGTAAATTGTAAATTGTAAGCTATGAATTTGGTGAATGATGCACAAAAGACTTGTAACCAACTGACACACTTTGTAAATTGCAGATGGTTTTATGTATGTTTGTTTAACAATAAAAATAAAAATCTTTTCAGAAAAAATAAAGAAAGACTGAATTGTAATTTAAGCTGAGAGACTGCCTGTGTTGAATAAGAGAACAAGGCAGAGAAGGCTGGCAGGATGGCTGCTGTTGAATTTAAGGAGAGCTCTCTGCCTCGTTTGGGACAGAAGAACTATATTGTTTGGGCTGTAAAGATGGAATGTTTCCTGAGGGCAAAGGAGCTCTGGGATATTGTTATTTTTTTTTTTTTACAGACAGACAAACAAACATACAATGTATTTTTTTCTGAACAGAGTATTTGCCAGTTCGCAGATTTATTTAGTCATTTCAACTAAATTTACAATTTATATATTCCCTTTTTGCCATAATAATTATTCTCTCTATTTTTTTAAACCAATATTACCCTTCATCCTAACCTCTAATCTTAACCAAATTCAGTTTTTCCCTTCATCTCTATATTAAACCCCTTAAATTTAAAATTTAAATTTCACAAGTATAATCCTAGTATTCCCTTATATTCCTTTAATATAATCACTAATGTTTTCCATTGCCAGCTGTTTCAATATCTAATATCTTAATACAAATCAATTAATTATGTGGTGTTACAATTATTCATTTCTTATAAAAATAGTAAACCCAATTGTTTTATACCATACATTTCCTTAAATCTTATTCCAAATGATGCAATCCAACATCTTAATAAAAACCAGTTAATTATATAACCAACTTTTCTCGTTATATAATATCTCTAATTTTCAATTATTTTATCAAACATATATATTTATATCTCTTCAAATAGCATCTTAATCATTTCTGCTTTCACCACAATCTAATTAGTTCATAATGCAATATCATTTCAATTTTTCCTTTTTTGATTAGATTCCAAATATGCAATTAAAAATATTCCACTTGTTGCAATTTCCCTAATTGAATTTGAAGATATTCTAGCTGTTTTTCTCTAATTTATTTAACTTATTCATGTTTCTAAAAATTTATCATTATATAAATTCCAACACTACAATTAAAAATATTCCAATTGTTACAGTTTCCATAATTTTAGTTAAAAATATTCAAACTATTACATATTTCTAAAAATTATTTCAATTCATCAGTTCTTATTTCAATTTCTAATTATATGTAACATATTCCTCTTTCATTTCTTCTGTTTTTATTTTTTTTCTCTTTCTTTTCTTTTGTGTTTTAAAATCCTGAACTCTCCTGTTTTGCCTGTATCTCCCATTATTTTCCATTTCATTTCCCTCTTTCTATTTTCCCCACTATTAGTCCCAGTGTAATCATTTTGTGTTTCAAAGTCATGGACTCTTCTATTTTGCCCTGTAGTTCCTGTTATTTTTCATCCCTTCTCCCTCTTTTCTGTCTTTCCACTGTTGATCCCAGTGTATTCATTCAAGTTTTTTGTATTCTTTCTACTCCCTCCTTTTTTCCCTCTTTGTCTTTTTCCCTCTTTTCTATTTTTTCAATTGTTAATCCCAATGTAATCTTCAAATTCTCCTTTTTATTGTTACTACCCACATAATCATTTAGTTTTCCATAGTTAATCTCGTTATCTTTGTCTTCTTCTTTATTTTCAACCTCTGTGTCTTGCTTCTCCTTCATTATTTCCTTGTCTGCTTGAGTATACTCTAACACAATTTTTGAATCATCAGGTTTCGGTTCTCCATGCATCATTGTAATTATTTCCTTTACTTTCGATTTCAATGACAAATACATCATTTTCATCATTTTTCTAATTTCCTGCACCATTTTATTCTTTTCAGATTAATATTGTTCCACTTAAAAGTTCCATTGTACTCCTCTCTTTTTTAAATCATCAAAGTCAAAGTCAAGCTGACTTAGAGACAAACAAATCCTCCTTAGAAGTTCCCATGGTTGTTATCACCATCAAAGCTCAAAGTTTTTTCCAAAACAAAAGTTCAGTGTTGTAGTGGTCTTATTTCTCCTGTGGATGTCTCTCTACAATCCAGAATTCCAATCAGCAGCCTGAAAAAGTATCCATTTTGTTTGCAATCCACGTTACAGTCTTTGTTACTCTTTTCCCCTTTTCTTCTTTTTACCTTTGTGTATGCCAAATCAGTTTTAAAGTCAATCCAAATTACACAGTCAGTTTTCCCCCTCTTTTTTTTTTTTTTTTTGTACAAACCTTCTATTACAGGGCTTAATTTCAAATTTCTCTTTAGTTTTTCTCCAACATTCAAAAAAGGATCTGCTTACTTTCTTTCCAATCCTTTACACATTTTTTTCTTCTAATTTTTAAAGTTCTCAAACTATTTTTATCCAAAAGTCAATTTTCTTTTCGGGTTTTGTCAATTTAAATTTCCATTTTAATCTTCTTCCTTCCTTTCCCCCATGCCCATTAACCGCTGTTATTCCGCTGGGGCTCTTCCAAATTTTAAAATCTTTTTCTTTTCTTTTCTTTTCTTTTCTTTTCTTTTTTTTGCCTATGAGTTGGCTGTCACTCACCTGACTCAAAGCTCCGCTCAGGTCACCGCTCCTGGTCATCTGCTTATCCCAGTTGCCCCAGCTTCTTGGCAGCCTCAAAGGCCGCTGCCCCCACTGCTGAGACAGAGAGAGATTCCTCTGACCTTTGAGGAACTTGCCTGTTCCTCTTGGTCTTCCAAGGTGCCTCTCCTTCTTCTCTGTCCCTACAAGATGGTTCCAGTCCTAAAATCCCTCGGCAGGGGCTTGTCAGTCCAGGTTTTTGTGGAGCTCATCAGAGCCCGCTAATTCTCTGACTGTCTTGCCGCAACGCTTCCAGTGTTCTCTGGGATATTGTTCTTAATCCACCCCAGGCATCCTTAGCAGCTGCAGAGCAGAGGCAACACAATAAAGCAATGGCTTATATCATCTTAAGTTTAGAAGATGAACAATTTATCAATGTAGCTGATTTAAAGACTGCACAGGAAGTCTGATTAAAGTTGAGAAGTGTGCATGTGAGTGTGTCAACATGCAATATTGTACAATTATCAAGAAAAGACCCTACCTTCTGTGCATGCCCAAGATGGTGGCTTTTATCTGATCCTCCACTGCCGAAAGGGGGTAACTTTTGGCCTTTTTGGGGTTTTCATGGGCCAAATTCGTCTTCTTTGGCCTGACCCTGCAAAATGAGCATGTCACTGTCCTGCTGAGAGCTTTTTGCTCTCTGGAATGTCTTGGTCAGCTGAATGGAGCCGATGTTCATAGGCACCGTTGAGAGGATGGCGGGCACCATCGGGAGGACTGGTGGTGATGGTCTGAGCTGCGGCGTCCTGCTCGGCATGCGTTGCCAGTGGCGGCCAGAGCAATGGCGGCGGTGTGGCGGTGACACGACGGCCTTTGTTGGACCCCCGGGAGCTCGGGGAGGGCCTGGGGAATGACGTGGTTGCTGGTGGCGGCGGCTGTAATGGCGGCTGCTGGGACAGCGCCAAGAGGAGCAGCAATGGCCTGGTTGAACCATCAGCTGTTGGTATTGGAAGGTATTCGTTGGTGGCCTATCATCATGGAATTGCTCCGATTGGAGATCTCTGTGGAGATCTGGGAATCGGGGGGGGGGGTATGAACTATGTGAACGGTGTGACCACTGGAAGACCTGAGGGAGACCTGGAAGGGCTGGATGGCCATGGAGGAGTGGCCGGTTTGTCACCCTTGTACTGTTTCTCCTTCCCCCCTTGGCCTGGTTTCAGGCCTTATCATGGTCACTTGCCATCCGGACTGATTCCGCCCGCTCCGAAATACCTTCCTCTGGATCCATCTTATCCTCTCTTTGATATCGCCATCAGCCTGATCCCCTGTCTCGGCTCTGTATTCCACTCTATGCCTTTTGCCATAAGGAGAGTTCCTAGCCTTTGGCTGCGGGTACTGAGGGAGCCGATTCCTACTGCTGTTCTATTACTGGATGTGACAGTCCACCTGCTCTAGCGCCAGCCACCGTGAGAGGGTGGTTTCGGTTATTTCATTCTCTGGTTATTTCAAACGGCCTGAGACTCCTCTCCATTGTCGTGAGAGGACAATGGAGCCCAGGTGACCCGCACCTAATGGCTTTGTACTTTTTCTCTGGGACCTTTTTTTCTGACTATCATTGTTGAATCCCTGGCCACATACCATCTTTACCCCTGGCTACCTGGATATATTCAGCGGCCGAGCTCCTTGTGCTGCGAAACTCCCTCCTCTCGCAGGCCTGGCCCTCCACACTATTGAGGGCCTACCTTGATGACGGGTTTTGGAACCCTGAAAAGTGGCATGCTGCAAAGAGGAGGTTGAGGGGGTTTTATCTAAATTTTTAGTGAAATTTTTAAGGGGTTCCAGGGAGGGGGTGGGTTATTTCAGTAATGAACCTGCGGGGCTCCTTGCAGATCAACAATTTAGCCTGTCAGACAGCCGGGGAGGGAGGGACCGGGAGGGGGAACCAGACAGGGTACGGTGGGGTGAGGGTCACTTAGTCACTGTGGTGGTTGGGATGGGCAGAGATAGGGAGAGTAGAGGGTGTTACATCAGTGGGGCGTGTCCCCGCTGCTTGCAACTGGTGATGCGTTCTGGCCCTCTTAGTCTGTCCTGCTCCCCTGGGGGGTTTGGAGTGCGGAACCCTGGACTCCGGCTGGTGTATGTCAATGCCAGGTCCATTGTGAATAAGGCCCCCCTCATGCGTGACCTTATTGACAAGGGAGGCGCGGACCTGGCTTGCATTACGGAGACCTGGTTGGGCCCGGAGGGAGGGGTTCCTCTCTCCAATCTATGCCCACCAGGTTTCTGTGCGTTACACCAGCCACGACTCCATGGGAGGGGTAGGGGGTGGCAGTTGTTATTAGGGAAAGTCTTAGACCTAGGGAGGTCACTGTCCCTCAGATAGTCGGGTGTGAATCCCTATCATTGAAATTGAACCCTGGAGTACAGTCGGGTCTGTTGCTTACATATCTGTCTCCCAGCTATGTATCCTCAGCCCAGCCCGCACTACTCAAAGTCTTAGCCGAACTGACAGTTGAGCTCCCCAACCTGAGGGTTCTGGGGGACTTTAATCTCCCGTCTGCCGGCGAGACATCCGAGTTGGTTCGGGAGTTCATGGCCTCCATGACAGCCATGGACCTGACTCAAGTTGTACAGGGCCCAACTCACAATGGTGGACACACACTTGACCTGATTTTTATCTCTGGGCAGTAGATTAATGCTTGGGGTAGAGGGGTACTTTCCATTCAACCCCTGTCATGGACCGACCATTCCCTCTTTGAGCTAGACTTTCTGTCCGCCAACCCTTACCGCTGGGAGGCAGAACTGACTCGTTGGTTCCGCCCCAGGTGCCTGATGGACCCTGATAGGTTCCTGATGGAGCTTGGGACATTTCCCACATCCCTATCCCGCAGTTCACCAGAGGCCCTGGTGGACACCTGGGAACAGGCTGCCACTGGGGCATTGGATCAAATTGCCCCTTTGCGGCCTCTCCCCAGACAGGGATCCCGGGTAGCTCCGTGGTTTTCTGTGGAGCTCAGGGAGATGAAGCATCGGAAGAGATGCCTAGAGGGTAGTTGGAGGTCCTCCCATTCCGAATCTGATCGAACACAATTAAGAACCTATATTAGGTCTTATCTTGTGGCAAAAGAAACGGCGAAACGTGATTATTTTGCCGCTCTCATTGTGTCTGCAGAAAATTGCCCAGCTGCCTTGTTCTGAGTGACCCGCTCTCTTCTCAATCAGGGAGCGAGGGAGGAATTCTTACAGGGTAGTGCTGAGGACTCTGCTCAATTTCTGCAAGACAAAATCGCTCAGATCTGGTCGGGTTTGGACTCTGACTGGGCAGGGTCTGACGAGGAGATGGGAGCAAGTCTTGAAGATAACATCTGGGTTGACTTTGATCCTGTATCCACAGAGGAAGTGGACAGGATTGTTGGAATATTGGGAGCCTCCAGGAGTTTGTTGGACCCATGTCCCTCCTGGCTTGTTGCAGCAACCAGAGAGGTGACTGGAGGCTGGATCCAGGCGATTATCAATGCTTCTTTAAGGGATGGGGTCTTCCCCGCCACTCTTAAGGAGGCAGTGGTTTGCCCCCTCCTCAAGAAGCCTGCTCTGGATCTGGCCTCCCTGAATACCTTTCGTCCCATCTCCAACCTTCGCTTTATAGTGAAGGTTGTTGAGTCCATTGTGGCATACCAACTTCTGCAATTCCTGGATGAAATGGATTACGTCAACCCATACCAATCAGGCTTCAGGTGCGGACACAGCATGGAAACAGCATTGGTCGCCCTGGTGAATGATCTCTGGCGGGCCCGGGACAGGGGTTATTCCTCTATCCTGGTCCTACTTGGCCTCTCAGCGGCTTTTGATACCATCAACCATGGTATCCTTCTGCGACGGCTCGGGGAGTTGGGGCTGGGGGGCACTGTTTTACAGTGGTTCTCCTCCTACCTCTTGGGTTGTATGCTGTTTGTTTGTGCAGGGGGGCAGAGATCTTCCCTGAGGCCCCTCATTTGTGGGGTACCTCAGGGTTTGGTTCTCTCCCCCTTGCTCTTTAACATCTATATGAAGCCGCTGGGTGAGATCATTCGTAATTTTGGGGTGGGGTATCATCAGTATGCTGATGATACCCAAATTTACATCTCCACCTCGGACCAGCCCAGGGATGCCCTTTCTGTGATGTCTAAGTGCCTGGAGGCGGTGCAGGTCTGGATGGGTAGAAACAGGCTCAAACTCAAACCCTCCAAGACGGAGTGGCTGTGGATGCCGGCGTCCCTTGATCTAGTGCCCCCATCACTTTTGATGGGAGGGAAGCTGCTTACTCCCTTGGAAAGGGCTCACAATCTTGGCGTCCTCCTGGATTCGCAGCTATTCTTAGTTGATCATCTGACAGCCGTGACCAGGGGGGCTTTTGCACAGGTTCGCCTGGTGTGCCATTTGCGGCCTTTCCTAGATAGGGATGCCCTCCGTAGAGTCACTCATGCTCTCGTCATCGCTTGCCTGGACTACTGCAATGCCCCCTACATGGGGTTGCCTTGACCAGTTGCACCCGGAGGCTTCAATTGGTCCAGAATGCGGCCGCGCGGGTTGTTATGGGAGCTTCCTGTTACTCCCGGGTTACACCTCTCCTGCACGAGCTGCACTGGCTGCTGGTGGTCCTCTGGATCTGCTTCAAGGTGCTGGTCCTCACCTATAAAGCCCTACATGGCATGGGCCCAGGGTACTTGCAGGACCACCTCCTACCGGCCTCCCACCACCCTGTGCATTCACATAGGACTGCCCTCTTGCAGGTCCCATCAGCCAGACAATGTCAGCTGGTGGCGCCTTGGATGAGGGCATTCTCTGTGGCCTCACCGACCCTCTGGAATGAATTACCCGCTGGGCTCCGGAGGGCCCCCAACCTCTGCTCTTTCCACACTGGCCTGAAGACATGGCTTTTTCAGCAAATCTCTTGATCTGCTGGGAGTTTTTAGTTTTAATTGTTGGGATTTTTAATTTTGTAATTGGACTGTTTTAGCATTAATTTATTGTCTTGTGTTTTATTGTTGTGAGCCGCCCTGAGTCCTATGGGAGAAGGGCGGCATATAAATGTGAGTAAAATAAATAAATAAATAAATAAAAATGTACAGAGCCAGTTTACAACCAGGAGAATCTGTGGAACAGCATTTTGTACAAATGCAAACTTTATTTGTAGAGTTAGAACAGCGTGGAATGAATATTCCTGTTGTGGTTCCGTCCTCCGAGCCTATCTTATCGGAGGGAGAAGGCTCCAAACATGAAGGAGAGGAGTTAGCCAGGCCTTCCTCTCTGGCACTGCCTCAGGTGCCGGCCGAGGAAGAGGAGATTAGCCAGGAGCCAGGTGTCTCCGATGATAGCAATGGAGGCGATCTGTCGTTCCTGGATCCACGCCAACGAAGGCGTGATAAACGGTTGCAGCAGTTGAGGAGGCGTGCCAGGGATTAGGCTGAGTCACTGGACCACACCCCAGAGACTATATAAGAGAGTGTGGTGGCCATTTAAGACTCTGTGACGGACAAAAACTAACTCTGGCTAGTCACTTTGAACAACGCCTAAATCTGCCGAAGGTTTCTTGTTTGGAACTGGACTATTTGCAAACTGTGTGTATTTCTGTTTATCTGGTGAAGGGATATTAAGTAAAAGCACTTGGCAGTCGGTGCTCGTATTGCTGCCAAGTTTCTGATAAAAAAACTGTGCGTGCCAAGTGCTTCCTTTAACCCTTGGCTGGTTGTGTGTATGTGTGTGTGTGTGGAGACGGGGACAGAACAATTCCTGAGTCTCAAAGAGTGCTGTTGGTGTTAAACAGTCTGGATGAAACATGGGACATTGTTTCTGCAGTATTTGAGGGCAAACCAGAGCAGGAGTTGCATTTGGAGGCCTTAAAGGCTTGTTTGATTACTGAGGAGAACAAATGCCATTTTAGAAAAAGCCATGAGCAGAAATTCCTGAGATGGGGGCCCAAGGAAGAGAGAGAGAAGAGCAATGGAAAATTCCACAGACTGGCTGTCTGCAGAGACCAGGTTACAGCCCAGCAACAGAGGCGGTGCTTCCTTTGTGGTGAAAAAACACATTTAAAGAAGGACTATTTGCAAAGGAAAAACTGTTTGCAAGGAAGAAATTCTTTGCAAAACAGAACCTATTTGCAAGGAAGAAAATTAGCTGAAGGACAAGTTGCTGTGGCAAAAGTCAGCTATTACAATAGCAGAGACAAATGGTTAATAAACAGTGGCACAAGTCAAAAAATTTTTAACAATTCTAAATTGTTTTTCAGGATGGATCCAGCTGCTGGAGATGCAGTAGCCTTGGCAAATGATCAGAAGGCTAAGGTCATTGGAAGAGGCAGTGTGTAAATTCCATACCTGGAAATGAGGTTTAATGATATACTATGTGTGCCTGAAATTTGCTGAGTGTCTCTAGTTTAGACAAGTAGGATTTGAGACCACATTTGCAAATGGGAGGTGTCTCATAAAGCAAAATGGGAATGTATGTGCACAGGGCATAAAAGAGGATAATCTTTATGTGTTGCAGGGACAAAAGGTTCAATGTGCACAAACATTTGGAAATGTGGCACAACATGATTCATGTATTCATCCAAAGCATTCCCAATAAGCAAGAGTAGCACAAGGAAGACAACAAGAGCTCTAGAGCTGGTACATGCTGTCTTTAGAAGAGCACTTGACAGCTGTGGCTGGGAGGGCATTTTATCAGGTTTGCCTGATTCACCAGTTACGTCCCTTTCTGGATCAGGACTAGTTAAATACGGTCACTCATGCCCTCGTCACTTCCCTCCTGGACTACTGCAATGCTCTCTACATGGGGCTCCCCTTGAGGAGCACCCAGAAGCTCCAGCTGGTCTGCGGCTGTGCGGTGGTTATGGGAGCGATGGGGCGCTCCCATGTGACCCCCCTCCTGCGCAAGCTGCACTGGCTCCCGGTGGTCTTCCGGGTGCGCTTCAAGGTTTTGGTTGCCACCTTTAGAGCGCTCCATGGCTTAGGACCGGGGTATCTACGAGACCGGCTTCTACCACCAGTAGCCTCTCACCGACCAGTACGCTCCCATAGAGTGGGGCTCCTCAGGGTGCCATCGGCCAAACAATATCGACTGGTGGCCCCCAGGGGGAGAGCCTTCTCTGTGGGGGCACCCGCCATCTGGAACGAGCTCCCCCCGGAGATACGGAGGATCCTGGACCTGTGCGCTTTCTGCCGTGCCATCAAAACATTTCTTTTCCAGCAGGCTGGCCTGGCCTAATCTCTCTTTTAAACTTTTTAAAAAATTTTAAAACTTTTAAAATTTTTAAATTTTAAATTTGTCTTATGAATTTGGGGTGTTTTAAATTTCATTTTCCGGGCCAATTATTTAATTGTATTTTAATGGTTTTTTAACATTTGTATTATATGTATTTTATTTGGCTGTTCACCGCCCTGAGTCCTTCGGGAGTAGGGAGATATACAAATTCTAATAATAATAATAATAATAATAATAATAATAATAATAATAATAATAATAATAATAATAATAATAATAATAATAATAATAATAATAATAATAATTTGTTTGGGCCAATGCAAGCCAGTTTGGGAGGAGCTAAGTATGCACTGGTCATTGTAGATGACTACGGCAGGTTTGGGTTCTGCTATTTACTAAAGAGTAAAACAGAGGTGCTACAGAAATTTAAGCAATGGATAAGCTTCGAAGAAAGGAGATATAAACAACAGGTATGTCAGCTGCAAACTGACAAAGATTCAAAATTCATGTCAGCAAGTTTTCAACAATGGTTGGGACAGGTAGAAATAAAACACAGATGCACAAATCCATACACAACAACTGAGAATGGTGTTCTTGAGAGACGAAATGGAGTCTTATATATGATGAAGGATTCACTGTTGGAGGATTCTGGTCTGAGCAGGTCATATTAGGGTGAAGCCATGTTAACTGCTAATTATTTAATCAATAGGCTGTGGAGTTCATCAATTAATGATACTCCGTATGCAGTGCTATATGGGAGAATATTATCTCTGGCACATTTAAGGGTTTTTGGAAGCAATGCGTGGGTGCATATTCCAAAAACAATTAGAAGAAAGAGACAACCAAAGGCTAGAAAGCTCAGGTTTATGGGCTATGAGCCAGGTTCAAAGAGCTATTGCTTTAGCGATGGGAGCAAAAGAATAGTCATTTCCAGTTCTGCTAGCTTTGCAGAGCAAAATTGGAACAGAATTGATGCAAATTTATGGAGTGATCCACATAGTGATGGTAATCCACTTAGTGATGGTGATCCACTTAGTAACAGTAACTCACTTAGTGACAGTATCAGCGTTCAGGGAGGAGAAGCTGAAAAAGATATGAAGCAAGAAAAGGTTGAAACACAGCAGCAGTCAATGCCATGCAGGTCAGAGCGTCAGAGTGATGGAACAAGGGGATTTCACCTGACGTATTCTGCTAGTAAAATTAAGGTGTGTAATGTATGGTATGAGTCAAGGAAATTTAAGAAAGTATTGGCATAGAATAAGTAAAATGGAAAGAAGCCATGGACAAGGAAATTAAATCCATGGATGAACATAAAGTGTTCACATCTATGACTTTGCCACAGGGTAACAATGCTGTAGGATGCAAATGGGTGTATAAGAAGAAAGTGCTACCCAATAATGAGGTACAATATAAAACAAGGTTAGTGGCACAAGGTTTTTCACAGATGAAAAATGTGCACTATGATGAGGCATTCACACCTACAGTAAAGAGTGAAAGCATCAGGCTGGTACTAGTGTTGGCAGCGGCACATGGCCATAAAATTTGGCATTTTGACATAACCACTGCATTCCTCAATGCAGAATTAGAGAAAGAAATTTACATGGTTCAAGCACCAGGGTATGAAAGTAAAGTACGGAGTATAAATTGAACAAGGCCATTTATGGGCTGAAGCAGTCAGCCAGGAATTGGAATATATGTTTAGATAAGGCATTGAAGGGTCTGAAGAGTTGCAAGGCTAATGGTTGCACTGTTGCCGTAATTCGAGGATCAGACTCAATAATAGATTCAGACTTCTTATATTCAAACAGAAGATAGTTTATTTACAGAAGGCATTCTTTATTCACAGAGTGATTGCAGAAAGAAGCAAGGAGATAGGGTGTGTATCCCCTTTTATACCAAGGAGGCGGGGTTAGAGATGGGCAGTGGTTAATGAGGAATACATCAGGGATAGGAGAATAAGTTAACTCTTGACACTCCATGGATATATATATATTTCATTTAAGGATGAGGCATTTACACATGACAAATCCCCCTCTAAATGCCGATTTAACACATAACAATAATTACATTCAGAATTAGAGTAATATTGAACATATAGTTTTGAGGTTAAATATTTATGTTGTTTGGATTGTAAAGGTTTAGTTAATATATCAGCTATTTGTTCTGTAGTGTCACAATGAATAGCTTTGATGAACCCATTTTGAGATAATTGTCTTACATGTTTGTATTTGATATCTATATGCCTAGATCTTTGGCCAATAGCATCTGCTCTCGATATTTCTATTGCAGATTTATTATCTTCATATATAATGAAGGGTTGAGATGGACACTTCCAGACATCAGTTAATAAATCATTGAACCAAATGAGATTGTTAGATGCTTTTGACAGACAGATATACTCTGCTTCTGTTGTTGAAGTAGCTACTAAATCCTGTTTCCCAGTATACCAGTAAACTGGACAGTTATTAAGGAAGAATACATAACCGGAAGTGCTCTTCCTACTCTTAGTGTCGCCTGCCCAGTCAGCGTCTGTGTAACAAGTGAGGATAGGTTCTTTAACATTGTTTGGTTCTAGCAATAGGCAGAAATCTAAAGTGTGTTTTAAATATCTCAACACTCTCTTAATTGCTTCCCAATGATAAATTAAGGGTTTACTGACATATCTGGATAACAAATTAAGAGGTAAAGCAATATCAGGTCTGGTCCAATTAGCAATATACAAAAGAGAACCAATAACTGACCTATAAAGTGTATTGTCATTAAACTCAGGAGATGATTCATTCATATTTTTTATGAAATCAGTTTGCATTGGGGTGTCACAAGGCTTTGCATTATTCATATTACATTTGTTCAAAAGTTCAATTATTTTATCTTTTTGAGATAACCTAAATCCTTTCTCGGTTTTGCTAATGTGTACTCCTAAGTATTCGTTTACTTTCCCCAATGATTTTAATGAAAAATGTTCTCCTAGTTTATTTACAAAAATATCTCTCTTGTCTTTATGTTTACCAATATACAAAATGTCATCCACATAAATTAACACAAATTCTAATGATTCACCTTCCCTTCTAACAAAAAAACAGTTGTCCGCCGTTGTGGCATTGAAGTTCATGGTTTTGAGTACATTGACCAAGCATTCATACCAACGTTTGCCGGATTGCTTTAATCCATACAAACTTTTGTTCAGTAACCATGTTTCATTTTTATCTGTGTTTTTACTATGTGGAGCTCTTACATATATTTCTTTATCAAGTTTCGCATGTAGATATGTGGTTTGTATATCATATTGAAAAACTTCAAGATTAAGAGCTGAGGCTATCACTAAAGCTGATTTAACACTTTCAGTTCTTACAGTGGGAGAATATGTGTCAGTATAATCCACAGGGTATTTTTGAGCAAAACCCTGTGCTACCAGTCTTGCTTTATATAATGTGTTACCTCCTTCTAGGTTTTTAATCTTAAATATCCATCTAGTGCCTATAATTGTCTTATTCTTTGGGACTGGTGTTGGAGTGAACACGTTAAGTTCTCGTAAACTGTCCATTTCTTTGGCCATAGCTAGTTCCCATTTGTTTCTTTCTTCCAAAGGGAGTTTTAATACATCTTCATATGTGTTTGGTGTTGGTGTTTCATTGTGTATGTGCATTATGTAATCTTTAAATCATTCAGGTACTTGATTTCTGTTACATCTGATTGTTTTTTCTGGTCTATCATTGTTATCATGTAAGTATCTTGCCTCCTTTTGTGTTAATGAATCTATTTTGATTTTGGGACAATTTCCAATCCACGTTTTGGTATTGTCCTTTTGTGTGTTACAGGTTTGCCCTTCTTGTCTTGTTCTACCTTGTGTTTTAACATTAGGCCTTTTCATTGGAAGTATTTCATTGAGATGTATTTTAGACCAATTGGCCTGTTCGTGAAAAACAGCGGTCCTAGAAATTATGAATCTGTCGTTATTGTCAATAAAACTATATCCTTTTGTACGTGTTTCATAACCCATGAATCTAAGCCTTCTGGACACATTGTCCCCCTTACTTCTTAATTGTTTCGGTATATGTACATCTGCTGTCACTCCAAATACATGCATGTGGGCTATCTTGGGTTTTTTACTATACATCAGTTCATATGGTGTTTTGTTTATGATGCTAGACCAAAGTCGGTTGAGTGTGTAATTGGAATATAATAGGGCTTCTGACCAGAAATGCTTACCTAACCCAGCATCCTCTAATGTACACCTAATCATAGTTTGTAGTGTCAAGTTTCATCGTTCTACCACTCCATTTTGAAAAGCAGAGAAAGGACTAGAGGTGAAATGCAACATCCCTTTTGATTTTAGCCATTGAGAGAATTCTTTTGACATGAATTCAGACCCTCTATCTGTCATGATTTGCTTGATTTGTGTATGATGCTGTGTTTCCACATGTTTATAAAATTCTTTAAATTTTTGGAATGTTTCATCTTTATGTCTTAAGGTGTAGACAAAGCCATAACGACTGAAGTCGTCTACAATAGTGAGAAAATATCATTTTTTATATGTAATTGATGGAGTTAATGGGACAACCAGATCCATATGTACTAAATTAAAAATATGATTTGATGATCTTGTTGCCTTTTTGGGTCTGGGCTTGGTTCTCAGTTTTGAAGACTTGCATACTGAACATTCCAAGTAATTTTTGCAGTCTTTTATTTTAACACCTTCAGCATGTTCAATCCTTTTTTGTATTACAGGAAAACTGGCATGTCCTAATTTTCTATGTAATATGTGTGCGCATTCATCATGAATTGGTTTTCCAATTATGGGTTTTTTGTTATTGTGTGTATTGTTATCAGAAGTAGTTTCATCATTATATTCTGATTTATGTTCTTCATTGTCACTATCTATATCGTCTTCTGCTTCTGTGCTAGTGTTAGTTTCTATGTTTGAATTAATGTTGTGTAGCCATTTTTCTTCTGTAATCAGATATGGTAAATCTCCTTTGATAATTATATTACCTATATTTATTTTGTTTTTCTCTAGAGTCACTTTTCCTTTTGAGAATACTATGTTTATGTTAGAGTCCCTGCTTAGTTTTATGGCACTGAGAATGTTGTGAGGTATTTTGGGTATTAATAATACCCCCTCTATTTTCCCTAGACCGGGTAATTCTACATTTCCTCTTCCAATAACTTGGACTTCCTCTTGGTTTGCTACTTTAATTACAAATGTATCTTCGACGAAGGAAGATAATATTTTCTTATCATGTGTTGTGTGATTTGTTGCTCCGGAATCAATGAGCCAAGCATTATCTTTTGAGTCTTGAGTTTTGATTATAGTGTGTTTATCTAATCCGTATAATGATCCGGACTTCCTGTCCCTCGAGTTGTCTCTGCCCCCTCTATGTTCTCTAAAATTTGGAGAATTTCTGTGTCTATCTCTGTCAATGGATGATTGTCTATCGTGATATCTGTTTCTTGTGTCATGTCTTTGTCTCTCTCTAGGAGGTTTTGGACAATCTCTCCTATAATGTTCCTTAGATCCACAGTTATAACATTCTATTATGTCCTGATGCCTGTCTTGGAATACTACTCTTTTGACCTGTCTATGTTCTTTGTGTGTACTGTAGCGGCTTCTTCTCAAATTATCTTCAGCAATTAATCTATTTGATAAACTCTCTATAGATAGATAGCCTAAGTTAATTGTATCTAGATGTCATATGAAGTTGTCCCATGATGGGTCTAATGAATTGATAATGACAGTTTTCATTGTCTGGTCAGATATTATTTCTCCCCTTAAATGAAGTTCTGCTCTAGTTGTGTTCAGTAATAGTAAATGTTCACTTATGGTAGTCCCAGGTTTTATCCTGGCTGAGAAAAAGTTCTTAGACATTCTAGTTGTGGTTGCC
Source organism: Arizona elegans (assembly GCA_022577455.1). Classification (NCBI taxonomy): domain Eukaryota; kingdom Metazoa; phylum Chordata; class Lepidosauria; order Squamata; family Colubridae; genus Arizona; species Arizona elegans. The sequence continues at coordinate 48,824,595 of JAKOOJ010000006.1, read as the reverse complement.
ACACTTTCACTATGAAACAATTTAAACATACAATGAATTATTTCTGAGACAGTTAGATTATGCTTAATACTATGATAAATAGCAGGTGATATACTAGAGATTAGTAAATAAAATGCTCTGTGATGTAGGCAGTCCAATTTCAGTGTCCATGGTTTTTTAGAAGGGTTAGTTATAAAAAATAATAAGTTTTCTTTTAAGAAAACAACCTGGAGTTGCTGACTCCATTCCTGTAAGTTAACACCGTCTATTCTCAATTTTGGAAAATCATTAGGCAAATTCCCAATGTTATTTGTTGCATTACTTACAACTGGAGGCTGTCCATGGTCTTGTATATGTTGATAATTGCAGAATGGTGTAGGGATACTCGTGATTAGTCTGAATGATTCCCTCTGATCTTTGTTGTCTCTATGGTCGTCTGGGCGTATTTGCGCATGCGCGTAGATCATTTCGTTCCTGAAGCTGTCGGGAGAGGTTCTCGCTGCTGCAGCTCTCTCGCAGTGCTCTTCCTCTGATGACTCGCTCTCTGGCTCGACTTTAGGTGTCCAGGTGTGGATCAGGGCTTGCTTCTTTTCATCGTGGCCGTCTCGGTTGAGTTTTCTGGCTCCTGGAAGCGTCTGCGGTGTGGGCGAGTACTTGCAAGGCTCTCTGGGCTCGGGCGTTAGCATTCTTGTTGGTCGATTCGGAGTGGACGGAAGCAGGGGTGCTTGTTTGTTTGCTTCTGTATCTGTATCTTTGTCTTTGGATTGTGCAGTTTGTCCTTTCTTTGTTATTTGATTTACAGTCTTTGGTACTTTCGTAGACTTCTTTGAGATTTTTAGGTTCGGGCCGAAGGCTGCAAAAAGTGTTTTCATAGCTGTTTCGATTTGTAGTTCGGTTGATGTTTCTTCGGTGTCTGTATCAGATTCTTCTGACAAGTAAAATTTTTCTTTTTTATTTCTTATGCTGTGTAAAGCTTTTCGTGCCAGCCATTTTGAACTCTGCTTTCTGATTGGTTCTGAGTCAGCCATTTTGGCGGGCTGACAAAACCAAGATGGCTGCCATTCAAAATTTTGCGCGGGACCGTTAGTCTTTCTTTTAGTTATGTTTTCATCTGTAGGTAATTCGCTTACCATTTTGTGATCTTTAGGTTTTGGTGTGTCGATGTGGTTTTCTCTCACTGCTCCGCTATCTTTTATGATGTCTTGGAGGTTCGCGATGAGATTTTTGTCGTCTTTTTAGCTTTTCAGCAGTCTTAGTATTTCTAATCTGAGTGTGTTGTTTTCTGTCTCGCTCGCTTCTTGGTCGTCGGGTTCATCGATTATCTCTTCGTCGTCTGTAGTGAAGTTTTCAGGTTCTTTTGTCATTTTTGTTGTAGATTCATCGATCATTTCTTGATCTGTTTCCATTTCTTTGTTGTGTGCCCTGGTGTTGGGTCTTTCTCTTTTGTTTCTGGAGTTTTCTTTCTTTGGCATGTCTGTTTCTTATTGAGTCAGCCAACCATCCTCTGCTACCAGATTGTTGCCGTAATTCGAGGATCAGACTCAATAATAGATTCAGACTTCTTATATTCAAACAGAAGATAGTTTATTTACAGAAGGCGTTCTTTATTCACAGAGTGATTGCAGAAAGAAGCAAGGAGATAGGGTGTGCATCCCCTTTTATACCAAGGAGGCGGGGTTAGAGATGGGCAGTGGTTAATGAGGAATACATCAGGGATAGGAGAATAAGTTAACTCTTGACATTCCATGGATATATATATTTTTCATTTAAGGATGAGGCATTTATACATGATATGCACATACACTGGAAAGTTACAAGGTGGGGATTGTCAACTATTGACATTTGTGGATGATCTTTGTTTCATTGCAAAGGATGTATCACATGTAAAAGAATTTGCTAATAAGTTAGAGAAGTTTGAACTAAAGAATTCATTGGGAGAAATACAAAATTATCTTTGTGTAGTGATACAAAAAACTGAGAAAGGTGGTTATGTTCTCAGTCAAAGAAGAAAAATTGAACAGTTGTTGGAGAGATATAACATGAAAGATTGTAATAGTGTTCCAACACCTATGAGCACAGATTTTCATAACAGTTTGGATGAGGACAAAAGTGAAGCCTGTGATCAAGAGATATATCAGTCAGCAATAGAACACTTGTTATATCTTTCACAGTGGTCCAGACCAGACATAGCTTGTGCAGTAAGCATCTTGAGTCACTTTACTGTTGCACCAATGCAACGTTGGATGGATATAAAAAGGATACTCAGGTATTTGAATGTGGAACTCAGGAACTGTGAATGTGGGTCTTCAAATGCAGGTATCTGAAGAATATTAAAGTAATTGAATTTATATCTATTCCAGTCATGAAGGGAGGAGTGTCAGTGCATATAGTTCATGACTGGGAAGACATGGTAACAAGGTCAGCCAATGAATAGGCATAGCAACTGGGTCAGCCAATGAGGGCTGTTTAGAAACTGAAACTGGAAGAAGCCGGGATGTGGCTCTGTAGCTCTGAGCTCTGAAGCAAACTAGTCTGCTGCTGGAACTGAAAGCAATCTTTCCTCTCTACCATGTTGGAAGAATCTGCTGTTGGTATTGTAAATTTACTTCATGTGTTATTATGTATATAAAGAAGTTAATGAATCCTGCTGAATTAGTTTACTTGTGTGTGCTTTCTGGATTTGATTTTTGCTACAAACTCTGACAACTTTTCAATCACTTCCAGAGAGAATTGGAATCTTTAAGCCACTCCCCTCTTCCTCACTGGGTCCATGATCATCCAAAAATTGTCTTGGGTCACTCCTAAATGCACTCCTAAGGTCACTCCACAGCTTTAGCAGTGAAATCAGCATATTGTTGGTAAGAGAGAAAAGAAACTCTTACTGTGCAGGTGCCATCTTGAAAGGGGAGGGCTATATAAATGTTTTTAATGTACAATTTTCAAATATACTAGAACACCCACATGTTCAGGAATATGCTGCATCTTGATAGGAACTTGAGAGAGGTCATGAGCTTTCCTTACTAAATAGAAAATTGATCTGCTCCGTAGTCTTCTATAATTGTATAAGTACGTTTATAATAACTGCTCTGATAGAAGAGTAAATAGCTTCCACTTGCTTTGGTGCTTTGTACTGGCATCTTGCCAGTGGTAGAAAGGGGTGGCTTGTGAACCTGGAATAAGAAATACATATGAGGTTGTTACATCTCCACAAAATGAATAGTTTTTTTTTTTTTTGTCATCCAAGGCCAACTCATTCTGAAATAATATTTCTTACTTGTTACCACTTCACTGCTTGTCCGATCAAAAGTGTTTGGCTGTTCCTAAAATTGCTAAATTTCTATAGTAATGTTGTAGAGTTCAGAGATGTGCATGTGAGATATGAATCAAGGATATTGCTGTAGCATCTACTGGAGCTGGCATGATCATTGAACAAGACCATAGAAATAAACTCATTATTAAAATCCTAAACTCCCTGTTTCTCAGGATCTCAGCAAATCTGTCAGTTACAATAGTAGTAAAATCATCTTTCATATAAGACATTTTTCCAAACTCAAACCTGGTTGATCCTATACATTTTGTACTTTATTTTGCTCAAAGTTTTCAATTGTCTCTGTGTCAAAAAGTGTCTTTCTCAATTAATACTCATATTGAAATTTCTGCACTTTGGAAGTTGGAGATATCAAAATCACTTGTGATAATACATGAATTAAACTGCTAATATTGCTTGCTTAAGTTATCTAGGTTTTTAATTATGCCCACCTATTCACATTTTGGCAGAACTCTGAATGAGTCAATTAACCTTATTTCTTCTTCTAAAAGGTTCTTATCTGCTCCTGCTTGAATGAATATTTATTTAAATAGTTTCATATCAAAGACTTTAGATGCTCAGGGCCTTCAGTGGCTGTCACTGATGCATCATATTTAGACTTTAAAAGAGTCACACAGTCCTGGAGGGACAAATTCAACAGCATGTCCCTTTGTGAATGACTAGAATGGAAAAAATTGCAAAAGTATGCAAGAACTGTTTACAAGGAATAGTAGAATGCTTAAATATTAACAATTTTTGTTTTAGCTCATTTTACTTGGCTACTATTCAGTTTTGAGAAAATGAGCAAAAATGCCATTGGCTCAAAGAAAGAGCAATAGACTTGTTTAATTTAATTTAATTTAATTTAATTTCCAATTTATATACCGCCCTTCTCCCTGAGGACTCAGGGCGGTGTACAGCCAAGATAAAAAACATAGAATACAAATATTAAAACATTTAAAAATATATATAAATTTGGGCCGAAAGTTAAGAATCACAAACTAATTAAAAGAATTTAAAAATTTCTTCTAAGCCAACCCGGCTTGTTGGAAAAGATGGGTTTTCAGGGAACGACGGAAGGCATTGAGGTCATGGATTCTTCTTATCTCCGGGGGCAACTGATTCCAGAGGGTAGGAGCCCCCACAGAGAAGGCCCTCCCCCTGGGGGCCACCAGCCTACATTGTTTGGCTGATGGCACCCTGAGGAGGCCCTCTCTGTGGGAGCGCACGGGTCGATGGGAGGTCGTCGGTAGCAGCAGGCGGTCTCGGAGATAGCTAGGCCCTATGCCATGGAGCGCTTTAAAGGTGATAACCAACACCTTGAAGCGCACCTGGAAGACCACCGGGAGCCAGTGCAGCTCGCGCAGGAGTGGTGTTACATGGGAGCGCCATGTTGCTCCCATCACTACCCGCACTGCTGCATTCTGGACCAGCTGGAGCCTCCGGGTGCTCTTCAAGGGGAGCCCCATGTAGAGAGCGTTGCAGTAGTCAAGGCGAGAGGTGAAGAGGGCGTGAGTGACTGTGCACAAGGAATCCCGATCAAGAAAGGGCCGCAACTGGCGAATCAGGCGAACCTGATAAAAGGTTCCCCTGGTAACAGCCGTCAGATGTTCCTCCAAAGACAGCTGCCTATCCAGGAGGACTCCCAGATTGCGATCCCTTTCAGTGGGGGCCAAAGACTCGCCCCCAATAGTCAGCGATGGAGTCAACTGACTATATCGGGATGCTGGGAGCCACAGCCACTCAGTCTTGGAAGGGTTGAGCTTGAGCCTGTTCCTCCCCATCCAGATCCGCACAGCCTCCAGGCACTGGGACATCACTTCAAGGGCATCGTTGGGGTGGCCTGGGGTGGAGATGTACAGCTGGGTGTCATCAGCGTACTGGTGGTATCTCACCCCAAAGCCACGGATGATCTCGCCCAGCGGCTTCACATAAATGTTGAACAGAAGGGGCGAGAGGACTGATCCCTGCGGCACTCCACAGATGAGAGGCCTCGAGGTCGACCTCTGCCCCCCTGCCAACACAAACTGCGACCGGTCGGAGAGAAAGGAGGAGAACCACCGCAACACGGTGCCTCCCACCCCCAACTCTTCCAGCCGGTGCAGCATGATACCATGGTCGATGGTATCAAAAGCCGCTGAGAGATCTAATAGGACCAGAACAGAGGAATAACCCCTGTCCCGAGCCCTCCAGAGATCATCCACCAACGCGACCAATGCCGTTTCCGTGCTGTGCCCAGACCTGAAACCCAACTGGAACGGATCTAGATAGGATGTTTCCTCCAGGAATTGTGGAAACTGTTGCGCGACCACACTCTCAACAACCTTCGCAATGAAGCGAAGGTTGGAGACAGGACGATAGTTGGCCAATATTGCTGGATCCAGGGACGGTTTCTTGAGGAGAGGCCTCACCACCGCCTCTTTCAGGGCGGCGGGGAAGTGACCCTCACTCAACAAAGCATTAATGACGCCCTGGAGCCAGCCTCGTGTAACCTCCCGGGAAGTCAGTACCAACCAGGAGGGACACGGGTCCAGTAAACATGTGGCCACACTAAGTCTCCCCAAAGTCCTGTCCACATCATCGGGAGTCACAGCATCAAACTCCTCCCAGATAATATTCTCAAGACTGTTCCTCGTCACCCTGCCCTGATCTACCCAGTCAGAGTCCAGATCCCCCCGGATCTGAGCGATTTTGTCATACAGGTATTGTCCGAAATCCTCCGCCCTGCCTTCTAAGGGATCCTCCCGCACTCCCAGATGGAGCAGGGTGCGGGTCACCCTAAACAGGGCGGCCAGACGATTCCCTGATGACGCAATAGAAGCGGAAAAGTAGTTAGACTTTGCCGTCTTTATCGCCACTAGGTAGGCCTTAATATGCGACCTTACCAGTGTTCGATCAGATTCAGCGAGACTGGCCCTCCAACCACTCTCCAGGCGTCTTTTCCGGCGCTTCATTTCCCTCAGCTCCTCAGTAAACCAAGGAGCCGCATGGGATCGGCATCGGGTCAGAGGCCGCAAAGGCACAACTCAGTCCAAGGCCCCACCAGCCGCCCGATCCCAGGCGGCTACCAGGTCCTCGGCCGAGTCATGTGCTAGATCCTCAGGAAATGGCCCAAGCTCCGTCTGGAACCTATCAGGATCCATCAGGCGCCTGGGACGGATCCATCTAATTGGGTCCGCCTCCCTGCGGCGAGGGGTCGCGGTTCGAAGATCTAGGCGAAGGAGTGAGTGGTCAGTCCATGACAAGCGTTCCATGTCTATATCCCCTATAACAAGACCACTCAACCACTGGCCAGAGACAAAAATCAGATCCAGAGTGTGACCTCCCCTGTGAGTAGGGCCATGAACTAACTGGGTCAGGTCCATGGCCGTCATGGAAGCCATGAACTCCCGAGCCACCTCAGACGTTTCACCAACGGATGGCAAGTTGAAATCACCCATGAGTAAAAGCCTGGGTGTATCTACTGCCACCGTGGCTATCAGGTCGAGTAGCTCAGGTAGGGCTGTTGCCACGCGGCAGGGAGCCAGGTATGTAAGCAACAAGCCCATCTGAACCCCACGGCCCCACCTCACAAGGAGGGACTCACATCCGGCTATCTGAGGCACAGTGGTCTCCCTCAGACCCAGATCCTCGTTAATAATAACCGCCACCCCCCCGCCCCTCCCCTGGGCCCTCGTTGTTGATCCCCATTGACTTCTGTTAATGTGATTAGTGGTAACTTGTAAAATCATCTGATTAGTTTGTTATTAGGGAGTAAATATTTTAATTTCACTCTCCTTTACAGCTGCCTCTGCATTCTACTCTGTTTGATGTGTTCTCCCCGTTCTGTACTCTCCTGCCTCTTTATACTAGGGAAAGAGGCAATCTCTCCTTCTTAAAGGAGAGTTCCTCATGTTTGCCATGGAAGAGGAGCGTCTCTGCAGCCTCTAAAAACTAAACTTGATGGGCTTTTGCAAATGCATACTATGTTAGTTTTTAAGTGTCCCACCTTTCCCTTTACTTCTGATTATTGCTCAAAAATAGAAATACAATAACTGCAGTGAATAAGCATTGTCGGATTACAAAGTCAGTTCTATTCCTGTTTTTTAATCTATATTTCCATGGTCTTCCAGAGAAGTACTGCAAAGTACTCAATGGCTGCTTCACATATGGATGAGGTTAAAGCAGCAGGTCCTTCCTAGGAGGTCAATTCTTCTCCTAAAAAAAGGAAAGCTCTCTTCTCCTATAAAAGAAGAAAACGCTCTTTTTGTTAGCTGTCAATCATTGCTTGCATATCTTTCCAGGGCTTCATAACTGTTTTGAGGTATGTGTACCTCTTTTAGTTTTTAAAGTTGCTGCCCTCTTATGCGCTAAATGTACTTCAGTTCTGGACTCCGTCATTGGCTTAATGAAAAATTGTGTTCCACTCTCTTCTTCCTTTTACCCATTCTCTTTTCTGTTACGAAAACAAAGATCTCTTAACTTCAGCTGCAACAAAATGCATTAAAGATCAAAAGCATGTGAATCTACAGTGGAGTCATAAAGTAGTAATGTCAAGTCATAAAAATTGTGTATGGGATATTAAAATAACAAAAATGCTAAAAGAATAGTATCAGAATTGTAAAAAATGTAAATAATATTTTTTTAAAAAAAATAAGTTGATTTATTATTAATTCTAAAATAGATAACGAGGAGTGTGCTAAAGACACTTCTTTCCATGTAACATTTTCAGCTCCTCTTCCTGTCCTCATTGACATCTGGTCAATTCTCTGAAAATTGTAGTTCCTTTCACCAGTCAGTTATTTCACTGGGTTTCTCTCTCAGATTTTGCTTGCTCTAGCTGAGTGTCCACTGCAAATTATTTCATATTGACATCTGAAATGTGCATGATGAAATGTGCAGCAGCAAAGGGAGAAGATTTTGCCAACTCAAAGGTTTCCCAGAAAAGGACCCATATCAAGAAACTGTAATCCTCAATTGGGCTCAGGCCGGAGAAGAGGTTCAGAATAGACCTGTTCTCCAGAGCACTGAGGGGGAGACAAGAAGTAAAACTTTTGGAAATTTATCGATGAGAGATTGAACCTAGAACTAAGAATAAATTTCCTAACAGTAAGAATAATCAGTCACTGCAACTGCTTGTCTCTGGAAGTTGTGAGTGCTCCATCACTGGAGATTTTAAAGAAAAGAATGGACAGCCATTTGTCAGAAATGGTGTAGGGCATGGGTCCTCAAACTACAGCCCGCGGGCTGTATGCGGCCCGCTGAACCAATTAATTCGGCTCACGGAGGACCACGAGGTTGCCCCGCCCACATCACCCAACCCACCCTTCAGCAGAGTGCAGGACTTCCCTTCGGGAGACCTGCAGCTGGAACCAAAAGGTAAGCTCAACAATTTTAGCCTGCAGAATGCTTGTGGATGTGGGGGGGGGAGGTGAAAGGAGGCAAAAAACCAGGCAAAAATGGCCAGTTTTTGGCCAAAAAATGAGCCATTTTTGCCTGGTTTTAGCTTGCAGAATGCTTGGGTGGGGGGGGTAGAAGAGGCAAAAAACCAGGCAAAAATGGCCCATTTTTCACCTTCACCACCTCCACAAGATAGATAAAGAGAAAGAGACAGAAAGAGAGAGAGACAAAAAGAGAAGAGGGAGGGAGGGAGAGAAGGAAAGAGAGAGGGAAAGTGAAAGAGAGGGAGAGAGAAATAGAGAGAGAGAAAGAAAGAGAAAGAATGAAAGAGAGAAAGAGGGGGAGAGCAAAAGAGGGGAGAGAGAGAGAGGGAGAAAGAAAGAAAGACAGACAGACAAAGAGATGGAAAGAGAGTGGGACAGAGAGAAGGAGAGAGAGAGACAAAGAAAGAGAGACAGAGAAACAGAAAGAGAGAGAGAGAGAGAGACAAAGAAAGAGAGAGAAAGAGAGGGAGAGAAGGAGAGAGAAAGGGAGAGAGTCAAAGAGAGACACAAAGAGAGAAAAAGAATGAAAGAGAGAAAGGGGGAAAGAGAGAGGAGAGAGAGAGAGAGACAAAAAAAGAGACACAGACAGAGAGACAGAAAGAGAAGGAGAAAGAAAGAGAGAGAGAGAGAGAGAAGGAGAGAGAGAAAGGGAGAGATGGACAGAGAGAGAAAGGGAGAGAGGGAGAGAGACAAAGAAAGGGATAGACAGATAGAGGGAGAAAGAAAGAGAAAGAGGAGAGAAAGAGAGAGAGAAAAGAAAAAGAGAGGGAGAGAGAGAGAGAAGGAAAGAGAGAGAGACAAAGAGATAGAGAGAGACAGAAAGAGATTTCTCAAGCTCCTTGCGGCTGAGAAGAATTGCAGCAAAACTGAGTTTCCTGAAGTAGACCTAGACTCCTAAACAACTGAAAAAATGATCTAGTAAAAAGAAAAGGCAACCAAAAGAGCAATATGCAAACAAAAGCAAATAAAACACTCCCAGGAGCAAAACAAATTAAAGTTTAATTTGTGTGCATTGTTCAATGGACTGTTAAATTGGCCCACCCAGTCACATGACCTAGCCACGTCCACCTAGTCACATGATCACCTAGCCACGCCCTCCCAGCTGATCCGGCCCCCCAACAGTTTGAGGGACCATGAATTGGCCCCATTTAAAAAGTTTGAGGACCCCTGGTGTAAGGTCTCCTGTTTGAATAGGAGGTTGAACTAGAGGACCTCCAAAGTCCTTTTTATTATACTGTTACCATAATACCACATCCTAGAATCTTAAAAAGTTAAAGTTTTACTTTGGCAAGATTTTGTCTGTTAGATGTAAGCAAATAAAAGTTTGGACTTGATTGGCTCTCATTATTTCATCTCTTGGCTTGTGCTTGAAACATACATGGTCGACACTATTCTCTCTCCCCCCTCCAAAGTCCAAGAATGTCTGACAATCTTCTCCATGACTTATGTTTTTAGATGATTGCTAAGGTAGATGTTTTAGTTAGGCACTTGGTTTTTCAGTGTTTACATGAGAGTGAGCTTGCTTTTGGTCCATGAATAATAATACTTTTAATCTTGAGACATTGGCTTCTAGTGTTTCTCTATCTGGCATTTTCCTGATTTTTTGGGACTGCTGGTACCATAATTCCAGTGGTGGGATTCAGCCGTTTTGCACTGGTTCGGCCGAACTGGTAGTTAACTTTGTGTGCTGTTCAGCGAACCGGCTGAATCACCATGTCTGGCTCCACCTTGCAGCTTGCCCCTCCCTGCCCCTCCTCCCCTTGCCTGGCCTCTTCTGAGGCCATTTCAGCATCTTGGCGCTCCTCTAACCATTGCTCCACCCCCTCCAAGCAAGCGACGGTGCAGGCAAAGCTCAAGGCAGCTCTGACAAAGTGCCCAGAGGGAGGGGCTGGAGCTCCTAAACAGCTGGCCAAGCTAAGTGCCTGAAGGATCCCATCCATCATTGGGAGTCCAGGTGTCTCAGTAGGCAGCGAGTGAGGCCTCAGTTGGGCTCCTTAGCAGACAAGGGCTTTGCAGGGCCTGATCTAGTGCTCGGGGCCAGTTCTGCCCTAAGGCCACTTAGCCTGGGAGCATCGTTGGGGTGCCTGCGAAGAGGGGCTGAGGCCCGGTCCCCACAAGGCAATACCATGATCCATGGGCTGCTGCTGGCACTGTGTGGTTACCCGGCTGGCCTCTTCGTGGGCGGCAGCTTGCAGGTGGGCATGTCACCTGGCCAAGGGGGGGGGGCAGCCCACCCTCTGCAGGACCATCCCAACACCCTTTTCCTCCTCCCCGCAGGTGTCCCTGAAGCCGTCGCCATTCCTGCACCCAAGTGAGGCCACATGTCAGACCTGGAAGCCATCTTTTACATTTGGGCCTTCAGGCCTGCCACATTTTCTTCTGTGGGAAAATGGGAGAGGGGATTGCATAGAGTATGGGTGATATGTAGTCAAAATAACATTCCTTTCTCAGAGCGTCAAGGACGCCTTGCCCTGGCACCTGAAGTCGGGTGATTGGGAGGTGTCTCCAGTTTGGATGGTGGATGATTAGACCATGTGATGGACATGTGGGTGCTGGGCAGGGACTTGAACTTTCACTTGGGTGGGAAAAACCTGGAAACTTTCAGATTCGGGTTTTCCCAGATGTGTCAATAAGACATCTTCAATAAAAAGGAACTTTGAGGAAATTCAAGCCTTGGAGTCTTCTTTCGTGTGGGGGGGGAGGTGTTACATGGAACTTTGACACCACCCTCCTGGCCCGTGTCTGTCACTTGGGCATGCTCTACATCTGCTTGCCTGAGTTCAACAAGCAGTTCCCCAAGCACGCCCAGCTGCCACTGCCGCCGCCCACCAGCCTGCCACAGGTGCGACCTTCCCAGCCTGCATGGTGGACTGTGGTACCAGGTGAGCGCAAAGACACGCACACACAGAGAGAGAGGGATTAATGGGTGCATCCCTGACACTTGGCTTCCAGCACCGAAGAGGGCGGGGAAGGGACATGGCCGGACTGCCGCTGCCTTTCATTGGGGTGTGTGGAGCAATTTCTTCCTTTTGCCATCTCTTTTCCTCCCTTTGCCGGGTATGGCAGGGATTCCTGCCCCTCAATTAGCAACCTGCACCCCCTTATCAATGCAATTTGGGATGGCAGATGGGGAGGGGAGGAGAGGGGAGGGGAGGAAGGCCATTCCTGATTCCCAGGCTAACTGGTTTCTTCCTGGCAGCTTTTTCTCTGTCTTTCAGCATCAACCATCAAAGACAAGGGTTTTGTGGGCAGAAGACCTTGACCCCCCCACCATCGCCCAGATGCCTTCGCTTCCCCCAATTTGCCTCCCTGATTTCCAGCTCCATTGCATTTCTTGCTGACATGTGCAAGGCAACAAAAGTTTGTGGGACTAAAAAAAAAAAGTTAAATCAATCAATTCCAACTTCTTATGAAGATCTCACAAAGTTGGAATTGATTGAACTTTTTTTTAGTTCCAAAACTTTTGTTTCCCTGCACACCATGGCAAGAAATGTGATGGAGCTGGAAATCAGGGAGGCAAAGAAATACTTGGGGGAAGCAAGGGACCTGGGCAGTGGTGGGTTGGGCAAGCTCCATGCCACAGCAGTGCAATGGAGAAATGGGCAATGGAGCAGCTGGTGCGAGGGAAGGAGGATGCTGCTTTCACTGTTTTCTCCATGTTCTTCCTCCTTCCCTCATGCTGGCTGCTCCATTGCCCAATGCAGTGCAGCACCCAGGATCCACTTTGATGGGGAGGGGGGTAATTTGCCTGGCCATATTAACCCTGCAGTCTCCCCTACATTGATCCCAGCTTTGATCATGCTGCCAACTTAATTCCTCGCCCCTCTCACTTTTGCCCGCAGACTGACCAACAACCCCTGCACGCAGGTCCACGGGGAAGGGGAATCCCTCCCTCCACTTCCCCCAATTCTTCACCTTCCCGCATGAGCTCTCGGGAGCATCAATTCTTTGATTCTATGGTAACACCTCATCATCATTCCTCAGAAACCTTGCCTCTTAAAGGAGCCACATCCAGAAGGCTGAAACAGCCAAGAGACCAATGTGCAGACAAGCACTCTCAGAAATAGCCTTTTGGCAATGGGTGGAAATTTAACAACCGGTTTGCCCAAGATCAGGTTGGTTGTCATGGGAGGGTCATCCCCATCTGCAGCAGAGCTGGAGGATGTGGATGGGCTACACCTCCCACGACAGCCAATCTGACCATGGGTGAACTGGTTGTTAAATTATTTTAATCCCACCTCTGCATAATTCCTAGCTGCTGTGAAACCTGACAACAGAAATCAGTTGGTAGAAAGAAACAAGATTCATTGTAAACAGTTGAATTACTTTTTTTTTCTTTTTTGCTTGTTTGATTCAAAGGAGATTTCAGGACAGTCTGAAATGGACACGATAGAAATTTGCCTCAAGAAAAGGAAAGCACTAGAGAAAAAGAACAGGTAGTAATTGGATTCAGTGAGATAAATACAATAATTAAATACATGGTTCTATAGAATATGGGGGGGAAATCATATAATAGTCAATATGATTGAGAATACAGACAGTGTGAATTTAATGATCTTCAGATTAATGGATATTTTAGCAAAATAATGTATCTGAAATAGTCCAGACAATGTATGTAATTTGCATGATTTTATGTGATTACTTTCTTATGCAAGTAATGTGCATTAATGCAAATAGTGTAAATTTCAATTCAATAATTTAATTTAATTAGGATAACAAGCACGCTTATCCTAAATTTGCCCTCCATAACTGCCATGTGATCCTGTCCAAGCCTGATATTTTTAGTAACAATTTAATGAAATTAAAAGAAACCTAAACTTGATTTTATACACTTGATAATAGCTTGTATGGATTTTAACATAATCAGATATTTGTTGTTATATTATATACCTTGTACAATCAAAACATACCCAATATATAAACCCAGCACATATATATATCATGGTCAGTAAGTTTAGCTGATAGTAAATCTCAATTACCCAATAGTTATACTTGATACTGATGAAATTTGATATTGAGGATGTTTTCATTTTATTAAACTTATCTTTTTCTAAAGGATATTAGAATTAGATATAAAGTGACCTATACTGCCTGCTAATAAATATATGTTCAATTTTATGTAATTAACTGCATGCACACATATAGAGACATACTGTATATTGTATGTATGAATTATTTATTTTTGCAAATGATAAACATGTGCATGTAACATTCTATCTAGAAATAATATAAATATGAAACTTTTAAATATAAATTCATTAATATATATTAATGTTAATCAGGACTGATTTGAGCTAAAAGCTTAATTCTGCAATCAACTGAAGAACATTACTTACAATCTCCTGATGTTCTCTTTCACTTTTATTTTGAAGACACACACACACACACACACACACACACATTGCATTCTGCACACTTGCTTTATTCATTAGCTATCTTTTAAAAAATAATTATTTCAACTATCTTAATGTCAGTCTTGGAAATCAAAACACTCATTGTTAGCTTCCGGTTGAACTTCTGGTGCCTTCAGTGTGAGATCTGCCTCCTCCAGAAGAACAAGGAGGGAAACCACCAACCATGCACCTATACCTCCAGAAAACTCACCGACATGGGACTTCCAGTTTGAATTTTTGGCTCTTTCAGTGCAAGAACTGCGACCTCTGTGGGTCCATTCCGAACTCTTCCTGTCAGGGGCTTCACTAGAAGGCATAGCCATCTTGGTGGGATGGTGAAGCAAAGGAGGACTGCCTTACAGGTCGAGGGGAGCTGCATCTCCCCTCCCTGACTCAGAAAACCCCCTCATCTGAAGACTAGGAGCAGTGGCAGTCAAAATGGCTGCCATGAAGCTGGGGAACAGCCAGAACCATATGTTTGTGCAGGAATAGAGAAATGCTGAATGGTGTGTCATCTGGGTAAGAAAAGATTTACAGCTGAAGTTGGACCCCACAAAAAATTTAAGGGGAATACCTTTTAGAGCAATTTGCTATAGAGGTGTGCAACTATTGTGGGGAAAAAACACATTGGAAATTTGGTAACTATCTGTTTAAAAAGAAAATTAAGTTGGAAATGGAATCCCCAAAATAAAAGGCATGACATTAAGAAGGCATATTAAGATGCTGGAACTATAAACCTACCTTTTCTTCAAATAACAGAACTATAAGATAAACTAAGCAAGAGAAATAAAACTGGGTGTGTCAAAATAAAAGTAGAACAGGAGCAGAGTCACAATAAAAGCAGAGAGGAAGCAAAGTGAAGTAAAGAGTGCCATCTGCTGATGATAGTAAATTTTTGTGACTCAGGAGCAAATATTGAAATGGAGGGAAATAACTGTTGAACTATGTATATTTACTTTCTAGCCACTGGAGACTGGAATATTTAAAAAAAGAATTGGTGTCTGGACCCCTAAATACTATTGAATATACAAAAACAACTTGAGGAGTAGAGGATCACTGAAGTAACTAACTGATTTGATTGGACATTGATTAGGAGATCTGGTTTCTGAATGGATGATTGAGGAGACCTAAACGAAATGGAGTTAATAACTCAAAATAACAAAGATATTAAGGACCTTATCCTGGAACTGCACAAAGACATGGTGGAAATATTGGACCATATAAATAAAAACGTAAAGATTCCCCTTGCACATATGTATTAATCGTTCCCGACTCTAGCGGGCTGTGCTTATCTCCGTTTCAATGGCGAAGAGCCAGCACTGTCCGAAAACATCTCCATGCCCATGTGGCTGGCATGACTAAATGCCAAAGGCGCATGGAGCACTGTTACCTTCCCACCAAAGGTGGTCCCTATTTTTCGACTTGCATTTTTTACGTGCTTTCGAACTGCTAGGTTGGCAGAAGCTGGAACAATTAATGGGAACTCACCCTGTTACACGGCACTAGGGATTTGAACCACTGATAGATATAGATAGATATAGATAGATAGAAGCCTGGGAAATTGTATACAAGAGATGGAAAATAAAGATCAGGATAAGAAGGAAAAAAATGGAATTATCAACTAGAATAGAAGGAGAATTAGAACTGAGAAACCAGCAAACAGAAGAAAACAAGGAGGAGATACTATTAAAATTAATAAGAATTGAGGAATTAAAATGGGGAAAACACTTTAAAAGATTTAAAAATGAAATGGGAGGAATAAGTAGAGGTTGAGGGGGGAATGATAGGATTTAGAACAGAAAGCTCTCAAATTAAACAGTGGCGAAAGACAGGGCAAGGAGGAAAAATTAAATTATGGATTCAGAAACCTCAAAGTAGATGGAATAAAAGACTTACGAGGAAAACAGGGGAGACAAGTTTAAAAAAAGGAAGGGATGTGGATAAGAGATAATGGTTAAGGGGAGAAAAAGAGTTAAAGATATGTCATGATTATATGGTAATAATTGTATTAATATTAGAATGATATGGTTGAATGATAATATTATTAAAAGTGTGTAAATATGATTATGGGGTAGGTAAAGTGAAAGTAGATATACCTATGTGTATTAAATACATTTTAAAATATATAGAAAGGAAGACTTAGAGATTGGGAATATGAATGATAAAACAGAGTATCATGTCTTTGAATATAATAATATGGAGGGGGAAAAAGAAAAATATTAGTGGAAGTTTAGAATGGAAGGATGTAAAGCAATGTATCACAAAGTCAAATAAGTTAGGAAAAGAAATATGAAAAATAGACACAAAGAATGAAAATAGTGGTAAACTTGAAATGTGAGGATGTAAGAAACTGATATTTAGATGGTATGCTGTTTGATTAATGATATTAGTATTAAAAGAATAATATTGCAGTTGCATATGCATATGTGACTAGAATGATGTGTTTAAAATTATTAACATGAATATTAATTAATATTATAGTATTATTATTATTAACAATATATGTGTAAGTGATTAAGTCTGTTTCTTTGATTTTTTTAATGCAATTTAAAGAAGCTGTATGGTTATAGTTGAAAGAGATATTAATTGGAAAATACACCATATTCTATAGGTATTGGGAATATTATATGCAACAATGAAAAGAGAGAGGGAAATGGAGTGGAGTGGAAAGGAGTAGGAGAGGAGGGGAGAAAGAGTAAGGGTAGAGAGGGAAAAGGAGAGAGGGGAATGGAGGGGAGGAGAAGAGTAGAAAGCGAAGGAGATAGAAGCGGAGAAGAAGAGAGAGGGGAAATAGAGAGGGGACAGGAGAAGGAGAGAGGGAAGGAGAGGAGAAGGAAGGAGGGAAGTAGAGAGAAGGAAAGGGGAGTAGAGAAGAGAGGGAGGAGAAAGAAGAGGAAAGAAGGATGTTCTAAAAATTCTGGAGAGCTTAACTGACCTCTCTGCTAAAGGGTTTCACTTTAAGAGCAACAGTTGGCTGCTGATAGTTATCATTGCATTTTAACTATTTTAATTCCTCAAGGTGCTCTGGCACCCTGCCTGATTTGTAACTCCAGTTTGCAGGTATTTCTAATCTAATGATTGGTATTTAGGGCAGCTTTTTGCAAGCAAAGAAGCTTTTTGTATTTTTGTACAGGTAATCCTTGATTTACAACAGTTACAATGGCACTGAAAAAAGTAACTTATGACCTTTTTTCATACTTAAACCATTGCAGCAAACTGTCATTAGGGCAAAGAAGCGATACCACATGACCACCTGGCCATGCCCACCTGGTCACATGAAGCACCACAGTTGTGAAATGAGTGACACAGTTGTTAAGAATGCTGCAACAGGCATAAATGATGACTGATCATAAGTACGAGGACCTGTCAGAAATCACTTTTTTCAGCCCTCTGGGTGGTCCCTATGTGCATATGGACTACTCAGAGGGCTGAGAAAGTTATTTTTGACCGGTCCTTGCACTTTTGACCAGTCCTTGCACTTACTATTGTCCTCACATTTTACGTTTTTCGCCTTATTTTGTCACCATGGTGAAGAGAAGCAGTTGTGAAATGAGTGACACGGTTGTTAAGAATGCTGCAATGGGCATAAATGTGAGGATGGTCATAAGTGTGAGGACCAGTCAGAAATGACTTTTTTCAGCCCTCTGAGTAGTCCCTATGCACATAGCCATGGCCACCCGGTCACATGACCATCAAGCCACGCCCCCAAATAAGCCACACCCACAGAACTGGTTGTTAAAAAAAATGAATCTCACCACTGTATGTGTGTATGTATATATATATCAATTTTCTTACTTCTTATATATATATATAATTATATATATATAATTGTCATAGTATAATTTGTCATAGTATAATTGCAAAGAATTCATGTTACTGAGTCCAAAATAAATGCATGTTTAAATTTTTAAAGTGCAAAATAGCACAGAGACCAATTCCGAGAAAGGTTGGCAGTTTGGCAGTTCGAATCTAGTATAGGTCTGCTGCATGAGCAGGGGGTTGGACTAGATGACCTCCAAGGTTCCTTCCAACTCTGTTACTGTTACCTGTTAGTAGCACTATAGTTAAAATACCTGTACTTGCTTAAAATAAGTGAATGAACAAAAGCCGTTTTTAGTGTCTTTCATGGGCTGCCCAATCAAGGAGGACTTGTGGATGGTGCTTTATAAAAGCAAATTTCAATTTTCCAACAGGCACAAAGCAGTAACGATCAAGACTATAATTATATGCACATATGGGAGAAAACAAATTCTATTTAACAGGCTTTTCCAGGAAATTCCTGATCAGTATGACTAACAACTTTCTCCTTCAGAGGATAGAAGAAGGCACAAAAGCATTAGTTCTCTTAGACATGAATTTAATCAGTGTGGAAGATTTAGTGGAGGAAGTGAAAAATAACATGATTGAAGAAGGGGGGAGAGAGAGATAGAGAAAGGAGAGAAAGAGAAGCTCCACATTCCTTGGATGTGTTGGACTTCAGGGATTAATTAATTTGGATTCCTGCATGAGGATTGAATTTGTTTCCATCCAGTCTTACGATTCTACTGTGTATATTTATGTGACAGCAGGGGTCTTTCTCTCGAACTGAAGCATTTTAAAAATGAAAAGCAAAGCAGACAAGTGTTTCAGAAGCTTTATAATATCTTTCGAGTTGGGAAAAATGCTGATTGGGCGAGTAAGTTTTACATATGAACAGTTCAGGGTGTTCCCTAAGGACTAGTAACTCCTCCACCCCCACTCAAATACCTCCAAGAGATTCCTACGTTGACATTCCAATTCCGGGATTCCAGCGCCAACTGAGGCGACCAAGTAAGAAAGAAAGATGAGTGGAGCTTCAGTCGGAACATCTCTGTATGAAATGATTGCTTTTAAACTACTTAATCATTCATGTTTCTCTTTCCCTAGCTGTGCAATTTGCTCTCTAATTTCTCCTCTTTGCATTGATCTGGTGCCGAGCGGAAGGGGACTCTCTGGAGTCTGCTGATTTACTGAGACCCCATTCCTTCTTCGTTTTCACCTTCCATGGCAGTCTCTCTGGCTCTATTTTTAAAGCAGACTCTCGCCGCTCAGCACCTGTTCTCGCGGCTCGGCGCTCAGAGTTTGACAGTTCTCCCGCCAATGTGATCTCGAGCCAGTTTAGCCAGAGGGCTTTGCCCTCGCTGCCCTCCTTTCTTTGGCTCCCTGCTGCCAAGCTAGCTCTCTCCATTCTCCCTCTCCTCCCACTCTCTCTTCTCGAAAACCTCTCCTATTTAAACTTTGGTGGGTCTCGGTTTTTTGGCCTGAGGGCAGCTCCAGCCTGCCGAAGCAGAGCCAAGCGAGAACATTTGATGTCGGATTAGGCTCGTGGGTTTGGCCATGGCTGAGGCAGGAGGACAACCTGAGGAAGCGTCTGCAGTTGACGAGTTCACTGATATTATCAAGAGCAGATCTGGTAGGACAAACAATTTGCGGATGTTACACATGTGTGTTGGATTTGTGCTTCAAAAACAAAAGCCAAAAGGATCTTTTCCATTGCGTGAAAGAGGTTCTTGATAACACACAAAAAGCTGGCTCCGAAATTGCTGTTGGGAAAATTTTCTATGGCATGCAGCTGCCGGACGCTCTTCTACTAAGTTAAACTGTATGTCCAACTAGAGCTGGGAATGTGGCACTTCGGGGGAAAGTCTGTGTGTGTTTAATTTCCATCCTCCTCTGGTCAAAAGGCATTTCCACTTTATCTCATTTGACAATAAGTGATCTTAAATCCCTTGTTCCTGAGAAGCCATGGATATGTGGCTAATAATTAATGCCGGTTTCAAGAAAACAGTGGGGTGTATCATTATGGGATGGAGATGGGGATGGGGATGGGTGTACATGGAAGACAATCCATTGAAAGAAAGAAACATTTGTTTTATTTAGCATTTTATTTTATGTTACTTTTATCACTCTGAGCAAACTGTGACTTGTTTGCTTTGGATTATTAATGCAGGAAAAAAGTCAGGAAAAAGAGCTATTTATTACTACTACTACTACTATTATTATTGATCATCGCAGTGTCAGCCAGATGTTCAGACTGGGTTTGGCATTTTTGTCTACCTATCGAATCCTTACCAAGAACCTGGGATAGGCAGATCTGAATGTTGTTTATTATTATTTTTTTATTCATTAAACATGAAACTCAGTCAACTGGACATTTAAAAATGTGTCACAAATACCATTGATTGGTGCTAATGGCTGAAGTTCTTTTTCTTCAACTCGGGTGTCTCCTGGTACAGTGATATCAATAAATTGTATGCTTCAGTCCTCGACAACTGTGATATCTGGTGTGTTGGGTTCCAAATGAGGATTGTCTGTATTCGAAAGTCCTAAAATATCTTCACCATCTCAGTTTCAACAACTTTTTCCACTTTATGTTCCATATTATTATTATTGTGTTTCCCTGGAAATAAGACCCTGTCTTATATTTTTTTTCAACCCTGAAATAAGCGCTTGGCCTTATTTTCAGGGAGGGCTTATTTTTCGGGGAGGGCTTATTTTTGGGAAAACAACAACAACAACTACTACTACTACTTATTATTATTATTATTATTATTATTATTATTATTATTATTATTATTATTATTGGTTAATCTTTAGTGAGATTCACAGCCTTTGAGGCTCAGCAGCTCGAGTCTTAACCAAGGACCTAGGAACTGTTAAGGTATCGTCAGAGGATGTAAGCTGTTCCGAGTAAGGTGGTTTTTTGTAGAGTCAAATTGTTGTTGTTGTTGTTGTTGTTGTTGTTAATCTTTGGTGAGATTCACAGCCTTTGAGGCTGGTTAATAACTCAGCAGCTCGAGTCCTAACCAAGGACCTAGGAACTGTTAAGGCATCGTTGGAGGATGTAAGCTGTTCTGAGTAAAGTAGTTTTTTGTAGAGTCAAAATGTTCAAGTCCGGTAAATTTAGAATTTCTAAATAGTGAGGTAGCCCTTTGGGTATTGCTCCAAGGGCTCCAATTACAATCAGGACAACACACGATTTCTTTTTCCACAGTCGCTCAACTTCAATTTGCAAGTCCCGGTATTTTGTGATTTTTTTCTTGCTGCTTATCTTCAATCCGTGCATCACCAGGTATTGCAATGTCAATGAACCATACTTTTTTCTTTTCAACTATTGTTATGTCAGGTGTGTTGTGGACCAAGTGCTTGTCAGTCTGAATCCTAAAGTCCTACAAGATCTTGAGTTTCTTATTCTCTAAAACTTTCTAAACCTGATGTTCCCAGTGGTTTTTGCTGTATTCAAATCCAAACTTCTGGCATAATTTCCAGTGAATGATCTTAGCAACTCAGTCATGGCATTGTAGGTAGTCAGTTTGTGAAATTTTGCTGCATCCACTGATCAGGTGGTCGACTGTCTCATCTTTCTCATTACAGAGATGGCATATGCTGTTGGTGGTGACATGTTGAATTTTTGCCTTCATGCAGTTTGTGGCTAGGGCTTTATTTATTATTATTATTATTATTATTATTATTATTATTATTATTATTATTATTATTATTATTATTATTGGCTATAGGTTTTAAGAATCTCCTAAATTGCAGCATAGGCCATTATAGCCACAAATGGAAGCAGCTATAATAGTTCACCATTGGATAAAGTTTTAGTTGCCTGGGCTGCCTCCTTGTTTTTAGCATTGGAAAAGAACCAGTTCAGGCAATTCAGGTATTAACTGTTCAGAATTCATATTTTTACAAAATAATAAGGAGGTACTTAATTATTTCTGAAAAGTTATGTTAGTTAACCAGCCTAACAAAAATTAGATTACAGAGGATTAATGTCTTCTGTATCCACCCTATAAGACATAAAGTTAAGGTTTCTTTCATTTCTACATTGAAATCCAAAATAAAGCAAAATGGAATACAAAAGACAAAGAGGAGCCTGTCTGTTGCCAGCCCCACGCTAAATTTAAACATGATGCATGGTTTGCAGTAATCACAACTTTCATGTGACTTCACTTATGTTTCCTTTAAATGAGTTACTTACTTAAATTTATTACATTGGCATATCATGGAGCCATAGGTCTGCTCATACTGTACATAGATCACATGAGGACTCTTATGTGAAAATATCCATTTGAATTTCTGTGCAGTTAGAGTTTGTAGACATGCAAAATCATCTTAATATAGGATTGTGCAGAAAACATTTTGGGAAACATTCTTACAACTTGCAAGAACCATGACAGCATAGCTAAAATGGTTTGTTAGTGCTCTTAATTCCTCTTTTAATTCCTCACCTAACTTTGGGTTCATTTCTCCACTCTACATAACAACAACACATTCTGGTTTTCTATTTAGATGTTTGGTATCTTGGATTTCAGTCCAATTTTGGAGGTGCCCTTGAAATATATAATACAAATGCCAAAATAAATTATAGGGTGATTTAATCAAAAACTATCCTGAGATGTCTTCAGGTTGTTGCATTGTTTTAGGGTCTAAGAATGACAATTTATGGGACCTTCTGTAATATTCTTTCCCTAACATGCATGCACTTCAGAGGTGGGTTTTAGCAGGTTCTGACCAGTTCTGGAGAACTGGTAGTGGAAATTTTGAGTAGTTCAGGGAACCGCTAGTAAAAATTCTGACTGGCCCTGCCCCCATCTATTCTCTGCCTCCCAAGTCCCAGCTGATTGGGATGAAATGGGGATTTTGCCTTCCCCTGGATTAGGGAGGGAATGGAGATTTTATGGTATCGTTCCCCTGCCACGCCCACCAAGCCACACCCACAGAACTGGTAGTAAAAAAATTTGCAACCCACCACTGATGCACTTGCTGCAGCTCCTTCCCCCAGCCCACTACTCAGTACTTACCAACTTGTTTACTTGCAAGCTGTCTGGGATTTGTGACTTCCTGCCAGCTCCCCCATTAACTTTGCCAATCACAGTCATGTGAGATCTTCCCTTAATGTGATCCTTACTTATCAAGGGCAATGGCTACTGCATCACCAATGCTAAGCAATGAAAGTTCTAGTCCCAGTTGCCATTATTAAAGGACGACAGACAGAGAAACAGAGAGACAGACAGACAAACAGACATAATGCTTGTGTGTGTTTATGTATAGACATATAAGGTTCACATTCAAAAACAAAAAGACTTAACGTTCTAGAATTGTTACTTTAAACATTACCCCCAATAACTAGCCCTCAGAGAGATTTGTTCCCTCTACAGGTTCTGATAACAAGTGATAAACTTCAGAATATAACAATGCAAGTCAAATATACATTGTTGTCCAAAGAGGGTACAATATTTGGATCTGTTTATATTGAACAGGTCCAAATAGACCTCTAGCTTCTCAATATATTAATATTTTAGTTGCTCCTCTGCAAGGAATTCAATGTTGTGAAACAAGTTTAGCAACAAACCCAGAATAAGAAATAAAGATAACTGAACTTCCATTTTTGACAATATGATCTTATTCTCAGTCCTTTTCTTATCAGAAAAAAGATTTTTAAATATTAAATTTTAAATCAGTGATTAAAAACAAGACATCAAAATAAACATTTACAGTTCGCTCATGTTGTGATATCTGATATGGAATTTTGGTTAAGAAAAGTTATTTATCTCACCTGTAACATTTAACACTAGAAAGGCAATGTAGTCATATCACCTCCCTAGAAAGAAGCCCCCTATTTTAAGCTTTTCTCCCGGAATGCTTGTTACTTGCAGAATTAATTAATTTGCTTCTACATTTATTTTTAAAACCAGTTATTAATTTAAAATAAGACCCTAGCTTGATAGTCAAATCTTCTATGGATGACGATAGTCCTGTTTTCTGATACATTATGCCCATAGTTTTATCTTTGTGACTACTAAAAGAAATTGGAATATTGTTGAGGGGATTTTTCAGTATATGCATATAATTGTTATATCTTTATTTCTTTATTCCTATTTCTACAAATCTTTTTTATGCCTTCTAAATGTCTAATGTAAAGAATGATCAAAATGATAAAGAATTAGGATTGGTCCCAATTTTTGAGCTCTTGCCATATTCATTGTTTTAAAAGCCACAGATCCTTCCTTTTCAATGCATAACATAAATCCTTAGAAGAACACCCTAGTATAAATCTTGATCTTCATTAAATCTCAAGAGGATGCTATTTGTGACTTAAAATATGTTAAACCACGTGAAGTCTGATGTGCAGGAGTGTATCTATAGGTAGTTTACTCCATGTTTAAACCAGCCTATTATCTTCAATGTCCATTTTATATTTTGTAGGGTATGTGCCTTGACTGACATTTGATTTTTTTGTTCTTTGAAAATCTTTTTTTTACATTAGAATTGATTGCAGTCCAAATAATTGTTGTGTTACTTATTAAATGCAGGATTAATAAAAAGAATAAAAAAATATCTACAAGTAATCTTTCAACTTGTTCCTATATATTAGATACAGATACAGATTAACAGAGTTGGAAGCAGTGGTGGGTTGCTCCCGGTTTGCACTGGTTCGCAAGAACCGGTAGTAAAAATTTGTAATAGTTCAGAGAACCGGTAATAACATTGGCTGGCCAC
The DNA here is from genome assembly GCA_022577455.1 of Arizona elegans. Classification (NCBI taxonomy): domain Eukaryota; kingdom Metazoa; phylum Chordata; class Lepidosauria; order Squamata; family Colubridae; genus Arizona; species Arizona elegans. The sequence goes on along the minus strand of JAKOOJ010000006.1, from coordinate 48,799,969 downwards.
GCCCCCGAACCGGTCTCCGGTCCAGTCGCCGCTCGCTTACCCCGCCCACCTCATCAGAGGCTTTTTTTAAAAAAACTTTTAAAAGCATTTTTTCTACAACCTCTTCAGACAAAGAGATTGTAGGGGGAAAAATGCCTTTAAAAGCCTCTGGCGATCCCAGCTGAGTTGCCTGATCGTCAAAGGCTTTTAAAAGCATTTTTTTACTGCAATCTCTTAAGGTTGTAGAAAAAATGCTTTTAAAAGTAAAAAAAAAAAGTTGGCCACACCCACCCAGTCACCTTACCCCCCCCACCAAGCCATGCCCACAAAATAAGCCACACCCACATAACTGGTAGTAAAAAATTTTAGAACCCACCCCTGGTTGGAAGGGACTTCGTAGGACATCCTTTATCTTTATCTTCATCTTTTATTAGATTTGTATACCGCCCTTCTCCTTTCGGACTCAGGGCGGTGAACAGCCAAAATAAAAACATTTGTACACAAAAGTTAAAATAATTTTAAAAATAATTAAATGAAATTTGGCCCATAATTTAAACATTTCAATTAAAAATCAGTAACAAACTTTAAAACCAACATGGTTTAGTCCAACCTCCCGCCCAAGCAGACCCTACACCATTTTTGACAGATGGCAGTCCAGTCTCTTCTTGAAAGCTTCCAGTGATGAAGCTCCCACAACCTCTGAAGACAAGCTCTTCCATCGATTGATTGCTCTTACTGTCAGAAAATTTCTCTTTATTTCCAGGTTGAAACTCTCCTTGTTCAGTTTCCATCCATTATTCCTTGTCTGGCCTTCAGGTGCTTTGGAAAATAGGTTGACCCCCTCCTCTCTGTGGCAGCCCCTCAACTGCTATCATGTCTCCCCTGGTCCTTCTCTTCACTAGACTAGCCAAGTCCAGTTCCTGCAACTATTCATTGTATGTTTTAGCCTCCAGTCCCCTAATCATCTTGGTCGCTCTTCTCTGCACTCTTTCTAGAGTCTCAACATCTTTTTTTATAGTGTGGTAACCAAAACTGGATGCAGCACTCTAGGTGTGGTCTTATTTAGACTTTATAGAATGGTATTAGTACCTCACTTGATCTTGACTGTATCCCTCTGTTAATGCAATTTAAGATTGCATTGGCTTTTTGGCTGCCACTGCACACTGCTGGCTCATATTTAATTGGTTGTCCACTAAGACTCCAAGATCTCTCTCACAGTTACTGCTATTAAGCCTAGTTTCACCCAGTCTATATGTGTACTTTTGGTTTTTCTTACCTAAGTGTAAGACTTTACTTTTCTCTACATTGAATTTCATTTTGTTAGATAGGACTCAGTGTTCAAGTCTGTCAAGATCCATCTGGATCTTGAGCCTATCATCTAGGATTTTAGCTATTCCTGCCAGCTTAGTATCATCTGCAAATTTGATGAGTTCCCCTTCTATTCCCTCATCTAAATCATTTATGAAGATATTGAAAAGTACTGGGCCTACTTGAAAAGGACTGAACCTTCTGGTACCCTACTGTTTACTTCCCTTCATATAGACATAGACCCATTAAGGACTACTCGTTGAGTACGGTTTGTCAGTCAGTTACAAATCCATCTGAGCCATTAGTTCAGAGTGTAACATAATATAAATATTTCTTTTGAAGTCAGAGAGTCTACAGCACAGCTTTAGGCATTGTGTTACATCTGGAATAACTTGGTTTGAGGTCTTGCTGAATGACTGAGGGTAAGCATTTTGCACTTAAATAAATGGAACAGATTCATACTACAATAGTATATCTACAAGTGTCATATTTTATTGTTTCATGTCACCTGCCACAGAGAACATGCCTATTCACAGTGACAATTTTAGTAGAAAATAGTATCCCCGTCTAAATGTTGGCATTAAGAATTCTTTCAGGATATTCTGACGGTTATGATTCTTTGTTTCACCTCAGCTCTGTGTTTTCTAATTACGATTTTAAATTTCACATTTCACATTCATGCTTTCCTTTTTAACTCTAGTATGCTTTAAACAATAGTCAATTACCATATTTTTTGGTGTATAAGATGCACTTCCTCCCCCCCAAAAAAGTGGGTGGAAATGTCTGTGCGTCTTATACAGTGAATGTTGCCGAAGCCCCACCCACTCGCCAGGCCCCACCCTTCGGCCTCTGCCTCCCAGCAATTTACCTCCTTGCAGCAAACAGACTGGTCAGCTTCAGCACAGCCTGATTTAGCACAAGCAGCTTATTGGTGGTTGGATTGACCTCCCGGAATACCGCCTATCAGCTGTTCCAGGCTGCAGGTATCACCACTGCCCATCACCACCATCACTGCCCATCACTGCTGCTGCCTATCACCGCCTCCACATGCCCCATTTTCGGCCTCTGGGCACCCAGTTTTTGGCCTCTACATGTCCCGGTTTTGGCCCAGGCAGTGGGAATAGGCAGTGGTGGCAGCAATCCCCGCCGCCTGGAACAGGCTGAAAACAGGATGCATGGAGGACAAAAATGGGGCTTGTGGAGGCTGAAAATGGGGTGCATGGAGGCAGTGATAGGCAGCAGCAGCAATGGACAAGCAATGGTGGCAATGGGCAGTGGCAATCCCCGCAGCCTGGAACAGCTGATGGGCAGTATTATGGGAGGCCGATTCAACCGCCAATCAGCTGCTTGTGCTAAATCAGGCTGTGCTGAAGCTTACCAGGTTGTTTGCTGCAAGGAGGTAAATTTCTGGGAGGCTAGGTGCGTCTTTTATTTCAGAGTGTCTTATAGTCCAAAAAATATGTTAGATAACAATTATTACCAGATAAATTACATTATACCTTAATGTCATATAGTTGCAGAAATCATGGTATGGAAATGTCCTTAACTAACTTTTTTCTGAGATTAGTCAAGGCTATTTTTAAAAATGTGCTGAACAACAGTGTATATTCATACTATAGCCTATTAATAGTCAACAAATGTGAAACAACTAATGTATAAAATACCATTGGTTTGGCATCTAATTTGTTTAAGTAGTTATCTTTATATAACTTGCTAGATCACTATGTAGTTGGCAGACCATTGAAGGCGTGATTAAGATCTATAAGCAGAAATATGAGAAGCGGCATCCCAGCAAGTTAGTACAGAATGTACTAACAGAACTTAGTGTCCAAGAATGTTACACCAATTTATTCAAAGGATGTGTAGTTTATTATGAAAAGGAATTTATGTTGAATCTTATATGGTTTCTTTCAGTTGTTTTATGCTGTCACTAGTGTTGGCTTTGTTGGTGCCTAGTTACCATGTTTTTTGGCAGCTTTGTTGTTTTTTTTTTTTTTACTGCTGACCATTCTGAACATAACTGCCTTTTCCAGTGAACTTAATCACATGACATGGCCTAGATAAGTAAGGCGGAATTTTGATTTTGTTTCCCAGTGATATGTCTGGTTTTATATGTTCCAATAAATGCTGTCTGTCACCTTTGCTATCTAAGGAATGTGAAGGAGTCTGGATGAATACCACAATTCAAATGAGTCAATTTTCTTCTTGTCTAGTTTTTTTATGATTCAACTTTTGCAACTGTAAGTAGCTAAAGGGAACATGATAGTGCAAACTAGTCTGCATTTAGTTGCCAGGCTATGTCCTTGCTTTTCCATACATGATTGATGCTCATCATCACTATGTGAGATAGCATGATTCAATGCTTTATTTTTGGATTACATTCACTGTTTTGATCAATCCACAATCCTTAAAATGTGAATTGTTGCACACATTTGATCTCTTCACCATCAGTTGTTGTGAAAATTCTATTCCTCACGGTGGTAATGAGCTTGGTCTTTTTGATATTTAGGAAGAGGCCAAATTACTTGCTTCTTTAATCCTTTTGATTAGATTTTCAGGTTTGTTGGTTTCTGAGAGGAGAGTTGTGTTATCAGTATATCAGAGATGCTTATGTTCTTTCCTCCAATCTTTATTTTGATTTTTTTTAATTCTTCAAGTTCCAGCTTCCTCATGATCACTTTGGCACATAAGTTGAACAAGAAATCTTACTGCACTCCTTTATCTTAAATCTGTTAGTATTTTCATATAGTTTTTGCACGGTGGTTTCTTGATTTGTGCATAAGGACTGCATCAACTTGACCAGATGTATTATCACCCCCAGATCTTCTAGGTCTGTCTGTTGTTTGTCATGATCACAATCAAAGCTTTCTTATAGTCAATAAGGCAGATATAGATGTTATTTTGCTATTCTTCATATTTTTGCATGATTCAGTATAATTTGCAATATAGTCACAAGTACCATAACCTGCTCTGAAGCCAGTTTGAACATCTGGCAATCTCTTTTGATGATTGATGCCAGATGTTATTGTATAATCTTAAGAAGAATCTTGCTAGTGTAGGATGAAAGCAATCAGGCAGTAATTGATCATCAAACTTTTTGGTGTGATCTTGTACTGTTTGAAAATATGCATGCTGCTTTTAATATTAGATGACTAAATAAAGTCCAGGGATGATCATTTTTATCATTTCAATTTCATTCAGTTTTACATTCAATTTCAATCATTAAATATATTTCCCAAAACATCTTAACAATATATTTCCACTTATTCAAATATATATTTATAAAGCGCATCTTAATCCTTTCTCATTTTACCCAATCCGATTAATTCTTAAAATATTCTTAATTTGTCTTCTTTTCTCTTTTTAATTATGTTTCAAATATATAGTTTGAAATATTCCAAATATTACATTTCCCCCAACTGATTTATGCATATTGTTAAAACTTATCATTCTATAAACCTCCAATATTATTTTTTTTTATTGAAAAAGTTTTCAAATACAAGTTTTCCCCCTGTTTCCCCCCCTCTTCCCTAACCCCCCCTCACCACCCATCCCCCCGTGACTTCTTCACAACAATAGGCTATTTCATAACTAATTACATACATAATATCTTTCCTTTCCCTTACTCCCTCCTCAGAATACTGACCCTTAGCATATTATTCTTATAACTCCCATTTTTACGATAATCTACCCTTTTTCTCCTCCCCTAAACTTATAGTGTATTATTACAATTTAACATTTAATCTTTTATATATATTAATATAACATTTTAAAGCGGCCTTCTCCCTACATCCAAATTTAACATTTATTCAGTTCTATCCAATTCCTCCACTCCCCTAAATATATGACTTAAGGATCCTTTTTCTTAGACTAATCAATCAGTAAACTAACCTATTTCAACCCTTCAATTCCTACAAAATCATGCAATACAATTCTAAATATAACCCACTGCCCACTTTACTAAGATATACACATATCTATATATGCATTCCATTTTGTAAAAAGAAAAAAGACAATAACTTTAAATTTATAATCCATATAATATCTTCTTTGGTGTCTTTCCACTGGATTGTTAAATCCATCATCCATAATAGGGTAAAATAACATGCTGGTGCAACAGTTTGTTCAAAATCTTCAATCATCTTCTGCCCCCATCAGTAGTAGATATCCTCGTATATATATAAAAGTAAAAACAACCACCCGAGTGACATTATAATTATATCCATATAGTTATAGTTGTGGTATTCATCAGGATTGTTGATTCCTATCATCCTAATGGGTAACATCCAGATCTTCTGCATGCCCCAGCGTGACTCTCTTGCCTTGTAACTCAAAATAATTATAATATATTTACCAGTAAAAGAAATCCAGAGTAGATAATTCAAATCCAACAAGGTAAGGCTCTTTTCACATCCCAAAATCACGGCATTACAGAGATCTACCACAATCCTCAGGATAGTATTAAACAATTGTTCGCCTCCACTATCTTTTCAGATATTCATTCATTTTTTAAAGTCCCTGGCTTCACTGTTGCTTGGTTTAGAAACTGCTGTTTCTATGAGATCTATTTCTTTTCTTTTTCTTTTGCGGGTTGAATTTCCATCCTCGTTTCGTGCCTACCAATTGTGTGTCGGCTGATCGATTTTCATTCTGCTTTATGAGTTGATTTTGTTGGGTTAGTTTTGTCATCTCATCTTTCTTCTCCATCACTTGTATATCAACTGGTTGATTTGCGCACTTGTCTGTGACTTGATGGTTCATCACATTGGAGTCGGATGACACTGCTCTCTTATTTATAGACAGTCCAGCTGGGGTATCCAGGGAGTCCAAAGACAATTTATCCACCACAGCCTCTGTAATTTGATATTTTCCTTTTGTTTCCAACTCCTTTTGCTTATCCTGTATTGTGCCTAAAGATGTTAAGTCCATTTTTAAAATTTTTTGATAAAATTCTTCCGCTTTTTCAACAGTGTTCAGTTGATATCTTACTCCTTGGTGTCTCAATATTAAACCAACTGGGGCATCCCACCTAAATAGGATATTTCTTTTTTTTAACTCAGTCACTAGAAAGCCAAATTTCTTCCTCTCCATTAGCATCTTAGTCGGGAGCTCCTTAAAAATCCAAATCTTTCTTCCATGAAATTGCAAAGTAGAATTAAAAGAGTTCTGCACAATATTATTCCTAATTTCTTTATCTGTAAAATAGATCACCACATCTCTAGGCAATTGCCTTTGCTTTGCCAACCAGGAGTTTATTCTATAAATTCTATCAATCCTGCAAAACACTTCATCAGGTTGAACCTTTAAAATCCCAGCCAGAATTTCAGAAGATATTTTCCTTAAGTCATCTCTATTATTTTCCTGCAGACCTCTCAGTCTAATTGCATATTCTGTAAAATTATATTGAATCATTAAAACTTCTCTTTCAATCCTCTGTTGCACATTTTCTTCATTACCAGTCTTTTAGTCAACCTCCATTTTAGGTTTGTCTTCTGAGCTATTATCCTGAATGTTTACCAAATCCTTTTTAATTTTTTGAATCTTGGCATCCAAATTCTCCTCAGTTTCCTTCATTTTAGACTCTAATAATTTAGTCTTTGCATCCACCCAAATCAGAAAGTCTGATAAACCATTAGCTGTATTTATAATCTTTCGATTCAAAAAGTCAAACTTTGATTTCACCAATTCACCAATTTCTTTAATTTCCTGCTTAAATTTTTCGAGTTGCTGGTTCACAATCTCATCCCTTCTTACAATCTCTTCAAGAAGAAATTCTATTATATTAAAATCAGGTTTCTGACACTGGAGAGTTACAACTTGTTGGTGTAATTTATTAATGGGGGAAATTCCCCCCCTCTGTTTGTCTAGCTGTGTGAGTCCCGATGCCATTTCCCACACAGACAAGATTTAGTGGAAAAGAGAAAAAAAAAAGGCTTGTTTCCAACCAAGATCAATATCAGATCCCCAGGAAAAAAAAAAGAAAAAAAAAAAGCAAGAGTGAGAGTGAGGTTTTGCCTCAATTACGGCCAGAAGTATTCATTCTGCTACTTTGTAATAGAAAACGGAAGGACTTTCCCTTTTCAGCCTCTCTTCAAACCTCAGCAATCGCCATTTTAAAAATCTTTTTTCCTTTCACTTCTTAAACAACTTCAGTAACTTTTCTAAAATAAGAAAAAAAAAATACTTGCGCCTCAGGGTCAGCGGTCCAGCTCACGTCTTCTTTAATTAGTTTAACAAGTTTACAGGCTTGCTTTTGCCACCTAGCTCTGCGTGTAGCAGAGATCTCCCAGAGCCCGGAGCATCGGCTGGGGATACGGGGAGTCTCTTCCGCTCCGTCCCAAAAGTAAAAAAAAAACTTTTGGGATTAGGCAGAGGACTCAACCCACCCCAGCCTGCTCTATCTCCGTTTCCTCATGGAAACGGAGTTTTTTCGAGCCACCATTCCGCTCTAAAGGCGGCTCTTTACAGGCAGTGGGTGCGACGATCCCAAAGGAGCGTCCAGCGGGGACAAACAGCAAACCGGAAGTCTCCTAAACCTCCAATATTATTGAGCATGTGACATTTATTACAGTTTTCCCTTCATTTCTACTTTTCTTTTCCCTTTTCATACCTTTTCATTATTAATATTTGTATCTTAAAATCGTGAAAACTTTGCCCTTTATTTCCCATTGTTTTCCATCCCTTTTTCTCTCTTTCTTATATTTCCACTGTAAATCCCAGTGTAACCATTTATGTTTTTAATGTTTTTTTCTTCTCCTCCACCCTCTTTTTCTTCTTTGCCTTTTGTTTTCCCTTCTTCTTCCTTTCTTTTGTATTTTAAAATTCTGCACTCTCCTATTCTGCCCTATATTTCCCATTGTTTCTCCTTTCTCTTTCCTTTTTTGTGTCTTTTCATTGTTAATCTCAGTATGCTTATTTTGTATTTTAAAATAATAAAATCTTTTATTTTGTCCTTTATTTCTTATTATTTTCCATCTCTTTTCCCTCTTTCTTATCTTTCCACTGTAAATCTCAGTGTAATCATTTAAGTTTTTTATATTTTGCCTGTTCCACCCTCTTTTCCTTCTTTGATACTTTTCTTTTTGTCCATACTTAATATTACAATTGTTTAACTTTCCATAGTCAGTCTCTTTGTCTTTGTCTTCTTCATTATCCATCTCTCTTTTTGTTTCTCATTAGTCATTTCCTTTTCATCTTCAGTGCATTCTAGCTCTGTCTTTGCCTCCTCAGATTTTGATTTTCCATGTAAATTTATAATCATTTCCTTTATTTCCAAACACATCGTTTTTATCAGTTTATTAAGTTCCTGTTCCATTTTATTCTTTCCGGGTTGAATTGTTCCAGTTTTAAGTTGCATTAAGGTCCCTCTTTTATAATCATCAAAGTCTATCCTCTTGTAGGCAAAACGTATCCTCCTGAGTTCTCGCCAGTTATCTTTTTAAAAGTTAAAGGTTTTATTTTCCCCCCTCATTTCTTCAAAGGTTTTCTCAAAGTAAACAATTCCATGTCATGCTCTTCCTTCTCCTGCAGATGTCTCTCTATAATTTATTTATTTATTTATTTATTTTATTGGATTGATATACCGCCCTACTCCCGAAGGACTCAGTGTGGTGAACAGCCAAAAAGATAAAACACACAAACTACAAAATTTAAAAGACAATATAAAAACCATTAGATAATTTGGCCCAAAACAAATTAAAACACCCCTAATATTTTAAAACAAATTTAAAATTTACAATTTAAAAGGGAAGTTAGGCCAGGCCACCCTGCTGAAATAAAAACGTCTTGAGGGCACGGCGGAAGGTGCGTAAATCCGGGATCGTCCATATCTCTGGGGGGAGCTCATTTCAGATGGCAGATGCTCCCACAGAGAAGGCTCTCCCCCTGGGGGCCGCCAGTTGACACTGTTTGGCCGATGGCACCCTGAGGAGCCCCTCTCTATGTGAGCGTACTGACCGGTGAAAGGCTACTGGTGGCAGAAGGCAGTCCCATAAGTAACCAGGTCCTAAGCCATGGAGCGCTCTAAAGGTGGTAACCAAAACATTAAAGTCCACCCTGAAGACCACCGGGAGCCAGTGCAGCTCATGCAGGAGAGGTGTTACATGGGATCGCCACGTTGCTCCCATAACCACCCGCGTGGCCGCTCTCTGAATCAATTGGAGCCTCCGGGTGCTCCTCAAGGGGAGCCCAATGTAGAGAGCATTACAGTCCAGGTGGGAAGTGATGAGGGCATGAGTGACCGTGCGTAAGGAGTCCCGATCCAGAAAGGGACGCAACTGGCGAATCAGGCGGACCTGATAAAATAAACCTGATAATCCACAGTTCCACTTGACTAATTAACAAATCGCCATTTTATTTGTAATCCACATCCGTATTTACATCATAAAAGAGAAAAAAGCCAGTTTTCACATCTTCTTTCACCTTTATATATCACCAATCAGTTTATAATCCAATCCAAATTGAATCCAAGTTCCAGATTTCCATTTCCATTTGTCAATCACTTTTAATTCTTTATTCTTTATTCAGTTTCTTCTACGGCGCGCTTGTCATTCTCACTTTCTCTTTCCATCCGCCATCTCCCCCCGCTGCTATTTAGCCGCAATTTCCATGCCGGGGTAATTTTAGTAATAGTTTAATAGTTAAAAATATTTAGAATTTTCTTTTTATTGTCTGTGGGTTAGCTAATCACTCACCCAACACCAGCACTCTGTCCAAATCTTCCCTCCTGCACATTGCTTACTCCAAAGGCTCCAGCTTCATGGTGATTCACTGTGATCACCGCCCCCATCACCGGCTCAGAGAGAGTTTCTTGGCCTATCCAAGGGACTTGCCTGTCACTCTTTAGATACCGAGCTGCCTCTCTTTCTTCACTGTCCCTACAGGACAGCTTTGGTCTGAAGACCGCCCGGTGTCGGTTTATCTGGCTGGTTTTTGCTGAGCTCGTCGGAGTGCGGCATTTTCCCAGCCAGTCATGCCACGCCACTTCTGGATTCTCCTAAAGGATATATTTAGGGATTTGTTTGCTTTACTTTTTCATTGCATTTTATAAAGTTTTCTAGCGTAAACAAACATCTTAATTGCTAAAAGATACTTCAATATGTAAAAAAACATGAGAATGTGAGTATATATTTGCTCTAATCTTGCTACAACATAATTGTAGTTTGTAAACCTTTTTAGTGGATTGCATTTAAATACATACTTGGTTTTTCTCCCTTTTCAGGGAAAATGGGGTGCACAGATGCCCCAGGAGCAGGGGTGAAAAGTCCAAGAAACCAACTTTCACACTTTACACACACGCAATTCTACATACAGCTTTGTGAGATTTTGTGTGTTGTGTAGTTAGAGTGAAACACTACAGAAACACACAAAATCTCAGAAAGCTGCACAAATATTATTTTATTTTATTTTTATTTTTATATAAAAGCAGCTAAATTTAAAACTTCCTAAACTTTAAAAGGCTAGGTCTAAAAAAAGAACAACTAAAAAAACCCCAATTAACTTTTTTTTTTTAAAGCTCCCAAAGGGGAAAAAAACCTACAGGCAGGCAGGCAGACAGGCAGGCAGATAGAGCTGCTCACCGATGAGCTTGATTGCAGGCAGGGAGATTCAGCTGCTTGCTGATGCAATAGATTGCAGGGATTGCAACAAGCGAAGCAAGGTAGGCATTGCAACCAGCGGCTCAGGATTCAGTCCGAAGAGCGAAGATAAGCAAGCTGGAGGCTGTGGGGGAAGGGATTTTTGCTAGCGGTTCTCCGAAGTGCCCGCCGCCATCGCTACCTACTCGCCCGAGCTGGTCCGAACCGGGAGCATTTTCAGGGAATTGCAAAAACAACCAAAATAGTTAATTTGCTGCTAAATGAGCAGGTAGGTATTGTTGCATTATTTCCATTTCCATGACCCATCTATTTTTTTTTTAAATCTGATGTTTCCTTGACAACAAACCTGATCCTAAATGTTATTTCTATAAATACATTAAACAAGATATTACAGTACATGTTGCTAAGTAAAACTATGACCTGATATGTCAGTGGTAACCTTTCGCTCTCTACTTTATTATCAGTTCTCAGTGACTTGATAGATTTAATTTACAAAATCTAGTACAAGTACTCTATAAAAATGTTATATAAGTAGTCTACAGTATCCCTGATGTAAAACTAATAAAATTATATCTGTTCTTGATAGTCACCATTGTCCTTTCCAGAGGTGGGTTTCAGCAGGTTCTGACCACTTCTGGAGAACCGGTAGCAGAAATTTTGAGTAGTTCGGAGAACCGGTAGTAAAAATTCTGACTGGCCCTGCCTCCATCTGTTCTCTGCCTCCCAAGTCCCAGCTGATTGGAAAGAAATGGGGATTTTGCAGTAACCTTCTCCTGGAGCGGGGAGGGAATGCAGATTTTACAATATTCTTTCCCTGGAGTGTGGTGGGAATGGAGATTTTACAGTATCTTTCACCTGTCATGCTCACTAAGCCATGCCCACCAAGCCATACCCTCAGAACCAGTAGTAAAAAAAATTGAAATCCACCATTGGTCCTTTCCCTTTATGCAAAATATTTTACAAATATTCAGGAACATATGTTGAAATGCTATTTAAATGGGACCTTGCTGCAGTTACAGCTATAAATGACATTTTGCAGTATTCTATTAGGCAATATATATATATATCATTTATAATACGGAATAGATAATTCTACTTAATTATCATAATTTCAGAATTATCAATAATTTCAGAAATAATCTTCAATTAGCTGGACTCCTAATTTTTTTTTATAAAACTGTACCATATTTATACCCCATTGTGCTAATAACCACACTTTCAACAACTAATCTAGGCCTAAACAACTAGAGAATAATCTCAAAATAAAACAAAATAAATCTTTCATGACTCCTTATGTTTCAAAACGAAAGCCACATTTTTGGTTGGTGTAGTTTCTTTATCTTCTAGTAAATTATAATGCAAATCACTTGTAGACTACCTTAGGGCAACATATGGATTAACAGATTCCTTATCCACACTTTTAGTTCGCTTGCCTTGTCCATACTAAATTTCTATGTGAGTGTCAGTTTCCGGTAGAGAAAGAAGACTGCCAAACACAATGCTGGTTTAAAGCTGTTCTTTTACTCCTCCTCCAGCACGAACTGACCATCACAAGTACAAGCCTCAAAGTGACTATTTTGTCAGAGCTGTGTGCTCAGTGCTCCCCACCACCTTTAAACATACCGTGCTGCCCCTCCCACAAGCGGTTCCCCATTTCCCCTCCCACGTGACCCCTGTGGTGCTTGCTGCATAGACATCCGCTTCCCAGCTGGGCCTGCCGGACTAAATCCACTGTTCCGTGGCTGCTGTGATTACGTCATCACAGCCGGCTGCCTCTCAGCTGTTCCAATGCCTCCAGGGCGACCTCCTGGGGCTCCCCATGCACTCGGTCTGGTCCTGGCCAGGAATGCCACTGCTGCGGCTGCTTCCTGCCTTGCAGCTGCTCCTGAAAGATGGGTGTCGGCAGCTTGCGTGTTGGCAGTCTCTGCATGATGTCCTCTGCCTGAATGGCAGCTTTGGGCCATTGACGCACTGGAGCTGACGTGTGGCCCCCCCTACCATGGAGACAGCATCTGGAAGACAAAGACTAGGGTGAGTTGATATGAGGCGGGTGCCCCTCTCCCCACAGTTTAGCTGGATGCTTCCAGTGGAATTTGGCTACCAACCGAGGGGTCTTACATCATCACTCCGCACCCACAAGGCTTGTGAGAGGGGGTATCCTTTCCATAGGATGAGATATTGTAGCCGTCCCCTATGCCACTCGGCGTCTAGTATCTTCTTTTTTGGGGGGGGAAATTTTTTTTTTCCCCAAACATAGACATAAAAAAAAAAAATCTTTCAAGAATGAAGTCTTGGTCCAGTCACAAATAGGTAGACTGATTTTCCATAATGCTGCTCCTCCAATCCATAGAGCGAGATTTGTCTCCTCGTACTGGGGAATACTGAGATGAGATTCTTTCCAATTTCTGTAGACCACGCCCACTCTGCCTCTCCCACGTCAGTCTTTCTCACTCAGTTCTGGGGAATTGTTGTGTTTTTTTGCTGCTATTGCATTTAGCTGTTTTGGAACTTTTTTCTTTTTTTTTTTATTGCAAAAGTTTTACAATTACATTTTCACCCCTTTCCCCCCCCCCTCAACCCACCCCAAACTTCCCAACCTCTCTAACCCACCCTAACCCTCCCCTCCCCCCCAGACTTCCACACAATATACTCATATCAAATAAAAGGAAAAACCCTCCTTTGTATAGAACTTATATAAAACTTGAGCCCCTCCCTCCCCCTTATAAGTTTTCATCTTCATTACATTAAAATATTTCTATCTTAATATAACATTTTCAAGTAAACTTTTTTCTTAAACAAATTTGTTGGCTGCTGAGGGTTGGTAACGTGTCTGGGGCTCCAGGCCGTTCCTTCCCTTCTCAAGCCCATGTGAGGCTTGTTACAGCCGTTCCTATCTGACCCGGCTGGGCGGATCACGCTAATTCGGCCCTCGCGCTGAATTTACCTCAAGGAACTGCTTCGGGGGAGTTTCAAGCTGCTTGGGACAGGACGCGTGTCAGGGGCTCCTGATCGCTCCGTCCCTACCTGCATTACTGTCAGCGCAGCTGTGCGGATCTGTCCCGGCTGGGCGGATCCGCCCGAATTTTGCTGCCGGCGTTCAACAAGGCCTTGTTGAGCCGTTCCAATATTGACGCCACAGCTCCGATCCCAGGGCGGCTCCAGAGTCAAGGCTGAAGCGACAGCTTACTCTGAGGTACAGGCAAGGTAATTTGAAAGCGGGGGAGGTGCTCAGCATGGGAGACCCCGTTTCATCGTTGCGGCCGCCATTTTGGATGCAAAAGAACCAGCGGCTGCCATTTTGTTTTCGGCTGGGAACCGCGTGAAGCCGCCATTTTGGTCATAAAAAGGGGGCGGCTGCCATCTTAACGGCGACACGTGGCCGGATCCCAACCTTCTGACAGGGAGGCCGCCATTTTGGGCAGCATATCTTGCCGGTTCATTGAGGCCTTTTGATTTCAAGCCTCGGCATATCGCAGCTACTGGTTGTTCCCCTTAAAGGGGCGGCCAGGATTGGGAGACTCTGTTTGTTTTTCTATATTGGCTTGTCATACAATTGCTTCTGTTTGCCCAGCTACTTAGTTACAGAATTTATTATCTTGTCTGCAGCTTTTTATCTGAGACCTTGTGATTGATTATCTTCACTTTGCCTTTGGTTTCAGTTTATTATCTGGGCCCTCACCTTACCTGATATGGCAGACTTGGATCTGTCTTCGGATTCGGAGCAGAGAGCAGGTGACATTGTTGTGCAGGGCCAGCACAGAGAGAGATAAAAAAAGACCAAGGACAAGTCCACCCGCTCCAAACACAAGACTCCTCAGGAATCTTGCAGCAAAAGCAAGTTGAGGCTACATAACGTGCTGGAAAAGCAATTTGAAAGGGCAAAAAGATCCAAACGCTCCAAGGTTCCTTCTGAGAATCCAGGCTCATCAGCACAGATTGTAGAATCCGATGAGGACTCGATGCAACAAGGGGTCATGGCAGACACGCTGGACCACCCAGTGTCTCCGGGGCCCTCGACTTCTGAACCTGCGCAACCCCTTCAAGCCTTGACCTCTACCTCTGGACCTGAAGCATCTTTCACACCGACTGCGGCTGGCCTTAGACCTGAAAATGCTTCAGGACACATGGACCTGCAGTCTGTTTTATCAGATACCTTGGCTAAGATCCTGGCTGCGAGTCTTCAGCAGACTGTTAATACGGTGCAGCAGCATGCTACCGCTACGGTACAGCCTGCTGTCTCCAAGAGACATCCCAAAGTGGTCACCTCATCTCAGCCTCAGGACGTTACTTCGTCTGAGGAATCAGATCAAGAAGCGGAATGTCCCGAGGACATTGAGTTTTCTGAAGATGAGGGGTTGCCACCAGAAAAGCCTGTATTCACTGGCTTATTCAGGCCATCTGTGTTCAAGTCTCTCTTGCACAAGGCCAAAGTTACTACCCAATTTGGCATGACTTCTACACCACAAACCAGCAACCAACTGTCATCGACTCCCCATGAGGCCCTTTTTCAGGTTGCTAAGCCAGAGAAGGACGCAATACCATGTCCTCCTTTATTTGCAGACGTTATTCAAAATGCTTTTGTGCAACCGGGGTCATTAACAGCTCCTAGTACTCTAGACAAGAGACTGTATTGTGCTTCCACTGAACTGGACAATATTTTGGCTCTACCATCGGTGGATGCTCCAGTGGCTAATCTTGCCTCTATTTCTACTGTGACAACTAATGCATTGGACTCCCTCAAATCGGAGGACAAGAAAGTCGAGATAGTTTTCGAAAGGCTCATCAGGCGGCCGCTTGGGCCATCAAAGCGGCAACTGCCACATCCTTTTTTAACAGAGCCTCTCTGATATGGCTTAGATAGCTTCAAGAACGCCTTCCGCCCAATGAAAAGCATATGCACCAGGACATTAACAAGTTGGTGGCGGCTACCGAGTACTCGGCAGATGCCTCTTTAAATGCGGCGAAATTTGCTTCCCGTGCGCTGGCTTCCACCATCACCAATCGCAGGATGTTCTGGTTGAAGAATTGGAAAGCTGATTCCAAGGCGAAATGGAAGCTGGTGTCTTCTTCGTTCAAAGCTCCATCCTTGTTTGGAGCGGCTCTGGACCCTCTTCTGGTAGAGGACAAAGAGAAGCGTAAAATTCTTCCGTCTACTTATCATCGTCAGGACCGCAGATATGTTCCTTATAACCAGCAGCAGCCCTTTCGTCCTTCTTCCGGACCCAGCGGGTCCTACTTTCAATGCTCCTCCTCCACCGCAACTGAGTGAGGTTCAGACAGACAGTCATTTTGGGACTGTCAATGCTACCAGACGGCATCCAAAAGGCCATTCCGAGGCGGAGGCTTCTGTGCCGGCAAGAGAGGCAAATGACTCTGCCTCCCCAGGTCCGGTTGGTGGTCGCCTCCACCAATTTCACCACCAATGGGCTCTGTCGACACAGGACGAGTGGATCCGACGCACAGTGCATCACGGACTATGCCTGGAATTCATCGACTCCCCCTCAAGTCGCTTTCTCCATTGTCCAGTCCCTCAAATTCCACAACAACGTCAATTGATGGATGCGGAGATTGCTCACTTGCTAACAATCAAGGCAATAGAACCTGTACCCGTGGGTCAAGAGGGAGCTGAGTATTATTCAACCCTGTTCTTGGTGCCCAAGTCTTCGGGGGGTCACAGAGGCATCTTGAACCTGAAACATCTCAACAAATACATCTTGTATCGCAGGTTCAAGATGCAATCACTGGGATCAATTCTAGCATGTGTTCGTCGCAACGACCTGATGCAGTCGGTGGACCTCCAAGAGGCTTATCTACACGTCCCGATACATCCATCTCACCGAAAATATCTGAGGTTCGAATTCAACTCCCGACTTTTCCAGTATTACGCAATGCCATTCGGGCTCTCTTCCACACCGAGAATGTTCACCAAGTTGGTCTCTGTAGTAGCAGCGACGTTACGGGCTCGGCCAGTTCGTCTTCTTTGTTACCTGGATGACATTTTGGTTCTGGCATCGTCCGTTACTCAGGCCAAGGCAGACATGGAGGCAGTACTTTGTGTGTTTCAAATGCACGGATTTACCATCAATTACAAAAAGAGCCACCTCATACCGACAACACGCCTCCTTCACTTGGGAACGGTGATAGACACGGCCATGGGTCAAGTCTTCCTTTCACCAGATCGGATTCTCAGTCTCCAGTCTTTGACTACTCAGATACGCACACAGCGAAAGGCTTCCCTGTTTCACCTGTCCCAATTATTAGGAAAGATGGTGTCCTGCATTACCATAGTCCCGTGGGCCTGCAGGCATCTAAGGCCACTACAGTAGTTCCTACTGCCTTTTCAGAGGTCGGGTCGCAGCACATCTCAGTCTCTGGTGGCAGTTCCTCCTCAGATTCGTCTGCCCCTCAAGTGGTGGGTCTCTCTGGCCATTTGGAAGGGGTGCGTTTTTCTGGAAGTAGACCGCTTCGTTCTAACATCGGATGCCAGTCTCCTGGGCTGGGAGGCCCACCTTTTGGACCAGATGGTTCAAGGTTGGTGGTCGCCAGCGGAGGCTGCGAACAGCATCAACTGGCTAGAACTGCGGGCAGCGCGCCTGGCTCTACAGCACTTCCAACCCATCCTGGAAGGCCAACATGTCTTGATAAGAACCGACAACATGACGACCAAAGCCCACATCAATCGCGAGGGGGGCATGCAATCCAGGGCGCTGATGATGGAAGCAGAAAAGTTACTAGCCTGGGCGGAAAGACACACTGCGTCCCTAAAGGCGGATCACATTTCCGGACTGTCGAATGTCCAAGCGGACTGGCTCAGCCGGAAAGAGCTGGACCCTGCGGAGTGGAGACTTCACCCCGACAATTTCAGAGAAATCATCAGGCGGTTCAGACAGCCTCTCGTAGATTTATTCGCAACTCCACAAAACGCCCATCTGCCAAGGTTTTTCACGCATTATCAGTGCACAACAGTGGAGGGTTGCAATGCGCTGAGGTGTTGCTGGCCGCCGGGCCTTCTGTACGGCTTTCCTCCCATCCCATTGCTTCACCAAGTAATAAGGAAGATATTGGTAGAAAAGGCAGACATTCTTCTTGTGGCCCCTCTCTGGCCTCGCAGGTATGGTATTCGGACTTGGTGAGTCTATCGGTGTCACAGCCATGGACCATTCCACCTCAGCAAATTTCCCTCAGCCAGGGGGCCATCGATCATCCGGATCCTCAATGGCTCAGATTGACCGTCTGGCATTTAAACGGGTCCTGCTGAGAAAAGACAGAATTTCAGAAAAGGCCATTGAAATCATTCAATTGTCCAGACGTCCTTCCACGAATCGGATTTACCAGGCTACGTGGAAAGCCTTTTCGAGTTGGTGTATATCTCACCATGTGGATCCTACGTCTGCTGAGATCCCTGATGTGCTTGACTTTCTGTTGAACGGCTTGTCGAAAGGTCCTAATACATTGAGGCGCCAAGTGGCAGTGCTCGCGACAGTTCTGAAATGTGAACCACATCGTTCTCTCTCACAGAACCCAAGGATTCGTAGTTTCTTACAGGGAGCGACCAACAAGTCCCCACCAGTCGTACATAGATACCCCTCCTGGGACTTACCTTTAGTACTTCAGGCACTTACATCTCGTCCATTTGAACCATTGGGTTCCATTCCTCTGAAATACTTGACTTTCAAACTTACCTTTCTGCTTGCTATCACGTCGGCTCAGAGGATTTCCGAGCTGGCTTCTCTCTCGATTCGCAAAGACCTGTGCATCTTCTACTCGGATCGGGTAGTTATGAGACTGGACCCCTCATTCACCCCTAAAGTGAATTCATGGTTCCACCGGGCCCAGGAGCTCATCCTGCCAAACTTTTGTCTGGATCCTCGGAGGACTGAATCCTTTCGATTGACGGAGGCATTGCTGGTGTCCTTCCATCCTTCTACTATGGGCAAGAAAGTGTCTACTGCTACTGTCAGATGCTGGATTAAAGCTTGTATTGCTACAGCGTATGAGTTGTCTGCTAAACTGTTACCGGGCAGGATTTGCGCACATTCCACACAAAGTGCGGCGACCACGGCTGCGTGGGCGACTCAGGCTTCACTCCTGGACATCTGTAGAGCTGCGACTTGGACGTCGCCCTCGTCCTTTATACGCCATTATAAGATAGACTCATTTGCGTCAGCAGAAGCTGCCTTTGGAAGGCGTGTCCTACAACAAGAGGCGTCTGTCTCGGCGACGGAGAGCAGTCAGCCTCCCGCCCTGGATGGTTAAGCTTGGGTAGATCCCGCTCTATGGATTGGAGGAGGAGCGTTATGGAAAACGAACGTTGACGTACTTGAACATTCCTTTTCGGAACGCTGCAACTCCAATCCATGCCCACCCGTCCGGCTGCCTGCCTGCCTCAATACTGACCTACCTTGTTCCTGTATTGTTCCTTATAGTTTCCTCCTGCGTTCCTTTCCTATCGTGAGAAAGACTGATGTGGGAGAGGCAGAGTGGGCGTGGTCTGCAGAAATTGGAAAGAATCTCATCTCACTATTTCCCAGTACGAGGAGACAAATCTCGCTCTATGGATTGGAGTCGCAGCGTTCTGAAAAGGAACGTTCAGGTACGTCAACGTTTGTTTTACAGATAAAAACAAATATTTTTAACATAAATTCGAACATCCTAATTCTTTCTATTATGTCGCCATAAATCTTAATTTCCTACTAAACATTGCTCATTTTTATATTCAATTATAAATCAAAATTCAATACAGCTCCTTCTAAATTTTTCTCCATTGCTTCTTTTAACATCAACCGAGACCGCCTGCTGCTACCAACGACCTCCCATCGACCCGTGCGCTCCCACAGAGAGGGCCTCCTCAGGGTGCCATCAGCCAAACAATGTAGGCTGGTGGCCCCCAGGGGGAGGGCCTTCTCTGTCGGGGCTCCCACTCTCTGGAATCAGTTGCCCCCGGAGATAAGGAGAATCCATGACCTCAATGCCTTCCGTCGTTCCCTGAAAACCCATCTTTTCCAGCAAGCCGGGTTGGCTTAGAAGAAATTTTTAAATTTTAAAATTTTTAATTAGTTTGTTATTCTTAACTTTCGGCCCAAATCTATATATATTTTTAAATGTTTTAATATTTGTATTCTATGTTTTTTATCTTGGCTGTACACCGCCCTGAGTCCTCAGGGAGAAGGGCAGTATATAATTTGGAAATTAAATTAAATTAAATTAAATTAAATTAAAACACAAAAATGATCTAATCTCTTAATATATATATTTACCTTATAATTTTATCACCACAAATCTTAATTTCCAAATGTATACAACTCAATTTTTATTTCAATTTATTAATCAAAATTTTTTCTATTCTTCTTGGTTTCTAGGCCCACTTCATCCAATCTTTAAATCTTGAACTTTTACACAGACATCTCAAAATTTTTCATTTCATTTTAGTTGTCATCCAACAATTTCTTTTTCACCCCTTATTAATAATTGTTCTCCAATGTATACCTCCAACTGTTACCTATACCTATACCTCCAACTGTTATTTTGCTGATTTCCAGCATAATTTATTTTGGCTGATTTTCAGCATATTTTCCTCCATAACTCCAACTATTATTTGGCTGATTTCCAGCATTTTCCATTATTTTGGCTAATTTCCAGCATGCTTTATTTTGGCTGATTTTCAGCATTCTCCTCGATAACTCCACTTATTATTTGGCTGATTTCCAGCATTACTTATTTAGGCTGAGTTTTCAGCATATTCTCCTCCATCACTCCACCTATTATTTGGCTGATTTCCAACATTTTCCAGTGTTTTGGCTGATTTCCAGCATGCTTTATTTTAGCTGATATCCAGCATATACTCCTCCTTACTCCCAGCAATTATTAAGCTGATTTACCAGCATCATTTATTTTAGCTGATTTCCAGCTTATTCTCCTCCACATCTCCATCTTTTATTTAGCTGATAACCGTCATATCTTGTTTTAAGTATTACCTTTTCAATATGTTTATCTATTAATCCACTATTTCCAAATATATTCTTCCAGGGTGTTTCCCCATCTGTTTCTTCGTACTAGTCATTTCCAACATATGTTAAATTCAGTCTCTTAAATTCAACTGTTACTTCAATCTGTGCACCTTATTGTATCATATATAATCATTAACAGTTAATCATAGTTATCCTTCACCACTTTATTGACAAGTTAAAACTAAAACATGTTACATCAAATTATGCTTTTATAAAAATATCACTTTTAATCACCTTAACTTCCAACTTCTATTTTAGTGATCTTCTTTTATTTTCTATCTTTATTACACCATAGGCACCTCTTGTTTTTATTTAAAACTCATTTAACCATTTAGACAATTAGACATTTAAACATTGCCTTTTAATTTTATCTATTTTATTTCTTCATTTCCTTATCTGTCCATAAGTATTTCAATTCATAGTCAATAATTCCATGCTTAAAACTGTATATATCATTTTTAATTCTGTTGTAAAGTCTGTTTCCTGTAAAGTCCATCAGCTCCGCTTTTGTTCCTGCGCCAGTCCTTTTGTTACTACACCAATTAGCTAAAAGTTTATTAGTTCCGTTGTATTTCTTCTTTCTTTGTAAAACCATTAGTAGGCAGAATAGGAATCTCTAAAATTCAAAAGTCCATAGTTATTTTCAAAGTAATCCAAAATAAATAGCAAGTCAAAATGGTTCTTTTTCAGAAGAGAGCGAGTTTCTACAGTCCACACTTTCACTTAGTCACAGATTCAATCACCATTTTGAAGCAATTATGTAGCTATCCATTTGATCTCTTTGTCTGGCTTTTAAAGGTGCCAAATCCTTAATTATTGCTTTTCTCTTTTCCAAAAATCAAATCTGTTTCAATTTAACAAAAGAAATTCAAATATCCAGTTCTAATTAGTTAATGGTCAGTTCATTCCAATCAATTAGTGCTGAAATAGATTTCTTAAAGGGTCTTTAACTCCTTTCATTACTTTATAAAATCTTCAAGCCCACAGATCTTCAGCCGCTAGTTAAAGCTGTGGGTCTTATTTGTAAACATCAATACACAATCGTTGTTTCTCGCCTGGGTTGGTGTCACTCACCTGGCTTCAAAGCACGTCGCCCTTTCTTCCTTCCACCTGCACATTTTTTGTCCCGGTTTGTCCCGGCTTCATGGCAGCTGCCATGGCTGCTGTCCCCTGCCGCCAACTCAGAGGGTTTCCTCCGGCCTCCAAGGAACTTGCCTGTTACTCTTGGCCGCCCAAGAGGTCCCTCTCTTTCCCCTGTCCCTACAGGACAGGATCAGTCCACAGACCTGTCGGCAGTGGTTTGCCAGTTGGGGTTTTCATGAGGCTCATCAGAGCCCGCTATTTCCCCGACTGCATTGCCAGAAGTGCCGGCATCTAGTAACTTCTTCACTTCATAGTGTTGTTCCCCGCCCACCATGACGGGTGGAGGTGGTTGAGTAGGTGTTCCCCAGATCTGGGACATGTAGGCAGGATGGAGCAGGCTGCAATGGAACACCGGGTGAGTTTTGTCCAACAACCAGGACTGTTGGAGTTGTACTGTGATGGGATTGATAATTCTTACAATGGGGAATGGCCCAATGAATTTCAGGCCTAATTTTTTACAAGGCACGTTCAGATTTAAGTATTTCATGGAGAGGTATACTTGCTGTCCTATCTGGAAAGGGGGCTGTAATCTCCGGTGTTTGTTAGCTTGCTGTTTATACCCTGAAGCCACTTGCTACAACGCCTCTTTCACTACTGTCCAGACCCACTGCGTTTGTGCTACCCAACTTTGGACCCCCACATCTTCTGGGGCCACCTGGAGGCATTCGGGTATCGGAATGAATTCCTGCCCTATAGCTACCTGGAAGGGGGTGAACCCTGTACTGGTGTGAACAGCATTATTGTATGCTACCTCAGCGAAGGGGAGTAGGTCAGCCCAATCAGTCTGCTGATGTTCAATGTAGCAGCGTAAATACCGCTCCACCATTGCATTTGTCCTTTCGACAGCCCCGTTGGTAGCAGGGTGGAATGCTGAACTAAGGCCTTGTGAGGAGCCCACCCTGATCAGGAATTCCCACCAGAAGTTTGCAGTGAATTGCACTTCCTGATTGGATATCACCCTTTGGGGAATGCCATGGAGCCAATATACATGAACCATAAACAATTTTGCCAACTTTCTGGCTGATGGAAGGCCGGGGCAGGCTATGAAATGTGCCTGCTGTCAGTGTTCCAGAAAAAAAAAACCCTCTCCAAGTAAAGACACGGAAGCAAGCATTTTCCAAAGTCCTCTTTACTAGAATAGGCAAACTGGCACATCTGGGAAATCCCGAATCTGAAAAGCCTGGGCTTTCCTTCAGTAATTCAAAGCTCACAAAACCATCCCATTTCTCCCCAGTTGGTCACATGCTCCAATCAATGTCCATTCCACCTCGACTCAGCCCTGACCTTGACTGATAGGAAGAATGCTATTATGTCTACTAATTCTCCTCTCTAAATCCCCCCTCCTACTTTCCCACACACGAGGAGATGGCAGCATTGAAGCTTCCGGCCTAATATGGATTCCAAGGCTGACAGGCATCCCCCCCTGCAGAAAAACCACATCCTAAAAATAAAACAGACAAACACAAAAGAAGGGGTTAACGCTAGCACCAATCCCTTCAACCCCCCTCCCTCCCCCCGGAGGACCTTTCGGTTTGTCAGGAAATTTGTCATGAAACTGTTTCACGAGCGCATCAGCCTTCATATCCCAACTTTTAACCCAAGTAGCTTCAACCAAAGGGTAACCTTTCCAGTGCACCAAATATTGTAATTGCCCCCTGTAGAGTCTAGAGTCTAGGATTTTCTTCACCTCATAATGAGTCTCTCTTTGTACTACTAAAGGAGAGGGCGGAGCAGCTGGCAAAGGTCTGAGGGTAGATTCTCTGACTGGTTTCAATAAGCTACTGTGGAAAACGGAGTGTATATTCCCTAATATGCGAGGGAGTCTAAGTTGGACAGTCACCGGATTAATCACTTTCACTATAGGAAAGGGACCAATGAATTTGGGTCCAAACTTCTTGCTAGGCAACCTCAATCTTAGGTACTTGGTTGACAAATACACCTTATCACCTATTCGGAAAGGTGGTTGGAGACCCCAGTGTTTGTCGGCCTGGGCCTTATATTTTTCTGCTGACTCTGCTAAAGCTTTTTTAGTATTCTCCCAACCCTTTTTCAATGAGGTCATCCAGTCTGTTAAGGACATGGAAGTGGGCGGCTCTCTAGGCAACTCAGGCATCGGCACAAAATCCATGCCCGTAGTTATTTGAAAAGGGTCAACCCAGTACTGCTGTGTACTGCATTATTATAAGCGACTTCTGCGAATGGTAGCAATTCTGCCCAGTTCTCCTGTTGATAATTCACATAATGTACTGTTCCACCATTGTGTTCAATTTTTCAGCCGATCCATTAGTTGATGGGTGAAAACCCTAGCTAAGTCCCTGGGATGACCCAATGGATCATAGAAATTCCCTCCAGAACTTAGCGGTAAACTGGACCCCACGGTCCAATATTATTCTCCTTGGGACTCCATGTAGCCTGTAGATGTGTTTTGCCAGAAATAGCTTTGCCAGTTTTTTAGCCGAGGGTAGTCCGCTGCAGGCAGTCAAGTGGGCTTGCTTGGAGAATAAATCAATGACAGTCTAAATGACCCGGTTGCCCCCACTGTCTGGGAGCTCAACTATGAAGTCCATCGCAATCTCCTCCCAGGGTTTGGTGGGTTCGGCTACAGCCTAGAGAAGTCCAGGGAGCTTTCCTGGTCGGTATTTCATGGTGGCGCAGGTGGCACAGCTCCTCACATAGTCTTCCACATCATCTTTCATCTTTGGCCACCAGAATTGCCTCTTAGTCAAATGGAGGGTTTTTAAAAATCCAAAGTGACCCCCTAGGCCTGGTACTCTTTAGTACCAGGAGCTGCAGGCTGCGGGGCACATAAAGTTTAGTCCCCTTCCAGGCCAACCCATCCCTTAAGGTTAGGTCCTCCTGGTTTTCTTTGAACCAGGAATCATTAGAGAGCACTGCTTTTAGCTCCGCTGTCAACTTGTCTTTGGGGAGATTTGAACCCTGGCACGTTTGCACTCTTGGGTGTGGGCTTGGGTGGCTGGCTGAGTCTCTGACATCATGGCGTGAACTACCTTCGGCTGTCAAATTGTGGTTTGTGGGAGAGAGCGTCAGCCAGAAGGTTCTTACCCCCTGGGATATATTTCAGGTTAAAGTTAAAGCATTTGAAATATTGAGCCCAACGGACCTGCTTTGGAGAGAGCTTCCTCAGGGTCTTCAGAGCCTCGAGATTTTTGTGGTCAGTCCAAACCTCAAAAGGCTCATCCACCCCCTCCAGGAAGTGCCTCCAGGACAGGAGAGCCCATTGCACCACAAATGCTTCTTTTTCCCATACCGCCCATCTGCGCTCAGTGTCCGTAAACTTCTTGGATACATAAGCACATGGCATTAGATTGTTCTGGGGGTCCCTTTGTAGTAGAACAGCCACCACTGCCACATTACTTGTGTCCGCCTGAACCATGAAGGGTTTAGTTGGGTCAGGATGCTGTAGGATTGGCTCCACCGCAAATAGGCGTTTTAATCATTCAAAAGATTTTTGGCAGTCCATTGTCCAAGCTAAGGGCTGGCTAGGTTTTGGTTTGGTGGGAGATGGGCCGGTCTTTAGCGATTCTGTCAAAGGGAGTGCGACTTCAGCGAAGGAAGGGATGAATTGTCTGTAAAAGTTTGCAAACCCCAGGAAGCTCTGGAGCTGCTTATGGGTGCGTGGGGACTGCCATTCCAGTCCCTCACCTTACCCCGGTCCATTTCAATGCCCTTATTGGACACCCTGTATCCCAGATAGTCCAGGGCCTCCTTGTGGAACTCGCATTTGGACAATTTTGCATAAGGTTTGGCTGCTAGGAGTTTTTTCAGCACTTGTCTGACCAATTTGATGTGGTCTTCCATATTTTTGCTGAATATAAGAATGTCATCAAGATAAATAAGAACCCCCTGATATAAATGCCCATGCAAAATTTCATTGATCAGTTGCATGAAGACCCCTGGGGCCCCCTGGAGTCTGAAAGGCATGACCCAGAATTGGAAGCTGCCCAAGGGGCAGTTAAAAGCGGTCTTCCATTTGTCTCCCTCCTTTATGCGAACTCGGTAATAGGCTTCTCTTAGATCTAGCTTGGTGAAAATTTTCCCTTTCGATAGGTGGTTCAGTAAGTCTTTCATCAGTGGGAGGGGGTAGGTATTTTGTATGCAAATAGCGTTTATGGATCGAAAATTGATACACAACCTTAAGGTGCCATCTTTCTTTTCTTTAAATAATATTGGGGCGGCCATGGTGGATTGCGCAGGCTCGATGAACCCTCTGGCTAGGTTGGTGTCAATGTATTTCCTCAATTCAGTCTTGGAGTACATTCTAGGCTTTGGCAATTTAGCTCCCGGTTGTAATTCAATGGCGCAGTCTGTGGGCCGGTGAGGGAGGAGGAGGTTACATTCCTCCTGGCTAAAAGTTTCTGCATACACCTTAGGTATTTGGTGTTCGCCTGGAGGCCCGTCTGAACAAGCCGCTGCTGTTTCTGGCTGCTGGTCATTTTGGGTAGGTTGGTGTTTGGGGGGAGGGGCAGGGGGTGTTGGGCAAACCCCTATCCTGATTTTTCGGTATCCATCTTCCCATGTGATGGTGGGGCCATTTGTCTAGCCAAGCCAGGCCTAGTATGATAGATTCTGATATCTTTGGGGTTACTATAAATCGTGTAAGTTCATGATGTTTCCCCATCTCCAATCTAATCAGTTCAGTAATATGAGTGGAAGGGACTCCCCCAATTAGCATGCCATCCACCTGGTAAAATTTAATCGGTTGTTTTAAGGGTGTTGTTTTGATGCCCAGTTGTTCTACAATCTTAAGACCAATTAGACATCTGGTACAGCCGGTATCTATTATTGCTGGGAGTTCTGTTTTTTTCCCTGTTTCTGGCAGGACTAGTTTTAATTTAATTGAGAAAGGTCTTTATCCCCACTGGGCTTGTCGGGAGGTGCTCCTGTAGCTGGAGGGTCCCCCCTCTCTTCAATAGGGAGGGGAATCTCCATGGCTCATTTGGCAAATCGGCCGGTTTCTGGGGCTTTCTTTGGAGCCCTCCTCCCTCGTGCAGCTGTGGCGGGTCGTTGTTGTGGAACCGGGGCAGAAGCTCGATGCCCTATTTGTCCACAGCGATAGCATTTAATCACCCCATCCTGGTGGAGGGGGGATGAGATTTGCAGGTTTTGAAATGGGCTTTTTAGCTAATGCCATACAAGGTGGCTGCTGTGCTGGGGTTTGGCTGGGGGGGTGGACTTCTCTGTCTAGAGCAATGGACATGGTATACCACTCGTGGAGACGCTCAGACACTCCCCGGATCCCACAGGCTTTTCTGACTTTTGGGTCAATGGCTTCCTTGAAGTAGTGCAGGAGTAGGTCAGGCCAATGGCCCAGATTCCCTGTGACTTTCCTAAAGTCTCATTAAAAGTCTTTCATTGGTCGATTACCTTGCTTCATGACTTTTAGTGTGGCTTCATTTTCATTTACACGGTCTGGGTCGTCAAAGCGGGACTGTAGCAATGTGATAAAGCCATCAATATCATATAGTTCAACAGCGCCCTCATCGTGCAGCTGGGCTATCCATTCAGAGGCCTCCCCCTCATTCATCCCATCTGAGATTGCTGACACCAAGTCCCGTTCTGATTCGTATTGGTCACCATACTGATCAATGTGAGCCCAGATCCTGCTGAGGAAATAAGCTAGCTTGGCTGGCGTCCCATCAAAAATTGCTCTGAAGTGGGGTGGTTGGGGGAGGGGGGGCTGGTTGCTGAGCTGCTTCCTGCGCTGGAGGGGGGGCATTCCAGTTGGTTGTTGGATTAGTCCCCCCTGTGGTGCCCCTGGTTGTTACATTCCAACAGGTTGGTGTGAAGGTAGATGGGTTGGAGGGGGGGCAGGCAACAGCATTGGCTGTTGGGGGAGGGGGCCTGGCTGCTGAGCTGCTTGCTGCTCTGGAGGGGAGGGCACTCCAACCGGCTGCTGGATTAGCCCTCCCTGTGGTGCCAGGATCGTTGAGCCATAGGAGGGGGCCCAGGGGGATCCCTAGAAGTTTGAAATAGATGGCGCGGGATACCACTGGCCCTGGATCCATCCCTGGCCAGGACAGAAACTCCATCTGGGCTGTATGTTCTCAACAGGAGGTAACGAGAAGGCAGGCTGGCAAGGGGTCCCGAAAGGGGTTTTTTGCATTTCGTATGCTGGCTGAGCCTGATGCCCCACTGCTGCAGGATTGGAATGCTGTGCTAATCCTCTTGTTTGGCCTCTGGATGGGTAAGAGGGGAGGTCTGTGTCCTACTAATCCCCCCTGCATGTCCTGGATCAGGGAGGGTGAACATTGGTTTCGCTAGCCTCCAACTCAACTTCAGGGGTGGGGAAGGGGGGTGAAAGTCCCCCCTTCCATCCTCCAGTCTGGCTCACGGGGCGACTTCTTTTCCCCTCCTGGAGCTGGGTCGGAGTGACAACTCTTCCAGGAATCTGACACCTCGGCAGCCTCCATGGCTCGTCCCATTTCTTCAGCAAGAAGAAAGCAAGGGATCGGCAAATTCTTGAGCATTCGGGCCCCTGGCAAGCCTCCCTCCGATTTCTCCTTTCTCCTCCATCTTCACTGAGTCTTTGCATCATCCTTGGTTTAGGTAGATGCTGGGGCTCAGTACCCCTGACAGCTCCGTTATGGGGTGCTGTTAGGTTTAGGGAGAGAGTTGGGATAATGTCAGCGTTCCAGAAAAAAACCCCTCTCCAAGTAAAGACACGGAAGCAAGCATTTTCCAAAGTCCTCTTTACTAGAATAGGCAAACTGGCACATCTGGGAAATCCCGAATCTGAAAAGCTCCCAAAACCATACCATTTCTCCTCAGTCGGTCACATGCTCCAATCAACGTCCATTCCACCTCGACTCAGCCCCTGACCTTGACCGATAGGAAGAATGCTATTATGTCTACTAATTCTCCTCTCCTAAATCCCCCCTCCTACTTTCCCACACATGTGGAGATGGCAACATTGAAGCTTCTGGCCTAATATGGCTTCCAAGGCTGACACCTGCTTTGAGAACAGATCCACAACTGTCCAAATGATGGTATTACCCTGGCTTTCAGGTAGATTGACAATGAAGTCCATGCCTATTTGGTCCCATGGTTGCACAGGGAACGCCACCGGTTGTAACAGACCAAACAGTTTTCTGGACTGGGTCTTTGTGGTGGTGCATACTACACAGCTCTGCATGTTTTTTGTCAATTTGTCAAATGCGGTGTCTTAAAAAAACCAATTCATTCATATACATAGCCAATGCCCACACTTCAGTTCCAAGCAAAGAGGCCTGCAACATCTTACCTGTGTTGTACTCTTTTCTAATCTTATATGCTTTGTTAGCATAGCATAGCATAGCATAGCATAGCATACTTTATTGCGGTCATAGACCAAAAAGAGCCTTGGTAGTACAGTGGTCTAAGGCACCCTGTTATTAAGCTGGTTATTAAGACCAGCTGCCTGCAATTACTGCAGGTTCGAATCTTGCCAAGGCTCAAGGTTGACTCAGCCTTCCATCCTTTTTAAGGTAGGTAAATTGAGGACCCAGTTGTGGGGGCAATAAGCTGACTTTGTATAAATATACAAAAGGATGAAGGCTATTGCTGAGCACATTGTACGTCATGGCAGCACCATAACACCACCAATTGGACAGCACTAGGTACATAAAACTTGGATCCTTTCCAAGTAAAGTTATCCCTGTGGGGTGAGGAGGGATTGGTTTCCCCACAGATCTATGGGGAGTGCTGCCTGTATGGCCTCTGGTATGTTATCTATCTGGGTGTCCGGTAGGGATGCTGGCATTGTCTGTTGAGCTGCTACGGTTCGGGGTTTCATTGTTGGTACTATAGCCTGTACTATGGCCTCTCGCCTGCTATCATATTGCGGTTTCCGGGACAAGGCATCCACCAGGAAGTTCTTTCCCCTTGGTATGTATTTCAGCCTAAAATTAAACCGCTGGAAATACAGCATCTCAGTTGGTTTCGGCGATAATCGCCTTGGAGTTTGGAGAGCCTCCAAGTTCTTGTTGTCCATCCAGACCTCAAACAGTAGTCCCTCCGCCCTTATAGCAGGTGTCACCAGGTCAACAGGGCCCACTAAATGGCAAATGCTTCCTTTTCTCATATGGGCCAGTTGCGCTCAGTATCTGTCAATTTCCGCAATGTATACACCCACGGCTGCATATTCCCTTTCTCATTAGTCTGCAAGAGGACCATGGCCACCACCACATCACTGGTGTCTGCTTGCACCACAAATGGTTTGGATGGATCTGGGTGTTTCAACACAGATGCTCTTGCGAATAAGGATTTTAGTTGTTTGAATGCTTGCTGACACTTTCTTGTCCACAGTACTGGGCAACCTGGACATGGTTTTTGGCTAGCTGTTTTGTTTTCAATAGATCGGTAAGCAGCAAGGCTACCTTGGCGAAAGATGGGATGAACTGGTGGTAGAAATTGGCAAATCCCAAAAAACTTTGTAGTTGTTTACGTGTTTCCGGGGCCTGCCAGCCCATCACTGCCTTTACTTAGCGGGGTTCATTTCCACTCCCTTTGGTGAGATGCGAAATCCCAGATAGTCCAACCGTGATTTGGGGAACTCGCACTTAGACAACTTAACGTACAAGTGTGCTGCTAACAACTTCTTGAGCACCTGATGCACCAGAGTGATATGCCATGCCAATGTCCGAGTGTATATGAGGATATCGTCTTGGATAGGTGTTCATGCAGTACCTCATTGATGAACTGCATGAACACAGCCAGAGCCCCTTGCAACCTGAAGGGCATAACTTGAAACTGGCAGCTTCCTAGGGGACAATTGAATGCTGTTTTCCACTCGTCCCCAGCTTTTATCATCACCCTATAATAAGCCTCCTGTAGGTCCAGCTTGGTGAAGACCTGACCCTCTGCTAACCGGGCTAGCATATTCTTCATTAATGGGAGGGGATTCAGATGTTCCCGGATCATCAGCGTGCCAGAGCTGATAGTGAGTATGAATTGGGCAGTCATTCTTTGAAGAAAATCCTCTGCACTCTGAATAGACTAAGTGTAAACTTGATGATTAGAAATCAAAGGTACAGTCAATACAGCAAATGGATAATATGTACATGTAATACATTCTAGAACATATTTCAGTTTGCTCCCTATGCACATGGTCAAATATTAGCACAGGACTACAGCAATTTATCTCTTATATTTTTATGTAATGTTTCAGATAGTTACTATTCTTAGAATTAACTAATCAAGGAACTAGTCCCTTTTTCAAGCTTACAAATTAAAAGAAAAAACATCCACAGGAAATGATAGTACAGTTGAAATGAATGGGAAGAGCATTCCTCAGGACAAAGCTATGTGGTGAGCGATGAATGAACACATATATGAGGTTTGGGGCCAGCTGCTCTTGTTGATGATGATGCTTCAATAGCAACTGATGGCCCTTTGGATGATAGATGAAGTTAAAATATGCTGTTTCAGCTGTTCAATCACAGGCCAACTATAGGAAGAAGCCTGGTGTTCTTTGTAGCAAGAAGGGACAAAGCAAAATATCCACAGCTGTTCTTCTCTACAGCCAGTATGGTTTCCACTTTTCATGATGTTCCTCCTGAGAAGCCTGATAAATGAGTATTCTGACACCACAATTCTTTTAATAATGTACACAAACACACATAGCACAGTATACATATATATGACTAACCTCATGTGATACATACACTTCTATTGCAATTTTAGTAAACTTGTCCATATTTTATTGATTACAGTAAATTCAGATTTAATTTGAACTGTTATTCCTTGGCTTTTGGCTTAGATCAAATGTATATTCTCTACCCATTACCAAACATGGCGCTGGTGCTATATAAAGAGCAACACAGTATTATCAGATACATTATCAGATACAATAATAATTAAACTAAACTTTTTTATTCATATACATAGCCAATGCCCACACTTCAGTTCCAAGCAAAGAGGCCTGCAACATCTTACCTGTGTTGTACTCTTTTCTAATCTTATATGCTTTGTTAGCATAGCATAGCATAGCATACTTTATTGTGGTCATAGACCAAAAAGAGCCTTGGCAGTACAGTGGTCTAAGGCACCCTGTTATTAAGCTGGTTATTAAGACCAGCTGCCTGCAATTACTGCAGGTTCAAATCTTGCCAAGGCTCAAGGTTGACTCAGCCTTCCATCCTTTTTAAGGTAGATAAATTGAGGACCCAGTTGTGGGGGCAATAAGCTGACTTTGTATAAATATACAAAAGGATGAAGGCTATTGCTGAGCACATTGTAAGCTGCCCTGAGTCTCCGGAGAAGGGCGGCATATAAATCAAATTATTATATATATATATATATATATATATATATATATATATATATATATATATATATATATCAAAACATCCAAGACACATAGCTGGCATACGACCAGACTGAAGTGCAAAACAGCGACAAGATCAGTGGTGAAAACCGCTCTGTCAAACTCACAGTTTGTGTATTATAAATTATTGCTCCAATCTATATGGACTATAGTCGATTAAAATTGTACATAGGTAGAAAATACTATATTGCAATTTACATAAAATCCACACATCGGCACTTTATACAACCACCAGCTAACTCAACTACTGACAATCAATAAAGCTGACCTCAGTCAATGGGTCCAGCCCATCTCTTCCCCCGGCTCTTACATCCCAAGACTGCAGCAAAATTTTTTGCTACCTTTAGTGTAATCTTAGAATCAGTATCTTGGAGTAAGAAGCGAAGACTAAGATTTTCAGATAATCCAGGAAATCTTTGGCAAATGGGAGAGATAAGTTCTGACCTTACCTCCCGATAATGGGGGCATGTAAATACGATGTGAGCCAACAATTCTGGAGATCAGCTGTCACATGAACAGTGAGTGGATTTCACACACCCCGAGCACCTGCTATCTAGGACATTCGAGGGGATCACATTAAAACGTGCCTTTAGAAAGGCCAACCTGTATTTAACAAAGGATAGTGTAGAGAGGTATTTGGGGGGATTGTATTCGGGGAGTAATACCGAGAGAAAATGGAGAACATACTCCCGCACCAAGTGCCAGATTCTGTTGTCTTTCAGTATCATCCAAGTGCTGGAATATCAGCGATCTGGCTGCATCTGGGCCAAGCATAAGGGCTTCAATAGGAGGAATACCTATCTTCATAAGTTTGGTGTGAATATTGCAGGCCCAAGAACTGTGGAAGTCGTCCCGCCATAAGCACTGGCCTAAATAGTAATCTGGAAGTCTGACCCACAGGGTCAGCCAGTAGCGAATATATGCTTTGTTTTTATGCTGCCATCCACAGCAGCATAGGAGCTTAGAAATTAGATATTTCTGAATATGCTTCACAGATCGAAGAAAGAAAGGTTTCAATAAAGGAGGATATTTGTAGCTTAGGTTTGACATCAGGGGCCCCAGTGCTGTCTTAACGCGTGGGCCTGATGGACACTTGCCTGTGGCCCCCACAAGCATAGGGGCCCATACTAATCTGTGTTTGTTAACCCTTCAATGAATGCACTTTGTATCATATAAATACAGCAACATATTTATTACATTTTACTGCATTTTAAAATTAATACTAACATGCAAATATGTTTAATTTTATCGACCATTTATTTTTATTTTTATTCCTGTGAGTAGTTGTCATAGGGGCCCCAGTACGCTGCTTTGCCCGGGGCCCATAATGCTGTTAAGATGGCCTTGAGGGGTCCCTGGTGCTCTCTGAGCTTGGTGGTTTTCTTGCGGACGTTTCATTAGTGCTAGCAGTGAAATGTTTAACAATACATGAAACAAAGTGATTAGCATTGTTAATACTTCTTTATATGCTCATTCTAAAACAAAGTTCTGCACAATGTGATCAATGATTACAATCAAATTGTGTTGAACTATAGAAAAAAATGTATTTGTAACATTGCACTTACATCTTTATCATTAATCCTGTGAAAAATCGCTAAGTATCATCAATATAAGTAATTGAAAAAAGACAATAAAAATTCTCATTTTCTTTATGTAGTTTAATTACAAACAAGAATAGAATAATACAATAATAGAATAATAATAGAATTAATTGTTCGAACTGTCAAGAAATTTCTCCTTAGTTCTATGTTGCTTCTCTCCTTGATTAGTTTCCACCTATTGCTTCTTGTCCTGCCCTCAGGTGCTTTGGAGAATAGCTTGACTCCCTCTTCTTTGTGGCAGCCCCTGAGATATTGAAGCACTGCTATCATGTCACCTCTAGTCCTTCTTTTCATCAAACTAGACATACCCAATTCCAGCAACTGTTCTTTATATGTTTTAGCCTCCAGTCCCCTAATCATCTTTATTGCTGTTCTCTGCACTCTTTCTAGAGCAGGGCTGTTAAACACCCGGCCCGCAGGTCGGATGGGTCATGTGTTGGCCACACCCATACCCAGTTTAGCAAAGGGGGAAAAAATCCCAATATGTCATGTGACACCGCCATGATGATGTGAGTTTGACACCCCAGTTCTAGAATCTCAACACCTTTTTTTACATTGTAGTGACCAAAACTGGATGCAGTATTCTAAGTGTGGCCTTTCCAAGGCATTATAAAGCGGTATTAACACTTCATGTGATCTTGATTCTATCCCTCTATTTATGCAGCCTAGAACTGTGTTGGCTTTTTTGGCAGCTGCAGCACACTGCTGGCTCCTATTTAAATGATTGTCCACTAGGACTCAAAGATCCCTCTCACAGTTACTACTATTGAGTGAGGTACAGTACCATATACACTGTACCTGTGCATTTTGTTTTTCTTGCCTAAATGTAGAACCTTACTTTTTTCACCTTGAATTTCATTTTGTTAGACAGCGCCTAATGTTCAACTTTACACCATTAATTTTTTAAAGTGAATATTTAAATATCTCTACAGAATTCGTATCTAGTGGGCTGGAAATACTTTGGACATTTGTTTTCCATTTTCTTTGCCATTGGGAGGACAATGAGACTCGAACAGAAAAAAATTATTTATTAAATTACAGCCTATTTAGAAACTAGCGTTTGAAGATAAAGGTTGGGAAAAACTTCTTTTTGATATGAAAACATACAAGACCTAAGTTTTTTTCAATGTTATGTGCTTGTAATCATTAAGCAAAATGTCAAGTCTTGGAGACAGGGAGCTACCAATTGTAGTACTGGGATTGTTTGACATATTGAATGTCCTCAGATGCTTTACCTGAAATCATTGGATAAATCTGCTGGCATTTCTAAAAGACATTCCATTTCTAAAATACTACATCTAGTGTACATAAATAATTAAATAGGTATCACTGGTCTACAAATTTTGGGAAATTATCAACCTCTGAGATAAAATGGGTTAATTTTACATATTTTGATTAGATGAATTAGAAAATAGGTGATAAAAGATGCTGGTTGGCTAAAGTTTTCAAGATATTTCACAAAGATTTATACACAGGCGATTATATTTGTCTACAAGGGAGGGAGGTGTCTAATTATCATGATGCCTCATAATTTCTTGACAAAGTATGATAGAATAATGAAAATGATACCACATGGAAGTGTATAAATTTATCTTTGCTTTGGAAACAGCAAGGCAGATGACTATGAAAAATGTGGAAAATTTGCTTAGGTCCTATAAAGCACTTGGTGCAAACATGTCACTGAAAATGCACTACTTACACTCACATTTAGACTACTTCCCTTTGAACTGTGGGATAGTGAGTGATGAGCATGGGGAGAGATTCCACCAGGATATCGCAGGCATGGAAAAAAGATACCAAGGGAAATGGAGTCTGTCCACGCTTGCTAATTACTGCTGGAATCTCCCCAGGGATGATCCTACTGCAGTTCACAAAAGAAAAGCCAAAAAGTACAGTTTAGGTACTGAATAAAGATGGAACCTTGGGACCAATATATACAGGCGGTCTCAGCAATTTATCAAGAGCAAAAGGCACAGATCATTATCAATGGAAGTTTGACAACAGAGTTTAAAATTGAAAAAGGTACAAGACAGGGATGTCCACTGTCCCCATTGTTGTTCATTTTAACACTAGAAGTCTTGTTAAATACAATAAGGGATTCTAACACATTGAAAGGTATAATGATAAGGCAAGAGGATTACAGAATAAAGGCATTCGCAGACGATCTGGTTGTTACCCTAACACAGCCAATGGAATCGATAATCCAGATGAAAGACATTATACAAGACTTTGGTAAAG
This sequence comes from Arizona elegans, assembly GCA_022577455.1. Taxonomy (NCBI): domain Eukaryota; kingdom Metazoa; phylum Chordata; class Lepidosauria; order Squamata; family Colubridae; genus Arizona; species Arizona elegans. Next base: position 48,763,773 of record JAKOOJ010000006.1, on the reverse strand, counting down.
TTTCAGGTTTCAGATTGAATCAGAGAAAAACTAAGATGGTAGTTAAAAATATGACACAAGATCGTAAACTGGAGTTAAAAAGGAGGGCAGGTTTTGAGATTGTACCAAAGGTAAAATATCTAGGAGTTCAGGTTGCAGAATCAAATATGAAATTGTTTCAAAACAACTATGAGGCGTTGTGGCGAGAGGTGCAAAAAGATATGGAGATTTGGAAAAAACTGCAGCTGTCTTTACTTGGAAGAATAGCAGCAGTTAAGATGAACATTTTGCCAAGATTTCTTTTTTTGTTTCAAATGATTCCGGTGCTCAAAAATGATAAACAACTAAAAGCATGGCAAACTGGTATCAACAAATTTGTCTGGAACGAGAAAAAACCAAGAGTAAAAATGAAAATTATGCAAGACATCCCAGAAAGGGGAGGTCTCAAACTTCCAAACCTACAATTATATTATGATGCAACAGCTTTGACTTTAGTAAGTGATTGGTTTGGAGGAAAAAAGACTGGAATATTAAATGCAGAAAGTTTTGATTTGGAATTTGGATGGCACGCTTACTTATTTTATGACAGCAAAGTGGATAAAGTATTTAAAAGCCATATACTTAGAGATTCTTTGCTGAGAGTTTGGAAGAAGCACCGAAACAACTGGAATTACAAAATACCGCTATGGCTGGATCTTGGTCATACCTTGTGGAATACAAATATAATGTCACTCGGGGGGTTTTTATATAAAGAGGTTCTTTTTGCAGACGCGGGCAGATGGCAGCTGAAGACATTACAGACATTGTTGGCTGAAGGGATTAATTTAACTTGGTTACAATATAATCAATTGCAATTGAGATGGAAAGAGGACCAAAAAACTGGTATTATGATGTATGAGGAAGAATTAGTTAGACATATAAAAGAGAAAGGCCCAATGCATATTAAAAGACTTTATAATGTTTTGTTAGAAAGGGATTCAGAAACTGAACTAGTTAAAGACTGTATGGTTAAGTGGGCACAAAATTTTGAGGAACCAGTGATGTTGGAAACATGGGAAAAAATTTGGGTTCAGAATGTTAAATTTACACAGTCGCAGAATCTGCGGGAAAATTTCTACAAAATGTTTTATAGATGGCATTTAGATCCAAAAAAATTGTCGTGTATGTATCCTAGTGCCCAGCCTAAATGTTGGAGATGTGACTGCTTAGACGCTACATATTATCATGTTTGGTGGACCTGTAAGAAAGTTAAGGCTTTTTGGATAAAAATTTGGTGGGTCATGCAGAATGTTTTGAAGAGAAAGATTCAATTTTCTCCACAACTGTTTTTATTGGGTATAGTTAAGGGTTTTACATTGGGGGAAACAAAAATGATATTGTACATGATAACTGCAGCAAGATTGTTGATAGGTAAATACTGGAAAAATGAAGCGCTGCCTTCGATTGAGGAATGGACTTTGAAGATGGCCAGTTTTGCGGAGATGGCGAAGATTTCAGCATATTTAAAAGACTGTTCTCAAGAGACTTATGAATGGGAATGGAAGAAGTGGATAGATTATGTTCAGAACAAATATCAAACTAGGAAGTACCAAATAGCTTTTATTTGAAAATGTTATATTAAGATAGAAATATTTCAAGGTTGAGGATGAAAATTTATTTGAAAATGTTATATTAAGATAGAAATATTTTCAAGGTAATCAGGATGAAAATTTATTTGAAATTGCTATATTAAGATAGAAATAGGTTAATGTAATGAAGATGAAAATTTGTAAGGGGAGGGCGGGGTTCAAGTTTTATATACAAAGGAGGGTTTTTCCTTTTATTTGACATGAGTATATTGTGAGGAAGTCTGGGGGGAGGGGTGGGTTAGGGTGGGTTAGGGAGGTTGGGAAGTTTGGGGCGGGTTGAGGGGGGGGAAAAAGGGGTGAAAATGTAATTGTAAAACTTTTGCAATAAAAAAAAAAAAGATGGAACCTTGTCATTTAATCTGATGTTAGAGCTTGTCAGTTTTTCATGCAAAAAGCATAAAAATGTTATATGAAAAACCAATAAATGAATGGAAAGTTATGTATTGGTATCAATAAAAAGATAAATTTATAATGATTGATGTGGCACCATTCTCATTGCTATATAACATTTTGCAGAAACTTTATGGAGCATAATTGCACATCATAATTTTGAATTATTTGGAGAGAGGAACCGGAAGCGTCGTGGCGATACTGGCTGGAAAATGGCGAACTCTGACGAAAATCCAGCCAGACAAACCACTGTCAGGGGGTCTTCGGACCGGAACCATCTTGGAGGGATGGGGAAGAGAGGCGCCTTGGAAGATCAAGAGGAACAGGCAAGTTCCTCGAAGGGTCAGAGGCAGTTCTTTGATCCGGCACGGGGATAGCGGCCATTAAAATGATTGCTCTAAACTGGGACAATCAGACTAAGATTTGTGCAGGAGCGATGTTTGAATGGAGTATTGTTACCGGGTGAGTGATTGGCCAACTCATTTCATTTTCATTTCATTTTTCATTTTATTAAATTTGTATACCGCCCTACTCCCGAAGGACTCAGGGTGGTGAACAGGCACAAAATAAAACACATAAATACAAAAGTTAAAAAACATAATTAAAACCAAATTAAATAATTTTGCCCAAGACAATTAAAATTCCCAATAAATTTAAAACAAATTAAAATTTCAATTTAAAATTTAAAAGAAGGGGAGAAAATTAGGCCAGGCCGGCCTGCTGGAATAGGAGTGTCTTCAAAGCACGGCGGAAGGTGCGCAGATCCGGGATCCTCTGTATCTCCGGGGGGAGCTCGTTCCAGAGATAACTCACAGGTTAGAAAAATTTTGAAAGCTTAAAAGAGGTCCCAGCGTGCAATAAGCGACTAATTGGCACTTGGGAATTTAAAGTGAAGAGAAAAATAAAAAGAAACCTAAAAGACTAAAGCCCAAAAGGGAAACTCTCTACCTGGATTTATAATTGGATTTGGGGAAATTAAAAACAATATGAGAAAAAAAAACTGAGTGAAAGCATTTTTTAACAATAAAAAGAAGTAATTGAAGTGAAAGTACTTTCTATGTGGATTTAAAAGTGATACATTGCTGTCTGGAGATTTGGATCGGAGAGAGACATCTGCTGGTGGAAAGGAAGCACTATAACAATTGTTTTAAAATTTGAAGAAATAAAGGAGTGAGATAACCATGGGAAACTGTTTAAGGAGTATTTGTTTAAACAGCTGGAACATGATTTTGAAAAGAACTGGAAAAATAAAGCCTCAAACTGGAATGGTCTAAATAAATATTTGTACTGGATACTATTTGGAAAGAAAAAAGAGACATCACATGAATTTGAACTATACATAAACTAAAATTTCTTTAGTGAAGAATAGATTGGTTTAAATGTGAAAAGAACTGAAATTGTGATATAAAATTGAAATGCTAGTAAATGGAAATAATTAACTGATGTGAAAATAAGAAATTAGGAATTAAAGAAAATAAGAGGTGGAAGGTTAATTGAGTTAATAGCTTTCATGGTAAAATTTTCAATTGTTAATTTAAAAATAGGATGGGGATTTTGAGAAATATATATATAATAATTGAAGAAAAAATCAGGGTCGCCTGGACACCATAGAGGAAAATATTGAATTGAAAATAAATACAGCAATGGCGAGAGAATGGTAGGAAGGAGTAGAGGGATGGAAGGAGGGGAGAAGTGAGGAAGGAGAGGAATAGAAGAAAGGGAAAAGGAGAGGAAGAAAGAGAGGAGAAATAAGAGTAGGAGGGAAGGTTAGAAAGGGAGGAAGAAAGGAGGGGGAGAAAGGCAGGGGAAGTAGAGAAGGAGTAAGAGAGGAGGAAAGAAGAAAGTAGGAAAGGATAAAAGAAGGGAGGGAAGGGAAAGAGAGAAGAAGGAGAAGAAGGATTGTTGTAAAATAAAAAAGTTGAAATGGTAAAAGGGCTATCCCGAACATGTATAAATTTATTAGGATGAAGAATGAATTAATATGAAAGTGAAAAGAATATATATATATATATATATATATATATATATATATATATATATATATATATATATATATATATATATATATATATGATTAATAATGAAGAAATTAGAATTTAGGGGCGGAAGATGTTTTTTATACAATAAGCATAGAAGTATTAAGACAAGATATTTGGCAGAAATTGTAACTATGTAAAATGTATTTGGAGATGATAAGTTGTATAAGATACGATATGGTCAATGCTCGGTTCATAAGATATGTGGGTGGGTGTGAAAGAAAAAAATCAATAAAACTTGATTCAAATAATAATAATAATTTTGAATTATTTTGATGCAATTTGGACCTGAAGCTGTATCTTGGAAACTGGAGCCAATTAATACTTAGGACTTAATTTTCCTTTATTAGTGACCCAATTCTGGTAAAATTAAGCTTTCATTTCCAAGGCTTTCTCCTTGTAGACCAGTGTATTCTATTCATGAAGCATTGTGTTGCATAAAATTTTAAATGTATCTGAATGGTGTTGCAGTTGGCAAGAATTTTGTAAGAAAACAGCTGGTAACAGTAGCTGTTGAGTAAATCAATCATAGATTTGGAGTTCAGCCATTTTCACCTCTGAGGTGAATTTATATACTGATGCTTATGTACTTTGTCATTTTTAAAAGGTACTTACTTGTCATTTGTTTACAATAGTATTTTTAAATAAAGACAAAATTACTGATACAGACTCATTTGGCAAGACGTAATTCTTTTGTATCTCTTAGTTTATAGGTAGTTCCATAATTAAAAATACTGTCATAACATTAAATCCAATAATCATTTGAATAAAACAATGCAATATAAAAACTGAATTATAATAAAATATAGATTAAAATATTTGTGAACTATAGCAAGTTTTTTTAAAAAAGCAAACACAGGATTTTTATTGTTTATTTTAAAAAAAAAATGGAATAGGGCAGTGATGGTGAATCTTTTTTTCCTGGGTGTTGAAAGCGTGTGTGTGCATGCTGACATCCATAATGCAATGCCCCCCTGCAGTCCCTGCCCTCCCGCATGTGCACGTGACCCCCCTGTGCTCCCCCTGCCCCCCACACATGCATGAGACCCCCGTTTTTGTGCTAGCAGGCCTCCCTGAAGCCTCCTGGAACCAAAAATGGGATGGGGGGTACCGCAACCCCCCATCCCCTGCACATGCACGTGCGACCCCACCACCACCCATGCATGCGCGCATGTCTCCTGGCAGAGACCCGAAAATCAGCTGGCCGGCGGGAGGCACGCAGGCATGCGCGGTGGAGCTCACCTAGGTGTCAGCTCACGTGCCCGCAGAGATGGCTCCACATGCCACTTTTGAATGTGTGCCATAGGTTTGCCATGACGGGAATAAGGAATCTTTTTTGCCTAGCATTAGGAATGCAGAAAACGTCTGAGGCTTAACATTCTATAATTCCCTAAGCTACTTATTTAAGGTCACAGTCAAGTCAGATGCATTCTGAGCATCTAGGGCCATGCATCTGCAGGGGGTGGGGTTGTGCGGTGCCCCCCCTGCCCCATCTTTGCTTCCAGGAGGCTTCAAGAGGCCTGCTAGCACCAAATTGGGGGGTGGTGGGTGCGACATGCCCCCCACCCGTTTTTGGTTCCAGGATGAACCTGCTAGTGCCAAAATGGGGGTCACACACGCATGGGCAGGGGTGGGGGGAACGGGGGTTGTGCGTGCATGCACGGTGTGGGGGGAGCATGGGGGTCGTACACATATGTGGGGTGGGGGGACCATGAGGGGGTCACACGCACATGCGCGGGGGCAGGGTATGCAGGGGGGGCATTGCATTATGGGTGTCAGCATGTGCATGTAGCTATTATCCAGATATCCTCTCCTATAACTTATCTTTTCAATTTAGAAAGGTTAAAAACTGTCAGTCAATTGATACAGCAATAGAGTAAAAAGTTTTTCTACATTCCAGTACGTAATGGTTTGATAAACCCTTTTCACCATTTTAAAAGAGAGAAAAATAAATGAATTTAAAATACAAAATAACCATTTTAGTTAACAAATATAACAATATTAAAGTGTCCATGTCATGTGGCTCTCAGCAGGTGCAGAATGACAATTCTTTTACTTTAAGTCTACTATACATAGTGGCCCCATAGTCATAGATAGGTTAGAGAAACAATATGTGAACCCAGTCTTCATATATCTTTGGATTTGGAAAATTAGGCCCCAAGTGTTTTGTCTCCTCCAATCTTTTAGACTGTAATAGTAGAAAAGAGCTGTTGTAATGTACTGTCTTCATTCTTTTCCACTTCCACAAATTACGGTATAAGGTTGTGAACGATTTATTCACAATCTTATGGTTTTTAATATTTAATTAAGATGATAGTTTATATGATTCTGACAATATTATTCTTAATATAAACTATGGTTCATTTAATTTAGATAAATGACATTGTGCTGAAGAATTATTGCCTGAATTCAATTCATATGTATGCCAACATCTTTAATTAATGAAAAAGAAACAATGTGAATGTTGATTGTTGTGGTTTCAATAAGTTTGTATATAAAATAACATTTACAATAAAGATTGGTATAAAGTGGATTATTTGGAGAGAAAAACAAAAATCCATTTCAAGTGTTCTAGTAGCGGCAAGCATTCAACTTCATTAAAAGGTAAATTTAAAAATGCATACATCAGTTTGTTGGTGTAATAAATATATTTTCTCTGTAATTTTCTATTTTGATGAATTTATTGAGAGCATAGATTTTTTTTTCTTTTTTTACAAATGGAGCAAAATGTTAACAGTGTGGAATAAGGAAAAAATAGAGGGTGGGAGGGAGGGAGGGAAGAAGGGAGGAGGGAAGGAAGGAAGGAAAGAAGGGAGGGAGGAAAATGTATATTGGAATAAAATAGGAAAGAAGCAAGCATCTTGTCCCCATTGTGAGCTCTACAATTATTCTTTGAAATATGATTCATGGCTCTAAATTATGTAACATTTCATGGTAATTTGTTGCTTGAGGTGATCATTTCACTTTGTCTAATGTAGAGTTGACCCTGGCCTTTGTATAGCGTATCACAAGCAGGTTTTGTGAAGAGAAAATAAAAATTATAGTGACTAGCAGTGGTGGGTTGCCCCCGGTTCCAATCGGTTGTATAGAACCGGTAGTAAAACCAGCGGGAGGCTCCGCCTACCAACCCCGATGTCATCAAAGTGCATTTGTGCATGCACAGAACGCATGCATGTGCGAGCAAAGCAAGCGTGCACGTGCGGCTCCGTTGTGAACCAGTAGTAAAGGTAAGTAGAACCCACCCCTGGTGACTAGGTGTTATTCTCATTTATTTCCACAGATTGTTTATTCATTTATTGTTTGATTCAGACTCATACTTTTCTGCCAAAAAATCATTGATATTTTACCACATGCCATCTTGGCTTCTTTTGCTGAAATGTGTTGAGGTGCTTTATGTGAAAAAAGATCCTTTGTGATTGAGACATTGGCCTGTGCATGCTTAAATATAATTTGGAAGAAATGCTTCAGACTGAAATAAGGTTATTGCTGCAAGAGTCCAATTAACTAATGAATGGATTGCTTAAAAGTAGTAACACTTTCAAGGGAAGTCTAAAAACAGCCAGGCTGCTTTAATGTGGGAGACAGGTGCAGCAATCTTACTTGGCCAGGATTTGATTCCGAATAATTTTTGAAGCATTCATAGTCTTATTAAACACTAGACAGTTACATTTTCCATGGCGATGCTACGCAATTCATCTATGGGATTCTATCATTCTTCAGATATAGGGACTGAGGGAGTACTGTGCCTTTAAATCTTTCTTGTGGCCACTCCCCTCTGCTCTGTTATCACCTCAGTTATTTCTCTCAGTCTTCATGTAGGGACATGAGTTTAGTTTTCTCCTCATTCTGAGGTGATTTTCTCCTTTTTCTAGCTAGTGCCTTAGCGTTTTGTAGATAGTGTATATAGTGTTTTTGTATATAGTATAAATTTTTTTCTTTCGAGTAGGCAAGGGAGCGTTTTATACAAAAAAAAAAAATCCAAACGGCGTGCGGTTGCCGCGGAGGCGGCTGGCCATCGGCTGCGGGCGTGGACGTCACTGGGTAAGCCATCCGGACTGTCCATTGCCCCCTTTAACAACGGGCGGCCTTTCCTTGCGTTGGAGAGGCCGCACAGCCTTAGAGCCGTAAATTCCAGGCTGCCGGCGAGCGAAGTGGAGTTGCTGGTCCGCTGGCTATTCCCTCGCCGCCTCATTCGCTCCCTGTTTAGTGGCGGTTGCAGAGTACCTGCTCGGGGACCCGAGTTCAAACTCTGCCTTTCCCATAATTTCCTCGCGGCGCTCTAGGGATCTTCCATTCTCCTGCGCCCTCTCTGCCACCTCATTTCAGGCCATTTGCATCAAAAGAGAGCCGTTTGCAATTTCGCGCCATTTTTCGGCCGCCATTTTCTGGCTCCTTCAGCGAGGCAGCGCTTTCAGGGGACGGTCACTCCCTAGCGCTTATCCAACTGGGCCACCTGTGAAGCTGCCTACTTGTGAGTAGGAAGGATCACCGCTGTCTTCTGGATTGTGAGTATTGCCATTATTCAGGGACTTTGGGCCTTAAAACTGCGATTGGGAACTGGCAGCCATTTTGAGGAAATTATTATTATTATTATTATTTTCTTCTCCACTGTGGGCCTGGTTTCCTGACAAAGGGTTCCCTTTTCTTTCCTCTAGTACTCTGCTGCCACCTGGTCTCCAATAACACTATGGCTGACCAGGAGTTTTCCTCAGACCCTGAGCAGGCTCCAATTATTCCAAGGCCCAAGAAAGCCTCCAAGAAGAGGTCTACGGCCCATTCTGCTGGCAATACATCCTTCGGCCTTCGGTTGCCTCATCTACCAGAGGCAGGGAGGAACAAAGGAGGCACAAAGCCCTTGAGAGACAGTTTACCAAAGCTCAAAAGCAGGCTCAAGTCAGGGGTGAAGTGATTGTGGATATCCCTTCTGTTCAGCAACCTGGGGACGATCATGACTCTGATTTTCCTCCTCATGTTGTTCCTGCTGCAGATCCGGTTCAAGGGGGGGACAGGCCTGCTGACCCTCGAGAAATCGTTTCTCCTGGTAGACCGGGGTCTTCGGCTACCTTTACGCCCACAGCAGCTGGCTTACGTCCGCAGGAAGGGATGGGTTGGCCTCCTCATCTTGACTTTCAGTCTCTCTTTACAGATGCCTTAGCCAAAGCTATCTCCTCCGGCCTACAACAAGGGATACCGCCTTGGCAGATACCTTTGCCCCAGACGGTGGTTCAGCCTCCCTTGCCACCTCAGCTACCACCGTCTGCTGTCATTCCAGCCCCGCTACCTTCGGCGCCCTTGGAGGTTTCTCCTAGTGAGGAGGCAGAATCAGGTGACGGGGATCAGCCAGACCCCGAGTTTTCGGATGATGATGAGGTAATCCCTGATAGGCCAGCCTTTACCACCCTGTTTAGACCGGCTGTATTCAAGACCTTACTTAGGAAGGCAAAGGTGGCAACAAATATGGGCAGGATAGTTAATCCAAATGATCCAGGTCCATCGGCCGTCCAGCCACATGGCGACCTGTTCGCTGTTCCGGCTCCTGACCAAGATTTCATTCCATGCCCTGAACTGTTCCAGGATGTCATTAAGAGACAATGGGAGACCCCAGGTGTTCCATCTGCCCCAAGTGGCCATGACAAAAAACTTTATTGTGCTGACCCAGTCTTGGAAAATTTGCTTGGCTTACCTTCTGTAGACCCCCCAGTGGTTTCCCTCTCGTCCTCTGCGGTGTTGTCCTCGGACGCCGTGGAAATCTTAAAATCTGACGAACGTAAAGCGGAGGTCTCCTTCAGGAAGACACATCAAGCAGCTGCCTGGGCTGTGAAGGCCGCGACATCTGCATCATTCTTTAATAGGGCTACGTTAATTTGGCTTCGCCAGTTGCAAGATCGATTACCCCCAGGGGACACCAGGATTAATCAGGACTTTAGTAAACTGGTGGCCGCAACAGAGTACTCTGCTGACGCCTCCCTAGATGCAGCTAGATTTGCGGCCAGAGCAATGGCGTCTTCTGTCTCATCACGCAGGCTCCTTTGGCTCAAACCCTGGAAGGCGGACACTAAATCAAAGTGGAAGCTTGCTTCCGCCCCTTACCAAGGCTCCTCTCTTTTTGGGGCAGCTCTGGACCCTATTTTGGTAGAGGGGAAAGATAAGCGGAAGGTCTTGCCGGTCACATACAATAGGCAGGAACGTAGATATGTCCCTTATGCCCAGCGACAGCCCTTTCGGACTGAGCCGGGCCCCAGGGGGCCCTACTACTACAACAGACCCTTTTCCCAGGGATACGACCGTTTCCCTAGCAGACAGGGTAACAGTGACAGAGGGCGTTTCCAGCCATCTTCCAGACGTCCCTACAGGGGTTCGTCCTCCCGCTCAGCTAGAAGGGGCAAATGACTCTCTTCCCCCTGTTCCCATAGGGGGGCGGCTTCTTCATTTCCTATCCCAGTGGGAGGCCACCACGTCCGATCCCTGGGTCCATCGCACGGTGGGCCTAGGCCTGTCATTGGAATTTCAAACTCTTCTCAAAATTTTTTTCATTCAATCCCCAGTACCCACCAACAAGGTCAGGAGGGACAACCTCAGGGTGGAAATTCAGCATCTATTAACCATAGGGGCTATAGAGCCGGTACCACTTTCTCATCAAGGGAAAGGGGTATATTCAATTTTGTTTCTGGTCCCCAAGTCCTCGGGGGACTGGAGAGCTATCTTGAATCTCAAGTACCTCAACAAATTTATCAGGTACAAGAGATTCAAGATGCAATCTCTCAAAACCATCCTGAATTGTGTTCGGAAGGAGGATGTTATGACATCAATCGATCTTCAGGAGGCTTACCTCCATGTTCCGATCCACCCCCGACACCGCAAGTTTCTTCGTTTCGCTTTTGCCGGACGGCATTACCAGTACCGGGCAATGCCGTTCGGTCTCTCGTAGGCCCCGAGGGTCTTCACCAAACTGTTGGCGGCCGTGGCGGCCTCCATTCGTTTGATCCCTATCCGCATTTTGTGTTACCTAGACGACATTTTGATTTTGTCCAGTTCCCACACCCAAGCGCAGCAGGACATGTTGACAGTGTGCCGGATCATGGAGCTCCACGGCTTTTCTATCAACCGTCGGAAGAGCCATCTTCTTCCTGCCACGTCCATCATCCACCTTGGAGCTCGAATCGACTCAGTGAACCTGAAGGTCTTCCTTTCGGAGGAGCGTCAACAGAACATCAAAGACCTGGTTCTTCATGTCTTGGACTTGAGGCGAGTGTCTCTCATGACCTTGTCTTGGTTGCTTGGCAAATTTATCTCCTGTTTAGGAATTGTTCCGTGGGCACGGCGTCACTCAAGACCACTCCAGTGGTTCCTCCTGCCGTTTCAGAGACTGGGCCAGGGGTCATCCAGAACCACTGTATCGCTTCCACTGCAGGTATGTGTATCCCTCCGGTGGTGGGTGTCGGGGACCCTGGCACTGGGTTGCCAATTTCACGAGCCATCCAGGATAGTCCTCACCACAGACGCGAGTCTTTCTGGTTGGGGGGGGTCACCTAGAGTCACAGGTGATTCAGGGTCTTTGGACTCAGTTGGACTCTCGGGACAATATCAATGTACTGGAACTGAGAGCGGTGCGACTGGCCCTAGCCCACTTTCTACAGCGGGTGCACCACCGGCATGTCTTGGTCCTCACGGACAACATGTCGGCAAAAGCCCACATAAATCGGGAAGGGGGCACCCTATCTTAGGCTCTCATGCGGGAGTCGGAGACTTTGTTGGACTGGGCGGAACTTCACCTATTGTCCCTGAGGGCGGAACATATCTCCGGGTCCGCAAATGTAACAGCGGACTGGCTCAGCAGAAAACAGCTAGATCCTTCAGAGTGGAAATTGGATCCGGACCTGTTTCGGGAGCTGACTCGCCGATTCAGACTTCCGCTGGTGGACCTGTTCGCCCATCGGGACAACGCACAGCTTCCCAGGTTCGTGACTCGTTTTCCTTGTCCGGGAGCCGAGAACATCAATGCCCTTCGGTGCCCGTGGCCCCAGGGGCTCCTTTATGCCTTTCCCCCATCCCTCTGATTCCGGGGGTGATCCGCAAATTGCTTTGGGAACGCGCAGAGATCCTTCTGGTGGCTCCACACTGGCCCCAATGCGCCTGGTTCGCGGACCTCGTGAACCTTTCCGTTCAACCCCCATGGCGTATTCCTCAGGACACAGTTTCGCTCAGCCAAGGGACTGTACTCCATCCAAATCCCCAGTGGCTACAATTAGCCGTGTGGCGCTTGAGCGGGTCCGCCTGAGGAAGGACAATATATCAGGGGAAGCCATCCTAATAATCCAGGCGGCTAGGCGTCCATCAACCACTAGGATTTACGATGCCTCTTGGAAAGCATTCTGTCAGTGGTGTGCCGCTCATCACGTTGACCGTACTTCTGCAACAGTACCAGAGGTTATAGACTTCCTTCAAGCAGGGTTTGCTAAAGGGCTAGCCCCCTCCACTCTTAGGCGTCAGGTAGCTGCATTAGCGACAGTCCTGGGATCGGGTGACGCTAGGTCCCTGACCCTCGATCCACGCATTAGGGGTTTTTTACGGGGGGCTACTAATCTCCGTCCCCCTCCCATTCATAGATATCCATCGTGGGACTTGCCCCTAGTCTTGAAGGCCCTCACGGCTGCCCCCTTTGAGCCTCTGGCTTCTGTCAGCCTTAGATTTTTGTCCCTGAAAGTGGCATTTCTTCTTGCCATTACATCGGCACGAAGGGTGTCTGAACTTGCTGCCCTTTCCATCCGCAGTGACCTTTGTATATTTAAGCCCAACGTAGTTGTTCTTAGGCTTGACCCTTCCTTTGTGCCCAAAGTCAATTCCGTTTTCCATAGACAACAAGAGATTGTTTTACCTGATTTTTGCCCCTTACCTCGTCATCCCCTGGAGATCCAGTGGCACACACTAGATGTCAGAAGGGCCCTGCGTCGCTATATCGCCAGAACTTCATGCTTTCGCAAAACCGAAGCACTTTTCGTTTCATTCCACCCGGCATCCATGGGACAGAAAGTCTCTTCTCAGACTGTAGCTAGATGGATTAAGGCTTGCATCGCCTCTGCTTATAGCTCACAGGGCAGATCTTCTCCGGGAAGGATCTTGGCTCACTCAACCCGCAGCGCTGCCACGTCGGCCGCCTGGTCAACTCAGGCATCCATTCTGGACGTTTGTCGCGCTGCTACGTGGACATCATTTTCCCCATTTGTCCGCCATTACAGGATCGACTCTCTGGCTTCAGCTGAAGCTTCCTTTGGCCGACGGGTTCTGCAGTCTGTCCACTCCCCTGGGGTCCACGAGCCCAGCCAGCCTCCCTCCCAGTAGTTGGGTGCTTGGGCATATCCCATAGATGAATTGCGTAGCATCGCCATGGAAAAGGAACGTTGGCTTACCTGAACGTTCATTTTCTTGGCGATGCGCAGCAATTCATCCCACCTCTCAGGCTGTCTGGGATGGGGAGGTGGTCTCTGGTGTCTTCCTCTCTTTTCAGGTTAGGTATCACGTGGAATCCCTTCGAGAAATAACTGAGGTGATAACAGAGCAGAGGGGAGTGGCCACAAGAAAGATTTAAAGGCACAGTACTCCCTCAGTCCCTATATCTGAAGAATGATAGAATCCCATAGATGAATTGCTGCGCATCACCAAGAAAATGAACGTTCAGGTAAGCCAACGTTCCTTCTCCTGAGAGCTCTCAGGAGTGTCCAAGGATGGGTTGACTTATCTGTTCCTGCAGAGACTAAGCTGTCAACTTTTTGGCCATGCCCCCATCCTCCTCCTCTCTGATCCAGTTTCAGCTCAGTCTCAGCACTGAAGAGACGTGTCAACTGCATTCTTGGACTCATCACTTGGCTTTTTGTGAGTTGGGGGTTTGGCAACGGAGCTGTGGCTTGCTGCCACTCACTCCAATGTGTTGGTAGTGCTGTCGGACTGACTTGAGTTGTTGCGGGCTCACGTTCCAGGGACCGGCAGGATCATCAGTTTCTTCTTTTTGGAGCCTTCGGGGCTCAATTTAGCCATGGCGTGCAAGCGCGCTTGCCACGGAGCTGGCGGGATCATCAGCTCCTCATCTGACACCAGCTGGGGCATGCGAGCTGTCAGACAGCTCCAAAGATTTCAGACGGCCGCAGTTTATCCCAAACAGGCCCTGAGAAGATACGGAGTCCCTATCTAATTCCGGCTAGGCATATCCATGGTTAAACAGCCTCTGGAGAGGCGTTGAGTTCCTGCCTAGTCGCAGCTAGGCACACTCAATTGACAACTGCCTGAGAAGAGGCTCAGGAATAAAACTGAGTCCCTGCCTAGTTTCGGCTAGGCATACCAGTGGTGGGTTGCCCCCGGTTCACACCGGTTCTATAGAACTGGTAGTAAAACCAATGGGAGGCTCCGCCCACCAACCCCGACATCATCAAAAGCTTTTGCGCATGTGCAGAAGAAAACACGCGCGCGAGCGAAGCGAGCGTGCGTGCGCGGCCCCACTGCAAACTGGTAGTAAAGGTAAGTAGAATCCACCCCTGAGGCATACCCATAATTAAGGCAAGTGCAGATTGGAACAGTGATCATCTGCCAACCCCTTAGCCTTCAGCCCCTGCTAGCCTTGGAAGGTTTGAAGTCCCTGCCTAGTTTAGGTTAGGCATACTAATATAGCAGACAGGCAACAGCCAGCAGCAGTAGCAACTGTCAAAAATTTGAAAAAGAAAATGGCAGCCAGAGCTGCTGAGAAAAAATCTAGGAAGCAGCTCACTGACAGCTCTCACTCTAAAGTGGAAGCTGCACTCAGCAAAAAGGCAAAATCCAAGTCTGAGTTCCTGGTAATAAGAAGCATTCCAAAGCTTCTGAGAAGTATGCCAATAGGAGACACAAAGCCTTGGAAAAACAATTCCTCAAAGCTGAGAAGGAACAGTAAGAGCAAGCCTTTCATCTGTAGGGGAAAGTTCCCACCCTTTTCAAAGTGAGCAGCTGCTTCCATCAGGAGATGTAATACCACAAGCTTGGTCACCAGAGGGAACAAGTGAGCATTCCTTTCATTTATCTCCTCAAGCTGGCCTTGCAACTGAAACAGATACTTTTTTCTGTCCAGCAACAGCAACTGAATCACAGCACTCCAATAGCAGAAGGGCTATTTCTGCAACCTTTACACCTATGTCTGCAGGCTATGAAAATTTAACTTCTGATTTGCCTGCTGATATTAATATTAATGCAGGCTATTTCTCAGGGCATTGCTGTTGGATTGCAGCACATCCCTGTCCCTGCAGCCCTGACCACTGAGACTTCCACCAGTTTCCAGCAGGACCTTCAGACAGCAGGAGACCAGACCTATTGGCAGGATACCCAATCACCCGATACCTCCTCAGATGATGAGGACTCACTGCTACATGAGGAGGGCCAAAGAGAGGCAGATTTATCTGAGGATGAAGGTTTGACACCTGATGTGCTGGCCTTCACTGGCCTTTTCCCTCCTGCCATCTTTAATGGCATAAGGCACAGGTGACATCAGGAATGGGAGTAGACCCGAGGGGCACAAGGGTCCCAGTGATTATCTGTTTTCTGAGCCAGCCATGGCTCAGGAGGACATACCTGCACCACAGCTATTTATAGATGTGGTTCAACAACAGTGGGCACAGCCAGGATCATTCCCGACTCCAAGCGGGCATGATTGACGTCTTTATAATTTGGCACCTGAGATGGCTGACCTACTTTAGTTGCCCAAGGTAGATGGTCCGGTGGCTTCTCTGATGTCTTCCTCCCTAGTGTCAGGCGACATAGCTGAAGGGTTAAAACCTGAGGATAAAAAGGTAGAATTGACCTTGCGCAAGGCACACCAATCTTCAGCCTGGGTGATCAAGGCTGCATCAGCCTCATTTTTAATCGCACCTCATTAATCTGGTTACACCAGATGCAGCAGAGAGTTCCACCAAGTGAGACCAGGTTCCATCAGGACCTGAATAAGCTCATAGCAGCTACACAATTCTTGGCAGATGCCACTTTAACTGCTGTAAAATACACCTCCAGAACCCTTGCCTCCTCCATAACATCGAGGAGGACACTTTGGCTACGCAATTGGCAGGTGGATGCCAAGTCCAAATGGAGGCTAGCCTTGGCCCCTATACAGGGGGCACTCTTTTTGGTGAAGCTCTGGAACCGGTCCTTATTGAAAATATGGACAAACAAAAGGTCCTGCCATCATCCTTCAAGCGGGAAGATCGGCGTGCCACTCCATATTACCACAGACCGTCCTTTTGGCCACCTAAATTGGACTCCTCACAACACCAACAATTCTTCCCTCAGTGGTCAGAATGACAGACAGGGTGGGGTTTCGCAACCAGCCCAGACAACATCTCCAGGCCAAACAGCCCTTCCGAGGGGCAGGAGGTCATGCCTTTCATAGACCATGATGACTACCCAGCCAATCCTCCCATCAGCGGCTGATTGGCACTTTTTGCGCCCCAATGGGAGATGATAACAATGCACCTCTGAGTCCTCAATATGGTGAGACTTGGCCTCAGCCTGGACTTTCTCTCCACACCCCTGAACCACTTTATTTGTTGCCCTGTCCTGAAGAACAATGAAAAGAAGGGCCTCATGGAGACTGCCATCCAATATCTGTTGGAGATTTAGGCCATTGAGGCCAGAGAGCCAAACGGGACAAGAGTTTTACTCCATTTTGTTCGTTGTTCCAAAGTCTTGTTGTGGCCCTCCAGCGGCCTGCGTGGATCGTGGCTGATCCCGATGACGAGGAGGCTGATGTGGGGTTGTGCCAGCAGCCTGCGCAGCCAGCGCTCACGTCAGACAGCGAGGACGCTGAAGAGGATGTGGTGTCAGAGGCAGAGACTTGGCCAGGGCCTTCAGAACCTCTAGAGGCTCCTTCAAGTGGAGAGAGCGAAGTGGAGGAGCCTCTCCTCAATGCTCGAGCACACAGGGCTGCCAAAAGGCAGGAGTGGCAACTCAAGAGGAGGAGGTCTCCTCGAGAGTAAGGCTTGAGGATCATTGGCCACTCTCTTAGCCTATTTAAGTCGCATGCAGTTAGTAATTTCTTGCTAGAAACAACTTGTAATTATATCAGAGCATTTTTGGAAAAGTCTTGTCATATCTTGTTTTCTGGGCTGGTTGCTAACCTTTGTCGGACTTTGATTTATTCTTGCTAATTAATAAATTTGATAAGGACCATTGGTGTGTGTCAATATCCTCGGGAATCCGGAGCTGGGGCAGAACAAATCTTCAGGTGGGGTGGGGTGGAGAGCAATTCTGAATCTAAAAAAATTGAATCTGTATCTGGTCTACAAAAGGTTCAAAATGAACTCCCTCCAATCCATCCTGAAGGGGGTTCAGGAGGGCGACTTCCTGACATCTATCGATCTAACGGAGGCCTCCATGTTCCAATCCTCCCGGCACATTGTCAGTTTCTACATTTTTGCTACAAACAGGCCCATTACCAATACCCCTGTTGCCCTTCAGCCTGGCATAGGTGCCCTGAGCCTTCACCAAGGTCCTGGCGGCACTGGTAGCTTACCTATGGTCGATGCCTGCAATGTTATGTAGACAACATACTTATTCAGGCATCCTCTCTCGAGAAAGCGACAGAGGATTTGCAAAGTATGATCAAGGCCTTACAAGATCATAGCTTTTCAGTCAATTTCCAAAATAGTCATCTGGTTCCCACCACAAGACTCTTGCATCTGGGAATGGAAATCAACACCATATTGGGACAGGTGTTCCTGTCACAGGGCTGCAAGGACAGCCTGGTTGCCCTGATCTGTCAGGTAAGGGAAGAATGCTCAGTTCCTATAGCCCTACTAGCTTGACTATTAGGGAAGTTGGTGTCGTGCATTTCAATAGTGCCCTGGGTGAGGCTGCACGCCAGGACCCTTCACTGGTTCAGGCAGGATGCAACAACTCCTGTACCAGGATATGAATGTAGCGGTCCCTCCAATGGTGGACATCCTCAGCTCTAGACAAGGGCTGTGCCTTCAAGGAGCCCAGCCGCATCACGATTACATTGGATGCCAGCCTCTTTGGCTGGGGGGGGGGGCACATCTTCAGTCCCACATGGCTCAAGGCTGTTGGACTCAGGCAAGCCTGAGCCGCAACATAAATTGGCTGGAGCTTCAGGCAGCGCATCTGGTCCTTCGGCGCTTCAGAGACATGATCCAGGGACACCACATGCTGGTTCTCACTGACAATGTGATGGCCAAAACTCACATAAACTGTCAAGGGGGCACCCACTCCCAGGCCCTCATGATGGAAGCAGAGCAACTAGGGATTTGCTGTCCCTCAGAGCACATTGCAGGAGCAGCAAATATACAGGGAGACTGCCTCAGCAGGTCCACAATAGACCATACCAAATGGAGGTTGCATCCCAATGACTTCCATTGGGATGTAATCTCAGTCAGCCAGTTGTGGACTTATTCACCTCCCCAATGAATGCTCAATTACCTCAACAGTTCATCAGGTTTCTGACACTGGGAGCAGAGGGGACCAATGGGCTCCACAGCCCATGGCCCAGAGGACTGTTATATGACTTCCCACCTCTCCCCCTTATCCCAGGGGTCATAAGGAAGGTGTTGCTGGAGAGGGCAGAGGTCCTGCTTGTTGCCCCCCACTGGCCCAGATGCCTGTGGTTCGTGGACCTGGTAAGCCTTCCGATTTCTTGGCCTTGGAGGATTCCTCAGGAGAGAATCTCCCTCAGCCAGGGGGTCTTGACCCACCCGGAGCCACAGTGGCTCCACTTAACAGTCTGGCATTTGAGAAGAGTCTCCCCTTACTCCTCCAAGGGTAATATGGACAATTCAGGCCTCCCGAAGGCCATTTACAAACAGAATTTACAATTCTACATGGACAGCCTTTACTAGCTGGTGCACGGGACAGAACATCATGCCCACGCTCGGTGCCCCAAGTCCTGGATTTTCTCCAAGACGGACTAGACAAGGGCCTGTTGCACAACACCATCCAGCGGCAGGTAGCAGCTCTATCTATGGTGTTGGTGCATGGGGAACAGACTTCTCTGGTTCATCATCCGATCATTTGGAGATTCCTCAATGGGGCGGCAAATCTTAAACCACCTGTGATTCATAGGTACCCCACGTGGGATTTGTCTAAGGTCCTGAAGGCCTTAACATTGGCACCCTTTGAACCTTTATAAACTGTGAGTTTACGCTTTTTGACTTTTAAGGTTGCGTTCCTGGTGGCTATCACCTCAGACAGGTGCATATCGGAGCTGGCAGCTCTTTCAGTCAGAAAAGACTTATGCATCTTCCATCAGAACAGGGTAGTCCTCCGGATGGACCCCTCCTTCATCCCCAAGGTGAACTCCTGGTTCCATAGGACCCAGGAGGTCATTTTGCCAGACTTCTGCCCAGGGCCAACTCATGCCCTGGAGAAGAAATGGCATACCTTGGATGTAAGGAGGGCCCTCCGAATTTACATCAGGAGGACATCCCTACTAGGAAGATGGAGTCACTTTTCGTGTCATTCCATCCCTCTTTGAGAGGTGCCAAGGTGACTCCTTCGACCATAGGCTGTTGGCTGCGGGCTTGTATAGCTACGGCCTACCAGGTTCAGGCTCCCAGAGGGGTGACTACCCATTCTACATGAAGTGCTGCCACCATGGCAGCATGGGCAACTCAGGCGTCCATTGAAGACATCTGCAGGGTGGCCACATGGGCCTCCCCTTCACCCTTCATTTGTCATTACAAATTAGTTGTTTTTGCTTCAGCAGAAGTGTCCTTTGGACAGAGGAGTACATGTGGATACTGTTGTGGTCTGCCAGCAGCTTGCAGAGCTGGCAGCGGAGTCGGACAGCAATGAGGCTGAGGAAGAACATGGGCCCGTCCTGGAGACTGGGGAAGGCCCAGATGAGGGCTTTGCGTCGGAGGCAGAGATGGGGCCAGGGCCATTGGGGAGTGATGTGCAGACTTCGGAGCCTCCAGGGGCTGACAGTAGAGAGGCAGAGGAATAGGAGGAGCCTGTTCCTAGTGCATGTATGAGAAAAGCTGCCAGAAGGCAGGAGCAAATAAAGCAGAGAGAACAACTCGGGAATAGGGCCAAGAGATGATTGGCCCCTCCCCTAAGGTTTAAAAGACCAGCAATAGCTCTTGGCCTCTTTGCCAGAAAACAACGTTGAGAGAATTGCTTCTTGTTTCACTGTATTCATTTCTTATTGGTGTATTCTTTTTCTGAACTTTTGCCAAGAAAAGTCTTTGGCAGTTTGCCTAATTATCCCAAGGTCGGTGATAAACTGAGGAATGGTGTTTTGAAGAATTTGCTTTAATTTAGTTTGGATTATGCTGAGAATGAGATTTATTATTCTAATTATTTTTTATTATTCTAATAAAGTCAGTTTGTTTTCGAACTGTTTGTACTTAATACTAACTACTTGGGCCTGGATCGCAACAGTTACGTGGACTTCCAATTATGCTGTCTCCCACCCTTAGATCGGTTGGCTTTGGTACGTCCCATTATTGGACACTCCTGGGAGCTCTTGGGAGAAAGGGCATTGGTCCCACCTGATACGTCCTTTCTCTGAGTAGCTCCCGGAGTGTCCAAACCCCACCCTAGCAGACGCTTGATCTGCAGTCCAGGAGCTACTACTTACCTTTGTTGAGATTTGCTTCACAGCTACGTCCTTGCAGAAACTGGGCCAGAGAGGAGGAGGATGGGGGCGTGGCCAAAAAGTTGACAGCTCGGTCTCTGCAGGAACAGACGCATCAACCCATCCTTGGACACTTTTGGAGCTACTCAGAGAAAGGGCGTATCAAGTAGGACCAACGCTCCTTTCCAGAAATTTCCACACATAAGCCAATATAATTTTCATATTTATTAATGTACTTATTAGCTGTGTAGTAGCTATCCAGAAGCTCTTGTTTGTTATAGACATCCATTTGTTGCAATTGATTATGGCTAACTTCAGTAGGTTATTTTTTTTTGCCAGACAAGGATATAAGAAATACAGAAAGCATTAGTCCACACAACTTGATTGTAATGTTTCCTTTGAACATCTGTGGGGGAATAAATTCATAGTTTTAAAAAGGTTTCTGATAAATGGGTTCACAACTAGTTTTAATCTTTAATGTTAATCTAAAAGCTTCTATACTGTACTCTAGAGTTTAGGATTTCTCTCTCTAATAAATAGGGTCTCAATCAATAGCTAATATAATAAAAACAGACTTGCCTGAAAAGCATGAAATTATAATATCAAGTAGATAATAGCTTCAGAAAGTTTTTCCACAGCTAATGGATTTATGGAATATGTGGCCTTTGCCAAAAGAGCTTTTAGGTGCTTCTCTACTTCACTGATATTGCAAGCAAATATTGTATTTCTTTTCTCTGAGGTCTAGCTTGCAATGGTAGAAAATGATTGGTTAATTAATTAAATTAATTAGTTCTGGGAAATATTAGCTTTCAGAACTTGTAAGTGAGATCAAATGCTTGACAATCTTATGATTCAGTTTGCAGTTCAGAAGCATGAAAAATATGGACGCATGCACACAGGAATGTAAACATGCAGAAAAGATACCCAAAAATAATGTCAAAGGTATAAATAGATTTATACTTCTGCGCATGTCTAAGATGGCGTCCCGGCGCTGAATCCCGGATCCTCGGGGGGCGATGCCTCGGCTTGGGGGATTTCGGGGAGGTCATTTTGAACAGCTATGACCCCCCGTTTGGGAAAAAGAGTACCTGGGGACCCCATTGAGAGCTTTGTTAGTTCTCCGGACCACCCCAGCTCCGTGGAGGATGACGTTGAAGCACCGGCGAGTGAGGGTGTGAATGGATGCGGCCTGCGGGGGCGGTGCTAGCACCGGCGGCTACGGGCGGTGATGGCAGCTGGTGTCGGGGCGGCTCCCAACGGCTTGCAGACCGGAATTACAGCATAGGATTCTTCAGCAGCAGTCTTAGACCGAGTCCTGGGAGATTGGAGAGTGTTGGACCCTCGGGGGAAGGGTTACCTCCATGGAGACCCAGAGACCCCCCCCACCAAGACGAGCTGGACGTGGGGGGGGAATGAAATAGGGCAGCATTATCCATCAGATTGGAAGATTGAGGGATTTGCAGGGGTCGGAAAAGAACTACAAATTTACGCGGTTTGAATTTCCCCTCCCTCTTCCTTCCTTTGGACCGAGTTTAGACCTATGGGCCTTATTACGGCTACAGCTACCCATCTATCTTGGCCTGCTGAATTATTCCGAATTTTTCCCCTTTTCCATCTAGCTTGTCTGAACTCCCTGCCGTGTAAAATCTCTTTGACGTGAATTTACGAACTTAAACCTCCTTCTGAGCAGGATACTTGGACTCCCGGATGCTACTAATCCCAGGAGGGATACTGGTTCTATGGACGTAAGGCCAGTTGGAGGCGGATTATGGCTATCTTCACGCCCGGATTTCCATCAGAGTTTCCATGGGCGACCTAGGTGAGAGCATGGCTGCCCTAGAAACTTCCGGGGTCGAATGATATACACCTCCTTGCCACTGTCGTGCGAGGACAATGGGCTTGGTGGCCTGACCATGGACTAGAATTTTCCCTATGTTTGTAACATCGGCAGTACCCCCTTCCCTTGGACTTTGGCTCCCCTGATGATGATTATATGTATTCGGTGTCGGAACTCCTCGCCCTGCGAGATTCTCCCCTCTCACAGGTTTGGCCCTCCACATTATCGAGGGCCTATCTCGATGACGGACTTTGGAGTCCAGAGAGATGGCATGGAGCAAGGAAGAATTTGTGGGGTTTTTTAGGGAAATTTTTTAAGATTTTAAGGGGTTCTGGGAGGGGGGTTTGTAATGATCTTTCTAGAGAAATTGGGAAGAAGACTCTGGGGGATGAGGGGGGAAATCCACCAGGGTCAGAGCCGAGCCCGGCACAGGGTAATGACTTGGGAGGTGCTGGTCGAGGGACTGGGAAAGGGATGGGGGACGATACCTATGAGGTCTGTACCATCAGCACGGTAGATGGGAGGGGCAGATATGGCGGGAGCAGGGGACCATATCATGTGTTGGGGGCTCGCACTCGCTGTTTGAGAGCAATTGCTTGCCCCGGTCCCCATGGCTCCTCTCGGAGACTAGGTGGCTTAGACACTCAGGATCTGGGCCTTCGGCTGATGTTATGCAACGCTAGGTCCGTGGTAAATAAGGCCCCCCTCATTCACGATCTTATACAAGAGGGAGGAGCGGACCTGGCGGGTATTACGGAGACCTGGTTGGGCCCGGAGGGCGGTGTCCCTCTGGCTGAAATGTGCCCACCAGGCTTCATAGCATTCCATCAGCCGAGGGCCCGGGGGGGGAGGGGGTGGCAGTTATTATTAACGAGGATCTGGGTCCTAGGGAGACCACTGTGCCTCAGATAGCCGGATGTGAGTCCCTCCTTGTGAGGTGGGGTCGTGGGGTTCAGATGGGCTTGTTGCTTACGTACCTGGCTCCCTGCCACGTGGCAACAGCCCTACCTGAGCTACTCGACGTGATAGCCACGGTGGCAATTGATACACCCAGGCTTTTAGTCATGGGTGATTTCAACTTGCCATCCATTGGTGAAACGTCTGAGATGGCTCGGGAGTTCATGGCTTCCATGACGGCCATGGACCTGACCCAGTTAGTTCATGGCCCTACTCACAGGGGAGGTCACACTCTGGATCTGATTTTTGTCTCTGGCCAGTGGTTGAGTGGTCTTGTTATTGGGGATATAGACGTGGAACCCTTGTCATGGACAGACCACTCACTCCTTCGCCTGGATTTTCGAACCGCTGCCCCCCACCGCAGGGAGGCGGATCCAATTAGATGGATCCGCCCCAGGCGCCTGATGGATCCTGAGAGGTTCCAGACGGAGCTTGGGCCATTTCCTGAGGTTCTAGCACATGACTCGGCCGAGGACCTGGTAGCCGCCTGGGAACGGGCGGCTGGTGGGGCCTTGGACCGAGTCGTGCCTTTGCGGCCTCTGACCCAGTGCAGATCTGGCGCGGCTCCTTGGTTCACTGAGGAGCTGAGGGAAATGAAGCGCCGGAAAAGACGCCTGGAGAGCGGTTGGAGGGCCAGTCTCGCTGAATCTGATCGAACACGGGTAAGGTCGCATATTAAGGCCTACCTAGTGGCGATAAAGACGGCAAAGTTTAATTACTTTTCCGCCTCTATTGCGTCATCAGGGAATCGTCCGGCCGCCCTGTTCAGGGTTACCCGCTCCCTGCTTCATCCGGGAGTGCGGCAGGATCCCTTGGAAGGCAGGGTGGAGGATTTCGGACAATACCTGTATGACAAAATCGCTCAGATCCGGGGGGATCTGGACTCTGACTGGGTAGATCAGGGCAGGGTGATGAGGAACAGTCTTGAGAATATTATCTGGGAGGAGTTTGATGCTGTGACTCCCGATGATGTGGACAGGACTTTGGGGAGACTTAGTGTGGCCACATGTTTACTGGACCCGTGTCCCTCCTGGTTGGTACTGACTTCCCGGGAGGTTACACGAGGCTGGCTCCAGGGCGTCATTAATGCTTCGTTGAGTGAGGGTCACTTCCCCGCCGCCCTGAAAGAGGCGGTGGTGAGGCCTCTCCTCAAGAAGCCGTCCCTGGATCCAGCAATATTGGCCAACTATCGTCCTGTCTCCAAGCGAAGGTTGTTGAGAGTGTGGTCGCACAACAGTTTCCGCAATTCCTGGAGGAAACATCTTATCTAGATCCGCTCCAGTCGGGTTTCAGGCCTGGGCACAGCACGGAAATGGCATTGGTCGCGTTGGTTGATGATCTCTGGAGGGCTCGGGACAGGGGTTGTTCCTCTGTTCTGGTCCTATTAGACCTCTCAGTGGCTTTTGATACCATCGACCATGGTATCATGCTGCACCGGCTGGAAGAGTTGGGGGTGGGAGGCACCGTGTTGCGGTGGTTCTCCTCCTTTCTCTCTGACTGGTCGCAGTTTGTGTTGGCAGGGGGGCAGAGGTCGACCTCGAGGCCTCTCATTTGTGGAGTGCTGCAGGGATCGGTCCTCTCGCCCCTTCTGTTCAACATTTATGTGAAGCCGCTGGGTGAGATCATCCGTGGCTTTGGGGTGAGATACCACCAGTACGCTGATGATACCCAGCTGTACATCTCCACCCCAGGCCAC
Organism: Arizona elegans; assembly: GCA_022577455.1. Lineage (NCBI taxonomy): Eukaryota > Metazoa > Chordata > Lepidosauria > Squamata > Colubridae > Arizona > Arizona elegans. The sequence continues at coordinate 48,738,650 of JAKOOJ010000006.1, read as the reverse complement.
CCCAACGATGCCCTTGAAGTGATGTCCCAGTGCCTGGAGGCTGTACGGGTCTGGATGGGGAGGAACAGGCTCAAGCTCAACCCTTCCAAGACTGAGTGGCTGTGGCTCCCGGCATCCCGATATAGTCAGTTGACTCCATCACTGACTATTGGGGGCGAATCATTGGCCCCCACAGAGAGGGCTCGCAATCTGGGAGTCCTCCTGGATACACAGCTGTCCTTGGAGGAACATCTGACGGCTGTAACCAGGGTGACCTTTTGTCAGGTTCGCCTGATTCGCCAGTTGTGACCCTTTCTTGATCGGGATTCCCTGTGCACAGTCACTCATGCCCTCGTCACCTCTCGCCTTGACTACTGCAACACTCTCTACATGGGGCTCCCCTTGAGGAGCACCCGGAGGCTCCAGCTGGTCCAGAATGCAGCAGCGCGGGTAGTGACGGGAGCAGCATGGTGCTCCCATGTAACACCGCTCCTGCGCGAGCTGCACTGGCTCCCGGTGGTCTTCCGGGTGCGCTTCAAGGTGCTGGTTATCACCTTCAAAGCGCTCCATGGCATAGGGCCTAGCTATCTTCGAGACCGCCCGCTGCTACCGACGACCTCCCATCGACCCGTGCGCTCCCACAGAGAGGGCCTCCTCAGGGTGCCATCAGCCAGACAGTGTAGGCTGGTGACCCCCAGGGGGAGAGCCTTCTCTGTGGGGGCACCTACCCTCTGGAATCAGCTCCCCCCAGAGATAAGGAGAATCCAGGACCTCAGTGCCTTCCGTCGTGCCCTTAAAACCCATTTATTTAAACAAGCCGGGCTGGTTTAAGATGAAATTTTTAACTGTTTTAAATGTTTTAAACGTTTTAATTGGTAATGAGTTTTAATTGGGCCAAATTTATATATCTTTTAATTGTTTTTTAATATTTGTCTTGCATGTCTTTTTAATTCTGGCTGTACACCGCCCTGAGTCCTCAGGGAGAAGGGCGGTATAGAAATTCAATAATAAATAAATAAATAAATAAATAAATAAATAAATAAATAAATAAATAGTTCAGAAAATAGGATTCATTTCTCAGTTAAAAATAAGGCTGAAACTAATACTTTCAAAATGAACATTCAAGTTTGTTTAAATCTAATCAAACAAATCAAAACTCACATAAATATACAAAAAAATCAAAACATTGAAATGCAAATAGCAAGAGACAAATAATAAGAACCATATACAGTCATGGCCGTAAATGTTGGCACCCCTGAAATTTTCCCAGAAAATGAAATATTTTTCACAGAAAAGTATTGCAATAACACATGTTTTGCTATACACATGTTTATTCCCTTTGTGTGTAATGGAACAAAACCAAAAAGGGGAGGAAAAAAAGCAAATTGGACACACAAAACTCCAAAAATGGGCTGGACAAAATCATTGGCACCCTTTCAAAATTGTGGATAAATAAGATTGTTTGAAGCATGTGATGTTCCTTTAAACTCACCTGGGGCAAGTAATAGGTGTGGGCAATACCAAACTCACACCTGAAAGCAGATAAAAAGGAGAGAAGTTCACTTAGTCTTTGCATTGTGTGTCTGTGTGTGCCACACTAAGCATGGACAACAGAAAGAGGAGAAGAGAACTGTCTGAGGACTTGAGAACCAAAATTGTGGAAAAATATCATCAAACTCAAGGTTACAAGTTCATCTCTAGAGATCTAGATTTGTCTTTGTCCACAGTGCGCAACATTATCAAGAAGTTTGCAACCCATGGCACTGTAGCTAATCTCCCTGGGCATGGACGGAAGAGAAAAATTGATGAAAGGTGCCAACGCAGGATAGTCCGGATGGTGGATAAGCAACCCCAAACAGGTTCCCAAGCAATTCAAGCTGTCCTGCAGGCTCAGGGAGCATCAGTGTCAGCGCGAACTATCTGTCGACATTTAAATGAAATGAAACGCTATGGCAGGAGACCCAGGAGGACCCCACTGCTGACACAGAGACATAAAAAAGCAAGACTACAGTTTGCCAACATGTACTTGAGTAAGCCAAAATCCTTCTGGGCAAATGTCTTGTGGACAGATGAGACCAAGATAGAGCTTTTTGGTAAAGCACATCATTCTAGTGTTTACCGCAAACGGAATGAGGCCTACAAAGAAAAGAACACAGTACCTACAGTGAAATATGGTGGAGGTTCATTGATGTTTTGGGGTTGTTTTGCTGCCTCTGGCACTGGGTGCCTTGAATGTGTGCAAGGCATCATGAAATCTGAGGATTACCAATGGATTTTGGGTCGCACTGTAGAGCCCAGTGTCAGAAAGCTGGGTTTGCATCGGAGATCTTGGGTCTTCCAGCAGGACAATGACCCCAAACATACATCAAAAAGCACCCAGAAATGGATGGCAACAAAGTGCTGGAAAGTTCTGAAGTGGCCAGCAATGAGTCCAGATCCCAATCCCATTGAACACCTGTGGAGAGATCTTAAAATTGCTGTTGGGAAGAGGCGCCCTTCCAATAAGAGAGACCTGGAGCAGTTTGCAAAGGAAGAGTGGTCCAAAATTCTGGGTGAGAGGTATAAGAAGCTTATTGACGGTTATCAGAAGCGACTGATTTCAGTTATTTATTCCAAAGGGTGTGTAACCAAATATTAAGTAAAGGGTGCCAATGATTTTGTCCAGCCCATTTTTGGAATTTTGTGTGACATTATGTCCAATTTGCTTTTTTTCCTCCCCTTTTTGGTTTTGTTCCATTACACACAAAGGGAATAAACATGTGTATAGCAAAACATGTGTTACTGCAATACTTTTCTGTGAGAAATACTTCATTTTCTGGAAAAATTTCAGGGGTGCCAACATTTACGGCCATGACTGTATGTAGTTAAAATAGTTAATTGGTGCAAGTTTTCATGCCACTTTTTGAAATCTCTAGAAATCGCCTTCTATTTCAGATCTGTTAGCATATCTTTTATCAATATATAGGCAGCTATGCTTGTGATTATATTTAGTGGTCATTTTTAGAAAATATTTTACGAAAAAGATTCCATAAATATGATTTAGATTAAGTTTTGTAATAAGTTGTTTAAAATTATCCTCGATGACAATATTTATTTCATAGCACATAGCTATAACTTTTGGAAGTAAGCTGCAAGCTTTGGAAATCAATAGCAAGCATAAGATATTCCTATAAATAACAAACCATTTTTAAACTTCAGTATGACTTTTTTTTTTTTTGCTTCTTCCAATTAGTAACTTTAAATTTAAATATGTAGCAATAAAAAGTAAAAATAAAGTCAGTTAAAAGAAATGAACAGTATTTAGATCAGTTGCTATTACCACAGGGGCGGGTTTCAAAACCTGTTGCTACTGGTTCATTTCGTGGGCGCACACATACTCATGTGCATGTGTGACACTTCTGTGCATGTGCAGAAGCGTCCGGGCAAGTGGGCGGAGCCTCCCGCCGCCACTGCTCGTTTGCCCGATCCAGGGTGAACCAGTAGCAACCCACCACTGTATTACCAGTACCCTATGCAAGTTTTACAGTGAAACCATTATGAGGAATTCCATTACATGAAAGTTGCTATGGGGACCTTCAATGTGACTGCAGTGCAAGGAGTGTGGATGAAAATTATTTAATCTTGTAACACATTGACAAATTCACTACCACAATTTCAGTTGGAAAACTATAAATAAGTATAGATCAAGCCATATCCAAAATTGCAGAGAGTTCTTAGAAGCGAAGTATAAAACTCAGATGAATCAGCTAATGGTAGAGACAATAAGATAAACTTCATCTACAAAACATTCAAGAAAAGAAGCAACTGAAGACCAAGAAAAAAGACAGATAGACATAAACACATATTTCTTTTTTTTTTATTGAAAAGTTTTACAAAAAATAAAAATGTTCTTCCCCCCATATTCCCCCCACCCTTTCCCTCTCCTCATCCCACCCTCTCCCCCAGACTTCCCAGAGCAAAATACAAGGTATTTCATTTAACAATCATAAACTAGATTAACCTACTTATCCTCAGACTACTAACTCCCCCCCTGAAACCTTAACTCCACTATAGATAACAAAATACTTCTAATACTTAACGTTCAATCATAAGCTATATGATATTTTCTGGTCTGATACTTATTTTGAATATAATCAATCCATCTTCTCCATTCTGATACATATCTTTCTTGTGTATAGTCCTTCAAGTACGCTGAAATTTTCGCCATTTCTGCTAGGTCCGTTACTTTCAATATCCACTCTTCAAATAGTAGGCAAAGAGTCCTTCTTCCAATATTGTGCTACCAACAGCCTAGCTGCTGATATTAGATTCAAAATCAATTTAGTCTCTAATACTGTACAGTCCATAGTTATACCCAGTAGGAACAATTGAGAAGTAAATTTCAACCTTCTTTTCAAAATATTCTGCATCACCCACCAAATTTTTATCCAAAATGCCTTGATTTTCTTACAGGTCCACCATATATGATAATAGGTTGCATCATTACATTCACATCTCCAACATTTAGCTTGCAAATTAGAGTACATACATGATAATTTTTTAGGATCTAAGTGCCATCTATAAAACATTTTATAAAAATTCTCTCTCAAATTTTGTGCTTGCGTAAATTTAACATTTTCCTGACTCGATGCGCTGCCAATCCTACTTCTGGGAGCTTGATTGATGATTGGGTATACTGAGTGCCTATCAAAGTTTCTGCAGCCTTGGTACTGCCCTTGTGATGTTAACCCTTCAGTCTTTTTCATTCAGTGGAAGGGATTACACCTGAGTGCCTTATTCTCTCCATAGAATTTTCTTTTTCTTTTTCTCAGCTTTAGCTTTCTCTTTGGATTTCGTTTTTCTCTGTGTCCTGGATACAGTCTAGTGAGGAGATTACTGGAAGCCCTCAGGAGCAGCGGTATTCGGCTCTTCTGATAGATTGCCGATCCGCCATTTTCTGTGCCCGTTCTGACAGCCTGAGGCGCGAGCGGTGGTTTCGGTCAGAAATTAAACTGCCGAGCCAGCCCGCCTTGTCCGATCGCCAGAAACAGCTGAGAGGCGCTTTTTAAAGCAGCCCCGCTGTTGGATTTCAAGTTTTGCCGCTTTTGAAGTGTCGGAGCCCCGGTCCGATGGTCTGTGAGTACGGCCGGTGGTATAGCGTGTCTCGAAGAAATGGCGCGGTGCCTTTTCACTCCCCGGGGGTGCTGTTGGTGGTCTTGCTGATTCGTGAGGGAATGGATCAGCCTCCACGAATATATTTTTGGTGCTATGGGCGTTCGTTTGCAGGGTCCCTGCTGACTAGTAGCATACCCTCCTGATTAAGGATGGTGTCATAATAGCTGTGTTTCCCGTCATTTTGTTTTTCAAAGGACTGCACTTTATTAATTTCTTGCTTGTATTTTTGTGGTTGTGGGACACTGGTGTTTGTTCCCACCAATTATATTGTGGCATTATGATAACTTGGGGACTAACTCTATTGTTTTCTTTCTCCTTCTGAGGTGTGGCATAGCTGCCCTTTCTTTCCAGAAGTTCTCCTCCGGTCGCCATCTTGCTGAGACCTCCACAGACAGTTGCCTGACAAACTGCTGCGTGGCCTGCTAACAGATTTTGCAGCCACCGTTCCTTTGATGCTCTTCTGACTACCTGATGATTCATTGGCAGAAGGGAAGTGTTTATTTCTAGTTTCTTCTATTAATTCATCTTTATATACATATATTTCTATATTTTTATAAAAAAAACGAACAAATTTAATTAATTCATTATCACTACCAACAATTAATCAACTGAATTTTGATCTTGGAAATTAGAGTTAATTGATTTATATTTTTATATTAAAAAACAAACAAACAAAAAGAGGAAATTAAAGACAAACCTCAAGTTAATTGCCATCCTCTTTCTGAGCATAATTACAGAACTCATTGATTAACAAGCCTGTTTGCTACCTTTATTGGGAGTTATGGCCGATTCCCCTATGTCATCAGATATTGAAAGGGAGACTTCCCCTTGCAGGGCTCCCTCTCCCAAGCCTGCTGGTAAAAGAATGGCCAAAACCAGGGGTGTAGTTAAAGCAGTCACAAAGCCTGTTCCAGCCAAAGCTGTTGTTGACAAGCAAGCTGCCAGGTTGCATAATGCTCTTGAAAAACAGTTTAACAAGGCTCAGGCTGCCTTGCAGTCTGGAGAACCTTCTGTTCCACATAACAACGATACTCTGGCCCAGTCCTCTGGCCATCCTATGTCTGATACTTCTGAGACTATTTTGCCTGCTTGGCCACAAGGCGACATTATCCTTGTGCCTCATGACCACGAACTGATTTGTGCACAGGGTGATCAGGTCCTACAACCATCCCCGGTGCAGTTGCCATCTGGGGCTCCAGATCCCGTCGCCGGGCCTTCCACGTCTCAACCTAAGCTGATGACTACCCCTGTGTCTGGTCAAGTTTTTGATTTTCAAGCTATGCTTTCTCAAGCATTTAGCAATTTTCTGCAAACCACGTTTCAGCATTCTTCCATGCAGCTTCTAACTGTGGCTTCATCAGGACCAGTGCGCTCTGCGTCTGCACTTCAACCTTCTACTTCTAAATCTGTGTCTGCTGCCCATGGCTTAGAAGGGTCTGATTATGAGGAGGATTTTTTTGATGACTTTGAGATGTCTGAGGATGATGAGCCTTTATCTGACAGGCCTCCATTTCCAGGGCTCTTCAAGCCTGCTCTTTTTTCTTCATTGTTGCGTAAGGCCAAGGCGGCCACTAATATGGGCAAAGTCATTGACCCTCCTTCTTCACAGGACCAACCATCTGTGTCTGATGCCTTGTTTAAAATGCCTCAACCTGAGCACGATTTTATCCCCTTTCCGGATTTGTTTGCTCAGGTGATTCAGCGCCCTTGGGAACGTCCCGGATCCTTAGCTGGCCCGTCAGGCCATGACAAGCGGATGTATTGTGCCACTCCAGACCTTGAGTCCTTGCTGCAGTTGCTGTCCATAGATGAACCTGTGGCTAGTCTCGTATCTTCTTCGGTTCTGGCTGGTGATGTCGGGGATGGACTGCGAATGGAGGACAAGCAGGCTGAACTATCATGTAGAAAAATGCATCAAGAGGCTGCATGGGCAATTCGAGCGGCTACTGCCGCTTCATTTTTTAATAGGGCATCTCTTATATGGCTTCGCCAATTACAAGACAGGGTGCCCCCAGAGGAGGCCAGAATACAGCAAGATATCACCAAACTGCTGGCTGCTGCTGAATTTGCGGCAGACGCTTCCTTGGATGCAGCGAAGTTCGCTTCACAGGCCCTCACTTCATCTGTTGTTTCTCGCCGCTTATTGTGGCTCAGACATTGGTGTGCTGACAATAAGTCCAAGTGGAGACTCACTACTGCTCCTTTCAAAGGCTCTTCGCTTTTTGGGTCGGCTTTGGACTCCATCCTTGTAGAGGGACGCGACAAAAGGAAGGTGCTTCCCACGTCTTTTAGGAGACTGGATTGAAGAGCTTCTCCGTATGGCCGGCAGTCCTTTCGGGCCGATTCCAGCTCTGGCGGATCCTATTACAACCGATCCTACAATCAGGGATCTTTCTCTTCGGCAGGTAGGCCTTCCTTTCGTGACCGAGGAAGACGCCAGACCGCCTTCCGTAGACCCTTCCGTGGTTCTGGGTCGAGAGTTTTTCGCCGAGGCAAATGACTTCCTGCCTCTCGTTCCGGTGGGGGGCCGTCTTCAGGCATTTTACCATCAATGGGAGTCCACTTCCACAGATGCCTGGATTCTCCACACTGTCACACATGGCCTCAAACTGGAGTTCCTCTCCTCCCCGCCGGATCGTTTCCTTCCATGTCCATCGTCAGAGAATCCTCTGAAACGTCAACTTATGTTACTCGATATTCAACACTTGTTAGAAATAAGAGCCATAGAGCCAGTTCCCAACAACCAACTTCGGACCGGCTACTATTCAATTTTCTTCCTAGTTCCCAAAAGTTCGGGGGGCTGGAGAGGTATTCTAAACCTGAAGGACCTGAATCTCTTCATTTTATATCGACATTTCAAAATGCATTCGCTTCAAACAATTCTTGCATGCATTCGACGGGGAGACCTGATGCAATCTGTGGACATCAAGGAGGCGTATCTTCACATACCAATTCACCCAGACCACAGACGATACCTCCGTTTCGCCTTCGAAGGATGCCATTTTCAATACAGGGCCATGCCGTTTGGGCTTTCATCGGCGCCCCGGACATTCACGAAAATACTGGCAGCTCTATCAGCGTCTGTCCGGGAATGCTCCATCCGCATGGTCTGTTATCTGGACGATGTGTTGATCCTGTCATCATCCGAGCCTCAAGCAGACAGCGACAGGCAGCTGGTCCTTCAGGCTCTACGGTGCCACGGTTTTGTTCTGAACCTTCCAAAGAGCCAGTTGATTCCAACATCTCATATTCTTCATCTGGGATCTGTTATAGATTCCCTTCAAGGAATGGTCTTCCTATCCCCAGATCGTCAAGCGAGTATCAGGGTCCAAGTTCGACAAGTGATTCTCCAACCAAAAGTGACTGTTCCGCTACTTTCCCAATTGTTGGGAAAGTTCATCTCATGCATTCAGATTGTGCCGTGGGCTTGTCGTCATTTTCGCCTTCTTCAATGGTTCCTCCTGCCATTTCAAAGGACGGGACAGGCAGACTCTTTACTCAAAGTCACAGTTCCGGGCACAGTCAAGACATCGCTGCTCTGGTGGGAATCCACAGCTCTGCAATGTGGGACTGTTTTTCTGGAACCTCCTCATGTCACCGTAACGATGGATGCCAGCCTTCGGGGTTGGGGGGCCCATCTGGACTCACACATTGCACAGGGCACTTGGGCTCCGTCCGACCTATGGCACAGTATCAACTTCTTGGAACTCCGTGTGGTTTGACTTGCTCTTCTGGCCTTCCAGCCTCATGTGTCCAACAAACACATCCTGATTCTGATGGACAATGTGACCACGAAGGCGCATGTCAACAGACAAGGGGGCACGCGCTCCAGAGTTCTGATGGCAGAGACGGAGCGACTGATGGCTTGGGCAGAAGCCAATGTTCTTTCTATAAAAGCAGAACACATCTCAAGCACCAGCAACCTGCAGGCTGATTACCTCAGCAGGGAACACCTGGATCCCTCAGAGTGGCAACTACATCCCCGCCTGTTTCACAGCCTCACCCTCAGGTTCGGGACTCCAATTATGGACCTATTTGCGTCTCCTTGAAACGCCCAGCTTCCCAGATATTTCACCAGATTCCCGTCTCCATCCGCAGAAGTCATGATGCTCTGTGCTGCCCATGGCCGAAAGGCCTAGTGTATGCCTTTCCTCCAATTCCAATTCTGCCATGGCTCATCCGAAAGATACTATTGGAAAAGGCCAAGATTCTGCTGGTAGCGCCTTACTGGCTGAGGAGGCCGTGGTTCGCCGATCTGAAGGGCCTGTCGATGAGTCCACCTTGGCGAATCCCCAAAGACTAGTTGATACTTCTGCAAGGCATCGTTCAACATCCAGATCCAGACTTGTTAAAGTTGACCGTCTGGCACTTGAACGCATCATCCTAAAGAAGGATGATATACCATCGAATATCATTTCAATGATTCAGGCAGCTAGGCGTCCTTCAACTATTTGAATTTATAACGCTTCTTGGTCCTCCTTTGCCAGATGGTGTTCTACCAAGCTTGTAGACCCCACTTCACCAACAATTTCGGAAATTTTACAGTTTCTTCAATCGGGTCTGGACAAAGGTTTGGCCCCTTCTACTCTACGACGGCAAGTGGCGGCCTTGGCCACTGTGTTAACTGCTGAAGGTCGTCAACCTCTAGCTCAAAATTCCAGAATTAGGGCATTTTTGAGAGGAGCTGTCAACTTGTCTCCTCCGGTGATTCACCGTTTTCCGACTTGGAATCTGACGTTAGTTTTGCAGGCTCTTACGTCTGACCCTTTTGAGCCCTTGGCTTCTGCCTCTTTACATTTTTTGACCTTAAAAATGGCTTTTCTTCTGGCAATAACTTCGGCTAGGAGGGTTTCAGAGATTGCTGTTCTGTCTATTCGCCCAGACCTCTGTGTGTTTTTCCCTGATAGAGTAGTTCTCCGACTAGATCCGGCCTTCGTACCCAAAGTTAACTCAAAATTTCATAGAAGTCAAGAAATTACGCTCCCTAATTTCTGTCCTGACCCCCAACATCCTTTAGAGAGACAGTGGCATACCTTAGACGTCTGTAGGGCCTTACGGTGTTATATTAAGCGCACTGCTTCTTTTAGAAGGACAGAAGCCTTGCTGGTGTCTTTTTTACCAGCTTCCATGGGACAGAAAGTCTCTTCTCATACTGTAGGTCGGTGGCTAAAAGCTTGTATCTCAACTGTTTACCATTTACAGGGCAGGGCTGTGCCTGGTGGCGTTGTCCCCCATTCCACTCGAAGTGCCGCTACCTCAGCGGCTTGGGCCTCACAAGCGTCTGTGGATGACATTTGTAAGGCGGCGACGTGGTCGTCTTTGTCTTCCTTTGTTAGCCATTATCGTTTAGACGCCTTTGCTTCTGCTGATGCTGCCTTTGGCAGACGAGTTTTACAATCTGTAATATCCACCCAGGGACAGCCAGTGGCTCGACTCCTCCCAGACAATGAGTAAACTTGGGTATGTCCCAGAAGTAGGATTGGCGGCGCATCGAGTCAGGAAAATGGACGTTGTCCTACCTGAACGTCCCTTTTATGCTCGATGTGCTGCCAATCCGGCCCACCCGTTTGTCGATCATGGCTGCTGTGGGTGGTGTGTTTTTTTCTTTTGTTTCCTTTTCTGCAGCGTTGCTTCTGTGATCCTGCTTTTGGATTATTCCGAGCATGGGTCGGTGTCGTCCTCATTATCTGCTTCGTGAAAAAGACTGAAGGGTTAACGTCACAAGGGGTGGTACCAAGGCTGCAGAAACTTTGATAGGCACTCAGTACACCCAATCATCAATCAAGCTCCCAGAAGTAGGATTGGCAGAGCATCGAGCATAAAAGAGACGTTCAAGTAGGACAACGTTCATTTCTGACCCAAATCTTTTCCCACGTTTCCATCATCACTGGTTCCTGAAAGTTTTGTGCCCATTTTATCATACAATCCTTAACCAATTCCGTTTCTGAATCTATTTCCAATAATGCATTATACAACCTTTTAATATGCATCTGGCTTTGATCTCATATTTCTTTATCGCGCACACATTAACCAATACCCAGATAAGCAGGAACCAGTTTCAGATAAAGAAGAACAATACCTCATCAGAAAGGTAATCAAGGAGGAAACAGCACACCAATCAAAACTGGTAACACAGTCTATATGAAAATTCCACTCTTATGCACTGATGAAGTTAACTAGCCTGGTAAGGAAAAGCCTGCAGGAAGAGAAGCAAGTTCAATGCACGAAGAACTCAACAACATAGTAACTTTTTTACAAAAATGATCCAAACATTTTCTCACCCATCCCATTTTAAGTGAACCTGAAATGACTTAAAAACCATACCAAGTAAGATAGAATATAGTCATTCTTTGCTGCTCCTCAGAGTTTGTGGGTATGGGTGTGATGCTTAGTTTGTTAAACAAACATTAGGTTTTTTTTCAGAATAATTTTTATTAAAACTAACACAAACTAATAAACAGTAGGTAAGGAAAAAGACAAGGAAATAAAAGAAAAAGCAGTAACTACAAGAAAGGGGGAAAAGTTTAAAAAATATAAAGAAGTGGCTTCTGATAATCTTCACAGCAGTTGCAAGTACAGTGGTGCCTTGTACTCATCATTAATTGTGTAAGGTCCCAAAATATACTTGAGTCACCAGAATGCCAAAGAGAGAGACTCAAGACGAGGCTTGCAAAAAAAGCAGATTTTATTTATGGCCAAAAACAAAATACTGGTGGAACTATATCCAGAACATACAGATACAATGCATGCGAGGAGATAGCCACACCTTGGAGAAGGTATCGCGTCCTTTTACACCCTCAGAAACGTCAGCTTAGTACCCAATTCTAGCCTCCTAATTTAGGTTTGTTGCCCTGCAAGGGGGAATAGAAACTTCCCAATTAGTCATCCTTGAGCATTCCTTTGTTTACTCAATTGGCCATTTGGCCCCCTGGTTTTGCAGGACAGGAGTTTATCCAGATCAAACATAAATTAGGGCTGAGGTGTAAATTATCCCTTGGAGATATGTACCATGCTCTTAGATGGCACAAGAAAATACAGGGAGAAGATTGATATGGGTTCAGGTCAAATGGCAGGGACATATGTTTGACAAATACCAGATACATTACAGAGACCTAATAACAGAATATGTTTGTTACAGGAGTTACAAATATAAAGACATAATATGTGTGATACAAATACAAAGGCATATATGTATTACAGGAACCTAATGGTTACAGAATCTAGTATACCAGTATATCATATTCTAGTATTATTTATTATATCCTTATTATTGTTTCCCTTTCAATTGGTTCTGGGAGATGCGATGAATACCAAAACCAATGAGTACCAAATAAAATTTTCCCATAAGGAATAATGCAGTGAGTCACAAGGCAGCCGACAGCAACAAGTTCTAGCTTGTTGTTGAGTACCAAGCAAACAGTAGTAGAGGGACAAATTTTTTGTGTCAAAATACATCGAGTACCAAATTCGATGAGTTTCGAAGCAGTTGAGTACCACTGCACAAATATATTTTGACCCCTTTCTAAAGTTAATCATATTTCTCTTTCTATGATCTGTCCTGTCCAATCATCAAAACCATAAGTAATGTTCATTTTTACTCAAAAAGTCATAAGAAGCTTCCAGACAGCAATAAACGTAGATAATATTTTTTTTCTAATCAAAGAAATTGATTTATCTATTTCAGGAAATCTGTCAACTGCATTAACCATTCCTCCATAGTGGGTAGCATCAAATCTTTCCATCTTTGTGCATATAATAATCTCATTATAATCTCAAATAATTTTCCACAGCTTTTTTCTAACTGCTTATTCACTAATCCTAAAAGGAAAAGTTCTGACTTTAATTGAATATTAATCTTTAAAATCCTCAACTTCAAAGTATGTGTTTGGATCAGTGGTGGGTTCCTCCTGGTTCGGCCCGGTTCTTAACATAATTATTTTGAAATAACATACAATTCATATTTCTCATAGTAATGAAATATTTTACTGTTAGTTTTCTTTTCTAATTAGTTTCCTTCATCACCTCCATTTGATCTACTGGTTTCATGTTTTTTGCTAACATCTTTGTCTTCTGGTTATTAATTTTGAAACCAGTCATTTAATTTTCTCATTAATGCTTCTACTCCTTCTAATGGCTCTTCCAATATTAACACCAAATTGTCTGCAAATGCCCTTGAGTTTCTTTTTTAAATTATATCTCCAATAGTTGTCCAAAAGGTGCTGCTTTTTTCCCCCGGAGGCAACTGGACTTTCTTGTTTTTTCTTTTGAAGAGATTTCACTTCTCATCCAAGATGCTTCTTCAGCTCTGACAGAAGCTGGAGGCAACTGGACTTTCTTGTTTATATTACAGTGCTTACAGCCCCCTCTAAGGTTTACAGAGTCAGCATCTTGCCCCCAACAGTTTGGGTCATCATTTTATGGACCTCAGAAGGATGGAAGGCTGAATCAACCATGAGCCTGGTGAGATTTGAACTGCCAAATTTCAGGCAGCTAGCAGTCAGCAAAAGTAGCCTGCAGTACTCCACTCTAACCACTGTGCCACCGTGGCTTATGCAAAGGATGCAAATTACCAACTGTCTGCAAGGAATATAAATCTTTCTATTCCTAGCTATCCTGTCAGAGCTGAAGAAGCTTCTTGGATGAGAAGTGAAACGTCTTCCAAAAAAAAACCAAACCCCAAGAAAGTCCAGTTGCCTCCTGAAAAAAAGCACCTTTGGGACAACCATGACCTAGATGACTGAGAATCTCTACAGACTTTCATGCCTTACATAATTCTCTGATCTTGTTTCATATTTTTATTCAATACCTCAAGAACCAAAATAAACAAAAGTGAAAAGAGTGGCCATCCTGTCTTGTCCCCCTTTGAATCTCACAAGGTTTTGTTAGTTTTCCATTAATAATTATATGTGCTATCTGAGAAATATAAATTAGCCTTGCCCATTTCAAATTATCTCCAAAGTTCATATGTTCCAGAAATCTAAACAAAAAATCCAGTTCAGATTGTCAAAGATCTATGCATCTAATAATACCAATTTAGCTTGTTTGTCATTATGCTGCTCCAAATATTTCAAAATATTCAAAATACTTCTAATATTATGTCATAGTTGTCCTTTATGTAGAAACTCGCATTGATCTTCATGAATAAATGACATTTTTAAAATTCTTCTTCTTGTTTTTAATCTCATCCAATGCTATTGGCATTTTCTCTTTTAATTCATTACTGATATATAAAATTACTTTTTATTAAAGCTTCCCTTTCTTCTCACTTCTCAATCTTTATTAACATTATTCTCAAAAAATTCCTTTAACATTGTTTTATAATTCTTCATCACCATTTCAGTGGTGGGTTGCCCCCGGTTCTCACCGGTTCTATAGAACCAGTAGTAAAACTGGCGGGAGGCTCCGCCCACTGACCCCAACGTTATCAAAATGTTTCTGCACATGCAAAGTGAGTGCACGCAGCCCTATTGCGAACCGGTAGTAAAGGTAGGTAGAACCCACCCTTGCACCATTTACAATAACATTTAGTCTTCACCTAAAAGTCCCTTTTTTCCTTTTAAAAGTTAGAATCACTGGAGTTTGAACTGACAATGTCTTTGGTAATATCTCCTATAAAAAACTGGGTGGGCACATTTCAATGAGGGGGACCCCCCCTCCTGGCCCAACCAGGTCTCCGTAATACCCACCAGGTCCACTCCCCCACTCCTGAACAAGATCACAAATGAGGGGGTCTTTATTTACCACGGACCTGGCATTGCATAGCATCAGCCGAAGGCCCAGGGCCTGAGGGTCTGTGCAACCTGGGGAACAAGAGGAGCATTGGAGGCCGGAGTGCACCACCGCTCGAAGACAGCGAGCGCGCACTCCCATAACATATGGCCCCCTGCTCCCGCCATATCTGCCCCTCCCACCCACAGTACTGATATAGTGTCCATCAACAACACAAGCTCTAACCCCCTCCTTGACCCCGATTCCCGCACCTCCCATGCCGCACTCCTCAGCCAGACCAGGCCCCCTCTCCCGTGGGTTCTCCCCCATACCCACACAGCCCATCTCCCTTCCAGAACCCTTTAAAATCTTGTTAAAAAACTTCCCCAAAAAACCCCACAGCCCCCTCCTAGCAACATGCCATCTCTCAGGATTCCAAAATCCGTCATCAAGATAGGCCCTCGATAGAGTGGAGGGCCAAACCTGTGAGAGAGAGGAGTCTCGCAGGGCAAGGAGCTCAGACACTGAATACATCTGATCATTAGCGTGAAAATAATCCGTGGTCAGGGGACCACCATGATGTTATAAGTCCACAGTGGAAAAGTTCCAATCCATGGCACAAGCACTGGACTCCATTGCCCTCTCACAGCAGTGGAGGGGAGATACATGCCATTTGACACCCAGAAATTTCTTGGCCCAACCGTCCTCTCACGAAGGCCAACCAGTTGAAATAATCTTAAAATTGATGGAAACCGGTAGTGAAGGGCACCCATACACCAATTCCCTCCGGACTTGTGTCCCCAGATCCCATTCCCCATACGGGTTAGGAGAAGTCCAAAAAGCCTAGTCCTCCAGCTCATAGGCAGGATTTAGTTCAGGAAGAATCTTGCAGCAGTGGAAATTCAGAGAGGACATGTTGGAATTGGGAGAAGTAGGAGTAACTCAGCAGGCCAGGATAGGCGGGGTAGCTATGACCATACTAAGGCCTAATAGGCCTAAACTTGATCAAAAGACAAGGGGGAGGGGAGAGTACAGGCAGCAAAGTATCCATAGTCATTTTCTGGCCCCCCTCAACCCCTCAGCCCCTCAGAACTTCCAACTGATGACAGTGCTCCCCAACTCTGCCCCCTCCAGCTCACCATGGAGGTCTCTGGGTCCACACAGGGGCAGCCCTTCTCCCTAAGGGTCAAGCACCCTTCAGCCGTCCAGGAAAATCCTGTTTGAAGACTGCAAAGTATCCCACGCCATCTCATTCGATCTACAAGGTCTTTAGGTAGCCGCCCTGGCCCCAACCGCCGTCCCCGTGACCATCGTCGCGACCACCATTGACGACGACAACACTGCCGCCGCTGGCCCTCTTGACGTCTTTCCCGAGGCATCCAGGGGCATGGGAAACTCCGCGGGAGTGCTCCGGTGTCGCCATCGTTGGACGTCGCCACCGCCGCCCCGCTGGCCGCCAGTAAGGGCGGAAAACAGCCACAGCCACCCGACAGGCCGCGCCCACCGTTTCACACCGTCTCCTACTGTCTCCACCAAACACCATCCTCCTCAGAGCTGTGGTGTCCCGGAGAGCTGAAAAAGCTCTCAAAATGCTCAGTAGACACTCCTCTTCCTGGGCAGGGGGCCATAGATGATCAGACTGCCCCTCCCCGAAGCCCCCCTAGGCCAGGACATCACCCTGAAGCTCAGCGACCTAGCGATGAAGTGCCATATTGGACATGTGCAGAACTGTCCAAGGGTCACCACTTGTTTTAACAACAATGAAGATAGTTCAGCTGATCTGATATTGTTATCAGTTGTATTGTTTGTTTACTTTTCCCTTTTAAAACTAAACAAAAATGCTTAGAAGAAAAATACTGGTTGTTGGTTAATTTTCAAGTAGTGAAAAAATAAATGATGGCATTTATTAATATCTTTTAAACTAATAGCTTTGACCTGATTTAAACTTCCAGGAAAGTAAGGACTCCTGGTACTATTTATGAACATGTCACATTAAGTGTTACTATAATTTTAGAAGTATAATTTTATTTATGTTAAAATCCATCTTCAAAATGTAACAGGCAGAAGGAAGGGGAACAAGCAGCTTTTATTTTTCTCCAAATTATCATGCACGAGCCTTCTCCAACTTGACATCTTCCAGATGTGTGGGGACTGCAATGCCCTGAATGCTTTTATAGCAAACCAGACTTTTCTTGCACCTGGATTGACCTAGCAGGATAATTATTTGGGAAAACAGAATAGCAGAGTTGGAAGGGACCTTGGAGGTCTTCTAGTCCGACCCCCTGCTTAGGCAGGAAGCCCTACACCACTTCAGACCAATGGTTATCCAATATCTTCTTAAAAACTTCCAGTGTTGGAGCATTCACAACTTCTGGAGGCAAGTTGTTCTACTGATTAATTGTTCTAACTGTGTCAGAACCATGTACCTGCCATTCTTTGGTGGAAGAAGGGGGTATTTGGATTTGTCACATTTAGTTCTCTTTCCTATGTATCCTAAGTATCCTATTTCTTGCCTGGTCTTTTTGTATAACCTTTAACTTGATTTATAACTGTTGCCTGGTGCCTAAAATGTCTGGAGAATTCTGACCTCTTGAGGAATGAGAGGGGAGGGAGGGCCATGTGGATTGCAACACCGGAAGATGGCCCTGAGAAACTCTCCTTATCTGTTTCCCAGAGTAGCCAGTACAGTAACATCTTCACACCTGCAGATTGGTGGGAATCCACATCGGACGGTGGGGAAGGATTCCTAATTTCCTTTATCCTGGATTGTATGCCCTGAAGGACCTCAGAGCCTGCTTTGAATTTTGACTTGCTTTCATCCCTTTTCAATAAAAGGTTCCTTTTGTTTTTGTTTTTAAAATAATTTTTATTCAACATTTTTAACTTTTAAATCACAATTATACTGTTAGATTGGCACAGGGAAAGGAATATGCGAGCAGCGAGTGGTCCGTTCAGCACTTTATTTAGAGGGAAACAGAACAGCCGGCTCACTTGTTGCCTCGCTGTTGACCCTTGTAGACGAGGCTCTTGTCTCTCCCGGTTCCCGCCTTGGAACCATCTGGAACTCAGCCGTCGAGTGTGCAGACTCCAGTCCAACACCTCCGGCTGGGTTCTTGGGAATCCCCGGCAGCCCCGGGGAACAATGCCTTGGCTGCTGCAACTCGCCGCTGATCAGGACTGGATGCCCGGAACCCAGTATTTATTTATTTATTTATTTATTTATTTATTTATTTATTTATTTATTGCGATTTATATGCCGCCTTTCTCCCTAGGGACTCAAGGCGGCTTACAAAATGACAACTTCAATACAAATCACAATACAATACCAAATTAAAATCAGTAACCCAATTAAAAAACAATTTAAAATTATCCCAGTGTACCCCAAACGGATCAGTTTAGTTGGCGGAAGAGCCACGTCTTCAGCTCACGACGGAAGGAAAGAAGGTCGGGGGCTGTCCTGAGCTCAGTGGGCAATCCATTCCAGAGGGTCGGGGCTCCTACAGAGAACGCCCTCCCCCTGGGGGTTGTCAGCCGACATTGTTTGGCCGACGGCACCCTGAGGAGGCCGACTCTGTGAGAGCGCACAGGACGATGGGAGAACAGCTGGAGATGGTCCTGCAAGTACCCTGGGCCTAAGCCATGTAAGTCGATGGTTCTTTTCCTTTCCACTGGTGGCTGGTTTTCGGTGCTAGAGGCGTCCGCCATCATCTGGGTCCTTGGTCTTGGTTGTCGCTGCAGCTGTTGTGGTTGTCGTTGGGTGTCCCCTCGTTCCGGTGGTGGTAATTGGCCTGCTCCACCAGTGTGGAGCGGTCCGACCTTGCCGGGGTGTTGTAGGCCTCCCTCGTCTGGGTGTTGTAGGCCTACCTCGTCGGGGTATAGTAGGTCTTCCTGGACTGGGTGTTGTAGGCCCACCTCGTCGGGGTGGCACAGGCCTACCTCGTCTGGTTGTGCTAAGCCTACCTCATTGGGGTGACGCAGGCCTACCTCATCGGGGTGGTGTAGGCCTACCTCGTCAGGTTGGTTTTTGCCGTTTCCGCCGCTTTCCCTCCACCTTTTTCGGAGCTGGTCGACATGGCATTTGACCATCTGCCCGTCTCCCAGCTCCACTTGGTATGACCTCGGGCCCATTGTTCGGCTGATTACTCCCTTCAGCCACTTCGGAGGCTCGCGGAAGTTGAGAGCATAGACCGGGTCTCCCTCGGTGAAGGTGCGCGGTGGCCGGGTTGCGCTCGCTGGTTCTTGGGGGTTGTACTGGGGGTGTAGCCGGTCCAATGGTGTCCTCAGCTTCCTCCCCATGAGTAGCTCAGCCGGACTTCTGTGCGTGGTGGCATGTGGGGTGATATGCTGTGTGAAGAGGAATTTATCAATCCTCTCCTGCCAATCCCCGGTGCCCATCTTGGTGAGAGCTTCCTTGGTGAGCCTCACCATCCTCTCAGCTTGTCCATTTCCAGCTGGCCTGTATGGGGAGATGAGGGCATGGCGGATGCCCAGCTTGGCCAGGAACGATTCCATCAGCTTGGCGGTGAACTGTGGCCCGTTGTCTGACACCAGGATGTCCGGAATGCCGAGGGTGGCGAAGAGTCTGCGCAGGGCCTGGATGGTTGCCTCGGTGGGCATTTGGATGACCTCCAGCCACTTGGAGAAGACATCCACCACGATGAGGAGGTGTTTGCCTGCCATAGGCCCTGCAAAGTCGATGTGAATGCGGGACCAGGGGGCACTAGGCGTCTCCCATTCTGTGGGTTGGGCTTGTGTTGGCGCTGGTCTGACCTCCTGGCACGGGGCGCATCTGGAAACCCATTGTTCAATGTTCTTGTCCAGGGTGGGCCACCAGACGTAGCTTCTGGCCAGTGTCTTCATCTTCACGATTCCCGGGTGCCCAATGTGAAGGCTCTCCAGGGTCCTCTTCTGCAGCGGTCATGGTATCACTACTCTGTCACCCCAGAGTAGGCAGCCCTTCATGGTTGAAAGTTCTTGCTGCTTTCTTAAGAAGGGGCTGAACTCCTCGCCCACCTTTTCTGTTGGCCAACCCCTCAGGACCCAGGACATGACTTGCCTGAGGGTCTTTTCCTTCTTCGTGTGGGCTGCTACGTCCGTGGAAGATACTGGGCACAGCAGGTCTCTGTCAATGTGGAAAAGGCTAAGGGTGGGTGCAGGGTCTTCCACCGACTCCTGCGTTGGGCACCTACTGAGGGCATCCACGTTGCTGATGGCCTTGCCAGGTCTGTGTGTGAAGGTGTATGAATACCCAGCAAGGAAAATGGCCCAGCGCATCATCCTGGGCGACATGTATGTCGGTGTTTGTTTGTCGTCTGCGAAGAGTCCGAGGAGGGGCTTATGGTCCGTGATGATTTCAAATTCCCTCCCATAGAGGTATTTGTGGAAGTGCTTGATGCCAGCCACGATGGCCAAGGCTTCCTTATCCAGCTGGCTGTAGTTGCGCTCAGCTGCCGCCAGAGTCTTAGAGAAAAAGGCGATGGGGGCTTCTATGTTGTTGGGCAATCGGTGGCTGAGGACAGCCCCAACCCCATATGGAGATGCATCGCAGGTCAATACCAGCGGAAGCGTCTCGGGATACTGTATCAGCACGCTGTCCAAGGATAGGAGCCCCTTGATGTTCTTGAATGCAGTTTCCTCGGCTCTACCCCACTTCCAAGGGGCCGCTTTTCCCAGAAGGTGATGGAGTGGCTCAGCAATTGTGGCTTTCTGTTTAAGGAAAATGCTATAGAAATTTAGCAATCCTAAGAAAGCCTGAAGCTCTGGCTTGTTTTTGGGGGCCGGAGCTTCATGAATTGCCTTGACCTTAGATTTGGTGGAGTGTATGCCAGTGCTATTTATTAAATAGCCCAGGAACTCGACCTCCTGGACCCCAATGATGCACTTGTCTCTCCTCACACGCAGACCCTTCTCTTGAAACCTCTTCAGGGTGAGCCTAAGCTGTTCCAAGAGTTGAGATATGGAGGTGCTGGAGATTAGTACATCATCAAAGCACGGCACCACCCCTGGAATGCCTTGGAGAAGGCGCTCCATCATTGATTGAAAAATGCCAGGGGCTGCGCTGACTCCAAATTGGAGGCGGTTGCATTTAAATGCGCCCCGGTGGGTGACAATAGTCTGAGACTCCACAGTTTTTTCGTCAACTGGCAGTTGCTGGTAAGCCTGGGCCAGGTCCAGTTTTGCAAATATGGTCCCACTCCCGAGTGAATGCAACAGATGTTGCACCACTGGGACTGGGTATGCGCTCTGCTGCAATGCCCGGTTAATGGTGCATTTAGAACTTAAAAAGCACTTGAAAGAATTTTTTGAAATAAACTTGAATAAAGGTACCCCAATTGAAATTGTGTGGGATGCGAGTAAAGCTTATATGAGAGGGGTGCTCATTTATATGAACTCTAAACATAGATTGATTCGACAAAAGAAAAGATCTGAATTGGAAGTAGAAATAAAGAACAAAGAACAGTTACTTATTAAAAACCCAACAGGTGACAGAATACGTGGTGTTATAAAACTTTTGAAAGACCAATTTCAAATGCTTATGGCGGAACAAGTTGCAACAAACTTACAATATGCGAAGCATAATACATTTTGTAATGCCAATAAGCCGGGCAGATGGTTGGCCTATACATTAAGGAAAAAGCAGAGTGTACGGACTATTGATAGTATTGATACTGGAGGGAAAGAAATCTTTCAACAAAAATTAATTAAAGAAGCTTTTGTGGACTATTATACCAAATTATATGCTAAAGATGTTGTGCAGAATGGACTTATAGAAAAATACTTAGATAATAAAAGAGTTACAAAAATTACTGACCAACAAAAGGAAAGAATGAATTAGCCTATAACAGATGAGGAGATAATAGCAGCAATTAAACAATTAAAAACAGCTAAAGCTCCTGGAATGGATGGTTTGACTGCAGTGTATTATAAAACCTTGCAAGCAGAAATGGTGGAACAACTTAGAGATTTATTTTGTAATATTCAACAAGGGGGTAAAATACCCCCATCATGGACAACAGCTTATATTTCTTTGATACCAAAAGAGCAAGCAGGTCCTAAAAAACCGGAGAATTATTGACCAATATCTCTTCTGAATACTGATTATAAAATTTATGCAAAAGTACTAGCCAACAGGTTGATGCCAGTAATCCAAAAGGTGATTCATGATGACCAAGCGGGATTTATCGAGGGTAGATACATGAAGGACAATGTAAGGCAAGTAATAGACTTATTGGAATATCTTGAGAAGAATAAACAGATCCCTGCAGTGCTGGTCTTCTTGGATGCAGAGAAGGCCTTTGATAGAGTGGACTGGAACTTTCTACTAAAGACTTTAAAAAAGATGGATTTTGGGGATCAATTTATACAGGCGGTTTCAGCAATTTACCAAGAGCAAAAGGCACAGATGGAAGTTTGACAACAGAGTTTAAAATAGAAAAAGGAACAAGACAGGGATGTCCGTTGTCCCCACTGTTGTTTATTTTATCACTAGAAGTCTTGTTAAACACAATACGGGACTCTAATATCTTGAAAGGTATAATGATAAGGCAAGAGGATTACAGAATAAAGGCATTTGCAGATGATCTGGTTGTTACCCTAACACAGCCAATGGAATCATTAATCCAGATGAAGGACATTATACAAGACTATGATAAAGTTTCAGGTTTTAGACTGAACTAGAAAAAAACTAAGATGATAGTTAAAAATATGACACAAGATCGTAAACACGAGCTTGAAAGGAGGGCAGGTTTTGAGATTGTACCAAAGGTAAAATATCTAGGAGTTCAGGTTGCAGAATCAAATATGAAATTGTTTCAAAATAATTATGAGGTGTTGTGGCGAGAGGTGCAGAAAGATATGGAGACTTGGAAAAAACTGCAGCTGTCTTTACTTGGAAGAATAGCAGCAGTTAAGATGAACATTTTGCCAAGATTTCTTAATCTTCTTAATCTTCCCGGTGCTTAAAAGTGATAAACAACTAAAAGTGTTTCAAACTGGAGTGAATAAGTTTGTCTGGAACGAGAAAAAAACGAGAGTGAAATTGAAAATTATGCAAGATGTTCCAGAAAGGGGAGGCCTTAAACTTCCAAACCTACAGCTATATTATGAAGCAGCAGCTTTGACTCTAGCAAGTGATTGGTTTGGAAGGAAAAAGACTGGAATAATGAATATAGAAAGTTTTGATCTTGAATTTGGATGGCATGCTTACTTGTTTTATGACAACAAAGTGGATAAAGTATTTAAAAGCCATATACTTAGAAACTCTTTGATGAGAGTTTGGAAGAAGCACCGATACAAATGGGATTATAAAATACCGCTATGGCTGGATCTTGGTCATATTATGTGGAATACAAATATAATGTCACTCGGGGGTTTTTTATACAAAGAGGTTCTTTTTACAGATGCGGGCAGATGGCAGTTGAAGACATTACAGACACTGTTGGCTGAAGGGATTAATTTAACTTGGTTACAATATAATCAACTACAACTGAGATGGAAAGAGGACCAAAAAACTGGTATTATGTTGCATGAGGAAGAATTCGTTAGACACATTAAAGAGAAAGGTCCAATGCATATTAAAAGGCTTTATAATGTTTTGTTAGAAAGGGATTCAGAAACTGAACTGGTTAAAGATTGCATGATTAAGTGGGCACAAAATTTTGAGGAACCAGTGATGTTGGAAACATGGGAAAAAATTTGGGTTCAGAATGTTAAATTTACACAGTCGCAGAATTTGAGGGAAAATTTTTATAAAATGTTTTATAGATGGCATTTAGACCCCAAAAAATTGTCGTGTATGTACCCTAATGTTCAGCCAAAATGTTGGAGATGTGATTGTTTAGATGCTACATATTACCATGTTTGGTGGACCTGTAGGAAAGTTAAGGCTTTTTGGATAAAAATTTGGTGGGTCATGCAGAATGTCTTGAAGAAAAAAATTCAATTTTCTCCACAATTGTTTTTATTGGGTATAGTTAAGGGTTTTACATTGGGTGAAACAAAATTGATATTGTATATGATAACAGCAGCAAGATTGTTGATAGGTAAATACTGGAAAAATGAAGCTTTGCCCACGATCGAGGAATGGACTTTGAAGATGGCCAGTTTTGCAGAGATGGCGAAGATTTCAGCATATTTAAAAGATTGTTCACAAGAGACTTATGAATGGGAATGGAAAAAGTGGATAGATTATGTTCAGAACAAATATCAAACTAGGAAGTATCAAATAGCTTTTATTTGAAAATGTTATATTAAGATAGAAATATTTTTATGTAATGAAGATGAAAATTCATAAGGGGGAGGGAGGGGTTCAAGTTTTATATAAGTTTTATATAAAGGAGGTTTTTTTTTTACCTGATATGAGTATACTGTGGGGAAGTCCGGGGGGAGGGGAGGGTTAGGGTGGGTTAGGGAGGTTGGGAAGTTTGGGGTGGGTTGAGGGGGGGGGGGAAAGGGGTGAAAATGTAATTGTAAAACTTTTGCAATTAAAAAAAAATGGTGCATTTATAATCGGCGCAGGTGTGCACAGATCCATCATGCTTCAGTGGGGTCACAATGGAGGTCTCCAATGCAGCATGATCGATCGGTTCCAATATGCCTTGGGCAATCAGTTTATCCAACTGATCGTCTACCTTAGGCCGAAGTGCAAATGGAACCCTGTGAGGCTTGAGCCGAATTGGGGTGATTGAGATATCTAAATTGAAACAGATGGGTTTCTCCAAGTATTTACCTAAGCTGCCATCGAAGATGTCCTTGAACTCTTCGAGGAGCTTGTCGAGTTCATCCTGCCGAATCTGATCGATTCCTCTGATTGAGAGCCCTAGAGGCTTGAACCACTCTACTCCAAGCAGGGTCGGGCGGCTGTCCTTAACGATGGTGATGGGTACGTCGCTCTTGAAGCCGTGGTAGCTGACACTCAGTGAAGCTCTCCCCAGGACCCCGATGGGGTTTCCGCCGAAATCGACGAGCCTTGCATGAAGCGGCTGCAGTTGGCTCTTTGAGATTTGCGGTTTCAGCTTTTTGAGATGCTGCCAGTCCATAATGGAGTAGATTGAGCCCAAATCTACTTCCATGGCACATGGAGTCCCTTCCACGTGCAGAGTCACAATGAACTTTGTGGCACTGTAGTCATCAGTGTGGGCAATGGTGGTTTGGTGGCCCACTCTGCTTCACGGGTACCCATCTCCCTCGCGCCTTGGTTGATAGGACCATCTGGATGTCCTCTGTTGATCGCGGTTTTCCGGCTTGGCTTTCTCCCGGACTGGTTCTAGAGCTCTGCAGGCCTCAGCGATGTGGCCTTTTCGTTGGCAAGGGCAGCAGGTCGCATCTCTCCACCGGCATCTGGCTCTCACGTGGTCGCTGTTGCAGCTGGCACAGCTCTCCCCTCGGTTGCCATTTTGCGTGGTTTCGCGTCTTGGTGGTCTGGAGACCTTATGGACCGCCATTTCCTCATCCGATTCGGATCCCGCGGTGGATTCCTCGGATGAGGTCTGGGGAGCTTTCTTGATTCTGTGGACTGCCTTGGCTCTCCGCATCACTGCCGCTGCCACCTCTGATGTTTCTGCAGCTGTGGCCTCTTCAATCACATCTTTAAGCGAGACCTTTCTCCTGCTCAGCAACTTTCTCTGCAGGGAGATGTCCCGCATCCCAAAGACGATGCAATCTCGGATGGCATTGTCCACGTGATCAAACTTGCAGTTGGCAGCCAACTTCCGCAGTGCTGCCACGAAGTCCTTTATGGATTCGCCCTCTTGTTGATTCCGTTGGCTGAAGGTGAATCTGTTCACCATCGGTGTGCCAGTTGGGGCGTAGTGTTCCTGGAGAACGTCTTGGAGGTCACTCCACGCCATGGTCTCGATGTCCTGGGGTGCCACGAGGTCGATGGCCATCTCCAGGACTGCCGATCCGCAATGTGCAAGGAACAAGGCTCATTTGCAGTTGTCCTCCAGGTCTTCATAACTGTTGCCGGTCAGGAATTGGCGGAACCTAATCATATAGGCTTTCCACTTCTCCTGATCGGGGTTGAATGGTGCCAGCGAGATTTGTGGCGCTGCCATGGTTCTTGTGCTATCAGCTCTAAGTGACTCCAGCTCAGTGACTTGCTCTGTTGAGTCGGGCTGGGTGGCGATCGTGCCACGAGGTTCTTCACTGTATTCTTGAAATCTTTCGTCGCCAGTGTTAGATTGGCGCAGGGAAAAGAATACGCGAGCAGCGAGTGGTCCGTTCAGCACTTTTATTAGAGAGAATCAGAACAACCGACTGTGCTGCCGGGCTCGCCTTATAAAGGGAGTCGGCAGGTGAGCCGGCCAATGACAAATCTTCAAATCTCCCGCCGGTGGACTAGCCAATCCAGCGGGAATGCCCATATAAAGACATAACAGCTTCGTTTGTTGTTCTCTTCTTTGTTATTGAGGAACTCCTGCTGGATCTTTTTCTGGATTTGATGAAGGCTCAGTTGGGATAGCTACATGTTCTGAGGGTTTCCTTGACATGTTTTAGTTAGAAAAAATAGTTGCTGTTTGAAAAAAGCACTTTTGAGACAACTATGACCTGGATGACTGAGAATCTCCATATACATTTCAAAGAAAACAAATAAATAAAGGTTAATCATAACACCGGAGAAAAGCTGTAGTTTCATGATTCAAAAGCAATATATTACTTAACAAAGTAAATTTTGTTGAATCCAAGATACAAATTGTTATTTTTCTAACTGATCTGTTCTTTTTTTAGAAGACTGACTGATTTCAGGGTACTTCTCCAAGATTCATAAGTCTCTTTTTAATTCTAATTTGAAGACTAAGATGTTTAAAGTAAGAGCCAATCCAATCAAGATACAGACTGTGATTAGCAAGAAATTGGTAATAACAGAAAAAACTAAAGCTGTGTACAAGGTAAAATAAATATACATAGTTTGTGCAGGGTGTATCTGAAATAATCCTGCCTTTGTTCTACAAAAAGTGAACAATCAACAAAGGGAAATGCATGTCATTTTTATAGTCATTTCAATTACATGTGCAAATTATTGAAATGATACTTTTTTTCTCATTTCACATTTTCTATAAACCTGTTTAAAAATACAATGCATGTAAAATGGTCACAATCCCATTCCTAAAAGTCTGGGATTTTTCTGATTCAGACTTTACTTTATTTTTTGTTCAGTATAGCCTATAGTCCAGGCATCTTGGGAGAATTTCAAGTGAGAAATGCTGCTGGTTGGTATTCAAAGAACCAGCTAATATTGGAGCTTGCATAATTTGGCTATCAATAGAAAACTGCTTTCCTTCTGCTGCAAAAGTATATTTAGAAAGAATGTTGCTACTGAAAGCTCCTGATCCCATAATATTCTTAGGCAGTCAGTAACTAACCAAGTGAAAACCCACAAATCATAGTTTGCTTGGTTTTGGCTCAATCCTTATCACTTGTAAAGCACAGTTTTTGTTTAATATATTATATGAATGATACCACCATTATATATGAACCAAAACATAAAGCATATGTGGCAGGGGTGGGTTCTGCTTACCTTTACTACCGGTTCACAACGGGAAGTGCTATAAGGTGCTATAGGGTGGTATATAGCCCTAAATCCTATTGCTATTGCTAAGAAATCCTAATTAGAACATGGTGTAAGAAAAAAACAATATTTTTTCTGATAAACTTAAAATAGAATTTCATTTATATATGTTTCTATGATTTATGTTTAAACTTAGTTGTTATTTTTTATATAATTTAATGGCTAAGAATTGGAAGAATATATATATATATATATTGACTTTTCCAAAATCTTGGACTAATTTTGTATTGTAAAGGCTGGAACATTAATGAGGCAAATGCCCCTCAAAGAGAGAGAAAAAAATCACTATTCAAAAAAGTTAAAAATTAAAGTTAAAACCAGATGTGATTTGTGTACAAGCAGCACATATTAGGAGAAAAGATGTAAAACATAGTAAAATAAAGTCACAAAAAGTTGGAAGAGGAATTTATTTCAGCAGGTTTGAAGAAAAAAAAAATCTTGTTTTTTTTACATATAAACCCCCAACTATATTCAAAACTTATATAGACTGTGATTATGGCAGATACATTGTGGTACTTAATCTACAGGGGAGCTAAGATTTTGATATTGGGACTTTATGTCCCAAATTAAGAAGCCTGCCCTGGATCTGGCCTCCCTGAACAACTTTCATCCTGTCTCCAACCTTCACTTTATAGCAAAGGTTGTTGAGTCTGTGGTGGCGTACCAGCTTCCGCAATTCCTGGAGGAGACCGATTATCTGGACCCATACCAATCAGGCTTCAGGCGCGGACACAGCACGGAAACGGCATTGGTCGCCCTGATGAATGATCTCTGGCGGGCCCGGGGTGGGGGTTATTCCTCCATCCTGGTGCTACTTGATCTCTCAGGGGCTTTTGATACCATCGACCATGGTATCTTACTGCGACGTCTCGGGGGGTTGGGGGTGGGGGGCACTGTTTTACAGTGGTTCTCCTCCTACCTCTCGGGCCATACACAGTTTGTTTGGGCGAGGGGTCAGAGAACCTCCACGAGGCCCCTCACTTGTGGGGTACCACAGGGGTTGGTTCTCTCCCCCCTGCTCTTTAACATCTATATGAAGCCGCTTGGTGAGATCATTCATGGTTTCGGGGTGTGGTATCATCAGTATGCTGATGATACCCAACTTTACATCTCCACCCCGGACCAACCCAGGGATGCCCTTTCCATGATGTCTAAGTGCCTGGAGGCGGTACGAGTCTGGATGGGTAGGAACAGGCTCAGGCTCAACCCCTCCAAGACAGAGTGGCTGTGGATACCGGCGTCCCATGATCTAGCTCCCCCATCACTGTTGTTGGGAGGGGAGTGTCTTGCTCACTCAGAAAGGGTTCGTAATCTTGGCATCCTCCTTGATTCATGGCTGTCTTTAGTGGACCATCTAACGGCCGTGACAAGGGGGGCATTTGCACCTGGGGCTGCCCTTGGGGTGCACCCAGAGGCTCCAACTGGTCCAGAATGCAGCCACGCGAGTAGTTATGGGTGCATCCTGCTACTCCCATATAACACCACTATTGTGCAAGCTGCACTGGTTGCCGGTGGTCCTCTGGGTCCACTTCAAGGTGCTGGTACTCACCTATAAAGCCCTTCATGGCATGGGCCCGGAGTATTTGCAGGATCACCTCCTACCGGCCTCCCACCGCCCAGTGTGCTCACATAGGGCTGCCCTCCTCCGGGTCCCCTCAGCAGACAGTGTCGGCTGGCGGTCCCCAGGATGAGGGCGTTCTCTGTGGTTGCACTGACCCTCTGGAATGGGTTGCCCACCAGGCTCCAGACGGCCCCCGACCTCCGCACCTTCTGTGCCGACCTAAAGACATGGCTCTTTCAGCAACTTTCCTGATCTGCCATGGATTTTAAGTTGGGGATTTGGGGATTTTAATTGGTTTTAATATTATTTAATTTTTATCTATTGTTGGGTTGTTTTATTGTTGTGAGCCACCCCGAGTCCTGCGGGAGAAGGGTGGCATATAAATGTGAAAATAAATAAATAAATAAATAAATGCAAAAATAAATAAATAAATAAATAAATAAATAAATAAATAAATAAATAAATATAAAGCAATATTTTACAAAAGACTTAAGAATAAGTTTTTGGAATTTTTGAATGAACATCGGTGTCTCCTGGACACCTGGAGATTGGAATGGAATTGTTTCTCCATAAAAAGAACTTACGAGAAAAATGCCAAAATAACACACAGTTAATTAACAAAGATTTTTATTTAGTGATAATTTGGAATTTGTTGATATATTGTAAGGTCCCAGAAGTTTCCCCGAGCCACTGAGATGCCAAAGAGAGTGAGATTCAGGACAAGGCTTGCAAAAAATAACAGCTTTTATTTATGACCAAAGCAAAAGCTGGGTGACAAAACTATATCCAAAACATACAGACAAAATGCATGTAAGGAATAACCACACCCCTACGAGAGTGGCTCAGAGTATTATATACATTTTATGTCGATAGAAACAAAGTTTACCCAATCAGAGACAAAGGTTCGTTACTAACATGGTCTTTAAAGCGTTCTTTATTCAGGCCCTTGTCTACCTTATCTATGGGGCATTCCTATAGCCTTGTGTAAAGGTGGCTTCCCCCACTGCCCAAGTTGTTTATTCAGCAAAATGCTTTCAGGATTCAGAATTTATGAGGCAGGAAAACTCCCTACTCTGGTTCCATTATCTATGGGGCCTGATATTCCTGGGTAACAGTTTCTTCTATATTTTCAAGAATATTATTTATTTATTTATTTTATTGAATTTCTATACCGCCCTACTCCCAAAGGACTCAGGGCGGTGCACAGCCATGAAATAAAATACATAGATATACAAAATTTAAAATCGAATAAAATGAATTAAATAAATTTGGCTGAATTGATACCCATAATTTAAAATACCCATATTTTAAAATACATTAAAAATTTAAAATTTACACTTAAAAGGGAGAAGATTTAGGCGAGGCCAGCTTGATGAAATAAAAGCATCTTCAGCTCGCGGCGGAAGGTGCACAGATCCGGAATCCTCCGTATCTCTGGGGGGAGCTCATTCCAGATCGTTGGTACCCCCACAGAGAAGGCTCTCCCCCTAGGGGCCGACAGCCGACATTGTTTGGCCAACGGCACCTGGAGGAGCACCTCTCTGTGGGAGCGTACTGGTCGGTGGGAGGCTGTTGATGGTAGTAGGTGGTCCCGTAAGTAACCAGGTCCTAAGCCATGGAGCGCTTTAAAGGTGGTAACCAGAACCTTGAAGTGCACCCGGAAGACCACCGGAAGCCAGTGCAGCTCGCGCAGGAGAGGTGTTACATGGGAGCTCCATGTTGCTCCCATAACCACCCGCGCGGCCGCACTCTGCGCCAGTTGGAGCCTCCGGGTGCACCTCAAGGGGAGCCCCATGTAGAGAGCGTTACAATAGTCCAGACGAGAGGTGACGAGGGCATGAGTGACTGTGCGTAACGAGTCCCGATCTAGAAAGGGACGCAACTGGCGAATCAGGCGAACCTGATGAAAAATCCTCCCGGTCACAGCCGTCAAGTGCTCTTGTAAAGACAGCCGTGAATCCAGGAGGACGCCCAAGTTACGAGCCCTTTCCGTGGGGGCCAATGATTCGCCCCCAATAGCCAGCGATGGCGCCAGCTGACTATATCGGGACGTCGGAAACCACAGCCACTCGGTCTTGGATGGGTTGAACCTGAGCCCCATCCAGATCCGTATGGCCTCCAGGCACTGGGACATCACTTCAAGGGCATCGTTGGGGTGGTCCGGAGTGGAGATGTACAGCTGGGTGTCATCAGCGTACAGATGGTACTTCACCCCGAAACCACGGATGATCTCGCCCAGCGGCTTTACATAAATGTTGAACAAATGGGGCAAGCGAACCAATCCCTGCGGCACCCCACATATAAGGGGCCTCGGGGTCGATCTCTGCCCCCCTGTCAACAGAGACTGCGACCGGTCAGAGAGAAAGGAGGAGAACCACCATAAAACGGTGCCTCCCACCCCTAACCCTTCCAGCCGGTGCAGCATGATACCATGGTCAATGGTATCAGAAGCCGCTGAGAGATCTAACAGGACCAGGACAGAGGAACAACCCCTGTCCCGAGCCCTCCAGAGATCATCAACCAACGTGACCAATGCCGTTTCCGTGCTGTACCCAGGCCTGAAGCCTGACTGGAACGGATCTAGATACGACGCTTCATCCAGGTACTGGGGAAGCTGTCGCGCAACCACACTCTCAACAACCTTCGCAATGAAGCAAAGGTTGGAGACTGGACGATAATTAGCCAATACTGCCAGGTCCAGGGAAGGCTTCTTGAGGAGGGGCCTTACCACCGCCTCTTTCAGGGTGGCGGGGAAGACACCCTCACCCAACGAAGCATTTATAATCCCCTGGAGCCAGCCTCGCGTCACCTCCTGGGAAGCCAGCACTAACCAGGAGGGGCACGGGTCCAACAAACATGTGGTCGTGTTCAATCTACCCAGAATCCTGTCCACGTCATCTGGGGTCACAGGATCAAACTCATCCCAGATAACAGTCTCAAGACCTGCCTCCGTTACCCTCGCTGGATCTATCCCGTCAGAGTCCAGACCTGCCCGAATCTGAGTGATTTTGTCATACAGATACTGAACAAAATCCTCGGCTCTTCCCTCCAAGGGGTCCTCCCGCGCTTCCTGGTGGAGCAGGGAGCGGGTCACCCTAAACAGGGCGGCCGGGCAATTATCTGATGACGCAATAAGAGCAGTAAAATGAGTACATTTTGCTGCTTTTATCGCCACTAGGTAACTCCTAATATGAGATCTTACCAGTGTTCGGTCAGATTCAGAAAGACTAGCCATCCAACAGCTCTCTAGGCGTCTTTTCCAGCGCTTCATCTCCCTCAGCTCCTCGGTAAACCAAGGAGCCAGGCGAGATCGGCACCGGGTCAGAGGCTGCAAAGGCACGACTCGGTCCAGGGCTTCAGCAGCCGCCCTATCCCAGGCGGCCACTAGGTCCCCAGACGAGGCGTGATCCAGAACCTCCGGGATTGGCCCAAGCTCCATCTGGAACCTATCAGGTTCCATCAGGCACCTGGGGCGGTACCATCTTACCGGTTCCGCCTCGCTGCAGCGGGGTGCTGTGGTTCGAAGGTCAAGGTGAAGGAGCGAGTGATCTGACCATGACAAGGGCTCAATGACTATATCCCCTATCTCGAGATCACTCAACCACTGTCCAGAGACAAAAACCAAGTCCAGTGTGTTTCCCCCAGTGTCCGTAGGGCCATGAATTAGTTGGGTCAGGTCCATGGCCGTCATGGAAGCCATGAACTCCCGAGCCACCTCAGACGCCTCACCCACAGATGGCAGGTTGAAATCCCCCATGACCATAAGTCTGGGGGTATCAACCGCCACCGCGGCAATAACGTTGAGTAGCTCGGGCAGGGCTGCCGCCACGTGGCAGGGAGCCAGGTACATGATCAGCAAACCCATCTGAACCCTGTGGCCCCACTTCACAAGGAGGGACTCACAACCAGCTGTCTGAGGTACAGTGGTCTCCCTCGGCCTAAGGCCTTCTCTAATAATAACCGCTACTCCCTCGCCCCTCCCCTGTGACCTTGGCTGATGGAATGCATGGAAACCTGGTGGGCACATTTCTACCAGAGGGACCCCTCCCTCTGGGCCCAACCAGGTCTCCGTAATACCTGCCAGGTCCGCTCCCCCCTCGTAAACAATCTCACAGATGAGGGGGGCTTTATTTACTACGGACCTGGCGTTGCACAACATCAGGCAAAGGCCCGGGCCCTGAAGGTCTGTACTACCTGGATGGAGCCTTGGGGGCCGGAGCACTCTACCGCTTGAAGACAGCGGGTGCGTGCTCCCTTAACATGATATGGCCCCCTGCTCCCGCCATATCTACCTCTCCCACACACAGTATCGATGGTAAAAACACAGTCTGGACCAGCTCGACCCCCTCCGGATCCCCCACCACCCCCACCGAACGTCCTGGCCAAGCCCGACTCTCCCCCTAGTGGGTTATCCCCCAAACCCACAACCCTAATTCCAATCCCACCCCCTCCCCCCTCCCAGAACCCCTTAAAAGTTTAGACAAGGACAATTTTAAAAACCCCGCAGCCCCCTCTTTGCGGCATGCCTAGCTTTGAAGCTAAGAATAGAAGTGAGACACAGAAGCAAAATAACAAACTTTGTACTAATGCCAACCAGTATTAAGGTTACAATTTACTAAGCTAGAATTAATTCCTAACAACTAATTTCTGATAGTATACAATAATATAATATAAGTAGAAGCCAATAACAAAGCTTAATTCCTAATAAATGATTTCTAGCAGTATATCGTATCAGAAGCAAACAGCAAATATTGGTTCAATAAGTAACAATTATATGGTAGCATAAACAATTCATAATAAAAGCAAATAGCCAATATTAGTTTGATTCATATACTCCTTCAGTATGAAGATATAAAAATTATGATTGAAAAAATACTTATTTTTCTGAAAGACATAAATGTTTTTCAAGAATAGACATGATTTGGATTTCTAATACTAAAGTTATATTTTAGTTTCATCAGCTGAGGTCACATGGGAGGGGCGGGGGGGGGGTGGCGGTTGTTATTAAAGAGGGTCTTGGTCCGAGGGAGGTCACTGTTTTTCAGACGGCCGGATGAGAGTCCCTCCTTGTGAAGTGGGGTCATGGGGCTCAGATGGGCTTGCTGGTTACGTACCTGGCTCCCTGCCATGTGGTGGCGGCCCTGCCCGAGCTGCTCAACTTTATAGCCACGGTGGTGGTGGATATCCCCAGGCTTATGGTCATGGGGGATTTTAACCTGCCATCCGTCGGTGAGGCATCTGAGATGGCTTGGGAGTTCATGGCTTCCATGATGGCCATGGACCTGACCCAGTTAGTTAATGGCCCTACTCACATGGGGGGAAACACGCTGGACTTGGTTTTTGTCTCTGGTCAGTGGTTGAGTGATCTTGAGATAGGGGATATAGCGATCGAGCCCTTGTCATGGTCAGATCACTCCTTTGCTTTGACCTTCGAACCGCCACACCCCACCGCAGGAAGGCGGAACCGATGAGGTGGTTCTGCCCCAGGCACTTAATGGATCCGGATAGGTTCCAGACAGAACTTGGGCCATTTCCTGAGGCTCTGGCTCACGGCTTGACTGAAGACCTAGTGGCCACCTGGGATGGGGCGGCCGCTGGAGCTTTGGACCGGGTCATGCCATTGCGGCCTCTGATCTGGCGCCAGTCTCACCTGGCTCCTTGGTTTAATGAGGAGCTGAGGGAGATGAAGTGCCAGAAAAGATGCCTGGAGAGCAGTTGGAGGGCCAGTCGTTTTGAATCTGACCGAACACTGGTAAGGTCTTATATTAAGACCTACCTGGTGGAGATAAAAGCGGCAAAAAGCAATTATTTTTCTGCTCTTATTGCGTCATCAGATAATCGCCCGTCCGCCCTGTTTAGGGTGACCCACTCCCTGCTCCACCAGGAAACGCGGGAGGACCCCTTGGAGGGTAGAGCCAAGGACTTTGTACAGTATCTGTATGACAAAATCGCTCAGATTCGGGAACCTGGACTCTGACTGGGTAGATTCAGGGGGGATGATGGAGGCAGGTCTTGAGAATATTATCTGGGAAGAGTTTGATTCTGTGACTCCCGAAGATGTGGACAGGATACTGGGTAGACTGAGCGCGGCCACATGTTTATTGGACCCCTGTCCCTCCTGGTTGGTGGTGGCCTCCCGGGAGGTTATGCAAGGCTGGCTCCAGGGGATTATTAATGCTTCCTTGAGTGAGGGTGTCTTCCCCGCCGCCTTGAAGGAGGCGGTGGTGAGGCCTCTCCTCAAGAAGCCTTCCCTGGACCCGGCAGTATTGGCTAATTATCGTCCTGACTCCAACCTTCGCTTTGTTGCGAAGGTTGTTGAGAGTGTGGTGGCACAACAGCTTCCTCAGTACCTGGATGAATCGGTTTATCTAGATCTGTTCCAGTCAGGCTTCAGGCCTGGGTACAGCACGGAAATGGCATTGGTTGCATTGGTCGATGATTTCTGGAGGGCTTGGGATAGGGGTTGCTCCTCTGTCCTGGTCCTATTAGACCTCTAGCACCTTTTGATACCATTGACCATGGTATCATGATGCACTGGTTGGAAGAGTTAGGGGTGGGGGGCACCGTGTTGCTGTGGTTCTCCTCCTTTCTCTCTGACTGGTCGCAGTCTGTGTTGATGGGGGGCAGAGGTTGACCCCAAGGCCCCTTGTATGTGGGGTGCCACAGGGGTCGGTTCTCTTGCCCCTTCTGTTCAACATTTATGTGAAGCCGCTGGGTGAGATCATCCGTGGTTTCGGGGTGAAGTACCATCAGTACGCTGATGACACTCAGCTGTACATCTCCACCCCGGACCACCCCAATGATGCCCTTGAAGTGATGTCCCAGTGCCTGGAGGCTGTATGGGTCTGGATGGGGAGAAACAGACTTATTTCTTAAGTATTTTCCTGGACAATTAACTTTAATGTAACAGTTTAAACTATAAAGTAAACACCATGTTGCAAGGAGTATACTATTTTGTATGACATAATAGCACCTAATAATCCTTAATTATCAGCATAAATGAACAGGAAAGCAATCCTGTCACTAAGTTATAAATGTGGATGCTCACTAGTGATGTCATATTGCTATGTATATAAAGCAAATGTTGAGGAACAGCTGCATTTTAGAATTGTAAAAGAAGTCCTCATTAACAGATCTCATTAAAATGAGAAACACTATTTTTGCATTTCGTGCAAACATATTTTCAAAATTGGAAATGTAACCATTGGGGTGTGTATATAGGATGTATGATTTCACATATATAAGATGAAAGAAATATAAAGACAGAGCAGAGTTTGGACACAAACATGATTTTCATGTTTGTATGTGCAAGCATTAAGACATATACATGCACCTATAATCTAAATAGATTTTCTTCCAAGTCCCTGTGAAAATTCGTTGTTCAGAAATTAAGTCAAGAAATAGTTTATATACAGAAATATAGTTTATTTTAAATTGTAGATACAATTCCATTTTTATAAAGCTTCTACTACATAAGACATATAGCTTAATTCTTTCTATTCTCTCTCTCTCTGTTCTGCCCCAGCTCCGGATTTCTGAGGATATTGACACACATCAACAGTCCTTATCAAATTTATTAAGTAGCAAGAATAAACAAAACCGGCAAAGGTTGGCAACCAGCCCAGAAAGCAAGATATGATAAACCAAAATACTCTGATTATAAATATGAGTTGTTTCCAGCAAGAAAGCACTAGCTGTGCGCCACTTAAATAGGCTAAGGGAGTGGCCAATTATCCTCAAGTAGACCTTCTCCTCCTGAGTAGCCACTCCTGCCTTTTGGCAGCCCTGTGTGCTCGAGCATTGAAGAGAGGCTCCTCCACTTTGCTCTCTCCACTGAAGGAACCTCTGGAGGTTCTGAAGGCCCTAGCTGAGTCTCTGCCTCTGGCACCACATCCTCTTCAGCCTCCTCGCTGTCCGACGCGAGCACTGGCTGCGCAGGCTGCTGGCGCGTCACCACACCAGCCTCCTCTTCGTCAGGATCAGCCACGATCCACACAAGCTGCTGGTGGGCCACAACCCTCTCTCTCTCCATATATGTGTATACACACATACCCAAAGTATAATTCAAGGAGGAATCAAATTGCCTACAATTATACATTGATGTTTTCTTGTCCAGTGTGCCCATTCCTGAAAATATTTCTCATAGTATCTGGATAATTTATCTACTGAAGGCATGGGCCCAGATACTTGAAAAACTGTCTAGTTCCAATTATATCAACCTGTCAAACACAGAGAACATGCTTTGTATCCTGTTGATCATGGCATTTCGACTGGTGAGAACTAGGAAGAGGTCCTTCTTTGTTGTTGACCTCATTCTTTGGAATATCTTATCCTCAAGGGAGCCCCCACTCTTCTGGCTTTCTGGAAGAGTGTTAAGACTGGATTTGTCAATTAGCATAGGAGACTAAGATTATGATAAAACCATGGGGATGGCTGGTGGTTTGAGGGCACTTCCATTGCCTTGTTAAATTTTTAACCTTCTGAATTTTAACTTTGATTTTTATTTTTAATTTGTAAATTTTACTCTGTTCTTAATCAGTACTTTTATTCCTCTGTTTATATGGTTTTATTATGTTGTTATAAGATGCCCAGAGTTTACAACAGATGAGATGGGTGGTGTCAATTTTTAATAAATAAATACCATACGTTTTTATGGTATTTTATATAAAAAATGAACAATACACAGATTACTAAGAAGCAAGTATCAAAGTAGAACAACAAAAAATTATCCTTGGTTTGAATTTACATAGTTATTAACTCTTGATGGTGTCATTCAGAAATATGAATCATCTATCACAAAATTATCACAAAAAGTTGATTCTGTGTAATGAAAAAGTGATTAATTTGCTCATATATACACAAGTTACCATGTGATGACACAGTCAATGAATGATGAAGGTATTTATAAGCTAGCATGAACAATTAGACTGCCTTTCAGAATAGTTTAACTGTATTAATTAAAATAAACCTTCAAATTATTAAGGCTAATTTTCCTTAATTTTTAGATAGATTTTTCCTTTACTTCTACATGCCATAAAATAATAATTGCCACTTAAATGAATATTAAAATTGCACACACACGCGCACACACAAAGAAAACCCATATGCAGTAAAAAGCTGCACAAAACCCCTTATCTAGAATATAATAGCTCAACATGCTTCAGTGAATAATAGTACATTTTTATCTAGGTGTTACTAAAGAAAAAAGCCCAAGGCAATGTCACAGTAGTTTTCCAGCATATCAGACATTTTATTAATACAACATGATCATGTACACTAATTTACATGTAAAAAAGTCAAAAGTTCATCATAGCTCTCTGGCCAATGATACCATGTGTTCATGTCAATTATAGTTATCAAGAAGTCCCAATGAGGCAGTGGCTGGGTTATAACCAGATTGATTTTCTTAAGGATGCTTGTACAATATGTTTTCCAATGTCCAATATCCATCATGGAAACACTGTGAAGATTGAGGTTTAATGTAGCAATCTGAATAGTGATATGCATTACTGAAAGCAGCACTCTAATTTGTGAAAAATAGAGCTTTTAAATTTCTGATGGGGAGGAGGAATAACATTATGACTTTTATTGTAAGGAACATACACCATTAATTGGTGGCATAGCAGACTAATGTGCTATTTTTATTTTTTTATTTTATTGAATTTCTATACCACCCTTCTCCTGAAGGACTCAGGGTGGTGTATAGCCAAAAATAAAACCATGACAATATAAAAATTAAAAGCAATTTAAAACAATTAAATAAATTAGCCAAAAAACTCTAATAAAACAACCCATTAAAATAATAAAATATTATTATTTAGGCCAGCCCTGCTTGTTGGAATAATAATGTTTTTAGGGCGCGACGAAAGGTACGAAGGTCGTGAATCCTACGAATCTCTGGGGGCAGCTCATTCCAGAAGGTAGGGCCCGCCACAGAGAATGCTCTCCCCCTGGAGGTCATCAGCCGACATTGCCTAGCTGATGGCACCCGCAGGAGTCCCTCTCTG
The DNA here is from genome assembly GCA_022577455.1 of Arizona elegans. Taxonomy (NCBI): domain Eukaryota; kingdom Metazoa; phylum Chordata; class Lepidosauria; order Squamata; family Colubridae; genus Arizona; species Arizona elegans. The sequence continues at coordinate 48,699,673 of JAKOOJ010000006.1, read as the reverse complement.
TGGGAGCGTACCAATCAATGGGAGGCTATCGGTGGCAGAAGGCGGTCTCATAAATACCCAGGTCCCAAGCCATGGAGCACTTTAAAGGTGGCAACCAACACCTTGAATCACACCACAAAGACCACCGGGAGCCAGTGAAATTCACGCAGGAGCGGTGTTACATGGGAGCGTCGAGTCGCTCCTGTAATTAACCGCGCGGCCGCATTCTGGACCAGTTGGAGCCTCCAGGTGCTCTTCAAGGGGAGCCCCATATGTAGAGAGCGTTACAATAGTCCAGACGGGAGGTGACGAGGGCGTGAGTGACTGTGCGTAGGAGTCCCGGTCCAGAAAGGGACGCAACTGGTAAATCAGGCGAACCTGATAAAAAGCCCCCCTGGCCATAGCCGTCAGATGGTCTTCTAAAGACAGCTGTGAGTTCAGAAGGACACCCAAGTTGCGAACCCTCTCTGAGGGGGTCAAGATCTCACCCCCAATAGTTGATGGTGTCAACTGACTATGACGGGACGCCGGAAACCACAGCCACTCAGTCTTGGATGGGTTGAGTCTGAGCTTGTTCCTCTCCATCCAGATCCATACGGCTTCCAGGCACCGGGTCATCACTTCAAGGGCATCATTGGGGTGGTCCTGGGTGGAAATGTGCAGCTGAGTATCATCAGCATACTGATGGAAATCCACCCCGAAGCCACGGATGATCTTGCCCAGCGGCTTCACATAAATGTTAAACAGGAGGGGCGAGAGGACCGACCCCTGTGGCACCCCACAAACTAGGTGCCTTGGGGTTGACCTCTGCCCCCCTGCCAACACAGACTGCGTACGGCTGGAGAGGAAGGAGGCAAACCACCGTAGAATGATGCCCCCGACTCCTAACCCCTCCAGCCGACGCAGCATGATACCATGGTCGATGGTATCAAAAGCCGCCGAGAGATCTAACAGGACCAGGACAGAGGAACAACCCCTGTCCCGAGCCCTCCAAAGATTATTGACCAATGCGACCAATGCTGTTTCCATGCTATACCCAGGCCTGAAACCCGACTGGAACGGATCTAGATAGTCCGCTTCATCCAGGTGCTGAGGAAGCTGTTGTGCCACCACACTCTCAACAACCTTCGCCACAAAATGAAGGTTGGAGACTGGATGATAATTTGATAAAACAGCCGGGTCCAGGGAAGGCTTCTTGAGGAGGGGCCTCACCACCACTTCTTCCAAGCAGCAGGAAAGAAACCCTCACTCAAAGAAGTGTTAATAATTCCCTGGAGCCAGCCTCGTGTAACCTCCCGGGAAGCCAGCACCAACCAGGAGGGACACGGGTCCAACAAACATGTGGTCGCATTCAGCCTACTCTGGACCCTATTAAGTAACACCAGCTGCCTGCAATTACTGCAAGTTCAAATCTCACCAGACTCAAGATTGACTCAGCCTTCCATCCTTTCGAAGGTAGGTAAAATGAGGACCTGGATTGTGGGGGCAATAAGCTGACTTTGTATACAAAAGAACACCACTTAGGTGGGGCCAAAAGCCCTACTAAGCAGGTATATACAAAAGTATGAAGGCTATTGCTTAATGCATTGTAAGCCGCCCTGAGTCTCCGGAGAAGGGCGGCATATAAATCAAACCAATAAATAAACTCTAAATTATTCAAATGTGGGGGTTAGACAGTCACAGAATGCTTTCTTATGCTTTCTAGAAGATCTGTTCTTGAATCAGCAACCAGAGGGAGGAAAATTATTACAAAGATTATTAAAGTGGGGAAAAAATTAAAAATTATTTTCCTATGCACTGTTGTCTTTTGAGAAATGTGTATGCAACAACTACACAATCTTAAGAGTAATTAAATAAGGATAATTTCACATTATAAGATATAACCTCTTGCTTATTTTCAAAGCAATCATAAGCATGTATACTTAAAAAAACCTATCAATATTATTAATTTTTTAAAGTCTATGACTTCTTAATAATCTAACTCCCGAACGAAGCAACGAAGCAAAGGTTGGAGACTGGACGATAATTAGCCAATACTGCCGGGTCCAGGGAAGGCTTCTTGAGGAGGGGCCTTACCACCGCCTCTTTCAGGGTGGCGGGGAAGACACCCTCACCCAACGAAGCATTTATAATCCCCTGGAGCCAGCCTCGCGTCAACTCCCGGGAAGCCAGCACTAACCAGGAGGGGCACGGGTCCAACAAACATGTGGTCGTGTTCAATCTACCCAGAATCCTGTCTACGTCATCTAGGGTCACAGGATCAAACTCATCCCAGATAACAGTCTCAAGACCTGCCTCCGTCACCCTCACTGGATCTATCCAGTCAGAGTCCAGACCTGCCCGAATCTGAGTGATTTTGTCATGCAGATACTGAACAAAATCCTCGGCTCTTCCCTCCAAGGGGTCCTCCCGCGCTTCCTGGTGGAGCAGGGAGCGGGTCACCCTAAACAGGGCGGCCGGGCGATTATCTGATGACACAATAAGAGCAGCAAAATGAGTACATTTTGCTGCTTTTATCGCCACTAGGTAACTCCTAATATGAGATCTTACCAGTGTTCGGTCGGATTCAGAAAGACTAGCCCTCCAACAGCTCTCTAGGCATCTTTTCCGGCGCTTCATCTCCCTCAGCTCCTCGGTAAACCAAGGAGCCAGGCGAGATCGGCGCCAGGTCAGAGGCCACAAGGGCACGACTCGGTCCAGGGCTCCAGCAGCCGCCCTATCCCAGGCGGCCACTAGGTCCCCAGATGAGGCGTGATCCAGAACCTCCGGGATTGGCCCAAGCTCCATCTGGAACCTATCAGGTTCCATCAGGCGCCTGGGGCAGTACCATCTTATCGGTTCCGCCTCCCTGCAGCGGGGTGCCGCAGTTCGAAGGTCAAGGCGAAGGAGCGAGTGATCTGACCATGACAATTGGAGAAAGTAGACTCATTCACAGAGGTGATGGGACATTTTGGAAGAACTGAAGGACCAGGTTAGATCAAATCATAATGGAGAAAATCTATCTGTCTGAATGGTAAGAATCGACAATAACTTGAGGGCATGTAATCAGTCACCTTGACTCCACCTATAATTTATTCACGAATTTCATCCTGCATTTCCTTTTAAGGAAAATATTAAAAAGACATAGAGATCCTTAAATGTTTTATAACTCACTCAGTAAATGCATATAAATTTACCATATTTTTTGGAGTATAAAACGCACCCCCCCCAAAAGAGACTGAAAATTTGGGTGCATCTTATACTCCAAATGTAGCTTTTTCAAAGCTTTTTTCAGTCCTAAGAAGGCACTAACAAGTGAAGCAATCTTCCATGCTTTGCCTGCTTTTCTAATTGGTTCTCTCTCAGACGATCAGCTGTGCTTTAGAAACTATTTTTTATCCCCAACCAGGGATAAAAAGTGCACGCACATGCTCAAAACCACCGAACTAATGTGCTGAAGCTGACCAGACTAAGGACACTAGCCAGATGAATACCTGGTAGGCAGAATTTTTTTTCCTATTTTCCTCCCAAAAAACTAAGGTGCATCTTATACTCCGGTGAGCCTTATACTCCAAAAAATATGGAAAATATAAAACCTCTTTCAGAATACAGTACAACACACCAATTATTATAGTAAAAGTCAGAATGTTCATGATTGAAGAACTATTTGGGTGAAAGATGAAATCTTATTCCTAACACTCTACCTGTTTTTCAGAATCTAGCTTATTTTAAAGCAGGGGTGTAAAACTCAAGGCCCTGTGTCATGAGCGCCCCCTCCCCCATGCCCCATTTTGGCTGTCATGCAGGGGTGAAATCTAAAATTTTTCTCTACCGGTTCTGTGGGCATGGCTTGGTGGGTGTGGCAGCGGAAGGATACTGCAAAATCTCCATTCCTACCCTACTCTAGGGGAGAATACTGCAAAATCCCCATTCCCTCCCCACTCTTGAGGGAAGGATATTGCAAAATCTCCATTCCCACACCACTCTGGGGGCAGCAAGAAGTGGTATTTGCTGGTTCTCTGAACTACTCAAAATTTCCGCTACCAGTTCTTCAGAACCTATCAGAACCTGCTGGATTTCACCCCTGCTGTCATGGTAGTGCAGGAGGCCGTCTAGGGCCAAAATGGTGTACAGGGGGTATGTGGATGGCCTCCACAGGCCCCATTTTGGCTGTCAAGGTGATGCAGCAGGCTGTCCAAAATAGGGTGCGGGGGTGCGGGCAGCCTCCACGTTCCCCGTTTTGGCTGCCAGAGTGCTGCAGGAAAATAGTTGGGAAAGAAAATAGTTGGGAACAACTAGGCAGCAATCAGAAGAAAAAAAAATGGTCAGGAAAGAATTTTTTCAAAAAAGGAGGTGGCCAAAGAGAGCAGAGTCCAAATATAAGGTGCAGGGAGACACACTGTCACAGAAGATATATGGATGGCATAGGAATGAGAAAAGTAGTTAAAAACAAACAAACTATGGACTGGATAAAAAACTCCAGTTGCAAGGAAATCCCTCTTCCAAGGTCAATTTCTTAAGGCAGTGAAATTGGGCATGTGATATAATTCTTTGCACTGGTATGTTTAAGAAGTTTCTGAATTGGGAAATTTTGACCCTTAATTTTGCTTCACTGACACTTGTTGAGAGGACTGGAAGACTTCTGATTTGGTGGCAGAGTGGACAACAGAAAAGATCGTTGAGGCTACACAGACTCAATTTTAGGTGGCTTTAGTCTATCAGAATTTTGCCTTCAACTAGTCAAGGCAAGATGAACTCCTCCTTAGCAGCATTTCTTTCCTTTCTCTCATTCAGCCTTTTTCTAACCCCAACTTTTCACTGCACTTTCCAGTTTGCACCTGTCATTTCTTCCTATAGCCAGAAGGGTTTCTTTCCTTGCTTCAGCAGTTCCCTTGGCTGCCTTCTGTGGGCTAAGTCTCCTTTTCTTTCTTCCTGTGGGGTTTCTTCTGCATCCTCTTGCTGTGACTTTTTCTCAAGAAGCCCTTGCCATTTGCTTTGTTGTTCCACAGTCAGCTTTTCTTGACTTGCTTCCCGACTCACTTTTTCTCTTCTTTCTGAGACTATTCAGAAAATCATATCCCCACCCCCTTTCTGTTTTATATTCTGCAGAGAGGTAATTAAAAATGTTCTTTTTAACAGATTCTATTCATCACAGAAAAGGGTGGCTTGGCTGAGGTTTCTGGAGTCCTATGTTGACTTGGATTCATTCCCCCCTCTCTCTTTCCCTCTCCCTCTCCCCACCTCTCTCTCTTCCCCCCCTCTCTCATTTCATTCTTATTTCAAATTGACTAGCATCAACCCCCTGTGCTCCGTTTTGGCTGGCAGAGGGCTATCAAAACTAAAAACAAAACAAGAAATTTTTCCCCTTTTGCATTTGAGCATGCAAGAAGGGGCAGGAAAGGAGAAAGGGAAAGAGAAAAGAAAAAGAAGAAAAGTTGGGAAGAGAGCAAGGAAGGAAAAATAAGGAAAGAGGGAAGGAAGAAGAAATTAGAATGAAGAGGGAAGGAAAAAGAAGGAAGGAAGGAAGGAAGGAAGGAAGGAAGGAAGGAAGGAAGGAAGGAAGGAAGGAGAGTATAATGAGAGTGAGGTAGAGTCTGAGGGAAGTCCTGCCTTAGCATTTGGCCACCACAGGTGCCCCCGACACAAGTCCCATGTCACGCCCACCATGGCCAAACCCACCATGCCCATGCCCACCCTGGCCCTCCGAGGTCAAACACAACCCTGATGTGGCCCTCAATGAAATTGAGTTTGTCACCCCTGTTTTAAAGTAATAAATTGAAACTTAATCTCTAGATTCAGTAATATATAAAATACGTTTGAACCAGTAAAATTAAAAGATAGATCCTGGCAGAACGTAATGTTTTAAAATACTCAGGAACAGGTTTTTGCTGATACCAGATACGTATAGGACATTTTGAATTCTGCCATATATTTTTACATTATATTTGACACTAAAAATTATCTAGCCTGACACTGATAGCCCAAACTGATTTAAAGTTAGCACAGCTTTATTTGAAACATCCCAACAAATACACTTTACTTCAAGGATAAAATATATATATATATATATATTTATATATCGTCCAGTCTTCAACCTTTGCTTTGTGGCGAAGGTTGTTGAGAGTGTGGTTGCGCGACAGCTTCCCCAGTACCTGGATGAAACGGTTTATCTGGATCTGTTCCAGTTGGGCTTCAGGCCTGGGTACAGCACGGAAACGGCATTGGTCGTGTTGGTTGATGATCTATGGAAGGCTCGGGACAGGGGTTGTTCCTCTGTCCTGGTCCTATTAGATCTCTCAGCGGCTTTTGATACCATCGACCATGGTATCATGCTGCACTGGTTGGAAGAGTTGGGGGGGGCACTGTGTTGTGGTAGTTCTCCTCCTTTCTCTCTGACCGGTTGCAGTCTGTGTTGGCAGGGGGGCAGAGGTCGACCCCGAGGCGCCTTATATGTGGGGTGCCACAGGGGTCAGTCCTCTCGCCCCTTCTGTTCAACATTTATGTGAAGCCACTGGGTGAGATCATCCGTGGTTTCGGGGTGAAGTACCATCAGTACGCTGATGACACTCAGCTGTACATCTCCACTCCGGACCACCCCAATGATGCCCTTGAGGTGATATCCCGGTGCCTGGAGGCTGGATGGATCTGGATGGGGAGAAACAGACTCGGGCTCAACCCATCCAAGAATGAGTGGCTGTGCTTTCCGACGTCCCGATATAGTCAGTTGGTGCCATCACTGACTATTGGGGGCAAGTTATTGGCCCCCATGGAGAGGGCTCGCAATCTGGATGTCCTCCTGGATTCATGGCTATCTTTAGAAGAGCATTTGACGGCCGTGGCTGGGAGGACTTTTTATCACATTCGCCTGATCCGCCAGTTGCGTCCCTTTCTGGATCGGGACTCCTTACGCACGGTCACTCATGCCCTCATCACTTCCCGCCTGGACTACTGTAATGCTCTCTACATGGGGCTCCCCTTGAGGAGCACCTGGAGGCTCCAACTGGTGCAGAGTGCAGCTGTACGGGTGGTTATGGCAGCGATGTAGCATTCCCATGTAACACCTCTCCTGCACGAGCTGCACTGGCTCCCGGTGGTCTTCCGGGTGCGCTTCAAGGTTTTGGTTACCACTTTAGAGTGCTCCATGGCTTATGACCTGGGTACTTACAGGACTGCCTGCTGCCACCAGCAGCCTCTCACCGGCCAGTATGCTCTCATAGAGAGGGGCTCCTCAGGGTGCCGTCAGCCAAACAGTGTCGACTGGCGGCCCCCAGGGGGACAGCCTTCTCTGGGGGGGCACCTGCTATCTGGAACGAGCTCCCCCCGGAGATACGGAGGATCCCGGATTTACGCACCTTCTGCCATGCCCTCAAGACCTTTTTATTTCAACAGGCTGGCCTGGCCTAACTTCCTTTTTTTAAATGTAAAGTTTTAAATTTGTCTTAAAACATTGGGGGTGTTTTAATCTATTTCGGGCCAAATTATTAATGGGTTTTTATACTGTCTTTTAAATTTTGTAGTCTGTGTGTTTTATTTCTTTGGCTGTTCACTGCCCTGAGTCCTTCGGGAGTAAGGCGGTATATAAATCTAATAAAATGGGGAAAAAATGAAAAAAAATTTTTTAGAATGATGCAGGAAGTCATGAAACCATTGACATGTTCAATGCTTTTTCACAACTCATCTCTTCCAGGATTCTATGTAAAAATTTGACAAATTCTTTAACATATTTTGACTCAGCACAATAAGTAAACCTAATTATTGAAATAATTAATAAATTAAATAATAATTAAAAATAAATAATCTATGTATATATAATACATTGAACCATGACTATGGATAACACAAACAAATCTTGACAGGTTATCAAAATGCAATACCTTAATTTTTACTTATCTTGGTTAAGGATACTTTATGAACACAATCATCAAGACTTGTTCTATTGCCTTATCAACTACTGCTTCTTTTTCTTTTGCACAGGCTATGGAAAATTATACCTAGATATTGAAAATACTTGACTTGTTCAATCATATTAGGCACAATGTTTGAATGTTCTCCAATGCCAGTTGGGAACTGTGATAATGGTTCTACATCACATTGTCTGATAAAGTAGAATAGGAGCTGGAAGTATGCATCTAAATCTTTGAGTAGTTCTACCAATCAATTAATATAAAGGTTGAAAACTTTGAGCTAGAATACATCATCTACCTTGAGAGGGTTTTTTTTTTATTAAAAAGTTTTAACAAGTATTACAACAATTTTTCCCATCTCTCTTCCCCCCCTTCCCTCCTCCACCCACCCCCCATTCCTCCGGACTTCCCAGAGCAAAAACAGGGTATAGCATAACAAACATAAGCTAAAATAATCTAACTTTCTGTAGTCTCCAAACTCCCTCTTGCTCTTTAACTCCCCTTTCAACTAACAAAACATAATTCAAAAAGAAAATATTGGTTTCATTCATAAGCTATTTGAAATTTTTTAGTCCGATATTTGTTTTGAATATAGTCAATCCATCTTCTCCATTTCGATATATATCTTTCATTTGTATGGTCCTTCAAATACGCTGAAATTTTGGCCATCTCTGCTAAATTCACTACTTTTAGTGCCCATTCTTCAATAGTAGGGAAGTCTTCCTTCTTCCAATACTGCGCCACCAAGAGTCTGGCTGCTGTTATTAAATTTAAAATCAACTTAGTCTCTATAACAGTACAATCTGTAATTATACCTAACAAAAAGAACTGTGGAGTAAATTTTATCTTCTTTTTGAGAATATTTTGAATAATCCACCATATTTTTATCCAAAATGCCTTAATTTTTTTACATGTCCACCATATATGATAATACGTAGCATCATCATGTTCACATCTCCAACACTTAGGTTGCACACTTGGATACATACAGGCTAGCTTTTTAGGATCTAGATGCCATCTATAAAACATTTTATAAAAATTCTCTCTTAAATTTTGGGCTTGCGTAACTTCACATTTCTAACCCCTATTTTTTCCCACGTTTCCATCATTATTGGTTCTTCAATATTTTGTGCCCACTTTATCATACAGTCCTTAACTAACTCGGTTTCTGAATCTATTTCTACCAATGCATTATACAACCTTTTTATATGCATTTGACTTTGATCTCTAATCTGTTTTACCAGGTTCTCCTCATTTTGCGAAATACCAATGTTCTGATCTTCTCTCCATCTAGCTTGCAACTACATATTGAAACCATGTTTGAATTATCCTTTCTTCTCTTAGTTGATTCAAAGATTTTTATTGTAGTATACCTCTTTCCTTGTTAAGAAGTTCTTTATATGTAATCACATCTTGTTTTTGCTCTACACTTATATTCTCTATCATGTTCTATGTAAGTGTTCCATGTAGAGGTTTGCAATGACAGGTGAGAGGGGTGATCCTATGGGTGCTCCTTCTGTTTGTTTGTATTTTTGTCCGTTATAGATGAAGTATGTGTTGGATAGGCAGTGCTTGGTCAGATCTAGGATGTGCTTGGGGGGGTTATATTTGTTTTGGATAGCTGTCAAGGCTTCTTTGATTGGCACTTGGGTGAAGAGGGATATGACATCGAAGCTCACGAGTAGGTCGCTGGGCTGTAAATTTTGTTTCTTTATGATCTCTATGAACTGGAATGAGTTTTTTACGTGTGAGGTGATGGATTCTGCTGTAGTTGTTTGGCGAGAAATTTGGCTAGGTTTTGTAGAGGTGAGCCTATGGAACTGACTATGGGTCTAAGTGGGGTTCCTTCTTTGTGTATCTTGGGGAGACCATAGAGCTTAGGGCATCTGGATGATTTATCTCTGGGAATGATTCTTTGCTGGATCTATTCGCTGATGCGGGAGGCTTTTATTTTGGATCTAGTGGTTTTTTCCAGGTAGGTGGTGGGATCTGTGTTTAGGGGTTTGTATGTGGAGTCTTGGAATAGGTTGGTTAATTTGGTTTGGTAGTCCGATGTGTTCATAACCACCATGGCATTTCCCTTGTCTGCTGGTAGGATTATTATGCTGGTGTCTTCTTTCAGGTTAAGTAGTGCTGTCTGTTCCTCTTCGGATAAGTTGCTTTTGGGTGGCTTGCTGGTGCAGAGGATGCTGGTGATTTCGAGTCTGATTCTGTTAGTGTCGTCGGGGTTGACTTTGGTCAGGCTGGTTTCAACTCCGCATATAATGGTTTCAGTGGGGATGTGTTTGGGAGTGACTGCAAAGTTGAATCCTTTGGAAAGGACATTGGTTTCGGCTTTGGTGAGGATCCTATCTGAGATGTTATGCACTGTTTGTTTCATGTGTGGCTGTGAGGGGGGAGGGGTTTGTTTCTGGCGTTCTTGTAGTCTTCGAAGTTTGTTGGTGTATGTGTCTGTCTTGAGGGTGGTCTGTGTTTTGGCTCTCCAGATGGCAAGTTGTTTGGATTTGTCCCAAAGTTCTAACATCCAACGGATTCCAAAGAAATAAGATTACCAACCTAATCCAAAAAGAAACCCCCACTAAAATCCAAGACAGAGAACAAGAAAACGGCAAAGCCCTCCTCCCATACATAAAAGGCACCACAGACAGAATCATCAAGATCCTCCACAAACACAACATCAAGACAGCATTCTGCACAAACTGAAAAGTATCCACCATCCTAAGAAACCCCAAAGACAAAATTGAGTTAGAAAATCAAGGAGTATATGAAACCCCATGCACCGCCTGCCCCACCACATACATCAGACAAACCAACAGAAGAATAAGTGCACGCATTGAAGAACACAAGAACTCAGTCAAAAAAGAGGAACCAACTTCTTCCCTGGTCCAACACCTTAAAGCCACAGGACATGAAATTGACTTTAAAAAGACCAGAACTATCGCCAAAACTGAACACTTTAACAACAGAATAATCAGAGAAGCCATTGAGATAGAAAAATGCCCACACAGCATGAATAAACGAGATGATACCTCCCGCCTACCAGCCATTTGAAACCCGCCCTCATTGACAAATGAGTCCCTAACACAAAGAAGGACACCAGACCCACACTCACGAAAACCACACAGGATGTCACCACCGCACATCCATGCAAAAAAACCCACACCGATGAGGCACAACCAGAAACCAGAAGCCAGACCACAGCTCATCATTAACCACTTTAAACCCCTCCAATCTATACATGAAGCAAACTGATACCCACCATGAAGATCTGGCACAACCACGAACGTGAAGCCAAACAAAAGCAACGCACCTCACCAGCTCAAATCCACCTACAACTCAGACTAACCTGAGCACAACCAAGCCCCCACTTAAACAGAACACACCCCCATCCAATCAGAGCACAGCCAACCCCCCCATCCAATCAGAGCACAGCCAAACCCCCAACCAATCAGAACACACCTCCACCCAATCAGAACACAGCCAAGCTCCCACCCAATCAGTTCACACCCCCACTGGCACTTAAAAGGAAGAAACAGCTGCGATCACGCATTGCTCCTAGAAGCACGAAGCCGAAAACACCAGCCTTAAGATGACGAATGAGACTTTGTCAAAACGTCACCAAGACACTTCCAATTTTACGTGGGAGAAAACCCGAATAACCAAAGTCCTACATACATACATACATACATACATACATACATACATACATGCAAAAAATTAAAATCTCGGGTGTTTTCCCACGTCATGTTAAATAAGTTAGTTAAAATGTTTAAAATTCTGGTTAAAATCCTAGCTTAAAATCTTCCAAAAATCCTTACAGAGCACTCTGCAAGGTCCTTTAAAACCTTAGCTAAAATCGTACCAGTACCTTAAAAGTTTTTCTTTCCAGCAACGTTTTGGTAGGCTGAGATCTCAACTAATAATCAAGGGTGCTAGGATGCCTACCAGAATCCTTTCCCCTCTACAGCAGACAGATAATAATAGAGAACCTGAGAAAGCTACACCTGTAACACGTAGCCAAACAGCCAGGATGAGGAAGAAGGAAGAAAAACTGCTGTCCTCCAATTAGGCCACAGAGTTACAGGCTAACCAGCATACATCAGCAGCAGCAAACATAGAAAAGCAACAGCTCCGACCTTGCAACACACCCATAGCTTCTAAACTAAACAATAGCATGAAGATGACAGGGTTGTGACCCTGTCGAAACGGTGCTAGAAAGAAAAACTTTTAAGGTACTGGTAGGATTTTAGCTAAGGTTTTAAAGGACCTTGCAGAGTGCTCTGTAAAGATTTTTGGAAGATTTTAAGATAGGATTTTAACCAGAATTTTAAACATTTTAACTAATTTATTTAACATGACGCGGGAAAATACCCGAGATTTTAATTTTTTGCATATACACACCCGCGAAAAGTTAAGAAGACATACACACACACACACACACACACACACATTTCCCCTAAATACCAATATTCCAATCATAAATCTTGATATTCATACCCTTTTTCATATATAACCCATTTCCTTCCCTCTTTTCCATTTCTTTTTCCCCCCCAATTTATCCAAATACTGCATTCAAATATATTACTACAATTTATTTATTTTTATATATTTATTTTACTTCAAATTTATATACCGTCCTTCTCCCTAGGGACTCAGGGCGGTGTACAGCCAAATAAAAACACATAATAAATACATTAAGAACAGATTAAAAGGAAATATCTCAATTTGGCCCAAAATTTAAAAAGACAAACAAATTTAAAATCATTTAAAAAATTTGTTAGGCCAGCCCGGCTTGTTGGAAAAGGAAAGTTTTAAGGGCACGGCAGAAGGCATGGAGGTCTTGGATTCTCCTTATCTCTGGGGGCAGCTGATTCCAAAGGGTGGGAGCCCTCACAGAGAAGGCCCTCCCCCTGGGGGTCACCAGCCTGCATTGCTTGGCTGATGGCTCCCCGAGGAGGCCCTCTCTGTGGGAGCGCACGGGTCGATGGGAGGTCGTCGGTGGCAGAAGGCGGTCTCGAAGATAACTAGGTCCTATGCCATGGAGCACTTTAAAGGTGGTAACCAACACCTTGAAGCGCACCTGGAAGACCACTGGGAGCCAGTGCAGCTCGTGCAGGAGCGGTGTTATATTCCCTTTAAAGTCATTCATTTTTACATCAGTATGATATAGTTTCAAATGTTTTAGCTGAATTCCATTATTATCATTAAAAACATTCCAAATATTATAATCACATCTATTAAATTAACTACCATTCTTTTATAGTTATAAATCTTACTATCCTTTATCCCATCCTCTTATTTTCTTCTTTTTCCCTTTCCCCCCTAATTTTAAAGCCCTTGCTCTCCTAGTTTGCCCTGTATTTCCAACTACTTTCCTCCTTTTTCCCCAATTCACCTTTCTTGCTTTACCACTGTTAATCGTAGTGTAATCATTTGAATTTTTTGTATTTTGTCTCTTCCCCTCTTCTTTCTCTCCTTGTCTCTTTCTAAGCCCTCTATTTTTATCATTGTTAATCCCAATGTAATCTTTAAAGTTCATCTTCATTTCTAACCCTTTTCCCTTTCTTTTTCTTCCCTTTATTTGCTTCCCTTTTCCCATTAATTTTCTCCTAAATCGTCTCTTTTTTTCATTGTTACTCCCACTATAATCATTTAATTTTTCATAATCAATAGCTGTATTTTTAATACTACTTTCTTGCTTCTCATTCCTGGTTTCTTCCACTTGGGTATGTTCCAGCACAGTCTCTAGTTCATCCAGTTTAGGTTTTCCATGCATCATTGTAAGTATTTCATTTATTTCCAATTTGAATGATATGCGCATCATTTTAATCATTTCAATTAGTTCCTGTGTCATTTTGTGGTTTCTAAATTGTCTTTATTCCAATTTTAAGTTTTGTTAAGTTCCACTTTCTTTGAACGTCGAGATCAAACATCTTAAACAAAAACAAATCCTCCTCAAAAGTTCCCACCGCACTTACCACTTTAAGAATTTTTTTTCCAAAATACAGTTGTAATGTATCTTTCCGCCTGTAGATGTCTCTCTCCAATCCACACTTCCAGTCAACACATTTAAAAAAATCCAATTTATTTATTAAATCCACATTGCCAATATTTGCCAATTTCAATCTTCTTATTATTTTAATGTTCCCCAAGTTCCAATTTTAAAATCCAAATCCAAATCCAGTTAAAAAAAACCTCTCTTGCAGGGCTTTAATTTTAAACTTTTCTTTGTTCTTCCTTCAATGTTCAAAAGTTTTAAAATTATTTCCAATCCTCTTCACCGCTATTTCGGGTTTCTTCTTCTAATAATTTAAATATCTCCAGACAAATTCTAAACCAAAATTCAAGTTCCGTTTCGGCCTTTGACACTTTAAACTTCCACTTTGTTCTTCTCTCTCCATTAACATTCCCCACCGCCTATTAGCTGCTGTTACTTCGTTGGGGCATCTTTTAGCAATTTAAAAATATTTCTTTTTTAACCTGTGAGCTGGCCAATCACTCACCCAGTACCAGTACTCCATCCAAATCACTGCTCCTGCTCAAAACTTTAGTCCAGTTGCCCCAGCTTAGTGATGCCTGTAATGGCCCCCACCCCCGCCCCTGCTGCCGAGTCGAACAGTTTCCTCCAACCTCTGAGGAACTTGCCTGTTCCTCTTGGTCTTCCGAGGTGCTTCTCCTTCTTCTCTGTCCCTACAGGACAGATCTGGTCCGAAGAGCCCCCGACAGTGGTTTGTCAGCCCGGGTTTTTGCAAGGCTCGTCAGAGCCCACTATTCCCCGACTGTATCGCTGCAACACTTCTGGTCGAATCTGCAATGTGGTCGACAGGTAAATCCCATTATCGTTTTAAAGAGACAAAGACCAAAATAATCCTGGAACAGAGTTTATTCTTTGCAAAGGGCCTTTCTCTCAGAAGTAGAGAAAGACGGAAATAAAACAATTTACACGAGTTTTTATAGTCTTCAGGAACATCAGAATACACGTCAATAAAGTATCTTGGGAATCAGTTTCAGATCTTACATAACATCTTATATAACATATGTAGTACATAATTCCACCCTGGAAATTCCCCAATTCCCAACAGAAATACCCCTCAAAAACATCAATTGCGTACTTCCTTTAATTAATGAGGACAAGTTGACCCGAAGCATATTAAACACTTTCTCAAGAACACAACTTCCTCAAGAACACAGGAAACATATAATTCCATTCTCATGTTCTTTAAACTGTCAGCTAAAATATATAATCAGGTTATACACGGTAAAACAAAGCCTTAACATGATTTTAAAATGGCGTAACTCAGGTTATGCTTTTACAGGAATAATTCTTATTTCTTTATTTCTCACAATCCCCCCTTCTCCTCTTTACTATCTTTTATTCCTGTAAACTATGAATATCCTGTAACAGTATAGAAACTCTTCTCCATACAATAGGTAATTTGGACAATGCCATGTAACCACATAAAAACATTAACCTGTAAGGAACTTGTATCCTTAAACATAGAAAATGTAACCCTTCCTCCAGAATCCAAAACTTCTTGTATGAAGGTGTATAATTACCAAATAGCTCAGTGCATTGCGTATATAAAAATTCCATTCCATTTGTAAGGCCAATGTATTGAGGAACTATCCCATATGTACGTTTGCACTTGGCACACACCATCTTCAAAAGATGACTTAATACATATCTCGGCTTCCTCAGTGGTGTCTATTAGGGTTAGTGGTGTTTCTATAAAAGAATAACGGTGCTCGAATTCAGTATGGAAACATAGCTGCTACCATGTTATAGGGTAACTAGGCAACACAGCTAAAATCCCCATTCCTATCCGCAACTGTAGAATAACAAACATTACCACAAAAACCCATTATTCCTAGTGAACTAGCTCCCCCAACATATTATTTAAAGAGAGAAAAGATTATTATCTTACCTCCAATTCATCAATCAATCAAGGAGAACTTACATCCACTGGATACCAAAACATAGATTTACACCAATCAATAATATCTTTCCTCAATACAATCAAAAACACAACAAGAATTATTACCACTCCTAGCCAAATACAAAATTCTTCATAAAACTCTTCTTCCATCCATTGGTCCCCAATCGTCTAAGGTTTGTCATCAAAAAGTCAGTTTAAGAGGGCTTGCAGGTTCCGTAGCAACTGTCCTTCCATAATGCAAAGCCACCAGTCTCTCGACTCTGGAATAGCATACCCAACCTTGTTCCTTAGTCCTTAGTACAGCCGACCCTGTAATTAACAGAACTTGGAACGGTCCTTTCCACACCTGCTGCAACTTCTTCTCAGTAATGGCTTTTATCGGACACAGTCTCCACTTTTTTATTCATGTGCTTGGAAATCAAGAGGTGGATTCTGTCCTTTTTACCTTAAATGAGAAAAACACTGGGACAGTCCCTGTATATATTTTTTTAAAAAAACATCCTTCAATTCTATCCTAGGCATCTCAACTTTCCCCACATATGGCAATCCAAACATCATTTCATACATAAATATCCCCAGATCTTTCCTAGGACTAGTTCCTATTCTTAATAGAGCTAAAGGCAAACACCTCATTCAAGGTAGTTGAAGCTCTAACATTAATTTTTATAACATAGATTTACTTATCTGATTAGCATATTCACAACGCCCTATAGAACTTAGCATAAACAATAAATGTAATTGCCAATCAATTCCTAATTGTTCCATAAGCTTCATCACTTTGGACAATGAAATGTATACCCCTATCACTATCAATAAGATCAACCAATTCATATTTGGGTATTATTCGCTCTAATATGAATTAACAATCTTCTGAACACCTATCTTTACACAAAGAAAGGCTTCAACCTATCCAGTAAAATAATTCACTATTATTATTACATATATCAATAGTCACACCACCAGCATTTCAATGTAATCTACTTAGATTCATTGAAAAGGCCAAATGGTCAAATCTCTACATATTTTTTTTTCATACACAATGTATTTATTTCTGTACCATACATATAACTATTGTATCAATAGTCACATATATGCATATACATTTAATTAAATCAATAAATGCTTGCGTTCCCCAATGGTTCCCTCATGCACTCATTCAATCACATTCCACATCACAACTTTAGTAAAAATTTTCACTCCATCTTTAGGCATCCATTTCCCATTCACTTATACACCCCTTCATCCACTATTTATATAATATCAAGTTTAGAAGGATCCTCAGCTGCCTTTAAAACAGCTGTGATAAGTTCCACCTATCGCAATTCCTTTTACTAAATATCAACCCCCTTTCAATCCAGATTATCCCAAAAGTATGTAAAATACCATCAGCATAGTTCAAATCAGCATAAATATTCCCTACCTCATTAATTAATATGTGCAATGCTTACAATAAAGCAAAAACCTCACATATCTGCACTGATCATCCAAACGGTAACTTTCCAGCTTCCAATATCTCAATAGTGTCTCCATTCACAACTGCATAACCATCCAGTCTCATCCCATTCTCAATTCATTTATTCATCCACATTGTCCCATCTCTCTCTCCTATTGGTCAAGAGAACCAAACTCTCTTGAGACAATTTTAAAAACCTAGCATTTGTATACCACCTTTTAGTTCCCAGTCCACATATGAACCAACACTACTTTGGCTATACCATCTTCCATTACTACAAGTGGAAATTATTTCCTTAAACCAGGCAAACATAACACTGGGGCAACACTATATTATTACTTTCTTCAACTCTTCAACCTTTCTTCCAAACAACTTAGTTTAAAATTAACTATCAATAAATCAATAAAGTCTCAATAAATACTCAACTCTCCCCACTTCAGAGGAATCACACCACACCTCTATCAAATTAGCTAAACTATTTCCACAACTATTTCCATTTCAAAGAAATGCAAACTTAATCTAAATTCACAAGTCTATACAGACTAACTTCCTAACTAACCAGACCCAAAAATCCATCTTTACCTTCTACCATTAATTCTTCCCTCAAGGGAACATCCTTTATCTGGACAACACTAAGCTAAAATAACATAGTCAACTATTCCCCAGACTATCCAGTATCTAGAAATCTCTTTCTCAGCATTCAAAATCATTCAAAATACACAGACATAAAAACACAAAAGAGGGTAATAGAAACTTCAAAAAGCAAAAGAAAATCACCTAATAGAGATACTCCGGGTCTCTACTCCCAAAAATAATTGTTTCAAACTTTCAATGTCACTTCTCTAAAGCAGGACAGGAAATACATCTACATAGCTGCCAATGCAGTCAGAAACAATGCAGGATCAAATCACCCATTCGCCCCTCCTTTTTTTTTAAAAAAAAAAAAAATTGATTTATATGCCGCCCTTCTCCGGAGACTCAGGGCGGCTTACAATGCGTTAAGCAATAGCCTTCATCCTTTTTGTATATTTATACAAAGTCAGCTTATTGCCCCCACAAACTGGGTCCTCATTTCACCTACCTTAGAAAGGATGGAAGGCTGAGTCAACCTTGAGCCTTGGAGAGATTCGAACCAGCAGAAATTGCAGGCAGCTGTGTTAATAACAGGGTGCATTAAACCACTGTACCATCAAGGCTCTTTCCCTCAGACAAACTCAACAAAGAAAAAAAAATGTGTAAAAGGGAAAACAAACCGCACCTTCTCTCCCCCCTTTTCTACTTCTCTTGTTCAGAACAAAAAGACGGGGAAAATATAGAGAAGAAAAATACTACTCCTGTCTCCAATTTATATCGCAAATACCTCTTCCTAATCCTACTTCTCCATAGGATCTCTCTCATCTCTCACTTGCTCATTCAAACACTTGCTATTACAACATAACAACAACTACAACAACAAACTCTTGCCACTCACTATTTCAATATACAAAAGGAAATTTCTCAGGGGTTCAACGCACAGGCATTCACAAATATCAGGATCACCTTACCACCCCCATTTACCACACACACTCATATTTATTCTGCAATCAGACCTTTTAGTGTATTCCAACACACACATGCCTTTTCCCTGCCAATTGGTCAGCATAAATACTTCAGGGAACTTTATTATCATTCTCAGTATTATTTTTATTTTACAAGACAATGAGCTCTATTGCCTAAACAACTCTCATCACACACACATATCATTTAACAACATTTGCAAACCTGGAATAAAACCTGGAAAGATTCCATCCCTTCAGATACCCATTTCATTTTCATCCTTGACATCTTGTAGCCCATTCCTCAAGCAGTGGAAAACTTCAGGATGCGGTTTTTAATCAAAAACTTGATTTCGGGCCCTAACCACACCTGTCCTCCACAGCTCCAGGCTTAAACCAAGAAGGTCACTTAATTAGCCGGCACACACATATCACCATCACATCACATTAATCAAAAACAAAATATTCGCATTCAACCTCAGGTAGGAAGAACAATAACCCTTCCTTACCACATTCCTACAGAGTTTTCTGCCTCATCCAAGAACAAGAACTATCTGTATACCAAGCTCACATCCCAGAACAGACAATGCATCTCTCCCAAGCAGATTAAGACTTACTTCTGGAACAAATATCACATCCAAACATATAATACACTTTCCACAACCCAATGGCACATTCTTCAACAATGGCACATCAAAAGGTATACCCTTGACACCCCTTATCTTAATAGTTACACCTGTGGGATGCACTCCTCTAGGCAATTTACAAATATAGGTTCTAGTCACACCCGTATATATTAGAAACACATAATCTTCCTCTTCTGGACCCACTAATCATCCTCTTCTCAGGACAAATTCTAGCAAAATGCCTCTCCTTTACACACACAAAGCACTTTTTTTACCTTCCAATCCACCAACACTAGACTTTTTCCACTGGAGTAATCCTCTTCCAATTCCAGGACACTGTCGCCACATTGCAACCAAAGTTTCACAAAACCTTTTCCTCTTCTACCTAACTCCTTTCCCTCTCCTGTCTGTTTCAACACAGACACCATCATTTGACTTTTCTATCTTTCTTTTTCTCTTTTAGTCTTGGCCTCGTCCCTATTCACATAGACCTTTTGAGCTTCTTTCAACAGAGCAGCAATATCAGTAGTAGCTTCTGTATGTCTGGCCATGATTTCGCCACAAATTTCATTTTTATTAAGGACTCATAAGCCGGCGTTTCAGGAGAAAGACCAGTGTGCTTATTCAAATTGTCCTTAATATTTTCCAGAAACACAGACGGTGTTTCTTCTCACAACTGTTCCACCTCCAAAAACTTTTGTTTCTTCCTTGAGGTACAGCTGTCTTAACTCCCTCCATTTGCTCCCGATCAGCTAAATTATTATTATTCCAACCAGGATCAACTAATGGAGACTTAACATCTGCAGCAACGGGCTGAACAGCCCCCACTTGGGTTTTATCCCAAAGAAAAAAATAGCCATAGCTGCCTTTCGAAATTGTGACCTCTCCTCAGGGGAGAACAAATAACCCAATATATACTGTAACACTGCAAAAGTATACAGATTGGGTCTCAGGAATAAATCCAATGGCTCAGACAACTTGATCAGATCCGCCTAGAAAGACGGCATGTTTCTTTTATAATCTTCCAGATCAGAAGATGTCAAAGACTCATTCACAAAAGCCGCAATACCATCCGGCATTCCTCTTAAAGGAAACATTCCTTCAGTTAGTGAACATGTAACATGAGGAGAAGTGGATGGATTCTGTTTCACAATTACTAATAATTCACCCAACTCCTTCTCCTCTATCTATATTACTGCCCTGCTGAAATCTCTTCCTCTCTGCTCCCAGCAGCAACATCAATTTCACCCACAACTTGGATTATACAAAGGAGGGGGAGGTGGGCATGTAGCATAAGCTAAAGGATTCCAACCTTCCTCTTCTTCTTCCTTCCCATACAAAACTCCAGATCTTCTCGGGGAAGAGGGTTTAAACTACTAAACATGGAACTGAGGTTCAACATATAACAATTGAACTTTCAACTTCTTTTTTTCACCAAAATGTTCTTCAAAGCATTGATCCAATATGGGTCTGACTCACCAAACCTACTCCACCTATAATTAGGCTGTATCAACACAAATCTCCTTACAATAATTAATCATAGTCACCTTATCTAATACCTTTGTACAAGCTTTCAATCAATCCTCTGACCACTGTATTAACAATGTCCCTAATGGAGATATGTATTACAACCTGTATTACACTAATTATACACACAAACCATACAGGCCATACACACACAAACATACACCAATCCAAACCACCAAAGAAAACATATACTCACTCCTGGTGCACCGAAGTCTTCAGGAACGTTCCTCTCTGTCCAGGCATTCAGGTCTCCGCCTCAAGGTTCATAGAAAAGCAATTCCGGCTGGAAAGGAAATAACCCCATCTCACTGAAATCAGTGTTTGTGCACACATATCAGGGAGTTCCCTTCCAGACAGAATGTTTTCAAGTCCCTGTTCGGGCGCCAATTGTGGTCGACAGGTAAATCCCATTTACCTGTCTCTTTGCACCCAGACTGGAAGGGTGTGAAAGGCATTTGCAAGCCAATGGGAGGCTTCAAGCAAGAGATTTCACTGCCCCAAAGTCTTGTCAGCTTGTGTTCTGCCCCAGCTATGCACTCCAAAGAACACAGCACACACAAAGTCTGTATAAAACTTAATTTACTAAAATAACTCAGTCTTTTTCAAACAAAGGCTGTTAATAAACTTTCTTAACAGCCTACAAGAAACCAAAGATAAAGTAATCACAATCTTACTATGGTTGGCAGAAAGCCCAGAAGCAATTTACAGAGAATCCAGAAGCGAAGGAGAGTGAACTAAAGTTGTTCCCTACAAATTGCTTCAGTTGGCGTTCCTCCTTAAATAGGCTAAGGGAGTGGCCAATTAGCCCCAAGCTTACTCTTGAGGAGACCTCTTCCTGAGGAGCCACTCCTGCCTTTTGGCAGCTCTGCGCGCCCATGCATCGAGAAGAGGCTCCTCCTCTTCATCCTCTTCACTTTGAGGAGCTTCTGGAGGTTCTGATGGTCCTGACTGAATCCCTTCCTCTGGCACCACATCTTCTCCAGCCTCCTCATTGTCTGATTTGAGTGCCAGCTGCACAGGCTGCTGGCGCAGCACCACACCAGTCTCCTCGTTGTCAGAATCAGCTACAATCTGCACAGGCCACTGACGGGCCACAACAGCTTGCAAATGCTTTTCATGCATCACCCCCCCCCAACCCCCTGCATTTGCATTTTCAGAAACTTCTGGCAAGGGGGGAGTGGCAAGCCAACTGCCTGATCCTGCCTGCCTGAATGGGAACTTGGCCTTCCAGCCCACACCTGATCCTGCCTGCCTGACAACAGGAGCTCGAAGGCCTCTGCGGGGCACAGATACCTTTGTCCATGGGTGTATTGTGCCATCCCACACTCCGGTGCTGCCCCATGCTGTTTCTGATGCTGGGAGGGCTGGCAGGGCATCGGTGCTTGTGCACAGCTGGGGAGAGTGCCTGGGGAGTCCAACAGTGGGGGCATGGTGAGCAATTCCATTCCAGTTTTAAGGTGGAGTACAGGTGGAGCAGCAACAGCAGTGAGAAGAGGTCAAAATAGGAAGCCCCCACCCACTGCTACTTGTCCATTGCCCATGGTGGCTTCCTATTTTCAATCCTCCTCCCCATTGCAGTTCATTCTTGCAATGGTGAGTCCTTTTTTGGGAAAATTTTCAGCCAAATTGACTTTAATTGACTTTAATCCCCACTTTCCATGTTGCTGGTAAAACAGACATCCTGGGCCAGAGACCTTCTTTGGAGAGAACCAGGTTTATTCCACATGCAATGTTTTTAAATAGAGCCAAGTTGTGGCTCCCTAGACTGTACTGGTGGAGAGGAAAGCAGGACTTTAACCAGGAGGAACATCTGAAGAAAAAAACGGAGGTTTCTGTGAAATCCATGGGGTCCCCAAGGCAAGATGGTGGAGTGGCCATCGGCTTTTGGAAAGGACTGGACGGGGCCAAGGTTCAACGGCTGGAGGGCACCCGCTGTTTGCTGGGATACCTCAATATGTGGCTCCTCTCAAGCCATAGGTGGACTCTCCATAGCATTTTTAGATTTGTTTTAACTCAACTGATATCTTTTTGCTCGATACTTTAATTTTATCTTGGGGAGGGTGTGTGTGCGTATGTGTGAGGGCGTTGGGATGGATTGAATGGAAGGAATGGGTTTGGAGTGGCTGAATTGGGGAGAATGAGGGAACCGGGGGCAAGATATGGAGCCCCCTCTGCTGAGTGTGCAAACAGAAGCAGATGGGGGCTCAGATATGACCCCCGGCTTGGTATGAGTGGGGTGCCTTGCCTGCGGAGGAGGAGGGGGGGCATTGAGGTGAGGGAGGGGATCTCTGGGGTGTTGGAGAGCTGAAGTATTGCAGTTATGACTGGGAGAGGTAGATATGGCGGGAGCCGAGGGGTAGGCACTCTCGGGGAACTAGGACTTGCTGTCTCAAAGTGATTACTTGTTCCGACCCCTCTGGTTCTGGTTCACGGGGCTTGCCTCATATACCTGGTGACTTGGGATGTCAGGGCCCTGGCCTCAGGCTGCTGCTGTTTAATGCCAGGTCTATTGTTAACAAGACCTCCCTCATTCGGGACTTAATCCTGGAGGAGGGGGCTGATCTGGCATGCAAAACTGAGACCTGGCTGGGCCAGGAGGGGGATGTGCCCCTCTCAGAGATGTGTCCAGATGGGTTCCAGATATTGCATCAGACGCGATTCCAGGGAAGGGATGGAGGAGTGGCAGCTATTGTCCGGAAGAGTCTTTGTCCTCGCAGGATTCCTGCCCCTGAGATTGTTGGGTGTGAGTCTCTCCTCTTGAGGTTGGACTCAGGGGCTCAGTGGGCTTGTTGTTGACGTACCTGCCTCCCAACTGCATTACGACAGCCCTGCCTGTGCTGCTAGAGGCAGTAGCCGGGCTGGTGGTGGAGTTCCCCAGGCTTATGGTACTGGGGGACTTCAATTTGCCGTCACTTGGCAAATCCTCAGATGTGGCTCAGGAGTTCATGGCTTCCATGAGAACCATGGACCTGACCCAAGTAGTTCAGGGTCTGACTCATGGGGGGGGGGGGGACACACACTTGACCTGGTGTTTCTCTCGGGGCAGTGGAGATATGATCTGGAATTAAGGGCTATAGATGCTTCTCCCTTATTGTGGTCAGATCATTTTCTGCTGAGGTTAGACTTCTCCATTGCAGGGAGGCGGAGCTGATTAAGTGGTTCCGCCCCAGGCGCCTAATGGACCCTGAAGGGTTCCAGAAGGAGCTTGGGGAGATACCTGACTCCCTTGTCCACAGTCCGGCTGAGTCCCTGGTGGCTGCCTGGAATAGGGCGGCAACTGGAGCACTGGACCGGATTGCGCCTTTGTGACCTCTCCATGGCGGTGGATCCAGGAACGCTCCCTGGTTTACCAAGGAGCTCTGGGAGATGAAGCGCCAGAAGAGATGTCTAGAGTGACGCTGGAGGACCAGTAACTTCGAATCTGACCAAACACTCTTCAGAGCCTTTAGTGGTGATACGGGCGGCAAAATGCTCGCATTTTTCCGCACTTATTGCATCTGCTGATTCGCGCCCAGCTGCCCTATTTAGGATGACTCACCCCCCTCCTTAATGTAGGGGGAGTGGAGGAGCCCTTGCAGGGTAGATCTGAGGAGATTGTACAGTTTCTGTCGGATAAAGTCGCTCAGATTTGGATGGATCTGGACTCCGATTGGGCAATTCTGACCAAGATGACGGGGCAGGTCTTAGTCCTATTGTGTGGGATAAGTTTGAGCCTGTGACTCTTGAGGAAGTAGACAAGGCTGTAGGAGTGTGGGACTGTAGGACAAGTGGAGGAACGCTGAAGGACAAATGGAGGAACTCATCGCTCCTACAGCCTTGTCCACTTCCTTTTGGCCAGCAGGGAGGTGACACGAGGCTGGCTCCAGGCTTTAGTTAATGCATGCTTGAGGGAAGGGGCCTTCCCGCAATCATTAAAGGAAGCGGTTGTAAGGCCCCTCCTCAAGAAGCTTTCCCTGGATCCAGCAGAATTAAAGAACTTTCATCCAGTCTCCAACCTACCCTTTGTGGGAAAGGTTGTAGAGAAAGTGGTGGCACTTCAGCTCCTGAGGTCATTGGAGAAAACAGATTATCTAGACCCTTTTCAGTCTGGCATCAGGCCTGGCTTCAGCACAGAAACTGCTTTGGTCACGCTGATGGATGATCTCTGGTGAGCCCGAGGTGGGGGTCATTCCTCCATCTTTGTGCTACTTGACCTCTCTGTGGCTTTTGATACCATTGACCATGGTATCCTTCTGGGACAATTGAGGGAGTTGGGAGTGGGAGGCACCGTGTTACAGTGGTTCTCCTCCTATCTCTCTGGTCGGTCACAGTCGGTGTTGGTAGAAGGACAGAGGTTGACCCCTAGGCCCCTCGTTTGCAGGGTGGCTCAGGGCTCGGTCCTCTCTCCCCTCCTATTTAACATTTACATGAAGCCGCTGGGTGAGATCATCCAACGACATGGGGTGAGGTATCAGCAATACGCAGATGATACCCAGCTGTATATCTCTACCCCGCGTCAATTCAGTGATGCGGTGAATGTGATGTGCCGGTGTCTGGAGGCTGTGAGGGTCTGGATGGGAGTCAACAGGCTCAGACTTAACCCAGACAAGACTGAGTGGCTGTGGGTATTGCCTCCTAAAGACTATGTTGACTGTCCATCCTTGGTTCTGGGGGGGGGGGGAGAAATTGTCCCCCTCAGAACGGGCTCACAATTTGAGTGTCCTCCTAGACTCACAGCTAAGATTAGAGCAACATCTGACAGCTGTGGCTAGGGGGACCTTTGCACAGGTTCGCCTGGTGCACCAATTGTGACCCTACTTGGATCGGGAAGCTCTCCTCACA
Organism: Arizona elegans; assembly: GCA_022577455.1. Lineage (NCBI taxonomy): Eukaryota > Metazoa > Chordata > Lepidosauria > Squamata > Colubridae > Arizona > Arizona elegans. The sequence goes on along the minus strand of JAKOOJ010000006.1, from coordinate 48,673,912 downwards.
GTCACTCAGGCCCTTGTCACCTCACGGTTAGATTATTGCAATGCGCTCTACATGGGGCTACCCTTGAAAAGTGTTCAGAGACTACAGTTGGTCCAGAACGCAGCCGTGCGAGCTGTCATGGGTGCACCTAGGTACACCCACATTACACCAATTCTCCGCAAGCTGCACTGGCTCCCTATTGGTCTCCGGTCACAATTCAAGGTGTTGGTTATTACTTTTAAAGCCCTACATGGCTTAGGGCCAGGTTATCTTCGAGACCGCCTTCTGCCGCATAGCTCCCAGCGACCGGTAAGATCCCACAGAGTTGGTCTCCTCTGAGTCCCGTCAGCTAAACAATGCCAGCTAGCAGGCCCGCGGGGGAGGGCTTCTCTGTGGCTGCCCCAGCTCTCTGGAACCAGTTACCCCCTGAGGTCCGGACCATCCCCACCCTATTGGCCTTCCGAAAAGCGGTGAAGGCCTGGCTTTTCCGGCAGGCCTGGGCCGTTGATCTCGCTCTTGTGATCTGGCGAGATCCATGAATTGCGTGAATGAGTTTTTAATGTTTTTAATTTTTCAATGTTTTTTATAATTATTTTTTAAAATGTATTGTGAGCCACCCTGAGTCTTCGGAGAGGGGCGGCATAATTAAATTAAATTAAATTAAATTAAATTAAATTAAATTAAATTAAATTAAATTAAATTAAATTAAAATTAAATTACATTACATTACATTACATTACATTACATTACATTACATTACATTACATTACATTACATTAAATTCATGCAGTTTGGCAGCCCCTCCCACCATGCCCCAGCACTATTCAACCCCCAGGCATCTTCCCCAGCTATGCGCAAGAACCAATTACCTGCCAGCCTCCCCCCCTCCCGGGATCAGAAACAGCCATGCACAAGCAGCATTGGCCTGCCACCTTCTCAGGCACCCTTCCCAGCCCCGCTTCCCCAAGGGAGCACCCAGCCATGCTTACCTCCTCGAGGCTTCTGCTGCTGCTACTGCCCCCTCAAGACAAAGTGAGGCAAGGTCAGGCAAGGCCGGGCAAGGAGAGTCAAGGCCAGGTGCGACAAGGCATGGCTGGGAGGGGTGGGCCAGGCAAGGCTGGGTGGGCTGGGGTGAGGAATGATGAGACAAACAAGCTGCACATGCCCAGAGAGAGTGCCTGGCCAGGCCAGGTTGAGGCAGTGGGGGCTGGTCCCTCGCCATTTCCAGGCTGGCCTCACGGGCCAGATCTAACCTCCTCGTGGACCAGATCTGACCTGTGGGACTTGAGTTTGACATCAGACCAGCTGTCTGCAAGGAGTATAAATCCTTCCTTTCCCCACTATCCTGTCAGAGCTGAAGAAGCTTCTTGGATAAGAAGCAAAACATCTTCAAAGAAAAAACAAGGAAGTCCAGTTACCTCCTGAAAAAGCACCTTTGGGGCAACCATGACCTGGATGATTGAGAATCTCTATAGACATGAAGAGAATGATCTCACCATTGCATATCTTATTATCCCTATCCTTATTCTGTTGATATAATCAATTGAAGGTTGAAAAGATGATCCTGCTTTATTTGAATAAAACTTTTCCAGCATTATATAACTATAACATCTTTAATATTCACTGAAATAGAGAAAGAATTCAAATATAAATATGAAGTATCAACAAAGCATTGTAATGCACATTAGTCGGCCTCATGAAGTAAAATATGGGAAAATAATTATCCTTTAATATTATCTAATCTCATGTTGGGCACAATATCAATCAATCTATCTATCTATCTATCTATCTATCTATCTATCTATCTATCTATGTATCATAGTGGTTCTCAACATGTGGGTTGCGACCCCTTTGGGGGTCGAACGACCCTTTCACAGGGGTCACCTAAGACCATCAGAAAACACATATTTTCAATGGTTTTAGGAATAATTTTATGGTTGGGGATCACCACAACATGACGATCGCAGCATTAGGAAGGTTGAGAACCACTGATCTATCAGAATAGAGCTGGAAGATACCTTGGAGTTTTTCCAGCCCAACCCCCTGCTCAAGCAGGAGACCCTATACCAGTGATGGCTAACCTTTTCTGGACCGAGTACCCAAAGTGCAAGCACACGCAAATGCCCACCTGCACATTCTCCCCTGCGCACGCACATGCATTCCCCTGTGGATGCCCCAGCCCCCCACATGCACAGCCCCCCACATGCCCCACCTAGTCCTTCTTTTCTCTAGACTAATCAAATACAAATCCTGAAACCATTCTTCGTATGTTTTTATCTCCAGGCCTTTAATCATCTTAGTTGCTCTTCTTTGCACTTTTTCCAAAGTCTTAACATCTTTTTTGTAATGTGATGACCAAAACTGGATGCAGTATTCTAGGTGTGGCCTGACTAAGGCTTTATAAAGCGGTACTACTTCACATTTATTTATTTATTTATTAAATTTCTATACCGCCCTTCTCCCGAAGGACTCAGGGTGGTGAACAGCCACAAGATAAAACACATAAGTACAAAAATTTAAAATAGATTAAAAACGAATTAAATAATTTGGCTGAATTTAAAATACCCCATAATTTAAAACAAATTAAAATTTATATTTAAAATTTATATTTAAAAGGGGAGAAGATTTAGGCCAGGCCAGCTTGATGAAATAAAAAAGTCTTAAGCACGCGACGGAAGGTGCGCAGATCCGGGATCCTCCATATCTCCGGGGGGAGCTCGTTCCAGATTGTAGGTGCCCCCACAGAGAAGGGTCTCCCCCTAGGGGCCGCCAGTCAACATTGTTTGGCTGAGGGCACCCGGAGGAGCCCTTCTCTATGGGAGCGTACTGGTCGGTGGGAGGCTGTTGATGGTAGTAGGTGGTCCCGTAAGTAACCAGGTCCTAAGCCATGGAGCGCTTTAAAGGTGGTAACCAGAACCTTGAAGTGCACCCGGAAGACCACCGGAAGCCAGTGCAGCTCGCGCAGGAGAGGTGTTACATGGGAGCTCCATGTTGCTCCCATAACCACCCGCGCGGCCGCACTCTGCGCCAGTTGGAGCCTCCGAGTGCACCTCAAGGGGAGCCCCATGTAGAGAGCGTTACAATAGTCCAAACGAGAGGTGACGAGGGCATGAGTGACTGTGTGTAGGGAGTCCCGATCTAGAAAGGGACACAACGGGCGGATCAGGCGAACCTGATGAAAAATCCCCCCGGTCACAGCCGTCAAGTGCTCTTCTAAAGACAGCTGTGAATCCAGGAGGACGCCCAAGTTACGAGCCCTTTCCGTGGGGGCCAATGATTCACCCCCAATAGTCAGCACTGGCACCAGCTGACTATATCGGGACATTGGAAACCACAGCCACTCAGTCTTGGATGGGTTGAGCCTGAGCCTGTTCCTCCCCATCCAGATCCGTACGGCCTCCAGGCACCGGGACATCACTTCAAGGGCATCGTTGGGGTGGTCCGGGGTGGAGATGTACAGCTGGGTGTTGTCAGCGTACTGATGGTACTTCACCCCAAAACCATGGATGATTTCGCCCAGCGGCTTCACATAAATGTTGAACAAAAGGGGCGAGAGGACCGATCCCTGTGGCACCTCACATATGAGGGGCCTTGGGGTCGACCTCTGCCCCCCTGTCAACACAGACTGCGTCCGGTCAGAGAGAAAGGAGGAGAACCACAGTAGTACGGTGCCTCCCACCCCCAACTCTTCCAACCGGTGCAGCATGATACCATGGTCGATGGTATCAAAAGCCGCTGAGAGGTCTAACAGGACCAAGACAGAGGAGCAACCCCTATCCCAAGCCCTCCAGAGATCATCAACCAACGCGACCAATGCCGTTTCCGTGCTGTACCCAGGCCTGAAACCTGACTGGAACGGATCTAGATACGACGTTTCATCCAGGTACTGGGGAAGCTGTCGCGCAACCACACTCTCAACAACCTTTGCAACAAAGCGAAGGTTGGAGACTGGACGATAATTAGCCAATACTGCCGGGTCCAGGGAAGGCTTCTTGAGGAGAGGCCTCACCACTGCCTCCTTCAAGGCAGTGGGGAAAGCACCCTCACCCAATGAAGCATTTATAATCCCCTGGAGCCAGCCTCGCATCACCTCCCGGGAAGCCAGTACTAATCAGGAGGAACACGGGTCCAACAAACATGTGGTCGCGTTCAGTCTACCCAGAATCCTGTCCACGTCATCTGGGGTCACAGGATCAAACTCGCCCCAGATAACATTCTCAAGACCTGCCTCTGTCAACCTCGCTGGACCTACCCAGTCAGAGTCCAGACCTTCCCAAATCTGAGTGATTTTGTCATGCAGATACTGAACAAAATCCTCGGCTCTTCCCTCCAAGGGGTCCTCCCGCGCTTCCTGGTGAAGCAGGGAGCGGGTCACCCTAAACAGGGCGGCCGGGCAATTATCTGATGATGCAATAAGAGCAGCAAAATGGGTACATTTTGTAAAAGGTGAAAGATTTATACGATCTGAAGAGAAACCAGAGTTCAAAAAAGCCCTGTCCAAACTCAAAAACAACAAATCACCTGGCCCAGACAGATTCCCAGGAGAAATATACAAAAAATTGGAAGAAATTCTACAACCAAAATTAATGGAAATTTTTAATGAGGTTTTGACGGGCTCAAAAATTCCTGACTCATGGAGGGAAGCTCATGTTACACTGCTGCCGAAAGAAGGTGCCGACCCCCAAAAAATTCAAAACTACAGACCAATCTCACTTCTAAACACTGATTACAAATTATTTATGTGTATAATGGCAGAAAGAACTAAAAAAATATTAAATAATTGGATTCATAAAGATCAAAAGGGTTTTCTCCCGGGACGACAAATTAGGGATAATTTGAGAATTGTACTAGACACTCTAGAATACTATGAAGAACACCCAGAAAAGCAGTTGGCCTTAGTCTTTTTGGATGCCCAAAAGGCATTCGACAATCTAAATTGGAATTTTATGACCAAACAAATTAAAATAATGGGATTTGGGCAAAACTTCGAAAAAATGATAAAAACTATCTCTGACAATCAGAGGGCGAGCATTTTAGTAAATGGAGACAGGACAAGAACTTTCCAAATTAAGAAAGGAGTAAGGCAAGGCTGCCCCTTGTCACCGCTACTATTCATTTTGGCCCTGGAAGTTTTGCTACGAAACATTAGAAACAACGAGGAAATCAAAGGCCTAAGAATTAGAAAAGAGATTTATAAAACACAAGCCTTTGCGGACGACGTGGCGCTAATATTAGAAGATCCATTGATATCTGGACAAAAAGTACTAGAGGAATTGGGTAAATATGGAGAGGTGGCAGGCCTTAAACTGAACAAATCTAAAACCAAAATACTTACTAAAAATGTAACTGAGTCGCAGAAGAAAGAGATAGAAGAAATTTTGGGCCTACAAGTGGTCCCAAAAATAAAATACCTAGGAATTTGGTTAACCAAAAGGTGCTCTTCCCTAAAAGAAGATAATTATACCCCATTAATTAATAAATTAAAACAAGATTTGGATAGATGGAAAAAGGTTAAATTATCACTTATAGGCAAAATTGCGGCAATCAAGATGAACATTCTCCCCAAGATCTTATTTTTATATCAAAACCTACCAGTAATTTTAGAGAAAAAATTTTTTTTAGAATTAAATAAGACCATTAGGGAATTTGTTTGGGAAGGGAAAAAATCAAGGATCTCACTTAAAATTCTACAGGAAAAAAGGAACGTGGGAGGACTTGGACTCCCTAATTGGGAAACGTATTATAGAGCGGCAAAGTTGATATGGATAAAGGATTGGATCACCTTGGAGAATAAGAGAATTTTAGTGTTAGAAGGACATGACCTACAGAAAGGGTGGCATGCATATCTATGGGACAAAGACAATAAAAAGAAAACTTATTTCCACAGGCATAAAATCAGGGACTCCCTAATACAAACGTGGGTGGGGATCAGGCAGAGATACTATACCAAAGTCCCAATCTGGCTTTCTACGGTAGAGGCAATGATTTACCCCAACAGGTGGGGAATGGAGAAACTGTACAGATACAAAGATATTGTCGATGGAGGGGGAAACATTAAATCAAATGAAGCTCTGAGAGATCAAGGTATAACCTTAGATTGGTGGACCTATCTACAAATAAAATCAAGATACCAGAAAGATAAAGATGAGTACGGCTTAGAATTAGGATATAATGGATTAGACAAAATTTTGATGGGACAAGGGAATAAAGTGTTGGCCAAGCTGTATAATTATTTATCGGATGAAGATAGAGATGAGGATATAATTAGAAACCAATTGAGAGCATGGGAGAGAAATATTGGACACAGTTTGGACTTTAATGAATGGGAAGAAGCCTGGAATAAAAATTATAAATTAACTAGAGCAGCCACGTATAAGGAAAACCATTACAAAATGCTTCATAGGTGGCATTTAGCACCTGCAAGATTAGCAAAGATGTTCCCCAATGCACAGCCAAATTGTTGGAAATGTGGCCATGGTCATGGCACCTTCTTTCACATGTGGTGGACATGCCCCGAAGCAAAAAGGTATTGGAGCAAAATTCGGAGATGGTTGAAAGATATACTCAAAGAAGAAATTGATTTGAATCCAGAAATATTTCTCCTGGGAATGGTAAAGAAAGGGTATGGAAAGGAAAAGGTCCACCTCCTAATACACATAGCTACAGCTGCCAGACTAGCATATGCTCAATACTGGAAAAAGAAAGACCTACCACCAGATGACCTTATAATTAATAAAATATTAGAGTGTGCAGAGATAAGTAAATTAACACACGAGATAAACGATGATGAAAACTGATTATGATACTGTGTGGGGAAGATGGTACGAATGGATAAATGATAGAATTAAGGAAGGAATAAATGGTGCAGAAATTAATTAGAAATGTGTAGTATAATTGACACCAGACACTTATTCATGTATATATGTATAAACACTGCGAATCCGATGTTAAATAGAATTGTGACTATATTTTATTTGTGTAAAAAAAAAACCAATAAAAATTGTATTCAATAAAAAAACAAAATGGGTACATTTTGCTGCTTTTATCGCCACTAGGTAATTCTTTTTTTTTTTTTTTTTTTTATTGAAAAAGTTTTAAAACAAACACAATTTCCCCACAACCCTCCCTCCCAACCCCCTCCCCCTCCCCGACTTCCCAGAGCAGAACACAAGGTATTTCTATTAACCTTTAACAATGAACTAAATTGCATAACCATTCATCAAACTAACACCCCCTAAAAAAAAATTCTTAACCCCCCATATATAAAATCTTATTTCTTAAACATAATACTTCTAATATCACTTATATAGCGCTTATACAAATAAAAGAAATCATTCATAAGCTATTTGATATTTTTTGGTCTGATACTTATTTTGTATATAATCAATCCATCTTCTCCAGTCCTGTATATACCTTTCTTGTGTGTGATCCTTCAGATATGCTGAAATTTTAGCCATTTCAGCTAAATTAGTTACTTTCAATATCCAATCATCAATAGTAGGCAAATAGTCCTTCTTCCAGTGTTGTGCTACCAACAATCTTGCTGCTGTTATCAAGTTCAAAATCAATTTAGTCTCTGCAACTGTACAGTCCGTAGTTATACCCATTAAGAACAACTGTGGAGTAAATTTCAGTCTCTTTTTAAAAATATTCTGCATCACCCACCAAATCTTTATCCAAAATGCTTTGATTTTTCTACAAGTCCACCATATATGATAATAAGTTGCATCATCACAATCACATCTCCAACATTTAGCTTGCACATTAGGATACATACATGATAATTTTTTGGGATCTAAGTGCCATCTATAGAACATTTTATAAAAATTTTCTCTTAAATTTTGTGCTTGTGTAAATTTCACATTTCTAATCCAAATCTTTTCCCAAGTCTCCATCATTACTGGCTCTTGAAAATTTTGTGCCCATTTAATCATACAATCTTTAACCAATTCCGTCTCAGAATCTATTTCCAATAAAGCATTATACAACCTTTTAATATGCATTTGTTTTTGATCTCTAATTTGTTTTACCAAATTCTCCTCATTTTGCACAAAGCCAGTTTTTTGATCTTCCTTCCATCTAGCTTGAAGTTGACCGTACTGAAACCATGTGTAAATTATACCTTCTTCTCTCAGTGTATCTAAAGATTTCAAATACATTACCCCCCTTTCAATAATAAGAAGCTCTTTATAGTTAATCACCTCCTGTTTTTGTTCTATACTTATATTTTCTATTGCATGTCTAGGATTTGCCCATACAGGTATCTTATAATTTAACTTATATTGATATTTTTTCCAAACCCTCAACAAAGCATTTCTTAATATATGAGCCTTAAATACTTTATCCACTTTTTTGTCATATAACAAATAGGCATGCCATCCATATAACAAATCATGACCTTCTAAATTCAAAATTCTCCCCTCAGTTAAATTAAACCAATCACTAATTTGTGATAAAACCGCTGCTTCATAATATAATCTTAAATTAGGCATTTTGAGACCCCCTCTTTCACGTGTATCTTGCATAATTTTCATTTTTATTCTGGGTTTTTTCCCAGCCCAAATAAAAGTATTAACACCTTTCTGCCATTCTCTCAAATTCTCATCTTTCTTAAGCACAGGTAACATTTGGAACAAAAATAAAAATCTAGGTAAGACATTCATTTTAATTGCTGCAATTCTTCCCAATAAAGACAACTGTAATTTTTTCCAATTTTCCATATCCTTCTGTACCTTCTGCCAAAGGACCTCATAATTGTTTTTGTATAATTTTGTATTTGAAGCTGCTATGTATACCCCTAGATATTTAACCTTTTTAACTATTTCAAAATCTGTTAATCTCGCCAGTTTATCTCTTTCCAGTATAGTCATATTTTTAACTATCATCTTTGTCTTATGTGGGTTAACTTTAAATCCTGATACTTTCCCGTATTGATCGATTATGTCCAATATATATGGAACCAACTCTATAGGTTGGGATAAGGTAATAACCAAATCATCTGCAAATGCTCTTAATCTATAATCTTGTTGTCTAATTACAATACCCTTCAGTTTTTCTGAGTCCCGTATCTTGTTCAATAATACCTCCAAAGTCAAAATAAATAATAGTGGGGACAGAGGACACCCCTGCCTTGTTCCTCTCTCAATTTTAAAAGCCTCTGTTAAACCTCCATTAACTATAATTTGTGCTGTTTGCTGCTGATATATCGCTCTAATTGATTGTGTAAAATATTCCCCAAAATGCATTTTCTCTATTATTTTAAACAAAAATTGCCAGTTCAAACGATCAAATGCCTTCTCTGCATCCAAAAATATAAACGCTGCAGGGACTTGATTATTTTTTTCCAAGTATTCCAGTAAGTTTACGATTTGTCTAACATTATATCTCATTTGTCTCCCTTTTATAAACCCTGATTGATCATTATGAATTATTTGTTGCATAACTGGCATTAATCTATTAGCCAATATCTTAGCAAAAATCTTATAATCAGTATTCAGAAGTGAAATTGGCCTGTAGTTCTCAGGTTTAATGGAGTTTTGGTCCTCTTTTGGAATTAGTGAGACAAAAGCTGTTTTCCAGGAAGGTGGTACTCCTCCTCCTACTTGTATTTTATTAAATAAGATTTTGAGTGGTTCTAACATTTCAGATTGTAAATGTTTATAATAGACAGCTGTTAATCCATCTGTTCCTGGAGCCTTACCTATTTTTAATTGTTTAATTGCCCCAACAATTTCCTCGGACGTTATTGGCTGATTCAATCTCTCTCTCTGTTCCAATGTTAATTCAGGAATCTCCATCTTTAAATATCTATCAATATCAACATCTTGAATCACATCTTTAGCATATAACTTTGTATAAAACTCCAAAAAAGCCTTTTTTATTAAATTCTGTTGATAAATTTCTTTACCTCTAAATTCTATCTTATCTATAACACGTAATTTTTGTTTTTTCCTCATCGTATAAGCCAACCATCTCCCAGGTTTATTAGCATTACAAAATGTATTATGTCTGGCATATTGTATGCTAGTTGCTACTTGCCCAGCCAATAACATATTAAATTGCTCTCTTAAAATATTAATCATATCTTTTGCCTTTTTATCTCCCGGGTTAGTTATAAGCGATTGTTCTTTCTTTTTAATTTCCTCCTCTATCTCTTTCCGTCTGTTTTGTTGTTTTAGTCTATATTTATTGTTCAAAAAAATTAATGTTCCTCTCATATATGCCTTACTCGCATCCCATACCATCTCCATCGAGGTTCCTTTATTCATATTGTTAACAAAAAATTCTTTCATTTGTTTTTTAAGCTCAGACAAGTTATCTTCATATCTAAATAAATTCTCATTTAACCTCCAAGACCTCCTTTCCCCTCTTTCCTGCTCTAATTCCACCCAAACCGGGCTATGATCAGTTAAAGATCTTGGACATATCTTCGTATTCTTCACCCTAGAAAAAAGATCATTTGTGGTTAATATAAAATCAATCCTAGAGAAAGATTGATGCCTATCTGAAAAAAAAGTAAAATCACTTTCTGATACATTCCTTTCTCTCCAAATATCTCTGAGCTCCATATCCTCCAGAATATCAAAAAAAGATTTAGGCAACTTAGCACGCATGGATATCTTAGATAGACTTTTTTTATCTTTCTGGGTATTTATTACCCCATTCCAATCACCCATTAGAAGTAAAGATCTATAATCCCATTGTAATATTTTAGTATGTAAAAATTTATAAAATTTATCTTGTTGTTGATTAGGTGCGTATACTCCAATTACAAGCAGCTTCCCATTCTGTGTTGTTACTTCAATTGCAATATATCTACCTTGAGTATCAGCCTCAATTAAATTAGCCACTAAACCTCTTTTAATGTATATAACTAGGCCATTTTTCTTCTCTGGTGCTGATGCCACAAAATGTGTACCTAATTTCGAATTTATCAAATACTTTTGATCTGAAGATTTAATATGCGTTTCTTGCAAACAAATAACATCATTCTGAAATTGCTTCAAGTAGTGAAATATTCTCTTTCTTTTTTGTGGAGAATTTAAACCATTGACATTCCAAGATAAGAATTTATTTGCCATCTCTTGGCGCCCCAAGCTTTGAGAGCATCAGCTGAACCTCCTCCGCCATATTATACTTCGGCCTAGCTCCTCCCACTGCTTGTGTTTTTTGAACTTGTTGGGTTGAATCTTGAGGCTGTCGTGCCAGATGTTGTTTGTAAGTAGCTCTTGTCAGTCGTTGATCTTTTGGCAGCTGTATCATCGTTAATGACTCAAGGGTTGGTGGTGGACCCCCACTCAGCAGTAAATCTTCTTCCAAATTGGCTCCTCCAGCTAGAGCTTGAGCGTAAGTTTGTGATTGCCCTCCATCTTTCTCTTGTTGTGTTGTTTCCAATTGCTTTCTAGCGCCCCCTGGTGAGGGTGGCCTTCCAGCCTTTAAAACATTGACATAAAAATCTTTTGCCTTGCCAACTGTGTTTAAACGATGTCTTTGCCCAGCATATGTCACTATTATCCCAAAGGGGACATCCCATCTGTACTGGAGCTGCTGATTTCTTAGTTCATTCACCAAAAAACCAAACTGCTTTCTATCTCTTAACATTTTAGGAGGAAGCTCTTTCAGGACCACCAGCTCTTGTCCATCCACTTTAATCTTGTTTCTATAAGAAGCTTGCAGAATGTCATTTCTAATTCTCCTTGTTGTGAAATAAATCACCACATCTCTTGGTAGCTGCTTTTGTTTTGCCAGCCAGGAATTAACCCTATAAATTTTATCCATTTGAAATGCCACGTCTTCTGGCCTTTCTGAAATCAGCTCTGCTAAAGCATTGGAACAAACATCTTTTAAATTTTCACCAGTCTTTTCTTTCAAACCTCTCATCCTGAGGGCAAATTCCATTGATCTGTATTGTAACAAAACCATTTCATCATCCACTTTCTCTGTTTGTATCATAACCTCTCCTACTTTAGTTGCAAGCTCCAAATTAGCATCATCAATTTCCCGTACTCTCTCCTCAATCTTTAACATATGAGTGGCCAGTCCTGAAACTGCATAAACAATGTCATCTCTTATTTCATCATGTTTTTCCTCCACCACACTTTTAATTTTCTTTAACTCCTCTGAAAATTGTTTCATCATTTCTGTCTGATTGTTCAGGGCACCCATTATAAATTCTTTAAGGTCTTGTGACTGTGTATCAGCAGGAAGTTGTTGTTTTTGAGTCACTACAGGGGAACCTCCTCCCCCTTTTGAAGTTGGTGGCTTTAATTGTTTAGCAGCCATTTTATTTTAAAAAGAGTTTTTTCCTTTTGCAGCCACAAAATCTTGTAAACAGTCTTACAAAGTATGTTTCAAAGTTTTTTCAAAATAAACAATCCTCTCTTCAAGCTATACTCAGTCCCCAACAGTTTTCTCTTCAGGCAGAGGGCTCTTAACAAGCAGTTTCCTTTTAACTTTCACTTTCCCTTCCGCCCATAACAAAGGCTTCCTCTGAAGCCTCCAGCTCAAGAGAGCTCTGTTTGCAACAATGTATTCACGGAGTTAAGTTCTGTTTCTTTTAAAAAGCTTGCACTCTTGCTTCAGCTCTGTCTGCCTTGTTAAAAAATCATTAGAACTCACTGTTTGCCGGCAGAGTTGGACGCAGACGTCTTGCTCTGTTAAACAGAGGCACCAGCGATCCGGAGCAATGGGAGGGGTGAACTGGGGAGCTCTCACCCTCCTAGTCCCTGGAATTAATCCAGTGACTTTCGGGGAGCTCTACCCACCCCCTCCGACTCTCCTCTCCTTCTTTGCCCGAAGGAGAGTTTTTTCAAACCGCCGGACAGCAGTTTAATGCTGTCAGGGCGGTTTTAACAGATCGGGTGGCTGGCGGTCTATGGAGACCGTCCTCGTCGTCAGCGGAGCCAGCGGAAGTCCGTAATTCTTAATATGAGGTCTTACCAGTGTCTGGTCCGATTCAGAAAGACTAGCCCTCCAACTACTCTCTAGGTGTCTTTTCCGGCGCTTCAACTCCCTCAGCTCCTCGGTGAACCAAGGAGCCAGGTGAGATCGGTGCCGGGTCAGAGGCCGCAAAGGCACGACTCGATCCAGAGCTCCAGCGGCTGCCCTATCCCAGGCGGCCACTAGGTCTCCAGTCGAGGCATGTGCAAGATCCTCGGGGATTGGCCCAAGCTCCATCTGGAACCTATCAGGTTCCATCAGGCGCCTGGGGCAGTACCATCTTACCGGTTCCGCCTCCCTGCGGCAGGGTACCACGATTCGAAGGTCTCAAGATCTCTCAACCACTGTCCAGAGACAAAAACCAGGTCCAGTGTGTTTCCCCCATGTGCGTAGGGCCATGAATTAGCTGGGTCAGGTCCATGGCCGTCATGGAAGCCATGAACTCCCGAGCCACCTCAGATGCCTCACCCGCGGACGGCAGGTTAAAGTCCCCCATGACCATAAGTCTGGGGGTATCAACCGCCACCGCGGTGATAACATTGAGTAGCTCAGGCAGGGCTGCTGCCACGTGGCAGGGAGCCAGGTACGTGATCAGCAAACCCGTCTGAACCCCATGGCCCCACTTCACAAAGAGGGACTCACAACCGGCCGTCTGAGGAACAGTGGTCTCCCTCGGCCTAAGGCCTTCTCTAATTATAACCACTACTCCCCCGCCTCTCCCCTGAGGCCTCGGCTGATGGAATGCGTGGAAGCCTGGTGGGCACATTTCTACCAGAGGGACCCCTCCCTCCGGGCCCAACCAGGTCTCCGTAATACCCGCCAGGTCCCCCTCCTGAACAAGATCACAAATGAGGGGGGCTTTATTTACTACAGACCTGGTGTTGCACGACATCAGTCGAAGGCCCAGGCCCTGAGGGTCTGTGCAACCTGGAAAACGAGTAGAGCTTTGGGGGCCGGAGTGCCCTACCGCTTGAAGACAGCGGGTGCGTGCTCCCTTAACATGATATGGCCCCCTGCTCCCATAATTTTGATTCTATGCCTCTATTTATATAACCAAAGATTTTATTAGGTTTTTTTGGCTGCCACAAAGCACCAGACGGCAGGACAAAGTCCCTCTCACAGTTACTGTTTTGGAGCCAGCTTTCACCTAATCTGTACTTGTATCTTTAGTTTTTCCTGCCTAAACCTTGCTTTTCTCCACATTAAATTTCATTTTGTTGGATAGGGCCCATTGTTCAAGTCTGTCAAGATCTTTTTGGATCATGAGCTTGTCTTCTGGGAAGTTGGCTATTCCTTCCAGCTTAGTATCATCTGCAAATTTGATGAGTTCCCTTTCTATTTCCTCATCTAAGTCATTTATGAAGATATTGAAGAGTACTGGGCCTAAGACTGAACCTTGTGGTACCCCACTGCTTACTTCCCTCCATGTAGATGTAGTACCATTAAGGACTTCTTTTTGAGTATGGTTTGTCAGCCAGTTACAAATCCATCTGATGGTGATGTCTGTCCCACATTTTTCTAGCTTACCAAAAAGTAGGTTGTGGTCTACTTTGTTGAATGACTTGCTGATAATAATATAGTCAGAATTCATTAGTTCGGGGGATTCCGTCACTGTACCAGATGGTCTATTCCATAGAGGTCATGATTTCTAAAAAAATATGATTCATTTATCTTATGATGGCCTAAGTCTCAAAAATGTCCCTTGACTATGCAGAAAAAGATGTATAGACAAAGTGGAAAGAAGCAAATATGTGATGAATCACAACTGAAGTATTGTGTCAGATTTTAAACCCTTATCTAGTCTAATTAGTTATAATCTTTTAATTTTAAAGTTTACTTAATTGTGTGTTGAGAAATCAATTGAGTTTACCAGTCTTTCTGTTCAATAACTTTTTCAACATTTCACATTGTCCACTGCAGAAATGTCAGCATAAAGTAATCAGAATTTCAATTCTCTATGTCTCAGTCACATGTTATCTTAGTTTGCCAGTACATAATTTCTTGTAAATGGACAAGGGTCTACTCTGTACTTAAATGGAGCAGTAGAAGTCAGGAATATTTTGTGCTCTGAATCAGGGTGATATTAATGCAAAGCATGATTCTAAAAGACCCCAGTGTATTCTTGGATCTTGATTCTTTCCAGTTCAGAGAATGTACACAATGGAACCATTGCATGTACAATAGCATCCACATTGATATTGGGGCACTTCTCTCATGCATGTGAACCAAAGAAATGACTAGCTATCAGATATAATTCTCCAGGTAATGAATTACAGAATCTGACAATGACATAAGAGACTTATATTTAAATACCACTCATATTTGTAAGGTTTACTGGATGATTTAAAAATAAGTTTTCTTTTACAATTTGAGTTACTTTCAGCCTCTTAGCCACATGTGCCCCTCTGTAGTTCCATTTGGGCCTCTTGAGGCCTTGCCCGGCACATTGCTGGCCAAAATGGAGCTTTCAAGGGGCGGATCTTCCCCTCAGAAGCTCCATTTCAGGTGCCTTTTAGAGACAATATCATCTCTTTCTCTAATTAGATGTTCATCAACACCTCCCCATAACTACCCATAAAATATTTTGCAAGCATGGTTTTTTCTTATCTCTATCTTCTTGGCATTAAGGAATGTCCCCTTTGCTGGGCCTCCTTCTAATAGCCCTAAAACAAAAGAACATCTATTTCTAACACAACAATAGTTACACTGTTACATATATTTGTATACTTTCAGCAAGTCTTTTCTCCAACTATCTTAAAGCAGAATAATGTTTATATGCATTTCTAATTTATATATCTACATACTATTTTTATTTTTGAATTTTCTTATTTCCTGCAAAGGATTCACACCCACAAATCCTCGGGTTATGAATGGAATGGGCAGGCTCCATTTCATTCGTAACTCGAGGACTACCTGTAGTTTGTTCTTAACTGATTTTTTTAAACAAACAAAAAACAGTTCATATTTTGAATTGCTTATCTTCAAAAATGGATCTGCAGGAATTTGATAAATTTCTTTTTGCAAGTGGTCCTGGACTTCGTTGCTACACTTTGAAAACATTAACACATGCATTATTTTCAAAAATGAGCTATCTTTACATTACAAACTGAAGAAAAAATGTAAGATGTAGTAAATGAAAGGAATTGAAGAAAATCTGACTAAATTTTGTTTATACAAACATACCAAAC
Source organism: Arizona elegans (assembly GCA_022577455.1). Lineage (NCBI taxonomy): Eukaryota > Metazoa > Chordata > Lepidosauria > Squamata > Colubridae > Arizona > Arizona elegans. The sequence goes on along the minus strand of JAKOOJ010000006.1, from coordinate 48,657,806 downwards.
ATTCATATTTTTGTATCTCTACAAATCACCTTTTCTCCTTATCAGTATATCAATTCATACATTGTTTTTTCTTCCTTAAAGTCTCTCTTTTTCTCATCTAAATATATTTTCTTGATGTTCCCCTTCTCCATTCTTTCATTCTTATTTTATAGTTTCTGCAGTTACATCCTCATGCATTCTCACTATATGACCAAATTATCTTAACATACTACTTTTCTATAATTACTCAAATTTTATTCAGTTCATGTTTTTCATCATCTATCTTTAGGTATTTATACTATATGAATGCATACTAAACAACCAATGAAACATCACAAATCCTTGTTTTACTTTATTCACAGACTGTAATCATTTACTAGGCATTTCATTTATTGTCACATATGCTTAACATCTATTATACCACACAAGCAATACACCTTTATGATATATATGCATACTACATTTAATATATATAACCTAAATCAAAAAATGTACAATAACTTTGCCCTTCATTCATACCTTTTAGTGCACATTTTGACTCTTCCTTTAAAACTAAAGTTTTACTTCTGTGTATATATTCATGAATTCCATTCCATATCATGAATGATTTTCTTTCTTTCTTTCTTCCTTCCTTCCTTCCTTCCTTCCTTCCTTCCTTCCTTCCTTTCTTTCTTTCTCTTTATCTATCTACCTACCTACCTACCTACCCACCCACCCACCTACCCATCCATCCATCCATCCATCCATCCGTCTATCCATCTATCTATCTATCTGTCTGTCTGTCTTCAATATGCTACTATTCATGACAGATGGGCCAATGAATGAATTTTACCTCCATAGGGTGTAATCAATTTGCTCAACTACAGTTTTCCCATAATCTGTTGCAAAAAGATAAAAGAGTAGGCTAGATTACCCACTCTCCATAATTTTGTAATGCATTGTATCAATATTCCTACCTTGAATCATAGTGACAAGAGATCTTTAGTAAAAGTATTTACTGTGATTAAAACCTTAAGCAAATGTCTTTGTTTGCTTGTTATTGATCTATACTGGATTTTGTATATTTAGACAGTTTTGGGAAAAATGATAATTTACTAATTTAAATTTGTTGAACAAACAAGGACCAACACATGTGCTCATTTACTAAAAAAAATTGAATCTTGCCCAATAATACAATATCTACGGTAGTTTGTTTTGGACCAGAGACAGATAAGCTAATCGTCCAGGCATGGTTTATTCCAGTAGCTGATTGCAAAGTAAAGACCAAAGTGGTCCCAGTGGTGGTAGGAGCACTTGGAGCTGTGATTCCTTAGCCGTTGTGGCTTAATATATTAACATAATCAAATCAAATCATGTTTCTTATCTTAGAAGGTGTCTGTTACATTTTATCCAATTTATGTTTCACTTTTCACTTTTATATTCTTTAAAATACAAGCCATTCTACACTGAAAAAATAATATAGTCTTGGTATCCAATGTGACTATTTTCTCTGCTTGACTATTAAAGTCTCATGGACATAGCAATTTCAATGCCATTCTTATTTGATTATTACTCTGATGAAAATATAAATTGGCTGATTAATTGGCTGTAGAAAAGTGCCCCATGTTGCTGTGATCATTGTAAAGTGTAGCTTACAATGAATAACTGGAAATGAGTGTCACAGTAAATGCATGAAATATTTATTAAGAGTTATGAATGTAAATAAGAGGCATAAGTAACAGTCACTTGTAGATATATAAACTCTATTAGGCTTAAATAGAATGCTCTCATCGCTTAGAAAGCTGTTTATTATGATGGACATAATGTAAATTTTATTTGGATTTCATATTGCATGACTGAATTCATCAACAATGTGCTCATAATACTGGATTTTTGGAAGTATTTTCCAAGCAAAGTTTTTACAAAAACATGGTGTATTTTAGCGAAGCTGATAAGTGTTTTAACCGTAAAGTAAGAAAATAAAAAGCAATATAAGGAGGATGAAAAATGAAATGCTCCAGAAATGAAATGTCCCTGTCTTTACCGAAACAATCATATTTAAAAGAAACTGAGAGCTTTAATAATGTTAATGTAAATAATGTTAAGAGCCTTAATGTTAGAATCCACATGCCAGGATTTGGAAGAGCTTTGCAGAGACACTGCTCTCCAAGAGAGAAGGGTCATTAAAGGCAAGATGCTGCTGTGTCTCATTGTGTGTTTGCACTAAGGTATAGGTTTGTCAGACTGACGTATCAGAGAAAGTCAGAGTGGTTACCACATCAGCATAATAGCTACATAATAAATGATGGAGAGAATCATGTTAGGCATGATTCTAGATTCTAGACCTAACCTAACTTGAATCATACAAAAGGAGAGAATTCAAATAGATTTTCTAGCTCCCAGCAGCCAGCAGCAATAGGATGCTTTCAGGAAGATGGCAGATGCAAAGGAAAGATGCTGTTTTGCACTATCTAGATTTGTTACCGCAGCCAAATTATTGGCATGATGGAATGACGAGAATAGCAGCCTGCATGGAAGGTAGGATGATCAAAGGTTTTGCATTGATATTTATGTCATTAGAAATTGACTGTGACAAAGCATACCTTTAAATGAATCTTTTCTATTGATGATGGCAGAGGATTTGTTTTTCAGCTTTGAAACTCTGACGATACTGTTGCCTCCGAAAAATAGATTTGTGAATTGCATGTATGCTTCTGTTATGTCCTTGTGCTTGTATCTTATCTCAGGGAGCCACTTGCCTGAAAGGGATTATTAAAGAAAGGCAAGGCTATAGAATCAAAGTGCTTCTAAGTCGGGGGAAGTCCAGATAAAGGGAAACAAACAATGAAATCTTCCATAGGGTTTAAACTGCTTAAGCTAAAATATAGTAATCATTTTTTTAAGCTTGAGAAAAAATACTGTATATTGAACATTCTGAAATAGCTAATATTATCACAGTTTCTGTTTTTACTTTGCTTCTTCCTTTTTTTATAGTTTTAAGATGTAGTCATTTGCAAATTACTACAAGAAGGAAATGCACTGAGATCTTCTGCACGATCTTTCAACAAGTCTAGCATCTGTTTCAGTTACTGAACTGTATTCATGTTTTGACAACTTCATGTCATTTTTTGCTTGATTACAGTTCTTATTTTCAATATATCAGCTTGCTTTATATATAATTTTGAAAACTGCCTTTAACTAATGACAGGAAAGGTAACACTATTTGAAATGAGATCATGGTTTTTGGATATTCTGTTTATAGTTCTTACCTTCGTGTTTCACTATATAATGTTTTATTTATTTGTTGGCTTGATCTGTAAATAGAAAAAAAGTAAACTGAAGTTTCAGGTGACTTTCTTGAAAAAGTTTGAGGTTATGTTAAAGAATAGCATTCCAGGATTTTGAATGATTCCTTTATGCTCAATCATCACCATATAATTGATACGTTCTTGTTGACTCATAATGATTATCACAAATTTGGAAGATTTACCAACAAAGTTCCTTATTTATGAGAATCTTATATTTTTTAAATATTTTTTTAAATATTTTTTTCTTTAACATCCATAAGTGCTTAGTGAACAATGTATTGTCTCGGTCAATGTACTTTATACACAATACTAATAACAATAATAATACTGTTTAGGTATACATAATAGTAATCTTTCAACTTCTAACATTTACATACTGTATACATGATAATTATAATATATTCTATTATGCATCAGTATATATAATACTATTTTCCCAATTTCTACTTTCTACCTCTATTCTCTAATCCTTAATGAAGCAATTGACATATTAAGTACTAATCTAAAGCTATCCATCATCTCTTGCCCTTTTTGATATTTCAACTCTTACTGACTTTTTGATAAATCTTCCATACTCCTCCCTTGGGATCTTGTATCTCCTTACATCCCTCATATTTAGTCTAAGTATTTCATCTGCCTCAACATCTATCTCTTGCTTTTGAGTCTCTAAAGCATCCATCAGTAACTCTTTCATCACTTCTAGGATCTTTCTCTTTATCCTCTTCTATATTTTGACCTCTTAAAGAATAATCTATCTGTTGCATTTTAGGAATTTTTACTGTCCCTTCTGTATCTTTATCTGCTTGTGACATTTGTTGATTTATTTCCTCTATTCTTTCCTCAGCTCCTTCCAATTTCTCCTCTACTTTCTGGACTTTCTGGATTTTTTGTTCATTTTTCATTGTCATTTGCTGAGAGTTTTCTAGTTTCACATCTATATCATGCATCAGTATCATCTCCCTATAACTTCTTGTGATAATTTCTTGAATACATTGAAGTATCAGTAGTGTTTCTTTTTGAAATGTATTTGTTTTTTCCTGTTGAAACGTTTTGCATTAATTTAATGACCTAAAAATTACTCAATAATTAACCAAAATCCCAATGTCCCAATTGTCCAAAAACACCAAAAAAGCCAATATCAAATTTGCTCAATCCCGGAACTGTTACTCAAAATTCACAATTTTTATAGTCCTCAAAGTTTTCCAATTTGTTCCCTCTAAATCAGGGGTCCTCAAACTTTTTAAACGGGGGGCCAATTCACGGTCCCTCAAACTGTTGGGGGGGGCAGATCGGCTGGGAGGGTGTGGCTAGGTGGTCATGTGACTGGGTGGGCCAATTTAACAGTCCATTGAACAATGCACACAAATTAAACTTTAATTCGTTTTGCTCCTGGGGGTGTTTATTTGCTTTTGTTTGCATGTTGCTCTTTTGGTTGCCTTTTCTTTTTACTAGATTGTTTTTTCAGTTGTTTAGGAGTCTAGTGGTCCACTTCAGGAAACTCAGTTTTGCTGCAATTCTTCTCAGCCCTAAGGAGCTTGAGAAATCTCTTTCTGTCTCTCTCTATCTCTTTGTCTCTCTCTCTTTCCTTCTCTCTCTCTCTTTCCCTCTCTTTTTCTTTTTTCTCTCTCTCTTTTTCTCTCTCCTCTCTCTCTCTCTTTCTCCCTCCCTCTGTCTGTCTCTCTCTCTCTTTCTTTGTCTCTCTCCCTCTCCCTTTCTCTCCCTTTCTCTCTCTGTCTGTCTCTCACTCTCTCCCTTTCTCTCTCTCCTTCTCTCTCGCTCTCTCTTTCCTTCTCTCCCCTTCTCTCTCCCTCTCTCTCCCCCTCTTTCTCTCTCTTTCATTCTTTCTCACCCTCTCTCTTTCTGTCTCTCTCTCTGTCTGTCTGTCTCTTTCTTTGTCTCTCTCCCTCTCCCCTCTCTCTCTCCCACCTCTTTCTCTCTCTCATTCTCTTTCTCTCTCTCTTTCTCTCTTTGACTCTCTCCCTTTCTCTCCCTTTCTCTCTCTTTCTTTGTCTCTCTCCCTCCCTCTCTTTCTCTTTCTGTCTCTCTCTCTTTCTGTCTCTCTCTCTATCTTGTGGAGGTGGTGAAGGTGAAAAATGGGCCATTTTTGCCTGTTTTTTTTTTTTTTGCCTCTTCTAACCCCCTCCCCTCCATAAGCATTCAGCAGGCTAAAACCAGGCAAAAATGGCTCATTGTTTGTCCAAAAATGGGCCATTTCTGCCTGCTTTTTTGCCTTTTCTAAACCCCCCCCCCCAACCTCCACAAGCATTCTACAGGCTAAAACCAGGCAAAATGGCTCATTTTTTGGCCAAAAACTGGCCATTTTTGCCTGGTTTTTTGCCTCCTTTCACCCCCCCCACCCTCACAAGCATTCTGCAGAATAAAAGCAGGCAAAAATGGCTCTTTTTTGCCTGTTTTTTTGCCTCCTTTCACTCCCCCCCCCCACATCCACAAGCATTCTGCAGGCTAAAACCAGGCAAAAATGGCTCATTTTCTGGCCAAAAACAGGCCATTTTTGCCTGTTATTTTGCCTCTTCTAACCCACCTACCCCCCACCTCCACAAGCATTCTGCAGGCTAAAATTGTTGAACCTTTTGGTTCCAGCCTGCAGGTCTCCCGAAGGCAAGTCCTGCACTCTGCTGAAGGGTGGGTTGGGTGATGTGGGCAGGGCAGGGAAACCTCGTGGTGCTCCGCGAGCCGGATTAATTGGTTCAGCGGGCCACAGTTTGAGGACCCACGCTCTACATTATCAAAATTTGTAAATCTTGCTAATTTTTCTTTTTTCACCTTGTAGAATGTTCTATCAGATACTATTGATAATCCAGAATTGCCCACCAAAGTTCCCAAAGTCTCATTAAACTATAGAGTTAAGTGTTTAGTTTCAAGGGTAATTCTTGTTAAAGATAGTCCACATTGCCTTAAAAATCTTTAATTTATGAGAATCTTATTGTGCAGATTAGAAAGTAAACTGCTATTTGTGAACCTTATATTTTATCAATAATTATTGAAATTATTCAGATAGTCACAAGGATGTAAATATATTACATAACAATGATGATTTTAAGTTAAATGTAATATTTGATCTTTCTGCAGCTTCAATTAAGTATTGTGTGAAGAATGTTCATGTTAACAGGGTTGAAGGATTAAACTTTTATATGACAAGCTGCATGTTAATAAACATGTCCTCAGTTTGGATGAAAGAAGAAATTAATTTGAAATTCTAAATGAGACCTAAACTAATAAAACAAATCTAACTTTTGATGGTTTAAGCATGTCTACTCTGAAAGTACAAATAAAACTATAAAGCATGGATAATTGCTTTGAAAATTGCTGAATTATGGGAAAGTACTATGGAATTGGGGCATAACTTTTATTTTAAACTCTTTGTTATGAGTTTTTAAAGTTGTAATGAGTTTCTGGTTTATATCATTATGAACTACCCAGCATAAATGTAGTAAAAGTAATGAAATAAATAAATGAATTTTATGCCAAAAATGACTGACACAAACTGACGCCAATGACTGTGTTAATCTCAATGTATTTCAAATGTTCATTATGTTCATTCATGACTATCTAAAAGCTCAGTTGTATATAAACTTATTTTAATAGTTCATTTTTGTATGGATGAAGCCAGGTCCAGTTTGTATGAGATGGTCTTTTACCTTGTTTAAGTTGATAAAATTACAGCCTTATGATTTTCCTTTCATTATTTCTGTCTAATTGGGAATAGATCTTGTAAATTTTGCTAATAGATTTATATAGGTGAATATTAAACTACATTGAAGTAACAGTAGGGGGAGCTGGCAGTTGATACATATAGAGAGAAAGACAGGGAGAGGGAGAAGATAGCATCAAAGGCTTGGGCTCAGCTATTTAAGGTAGAAGTGAACTTCTATAGCAATAATGGTAATAATTTTTCAAAAAAATTGTTAAGTTCTTAAATGCTGATGCTCTTGCAGTCATATGAAATGGACTGCAGTATAGGCATGTACTTAATAGATTCCACACAAATGAAAAAGATTAATGAGGCAACCAGTGCAAAAGTATGTGTCTGTGTATATGTTTGTGTGCATCTATCGTATTATTTTAATATACTGTTTATGTACTATATCCATGCTGTCTTGGTTTCAAATATTGACTTCAAATATTGACTTCAAATATTGACTTCAAATATTTGGAATTTTCTTTTAGAACTTTGGCTAGATGTTTCTTAGCCAAACTAACTTAGTTGAAAATAGATTGACACTTTCAGATTTATTTATTTATTTATTTATTTATTTATTTATTTATTTATTATTGCAATTTATCTGCCGCCATTCTCCCTAGGGACTCAGGACGGCTTACAAAAACAATATCCAATACAAATCACAATAAAATTAAAATCAACAACCCAATGCAAATGCAAGTAATGTTCACATTGGATCAGAGTTGCTAATTTGTACTTGACATTTATTTATGTGTCTATTTTCTGTAGAGAAGTAATGAATTATGTAGCTAAGGTTATACGTTCTGTAACATATGAATATGTGCATATTTATGTAAAGGATTGATTTTTGACAAAATATACAGTAGATGCAAATATTCTTCAGATATTTTGCACTATTTTAGAATCTTGATAAAGTCCTCCCAAATATAAGAAAAATACATTTCAGTATGGCAAAATAATTTTGCAAGATGTTGTCCACATTAATATACTATAACACTCAAAATTGGTTTTGCCTTTGTACTCTTGTAAAGCAGATGGGGCTGTATTATTCATCCTATAGTCAACTTCTGAATTCAAGTAAGAATGAATCAGAGCAGAGAATCATAGTGCTTGTTACATAACATAATAGATAATGTTAGAGTATTGTGAAAAACATGTCAGTTTTGCTTAAAAGGTCTATTAAAAGTAGATGGGGGAAATTGTTGTTTGCTTCTCAATAAATAGACAGGACCCTTAACAAGAATTCCTTCCTTCCTTCCTTCCCTCCCTCCCTCCCTCCCTCCCTCCACTATGTTCAGTGAATATATTATGTTATATAATGACTTGCTTTGGGATTTTTAATAATTTTCAACAATATAATGACATCTTAAATAATATTGGAAGACAATAAAATGCTCAGGTACAGTCAAAAGCATTAGAAAAGAAAGAAGACAAGGAACAAAACATAGTGAACCCGGATCTAAGATAGTCTAGTTCAGTAGTTCCCAAAGGGGGCGGTACCACCCCCTGGTGGGCGGTGGGATGCCTTAGAGGGGCAGTAAGAGTCAGGGGGCGGCAGGGTGGCACTAGAGGCAAAAGGGGGTGGCAGGGGACGCTAAGTGGCAAGGAGGGTGGCCCCCACCCTTTGGCCTGTGCAGTTACCTCTTTGCAAGCAAACAGGAAGAAAAAACAACTTTCAGCTTCAGCATAGGCTAATTAGCCCGTTGATTAGATCCGCGACTCTCGGCTGATTTGCTCTCAGCTGTTTTGCGCAGGGCCTTGCTACAAAGAGCTAAATTGCTGGAGCAGATTTTTTTTTCTCCTTGTGCAATTCAAGCTGAAAACGAAACCAAAAGTAAAGCAGGTTGTTGGCTTTGCTGTTTGCTGCAACGTTGGAAAATTAGGCAGAGGCAGATTTCTTTTCTTTTTCCTCATCAAAAAAGGTAGGTGCAAACAATGGGAAATTTAGGCAAAAGAGGAGAGTTCAAGATTTTAAAACACAAAAGAAAAAAAAAGCTCTATTTAACTAGGGAATTGTAATAATTGAGATGCTATTGTATATTGTGTTGAAAGCAGAAATGGTTGAGTTGTTAATATGGAAAACCAAAACCAAATGGAATAATGAAATTAGATATAAAAGTGATATAATACTTGGGTCAGTCTAGAGGATCTTTGGAGGGCCCCCTTTCTTTGGCATTAGGTTCAAAAAGTGGAACCACAGAGTTAACCAAATCCTCCTCAGCTGGAAAGTTCAGGAAACACCATCACGAGCAAGATATCACATCTAGCTAAGCAAAGGTAACCACAGATATAACATGTTGTGGCCCCGCCCTCTGAGCCTATCTCATTGGAGGAAGAAGGCTCCAAACATGAAGAAGAGGAGTCGGCCAGGCCTCCCTCTCCAGGCCCCTCCCCTCTGGCATTGCCTCAAGTGCCGGCTGAGGAAGAGGAGATTAGCCAGGAGCCAGGTGTCTCCGATGAGAGAGAGGGAGGTGATCTGTCATTCCTGGATCCACGCCAACAAAGGCGTGATAAACGGTTGCAGCAGTTAAGAAGGCATGCCAGGGATTATAACTGAGTCACTGGACCACACCCCAGAGACTATATAAGAGAGTGTGGTGGCCATTTAAGACTGTGACGAACAAAAACTAACTCTGGCTAGTCACTTGAACAACGCCTAAATCTGCCGAAGGTTCCTTGTTTTGAACTGGACTATTTGCAATTTGTATGTATTTTCTGTTTATCTGATGAAGTAAAGCCCTTGGCAGTCGATGCTCGTATAGCTGCCTAGTTTTAGATAACAACCTGTGTGCATGCCAAGTGCTTTCTTAACCCTCGGCTGGCTGTGTTTGTGTGTGTGTGGAGACGGGGACAGAACATAACGGCAGGAAACTTAGATAGGTTTGCAAGAACACCTGTGACCCACTTAAGAGGGGAAACACGTTAGTAAGCTTGTAGGGTATAGCAACAAAGAGGGGGGGATTGTCGCTGTGGGCTGTCAGAAATGTAACCAATCCTAAAATGTCAAAAGTATGTATAAATGTAACTGCATTAGAATCTTTTTTTTGTTCAGTCTTTGCTTCTTGTGTTGCACTGAACCTTGCGCAATAAACCTCTCTGATCACCTATGGAAATCTTGTGAGTCTTAATTTCTATAACATTCCATGGCGACCACGAAGGGACTCATAAGAAGGAGCCATTGACTCTCCTGGCGGATTTAGTCCGGCACAGCTCTCGCTGTGGTCTGGCTGATCTACCAGGCCGGCCAACCCTCCGTTGACGGGTTCTGTACATCTACAGCCACAGCGGGATCACAGTGCCCGCATTCAAAATCACGCCAAGGATCCTCAGGGTGACAAACCGGTTGCTGAGTCGACGTCCAGGATCAAAAGACCTACAGGCGAGTATGGAATAGGACTGTACCCAATCTGTAGGATTGGAGGCGGGGAAGGAACATCCTCGACTGGACAGGTCGGCGTACCTAAATCCAGATAGGTAGGAAACTGTGTGGGTTGGTTAAACGGTTGCATTTCTCAGAGATAGCCGTTGGAACGTCCGGTGTCATGAGTCGGCTGTAGTGTTTTCTTAGAATGGGTGGGAGTAGCAGCAAACAACCGGCGTTTTTGACGCCGCTTGAATGCATGTTGAAAAACGTTGAGGCAGGATTCTCTGGAGATTATGGAGATCCACCTTGCAATAAAATGGATTTAAGGAAGTTCTGTCAGCTAGAATGGACAACTTTTGGTGTAGACTGGCCAGCAGAAGGAAGTATAGACTCTAAAATCACTTCACTAGTGCATCAGGTGGTAACTAGAGATGGTCATTGGGACCAATATTCATACATAGACCAGTGGTGATCAGACATAAAGACAAAACCCCCTTGGCTAAAGCAATGCCAACTGGAATGCACTCAAGCTTTCCTGGTCAAGGGCTCAGATCCCTGTTGTGCTATGAAAAGAAAGAAGAAACCTCCACCGGCTCCTCCGGCGGATGACGACGGAGACCTACACCGACCTACACCCTATGCACCGCCAAGACAAAGAGTAAATGTGCCGCCTCCCCAGGTTGTTACTACGTCAGTACAACCTCAGTGTTCCCCACGGAGAGGCAGATCCATTAAGCGAGAATCGGTTCGCCGATCCTCTATTTCAACTCCACCTTGTTCTCCTAATGAGAGTCCGATTGCTTACAGGACCAGGAGTCGAACCGTATCAGATGCTAAAGAAAAAAAAATCCAAGTTGTGGCTCCTCTAAGAACAATAGTTACAACCAATGCTGCCAGAAATTTGGTAAATGCCTTGCAGTATACTCCGTTTACTACAACTGATCTTTTAAATTGGAAACAACAATATGGACCCTTTTCCCAAAATTCACAACAGATAATTGAGTTAATGGACTCTATTTTTAAAAGTCACCAGCCTACCTGGAGTGACATTCAAACTTTTTTGACTACATTATTAGATTTGGAAGGACAGGAAAAGTATAGATTAGCTAAGGAAAATATCATTCGTGAATTACACCCGGGAGACACATCCAATGACCAACAACAAAGAGATAACATTGGAAAACCAGCTGATCCTGATTGGGATCCATTGAATGCTAATCATATGACTGAATTACTTCAGTACCGGGGACTGGTGATGAGATGCCTTCGTGATGCAGGGAGGAAACCTCAGAATTTCTCCCTCATTACTACAGTGATACAAGGGAAAGATGAAAGTCCTCAAGCCTACTTGGGACCGATCATCCAAATGTACAGGGAACATACAGGAATAGACCCCAATGCTCCTGAAAACCGCCTTTTGATTGCTGAACGATTTATGACCCAGGCATGGCCAGACATGAAGTGCAAATTAGCAAAAGTGGAGGGGGTGGCAGGAAAATCTTTAGCTGAGATTGTCGAAATCGCTTCCAAAGTATATAGAAACTGATCTCTGGAGGAAGAAAAGAAACAGGATTTGAAGGAACAAAGGAAAGTTGAAATGTTGGCAGCTCCAATAAACCATATGCAGTTGCGGCTGAACCAATGTGCCTATTGTAAACAGACTGGCCATTGGAAGAGTGAATGTCCTCGAAGGCAAGGAGAATGTGGAAGAGGATGTGGCTTAGCAATCAAAGACTGCATAAATACCAAGCGTTACTTCTGGATTCTCCGGATCTTACTTTCCATCAATGTGCTACTTTAAACCCTGCTACCCTTTTACCTTCACCAGTCACTTCTCTGCCTTTACATGATTGCTTAATGACTATTGATGCATCTCATTCATTCAGATCAACCACTGTCGAAATCTGATTATACCTGGTTTACAGATGGTTCTAGTTTCATGAAAGGTGGCATCTGTTACACTGGATTTGCAGTAGTCTCTTTGAAAGACACCATTTGTTCTGGAGCCCTCCCTTCTTCCTGGAGTGCACAGGCTGCAGAATTGTGGGCATTGATTAAAGCTATGATTAAAGCCAAAGGAAAATCCCTAAATCTTTATACTGATAGCAAATATGTTTTCCTCACTGTACAAGCTCATGCTGCTATTTATCAGGAGTGAGGATTTGTTGATTCCTCGGGAAAACCCATACAGCATTTGAAATTAGTTAAGGCCCTCTTAAAGGCAGCTCAGGTCCCCTCTAAGCTGGCACTCATTCATTGTCCTGGTCATAAAAGAGATTTGTCCGATATCTCAAAGGGAAATCGTAAGGCAGATGCAGCTGCCCGATTTGCTGCCAGAAAAGGTGAGCCATATTCTAACGAATGCTTTGGAAAACTCTATTTCCTGGATGACTTCATCCAACAACATACGCCCTCCTACATCAAGACAGAAACAGAACAATTCCAAACAGACTTAGATGCGACTTTCTGAAATGGATGGTATTACTTGCCTGATCAGCGACTTGTTATCCCAGCGTCTTTAGCCAAACCTTTAGTCATGCAAGCATACTCTTCTCACCATTGCGGAAAAAGTTCTTTAGCACAGTTACTTGATCGCGCCTTCTACATTCCCCTCTTACCCACACTTGTTGCTTCTGTAACTGCGACCTGTGCTACTTGTGCCCAGGTCAATCCTAGACAAGGCAAGAAACCCCCTCCCAAGGTCCAGCCGGTTACCTTTATCCCCATGGACTATCTGATTCTGGATTTTACCGATATGCCTAAATGCCAAGGATACTCTGCTTTGTTAATGATTATTGACTCCTATACTGGCTGGCTTGAATCATATCCCTGCCACAATAAAACTGCTCTAACTGTAGCCAAATGCCTTCTAAAAGATATCATTCCTCGCTTTGATTGTCCTTCACAGCTTTCTTCTGATAATGGACCCAAATTTGTTCACAAAATAAATCAACAATTAGCGGACACTATAGGCACTAAATGGCACTATCACTGTTCATTTCACCCCCAAAGTTCTGGAAAAATTGAACGTGCTAACAGGACTCTTAAAACTATTCTTACTAAAATCTGTATGGAAACTCATCTTCATTGGCCTTCAAGCTTTACCTTTAGCTCTTTATATTTGTAGGACAAATATATTTGTAGGACCAAACTTCAACTTACACCATTTGAATTATTATATGGTTTTCTGCCTACTGTTTAGTTTAGTTTTAGTTTAGTTTTATTGAATTTCTATACCGCCCTACTCCCAGAGGACTCAGCGCGGTGAACAGCCACGAAATAAAACACATACATATAAAAATTTAAAATCGGATAAAATGAATTAAATAAAGTTGGCTGAATTAATACCCATAATTTAAAATACCCATATTTTAAAACACATTAAAATTTAAAATTTGCACTTAAAAGGGAGAAGATTTAGGCGAGGCCAGCTTGATGAAATAAAAGCTCATGGCGGAAGGTGCGCAGATCCGGGATCCTCCGTATCTCCGGGGGGGAGCTCGTTCCAGATCGTCGGTGCCCCCACAGAGAAGGCTCTCCCCCTAGGGGCCGACAGCCGACATTGTTTGGCCGATGGCACCTGGAGGAGCCCCTCTCTGTGGGAGCGTACTGGTCTGTGGGAGGCTATTGATGGTAGTAGATGGTCCCATAAATAACCAGGTCCTAAGCCATGGAGCGCTTTAAAGGTGGTGACCAGAACCTTGAAGCGCACCCGGAAGACCACCTGGAGCCAGTGCAGCTCGCACAGGAGAGGTGTTACATGGGAGCTCCACGCCGCTCCCATAACCACCCGCGCGGCCGCACTCTGCGCCAGTTGGAGCCTCCGAGTGCACCTCAAGGGGAGCCCCATGTAGAGAGTGTTACAATAGTCCAGACAAGAGGTGACGAGGGCATGAGTGACTGTGCGTAGCGAGTTCCGATCTAGAAAGGGACGCAACTGGCGAATCAGGCGAACCTGATGAAAAATCCTCCCGGTCACGGCCGTCAAGTGCTCTTCTAAAGACAGCCGTGAATCCAGGAGGACGCCCAAGTTACGAGCCCTTTCCGTGGGGGCCAATGATTCGCCCCCAATAGCCAGCGATGGCGCCAGCTGACTATATCGGGACATTGGAAACCACAGCCACTCAGTCTTGGATGGGTTGAGCCCGAGCCCATTTCTCCCCATCCAGATCCATATGGCCTCCAGGCACTGGGACATCACTTCAAGGGCATCGTTGGCGTGGTCCGGGGTGGAGATGTACAGCTGGGTGTCGTCAGCATACTGATAGTATTTCACCCCGAAACCATGGATGATCTCGCCCAGCGGCTTTACATAAATGTTGAACAAAAGGGGCGAGAGAACCGATCCCTGCAGCACCCCACTTATAAGGGGCCTCGGGGTCGATCTCTGCCCCCCTGTCAACACAGACTGCGACCGGTCAGAGAGAAAGGAGGAGAACCACCGTAAAACGGTGCCTCCCACCCCCAACCATTCCAGCCGGTGCAGCATGATACCATGGTTACTCGTAATACACCCTCTAGTGTTGATTTATCCATTAAGGGGGGAATAGGGCAGCAAGAATTGTTAAAACAGGTACAGCAAATTAATTTACAACAGCAAAAATTAAGGCATTATGTGATGGAACAAACCCCCCACACCAATAGCTTTGGAACCTCATCGGTTCAAAATAGATGATAGAGTATGGGTAAAGCATTGGAAGGATAGCCCTTTAAAACCCAAATGGAAAGGCCCATATACTGTGATAATGTGTTCTCCTTTAGCAGTTAAGACCTTGGAATCTAAATCCTGGATCCATTGGACCAGACTGAAAAGAGCTGAATAAACTGATCCAGTCCAGTATACAATAAAGGCCACTGATAAGCCCCTAGTGCTGAAATTCACCAGAAAGCATCCTACTGAACCTGACCGGAAAAGGGTTCTCAATGTATGATGCGAAGATAGACTCTGCTGAATCCTACCGGCAACGGATTCTCTACGCACAGTCTAAGACAACGAGCCTTGCTGAACCACCCCGGAAGCTGGTTCCCTGCGCACGGCAGAAGAAGAGAATGGAGGAGAGTAAAATGAATTAAGAACCTGACCATTTGTCAAGGAATGGAAATCCGCTCATACGTAGCTATAAGTGCATTAGGTTTAGGTTTAGTGTGTGTGATCACTTTTATTGTAATTTGCTATGTAGGATATCTATTCTTTTGGAATCGCCCCAAAACCAAAGGAGCTGGTACTGAGTTAAAAACTAGTAGCTGTGCTAGGAACCAGTACGAAACTCCTGTAGATACTTATGTTTGAGGAAACTTGGGAGTGGGGACTCTGTATTGCTGTCCTACTCCTGGGACTGTGGACATTGTGTTTAACAAAAAAGGACTGGTTCTGTGGGATACTTAAGACTGATATTGCCCTACAAGTCACATATTCTCCCAACCAAATCTTCCTGACGTAGTAATTCTGTAAACTAAGAGTGTTGGGATTGGATAAGAAACCTGAGTCGGTAGGGAGGAGATAACGATGACCCTCCTGTGGCTTTGGATGTTATTGGCAAAAGGTCTATTAAACGATCGTATCCAGAATAATAGTTCCCAATGTTGTGAAGATGCCCGAGAAATTCCCCTTGTCCTTGGGGGAGGACCCAGGGAGGTCAAGAACCCCTCGGAATTAGACAGACTTCCGGTTTGCTGCTGGCCGCCGCCAGACGTTCCTTTGGGATCGTCAGCTTCCATTGCCTGTCAGAGCCGCCTTCACAGCGGAATGGCGGCTCGAAAAAACTCCGTTTCCAAGAGGAAACGGAGATAGAGCCGGCAGGGGTGGGTAGAACTCTCTGCAGAGTCCCAAAAGTTTTTTTTTTTACTTTTGGGACGGAGCGGATGAGAAGCCCCATATCCCCTGCCGCTGCTCCGGGCTTTGGGAGACCTCTGCTTATGCAGAGCCAGGCGTCAAGAGCAAGCCTGCGAACTTAACAGAATAATCAAAGAAGAGGCGAGCTGGACCCTTAATACTGAATCGCAAGTATTTTACCCTTTAAAAAACTATTTAAGAGAAAAGATGAGAGGAAAGGGGGAAAAAGAGTCTTTTAAAATGGCGTCTGCCGTGGCTGGAGAAGGGCTGAAAGCTGCGGCTTGAAGAGAGGCTGAAAGGGAAAGTCCTTCTGTTTTCTATTACAAAGTAGCGGAATGAATACTTTTGGCCGTAATTGAGGCAAAACCTCACTCCCACTCTTGCTTTTTTTTTTTTTGGGGGGGGGGGATCTGATATTGATCTTGGTTGGAAACAAGCTTTTTTTTTTTTTTCCCTCTCTTTTCCACTAAATCTTGTCTGTGTGGGAAATGGCACCGGGACTCACACAGCTAGACAAACAGGGGGGGGGGAATCTCCCCCATTAATAAATTACACCAACAAGTTTTAACTCTCCAGTGTCAGAAACCTGATTTTAATATACTAGAATTTCTTCTTGAAGAGATTGTAAGAAGGGATGAGATTGTGAATCAGCAACTTGAAAAATTTAAGCAGGAAATTAAAGAAATTGGTGAACTGGTGAAATCAAAGTTTGACTTTTTGAATCGAAAGATTTTAAAAACAGCTAATGGTTTATCAGACTTTCTGATTCGGGTGGATGCAAAGACTAAATTATTAGAGTCTAAAATGAAGGAAACTGAGGAGAATTTGGATGACAAGATTCAAAAAATTAAAAAGGATTTGGTAAACATTCAGGATAATAGCTCAGAAGACAAACCTAAAATGGAGGTTGACTAAAAGACTGGTAATGAAGAAAATGTGCAACAGAGGATTGAAAGAGAAGTTTTAATGATTCAATATAATTTTACAGAATATGCAATTAGACTGAGAGGTTTGCAGGAAAATAATAGAGATGACCTAAGGAAAATATCTTCTGAAATTCTGGCTGGGATTTTAAAGGTTCAACCTGATGAAGTGTATTGCAGGATTGATAGAATTTACAGAATAAACTCCTGGTTGGCAAAGCAAAGGCAATTGCCTAGAGACGTGGTGATCTATTTTACAGATAAAGAAATTAGGAATAATATTGTGCAGAACTCTTTTAATTCTACTTTGCAATTTCATGGAAGAAAGATTTGGATTTTTAAGGAGCTCCCGACTAAGATGTTAATGGAGAGGAAGAAATTTGGCTTTCTAGTGACTGAGTTAAAAAAAAGAAATATCCTATTTAGGTGGGATGCCCCAGTTGGTTTAATATTGAGACACCAAGGAGTAAGATATCAACTGAACACTGTTGAAAAAGCGGAAGAATTTTATCAAAAAATTTTAAAAATGAATTTAACATCTTTAGGCATAATACAGGATACGCAAAAGGAGTTGGAAACAAAAAGAAAATACCAAATTACAGAGGCTGTGGTGGATAAGTTGTCTTTGGACTCTCTGGATACCCCAGCTGGACTGTCTATAAATAAGAGAGCAGTGTCATCCGACTCCAATGTGATGAACCATCAAGTCACAGACAAGTGCGCAAATCAACCAGTTGATACACAAGTGATGGAGAAGAAAGATGAGATGATAAATCTAACCCAACAAGATCAACTCACAAAGCAGAATGCAAATCGATCAGCCGATACACAATTGGTAGGCACGAAACGAGGATGGAAATTCAACCCGCAAAAGAAAAAGAAAAGAAATAGATCTCATAGAAACAGCAATTTCTAAACCAAGCAACAGTGAAGCCAGGGACTTTAAAAAAATGAATGAACATCTGAAAAGATAGTGGAGGCGAACAATTGTTTAATACTATCCTGAGGATTGAGCCAGATCTCTGTAATGCCGTGATTTTGGGATGTGAAAAGAGCCTTACCTTGTTGGATTTGAATTATCTACTCTGGATTTCTTTTACTGGTGAATATATTATGATTATTTTGAGTTATAAGGCAAGAGAGTCACGCTGGGGCATGCAGAAGATCTGGCTGTTACCCATTAGGATGATGGGAATCAACAATCCTGATGAATACCACAACTATAACTATATGGATATAATTATAATGTCACTCGGGTGGTTGTTTTTACTTTTATATATATACGAGGATATCTACTACTGATGGGGGCAGAAGATGATTGAAGATTTTGAACAAACTGTTGCACCAGCATGTTATTTTACCCTATTATGGGTGATGGATTTAACGATCCAGTGGAAAGACATCAAAGAAGATATTATATGGATTATAAATTTAAAGTTATTGTCTTTTTTTTTTTTTATAAAATGGAATGCATATATAGATATGTGTATATTTTAGTAAAGTGGGCAGTGGGTTATATTTAGAATTGTATTGCATGATTTTGTAGGAATTGAAGGGTTGAAATAGGTTAGTTTACTGATTGATTAGTTTAAGAAAAAGGATCCTTAAGTCATATATTTAGGGGAGTGGAGGAATTGGATAGAACTGAATAAACGTTAAATCTGGATGTAGGGAGAAGGCTGCTTTAAAATGTTATATTAATATATATAAAAGATTAAATGTTAAATTGTAATAATACACTATAAATTTAGGGGAGGAGAAAAAGGGCAGATTATCGTAAAAATGGGAGTTATAAGAATAATATGCTAAGGGTCAGTATTCTGAGGAGGGAGTAAGGGAAAGGAAAGATATTATGTATGTAATTAGTTATGAAATAGCCTATTGTTGTGAAGAAGTCACGGGGGGATGGGTGGTGAGGGGGGGTTAGGGAAGGGGGGGGAAAAAGGGGGAAAAACTTGTATTTGAAAACTTTTTCAATTAAAAAAAAAAAAAGAACCCCTCGGAATTAGACAAGAACATGTCACAAAGTGGGGTTACCGTGGGTCAGATCCACTCCCGCCAATGACATGTCATCGATAGGTGGGGTCGGTATTCTAGACCTAGGACAACCCCGAGACATAAGGACAAGTATTTGACAATCACAGTGAAAGGAGGGGTAAAACAAAGGGAGAATGGGCCCCTACAACAATTACAAAAAGGGAACTACATGTTGAGGATACTGGAATTAGGTCAAAGCCTTGTAACCAATCTGACCCTGCCTTGGCCCAAAAATGCTGGTTATGTTTGTCTGCTAGTCCCTCATCATATAATGCTGTTCCAGTCAAGCCAGATCTCTGGGTGAGGACCAAAACCACAATGGTCTTTGAGAAAAATATTATAAGAACTAAAACAGCAGCAGCCAAATTGCAAAAAGATTTTTATAATGCATTCAAAAGACTGGGAGAAAGCCGTCTCCCAATTGTTGGCCCTATAGCTGTTGGTGTGGAAATCCTAGGGCCACCCTCTTTGTGTATGAAGAGATATCAGGAACCTGGAAATCCTGTAGGGTCCCTGACAGAAGAACAATGTTCATCAGAAATCTACCTTGGTCCTAGAAATAAGATGGATCTCAGAGATATAAACCTAGTCAAAGCCATTTCTCCTTCTGCTTACAACTTATTTCAACAGAAGATAACTTTCTCACTACCACCACTATCACTATTAAGAAATGGGGAGGATGGAATATATCTCGGGAAAAGTGCCCAAGACCATTCCAGCCCCCTCGAAATAATATCTGGCTCTCTCTGTCCTACACAGGTGCATGTCCATGTATCCTCTTTCCCCCGGGAAACATAACTTCCCATTATCTTTTTGAAGGTCCAGTTCTCAGAGATAAACAAAGGAATCCTTCACTAGAAGTCCCATTTCAGCCTCTGACTGGAATGATAGTAGCAGGGACTTTGCAGGTTTGGACTAATGAAAAGAACCACCGAGTCCAAATCTTTTCCATGAGCATGGGTGTGTGTGTAGAGGAAAATGGAGTTTTTTTCTTGTGTGGGAAAAATGCATATTTGTGTTTACCAACAAATTGGACAGGAACATGCACACTAGTATATCTGTTTCCTAAAATGGGTGTTGTTGGTGGGGAACATACTATCCCTGTTCCCCTCATGGGACATGTTCAGAAAAGGGCACCTATCTTGATCCCCCTATTAGTAATTTTAGGAATGGGGACAGCAATTGGAACAGGTGTAAGTGGGATGACACACTCCATAATAAAGTTTCAGCAGTTGTCAGAAGAATTTCAAGAAAGCCTGAATCAAATTGCTGGGTCCTTAGTAGAAGTCCAAAATCAGATAGATTCTTTAGCAGCAATGGTCTTGCAAAATCGACGTGCCATAGACCTCCTAACGGCAGAGAAAGGAGGTTTGTGTGTATTCCTAAGAGAAGACTGTTGTTTCTACATGAACAAGTCAGGTGTGGTGAGAGAGGTTGCCAAGGAATTGCAGGACCGAGCATCTAGGATAGGCCAGAGGGTACAAACAACAGACATGTGGTTTTCCTGGTTGCCTGGGTCTGGCTGGATAAAACAGATGCTATTCATATTGATATGTGCTACAGTGGGCCTCACTTTTATTCCTTGTGCAATCCCTCTACTCAGACAGCTGGCTAAAAGAGCAGTGAAGGAGATACAAGTTGAGAAAGAGTTAGTTTTGATGGAATGCCACCTTGACCGTCAGATGGATTCTAATGCCCTTGACAAAGATGAAGGTTCTGATACAGATACATATGTACAATTTACACCCATAGAAATGGAGAGAGTGCCTTCAGAAATTGAGGATTGAAAGTCATTTCACATGTATCTTTTCTGTCTCTTTTATTATGTATCCCTATCCTGAAATGATTATGCTATGCAAAATATTATATGCTTGCTTACTTATTAAAAAGTATAGAATGGTTACCTACTGAAAATCATGAACCGATGGGAAGCAGTGGAAGTTTCCGCATGGAAAAACTTCCAAAGGGGGGAAATAATATGGAAAACCAAAACCAAATGGAATAATGAAATTAGATATAAAAGTGATATAATATTTGGGTCAGTCTAGAGGATCTTTGGAGGGCCCCCTTTCTTTGGCATTAAGTTCAAAAAGTGGAACTACAGAGTTAATGAAATCCTCCTCAGCTGGAAAGTTCAGGAAACACCATCACGAGCAAGATATCACATCTAGCTAAGCAAAGGTAACCACAGATATAACGGCAGGAAACTTAGATAGGTTTGCAAGAACACCTGTGACCCACTTAAGAGGGGAAACACATTAGTAAGCTTGTAGGGTATAGCAGCAAAGCGGGGGGGATTGTCGCTGTGGGCTGTCAGAAATGTAACCAATCCTAAAATGTCAAAAGTATGTATAAATGTAACTGCATTAGAATCTTTTTTCGTTCAGTCTTTGCTTCTTGTGTTGCATTGAACCTTGTGCAATAAACCTCTCTGATCACCCATGGAAATCTTGTGAGTCTTAATTTCTATAACATTGTGGTTTGGAGGAATATATGGGGGAAATTATTTGGTTTATTATTATTGGTGAATATAATTAATTGGTTTGTAAGAAATTGGATTGCATGGAAATAATTGGAATATTTATGTTCATATTGATTAATATACAAAAAAGATAGTTATATAACTAATTGATTTATATTAAAATGTTGAATTTATATTAAACAACTGTAATATTACATAATTAACCAATGTGAGGATGGATATAAAAATAGATGACAATGGGAAGGGGTATAATATAGAATAGAAGGGAAAATTGAATTTGATTAATATTAGAGATGAGGATGAAGGGTAATATTGTTTTTTTAAAAAAATAGAGGAATAAATATGGTAAAAAGGAAATATATAAATTGTAAATTTAATTGAAATGACTAAACACTGTTTAAATTTGTGAACCGGCCAAATATTCTGTTCAAAGAAAATACATTGTATGTTTGTATGTGTGTTTCTAATTATTGCTATTTATTCATATTTTTTCTCTTTTATTCTTTAAAGTTCAACAATTCATTCTTTATCTTAATATCTTTATATTTGTTTGGGGTTTGCCTTTCTTCCATTTCATCTTTTTTATTGAACCCAGTGTAATCATCTTTATCTTTTTTTCAATTATTTCCTTTTCAATATTAGCTCCTTGTTTGTCTTGCTTCTCATTCATCTTTTCTCTTTCTTTTTTTGCAAGATAACCAATTCTCTGCTTCTTTATTTCCCTTAAATGCCTCCCTTACTTTTTGAAACATCTCCCTTAGTGTCTCATATTCATCCTCCCAGTTCTCCATATTTTCAATTTAAAAAGGCTAGGATTTTTAAGCTTAT
Source organism: Arizona elegans (assembly GCA_022577455.1). Taxonomy (NCBI): domain Eukaryota; kingdom Metazoa; phylum Chordata; class Lepidosauria; order Squamata; family Colubridae; genus Arizona; species Arizona elegans. The sequence continues at coordinate 48,635,370 of JAKOOJ010000006.1, read as the reverse complement.
TCTTTTCATTTACATATATGTGTGGGAGGGTGCTTTTCAAGGAGCCACAAGCGGGGCTGAGAGCAGAGTCATTCTGACAGTGTCTTTTAAAATTGCTTGGAAGACCCATTTTTTCCCTAACAGTAATGGTTTGTATACTTTGGAATAAAACTTATACCTGGAAAAAGTATTTGCAAAACTTGGACAGAAGGAAAAGAAAGGCAGGACTGGACTCATTATCAGTAGCTAGTTAATTCATTGTTATCAGTGACTCCCACTGATTCTAAACTCATTTTAATACTGGGATTTGTGACTACTGAAATTGGCCCATTATTTCGTCTCTTTTTCCGCACTAGGTACCACTATTTGATTTCTTTTCATTTTATTCAAATAACAACAGAAAACCCAATACAGTTCAGTATGAATTGGCTTTCCTGTCCTTCCTTGATGCATTTTTTCACATTGGTTATCTAGTTTAAATGCCAAAGAAAAATCAATGATATATTTTTCAGACCTTTGGAGGATCACATTGTCAATTTTCACACTGCTCAAGCAAAATTAACAGGTGTGAATTAAGTTTTAGCTAAAAAATGGAGCTTTAATTCCAGAAGTCCATTCTTTAAACTTGGACTTCTGGAATTGAAAGGCTCTGGATTAAATGGTACTCCAGACAAAAGATGGAGAAGAGTATCTTGCTTTTAGACATGATAATAGCTATCTAGAATGGTGAGTTATGACCTATTTTAAATCATCAGAAATTTAATTTATTACCTGTTTAAAATGCAAAGACAAGGAGTACAAGGAGCAAATAAAAGACCTTCATGTTGGGGTTGGTTCTGGACCAAATCTTACTTGTGGGACAGAAACCAGCTCTCAGCCCTCCTTGAGACTTCTTGAAAAGCATCCCCCCCCAGCTCCACCACCTGAGGAGGCAGGGGAGGACTGCAGGTTGATCCCAAGGGGGTCTGGGAATGGGTGTGAATTCATCCCACATCCCTCTCCATCCCCTCCTCTGTGAAATGTCTTTCTCCCACTCGCTGGTGGTCAGCAAATTCAAAAGGAACCCCCAGCTGAGAATCACTGCTCTAGATTGGTTGATTCAGGGGATTTCTTTTTTTCTTTTCTTTTTTTTTATATTTTTATTGTTAAGGAATAACAAAAAGGAAAAAAAATCAATACAAAAAATCAATAGTAAGGAAAGAAAAAATTTTTTTTTCCCCCAACGTGCTATACAAACAGAAAGGAAGTTTTAGGAACTTGAAGTCTTCAATTCTTCCAGAAATCTCTTTGATAAGGTACTGATGCCGATTCATCCAATCTCCCAAGTGCAAAGTCCACAAATGGTTGCCAAGTGTTCCAAAAAACATTTTCTTTATATATACCACTTCTAATTTTAATATCACAAGTCAATTTATCATTTAATGCAAATTTCCATGTTTCATTGTACCATTCTTCTAATTTTAAGTCAACATTTAATTTCCAATATCTAGCAATTATAATTCTCCCCATTATAACCAAAATCCTCACCAATTCTCTTTCTCCAGTTGTTAATGTTGTTTCATTCAATATTAATAATAATATGGTTTCCAATTTCAATTTGACCCTCTTCTTAATTATTTCAAATATTTCATTTTCTATCCTAGACCAAAAAAGTTCAACCCCATTACATTTACACCACATATGAACATATGTCCCGAGTTCCACTTTACATCTCCAGCACATTTTATCCACTTTATTATCCATTTGAAAAAGTCTTATTGGGGTCAAATACCACTTCCAAATAACTTTATAATTATGTTCTTTAATCCTTATTGATAATGTCCTCATTATTCTGCTAACCCAATTCATATTCCAATTTTGATCAGAAATTTCAATGCCCAGTTCTTTTACCCAATTCTCTTTCATTACCCTTTGTGAATTATTATCAGAGTTAATAATTTTATAAATTTTACTAACTAATCCCTTTGGCCCAATTTCATCTTTTATTATTTGAGATGTCAAATTTTCAAATTCCGTTTCCTTTCTGCTCTCATCGTTCCTTTCTTTGCATTTCCTATTCCATTTATTCATTTGAATTCTTTCAAACCAATTAATGTTTAATTTTCCATAAATTTCCTCTTTCCTCATTTCATTTTCTATAAATTTCAACCATTCACTAATTGTTTCCACTTTCTCTTCTATTATAATCCTCTCTCTGTTACTATTTAATTTCATTGGGCAATTCTCTTTCAGTTTACCTAAATACAATGCATCTGGTATTAATTTTTTTGCTACTCTGTCCCAATTTTTAGTCAAACTATTTAACCAATAATTGCAAATTTTAACCTTACCTTTAAAATTTTCCAAAAACCATTTGTAACCAAACTTCTTTATTTCCTTCATTTCCAAATTACCCCAAAGTTTAACATCTCCTTTTAAAATTTTTACTACTGTTTTTATATTAAATGCTCTATAATAGTTTAATAATTTTGGAATTCCTAAACCACCTTGTTTTTGGTTCTGATACCACATTTTCTTAATCAGTCTTGGTTTTTTATCCCCATTACAAAATTTATCTAATTTTTTTTAATATACTTCAATGTCCTTCTCGGTTAAAAAAATTGGAAGCATCTCGAATAAAAAGTTAAATTTAGGAAGTAACATCATTTTACATAAAGCTACTCTACCAAACCAAGATAACTTGAGTTTTTTTATATTTCCCCATTTTCTCTTCAATTTATTTTGTTACTATGTCATAATTTAGTTTCTTTAAATTTTTAATTTTAAGTGAAAGTATAATACCTAAATATCTTAAATTATCCTTTATCCTAATTCCAAATTGATTTTGTAATTCTAATTTATTTTCCCTATCAATTTCCATTAATAATTCTGATTTTGCCCAATTTACTTTCAAACCAGTCATATCTTCAAATTCTTCCAAATGTGTTTGAACTCTTTTTATATCATTTGTAATATTATTTAAAATGACAAGAGTGTCATCTGCATATAAATTAACTTTGACGCCTTTATAACCTATTAATTCTGAATCCTCTTCAATCAAAGTTGTTAAAATTTCCATTGCTAATAAAAATAGGGTCGGAGACAGAGGACAACCCTGTCTTGTCCCTGCTTCCAAATTTATATCTTGTGTAAATATACCATTTACCTTCACTCTTGCCGTACCCCTCTGGTACAATTTGGAAATAATATGAATAAATTTATTACCAAATCCTAATGCAGAAATCATTTCTTTTATAGTATCCCATTGTATAGAATCAAAAGCTTTAAAAATATCCAAGGCAAGAATACCTATCTTATCACCATTATTCTCAGCAATATCAATAACATTTAATACTCTTCTAACTAAATCACACATATAACGCCCTTTAACAAAACCTACTTGATTATGGTTTATATATTTATCTATAAAATTATTCAATCTATTTGCTACAATTGCAGTAAATATCTTAGCATCTTGGTTAATCAAGGAAATGGGCCGATAGGATTCAATTTTTTCTAGATCTTTACCTGGTTTCGGGATTAAGGATATAATTGTTCTATTCCAGGACATGGGAATATCATCTCCATGTAATATCTTATTATACAATATCTGTAATTTTGGGATCAAAATTTCTTTAAACTCTTTATAAAATTCTGCTGGTAACCCATCCTCACCTGGAGATTTTCCAAGTTTTAGCTTCTGAATCACATCTTTAATTTCCTCAAAGGTAATATCCTTTTCCATTTTTTCTTTATATTTATTATCAATTTTCTTCTGACCATATTTTTCTAAGAAATTTTTTAATTTACAATTATCAATTTCTTTTTTAAGATATAATTCTTGAAAAAACTTTTTAACAATTTCACATTTCTCTAATTTTTTATAACATCTCTTACCTTTTTCATCTATTAGGACACCTATTTCTCTTTTTTCTTTTTTATCTTTCGCCATTCTTGCTAATAATTTTGAATTTTTATTACCATATTCAAAAAATTCTCTTTTTAAATAGCTTACATTTTTTTAACTATTTCTGTATCTTCCGCTATTTGTTTATTTTTCAATTTTTTAAGTTCCTCCCATAATTTCCTATCCTTAGTCTCTAGAAATCTATTTTCCAGTTCTTTTATCAATTTCTTCTTTTCCTCTATTTTTACTTTATAATTCTTATACTTCCTACTTGATAATTTAATACTTTCTCCTCTAAAAATTGCTTTCATTGTGTCCCAAACTGTTCCATAATTAACTTCCCCATTATCATTCCATTCCCAATTTTCTTCCCATTTCCTAAGAATATGATTCTTATCTTCCTCGTTTTTATATAATTTTTCATCATATCTCCAACAATTTTCTTTTTTCTCCAAAAACATATCTAATTCTAATAACAATTCTGCGTGGTCAGAGTCTTTAAATATTCCAACATCCATATTGTCCACGTTATCCATCAGATTCTTGGATACAAAAATATAGTCAATTCTTGAATATGAATTAAATACCTTTGAGTGAAAAGTATACATTCTTTCGTTACCTTTAATCTCCCTCCAAACATCTACTACACCATTTTGCAACATCCAATTATCAAGTATCCCCATTTTTCTTATTCCACCATATCGGGTAGGATTGGTACTATCCATCTGGTTTCTAATTAAATTAAAATCACCAGCAATAATTACTTTCCCTACTCTTTCAGTTTGCAACAAATCGGTAATCTTATTCAAAAAATCTTTTTGATTCACATTTGGTGCGTATAAATTAACTAATGTTATTTTTTCCTCGTTAATACATCCTGTTATTATCAAATATCGTCCATCAATATCTGCTATTACTTTGTTTTTTTCAAATTGGACTCTATTTGATATTAATGTTGCAACACCTCTAGATTTTGAGGACCCAAAAGCTTTTTCATAAACCTGCATCCCTTTTAAATACATCCTGTTTATATCTTCAGATTTCTGATGAGTTTCTTGCATAAAAAGTATGTCAGGAGAATCTCTTTTAATCTTAAATTCTAAACGTCTTCTCTTAATCTGATTCCCAGTACCTTTAACATTCCAAGTCATTACCTTAATTATCCCCATTAATATTTTTAATTTTAACTATTCCCTCTTTTTCCTTTCCGTGACCCAAAACCCAAACAAATATATATAGACAACACATAACATAGAAAAAATAATAAAAAAATAATAATAATATAAAACATACAAACAACATAAAACAAAAACTAACATGACACACAACCACATAAAATCTTCATCCCCCACCGTCTTCATTAAGACACGCCTCGTTTCCAAGAGTGGGGGAGAGGGGACCCCGTCCATCAGCTGGGTCGTCTCTTCATTGGCATAATTCTGGTTTCAATTGAACAACTACAGGTTCTTCATCCCCGCACTCGGGCTCATCTTCCCTTTTATGTTCAGAGTCCAATGTAATCATCCTTTCCACTCCTTCACCAGTAAGATCTCGACTTTTCTTCTGTACCTCCGCCAAAGATGGAGAAATATCTTTCGTTGGTTTTCTTTTCCTCTTTGGTTTTGGACCTAAACCTCCGACCGCCCCTCCTTCTTCCTCTGGTGTTGATGTATATATTTCAATTCCACCCATTTTGAGTAATTGTGATCTTAATTCACTTTGTTCTTCCTCTTTTTCCAACAAGCCAAGCTCATGGAAGTATTGGACCACATCCTATTGTGAATATATGCATTCTATTTTTATAGAAAAATTTCATTCGCTGTGGTGGTCTCCAATTATACTTAATACCTCTATCTCTTAATATTTTAGTAATTGGTTTCAGATAATATCTCCACGATCTTTCCTCTCTTGAGATATCTTGAAAGACTTGGACCTGTTTTCCCTCAATCTTCAGCATAGCATCACCATTTTCTCTAATTTTTGCCATTACTTGTAATTTATCATTAACACTAGCAAATCTCACCAAAACATTTCTTATTATTTCACATTGTCTTCTAAATCCAATTCGATAAACACTTATCAAATCTGTAGTTGTAAAATTTTTATCCAATCCAAGTTCATTAAGCCATTTCAAAACACGTTGTTTAACATTGTCCACTTTTTCTTCCACTATGCCTCTTATAACAATGATTCAGGGGATTTCTTTAGTGTTAACTAATAGCGTTAGCTATTTTTGTTACAGGGATAGATTTGTATTGGAGCGGCCTGTAGGCCTCCCAAAAGCTCTGCGCACCCTGTTTTTGCGAAAAACGGGCCTGTTTTTCACAAAAACGGGACATGCGGGGCAAGGCTTCAGGAGGCCAAAAAATGGCTGTATTCTGTGTATTTTACTGTTACTATCTTCCTTAGTGGGTCGTGCAAACCGCTATTCCAAACAATGCTATTTATAGGGGGTGGGGGGGCAGTGGTGGGTTGCCCCGGTTCTCACCAGTTCTATAGAACCGGTAGTAAAACTGGCAGGAGGCCCTGCCCACCGACCCTGACATCACCAAAACACTTCTGCGTATATGCAGAAGAGCATGTGCATGCGCGAGCAAAGTGAGCGCATGTGCGTGGCCCCACTGCAAACCGGTAATAAAGGTAAGTAGAACCCACCCCTGGGTGGGGGGCACTGAGGATGAGTTTGTAGTACCAAGGGTGCGGTGGACTGAAAAAGTTTGGGAATCACTGGTCTAGTTGCTAAAACGTTGGAATGTTTCTTCTAAACCATGCCATTTTTATAATAATTCCTGTCCACTGTTAAATTCTATATTATTGTTGAACAAATGGTACTTCACAGAAGTGCTTAAATTAAATCACAATTCCTATGTGAATAACCTCATCATTTGCTTAACCTTTTGCATGTTACTCATTCAGAAATTACCATTGTCTCACAATACATTTGCTAATGTTTAACATGAAGAACCAACAAAGCTTAAGATATGAAAATATCTATTATAAATAATGTCATGTAGATATGAATACAACAAAAATCTGTCTGTATGGTTTTGTTCTGCAAGTGGCCTTAAGAATATTGTATAAGAAAATTGGCATCAGACTAGAAACTGTGAAACAGTGAAATCCTAACTTAAGCTCAAAGCCAGCTGGTTAACTTTGGCCAGTTATTCTCTCTCAGCCCTAGAAAGGAGGCAGCATACAGAAATATAGAAACACATAAACACAGGACTAAAACCAAACAACAAACACGACTAAGTTAAGCTCACTCTCCAATTAATATTAACTAATATCATCCTAGCCAAACATTTCAATGCAATCAAGTTCTTTTTACTAACTACAAAACAATTGCTCTGTTTTTATCAAAATTATAAAGAGTTATAAAGCCTAGTAAATATCTAGTTAATCTAATTAGACGATCTTATCACCTTTCTCCTAAGTTTAACTTTCTTTTGAGCCAAACAAAACATCTGTCCCAACTTCTATTATATGCTGAATCTTTCTTGTCTTTTAAGATATACGTTAGCCTGTCCATCTCAGCACATCAAAGAATCTTGTTTATTATCAGATGGTCAAGGGGCATATCTGCTTCTTTCCACAGTTGAGGAAATGCCATTCTCGCCGCTGTTGAGACATGGACAAATATATACCAATCCTTCTTATCGATGTAGTCCAATCTTATTCCGAGTAAGTAGAGGTCTGGGTGAAGAGGAAGCTCACACCTGTTATTTCCAACAGCCACTGCTGTATTTTCCCCCAGTAGCATCTAGCTGACGGACAAAGCCACCACTGATGGAAGAAAGTACCTTTGGCCGACCCACATTTCCAAAATCTATCAGAAGATCCTGGGAACATCTTAGCGATTCTGGCGGGGTAGATCATTTTATAAAAGTTTTTTTTGAATGGAGAAGAAAGGGTCAGTTTCATAGTTTTGTTCCATACATTTTGCCATGCATCAAGCTGAATTGTTGTTCCAATATTTCTCCCCCAGGTAATCATCGTGTCCTTTACAATCTCATCTGCCATAAAATTGGACAGAAGAAGATTGTAAATATTGGAAATAAATTTCCTTCGGCCACCTAGGAGAAGCTTGTCAAACATTTGTAAATGAAGGGAAATACCATGTTCCTGTTTATCCCTAGCGAATCTAGTTTGAATTTTCGCATAGGTCCTCCAGTCTATGTCTAATCCTCTAGTTTTGAGATCGGCTCTAGGTCTAAGTCTCCCAACTTCATCCAACATGTCACTATAAACCCAGTTCCTCTTTATATTGTGCACAGTCGGAAGGGTCACTGCCTCTAATGGAGACACCCACTTAGGAATCTGTGTGTAAACTTGCTTTTTCACCGTTTCCCAAACTCTTAATAAAATTCCTCTAATATAATGATTAGTAAAATGTTTGGATTGTTTGTCTTTCTGAGACCACAAGAAGGAATGCCATCCCCGCTGCAAATCATATCCTTCAATTGCCAAAATGCGCTTTCTTGAGAGGATCACCCAATTTTTTATCCAAACCAGGGATGAAGCTTGGTAATAAAGCTCCCACATAGGGAGCCCCAAGCCACCCCTTGTTTTGTGCTCTTGCAGCATTTTTCTTTTTATACGGGGTTTTTTACTCTGCCAAATAAATTTGTTTAGAATTTGATCTAATTTCCTAAAAAAGTTTTTATCCAATCTTGCAGGAGCCGTTTGGAATAAAAAGATCCGTAAAAAATGGGCTTTTATCGCAGCAATTCTACCCAAAAATGAGATCTGAATATGCCGCCATCTTTCCACTTCATTCGCTGTATCTATTAATTATTTGGAATAATTGAGCTCTTTGATAGAAGAACATCTATTTGTAAGCCAAATACCTAAGTATTTAAGTTTTTTGACACAATTAATCCCCATAATACTTTGGATCTGTTCCTTTTGGGCACCTGACAAATTTTTTGTTAACATTTTGGTTTTGTCCTTATTGATTTTTAATCCCGCTACCTCCCTGTATTCATCTAATTTAGTAAGTAATTTTGGTCCCATAATAAGGGGATCTTCTAATATGAAAACCAAATTGTCAGCAAATGCTTGGAGTTTATATTCTTCCCCTTTAACTTTTAAGACCTTAATTTCCGAATCCTGCCTAATCGTCTTAAGAAGTGGTTCAAGTGTTAAAATGAAAAGCAGCGGTGAAAGAGGGCATCCTTGTCTGGTACCTTTATAAATCTGTATTTCATCTGATAGTGATCCATTAAACAATAACCTTGCCGACTGTTTAGAATAGATGGTTTGAACTGACCCAAAACCCATCACTTCCAATTGTTGTATTATAAAATTCCAGTTGACTCTATCAAAAGCCTTTTGGGCATCCAGAAAAATCATTACCATTGGTTTATCAGGGTGTGTCTCATAATATTCTAAGGCATTCAGTACTACCCTTAAGTTATCTCTTAGGTGCCTATGAGGTAGGAAACCATTCTGATCTTGGTGGATAAATCGGGACAGGAACACCCGGAGTCTCTCAACTAGTATTGTCACAAAAATCTTGTAATCCACATTCAGGAGCGAGATTGGCCTATAGTTCTGGATCAGAGTTTTATCTGTATCGGGTTTTGGGATTAGGGAAATGTAGGCTTCGGTTCTGGACTGGGTTATCCTAGAGTGTAATAAAACCTCATTAAATAGATCTTTGATGTACAAACTAAGTGAGTCAAAGACTCCTTTATAAAATTCACTAGGAATCCCATCTGGTCCCGGAGTCTTGCCATTTGCTTGTTTCTTGATAGCTACTGCTATTTCCCCAACTGTAATTTCTGCATTTAGAATTTCTTTACAGTAATCCAGAATCATCTCCAATTGTAGGTTCTGGAGATAACTCTTGACTTTATCTTCCTGATGAATTTCTTGGCTATATAAGGAGGTATAAAAAACTTGGGCCACTTTTGCTTTTTGCTCTGCAGTACCTACCAAATTTCCCATAGAGTCCTATAAAAATCCAATCTTTCTAGATTCTGCCTCTTTTCTTAATCTGTATGACAATCACCAGCCCGGTTGTTAGCATGCTCAAATTGGTTTTGTCAACATTTCCGAATTTTATTCGCCAAATCATTTCGTGTCCTGCCGGCCGCCTTGAAAGAGGCAGTGGTGAGGCCTCTCCTCAAGAAGCCATCCCTGGATCCGGCTGTTTTGGCTAACTATCGTCCAGTCTCCAACCTTCGCTTTATTGCGAAGGTTGTTGAGAGTGTGGTCGCGCAACAGCTTCCCCAGTACCTGGATGAAGCTGTCTATCTGGATCCGCTCCAGTCCAGCTTCAGACCTGGGTACAGCACGGAAACAGCATTGGTCACGTTGGTGGATGATCTCTGGAGGGCCCGGGATAGGGGTTATTCCTCTATCCTGGTCCTATTAGACCTCTCAGCGGCTTTTGATACCATCGACCATGGTATCATGTTGCGCTGGGAGTGGGGGGCACCGTTTTGCGGTGGTTCTCCTCCTATCTCTCCGACCGGTCGCAATCCGTGTTGACAGGGGGGCAGCGGTCGACCCCAAGGCGCCTTGTTTGTGGGGTGCCGCAAGGGTCGGTCCTCTCGCCCCTCCTGTTCAACATTTATGTGAAGCCGCTGGGTGAGATCATCCGTGGTTTTGGGGTGGAGTTCCATCAGTACGCTGATGATGCTCTGCTGTACATTTCCACCCCAGACCATCCCAATGATGCCTTGGAAGTGATGTCCCAGTGCCTGGAGGCCGTGCAGGTCTGGATGGGGAGAAACAGGCTTCGACTCAACCCTTCCAAGACCGAGTGGCTGTGGCTGCCGGCGTCCCGGTATAGCAAGCTGACGCCATTGCTGGTTATTGGGGGCGAATCATTGGCCCCCACGGAGAAGGCCCGCAACTTGGGTGTCCTCCTGGATGCGCGGCTGTCTTTAGAAGGGCATATGACAGCCGTGGCAAGGGGGGCTTTTTGTCAGGTTCGCCTGATACGCCAGTTGCGCCCCTTTCTGGATCGGGACTCCCTACGCACGGTCACTCAAGCACTCGTCACTTCTCGTCTGGACTATTGTAACGCTCTCTACATGGGGCTCCCCTTGGGGTACACCCGGAGGCTCCAACTGGTGCAGAATGCGGCTGCGCGGGGCATTATGGGAGCGACGGGGTGCTCCCATGTGACTCCTCTCCTGCGCGAGCTGCATTGGCTTCCGGTGGACTTCTGGGTGCGCTTCAAGGTGTTGGTGATCACCTTTAAAGCGCTCCATGGCTTAGGGCCAGGGTACTTATGGGACCGCCTTCTGCCACCAATAGCCTCCCACCAGCCGGTTCGCTCCCACAGAGAGGGCCTCCTCAGGGTGCCGTCGGCCAGACAATGCCGGCTGATGACCCCCAGGAGGAGAGCCTTCTCTGTGGTGGCACCTACCCTATGGAACAATCTACCCCCAGAGATACGAGTGATCTCCGACCTCCCGATTTTTCGTCGGGCCCTAAAAACTTATTTTTTTCAGTTAGCCGGTCTGTCTTGATTTTAGGGTTAGTTTTAAAACTTTAATATTGATTTTAATTGACAAGTTTTAAATTATGGGCCAAATTTATAAATTATTTTAACTTATTTTTAACTGTGATGTTTGTATAGATGTTTTTATCTTGGCTGTTCACCGCCCTGAGTCCGAAAGGAGAAGGGCGGTATAGAAATTTGAATAATAATAATAATAATCTAGGATAGATAACTCATGCCTAATCAAATCAATTTTCTCCTTAATCAAATTATTATGTGGATCTAAATGCAGCTCTCCATCAGCTTTCTCCAATTCAGCCATTAACTCAATCCATTTGGCCTTCTCCTTTCTCCATTTGGTAGCTGTATATTCTCCTATAGTCGGGCACGGCAGTCAGGATGGGTGGAGACTTGGTAGAGCTTCCATTGGACCGGGTCTGCAAAAAGAAAGGGAAGTCCCTCCTCCTGACTGTGCTTGTCAGTTTTTCGACTCGGTCGAGTCCGGACCAGTCGTATCTAGGATAGCTCCGTTCAAAAAAAGAAAAAAAAGAAAAAAGAATTCAATTATATTTAGGAAAATAGAGAGCGTTTATTTCTTTGACTCCTGCCTGCCATCGATTCCAGCGAGAGGCTTGGCTCCGCTGAGGACCGCCCAGCGGTTCAATTGCCGGCTGGCAATTGCGTCTCCCACACGCACGAGTTCGCTCCGTCGCGTGGGGCCTATTTACGTTGGAAGGCTGCAGAGACGATAGGAAGGCAACGATCGATCGCCCGGCGACCCGTTTTGGCACGACGTGTTTCCGCGCCTATTTTTAGTGCTTTCGCCGGCTGGCTAGCACTTTAAGCACGGCAGGCCTCAAAGCGGCTGCTCGAGGCCTCAAGGAACGCCGCGGCCTAGCCTTCAATAGGACTGCAGCTACTTAGCGCGAAGAGTTTTCCGCGCTTCTAGGGGTACTTCGACCGGCTGGCTAGCACCCCCACATCCTTCTTTGATCAGTTTCCAGCTCTTCGGCAGCGCAGTGAGTACAGCACCGGGTGGTGCTTGGTAGGCCCTTTCTGTTCGGAGTTTGGCGGCCCTTTCATAGCCCTTCAAGATGGCGGACGCCAGGGCGCATAATAAGGGCAGCAAGGGAAAGCGCCCTCAAGCCTTAAGGGATCCAGGAGAGGGCTCCCTTAAGGAGGAGGGCTCCTCTGGGGCTCAGACCAAAAAACCCAGGACCCAGGAAGTTCCAATGTCCAGGGAGGAAAAGAGAAGGCATAATGCAATGGAGAAGGCCTGCAATAAGGCGGCCTCATCTGCTAGAACACAGCCTGAGCCTCCTGCTTCTCTTTCTGAGGTACCCATGCCAGCGTCTACCTCTGTTACAGTGGAGGAGCCTCCTCAAACTCCTCTCGTGCCAGACCTCTCCCCAGATATATCAGTCATCGATGATCCCTTAGCTCCTGTGCCAGAGGCTGTATTTCCTTCTGTGGATACAGAGGCTCCTGCCCCACAATCAGTCAGTGATCCAATTCCCCAGCCCTCTGGGAACCAGGATATCCAGGCTTCTCAGGGCCAAAAACTAGATGTCACTCCAGCTTTGGCCCAGTTGATTGCTAATTCCATCAGGCAAGGGATTGCACAGGGACTTCAGGAGAGATCTTCCTCCAAGGTTTCAGAGTATTTGAGCCGCCACACTCCTTCAGTAAACTCTCAACCCTTACAGGCCTCTTCTCAGGCCCCAGCGAGAGCAGTTTCCCCCTCCAGGGACAGTCAGGGTTCCCTTTCTGTAGAGGAGGAACAGGCCATTATTGAACAAGACTTATCCGAGGACGAGGGTTTGGAGCCTGATCAACCTCCCTTTATCGGCTTATTTCGCCCTCAAATGTTCCGCTCACTATTGCACAAGGCCCAAACCACCACTGGCCTCGGCCTGCCAGAAAACAAGGACCAGTCTCAACCAGGGACGTCAACTTCTTCCTCTTCCTTGTTTGAGGTTCCTACAATTCAAGCTGAAATTGTACCAGCACCTAAATTGTTTACAGAGGTGTTACAGAGGCAATGGAAAAACCCCAGTACAGGTCCTATCCCTAATAGCCTGGATAGACGTTTATATAATTTGGCGTCGGAGTATGCTTCTCTTTTGCAGATCCCCTCTGTGGACGCTCCAGTGGCAGCTCTTTCGTCACCCTCTCCGCCTTCAGGCCCGGCAGAGGAGTCACTCCGTCCTGAGGAAAGAAAGGCAGAACGAACCCTGATCAAAGGTCATCAAGTGGCGGCCTGGTCGGTCCAAGCGGCCTCGGCCGCATCCTTTTTTAATCGGGCATCAATCCTCTGGTTGAAGCAGCTCCAAGGTCGTATACCCTCGTCTGATGTCAGAACACATCAAGATATTAACAAAATTTTGGCAGCGGTAGAGTTTTCAGCGGACGCCACCTTGAACGCGGCCAGATTTTCCGCTAAGGCCATTGGTTCCTCTGTAACTTCTCAAAGATTACTGTGGTTAAAGTATTGGCAGGCTGACGTGCGTAACAAGTGGCGTCTTGCCTCATCTCCATACGGGGGTGACAAGCTTTTTGGCCCTTCTCTTGAACCTCTTCTAATTGAGACCAGGGACCATTGCAAGATCTTGCCGGCCATTTCCCGCAGGGCAGAAGGTCGTTCATCTGGTTCCTTTCGATCACAGCCCTTTCGAGGTTACGACTCCAACTATTCGCAGCAGAGGTCCCAGCGCTCCTTCCAGCAGCGGGGTAATTTCCAGGACAATCAGGTCAGACAGGGCCCCAGATATCCCCCCAGAAGATCCCAGAGGGGTGGTAGGGGCCGTCCCTTCCGAAGGTCTCACTAGGGGTTCTCCTTCTACCCAACTGGGCGGCCGCCTGGCTCTGTTTTCCCAGGCTTGGGAAAACACCATTACTGATGAATGGGTTAAGAATACCATAAAATTCGGCCTTTCCCTTGAGTTTTCATCTGTCCCTCCTAGTAGGTTTATACGTTGCCCAATTTTCCTGAACAGAATTAAACGTACTCAGGTGGAAACGGCTATCCGTCACTTGTTGGCTATAAGGGCCATCCAACCTGTTCCCCCTTCTGAATTTGGCCAAGGTTTTTACTCCCGACTCTTTTTAGTTCAAAAATCCTCGGGAGATTGGCGCCCAATCCTTGATTTGAAGTCTTTGAACTGACACATAACTTATCGTCGGTTCAAGATGCATTCCTTACAGACCATTTTACTTTGTATTCGGGAAGGAGATTTTTTGTCTTCCATAGACTTAACTGAAGCCTATCTCCATGTTCCCATCCTTCCCATCCACCGTAAATTCCTCCGTTTTTGTTATAACAACAAACATTATCAATATCGTGCCCTTCCCTTTGGTTTGTCCTCAGCTCCCAGGGCCTTTACCAAGATAATGGCAGCCCTTATGGGTTATGTAGCCACCATCCCGATTAGGGTGTCCTTCTATTTGGATGACGTTTTAATTTTGTCACGATCTTTGCAGCAGGCGCAGTCAGACCTAAATTCTACCCTCCAGGTCCTCCAGGACCACGGGTTCTCTATAAATTGGTCTAAGAGCCATTTAACCCCTTCTACTAGGATCCTTCACTTAGGGGCAGTTATTGATACCTTGTCCTCAGAAGTTTTCCTTTCTCCAGACCGAGTTGACAGCCTTAAGGTTTTAGCTAGCCGAATACAAGATAGGGGGGCTTCTTCCATCCTTTCCCTCTCTCGGCTTCTTGGCAAGATGGTGTCTACCTTCGGAATAGTCCCCTGGTCTCGTTTACACTGCCGGGACTTACAATGGCTATTACTACCCTTTCAACGTTCGCGTAGGGACAACTCTACCACGAGGCTGATATTACCTCTTCCGGTTCTACGATCCCTTTCCTGGTGGACGTCGGAAGCATTGTTAAAAGGGACCAAGTTCCGAGAACCTCAACGTCTCCTTATCACGACGGATGCCAGCTTGTCAGGGTGGGGAGCTCACCTGGGCCCCCACCTAGCTCAGGGCCATTGGTCGGAGAACGAGCAACGGATGAGCATCAATGTGCTAGAACTACGGGCTATATTCCTCGCCTTAAGAGCCTTCAGGCCTCATGTCCTTCACCGAGATGTGCTAATTCACACCGACAATGTAACAGCCAAAGCGCATGTGAACCGCCTCGGGGGTACGCGCTCCAAGGTCCTGATGCGGGAAGCACGTCGGTTAGGCCTGTGGGCAGAGGGCCACCTAGCGTCGTTGCAGGCTGCTCATATCTCCGGAATTCACAACCGGATGGCCGATTCTCTCAGTCGGGCTCCGATAGACAACGCAGAGTGGTCCATTTCTCCCCAACTGTTTCAGGAGATAGTCCATCGCTTCGGGCGTCCAACAGTGGACCTGTTCGCCAGTGCATCCAATCACCAGCTTCCTCGGTTCTTTACCAGATTCCCCTGCTCCGGAGCGGAGGCAGTGGATGCGCTACGGTGTCCGTGGCCAACCACTCAGCTTCTATATGCCTTCCCGCCGATCAACCTCTTACCCAGGGTAATTCAGAAATTACTACAAGAAAAGGCGGAAATAATTCTCGTTGCTCCCTCCTGGAACAGGCGTCCTTGGTTCGCAGACCTCGTCTCTTTGTCAGTTCAACCACCTTGGCGGATACCGGACAATCAGGTGATGCTGTTCCAGGGTCAGCTTCAACACCCGGACCCCCTCTGGTTCCAGCTCACCGTCTGGCGGTTGAGCGGGGGTTGCTGACCAGGCTTCCCTTGTCAGAGGGGGCCATCTCAACGATCCAGGCAGCACGAAGGACCTCAACTACCTGCATTTATGAATCCACCTGGCGAGCTTTCTCGTTGTGGTGTAAAAGACACCGTCACTCACCTATGTCAGCCTCAGTTCTTCTGGTCATTGAGTTCCTTCAGGAGGGATTTGTCGCTGGCCTCTCTCCGAACACTCTCCGATGCCAGGTGGCGGCCCTTTCCACGGTTTTGTCCATCTCCTCGATGGATCCGTTATCTAGGGATCCTCTAATTCAGCAGTTTTTACGAGGCGCAACGAACATCCGGCCCCCCGCAGTCCATAGGTATCCCACGTGGGACTTGCCTAAGGTCCTACAGGCCCTCACGGGTCCACCCTTCGAACCTCTACGGGACGTTTCCTTGAAGCACCTTTCTTTCAAGGTGGCCTTCCTAGTGGCGGTGACCTCGGCCCGTCGAATTTCAGAGATGGCGGCTCTCTTGATACGGAAGGAGCTATGCATTTTCCACCAAGACAGAGTGGTGCTCAGACTAGATCCTTCCTTCATCCCGAAGGTTAATTCAATTTTCCACCGATCACAAGAAGTGGTTCTCCCAAATTTCTGTCCAGCTCCTCGCCATCACCTTGAAAGGAAGTGGCATACCCTAGATGTTCGACGGGCGGTCAAGATATATATCTCCCGCACGGCAGCTTTCAGACGTTCAGATGCACTCTTCGTGTCGTTCTTACCGTCTTCCCTGGGATCTAAGACCTCCTCTACCACCTTGGGCCGATGAATTCGGGCGTGTATTTCCTCAGCCTACGAGGCTTCGGCCCTGCCGGTTCCACGCAACATAACGGCCCATTCTACGCGAAGTGCGGCCACTTCAGCGGCATGGTCCACCAGGGCCACCATCGATGAGATTTGTCGGGCAGCCACCTGGGCTACGCCTTCCCCGTTCGTCCGTCATTACCGGCTGGATAAGTTTGCATCAGCTGACGCGGCCTTTGGACGAAGGGTTCTTCAAGGTGTCCATTCATCCTCCTGAGTACAGGACCGGCTTTCTCCCTCCCAACTGGACAACTCGCTTTGGTATGTCCCATCCTGACTGCCGTGCCCGACTATAGGAGAATGGGCGTTGGTTCTTACCTGATACGCCTCTTCTCTGACTGTCGGGCACGGCAGTCAGCCCCTCCCTGTGTGGGGGTACAGCCGGTCCCTGCTCATTTCTCTTGGGAGGGGGATGGGGTTTCTCTAATGGTGTTTGTTTTACTTTCCTAGACACGACTATCTGCACAAGCTCCCTCGTCTCAAAACTGACAAGCACAGTCAGGAGGAGGGACTTCCCTTTCTTTTTGCAGACCCGGTCCAATAGAAGCTCTACCAAGTCTCCACCCATCCTGACTGCCATGCCCGACAGTCAGAGAAGAGGCGTATCAGGTAAGAACCAACGCCCATTTTATTACCAATCCCCTAACTACTGCTTTGGCAGTATCCCAAATATTTTGAAGGGAAGTATTTTCTCTCTTGTTTTCGGCAAAAAAATGATCTAATTCTTTTTAAATCATATTTATAAATCCCTCATCTTTCATGATCTCAGCCCTCATAGACCATCTCGCTCTTCTAGTGGACCCCTTCCATTTTATTACCAGAGGGTGGTGATCTACCCATATATTCGCCCCTATTTCAACTGAATGTATGCCTTCTTTCAAATCTGATGTTGACCAAACCATATCTATCCTGGACCATGATCTATGCCTGGGGGAGAAATATGTAAAGTGCTTTTGCATAGGATGGAAGTCTCTCCAGATGTCTCTTAACCCTATTTCTGCTCTTAGGTTATCCCATATTTTGGGGAGTACCTTCCTATGCCCTTTTTTGTATTTAGGAAAACCCCTTCCTGAATCATAATCAATTGAAGTATCAACAATCGCGTTAAAGTCACCTACTATGCATACATGCTCGAAATTTAATTCATTAATTTTCTTATGCAAATCTTTAAAGAAACCCATTTGATTAACATTAGGGGCATATATATTTACTAACAATACTATTTTTTGGGCAATACTAATCTCTAACATCAGTGTTCTTTTTCTCTCTTGATTCACACCTAAATGGATTAGGGTTTGGAAGAACATGAAGAGTTGTTTTATTTTATCTTTTTTCCTTTTTTTATATTTGGCTTTTATTTTTAATTATTTTTTGGCTTTGGCCTTGGCTGATCACTGAATAAAATGAGCAGAAAAGTTGTGACATTGGGAACTGCTGCAACCACGTCTCCTTCATCTCCATCTGGAGGACAATGTACCATTCAGGCAATGCTTCAACAAGAGAAAGAGAAAGACACATCGATACAAATGATTCTTCAAACAGTCCAAAGGATGGAACAACAACTACTTAAGACAGATGAAAAAGTCCAAAGGATGGAACAACAACTACTTAAGACAGATGAAAAACTCCAAAGGATGGAACAACAACTACTTAAGACAGATGAAAAAGTGGTCAGCATCCAGCAAACAATGTCGAAATATGAAGAAAGGTTGCAAAAATTAGAGAAAAAGGATGATCAAAAAGAGGAAAAAATGAAAGATATAGATAATAGACTGGGAGAGGTTGAACAAGAAAGGAGTGGCTTAATTGGATGGGAAATGGATAAAGCAGAATTTTACCTTAGATTTCAAAATGTGGAAGAAGAAAAGGGAGAACATTTGGCTGATATTACGATTGAGATGCTGGTTGATGCTCTAGAAACTACCAAAGAGAAGATGATGGACCGTGTGGATGAGATATATCGAGTCTACACTAGATATGCAATGCGTAATAAGCTGCTACGAGAAGTACATATAAGATTTACTAAGAAGTCAATCAAAGCACAAATTCTTCAAGTGGCCAGAGAAAAAAACTTGAAATATAAGAAGAAAGAAGTAGTGGTTTTGAAACAAATACCAAGAAAAGTGAGAGAGATGAGAATACCAATTCTTGACCAAAATATTAATCCAAAAAGGAATCAACTACAGATGGCTGATACCAGAAGGGTTAATCTTAACATGGCAACTTCAAAGATATAGGCTGGATACAATTGACAAAGCGAGAGCCTTCCATGAAGAATTTCTTAAAGAAAAGGAAGTGGAAATGGAAACGGAAACCCAAGCTACAGTAGTGCTATTAAAATTTACAGAAGAGGAATTGGCAATGATTGAATCAGCAGAAGGCGCCATAGGTGGGATTGTGGAATACAAGGAACAACGTGAAGTAAGATCAACTAGAGCAACAAAACCTACATATAAAGTATGAATATGGAAGAAACGAAATTAATTTCAATAAACATAAATGGACTTAACTCGGTAGTGAAAAGGAGAAAGGTGTTTCATAAATTAGAAAAATTAAAATTTGACATAATTTGTCTACAAGAAGTACACATTAAAAAGCAACACGAACAATTATTGATATAACCTAAACTTGGAAGAACCTTTTTATCATTGTCACAAAATAAAAAGAGAGGAGTTGTTTTATATATTAGAAATTCAATACTTGTGGAGCAAATATATGCAGACCCAGAAGGTAGAATTTTGATGGTGGAAATAATTGACAATAATATGAAAATTCTTTTGGTAGCAATTTTTTCCCTCTTTTTAATTACTCAAATTTTAATTGGTTTTTTAAATGATTGGGGTTTTAATATGTTTGGGCCAAATTTTTTTAATTCGATTTTACTTTGTTTTTAAATTTTGTATTTATGTATTTTTACTGTTTGGCTGTTCACCGCCCTGAGTCCTTCGGGAGTAGGGTGGTATATAAATAAAATAAAATAATAATAATAATAATAATAATAATAATAATAATAATAATAATAATATCCAAACAATAATCAAAGTGACTTTTATAGAAAACTACACATGAAAATAATTGAAATGGAGTACGACAATATATGTATGATGGACGATTTTAATGGAATAGTGGATGAAAATGTGGACTATAAAACACACAAAACAGTAAGACATAATAGAAAGACACTACTGAAACCTTTTTTTAAGATGATAGAGGAAATAAATTTGAAAGATGTATGTAGAGATAAAAATGGGAAAAACAGACAATATACCTTTTACTCCGATAGACACTCATCTTGGTCTAGGTTAGGTATGATATGGACAACAATGGATTTGACTTTGAATATAGAACATGTGGAAATAGAAACAAATCTATGGGCTGACCACAATCCTATGATAGCTACCTGGAAAGGTCAAAAAAGAAATCCAGATGGACTCTAAATAATACAATTTTAAAAGAAAAAGACTTTGTACTGAAAATGGAGAGAGAGTTGGCCTTTTGTTTTTTAAGGAGAACAAGAAAGAAGATATGGACTTACTGGAGAAGGAAGAATTAGCCCAAAAAATAAGAAGTGCTAAACAGAATTATTTCGAAAATGCGAACAAATCAGGCTAACATATAAATTGAAAAAAGAAAGAGAAAGAGAATCAAGAAAAATAACACAATTAATTGATGATCAAGGGCAAAGTAAATTTGGAAATAAAGAGATGGCCAGCAGAGGGGGCTTACCATCTGGCCAGCCACCGTGAGAGGGTGGTGCGGCCTTTAACCCCCCCCCTTTGGGCTGTGTGGACTTTGTAATTTGGTTCATTACTTCCATTTCACCAGTAGAGGGGACTGACCATCAGACCAATCACCGTGAGAGGGTAGTTGGATCGTATCCCCCATGAACTGTGTCGATTTTGCAGGAGACTTACCCGCTGTTGTGAGGGAACAGTGGACTTTGGATCCTGGACTTTGGATGCTCCCATTTATTTATTTTCTCTCCTTTGGACCTTTTTTCTCCATCTGGACCCTTGGACATGGCCACTTATCCTCTAGTAGCAAAATGTATTCGGCAGCTGAGCTTCTTGTTCTGCGAGACTCCCCCCTCTCGCAGGATTGGCCCTCTATGTTATCGAGGGCCTACCTCGATGACGGGCTTTGGAACCCCAAGAGGTGGCATGCAGCTAAGAGGGGGTTGAGGGGTTTTTTAAAATTGTCATTATGTAATCTTTTAAGGGGTTTTAGGGGGAGGGAGGGTGTTTTGGTGGGGGGTGAGCCAGGCCAGGCACGGGATTGTGTCCGAGGAGGTGCGGAGCGGGGTGTGGAGGGGGTTAGTGTCGGTATGGAGGAGGGCGATTCCATCGGGATTATTGGTGGGAGGGGCAGATATGGTGGGAGCAGGGGGCCACATCGTGTGGTGGGGGCACGTGCCCGCTGTCTTCAAGCGGTGACGTGCTCCGGTGCCCAATGCTCATCTCGTTCCCTGGGTTGTCCAGAGTCTCAGAGCCCTGGTCTTAGGCTGATGCTGTGCAACGCCAGGTCCGTGGTCAATAAAGCCCCCCTCATTTGCGAGTTAATTCAGGAGGGGGGAGCGGACCTGGCGGGTATTACAGAGACCTGGCTGGGCCGGGAGGGGGGAGTTCCCCTCGTTGAGATGTGCCCACCGGGTTTCCGCGCATTTCATCAGCCGAGGGCCCAGGGTAGGGGTGGAGGAGTGGCGGTTATTGTAAAGGAAGGTCTCAATCCTAGGGAGGCCACTGTACCTCAGATTGCCGGATGTGAGTCTCTCCTTGTGAAGTGGGGCCATGGGGTGCAGGTGGGCCTGCTGGCTGTGTACCTGGCTCCCTGCTGCGTGGCAGCGGCCCTGCCCGAGCTCCTCGGTGTCATAGCCGGGGTGGCGGTTGAGACCCCCAGGCTAATGGTCATGGGGGATTTCAACCTGCCGTCTATCGGTGAAACGTCTGAGGTGGCTCGGGAGTTCATGGCTTCCATGACAGCCATGGACCTGACCCAGTTAATTCATGGCCCTACTCATATAGGAGGACACACTCTGGATCTGGTTTTTATCTCTGGTCAGTGGTTGAATGGTCTTGATATAGGGGATATAGTCATTGAACCCCTGTCATGGTCAGACCATTCTCTCCTTAGACTTGACCTTCTGACCGCCACACCCTGCCGCAGGGAGGCGGAGCCGACTAGGTGGTTCCGCCCCAGGCGCCTGATGGATCCTGACAGGTTCCAAATGGAGCTTGGGCCATTTCCTGAGATTCTGGCTCACGACTCGATGGAAGACCTGGTGGCCGCCTGGGATAGGGCGGCCGCTGGTGCTTTAGATCGGGTTGTGCCTTTGCGGCCTCTGACCCGGTGCCGAATCGGCCCAGCTCCTTGGTTTTCTGAGGAGCTGAGGGGGATGAAGTGCCGGAAAAGACGCCTAGAGAGTAATTGGAGGGCTAGTCGTTCTGGATCTGACCGAACACTAGTGAGGTCTTATATCAAGACCTACTTAGTGGCGATAAAAGCGGCGAAGTGTAATTACTTCTCCGCTCTTATCGCGTCGGCAGATAATCGCCCAGCCGCCTTGTTTAGGGTGACCCGCTCCCTCCTCCATCTGGGAGCGCGGGAAGACCCCTTGCAAGAGCGTGCTGAGGATTTTGCATGTTATCTGCACGATAAAATCGCTCAGATTCGGGACGGCTTGGACTCTAACTGGGTGGGTTCAGGCGATGTGTCTGAGGTGGGTCTTGAGAATGTCATCTGGGAGGAGTTCGATTCTGTGACTCCTGAGGACGTGGACAGGATGCTGGGGAGCTTGAACGCAACCACATGTTTATTGGACCCGTGTCCCTCCTGGCTGGTGCTGGCTACCCGGGAGGTTACACGAGGCTGGCTCCAGAGGATTATTAACGCTTCTTTGAGCGAGGGTGTCTTGCCTCCCGCCTTGAAAGAGGCGGTGGTGAGGCCCCTCCTCAAGAAGCCTTCTCTGGATCCGGCTGTTTTGGCAAACTATCGTCCTGTCTCCAACTTTCGCTTTGTGGCGAAGGTTGTTGAGAGTGTGGTTGCGCGACAGCTCCCACAGTACCTGGATGAAGCTGTCTATCTGGATCCATTGCAGTCCGGCTTCCGGCCTGGGTACAGCACGGAAACGGCATTGGTCGCGTTGGTTGATGATCTCTGGAGGGCTCGGGACAGGGGTTGTTCCTCTGTCCTGGTCCTATTAGATCTCTCAGCGGCTTTTGATACCATCGACCATGGTATCATGCTGCGCCAGCTGGAGGGGTTGGGAGTGGGAGGCACCATTTTACGGTGGTTCTCCTCTTATCTCTCTGACCGGTTGCAGTCCGTGTTGGCAGGGGGGCAGAGGTCAACCCCGAGGCACCTTGTTTGTGGGGTGCCGCAAGGGTCGGTCCTCTCCCCTCTCCTGTTCAACATTTATGTGAAGCCGCTGGGTGAGATCATCCGTGGATTTGGGGTGCGATGCCATCTGTACGCTGATGATACTCAGCTGTACATCTCCACCCCAGACCACCCCAACGATGCCCTTGAAGTGATGTCCTGGTGCCTGGAGGCCGTGCGGGTCTGGATGGGGAGGAACAGGCTTCGACTCAACCCTTCCAAGACCGAGTGACTGTGGATGCCGGCGTCCCGATATAGCCAGTTGGTGCCAACTCTGGCTATTGGGGGCGAGTTAGTGGCCCCCACGGAGAGGGCTCGCAACTTGGGCGTCCTCCTGGATGCACGGCTGTCTTTAGAAGAACATATGACGGCCGTGGCCAGGGGGGCTTTTTATCAGGTTCGCCTGATACGCCAGTTGCGTCCCTTTCTGGATCGGGACTCCCTATGCACGGTCACTCATGCCCTCGTCACCTCTCGCCTGGACTACTGCAATGCTCTCTACATGGGGCTCCCCTTGAGGAGCACTCGGAAGCTCCAGCTGGTCCAGAATGCGGCCGCGCGGGTGATTACGGGAGCGACTTGGCGCTCCCATGTGACACCTTGCCTGCGCGAGCTGCACTGGCTCCCGGTGGTCTTCCGGGTGCGCTTCAAGGTATTGGTTCTCACCTTTAAAGCACTCCATGGCTTAGGGCCCGGCTATCTGCGAGACCACCTTCTGCCACCGATAACCTCCCACCAGCCAATTCGGTCCCATAGAGAGGGCCTCCTTAGGGTGCTGTCGGTCAAGCAATGCCGACTGGTGGCCCCCAGGGGGAGGGCCTTCTCTGTGGGGGCACCCGCCTTCTGGAACGAGCTCCCCCCAGGAATACGACTAATCCCAGACCTCCGTACCTTCCGTCGAGCTTTGAAGACCTTCCTATTCCAGCAAGCTGGCCTGGCTTAAAATTTTTTAAAGGGTTTTTAAGGGTAATGGGTTTTAATACTTCGGGAAGCCAATTGGATTTAATTTTGTTTTAAATTATTTTAAATTTTGTATTGTATGTATTTTAATTTGGCTGTGCACCGCCCTGAGTCCTTCGGGAGAAGGGCGGTATACAAATTTAATAAATAAAATAAATAATAATAAATAAAAATAATATAAGAATATTATAGACAACTCTACAAGAGACAAATTATAGAGGAGGAAAAAGTGGCAAGGTACTTACAAGATGCAAAATTACCTCGGATTCCCAAAGATATTGAGGAGATCTTGGAGGGGAGCATAACAGTGATGGAATTAACAGAAGCAATCAAGAAGCAAAAGAATGGAAAGGCACCAGGGCCAGATAGTTTACCTGTTGAATACTATAAAACACTACAAGGATCTTTAAGTCTCCCACTACTGGACGTTATGAATGAAATGATGACAAAGAAGAAAATACCCAAATCATGGACTGAGGCGTATATCACATTGATCCATAAAGAAGATACAGACCCACAACAAATAAAAAACTATAGGCTTATATCCCTACTAAATTCAGACTATAAAATCTTTGCTTCAATGTTGGCAGAAAGGCTTAAGAGATATCTGAATAATTTTATACATACAGATCAAAATAGATTTCTCCCCAAAAGACAAATTAGAGATAATATAAGAATAATTCTGGACACTTTAGAATACTATGAAGCACATCCTGAAAAGCAGATGGCCTTGATATTCTTAGACGCACAAAAAGTTTTTAACAATGTAAATTGGTGATTCATGACGCTCCAAATGGAAGAGATGGACTTTGGCAGGAAATTCATTCAGGCAATTGAAGCTATATATTTTAGCAGATGGCAAAAGTAATGATAAATGGAGAAGTGACTGATTCTATCGAGATAGAAAAAGGTACTAGACAAGGATGCCCATTGTCCCCACTATTGTTTATATTGACTTTAGAAGTTTTAAATACAAATATTAGAGAAGAAAAAGAGATAAAAGGTATGAAATTCGAAAAGAAGAATATTAATTACAAGCCTTTGCAGATGACCAGGTCTTTACTATTGAAGAACCATTAATAACAATAAATAAATTGATAGAAAACATTGGAGAGTTTGGGAAAGTAGCTGGCTTGAAAATTAATAAAGATAAAATGAAGTTAATGACTAAAAATAAGTTGAAAAAGCAAAAAGAGGAATTGATGGAGATTTCAAAGATGCAGGTCACAAATAAGGTAATATACTTGGGGATATATTTGACAGCAAGATGTAGGCACTTAAAGAAAATAATTATAACAAGCTTAAGCAACAGATAGGGCAAGATTTGGTGAAATGGGGAAATTTGCAGCTTTCTTTGATTGGTAGGATCTCAACTATCAAGATGAATATTTTGTCTAGAATTTTGTACCTATTCCAGACAATTCCAATCAAGTTGGGTAAGGAATTTTTTGCAGATTTGAATAAAATGATGTTGAAATATATTTGGCAGGGAAAGAAGGCGAGAATAAAATTAAAGTTATTACAAGATGCTAAAATGAGGGGTGGTTTTGGCCTGCCTAATTTTGAACTTTATTACCAAGCAGCAAGTTTATTTTTTTTTATACATTTTTATTGAGTTACTTGTAGTACAATACAAGTGAAATCGGTTAGACAGTGGTAGTTTATATACAGATTGGATATATTCTTTTATTATAGTGTCTCCTAATTTACCCATTTATTCTAATATTTACACTATCTCTTATCCCTCCTTCATGCATTCTTCCATCCAATTATACCAAAGTCCCCACACCCTATAGTATTCCGAATCCTCTTTCTCATTTATCTCATATGTTAGTTTGCTCATCTAGGCACATTCTAAGATTTTCTGAATTGTGTGTTCTTCCAGTGGTGTTCCCTTTCCTTTCCACTGTTGTGCGTATGCTAATCTAGTGGTGATATGTATAATTAAGTACTTCTTTTTTTTCTCGTACTTCCTTTTTTTTATTGAAAAGTTTTATAAGAAATACAAACAATTTTCTCCCTCCCCTTTTCCCCCTCCCCACATAATAGAAAGTGTACATTTTCTTATACATAATGCATGTTTCCCTTAAAGAAAGCATTAAAGTAGGACATTTTAATTGCATTCGGAGTTGCTCTTCTTCTCTTTCTTCCCTCATTCCACAACAAACCTTCTTCTCCACCTCCTTTCTTTCCCTTCCTTCCCTTCTCTTCTCTTCTCTCCTACTTTCTCCTTCCTCCTCTCCTACCTCATCCTACTTCCTTTTCCTTTCCCCCACTTCTCTCTTCTTTTCCCCCTTCTCGCCTTCACTCCTACTCCTGTCCCCTTCCCTTCCTCCTCTCCTTCTTCCATTCTTCTCCCTCCCTCTCCTCTTCCTACCCACTCCTCCTCTCTCCTTTCTAACTTCTTTGCTGTGAAATATTCTCCTCCTTTAGTATCTGAGCAACTCCTGTATTCTAATCGTAGATACTTTCTTCTGTTAAAACATTTCTCTATTCACCACTTTTTTTCCCCATCCCAACCCTTATTCCCCCCCACCCCCTCTGACTTCCCAGAGCAAAAACAGGGTATAGCATCTAACAAACATATGCTAAAATAAACTAACTAATTATAAATTTCAAAACTCCCACACATTCTTTAACTCCCCTTGCTCCAATTTATCAACCTCCCTTTTATAAATCCTCAAGACCAATTACATTAAATTCGTTCATCCTAATTATAAAAAAACTTTTTTCTTGATGTATAATCCAATACTTTAGCAATATTACAAACAGTAAAAATCATAAGTAAATTTCATTTCCATACCCTCGAACATCATTCTTTTTTAACATTACTCCCTAATAAAATTCTGAATTTAACATTAATCCTCTTCATTCAAAAAATTGGGTATCTTGAGATCTTACACATTTTATCTCATATACCTGTTAAAATAATATAATCTTATGTTAAACATTTTAAAAATCTCTTAATACCTTTAAAACACTTATTTACCAAATATAAATTTCAAAATCTACCAGAGGATATCTTTCAAGTTTTCAATCAACCAATGTTAATACCTCTAACTTTTTTAGAAAACAGCCCTTTTACTACCCAAAACTAATTATCGTTTTGTAATAGAATTCTGAATTTAACATTAAACCTCTTTGCTTCAAAAAGTTGGGCATCCTGAAAGCTTACACAATTTATCTCATATATCTTTTAAAATAATATAATCTTATGTTAAACATTTTAAAAATCTCTTAATACCGTTGAAACACATATTTGCCAAATGCAGATTTCAAAATCTACAGGAATATATCTTTCAAATTTTCAATTTCTAAAATAGCCTTTAATACCAATGTAATTAAACTTCTCAGTTTATTACTAGAATCTTCCTTCCCCAAAGAGAAAAAAAAAGCAAATTCTTAATCTTCTATTCTTCTATTCTTTCTATATTTTTCCAGTCCTTTTTTTTATTAATTCTTTCAACATTCCCCCCAATTTTATTTTTGAAAATTTTAAAATGTTGATTTGAGATTGATGTTTCTGAAATACTCGCTCTCTTCTTGAAATCACTTTTTCTAGTTTGAGATCTCCATTTTGACTCTTCTTGCTTGTATAGTCCTTCAATCCATTCCTTTGTTCATATAGCCAAAATTTGTTGCCATAAAGTTTGTCAGCTTGCAATAAAGAGTCTATTTGTTGCTATTTGTGGAATGGAAGCGTCTACCCAGTTCTTTGTTTCAGCTGTGCCAGCCTGCCTTTCAGTCCTAACAGCCTCTCGATCTTCCAAGGGCAGACTCTTCTGAAAAATTTCCTGCTGCCCATCTAACGACTCCTTATAATTTTCCAAGCTGGTTTTTGAAAAAGCTCTTTCAATTATATCCAAAAGCGCAGAATTAAAGGAGTCTAGAAGTTCTTGAAAAGCTTTAACAGTTACAGCTTGAGAAATTGCTGATTCACCAGCCCTGATGTCAGCCATATTTCAGCCACTTTGTATTTATCCAGCTATTAGGTCAACAATTCCAACTATTTTCCACACAGTATAAGAGCAAAATTTTAGTTAAAGTCAATACCAAATTCTTTTTCCTAGGCGCTTCCACTTTAAAACTTTCTCTTAAGGTGTAATCCAGTAGCTGTATCAATGTTGCAAACGTTAACAAGCGTAACAAGCACTTTCCCTTGTAGCTTCCTCCTTCCGCCCTCAGGCACCATTTTCTGCATTTTAAAACGGAGTTAAAGTGTTACTTGCAATTTTTTTTCTTTTTTCTCCTGGTTTGCTCTGTCTGCAATCAAGGTAAAGATGTTAAAAGTCCCCTCATTTTTTCCCCCAGCAGATTTTGGTCGCGGCTTCTAGCTCCGCTTTTGCGGAGTTGTCCCTGGTCCGGAGCAGCTTGACAGGCTTCAATAGGGAGCCCACACCCTTCGCGCCCCAGGATTTCTCCTAGGGCACTTGGGGGGCTCTACCCCTGCCTGTCGACTCTTCTCTCTCCCCTTTGCCCGGGGAGAGGGTTCCAAACCTCCAGACAGCTGTTTTTTGGCTGTTCTGGGGCTTTTACGGAACCGGGGATCGGGCGCTCATAAAAGAGCGTCTTCAAAGCTCGCGGAGCCAACAGGAAGTCTCTCTCATACTTCCTTTTTAGTACTCCCAGGAGAAAGTTTTCGGGCGCCAAGTCTATTTTTTTTTTCAATTACTTCTTGTATCCAATTTTGGATCTTTTTCCAATACTTCATCACTTCGGGGCATGACCACCACATGTGAAAGAAGGTACCCTGGTGGTGATCGCATTTCCAGCATTTAGGGCTTATGTTTGGGTAAATTTTAGCTAGTCTTGCAGGGGCTAGGTGCCATCTATATAGCATTTTGTATTGGTTTCTTTAAATAATGCTGCTTTTGTCAATTTATAATTTCTATTCCAAATTGTTTCCCACTCATCCAAATTTATATTGTGTCCTATATTTTTTGCCCATGCGAACATTTACTCCTTTACCACCTCTTCTGCCCTATCATATTCTAATAAGTAGTTATATAGTCTGGCTAGTATTCTTTTTTCCAGGCCTATCAATAATTTATCAAATCCATTTGTTCCCATCTCTATTCCAAATTCCTCCTTGTCTTTTTGATGCCTAGATTTAATCTGCAAATATGACCACAAGTCGATATGGATGCCCTGTTCTCCTAATAATTCATTGGTTTTAAGATTTCCACAGCTATCTAAGAGCTCTTTGTACCTAAACATTTTGTCGATTTCTATCGTGTTGGGGTATATCATGGCTTCCATTGTTGAAAGCCAATTCGGAACCTTCATATATTGTTTTTGTCTAATTTCCTCCCAGGTTTGTATTAACGTATCTCTTATCTTGTGTCTGTGGAAATATCTTTTTTTCTTCTTTTTCTTGTCCCATAAGTAGGCATGCGATTGTAGGTCATGCCCTTCCAGGGTTAAAATTCTTTTATTTTCTAGGGTAACCCATTCCCTTATCCAAACTAAGTTGGCCGCTTTGTAATAGATTTCCCAGGCTGGGAGTCCAAAGCCTCCCCTACTTCTATTACCCTGTAATGATCAAAGTGAAATTCTAGGTTTTTTCCCACCCCATATAAATTTCCTGGTAATTTTATTCAATTCTACAAAAAAAAAAAAAAAAAAAAAAAAAACCAAAGTGACTGGTGCGGTTTGGAATAAATATAATAGCTTGGGCAGGATATTCATCTTTATTGATGCTATCCTGCCCAAAAGTGATAGCTGCAAATTCCCCCATCTTTCCAGATCCTGTTTGATTTTTTTGGTCAAAGGTATATAATTATCCTCTTTCAGGGCCGAACATCTTGATGTTATCCAAATTCCTAAATATTTAATTTTTTTAACAATTTATAAATCCAGTGTCTTTTCTAGTTCTTCCTTTTGCCTGTCTGTCAAAGTTTTGACCAACATTTTAGTTTTTGCTTTATTTAATTTAAACCCGGACACCTCACCATATCTTTCTAATTCCTCCAGAATTCTTTGGCCCATTTCTAATGGTTCCTCCATAATCAGCACTACATCGTCAGCAAAGGCCTGCATTTTATATTCTTCTCTCCTGATCTTTAGACCTTTTATTTCACTATTATTTCTGATCCTGTTTAACAAAATTTCCAAAGCCATGATGAATAGTAATGGTGATAGTGGGCACCCTTGTCTTACTCCTTTCTTTTTTTTTTCTTTTTTTTTATTGAAAAAGTTTTACAAATACATTTTCTCCCCAATTTCACCCCCTAACCCTCCCTAACCACCCTAACCCTCCCTGATCCCCCCTAACCCTCCCTAACCCCCCCTAACCCTCCCCCCGGACTTCCGCAGAGTATAATCCAAATCAAAGATATATTTTATAAAACTTGAACCCCTCCACCCACTATATATTCTTCACATTTTCACAATCCAATTGTTCTATCACTATATAATACATTCAATTAAAAGCTATCTGATATTTCCTAGTTTGATATTTATTCTGCACATAATCTATCCACTTTTTCCACTCCCATACATAAGTCTCTTGTGTCCGATCTTTTAAATATGCTGAAATCTTCGCCATCTCTGCAAAACCAGCCATCTTCAAAGTCCATTCTTCAATAGTGGGCATAGCATCATTTTTCCAAAATTGACCTATCAGTAATCTCGCTGCTGTTATCATATACAATATCAACTTTACTTCACCCAATGTGAAACCCTTAACTATACCCAATAAAAACAATTGTGGAGAGAACTGAATCATTTTGCATAACCCACCAAATTTTTATCCAAAAAGCCTTCACTTTCTTACAAGTCCACCACATATGATAATATGTGGCATCTAGACAATCACAGCATTTTGGTTGAACATTAGGGTACATACACAACAATTTCTTAGGATCTAAATGCCATCTATAAAACATTTTATAGAAATTTTCCCTCAAATTCTGCAACTGTGTAAATTTAACATTCTGAACCCATATTTTTTCCCATGTTTCCAACATCACTGGTTCTGCAAAATTTTGTGCCCACTTTATCATACAATCTTTAACCAATTCAGTTTCTGAATCCCTTTCTAACAAAACATTATAAACCCTTTTAATATGCATTGGACCTTTCTCTTTTATATGTCTAACCAATTCTTCTTCATGCATCATTATACCAGTTTTTTGGTCCTCTTTCCATCTCAATTGAAGTTGATTATACTGTAACCAAGTTAAATTAATCCCTTCTTCCAACAGCGTTTCTAATGTCTTCAGTTGCCATCTGCCCGCATCTGTAAAAAGAACTTCTTTGTATAACCCACCCCCCCGAGTGACATTATATTTGTATTCCACATGATATGACCAAGATCCAGCCATAACGGTATTTTATAATCCCATTTGAATCGGTGCTTCCTCCAGACTCTCATCAAAGAATTTCTAAGTATGTGGCTTTTAAATACTTTATCCACTTTGTTCTCATAAAATAAGTATGCATGCCAACCAAATTCAAGATCATAACTTTCTATATTCAATATTCCAGTCTTTTTTCTTCCAAACCAATCACTTGCTTGTGTCAAAGCTGCTGCTTCATAGTATAATTGTAGGTTTGGAAGTTTAAGACCTCCCCTTTCTGGAACATCTTGCATAATTTTCAACTTAACTCTCGTTTTTTTCTCATTCCATACAAATTTATTCACTCCACTTTGCCATTCTCTTAGTTGTTTGTCACTTTTAAGCACCGGAATCATTTGAAACAAAAAAAGAAATCTTGGCAAAACGTTCATCTTAACTGCTGCTATTCTTCCAAGTAGAGACAGCTGCAGTTTTTTCCAAATTTCCATGTCTTTCTGTACCTCTCGCCACAACACCTCATAATTATTTTGAAACAATTTCATATTTGATTCTGCAACCTGAACTCCTAGATATTTAACCTTTGGTACTATCTCAAAACCTTCCTTGTTTTCAAGTTCCTGTTTTCGATCTTGTGTCATATTTTTGACTATCATCTTAGTTTTTCTCTGATTCAATCTAAATCCTGATACCATACCATATTGTTCTATAATGTCTTTCATCTGGATTATTGATTCCATCGGCTGTGTTAGGGTAACAACCAGATCATCTGCAAATGCCCTTATTCTGTAATCCTCTTGCCTTATCACTATTCCCTTCAAGGTACTCGAGTCCCGTATTGTATTCAGCAAGACTTCTAATGTTAAAATAAATAGCAATGGGGATAACGGACAACCTTGTCTTGTTCCTTTTTCAATACTAAAATTTGTTGTCAAACTTCCATTAATAATAATTTGTGCCATTTGTTCTTGGTAAATTGCTGAAACCGCCTGTAGAAATTGGTCCCCAAAATCCATCTTTCTTAAAGTCTTTAATAGAAAGTTCCAATCCACTCTATCAAAGGCCTTCTCCACGTCCAGGAAAGCCAGCACTGCAGGGATCTGTTTATTCTTCTCAAGATATTCCAATAAATCTATAATTTGCCTTACATTGTCCTTCATGTATCTGCCTTCTATAAATCCCGCTTGATCACAATGAATCACCTCTTGAATAACTGGCATCAACCTGTTGGCTAATACTTTTGCAAAAATTTTATAATCGTTGTTCAGAAGAGATATTGGTCTAAAGTTCTCAGGTTTTTTAGGACCTACTTGCTCTTTCGGTATCAGTGAAATGTAAGCTGTTTTCCATGAAGGGGGTATTTTACCCCCTTGTTGTATACTACAGAATAGATCTTTAAGATGTTCAATCATTTCTGCTTGTAAAGTTTTATAATACACTGCAGTTAAACCATCCGTCCCTGGTGCTTTAGCTGTTTTCAATTGTTTAATTGCGGCAATAATCTCCTCAACTGTTATAGGATGATCCATTCTCTCCTTTTGTTGACTAGAAATTTTTGTAACTCTTCTTTTTTCTAAATATTTCTCTATAAGTCCATTCTGTATATCATCTTTGGCATATAATTTAGTGTAATAATCTAAAAAAAATTCTTTAATTAATTTTTGTTGAAAAACTTCCTTCCCTCCACTGTCAACACTATCAATGATCCGTGCACTCTGCTTCTTCCTTAGTGTATAAGCCAACCATCTGCCCGGTTTATTAGCGTTGCAAAATGTATTATGTTTCGCAAATTGTAAATTTGTTGCTGTTTGTTCCGCCATAAGCATTTGAAATTGGTCTTTCAAAAGTTTTATAGCTCCTCGTATTCTTTCATCTGTTGGATTTTTTATAAGTAACTGTTCTTTGTTCTTTATTTCTGCTTCCATTTCAGCTCTTTTCTTTTGTCGGTTTAGTTTATGTTTAGAGTTCATATGAATAAGTACCCCTCTCATATATGCCTTACTCACATCCCACACAATTTCAATAGGGGTACCCTTATTCAAATTCATTTCAAAAAATTCTTTCATCTGCTTTTTAAGTTCTATTATATTCTTTTCATATCTAAACAAATTTTCATTTACTCTCCCTGATCTTCTCTCACTCTTTCCCATCTCAATTTCTATACATACTATGGTCAGTTAAAGTCCTTGGAAAAAATCTTTGTTCTTTTCATTTTTACAAGTAGATCAGATGATAATAAAATAAAGTCAATCCTAGAAAAGGATCTATGTCTGTCTGAAAAGAAAGTAAAGGCAAATCTTTTGGGTTATGTATTCTCCAAATATCTTTTAATTCCAAATCTTCTTTCATATCAAAAAAAGTCTGTGGTAATCTAATCCTTGACTTTGCCAAGCTCTTTTTGTCTAGTTTAGAATCAATTACTCCATTCCAATCTCCCATAATTAGAATAGCTCTATAGACCCATTGCAATATTTTAGAATGCAAAATTTTGTAAAATTTTCTTGTTGTTGATTAGGAGCATAAATTCCAATCACCAAAATTGGACCATTTGCTGTGTAGAGTTCGATTGCTATAAACCTACCACAGTCATCTGCTTCTATAAGTTTAGCTGACAGTCTTTTATTTATATAAATCACTACACCATTCTTTTTTTCCAGGTTCGAAGTTATAAAATGTGTTCCTAATCTTGAGTTTATCAAGTATTTTTGATCTTGTATTCTAATATGAGTTTCTTGTAAACAAATTATATCATTATTAAATTGTCTCAAGTAGTTAACTATTTTCTTCCTTTTCTGTAGTGAGTTTAATCCATTCACATTCCAAGATAAAAATTTAATCGTCATGTACACTTTCTTGAAGTGACAAGAGCTCATGCTGAAGATTTTCCGAGTTGGTAGTCTTCGGCTTTGCTCCTCCCATGGCTCCAGATTCTTGTATATTGCCCTTAACTCCTTTCTTGTATTGCTGTGGTTTGGGCCTTTCCTGTTGTTTTTCTTTGATTTGCTTAGAAACTGCTCGAGTTATGCGCTGATCTTTAGCTTCACACATCCGAGCTAGATCCAAAGCCACTTCTCTTGTAGTCTTGGGTGATACATTTACAATTTCCAAAGGAAAGTCTAGCAGGGGCGCATCCAGAAATCCTCCTGTAGCTCCCTGCATTTCCATCGCCTCCAATTCCAGCTGCTTAGACTGCTCTTCCATTTTTGCTGAGATTGCTTCTCCTTATCACACTCCTTTGTCTCCAACACAGAAGATGTACGTGGAGATGGTGAACTTGCTTTTAAAAAAATTAAATAGAATTCTTCCGCCTTCTCAACAGTATTTAGTCGATATCTTTCTCCTTTATATCTCAAAATTATACCAGTTGGAGCATCCCATCTAAATGGAATTTGTTGTTTTTTTAGTTCATTCACTAAAAATCCAAAGTCCTTTCTATCTTTCAGCATCTTAGGTGGTAGCTCTTTATAGATTCCAATCTTCTTTCCATCCACTTGGAGAACAGAGGCAAAGGATTTTTGCAGGATATCATTTCGCATTTGTCTGTCTGTAAAATATATCACCACATCTCTAGGCAATTGTCTTTGTCTGGCCACCCAAGAATTCACTCTGTACACTTTGTCCATTTTACAAAAAATCTCTTCAGGACTAATCTTTAACATCACAGCTAATGCATCAGCACAAACCTTTCTCAGGTCTTGCCTATCATTCTCTTTTATACCTCTCAGCCTTATGGCAAATTCCATAGACCTGAACTGCATCATTGTAATCTCATTTACAAGTCTCTGCATTTTATTGTCAGCATCAAAGATTTTACAATCTGTCTCCTTCTTTTTATCATCCATTTCTAATCTGAGTTCCTCCACTTTCTTATCAGTTTTAATAATTACATCTGACAATCCAGTCACAACTGTCATTAATTTTTTAGTCACCTTTTCATATTTTTCTTGCACCACCTCTTTAATTTCTTTAATCTCCTGCTTAATTTCCTGTGACTTTTTAAACTTCTCATCCAAATTTTCATCTTGTTTCATCAAAGCCTGGGCAATAAACTCTTTCAAACTTTCAAGATCAATCTCTTTTCTCTGGCTCTGCTGGCTAGAAGGCTGTTGTTGTAGCTTATGGGTGGGAGAGCGCCCCCCTGCCTCCTTGTCTTGCTTTGTCTGTTTAGAAGCCATTCTGCCACGTAGCCTAACTTTTTCAAACAGGGAGGTTCTTCTTTCCCTTCTTCCTCCACAAAATCCTCTAAAGAATTCCCCCAGGTTTGATCAGATTAAAAATAAAATTAAGTCAAAATCAAGCTTGCTTATTGTAATCTTTTAGTCCTTTCTCTTCAGTTGTTACAAACAGTGAGACTTTGTAGCGTATTAAAGTAACTAGGCAAATCCACTTTCACTTTCAGCATTCCTCTGCGCTGAAGCCGGGCGCCATTTTCAGGAAACTTTCACTCTCCCACTTAGACTTAATCACAGGGCTAGCACAGCACAGCAAAAATACTTGCGGTTTTGAGGTTCAAGTTCCGATTTCTCCCTGTTCAATTTGGAGATTTATTTTACTTTCGCTTGTTTGGATGGTCACGCCGTCTTGTTCTACGAAGTAGAAGCGTCCCCAAGGTCCGGAGCTTCAACGGGCTGGAGAGGGAGCCGCGCCTGTATCCTCCCCCAGAAGCAAATAAAGCAGTCTGGGGGCTTCACAGGGGCTCAACCAGATGCCGCCGGCTCTGCACACAATTCCCTTTGGATTTGGAGCTTTTCGAGCCGCTTCTCCTTTCTCGAAGCGGCTCTTTACGGACAGCGGGGCTGGCGGTCTAAAAAAAGACCGTCTGGCAGTGGCGAAAACCAAACCGAAAGTGTCTTACTCCTTTCTTGATTTGGAATGTTTTGGTCATATCCCCGTTTATTATTATTCTTGCCCTTTGTTGATTATAAATTGTTTTTATCATTCTCTTGAAGTTCATTCCGAATTTCATTGTTTTAATTTGTTTGATCATAAACTTCCAATTAAGGATGTCAAAAGCTTTTTGGGCGTCCAAAAAAACTAAGGCCATTTGTTTTTCTGGGTGGGCTTCGTAATATTCTAAAGTGTCTACAACTATTCTTATATTATTCCTAATTTGTCTGCCGGGCAGGAAGCCGTTCTGATCTGCATGTATCATAGCATTTAATATTCTTTTCATTCTTTCAGCCATTATGCTCATAAAAATTTTATAGTCTGAATTTAAAAGGGAGATTGGTCTATAGTTTTTTATTTGTTTTGGGTCGGTACCTTCTTTTGGCAGTAATGTAATGTATGCTTCCCTCCACAAATCAGGTATTTTAGCTTCCAATAATGCCTCGTTGCATATCTCCAGTAATTTTGGTAATAATATTTCATCTAATTTTTTGTATGTTTCTCCTGGGAGACCGTCAGGGCCTGGTGATTTATTGTTTTTTTAATTTTGAGATTGCTGCCTTTAGTTCCTCTATCGTTATTTCTTTATTCAGCGCTTCCCTCTCCTCCTCTCCTACCAGTGAGGGTTCTTCCTCTAATATATATTGTTCAATCCTTTCTCTTGGGACCTCCTCCTCTTTGTAGAGCTCTGTATAGTATTCCCGGGCAATTTCAAGCTTATCTTCTTCTTTATTTTGTAGGTTCCCCTTCATATCTTCCAACTGTTGGATAATCCATTTTTCATTTTCTTTCTTTAACTTGTAGGCCAGCCACCTACCCGGCTTATTGGCGTTTTCAAAATGATATTGTTTGGATTGTTTAATTTTATTAGCCAATTCCTCCTGGTCTAGTATATTCATTTTGTGTCTCAACATTGTCAAGTTCTCTTTTATTGCCTTATCTCCTGGGTTTTGCTGTAGTTTCTTTTCCATATCCCCAATTTCTTCCTGAAGGGCATTTTGAGCCTTCTGATTTTCTTTATTCTTGTGTGCATTGTATGTTATTGTTAACCCTCTTAAGTATGCCTTCATTGTGTCCCATAAATTTGTTCGGGATGTTTCTTGGTTTTCATTTTCTTTAAGAAATAGTTTCAATTCTCCCGTAATTCTTTCCATGTATTCCTTTTCTCTTAAAATTTGTGTATTTAGTCTCCAACTCCTAAACTTTTTTCTCTGTGGGATCTTCCATTTTATTTCTAGGGGATTGTGATCTGCCCATATATTTGGAGTAATTTCTGCGGAATCAATTTCCAATCCCAATTTTTTGCTAACCCACATCATATCTATTCTAGACCATGATGCTTGGGGGTTTGAGTAGAAGGTGTATTTTCTCTCCTTTGGATGTAGCGTCCTCCAAATATCTATTAAATTCAGTTCCTCTATTAAGTCAAAAAAGGTTTTGGGTAGCTTATCTCTTTTTTTTATTATTATCTTTGCTACTCTTATAATCTTTATCAATATCCGTTATCCCATTGAAGTCGCCCACTATGCAGATATTACTATATTACATGTTGCTTGTTCATTCATGCAGTTTTTTGTAATATCCTCCCTGATTTTTATTTGGAGCATATATGGCTACCAATAGTATTGGTGAATTTCCTCTTTTTATCTCTATCATTAGCGTTCTTCCTTTGGAATCGGCATATTTTTGTTCCGCGACAATCCCTCCCTTAATGTATATTACTATTCCCCTCTTTTTTCCCCCGCTAACGCTGTGAAGGTTTTCCCTAACTTGTTGTATTCTAAATATTTTTCATCTTGCTTTTGTGTATGGACTTCCTGGAGGCATATAATATCAACATTTCGTTTGGCTAATTTTGTGAGTATCTGTCTCCTCTTTCTGCTCTCATTCAGAACATTTATCATTTATCATTAACATTTATCGATATTAATTTCCATTCTTCCATTTCTGGTTTCCCTGGGCGGAATTAGTTTTTGTTTGCTCATGTCACTCTTTGAGTTCTTGGTTTCTTTCCCTTTGTGTCCTTGCCTTCTTTTTCCTCTGTTTCCTTCTTTTCCAGGGACCCTTCTTCAGAGTCTCATTGATGGGGAATTTCCTCTTCTTGGGCTGCCTTTTCAGTTTCTTCCTTGCTGCTCTGTTCCTCTTCCATCCCTACTAATTGGTCTAGGAAGTCTTGTGCAGTTACCAGACTATCTATCTTGATTTTTTTCCCAAGCCATATAATTAGCATGCCTTCCACTAGGATCCATCTAAACAAGATGTTTCTTTTGTTTAGTTGCATGGCTAGGAAGCAGTAGTCTCTTCGTAGTTCCCTTACTCTCCTAGGAACTTGCTTCAGCGTTATCACTTCCTTCCCCTTATAGATCATCGGCTCTTCCCTTGTTATATTGTACAATATGTCTTGGACTTTTTTTCTAGTGAACTTAATGTGGACCTCCCTTGGCAGCTTATGCCTTCTGGTGTAGTTTGTCTGCATCCAGTACATTTCGTCCAACTCCTTTATTATTTCCTGTTTATCTTGTTGCAGGGCCTCAGCAATCAACTCCTCCATCACTTGTCCCAAATCTTCTTCTTTACCTTCCATTACATTTTGGAATCGCAGGTAGAAAGCCGCCCAGTCCATCTCCAACTGAATGATTGAATCCTTGAGTTCTCTGTTTTGAGCCATCCATTTTTGGTCTACCAATTCAAGCTTTTTTTCATTTTGTTCTACCCTAGTTTCTACTTTCTTTATTTTTTGTTCATTTTTATGGATTGTCTCTTGTATGTCATTCATTTTACAATCTAGGGATTGGATGTCTATCTTTAATTCATTATGGTTGCTGGACATTTTCTCCTGCATTTTCACCATCGTTTCTTGTATCAATGTCATGGTGGATTTCATGGCCTGCATTGTTGGGATTACCACAGATTTTTCGGTTTTTGATAGTCCTTCTGTTGATCTTTGAGTTGCGGGTGAGGCCATAGTAATTGTGGGGTTTGAGATAGTTTTTTTTTCCTGTTCTTAGCACTGTTGTGGAAAGGCTTGTCATTTCTTTCAGGATCCTCTTTTGATCTCTCACTATCTATCAATGTTCCTCCAAAGTATCATCCACTAGTGTTACCTATTTTACTTTTTCTTATTCTCCTTATCTGTCGCTATCTTAATTTCTAGTGTTGCTAAGAGTGGCCTTAATCGTACCCAAAGGAAGCTTGCATCTATAATTCTATACCTTATAATTCCTTGTCGCTTATATTTCCTGTGTTTCTTATGTTTTGTTTTCCCTACAAAGAGATGAGCTCACCATCAAAAAATTTTCCTATAGTCTTAACAAGAAATCTCCAATTTCTGTACAATAATATCTATATTTAAATATATAAAAAGCAGGTTAATCAATATATATTAATCAATATCTAAATCTAGGTATCCAATTTATTTACTTAGCTTATAATTAATTAATTGTAGTTATAATTGGTTGATTCAGTTAATCTTACCGAAAATCTTAGGTTTCTATACAATAAGACATATTTATAAATATATATAAAAATAAAATAGCTAGCTTATCTACAACAAGAAGGAGGAGTTAACCATGAATACTGCTGGCCTGGTATGAGCTCTTTGATAACAACAACATGATCCTTCCAGAAATGTACCAGAACAGTAAGGAATTCAAAAAGGGGAAATAGAGACAAAAATGGAGTTTAAAGAAAAACAGAACATACAAAACCAAAGCAAAAGCAAAACTAAAGTAAACTAATATAACTAAACAAACTAAACTAAACTAAAATCTCTAGCTAAAATTAGCTTATCAATACTTCACAACTATTCAATCATTACAAATATAACAAACTAAAAACAAGTCTGAGCACGTTGAATAGATATAGGGTAAAAGTCAAGAGTTGCTATAAATTATAGTGTAATGGTCTTCACGCAAAAAGAAACAATAGTCCAACCTACCAAAAACATAACTGTCAAAGACAGACTAGAAATAAAAGTTAAAATAAGTAACAACAAAAATGGTAAGAGAACACCTGTCTGATCTTGATGAATACAAATCACCAAGACCTGACGGATTACATCCCAGAGTTCTAAAGGATTTGACAGATGTCATCTCAGAACCACTGCACCACATCTTTCAAAAATCTTGGAGCACTGGGGAACTACCAGAAGACTGGAAAAGAGCTGAAGTGGTTCCCATCTTCAAAAAAGGAAAAAAAAACAGACCCAGAAAACTACAGACCAATCAGCCTAATTGTCAGCCTCTGCCTCTATATTGCTTGCTTGCTTCGGCTGCCGTTGTAATGGGGGGAGGGGGGAGCTGTCTGGGTATTTGAGAGGGGGGAAGCAAGCTGGTGGAGATGTCTCGTAACAGGCAGTGAATTAGAGAAAGTTTTTCTCAGCGCTTTCTCTGCAGCTGGAAGGCATGCTGATAACAAGTCAAGGTCAACCATCCTGGCATACCAGAAGGATGGAGCCATCTGAAGCTGCATCCCACATGACACCTTGGGGGGATGTGGATTGGATAATCCTGACTGGACCCTTGGGGGAGGGGTTTTGGGGATGGTTTCTATATGTGATTTTTGCACCTATTGCCTCAGACCTTGCTTTTCTTTGGTTGCATTCAGTTCATACTCATTGAAAGTACCTTTCTCTATGAAAATGGAATTGTGAAAGGAGGCATACCTGACATTAACATCAATACCCAGGAAGATACTGGAAAAGATAATAAAAAAACAGATCTGCCAACATCCAGAAATGAGTAAAGTAATAACTAGCAGTCAGCATGGGTTTGTTAAAAACAGAACATGCCAAACCACTCTTATTTCATTCTTCAACATAGTGACTAAATTAGTTGACCAGCAAAATATTGTGGACATAATATACTTAGACTTCAGGAAGGCATTCGACAAAGTAGACCACAACTTACTTCTTGATAAGCTAGAAAAAGTGGGATAGATAGCATCACCACCAAATGGATTCATAACTGGCTGACAAATGGTACTCAACAAGTAGTCCTTAATGCTACCACGTCTACATGGAG
Organism: Arizona elegans; assembly: GCA_022577455.1. Lineage (NCBI taxonomy): Eukaryota > Metazoa > Chordata > Lepidosauria > Squamata > Colubridae > Arizona > Arizona elegans. The sequence continues at coordinate 48,593,975 of JAKOOJ010000006.1, read as the reverse complement.
AGAAGTAAGTAGTGGAGTACCATAGGGTTCTGTCTTAGGCCCAGTACTCTTCAATATCTTCATAAATGACTTAGATGAGGGAATAGAAGGGGAACTAACCAAATTTGTGGATGATACTAAGCTGGCAGGAATAACTAACACCCTAGATGATAGGATCAAGATCCAGATAGATCTTGACAGACTTGAACACTGGTCCCTATCCAACAAAATGAAATTCAATGTAAAGAAAAGTAAAGTCTTACAGTTAGTCAAGAAAAACTAAAAGTACACATATAGACTGGGTGAAACCAGTTTAATAGCAGTAACTGTGAGAGGGATCTTGGAGTCTTACTGGACAACAAATTAAATATGAGCCAACAGTGTGTGGTGGCAGTCAAAAAAGCCAATGCAATCTTAAATTGCATTAACAGAGGGATACAGTCAAGATCAAGAGAACATGGAACAGTTTGCCTTCAGAAGTTGTGGGAGCTTCATCACTGGAAGCTTTCAAGAAGAGACTGGACTGCAATCTATTAAAAATGGTGTAGGGTCTGCTTGGGTGGGGGGGTTGGACTAGATGACCTACAAGGTCTCTTCCAACTCTGTTAATCTGTATGTGTAAATGGCTTCCTTTTCATTGTTTTGCTTCATAATAAAGTATAATTTTGGCCAGCTAAAATCTTCCTTTAAGTGTGGCATTTTGATTGTAAACTTGATGACTTCAGATTTTCTTAAATGAAATGGAATCTCTAGATGAAAAGTATAATTTCAATCTGGTCTTAAAACAGATTCTGGACATAGCAATCTTTGATGCTTGAATAGATGAATTGTGCCACAAAGTAGACAAGGTAATTACATCTCTGTGATCAATCCACAGCATTCTTGATCTGTTAGTTAATAGGGAAACCATTTTTGTGATGTTCCTGTCCAACAGTCCTTACTGAAAAAAATGAGTGTTTGGTCTTTTGTCTAATACAAAACAAAAACCTAAAGAATTATGGAAACTATGCCTGGAAAAGTCTTAGGCAGAATTCTGATTGAAAGAATAAAAGAAAAGAAGAAAACTTTGGGAAGTATTGTGCATTGTTATACTGGATAGTAGATGTGCAAATCAGACTTTTGCTATTTAGTGAATTAACATGTATAAATAAAGAAGAAATGTTTGAATCCAAGAAAAAAGATTGATTGCATGTTTGTTGATTTAAAAAAAAGTTTGATAAAGCATGTATGAGAATAAATGAAATGTTTAGTGAATATTGAACAAGGAATAAGTGTTTGATCCCTTGGTTGTTTAATGTATTCATGGATACATTTATAAGGATTGCTTAAGTGGAATATGTTGGTTAAGAGTTTCAATGTGCAAATATATTTATTGACAAATATATAGATAGAACATAGATTTGAAGGTTTATATATTAAAGACCAAGGCTGTTGTGTTTGAATGAGAAAATGAAGCAAATATTTGCAAGTTATAGTGAAAAATTAGAAAAAAATAAATGAATTTGTATCTTTGAGTGGACTGTTCAAAGAACAAAAAAATGTAAGCTGTGCACATTTAATAGAAAGGCAATGGATACTACATAGTCTATTGTGATGAATAAACATAACAGTTAGTTCCCAGACTAATGGAGATTCAAGCAACAGCCAGTTGCAACTTCTCCATTATCAGCAAAAAGACTTGTTTCTTTAGAGCAGGGGTGTCAAACTGGCAGCCCATAGCCCATATGCATCACAAGCAGGCCACGCCTATCCCAGCTCTGTGAAGGGAAAAAAACATCACAAAACATCACGTGCTGGCAATGTGACACCACGAGTTTCACCCCCGTGCTTTAGAGAATCAGAAAATCTCCACTTTAAAATAGTTGGGATATATTAATACAAAACATGCCATCTCTGAATAAATGTTCTAAAGAGAACTCTATAATAACTGCTTGGAAAATCATCACTTGGGTTTAAGAAGTTGCCAAAGTGTCTAACACAGGGATGTCAAACTTGTGGCCCGGATGCATCACGTGCAGGCCACGCCCACCCCAGTTTCGCGAAGGGAAAAATGTTGTAATGTGAGGGCAAAGTGACGCGGTGAGTTTGACATGCATGGTCTAATAGAATGTCTCAAGAAATAAGTGAAAGTAATTGTATGATTCTGCCCATTTTCTTATATGTATACAACAATTGAGTATGTCAGGGAAACAAATCATTTAGAAGATTGCTGTGGAAATGGGTTGAATATGCAAAAATCTATGTGGAAGAAAAATAGAGTCAAGAAAGAATTGCTAATAAATGAATGGGAACTGGATTAGAAAATTAACAATACAAGAGAAATAGGTTGAAGTGATGTAGTCACAATGATGGAATGAAAGAGCATTGAATTACAACAAATAAACAAAGGAAGAAAGTACATGTTCAGAGGAAGAAGCCTTTAAAGTTGCTGAAGTGGATGGCGGATGAAGTTGATGAAATCTTCAGAAACAAGAGATACGAGATGTTAAAAAAATAAAATGTATAGTATGAATCAATATAGACATGATGGAAGCAAGGACTGTTTGCAAAACATTATGGACAAGTATGTGAATAGTGTTGATATAAACTATATTTAGTTATATTTCCTTTTCTAATCTCCAGTCTATTTTTTTTTACTCACTTCTCTTTTTCCTATTTACCAGAAAAGATAGAAGCATGATTTTATCCAATGAACTATGTACCTCTGTAAGATTACTTAAGGTCTTATTGACCCGCTTTGCTTTTCATTAACTGTATAAGATGTCTAAAAGTGGTAAGTGCTCCAGAAGGAAAGTTTAATCTGTCAGAAAATAACTCAAGTTTAGCGGATACTGTATTGAGAAAATATCTTCCTAATCCTTATAAAAAACCTTGTGAAATAAATTGGTAATCCCACAAACTGAGGTGTATGATGTAATATATTAAACTATTAGAAATAACTATTCTTAGAACTGGCCTTATTTTTTTATGATACACTGACCTTTCCTAATCTGAAAGTCATCCATTGTGTTGACATCAACTGTCAGAGTTCTTTTTTTTTAGAATTTTTTTTCTTATACACATAATGTAAATGTACATTCTTTTATACATAATTGGTCATACATATACATATTTTTCTTAAAGAAAACATAAAAATAAGGCATTTTAATTACATTCGGGGTTGCTGTTCTACCTTTCCCCCCCTCATTTCACAACAAACTTTCTCCTTTCTTTCCCTTCCCTCCGTCTTCTACTTTCTTCCTCCTCCTCTCCTTCCTCTTTCCTACTTCCCCTTCCTTTCTCCTACTTCTCACCTCTTTTCCCCCTTTCTCATTTTCTCTCCTACTCCTGTCCCCTGTCCTTTCTTCCTCTCCTTTCCCCTTTCTTCCATTCCTCTCTCTCCCTCTCCTCTTCTTACCTTCTACTCCTCTCTCCTTTCTTTCTCCTTTGTTGTGGAATATATTCCCTGTTTGGTATCAGAGCAACTCCAATATTCTAATAATATATACTTTCTTTTTGATTTCTTTTCAATTTTACCCAATCTGTCACTTTTATCATCATAATTGTACATTTATACTTATAATCTTCTTTCTTTTCCCCCCTCCCATCCCCCTTTTCCATTTACTCTGGTGTCATCTGGGTTTCTATTTCTTTTTTGTCCTCTCCCTCATTTAACTTTCTATTATCTAAATCATTTATCTATCATCTTTTATTCATATTTCTTTTCTAACCATACATAAAATCTTCCCCATGTCTTGAAATACACCAATTCCTCTTTATCTTTTATTCTTAGAGTTAATCTATTCATTTCTGCCCAGTCTAAAATCATCAGAGTTCTATGGACAGCATCACACTGCTGCATTCTGAACCAACTGCAGCTTTTGAAAACTCTTTAAGGGCAATCCAACATAAAACATATTGCAGTAATTCAACAGTAGGTGACTAGATATGTATGATTATAAATAGAGTCTCCTGATCCAGAAATGGGTAGAATTGGTGCTATTTAAAGCTACTATCTGCTTGTTGAAAAAGAATTCTGAGGCCACATGGATCCCAAGGTTGCACATTAGCTTTCAGGATGGGATTGCAACCCATCCTGCAGCTAATGATGGAAGATCTCCAGTTCCAGGATCACAGTGGTGCTGAAGTCACAGTCATTCAGTCTTGCAGATTGTATTCTTCCCTACCAAGACACACAGAGCCTCCAGAAATTGGAACTACATGTTGAGAGCAACATTTGCTCAGAGATGTATATATGATTATTATCAGTATTATTTACCTCATATCTTACCTAATTCTGAGAAATGAATTGCCTAAGTAGTTTATGTTGATGTTAAGCAGAACTACAGAGATAGTAGAGCCCCGAAGTTACCGGCAAAGTGGACTTTCTCTATTTGTATGCAAACAAGGAAATTATTTTTCAAACTATATTTCTTTTAGTTTTATAAAACCAATACTTATTTTTATGTGATACAAGGAATTTCCTATGTCTGAAATCTATTCAACACAAATTCTGCTCATAGTACTGTTAAATATTTTGAGTTGATTTGGGGTGGCAGTTTAATATCAATATTCTAGTGTAGGGCTGTAAAACTCCCAGCCTGTTGGCCAGATGTGTTACATGCTGGCCACGCCCAGGGCCGGTTTAGCGAAGGAGGGGAAGTCCTGATACATCACATGATGCCGCCGTGATGACATGAGTTCTAGTGCATTTCACAAGTACAAAATACTTTCTAAAGAGAGTTACAGATATATAAGTAGCAATATGAGGCAGTTACTATATGTTCAACATGCACAAATTCAGTGTGTGTTTATAGGTTTGTATTTGTAATTATGCACTTTTTAGTTTGCATTTTTATTTTCTTAAGTTGCTTCTAATTTTTCAGGGGGTCTTTTTGTACAAGAAATAATTTATGAATGATAATGTTAGATCTGAAATTTCTTCCAGCTCTGACGCTGTTATGATTGCTAAGTATGAATACAGCTATCGGGGGGATTGTAATGGAAGCTGAAATAGAAATAGAAATTTAAAAAAAAATCTGCAGAGGAAACAGTAAAGAACAGTAAAATATATGGCCACATCTATGAAATTCAAAATAAATGCAAAGTAGGCAGTGATAATTTGAAACCCATAATTATTAGCAGAGTGAGACAGTTGTTGTTTTTTCTCTCAGTCCATGTATGCATAAACTTCTCATCTTCCAGTCAAATACAATTTGTCCTGCAGAACATGCTGCGTAAGTTACAGGAATAGCAGTCCTGGATGCACTTCAGAGTTGCTTTGAATACTATCTAGAGAGCTACTACACACCATTTAAATCCATTAAGCAAGGCATTCTGAAAACAGAGCCTTATATGTAGAACACATCAGCTGCCCTATTATGGGAAGCCCACTTGTTTAGAAGGAAGCATGTGTTAATGATTCTGCGCAGATCCTGGAATTTGAAATATCTTGGGGCCTCAACAGAGCTCTGGCATCTATTACAGTGTCAGCTTAGCCGAAGTTAGAATCATGTTTTTCCTTATGTTGGATTTGTATCAGAGGAAGCTGCTTCGGTGTTGAATTCAATAAATACTAAGGAGATAAGTAGATTTTTGTTTATAATTCTGAGACTGGTGGAGTAGCAGTTTCATTCTACAACAACCAGCACTGTTTTGTTGTTTTAAATGGCACTGGAACCTTGGATATAGCATTCTAAAGAAAGTCTTCATTAGGCATCTGCTTTGGACTTCTGATGCTTACATGCTGTGGTATGAGGAAGACAAAGAATGTAAGTACAATCTGAAATACATTATTATGGAACTGAGTTCTAATAATTTTGTTGGAGATTAACAGAAAAGTCTTTTAACAGCATGCATTCTTGAATATTTTATTTCCAACTAGTCAAAAGAAAAGTGTCTGGAAAGCAAGAACTAGATCTTATTTGTGATCAAATCCATTATGTTGACATACAGAGAGCAATAGAAATAGATTGCTCTTGTCTCTGATAACAAATGCAAAAGATTCTTAGGCAAAGAAAAGCAATGTATATAAAATTAATTTTTCATTATTGTTTTAATATTCTGTTCAGAATTCAAAGAACTAATCAGATGCTTTGAAGCATAATAGTATATGCTGCTTCACTACTTTGATTGATGGGGGTTTGCTCATAATTTGTATTAAAATAGTTAAACTGTCACCACACCTTTTTTCTCACCCTTCCCATAGCTGAAATATATCATTGCCTGTATATCATGTTCTTTTCTGTGCTTATAACTTTGTCACTAGGCTTAAAAAATAATAAAGTAAAGATAGGTTTAATAATTTGTAGAAAAATAGGTTTGATTTCATACAATGTATGAATATAATTTATTTATACTGGTAGAGGCAGGAAAAGGTACCTGGTAAAAGAAGTAGGATTTTTAAATATATCTCTCCTTTCCCTTCTTTTTCCAGCAGACATGCAAGAATTCAGTCTACTATAAATAAATCAAGATTTATGTGTGGGACACTTTGTTTTTGGAGTAACTGAAATAGATTTGAAGTTCATAGGGTGAATAGGCTTCCTTTGAAATTTTTAATAAGACTTTTCTTCTACCATGTTCTTTGTCTTTTATTTCTCATTCCACCAAAGCACTAGGCATGGTGCATCAGATTCAATAATTATAGTCTTAGAATAGAAGAATAGAATAGAATAGAATAGAATAGAATAGAATAGAATAGAATAGAATAGGATAGGATAGGATAGGATAGGATAGGATAGGATAGGATAGGATAGGATAGAATAGAATAGAATAGGATAGGATAGAATAGAATAGAATTTTTTTATTGGCCAAGTGTGATTGGATACACAAGGAATTTGTCTTGGTGCATATGCTCTCAGTGTACATTAAAAGAAAAGATACATTCATCAAGAATCATAAAGTACAACACTTAATGATAGTCATAGGGTACAAATAAGCAATCAGGAAACAATATCAATATAAATTGTAAAGGTACAAACAATAAAATTACAGTCATAAGTGGAAGGAGATGGGTGGTGGGAACGATGAGAAGATTAATAGTAGTGCAGACTTAGTAAATAGTTTGACAATGTTGAGGGAATTATTTGTTTAGCAGAGGGATGGCATTCGGAAAAAAAACTGTTCTTGTGTCTATGTCGACTGGCGGCCCCTAGGGGGAGAGCCTTCTCTGTGGGGGCACCTACGATCTGGAACGAGCTCCCCCCAGAGATACAGAGGATCCCGGATCTGCGCACCTTCCATCGCGTGCTTAAGACTTTTTTATTTCATCAAGCTGGCCTGGCCTAAATCTTCTCCCCTTTTTAAATGTAAATTTTAATTTGTTTTTAAATTATGGGGTATTTTAAATTTGTTCAGCCAAATTATTTAATTCGTTTTTATTCTATTTTAAATTTTTGTATTTATGTGTTTTATTCTGTGGCTGTTCACCGCCCTGAGTCCTTCGGGAGTAGGGCGGTATAGAAATTTAATAAAATAAATAAATAAAATAAATAGTTGTTCTGGTGTGCAGTGCTCTATAGTGTCGTTTTGAGGGTAGGAGTTGAAACAGTTTATGTCCAGGATGCAAGGGGTCTGTAAATATTTTCACAGCCCTCTTTTTGACTTGTGCAGTATACAGGTCCTCAGTGGAAGGCAGGTTGGTAGCAATTATTTTTTCTGCAGTTCTAATTATCCTCTGAAGTCTGTGTCTATCTTGTTGGGTTGCAGAGCCAAACCAGACAATTATAGAAGTGCAGATGACAGGCTCAATAATTCCTCTGAAGAACTGGATCAGCAGCTCCTTGGGCAGTTTGAGCTTTCTGAGCTGGCCCATTCTTTGTTGTGCTTTTTTGATGACGTTTTTGATGTTAGCTGTCCATTTTAGATCTTGCGATATGGTAAAACTTAGAAATTTGAAGCTCTCTACTGTTGATACTGTGTTGTCTAGTATTGTGAGAGGTGGAAGTATGGAAGGGTTTCTCCTAAAGTCTACCATCATTTCTACGGTTTTGAGTGTGTTCAGTTCCAGGTTGTTCCGGTCACACCATGAGGCTAGTTGTTCAACCTCCTGTCTGTATGTGGATTCATCATTGTCTCGAATGAGACCGATTACTGTTGTGTTAAACTTCAGTAGTTTAACAGATGGATCGTTAGAGATGCAGTCATTGATATACAGAGAAAAGAGAAGTCTTGTGGGGTGGGGCTGTGCTAATTGTACAGGTATCTGATGCGATTCTGCTTAGCTTCACCTGTTGCTTCCTGTTTGTTAAGAAGCTTATGATCCACTTACAAGTGTGTTCAGGTACCTGTAGCTGGTTTAGCTTAGTTAGAAGTGTATCTGGGATGATGGTATTGAATGCTGAACTAAAGTATATAAAGAGGACCCTTGCGTAGGTCTTTGGAGATTCAAGATGTTGTAGGATGTAGCGCAGAGCCATATTAACAGCATCATCTGTTGATCTATTTGCTCGGTATGCAAATTGCAAGGGGTCTAACAGTGGATCCGTGTTGATTTTCAAATGGGACAACACTAGCCTTTCAAAGGTTTTCATGACTACAGATGTTAGAGCAACTGGTCTGTAATCATTCAGTTCCTTGATGGTGGGCTTCTTCAGCATTTGGATGATAGTAGAGTGTTTGAAGCAAGAAGGAACATAGCACGTCTTAAATATTTCAGTATGGCTTTGGAGGATTAAAGATGTAATGGCTAAAATCTGAATAACATTCCTGCCTCATGTATTCAGTAATAAATAAAAATAAAGTTAAACAAAACTGGCTCATTTTGTATGAGCAAATTTTAATTCTGATGATGCCTTAATACCCATATTTGCATGCCTGGAAGATTGTCCATCAGTAAAGTTGACTATTTTAAGGTGAAGGGGTGGGTGGATGAGATGTGATCTATGAACTCAGTACCCTGTATTTTACCCATATTTTTACAGCAGAACAGAGGTAAACCTTTTTGCTTTTATCACAATATCTTATGAAATATTAAATATTGCTGTTTGCCTTGCTTTGGACTACTTAAGGCAAGTGAGCTTTTGGCCTGGACTGGTCATTTCTGGTAGAAAGTATTTGACACTTGGTCTTATTAATAATGAATAAAATTACTATTAATACTCACTTTCACAGTTCATTTTATACAGCTGAACTTTTCTCATTTGATAGAATTTTAGTAGACAACTTTTGTTATATAATCTATTTCTAGTTATTTTATTTTATTTTTTTGGCTTTGGCAATGACTTGTACAACTTTGTGTTTTATAATTGGATTTTATTATGGGGTATTACATTGTTCTATTACTGTTATGTTGTATACAAGTTTATAAACTTAAAATGAAAGCATTTTATATGTTTTTAAAATAAATAGTTGAGGTGGGGGGGATCAAGGATTAAAGTTATTCGTTGTGCATTAAAATATCCAGGGCTACCAATACATGTACATTTTAATGACTACCTAAATCAGTATCTGTTTTATAATGACAGATGGTCTGAGACCCATTATACAGAATACAGAGTAACAGAATTGGAGATCATCTAATCCAGGGGTCCTCAAATTACAGCCCGCGGGCCAGGTACAACCCACTGACACAATGTATCTGGCCCAAGCAGCCCCACCCCCTGCCCTGCCCTGGCCCCCTGCCCCGGCCCCACCACTCCCACCCACTCCTCGCATGGCTGGCTTTTCAGCCAAAGAGGTTGTAGGAAAAAAAATGCCTTTAAAAGCTTCTGACAATTCCAGCTGAGTTGCCTGATCGTCAGAGGCTTCTAAAAGCATTTTTTTCCTGCAACCTCTTAAAGTTGTAGAAAAAATGCTTTTAAATTAAAAAAAAACTTGGCCACACCCACCCATCGTGACCCGATGGTGTGGTAGGTGCCCTGCCGCCACCACTGCCCGGGCGGGAGAGGAGAAAGAGAGATGGAGAGAAAGAGAGATGAAGGAGAGAAAGAGGGGGGAGAAAGAGAGGTGAAAGAGAGAAAGAGAGGGGGGAGAAAGAAAGAGATGAGAGAGATGAAAGAGACACACAGAGATACCTGTTTAAAAGAAAATAGTGGGAGCCACAAAACATGGGTGGGAGTAAGTCAGTGGTGGGATTCAAATAATTTAACAACCGGTTCTCTGCCCTAATGATTTCTTCCAACAGCCAGTTTGCCAAGCTGCTCAGAAAGTTAACAACTGGTTCTCCCGAAGTGGTGCGAACTGGCTGAATCCCACCACTGGAGTAAGTGATATGGAGTTGGCAATGCCCACCCAGGTTTAAGATTGTGTTTAAGTGTTTACATGTATTTAAGGTTGAGTGTTTAAAGTTGCAGACCCTTGACCTACCCCATCAAATCGCTTCACCCTGCAGCCAGCCCTGTAGGCCTGCGCCCGCCTCCCACCCCGGGCAGCAGCACCCTACCTACCCCGGTTGTATTACCTTGCCCTGCAGCCAGCCCGAATGCCCACCTCGGACTGCCTCCGACTGCTCCAGTAGGTCATTTTTATTTAATTAATTTAATTAAGTGCTGCAATTGGCATAAATGATGACCGATCAAAAGTGCGAGGACCTGTCAGAAATCACTTTTTTCAGCCCTCTGGGTAGTCCCTATGTGCATATGGACTACTCAGAGGGCTGAAAAAGTTATTTTTGACCGGTCCTCGCACTTTTGACCGGTCCTCGCACCTACGACTGTCCTCACATTTTACGTTTTGCGCCCTATCTTGTCACCGTGGTGAAGAGAACTAGTTGTGAAATGAGTAGGTTGTTAAGAATGCTGCAATGGGCATAAATGTGAGGATGGTCATAAGTGTGAGAACTGGTCAAAAGTGTGAGGACCAGTCAGAAATGACTTTTTTCAGCCCTCTGAGTAGTCCCTATGCACATAGCCATGCCCACCCAGTCACATGATCAGCTAGCCATGACCGCCCAGTCACATGACCACCAAGCCACACACCCCACTAAGCCACGCCCACAGAACCAGTTGTTAAAAAAAATTGAATCCCACTACTGAATGGAATGGAATGGAATGGAATGGAGCTAAGTTTCTCTTCCTCACTCCCATTTGCTCTTGTAGGAGCTGTCTCTTTCCTGACAGAGAAATGGGAGGGAGAGAGCAAATGGAATGGAATGGAATGGGATTCAGCTGATCTGTCCCCGTCCCGCCACACACACAAACACAGCCAGCCGAGGGTTAAGGAAACACTTTGGAACGCACCCAGGTCTTATCTCCCACTTGGCAGCGATATACACACTGTCTGCCAAGTGACTTTATTTTCTCAGTAAAACAGAAAGATAAATACTCAAGAGTCCAAATGTCCGACACTATAAATCTTTCTCTCAGCAGTTCCGGACGAGGACTATCCAAGGTTTGCTTTTGTTCGTCACAAGGATCCCTGACCACTACCCTCTATTATATAGTCTCTGGGGTGTGGTCCAGTGACTCAGTTCTAATCCCTAGCACGCCTCCTAAGCTGCTGCAATCGTTTATCACGCCTTCGGAGGCATGCGTCCAGGAATGATGTTTCATCGTCACTCTGATCCGAACCAGCTGTCTCCCTGCTGATCTCCTCTCCCTCGGCCGGCACCTGAGACAATGCCAGAGGGGAGGGGCCTGGAGAGGGAGGCCTGGCTGACTCCTCTTCCTCATGCTCGGAGCTTTCTTCCTCCGATGGGACAGGCTCAGAGGGCGCGGCCACAACACCAGCAAGGTTTGTCTTCCCCACCCCTATTTGCTCTTTTAGGGGAAAAGGGAGGGAGAGGGAGAGAGAGAGATGGATGAATGTTGAGCATAACCTCCTTGGGGCTGAGAAGAATTGCTGCAAAATTGAGTTTTCTGAAGTGGACCACTAGACTCGTAAACAATTTAAAAAATAATCTAGTAAAAAGAAAACAAACAAAAGCAAATGAAACACTCCCAGGAGGAAAACAAATTAAAGTTTCATTTGTGTGTATTATTTAATGGACTGCTAAATTGGCAAAATGGACTGCTAAATTGGCCACGCCCACCCAGCCACGCCCACCCAGTCACATGGCCACCTAGCCATGCCCACCCAGTCACATGGGGGCCCAGCCACACCCACCTACCAATCTGGTCCCCCAACAGTCTGAGGGACCCTGAAGTGGCCCTCTGTTCAAAAAGTTTGAGGACCCCTGTTCTAATCCAATCCCCTGCTCAAGCAAGAGACCTTATATCATTCTAGGCAAATGGCTGTTCAATCTCTTTTTAAAAACCTCCAGTGATAGAGCTCCCACAACTAAATAAAACATTACACAAACTATATGTGACTAGGACCAGAAGATTTTTAATTTTTTATCCAAACATATTGTACGCTTGTGTGTTCATATATCCCTTCCTCTCCCCCTCATCCTATATTAGTGTAATTCATAAAGTAGATTTATTCCTGTAACCTTCCTTTATTTTATAAAATGTGATCAGGCGGGATACAAGAAAAAAGTTTTAGCCTCCAAATTTAATCTTAAAAATGAATAAAACCTTATTTCATGGCACAACACTAAGAATATTAAGCGGGGGGAGGGAGAATTAAGGCATAAGTAGTAGAATTAATATGCACATTTTAATACAACTTTTTTTATTACAGTCATAGACCAGAGACCAAACAAATAAAAACACTCAATAAATATACAATTAGAAATTATAGGATAAAATAATAACAGATAAAATTTATGATAAAATCCAGTCTGTCAATAGTCCTGGTTTAACTATACTAAAATCACAATCCATAAACTGTGTGACTCATACTCAGTTTATTACTAAAAGGAAAAGGAATAAGCAATGCAAAGGATTTGCCATATTTGTTGTATAAAACAGCTATGGTGGGTTTGACACGTGTTTCCAATAAATCCCCAGGGCTGCTGCGCAAAATCTAGCCACCTGTGTTGTTATTTCTGACTGTTCATCCTTAAGCAGCCACTGGAGATAATCAGTGTTGGAACGAACAGGATACCTAGCAATTATTGGAAAATATGTTTTTTCCAAATCTCTCTGTGAAAGAAACATCGAAGGAGTATGTGAGCCACAGTCTCCACCTCTCCTGAGTCACTGGAATAGAGTCTTTCAGTCATTTTAATATAAACTACATTGTTGTTGTTGTTAGTTGCGAAGTCGTGTCCGACCCATTGTGACCCTATGGACAATGTTCCTCTAGGCTTTTCTGTCCTATAAATTACATACATGTGAACTATTGTCATTAAAAATCCCTGCATTTATAATGTAGTTCAATATAAGACTATTTAGGAATACAGCTAAATTCCAGTCGACTTACATTTTATTTGGCATGTTTTATAGCAGTTTTCAAAGAACTGAAAACAGGAATTCAATGTTCTTTAGTTTTAAATGCTAAAATCTGCTTTGATTAAACTGTTGGAGGAAGTCAGCTAATGGAGGCAATGTTGCTATTTTGCAGCGTTGAATAAGCAATTTAAAGACTGAGGTAAAGCACAAAGAGAAGGAATAATGATGGCCTTGGTTTATTTTTTGCTCAGTAACAGTTTGCTTTCTCAGAAACCACTGCCATTGTCTTTGGAGACTTCATGTTCTTATCATAGCAGCTGGTTTATAGTGAAGTATTTTCTTGTGAAGGTCATGGGCTTCAGTGTAGAGAAAAAAAAAGATTTCCTCACTGAACCCAACTAAGTATAAGCTTTTCATGAAAACATTTTTGCGCAGACACTTATTAGCCTACTGACCTGCTTAGCACATTGCTTACCAATGATAAATTAAATGACTTCTCTTGCAAAGAAAGTTGGTTGATGTTGCTGGGGGTCTTTTTCCCCTGCTCTTTTGTTTGAGCTTGTATCTGCTAATGGATGTTATTTTATTCAAAAGCACAATACTATTGATAAAACATTGACATTTTTAAAAGTTATAACATATTATTTAAGAAAATCTATCTGATGAAAATGTACACAATGATTATTTGGTGGCTTAGTGGTTAGAATGCAGTATTGCAAGCTACTTCTGCTGATTGCCGGCTGTCTGAAGTTTGGTACTTCGAATCTCACCAGGCTCAAGGTTGACTCAGCCTTCCATCCCTCTGAGGTCGGTAAAATGAGGACCCAGATTGTTGGGGTTAATATGCTGACTCTGTAGAGAGGGCTGTAAAGCACTGTGAAACAGTATATAAGTCTAAGTGCTATTGCTATTTAGAAGCATATGACCATTATGATTACTTCGAAAATTACTACTTTTGTTATGTCCGCGCAGGCATGAGCAGATGCTTTTCCTTCTGCCACGCAATTGCGGGACATATTTTAAAGTTATTGGTTAAAGGCTGACAGTTTTCCTTTAAAAGGGGCTGTCAGCTAGAAATTACATGTTGGTTTTACTGAGTCCTTATCTAAAATAAACATTGCTGCTGGAAGTTTGGCTCCTTGTCTGTGTTCCTACCCACAACATTCCATTGGCAACGAAGGTGGGATTGCTGGGCCCTGAGCCAATGTAGAGATAAAAGAGGCACGTGTGAGTGGCGACTGTTTTTTTGGAAAGAGAATGGCTAACTCACCACAGTTTGCTCCATTTGATCCTGAAATACAGATGTGAGATTCTTATTTAATCCTTTTTGACTGTATATTGGAAGCTAATGACTATGCAAATATCACAGACAATAGTAAACGAGCACTTTTTTTGAGCATTTGTGGAAAAGAAGTGTTTGAGATGGCAAGGGCCCTCATTGCGCCCCAACCCCTGCAGACAGTTCCTTGGGACATATTATTAAGCAAATTGAGGGAACATTATGCTCCTCGACCATCTTGCATTGCTGGAAGACATGCTTTTTATCATAGGGACCTGGTGGAGGGTGAGTCTATCAGTTGTTATATGGTGGCCCTCAGTAAAGCAGCTATCTATTGTGAATTTAGCAACCTAGATGAAGCCCTTTGAGACAGATTGGTCTGTGGGGTTCGAGTGTTTGGTTACAAATAAGATTATTAGCAAAACCAACATTAACACTACAGACAGCAGTAGAGGAGGCGCAAGCCACTGAATCATCGAATAGATCGATGGAAGAGATACAGAAGTCAGGCAGTCACTGGCAGCTAGAAGGGGGGAAACCATCCATTGGGGAGAAGTAGAATTATGGGAGGATGCTGAAGATGAGTGAGATATTCATGATGATGTCCATCGGTTGAGGGTGGCAGCAAGGATTGCAGATTGACAGAGGATTGGAAGTTTTCCTCCTCATGTATTGGGTGCAGTGGAAACCATCCAAGAGCTATGTGTCACCATAAAAACTCCATTTGTAGACAGTGTGGGAAGAAGGGTCACCTAGCACAAGTTTGCTGTGCTGTGTTGCCTGCCCCCCCAACTGGGCAGACTTCAATTCATAATGGTGGGGAGAAGCATGGCCCATCGAGGCTAAGAACCCCAGAGGACAAGTGTTTTACTAATAACACGGACGCCTATCATTCAGAGAGGGTGAGCAATCAAACCAGGATTCCAGGAAGTAGTAAAATTTACATTACTGTCCTTATTGCGAGATGTCCCTGACGGATGGAAGTGGATACGGAGTTGGCAACAACAATTATATCCTGGCAGACTCTACAGAAATCGGTGCCACACGGAGCCAAGCAGAAGCTTATAGCGTTTTTTTCCAAGACACTATCATCTGCCGAGATGAACTACAGCCAACTTGATAAAGAACCATTGGCTGTGGTTGCTGGAATTAAGACATTTCATGAATATATTTATGGAAGGAGATTTGAGTTAGTGACAGATCATAAGCCACTGTTGGGACTAATTGCAGGGGACCGGCAAACACTGCAGGTCCTGTCCCCAAGGATGATGTGTTGGACAGAGTTTTTAGCAGTATATAGTTATTGACTTATAGATTGACCTGGCATAGAACTGGGCCATGCTGACAGCCTAAGCCGATGTCCGCTACCTAATCTAGTGGAGAATCCGGTTCCAGTAGCATCAGTACTGCTGATTGAGACCATGCCATCCATTCTTGTTATAGCCGCGGAAGTGGCAACCCAGTCGAGAAAAGACCGAATGATCATGCAAGTGTTAAACTGGGTGTGGAGGGGATGGCCTAAAGAGACAGGGAGTGTAGAGTTTAAGCAATTCCGGGCAAGGCAATATGAATTCGATGCAGAAGGATTACCCTCAAGGCTAAGGAAATCATTATTAGAGACTCTACATGAAGGCCACCCAGGAATTGTAAGGATGAAGGCATTGGCCCGTAGTTATCTGTGGTGGTCAAATATAGATAGAGATATTGCGGAGTGGGTGGCGTTGTATCAAGCATGCCAGGAATCGAGACCGGCACCTCCTGCAGCACCACCATGGAAACACCAAAAGGCCCCTGGTCTAGAATACACCTCGATTTTGCAGGGCCAATAAAGGGGTTGTCCTTCCTAATTGTTGTTGATGCGTATTCCAAATGGCTGGAGGTGGCCATAATGAGGTCAACCACGACAGACGCTGTTGTTAGAGTATTAAACAAAATGTTTGCAACACATGGGTTGCCGGATGTGTTGGTATTGGACAATGGGCCACAATTTATATCAACGGCATTCAAGGTATTCCTAGTAAACCGAGGAATAAGTCATGCCCTTGTCGCACCATTTCACCCTGTGAGTAACAGACAGGTGGAGCGAATGGTGCAAATGATGAAAGAGGCGTTGACTCGAATGGGTGCAGGGATCTATCAGAAACTTGATAAATATTCATTCAACCGACACGTCACTCCCTGTGTAGCCACCAGAAAGACCTAGCCAAATTATTTATGGGTTGCTGGCTGAGAACAAATTTAGACAGAATACACCCTGATTATTTGACAGAAACCTCACAGACTGGGAAAGTACAGTCAGAACCTTTGAGCAAGGTGATCTAGTATATGCCCAGAATTATACCGGTCAACCCATATGGGTGCTGGCATAG
Organism: Arizona elegans; assembly: GCA_022577455.1. NCBI lineage: Eukaryota > Metazoa > Chordata > Lepidosauria > Squamata > Colubridae > Arizona > Arizona elegans. The sequence goes on along the minus strand of JAKOOJ010000006.1, from coordinate 48,577,152 downwards.
ATTACAGAAGTTATGGGTCCCCGTTCATACCAGGTAGAGCTTGAGGATGGGTGCCTGTGGCACCAACATATCGATCAGCTTCGGAGCTGAGCAAGGGGAACAGCCATTAGGGAGCTGGAAGAAGTAAACCGGGGTGGGAATCCAGAAGAGTGAGACGGACGACAACACAGTGAAAGGTTATGTGAAGGGCTGAGGCCAGTGCAGAATGAAACACCTGTTATTGAGGGTCCATTGCCATGGAATCCGTCTTGCTTTTTTCCATCTTCAATTAAGGGATATGCTTGGGGGCCCCCCAAAGAGTATTTGTAAGCCATCTGATGTAGTTGAAGAATCATTGAGAATGTGGTTGACGTGTGAGGCTCTGACAGAAATACAGGAGAGCCGCCTGTTGATGTGAAGCCGCTGTAGACCAATGTATTCTGATGATTATGTTTGTGGTGTACGAAGTTTCCCTGAGGGAGGGGGAAGGGGTGTTATGTCCACACAGGCATGAGCAGGGGCTTTTCCTTCTGACACGCAAGCGTGGGACATATTTTGAAGTTATTGGTTAAAGGCTGACAGTTTTCCTTTAAAAGGGGCTGTCAGCCGGAAATTGCATGTTGCATTCTTGCAAGTCTGGCTCCTCGTCTGTCTTCCTACCCACAACATTCCAACTTTCACCGCCTTTTAGAAGTTCTAACTTCTCTGCAGCATACAACATAGACTTAATATATATGCAGGATCAGATTGATAACAACTATAAATGGTATACAAACCTCTTCACACAACAACATATAACTTCGTTATCAAGTAAAAAGATGTTGATAAATGTTTTACAAACATAGAATCATAGAATTGCAAATAGACTATCAATCCTTTTCAATATATTCTTCTTTTGTAACAAAAATGTGTATACGTCAGTGGTGGGCATGGCCAAGTCGACGTCACTTCTTTGCTCTAATGACCTACAAAAAGAAGATATACCAAAAGGTCGTTTATTATTTCATGCATTTAATACTTAAATAAGAATAAAAGAAGTACACAAAACAATAAAAGAGGTACACAAATACTTACATAAAAGTGTTATTTGTTTTTGACTTTTTAAAGGTATTTTCACATTGATATTTCATTGGCGCCCTCCTCACCTGCACTTTTCTTCACTTTTACTCGAGCATCATCGGCTGCATGATGATGTGCTCTTAACCATTTTTTGACTGTAGGAATAGGGTCCCATTCTTTTATTGATAGGCCAATTACAATAATGGTAATTAGGTTGGTTATGTTGGAAACAGGCGAGTTCTCTTTTCTGAACATATGTTCATTTTTGAAAATCCCCTTTCCATTTCTGCTGAATTTACAGCAATTGTTGTCAATATCTTTAGCTTTTTTAATACTATCAGGAATTGCATAGTTCTTGGAATCTTTTAAAACATTTTCTACAAAATCTCTATAATCGTTGATATTAATTTTGTAATTAAAAATGTCACTAAATGTGCGCAATTGTTCTTCAGCTGCTGTCCATGGAACTACTACTTCTTCAATATTCCAGTAATCTGGCTCCAAAAAATTGAGAAATTGTAATTTATTAGTCTCTTGCATTTGGCTACCTGTTTTTAAATGTTCACAATCCATTAGTCTTTTCTTCAAATTTGTTATGATGCTTTCTAAAAGTCTTTCCTGAGGAAGTCCAACAAATTGATGATTTTGTACAAATTTTATATTTTTGAAGGTTTCTGAAGTAATTAATCCATCAACTTTTTTTTCGTATGAACCCTTTCCCTTTCTAAGCATTTCAAATGATTTAATTGATCTCATCACAAGCTTTTCGGCCTTTATGTCTGTATTTCTTGCCTGCAGTGCATTTGAAAGAGAAGAAATTTCTTCTAGAATATTGATCATCAATGCCAAATCACTTATAAAATATATATTTTCAAGACAGGCAGCCATACCTGAGTATTTTTCATTTGCATGAAAATAGTGATGTAGCACTGGATAAGCACCCCATACAGCTAGGGTTGACCTTAAACTACAGGCAGCCCATCTTGGTCCCAAAACTCTACCAATCTTTATTATTTCAATTCCATATTCGGATATTTCGGTAAGTTTCAATTGGCTCTTACAGGATTTAAGAAAAATAGTGTATATCTTGTCAATAATTTTTTTTAAATGATTTTTTAAAACAAATTGGAGGCAATGGTTTAAGCAGTGCCATATTATGATGTTTGGAAATTCTTTTGCTATTCTAGTGCTCACTCCAGATTTTCTCCCAAACATAATGCTGGCACCATCAGAGCAAAATGCTATTAAATTTTTTTCTAGGTAGTTCTTAGTAAACCCAACATTATTTAAACTTTCCATAACTGAAGAACATATTGTCTCTGCATCTTGTTTTTCCAATTCAACAAGCTCAACAAAAATTGTTGGTGAGTTAACTGAATCCTCAGCTTTTACGAAAACTATCACAACTCGTTTGCATGGTACCGTTGAGGCTTTGTCAATAATTAAACATATTTTCAGATTATTTTCAATAAAGTTAGTAAACATTCTCCATTGTTTGGTGGAGACAGCAGCCAACATGGGTAGTACTCGCCCAATCAGCTGAAGGACTGAGTCAGCCAATCGTGTTAAAGTCCGCCCTTGTTGCCGGGCAGATCCAGCTTTTGACTCAGTCCTTTCAGTTGATCAGGCGTGTGGGTTATTGGCTCTGTCTTTATTTCACCTTTCTTATTAATATTACTTTGATTGATTACTGGTTTGACCTGGATTGTTTGCTGGATTTCGCTTCCTTCTCGTGCCCTGACCATTTGGCTTTTGATCGATTGACTACGGTGTTTTCTGGCTTCCTCGTGGATTGAATTGGACTGTCTTTCGTTGTTGTGAGTTGCCTCTGCCCCCTTTACTGACTTTGGTGCCGTTTGCAACCTTCGGCCCTCTCGGCTTCCTCCCCTGGGGGGGAGGGGAGGTCTATTTTAGCTGTGCTGGGAGAAGAGAGTGCTTCTGCTTTCCCCCTTGCCTTTATTTTGCAGCCTGACTTCAAACGACAGGAAAATTTCTCCGTTTGTAGTTGCAGCCACCATTTTGCCTCGTATATCGAGCCGCTTCCATTGGCTTTTCCCTGCATTGCTGGTGGCTTATTTTCCTTTGATCTCTGTTTGCCTGGCTGGGACACTGGTCGCGTTCAGGGGCTGAGCGCTGCGGTCCCTGGGTCTCTGCCTGGAGGCGAAGAGGAGTTTGATCAGTGTAATTGCTGTGGGTCGGCTTCCAGCCTTTCTCCAGGATCGAGTTTTGACGATCTCCCTCCTCTCAGCTGGTGTTTTTCCCTCAGGACTTGTCTGGGTGCTTCTTCTCCAGCTTGCCTCTTCTGACCGGACATTTGTTTGAAATTTGGCTGGCCTCCATTTTGTGACAGACTGCAATTGCGGCAGCCATTTTGTGACTCTGAAACTCTTGCTTCTTCCTATTGGGGCTTGTGGAGTGTTAGCGCTCCCTCTGGGCTATCAGGGCTAGACTGTGGACATTGTTATGCCCCAGTTGACATTTGTTGACAGCCGGCTACAGTTTCTTCCCGCATGGGATAGTGGAGCTTTTACGCCCCCTCTGTCTCGTTCAGCACTGTTTCTGAGGTGATTTCCAACTTCTGTCGCTGCATTTGCTACACGGATTCATCCTATCATATTGCAGCCATGCCTAAAGCCCTGTCAAAATCAAAACATGGCCGTTTGGCCAGTACTGTTGCCCAGAATCAGCCAGACTCTGCCTCTCTCGATAGGCCACGTGACACTGTGAGTTCTGATAAATCCCTGCCTTCGGCTGATCCGGCTAGACCCTCCCACAAGGGCCACAAACATGGTGGGTCCTCAAAAGTTGAGAGGCGTAGAGACAAAGTTTTGACAAAACTTTGCGAAAAAGCGAGTGCTGATGTTGCTACAAAGAGTGTGGGTTCCGCTCCTGTGGCTGACAACCCGCCTCATGAACTGGTGGCAAGACCCGATACACCTGATCAGTTGTCTATGCGAGATTGTCCGGTGACTGTTTCAACTTCGGCCTTATGGGGTTCTTCTGATCTTCCCCCTCCATCTGAGGCGCCCGTACCGGAAGCCTTGCATCCTTCCGACTCTGTTACTGCCACGACATCTTCAGCAGCTATTTCCTGTCAATTACTTCCTGAACAACTTGAATTCCTCATTGAGAACGCAGTGCAGAGGTCCTTGGCGGCACGGGACCAATCTCGTAGCTGCCCTGATTCTGTATGGTCAGTTGTTTCTGTCTCCCCTGAATGGGGAACCGTTGAGGAGCACCTTTCCGGGGCTCCGGATTCTCCTACCAGTTCTCACACGACTCAACTTTCAGTTTTGATGGACGTGGATTATGAGGATTCAGCGTTATCCGACGATGACAATTTACCCCAGGAGCAACCGGCCTTTACTGGACTCTTTCCACAGGCTTTGTTCAAGTCCCTCTTGTTTAAGGCCGTTAACACTGCTCGCCTGTCTTCTCCTGCAGCAGATCCGGTTCCTGCCACTGGGGCTCTGGGCCCTATGTTCGCCGAGCCTGCTAGGCCTATCACCTCTATCCCGACTCCTCCTCTTTTTGTTGATGTGGTGAGACGACAGTGGTCTTCCCCAGGCATGGCTCCTTCTCCATCGACGAACGACCGTAAGAATTTCCAAGTATCAGACGAACTTGACTCCCTTCTCCAGGTGCTATCGATCGACACTCCTATTGCCGCCCTGTTGCCCAATGCGAAAATTCCGGGGGTTCCTGACGAGGGCCTTCGCCCAGATGAGCACCGTGCTGATTTGGTTCTCCAACGGGCACATCAAGGTTCCGCTTGGGCCATCAAGGCAGCGACTATGGCGTCATTTTTTAATCGCACCACCCTACTTTGGCTATGCCAGCTCCAGGAGAAACTTTCTCCAGAGGACACCCGGGTCCGGCAGGACTTGAACAAGATTGTCGCAGCCTTGCAATTTTCGGCGGACTCCACTTTGAACGCCGCTCGTTTCGCTTCCAAAGCGCTGGCGTCCACGGTCACTGCCCGTCGGCTAGTCTGGCTCTGCCACTGGCAAGCAGACGCTCGCCATAAGTGGCGCCTGGCCTCAGTCCCTTTCGGTGGTTCTCAGCTCTTCAGTGCAGCCCTGGAGCCATTCCTCACCGAGACCAGAGATAAAAAGAAGATCCTGGCTCCGGTGCATCATAGGGGGGATTCCCACTTTGCCCCTAACTCCCCTCGTCCTCATTTCTGAGGTGCTGATGGTGCTGGTTCAGCTTCCTTTTCTTCCCCTAGACCGTACAGTGGGTTTCACAGGCAACGAGGTTCCCAGGACAGGTCCTGGCGGGGCAGATCCCTTGGGTCTAGGCGGCCCTTTCGAGTGGGAGGAGGTCGTTCCTACTGACGCCGTTGCTAATTGCATCCCGACTCCTCCCATCGGTGGCAGATTGGCTATCTTCGTCGCCACTTGGGAGAAGTCTACTTCCGATAAATGGGTCCTGGCTACCTTAAGATCAGGGTTGGCCATTGAATTCCTTTCCCCTCCCCCGAGCTCCTTTGTTTGCTGACCGCTTTCTCGTAACCCTGAGGAAAAAGCGCATATGGATGCGGCGGTACAGCATCTTCTTTCCATCAGGGCTATCCAACCTGTTCCACCCGATCAGCTCAGGTCGGGCTTCTATTCACGAGTTTTCCTGGTCCCTAAGTCCTTGGGGGGGTGGGGGGGTGGAGACCCATTCTGGACCTAAAACGGTTAAATCGGTATGTGGTATACCGTAAATTTAAGATGCAATCGTTGAAATCCATCCTTGACGGTGTTAGGAGGGGCGATCTCCTCTCTTCTATCGACCTTACTGAAGCCTATTTGCATATCCCTATCCTCCCTTCTCATAGAAGGTATTTGCGGTTCTGCTACGGGGGGGGTCCATTATCAGTATAGGGCATTACCTTTTGGCCTTTCGTCAGCCCCCTGTACCTTTAAGAAGGTGTTGGCGGCTTTGGCGGCTTTCCTTCGAGTTCAGTCGGTTAGACTTTTATGTTACTTGGACGATATTTTGGTGTTATCCTCGTCGACTGGTCAGGCTGTCCGGGACATTAGGCTTACGTTAGATACGCTAGCTTCCCACGGATTCTCTGTGAATCTGGAAAAGAGTAGCTTGGTTCCCTCCACTTCCTTAGTTCATTTAGGGGCCCTCATTGATTCTGTTCAAGGTAGGGTGTTTCTCTCCCCTGACTGCCAGGCTAGCCTGCGAGACTTAGTGTCTCGGATTGAGAGGTGTTGGGCTTCGTCACCTTATGTTCTTTCTCAGTTATTGGGGAAGATGATTTCGGCTATAGCCATTGTTCCCTGGGCTCAGCTCCACTCCCGGGAACTTCAATGGTTTCTATTGCCTTTACAGAAATCGGGCAAAGGCATGTCTCTCAGGCCGGTTCCCGTCCCATCCTCGGTCCTCAGATCCCTTCGGTGGTGGTGGTCCCCAGCGATATCAGCGGGCTGTCTCTTCCTGGAACCTCAAAGGGTGGTCGTGACCTCCGACGCCAGTCTCCGGGGCTGGGGTGCCCATTGCCAAGGCCAACTGACTCAGGGGAGGTGGAGCGCAGCGGACTCCCATCGTCCAGTCAATTGGCTGGAGCTACAGGCAGTTTTCCTCGCGCTCAAGGCATTCCGTCGTTTCCTCTCTGGTGCTCATGTACTTGTCCTGACAGACAATGTGACCACCAAGGCACATCTCAACAAGTTAGGAGGCACCAGATCCAAGTCCCTTTTGTCTCTGGCCATGAAGATCGGTCTTTGGACGGAATGCCATCTTGGGTCTCTACGCGCGGAGCACATTTCCGGTGTCGCCAACACCCAGGCAGATTGGCTAAGCCGTCAGGAGGTGGACAATGCGGAATGGTGGCTCCATCCCAGGATATTTCAGTCCCTGATTCATCGGTTCGGGACGCCGGTTGTGGACCTGTTTGCAACTTGTGTCAATGCTCAACTGCCCCGTTTCTTTGCCCGTTTTCCGGAGCCTCAGGCAGAAGCCATCGATGCACTTCAGGCTCCATGGCCGGAGAGTCTGTTGTACGCCTTCCCTCCAACCTCCTTACTACCCAGGGTCATCCGCAGGATTCTGGACGAACGGGCGGAGGTAATTCTCTTGGCTCCTCATTGGCCGCGCAGAGCATGGTTTGCGGACTTAGTTTCCCTCTCTGTCGCTCCCTCCTGGCGCATTCCTTTCGAGGCGGATGCTCTGACGCAGGGGGCACTGAGCCACCCGGATCTTCCCTGGCTCAGCCTGACTGCCTGGAGATTGAGCGGCTCTCCCTGAGGAGTGCTCTGGCTCCAGAGGACGTGATTCGGATGATCCAGGCGGCGAGACGTTCCTCCACTGACAGAATTTATTCTGCGACTTGGCGGGCCTTCTGCTCATGGTGTGACCGGACAGGTGTGAATGTTCTCCAACCCTCTATTATGGACATTCTTGTTTTTCTACAACGGGGTCTCTCCGATGGCCTTGCCCCTAACACGTTACGCTGTCAAGTGGCCGCCATTTCTTCTGTACTTATCTGCGACTCACTGTCATCTCTGGCTCAACATCCTCTGATTAGGTGTTTTCTTCGGGGCGCTACAAACCTGTCTCCTCCAGTCCTGCATCGTTACCCTACCTGGGACCTTCTGTTGGTGCTTGAGTCCCTCATGGGTCCTCCGTATGAACCTCTAAGGATGGCCTCCCTACGACTGCTTTCTTGCAAAGTTGCCTTTTTGGTGGCGGTAACCTCGGCTCGCCCTATCTCGGAGGTGGCGGCTTTGTCCATCCGAGCTGACCTCTGCGTGTTCCACGCAGACCGTGTTGTCCTCCGATTGGATCCTACTTTCGTGCTGAAGGTTAACTCCATCTTCCATCGGGCACAAGAACTTATTCTGCCAAATTTCTGCCCGCGGCCTTCTCATCCTCGGGAGCGCCGTTGGCACACTCTGGACGTCTGACGGGCTCTGGGGATTTACATCAAGCGGACTGCTGCTCTTCGCCGGATGGAAGCGTTATTTGTCTCCTTCCGCCCTGTCTCCTTGGGTCTCAAGGTATCTTCATCTACTATAGGCCGTTGGATTCATCAGACCATCGCTTCAGCGTATGACCTTCGTTCCTTGCCGTGGCCTTCTCGAGTAACGGCCCATTCCACCAGTAGCGTGGCTACGGCGGCGGCCTGGGCTACTCAAGCACGTTTGTTGGAGATTTGCCGTGCAGCTACCTGGACCTCGCCCGCACTGTTCATACGACACTATAAACTGGACAAGTTTGCTTCGGCTGAGGCCGCTTTCGGTCGTCAGGTGTTACAACAGGTTGTGGCCAGTGATGTGGTTTCGGACCAGCCTGGCCCCTCCCAAACTTGGGGACAGTGAACTGGGGTATGTCCCATGCTGGCTGCTGTCTCCACCAAACAATGGAGAAGGGGCGTTGGTCCTACCTGACACGCTCCTTCTCGTTGTGTGGAGACAGCAGCCAGACCCTCCCTTTGCCTGTCTGGTCCTCTTGTGTGTTTTTTCTTCTTGTGTCTTTCCTTTCTGCCTACCCACACGCCGAGTCTGCCATTATAGTCCTTCATCAAAAGCTGGATCTGCCCGGCAACAAGGGCGGACTTTAACACGATTGGCTGACTCAGTCCTTCAGCTGATTGGGCGAGTACTACCCATGCTGGCTGCTGTCTCCACACAACGAGAAGGAGCATGCCAGGTAGGACCAATGCCCCTTTTGGTTTTAATTCCTTTTGCAATGAAATCAACTATTTTCACTGCAGTTGACTGTGAATCTAATCCTATTCCCATATCTAGTCTATTTTCAATTTGCAATTCTATCACATCTTCTATGTCTGAAAATGATTTACATTCTTTTGCCAGACTGTAAACTGTTTTGAATATTCTACAAGTGGTACCTAAATATTTTCCAGACATCTTATTGATTCCTTTTGTTATAGCATCCTGCTCTCCTTGTTTTGTTTGTTGGGCAAAAGGTGTGAGTTTTTGATGAAAAATGTTTTTTCATTTTTTTTTCTTAGAGACGCTTGTTGTTTATTTTTCCCTGCTACCTCAATCTTGAAATGTTTCCATTATTTTGACACATGAACCCAATTCTCTTTTGTGAGGTCATGTTGTGCACAATACTTGCAACCTAATTTTTTGTTGGAAACTTCCAGTACCTCATATTTCTCTAGAAAGTTGCTATACTGTTGCAACAGCAGCAGTCAGGAAGGTTACTTTGAATTTTGGAGTCACCAATTTGACAGGCTTGCTGCTTTCTCCAAGTTCCATTTGTGCTTGTAGTGGTGCTTGTGATGGTTTTGGATCATCCAAGGCCAATTCTGTTGTTGTTCCAATCTTGGTTTCTTGCTGAAAAAAGTGGTCAAACACTGATGCCTTTTCATCCTGTTAAAGGTTACTACTGCAAAAGAAATAAATTGTGCTTTAGACTCGATTGTGATTGTAAGTTGAGAACTACAGGTAACAGAAGGGATCTGTTTTCACTCAACAATGTGCAGTCTTTTCAGGATGTGATTGGGGTCCAACAAACAAGAAAGATATAGTTTTTCATCTTTTTTTGAAAACAAGTTTTATTGATTTTTTTTTCTTTCACATACATATTTTATGAACAGAGTATTGACCGAATCGTATCTTATACAACTTGTCACATCCAAATACAATTTATATATTTCAATTTCTGCCAAAATATTCTTTTTCCCTACTTTCTTATCTTGTCTTAATACCTTCTATACTTATTATATAAACAGTATCACCATCCGCCCTTCAAATCCTAATTTCTTAACATCATTTCAATTAATTATCTTATCTTATCCATTGTTAATCATACATATTCTCTTTTAACTTTCATTTTAGTTCATTCTTCATCCTAGTAAGTTTAAGCATACTCGGGGTTGCCCTTCTACCATTCCACCTCCCTTATTTTATAATATTTCTCCTCCTCCTCTCTTTCCCTTCCCTCCCTTCTTCTATCCTTTTCTACTTTCTTCTTTCCTCCTCTCCTTCCCCTCCTCTCCTTCCCCTTCCTTTCCCCCACTCCTCCTTTCTTCCTCCCTTTCTAACCTTCTCTCCTACTCTTGTTTCCCCTCCCTTTCTTCCTCTCCTTTTCGCTTTCTTCTATTTTTCTCTCTCCTTCCTCTCCTCTCCCCTCCTTTCTATCCCTCTACCCCCTTTCCATTTTCTCTTCATTGTTGTATTTGTCAATTCAATATTTTCCAAAATGATTTTTGGAAAAAAATCCAATGAGCAACCCCATTTTTTTCTCCATTTATTGAATATGTTTCTCAAAATCTCCATCACATTTTTTAGTTATTAACAATGTATTTCATCTTATTCCTTTTTTACATTGAAACCTTTTAACTTAATTAACCTTCCATCTCTTATTTTCCTTAATTCCTAATTTCTTATTCTAACATCAATTATTTTATTTCATCATTTACAACATATTTTTTCTAAATCCCCATCACACTTTTTAACAGTTCAATTTTAACTCTTGCTTTAAGCCAATTTATCACTTCATATTTCATCTGCTAATCCATTTTACATTAAACAATATATATCATATTTACTTCTTACATACAGTAATTAATATTAACTTTTTTCTCTTGATCTAATTTCCACTTCTTAATGTTTTTCTCTCCTTAATTTTTGATAAGTAATCACTACCCACCCTTAATTCCTAATTTCTTATTCCAACATCAATCAGTTATTTTATTTCATCATTTACAACATATTTTTTCAAAGTCCCCATCATGCTTTTTAACATTTCAATTTTATATCTTAATTTCAGTTATTTTCATGGTTAAACTAGATTATATTTCATATTACATCTGCTGATCCATTTTACAATAAACAATATACTTCATCTTGTTTGTTTCTTACATACAATTTCTACTATTAACACAGTTCCCTTAAATCAACTAATATATGCTTTATTTCTCTTCCTTCTTCATTATTCTTCCCCTTTTAACCATTTTCTTTTGGTCTCTTTAAAATTCCACTCCTAAATATTTTTCTCCCTTTATCCCATTCTCTTATCTTTATCTTTTTCTTTTTATATTTATTGTATCTTTGTCCCTGAATCCTTTCTCTAACTTTTAATACTGTTACTCTCATAATTCTCCCCCTGTTTTTACCCAGTCTTTTCCCATTTCCTTCTCTTCTCTTCTTTTTTGTGGGATATTCCCCCCCATCCATTCTTTTTTTGTCACTGTCAATCCCAGTGTAATTATCTATCATTTTATCTTCAATTATTTTCCCTTCAACATTGTATTCTTGTTTCTCATTTATATTCTCTTTTTCCTTTTTTGTATATTCTAACCAGGCTTCTGTTTCTTTATTACCCTTGAATGATTCACACACATTTTTAAGCATCTCCATTAATTCCTCATATTCCCAATGCTCCATATTGTCATTTGAATTTTTAAAATATTTTAATTTATGTTTAATTAAGATTCAAGTGCATGTAGTCTCTTTTTTTAAAATTTCCAAATAATATCCAGTTCAAATATTTATCTAGTCCATTCCAATGTGAAGCTTTGTTACTTTTCACCTCCTTTCAAAGTCAAGACCCAGCTGTTTAAAAAGAAACAAATACTCCTTAAAGTCTCATGGTAGTCAAGGTCATTGCTGTTCCTTCAATTTTCAAAACAATCGTCGTAGTGCTTCTTTCTTCCACCAGATGTCTTTCTCCAATCCACAAATCTCAAGACAACAAAGTAACATATTTACACAAATGTTTTAAATCCACATAAAAAATACTTTCTTTTCTATTTCTTTTCCTTTTATTCTTTTTAATTTCTCCAAATTCCATTTTAAATCCAATTGTAAAATTTCTTTTCTTGTGCTTTGATATTTTAGTTTCTTCTTTCTTCTTCCTTCCAATATCAAAACTATCATAAATAATTCAAATCTTCATTAAAGAATGCTTTCCCTCAGTTTTCTTTTTCCTGTATTATTTTAATTTCTCCAAATCCAATTTTAAGTCCAGGTAGAAAATTTTCTTTTTGGGGCTTCAGTCCTTTAACTTCCTCTTTGTTCTTCTCCCTCCAATTAAAATTCCCAAGTGCCAATTAGCCACTTATTTCTGCACTGGGACCTCTTTTAAGATTTTTAAAAATTCCTTTTTTACCTGTGAGTCAGCTAATCACTCACCCGGTACCAATATTCCATTCAAACATTGCTCCTGCACAAAATCTTAGTCCGGTTGCCCCAGCTTCAGAGCGGTCATTTTAATGGCCACCCCCCCACCCCCACTGCCGGTTTAAAGAGCTGCCTCCGACCCTTCGAGGAACTTCCCTGTTCCTCTTGATCGTCCGAGGTGCCTCTCCTTCTTCACCGTCCCTACAAGACAATTCTGGTCCGAAGACCCTCCGACATTGGTTTGTTTGGCTGAATTTTCACAAGGCTCGTCGGAGCCTGCTATTTTCAAGCCAGTCTCGCCGAGATGCTTCCGGTCCTCTCTCAGATATAGTTTTTCATCTAAGAAGTTAGATCAAGAAGAATGAATTTCATCGGTACATTCATAGAGCAATACTGAATTCTTTTTCTGAAATATATTCCTCAGTTCAAAAAACAGGAATATATGAATTAGGTTCAGTATTTAGCTTAGCTTGTACTCCTTTAGCTATTCAAGAGTTAGTGGTGTCATGGTTAGAAACAATGGTAAAGCAACATATAGATTTAAAACCAGAAATAATTTGTTGGGTATTTTAAAGGGAATACATATTTAATTTTACACATGTTAACAGCTGCTAGAATTGTATTTGCACAACAGTGGAAAAACAAAGATATGAAAATGAATAAAAAAATATTAGAATGTGCAGAAATGAATAAATTAACACTTAAAATTAAGGAGAAGGCTTCAAATACTTTTAACGTGAGATTTGTTTTATCAATGGCTAACTAACAAAAACAGAAGTTAGAAATCTAAAAGTATAAAAGAAAACACCAATTATATAAGGAAAGTTCACTAAAATGAATAATATTATTAGTATGTGATCATTATTAATGTGTAGATAACTTTGGGAGCATACACCCTCACCCCGCCCAAAAAACTAGAACAGTGCCAGGAAAACACCAAAAGAATAAAAACAGTTTTCCCTTAAAAGACTGCAGATAAACCAGTTTTTTCCCTAACTCTAACCCTAAGGACAGGAAAGATAAAGCCACAGGAATAAAAACCATCATGGCATCAATCACACTCTCTAGATGTTTAATCTCATAAAGCTGCGCAAATTTCAAAATATAAAAGCAGCTATAGAGTCACATAAAATTTGCTTGCTGCAAGCAGCAACCTCACAAAATTACACAACACCATCTATCAAAAAACAATTATCACACTCACTATTTTTTTAAAAAAATAAAAAAAATAGCAACTTACCCAAAATTAGGCGAAGGCACAAGGCAGCATGGCAGGTTCAGCAGGCCAATGAGATGGATGCAGCCATGGGATGTAGGCAAAGCAAGGCAGGTGACCAGCAGTTCAGGATTTGGGAGTTGCTCATGAAGATAAGCTGGAGGCTGGGGGGATGATGGGTTAGGCCCGCCTGGGATGGAGCTGAGGCAGCTTAGCCAGCCAGGTGAACCTGGGGATGGTGTGTGGGGGGGGGGGTGTCACAGCAAGCTAGGCCACCACCAGCGCAGCCTGCAATGGAGCCACACCAGCAGCTACGCAAGCCCGGGGACATTGGGGCGGGTAGCGCAACTCACAGGCTTACCTGTAGGCAGGAGGAGGCAGCTCAGTTGGAGCATGGAAGGCAGCATGGCAGGCAAGCCGCAGAGCAGAGACTGTGCGTATGTTTAAGTGAGTGCCACACAGTGTGCTATGCCACTGGGAAGGTAAGGAGTGACTGGACAGGGTGGGGCGAGCAGGTGGGATGAGAAGTGAGCAGCTGGGTGGGCAGGGGCCAGTCAGAAGTGGTATTTGCCAGTTCGGTGAACCAGGTAAAATTTCCAGTACTGGTTCACCCGAACCAGTCCGAACCAGCTGAATACCACCTCTCGTATAAATCTAGAATCCCCATGCTGAAATAATAACTGAAATGCTTTATGTAAACTGTAATATTTCTAACTTCCATATATCTATAAATGAATTTTCAAATTAAACCAATATTTTGCTTAAAAGCTCTTTGTATACTTGATGTTAAATCCAAATTACAAAGATTGACTGAAAATGGTACTTCAAATTTGTCCATATTTTGTGAAATGATTTTCTAAATTTTCCTTAAATTATTTTCGATGTCAAAAATTAAAGCAGAAACTTTGAAAAAAATTCTAGAAAATATATTCTCACCTAGTTTTTTTTTTAACAAATAGGGAAAATATTACCAAAATAGTTAATTGAAACAATCATTTTTATGGCTTTTCTTTGTTTCTTTTCTAAATGGAAATAATATATAAAGTTTCCATCCTATAAGATACAATAGATATAAAATATTAATATATACGTAAATTCAAATGCATTCTAGTGTTTTATTATGTGTTATGCTTAAAAATATTTAGATATTCATTTAGAGCTATCAGGTGTGTTAATATAATAGACACAGTATTTATTAAAATTTGAAAGTCACAAACAATACTAAGAAAGCATATATATATTCACATTCATTATTTTACTGTAATCTAGTACAGAAACAACATTAATCAGGCATTACAAAATGATATAAATTTAGGAAAATAGTAGAATGACAGATATGCAATCCAATGCTCTTTTAAAAAGTGCTGTTGTGTTGAAATTTAAATGAACGGAGCTTAATTATCTTTTTGTCATTCTATAAGTAACTGTTAATTGGAATTAATTCTCTGTTTCTCAGTGTATAAATAATTATATTTATAAATGTTATTTTTAGCCATAGTTATCTACTTTTCAGCTATTTTCTCTGTGTAATATAAAGAAGAACCCATTAAAAGAAATCATTATAGAATTAAATTAATCAGATGAAATATAATTAGAAGGTATCAAAACTGTAGATTTTTTTGGTGTAAAGTATATTTGATGCACCAAACTAAAAAAACCCAAAAGTATTGCAAATATCAGACAGTTGTCATAATAATGTAACTTTAGTATTTCCAAAATCCTGACAAAATTGTCTAATTGTTTGAAAAACTCTTTCTTCATCCTTCATTAGTAAGAAGATATTGTCAGACTGCATCCATCAGCATTTGTTACTATGAATAAGATATAGATTTCTCCTTCCAATACTGTATAACAGCCATTTTGGTCATACCTAATGTACCTCCCCCCCCCCCACAAAAAAAATCCACAGTTCTTGATGTTTTGATACATTCCAAATATTTGGGATATATTAATTTTAAAAGTAAAATGAATGGTGTCTTCATCCCCTTTTCTGTTTTCTTTTGAGAAAGGTTACTTAGATATAAATAAATAGTGTCTAAATTTAGGGTCCTTTGGATTTATATTGTCATATGTTTTAAAATAACATATCATACTTCAAAGCTCACTTATTTTAATAAGTTTTGTATTCAAAATAATAAAATTTATTCATTTTTTCTCCTTAGGTCAATATGGTTTGGAGAAAGGAACATAGCTATCTCTTCTGTCCAGCTGGTGTTTTTTATTTCATAGTACCAAAATACATCAAATCTATCAGCACTTAATATCATTGGCTCCTTCAGTAACCTTGATGTTTTAAACATTTTTCAAATACTAGTATGTTAGCAAATGTTAGAAAAAGAACTATAATAGCTTTATTCGATGTTATCAGAAATCCATTACAGAGTTAAACCCATTTTGTTTGGGAAACATTACCAAATTGATTTTCACAAAAAATAAATTTTCAAGAAATATTTCAAAAGTTTGTAAATTATTAACAATAGAAAAAAAAAGATCCCTTTAGTAATAGAGTAACATGTTTTCATCATTGCTAAATGAGACTTACCTGTGATAATGAATGAAATGCCTAATGACCAGAATTTGCATCATTTATAATCGTGATTTTTAATGGGACATTGTCTAAACAGAGACCAGTCACAAGCGGTGCACCAGAAAGTTCAGTTCTAGGTCCTGTTCTGTGTTTAACATGTTTGTAAGTGCTATATCAGAAGGATTGCTAGATAAGGTTCGTCCTTTTGCTAATAACACAAAAGTGTGTAATAGAATTGATGTTCTTGAGAGCATTAATTGACATTGTTGGAATATTGGTCAAAATGTGGAAATTGCAGTTCCATGTGTCTAAATATAAGATCATGGACTTTGAGGGAAAAGAATCCTGTGGCAGAGTACAATATTGGAGGTACAGTGTTAGACAAAACAACAGAAGAAAAAGCTTTAGGTGTGCTCATTGCATATGACTGCAGAATAAGTAAACAGTGTGACCAGGCAGCTGTGAAGGCAAACAAAATTCTGGGATGCATCACTAGAGGAATCATCAGCAGGAAAAAGGAAGTTCTAATCTTGAAATATAGGACTTTATTCAGGCCCCATTTAGAATACTCTATCCAGTTCTGGAGTATCATCTCAGATACTGCTAAGTTTAAGCAAGTCCAGAGAAGGACAACAAAATGGTGCAAGGTCTGAGAGACAAAACATATCAGAAGAGATTGGAAGAATTGGAGGGAAAGCGGGACATGATTGAAACTTTTAAAAATATTAAGGATCTGAATAAGAGTCTAGAAGGCAGTATTTTCAGTACTTAGCAAATATCAAAAACATGGGGACATAACCTCAAACTGACAGGAGGGAAGTTCAAAAGTGATGTTAGAAAGTATTACTTCACAGAAAGAGTAGTGAAAGCTTGAAATCAACTTTCAGTAGATGTAGTGTGTGATCGACAGGTAAACCCCATTACTGTTTTAAAGAGACAGAGACTAAAATAATCCTGAGACAGAGTTTATTCTTTACAAAGGGCCTTTCTCTCTGGAGTAGAGGAAAGACAGAAATAAAACAATTTACACAAGTTTTTATAGTCTTCAGGAACATCAGAATACACGTCAATAAAGTACCTTGGGAATCAGTTTCAGATCTTACATAACATCTTATATAATATATGTAGTACATGATTCTACCCTGGAAATTCCCCAATTCCCAACAGAAATACCCCTCAAAAACATCAATTGCGTACTTCCTTTAATTAATGAGGGCAAGTTAACCCAAGAGCATATTTCCTGCAAGATAAACACGTTCTCAAAAACACAGGAATTACACACTTCCTTTCTCATGTTCTTAAATGTCAACTAAATTATATAATCAGGTTATACAAGGTAAAACAAAGCCTTAACATGATTTTAAAATGGCGTAACTCAGGTTATGCTTTTACAGGAATAATTCTTATTTTTCTCACATAGTGGATCAATCATCGCTGAGTTTAAACATGCTTGGGATAAATACATGTTTAGGGAGTGTCATTTAATGGAGTGAAAATTAATTTTTGCAATTTTTTCAGTGAGAGGTTCTAAAAATACATGTTTTTACATCAATAATTCAAATCTGTTGTTATTTTTGCAATTGCACAACATTTAGCTTAGTATGGTAAATCCACACCTGATCACAGAGCCCACAAGTCTCTTCTAACTCAATTACTGTTAACTTTATCTTCTCAAAATTACACCTTGTGCTACAAAAAATAAAAGTTTTTTCTGCATGAATCTTATCTAGTGTCAGGCCTGGAAGCCATCTTTTGTATTGGACCTTCAGACCTGCCACATGTACTACTATGGGAAATTGGGAGGGGGAATTGTGTGGAGCATGGGTGATGTATAGTCATAATAATATTCCTTTCTCAGAGGTTCAAGGACATCTTGCCCTGCACCTGGGAGGCTGGAACTGGGAGCCATCTCCAGTTGGCACGGTATTTCAATTGGACCATGTGATGGACTTGTGAGTGTTGAGCAGGGGCTTGAACTTTTCTTTGGGTGAGGAAAACCTGGAAACTTTCTGATTCGGCTTTCCCCAGATGTGTCAATATGACATTTCTAATAAAATGTAACTTTGAGTTAGCCTCAGAGTTTTCTTTTGTTGGGGTTGTTACTTGGAACTCTGATGTTAACCCAAATCTCCTTTAAAAAACTCAACCAGCTACCCAGATACTGGGGTGCTGTCTGGGGTCCTGAGCCCTGAATCCCAACCCAAAATTGGGTGGTGTGAAGACTCAAGGAAGATGGAGGAAGAAAAGAAACCCACTGAAGGGACCAAAGGGTATGGCTCAACAACCCGTGTCGAGACCAGCTACTACCCTTCCCAAGCCATGGGAGAAGCTGCAGCGACCGTGGAATGGAAGCGCCAACTGGTGCCCAACCCAAAGAATCAGCACTTGAGCAAGCCACACATCCAGACCAAACCCTATGGGGTGAAGCTACCATAGGGAAGTGTGCCACCCCAGGAGATGGTCGCCGGGGCAGCATTGATAGAGCCACAGATCGGTGGAAGCCAGACAGGACAGATCCCAATCCTTGGATGAAGAACGCCGGGCCAGCTGAGCTGTAAGCTATCCAGAGAATGGGGATTCCCGCTGCCATCATGCAGCCAGTCGCTGGCTGGCCTCCTGGAGCAGTTTGGCCATCTCAGCATGACTAGCACTGCTCACGCCATTGGAATGGATCAACCCAAGTTGACCCTGGCTCAACCCACATTCACTTTCCCAGGCCAGGAAACCACCACATCGCTGAGCGGAGTGTCTACCTCCTTTTACTCGGTGCATGGTGGATCACACCCACAGCCTCCCACACCAGACCCAAACTACCAGAGTGACAGCCACCATGGGCATTGGAGTAACACAGACACAAGGCTTCCTGGGCCAGCCAGGAGCCGGATGGCAAGGACCGCAGCTGGGGTTATTGTGGCCAAATATTTTGCCTCAGCAGCCAGGTTTGAAACTACCCCCTGCAAATCAAATTCCTCCCAGATGGGCTTTTTACCCCATCAGTGTCAATGTCAATGGATGCCTGCCCTGATCCTGCAACCGGTGCCCATCCACCAACCCGGGCACTTCCCGCAGCTGGTTGTAGCCCCCCAGCAAATGCCAGCTCAGCCACCGTTGCAGCTCCAACCGCCGGCCGTGATCCCACAACAAATTCCAGCCCAACAACTGGCACCAGCCCAGCAACCTGCACAGGCCCCACCATTGAATCTGCCAGCCATGCTCCACACAAGATTCAGGACGACATGTGACGGAACTCCAGGTAAACTAGCCTACTTCCTCTAAAGAGCCTGAGCTTACATCAACCAATATGGGAATCTGTACCCATTAGATCAGGAATTGATCTTGGCAATCGTGCACAGCATGAACGAGGGAGAAGCATCAGAGTGGACAGCAGAACTTCACAATGAAGAAGCCCCTGAGCTGGATGCCGCTGATGAGTTCGTCCAACTGATAGAGACCTGCTTCAAAGACACAGCCCATAGGATAGAAGCTGAGGCCCAAATCAAAGCACTGAAGCAAGTGGGTTGACCTCCCAAGGAATTAATCTGGGAGTTTCAAAGACTGGCCGGGAAACTGAGGGACTGGCCAGAGCGTCTACTCATTCACACCTTTAAAGAGGCTCTTGACCCAGAACTCTGAAAAGCTTGCAGCATCTGTGGCGTCTCACATTGCATACAGGCATGGTACAACACAGCAGTGGCCTTAGATCTAGAGATCAATTCCCACAGGAAGCCAGCTACTGAAAAACCAGTGAGAAACCTTTAGGCCACTGAGCTGCAACAAAGCCACCAGAGCCACTGCTTCCTGTACCTTCTGGGACTGTCAAATGTTACAGATGTGTGCAGCATGGTCACAGAGGATCAGAGTGCCTGGGTCCAGCTCCTGTCCCCCAAGCTTGGGTGCCAGTGACCCCAAGGGCAAGAAGAACTCAGTGGAGAACCTTGGAGAGAGGGAATATTGCCAGGCAGGCTGTAGAGGCTTTGCTCCTTCTCAATGAAGTTGAGAGAACTCTGGCCAATGAACAAACCCCCAACTCCGCTGAAGGGAGCAGCGGTGATGACAAGCCGATGGCAATTGCACCCATCCACACTTTTACTGTCAAAACTCATATACTGGTGCCAGAAACTGGGACCCAGGGGGAAGTAGAAGCCATCATAGACACTGGCTGTACCAGATGCCTAATCAGCCTCCCCATAGTCGAATAACTAGGCATAAAAACAAGGCCCCTAGTGCACCCCATCCGCTTTGAGCAGATTGTTGGGGCTTTAATAGGCGGGGCCACAGACACACTAGTGCTGGAGCTCGTCAGACTAGAAATGGGCCAACACCGAGAACTCATCCGATTCGTCATTGCTCCATGGATGACTGAGTCCATTATACTGGGCCTTTCATGGCTGGACAAGTGGGGACCCACCATCATGTGGAAGGAAGGCTATAGAAAAATAAATATAGGCATTCAACCGCTGCCACCTGTAAAATCAGACAGCTGTCAAAAAGTCACTGGCACCCACAGCTCCAACAAGCCAGAACCAGCAACCCCGGCCACAGATGGATTACCCGACTGACCCAGGGTGCCAAGGGAGTATCAAGAACTCTCAGGGGTCTTTAGTGAAGAAGACTGCAACTTCCTGCCATATCACTGCTCAACAGACTGTGCAATAAAATATGTGCCGGGAGCCAAGCTGCCAAAACCCAAGATGTACTCCATGACTCCTAAAGAAATGCAGGAACTAAGGAAATATATTGATGTCAACTTGGAGCAGAGTTTTATCCAACTCGCAAAATCTAAAGTGGCAGCTCCGTACTGTTTAAAGAAAAGAAAGATGGGGGGTGAGACTTTGTGTGGATTTTCACAAAATTAACGCAATGTCCATGGAAATTACCTACCCTTTGCCACTCATGAAGGATATGTTGAATCACTTATCCAAGGGTGAGGTATTCACCAAATTAGACTTGAGGGAAGCCTACTATCGCATAAGGATCTGGGAGGGCGACGAATGGAAAACTGCCTTTAATTGCCCGCTCGGCAGCTTCCAATTCAGAGTCATGCCATTTGACCTGCAAGGGGCTCCTGTAGTCTTCATGCAGTTAATAAATGAAGTGCTACATGAGCACTTATACAAGGGGGTCCTAGTTTACCTAGACAACATTCTCATATTTACTGAGATCTTTGAAGAACATGTGAAGCTGGTGCAGCAAGTGCTGAAAAAACTCCTAGCCACCAAGCTATATGCAAAGCTGTCAAAATGTGAATTCCACAAAACTTCCCTAGACTACCTAGGTTACCGAATATCCAATGAGGGGGTGGAAATGAACCCTGGGAAAGTGAAAGCTGTGCTAAACTGGTATCCCCCATGTGCTCGCATCCCCCAAGCAACTTCAAAGCTTCCTAGGGTTTGCCAACTTCTACAGACAGTTCATCCCAGCATTCACTGAAGTAGCTCTCCCCCTCACCGAACTGCTGAAGACTGGGTCCCCACCTAACCAGTCACAGTCCAATCAGCCCCTCGCCTGGTTGATGGATTGCCAAAGGGCTTTTGAGAAACAGCTCTTTAAAACAGCTCTTTGCAGAGGAACCAATCCTCCAGCACCCTGACCCAGAAAGGCAGTTCATCATCCAAGCCGCCGCTAGTGACATGGCCATAGTTGCTGTACTCCTCCAAAAGGACCCCCAAGGACAACTGCTACCCTGTTTTTCCCAAAATAAGACATCCCCTGATAATAAGTCCAATTGGGCTTTTGAGCACATGGAATAAGGCCAAGCTCTTATTTCAGGGTTCAAAAAAATATACAACAGGGTCTTATTTTCGGGGAAACACAGTACCTTGTGCATACCTGTCTAAAAAAACTCACAGACACCGAGAGGAGATGGCTCATTTGGGAGAAGGAAGCATACACAGTCCACTGGGCCCTCCTCTCCTGGAAACATTTTTTGGAAGAGGGTAAAGTACCTTTCGAGGTCTGGACTGATCACAAAAACCTTGAGGCACTGAAAACCTCTAGAAAACTGTCACCTAAACAAGTCCATTGGGCACAGTACTTCAGGTGATTCAACTTCAAACTGAAGTACATCCCTTTGGGGAAAAAACTACTTTGTCAAGAAAACCACACTTTGACAGCCACCAAGAAGTTGTCCATGCCATCATTCCTCCCACACAACAAGCCGCACAAGTCACCACCAGAAGTCAAGCCAGCCGACCTTCTCGCCCTGCCCAGGACAAGTTGACCTCCGCACTTAAAACCACACTGCCAACTGACCCCGGCTCACTGACAACAAAGACATTTTGACCATGAGAGGCAGGCTAGCATGGAAGGGATCCCAAGCTGTATATCCCTGCTAGCATGAGACTAGAGGTACTACAGCAAAGCCATGACTTGAAACTGGCTGGTCACTTTGGGTTCCTAAAAACCCTGCATCTAACTAGGAGGCAATTCTGGTGGCCAAAGATGAAAGCCAATGTGGAAGAATATGTAAAAAGTTGTGCCACTTGTGCTGCCATGAAGATGAGGCCAGGAAAGCCCCCTGGACTCTTTCAACAGGTGGCAAGCCCCAGCAGGCCTTGGGAGGAAATTGCAATGGATTTTATAGTCAAACTCCCAGAGAGTGGGGGAAACACAGTGATTTGGACAGTAATCAAGTTATTTTCCAAGCAAGCCCACTTCACTGCTTGCTCCGGATTATCATCTGTGAAAAAACTGGCAAAGATGTTCATCAAGCAGATCTACAAACTACATGGAATACCCCACCGTGAAATTTTGGAGATAATTCCTCAGATCAGTTGGCTCCACACAAGAACTTAGCTAAGCTTCCTATCCTAGTATGAATGGCATGGTAGAATGAGCAAACACAATTGTGGAACAGTATATAAGGGGCTATGTGGACTACCAGCAAGAAAACTGGGCAGACCTGTTGCTGTTTGCAGAAGTAGCTTACAACAACGCAATGCATAGCAGCACCAGATTGACCCCTTTCCAGGTCACAAATGGCATGGATTTTGTCCCCATGCCTGAGCTACCCAGAGAACCACCCTCCTCCATGATTCTGACTGACTGGATGGAATCATTGAAGAAAGGCTGGGAGAATACGAAAAAAGCACTAGCAGATGCCGCAGAAGTATATAAGAAGCAAGCAGACAAACACCGATCTCTCCAACCTTCTTTCCGTGTGGGAGATCGGGTTTTCCTATCAACCAAATATATAAGACTGAGACTGCCCAGCAAAAAGTTAGGACCTAAATTTTTAGGTCCCTTTCCCATAGTCAAAGTAATTAATCCAGTGACAATTCAGCTTAACTTCCTCCCTTTCCCATTTCCCACTAGGGAAAATACATCCGGTTTTCCACTGTAGCTTGCTGAAACCAGCCATTAGCTCTAGATTAAGACCACAAGCTCAAGCACCTCCCATGCCTATTGTAGTACAAGGAGAAACCCATTACAAGGTAAAAGAGATCTTAGACTCTAGATTATATAGAGGCAGATTACAATATTTAGTACATTGGAAAGGGTACCCTTTGTCTGAAGCTACTTGGGTTAAAAGTTGGAATGTCAAGGCAAATAGGCTAGTAAAACAATCCCATGATAAATTCCCAGATAAGCCAAAGGATCCCCCTGGGGGAGGGAGAGGTGGTTAGTATATTGTATCATTAACCACTATGCTACTCTTGTTTCAGAACACACTTTTCTGATAAGGGGGGGGGGCTGTCAGGTCTGGAAGCCATCTTTTGTCTTGGACCTTCAGACCTGCCACATTTACTACTATGGGAAATTGGGAGGGGGAATTGTGTGGAGCATGGGTGATGTATAGTCATAATAACATTCCTTTCTCAGAGGTTCAAGGACATCTTGCCCTGCACCTGGGAGGCTGGAACTGGGAGGCATCTCCAGTTGGCACGGTATTTCAATTGGACCATGTGATGGACTTGTGAGTGTTGAGCAGGGGCTTGAACTTTTATTTGGGTGAGGAAAACCTGGAAACTTTCTGATTCGGCTTTCCCCAGATGTGCCAATATGACATCTCTAATAAAATGTAACTTTGAGGAAACTCAAAGTTGAGTTTTCTTTTGTTGGGGTTGTTACTTGGAACTCTGACATCTAGCTATGTAAGAAATAATCCATGCAATCATAAACTAACATCAGAAAGCAATTATCTGAGTTACAAAATATTTAAGTGAGTTTCATCAAGTCCTGTTTTGATTATTCTTTGACATTAGCCACTGACTTGCTTCTTGGCCTCTGATCCCTCACATTTCTCATGTGTATACACACTGCTTGCGGCTTTTGTGACCTGTTTCACACATTTCTCTATTGATTGGGTATGACAGGGCTTGCATTGGTACTTGCATTGGTTCTTCACTGAACTTATTTATTTCTGCTGTAGTCACTTTGCATATCAAAGGTGGCTCATTTACTCCTTCAGACCAATCAATCAGCTCCAGCAGAGTGGATGCTTCAGCGTTGGTTAAAGATGTTTTTCTTGCACGTACAGAAAAATATCCCAGTGCATCAAGTCAATGATCTTTTGCACACCAGCTCCCCACCCTTGAATGTCATCTGAACAAAAGAGTGTCTGGATTATCATTTCACTGAACGTATACCATGCTGAGCGCTGAATGATTGGCAAAACAGCATCTACTACAGCCTTCTTTTGCAGTCTGACTTGCTGCATCTGGAACAACACATGACCGTCAATCCAGGAATGTTTTATTTTGATGTTGAACCAGCAAAGGTAGTACACACCAATGAAGTATTCCACTACCATTCTTAAGTTTTGGAGAGTTTTGCCTTTAAAACCATGTTTTGAAACCCATATTCATCAAAGCCTATTTACAGTTATCAACCAGGAAGAATGGATTATGGGGCCAATTTCCCCCTCAAATTGAAAGGACTTCATGTAATGAGAAGAAAGCATAAAGAGATTAATTACAAATTAACCTAACCTCCCCTTCCTTCCCATGGAGGCCCCTTTGGTTTCTGGGGGTACTCTTCATGAAACTGCTTAACTAACCTATCTACTTTAATATCCCAGCTCTTGACCCATGTGGCTTCAGAGAGGGGGTATCCTTTCCACTGTACCTTGGTAGCCCCAATGGTTGTGCCTGCAGTCCTGGGCTGGATTGGCCTAGTGGCCCTTGCTGCTGTGCACTGTTGACTCCTGCAGAAGCTGTCATCCCGGTGGACTGGCCTGATGAGGGTGGCTAAGGCACGATCTGCCTTGTGCTGAGTGAAACAAAGTCGACACTCCACTCTGGATGGTTGCAGCTCCCAGGCCCAGGAAGGTCAACGTGGGTTGAGCCAGGACCCAGCCATACTGGCTGATTGGGGGAGGCTGGGCGATGCGGCCCATGCTGAGTTGATCAAACCACTTTGGAAGACCCACTAGTGACTGGCTCCATGACGATGGCAGGAGACCCCATTTTCTGGAATCACTGGGCTCAGGAGGTCTCATCGCTCTCCATTCGAAATTCTGTGCATGCTCCACTCTGCCCATTGCAATCTGAGGCTCCTGAAGCATCACTCCAACTGCCAATTCCTGAGGCAGTGCAGCTCCTGCAGCTTCACCCCATAAGGAAGCTGAGCGATCTGCCAGGACACCTGCTCTTTGGGCCAGACACCTCTCCAGCACTCAGAATCCATGGCCTCTGCTGCTGCCACCACTCTCACCAAAGGGGAGTAGATGCTCTTAAGGATGATCTCTGAAACAATTCCGGCTTTCTTTCTATCTTCTGCCCTGTTATTTCATCCAGCCATTTTTTAATCTTGCCCCAAAATTTCCTAATTTTAGGACAAGTCCTCCACATGTGGTAGAATGTCCCTTGTTTGTGTCCACACCTCCAACAATTCAGAGACCTATTTGAGAACATCCTGGCCAATCTCGCTGGTGGCAAATGCCATTGGTAGAACATTTTGTAAAGATTTTCTTTATAGGCAGCTGACATCGTTAGTTTGTAATTTCTCTCCTATAATCTCTCCAATTGATCCAAATGAATATTATGTCCAAAAATTTTTGCCCAACTAATCATTGTTTCTTTCACAGTTTCCTCTTCCATTTTAAATTTCAACAAAAAAAATTATACATTTTTGTGATCATTTCCCCCCCGGATCCTAATAATATCTTATCAAGTTCCAATTGCTCCCTGTATATGCCAAATTGTTCCTTATCTTTTTAATATTTTGTTTTGATCTGTAAGTATGGCCACCAATCAATTTTTATTCCTTGTTTTATTAGATCCTGTTCTGACTTTAAATTTCCAATTTCATCTAATAGGTCCGAATATCTTAGTATTTTATTTAAATCAAATACATTGGGATAGATTATGGCCTCCATCGTTGATATCCAAACTGGAACTTTCATATAATGATTTTTCTTTATAATATTCCAAATAGCGATCAAAGCATTTTGCACTAAATGTCTCTGGAAGTATGTATGTGTCTTAATTTTCCCTTCCCAAAGGAACGCATGCCATCCCAATTGGAGGTCATGGTCTTCCAATATTAATATTCTCTTATTTCTTAATTGAATCCAATCTTTTAACCAAGTAAATGCAGCTGCCTGATAATATAATTCCTAATCGGGTAGCCCGAATCCTCCTTTGGTTCTGGAGTCCTGCAGAAGTTTACGTTTTATTTGGGCTTTTATCCACAGCCAAATGAATTTACCTATCATTCTATTTAAATATTCAAAAAATGGTTTCCCTAGTCTAATTGATATCGATTGAAAAAGATATAATAATTTAGGTAGTACATTCATCTTTATCATGGCTATTCTACCTATTAAGGATAACTGTAATTTGGCCCAAATATCTAAGTCTTTTTGAATTTGTTGTATTAATTTATCATAATTGTCTTCTTTTATTGTAGAACATTTCGCCGTAAGCCAGATTCCTAAATATTTCACCTTTTTAGCAGTTTGAATCCCCAATTTCCTTTCCAATTCTTCCTGTTATCTTTTTGTACAATTCTCCGTTAACATTTTAGTTTTTTCCTTATTTATTTTAAGCTCCACTACTTTACCAAATTCTTCAACTTCATTTATCAAGATGGTTCCTGTCTCCAAAGGATCTTCCATAATAAAACTAGATCATCTGCGAATGCTTGGACCTTGTATTCCTCCTGTTTGACTTTCAAACCCTTTATTGTTTGATTTTTCCTAATTTGTATTAACAATATTTCCAAAGATAATATAAATAATAGAGGTGACAGGGGGCATCCCTGTCTTACCCCTTTAGTTATATTAATCTTCTCTGTCATTTCTCCATTCATCATTATTCTGGCCAATTGTTTCGAATAAATTGTTCTAATTAAATCTGTAAATTTCTCCCCAAATTTTATAATTTCCAGTTGGTTAATAAGAAAGTTCCAGTTCAGATTGTCAAATGCCTTCTGAGCATCTACAAACATTAATGTCAGATGCTTATCTGGGTGAGCCTCATAATATTCGAACGTATCCATGATCATCCTTATATTATTTCTTATATCTGTTTGGCAAAAATTCATTCTGATCCAAATTAATAATTTCCTTTAAATTTTTTTTGGCCCTTTCAGCTATTATTGTTACAAAAAATTTATAATTCATGTTAAGCAGCGAGATTGGCTGGTAGTTCTTGATTTGTTGTGTGTCTGTGCCGTCCTTTGGGATAAGTGATATTAGTGCCTCCCTCCATGTCTGTGGTAGTTTAGCTTATTCCAGTGCTTCGTTATATAAATTCAACAGTAATACTTCCAGTGACCCCTGTATTTCCTTATAGAACTCGGAGGGGATGCCATCAGGTCCCAGTGTTTTATTATTATTTTGTTTCTGAGTAGCCTCCTTCATTTCCGACATAGTAATTCTATTATTTAACATTTCCTTCATTTCCTCTGGTACCATTGAAAGGTCTCTATCTTTCAAATATTTCTTTATATCCTCTTCTTCTACCTTCTCCTGGCTATAGAGTGTTTCAAAATAATTATGGGCTATTCTCTTTTTTTCCTCTAACTGGTGTTGGATGTTCCCCTCTTTGTCCTTTAGTTGTGTTATTAATCTCTTTTCCTATCCTTTTTTAATTTGTAGCCCAACCATCTCCCGGCTTATTAGCATGTTCAAAGTGTATTTGCTTCACTGTTTTAAGCTTTGGGGCCATTTCCTCCTGGGAGAGCAAATTTATTTTATGTTTGGTCAAATCCCTTTCCTCTCTGGTTCTCTTATCCGGGGATGTCTGCCTTTTACATTCTAATTCTTCCAATTTCTCTTGTAGATCCAATTGTTGTTTCTTTTTTCCTCTATTTCTCCTTATCCCATATGCAATCGTTAGGCCTCTGATATAAGCCTTGGTTGTATCCCAAAGGTTCTGTAAGGTTGTATCCTCATTTAGATTTTCCTTCAAGAAGAAATCCAGTTCTTTTCCCATCCATTCTATATACTTTTTTTTCTTTTATCACTTTTTGATTTATGGTCCATCTTCCTCTTAATTTAGGCCTTCCTTTCCATTTTAGTATCAATGGGCTATGATCTGCCCATATATTAGTTGCTATTTCTACTTCTTTTTTCTCCTGGGTATTCTGGAAGGGAAAATGCAGAAAAGTATACAATATATCATATTACATATACTAATGGCAAGTAGAATTGTGA
Organism: Arizona elegans; assembly: GCA_022577455.1. Taxonomy (NCBI): domain Eukaryota; kingdom Metazoa; phylum Chordata; class Lepidosauria; order Squamata; family Colubridae; genus Arizona; species Arizona elegans. The sequence continues at coordinate 48,548,677 of JAKOOJ010000006.1, read as the reverse complement.
TAGCTCAAAATTGGAAACAATCAGACACCCCTCCAGATCAAATCATAATTAAAAAAATATATGAATGTGCAGAGATGGACAGATTATCTATGGAAATGAAGGAGAGGGAAGAGTAAACATAAAACTTAAGGGATGTTTTTGTTACAGGATTGAATTGTAAATAGAAGTCAAGATAATTTAGATAAAGATGTAAGTTTAAGATAGAGATATTTAGAAGTAGAATTTGTGTAAAGAGGTTAAATAGGCTAGAGATACCAATGCAGAAAAGTTGTCATTAGTATTGAAATTTTGATGTTTGTTTTGGGTTGTTTATAGATTTTGGTGTGTGTGTGTGTGTGTGTGTTTTCTTGGTTTTTTTGTGTATTTTGTACTGTGTATTTTATTCTTTGGAAATTTAATAAATATTAAAAAAAAATGACCTCTGAACTAGTCCCTGTAGCCCATTACATAGTTGCCATCTTCTCCTCCATCTTCCCTGAGTCTTTACACCACCAGCAATCGGGCCGGCACCTGGGACTCAGGACCCTGGACAGCACCCCATGGAGTGGGGAGCTAGGTTAAGTTTTTAAAACAGATTCGGGTTAATGTCAGGGTTCCAAGTAACACCCCCAGCAAAGTAAGACTCCAAGGCAGGCATTTCGTCAAAGTTCCATTTTATTAGAAATGTCATATTGACACATCTGGAAAAACCTGAATCTGAAAGTCTCCCGGGTTTTCCTCACCCAAAGGAAAGTCAAAGTCCCTTCCCCTATACCCACATGTCCATCACATAGTCCAATCAGGTCACCATCTTAACTGGAGTTGTTTTCCCTCACACCTCTCCAGGTACAGGCTGAACGTCCTTGACTCCCAGGGAAAGAATGTTGTTATGGCTATACATCTAACTCTGTCACCATTCAACCCCCCTCCCATTTCCCACAGCATGCTCATCCACCAAGTGTGGCAGCCCTGAAGATCCAGAGAAAAATATGGCCTCCAGGGCTGACAATGGGTCAACTGGCAGTTCATCTCTCAGTCTTTGAGTCACCCTGCCCCCCTCTGTGGCTCCCTGTTATCTGGCTTGTCTGTGGGTCATGACTCGTGAGTAAGAGGGAGGAATCATGGCATGGATCACCTCTTCACTCTTGCTGTCATATTGTGGTTTATATTACAGGACATCTGCCAGGAGGTTTTTCCCTACAAGGATGTACTTAAGCTCGAAGTTGAACCATTTGAAGTATTGTGCTCAGCAAACCTGCTTTGGAGAAAGCCTTCATGGGGTCTTTAATCCCTTTAGATTTTTATGCTCTGTCCACATTTCAAACTGCCCTCGAGGAAGTGTCTCCAATGTAGCAGGGCTCAATGGACAGTATAGGCTTCCTTCTCCCACACTGCTCACCTCCTCTCAGTCCCTGTCAATGTTTTGGAGGTGTAAGCACAGGCTGCAGGTACCCATTGGCATTCCTTTGCAGGAGGACAGCCACAACAGCCACATCACTGGCATCAGCTTGGACGATGAAGGGCTGTTCTTGGGTTGCCTGAGGGTAGGTTCTTTGGCAAACAGGACCTTCAGCGTCTCAAAAACCCATTGGCACTTTAAAGTCCAGTTAAGGGGTTGGCTTGGGTGTGGTTGCTGCAGACCACCACCACCACCCCATTTTTAACAGTTCAGTGATGAGTAGGGAGATTACAGCGAAGGAGGGGATGAATTGCCAGTAGAAGTTGGCAAATCCCAAGAAGCTTTGGAGCTGTTTTTGGGTGTGTGGGGGCTGCCAATCTAAAACCGCTTTAACTTTAGCTGGGTCCATTTCCATTCCTTCGTTTGACCCAAGTAGTCTAGGCTTGACTTGTGGAATTTGCATTTTGACAGCTTCACATACAGTTTAGCTGCAAGGAGTGTTTTCAGGCCTTGGTGCACCAGTTTAATATGCTCTTCTAGGGTTTCAGTGAAGATGAGAATGTTGTCCAAGTACATGAGAACTCCTTTATACAGGTGTTCATGCAGCACTTACCATTGATTAGCTGCATGAAGACCGTGAGGGCCCCTTTTCATCCAAAAGGCATCACTTTGAATTGGAAACTCCCTAACAGGCAGTTAAAGGAGTTTTCCACTCATTGTCTTCCACGCATAATCTCATCAACCCATCTTTCTTCTCTTTGGAGAGAACTTGGGTAGCTACTCTTGATCTGACAAGTTGTACGAATCCTCTACCCAGATTAGTGTCAATGTATTCTCTCAATTCATTCATTTCCCTTGGGGTCATGGAGTACATCTTCGGTTTGGGCAGTTTAGCCCCAAGCACAAACTCTATGGCACAGTCTGTGGGCCAGTGAGGTGGGAGGACATTGCCTTCTTCCTCACTAAACACTTCTGCCAGGTCCCAGTACTCTCTAAGGACCTGGGGGCTTCCTGGCCACCTCTCTGTGTTGGCAGCTGTCTTTTCATCTTTTTGTGGTTTGGTTATTTCTCCCCCCATGGGGTTGGGAGAGGGGAGGGGCCCTAATCCCAGCTTCAATTTCTTGTAGCTGTCTTCCCATGAGATGGTCGACCCAATTTCTCCAGCCAGCCCAGCCCAAGGATGATTGTGTTGGTCATCTTCGGTGCACCACAAACCGAATGAGCTCCCAATGGCAGCCCATCTCTAGTCATATTGGTTTGGTGATTAGGGTGGTCAGGGATCCCCCAATTAGTGACCCATCAACTTGTTCAAATTGTATGGGGCTGGCTAGGTGCTCTGTCTGGACGCCTAGTTTCTGACAGAGGGGAGACTGATCAGGCAACATGTGCATCCTGTGTCTATGACAGCCAGCTGAGTTGCCTTTTTGGGTTTCTTTTCCAGCATCTCTTTCAGAAGCAGGTGGAGCTCAATGTCCATGGCCGCTGCCATCCGGTACCAGTCATGGATATGGTCGGGGACCCCTCGGATGACACAGGCATTGCGTATCTCCTGGTCCAGACCTCCCTTGAAATAATGCACAAAAAGGCACTCAGGCCAGTGCCTCAGTTTCCCAGTGAGTCTTTGAAACTCCCCAATGTATTCTTTAGCTGGATGGCCCCTTTGGTTGACCATTTTAATCTGTTCCTCTGCTTGGCCCTGGGCCATGTCTTTGAATCTTGTTCTTAGTTCCCGTAGGAAGTCATCAAAGTTGTCAAGTTCTGGGGCACCCTCGTCATGGAGTTGGGTCACCCACTCCACTACTTCACCTTCTAAATTGTCTGTGATGGCAGAAATAATCTCTTGGTCAGTTAGGTAGTCCACCCCATAGCGATCAATATGGGCCCAGACTTGGTTTAGGAAAAATGCCAGTTTGTCTGGATTCCCATCAAAGACAGCTCTGAAGCAGGATGGAGCGGCTGGTTGCACTGGTGGAAGAGGTGGCTGGGGCACTTGGATGGGAGCAGGCACCCATTGGAGCCCTGACCTGGGTAGTAAGTCCATCTGGGTGGCACCTGTCCTGCTGATGGCATCTGTGGCTGCCCCAGCAGATTAATGGGTTCCTAGCATCTCAGAAGGCTCTGCTGCGGGCCGGGGCTCAACTGAGCTGATGGAGGCGGTGGCAGTGGGCTGATAGGCCAGGCTGTCAGAGAGGTAGAGTGGACCCACCTGGGGAGACTCTGCCGTGCATTGGACTGTGCCGATGGGAGCACTACGGAAGTCGCTCCCTGGATAGATCGGTCCCTCTGGGTGGGAAACATAAAAGTCATCTGGCCGAGAACCACCATTGCCTGTCCAGATTGTTGGGACCACCCTGTTCCATCAAGCCTCAGCTGGTTGAGCTTCTCTGGCAATCCCTCCAGGGTCTGTCTGTGGGTTGTGGTCTGGTGCTTCCATTCCCCAGACTAGCTGAGGTCCGGGGGTCCCGTTGACCTCCACTCGAGGTTCGTGGTCCCCTCCTCTCTCTTTGAGGTGATCAGGCACACCTTTGCTGGTTCCTGGGATGCAGATCAGTAGCCAGAATCTTCCTCTGCCAAATAAAACTCTTCCAGATAAAGGTGGCCAGCCACTTGGCGTGGGTTTTTGGCCGGGTGCTCAACTGGCACTTGATATCCACTGCTACTGCTGCCACCCATTGGGGTGAGGGGGGAATTGTGGACTCTCAAGTACTCCCCCACAGGCTCCACTAGTGGCTGCCATCCCCTCGACTTTCTTCTCCATGTTCCCTGAGTCTTCCTGCTGCCCGGTAGACCGAGTAAGTGGCCGGGGCTCAAGACCTTGGATAGTGGCTCCAGATGGAGCAGAAAGTTTCCTTTCAGTTTAGGAGAGTCAATTTAATGTAAGGGTTCCAAATAATAAATCCATAGCAAGCAAGACTCTGAGGCATGTAGATTCCTCAAAGAATACTTTTATTTGGAATTATCATATTGGCACATATCTGGTGAAAACCAGCTCTAAAGTCTCCGGCAGTTTTCACCTACCATATTTTTCAGTGTATAAGATACACTTTCCTCCTCCTCAAAACTGGGTGGAAATGTCTGTGCGTCTTATAGAGCAAATGTTGCCGAAGCCCTGCCCATCCGCCAGCCCCCACTTTTCGGCTCTGCCTCCCAGCAATTTGCCTCCCAGAATACTGCCTCTCAGCTGTTCCAGGCTGTCCATTGCCACTGTCGCTGCCCATTGTCACAGCCACCTATCGCCACCTCTACGCACCCTATTTTTGGCCTCTATGCATCCCATTTTTGGCTTCTGTGCATCCTGTTTTCAGCCTCTGTGCACCCCATTTTCAGCCATGCATTCAACTTCTGGCCCTTTCCAGGCGGGGATAGGTAGCGGGGATCCCCGCTTCCTGGAACAGCTGATAGGCGGTATTCTGGGAGGCAGATTCTACCACCAATCAGCTGCTCATGCTAAATCAGGCTGTGCTGAAGCTGACCAGGCTGTTTGCTGTTTGCTGCAAGGAAGCAAATTGCTGGGAGGCAGAGGCAGAGGCAGGGTTTTTTTTCTTGTTTCCTCCCGAAAAGCTAGGTGTTTCTTATAGTCTGAGAAATACAGTAATTAAAAGTAAAAGTTTTCCCACTTTCTCAAAACAATCAGTCAAATGTTCCAATCACAGAATGGGCTGGCAGGCGGGTGACATCACTCCGCCTTCTTCTGACCAAGTGTGAGAATGTCCTTGGTTTCCAAGAGAAAAATGTTGTTTTGGCTATATGTTCCCCTCTAACTCAATTACCCCCTCTCTATCTCTCAGCTCCAGTGTGGCAACACTGAAGCAGTCAAAAAATGGCTTCAGTCAGGTAAGCTTCAGGGTTGACACTCTGATGAATGAAGGATCAATGTCAAGTTTTGTTGCAGTGTCTAGCACGTTGCCAATTTTACCTGTCCATTTGTTGTTAGACAAGGTCTTCCCATCCAATTTTGTGATTAAGTGTCATAGGGGTAACTCATTCATGTGGAGTGCACACACCAACCTCCAGTCAAGTTTGACCTCTACTCATTGCATGGCACCACCTTCACAGCCAGTATTAACATTTGTAAAATCTCCTCCAATGGTCTTCAAGCATTTGTCAATGCCTTTCTTCCTCATGAAATACACCAGATTATCTGCAATCACTTGAGCAGATTCTCCTGTTTTTGAGCTTTTCTCTAGAGTGAAATGATAAAGATATCTTCCACCCGGCTCACTGCACACAGGATAATTTATTTTATTTATTTTATTTACCAAAAATTTATATGCCGCCCTTCTCCATAAGGACTCAGGGCGGCGAACACAAGTTAAAAACATACAATAATAAAAAGTAAGGTGATTAAAACCCAGATTAAAATAACAACACTCAAAATAATAAAACCCAAGGATCAGGGTCAACCCATTTGTTGGAACAGCCAAGTCTTTAAGTCCTGATGGAAGGAGCGGAGATCAGGCGCCATCCGAAGCTCAGTGGGTAACTCGTTCCAGAGGACAGGGGCACCTACAGAGAACGCTTTACCCCTGGATGTTGCCAGCTGACATTGTCTGGCTGACAGTACCTTGACGAGGGCAGCCCTGTGAGAGCGGACAGGATGGTGGGAGGTTGGTAGGAGATGGTCCTGCAAATACCCCAGAACTAAGCCATGTAGGGCTTTAAAGGTAAGTACCAGCACCTTGAAGCGGATCCGGAGGACCACTGGTAGCCAGTGCAGCTCGCGTAGGAGAGGTGTTACCCGGGAGTAATGGGGAGCTCCCGTAACCACCCGTGCGGCCGCATTCTGGACCAGCTGGAGCCTCCAGGTGCACCTCAAGGGCAGCCACATGTAGAGGGAGTTGCAGTAATCCAAACGAGAAGTAACCAGGGCATGAGTGACTGTGCGAAGGGCATCTCAGTCTAGGAAAGGGTGCAACTGGCACACCAGGCGAACCTGGGCGAAAGCCCCCCTGGTCACAGCTGTAAGATAGTCTTCCAAAGACAGCCGGGAATCCAGGAGGACACCTAAATTGCAGGACCTCTCGATGGGAGGAAGCACTTCCCCACCCCCCCATCGAAAGTGATGGAACTTCTAGAACACGAGACGCCGGCATCCATAGCCACTCAGTCTTGGAAGGGTTGAGTCTTAGCCTGTTCCTACCCATCCAGGCCCATACCGCCTCCAGGCAGCGGGACATCATGGAAAGGGCATCCCCGGGGTGGCCCGGGGTGGAGATATATAACTAATATCATCAGCATATTGATGATACCTCACCCCGAAACCACGAATGATCTCACCCAGCGGCTTCATATAGATGTTAAAGAGTAGGGGGGAGAGAAACGACCCCTGAGGCACTCCACAGGTTAGGGGCTTCGGGGCCGACCTCTGCCCCCCCCCCCTGCCCATACAAACTGCGAATGACTTGAGAGGTAGGAGAACCACTGTAAAACAGTGCCTCCTACCCCCAATCCCCCAAGTCGTTGCAGTAAGATACCATGGTCGATGGTATCGAAAGCTGCTGAGAGGTCAAGTAGGACCAGGATGGAGGAACAACCTCCATCTCGGGCACGCCAGAGATCATTCACCAGAGCGACCAATGCCGTTTCCGTGCTGTGCCCATGCCGGAACCCCGATTGGTATGGGTCTAGGAAATCCGTTTCCTCCAGGAACTGTGGGAGCTATTGTGCCACCACGGACTCAACAACCTTCGCTATAAAGTGAAGGTTGGAGACCGGCTGATAGTTATTAAGTGAGTCGGGATCCAGGGCCGGCTTCTTGAGGAGGGGTCGAACCACCACCTCCTTAAGGGAGGCGGGGACAATCCCCTCCCTCAAAGAAGTGTTGACAATAGCCTGGATCCAGTCTCCAGTCACCTCCTGGGCAGCCGAGACAAGCCTGGAGGGACACGGATCCAACAAACATGTGGAGGCACCCAGTCTACCCACAATCCTGTCCACTTCATCAATGGAAACATGGTCAAACTCAACCCAGATACTACTCTCAAGACGCCCCAGTCTCCTGGGTGGATTCTGCCCAGTCAGAGTCCAGACTGATCTGGATCTGAGCGATTTTATCTTGCAGAAACTGAACAAAATCCTCAGCTCTGCCCTGTAAGGGGTCTTCCCTCGCTCCCTGATTGAGGAGAGAGTGGGTCACTCTAAACAGGGTTGTTGGGTGATTTTCTGCAGATGCAATGAGAGCGGCGAAATGATCCCGCTTCTTCTTTGTTCTTCTTTGATGGTACTAGGGAATTACTGGTCTGAATTGTTTGCTTTCAGCATAACTAATTGCATCTATGCAGCTATCAAATAAAACACATTCTATTTTGCCCTTTCATAGAGCTCATCAAATTCTTGATCTATTGAGATCTGGAGGAAATAGCAAATAGCAAAAAGAGAAGGTGTAAGGACTGCCTCTCCTTCCAATTTAAGAAAGTAAAAACTCTTGAAACGTAGTATTTCAAAAGGAACCTTTTATTAAGCAGACGTGACAGCAATGGATTCAAAGCAGCATCTGAATACCCTTAGGCAAGACAAGGAGGATTAAAGCAGTAGAGACCCCTCCCTTTAGCCAGAATGCAGATTTTAGCCAATACACTAGTGTGAAGATGTTTTCTTTACCAGCTGCCCTGAGAATCAGATAAGCATGTATTCCCATTACTATCCTCCATTATCCTTTAAAGTGAAACAGCCCACATGGCTGTCATAAACATTCCCCAAAGTTAAGGGAATCTCAGGGCACTTTGGCTCCAGGATATAGGTTGTAAAATATCTGTTGACACAGGCAATGCTAATAAATTGAATCCAAGCCCACCTCCTTCTCTCAACTGAATGGCAGGATCACTTATAGGGATCTGATATGCTACCTTCCTTAGAACAAGAAAGGATCCACCTGGACTTCCGGTGGCTCCGCGAAACGCCGACAGAGCTCCTTTTAGGAGCTCCAGCCCCGTGACTCCATATAGCCGCTAGAACAGCGAAAATCAGCTGTTTAGCGGCTTACAAACTCTCCACCAGGGAAAAGGGGGAGAGAAGAGCAGAAGGGTCTGGGTAGAGCTCCCCTAGACCCCCAGGCTTTTTTTTTAAGCCTAGGGTTTGCAGGGTGAGAGCTCCCTGTAAGCCCTTCAGAGCTCCGGAGCCGGGACAAGTCTGCTTAAAAATAAGCAGACCGAAGTGTCGTGACCACACCAGAAAAGCAACTAGAAAGATTATAAAGAATTTGGATTTTGGATTTTGGATGCTGGATGCTGGCAGAGTTAATCCAGGAGACTAAAAATGCAGGTATTGTATATTAACTCCGTTTAAAAAGGGAAAGATGGCGCCTTAGGGCATGAAAATGAAACTTATAAGTGAAAGTCCTTGTTAACATCAGTAACATTGTTAAAGCTATCGGGTTATTCAAGAAAAAGATTTAAAGTGGAAGTGGATGACTGTGGTATTGATTTTAACTAACTTACATCCTTAATTTACGTAGAAATAATTGGAGTTAATGACCTGATAGCTGAATTAATACAAACATAAAGAGACAATTGAAAAATGGCTGAAATTAAAGATGGATTATATGAGTCAGCAAACTTACAAGTAGTGACTGTGAAGGACTTAAAAGATTTTTTAAAATCTTTTACTGTTGAGATCAGACAGATAATTAAAAGAACTATTCAAGATTTTAAATTGGGGAATAATAATGACCTGCTGGCTGGAAAAAAGGAAGAAATTAATGAGGATAATGTGCCTTTGGGGGATAAAAGAGACATTGTTGGGGCTAAAATGGAGGTTATTGAACCAAAAACAGAGGTTCTGGAAGAGGCTTCCATTCAATTAATTGAGAAACAGCAAGAAGACTCTTTACGGCAGGTTGATAAATATTTTGACAAGTTTTGGCTCTACAGACAGAATCAATATATAAGGAACGAACTGATGGACTACAAATGCAGGAAGAGTCGAAATGGGAGCTTCAAATTAAAGGAAACAACCCCAAGAAGAGAACAAATTCCAAAGACACACCAACTACAATTTCAAACCCAAATTTTTTTGAAAATAAAAGCAGGGGGAGGAGCAATGCTGAAGAAGGACTGGAAAAAATATAGAAAGAAAGAAAGACTGGTCATATTTTGGAGATTGTCTCATGATGTTAAAAGATTTAATTAAAGTTGGATAACTTTCTGAATTTTATTACAGTTTTAAAGTATTGAAGTTTAAAGGTGGATAACTTAAAATTTAATGGATAACTTTTTGAAAGTTTTGAAACTTATATTTTGGAGAATGTTCTGCTAATGTATTAAGAGATTTTAAAATGTTTAAAATAAGATTATGGGTTTTTTTTCTTTTATAAATGTGAAATATGATAAGAGAATTTATAAAAGGAAGGTTGAAGTATAATTTTTAAAAGGGGAGTTAACAAGTGTGAGAGAGTTTTGAATTCTGTAATAGCATATTTTAGCTTATGTTTGTTAAATGCTATATCCTGTTTTTGCTCTGGGAAGTCGGGGGGGATGGGGGAGGGGGGTTGGGTGGGGATAAAATGAAGTATGATAATATTGTGTAGTGTTTGGTTGTTTGAATATAAAAAATAAAAAACTTGTTATAAAAAAGAGAAAGGATCCACCTGTGAAAATATATAAACAAAAAAAAAATACATTATAGTATTTTAAAAAGGTTTGTTAGGGTATTGGGAGTGAAATTTTCTCAGTAAGGTAGGAGCCCTAACATGGTGTTTAGCGACCCGTTGATTTTGGGCTGAGGGTAAATGTTTCCAAGCAACTAAGTATTGGATTTTCCCTCTGTGGATCCTAGAGTCAAGGATTTCCTTGATTTCAAAGTGTTGTTCACCTTTAATCATGATGGGAACAGGTGGTGTAGATGCAGGTGGTCTGAGGGATGAGATTACTTCTCGCTTGAGTAAACTAATGTGAAATACTGGGTGGGCTTGCCTGAGTGTCTTTGGAAGGAGTAGTTCAACTGCTACTGGATTGATGACCCTAGTGATAGGGAAAGGTCCAATGAAATTTGGCCCTAGTGTCTTTGATGGCTGTAATGACTTCAGGAATTTTGTAGATAAATATACCCTATCTCCAACATGGAAAGGTTTGGGTTCCATCCTTTTCTTGTCAGCTTGAATTTTAAATTTCTCTAGCTTCCTTTAAGGCTAATCTAACCACTGGCCATGTGTTTTGCAAATTATCCATCCACTCCTTAAGTGAGGGGATGGTGTGTTCTTCTGTGGGTAGTTCAGGCATGAGACTGAAATCCTGGCCTGTCACTACCTTAAAAGGGTAAAATCAGTACTCAAGTGTACAGAGTTATTAAATTCAACTTCAGGAAAAGGAAAAAATTCGGTCCAGTTATCCTGTTGAAAATTAATAAAACATCTTAAATATTGTTCTAGCACTGAGTTCACTCTCTCAGAATTCCCGTTAATACACAGGTGATGAGAAGAGCTCAACCTCTGGGCAGTGCCAAGTAAGTTCAAAAATGCCCTCCAAAATTTGGAGGTGTATTGGACACCTCTGTCAGAGATGATCCTTTGTGGAGCTCCATGAAGTCAATAAATGTGTATTAGGAATAATTTGGCTAAACGTTTAGCAGTTGGGATCATTTGGCAAGGTATAAAATGTGCCTGTTTTGAAAACAGGTCTGTCCCAACTCAAATAACAGTATTTCCTGCACTGTCTGGCAGTTCTACAATAAAATCCATAGCAATCTCTCTCAATGGTGCTGAAGGCTCGGCTACTTTCTGTAAGAGTCCTGGGGTTTTCCCCTGATGTCTTTTTGCTGCTGCACAGATGGGGCAGCTAGCTACATAGCTTTCTATGTCCTTTTTTAGTGATGGCCACCAAAATTGTCTTTTAATTAGGTGTAAAATTTTCACAAAACCAAAATGTCCAGCTAATTTGGAGTCATGGCACCTTTCCATTAAGCATAGTCTTTGGCTGGTTGGAACATACAACTTCCCTCCCACCCATGCCAAGTCCTCTTTTATCAGACAGCTGAATTTGTGGTTCAAAAACCATTCATCGGTGGCCAATGCTAGTTTAAAAGTTTGGGTGGTGTCATTGTCTGTCAATGTTTCTTGTTTTGCCTGGGATCTGGTGATTACTTTAGTGGCCAGTTGGTTGTTTTTTACTATGGGTTTGATTACGTCTGACTTCACACTATTGTATTGTGGTTTTCTAGATAGTGCATCTACCAGAAAGTTCTTTTCCCCATGGAGGTATTTGAGAGTAAAATCAAACCGTTTAAAGTACTGAGCCCATCATACTTGTTTTGGAGAGAGTTTCCTTGGGGTCTTTAGGTCTTCTAAATTTTTATGATCAGTCCAGACTTCAAAAGGGGCCTTACTCCCCTCTACGAAGTGCCTCCAGGTTAAAAGTGCTCAACGAACTGCATAAGCCTCTTTGTCCCAAATGGCCCACCTTTGCTCAGTCTCATTCGACTTTTTTGGATGGGTAAGTGCATGGTTGTAGCTGGTCTTGCTCATTTTTCTGAAGCAGGACTGCTCCTATTGCCACATCACTGGCATCTACTTGTATGACAAATGGTTTGTCCATGTCCAGGTGTTTTAGAATTGGTTCTGCTGAAAACAGCCGTTTAAGTTTTTCAAATGCCGCCTGGCATTCCATTGTCCAGTTCAAAGGCTACTTCAGTTTAGGGTTGCCCTCCCCCTTCATTTTTAAGAGCTTGGTAATGGGGAGGGCAATCTGAGTGAAAGCAGGGATAAATTGGCGGTAAAAGTTGGCCAATCCCAGGAAGCTTTGTAACTGTTTACGTGTGCACGGTGGTTCCCAATTAAGTACAGCCTGCACTTTTTGAGGGTCCATTTCTACACCCTGGTGTGAATTGCAGTACCCCAAATAGTCAATTTTCTCTTGGTGGAATTCACATTTAGAAAGTTTAGCATAAAGTTTGGCAGAGTGGAGTTTCTTTAAGACAGTCCTGACTAGTTTTACATGCTTGGCTTTGGTCTCAGTATAGATTAAAATGTCAACCAGGTAGACCAGGACCCTCTTATACAAATGCTCATGTAGCACTTCATTTATTAATTACATAAACACCGCAGGGGTCCCTTGTAACCCAAAGGGGAGCACTTTGAATTGGTAGCACCCAAGAGGGGGGTGTTAAAAGCCATTTTCCACTCGTCCCCCTCCTTAATTCTGATATGGTAGTAAGCCTCCCTTAAGTCCAGATTTGAAAAAAAAAAAATTTAGCCAGGTGTACTAGCATATCTTTCATAAGGGGGAGGGGGTACATGTTCTCCACATTGATTGCATTTAAATTTCTAAAAACAACACAGAGATGTTTTGGGCCATCTTTTTTTCTCTAAATAACACTGGGGCTGCAATTTTTGGTTGGGCTGATTCCAGGGGTGAAATGCTCCCGATTCAGACCAGATCACCCGATCTGGTAGCGATGGCGGCGAGTGGTTCGAAGAACGGGTAGCAAAAATCCCGGCTACCCTCCCCCCCACCATGCCCAGCTGAGTCATGTAATCATCAGAGGCTTCTTCTTCTTCTTCTTTTTTTACTTTTAAAAGCATTCTTTCTTCAGCATTTTTTCTACAACTTCTTTGGCTGATCAAAAAATGCTTTTAAAAGGCTCTGACGATCCCAGCTGGGTTGCTTGATCGTCAGAGGCTTTTTTTTCTTTTAAAAGAAAAAAATATGCTTTTAAAAGAAAACAAAAGTCTCTGACAATCAGGCAACTCAGCTGGGATCATCGGAGCCTTTTAAAAGCCTTTTTTGTAGAAAAAATGCTTTTAAAAGTAAAAAAAAAAGTTGGCCATGCCCACCCAGTCACATTAACTCCCCCACCAAGCCATGCCCACAGAACTGGTAGTAACAAATTTTACATTTCACCACTGGCTGATTCGATGAAACGCCTTGCTAGGTTTTTCTCAATAAATGTTCTCAGTTCTTCCAGCTCCCTTGGCGACATGCTGTACATCTTGAGTTTTACGGAGTTTAGCGCTGGGTAAGATTTCTATCACACAGTCAGTGGTGTGCTGGGGGGGGGAGCTTGTCTGAGGCTTTTTCGCTAAAAACTTTAGCCAAATCTTTGTATTCTATGGGTATGCCCTCAGTTGTCGTGGCATGACCAGGCTTGGCTGTTTCTCGGTTCTCTGCCCCATCAGTTTCTTTATGTGGATTCTTGGGAAAAGTCACATGCATCTGCAATTTTATGATGCCTTGCTTCCAATTAATTTTGGGGTTCCATTTTTTTCAGCCATGCAAGACCCAAGACTAACGGCCATTCCATGCCAGGTACTGGCTCCCCCCCTTCTATTGACCCATCTAGTTGGCAGAAAGCGATGGGGGTTTTCAGCTTTCTGATGTTAGTCTCCAACTTCCCTACTAAGGTTGGGCTGATCAAACAGCGGGTGCACCCTGAGTCCACTAAAGTGGAGACATTTATCTCCCTGTCCCAGTTTCAGATAAATAGTCTTAAGGGGAGGGTAAGTGGTTTAATTGGTTTGCTTATCAGTGGTTCATCTTCTGGATCACTTCCGAATGAATGTGATTCCTCCTGCTGAGATGCCAGGGTTTCCTCCCCAAAGAAGGGGATGGAAATTCTATGATCTCCCTGCTCCTCAGGGGAATCTCCTTCCCGCGCTGGCCAGGTTTCGCAAGTTTCTCCTCCCCCCCCCCGGCAGGTGTTTCTGGGTGAGTGTTTGCAAATGACACTCTGCAGCTTGGTGCCCCTCTTTTCCACATTTGAAACAGGCTGAGGATTTCAGAGAAAATGTGGTTTGTGGTTTGAGGGGCTCTTGCTTCCATTGGGGTGGGGATTTCTTCCATACTTGCCCCACTCGGTACTGGTTTTTGGCCAAATCAATCTCAGCTTCTTCAGCGGTGATGTACCACTCATGTAGGTGATTCGGTGCACCTCGGCCACTCAGGCATTGTATAGATCATCACTCAACCCATCCTTGAAACAGCTCACCAAAATATCCTCTGGCCAGTTCACATGACACGCGAGGTCCCGGAATTCTTCAGTATACTCTGCTACTGGCCATCACCCCTGCTTCACCACCTTAATGCAGTCGTGTGCTTTGCAATCTGCGAGGGGGTCCTCAAACCATCATCACAGGGCCATCATGAAACAGTCGAAATCCTGCAGTTCTGGTGCATCGGAGTTATGCAGGGTCACCATCCATCTGGCAGCGGCACCCTCTAGGGCTAGGGTCACAACTCTCACTCGGGATCCTTGGGTTTGGAAATCACGCCTGTACTCTTGCAAGTAGGTGAGCACGTGTGGGGGCCAGTGTGCATGCTGCCTGGAGGGGAGGGTTTGCTAGGTCTTTTGCTGCTCCTGCTGTGCCATCTGCTCAATGGGTGGGCTCCAGAGGGGTGTGTGCCTCCCCTGGCCTCATCCGCAGCTGCTGCCCTTTTTGTGCTCCTTGGCTGTTGTCCTTGCTCCCCTCAGATATTGAGATTTTCCAAATTTCCATCACCAATTGGGTTATAGGCACACAACTTAGGCATCCTCCTGGATTCACGGTTGTCTCTGGAAGATCATGTTACAACCATGACCAGGGAGGCATTTGCCCAGATTCGTCTGGTGCACCAGTTGTACCCCTATCTGGACCGAGATGTCCTACACAAGGTCATTCATGCGCTGGTCACCTCCCGGATTGACTACTGCAACACTCTCTACATGGGGCTGCCACTGAAGACCACTCGGAGGCTTCAGCTGGTGCAGAATGCGGCTGCGCAGGTAGTGATGCGAGTGTCCTGACGCTCTCATGTTACACCCCTCCTGCGCGACCTGCATTGGTTACCGGTTGCCCTCCGTGTGAGATTCAAGGTGCTGGTGATTATCTATAAAGCCCTACATGGCTTAGGACCAGGGTATTTGGCGGACCTTCTGCGGCCAGCAACAGCTCCCCATCGCCCGGTGCGTTCCCACAGAGATGGCCTACTCGGGATGCCGTCGGCCAGACAGTGTCGGCTGGTGACCCCTAGGGAGTGGGCCTTCTGTGTGGGCACACCTACCCTCTGGAATCAGCTCTCCCTGGAGCTCCGAATAGCCCCTGACCTTCGCTCTTTCCACCACAAACTAAAAATGTGGCTATTTCGCCTGGCCGGCCTGGACTGATGGGGGTTTTTTAAATGGATTTAATTGATTTTAGGGATTTTATGTGTAACTTTTAACCCGGAGTTTTTGTTTTATTTTTCTGTTTATTGTTGTGAGCTGCCCTGAGTCCTCTTGGAGAAAGGGCGGCATATCAGTCAAATAAATAAATAAATAAATAAATAAATAAATAAATAAATAAATGCCTCTTCAGATGATCCTCCCTCAGTGGTGCTTCAGTTAGTTCTCCCTGGTCAGCGAGGGCTTCTAATTCCAATTTCTATCCCATTTTTCAGTTACTGCAGCTGAGGGTGACTCCTCTGGCTCTCTCATCCCAGCTTTCTTTCTTCCCAATGCCAATTGACTAGTGTGGCTTTTCGGGATTCTCCCGGGTTACCTCATTCTCTCCAATGGGGTGTATGAAACAGGCATCCGGCTGGGTGTTGGTTGATGTCCCCCCCTCCAGCATTCGGCTTCTCCCAGTTCCCTGCTTCATTCAGACATGGCTTGCAAGATCAGTAGAACAAAGATTGCTTCTCTGGGTTGACCATTTTGCAGACATTGCTTTCTGTAAGGATTGCCTCTCCTTCCAACTTAAGAAAGTAAAAACTCTTGAAATGTAGTATTTCAAAAGGAACCTTTTATTAAGCAGAAGTGACAGCAATGGATTCAAAGCAACATCTGAATATCCTTAGGCAAGACAAGGAGGATTAAAGCAGTAGAGACCCCTCCCTTTAGCCAGAATGCAGATTTTAGCCAATACAGGAACAGACTCAGACTCAACCCATCCAAGACTGAGTGGCTGTGGATGCCGGCATCTTGGGAACTAGAGGTACCATCTTTAGTGATAGGAGGGGAGACTCTTACCCCCTCCGCTAGGGTTCGCAATCTGGGTGTCCTCCTGGATTCTCGGCTGTCCATGGATGACCATCTGATGGCCGTAACCAGGGGGGCCTTCGCACAAGTACGTCTTGTGCGCCAGTTGCGCCCTTTCCTAGACCGAGATGCCCTCGCCATGGTCACCCATGCCCTTGTTACTTCTCGGTTGAATTACTGCAATGCCCTCTACACGGGGCTGCCCTTGGGATGCATCCGGGGGCTCCAGCTGGTCCAGAATGCAGCCACGCGGATAGTTACGGGAGTTCCTTGTTACTCCTATGCAACACCTCTCCTGCGCGAGCTGCACTGGCTGCCGGTTGCTCTCTGGGTCCGTTTCAAGGTGCTGATACTTACCTATAAAGCCCTACATGGCTTAGGCCCGGGGTACTTGCAGGACTATCTTCTGCCTTTCTCCCACCGTCCCGTACGCTCCCACAGACCAGGCCTCCTCAGGGTGCCATCGGCCAAACAATGTTGACTGGCAGCCCCCAGAGGGAGAGCATTCTCTGTCGGAGCGCCAACCCTCTGGAATGATTTGCCCACCGAACTTAAGATAGCCCCGGACCTCCTCTCCTTTCGCCACGAATTGAAGACGTGGCTCTTCCGTCAAATAACTTGATCTGCTAGGGGTTGCACAAACTATAATAATTTTAAATATGGTTTTTAGGGGTTTTTTAACTTGTTTTACTATTTTGTGATTTGTATTATTGATTGTTGTTGTAAGCTGCCTTGAGTCGTTCGGGAAATGGTGGCATATAAATCGCAAAATAAATAAATAAATAAATAAATAAATAAATAAATAAATAAATAAATAAATAAATCTAAAATCACACACACATATATATAATACATAACAACATTTAACTGGCAATATACTTATTTATAAACGAAAGTGGGAAGAAAGTGCTTGGTAAAGTTTGTTTTTCAGAGTTCCATTTGCAGTATTTGAATAATGCTTTGAGATGCTCAACAGGATTAATGAAGTAGTTAATGGAATTAGAACAACCTGGTAACACAGGATTAGCTTTAGCCAAAAACACATATGCTTAGATGGTAAATTACAATGTTTATGTTACAGTCTGAGTATACAACTTATTCAAATACTAATTTCCCCTTTTCCCAGCTGTAAATACATCCTTGCCTAACACAGCCAGCTTGATGCTGTGCTCACCTTGCAAAACTCACGTGGCAGTTACACGGAAAACAAAGATTACTGATCAGCAAAGAACATAATCAGGTAGATTGACACTGTGCATGAAGCAACCATTTCCTTGGAACAGTTGGGCTGACACAAAAATTTTAAGGACAAAGTAGTATCACTGGATACAACAGCAACAATGAATTTAGGCAGCTATAAGATTGTGCTATTTTCTCTGTATTGAAAATTGTACCGAGCATATATGTGGAGACATTGTCTTTTACTATGTTAGAGAAGAACCAGCTGGAAAGTTAAAAGAAAAACTTTTCATGGAAGTAGCAAGAAATGTATGCTGATACCTTTGGTAAGTTTTAGAAAAGCATAAAATATTGAAAATAAAGATAATGCATTGAAAAAGTACTAATGTTTTAACAGAATCATTGCCTAATTTGGTCAGTTTGAATCATCTTCAGATATGTTTGTATGTCTGCTATGTTTTGATCTTAAAAGGTAGTACTTTAACAACTTTTAAAGGATAGCAAGGATATTGCAGGCAATTGCTGCTTGAATATATTGACAATGAAAGTACTCTTTCTTAGTTTCGCTGCATAATTTTAATATTACTATTTAAGGAAAGTAATATTACAATAATTTAGATTAGTCATTGAGTTTTCATGAATTTAATCTGTGTAATTTTCATGAATTTAACTTTTGTGGGATTTTCTGAAATAATAGTTTGTAGTATAGATATATTTGGATAAGTATTTCTGTATACTATGGAAATGGTTACTAACAGTGAGACTGCCTTAAGATGAAATAAATACTCATTTCATAATATAAGTATATTACTATTCACATTTACTTAGCTTTAAATTCTATACTTGTTTTCAAATATATATATGTAAAGTCTTGGCTGTAAGAGATTTGTTGATAATGATTAGAAAACTGGGTCACAAAGTTAAATATCTTCATGTGCTTTAGTAGGACATAGATTTTTTTAAATAAAGAAAAGCTTTCTATGAATTAGCCTGATTAAGTTTCTCATTCATATAATCCAGTCCTTTTACAATAGCAGGCACAACTAACATAATTGTTATATATATTATATATGTAATATAGGACAATTATTCAAATATTTTCAAAGGGGATAATGTCTTAGTATGTATTCTACATAAGTAGCATAATATTTAGTAATTAGTTCAATAGTATATCCCTTCTCTTGAGGAAAAATGGAAATGTTTAGCCTAATTTTTAATTTAATTTTAATTTTAAATACTACACTTTTTAAGTGTAGTATGTTGGATTGTGCATGTATGTTACAATTTTCTGAAATTTTTTTCAGAAGTCTGAAATAATTGAAGAATACATATGTTACATTTTTGTGATAAATATCCATATTTTCAATATTAATATTTTATTTTACTTCTAAAGTTCTTTGTTTCTCATGGCTTTCTTTATAATTCTTTGAAAAAGTAGGGCTGACAATGGTTTCTGAGTTTATATACAGAACACAATACTGGTTGCTGTAATAGCTGGATTTCATTTCTGCCTTCCACTAGTTAAAGTAATTTTTAGGTCAAACATAATAGTGATTAAACTTTAGTTATTTGGGTTCCTGACAGAAAGTGTGTCTTTAACTGAAAATGTATAATATACACAGGATCCTCATGCCTCATCCATTGCCAATGATATAGTATATATACTTATTTATACAAAACAAGGGTTATACTGGCCACTCTACACATATAGTATCATTTAGTGACCTCAAATGGGACTGACAACTCCATTGCTAAATACTGCAGTCACTAGGTGAAACATCATTTGACTGAAAAAGGCTTATGACCTCATTTCTCCTTTGGTTGCTCAGCAAGTCTTTGTGGTTGCTACATGAGATGATTATGATTTACTATTTTACCTTTACCTCCTCTATTAACTTTGCCTGTCACAGATCAGTTGCAAAGCACCTGAAGGGCAATCACATGGCTGCAGGATCCTGTGATGGCTGTAAACAGGAGGATTGGTCACAAAACTACTTTTTTTTTTTACAGATATAGCTTCAAACAGTGGCTAAATAAGTTTGTAAGTTAGCAAGGCCTACCTATTTCCATATGCAGATCTTTTGATTGTTTTGAATGGCTATATGTTTATAAGTTATATATACAAATTGGTGATAAGTGCATATTACATTCCATTGAACGGTAATAGTAAAACAGATATGATTTCTTGTTGAAAAGTATGCAACATTTTGAATAGGGAGTACTGAAGAAATAAGCAATTTGAAAACCCCCAAATTAATGAAAATTGTAACTATAATATGTAACTATAATATAATAAGCCTACTTTACATGTTGCAAAGGAATAAACATAACTGTAAAACCATTGAATTGATTGTTTATGATGAAAATCAGAGAAGGTTCAAGATGAGAGGTATGAATGTGGAACGTATAATTTTCTAAATTGAGGGTTGTATCTTTGATGTAAAAATGGAAGAACTTGCAGGAAGAGAAAGCATGTCCCAATAGTATGAACGGACACTTATTGTAAGGGAACAGGATGTGGAAGCTTCTTGGAAGAGAATAAAAATAATTATCTGGCGTGCCACAGAATTGTATAGAATTATTAATAATGGGAAATATGAAGGTAGAATGATGAAGTAAAAGAGTCTTTAAGGTGAAAAAAAAACATGGTTACCACACAAAATAAAGATAGGTAGAAACAAAAAGAGAATGATAATAGAGGTACTGTATAAAAATGAAGAGCTATTTTTAAACAAATAAAACATTTGGAAAATGCACTGTATTTAGAAATACGTAAAAAAAAAAACTAAACAAAAAACCTGCAACAGAATTAATGAAATTCAGAATTAAAGGAATGAAAAAAATTGGAATGAAAATTTAATTATAGAATGCTGTTGAAAGTATTCTGAAAATTTTCATGGGAATCAAATTTATAGGTTTAAAAGTAGAAAAGAAATCAATGCTATAAATGTTAATATTTAAGGAAAAAATGATGAAAATGAAGTAATAAAGGCTGTATTAATGTTTGAGAATGCTAAGGCTGTTCAATAAAATCAGAGAAATACTAAATATGATTTATTATGGTTGGTTGTAAAGTCAGCCAGATGTTTAGATTGGATCTGGCATTTTTATCCATCTATTGAGTCTCAAGGACTTAGAATAGGCAGATGTGGTTGTTTGATGTGTTAAAAATATTCTCTCAGGAGAATATTTTACATTTGATCGATTTTGTTTAAATAATGCTCCAATTGTTTGAGGTTTGCCCCAAGGAACCTATTGGTACTCCTTTGATTTCTTTTGGCAAAATGTTCTATTTCTACATGCAGGTCTTTGTATTTTGTGATTTTCTCCAGTTCTTTCTCATTCATTCATTCATTCATTCATTCATTCATTCATTCATTCGTTAGATTTATATGCCGCCCTTCCCCAGAGACTCAGGGCAGCTTAAATGCTTTTAAGCAATAGCCTTCATACTTTTGTATATACCTGCTTAGTAGGGCTTTTAGCCCCCCCAAGCTGTGTTCTATTTTATACAAAGTCACCTTATTGCCTCCACAAACCGGGTCCTCATTTTACCTACCTCGGAAGGATGGAAGGCTGAGTCAACCTTGAGCCTGGTGAGAATTGAACTCACAGTAATTGCAGGCAGCTGGCAGCTAAATACTACTTTAACAGTAATTTAGTCCACTGCACCACCAAGCTCCTAACCCTGGTTTTCTTCTGCTGTCCCCAGATACAGTCATGTCCACTATCCATATTTTTCTTTCTTTCTTATTGACAGTCATTAAGTCTGTAGCAGGTACTTGTGTGTTTGAATTTAAAGTCCCTTAGCTTCTTCATTTTCTAATTTAGGATTTTTACCTGTTCTTTCTTGCAAGCAAGTGGCATTACTTGCAGAGCTTCCAATGAATCATTTTTACTATTTTATCATGCTGTTGTTTGCAAACAGCCTATGTGACCTTCTTGCAGTGGCTAACTAGGTGGTCCACTGTATTTTTACAGAGGTGACATTTGCTATCTGCTGCTGTCTTCTCAATTCTGGTTTTGTATGCATTTGTTTTTAAGGCTTGGATGCAGTGAGAATTAGCTGCTCTGTCTATTTCTTCAGCTTTTCTTCTCTTAGCCATTGCCTTCTTGTCTGCTTTGCCTACTTTTTTTAAAAAAAATACTGCCCATGTGATCCTTTGCTTGGCCATGTCTCTTTTTTATTCTTTATTTGGTCTTGTAAATTTAGTGTCTTCAATATTCAGTAAGCCTTCATGCTGTACTAGTTTCAGGGCATCTTCTTCGCTCTCCTTCGATTATTCTTCTAATGCCCTTCCTTCTTCTTCTTCTTCAACTGTCTGGTGTATTTGCATCATTTGATACCTACCTATGCTTCTTGGTAAGTAGAAGTCTGAAGTAAGTAAAGTTGGTCAGTGTCAGTGGATGAAAGGCATGATTCATTGTCATTATTGTATTTTATTGCTTGTCGTTTTTCTTATCAAGGCTGCTTGAGTCAATTCCACTATTCCAGCTGCGTATTTAATTACTGGAAGTGCCTAAGTGTAACTGCCTTGATGGTATTTTCTCCTCTGAGTTTGGACTTTAAGATCTTTTTCACTCTCATAATGCATTCACTTCTAACCTTCTTCTTCATATTGGTTTTATGTTGTCGGCATAAAAGAAACCCAGTATTTGCACTGATCATCTTCATCTAGATTCTTCATATTATTTCCATAGGACATCTTTCTTCAGTTTTCACTATTTTTCCCCTGTCCAAGTTATTATTAGGGGATAAGTCTAATAATTTTAGGATCATTTTCTACTTTCAAAATCATTCTAATATGAACCGAGGTGGTGCAGTGATTAAGTGCAGTACTGCAGCTACTTCAGCTAACTGCTAGTTCAGCAGATCAGCAGATCAAATCTCACCGGCTCAAGGTTGACTCAGCCTTCCATCTTTCCGAGGTGGGTAAAATGAGGACCCAGATTGTTGAGGGCAATATGCTAATGCTAATGCAATATGCTAATATGCAATATGCTATATGCTAACTTTGTAAACCACTTAGAGAGGGCTGTAAAGCACTATGAAGCGGTATAGAAGTCTAAATAAATAAATAAATAAATAAATAAATAAATAAATAAATAAATAAATAAACAAACAAACAAACCTCATAGAATGTTAAGGAACAACCTCCGTTTTCAAATAACATATTTTATATTTAGGATAAAAACCTTTTAGAGAGTACTACGTTCTGTAACACCATGACTTTTGAATTAATGTAGGGCCCTGTAACAATTGAAAGGCTATCATGAAACAGCGACTTCTGGGAAAGCTGTTACCTTAAAGCAATGCCCTTGTATCTGGTAAATAAAACACCTTATAGTAAAAATACATCTGCTGGGCAGAATGCTTGTTTCAGGAATATATACATTGCCAAACCACCAACAAACCACAGGTACAAATAGACACTACCAGATCAGAGTTATGTGTAACCATATACCACCCAAAGCACACTGCTGGCTTATATTCAAGTGATCATCCACTAGGACTCCAAGGTCCCTCTCACAGTTACTGTTTTTGAGCCAGGTCTTTGTTGCCTAGTTGCGTATAGTCTCTCTCAATATTGTAAGTCTTTCTCAATATTGTACTCAGGTTTTTTGTTGTGTCATTCATCCCAATGTGAAGGAGGAGGAAAGGATAATAATCTGTAGACCTAATTATTTTGGTTAAATTCTCAGCCACATTTTTGATTTTTGTTCCAGGGAGGCAACATATCTCCCTAGATTGTATGTCCTGTCTGCAAATGGCTGGTTCTGTTCCTTTGAGAATAGAATCTCCTATCACCAACACTCGCCTTCCTTTTTTGGGGGTGCTTTTCTGTTTATCTCAGGTGTGTTTGTTGATATGACTTTTTAAGGGATTTTTGATAATGTGCCTTTTCTAGGTGCCTGTATTTTTTCTTGGAGGGGGAGGTTGTGGATTTGTGTATTTACATCTAGGGGGAGATATCAGTTGCTCAGTTTTAATGGGGCTGCCTCTGGTTGGGTTAGGTTGGGCTGTAGGGGTTTGTTAGATGTATACTGCTTCTTTCCTTGATTATTGTGTTTTCTTCTATGTGTGACATCCCTTGTCCAAGGGTTTATCAGCAGGATCAAATTCTCTGGGAGTTATTTATTCATTATTTGGTTCAATTTGGGTATACCTTTTTGCATAGGTTGAAGTTTGACTTGAGTTGCCCCTAAATCCCTTACTTTTTTCTCTAGTAGTTCACATAGTTTACATTTAATACATATATCAGTTGGGTGTTCTTTGGGCATAAGCAGTGGTGGGATTCTGCCGGTTCTAGGCGGTTCAGCCGAACCGTTTGTTAAATTGCTGACTCACCCCGCCCCTTACCCCGCCCCCCCGCACCACTATTTATTGCCAATAAATAGGGGCGGGTGAGCCAGCAATTTAACAAAAGGTTCGGTGTTTTTTTGTAATTTTATTGGCCCGCGGAGCTTCGGCATAGGCTAATTAGCCGGTTGATTAGATTGGCCTCCCGACTCTTGGCTGATTTGCTCTCAGCTGTTTTGCGCAGGGCCTTGTTACAAAGAGCTAAATTGCTGGAGCAGATTTTTTTTTCTCCTTGTGCAATTCAAGCTGAAAACGAAACCAAAAGTAAAGCAGGTTGTTGGCTTTGCTGTTTGCTGCAACGTTGGAAAATTAGGCAGAGGCAGATTTCTTTTCTTTTTCCTCACCAAAAAAGGTAGGTGCAAACAATAGGGAAAAAGAGGAGAGTTCAAGATTTTAAAACACAAAAGAAAAAAAGCTCTATTTAACTAGGGAATTGTAATAATTGAGATACTATTAATTGTATATTGTGTTGAAAGCAAAAATGGTTAAGTTGTAGTTTGGAGGAATATATGGGGGAAATTATTTGGTTTATTATTAGTAGTAAATATAATTAATTGATTTGTAAGAAATTGGATTGCATGGAAATAATTGGAATATTACGCCTGGAGAGTAGTTGGAGGACCAGCCGCTCCGAATCTGACCGAACACTGGTGAGGTCTCATATTAAGACCTACCTAGTGGCGATAAAAGCGGCGAAAACGAGCTATTTTGCCGCTCTTATCGCGTCATCAGATAATCGCCCAGCTGCCCTGTTTAGGGTGACCCGCTCCCTCCTTCATCTGGAGGTGCGGGATGACCCCTTGCAGGGCCGTGCTGAGGATTTTGTGCAGTATCTGTATGACAAAATCGCTCAGATTCGGGAAGGGCTGGCCTCTGACTGGGTATGTCCGGACGGGATGACTGAGGCAGGTCTTGAGAGTGTTACCTGGGGGGAGTTCGATCCTGTGGCTCCCGAGGACATGGACAGGGTCCTGGGACGGCTGAACGCGACCATATGTTTATTGGACCCGTGTCCCTCCTGGTTGGTACTGGCTTCCAGGGAGGTGACACGAGGCTGGCTCCAGAAGATTGTTAACGCTTCTTTGAGTGAGGGGGTCCTGCCGGCCGCTTTGAAAGAAGCAGTTGTGAGGCCCCTCCTCAAGAAGCCCTCTCTGGATCCGGCTGTTTTGGCTAACTATCGTCCAGTCTCCAACCTTCGCTTCATTGCGAAGGTTGTTGAGAGTGTGGTGGCGCAACAGCTTCCCCGGTACCTGGATGAAGCTGTCTATCTAGACCCGCTCCAATCCGGCTTCCAGCCTGGGTACAGCACTGAAACGGCATTGGTCGCATTGATGGATGATCTCTGGAGGGCCCGGGATAGGGGTTGTTCCTCTATCCTGGTCCTGTTAGACCTCTCAGCAGCTTTTGATACCATCGACCATGGTATCATGTTGCACCGGTTGGCGGGGTTGGGGGTGGGAGGCACCGTGCTGCGGTGGTTCTCCTCCTACCTCTCTGACCGGTCGCAATCTGTGTTGACAGGGGGGCAACGGTCGACCCCGAGGCACCTTGCTTATGGGGTGCCACAAGGGTCGGTCCTTTCGCCCCTTCTGTTCAACATTTATGTAAAGCCGCTGGGTGAGATCATCCGTGGCTTTGGGGTGGAGTTCCATCAGTACGCTGATGACACCCAGCTGTACATCTCCACCCCAGGCCACCCCAATGATGCCCTTGAAGTGATGTCCCAGTGTCTGGAGGCCGTGCGGGCCTGGATGGGGAGAAACAGGCTCCGACTCAACCCCTCCAAGACCGAGTGGCTGTGGCTTCCGGCGTCCCGATATAGCCAGCTGATGCCATCGCTGGCTATTGGGGGTGAATCACTCGCCCCCACGGAGAGGGCTCGTAACTTGGGCGTCCTCCTGGACGCATGACTGTCTTTGGAAGATCATTTGACGGCCGTGGCCAGGGGGGCTTTTTATCAGGTTCGCCTGATACGCCAGTTACGCCCCTTTCTAGATCGGGACTCCCTACACACAGTCACTCAAGCACTCGTCACTTCCCGCCTGGACTACTGTAACGCTCTCTACATGGGGCTCCCCCTGGGGTGCACCCGGAGGCTCCAGCTGGTCCAGAACGCGGCCGCACGGGGGATTATGGGGGCAATGAGGCGCTCCCATGTGACACCTCTCCTGCACGAGCTGCACTGGCTCCCGGTGGTCTTCTGGGTGCGCTTCAAGGTGTTGGTGACCACCTTTAAAGCGCTCCATGGCTTAGGGCCAGGGTATTTATGAGACCGCCTTCTGCCACCAATAGCCTCCCACCGGCCAGTACGCTCACACAGAGTGGGCCTCCTCAGGGTGCCGTCCGCCAGACAATGTCGGCTGGCGACCCCCAGGGGGAGAGCCTTCTCTGTGGCGGCGCCCACCCTTTGGAACAACCTCCCCCCAGAGTAACGTACAATAACAGACCTCCGGATTTTTCGTCGGGCCCTGAAAACCCATTTATTCCAACTAGCTGGGCTGGCTTGAGTCAAATTTTTAAACTATTTTAAATTGGAATTGTTTTTAATTATGGCCAAATTATTTAATTATTTTAATCAGTTTTTAATTTTTCTATGTCTGGTTTTACTTTGGCTGTGCACCGCCCTGAGTCCTATATTGGATAAGGGCGGTATAGAAATTAAAACAAATAAATAAATAAATAAATATTGATTAATATACAAAAAGATAGTTATATAACTAATTGATTTATATTAAAATGTTGAATTTATATTAAACAACTGTAATATTACATAATTAATCAATGTGAGGATGGATATAAAAATAGATGACAATGGGAAGGGGTATAATATAGAATAGAAGGGAAAAATTGAATTTGATTAAGATTAGAGATGAGGATGATTAGGATGAGATTGGTTTTTTTAAAAAATAGATAAGGAATAAATATGGCAAAAAGGAAATATAGAAATTGTAAATTTAATTGAAATGACTAAACACTGTTTAAATTTGTGAACCAGCCAAATACTCTGTTCAAAGAAAATAAATTGTATGTTTGTATGTGTATTTCTAATTATTGCTATTTATTCATATTTGTTCTCTTTTATTCTTTAAAGTTTAACAATTCATTCTTTATCTTAATATCTTTATATTTGTTTGGGTTGCCTTTCTTGCATTTCATCTTTTTTACTGTACAGCAATCTTTCTCCTCAAACTTACCACCTCTCTCTTTTCTTTCCTTCTTACTTTCTCCCCCACCCTTCTTCTCCTCCCTACTTCCTCTTCCTTTCTCCTTCTCCTCCTCTCTTCCTCCCTCTCTTATCTTCACTCCTACTCTAATTTCCCTTCCCTTCCTTCCTCCCTTCTCTTCCTTCCCTCTCTCTCCTTCTTTCTTCCATCTCTCTTCTCCTTCCTTCATCCCTCTCTATTGCTGTATCCTTTTGTGCATATTGATTACTCAGATGGCTGAAAAAGTTATTTTTGACTGGTCCTCGCACTTTTGACCACTCCTTGAACTTACGACTGTCCTCACATTTTATGTTTTGCGCCCTATCTTATCACCATGGTGAAGAGAAGTAATGGTGAAATGACTGACACAGTTGTTAAGAATGCCGCAACGGGCATAAATGTGAGGATGGTCATAAGTGCGAGGACCAGTCAGAAATGACTTTTTTCAGCCCTCTGAGTAGTCCCTATGCACATAGCCACGCCCACCCAGTCACATGACCAGCTAGCCACGCCCACCCAGTCACATGACCACCAACCCACCCACCCCCAACTAAGCCACGCCCACAGAACCGGTTGTTAAAAAAATTGAATCCCACCACTGGGCATAAGTACATACAGGGAACATATATTACATACTACAGTAGTGTCAGTTACTTGTTCCATGAGTTTGTTTCTTTTTTTCTGGTTCTTTTAAAGGTAAAAAAATTGTTTCTTTCTCTTTTTTCTATCCTTTCTTCTGCCTTTTTCTGCTCATTTTTCTACCTTGTTATTTATTTAACTTGCTTACTGTTATATTGGTTTTATTTATCCTTTTCCCTCCTATATTTTTAAAAGTTTTTGAGCTCAAATTCCTCCCTACCTTATTATTTAAGATTTGCTTTATTTATTTGATTGATCTTTATTAATCATGTTCTTCCTTGATTTCTAACGTTGTTCTTATTATTTGCCTATTTATTTATCTTTTATTTTCTGTCCTGTATTTATTTTTAATTCTCAACTGGGGTCTTTGCTCCCTGCCTCTTGATACTTCTGGCTTAATTTGTTGCCTTCACTTCCATTGTTCGTTGCTCCGGCCTCTTGTCGTTTTCTCTGCCAGCTTCATTCTGTCTGTCAGTGCTCAGGTTTTTTCAGCCTTGTCTCTGCTCTGGTCATCTCTCACTTTTTTTTTTAAATATTTTTTTTATTGTAATTTTTTCTTTTCCAAAACGGTAATACATGTTCAAACAGACAGTGTCATTAATTATAGAAATTGGATTAACAGTTCATATAACCATGACATTATATACATATAGTATATAAATACCTCTTCAACTTCCGTATAAATATTACCTATTTTTATTTCTGTTATCTATCCACCTATACAATTTTTCCCACACTGCATAGTATTCTGAATTGTCTTTTTCTCTTAATTCTAAGGTTAATTTGTTCATTTCGGTACATTCAAATACTTTTTGAATAATCAATCCCTCTGGTGGTAAATTATGTTCTTTCCAATATTCCGCGAATGTGATTCTTGCTGCAATAAGTATATATAGAATCAAGTATCTTATTTCTTTGTCATATTTGTTTTTTAGTATACCCAGGAGAAATGTATCTGGAATCAACTCAATTTTGCAGTTTGTTAGGTCTTGTAACCAGTGTTGTATTTTGGTCCAATACTTCTTCGCTTTGGAGCATGTCCACCAGGCATGAAAGAAGGTATCTTGATGATAATTGCATTTCCAGCATTTGGGACTTAGATTTGGATATATTTTAGCCAGTCTTGCTGGTGCTAGATGCCAACGATAGAGCATTTTATATTGATTTTCTTTATAGGCCGCCACTTTTGTTAACGTATAATTTTTATTCCAAATCATTTCCCACTCATCCAAATTTATATTGTGCCCTATATTTTTGGCCCATGCAATCATCGGTTCTTTTACCACCTCCTCTGTTCTATCAAATTCTAGTAAATAGATATATAATTTAGATATTAGTTTTTTTTCCGGGCCTGTCAGCAGTTTGTCTAATTGGTTTTGTTCCCTATCAATACCATAATCTTCCATGTTTTTCTTATATCTGGATTGTATTTGTAAATATGGCCACCGATCAATGTGCATTCCCTGTTTTTTTATACCTGGTTACTTTTAAGTCTTCTTTTTTTTTTAATTGAAAAGTTTTACAAAAAAAGAAATACAAAAATTTCCCCCCCATGTTCCCCCCACCCTTTCCCCCCCCTTCATCCCACCCTCCCCCCCAACTTCCCAGAGCAAAATACAAGGTATTTCATTTAATCAAACATAAACTAGATTAATCTACTTATCCTCAAAGTACTGCCTCCCCCACTGAAACCTTAACTCCACTACAGATAACCAAATACTTCTAATACTAACATTCATTCATAAGCTATTTGATATTTTCTTGTCTGATACTTATTTTGAATATAATCAATCCATCTTCTCCATTCCGATACGTATCTTTCTTGCGTGTGGTCCTTCAGATACGCCGAGATTTTTGCCATTTCTGCTAGGTTTGTTACTTTCAATATCAACTCTTCAATAGTAGGCAAAGAGTCCTTCTTCCAATATTGAGCTACCAGCAGCCTAGCTGCTGATATCAAGTTCAAAATCAATTTAGTCTCTGAAAGTGTACAATCCATAATTATACCCAATAGAAACAATTGAGGAGTAAATTTCAACCTTCTTTTCAAAATGTTCTGCATCACCCACCAAATTTTTATCCAAAATGCCTTGATTTTCTTACAGGTCCACCATATATGATAATAGGTTGCATCATTACATTCACATCTCCAACATTTAGCTTGCAAATTCGAATACATACATGATAATTTTTTAGGATCTAAGTGCCATCTATAAAACATTTTATAAAAGTTCTCTCTCAGATTTTGTGCTTGCATAAATTTAACATTTCTGACCCAAATCTTTTCCCACGTTTCCATCATCACTGGTTCCTGAAAGTTTTGTGCCCATTTTATCATACAATCCTTAACTAATTCTGTTTCTGAGTCTATTTCCAGCAATGAATTATACAACCTTTTAATATGCATCTGACTTTGATCTCTAATCTGTTTCACCAAATTTTCCTCATTTTGCATAACCCCAATTTTTTGATCCTCCCTCCATCTAGCTTGAAGCTGACCATACTGAAACCAAGTATAAATTATCCCTTCTTCTTTTAATTCATCTAGAGATTTCAGTTGCAACTTACCCCTTTCCAAAAGAAGAATCTCTCTATAAGTAATCACCTCTATTTTTTGCCAGATTTGTACCTGAAGCTTTGAACAAAGAAAGAACTCTGATACAATGGTTTTTATAGATTTCTAAGACAAAGGATTCAGTGAGATCATACATTTTCCATATATGGTTAATCATGAGATCATACATCTGATTTTCCTTCTATGGTTACATTCACTGTTAATAAGTTCATCTAATTACTTAAAGCATTAATCTTAGTTTACAAAATTATCTTAGCCACACAACTTTTCTTAAGTGCTCAGAGTCGCTAATGGGAGAGTTACTACTGTCCTTGGGTAAATTCATTGGATTAAGTAACTCTTTGTAACATATAGGTCTTTGTGTCATTCACAGTCAGGTCACTCAGATGTTTTTCCATATAGCAGTCCTTTCCGTGACATCTAGGTATCAGAAGATATATTACCACTTAAAGGGGTTTAACTGTTTGTTAATGTAATTTCCAACAAGCACTTTCCTCTCTTATAATAATGTGAATAGATAGGGTCTCTCAGAGTTCATGTATCCAAGCACGTTTTCCCCTTATAATAATGTGAATAGAGAGGGTCCCCCAGAGCCCATATATCTGACTCTGTATGATTCCTATTTTATTCACATTATTTCTTTTATCTACATTATTCTTTATTTGCTATTTACCTCAAAACCACCTCTACTTCTGCTATTTTGAAGCGATTGTAATTTTATCCTTGCCTTTTTTCCCGACCAGACGAACTTAGTAGTCATTTTGTTGAGTTCTGTGAAAAAATTTTTGTCTAATGGGATGGGTATCGTTTGGAATATGTATAGTAGTTTAGGTAGAATGTTCATCTTAATCGACGCTATCCTACCTAAAAGCGATATTTGTAACTTCTCCCACTTTCCAGATCTCTCTTTATTTGATGAACCAAAGCCACATATTTATCCTCTTTTAGGGATGAGCATTTCCCTGTTAACCATATCCCTAGGTATTTGATTTTTTTAACAATTTGCAAGTCCATTTCCTTTTCTAGTTCTTTTTTTCTGAATTAATGTTAAGTTTTTAACTAGCATTTTGGTTTTCCCCTTATTGATTTTGAGTCCTGATACTTCCCCATACTTTCCTATTTCTTGTAATAAAACTGGGCCCGATTGCAAAGGTTCCTCAATGATAAAAACCACATTGTCTGCAAAGGCCTGTGCGTTGTATTCTTTCCTTTTAATTTTTTTTAAAATTTATTTATTTATTTATTTATTTATTTAATTTGACTTATATGCCGCCCTATCTCCACAGGACTCAGGGCGGCTCACAACAATAAACAAAACAAACAGACCGTTAAAAACAAAGTCCATGATAAAATTGACAAAAAATCCAATAAAACCCCATTAAGTTCTATTAAAAACTCCATCAGTCTAGGGCGGCTAGATGAAATAGCCATGTTTTCAGCCCATGGATCAAGGTATTCTGTTTCTTCCAGGGCCAACAGGAACTGCCGTGCCACCACTCTCTCAACAACCTTTGCAATAAAGCAAAGGTTGGAGACAGGACGAAAGTTGTTCAAAATGGCTGAATACAAGGCAGGTTTCTTGAAGAGGGGCCTCACCACCGCCTCCTTCAAGGCGGCGGGGAAGCTACCCTCACCCAAGGATGCAGTAGTCACTGCCTGGATCCAGTCACGCGTAACCTCCCGGGCTGCATAAACAAGCCAGGAGGGACACGGGTCCAGCAAACATGAGGTAGCACTCAGCTTCCCCATGATCCTGTCCACTTCCTCAGGGGTCACAGGATCGAACTCCCAGATGACAAGACCCGTCATCTCCCCCCCCCTCCGACCCTGCCCAGTCAGAGTCCAGACCATCCCAAATCTGAGCGAACTTGTCCAGCAGATGCTGACTATACTACTTGGTCCACCCCTGCAAAGGGTCATCCCCCACTCCCCGATTCATAAGGGAGCGTGTCACCCTAAACAGGGCGGCCGGGCGATTATCTGTGGATGCGATGAGGGCAGAGAAGTAAGAACACTTCGCTGCCTCCATCTCCACTAGGTAAGACTGTGTAAAGGATCTTAACTGTGCACGGTCAGATTCGGAACGGCTGGACCTCCAACAACTCTCTAGGCCTCTCCTCTGCTGCTTCATCTCCTGGAGCTCCTCAGTAAACCAAGGGGCCAACCGTGATCTGTGCCGGGTCATAGGCCGCAAAGGCACGACATGGTCGAGGGCCCCGGAGGCCGCCCATTCCCAGGCATCCATCAGAGCCTCGACCGGGGCGTGGGAAAGAGAGATAGGTATCGGCCCAAGCTCCATCTGGAACCGCTCAGGGTCCATCAGGCGCCTGGGGCGGAACCAGGTGGTCAGTCCCGCATCCCAGTGGCAGGGGGTGGCATAGTGGAAGCCCATCCAGAGGAGATAGTGATCAGTCCATGACAGGAGGTAAATGACTGGCATTCCCCCACCGAGATTCGCACGCCACTGTTCCGAGATAAAAACAAGATCGGGCGTGTGTCCTCCCACATGGGTCGGGCCCTGAATTATCTGAGTCAGGTCCATGGCTGCAATGGAAGCCATGAACTCCCTGGCTGCTTCCGACGCCCCACCCAGAGAAGGCAGATTGAAGTCCCCCAGCACAATAAGTCTGGGAAACTCAACCACCAGCCCCGATAGGATGTCGAGCAGCCCGGGCAGGACCGTTGATATGCAGCTGGGCAATAGGTACGTAATCAACATGCCTAACTGCCCTTGCGGGCCCCATCTCATGAGGAGGGACTCACACTCATCTCTCTGCGGAACAGGGACCTCCCGCGGAACCTGGGCCTCCCTAATAACAACTGTCAACCCCCCACCCCTACCCTGGGCTCTCGGCTGGTGTAGCACCTGAAAACCTGGCGGGCAAAGTTCAGCCAGAGGGACACCTCCCTCCGAGCCCAGCCAGGTTTCCATAATGCAAGCCAGGTCTGCATTTTCCTCCTCAATCAATTCATAGATGAGGGGAGCTTTGTTAACCACGGACCTGGTGTTAAAATAAACTAGCCTGAGCCTAGGGACCCTATCTCTCAAACCCCCAGGGAGGCAGGTAGAACCCGGAGGGTCGGAGCAAGCCACCACTCGAAGACAGCAGGGGCGCGCTCCCAAATTCCGATACGGCCCTCAGTTCCTCCATCTGCTGCCATTCCTAATCGCCACTGGGATCAAAGCACCCATCCACTCCCTCGGAGTCCCAGAGGACCCCAACCCCGCTCCAGCCCTGCCGCGACCTTCCCCTGGCCTAGCCTGCCAATGACCCCGAGGGGCCCCCCCAGCCACCCAGCGGGTATCATGGGCTCCTCCCTCCCCAGTCCCTTTAAAAGCCGAATTAAAAAAGAACACAAAGCACCCTTATTAAAATCCCTAAA
The DNA here is from genome assembly GCA_022577455.1 of Arizona elegans. Taxonomy (NCBI): domain Eukaryota; kingdom Metazoa; phylum Chordata; class Lepidosauria; order Squamata; family Colubridae; genus Arizona; species Arizona elegans. The sequence continues at coordinate 48,515,036 of JAKOOJ010000006.1, read as the reverse complement.
ACCCTTAAAACCCTTATGCCACCTCTCAGGATCCCAGGACCCGTCATTAAGGAACTTCTTGGCTAGACCAGCAGGCCACGACCAGGAATGGGAGGCATTCCTCAGGGCATGCAATTCTGCACTCGGATAAGTAATTTTCAATCCTTTTATCTCTCGATTTATTCTAACTCTGTTTAATAATATTTCTAATGTTAAAATAAATAACAATTGTGACAATGGGCACCCTTGATGTACCCCTTTATTTATCTGGAACTTATCTATAGTATCCCCATTCACTATTACTCTTGCACTTTGTGATTTGTATATTGCCTCTATCATATTCTCAAATTTAGTTCCGAATTTCATTTGTTTAATTTGCCTGATCATAAATAACCAATTAAAGTTGTCGAAGGTTTTTTGGGTGTCCAGAAAAACAAGGGCCACTTTTTTCTCTGGATGAGCTTCATAATATTCCAGGATATTTACAATTATTCTCTTATTGTCTCTTATTTGTCTATTGGGGAGAAAAACGTTTTGATCAGGATGTATAGTATCATTTAATATTTTCTTCAACCTTTCTGCCATTATGTTCATAAATATTTTATAATCTACGTTTAACAGGGATATTGGTCTATAATTTCTAATTTGACTCTTAACTGTACCTTCTTTCGAGATTAAGGTGATATATGCCTCCCTCCACGATTCTGGTATCTTCGCTTCAAATAATGCTTCATTGCAAATTTCCAATAATGTTGGTTCTATAATTTCACCCAGTTTTTTATAAATTTCTCCTGGGAGGCCATCCAGTCCTGGTGTCTTATTATTTTTAAGTCTTGAAATTGCCACTCTCAGTTCTTCTGGACTTATTTCTTTGTTTAACAGTTCCCTTTTTTCCTCCCCTAATGGTGTGATCTCTTCTTCCATTAGGTAGTCATCAATCTTCTCCATTGATATTTCTTCTTTTTTATAAAGATCTATATAGTAATTTTGTACAATTTTCTTTTTCTACTCCTCCTCATTATTTTGTATAGTCCCCATCTCATCCTCTAGTTGTTGAATAATCCACTCTTCTTTATCTTTTTTCAATTTGTAGGCCAGCCCCCTTCCGGTTTTATTAGCGTGTTCGAAATAAAATTGTCTAGAGTATCTTAATCTTTTTGCCAATTCCTCTTCCTCTAGTAAGTTTAGTTTGTGTCTTGCAAGGGTCAAATTCTCCTTAACTACTTCATCTCCTGGTTTTTTCTGGAGTCGCTTCTCCAGATCTCCAATTTCTTACATAAAGTGTATTATCCATTTTCCATTTCTCCTTATTTTTCTTTGCATTATAGGCTATCATTATCCCCCTTATGTAGGCTTTCATGGTATCCCATAAATTTGTTAAGGAAGTATGTTATTTTCTGTTTTCTTTAAAAAATAAACTCAATTCCTTCGTTATCCTTTCTGTATAATCTTTTTTATTTAATATTTGGGGGTTTAATGTGCATCTTCTAATTCTTTTAGAAGGGAGTTATGATCGGGGTGGGTTCTACTTACCTTTACTACTGGTTCACAACAGGGCCACGTGCACGCTCTTCTGCGCAAGAGATAAATCTTAATTTAAATCAAGTTAAGCAAATTAATTTAAACTTGTCAATCAATCAATCATATGTTCACAAAATCTATATTATCTATATCTATATCTAATATCATTAAGCTGTTTTCACTCTTTATGAAGTATAAATTTTATCAATAATATTCTAATATTAGACTAATATATAGTCTAATATTCCTTGCAAATATTTATGCTTAATGTAATCAGTATAATTATTAATGCCAGATATAAAAATTAATTCACAGTTGTTCACATAATCACTAAGAAATTGTAAAATACATTAAGTATACATTAAAATTTCATGGGGGTTTAAATCTTGTGTCTTCTCTGGTGTCTTCTTTCAAATACAGCTCTCAAATCCTCCCAAGTCTCTTATACTCCAGCCATGTAAATAATATGCAATATTATGAATTTTATAAAGTTCATAAAAAAGTGAAGGCTTTATACGATCTATGAAGAAACCAGAAGTTTATATAATTTTTTATTCCCCTTTACACTTTACTTTTGCTTCTGTGGTCTTTAAATCCTCTGTTCAAAAGTTTAAGTAAGACCAAAAGAGATTCTTTCCTTTCTTTTTGCAACTCCAGCACTCAGTCATTCCGCTCCTCTTGCTATGCTGAATCACTGCAATGTCAGCCCTCACTTCTTCTTCTCCTTTCAGATCCATTCCTGTCCTTTTCTGTTTCTCTCACTGTCTCTCTAGTGTGCCAGCTCTCTCAACTTCTTTGTAGTTCTTAGTTCTTTCCAGCTATATATAGTCATGCCACCTCTTCACACTTTTCACACTTTCTCTTCTTTGTCACCTTGACAGTTAAACTCGTTGTGCTGACTCATTCTTCCTTCCGCCAAATCGCCACTCGTACTCTCCACTGGAAATCTTGTTAACTCACAAAGAATGGACTCAATCCTTCAAAGCAATCTTACGGTATTTGAAGTGATCGCTTAAAATGACACCGTCTGCTGAAAAAAATCTTCTCTTCCCTATACTCACTGGCTCATCGCAGCCTCAGGTCTGTCATAGCAAACGGCCAGGCACATTCGCGCTGGATCGACAGGGATGTCCATTCGTGTGATGAGTGATTGTCCTTTACTTCACCGTGCTCTGGCCTCCCCCTCTAGTCTGCAATGCCCTTCAGGCTTTTGTGCCCTGAAAGGTCCCCAAAACGTGAAAAATTCAATATTGGAGAACAGAGACAGTTCTTCCACCGCACGGCTGCAATGCCAAAGTCCTCTGGTCATCTCTCTTGGCCTGCTGTTCAGCTTTCTGGACAGCTCAGCTATGCTGTCTGGTCTGCTCCCCTCAGCCCACCACTCAGCTTTAGAGATCAGAGCTCTCTAACTCAATGCAACTCTACTGCTGTGCTGCCCATCTCTGCTGTTACAATCTACTGATTTTGCTGCTGCTGTGTTTCTCCCCTCCACTGATTCTACTGCTGCATTTCTCCCCTCCTCCAAAGAAGAGACCTTGGAGGTCTTCTAGTCCAACTCCCTGCTCAAGCAGAAAACCCTTCATATTTGTGCTATAAAAATAAATGTAACATTCAGAAATTAAAATTAAATTGCACTTTAAACCTTATTTATTGTCTCTGTGGAGTCTTTAATTATGGGAATTGCATTAAGCTGTTTCTAGGAATCCAACAGTTTATAAGACTTTTCCATTTCCAGTAAATCTACCTAATACATTTTAATAACCTTCCTATTTAATAATGCATTAAAATCTATACTGCACCAAGTTGAGATTTTTTCTAAATCACTATTGACTCTTATTGCAGTAAGTGTGGAAACTTTAATAGAATTTATGGAATACTTCTTACCAGAACAACTAAAAAAAACCCCAATTAACTTTTTTTTTTTTAAAGCTCCCAAAGGGGAAAAAAACTTACCCAATAGAACAGGGCCCTCCAACCTTGGCAACTTTAAGACTTGTAGACTTCAACTCCCAGAATTCCTCAGCCAGCTTTGTTTTGCTGGCTGAGGAATTCTGGGAGTTGAAGTCCACAACTTGCGACTAGCAGCTAAGGTAAGCAAGCTGGAGGGGAAAAACTTTTTTCCTTTTACATGGCTCTGGCGATCCAAGCTACATTGTCTGATTAGCAGGCAACTCAGCTGGGATCATCAGAGCTTGGATCGCCAGAGCCATTTAAGGCTCGTCAGAGCCTTTCGGGCTGGTCTGCCTGGTTACAGGAGAACGACACCCAGCGTATAAGATGACCCCCGACTTTTGAGAAGATTTTCATGTGTTAAAAAGTCATCATACGCCGGAAAATACAGTATAGAGAGAGAGAGAGAGAGAGAGAGAGAGAGAGAGAGAGAGGGAGGGAGGGAGGGAGGGAGGAGGGAGGGAGGGAGGGAGGGATTAGAGTTCACACTGCAAGTAAATATTGGGAGAGAAAGTAATGAGTTGAGAAGGGAAAGACTGAGAAAAGTATAATTGGGTAGATGAGATCAGAAGTTCAAATAAAAGGCAAGCTGTATCTGGATGCAATTGAAACAAAGATCAATTTTAATAGTAGGAAGATGTGGAAAACATAGATATTTTGTAATTCCACTCTTAACCTAATAAACTTAATGTGTCTTTTCCTGACCTTTGTCATTGTTGTCAGCCCTGGAGGCCATCTTTTCTTTTGGATCTTCAGGGCTGCCACACTTAGTGCTGTGGGAAAGTGGGAAGGGGGTTGTATGGAGTTGGTAGACTTATTTAGCCATAACAACATTCTTTTCTCTGAGAGCCAAGGACGTTCAGCCTGCACCTGGAGTGGCATGACTGGGAGGCATCTCCAGTTGGGACGGTGGATTGATTAGACCATGTGATGGACATGTAGGTGCAGGTGAAGGGACTTTGACTTTCTTTTGGGTGGGGAAAACCTGGGAGTTTTCAGATTTGGGTTTTCCCAGATGTGCCAATATGACATCTCCAATAAAATGGATCTTTGAGGTGATTGCCTTGGAGTCTTACTTGGTTGGGGGTGTTACTTGGAACCCTGACACAACTGTTGTGTCAATGTTTTATGAAACTCATGACCAGTTGTGATGGAAATAGTCTCCTTCTAAAGGCCCATTTAACACCATCACCTTTCATGGAGATCAGAATGTTTTATGCTGAGAACTTTCTCCTCCGCCCACCCCCATTTTGATATCCTTTAATTTTGTGGGTTGAACTCTGTATGTATATGAGATATCCAAACTTTTCCTTGTCTAAAAGAGAGCCTTGGCCGTGTTTTATTGTCAGTTTTACATTTATTTTTGTAGTGTTCTTGGCCTACATTATGTTGTAAAGTAGTGGAGGTTGATATCTCATATCGGAATTTAAATCTGGTATGAAATTCCAATTATCTGTGAACTGCGATGGAGATGACTGACAATGAAAAACAGAACACATACTTCAACAGTTGTAAAAATGCAATATGTTATCTATTAAAATTTCACCAAAATTGTTAGGCGTTTTGTGCCAGCCATGGCAGTTTCTTAAAAGGCCACCAGATGGGAGCAAAGAGGCACCTTTGATCCCACTGGTGGGTCAAGGGGCTCCGGCCCCTGCAGCCCCATTGGGGAGAGTTAATGGCCCTCCGCCCCCCTCACACACATTGATAAGGGAGGGGCCAGGGGCTCCTATAAGAACCCCTGCACAGGGGCTGCTCTTTGGCTCTTGTTCCAACTTCCTATGGGACTGATCCAGGCATGGATGTCTCCATGCCAGGGAACTCATTTTACTCTACTTTATTTCTAAATAAAGACTTAATTTGATTGCTGACTTTTCTTGGAAGTGCCCTCAACGAACCATCGATCTTCATGAGATCCCTCACAAAAATATTATTGTTTATTAAATGAAAATTATTTTTAACAAATCAAAATACATTTCAGTCAATTTTGTAGATTACTTTGAATGAGACAAAACATGAAGCCTAAGAGTTTATTTCTCTAAAAAACTTTTTGAAATGCATTTGACTTATATTCTAATCTCATTTGTTTTCATTCATAATGTGGTTTTAATGAAATTGGGATATATTTTTATTATTTTTCTATCTATTACTTTAACATATCTATCCCTGAATTCCAAGTTACATTAAATATTAATTTTTAGCCTTTTGTTGAAATTCAATTCAATACAATGATGTAAAGCAGAAGTGGGTTTTGTCTTATTTTAATCTTTGGTAGATAGTAAAGCTCCCTATAGTTTTGCTGGGAATGTGAATTTTAGTGAAAGAGTGTTTTGGCTATGAAATAGTGAGAGCAAAAATAACCTGTTATTGAAGTGATATCAACAGTCTCTATCTTTTCTTTTCTTTTTTGTTTTGCTTAACATCTCAGCCTTTTTTGAGATGTAAGCACATGACTCTTCTGGTTTTCCTGGAGCAGGACAGCCCCAATTGCTACATCACTGGCATCAGCTTGCATCACAAATGGGGTTTCCAGGTCTGGGTGCTTTAAAATGGGTTTAAAATTCACACTTTGAATAGCTTAGTGTAGAACTTGTTTAGAACCACTCGGACCAATGTTATGTGCTCCGTTTTTTTTACTGTGTAGATTAATATGTCATTCAGGTAGACTAAAACTCCTTATAGAGATGCTCATGCAGCACCTCATTGATTAGCTGCATGAACACAGCATGGGCCCCTTGTAACCCAAAGGGCAGCACATTAAATTGGAAATATCCTAGTGGGCAATTGAATGCATTTTTTCACTCACCTCCTTTATTCTAACTCAGTAATAGGCTACGTGCAGGTCTAGTTTGGAAAAAATCTTTCCTTTCAAGAGGTGGGCTAACATGTCCTTCATGAGGGGAAGGGGGCCACACATTTTCCACACACACTGCATTCAGACCTCTATAACCAATGTATAAGTACAAAGACCCATTGTAAGGTCCAGCCTCTCCCCCTTATCCAAGAAAGTAAAGACTCTTGACACTTAGCATTTCAAAAGGAACCTTTTACTGAACAGGGGTGATAGCAGAGCGAAAAGAAAGCAGACTCTGAGGGACCCTCAGGCCATAGTTAGAATAAAGGAATTAGAAACCCCTCCCAACAGTCCAATGTGGATTCAATCAATCTGCAGGTGTGAAGATGTTATTGTACCGGCTGCTCTGAGAGACTGATAAGGGAACTTTCTCAGGGTCATCCTCTGCCGGCTTTCGAGTGATGTAACCCACATGGCACTTCCTCCCCTTACATTCCCCAAAAGGTGTGAACATTTCCAGGGCACTTAGGTGCCAGGCTAAAAGTTATAAATCAATAAATTGCAAGATACATGATACATAGGAAAGAAAGTAATAAGTAAAGAAAGTAATTAAAAATACCCCCTTCCCCTGAAGAAATGGCAGATACATAAATCTGACATCCTGCCCTCCTTAGAAAAAAAAGATAATCTACCTGGAAAGAAACAAGGAAAATGTATATAAGTTAAGATGGTTAAGAGGGTATGAGGCACACCAGCCAGGAAGTGGTCGCGCCCACTTGGCAGAAGTGGTGAAAGGGGGGACTGCGCTGGCTTGTTCTTGGTGGCAGGCTGAGGGGGCACTTCATTGACATGCTCCCAGTTTCCGGCATGCGCATTTGCACCGGCCAACTGGTCCGTGCATGCATGCCAGAAACAGAAGATCAGGTGGCTGGCATGCATGTGCACGCCAGAAACTGGAAGATCATCTTCCCTGTGTGCGCATGAGTGCCAGGCGACTGCTCTTTTGGTTTCTAATATGCTGGCATGCATGGGCATGTGGCTGCATGCTCCGTTTTCAGTACTCAGTGCCAAAAAGTTTCGCCAACACTGATCTATGGTGATCTGGGTGCTGATTGCTGGTGGAGAGGTGCCACCACCTCTCTTTTGCCATAGGTATGCCATTACGGGCATAGATTATGACTGCAAACAGCAGCATGACAAAGTAACAATGGTGAATTGGAAGCCTTGCAAGAGAATCCATTTGCATGCAAGCAAAAAATGATGGGACCATAAAATAGAGAAAGTAATTGAAAACAAAAAGCAAAAGTGCTCTGGGTCTTTAGAATTTAAACAGATAGGCACGTTCCACATAATACATCAGCCTTAAAATTGTCAATTAGAAAGACAAAAAAGTCTAGATAGTGGACACCTGGAGCACCTGGAGGCAGCAGAATGAAATAGAAGGAACCGAAGAAGATAACAAAATACAAAGACCTGTAAATAGAAATAGAATGACTGGGGTAAAAGAAAGCAAAGATAATACCAATAGTAACAGGCAATCCCAAAACAACTGGATCACCACTTCAACACCATCGGTATTGACAAAATCACCATCAATCAATTTCAAAAGGCAGTTTTAGTTGGGACAGCTTACATCCTGTAATGATACCTCTAACATCATAAAATATCCACATCCACAGATCCTTCGGAAGGACTCAGGTGGATAAAAATGCTAAATCCCATCTAAATATTTGGCTGATTGCAACAAACCAGTACAGGTAGTCTTCGATTTACAACAGCTCATATACTGACCATTCAAAGTTACAGTGGCATTGAAAAAAATGACTTATGACCATTTTTCACACTTATGATCGTTGCAGCATCCCCATGGTCATATGATTTACATTTGGATGCTTGACAACTGATTCACATTTATAACGATTGCAGTGTCCAGGAGTCATGAGATCCCTTTTGCAACCTTCTGATAAAGCAAAGTCAAAGGAGAAACCAGATTGACTTGACAACTGTATTACTAATTTAACAACTGCAGTGATTCACTTAACAAATATGGCAAGAAAAGTCATAAAATGGTGCAAAACTCACTTAACAAATTCTCACTTAGCAACATATGTACATGTTGTACGCCATGCACATTTATACATTTGAACTAGACTGTGTTGTTTCTCTGTGTCATATAATATATGTGAGTATGTGGGTATATTCATAATATTTATTTATTTATTTATTATTTACTTACATTTTTATCGTGTTTATGTAGTGTATATTGGAGGTGGTAACACTTTGAGAGCTGTATACAATGAAATTTCATTTTAATGTATGCTGATCAGTGTACATTTAAGTAACAATAAAGTTATTCTAAGTGTGAGCCTAACATAAAGTTTGGGCTCAATTATGGTCGTAAGTTGAGCACTACCTGTAATAATAAAAAGTTGGTGTTATAATATATTCTATGGTAAATCCATCTCTCCTACTTTAGATAACTAAAGAATGAATATTTTTTCTTCACTTTTCTATAAAATAATATATGTGTATTATTTAGAACTTCTTTAACAAATTAATTGAGTGCAGTCAATGATTTTTTAAAGGATATTAAGTTTGCAATTCTTTTTAATTATGTTCTAAAATTGCTTGTTAACTGCTTTTAAGCTGTAAGAAAACTTCAGATCAACAAGTCTGAAAATGCCAGATGAGTTCACCTTCAATCCAGAATAAAATAAAATTTTAATCATAACCTTAATAATTTAAAAAAAATTAAATAAATAGCAAAAAGCTAAATAAGACTTGGATCCTAGAAAATTATAAATGGATTAAGGGTCCATCTAAATTTGGAATTAATTATAAAGAATCCTTCCTGTAGGAAATAGATTTTCTTGGACCTTTTGCAAGTTAAGATAAACAGTTTTAAACTTTGGAAATAGAGGAAACTACTTATTTTAGTTAAAGGAGAAAAATAATTAATAGATAATTAACTGGGAGCTTTAAAATGATGTAAAATAACATTAAAAATACTAAAAGAAACTTTTGAAAAACTGAATTATTGAAGAAATGGCAGATCAGGAAAACATTTTATTTTATAATATATAGATAGTATCAAAAGTGGATCTACAAATGATAGGCTACAAAAATGATATGCAAGAAAGATGCATCATTGGCTATACAAAATAAACCAGTTAATGGTTTAAACATCAAAATGGAAATACAAATAATAAACTAAGAGAGTAACCTTGATAATTCTTTTAAATTGGATTTACAAAAGAGGCTTGTTAAAGCTTTGAGGAACTAAGTGAGAAAAACAAAGAAATAGTGATAAAAAATAAAATTCTGTGACATAATTTGTATGGACTGTTAAAAGCAAAAGTAAGGAATATAAAGTCGATTTATTTGATCAAGATTAAAATAATACTTTTTAAAATAATACTTGGAGAACTGCAATAATACTGACTGGGAAATACTGGCTGGGAAAAACCCAACCAGACAAACCGCTGTCGGGGGGTCTTCAGACCAGAACCGTCTTGGACAGACGGGGAAGAAAGAGAGGTGCCCTGGAATATCAAGAGGAACAGGCACGTTCCTCAAAGGGTCGGAGGCAGCTCTTTGATCCAGGGGTGGGGGCGGTGGCCATTGAAACAACCGCTACAAGCTGGGGCAACCGGACTAAGATTTGTGCAGGAGCAGTGATTGAATAGAGTATTGTTACCGGGTGAGTGATTGGCCAACTCACAGGTAAGAAGAAAAGCTTTCTAAAGCTTAAAAGGGGTCCCAACCTGAAATAAGCGGCTAATTAGCACTTGGGAATTCAAAGTGAAGGAAAAAAATAAAATAAAGTGGAACTTTAAAACTATAGCCCTAAAAGGAAAACTTTCTACTTGGATTTAAAATTGGAAAGAATATAAGAAAATGCATTGTAAGCTGCCCTGAGTCTCCGGAGAAGGACGGCATATAAATCAAATTAAAAAAAAAAAAAATGAGGGAAAGCATTCTTTAACAATAAAAGGAATTAAAAGAAAAAGAGAAAGTATTGTCTTTGTGGATTTTCAATTGATACTTTATCGCCTGGGGATTTGTGGATTGGAGAGAGACATCTGCTGGTAGAAAAGACTGTATGGACTGTTAAAAGCAAAAGTAAGGAATATAAAGTTGATTTATTTGATCAAGATTAAAATTATACTTGTTATTTCTGATTAATGGACTTCTTGCTGATACCAGGATTCAAAAGATAATGCTTTATGGTTTGTCCATAGATAAATGATGGGATATGGGATGAACAGATCATTGGTTGTACATTAAGAGGAACTGAAATATTACAAAATTGTTTATACTTGTTTATTTATTTTATTTATTAATTTTTTATCCCACTTTTATTATTTTATAAGTAACTTAAAGTTGTGAGCATACATAATATTTCCTCCTATTTTTCCCACAACAACAACCCTGTGAAGTGGGCTGAGAGAGAATAACTGGTCCAAAGTCACCCAGCCAGCTTTCATGCCTAAGGCAGGACTAGAACTCATAGTCTCCTAGGCCAGGAACTTAACCACTATACCAAACTAACTCTCTTGTTTTGATGAAGGCTGGAAGTAACTTCTTTATATATTTGTTTTCTCTTTCTACACTATATTCTTTCTTTTTATTTTTTTCATTTTTTCTTTTCCTTTTTATCTTTCATTCTTTCTATTCTTCTTTTATCTTGCATTAGCTTGTACTATTGTAATTTAATACACACACAAACACAGAGACACAATTTTTGCACTCCAAAAATAATGTATATCTCTAGGAATTTATATATTTAAATTTAAAGTTGACAATATATTATAATATTTTCATCTTATTTAAGCCATAGACTTGCAGTGATTTGGAAGAATCACAGATGAATAAGATTCTATAGATAAAATATATTAATACATTGATATAGGTAAATACAAATGTTAGAATTTTCAGTCTTATTTAATAGAATTAAAATCATTTCTTTGAAATGTAATGAGTATAGGTTTTGTTTTATTTTGTTTTTCTTGATTGCAAATGAATTGTTTATTCATAAATCTGTCATAGCACAAAGGATAAAATATGTATATAGTTTCTTTTTAATGAATATAATTGACACAAACATTGCTTAGACATTATAATTATTTCATTCATGGAGAAAAAAATTACTGTTTTTTGTTAAAATGATCTTTCTGCTGTAGTTAAAGAATAGCATGTTTTTATAGATGGGATTTTGAGAGTTAAATCTGTGTAAAGCATTGCACTGGATATGTGTTCAAATGTAGGACAAAAGGTTAATCCTATTAAATTGTCTGATGCAGACTTTAAATCAGCTCTTGACAGTTGCTTGTCTTCTTGACTTGATATATTATCTATTACCAAATATAATTTTAATGTGTCCTGTAATATTCATGGTTCTTAATTACCTTTTAGTTAAGAAATACTCTGCTGTAGCCTATTTGATAGGTAAGCAATATTAGGCTTTAAATGAATTGGCTTCTTCCCAGGCTGAAGTAAGTGAATGACAGACAGATATTACCACCATATCACACATAAATTTAATTGTTATAGACAGTTCATCCTCTTGGCACAATTTATATTGTGGCAATAACCCTTATACTGAAAGAGGACATGATGTATTTCTGTTCATACCCTGTTTATGAACAGTTTATACAATGTTCAGATTAATTGATTTGTTGGACTTCAGAACAGGAATTATGTTCCTTAGAAACAAGGCATATTATAATTTATGAAAGTATAGGAATTACACATTAGCCCACATACATTAGTGAGTTGGTAGTTGTTTACTGCATGCTTATTGAAAGAATGAGGACAAGTAGCAAAGTCATTGTGTTTACCTTATTCCATTACCTAATATTAATACTAATTATAATATGACACAGATCTGATGCCTAGCTAGCTTCTTTGTTGATTTACTTAGTGAAATTAGGGCTGTATATGCTTTGAAATTGATTTGAAAGAACTAAGTTGGACCTTGTGCAATCCTAGCACTTTTCTCCTGTTTGTTCAAGGTGCCCCCCTCCTTTTTTTCAGCTTCCAGGCAGCCTGAAAAACTTAAGTTTTCTACACTGAGAAGTAGATTGAATTTAGACCAGATAGCCCCCTTTTTAAAAATCTTTCTAATAAGATGACTTCTAGAACTGAACTTGTGAACAGAAGGGCTTTCAACTCTGAAAAGAAGTGCTATAACATTAGTGAAGAGATTCCTCTATTGGTATAACATGGTTGTCAACTGCAAAAAGGTAATCTTTTATGCTGTAGTGCAGGAAAAAAAAGCTCTTCAGGACTTTCTAAGGGGAAAAAAAGCTCATGCTGTAGTCATAAACACTGACTGACTTGTGAGGTTGAGAAATTTTATCTTGGTTAGTTTCAAATCTTGTACTATTCAATCACATAGTGTTTTGAGCAGGAGTTAGTTCACTGTTTAAGACCTTAGAACACCAATTCATATCTATGTTTGGTTGTGGAAGTTTGCTGCATGTCATTAGAGCATTTGTTTTCTTTTAATTTCATTAATCATATAGTTGTCATTGGGGGGAAATGAAAGAAAAACTTCTCTCTCATTCCTTATACAAGCTGCCTTGAGTTCTGATGAAAAAAAAATGAAATATATACTGACAGCCTTTTAGTACCCATGGACTAAATATATAACTTGTATGATGACAATATTAATATACAAATAGTGATAATGTACTGTAACTATGGCATGATGTGAAGTTTGCACTATTATTATTTAGCAATAGTAATTCTATTTTAACAATATTCAATGCCTGTAGTATGATAGAGAAACTGAAATTATTTTTTTTATTAAAAAGTTTTATCAAGTATTACAACAATTTTTCCCCTTCCCCCCTCCCCCCCTTCCCTCCTCCACCCACCCCCATCCCTCATCCCCCCTCTCCCTCCAACCCTCATCCCCCCACCCGCCCACCCCAGACTTCCCTAACTCCCCTTTCAACTAACAAAACATAATTCAAAAAGAAAAAGTTGGTTTCATTCATAGGCTATTTGAAACCTTTTAGTCCGATATTTGTTTTGAATATAGTCAATCCATCTTCTCCATTCCGATATATATCTTTCATTTGAGTGATCCTTCAAATATGCCGAAATTTTTGCCATCTCTGCTAAATTCACTACTTTTAATGCCCATTCTTCAATAGTAGGTAAGTAAAAAGAAGAAAAGGGGAAAAGAGTAACAAAGACTGTTAACGTGGATTGCAAACAAAATGGATACTTTTTCAGGCTGCTGATTGGAATTCTGGATTGTAGAGAGACATCCACAGGAGAAATAAGACCACTACAACACTGAACTTTTGTTTTGGAAAAAACTTTGAGCTTTGATGGTGATAACAACCATGGGAACTTCTAAGGAGGATTTGTTTGTCTCTAAGTCAGCTTGACTTTGACTTTGATTATTTAAAAAAAAGAGGAGTACAATGGAACTTTTAAGTGGAACAATATTAATCTGAAAAGAATAAAATGGTGCAGGAAATTAGAGAAATGATGAAAATGATGTATTTGTCATTGAAATCGAAAGTAAGGGAAATAATTACAATGATGCATGGAGAACCGAAACCTGATGATTCAAAAATTGTGTTAGAGTATACTCAAGCAGACAAGGAAATAATGAAGGAGAAGCAAGACACAGAGGTTGAAAATAAAGAAGAAGACAAAGACAACAAGATTGACTATGGAAAACTAAATGATTATGTGGGTAGTAACAATAAAAAGGAGAATTTGAAGATTACATTGGGATTAACAATTGAAAAAATAGAAAAGATGGAAAAGACAAAGAGGGAAAAAAGGAGGGAGGAGAAAGAATACAAAAAACTTGAATGAATACACTGGGATCAACAGTGGAAAGACAGAAAAGAGGGAGAAGGGATGGAAAATAACAGGAACTACAGGGCAAAATAGAAGAGTCCATGACTTTGAAACACAAAATGATTACACTGGGACTAACAGTGGAGAAAATAGAAAGAGGGAAATGAAATGGAAAATAATGGGAGATACAGGCAAAACAGGAGAGTTCAGGATTTTAAAACACAAAAGAAAAGAAAGGGAAAGAAAAAAAATAAAAACAGAAGAAATGAAAGAGGAATATGTTACATATAATTAGAAATTGAAATAAGAATTGAAATAATTTTTAGAAATATGTAATAGTTTGAATATTTTTAACTAAAATTATGGAAACTGTAACAATTGGAATATTTTTAATTGTAGTGTTGGAATTTATATAATGATAAGTTTTTAGAAACATGAATAAATTAAATAAATTAGAGAAAAACAGCTAGAATATCTTCAAATTCAATTAGGGAAATTGCAACAAGTGGAATATTTTTAATTGCATATTTGGAATCTAATCAAAAAAGGAAAAATTGAAATGATATTGCATTATGAACTAATTAGATTGTGGTGAAAGCAGAAATGATTAAGATGCTATTTGAAGAGATATAAATATATATGTTTGATAAAATAATTGAAAATTAGAGATACTATATAACGAGAAAAGTTGGTTATATAATTAACTGGTTTTTATTAAGATGTTGGATTGCATCATTTGGAATAAGATTTAAGGAAATGTATGGTATAAAACAATTGGGTTTACTATTTTTATAAGAAATGAATGATTGTAACACCACATAATTAATTGATTTGTATTAAGATATTAGATATTGAAACAGCTGGCAATGGAAAACATTAGTGATTATATTAAAGGAATATAAGGGAATACTAGATTATACTTGTGAAATTAAAATTTTAAATTTAAGGGGTTTAATATAGAGATGAAGGGAAAAACTGAATTTGGTTAAGATTAGAGGTTAGGATGAAGGGTAATATTGGTTTAAAAAAATAGAGTGAATAATTATTATGGCAAAAAGGGAATATATAAATTGTAAATTTAGTTGAAATGACTAAATAAATCTGTGAACTGGCAAACACTCTGTTCAGAAAAAAAAATACATTGTATGTTTGTTTGTCTGTCTGTAAAAAAAAAAAAAATAACAATATCCCAGAGCTCCTTTGCCCTCAGGAAACATTCCATCTTTACAGCCCAAACAATATAGTTCTTCTGTCCCAAACGAGGCAGAGAGCTCTCCTTAAATTCAACAGCAGCCATCCTGCCAGCCTTCTCTGCCTTGTTCTCTTATTCAACACAGGCAGTCTCTCAGCTTAAATTACAATTCAGTCTTTCTTTATTTTTTCTGAAAAGATTTTTATTTTTATTGTTAAACAAACATACATAAAACCATCTTCAATTTACAAACAGTGTGTCAGTTGGTTACAAGTCTTTTGTGCATCATTCACCAAATTCATACCTTACAATTTACAATTTACCTAGATTCTCATATTATTGACCTAATATATGTCTATATATTGTTTTTTGCCATTTTTATTGAGTTACATAGTTTTACAATTCAACTTATATCAGTTAAGCAGTGTTCAAACAAACATGTATACAAGTTACATATATGCTGTCTCTTAAGTTACTTATTCCTTTTAGTAGTTGCACCTTCCCTTATTCCTTCTTTTATTTTTTTTATTTTTTTATTAAAAAGTTTTAACAAGTATTACAACAATTTTTCCCATCCCTCCTCCCCCCTTGCCTTAATTTTTTTACATGTCCACCATATATGATAATACGTGGCATCATCACATTCGCATCTCCAACACTTAGGTTGCACACTTGGATACATACAGGCTAGCTTTTTAGGATCCAGATGCCATCTATAACACATTTTATAAAAAATTTCTCTTAGGTTTTGGGCTTGTGTAAACTTTACATTTCTAACCCATATTTTTTCCCACATTTCCATCATTATTGGATCTTCAATATTTTGCGCCCACTTTATCATACAGTCCTTAACTAACTCCGTTTCTGAATCTATTTCTACCAATGCATTATACAACCTTTTTATATGCATTTGACTTTGATCTCTAATCTGTTTTACCAAATTCTCCTCATTCTGCAAAATCCCAATTTTCTGATCTTCTCTCCATCTAGCTTGCAACTGTACATATTGAAACCATGTTTGAATTATCCTTTCTTCTCGTAGTTGATTCAAAGATTTTAATTGTAGTATACCTCCTTCCTTATTAAGAAGCTCTTTATAAGTAATCGCATCTTGTTTTTGCTCCACACTTACATTCTCTATCGCGTGTCTGGGTATTGCCCACATTGGTAACTTATAGTTTAATTTATACTGATAACTTTTTCCAGACACTCAATAAAGCATTCCTTAATATGTGACTTTTAAAAGCCTTAACCACTTTCTTATCATATAATAAATAAGCATGCCAACTGTAAACCAAATCATATCCCTCAATATTCAATATTCTTTCTTCTGTTAAATTCATCAGTCACTAATTGCTGACAGAGCAGCTGCCTGATAATATAATCTTAAATTGGGCATTTTGAGACTTCCTCTTTCACGTATATCCTGCATTATTTTTTGTTTTATTCTCGGTCTCTTCCCTGCCCAGGCAAAATTATTAATACCCTTCTGCCATATCTTCAAATTTTTATCTTTTTAAAGTAATGGTATCATTTGAAAAAGAAACAAAAACTTAGGCAAAACATTCATTTTTACTGCTGCTATTCTTCCTAACAAAGATAATTGTAATTTTTTTCCAATTTTCCATCTCTCTCTGTATTTTTTGCCACAACGGACCATAATTATGCTTAAATAATTTTGCATTTGATGTCGTAATATAAACCCCTAAATACTTAACTTTTTTTACTATTTCAAATCCTGTTAGTCTTTCTAATTCATCTTTTTGATTTGTAGTCATGTTTTCAGTTATTATCTTCGTTTTCCCTGCATTTATTTTAAATCCAGATACTTGTCCATATTGCTTAATTATATCCATTAAACCTACAACTGACTGTAATGGTTGGGTTAAAGTAACAACCAAGTCGTCTGCGAATGCTTGTAATCTGTAGTCATACTGCCTAATTTTAATTCCATTTATTTTATCCAACCCATGTATCTTACTCAACAAAAATTCCAAAGTCAAGATAAACAATAATGGAGACAAAGGACATCCTTGTCTTGTTCCTTTTTCTATATTAAAAGTATCTGTTAAACTACCATTAATTATTATTTGCACTGTTTGTTTCTGATATATTGCCTTAATAGATTGTGTAAAATATTCTCCAAATTGCATCTTTTCTATTATTTTCAATAAGAAATGCCAATTCAATCGATCAAATGCTTTCTCCGCATCAAGAAATATTAGCACCGCAGGGATTTGGTTGTTCTTCCCCAAATACTCTAATAGGTTAACAACTTGCCTTACATTACTCTTCATTTGTCTACCATTTATAAAACCAGTTTGATCATTATGAATCATTTGTTGCATGACTGTCATTAACCTATTTGCTAGTATTTTAGCAAAAATCTTGTAATCTGTATTTAAAAGTGATATAGGCCTATAATTTTTTTGGCTGGGTGTGGTCTTGCTCCTCCTTTGGAATCAAAGAAATAAAAGCTGTCCTCCAGGATGGGGGTACATCTCCTCCAGATTGTATTTTGGTAAATAACTCTTTGAGTGGTCACACCATTTCTAACTGCAAGTGTTTATAATAAGCAGCCGTCAAACCATCCGTCCCAGGGGCTTTACCCACTTTCAACTGCTTAATTGCAAACATAATCTCCTCAGAAGTTATTGGTTGATTTAAACCCTCCCTTTGCTCTTTTGTAATTATAGGAATATTCTCTTTCTGTAAGTATCTATCTACATCTATACTTTGAATTTTATGACTAGCATACAACCTCATATAAAATTCTAAAAATGCTTTTTTAATCATATTTTGCTGATAAACCTCTTTACCTTTATATTCTATTTTCTCTATGGTCCGTGACTTTTGTTTTTCCTTAACAGATATGCTAACCATCTCCCTGGTTTATTAGCATTGCAAAAAGTATTATGTTTAGCATATTGCAAATTAGTTGCGACCTGATCTGCTATTAGCATATTAAATTGCCCTCGCAGTAAGTTAATTGCCTCTTTTATTTTCTTGTCTGCTGGGTTCAATATCAAAGCTTGTTCTTTTTTCTAAATTTCCTCTTCTAAGTCCTTCCTTTTTTTCCCCCTGTTTACGTCTATGTTTATTATTCAAATATATCAAGATACCTCTCATATATGCTTTACTTGCATCCCAAATCATTTCCATAGATGTACCCTTATGCATATTTATAATAAAAAATTCTCTCATAAATTTTTTACATTCTGTTACATTTTCCTCATATCTAAACAAATTTTCATTTAACCTCCAAGACCTCTTAAATCCCATTCCATACTCTAATTCCATCCAAACTGGACTATGATCTGTTAAAACTCTTGGGCAGATCTTCATCTTCTTCACCCTAGAAAAAAGATCATTAGTAATTAATATGAAATCAATCCTAGAGAAAGATTGATGTCTATCAGAAAAAATGGTAAAGTCTTTTTCTTCAGAGTTCCTCTCTCACCAGATATCTCTCAACTCCATATCATCCATCATTTCAAAAAACGATTTTGGCAATCTGGCACGCGTTGAGATATTTTGCAAGAGCCCCTTCTTATCTTTTTTAGTGTCCAAAACTCCATTCCAATTGCCCAATAAAATGCATGATTTATAATCCCATTGTAGTAACTTGGAATGTAAAAGCTTATAAAATTTTTCCTGCTGTTGGTTCGGTGCATATACTCCAATTAAAAGTATTTTTCTCCTTTTATTAAAAGTTCAATTGCTATGAATCTTCTTTGATCATCTGCTTCAATTAGTTTAGCAATTAAGTCTTTTTTTAGGTATATAACTATACCATTCTTCTTCTCGGGAGCAGATACAACAAAATGTATACCTAACCTTGCATTTATTAAATATTTTTGATCTTTCGTTCTAATGTGAGTCTCTTGTAGACAGATTACATCATTTTTAAACTGTTTCAAATAATGAAATATTTTTCTCCTCTTTTGTGGTGAATTTAGGCCATTAACATTCCAAGTCAGAAATCTAGTTGCCATTCTTGGCCTCCTGAAGCTTTTGGAGCAACTGCTGGAAATCTCCATGCATTTTGCTTTTTGGCCTTGCTCCTCCCACTGCTTCTGTTTTTGTAGTTTCTTGAGTTGTCATCTGAAGTTGCCGCACTCTTAATTCTTCTTGATTCTTGGCTGCCGCTTGGTCTGTCTTTGATCCTTAGGTTCTTCTATTTTTTCGAATATCTCCAAAGCTTGAGCAGTAGTCAAAAGTTGTATTAAATCTTGAGTAATCAAAGCTCCCCTTTGGGCCTGTGCCAACAATTCTTCCTTCTCCCCCTTTCTTCCCCCCTCTGCTTCCGTCTTCCTTCTAGCTTCTGGGGACTGTGGACATCCAGCCTTTAGTACATTGGTGTAGAAATCTCTTGCCTTGCACACTGAGTTAAGACGATATCTTTCTCCTGAATAGTTCACCACTAGTCCAGCTGGAACCTCCCATCTGTACTGTATCTGACGGTTTCTCAGTTCTTCCATCAGAAAGCCATAATCCCTTCTGGCTCTCAATATTTTGAGGGGGATTTCTTTCAGTATTAAAACCTCCTGCCCCTGCACTTGAAGTTTATTTTTAAAAGTGACTTGTAGGATTTCATTGCATATTCTCCTTGTTGTAAAATAGACTACAATGTCTCTTGCTAGATGTTTCTGTCATGGTAAATTTTGTCAATTAGCCATTCAAGATTTGCTTTTTGATCTCCCATTATCTGTGCAAATGCTTCTGAAAAAAAATCTCTCTCAAATTCTCTTGCTTATTTTCTCTGAGGCCTCTTATTCTCAAAGCAAATTCCATATCTCTAGATTGTATCATTATCACATCGGCCTCTGCTCTTTCCATCTTATTCTGGACCTCTCCTATTTTATTTTCCAAGTTCTCATTAGACTGCTTAATTTCTTCCACTTTTTCATCTATTGCTTCAATATGGCCTGCCAGACCTTGGACTGCCATGATAATATCTTCTCTAATTTCCTGATTTCATTTTTGAATGAACTCTTTAATTTGAACCATCTCCTCAGCAACATCTCGAATTTTATCCTCAAATACTGAAGTAATTTTTTTTCTGTAACAGAGGCTTGTGTTTTAAGGGCTTCCTGCAACATTTCAAGTGTTAATATTGGTGGTTCCGTTGGAACAGAGAGAGATTGTAATTTGGATGTTTGAGCTGGTGAGCTCCCAGCACTTTTAACAACAGTCTTTATTTGTTTTGAAGCCATTTTTAGTTTCCAATTTGAATTTATTCAGCAACCAGAACAACAAATCCACCAAATCCAGAAATTTCCAGTCGTTAAATAATATCAATCCTTTTTTTAAGAACACCGCTATAGTTTTTTTAACCTTTAATCTTCTTTCTTTCAAAGCAAAGATCTCTAATTTTAGACAGGGGCTTCCAGTGCTAAACAAAACTTTCCTTTTTAACTTTCACTTTCACACCCCATTAAGGCTCAATCGCCATCTTGGTTTCACTTTCTCCCCTTAGTAAGTCAGAAGGAAGTAATACACATTTGGAGTTAAAATTTAGTACTTGCAAATCTGATCTCTCCTGAATTTGCTCAGCCTGCTTCCAAATCCAATGTTTATTCAAAGCGTTGTTTGCAGGGGTGGTTGCGGCGTCTTCTTCTGCTTAAAGCAGAAACGTTCCAGATCCGGAGCTCTGTCGGGCTTCCAGGGAGCTCTCACCCTTTGTGCCCCAGAATTATTCCTGGGGTTTCTTGGGGAGCTCTTCCTCCCCTTTTCCTGGAGAGAAAGTTTCCAAGCCGCTAGACAGCTGATTTTCACTGTTCTAGCGGCTTTACCCGATCGCGGGGCTGGCGCTCACAAAAGGAGCGTCTTCGATGCCTACGGTGCCACCAGAAGTCGATCGAGAAACTGAAATTATTATATGACTAAAAAGATAGATTAGATTGACTCAAATTGAATTTCTTCCCAAAAAGTGATTGGAGATTAAAGCTCAGGATCAACCAATCTCTTATAAAACTAAATTCAGGCCTGACTACAGCTAAGACAAACTGAGTCCACGTGAAGTCGTGAATTATTAGCCAAAATAGTAACAACTTCAAGTGTCTCCAACAGAAACTATAATATGCTCCATTGTGGCTAAATTACGGATTAACACAGCAGGGGCGGGTTTCAAAACCTGTTGCTACTGCTTCGCTCATAGGTGCACACACACGCATGCGCAGGAGCATCTGGGTGGGTGGGCGGAGCCTCCTGCCTCTGCCTCTACCAGTTCACCTGATCCGGGGCGAACTGGTAGCAACCCACCACTGTAACACAGTAAGATGGTTAGTTTATTTTGCAAAATTTTGTGCATTCATACATTTTATATTTTCATAAAATTATAGGTAAGTACATAATGATTACAAATTAAACCATCTGAAATAGTATGTGCAACATGGGATTCATTTTATTGTCAGGCAAATTTTATTTTATTTTTATTATTTACAGAAAATGTATATTGGATTATATCGCTACAGAATCATTTTAAGTATACAGTAAAGCTCTGTAAACTACTACTTTTAATTATATTGCTTAAATAATAATTGACTTTAGCAATAGCACTTAAATTTATATACCGCTTCATGGTGCTTTAAGCAGTTTACAGTGTTAGCATATTGCCCCCAACAATCTAGATCCTCATTTTACCAACCTTGGAAGGAAGGAAGGCTGAGTCAACCTTGAGCTTCATGAGATTCGAACTGCCAAATTTCTGTCAGTCAGCAGAAGTAGCCTGCAGTACTGCATTCTAACCACTGCACCACCAGGGTCATATCTTTCATACATTTTGTGACCGTGCTGAGTGAGTTACTGTTGATTTGTAGTTGTCCTTCTCTTTTCAAAATTCTTTTGTTGAAGAAAATAAATTAGAGAGTATGAAGAATAATATTATTAAAAATATGCTTTATTAACACAATTTAATTAAAAGAATAGGTTCTACCCAGTGGTGGGATTCAAATAATTTAACAACCGGTTCTCTGACCTAATGATTTCTTCCAACAACCAGTTCACCAAACTGCTCAGAAAGTTAACAACCAGTTCTCCCAAAGTGGTGCGAACTGGCTGAATCCCACCACTGGTTCTACCAAACAATAGATCCATAAATATAGATCTGTCTCTATTTTATTATGTGGGTACAAGTGAAAAAAGAAAGATAATAGTAATAATAATAATAATAATAATAATAATAATAATAATAATAATAATAATAAATTGTGCGTGTGTGTGTGTGTGTGTGTAGGTCTTTGGTTATTCGGGTTTTCTCCCACATAAAATTGGAAGTGTCTTGGCGACGTTTCAACGAAGTCTCATTCATCATCTTCAGGCTGGTGTTTTCAGCTTCGTGCTTCTAGGAGTAATGTGTGATCGCAGCTGTTTCTTCCTTTTAACTGCCAGTCGGGGTGTGAACTGATTGGGTGGGAGCTTGGCTGTGTTCTTATTGGGTGGAGGTGTGTTCTGATTGGTTGGGGGTTTGGCTGTGCTCTGATTGGGTGGGGGGTTGGCTGTGCTCTGAGTGGTTGGGAGTGTGTTCTGTTTAGGTGGGGGCTTGGTTGTGCTCGTGTTAGTCTGAGTTGCAGGGGGATTTGAGCTGGTGAGCTGCATTGCTGTTGTTTGG
Organism: Arizona elegans; assembly: GCA_022577455.1. NCBI lineage: Eukaryota > Metazoa > Chordata > Lepidosauria > Squamata > Colubridae > Arizona > Arizona elegans. The sequence goes on along the minus strand of JAKOOJ010000006.1, from coordinate 48,492,161 downwards.
CTTCACGTTCATGGTCGTGCCACATCTTCATGGTGGGTGTCAGTTTGCTTCATGTATGGATTGGAGGGGTTTAAAGTGGCTAATGATGCAGCTGTGGTCTGGCTTCTGGTTTGTGGTCGTGCCTCATCGGTGTGGGTTTGCTTTTATACCGATGAGGCAATCCCACCCAATCACTTCACACCCCCACTGGCAGTTAAAAGGAAGAAACAGCTGCGATCACACATTGCTCCTAGAAGCACAAAGCTGAAAACACCAGCCTGAAGATGACGAATGAGACTTCGTCGAAACGTCGCCAAGACACTTCCAATTTTACGTGGAAGAACACCCGAATAACCAAAGACCTACATACAAACATCCACGAAAACCTCAGAAAACAAACACACACACACACACACACACACACACACACACACAATATATATATATATATATATACACATACATACATACATACATACATACATACATACATACATACATAGTGGTGGGATTCTACCGGTTCGCACCGGTTCGGTAGAATCAGTTCTGGAAGAACTCCAACAGGGGAGTATTTCCTCCCAACAGCAGTGTAAAAAGCTTAAAACAACCCTTCCCCTTTAAGAAAGTTAAGCAAAAAACCAAAAACAAAAAAACTCTGAGAAGCTCCGGAACCGGAAGCGACAGTAAATCTAGGCGTACTGCCAAGAATGTAATAAGGGTTAATGGAGAGGCAGTTTCTGTAAACAGGGCAATAAAGATTAGGCTAGGAAACAAAAATTCCTTACAGGATTAACCCTGTAAAGTGGAAAAAAATAAAAGGAGATTTTTTTCTAAAAACCGATTCTCTGAATTGCTTAACTACTTAACAACCGGTTCTACCGAACCTGTGCAAACAGGTAGAATCCCACCACTGGAATTAGGCCATGATTAGATTAGATTAGAAGCTAAAAAAAAGTTGGAATTCCTTCACAAAATAATATTTCTTAAGCAACAATTAATCTTTGAAGGCATTTTTCCTCTTAATATTCTTTTCCCCAGACTGGAAGAACAGTTTCTATTCTCATTAGAAATTTAAGATACATATCCTGTTCACAAGTAATTGTTTGAGAATAGTAATAATAAAATTACACACAGACACACACACAAAACATAATAACACATTAGGTTTACAAATTTAGCAACAAATTTCACCAAATGATAGTATTTACAATTCATGTAATTACTTGGGATCAAGCTATATAAGTCTATATTTTTGTTATTTTAATTATTTTTATCCTGAGGAGCTTGAACAAGTGGGCTATAACAGTAGCAAAAAATACAATAAAATGTTTTTGCTGATTTTATGCAGCAGAGAGGGAAGCAGATTATTAAACTGGCAGATATATTTCTGAGTCAGTAAGATTGAAAATAGGAGAACCTTATCCATCCATCCATCCATCCATAGCTCTGCAATTGACACTTCATAAACAAAATTTATGTTTATAAATTTAACTTTTTTTATATCCATATATAAAAATATATCTTCCAGCAGTAAGTGGATTTTGATATATCAGAAGGAATATTTTTGTCTCCTGGGAAATCTGGAAGCCCTTATCTGGATAAATGATTGAAGCATGACTGATACTTAATTCTCACCCCAAGGAATTTTTCATCTATGGAAAGAAATATAACTTTCCATTTTGAAATAACTATATTTCTGGCAAGGTTGAGATTAAAAATATTATTCTTCTGCATCAGATCTCTATGAATTAATTATATTTATATAGACACTATTTTGATAGGAATTGCCCCCAGTTTGTGGGGGCAATAAGCTGACTTTGTATAAATATACAAAAGTATGAAGGCTATTGCTTAACACATTGTAAGCCGCCCTGAGTCTCCGGAGAAGGGCGGCATATAAATCAAATTAAAAAAAAAATAGGCTGTCATAAACTTTCAAAATTTGCATATTTTAATACTTAAATACTTGTAATGCTGAATACACAATTTTTCTTATACAGTGTGTGAATTTTGATGCAAATGTTTTTCCAAAATTTTAACTTTAAAATATTTTATGTAAAACTCCCATTATGTTCTGATTCATTTTGAAACTATATTTAATTATCCTTGAAATTCTGACCATGTGTAATAAATGCTCTTATGCTCTAATTGCATAATTGTATATAGTTGACCTGAAATTCAGTTGTTTGAAATGAGTGGTCTTATGAGTAAAGGACTTGACCTATAGATGCTATACCGTGTGTGTGAGAGAGAGAGAGAGAGAAAGAGAGAGAGAAATGTGGTTGTGAAACATGCAAGTAATGTTTATCTCCCTTGTTCTATCATCAGTTATCCATACTTTCAGCTGAATCTATATTTCTTCTACAGTAGAACAGAAATTAGCCTCTTTTTCAGGAGCGTGTTATGATCATGCCATTTTGCATGCTTCATGCTACATGGTTTCAAATGGTCATAATTGTACAAGATTACTCTATTTCATATGATTTTCACATTCCCATAAAATCTTGTGAAGTCTGGGGCAGAAACATTGGAATCTTAGAAAGTTTGCCAAAATATTGAGAATATATTATTGGGAACAAAGGGTTTGCAATACTCTTAATTTCAAAAATGGTTGGATCGTGCCCTGTTGCAAGCCACATCTGCTTAACAATGATTTATTGAATACATAACAGTTATATTTATTACTAATACATGTTCATATATAAACCATGGTGCCTAGATGGTGAGAATCACTCTAAATCACAATGTATTTGTCAGCATTCCGAGTAGCACATCCAAAGAAATCAGAACTCAGAGACAGGCAGGTCCCTCAAAGAACATATTTATTGGCTAAATCATATTAACACAGCTAGTGAAAGCCAACTCTGAAGTTTCCTGCGCTAATAGTATAGTTAAAAGAGTAACTGCTTCCCTCCCCAATTATCCCAGGTCATATTGTCCAATTAAAGCAGTCAGCAGGTTCCTTGGTCACTCCCCTCCTCCTTCAACTGCCACCTGTTGGGATGACCTTGGTTCCTATGGGAAGGCTCACTGTTGTGTCTGCAGATGGTCTATCTCTCCAGCCCCACCCCACCCCCCAGAGTGTGTGGCAACTATGAAGTAACTATAAAGCAGCAAAAGATGGCTTCAGTCAGGTTCGATTCAGAGTTGACAGTCAGAACTTCCCCCTTAAATCAAAAGAATTTCCTGGAAAGTATAAGCATAGAAAGAATTAGTTCACTTTCAACCACCCCTCCCATCCCCAAGGGATTCTTTTGGCTTCTGAGGATATTTGTCATGGAGATTTTTTTGTTAGCCAATCCACTTTCACATCCTTAAATTTTACCCAGGTGGATTCTGATAGCGGATATCCCTTCCACTGTACTAAGTATTGTAGTTTTCCCTCATACAATATGGAATCTAAAATCTTTTTTACTTTGTAATGGGTTTCTCTTTGTACTACAATTGGTTTCAGAACTGCCTGGGCTACTGGCCTCAGCTGAGACCCTATTACCGGTCTCAGCAGACTGCTATGAAAAACCGGATGCACGTTCCCCAGTAGGCGGGGGAATTTTAGTTCCACAGTGACAGGGTTAACAGTTTTGATAATTGGGAAAGGCCCTAGAAATTTTGGGCATTGCTTCCTGCAAGGCAGTTTAGCTTCAAGTATTTGGTGGAGAGGTAAACTTTGTCCCCGATTCGGAATGGTGGTTGAGGGGATCTGTGCTTGTTAGCTACAGATCCCAAAGAACACAGCACACACAAACTCTAAACAAAACTTAGTTTACTCAAATAACACAGTTTTAGCAAATGCCAGCTGTTAATAAGAATTCTTAACAGCCTGCCAGAATTCCACAGATAAGATAGTCAGAGTCTTACTGGAGTTGGCAGAAAGCCCAGAAGCAAGGTTGCAGAGAAATCCCAATGCGATGATTAGCGAACTAAAGTTGTTTCCTGCAGCTTGTTGCAAGCTGCGTTCTTTCTTAAATAGGCTAAGGGAGTGGTCAATTAGCCCCAAGCCTTACTCTCGAGGAGACCTCCTCCTGAGGAACTACTCCTGCCTTTTGGCAGCTCTGCGTGCCCGTGCATTGAGAAGAGGCTCCTCCTCTTCATCCTCTTCATTTAAAGGAGCCTCTGGAGGTTCTGAAGGCCTTGACTGAATCCCTGCCTCTGGCACCACATCTTCTTCAGTCTCCTCACTGTCCGACTCGAGTGCCGGCTGCACAGGCTGCTGGCGCAGCACCACACCAGCCTCCTCATCGTCAGGATCAGCAACAATCCGCGCAGGCTGCTGGCAGGCCACAACACTTCTGGGGAAGCTCAGGCATGGGGACAAACTCCATTCCTGTGGTTATTTGGAATGGGGTGAGCCTGGTGGTGCTATGTACAGCATTATTGTACGCTACCTCTGAGAAGGGCAGCAGGTCTGTTGATAGACATAGCACATCAAATATTATTCTATCATCACATAAGTTCGTTCCACTGCCCCATTCGTGCTTGGATGAAAAGCTGAGCTAAGCCCTTGGGAGGACCCAATTAAGTTAATGAATTCTGTCCAGAACTTAGCTGTAAATTGAACTCCTCGATCTGAGATGATTTTTGGGAGACTCCATGTAGCCTGTAGATGTGTTTTATGAATAACATGGCTAATTTATGATGGGAGACTGGGCAGGCTATGAAATAAGCTTGCTTAGGGAAGAGGTCAATCACTGTCCAGATAACAGTGTTTCCCCCACTTTCTGGGAGCTCCACTATGAAATCCATGGCAATTTCTTCCTATGGATGGGATGGATTGTCCACTTGTTGGAGGAATCCAGGAGGTTTTCCTGGTCTCTTCTTCATAGTGGCACAAACCACACAACTTTTGACATAGCTCTCAATGTCTTTCTTCATCCCTGGCCACCAAAATTGCCTCCTCGCCAAGTGTAGGGCTTTTAAGAATCTGAACTGTCCTGGTTGCTTTGCATTGTGACTCCTTTGGAGCACTCAAAGGCAAAGGGCACTAGGGACATACAGTTTAGACCCTTTCCAGGTTAATCTCTCCCTAGAGGTTACTAGCCCTTTGTTGTCTCTATACCAAGGGGTGGACAGCAGTTCAATTTTTAGGGTCGGGGTCAGGTCCCCTCCTCCAGGGCTTGTCACTTTCATGTTTGTTGTCTGGTAATGGCTTGGGTCACTCTGTGGGAGGAGGAATCATGGTGTGGATTACCTCCTCATGCTTGCTGTTGTACTGTGGCATTCATGACAGAGCATCTGCTAAGAGGTTTTTTCCCCCTGGGATGTACTTCAGGATGAAGTTAAAATGATTGAAGTATTATGCCCATCAAACTTGCTTGGGTGAAAGTTTCTCTGGGTTCCTAAGTGCCTCCAGGTTTTTGTGATCAGTCCATACTTCAAAAGGCAATTTGCTCCCTTCCGGGAAGTGGCACCACATTAGCAGAGCCCAAAGAAGCATAGACTTCTTTCTCCCATACTGCCCATTTCCTTTCGACCTCAGTAAGTTTTCAGGAGATGTATGCATATGGCTGCAGATTCCCCTTCAGGTTTCTCTTTTTTAAAAAAAAAAAAGTTTTTTTTATTTTTTTTTAACACACAGATAGACACACATACAATGTATTTTTTCTGAACAGCGTATTGGCCGGTTCACAAATTTAAACAATTTTTAGTCATTTCAACACATATTTTATATATTCCCTTTTTGCTATAGTATTTATTCTCTCTATTTTCTTTCTTTCTTTCTTCCCTTTTTTAAAAAATCAATATTACCCGTTCATCCTAACTCTAATCTTAACCAAATTCCATTTTTCCCTTCTTCTCTATATTACACCCCTTAAGTTTGAAATCTCATTTAACATAAATCCTAATATTATAATCATTCATTTCCTATCAAAATAATAAATCAAAAACTTTTTATACTATGTATTTCTTTAAGTCTTATTCCAAACCCTACATTCCAATATCTTAGTAAAAATCAATTAGTTATATAACAGGTTTTTTTCTCTTTATATCCTTAAATCTTATCTCTAATTTTCAAATACTTTGTCAAAAATATATGTTTATACCTCTTCAAACAACATCTTAATCATTTCTACTTTCATCACAATTTAGCTATTTCAAAACACAATATCATTTCTCCTTCCAGTTGTTATAAACTCCAACAATGCAATTAAAAGTATTCCAATTTTTATCATTTCTCCTTTCACCAGTCTGTTTCAAAATACAGTATCATTTCACCTTCCAATTATTACAATTTCCCTAATTAAATTTGTTCATATTTTTAAAACTTGTCATTTTATAAACTTCAACAATGTAATTCAAAGTATTCCAATTATTCCAATTTCTCTAATTTTAAATAAAACATATTTCTGAAAATTTATTTAGTATCGTTCATACTTCCATATAATTTTCCATTATTTAAAATTACTTAATTAACATCACAATTTCATCTTTTTACCCTCATTCATTTCATCTATAAATCCTACTTCAATTCTAAATGTATACAACATATTCCTCTTTTATTTCTTTCCCTTTCTCTCTTTCTCTTTTTATTTTTTATTTTTCTTTCCCCTTCTTTTCTTTTGTGCTTTAAAATCCTGAACTCTCCTGTTTTGTGCTATATTTCCCATTGTTTCCCATCTCTTTCCCCTTTTTCTTTTCTTTCCATTGTTAGTTCCAGTGTAATCATTTTGTGTTTTAAAATCATAAACTCCTCTGTTTTGCCCTGTATTTCCCATTATTTTCCATCCCTTCTCCTTCTTTCTAATATTTCTACTGTTAATCCCAGTGTAATCATTTAATTTTTTATTCTTTCTATTCCACCCTTTTTTCCTTCTTTGTCTCTTTCCCCCTTTTCTATTTTTTCCATTGTTAATCCCAATGTAATCTTTAAAGCTCTCCTTTTTATTATTACTACCGACATAATCATTTAATTTTCCATGATCCATCTCTTTGTTTTTGACTTCTTCTTTATTGTCAGTCTCTCTTTCTTGCTTCTCATTGGTTGTTTTCTTGTCAGCTTGGATGTGCTCTAACTCAATTTTTAAATCATCCGATTTCGGTTTTCCATGCAACATTGTAATCATTTCCCTTATTTCCATTTTCAGTGATAAGTACATCATTTTCATCACTTCCTTAAGTTCCTGCACCATTTTGTTCTTCCTAAATTAATATTATTCCAATTTAAAATTGCGTTGTAATCCTCCTTTTTTAATCATCAAAGTCAAACCACTTGTAGACAAAAAAATCCTTCTTGGAAGTTCTCAGGGCTGTTATGGCTTTCAAAGTAAAGTTTTTTCCCAAACAAAATTTTAGTATTGTAATGATCTTCTTTCTTCTGAAGATGTCTCTCTGTAATCCACAATCCGACTCAACGGTCTAAAAGAGTATCCATTTTGTTTGCAATCCACTTTAACGATCTTTACTAATTTAATTTTCTTCCTCTTCTTTTTGCCTTTGTATGCACCAAATCAATTTATAGTCCAGTCCAAATTTATAAAATCCAAGTTCCAGCTTTACATTCCAATTCAAGTTTAATTTAAAATCTTTGGCCAAACTTTTCTATTACAATCTTTTCTTGTTCTTTAATCTTCCTCTAAAATTTAAAATTTTCTATATGGTTTATGTCCAATCCTGTAAAAAATATTTTCTTTTGAGATTCTTTTTCTTATGTTCAGTTTAGTCTCTCCAAATTCAATATCCACATTTAAAGTTTAAGCATCAGATTCTGTTTTGGACTTTAATGTTTTTCACTTCTGCTTTCTCTCTTCTTTGTCAATTGTCTCCCCCCAATGCTATTTAGCCACTGTTTCCACACCGGGGTAACTTTAAAAATTTCCAATTTTTCTTTTATTACCTGTGAGTTGGCTAATCACTCACCTGGTACCAGTACTCCATCCAAATCTTCCCTCCTGCATAATTCTTATTCCGGATGCCCCAGCTTCATGGCAGTTCGCAATGGCTGCTGCCCCCTGCCATCGGATCGAAGAGTTTTCTCTGGCTTTCTGAGGAACTTGCCTGTTCCTCTTTAGCCAACCAAGATGCCTCTCCTTCTTCACTGTCCCTACAGGACAGTTCCGGTCCAAAGACCCCCCGACGGCAGTTCATCTGGCTGAGTTTTCACCAGGCTCGTTAGAGCCCGGTATTTTCCCAACCAGTCTCGCCGCAACCCTTCCACGTTCTCCCCCTTCAGGTTTCTCTGAAGGAGGACTGCGGCCACTGCTGCATTGCTGGCATCTGTTTGAACAACAAAAGGCTCCTCTAGGTCAGGGTGTTTGAGGACCAATTCTTTGTCAAAGAGTCTTTTGAGCATCTCGAAGGCCTCTTGGCATTTTAAGATCCAGTTTAGGGGTTGACTTGATCGGGATTTTACTCTCCTCAACCCATTTTCAGTAGTTCAGTGATTGGGAGGCTATTTCTGTGAAGGAGGGAATAAATTGTTTGCAAACCCCAGGAAGCTCTGGAATTGGTTGCGGGTCCAAGGGGGTTGCCATTCCAGGACAGCTCTGACTTTTCATGGGTCCATTTCAATCCTTTCACTGGAGACCTGATAGCTTAAATAGTCCAGGCAAGTCTTGTGGAATTCACATTTGGATAGCTTGGCACAGTGATGGGTAACCTTTTTGGCACCAAGTGCCGAAAGTGCACACATGTGTGCATGTGCACACCCATAAGCTCCTCCTATTCGGGACCCATCAACTTGTTTAAATCTCTTGGGCCGGGGCAGGTTTTTTTTAACTTTGATGCCTAGTTTTAGGACTGTCTGCCAATTTATTAGGTAGTGAGTGCAGCCTGAGTCTATTAGAGTGTCCACCTCAACCTAGGCCCCAGATTTTGGCACTGTGATTTTCATGGGGATGGCAAAGAGGCAGCTGGCTTCACTTACCATCTGGCCATCTTCGCCCTCATCTTCGCTGTCATAGGGAACAGGCTGCTGGACATCCCGAGTCAGAGTTCCCTCCCCTCATTTGGACAGCCTGGTGAGCAAGCTTCCCTTTCTCTCATGCCTTCTGTTGGGGTCTCTTTGGTCTGGTGGTCTCAGGCAGGTTTCCCTTCGATTGGGGGGCTAGAGCTAGGCACTCAGTCACTCAATGGCCCTGCTGGCCACAACGGAAGCATTTGATAAGCGATCCCTGTGCTCTGCTGGGGAAGTGTGCTGCTGGCGTGGGAGCAAATCACCTGCCATATTGGCGTTTCTCTTGGCTTTTCTTCGGCTTTGGTTCAGGGATTCTACGCTTCTTACATTGCTTCAGCTCGAGGTCCATCGCCATTGCCATCTGATACCACTCATGGATCCTGTCGGGGACTCCCCAGTAGACACATGCATGAAGCAACTCATGGTCTAAGCCCTCTTTGAAAAAATAAACCAGCTGTCTCTCCAGCCACTGCTGCAGCTTGTCTGCTACCCTCTGAAATTGCTGGACATATTCTTTGGCTGGTCTGCCCTTTTGTTTGAGCTCACAGATTTTGGCCTCAGCCTGCAGGGCTTGGGAGTTGTCTTCAATCCTGGTCCTCAGTTCTTGCAGGAAGGTGTCAATGTTCCCCAGCTCTGGTACATCCTCATTGTGGAGCTGGGTCACCCACTCCACTGCCTCCCCCTCTAGGTTAGCAATCACCACATGAACCATCGCCTGGTCATTTGGGTAGGCTGGCACATGGTCATCTAGGGGATGGGCTGGCTGCCTTCACTGCCACAATTGATCTTGGGCTGTGATGGGGCAGAAACATCAGGGTGGCTTGGCTCAGGACCACATCAGGAGACTCGAACCTGTGCATTTGTTCTATCCCCTAGATGCTCATCCAGTCGAACTTCCCCCATAGTTGTTCTACTATCTGGCTGGGCAGGATGGTCAGGTACCTCCATTCTCCCAATTAATCCAACTCAACAGGTCTTCTCGCCTTCCAGTGTGGTGTGAGGGCACCTGAATCCCAGGTGGACATCAATGGGAACTCCACCCCAAATGTCTGGCTGGAGATGGAGTGCCTGAGGTCCTCCTCAGCCCGATACAGATCCCCAACTGCTGAGTCCTCCTTCTGAGCCTTCAGCATGCTGCCACTCGTGAGACAACCTCCTTGAGTGGCTTGCAGGTCTTCAGCAGGGCCCACGCTGGAGTTGGTGGCTGCTTCCCCCTCTTTCTCCATCTTTTGATCTTCTCTGATTCTTAATATCAGCATTCCGCATCGAAAGAAATCAGAACTCCAAGACAGGCAGTTCCCTCAAAGAACATGTTTGTTGGACACATCATATTGGCACAGCTAGTGAAAGTCAATTCTGAAGTTTTCCACACTAATAGCATAGTTAAAAGAGCAACTGTTTCCCTCCTCAATTGTCCCAATTATGGCATGAAATAATGGACTAAATATGTGTCGCCCTGCATACAATCACTCTATCTTTGAGCTCAATTTCCCCTTCTTTCAGAAGGGGAAATTGAAGGGGTCTTCTGGTAATTTTTTTTCTTCCTAGGATTTTCTTGCAAGTGCAGGGTCTATAACATTTTTATAAGTGTGGTGTCAAGATCTTCCTAATGAGTGGAGGTTCTTTGTGCTTATTTGGGAAAAAGTTACATTGAAAGAACACTGGCATTAAACAACATTATGTAAATCTTTAGGAAGTTCTATGGTGTTTTGCATTTGTACATTTTTTAAAATTGGTAGATCTTCAGTGTCAAGCATTTGACTAAAACAAGGAATTTCTGGTTGGTTGGTTGGTTTGTTTGTTTGTTGGTTTGTTTGTTTAAAATGAGAGAAAATGTTGAATAATTTAAGTACTAAATGTTGTATTGCTTTCTCATTTTCAAAGCCCATTTTGAATAGATTTTAAAATGTCTGAAAGCAATAAAAATGCTAGTACTCTTAACATCAATCAGAGACATGTGCATAAAGATAGGCATACACCAACAAGAAATATTATTTTCAAGATTTCTCTGCTGGATTATCTTTCTACCTATAATTTGTTGGTATTCAATTGATATTTTCTGAAAATCATGAAGGCAAAAATGAAAATCGAAATATTTTATCTTCATTTATTTAAGGGAATCCTAGCAGTTAATAAAACAAATGTGAGTTGTAGCTTATGTGTTTCCACATGGTGCTTAAAAAACAATCTGCACCTGAACATCAGCAAGACCAAGGAGGTGGTGTTGGACTTCCGGAGGAAGAGAGAGGAATCAGCCCCACTTTACATTGAAGGGGGGCTGTGTAGAGAGAGTTTCCTCCTTTAAATTCCTGGGAGTCCATCTCAGTGAAGACCTCACCTGGAAAAATAACACAATCCAGGTGGTCAGGAAGGTCCAACAGAGACTCCATTTCTTAGGGTCTTGCCTAAAAGCAGGGTGGCACAACAATTGATGACCTCCTTTTACCGGTCCACAATAGAAAGGGTCCTCACTTATTGCATCATGGTATGGCATGCCGGTCTGAGAGCCACAGATAGAAAAACATTACCGAGGATGGTGAGCACAGCATAAAACATCGTCGGCTGTCCCCTGATATCACTAGATGAGATCGCTAGGGCTTGCTGCCTTAGAAGAGTGAGGAAAATTCTCAGGGACGACTCTCACCCTGGTCATCACTTCTTTACCCTCCTACCAGTGATGGGTTGCTACCAGTTCTCACTGGTTCGCATGAACGGTTAGCAAAAATTGGGCCAAGGTCGCAGAACCGGTAGAAATAGCCGGCTGGCCACGCCCCCAAACCAGTCGCCTGGTCGCTCGCCCTGGCTGCCATGTTTGTCACTGCCATGTTCTTCGCACACATGCATCCCATTACCTTGCAAGTCGAATGGGATGTGCAAGTGCGAAGAACATGGCAACAACGGCAGCAGCTTTTTCTGCTGGTACTTTTTGGAGGCCTGGCTAGGAATCTCAAATACTGATGAGAATGAATATTGTATTGTAGCCAGTGGTAGATTATCCCCCTGCAAACTCCGTCTCTTGAGGAGCCCAGCTGCTCGCCAATCGCCAAGTTGCCTGGACTCCCAGTGATGGGATGGGGTCCTTCAGGCACTTAGTTTGGCCACTTGTTTAGTAGCTCCAGCCAGTGGCTACCACACAAACCTTCATTCCTGGCTGTATTTGAGATTCTTAGGTGCAGTTTACTCATGAGCACCATTGGCCGGAGGAGTTAGGGAGAAAGGCCAATGCTGATCACAAGTAAACTGCAGATTAGAGGCAGCCATCAGATTGCTGGCTTGCTTGCTTGGCTGCTTGCTGCCCAGATCTCGCAGGTAGTGAACGAAACCTCTATGCATCGAGGATGCCAAGCAGCAGCAGGAAGAGCATGGACCTCCTGAAATGCAGGAAGCGGCTGCCAGCGATGCCCTCAGGCAAAGATGTGAGTGGGGAGGCTCAATCCCCCTTAGGAGATGTGAAATGCTCACTGCCCCTCTGACACCCAACAAGCTTCCTCCCACTGCACTCCTCTTCCTCCTAAGCAGAAGCACTCACAAGTAACAGGATATATTTTTGTGGGATTGCCCCCATTTGGTCTTCAGTATGTGGCTCGTCGGCCTCCGAACATCAGATTCCCACCAACTAGCACCAGTCCCCCCCCACAAGAGAGAGAGAGACAAGAGACACACAGAGAGAAAGGGGGGGGAAGAGAGAGATAGACACACAGAAGGGGGGAAAGAGAGAGACAGACACACAGAGAGGGGGAAAGAGAGAGACAGACATACAGAGAGGGAGGAAAGAAAGAGACAGACGGACAGAGAGGGGAAAAGAGAGAGATAGACCCACAGAGGGGGAAGAGAGAGACAGACACAGAGAGAGGGGGGAAAGAGAGACAGACACAGAGAAAGGGGGAGGGAAAGAGATGACACAGAGAGATGAGAAAGAGAGAGAAAGAAAGAGAAAGAAAAAGATGAGAGAGAAATGAGAAAAAGCACTTGCTAAGCAACTGGCCTTTAAGCGAGGACCACTTGTATTTGGTTTGCCTTAAGGGTTCAGAGCTGTATGGAATCTGATTTCCTTTGTCCCTTTGGGGGATTGCAAAGGTCCAGATGGGGGAATCCTCATAGGGGGAACTAGGATTGTGACCACCTAGTCATGCCCACCCAGCCACAAGACTGCCAAGCCACTCCCACCCAGTCACATGACTGCCAAGCCATGCCCACTCAGTCACATGACCACCAAGCCATGCCCATCAAATAAGCCACACCCACAGAACCGGTAGTAAAAAAATTTAGAATCCACCACTGCCTCCTACCATCGGGAAGGAGATATAGAAGTATAGCCCAGCTGTACAAACAGGCTGAAGAACAATTTTTATCCATGGACTGTCAGACTCCTGAATGAGAAATAACATCATAACTATGTTATGCAGGCCTGGCGCAATGTGTAACATGTTCACACTGGTGCAATAGGACTGGGTGTTTTGTTAATAAGATTTATTGGGTTAGGGATTTTCTGTCTTCACTGTGAGTTGTATTGTGTTGGGGGGGGTGCACTGAGGGAGAGCAACCAATCTCATTGCACATATGTTGTGCACTGACAACAAAGACTTGAATTTGAATTTGATTTGATATCTCCATTGATGGCAGTTAACTTGTTATACTGGTCCAAAACATATTGTATTATAGATTGCAAAATAGTTCTTTTCCAGGTGAGAAGGATCCTAGGATGATGCAGGGATTCTGCTTAAATAATATTAAAATTCACTTTAACTTGGTTTAAAAAAAGAATGTAAAGTTTTATAAATGAAATAAAATAAAAATTGTTCTTTTTTTTTTTTTCAGATAGAGAAAAATTATTCATTTATGTGTTAGATTTATATGCCACCCCTCTTGCCATGGGGCTACACTAGGTGGCTTACAATAACAAAAAGGAAGAAAATGAAAGGAGTGTAAACAGAAGTCAAATAATAGAACAATAAAACGAACAATGAAAAAGGCACACAGTGAGAATACATCAATATAATAACCAAAAAGATGGTTAAGTGGAGAACAGAAAGCAAGGGAGGTATGTGGATTTGACACCAATGCAGCAGACATCTCCAGTGTGGCGTTCCCCCGCTTGGTCCCCAGGCCAACCAACAAAGCCAGGTCTTCAGGCTCTTGTGGAAGGAAAGGAGGATGAGGGCAGATCTTACCTTAGAGCATAAGATGTTCCAAATGGGGAAAAAAAATGACAGGCAAAATTCAGATATAGATATAGATATAGCTATATAACGTACGTGTGTGTGTGTGTGTGTATAAGGGGGCCACAGTGGCTTGTGGTAAGACACTGGCCCTGCGCAATGCTGAAGTCAGCAGCTCAATTCCCATAAACAAATAAACCGTGTAGGGACAAGAAAGGAGTCTCCCTTGATTGCCTACCAGCAGGTAAAAATAACACTGCCAAAAAAAATTCCTTTCACAGAGGCAGCCAGTCACTTTGGTGATCCCTGGCTAACACGTGCCATACGCTAAAAAAAAAAGTATAAATATATTCACACATAAAATAAAATAAAATGCCAATTCTGCCTTCCACTGATAGAATCCTGAATTTTTATTAATAAATCACAATACTATTTTCTTATACCATAATAGCACTTAGACTTATATACCAGTTCATAGTGCTTTACAGCCCTCTCTAAGTGGTTTACAGAGTCAGCATTTTGCACCCAACAATCTGGGTCCTGATTTTACTGACCTCGGAAAGATTGAAGGCTGAGTCAAGCTTAAGCTTTGGAGACTTTGGAAGGCTCTGATGAGGAAGCAGAAGCAGACGCAGAGCTGGGGCCTTCTGTCCACCACCAGGTGGAGAGGCAGCTGTCTTTGGGGCCTGAGCTGAGTGAGGGGAAGGAACAGATGGGGCCCATCCCAGATGCACGTATGCGTAGAGAGGAGAGGAGAGCTATGGAAGGCAATAAGCTGGCTCTCAGGGCAAAGAAGTCGTAGACACTAAGCAGCCCCTCCCTGGCTGGGAAATAAATAGGGATTTGGGAGTGGCCTATTGTCATAGACAACCGTTCGTTTTCCAGTGTACATCAAGTCAGATTCCTTTGCCAAAACAAGGTTTGTTGGAACTAATTACTCTGTATTTGTGATGCCAACTGAATCTCCCTGCTGAGAAACAATAGGTAGTGCATTTGCCTCAGACAGTATGAACAGGGACTGTTTCTTCTTGGCTTAATCATTGAAGGACTTTTTTATCCTGAGTTCTCATGTGAACAGAGACTGTCCATGCCCTGTTCTAAGAAAAAAGGGGGTTGTTTTACTTGTGAGTAAGTGGTTTCTCATTGCTTGTGAAGGCTGGGTCAGAACAGATGATACAACTGCTAAGATTTTTGAAGAAGCTGTAAAGCATATGCAATATGCTAACAGGCCAAATTGTTCAATCATTGTAAACTCCTCCCTTTTCTTCCATGTAAAAGAAAAGAGATAAAAAGTTGGTGAAGATATGTAGGAACTGATAGCAGAAAAAGAGAGACCATAAATGGCATCTCAGCCCTAGAAAAAAGGAATCAGGAAACCTGTGATAACCTTATCTTGATTCTTTATGGTATAACAAGGGGCAGGGGGAAATTGTTCCAGGCTTTCAAGATCTCTTATTATACCTTACAACAATCTTGTTTCAAGTTGGAGATGGCATTAATGTCTCAGAGTAATCCACTGGTCCAATTTTGTAAAGTACAATATCCTTGCAACTGACAATAACTGATTATACACAATTCTTACACAGTGTATCACAATTACATGTCCCCATTGTGCTGGTCACTGATTGGCTGCAAATATATAATCCAGGTGTTCACTGTAAACAAAGGACAGTATGTTTTCCTGCAAGGTTCCTGTTGTCATCCTTCTTCTTCTACTCGGCTGAATTCCTTTCCTTGCCAGAAAAGTACACAAATTTTTGTGAAATGGTGATTGCTTCCTCATTGGGCAGATGTCTCTATCAACTTGAAGCCAGGACCTCAGACCATGCTAAAAGACAATACCCACTACCGACTCAAGAGTTAATCATGTTCAAGGTGTTTCTCGGTAATAATCATAATATAGATCTTATTTGTCATTCTAAATCTTCACCCACATGTTTGTCACTAAAGTGGATAATTTTTTTTAGGACCCTATAAAACTATATGCTCCTAAACAGCATAACCATTAGGAATCAATACCTGCTGCCTCTATTTTCAGATCTGGAATGCCTGACTAGGTGGCTCAGTGGCTAAAACACTGAGCTTGTCCATCAGAAAGGTTGGCAGTTCGGCGGTTTGAATTCCTAGTACAGGTCTCCTGCATGAGCAGGGGGTTGAACTAGATGACCTCCAAGGTCCCTTCCAACTCTGTTACTGTTACTGTTTTCAAAAAGCAAAAATTTTCACAAACTTGGTCTTGAGAAATGCATACAATTGGAATACACATCAATTGGTATGCAAGAGGATCACAATTTGTTTTATATTAATATGGCAATTAGATTATACAGTGATGACTTTTGGATTGGTTAACTGTGGCACAATTCTCTGCAGATTCATAAATGAATTATTTTCTAACATTTTGGATCAACTTGAATGACATGATATTTTTTTCTTCAGACCCAATCCTGCATGAAACTCACAACAGAATGGTTTTAAGAATGATTCCACAAAATATTTTTTTTCAATTTGTAAAATTGTTTATATGAGTTTCCTTAACTGAACTAATTGGGTTACCAGGTACTAGAAAAGGAATACAAATGCAAAAGTATGATCTGTACTCTTATGGCAGGCAACTAGAAATCTGAACCATGTCTGGTGATTTCTGGGCTTTTCAATTTTTTATAGCAAGTTCATATCTAATTTGTCAGAGTTTTACAGAGTGACTAGTATTATGAGATAAACCCAGGAGCAAAGCACAGCACACAGCACACAGAGCCTTTAGATAGTTAGCAATGGTTTATATACAACTAAATATATACAGACATATACATGGTAGATACCTTATCATACAGCTACGGACACAGAGAGAGCAATGAGATACACGATGAGAAAGAGATATGTCCTCTAATGGTCACCAATATATAGACACCTCTTAAAAGGGTAGCAGTCTTGTATGGACCCCACCAGAGTCTTAACCCGGCGATGCCAGATGCTGAATTATTCCCATTGCATCAGCTTTCAGTTGCCTCCTCTTACAACCTTCCCTGACATAATTTTGTGATGGACACAAGAACCTTTCTCCTACTTCACAGAAAAGTAGGATTCATATAGCAAAATTCATATACTGAAGATAACCTCCAAGGATTTTGTTGTTGTTTTCAACAAAAAAAGTACATAAGGAATTTTCAATCACTTACAAATGTAATGAATCTTTATTTAAGCAAACAAATTTAATTTTTTCCATTTCTGATACTTCCATCATCTTCACCAACCATTCCTCCATAAAGGGTATTTCAGAATTTTCCCATTTATATGCATAAAACTGTCTGTCAGGGTAAATGTCTAATTCTCCCAGGCAGGGGCTGGCACCTCCCCATATCCCATCATACCCCCTTACCTCAGACTCCTCCCCTGGTATATAAAAGGGGTCCTACATGTGGGCATCCAGCAGTTCCAGATGTGTGCCTGCAAAGACAAGACAGAGGTCAGTGACCTTTACCCTGAATTGGGCCTAGGAGGACTCCAGGCCTAGAATAAAGAATTGATGAAGAGATTCCATTGTCTCCTGTGAGTTATTGGGTTAGATCCATCTAGCATTAACAAATTGGCAGCAGAGGATGGTTACCCATAACTCTAAAGAATGACTGAACAAGCCGTTCACTCTGATAAGAAGAGCAGAGTAAACACCAGGGCATTCACCAAGAGGATGGCTGCTCAACTGACACCCAAAGAGCCAAGAGCCACCCCAGCTGAAAGTGGGCAGGACATCAAGCCGGGCCCACTCCTCTGCAAAGAGAGACCACGGGAGGAAGCAGATGACCACGAAAGAGAACGGCCATGAGAGGAAGACGAACTGAGAATGGCCTTGCTGAAAATGATGGAAGTGCCCATCAGCAATGGAGAGCTCATCACGAAACTCCAAGGCCTCCTAGAAACCCAAGGAGCAGTGATGAGCACCCAAGAAGATGCCAGCCCGGCAAGGGAAAGGGAAGGGGATTCCCTCGCAGAGGCCCCGGACATAATGGGGTTCAGTTTTGCGCCAATTTCCCGGCGGCCATCTTGGAATGGCCAGCAACCAATGGGAAGCCGGGATTTGAATCCAATGGCAGGAAACAGCCAAGGCCCCAAAACAAATGGGGGGCATCCAGAAAACAACTGCAATAGACAAGTCCAAGTAAATCAGAACTTGCCTAGCGTGCTCGAGATAGAAAAAGCAATGGAGACTCTAGCAGCAGCCTTTGGCTCCGCATTCAAGCCTCCTGCACCAACCACAAGCTGCAAGGAAAACCTTGAGGGCCAAGAAGGCACCAGAGTGACCACCGGCTTCGAGACACCAGCCCTATCACTACCAAAGGGGGCAACGTGCTTCCACGACGAACAAGAAACCCCGACCGCCTATGGAGCAGAACAAAGGCAGGACTTGAACTCACCACCCGCCTCACTAACTACGAGGGATCCAAGAGAAGAGAGACGTGCCAGCTACCTACCTGCTCTGCGACCTCTGCCAGACTTCTCCAACCGACCAGGGGCCAGCACATCCGGATCAGGACCAGCCATTGCCACCGCCGCTGCTGCCACGCCACCGATCCTTGAAAGTCCTCGACTTACGACCGTTTCGATCCCGAGCCTCCAGCCATTCTTCACCGGGGACTACACAGCCCAGCAGCGACTTCCAGGGTCCCACGATGCATCCAGACCCACCAGTGGTGAGTCAAGGGCTCCACCAGCAGGCCTAGGCCTAGGCCTAAGAACTGCAGCCATGAGCTCCCCTCCAGACGGCCTCCAGCATGAAATGGGCCTCGCACATGCTCAGACGCCACCAGCAGGAAGAGAAGGGAGGAACATAGAGATAAGTCAGAACATAGAGACAAGTCAGTACAGAATAGCCATTCCCATGCCATATTGTGAGTTCCCTCACTCACAAAACCATGGACAGCTACCCTCTGTAAGTAACCATTCTAACAATTCTGGGGCTTTACCTGTCAACTTTCCCAAACTGCAAATAGATGGAAAAAATCTTCTAGAGTGGAGTCAACAGCTGCAGATAGTTTTTATGAAAGAAAACTTACTTTTCCTAATATCAGATCCACCCCAGAAACCCTGGACTTTTGAAATTGACTGTAACCACCACAGGACTTTTTGTATTTTGTTAACCAGTATTTCTCCAACTTTGTACCCAAGCATAGGGACAGTGCATGACAGTGCATGAAGTGATACAAAAACTTTATAACCTTTTTTACAGCAGAAGTAGAGCAACCACAACTAGGATTTCCAGGGAATTCCATTCTGCCAGACTTAGACCAGGGGTCCCCATGAGTGAACACCTGTTAAAACTTAACGCAACCAGACTGAATTAATGCATAGGGGTGAAGCAATAACTGAGGAGAGTATGATGAGTATAGTCATAAACTCTTTAGACAGTAGCTGGGACAACTTTGTGATGCAATTGGACAGCCTCAGTCTAGAACACTTAACATTAGACACACTCACTAACCGCCTTATTGCAGAGGATAATTTAAGGAGGGACCGCCACATGTCAAGAAGGGACCCTAGACCCACCAAAAGGGTTGAGTTCCAGGACAGGGAAAAGGTTGCCCCAGAGTGTTTTTCCTGTGGGTCCAGGAATCATTTAAGGAGGGATTGCCCCAGAGGTGATAGGGACAGGGGATATAGAGAGAGACAGTCACCAGACTGCAGACATTTCAGGGAACGGGGACGTGGGTGGTCACCCAACTCTAGAAAAAGCAGTGAACGCAGGGATGCTTCCAGAGATAGCAACCCAGGGTGTGGCGTAGGAATAAAAGACATGAAGTCGATGCATCACACATGGAACAGACATTATAAAGCATTAAAGGGACATACAAAATTTTTTAATTTGAACAGATGAATTTTGAAATGGAACATTTATGGACTGATAGAAAAAGGAAGAAAAGGAAGAAATAAAGTAGATAAATTTAAATGTAACTAAATTGAAATGTAAAGTTTAAAAGCCTAAAGGTATATATGATTTTTGGATAAAAACAGGAGGGTTTTTGGAGTAATAAAAATAGAAAATAAGAGATGGCAACTAAAATAGAGGATGATATATAGGTGGTTAAAACAATAAAGAAGAGTATATTTTAATGTGAGACAACTTTAAGAAAATTTACCGTTTGATGTAATATGTTTTAATTTTAATATGCAAACAAATGCTAGATTGGTGATTATGCTTGATTAAGATTTTATTGAACAAACTATAAGATACACAGATTTTAGCAACGAACTGTGATTTAATTTAATATATGCTGGAAATGATGATTATTATGAAATATATTGAGAATTAATTTGAAAGAGCATGTTGGGAAACTGACACAAAATAGATAACTATATTGTAAGAGAAAATTAAAATAAGAGGGATGGATACCAACTAGATAAGAGTTTGAGACTCAGAGGAAATACGTTGGAAACTAGTTAAAATGCTGGAAATCAGCCAAACAAGAGTGGGAGCCCTGGAGGGGACTATGCTGGAAATCAGCCAAACATAATATGCTGGAAATCAGCCAATAAAATGCTAGAAATCAGCCAAGCAAATAGGAGGAGAGTTGGAGGAGATTATGCTGGAAAATATGCTGGAAATTAGCCAATAATGGTGGTAGGCTTGGAGGAGACTATACTGGAAATTAGCCACAAATAGTTGGTGCTCTGGAGGAGACTATGCTGGGAATCAGCCAAACATAATATGCTGGAAAACAGCCAAACAATAGAGGGAGGTATGGAAGAAAATATGCCGGAAATTAGTTTAAATAAAACATGTTTTTTGTGATAAACCTGTGTAACATGAAAACTGTAATAGATGATAAGTGTTTTTAAGTGTGTTTAAGATACTAAGATTCGAGGAAAAGGGTCAAGAGATTAAGAATTAGATAGAATTTTGTTTTATAAAGTGTAATAAAAATGGAGCTGTATTGAATTTGAAATTAAGATTTGTGGTGATAAAATTGTAAGGTAAATAATTAGAATAAGAGGGACTTCCAGTTTGGTTCCCATCGCCGACAGACGGTCCCTTTTCGGACCGCCAGCCCCGTTGCCTGTTAGAGCCGCTTCGAACAAGGAGAAGCGGCTCGGAAAATTCCGAATCCCTTAGGATTAGTGAATAGAGCCGGCGAGAGTCAGGTAGAGCCCCTGTGTAGCCCCCCCTTTGCTTCTGGGGAGGAAACAGGCGTGGCTCCCTATCCAGCTCGCCGAGGCTCCGGACAGCGAGGACAATTCTACACATCGTAGAACAAGGTGGCAGGACCAACCTTTTTATCGAAAATAAAGTGAATTCTCCAAACAAACAGGGTGGAATCGGAACTTGAACCACGAAACTGCAAGTATTTATACTAGCCCTGTGACTAATTTTAAAATAAAAGACTGAAAGTCTCCTGAAAATGACGCCTGGCTTCAGCGTTAACGAGAGATGAAAGCAAGAGTGGATTTGCAAAGCTATTTCAACAAGTTACAAAGTAGCATTGTCTGTAACAAGTGAAGGAAAAGGTAATCTCTTTGAAAGCAAGCCTGATTCTGATCTAATTTCATCTTTAATTTGACTAAATCTGGGGGAATTTTTCAGAGGACTTTGTGGAGGAGGAAAGGGAAAAAAGACTTCCTTTTTTGAAAAAGCTAGGCTACGTGGCAGAATGGCTTCTAAGCAGACTAAACAGGATGTGAAGGCGGCAGGGGGGGGGATCCCCCCCCCACAAGCCTCAACAACAACAGCCTCCCAGCCAGCAGAGCCAGAAAAAAGAGATTGATCTTGAAAACTTAAAGGATTTTATTGCTTTGATGAGGCAAGATGAAAATTTGGATGAGAAGTTTAAAAAGTCACAACAGGAAATTAAGCAGGAGATAAAAGATATTAAAAAGGTGGTACAAGAAAAATATGACAAGGTGACCAAAAAATTAATGACAGTGGTGACTGGATTGTCAGAAGCAGTTATCAAAACTGATAAAAAAGTGGAGGAACTTAGATCAGAAGTGGATGTTAAAATGAAGGAGGCTGATCATAAAATTTTTAATGTTGACAATAAAATGCAAAGACTTGAAAATGAGATGACAATGATGCAATTCAGGTCCATGGAGTTTGCTATAAGGCTGAGAGGCTTAAAAGAGAATGATAGGGAAGAACTGAGAAAGATCTGTGCTGATGCATTAGCTGTGATGTTAAAGATTAGCTCTGAAGAGATTTTTTGTAAAATGGATAAAGTGTATAGAGTGAATTCTTGGGTGGCCAGACAAAGACAACTGCCAAGAGATGTGGTGATATATTTTACAGATAGAAAAATAAGAAATGATATTTTGCAAAAGTCCTTTGTCTCTGCTGTGCAAGTGGATGGGAAGGAAATTGGAGTTTATAAAGAGCTGCCACCTAAGATGTTAAAAGACAGGAAGGATTTTGGATTCCTAGTGAATGAATTAAAAAAAACAACAAATTCCATTTAGGTGGGATGCTCCAACTGGCATAATTCTGAGGTTTAAAGGAGAAAGATATCGATTAAATACTGTTGAGAAGGCGGAAGAATTTTACTCTAACTTTTTCAAAATGAGTTCACCATCCCCATGTACATCTTCTGTGCTAGAGACAAAGGAGGGTGATAAGGAGAAGCAATTTCAGCAAGAGATTGAAGAGCAGTCTAAGCAGTTGGAATTGGAGGCAATGGAAATGCAGGGAGCTACAGGAGGATTTCTGGATGCGCCCCTGATAGATCTTCCTTCGGAAATTGTAAGTGAACCACCTAAGACTACAAGAGACGTGGCTTTGGACCTAGCCCGGATGTGTGAAGCCAAAGATCAGTGTATAACTCAAGCAGTTTTTAAGCAAATTAGAGAAAAACAACAACAGGAAAGGACCAAGCCACAGCAATACAAGAAAGGAGCTAAGGACGATACACAAGAATGTGAAGCCATGGGAGGAGCAAAGCTGAAGACTACCAACTTGGAAAGCCTTCAGCATATGTTCTTATCGCTTCGAGAAGATTCAGATGACAATTAAGTTTTTATCTTGGAATGTGAATGGACTAAACTCACCACAGAAAAGGAAGAAATTATTTAATTATTTGAGACAATTTAATAATGAAATTATTTGCTTACAAGAAACTCATATTCGAACACAAGATCAAAAATACTTGATAAATTCAAGATTAGGAACACAATTTATAGCCTCGAATTTGGAAAAAAAGAATGGCGTAGTGATTTATATAAATAAAAGACTGTCAGCTAAAATTATAGAAGCAGATGATTGCAGCAGGTTTATAGCAATTGAACTCTATACAGCAAATGGCTCAATTCCGGTGATTGGAATTTATGCTCCTAATCAACAACAAGAAAATTTTTATAAAATTTTGCATTCTAAAATATTGCAATGGGATTATAGATCTATTTTAATCATGGGAGACTGGAATGGAGTAATTGATTCTAAAATAGATAAAAAGAGTTTGGCAAAGTCAAGGATTAGATTACCACAGACTTTTTTTGACATGAAAGAAGATTTGGAATTAAAAGATATTTGGAGAATACATAATCCAAAAGATTTGGACTTTACTTTCTTCTCAGATAGACATAGATCCTTCTCTAGGATTGACTTTATTTTATTATCATCTGATTTACTTGTAAAAACGAAAAGAACAAAGATTTTTCCAAGGACTTTAACTGACGATAGCCCGGTATGGATAGAAATTGAGATGGGAAAGAGTGAGAGAAGATCATGGAGAGTAAATGAAAATTTGTTTAGATACGAAAAGAACATAACAGAACTTAAAAAACAGATGAAAGAATTTTTTGAAATGAACTTGAACAAGGGTACCCCTATTGAAATTGTGTGGGATGCGAGTAAAGCATTTATGAGAGGGGTACTCATTTATATGAACTCTAAACATAAATCAAATCGACAAAAGAAAAGATCTGAAATGGAAGCAGAAATAAAGAAGAAAGAACAGTTACTTATAAAAAAATCCAACAGATGAAAGAATACGAGGAGCTATAAAACTTCTGAAAGTTCAATTTCAAATGCTTATGGCGGAACAAACAGCAACAAATTTACAATTTGCGAAACATAACACATTTTGTAACGCTAACAAACCGGGCAGATGGTTGGCTTACACACTAAGGAAGAGGCAGAGTGCACGGGTTATTGATAGTATTGATAGTGGAGGGAAGGAAATTTCTCAACAAAAATTAATTAAAAAAGTTTTTTTAGATTATTACACCAAATTAGATGCCAAAGATGATACACAGAATGGACTTATAGAGAAATACTTAGAAAAAAGAAGAGTTACAAAAATATCTAGTCAACAAAAGGAGAGAATGAATCATCCTATAACAGCTGAGGAGATTATTGCTGCAATTAAACAATTGAAAACAGCTAAAGCACCAGGGATGGATGGTTTAACTGCAGTGTATTATAAAACTTTACAAGCAGAAATGATTGAACATCTTAAAGATCTATTCTGTAGTATACAACAAGGGGGTAAAATACCCCCATCATGGAAAACAGCTTATATTTCATTGATACTGAAAGAGCAAGTAGGTCCTAAAAAACCTGAGAATTTTAGACCAATATCTCTTCTGAATAATGATTATAAAATATTTGCAAAAGTATTAGCCAACAGGTTGATGCCAGTTATTCAAGAGGTGATTCATTATGATCAAGCGGGATTTATAGAAGGCAGATATACGAAGGACAATGTAAGGCAAATTATAGATTTACTGGAATATCTTGAGAAGAATAAACAGATCCCTGCAGTGCTGGTTTTATTGGATGCGGATAAGGCCTTTGATAGAGTGGATTGGAACTCTCTATTAAAGACTTTAAGAAAGATGGACTTTGGGGATCAGTTTATCCAGGCGGTCTCAGCAATTTACCAAGAACAAATGGCACAAATTATTATTAATGGAAGTTTGACAACAAATTTTAGTATTGAAAAAGGAACAAGACAAGGTTGTCCATTATCCCCATTGTTATTTATTTTAACGTTAGAAGTCTTGTTGAATACAATACGAGACTCGAGTACCTTGAAGGGAATAGTGATAAAGCAAGAGGATTACAGAATAAGGGCATTTGCAGATGTTCTGGTTGTTACCCTAACACAGCCGATGGAATCAATAATCCAGATGAAGGACATTATAGAAGAATATGGTATGGTATCAGGATTTAGATTGAACCAGAAAAAAACTAAGATGATAGTCCAAAATATGACACAAGATCGAAAACAGGAACTTGAAAGCAAGGCAGGTTTTGAAATAGTACCAAAGGTTAAATATCTAGGAGTTCAGATTGCAGAATCAAATATGAAATTGTTTCAAAATAATTATGAGGTGTTGTGGCGAGAGGTACAAAAAGACATGGAGACTTGGAAAAAACTGCAGCTGTCTTTACTTGGAAGAATAGCAGCAGTTAAGATGAACGTTTTGCCAAGATTTCTTTTTTTGTTTCAAATGATTCCGGTGCTTAAAAGTGATAAACAACTGAGAGAATGGCAAAGTGGAGTGAATAAGTTTGTATGGAATGAGAAAAAGCCGAGAGTTAAGCTGAAAATTATGCAAGATGTTCCAGAAAGGGGAGGCCTCAAACTTCCAAACCTACAATTATATTATGAAGCAGCAGCTTTGACGCAAGCAAGTGATTGGTTTGGAAGGAAAAAGACTGGAATATTGAATATAGAAAGTTATGATCTTGAACTTGGTTGGCATGCATACTTATTTTATGAGAACAAAGTGGATAAAGTATTTAAAAGCCACATACTTAGAAACTCTTTGATGAGAGTTTGGAGGAAGCACCGCTTCAAATGGGATTATAAAATACCGCTATGGCTGGATCTTGGTCATATCATGTGGAATACAAATATAATGTCACTCGGGGGGGGGGGTTATATAAAGAAGTTCTTTTTACAGATGCGGGCAGATGGCAACTGAAGACATTAGAAACGCTGTTGGAAGAAGGGATTAATTTAACCTGGCTACAGTATAATCAATTTCAATTGAGATGGAAAGAGGACCAAAAAACTGGAATAATGATGCATGAAGAAGAATTGGTTAGACATATAAAAGAGAAAGGTCCAATGCATATTAAAAGGATTTATAATGTTTTGCTAGAAAGGGACTCAGAAACTGAACTGGTTAAAGATTGTATGGTAAAGTGGGCACAAAATTTTGCAGAACCAGTGATGTTGGAAACATGGGAAAAAATATGGGTTCAGAATGTTAAATTTACACAGTCGCAGAATTTGAGGGAAAACTTTTATAAAATGTCTTATAGGTGGCATTTAGATCCTAAGAAATTATCGTGTATGTATCCTAATGTTCAACCAAAATGCTGGAGATGTGATTGCTTAGATGCCACATATTACCATATGTGGTGGACTTGTAAGAAAGTGAAGGCTTTTTGGATAAAAATTTGGTGGGTTATGCAAAATGTTTTGAAGAAAAAAAATCAGTTTTCTCCACAATTGTTTTTATTGGGTATAGTTAAGGGTTTTACATTGGGTGAAGTAAAGCTGATATTGTATATGATAACAGCAGCGAGATTACTGAATAGGTCAATATTGGAAAAATGAAGCTGTGCCCACTATTGAAGAATGGACTTTGAAGATGGCCAGTTTTGCAGAGATGGTGAAGATTTCAGCATATCTAAAAGATCGGACACAAGAGACTTATGTATGGGAGTGGAAAAAGTGGATAGATTATGTGCAGAATAAATATCAGATAGCTTTTAACTGAATGTATTATATAGGGATAGAATAATTGAATTTTGTGAAGATGTGAAAAATACACAGGGGGTGGAGGGGTTCAAGTTTTATAAAATGTGATTTTGATTTGGATTATATTTTGTGGAAGTCCTGGGGGGAGGGGAGGGTTAGGAGGGGTTAGGGGGGGTCAGGGAGGGCTAGGGGGGGAAACTGGGGAGAAAATGTATTTGTAAAACTTTTTCAATAAAAAATAATAATAATTAGAATAAGAGGTTAGAATATTGTTAAAAATTATTTTGACACTGATGGTGAAAGATACAAGGTGAAGAAGAACAAGATAAAATCAGGATTGATATATAGATATAAAAATGAGCGAAAGTTAGTTTGAAATTAAAATTGTATTGATATAATGGATTTGTTTAGGTGAAGATGCTAGACTTTATGTTAAAATCTGTTTTTTTTATGTTTTGAATTTCTATCCGTAAAAGATGCAATGGGAAATTGAATGGAGCTTGTTAAAGGAATGTAAGTGTGGTAACTATCTATGACCGGATCGAGACTCTGTTTTTGAAAGTTATATTTTATATTTATGTTTGAAAAAAAATAAAAAAATATTTACAAAAAAAAAAAGATGTTAGGTTAAACGAGAGTAAAAAATACCTTGTTGTCAAGTGGTCTGCAACAACTGAGATTCCTGTAGATTTGCAACAAGTAAACCAGCAAACAAACAAAAAAGCAAATCAGAATTTTGTAATTACATGAAGGGGTATTGGGCATATTGCTTTGAGTTCCTTGAGGAATTCTAAGATATACTTAGAGTTCCTTGTATCTCTTAGAGAGAGATACAAAGGAATTGCTTGTAAACTGCTGGAAAGACTCAGTGTTAATAGTCCCTTAAAATGCTTAAATTATTTGTGGTGGAAGCATTAAAGCAATTTACCTTTCTTATTTTATTTTATTTTATTTTATTTTATTTATTTTTCTGCTTCTAATATTGATGCGCCATATGGGTAAGCATATTGGCTTAATATTAAGCACATGATTAGAAACAAATAGCATTGAGAGGATTAAGTGCTAGATTAATGAAGACAGTTAAATTTTCCAGTGTTTCCTTTGTGTGCATGTTTATTTCCTGTGCCTGAGCTTTTTATCAGGTTATTTAGCCTTTCTGAAAATAAATAATTGTATTTATGCTTAAGTACAATTATTCTGCACTGGATTTGCTTTGCCATTAACAAGGCATCCTAACACAATATTGCAAGTATAATTAGATCTACATTTTAGCTTAATGAGTAGCTAATGCTCATTGTCTCATTTTGGCAGTTGTGTATTTATGATCTGCCGTAGAATGGAAAAGCATTGTCATTTCATAAAGTGGTATATATTTTTAAAACACATTTTTTCACTATTTAGAAATTCAACATTATGTAGTGAGTCCAAATAGTATATTGCATTTATTTCTGGGTTGGTTGTGCTAAAGAACTCTTCAAGTTGTTGAGTTCATTTTGAGGAATTAATGTACATGCTCACATTTCTTGATGATTCTTGACATTTATGCTTTTTTAAAAAATATCTGTAAATTTAAAAAAAAAACCTCTATGTTTAATTAAATCTACCATGCATTTTTACTGTTCTAGTTTTAACTAAGTTCAAGGGACTTGTGGTCTATCAATCTACGTAGCTCTTTAACTAACTCTAACTAAAGTATTCCCTTGTAATTAATGACATAATTGTACTAATGGTATATTAATTAGAATGAATGATAAAATATAGCATATTTTATTCTAAAGTGGGATCATATATAATAATCATATATTTTAAGTAGATGGCAAAATTGAAAGTGCATGAATCTTTAAGGAAAAATAAGATAATCACAATTATTTAAATAAATCAATGTCATTAGCATATATTAAACTGGCTGATTCATTCTCTAGACTTTAGTTTTCTAACTTTTCACATTAAGTAATACTGGTGATACTGTGTTGAAGATTTTAGAAGTTTCCATAAAAGAGAATATAAGTGGCTCAGGATTGAATTGTGGAGTTCTTGGTGTTTTCTGAGATTAGTTGTTTGCTTGCAGACGTTTCATTACCAGTCTAGGTAACATCATCAGTGCAGAATTTGCTTCTGGTTTATATGAAGAGCTTACCCACCAGTGTTGCTGAGAGTGCACTTTTCTCCAAGATAGCTCCTTGTTTTCTGCTTGATTGTTTAGTATTAATCCTTTCTTCTCTGTATGTAAGTTAGAGAGGATGTGTTTTGGTCTTTGTATTTCTTCTTAGCTTTTTATTGCCTCTGTTGAATAAGTACAAATGTGATTTATCTCTATGTTTTCAGGTTTTCGGGTGCTACACCAGCCGAGGACCCAGGGGAGGGGTGCGGGGTGGCGGTTGTTATTAGGGAGACCCATAGTCTGCGGGAGGTCACTGCTCCCCAGATGGACGGGTGTGAGTCCCTACTCATGAGATGGGGTCCTCGAGGGCAGTGGGGTCTGTTGATTACATACCTATCTCCCAGCTGCGTATCAACGGCCCTGCCCGGGCTGCTGGATGCCCTTCGGGGTTGGTGGTTGAGTTTCCCAGACTCATTGTTCTGGGGGACTTTAACCTGCCTTCCCTGGGTGGGGCATCGGGAGCGGCCCGGGAGTTCATGGCTTCCATGGCAGCCATGGACCTGACTCAGGTAATTCAGGGTCCGACTCATGTGGGGGGACACACACACCGATCATTATCTCCTTTGGCTGGACTTCCATTATGCCGCCCCCCGCCACTGGGATGTGGGACCAACCACCTGGTTCTGTCCCAGGCGCCTGATGGACCCTGAGCTGTTCCAGACGGAGCTTGGGACTATACTTGTCTCTCTTTCCCATGCTCCGGTCGAGACTCTGGTGGATGCCTGGGAAAAAGCAGCTGCCGGGGCTCTCGACCGGGTCGTGCCTTTGCTGCCTCTGACCCAATGCAGATCCCAGCTGGCCCCTTGGTTTACTGAGGAGCTTCGGGAGATGAAACGGTGGAGGAGAGGCCTAGAGAGCTGTTGGAGATCCAAGCCGTTCCGAGTCTGGTGGTAAGACCCCTCCTCAAGAAACCTGCCTTGGATCCAGCTATATTGAACAACTTTCGTCCTCTCTCCAACCTTCGCTTTATTGGTCGTGCTGGTTGATGATCTCTGGAGGGCTCGGGAAAGGGGACATTCCTCTGTCCTGGTCCTGTTAGATCTCTCGGTGGCTTTTGATACCATCGACCATGGTATCCTACTGTGACACCTCGAGGGCTTAGGGGTGGGAGGCACTGTTTTACAGTGGTTCTTATCCTACCTCACGGGGCATTCGCAAGCAGTGTTGGCGGGGGGACAGCGGTCGGCCCTGAGGCCCCTTACGTGTGGGGTGCCCCAGGGGTCGGTCCTCTCTCCCCTTTTGTTCAACATCTATATGAAGCCTCTGGGGGATATCATCCATGGTTTTGGGGTGGGGTATCATCAATATGTACGTCTTGAGTAATATTTGCATTAAATAAGTATACATAGAACTGTTTATTGTTTCAATAAAATATATATTGTTTTTGTTTTTATTTATGTTTTTGTTCTTTTTTCTATTCTATTTGTTAATTTATGTATTATGATTACTATTATTTCCATGTTTTTCTTTTTCTTTTTGTTATTTAATTTTGTTAATTAAAAAGGAATAAAAATAAATAAAAATATGCAATGCTGTTTTTGTTTCATTCAGAGTTCATCAGATTTTTATATGTCAAAAGTTGCAAAGCAAACAATTAAAGAAATGTTAGATTCTTTCTTTGATTTCTATTCAGAGTTACCAATGCCTTTCTTGTATAATTCTAGTATATGTATGTAATAGAACTAAGAAAAGGTTTGATTTGAAGGTTATTAAATTCTCTCAGTTGTTTGGCTGAATTGAATTAGGTACTGTTGGAAGAAATGTCCATCTGGGTTCAGTTCCAGACACTGGAAGCATATAGACTGCTTGAAAAGATGGTTTAATGATGGACAGGACCACATGGTTTTGAGGTCCTGGGCATAAAAGCACATGGGTGAAAGAGAGAGAGAGAGATTTATACCCTCTGTTGGGCTTTGAATTTGAACTTGTATTCTGATTGGTTGTCAGACTCCCATGAGGCCATGCAGGGATAACTTTGTAGGTTGTCTTTTGAGTCCAGGCTTGGTTGAGATTGTTGGGTGATGCAATCTCCCCAGATGCCATGTGGTGAGCTCAGTTGCTAGATGGGTAGAAGGCTAATCCTCTCTTTGTTGGATCTTGGGTGAGGACATTTGCTTATGAATAGACTTAGCTATCTCTTTATCTCTTAAGTGCTGACTATTGAGGAGGGTGGGGGCTATTAAGAGTGAGTCTGCTTCCTGCCTAAAAAAACATGTTTCCCCATTTATTATTCAAATTTATTTATTATTCAAATTTCTATACCGCCCTTCTCCTTTCAGACTCAGGGCAGTGAACAGCCAAAATAAAAACATCTATACATAACATTACAGTTAAAAATAGAATTAAAATAATTTATAAATTTGGCCCATAATTTAAAACTTGTCAATTTAAAATCAATATTAAAATTTTAAAACTAACCCTAAAATCAAGACAGACCGGCTAACTGAAAATAATAAGTTTTTAGGGCCCGACGAAAAGTCTGGAGGTCGGAGATCACTCGTAGCTCTGGGGGTAGATTGTTCCATAGGGTAGGTGCCACCACAGAGAAAGCTCTCCTACTGGGGGTCGCCAGCCAGCATTGTCTGGCCGATGGCACCCTGAGGGGGCCCTCTCTGTGGGAGCGAACCGGCTAGTGGGAGGCTATTGGTGGCAGAAGGCGGTCCCGTAAGTACTCTGGCCCTAAGCCATGGAGCGCTTTAAAGGTGATCACCAACACCTTGAAGCGCACCCAGAAGTCCACCGGAAGCCAATGCAGCTCGCGCAGGAGAGGAGTCACATGGGAGCGCCCCGTTGCTCCCATAATCCCCCGCGCGGCCGCATTCTGCACCAGTTGGAGCCTCTGGGTGTACCCCAAGGGGAGCCCCATGTAGAGAGTGTTACAATAGTCCAGACGAGAGGTGATGAGTGCTTGAGTGACCGTGCATAGGGAGTCCCGGTCCAGAAAGGGGCACAACTGGTGTATCAGGCGAACCTGACAAAAAGCCCCCCTGGCCGCGGCCGTCATATGCCCTTCTAAAGACAGCCGTGCATCCAGGAGGATACCCAAGTTGCGGGCCCTCTCCGTGGGGGCCAATGATTCGCCCCCAATAACCAGCGATGGCATCAGCTGGCTATACCGGGACGCCGGCAGCCACAGCCACTCGGTCTTGGAAGGGTTGAGTCGAAGCCTGTTTCTCCCCATCCAGACCCGCACGGCCTCCAGGCACTGGGTCATCACTTCCAAGGCATCATTGGGATGGTCTGGGGTGGAAATGTACAGCTGAGTATCATCAGTGTACTGATGGAACTCCACCCCAAAACCACGGATGATCTCACCCAGCGGCTTCACATAAATGTTGAACAGGAGGGGCGAGAGGACCGACCCTTGTGGCACCCCACAAACAAGGCGCCTTGGGGTCGACCGCTGCCCCCCTGTCAACACGGATTGCGATCGGTCGGAGAGATAGGAGGAGAACCACTGCAAAACGGTGCCCCCCACTCCCAGTCCCTCCAGCCGGCGCAACATGATACCATGGTCGATGGTATCAAAAGCCGCTGAGAGGTCTAATAGGACCAGGATAGAGGAATAACCCCTATCCCGGGCCCTCCAGAGATCATCCACCAACGCGACCAATGCCGTTTCCGTGCTGTACCCAGGTCTGAAGCCGGACTGGAGCGGATCCAGATAGACAGCTTCATCCAGGTACTGGGGAAGCTGTCGCGCCACCACACTCTCAACAACCTTCGCAATAAAGTGAAGGTTGGAGACTGGACGATAGTTAGCCAAAACAGCCGGGTCTAGGGATGGCTTCTTGAGGAGAGGCTTCACCACCGCCTCTTTCAAGGCGGCCGGTAGGACACCCTCACTCAAAGAAGCGTTGATAATCCCCTGGAGCCAGCCTCGGGTAACCTCCCGGGAAGCCAGCACCAGCCAGGAGGAACACGGGTCCAATAAACATGTGGTCGCGTCCCAAGATCCTGTCCACGTCCTCGGGAGCCACGGGATCGAACTCCTCCCAGATAACAATCTCAAGGCCTGCCTCAGTCATCTCGTCTGAACTAACCCAGTCGGCGGCCAAGTCTTCCCGGATCTGAGTTATTTTATCATCCAGATACCGTACAAAATCCTCAGCTCGTCCCTGCAAGGGGTCCTCCCGCGCTCCCAGATGGAGAAGGGAGCGGGTCACCCTAAACAGGGTGGCTGGGCGGTTATCTGATGATGCGATAAGAGCGGCAAAATAGCTAGATTTCGCCGCTTTTATCGCCACTAGGTAGGTCTTAATATGAGATCTTACCACTGTCAAGTCAGATTCGGAACGACTGGCCCTCCAACCGCTCTCTAGGCGTCTTTTCCGGCGCGTCATCTCCCTCAGCTCCTCGGAGAACCAAGGAGCTAAGTGAGTTCGGTGCTGGGTCAGAGGCTGCAAAGGCACAACCCGGTCCAAAGCCCCGGCAGCCGCCCTATCCCAGGCGGCCACCAGGTCATCAGCCGAGTCATGAGCTAGAGTCTCAGGAAATGGCCCAAGCTCCATCTGGAACCTATCAGGGTCCATCAGGCACCTGGGGCGGAACCACCTGGTCAGCTCCGCCTCCCTGCGATGGGGTACGGCGGTCAGAAAATCAAGTCGAAGGAGCGAGTGGTCAGACCATGACAAGGGTTCAATATCTACATCCCCTATATCAAGGCCACTCAACCACTGACCAGAGATTTCTCATCCAGGGAAATATAATATTCTGCCTTTTTAATATTTCCTAGAATATTTCATTCTTCTAGGAGTGGGGTGGATGCTAACTTCCTACAGTACTTTTAAAACTATCTGTAGATTTAACAGACCTTTCCATACATTCAGACATGACCATACACATATATGTTAATTGAGTAGAACCATAAAACATTGTAATATTATTTGAAATGCAAATTCAAATCACATCTTGGCTGGTTTGACACACTTCAATGTGAGGGTGATATGGACTAGACATTGCCTTTGTCTACATAATCAGTTGCTCAGTTTCAAAGGTTTGGCCTGTAATCACATGCCTAGATTTTAGATTGTATATTTTAGAAAATGGTGGCCTAAAATGAAAGCACCTTCTTTAAATTAATCTCAAATAACTTTCAGTTATGATCCTGGTCCTAAACATTGGAATCAGGAATTTCATCATGTTGATGTTGAAATGAATAAACTAGATCAAGAATCACTTTTTTGTTCTGTCACCAACATTCCTCAATTTCTGTCCCAGCAGTGAAGATGGAACTATTCCTCAGAACTCTAAGCAGTAGTGGGTTGCTACCGGTTCCCACGGATCAGCGAACCTGTAACAGCGGTGGTGGGAGGCTCTGCCCACCCGCCTGGACGTCTCTGTGCATGTGCAGAAGCGTTTTGCATGTGAGCTCGCACCCACAAGCAAACCAGTAGCGGCCGAAATTGAAACCCACTACTGACTCTAAAGTTATGAAGAGAACAGCTGTCTTAAAATTCAGATTATTTGGAAAAAAGTACATATTGATTTTGCATTAAGGGATCAAAGAGCTACACCAATACTGATTTTCGTGGTTTCAAACAAATAATTTGCTGTATCCAAATTTGCCTTTGGATAAGTCTATTTGTTTTATGAGCCTTACATAGTAGTAAGTTTCATTTCAAACAGAACAACTTAAAAGGGTGTTTTTTGACTAGCCCTCAAGATATATTCAATGTAGTTCAGTGTAGTTTTGTTGTGCTGTTATGTTTGAATTTTTTGTAATTCCTCTAATGTGGTAGTGTAAACATGCTTACTAGGTAGTACAATCCCATAGACTCAAATTATCAATTCATGTGACACATGCACCAGTATTCATTGAACAAATATGACTATTTAAAGCAAGTTGCAGAATGGAGAAGAAACTGAAATCATTTACGTTATATCTTCTCCTGAGCAATGAGGCGAATGAGCATGAGCAATTATGTCAAAATGACCATTATAAATATTGGGCTTTCAATACATAAGGTATGTCTAACAACTAACCAGAGAGCTGTCTATTACATTATAAATTATTTGCATATATCATTTAACCTGTGTAGGCAAACTGCTTCTACCTGGTATTGAAACAAATTAAATATCTTATAGGACATGATAAACAGCAATTCATGCAATACTTTACAAAACAATATGCATGTTGCTGTAACTGCCTTTGCTGATCTGTAATATTTGTATTACAAATACTGTAATACTGTTGGAATGCATTTGGGATAGTAAATTTTAGAGTATTTTAAAATGGAGAATGCTTGTAAAATTATATTTGATGATAGTATGATGGAATGTAGTGAGAAGGTGGACATCCAAGAGGAAGTGGTGCATTCTAGAGGTGAGTCAGCCCAGAAATTATGTGTGAGAGAAAGAGGATGAAGGCAGCCCCTCTCTAATTGTTCATAGACCATATTGTAGATATTTGACAAGATTTTGTCTATAGGAATGAAGCAATAAAGAACTCAGGTTGGAAGAATTGCCCTGTGTCATTCTTGGGTTTGTGCTGGCAAATAGCATTTTTTAAAACATGAAATAAAAAATTAAAAGGATACTTTGAAAGCAATTTTAAGTAATAGATTTTCCTTGTACCATAAATTTATTCTGTATTTATTGGATTTGATTGTAAATTGCAATGGTAATATCTTTTAAATATTTTGTATTCTTTGATATGTGAATTCTAGGAACTACTTTTAGGTCTTTTAGCAATCAGCTAAAGAACTGAACAGAGTGTAACGAACTTGAATTAAAATGTGTTTAATCAAAAATAAAGAATTGCAAAATACATTGTCCAGATACCCTTCATTGGCATGACACAACTAGCAAAATCTACAAACTTCTGAATTTTGTTCAACACTGCACTAACTTTCACAACATATTTTGTGTAATTTAAAGTAATCACTCAATAATTTAAATTTAGGAAATAAGACAGAAATAATGTTGTATAAAAATTGTCAATATTCCAAATATCTCGGTCTTCCAATCCATTTACAACTGTCATTTTTCTTAACTCCTGGTGCTTAAACCCACAGGAGGCAGCCTTTTTTACAATCCCCTCACAAGGAACTGCCACTCAGCACAATTGTGGGTGACCTCACATTCTCCAGAGAGACTAAAAAGACTGATCTACTTGCCTTTTTTCCCCTTCTTCACGGCAGTCTCTATTGATTTGCAGAGACATCTTCAGTCAGTCATGACTCACAGCTGAAACCTTCACTACATCTTTTTTTAAAGTTAATCTCTCTTTCCCCTCATGTGTGAGTGTGTGTGTGCGCGTACACGCATACATACCAAGTAATATTGGAATGCATTTTTTTCCGCCAAGTAGCTTGACTGAAATAATTGGTACTGATGTAATATTGAAACTGTTACTTCTTTTCTAGTGCGCTGCTCCCACAATCCATGGCTGGGTTCATTCTCCATGTCTTGACAACCACTGAGAGAAAAAAACTTTCTTCGTGCCATAACCACGCCCCCTTGTCTTCCTGGACTCCAGTCTTTTTCTCTCAGTCATTGACAGACTGGTGTTTTTTCTTTGTGCTCGGGGTTTTTCCCTATTAAATTGTAGGCTCTTTAGCCTGTTTTCTTTATTTTTGATTAGAATTTACTTTCAGGAGAGAGCTTATTGTACTGCCAGCTGCTGAGGTGCACGTGACGTGTCTGGGGCTCCAGGCCATCCCGCGCCTCTTTATCCATCGCAAGCAGCAGCTGCCGGATTCTGTCCTTTCGGGGCGGCTCCGTATTGGGCAATTTAGCCGCCGGTGCTGTGGCTGGACTGTCGGTCCGCTGATTTGTCCACCCGCACCACATTTATTGGTTTTGGACTCAGCTCTCACTAGGGCGGCTCCAGAGTCTCTGCACGGTGTCCGTGTACACTCTGAGGTTTGCTTGGCTTCGCGGCGCTCAGAGGGCGATTCGCCTCGCTTCTTCCACGGCCTTCAGTTTCCCGCCGTCGCTGAGGCGGCTGCCATTTTGGTCAGCGCGGCCACCATTTTGGGATCACACAACCACCGGCGAGGCCGCCATTTTACAACAGCTGCGGCTGCCATCTTGTAATCAGCATGGCCACCATTTTGTATAGTTGCGGCCGCCATTTTGTCTCATCAGCACAAGGCCGATTTTACAGTGATTAAGGCGGCGAAAGTGAAGCGGCGCCTTTGGCCTGTGGCCAATGCCTCTGCTGGGCCCTTGCTAGAGACAGTGAGCCCGCCCCCTCCCTTCGACTGGCAGCTGCGGATCAGGTCTGATCCAGGAGGTTTGTGGGCTATAGAAGTGGTTGTAACTTTGGGGGTCCTCAGTCCCACCTCTGCACCTATATTGCCTGGACTGGCTAGTCCGCTGTCCTGTATTGGTACCATGGCGGACTCTTCACTATCTTCAGACCTTGAACATGAGGCCAGCCCTCCCAGGCTTTCTAAACCCAAGTCCAGGTCAGGAAGGCGGGCGACTTCTTCCAGCCACGTCTCTCATCTGTCCAAAACTTCCTCCAGCTCGGATAAGGATGCGCTTTGGCGTCACAACGTGCTGGAACACCAGTTTAATAAGGCAAGACTGGCTGCCTCTACGTCTCTGGGGTTAGAGGCACAACCATTACAGCATGCCTTTACTACGGGTCCCATATCCAGTGGGCCCATTCTGACTCCGATTCCACTGTCCAGCTCACCGGCGGAGAGTCTCATAACCTCTGGACTACCACTTGCTCGTTCAAAAGGGGTATCGCTCTCCATGCCAGACATTTCAGCTGTGGGTTTATCCACACTGCCAGTCCTCCAACGAAAGCAGACAGAGGCTACCTTTACACTGACTGCCACGGGGCTCTGCGCTGAGGAGGGGCATCTGGCAGGGAGCCATATGGTCTTTCAATCTATGTTGTCCACAGCTCTGTCATCCATCTTGGTGGCAGGTATTCAACAGGCTTCCCAGTTGCCCTATCCACCTATGCATATACAATCCCTGGCACAGAACCAGCTGGCCATGAGACCTCGTTCCCCTACTCACAAGGAACCTACTTCCTCCATTGAATCAGAACACGGGGAGGATGGTCCTGAGGATATAGAATTCTCAGAGGACGAGGGCCTGTTGCCAGATGCCCCGGCATTTACCGGCCTTTTCCGGTCTTCTCTTTTCAAATCTCTTTTACATAAAGCCAGATTAACAATGAACCTTGGGACAAGTGGGTCTCTGTCCAGCGGATCCCAAACTTCAATGGGTCCTCATGAGGCCCTGTTTACACTCTCCAAACCGGACAAATACTTTATTCCTTGCCCTCAATTATTCTCAGAGGTGATTCAGAATCCGTGGAGTCAGCCAGGCTCCTTAACACCACCCAGCAGTCAGGACAAGAAGTTGTACTGTGCTGCGCCTGAATTGGATGACCTTTTGGCGTTACCATCTGTAGACGCCCCGGTCGCGAGTTTGTCATCCGCTTCATTGCTCTCCTCAGACTCGTTGGATGGCCTTAAGTCAGAGGACAGGAGAGCTGAACTCACATTCCGGAAGGCACATCAGGCGGCGTCTTGGGCAATCAAGACTGCGACAGCTACATTGTTTTTTAATAGGGCATCGTTAATTTGGCTAAGGCAACTACAGGAAAGGCTTCCTCCCGAGGACATTAGATTACACCAAGATATTAATAAATTCGTTGCCGCCACCGAATACTCGGTGGACGCCTCCTTGAATTTGGCCAAATTTGCTTCTCGCGCTCTAGCCTCCACAGTCACGTCTAGGCGCCTCTTCTGGCTTCGCAGTTGGAAGGCCGACGCCAAGGCTAAATGGAAGCTGACGGCGGCACCATATAAGGTTCCCAACCTTTTTGGGGCCGCTCTAGATCTGCTCCTCATCGAGGATAAAGACAAGCGGAAGATTCTACCAGCTTCATACCGCAGACCGGAGCACCGCTACACTCCTTATTCTAAGTGGCAGCCCTTTCGGGCCTCCTCAGGACCCAGGAGATCCTTCTCTCAGAGGCCTTCCTTCCAGGGCGGTGACCATTTCACAGATAGACACCAATCCCATGACCGTAACTGACCCCAGTTTTCTTCCAAGCGCCCCTTCCGAGGATCCGGGTACAAGAACTATCACAGGGGCAAGTGACTCCTGGCCCTCAGATCCCATTGGTGGTCGTCTCCAGTTCTTCCACTGCCAGAGGGAATGCTCGACCACAGATGGGTGGGTGCATCGTACCGTAGCCGAGGGGCTCTCCATAGAGTTCACCGGCTGTCCTCCTGCTCGTTTCCTGCGTTGCCCATTTCCAGTCCTGCCAGAGAAGCAACGCCTGATGTCTGAGGAGATTCGGCATGTATTGGACATAAAAGCCATAGAACCGGTTCCCTTGGATCAGATCGGGACCGGCTTCTACTCAACCTTGTTCTTAGTCCCCAAAACTTTGGGGGGCTGGAGAGGAATTCTAAATCTAAAGCAACTGAACCAGTCCATCTATTATCGCAGGTTCAAGATGCACTCCCTTCGATCGATCCAGGGCAATGTGAGAGAGGGAGACCTCTTACAGTCACTGGATCTCAGGGAGGCTTACCTTCATGTCCCGGTCCATTCCACCCACCGGAAGTATCTCCAATTCGAGTATGCGGGCAACCATTAACAATACTGTGCCATGCCCTTCGGGCTCTTTTCAGCTCCCAGGACATTCACAAAACTGGTGGCGGTGGTGGCAGCTACTCTCAGACTCCTCCCTGTGAGGGTCTTGTGTTACTTCGACAATATTTTGCTTCTATCATCCTCCCCCACTCAGGCAACACGAGACAACATGAGACATGGAGTTGGTGATCAGTACTTTCCAGCGGCACGGCTCCGGTCATCGACCTGTTTGCCAGGCAGTCGAACGCTCACCTTCCTCGCTTCGTATCCCGTTACCCAGATCCGCTGGTGGAGGATTGCGATGCCCTTCGGTGCCATTGGCCCCCGGGCCTGTTGTACGCATTTCCCCCGATTCCCCTCATTCCGCGGGTTGTCCGGAAGATGCTCACTGAGAGAGCGGAACTGCTGTTGGTGGCACCCAATTGGCCACGCCGTCCATGGTACGCCAATCTGGTGGCGCTCTCCATCTCTCGTCCATGGGTGATTCCTCCAAGTTGGATCTCTCTGTGCCAGGGGGTCATAAGCCACCCAGAGCCTCAGTGGCTCCAGTTGACCATCTGGCACTTGAGAGGGTCATCATGAAGAGGGACTGCCTGTCAGACGATGTGATTGGGACGATCCAAGCTTACAGACGGTCATCCACATCCCGTATTTATGAGGCATCTTGGAGGGCATTTTGCACCTGGTGTTCCAAACACCATGTTGATCCGACATCTGCAGATATACCAGACATCCTTGACTTTCTTCAGGCGGGATTGGATAGAGGTTTGGCTCCTTCTACTCTCCAGCGGCAAACCGCAGCATTGTCAACCGTTCTTACCTGCCTGCCTTACCAATCCCTGTCACATCACCCTCGGATTCGAGGTTTCCTCCATGGCGCCACAAATCTACAACCTCCTATGGTCCATTGATATCCATCTTGGGACTTGCCGCTCGTTCTACAAGCTCTTACCTTGCCTCCATTTAAACCATTGGGTTCCATCGCTCTCAAGTTCCTTTCATTCAAGGTGGCCTTCCTCCTGGCTATTACATCGGCCACGAGGGTTTCAGAACTCACTGCCTTGTCAATTAGGAAGGATCTCTGCATCTTGCATGCCAATACTTTGATTTTCCGGCTGGACTCTGTGTTTGTGCCCAAGGTGAACTCCTGGTTTCACCAGGCCCAGGAGTTCGGCTTACCGGACTTTTGTCCGTCTCCCAGACACCACCATGAGGAACATTGGCACACGCTGGATGTGCGTCGGGCCCTTCGCCAATACATATGCCGCACAGTGTCTTTTTGCCGGACTGAAGCTCTTCTAGTCTCGTTCCATCCGGCTTCCATGGGTCAGAAGATTTCTGCTTCCACTGTGGGCCGGTGGATTAAGGCCTGTATTTCGCTGGCTTATGAACTCAAAGCCAGACCCCTTCTGGGCAGGATCCTGCCTCATTCCACCTGTAGCGCGGCGACCACGACCGCTTGGGCTACTCAAGCCTCTGTTTCAGACATCTCTCATGCGGCCACCTGGTCATCGATTTCGCCCTTCATTTGTCACTATAAGATTGACGCCTATGCTTCAGCTGAAGCTTTGTTTGGGCGACGGGTGCTACAGGCCATACTTTTGGACCCAGACTCAGGGAGCAGTCAGCCTCCCGCCCAGGGGGTTTGAGCTTGGGTATATCCCAGCCATGGATTGTGGGAGCAGCGCACTGGAAAACGGACGTTGGCTTACCTGAACGTCCCTTTTCTGGGCACTGCGACCACAATCCATTCCCTCCCCTTCGGCTTCCTGCTCTGGACCTGGGGTGATACCTTGTGTTTTTCTGACTGTACAGTGTATTCGTTTCTAGCTTGTCCACGCCTTCGAGACAAAGACTGGAGTCCAGGGAGACAAGGGGGCATGGTTATGGCACGAAGAAAGTTGTTTTCTCTCAGTGGTTGTCAAGACATGGAGAATGAACCCAGCCATGGATTGTGGTTGCAGCGCCCAGAAAAGGGACGTTCAGGTAAGCCAACGTCCGTTCTGCCAGGTTTTTCCTAATATGATAAATGACATGGAAAAAGGTATTAGACAGTGCAAATTAAACGCAGCCATCATTTTGAAAGCAGAGAACAATGAAGTTGCGGAGTGAGCAGAGAGACCAAAGATTAAGAACTGTGGTTACCTAAATGAACGTCTCTGAAGGGAACTCACCTTTAAACAGCTGTATATAGTGATCACCTTAGATATTTTAAATTCTTACTGTATATTTTAAGTACTTAGATAAATTCCAGAGAGACTTATTACAATAACATTTAAATTGAATTACTAGCTTTAAACTTAAATAGTCCATATAAACATATTGATTCTACTTTATTGAAACTTCGTATAGATTTAAGAATATTTTAATTAATTAATTAATTAATTAGTCTTAAATACCTATTGTTGATTAATAATTGTATATATAGAGACCTTATATTTAAGGTATTGTTTTCTTCCATATTGAATATAGTTAACTACAGAAAAACATATAAACAAATATAAGAATTGATAATTGAGATTTATATATATAACTGTTTTCAGAAATTGGATGTCAAAGGCTTATACTGCATTATTATTGTAAACTACTAGTTGAGAGAGAAAAGAAGGGCAGGGAAGAAAAAAGGAAGGTTTAGAGTGAAAAAGGTGACAATTGATGGTATTTTGGCATAATTTTTTCAAAAATCTAAAAATGTCAAATACATCCACAATAACTAAAACGATAAAAAAAAACAATGACAGCTTCTCCAGCAGGACAGAAGTTAATTACTGATGTGGTGTGCAGTGAAAAACCAGGACTTGTACCAACCTTGCAAAGTTTGCAAACGTCACTAAATATGATCCAGAAGTTTATGGT
The DNA here is from genome assembly GCA_022577455.1 of Arizona elegans. Taxonomy (NCBI): domain Eukaryota; kingdom Metazoa; phylum Chordata; class Lepidosauria; order Squamata; family Colubridae; genus Arizona; species Arizona elegans. The sequence continues at coordinate 48,449,846 of JAKOOJ010000006.1, read as the reverse complement.
AAAAATGCAGGAATCAATAACAAACAATCACGAGGAAATGAAGGGTGAATTAGGCGAAGTAAAAGAAGACATAAAGAAATTGGACAATAGTATGGGAATAATGTAAGAAACAATAGCTAAAAATGAACAGAAAATAAAAGTGATAGAAGTAAGAACAGAACAAATAAACAAAAACTAGAAGAAACTGAAGAGAGGTTGACAGATGCAAACAGATGTGGAAGAGGCAATTACCCACTTAGAATTAGAGAGATCCACCTTCTACCTGAGGTTTTAAAACATCATAGAGACAAGAGAAGAGGATCTACACAAACTGATGATGGAAATACTAGCTGACCCACTACAAATGGATAAAAGTGAATTAAGGAATAACATTGATGAAGTATACAGGGTGCAAATGAACTATGCAAGGAGACACAGATTACCATGGGAGATACATATAAGATTTGTGAAAAGAGCTGTCAGGGACGAAATTTATAGAAGAACAAGGGATGACCAGTTGACCTACAAAGGAAGAGTGGTCATAACTCTCAGATACCAAAGAGAATTAGTGAGAAAAGAAGGGACTACCAGTTCCTAAGAACACAATTAATAAAAAGTATAATAATGTTCCGCTGGGTGATACCCGAAGGTATATTAATAACATGACAGGATAAAAAAATAAGGATAGACACAATAGATAAAACCGAGGAATTCTATGAACACTATATAGAGGAAAAATTGGACAGTAGAGAAGAGTTGGAAACCAAAAGTCAAGAGGATCAACAGCTAGAGGAAAAGGAACTAAAACAAGACATGAGAGAGAGAAGTGATATAGAAGTTCAAAAAAGAGCAGGAGCGAGGACAAGAAAGCAAAGGGAAACGAGACAAAGGAGAGAAATAAACGACAAATAAGTAGCAGAATGGAGGAAGAAGTGAAACTACTATCATAAATCAACATAAATGGATTAAATTCGCTAATAAAAAGAAGACAAGTAATTGCTAAACTCCAAAAACATAATGTGGAGATTATATGCTTACAGGAGATTCACATGAAAAATGGGGAAGGTAACCTTCTGGAAGCCCCCAAATTAGGTAAACTATTTTTGGCTTTAGTTGAAACAAACAAAAAAAAGGAATTGCAGTTTATATAAAAGACTGGTTGAAACCCAAACAAATTCATGTGGACAAAGAGGGAAGAATATTACAGATTGAAATATCAATAAAACAAAAAAAAAGAGAATATTAATTGCACTAAGAAAGAATATTACAGTAAATTACACAAGCGAATTGTAGAATTGGAAATGGATAACATATGCTTACTAGGGGATTTCAACGCGGTGGTTGATCCAAAAACAGATTACAAAACAGGAAGTTAAAAAAATTATGAAAGGAGAACACTACCAAAGACTTCCTTTGAAATGACCTGAGAGCTAAGTTTAAAAGACGTTTGGAGAGAAATCAACCCACAAAAGAACCAATATACATACTTCTCCAATTCACATAATTCGTGGTCCAGGATTGACATGGTCTGGATGGATCCAGAAACAGGAAAAAATGTAGAGGAAATAGAAATAAAACCGAATACTTGGGCAGATCACAATCGGTTAATAGTTGAATGGAAAGGGGAGGAAAAAAGAAAAAAGAGATGGACAATTACATTCAATATATAGAAAAAGAACTAGTGTTTTTCCTAAAGGAAAATTGGAATCAACAGACAAATATTCAAAACCTGTGGGACACAACTAAAGCTTATATTCAGGGTCTTACAATGGCATACAAAATACGAAGAAATAAAAACAAAAGAAAACAATATACAGAATTGAATCTGGGAAAATTAGAATATAAAATGCAGAAAGAACCTCAAAACCAGGAAATTGGGGACAAAAAAGATATAAGTAAACATAGATTAAATCTAATCACACAAGAAGAAATAGCCCCCAAAATTAGATCAACCAGACAAAACTACTTTGAAAATGCCAACAAACCGGGGAGATAGTTGGCCTACAAATTAAAAAAAGAAAAGAAACTAATAGAACAACTTGAAGATGAAAAAGGGATAGCACATCACCTGAAGGAAGACAAAGAAAATATAGCAGTACAATATTACCAAAATTTATATAGCTGGGAGAACATAGAGGAGGATGACATTAAAAGATATTTACGGCAGAGAAATCTCCCAACCCTACCAGAAACAGCAAAAGAAACATTAGATGAAAAAATAATGATGTTAGAATTAAAAAGGGCAATTCAAAAACAAAAAAGCAATAAAACCCTGGTCCAGATGGAATCCCAGCAGAATTTTATAAAGAATTATAAAAACCATTGGAGAACCTATTATTAGAAACATACAACGAAGTATTAAGCGAGCTATGATACCAAAATCCTGGATGGAGGCACTGATAACTTTAATTCCCAAAGATAATGCGGAAAGACAAAAATTCCATAATTATAGGCCAATCTCGCTGCTGAATGTCGACTATAAGATATTTATGACAATAATGGCAGGAAGGATGAAACATATATTAAATGAAATCATACAACCAGACCAGAATGGATTCTTACCCAACAGACACATAAAAAATAATATAAGAACAATAATAAATACATTAGAATATTATGAAATACATTTGGAAAAACAAGCAGCATTGATATTCCTTAACGCACAAAAAGCATTCGGCAACTTTAATTGGGATTTTTTAATTAACCAACTAGTAGCAATGAATTTTGGTGAGAAATTTATTAGAACAATTAGAGCAATATATTTGAACCAGAAAGCAAAACTAATATTAAACAGAGAAACAACAGTAGGCTTCAGCAAAACAAAAGGAGTCAGACAGGGATGCCCCCTATCCCCTCTGCTATTTATTCTCTCAATAGAGACACTGATGCAACAAATTAGACAGAATTGGGAGATCAAAGGATTAAAAATTAGAGAACAAGAATACATAGTACAGGCCTTTGCAGACGACTTGGCATTTATTATAGAAGAGTCTTTAGAGACGGGATTAATACTATTACAAGACATAAATCAATTCGGCAAAGTGGCAGGACTTAAAATAAACAAAGAGAAAACTAAAATATTAACCAAAAACTTAACTAAAAGACAAAATGAAGAACTAGAGGAGAAAATGGGAATTTTAAGGGCTAAGAAAATTAAATACTTGGGAATATGGCTATCGGCAAAATGTAGCATGATAAAAAAAGGATAATTATAATGTGCTGCTAAAACAAATACAAAAAGATTTGGAAAACTGAAATAAATTTCAGATATCACTAATTGGCAGAATTTTAACAATCAAAATGAATATATTACCCAAACTGCTATATCTTTTCCAAACAATACCAGTAAAATTAGAGAAGAATTTTTTTTGAACAAATAAATAAAATAATATCCAAATTTATATGGGCAGGGAAAAAACCCTGCATTAAATTTAAACCTTTACAGGACAGCAGGAACCACGGGAGTTTCTGCCTCCCAGACTAGGAGTTTTACTATCAGGCAGCCACCTTGACATGGCTAAGGGATTGGATTCAACTTAAAAACAAAAGAATATTAGCATTAGAAGGACACGACCTCCAAATAGGTTGGCAGTTTTCTCGGGGGGGGGGGGGAAATAAAACACATTCATATTTCTAGAGACACATAGTAAGGAACCCCCTGTTTAAAGTTTGGGTAAAGATTAAAAAAGACCACTATACGAAAATCCCAAACTGGTCATCAACAATGGAGGCAATGACACACCCAAATACAACAGATCTCAGTAAAATGGTAAGATATTCAGAAATTTTAGATGAAAAAGAAGAATTAAAATCAGTGCAAACTTTGAAAAAACAAGGAATAAATATAGAATGGTGGCCCTACCTACAAATTAAAACAAAACTAAAAAAAGACCAAGCACAATTTGGCATAGATGAGAAATAATTGGAACTGGATAAAATTTTATTAGGAATGGGGGAAATGATTACAAAATTATTCAACTTTTTACTAAGATATAAAATGGAGGAAGTAGTAGTAAAAGAAACTATGATTAACTGGGCTAAGAACTTTGGGCATAACATAGAATTAGAACAGTGGGACAAACTATTGAAAAGGAACTATAAACTTACAACAGCAGTCGCCTACAAAGAAAATCTCTATAAAAAGTTTTATAGATGGCATTTGCCCCCAGCGAGATTGGCCAAAATGTACCCAAACTTATTCTCCAAATGCTGGAGATGCAACCACAAATATAGAACATTCTACCACATGTGGTGGACGTGCCCCATCACAAGGAAATACTGGTGCAAAATTAAAAGATGGCTGGAAGAAATTACAGAGCAAAAAAACAGATTTGAAACCGGAACTATTTTTATTAGGAATACTGGACTCAAAAATGAATAAAAAACTCCAATACATTACACAACACATACTCACTGCAGCAAGAATCATATTCGCACAAAACTGGAAACAAAATAATATACCCTCAGACGAAATAATAATTAGGAAAATTCTTGAATGCACAGAAATGGACAAAATGACTATGGAGTTAAAAGAGAAGGATAATTCGGACTATTATGAAGTAGGGAATAAAATGTACAGTTGGCTCAAAAATAGAAACCAAAACAGGAAATGTTTAACTTAGTACTGATGAAATTTAAATTGGAGTAATTGAACATTAAATAAAGAGATGTAAATATAAATGAATATAAATTGGTAGATAAGAACAATGAATACTACTATGTGTGTTAATATATACGTTGGTGTAATGTTATTATACTACTATCAAGAAGTAAATAGATATGATAGAATAGAGAACTACAAAAGCAAAATATGTATGCTGATACAGAAAGATATAAAATGACCTTAGATGGTATGTATTGTTATGTTTTGTTTTGTTTTGTTTTGATGTATTTGTGATTGTTTTTTATGTTGTTTTTAAAGACAAAACTGTTTAATAAAAACTATTTTAAGAAAAAGAAAAAGAAACCCCTCCCCTCAGTTTGATGTTGAATGAGCCAATCCACAGGTGTGAAGATGTTGTAGAAACAGTCATCCTGAGAAAGAGATAAGGAGTTGTTCCCATGCACTTCTTCTGTGAGGCTTCCAAACTGAGAGAAAACAGATGGCCCTCCCCACTTGTACATTCCCTAAGGTAAATCAAAGCACAGGACAGAATAGGTGGGGTTTAGGACTTTTCGCCTCATACCCTTCGCCGCGCCTACTTCTCCACCAGGCTTTCACCTCGGGGGATTCTCCTCTAGCTTTTCTCCTCGGCTGACATGCACCCATTCATTCACCATGGCCAATCGGCCACGGTCCCTCTGTCCCACACACTTCAGCATGGCCCATTCAATGCCACACTGTTAGTCCCGGGCTTTTTGCCTTCTGGGACAGTTAGCCACCAGCCAATTGGCTAATTGCCAATGCTGGCAACCAGAAGCCGGCTTCATCCAAAGGAGTTTTTGTTTTAGGTGGGGATCCTAGCCTTAGAAAGAAAGAGGGAAGGAGGAAGGGAAGGGAGGGAGGGAGGGAGGGAGGGGGGAGAGAGAGAGAGAGAGAGAGAGAGAAAGAAAGAAAGAAAGAAAGAAAGAAAGAAAGAAAGAAAGGGAAGAAAAGGAAGGAAGGAAGGAAGGAAGGAAGGAAGGAAGGAAGAGGGTGGGAAGGGAGGGAGGGAGAGAAAAAGGAGAGGAAGGAAGGGCCACAAACCCTGGCATTAGATGCAGCTTCAGTGGATACTTTGAAATAGCACAGCAATCCGGGGTTGGAAGGAACCCCGGAGGTCATCCAGTCCAACCCCCTGTTCTAGTAGGAGACCTTATATCATCTTAATATAATTAGATGTGCCTCTAACACAGAGGAGAAATTCCCAGAAAAGGGAAGGAGTTTACTAGGCAAGGCTGCCATGCAATGGAAGGCAGAGATAGTCCTTGAATTACGACAATTGAGCCCAAAATTTTGGTTGCTAAGCAAAAGCATTGTTAAACTGAGTTTCAACGCATCTTACTCAATCCATCCTCTAACATTGGATGTTGATCACTGTGGGCCAGATTCAGAATTTTAAAGCAAAGGCCTGCTGGATTACTGGTAAGGTAAAGGTACCCCTTGACTTATTGTATGTCCACCATTGAGCCTCGAATCTCCGTTGCTAAGGGAGATAGCTGTTCAGTGAGCTTTCTCCCACTTTACGGCCCATCTTGCCACTGTTGTTAAGTGAGTAGTTGCAGCTCATAAGTGAGTTATACAGTCGCTAAGTGAATCCGGCTTTCCCATGGACTTTGTTGGTCAGGTCGCAAAAGGGGATCACGTGACTCTGGGATACTGAGACCACCATAAGAGTCAGTTGCCAAGCATCTGAATTTGGATCACCTGTCCATGGGGATGTTGCAACGGTCATTAAGTGTGAAAAACAGTCATAAGTCCCTTTTTCCAGTGCCGTTGTAACTTGAACGATCGATAAGTCAGTCACACCATCGCTAAGTGAATCTGGCTTCCCCAAATCTATGTTGCTAAGGGAGACAGCTGTTCAGTGAGCTTTCTCCCACTTTACGACCAGTCTTGCCACTGTCTTGCCGTTGTTTAACTCAGTCAGACAATGTCTAAACGAAGCTGGCTTCCCCAGTGACTTTGCTTGCCAGATGGTTGCAAAATGGATATCATGTCACGTATCCCCAGGACACTGCGACCATCATAAATGCAAGTCAGTTGCTACGCATCCAACTGTAAATCACATGACCATTGGGATACTGCAATGGTCATGAGTGTGAAAAATGGACAACAGGGGCATTGCAACTTTGAACGGTCACTATATGATACGGTCGTAACTTGAGGACTACCTGTACTGTTTTCCAATTTGACAGCAATCCTTGACTTATGACCGTCATGGCAAACTATCACCAATGTTGTATGTCTATATCTAAAATGGCTGGCGGTGGTGGAGAACAGCAGCCCAACTGCAGGATCAGGTGTGGGGTGGGGAGAGAGCAGAATTTTAGGTATGGACGTACAACATCAGTGACGGCTGGCCATGACAGTTGTAAGTCAAGGATGGATTGAGTAAGATGCGTCGAAACTCACTTTAACAATGCTCTTGCTTAGCAACGAAAATTTTGGTCTCAATTGTTGTCGTAACTCGAGAACTATCTCTGCTTTCCTCTGCATGGTAGCCTTGCCCAGAAAATTCCTTCCCTTTTCTGGGAATTTCTCCTCTGTGTTAGAGGCACATCTAATTATATCAAGATGATATAAGGTCTCCTGCTAGGGCAGGAGATTGGACTGGATGACCTCCAAGGTCCCTTCCAGCCCTGGATTGCTGTGATGGTTCAAAGCACCCACTGAAGCTGCATCTAGTGCCAGGGTTTGTGGCCCTTCCTTCCTCTCCTTTTTCTCTCCCTCCCTCCCTCCTTCCCTTCTGTCTTTCTTTTTCTTTCTTTTCTTTTTGTCTCCCTTCTCCCTCCCCCTCTCCCTCTCCCCCCCCTCTCTCTTCCCCCCCCCCCCACATCCCTTCCTCCTTCCCTTTCTCTTTCTAAGCCTAGGATACCCACCCGAAACAAAAACTCCTTTGGATGAAGCCGGCTTCTGGCTGCTAGCATTGGCAACTAGCCAATTGGCTGGTGGTTAACTGTCCCAGGAGGCAAAAAGCCTAGGATTAACGGTTTGATGTTGAATGGGCCTTGCCGAAGTGTGTGGGATAGAGGGGCCGTGTCCGATTGGCCGTGGCGAATGAGCAGGGATGTGTCAGATGAGGAGAAAAGCTAGAGGAGAATCCCCCGAGGTGAAAGCCTACGGAGAAGCAGGTGTGGCCAAGGGTAGGAGGCGAAAAGTCCCAGTCTGTGGTTACTTGTATCTGTCTTAGCTTTTGTAGGGTTAGAATGTGTTATTTATGATTCTGGCTACCCAGTATTAGATTACTTAGCTCACTGTGGCTGTGTATTGGGTTTTGAGTGGGGAACTTTGACCTGGGCAAAGGATGACAGGAGGCCTTGTCTGAAGGCATTCCATCTTTAGCTCTGAATGGAGTTGGACACCCCTAGTCAGAACTGGTATGTAGTTTGGAAATTCTGTTGGACTCTTGGGTCTTGATTAATGAGCAGGTGGCAATCATGGCCAGGAAAGTCTCCATGCACCAATTACATTTTTTTCCTGGATGACAACTATTCATCTATTCATAAGACTTAAAGCAAGAAAATGTTGAAATCTGCTGAGTAAATTTTGTGCTAACTTTCCCATTAGCTCAGAAGCTGATAGCCTTGTTTTGGTTCTCATTCCTGAAATATATGTAGCTTTTAACTTTGTTTCTCCAAGTCCCTGGTGAGTCTAATGTCTAATTTCCTCTTATCTTGTGGAAGATATTTCTCTTGTAGTCTTCTCACAGAATGTTTAGAATCTTTGCTAAATCTAAAAAGTCCAAAAAATTATTTATCATTAGGGGGAAAAAAAACCTTGTTTACCCTTATGAAAATCTATATTAATGAACAAGATCCTTCCTAATCTGAAAGTACCATATTTTTTGGAGTATAAGACGCACCGAAGTATAAAACGCATCTTAGTTTTTAGGGAGGAAAATAAGAAAAAAGCTGATTGGCAGGTGGATTGGCCTCCTGGAATACCCCCAATCAACTGTTCCCAGAGGTGAATTTTAGCAACAGATTCCTTGGTTATGAGCTCTGTGCCTTGCTTTTTTTTTTTTTTTGCTTTTTTTTCTGCCTCTGAAAGCCTCAGAAACAAAGCATCAGGGGAAAAAAAGCCTCTGAAGCTCTGTTTGGGGGCTTCTTTTCTGAAGCTTCTTTTCTGATGCTTTTTTCAGCCTCTGAAACCTCTGTTTGAGAAGCTGGGCGGGGCTATATTCGGAGTATAAGATGCACCCAGATTTTCACCCTCTTTTTTTAAGAGAAAAAGGTGTGTCTTATACTCTGAAAAATACGGTATATATCAATTACTTACATATCCATTATGTTCTTGTTCATGGTGAGCAACATCATATGAAACATGCAAAAGATAAGAAAAAGAAAGCAAAGGAAAGTAAGAGCATAACATAAGGAGTAAAAAACAACTAAATAAACTGTATACCAACACCATTCAATATACTTGATACTTTTCTGTCTTACAAACCATACTTGCTTGTATTCTGTTGTCTTTTGTCTTTCAGTGTAAAAAGATTATATTTTATTTATGTATGTAAAACATTTATATGGCTGCCTATCTTAAGTAACTCGGAGTGGCTCATAACAATAAACACTATGGCTATGAAACAATAATTAAAACAGTAAAACAAAACCTTGCTTTGAGAAAACAATCATTTTCATTGTTGTGAATGATCCTGACTCTGTGATTCTGGGCATCATTGGGCTTCAATGTTTTGCTTCAGTAGCAAACCCCAAATGTCTAGAGTACTACTTAAACATCATTGGCATTAACAAAATTACCATGAATCAATTGCAAAAGTCAGTTGTACTTGGAAGTAATTACACCCTGCAGCAATTACCATTAACAGAATCAAACAACATTTGCCTATCCCAGGTCCTTGAAAAGGACTGAATAGGTGGATAAAAATGCCAAATCCAGTCTAAACATCTGGCTGACTATGTGACATAATAATTATTTATTAAATTTATAAGTCTGACTCCCAGTGCCTCTAGTTAACATGTATCTATTAAGTAATATTACATGGAGGTATAATATTGAGATTATATTAAAATAATATATTTCATGTGCAGCAAATTATATATAATGTGGTCCTTTATCTGAACAAAACAGTACAGTTGAGAAATACATATGTGAATCTGATTGGGGTAAATTTTAGGTGTCAGAAATATCTGCATTTATCTTATTGATATCTTTTATATTATTACACTATGATCTTATTACTATTTTTATTTTATATTTTGATATGGCCTAATAGCTAATCAAATATTTATATTAGTACGATGAAGATTAAGGTGATTATGACAAACAGTTTTATTTTCCCCTTTTTCAGACTGGAAAAAATGAACCGTTGTTTGCAAGGTTTAGTAGATTTAAGAGGGCCAGAGAATTCAAATTTAATTCTGATAAGATAAAGATGCTTTAGACAGAGATATATTAAAAAGAAAATAAAACACATTCCATGCTTAGTAGGAAGTAAGTTGTCATGGTTACATGATTAGGGCAGATGGTAAGCTTCTCCTTCATCCCTCTCTCTGTCTCTCATTGTTTGTATTAAAATTAAAAAAAGCTTAATCCAAGCATCAATATGGATTAGAATTGAAGGTATTTAGGTTCAATTTGAACAGAGGTATGGATTGATGGATGGACAGATATCCTTCTTGCCAGTCCACTATGTCTGGGATCCAAGTACAATATTTCAAAGTACTTTTTAATTTAATTTCAGAATATCTTTTTTTTTTATAAACAAGTTTTATTGATTTTTTTCTCCTCTCTCACATTCACCCACATCTTCTTCTTTTTTTGAACAGTGTTGGCTGTTTCTTATCTTATACAATTAATCAAATTCAAAATACATTTTACTCAATTACAATTTTTGCCAAAATCGTCTCCCCCCCTTTTAAACATATCTCAATATTTCTATACTTGCATACATAAACGTCATCTTCATTTGTCCCTAAATTCTAACTTTACTGTCTTATTCATATTTATTATCTTTTATTCTTAAACAGTTCATTCTTTATCTTAATATATTTATTTGTTCGGTGTTGCCTTTCTTCCATTTCATCTTTTTTATTATACAGCAATCTTTCTCCTCAAACCTACCCTCTCCCTCTTCCCTATCCCTTCCTACTTTATTTCCCCATCCTTTTCTTCTCTTCTCTACTTCCCCTTCCCTTCTCCTTCTCCTCCTCTCTTCTCCCCTGTTTTACCTTCTCTCCTACTCTAATTTTCCTTCCCTTCCTCCCTCCCTACTCTTTGGTCCCTCACTCTCCTTCTTCCTCCCTTCCAGCTCTCTTCTCCTCTTTCATCTCTCTTTATTGCTGTATTCATTTTCAATTTAATATTTTCCACTGTGGAGTCCAGGCAGCCCCGATCCCTTGTCCTTTTAATTATTAACAGTATATTTCATCTTGTTCCCTTTTTTCCTTCAAATCTTTACTCAAACAATTTTCTAATCCTTTGTCTTTTTTACTTTTACCAATGTATTTTTCTGCTTTATTTCTTGCAAGTATAACCTTTAAATCATTTTTATCATTTTAATTTCAATTTCATTCAGTTTTACATTCAATTTCAGTTATTGCATATATTTCTCAAAATATCTTAACAATATATTTCCACTTATTCAAATATATATTTATAAAGTGCATCTTAATCATTTCTCATTTTACCCAAAGCAATTGATTCTTAAAATATTCTTAACTTGCCTTCTTTTCTTTTTGATTATGTTTCAGATACAGATTCAGTTTGAAATATTCCAATTATTGCATTTCTCCCAACCAGTTTATTCATATTATTAAAACCTATCATTCTATAGACCTCCAATATTATTAAGCATATGACATTTATTTTTCTCCAGTTTTCAGTAGAGCATATTTAAAACTTAAAATATAGAATATAAGTCTTATTCCCTTTATTTCATACAGCTCTATACTCCCCTTAGTATCGCTTTTATCTTTTTTTTCTGACATTAAACTCATTTATTAAATTTTACAGTTCTGAATATATTTTCATTTCTTTCTCTTTCTGTCTTTCTCCTTTTCTGCCCTATATTTCCCATTGTTTCTACTTTTCTTTTCCTTCCTATCTTTTCATTGTTAATCCCAATGTACTTATTTTGTCTTTTAAAATCATGAAATCTTTGCCCTTTATTTCGCATTGTTTTCCATCCTTTTTCCCTCTTTCTTATTTCCACAGTAAATCCCAGTGTAATCATTTATATTTTTAATATTTTTTCTCTTCCACCATCTTTTCCTTCTTTGCCTTTTCTTTTTCCTTCTTCTTCCTTTCTTTTGTATTTTAGAATTCTGCACTCTCCTATTCTGCCCTATATTTCCCATTGTTTCTCCTTTCTCTTTCCTTTTTTGTGTCTTTTTATTGTTAATCCCAGTATATTTATTTTTTATTTTAAAATCATAAAATCTTTTATTTTGTCCTTTATTTCCTATTATTCTCCATCTCTTTTCCCTCTTTCTTATATTTCCACTGTAAATCCCAGTGTAATCATTTAAATTTTTCATATTTTTCTTATTCTACCCTCTTTTCCTTCTTTGTTTCTTTTCTTTTTGTCCATACTTAATAGTACAATTGTTTAATTTTCCATAGTCAATCTCTTTGTCTTTGTCTTCTTCGTTATCCATCTCTCTTTCTTGTTTCTCATTAGTCATTTCCTTTTCATCTTCAATGCCTTCTAGCTCAGTCTTTACATCCTCAAATTTCGATTTTCCATGCAAATTAATAATAATTTCCTTTATTTCTAAACATATCGCCTTTATCAGTTTGTTAAGTTCCTGCTCCATTTTATTTTTTCCGGGTTGATATTATTCCAGTTTTAAGTCACATTAAGGTCCTTCTTTTTTAATCATCAAAGTCTATCCTCTTGTATGCAAAACATATCGTCTTTAGTTCTCGCCAGTTATCGTTTTAAAAGTTCAAGGTTTTATTTTTTTCCCCTTGCTTCTTCAAAGGTTTTCTCAAAACAAACAATTCCATGTTATGCTCCTCTTTCTTCTACAGATGTTTCTCTATAATCCACCATTCCACTCAGCTAGTTAAAAAAATCACCATTTTATTTGTAATCCACATCCGTTTTTACCAAGTCAAAAAAGAGAAAAGGCCAGTTTTCCAGTTCTTCTTTCACCTTTATATACAATCAATCAGTTTGTAATCCAATCCAAATTCAATCCAGTTCCAAATTTACATTTGCATTTATCAATCACTTTTAATTCTTTGGTCGGGTTCTTCTATGGTGTGCTTGTCATTCCCACTTTCTCTTTCCATCCGCCATCTCCCCCCATCGCTATTTAGCCACTATTTCCACGCCGGGGTAATCCCTTCAAATTATGGGTAGACTGCCAAACATCTGAAATCACATGACTCCAGGGGTATTGCAATGACCATAATTTAGAGTAAAGGTCCCTTTGTTCAGCATCATCATAGTTTAGAACAGTCAATGAACAAATGGCCAAGTCAAATACTTTTTCTCAGAATGGTTATATTCATTTTTATTGATTTTCAACTATTTCTTCTTTCTTTGTTGGGATGGGGGGAAGGTGAGCTAGAAAGGTATTTTTTTGATATAATGTTCAATTTAGAAAACCTTACAATATTTTAAAATATTGTGTTGAATTTAGGTAGTTAAAATTAAAACCTTAGTCAGATGAATTGTTGAAATAATAATACAGACCACCAGGAAATCTATAGATTGTCAGTGTTTGTTGCAGCACACACAATCAGACACAATTAAATGAACTTCAGTAGGATTCAAATTACATAAGAAACTTCTTCATATACAATACCATACAGCAGAATTCAGCATACAATATCAAGAACACAGAAGCAATATTCATAGAAGCAAGTCATTCCAGAATAGAGAGATACAGAGGCTAATATATTGAACAGAGGCTCGCATTACAGAGGTCAAACCAACTCTAATATACAGTTCAGCAAGTCTAAGCCATGCCCAGACTCCAAATTGTCTCTTATGGCCCCCTTCAGTTTCCAAACAGTCCCCATTGGCTGACTTGTTACCATGTCTATCCAAAAAGTCCCCATTGGCTGATCTATTCCAGTCTATGAATATTCATACTCTGACATAGATTTAAATTGGACTGTGAAGTTTTAAAAAGTCTCATAAGAAACCAATAACATCCCACTTCTGCACATGTCACAAATAATAATAATCTTTTTTCCAGATGCTTTCCCAAACTGACCAATTCCACATTTTCATTTGAAAATCATGCCCGCTCAGACAATCTGCATTTAATTAAATTAATAAATGTAATGTTTATGAGTTAGAGCATTTATCCATTTGCACTTTATGATCATCCATATATACCATAGTGTAATGATTGCCTCTTATTCCAACTTAAGAAAGTAAAAACTCTTGAAATGTGGTTGTTCAAAAGGAACATTTTATTAAGCAGAAGTGATAACAACCCAGTTAAAGCAAGATCTGAATACCCTTAGGCAAGACAAGTAGGATTAAAGCAGTAGAAACCCCTCCCTTTAAGTCAGAATGCAGATTTTAGCCAATACACAAGTGTGAAGATGTTTTCTTTACTAGTTTCCCCGAGAATCCGAACAAACATGCATTCACACCGTTATCCTTTAAAGTGAAACAATCCACATGGCTATCATAAACATTCCTCCCTATAAAGAGGATCTCAGGGCTCTTTGGCTCCAGGATATAGGTTGTAAAGTATCTGTTGACACAGGCAATGCTAGTAAATTGAATCCAAGTCTCCCCCTTCTTCCAATTGAATGGCAGTATCACTTTTAGGGATCTGACATAGTTTTGTGACAGTAGGCATCAAAGTATTTCTATTCCCTCCTTCCAATAGTTGAATTAATGAACGTATGGATGGATTTGATAGTCCAAGTAAGAACTAATCTGATCTGATTTTGAGGTATTAAGCATTTTGAGATTGTAGCCCTTTTGGTTTAATTAGAGAATTATTATTTGATACTATTTTTTAAAAAGTTTTTAAAAATTCCTAGAAATATAGTGCACCTGTGAAGCTTGTGCTAGTAATAACATTGAACAACCACCAAATAGTGTGAATGAAATGAATTCTTTAGTAACTATTTTGAATGAACAACTGTGCTTTCTTTTATAGATGAAAGAGAAGATGTTCAAAAGAAAACATTCACAAAATGGATAAATGCACAGTTTTCTAAGGTAAGAAAATATTTATTTTACGTTAAAAATAAAATGTAACTCAAGAAGAAATCATATTCTATAGTTATTATTTAAGGAGAAGATTAACCAGAATGCTTTCAATCAGTACAGATAGTCCTCGACTTACAACAGTTCATTTAATGACAGTTCAAAGTTATAACAGTGACTTATACCCATTTTTCACTCTTATGACTATTGCAGCATCCCCATGGGCATGTGATTTACATTCAGATGCTTGACAAGTGACTCACATTTATGATGTTTGCAGTTTCTTGGGATCATGTGATCCCCTTTTGCAAACTTTTGACAAGCAAAGTCAATGGGAAAACCAGATTCATTTAACAACCTTGCTACTAATTTAAGAACTGCAGAGATTCACTTAACAAATGTGGCACAAAAGGTTGTAAAATGAGGCAAAGCTCACTTAACAAATTTCTCACTTAGCAACATAAATTTTGGGCTCAATTGTGATCATAAGTTGAGGACAACCTGTATAGCTTTAGTTTGTGTTAGCTTTGCTGGTTAGTTTCCTCTCTTGAATAATTTTGTAAAAAATGAATGCAAAACCAAATGAATACAAAGTAACAAAAGTGTAATATGTGAAAAGTTTCTGAATAAGTTCACATTTTCCAAATGATCATTTCTTTTATAATATAACATTTTGGGGGGGGGGGCAATGCAATACTATGTATTCATTAGGGATACTATTTATGAATCAGATTAGGGTTTTTTTTTTAAAAAAATGAGTTTTTGTAGCTCAGTAGAGAGTCTATATGTATTCACTTTGGAATTAGTGGAAATGTAGCTTTTCCAGAAATTTTTAAGTGTTAAAATCCATAGGTCAATTATAATATGTTTATTAATTTTATTAATTAATATTTTTCAGAGAAAATATTTCTGTGCTTAGGAATATTGAAAGGCCATGTGTCAAATGATTAAGAAAATGCTTAGAAGAAAACAAACATTTAATTTATATAAGAAATTATAGATATAAGAAATTGTCTATAAATTAATCTTGTTTGCAGGACTGAGTCTGGGGTAACTCACTGCTATGGTTTCGGAAATGGTTCTGGTAAAATCAGTATAAAATGGTGTGTTTTAATTGAAAGTGTTTTTTGGGAATGTTGGGTCTGATTACAAGCTAGTTCTTTTAAGGAACAGTCTTTCAGTTTACTTCTCAGATATGGATATTGTCCTCTCTGATTCTGAGAACAAACCTCCTTCCCCAGTATTAGAAACAAGCATAGTAATAAAATGTTGTCTCAATCATAGAAGTGTTTATTTGAAGCAGAGAAGAAAAGCAGAGAAGAAAGTTCTAATAAAGTTTAAGGGTCTCCTAGGTTCAACTGTGGTAATTTATGCTTAAAATTTGTTGTCATGTCTTGTTTGTGTGAAATAATTTTAACTATGAGCTTTCCAATTTACTTAGTTGCATATTGTCTTGTAAATATAGTAAAAATGTATTGTCAGAAAAAATGTTTGAATGAAGGTATATTTTATTCAGATTTCCTTTTTTTTTTTTGTATGTGTTATGAAATCTGTTCCGTTGTCAGCAGAGACATTAATGAGGCAAGGTAGCATGAACAAGAACGGTGTCAGCGTTCCAAATTATGTTCTCCTCCAGCGCTGACATGAATGTTAGAGGGAGAAGCTTTGCTGAGATGAACTTTTACCTAGTTTCCTGCTTTAGTAGATAGCATTACCTGGGTGACAGATGGAGGGGGGAAATTCCTGTGAAAAGAAAGTGCTTGGGACGAAGAGATGGATCTGCACGATGGCCAATGAGACATTGGGGGTTGAAGAACGGAAAGGGAGGGTGTTGGAAGGAGGGGCCAGTTTTGGCTGCACAAGAGTTCAGGGATGTCGTTCTTCTATTCTTAAATAAAAAAAAAAAGATTCATTAGAGACCTTGCGTTTGAGAATGAAGTTTATTTAAGATAGCAATGAAACCTGACAGACGGTTTATTTATCACAGCAACGATAGGAATGGAACAGAGAGCTTCTGGAACTGACAGCTCTTTTATACTGGGAGCTGTCCAATGTGCTTAACCAATAGGAGCTCAGACAATCTCCCGCTCGCATTAGCCACTCCCCTCTAGCCAATCCACCGGCAACATCCCTGTTGCCAGGGCCTCCACGAATCACAACACTCCTTCATCCCCGGCTATAACATACATAGTCCTTTAGATATTCTGTGCGTTTGCGCACTTGGGTCGAACGCCTTAGTGCAGATGCTGGTACGATGTCGGCTGGGTCAGCTTCCGGAGATGATGCTGTTTGTAGCTCCTCCTGCTCGTCGGTGGGTGTGGCGGCAACCGGTAAGTCCCATTTTGACACTTGAGTTTCCGGTGTGGGCGGTGGCAGAATTGCTGCGGGAACAGGCAGGAGGGTAGGCTCTGCTTGGGGAGCCGTCCGAAAGGCCTCCTTGTCCAGAATGTTTGGGGACGTTGTCAGTCGCTTCCTTAGTTGGTCCACATGTCTATGCCACAGTTGGCCGTCATTCAAAAGTACCCTGTAAGAGCAGGGGCCGGTTACAGCACTCACAAGTCCTGGTAGCCAACGAGGCTCCCCCCCCCAAAATTGCGTGCAAAAATCGTATCCCCTTCTACGAACTCCCTGGCTTTCCCTTCAAAACTCTGGGAACCCTCTGGGGTATAAGTGGGGTGTAGACGGTCTAAGACTGTTCGCAACCATCGTCCCAACAACACTTAGGCGGGACTTCTGTGAGTAGTCGGGCAAAGGGTCGTGTGCTGGACGGTTAGGTAGACGACCACTTTCTCTTGCCAGTTCACTGGTGATAGCCGGGCGAGAGCCTCTTTGGCAGATCGCACGGCTCGTTCAACCAATCCGTTTCCCGCCAGGTGGTACGGGGCAACCTGGGCGTGGTGAATTCCCAAACTGGCAAGGAAGTACTGGAATGTGGCGGACGTAAACTGTGGCCCATTATCTATCACCACCACGTCTGGAATGCCATGGGTAGCAAATAGGCTGCGCAACACCAGGATGGTTGCCTCGGAGGTTGTGGAACCCATTAGTTCCAACTCGACCCATTTGGACAGGGCATCTATCACTATCAAGAAGGTCTGGCCCATGAATGGGCCAGCGAAATCTAGGTGAATCCTAGACCAGGGCCCCCTAGGGGTTTCCCATTCCCGGGGAGGGGCGGAAGATGGCGCTGACCCCAACCCCTGACAGTTAGGACATTTAGCCACCCATTCAGAGACATCCCTGTCCAACACAGGCCACCACACATAACTATGGCTCAACTCCTTCATCTGGACGATGCCGGAGTGGCCCGCGTGCAAATATTCTAGTACCTTAACCCATAGATCGGGGGGAACCACCACCCAATGCCCCCACAAGAGACACCCTAATTGCACGGATAGCTCGTGCTGCCAGGCCCGGTATGGGTCAAATTGACTGGGCACCCGCCCTAACGGCCACCCCCTGCCCTCCCAGTCAAGGACCTGGGACAGGACCCTATCACGGCGGGAGCGGGAAGTGATGTCAGTTGCGGTCACTTGCAAAGCAACCTCGTCTACCAGAAGTACAGGAAGGGCAGGTGCAGGATCTAACACTGGCTCTGGCAAGGGGCAGCGACTCAGGGCATCCGCATGGGGAATTAGTTTCCCCGGGCAGTAAGTTAAAGAGTAATTATATGCAGCCAGGAAAACAGCCCACCGGGCCATATGAGGGGATAGAACTTGAGGCGTAGGGGCTTATGGTCTGTTACTAGCTCAAATGGCCTACCATACAGGTAGTCGTGAAATCTTTTAACAGAGGCCACAATGGCTAAAGCCACCCGGTCAAGCTGGCTATACCGACGTTCTGCGGAAGACATGGTCCTGGAATAAAACGCAATGGGCGCCTCAACCCCGTTGGGAAAATGATGGCTCAACACAGCCCGAATTCCATAGGGGGAGGTGTCCGCTGTTAG
The DNA here is from genome assembly GCA_022577455.1 of Arizona elegans. NCBI lineage: Eukaryota > Metazoa > Chordata > Lepidosauria > Squamata > Colubridae > Arizona > Arizona elegans. Next base: position 48,431,129 of record JAKOOJ010000006.1, on the reverse strand, counting down.
CGTGAGAGGTAGAGTTGAGCTATATTGCACCAAAACCGCAGAGGAGGAAAGCAAGTCTTTCACATTCAGAAAGGCACGGTCGTGTTCGTGGTTCCAGGACCACGGGGTGTCTTTTGCTAGTAACCTATGAAGAGGTTTGGCCACGGAGGCCTTGTGGAGCAGGAACACATTATAAAAGTTTAATAGCCCCAGGAAGGACTGCAGTTCCGCGCGGCAAGTGGGCGTGGCAGCATGTTTAATTGCTGCCACTTTGGAAGGGGTGGGATGGATCCCCCTAGCGTCAAGCAGATATCCCAGAAACTCAATTTTAGAAACCCCAATGACACATTTGGACCTTTTCAGTTTGAGGCCACAGGAGCGAAAACGGTGAAAGACGGCCCTAACTCTTTCGATGAGCTCACCCCGACAAAAAGCAGAGATGAGCACATCGTCAAAGTAGGGCACTACTCCCGGCAGGCCATGGAGCAGCCGCTCCATGAGGTTCTGGAAAAGGCCAGGGGCAACGCTAATCCCAAACTGCAGGCGCCGGCACTTAAACGCACCCCGATGGGTGACGATGGTTTGAGCCTCGGCCGAGGTGTCATCCACCGGAAGCTGCTGATACGCCTGGGCCAAATCTAATTTAGCAAAAATGGACCCAGGTCCCAGGGAGTGCAGCAGGTGTTGAACTACAGGAACAGGGTAGGGATTTGCCTGCAAGGCCCTATTTAAAGTACATTTAAAATCTCCGCAGATTCTCACAGAGCCATCAGGTTTTATGGGGACCACTATGGGTGTCTCCCACTTGGAGTGGTCAGTTGGTTCCAGGACCCCTTGGGCAATTAGCTTGTCTAATTCTGCATCTACCTTGGGCCTGAGTGGAAGAGGGACTCTGTGCGGCTTAAGCCGTATTGGCGCTACATTAGGATCTAGGTTCAAGGAAATGGGAGACCCCACGTATTTTCCTAAAGTGCCTGTGAACACATTGGCAAACTCAGTGAAAAGGCCATCTACCCCAGATACCGACGTGGAGTGTATCCCAGATATTTTTAACCCTAGCACCCTGAACCAATCCATGCCTAACAGACTAGGCAGGACCCCTTTGACCACAATTAAAGGAAGAAGCCCCACAAAACCCTCTGATTCAACCAGGAAACGCCCCTGTCCCAGGATCGGGATAAAATTTCCCTGATAGTCCCACAGTTTAATTGGGCACTGCTGTAGCTGTCTCTTTGTAATAGTGGGAATCAGTTGTTTCAAGACCCCCCAGGATACGATGGATTTAGCGGAACCCGTGTCCAACTCCATCTGACAGGAGGTGCCTTCTATTTTTACTGTCATAGAGAGTTTAGCGCCATTTGTTTTAAACAGGCATGCAGTCACCTTAGCAACACTGCGTTCGCGGACAATGGAGAAACAGCTCTCCTTGCTGGGGCGGCGAGGCTTTGGAACAGCAGGCGCCTTAGCCATCGAACGGCAGACTCTAGCAATATGCCCTTGTTTGCCGCAACAGCGGCAAACGGCAGACCGGAAATGACATGTCGCTCTAGGGTGGTCTTCCCCACAACTGAGGCAGCCGGTGGGAGGTCTCGACTTCACTCTTGAAGCACTCTGCCGGGGTTTGGATGCCAGTAGGTGGCTGACGTCCGTCTCCTCCTCATCAGTGGAGTTGTCTGAGGCGATGTCCTGCAGGTTCACTGAGGCAGCCACCTGGGCTGACGGAGGAAAAGATTTCCTGATATCCGCAGTGGATTTCTCCAACATCTCTGCCGCCTGGGCTTCTTCGAGAGCGGTCTGCAGGTCCAGATCTTTTTTGGCCAACAGCCGCCTCTGAAGCCGGATATCCCTGACCCCGCACACCAGCTGCTCCACTAGTGCATTGTCTAAATCTATGTATTCACAATCTAGAGCAGCCATTCTCAAACGAGCCATGTAATGATTTATCAACTCCCCCTCTTCCTGTACTACTTGCCACAGCTTGAAACGGCGGGCTATTTTAGAAGGGGCCGGGGAGTAATGGCTCTTCAACTTTTCACGTAACAAGTCCCATGGGGCCGTGTGCACAGGGGCAGGTGCAAACAATGCTCGGGTGGTCGCGAACACCTCAGGGCCGCAGGAATTCAAGAGGTGTGCCCTTTTCTTGCTGCTGGAGAGATCAGTGAAATCATTTGCCTCAAGAAAACATTCGAATCTCTCCATGTAGGCATCCCACGACTCTGCGAGTGCGCCATAAGGGGCAAACGTTGGCGGTGCCATTTCTGCCTACCTCTAATGTCTCAGCAGGTGTTACCATGGCAATCCCACCTTCGTCGCCAGTGTTCCATTGTCAGTTGAGACATTAAGAAGGCAAGGTAGCATGAACAAGAACGGTTTATTTATCACAACAGCAACGATAGGAACGGAACAGAGAGCTTCTGGAATTGACAGCTCTTTTATACTGGGAGCTGTCCAACGTGCTTAACCAATAGGCACTCAGACAATCTCCTGCTCGCATTAGCCACTCCCCTCTAGCCAATCCACCGGCAATGTCCCTGTTGCCAGGGCCTCCACAGATCACAACAAAATCCTAGGATTATTTCACTGACCATGAAGTTGGGAGAAAGTGTAAAATCATGTTATATACTGTATCTACGTATACATACATACATACATACATACATACATACATACATACATACTATATAGCATACCAATTAAATAAAGTGGGGAGGCAGGGAATGCTATTGGTCCCCTCTCCTAAGGAGATCCATCTAGCAGGAACAAGTCCCTCTGAAACATCATCTCCGTGGAGATAAGATTGGCCCCCACTTTACCACACTCTGATACACAATTATAGGCCCATCTCACTTTTAAATGCCGACTATAAAATTTTTGCAACTGTAATGGCAGCTAGATTTAAGAGATATAGATCAAAATGGTTTTCTACTGGCCAGACAGTTGAAAGATAATGTACGGTTCATAATGGATGCCCTGGAATATTACGAGGCTCACCCTGAGAAGCAGGCGGCGTTCCTCTTTTTGGATGCCCAGAAAGCCTTCGATAGGGTCAATTGGAATTATCTTATATCAGAATTGAAATATATGGAGGCTGGCGATCATTTTATGAATGCAATCCAGGCAATTTATAGTCAACAGAAGATTTTGATCAATGGAGAAGAGCCGGAGGAGGTGATGATAGCGAAGGGAACGAAACAAGGCTGCCCACTCTCCCCATTGTTGTTTACATTCACGCTAGAACCTTTACTTAGGTCAATAAGACAAGAGGTGAGCTTAAGAGGATTGAAGATCAGAGAACAAGAATACAAGGTCCAGGTGTTTGCGTACAACCTGGTCTTTGTCCTGGAAGAGCCATTAACCTCTGGAGAGTGACTTATTGACATAATACAGAAATTTGGTGAAGTAGCTGGATTACAAATAAATAGGTAAAAAACAAATATTATAGTTAAAAACATGACGGAAGTACAAAAATTAGAACTACAAAACACTTTGGGCTTCTAGGTAGTTCGTAAAGTTAAATATTTAGGGATTTGCTGTCTGATAGATGCTCCTCAATAAAGGCGGATAACTACCTAAAATTAACTGAGCAACTAGACAAAGATTTGGAGAAATGGGACAAGATACAATTGTCATTAATAGGACGGATAGCCTTAATTAAGACCCACGTAGTGCCTAGAATGGTATTTCTCTTTCAAACGGCCCCAGTTAGACTAGATAAAAACCTTTTTTAGGAACTTGAACAGGGCTACAAATAGATTTATTTGGGAGGGCAAGAAGCCTCGAATTAAGTTGAAAACGATGCAGAAACCGAAAGAATAAGGCGGGTTGGGGGTCCCAAATTGGAAGTATTACTATAATTTGGCGGTTTTGGTCTGGATCCGTGAGTGGATTACATTACAAAGGAGATGTCTGTTAGCAATCGAAGGTCATGATCTCCAACAGGGGTGGCATGCCCACCTATGGTGGGAGAGAGGCAAACCCCCAGCATATTTTACGAAACATCACGTGCGAGGAGTCCTGATTGAGAGTTGGATGGAAATTAGGAAAACATATTACAATAAGGTACCACTCTCGGTTGTGGAAGCTGTGATCTATCCGAGTCTGTATAATCCAGAGAAAAAATCGATTTACAAAGAAATATTAGATACGAATGGGAAATTAAAAACAAAATTGTTACTTCAGGAACAAGGAGTGAACCTAGACTGGTGGTCATACATGCAAATTAGCAGTAAGTATATGAGAGATAGACAGAGACTTGGGATTAGTCGAGAGGTGCAGATTCTAGATAGAATATTATTGGGGGTGGATGAAAAGGTGTTATCTAGATGCTATAAATTCTTTATGGCTATGGAGATAGGTGAGGAAGGTGCAAAGACTTCGGTTAATGCCTGGGAGAAGAATCTAGGTTATTCAATAGAGCCTGAGAGGTGGAACGAAATCTGGACTAAGAATATGAAACGAACCCGGTCAATAGGATATAAAGAAAATATATATAAAATGGCATATCGATGGCATTTACCACCGGCCAGACTCACAAAAATGTTCTCTGGAATACCCTCAGTCTGTTGGAAATGTGGTGTTAAAGAAGGCACATATTTCCACCAATGGTGGACCTGCCGAGAGGCAATGAAATTTTGGAAGAATATTCTGAAGTGGCTTAATGAGATGTTGGGGCAGCAAATACAATTGTGTCCTGAGGTATTTTTATTAGGGATAAGACCCGAAAATGTTAATAGAATGGCATGGTACCTGTTGCTACATATAACAACAGCTGCAAGATTGGCATGGGCCCAATACTGGAAGAGGGATGTCAGCCCACCCGAACAAGTAGTAATTCAGAAAATAATGAATTGTGCAGAATCAGATCGGCTTACTATGATATTGAAAGGACGGGGGGGACATAGATTACTATATATCTTGGAGTCAATGGTATAATTGGATGTCAAATCAAACTACAAATAGATGTATTGGATAAGTATGTCAATTGGTATATGTAATAGATTTTTGTAGGTTACCCTATATGTATAATGGGACAAGTTTATTTCCTTCTCACGTTGTGATGTAGACTGCTATAGATTTAATGTTTGTTGGATATATAAGATAGAAAAAAAAAAGATTGGCACCCACTTTGACACTTTTTTGCAAGGCCCTGAAAACCTTATTTTGCCAACGGGCCTGGGGACCCCAGAGTGGGATGGAGTCCATCAAGTGGCTTATTTGATTAATTGATTGTGTCAGGCTCCGTATGATAGCCATGTGGGTTGTTTCACTTTAAAGGATAACGGTGTGAATTCATGTTTGTTTGGGTTCTCAGGGAAACTAGTAAAGAAAACATCTTCACACTTGTGTATTGGCTAAAATCTGCATTATGCTTAAAGGGAGGGGCCTCTACTGCTTTAATCCTACTTGTCTTGCCTAAGGGTATTCAAATCTTGCTTTAACTTGGTTGCTATCACTTCTGCTTAATAAAAGGATCCTTTTGAACTACCACGTTTCAAGAGTCTTTACTTTCTTAAGTTGGAAGGAGAGGCAGTCCTTACACTGGCTTTCCAAACCTATATCATTAGTGATATAGGAAAGTCCACTTAGTTAATTAGAAAGCTTGGTTTTGACATTCTCCAGAGCTTTAATAGGTGGGTTATAGTTTTAGCAGTCCCAGTGTAATTTTAAATTTTCATAGGTTGACATGTTAAAACTTTTTGTATAATAGAACCATTACTTTCATTTTATATTTTAATGTCTAGTACTTCCTACAGGCTCTACAAAAAATAAACACGTTAATACTTTAATATTGCTATTAATGATTTATGTACTGTAATTCTACTATATTTGTTTTTGCAAAATCTTCTTTCCTGAATATAATATAGTGACTTAATTCAACCTGTATTTCAGTTTTTCAGGATTAATAGGCTGTGTCTTAAGCAAATTATTAAATAATTCTGCAGTATAACTTAAAAAAATACATTTTATTTTATTTCTAGAATTTCTGACAATTTAATGCGGTTGTTTCTTCACTTAGCCCAATGACTGACAATAAGAACTATTTGTCCTATGAAAAGTTGATAACAATTTTTGGTCTTAATGTAATATAAAATTCTGTTGAATTAAAGAGACAGGACATTTGAAGGAATGAATTATTAGAAACTCAAACTCAAATTCTCAAAGCTGCTGAAAATCAAACAGAAGCAGAATTAGCTGACCCTAATCTAAATTATTTCTGAAAATTAAAAAAAAAAAAACCCTATGAACATCAAAATCCAATCTGCAAATTAAAATAGAATCTTTCTGCTAACCTTGTACTTTGTTATTACTTATAAAAAAATTGTTCAGAATTTTGACAAAAAGTTTAAAAGCTTAAAGAATTCTCAGAAAAAAGTAGTGGTATTATTATAGTTTGAATAGTTATGACTGAAATCCTAAATACATTAGTATAAAATAAGTACCACAGAGTTGTACTCAGCCTCACTGCACTTTTAATAGTGAGAAATTTGTGTGACTTTTGTTAGCACTCCTTGCATCCCAAAACATTGCATCATAGACATTAAACTTTCAATCCCCCAGAGTACAACTGGTAGATTGTAGCATTCCATATATTAATATTTCACCACAACATATGGCTCTTTCATTAACCTTGCATAATTTCTCTATTGTTGATTCCTGACCTCTTTCTCATGTCACTTTCTATGTTGAAATAAATTCCATTGAAATAAATGAATAAGATATAAGATTTAATTTTAGATCTTATCTCATATGGAAATTCTACTATATGAGTTGTCCTTGTCACCAAAATAAAAATATTTTTCACCATATAATTAAGCTATGGCTCCCTGCACATATATAGTAGATATTTAAATCCATTTCATTTCTTCCTGTGATACTTTTGTTTGGGTTTTTGAATAAAATATAGGGAGAAAACAACAATAAAATTTTAGTAAAACTGAATAATTGTTAGTTGAAAAATCATAAGTATCATATTTTTAGTTATTATTCATTGTCTACTCTTATTTTTTTAAGTAATAATTTTTGGTATTTATTTTTATTGCAGATTAGCAAAGATCATCATAAATTCTAAAACACTGTAAGGAAATTATTTAAGGATAACATTGCCTGAGAACAGGGAAGTAATAGATAATCAACTTGATGGAATTCAGACCATTTATTAAAAGTTGAAAATAAATTAAGCTGTACAATGCAAGGTTTGATTATAATGTTTATTATGGTAGAAAGTCTCCAATTTCATCCTCTATGACTCCCCTTCTTCTTTGAGCCAGTTATGATACACATTGTAACATCATAGATGTTGCTAAAAGCTCGGTGCATATTGAAAATAAATAACAACCGAAGCCATGTATAACAGAAATGTGTATGAAAAATGATAAAATATAGTTGTTGATACATAAAAGCAAAATTATGGCATTGTAGCCTAAAAAACTGAAAATGAAAGGAAAAAAAGAAAGAGACTAAATGTTGAAGGAAAGAAAAACAATAAGGAATTGTTTTTAACATGATATTGAAACATGCTAGAATACAGCACTCAGAATGTACTGGCAATAATTGGAGGTGGGAACAGAGACTTTTCTTCAGTGCAATTATTTATTGCTCTCTTCACAGTTCATTGCCAAATTTACAGTTATGCTGTGCAGCATGGTAGTTATACCCTTATTGAAAATTAGATTCTTAAAATTAAATTATAAGATGATTTCAGGATGTTCTAGCTTAAGTACAAAATGAAACAAAATGCTTTGCTCAAGTACTACAGTATAAAATATATACTGTAAATAATGTTTCATATACCTCACACACAAAATTAGCAATAGGGATGATATAGTGTTCATTTTGCCAATATTTCATGAACTATCTTGATTACGCTTCCTGAATATATGTAATTTAAACATTAAGAAACATCAAAAGATAATACAATTAAACATTAAAAATTGTCAACATAGAAATCAAAGTGTATAAGTTTATTCCTATCTGCAGAGTGATTTTTTTTTGTCAAATACATATAAGATAACAGATATAAGTATAAACATGATTATGAATACAGGAGAAGGATACAAATAAATGGGGACAGTAGGACAGGGATGGTAGGCACATTGGTGTGCTTATGCATGCCTCTTACAGACCTCTTAGGAATGGGACGAGGTCAACAGTAGACAATATAAGGTTAAAGTTATGGGGGTTTGGGGAAGAGTCAGATAGTACATTCCAGGCATTTTGACTACTCTTTTGCTGAAGTCGTATTTTCTGCAATCAAGTGTGGAGCGGTTTACTTTAAGTTTGTATCTGTTGTGTGCTCATGTATTATTGCAGTTGAAGCTGAAGTACCATATTTTTTGAAGTATAAGACAAACCTTTTTCCCCCCTAAAAGGGGGTGAAAATTTAGGTGAGTCTTATACACCGAATGTAGCCCCGCCCACCCACTGGCCCCACCCTTTGGCCTGTGCCTCACAGCAGTTACCTCCTTGCAAGCAAACAGCAAGAAAAAACTTCATCTTCAGCACAGCCTAATTAGCATAAATCGGCCTCCCGACTCTCAGCTGATTTGCTCTCAGCTGTTTTGCGCAGGGCTCTGCTGCTTGCTGCAAAGAGGTAAATTGCTGGAGTAGATTTTTTTTCCTTGTGCTAATCAAGCTATGCTGAAAACGAAACTGAAAGTAAAGCAGGCTGTTTGCTGTTTGCTGTTTGCTGTAAAGAGGCAAAATTAGGCAGAGGCAGAGGGAGATTTCTTTTTCTTCTTTTTCTCACCAAAAAAGGTAGGTGCAAACAATGGGAAATTTAGGGTAAAATGGTCGTTGCTTACCTGAACGACCCTTTTGTCCTCGCTGTGAAGACACTCCTCAGTATGGGTATTGCTCACTCTCATTCGCAATGGCTGGGTGTCAATCAAACCCTCTGGAGCTGGATACGCCCCTACTTCCTGCTCCTTCCTCAGTCTTTTCACGAAGACAGATTGGTCCAAAGACATCAGGACGAAACATAGAAGATCTCCAGAGTAAACGACAGGAACAGGACAGGAACAGAACAGCTACAGAGGGAAACAAGAAGAAAAACCTCCACCAAGGCCAGACCCGGCAACTATAAGGGAGGGACGGAGTGTCTTCACAGCGAGGACAAAAGGGTCGTTCAGGTAAGCAACGACCATTTTCCTCCTCGCTGTTCAGACACTCCTCAGTATGGAACATACCCAAGTTCACGAAGAATAGGGGTGGGCTTAAACGGAAGACTGGCCTTGGGGAGAGATTACAGACTGCAAAACTCTCCTGCCAAAGGCAGCATCAGCCGAGGCAAATCTGTCTAGACGATAGTGGGTCACAAAGGAAGAAAGGGAGGACCAGGTTGCCGCCCGGCAAATATCATCTACCGATGCCTGGGTAGCCCATGCCGCTGAAGTCGCGGCACTACGGGTAGAATGGGGCAAGATACCCCCCGGTACAGGAACCTCCCGCAACTCATATGCCCTAGAGATACATGCTTTGAGCCACCTGCCCACTGTTGCCGAGGATATTTTCTGACCTAAAGAAGAGGGAAGAAATGAGACTAACAACGCCTCAGTTCTGCGGAACGAGGCCGTTCTCTTAAGATATCTTCTCAAAGCCCGTCTTACATCTAAAGTATGCCATCGTCTTTCAGCTGGATGACGAGGGTTCGGGCAAAAATTAGGCAAGATGACTTCTTGGGCACGGTGAAAGCGAGTATTCACTTTAGGGACAAATGAAGGGTCAAGTCGCAAGACCACCCGGTCAGGGTAGAAAATACAGAGATCACTCCTCATCGAGAAAGCGGCTATCTCGGACACTCTGCGAGCGGAGGTAATTGCTAGCAAAAAGGCCATCTTCAAGGACAGATATCGCAGGCTGATCGCAGCAAGTGGTTCGAACGGAGGTGCAGTCAAAGCCTGTAAAACCAATGTAAGGTCCCAAGTAGGGTAGCGGTGAACCGGTGGGGGTCGCAAGTTGGTAACCCCTTGAAGAAATGAACGGATCCGCGGGTCCTGAGACAGAGGAGTTCGATTATCTCCAGACAAGACAGTGGCCAGGGCTGCCACCTGACGGCGAAGGGTAGCTGGAGCTAGACCTCTAGAGAATCCTGCATGAAGGAACAGCAAAATATCTGGAACTCCTGCTGTTGTGGGATCCACGTGATGGGTACCGCACCATCTGGTAAAGGCAGTCCACGAGGCATTATAAATGCGAGTCGTTGATGGTCTTCTAGCCGCCTGAATGATGGAGATGACATCCTCCAATAGATGATCATTGAGCAGCTTTATGCGCTCAAATGCCACACGGCTAATCGCAGCCACTCTGGTTCCAGATGACTCACTGCCCCTTGGGTCAAGACCACTTTGTCGGGTGGAAACTTCCACGGTGGTTCGATGGAGAGATTTTTGAGGTCCGCGAACCATTCTCAGCGGGGCCAATATGGTGCTACCAATAGAAGATGCGCCCGCTCCTGAATCGCCTTCCGAATTACTTTGGGAATAATCGGCAGAGGAGGAAAGGCATAAAGGAGCCCTTGAGGCCATGGACTCCGCAGAGCGTCCAGCCCTTCTGCGGCCGGAGACGGGTAACGGGAATAAAATCTCGGCAGTTGAGAGTTGGCGGCCGTCGCAAACAGGTCCACTATGGGCAGGCCGAACCTCCTCGACAGGTCTCGAAACAGGCCTGGATCCAGCTTCCATTCTGCATGGTCTATCTGGCCTCTGCTGAGCCAATCCGCCTCTCGATTCACATTCCCTGAAATGTGTTCGGCTTTTATTGAGGATAGATGGATCTCTGCCCACGACAGAAGTCTCTCCGATTCCTGCATTAGAGTCCAAGAGCGGGTTCCCCCCTGCTTGTTGATATGGGCCTTGGTGGCCACATTGTCTGTCAGGATCAAAAGGTCCTGCTGATACAGAAGATGTTGGAAGTGAAGGAGGGCGAACCTGACCCCCTGAGTTCCAGCCAATTTATGTTGTGCTTCTTCTCGGCCGATGTCCAGACCCCTTGGGCTAGCTGGGCATTGAGATGGGCCCCCCATCCGTGCAGGCTCGCATCTGTGGTTAGAACCAGTCTTGTCGGGTCCAGAAAGGGGGAGCCTCTGCTGAGAGTTGGGGACAACCACCATCGAAGGGAAAGCTGGACCGGGGCCGGCACCGACACTTTGAAGAGGGACTCCGCTCGACCTTGCTTCTGAAACGGGAGCAGGAACCATTGTAGACGACGAAGATGTAGGCGAGCCCAGGGCACAATGTCTATGCAAGATATTAGTTTTCCCAGAAGTTTGGAAAGAACCAACAGAGGGACCGTCCGGGTTAGCAAGATGTGAGTCACCAACTGATGAATGCTGGACTGTCTCTCGGGAGACAGGAAGACCACACACTGCGTCGAATCGATTGTCGCCCCGAGATGCAGAAGACGAGTTGTAGGAACCAGATGACTTTTGGTGAGATTCAAGGTGAATCCGTGTGCCTGAAGAGTCTGGACCACCAGCTGACGGTCCTGCACCGCCCGCTCGGGTGACGTTGACAGGATTAAGATGTCGTCGAGGTAGCATGCTAATCGAATCGGGACCTCCCTGAGAGAAGCTGCTACTGCCGCTAGTAGTTTTGTAAACGTCCTTGGGGCGGACGAAAGGCCAAAGGGCATGGCCCGATACTGGAAGTGATGGTTTCCAAAGGCAAACCGGAGGTACCGTCTGTGGGAGAGGTGAATGGGAACATGAAGGTACGCCTCTTTGAGATCTACCGATTGCATGAGATCCCCCCGCCGGATGCATCCTAGTAATGATTTGAGAGAATGCATTTTGAACCGACGGTATAAGATGTGTTGGTTGAGACGTTGTAGATTCAAAATACCTCTCCAACCACCCGAGTTCTTCGGAACTAGGAACAGCATTGAATAAAAGCCGGTCTTGAGCTGGTCGGGCGGAACCTGCTCTATTGCATTTATGCGTAGCAGATGTTGAATCTCGATCGAGAGTAGGAGCCGCTTGTCCGGTTGTGCCGGCCAAGGGCAATGAACATAAAAGTCCCGTGGGAGAGTGGTGAATTCCAAACATAGACCTTTGGTGACAGTTTGGACAATCCAGGCATCCAAAGTTGTAGCCGGCCACCGATGGGAAAAGGCCTGAAGTTTCCCACCGATTGGAGGCAGGGCCGGTGAGTCACTTGCCTCTTCTGGCGTAGCGGGCAGAAGACGAGGACCTGAAGGGGCGTCTGGTGTTGCCTTGTCGACGACCACGGTCTCGAAAGGACGTCCGGTCGGACGGTGGCTGGTACTGGAATTGTGATGGTCTGTAGTAAGAGGCGCCCCCGGGGCCTTGGTCCTGACAAAAGGGCTGCCGGGTATAAGGCACATAGCGCCTATCCTGACGACGAAAAGATGTAGGCAGAACCTTCTTTTTGTCCCGGTTCTCCACCAAAACGGGATCCAGTGAAGAGCCAAATAACGCTGGTCCTTTGTATGGAGCCGCCGTCAGGCGCCACTTAGACTTAGCATCAGCTCTCCAGTTGCGAAGCCATAACAGGCGCCTTGAAGAAACTGTTGAAGCCAAAGCATGAGATGCAAATTTAACGGCGTCCAAAGACGCGTCCGCCGAATATTCAGCCGCTGCAATGAGTTTAGCCAGATCTTGTTGCAGACGTGCGTCCTCAGGTGGAAGTCTGTCTTTCAATTGACGCAACCACACAAGCGAAGCCCGGTTGAAGAAGGATGATGAGGTAGAGGCACGGATGGCCCAAGCCATCGCCTGGTGCGTCTTATGAAATGCCATGTCTGCCCGCTTATCTTCGAATTTGAGGCCATCCCCTGCTTCACCTACCAGAACAGAGGAAGATGTGAGACTGGCCACTGGTTCATCAATTGTAGGCAACTGTAGGAGGGCGTCCAGCACAGGAGCCGAAGCATAAAGCTTTTTGTCGAAAGAATTTGGACCAGAAAGTGAAGCGGGGTGATCCCATGGTTTTTGAATGACCTGGCAAAAAAGGTCAGGACACGGTACAAAGTCATCATCAGGTTGAGGCACGTTGAATAAATTACAGTTAGGGCCTGTGGACACCGAAGTAGATGCCAAATTTGGGTTGTTATCCATATTGGTGGCAGCCTTCGCTTTGCGTAGTAGAGAGCGAAATAAAGAAGGCTTAAATAAACCAGGAAAGGCAGGTTTGTCCTGGACCTCCTCCTCGTCATCAGACATCTCAAAGTCCTCCAGGATCTCATCCTCACGAGCCTGTTCAGGCTCTAGGCCATAAGAAGTAGAACCATGATGTTGCCCACAAGTAGGCTGATTATGACATGAAGCGGTAGGAACACCAACAGGAGCCGGAAAGGCAGCAAATGCCTGCTGAAACCCCATTTGAAACATATGAGACATTGCCTGAGTAAAAAAGGATTGAAAGTCCATAGGCTGAACAAAGGCAGGGCCCGCTTCGGGCCGTAGACCGGCTGCAGTAGGAGTAAATGTAGCCTCAGGGGCAGGTCTAGACACTTGAGACAGGTGACTGGCCCCACTAGAAGACCTTGACCTAGTCCTAACTCCTGATTGGTTAGTGTGGCATAATGGTGTCCCCTGAGAGGTGGAAGGGGCCTCCCCACACCCCTCACCAGAAAGTGGATCCTCCTCAATGGGGATTTCAGGGTTACAAGACACCTCTTGGTGTGTACTTTCCTGCACTGTTGTGATCTGTTGTTTGGCCCTGGCAAATCTTTTTTCTAGGGCATTGTGCCTGCGCTGGGCATCTTTATCAGCCTTAGAAGACCTGGTGGATTTTGCAGTTTTAGAATGCTTAGACTTCTTCCCCTTGACCTGTTTTGGGGAAGGTGCTGGGGTAGGAGAAGGGCTATTATCCAAGTCAGAGGAAAGGGCCACTTCCTCCATATTGCTCATAATATCAGTTCGTTCACAAGGCCAATGATCACACAAAAATTTCAACTACACAGAGAATGTCTGTTGTAGAAATCAAGAATAATATTAATGCTAGTATTATTATTATAATTTTTTAATTTTTTAATTTATTTTTTTTTTAATATAAAAATAAGACCCGCAATCAAATCAATAAAAATTTATCCACCAAATTGAATAAGCAGGGTAATTGATCAGGAATATATACACAGCCCCTTCTTTTTTTTTTTTTAATATATATATAAATCAATTAATCAATAATTCAATAAATTGATGCAAGTACTTCCCTGAACAGCTGCAGACACCTCTCTTCAAGCGGGTGGTAAATGCAGGAAACTTTTGGACCGCGTCCACTCCTGCCAAGAAGCCAGCGACCCTGGAAAGCAAAGCCCAGGTCGCGATGTGCAAAAACGGCAGCGCAAGTCAGCGGGCGACCAACAGCTCCCAAGATGGCATCCCGCAATGGCGTTCTCTCTCTCTGGTCGCGGGCCAGGCGAAACAAAGCGCCTACGGCTGGACCGAAGCTGCCTCCAACAGGTGACAATTAGGAACACCGAGGGGAGAGTATGCCAGCCGGCAGGGACTCTGGCCCCAACACCTGTGCGCGATACTGATTTCTTCAATCAAAAAGCGGCAAAAGGCGGGAAAAAGGGAAGCCTGGCAATCGCCGAAAAATCAAGCCGCTAAAGGTGGCCGGAGCCCCGAACCGCCGTTTCGCGCCTGCCAGCTGTTTGAACCAATGCAGGGAAGGCATAAAGCACAGAGAACGAAAGAAATAGAAATAAATCACAATAAAGGTAAAAAGAGAGGAAAAATAAAAGAATAAATCACAGAGAATAGACACCCTGAATGCTTTTGCAAATGGCTGAGTGAAAAGACTGAGGAAGGAGCAGGAAGTAGGGGCGTATCCAGCTCCAGAGGGTTTGATTGACACCCAGCCATTGCGAATGAGAGTGAGCAATACCCATACTGAGGAGTGTCTGAACAGCGAGGAGGAAAAGAGGAGAGTTCAAGATTTTAAACACAAAAGAAAAAAAGGAGAAAGAAAAAGGGAAAAATAAGAATGGAAAGAGAGAAAAGGAAATGAAAAAGAAAAATGTTATACATATTTAGAATTGAAATATGAATAGTAGTAAGAAATAAATGGGAAATCATGATTGTAAAAATGAAATGAATAATCATTGGAATATTTGTCTTTGTATTTTTGAAATCTAGACAATGATAAGTTTTTTTTATTTTTTTTAGAAATATGAATAAGTATAAACTATAACAATTGAAATACCTTTAATGGTATGTGGTGGTGAAAGTAAAAAGGATTAAATTATAGCTTGGATAACAGCTAGAACATTTTTAAATTTAATTAGGGAAATTGTAATGATGTATTTTTAATTATATATTGTGATGAAAGTAGAAATGATTAAGTTATGATTTGGAGGATTATATGGGTAAAACTATGTGAGTTATTGGGAGAGTTTAAGATGTGAAAATGAGTAAAATAAGGGGAAAATTATTTGGTTTAATATTATCGGTAAATATAATTAATTGACTTGTAAGAAATTGGATTGCATGGAAATAATTGGAATATTCATGTTCATATTGATTAATATACAAAAAAAGATAGTTAAATAACTAATTGATTTATATTAAAATGTTGAATTTGTATTAAACAACTGTAATATTACATAATTAACCAATGTGAGGATGGATATAAAAATAGATGACAATGGAAAGGGGTACAATATAGAATAGAAGGGAAAAATTGAGTTTGATTAAGATTAGAGATGAGGATGAAGTATAATATTGGTTTTTTTAAAAAAAAATAGATGAGGAATAAATATGGCAAAAAGGAAATATAGAAATTGTAAATTTAATTGAAATGACTAAACACTGTTTAAATTTGTGAACCAGCCAAATACTCTGTTCAAAGAAAATACATTGTATGTTTGTATGTGTGTTTGTTTAAAAAATAAAAAAAAACTTTAAAAAAAAAACCAAAAAAGTTAGGTACGTCTTATACTTCACTGCGTCTTATACTCTGAAAAATATGGTAATAAGAAGATAAGAAAAACATTGTCAAAAACTTTTTTCACAACGATAGATGAATTAAGCCTACAAGATGCTTGGAAACAAAGTCATCCAAAAGAAAAGCAGTATACATTCTATTCAAATAGGCATTTGTCGTGGTCAAGAATAGATATGATGTGGATATCAACAGAATTAATAGCTAAAATATAAGAGATTGATATTAGAATAAATGTATGGGCAGACCACAATCCAATAATAATGACATAGAAAGGAAAAAAAAGAAAATGAGATGGACATTAAATCAAAAACTACTAAATGAAAAAAAATTTCAACAATATATGGAAAAAGAACTGACTTTCTTCTTTAAAGACAATTTGTAAAGAAGATACATCTTTACAAACTGTGTGGGATACTAGTAAAGCATATATTAGAGGATTGACAATGACATATTTAGGAAAACGAAATAAACAGAACAGGCAAATGCAAAAGAATTTAGAGGAAGAATATAAGAGATTAGAGATGGAATTGCAAAAAAAATTTGCACGACAAAAAGATTAAAAATTTGATGGATCTGAAAAAACATTAGATGAATTTAATGGAAAATGACGAATTGGCGAATAAAATAAAAGCTACAAAGCAAAAAAATTTTGAAAATGCAAATAAATCAGGACGATGATTAGCATATAAAATGAAAAAAGAGAAACAAAAGAAATTAATAAGTCAATTAATAGATCAAGATGGAAACGTTATAAAAGTGAGGAAAAGAAAAGAATAATTGAGAAATACTACAATGGGTTGTATCAACAAGAAATAGTAGCAGAAGATGAGATAGAACAATATTTGAAAAAAAACAAACTGCCTAGAATCCCAGAAAAGTTCAAAAATCTATTAGAAGAAAGAATATCTATGATGGAATTAATGGAGGGAATTAAAAAACAGAAAAATGGGAAGACACCAGGTCTGGAGCAGAGGTATATAAAACCCTACAAGATGTATTAAGCAATATGATGCTGCAAGTACTTAATGAACTACTACTTAAAGCTAAAATTCCGGACTCATGGATGGAGGCATATATGACTTTAATACCAAAAGAAGAGGCAGATCTGCAATATGTAAAGTATTATAGACTGATATCTTTATTAAATGCGGATTATAAGATTTTTGCATCAATCTTGGTCGAAAGATTAAAGAAATTATTAAATGAGTTTATACATTTAGACCAAAATGGCTTTTTACCGAAAAGACAAATTAGAGACAATATGCGAATTATATTAAATATACTAGACTATTATGAATTAGATTCAGAGAAGCAAATAGCGCTGTTGTTTTTAGATGCACAAAAGGCGTTTGATAACATCAATTGGCAATTTATGATAAAACAGTTGAAAATGATGGATTTTGGAGACAGATTCATAAATATGATCCAAACTATATAGAGAGAGACCAAGCAGCAAAGATGATGGTAAATGGTGAAATGACAGGGAAAATAGATAACAGAAAAGGAACAAGACAAGGATGCCCTTTGTCTCCATTATTATTTATATTGACATTAGAGATTTTAAATAGAAAAGTGAGACAGGAAAAGGAAATGAAAGAGAATCAAAAAAAGAAGAATATAAATTACAAGCATTTGCGAATGATTTGGTGTTTATCATGGAAGAACCAATAGAAACAGCACCAAAACTATTAGAGCAAATAGAACAGTGGTTCTCAACCTTCCTAATGCCGCAACCCATTAATACAGTTTCTCATGTTGTGGTGACCCCCAACCAGGGGTGGGCATGGCTTATTTTGTGGGCGTGGCTTGGAGGTCATGTGACCGGGTGGCCATGGCTATGTGTATAGGGACTACTCAGAGGGCTGAAAAAAGTCATTTCTGACAGATCCTCGCACTTTTGACTGGTCCTCACACTTATGACCATCCTCACATTTATGCTGGTGCTGCATTCTTAACAACCATGTCACTCATTTCACAACTGCTTCTCTTCACCATGGTGATAAGATAGGGCAAAAACATAAAATGTGAAGACAGTCGTAAGTTCGAGGACTGGTCAAAAGTGCGAGGACCATGTATTTTTATTGTTACAAATTGAACATAATTAAAGCTTAGTGATTAATCACAAAATGAATATGTAATTATATATTGTGAAATATTTATTTCTAATTACAAATAAATGAAATTTTGTTTTGAAGCATGGCGTAGTATGGATAACAGTTTTAATACAACAACAGTAAACTATATTGGTACATTTTGTAACAGTATGCATAAAAAGCCAACGTCAGTGCGAAGGTTGAGATTGCTTCTTTCTCACCAAATCAGAAATTCTTGGGGCAGTCTTTGCAAGAGCACAACGAAGATCATCTTCCACAAGAAGTCTACTTCGGTATTTAGACTTAATAACCAACAAGCTGGAAAACCCTATTTCGCAAAGATATGTTGTTGGAAATGGAAGAAGAAGGTGCAACACAGTCTCAGACAGAACAGGATATGACTGCAAACACTTGATCCAGAATTTTGTAACTGGCATTGTAGTGAAATCAGTTCTCGCTGCATCGCTGTTAATAAGTTCAATGAACTCCTCTTGTGCTATCTCAGGAACATCTTCAACTTTGATTGTGAATGGGTTTCTGGCAAGTGCAAATGGGGTGTCAGGTAGATTTGGAAAGTACAATGAAACTTCGTCTTCAAGCATGTGCAAGTGTTCTTTCACAGAAATTATCATCGTAATCTTTTTGTCTGGTTCAATGTCATGTTCCTCAAAGAAAGCAGATAAGGTAGGCAGCATGTAAATTTTATTTTCTTCCAATTTTTTTTTTGCCAAAGCTGAAGTTTCATTTGGAACGCTCGGATCTTTTCAGACAAATCGAGGCATGTTGCATCTGGTCCTTGCAGTGATAAATTTAACTCATTCAAGATGGCAAAGATATCAACCAAGTAAGCTATTTTCTGCAGTTCACTTTTATCGCTGAAAAGTGCTTCAAACTGCAGTCTTGCTTTCTGATTAAAAAACATTTTGAGTTCATCACGAAGCTCAAAAACATGTTTTAAAACTTTTCCTCTCGACAACCATCTCACTTCAGTGTGAAATAGCAGAGCATTGTTCGGCGCATCCAACTCGTTGCACAGTTGCGAAAACAGCCGGCTGTTTAAAGAGCTCGCCTTTACAAAATTGACAGCACTTATGACACTTTTCATTACTTCTTGTAACTCTTGTGGCAGCGTCTTTGTTGCTAATATTTGCCGATGAATCATACAGTGCGTTCTGATGACTTTTGGTGACTCATTCAGTACGAAACGTTGAAACCCAGATCGACATCCTAGCATAGCTGGAGCACCATCTGTGCAAACACCACAAACATTTTCCCAAGAGATCTTATGCTCTTTCAGAAATGAACCAACTGTGTCAAATACATCACATGCAGTTGTTGTCGTTTCAAGAGGTTTGCAAAAAAGAAACTCATCTTTAAAGTTGCCATCATTAATATACCTCACGTAAACCAGTAACTGTGAACAGTTTGCAATGTCTGTAGATTCATCAAGCTGGATACTAAATATTGGAAGTGGAACAGATTTAATTTCCTGGATTACCTGATCAAGAATATCAGCAGATATGTCATCTATTCTTCTGCGGACAGTGTCGTTAGATAAGGAAATTGGACTCAATTTCTTAACAAATTCATCTCCAATCATAACTCGAACTATGTCTTTGGCCGCTGGCAACAGTAAATCCTCAGCAATGGTGTGAGGTTTCATAGCTCTGGCGATTCTGTGTGCCACCAAATATGAAGCTTCAACGGCTGATTCATTTTGTTTGTAGTACTTGCCACAAGTGTCAAGTCTAGCTTTCTTGAGTCCATCAGCTTTGCTTCTAAAATAGTTGGTATCCTTGCCAGGAAAGCTCGGATGCTTGCTATCAAAATGGCGTTTTAATTTGTTTGGCTTCATGGATTCAGCTGATAGAACCTCACAACAAATAATACATTGGGGTTTCTCAATTCCTGCTGTAATTATTGAGGTAAATCCATACTGTAAAAAATCCTCAGTATATTTTCTTTTCTTAGCTTTTGGTTCCATTGTCATGGGTTGGTTTCCTAATGAAAATAATATTTAACAATAGCTTTGATAATGCAAAAGATGATACATGGCATGGTTCTTCCCTAACTTGCACATGACTGTTAGAACCAGGAGAGATCATGGATTGAGTACAATGTGAAACTCACTTAACAATGCTCTTGCTTAGCAACCAAAATTTTGGGCTCAATTCTGGTCATAAATCAAGGACTTTCTCTCTCTTCCTCTCCCTCTTTCTCTTTCTGTCTCTTTTTCTTTCATTCTTTCTTTCCTCTCTCTCTCCCTTCCTGTCCTGCTTTCTCTCCACTTTCTTTCTTTTCCTCTCTTTCTTGTCTCTCCCTTCCTCTCCCTCTTTCTCTTTCTGTCTCTTTTTCTTTCATTCTTTCTTTTTTCTCTCTCTCCCTTCCTGTCCTACTTTCTCTCCTGCACCCAAAACAGGAGCTTCAGACTATGGTAGGCAGAGGCAGGGGTTGAAACGGGAGCTTCAGGGGGCACTCCCCGAAACTTCTCCATGCAGCTTTTACTGCTTCAGGCAATGGCAGCGTGGTGGCAGCAGGGAATCCCTGAGCTCACCTAGCAAAAGATTCTCCTGTGTGGCTTTTGCCACTTCAGGCAATGGCGGCATGGTGGCAGCAGGGAATCCCTGAGCTCACCCAGCAAAAGATTCTCCTGCGTGGCTTTTGCCGCTTCAGGCAATGGCAGCGCAGTGGCAGCAGGGAATCCCTGAGCTCACCCAGCAAAAGATTTTCCATGCGGCTTTTGCCCCTTCAGGCAATGGCAGCGTGGTGGCAGCAGGGAATCCCTGAGCTCACCCAGCAAAAGATTCTCCTGCGCAGCTTTTGCCACTTCAGGCAATGGCGGCACAGTGGCAGCAGGGAATCCCTGAGCTCACCCAGCAAAAGATTTTCCATGTGGCTTTTGCCGCTTCAGACACTGGTGGCGCGGTGGTAGCAGGGAATCCCTGAAATCACTCACCTAAACTTTTAATGCAGCGGCAGGTATCAGCGACGGCAGCAGCAGCAGCAGCAAGTCCCTGAACTCTTTTCTACCCACACGAATGCACACATGCCTCTCTCCACTCTCTTCAATAGCGTCAGGCACCGCGTTGCACACTGGGATCCACTCTCTTTAATAGCGTGGGGCACCGCATTGCACGCTGGGATCCGCTCTCTTCAATAGCGTGGGGCACTGCATTGCACGCTGGGATCCGCTCTCTTCAATAGCGTGGCGCAGCCCTCCAACAGATGCGCAGAGGGTGAGAGTGAGCGGAGGTGTGGGGGGGAGTAAGGGGGGGCAAGAGAGGTCTTTGGTGACCCCTGCGAAATGGCCATTCGACCCCCAAAAGGGTCGCGACCCCCAGGTTGAGAACCGCTGAAATAGAAGAATATGGGAAAGTAGCAGGACTGAAAAACAATAGATAACACAAAATCAAAAAAGGTAACACAAAAATATTAGTTAAAAATATGAGGGAAAATAAAAAAAAGGGATATAATGGAGAAACTGGACATCCAAATTGTGAAGAAAGTGAAATATTTGGGCATTCATTTGACATTAAGATGTGCAACGCTCAAGGAAGACAATTATTATAAACTGAAAAATCAAATTGAAATAGACTTGGATAAATGGAGAAACTTGCAATTATCACTAATGGGAAAAATAGCATTAATAAAAATGAATGTATTACCAAAACTATTATTTTTATTTCAAACTATACCCATAAAACTGGAGAAAAAAATACTTTGAAGAGCTGAAGAAAATAACGTGGAAATATGTGTGGCAAGGAAAGAGAGCAAGAATCAACATAAAAATGCTGCAAGATGCAAGAGCTAGAGGTGGGTTTGGCCTACCGAATTGAGAACTGTATTATCAAGCGGCAGCGTTAACATGGATTAAAGAATGGATTTTATTGAGGAATACAAGACTATTGACCTTGGAGGGCCATGATTTGCAACTGGGTTGCCATGCCTTTCTTTGGTACAGGAAACAAAGGATACATGGATATTTCCAGAGACATTATGTAAGAAATGGTTTGTTATCAGTGTGGGAGAGAGTGAAAGAAAAACATTATCTGAATATACCAATGTGGCTTTCTACAATAGAAGCGGTGACATATCCAAATATTGTAAATATGGGGAATATTGTTAGATATAAGGACACCTTGACAGATTGGGGAGAACTGAAACAAAAACAAGAACTAGAAGTCAAGGGATTGAGATAGATTGGTATACAAGACTACAAATACAATCAAGATATGAAGCTGATCGTAGACAATATGGCTTTAACTTGGGGAAATCAGAACTGAATGAAATATTGACAGGAACAGATGAAAAATGATTAAGAAATTATATAATTATCTATTACAGATTAGACTAGAAGATGAAGAAGTAAAGGAAACAATGATAGCATGGGCAAAGAATTTTGGATATAGTATAGAACTGGAGAAATGGCAACAACTTTAGGAAAGAAACTATAAATTCTCTCTTGAGGGTGGAGACAGCAGCCAGACGTGGGTTGTGCTCATTGGTCAGAGGTTGGACTGAGCCTGAAATTCTTCTTAAATTCCGCCCCCTGTTGCTAGGGCTCCCAGCTTTTTGCTCAGTCATCAGACTGGACAGTTGTGTGGATTGTGGGCTCTAGTAATCTTGTGTATTAGAGCTATTTCCTTTCTGCTTGATTATTTGGTTGACCATTGGACTGTTTTGACAATTCTACTCTAATCTGATTTGGATCCCTGCCTGGCAGGGGATTCCTTTGATCTCTGAGGTTTATCCTCCTTACCTTCACTCCTTCCCTCTGTCATCATCATTAGACGGTCAGTAGTTTATGCTGGTTAGTGGAGCTTAGCGCTCCCGTGGGGAGGGTGGTCCGACAGGCTATCATCTTCTGGTGGGGCCATTCGCCTCAGGCCGATCGGAGGAGTTTTGCACTCCCTCTTTCGGCTGGCTGGCAGCCATTTTGTCCCTTGTTTGCATAGTGCCGCTTGCTGCCTTTGATTAGAGCCTTGTGCTCTCTGCAGTTAGCCGCTTGTTGGCTGCACAGGTTTCCCGGGCTGTCATTCACCCCGATCGTGCCGGAAGCCTCATTAACGGCTTTGACAGCCTCTGCTCCTAATTTACGCTCCTCGCTTCTTAATAAGCCATCTATAGCGGCGCAATTGCCGTGAGCAAGTGGAGCCTCGCGCTCCCCACATTCTGCCTGCCTTGCCTGCCCTGTTATTCAGCGCCCGGCGATAATTGATTTCAGCTGTTTAGCGCTATCGCTGGTGCTTCGGCGGAGCTTGCTACCTAGGAGCTCTTTGCATTTCTGGGCAGCTATCTAAAGGTTTTCGGGGCTAATTAGGCTCAGTTATATGAAAGTGTATACAATACCAATAAAATGAATTATAATGCAAATATAAATTATACTGTGAAATTGAATTTGGGTTGGTCACCAAGACCAAACAACACAATTATAAATACAGGTAGTCTTCAACACTGCAACCATCATAAATATGAATCAGTTGTTAAATGCCTGAATTTTGATCACATCATTATGGCAATGCTGTAACAGTTGTAAATGTGAAAAATGGTCATAAGTCACTCTTTTCGGTGCTGTTGTAACTTCAACAATCACTAAACGAACTGTTATAACCAATGAAGGAGAATATTTGTAGCTCAGGGTTGAAATGAGGAGTCCTTGATGCTCTCTGAGCTTGCTTGTTTTCTTGCAGACGTTTCATTATCCTAACTAGGTAACATCATCAGTGCTAGTAAGGAGTGATGTTTGTTGTCAGTTTATATTTTGGTGTCTTGCCTGTCTGTGTGGGTGGAGGCAGTCTTAAAGATTCTTTGGTTGAGCTGTTTACTAATGGCTCTTTGGGAATTTCTTGATTGGGATATTGCTTACTTGATTGTTAGTCCTTACTAGCACTGATGATGTTACCTAGTTAGGGTAATGCAAGAAAACAAGCAAACTCAGAGAACTGTTATAAGGCAAAGACTATCTGTAGATAAAACATGAAACTGCACTTTGCTTCAGCATAGAACCTTCTATTCAAAAATTTGTAAACTTCTTTCTAACATAACATTTATAGTCAGCTGCAAATTTAAGTAAAATTGCAATCAGAGTTAGAGAGAAATTTCAATGTTTGCAGTAGGATGAATGGCATATGTACATACCTTGTGGCTGCTAAAAAACAAAGAGTTTTTGTGTATGGCTGTATTTGTGTATGTGGATAAATATTTAAACAAATTATATAGGGTGTACAAAAAGTAAGGCCCATAGGCCAATCACAGTATGTTTATAAATTTTATGAATTGCTTTTATATCCAAAGGCTATCAAAAGTTCAAGGGTTTATAAAAAAATGGCAACAAATTCAAACATTGAATGGAATTTATGTAAGAAATTGTCAATGGGGCTTGACTTTTCATACACTATATAGAAATATACAACCCTCCTTATTAGATAGTTATTTGTTACAAAAATTTGGTCTTGCCTATTAGGAAGCAAAGTTTACTTGTGATGCCAATTCCTGAATGGCAAAAATAGATGAAATGTACTATTAATAATAGAAATGAACCTAATGTTAAGCCCATACTGGTATTTTTCTGCTAATACAATCAAGCACATTATCATTGTTCATCATATACTAAGGTGAGATATATGTAGAATAAAAACTTATTTGAGAGCATTGCTATGAATTTAGGGTGTGTGAATCAATTTTTAACAGCTGATTTTCAGTCTACTGTTTCTCTTTTCTGATATGATATAATACCAACAATGTCTTTAATTTTTTGGAATTTCTTTTAACAGGTAGTCCTTGATTTACAACCACAATTGAGCCCAAAATTATTTACCAACATATACAGCTCTTTCTCCTATGCCTATCCATGCTCGTATAGCGGAAACAATTTCTATTTTAAACATTACCCTCTTCTTGTTGTATCATGCCTCTTCTGCACTGAATTTATACTTTGTTAAATACCATAAACAAACTCTGATGACACCATGCCACCAGTGGTGCAGTTCATCCTATAACTACATGACTTTTAAGGACCACACAGTCTTTAAATTATATGTTATTGTGTATTTTAGACAATACACCACATAATGTCAGGAAAAGAATTTACAAAATAAATATTTTTGGTTACTTAGTTTTGCTTTTTTTTTTTTTTTTTTTGGTGACTAAATATTCTATTTCTGAAGTGGTTCAAATGTTTTACAGCTGGTTAAGGTAATTTTTATGTGCTTTCAGTTACCATTTCTATCCCTTGCAGCCACTTTGCTTTGTATCTACTTTCTCTATTTTTTCCCAATCTATTATACATAATGGTAAAAATCTTGTTCTTCTTACTATTAATTAGGCAAAATCGGGTATCATAGGGCAACCAGTCTTGAACAAGGGTACCTCAAATGTCTAACATCCAAAATCCAGGACCCATCACTACAAAGGGAATGAAGTTTGGGAAAGTTGAAAAGAGCCCCTCTTTAAGGGAGATGGGTGGTTAGAAACATGAAATAAGTAAGTAAAGTTGTGATTGCTTCAAGTTGCAGTAAAAGTAAACCCAAACAGAATTTGCTTAAACTGTATTTGAAATTGAACATGTTGATAAATAAATAACTCTTTTCTTTTTATTGAAAAAGTTTTTCAAATACAAATTTTCCCCCTTTCCCCCCCCTCCTCCCTAACCCCCCTCCCCCTCCCCTCCCCCTGTGGCTTCTTCATAATAAAACCCAAATTCATAACAGATTATATAATACTTTACCATCCCCTTACTCCATCCCAATATGCTGACCCTTTCTTTCTAATAATATTATTATATCCCCCTTATACTATACATTTCAAAATAACATTCTACTATAACATTATATAATAACTCCTAATTTAGCATAATAATATTATTATATCTCCCAGTTTAGCGATTTCTGCTCATAATCTACCCTTTTTCTACCCTCCATACATATATCTCTAAAATCAAATCTTTTATGTATATTAATATAACATTTCAAAGCAACCTTCCGCTATAAAACTATATAATAAATCCTAATTTAACATTTATTCAATTCATAGTCTACCCATTTCCTTCACCCCCATTGTTATATCTCTTAATTCAAATCTTTTACATATATTCATATCTAAACATAATATACCTTTTCTTAAACTAAACAAACAATAAACTAGCCTGTCTCCACCCACTTTCCTACAAGACTACCATACTTAATAATTCATAATATCTTTATTCTTCTGCCCACACCACTAAAAAATATTCCCTTATGTAAATAAAATCCTCTTAAAAAAACTTTAAGCTTGTAATCCATATGATATCTTCTGTAATGTCTTTCAACTGGATTGTTAACTCCAACACCCATGTTAGGGTAACATCACATCCTAATTCCAACAGTATGTTCGGTATCTTCAATTACCATCGGCCCCCCATCAATAACAGATATCTTCTAAAAAAACAAACAAACAACCACCCGAGTGACTTTATATTTGTATTCCATATAGTGTCTGTAGTGGTGTCTTTCATCCAAATTATTAATTCCAACCACTGTAATAGGGTAACAGCCAGATCATCTCCGTGCCCCAATTCCATAGCTCTCTTGCCTTGTAGCTCAGCATAAACGTAGTACATTTGTCAAAGAATTCAAAAAAAAAAAAAAAAAGATAGTTCCAATCCATTCAGTTTAAGGCCCTTTTCACATCCCAAAAGTACAGCACTGCAGAAGTCTGTCACTCTCCTCAGGATAATATAAACCAATACTTTGCCTCAACTATCTTTTCATGTGTTCAATCATCTCTTAAATAACTGGCATTGCACTGTTGTTTGGTTTAAAAGTTTTTGTTTTTGTGTGACCTGCTTCTTCTTTTCTTGACTTTTTGTGGGTTAGATCTCCATCCTGATTTCCTTTCTGTAAATTGTATATCAACTGTTTGGTTTTCATGCTGATCTATAACTTGATCTTGTTGGTTTTGCTTTTGTGGCTTAAATCTCCATTCTGGTTCTATGAGTTTTGTATCAACTGATCGATTTCCATGCTGGTCTATAACTTGATAAGTCATCACTTTAGAATCCAGAGCCGCCTCTCTTGTATTTATAAATAGTCCAGCTGAGACCTCTGAAGGAGAATCCAGAAGCGGCTCATCTACAAGGACCTCTGTAACTTGTTGTTTTTCCATTACTTCCACCTCCTTTTGCTTATCTTGAATTTCTATCTCTTGTTGATTTTGCTTTTGGAAAACCTTGTAGTAAAATTCTTCCGCTTTTTCAACAGTATTTAGCTGATATCTTTCTCCTTGATATCTCAATATTATACCAACTGGAACGTCCCACCTGAATGAGATATTTTGTTTCTTTAGCTCAGTCACCAAAAATCCAAATTTCTTTCTATCTTTTAGAATCTTAGGCGGCAACTCTTTATATATCCAGATCTTTCTTCCATACAATTGTAGAGTAGAATTAAAAGATTTTTGCACAATATCATTTCTTATTTCTTTGTCTGTGAAGTAAATCACCACATCTCTAGGCAATTGCCTTTGCTTTGCAATCCAAGAATTTACTCTATAGGCCTTGTCAATCTTACAAGATACCTCCTCAGGATGAACCTTTAAAATCCCGGCCAGAACTTGAGCAGATATTTTTCTTAAATCATCTCTATTATTTTCCTGTAACCCTCTCATTCTAACCGCAAATTCCGTGAGCTTGTATTGCATCATTGTAATTTGTTTTTCAATCCCTTGCTTTATATCTTCTGCATTGTAAGTCTCGTGAGCAACTTCCTTTTTAGACTTTACTTCTAAACTATTGTCTTGAATATTTATCAAATCATTTTCAATTATTTGTATTTTATTGTCCAAATTATAAATCTTATCATTAACTTCCTCCATTTTAGACTCTAATAACTTGATATTTGTATCCATCTTTATAACAATTTCTGAAAAAGCATTAGTCACTGTTACAATCTTTCGTTGCAAATTATCATACTTTAGTTATATCATTTCTTTAATTTCTTGCCTAAATTTCTCAAGTTTCTGGTTCACAGTCTCATGGTATCTTGCCATTTCCTCCTGGACAAATTCTTTTAAATTAAAGCCATTCTGCTGAGTCTGTAAGCTCAGAACTTGTTCACATAATTGTAAATGCTTCCAGTCTGGCTTCCATCGCCACCAGACGGTCCTCTGAGACTGCCAGCCCCGTTGCCTGTAAAGAGCCACCTTTATATCTGAAAGGCGGCTCGAAAAACTCCATTTCCTGAAGGAAATGTGAGACAGAGCAGGCGAGGGCAGGTAGAGTCCTCTGCGAAGTCCCCAGAGTTCTTTTTTTACTCTTGGGGACGAGCAGGTTGTGGCTCCCTATTTCCGCTCGCCGCTGCTCCGGGCTTCAGGAGAACTCAGCCTTTTTGCAAAGCTAGGCGCTAGAACTGGACCAATCAACAAAATTAACAGATGGATTAATTAAAAAGGACGAGATTTGGACTTGGGACCCTAAATCGCAAGTATTTTTAATGATTTTACAAGTGTTTCAGAGTGAAGGAAAAAAAAAGTTTAAAATGGCGACTGCTGAGGCTTGAGAAGAAGAAGAAAGCCGAAAGTGAAAGTCCTTCCGTAACAAGCTATAAAGTAGTGGAATAAATAGTGCTGGCTAGAATCTGGAAGAAAAATATCTATTTTAAGTTTCTTTTTTCTTGGAGATTTGTACTTGATCTTGCTTGGGGAAAAGTTTTCCTTCTTTAAAAAGAGTTTGTGTGGCAGGATGGCGTTAAAACTAATAAAGCCTGACAAACAAGCAGTGGGGGGGGTGTTCCCCCATTTACAATTATGTGATAAATAAATAATTCTTGAGGAAAGATGTGAAATTAAATAAATGTTCAGGCAATTGTTCATAATGTTGCTGAACCCCTCCCCACTTTCCCCTCCTAGTTACATAATCCATAGTACAGCAATTATTGGAATTGGCTTGCTATGCCTGTTTTACCTAACTTGTTTATTACCATATATGAAAAATATAATTGAGTACTTGGCATACCTTTCCAAAAAGTGCTTTCCATACTGTACAATTTATATTTTTATCTTATACTTAGTCTTCTAAAAGAATATAATGCAATAGATTTGTGTTACTTTTTTAAAAAGGTACTAAAATTTCATTAAGAACGCTTCAACAATAACAATGGAATATTAACATTTTCATTCTAAGTTCTTTTCCCAGGTTCAAAATATGATCCATTAATTTGCATGTATAGTGACTGTATTTTATTTTATTTATTTATTTACTAGCTGAAACAACCAAGAATAGGACAAAATAATATAAGTCACTTAATATGCTTTATGTTGTTCCTCAAACACAGATAGAAAACTTCCCTTACTTCTCTTTGTCCTTTTGTCTAAGTAAACAAGCATGCAGAGTGAACATACTGCACATAATACAAGCTATCCATCATGGAAGCGATCTAGCCTTAAAGTGATTTAAAAATGATTTTGTGCCATTTGCTGTTGTTATAAATGTTCATCTATTGACTTCCGGTTGGCACTGCCGGCATCATGGATGGTCTTTTTGGACCACCAGCCCCGCGATTCCGTTGGAGCCGTTCTGACAGCGCTAATCAGCTGTCAGACAGCTTGAAAACCTCTCCTTCGGGAGAAGAAGGAGAGGAGAGCCGGTGGGCGAGGGTAGAGCTCCCCGGAAGCCCACTGAAGCTCCAGATCCGTGGCGACTCCGTTTAAACGGAGCCAGACGCCGGCAACCGACTCTGCTATCAAAAAGAAGATTAATTGATTCCAAAAGCAGACAGAACGGAAGCAGGAGAACAAGCTTTTGAAGTATGATGCTTAACTCCTGGGATACATTGTTTCTACTTGATTTTGCTGAGCTGGAGGTGAAAATGGCGTCTTCATTGTGGGTGTAAAAGTGAAAGTTAGAAATGAAAGTGCTTGTTAACAGATTTGTGCTCAGAGACTGGATTTAAGCTGCTGGGATTTGAGAGCTGGGTGTAGAAAAGACTATCTTGCTTGATAAACTACAAATAAATCTGAGAAAGCTGTTCAAGAGATTTTATGGCTGTGAAAAGAAAAATTCTTTTAAAATAATATGGCTTCCAAGCAAGGAGTTCCTGAAAGTGGTGGAGGCTCTCTAATGGCGTCAGAAATGACACAGAGAACTGATTCACAGAGCCAGGAGGATTTTTTCAGAGACCTTACAGAATTTATAAAAGAAGCCATGAATAACCAAATTGTAATTATTAATAACCTAACAGTAATCATAGAACAAAAATGTATAGAACTGGTGGAGGATATAAAAGCAATTGAGGATGTTTTTGAAGGAAAGCACAATGACAATGTAGGAGACATTTTGACCAAAACAGAGAAGCTGGAACTGGCTGGCCCTCAAGAATCTTCAAACTTTCTTCCTGCCCTTTTGGAATTAACTGACAAAACTTTTCAAAAATATAATTTGGAGCAGAAAGAAGAAGAAACTGACCAGCCCTACGATGTTTCAGAGGATAAAGAAGATTTGGCAGAGGCTTTCACACAATTAATTGAAATGCAACAACTGGACTTTTCTTTGCAAACTGATCGAGTTAATTCTTCGTTCTGTGAACTGACTGATTTAAGCAAAAAGAGTCGATATGGGGGCTCTAAATCAGAGGAAATGGTTCCAAAAAAGGGACAAGTTTTAAAGATACATCAACCCCCAGTTAAAATTCAAAACCTCCTCAAAATAAAAGTAGGAGGGAGGAAGAAAGACTGGAAAAAATACAGAAAGAAAGGAAGAATGGAAGATTAACTTCCTCTGGTCTAACTATTGATGTATTAATGATTAATTATAATGATTAAGTAAATGAATTAAGAGCTCAATTAATGATTCAATTAAGGTTTAATTATTGTTGTATTAAGATTTTTAAAAATATTTGAATTTTGAGAACAAAAGTAAGAGGAAGAGTAAAATGATTAAGTAAATGTACTAAGAATATCTTACAGATGTATTACGAGATTTTTAGGCTTTGAATGATCTATTAGTGTTTGTTAATGTTTTTAAAACTCTTAGGGCTAAAGGATTACATGTTATTTTGAGTTTAAAGGGAGGTTGGTGTATAATCTGTAGAAGGGGAGTTAAGGGGTCTAGGGAGTTTTAAGTCTTGCATTAACTTAGCATATTTTAGCGTATGTTTGGTAAAATTTATACCCTGTTTTTCTTCTGGGAAGTCGGGGGAGTGGGGTGGGAAGGGGGGGTTGAAGGTTGGGTTTACAAATGTTTAAATAGATAAGTGAAAATGTTATTTGTTTGAATTTAAAAAATAATAAATGTTCATCTATTCATAATTTCATGATGTTATATAATATTCATGATGTTAAACTGGGAATCTCATGGCTTAAGCCAATTTTATGTACTGTATACCTCTTTTTTGGGGGAGCCTGGAACCCCACAGAGCGTGTCCCCAGGTGGTGGATTGGGGCCCTCTACCCTGTATAGCTTTTATGCTATAATGGTGGATTGGAGGGAATCAAATACCTCCCATGGACCAACAGGCCTGGTAGTGGCCGCTGGCTCATAAGTATCGACTGAAGTCAGAGACCTCATTGGTCCAAATGGCTTCAGAAGAACAGCACATGGTGTGGTGGCAGCCATTTGAACAGCGTGTGCATAGCAGTGTAGAAAGCAAAGGGAAGACTACTACACTATATATTTCCCAGGAAAATCATGTTAATGGTGGCAAAACCTAACAATGGCCCTGAGTACGGGCACCCCTTAAATGGGGCAGGGGTGCTAAGAATCTCCCAGTCCGCTAGAAGCATGATAAACCCAAAACTACAAATTGGAACGTGCAACCTGAGAAGTCTATAGAAGTCTATATAGAGATACAATATCTCTATACTGGGAGTGAGTGAAATGCACCGGCCTGAAAATGGCATGTGTAGAATAGGAGATTATATTATCTACTACTCTGGTGAAAATAGTAAACATCATCAAAATGGAGTAGCTATAATAGTAAACAATTAAATGCATCAAGTCCTTTATTCCTTTATCTGATAGAGTGGTGATGATCCAAATAAACAGTACTCCAGTAAATATGAATGTTATACAGGTTTACACTCCCACAGTTGACAGTGATGAGGAGGATTTAGAGAAGTTCTATGAAGATATAAGCAGTATATTGAAAACCCTAAAAAGTAATGATATCACAATACTCATGGGGGACTTCAATGCAAAAGTGGGAGAAGGAAGTGATGCTCCTGTAGTTGGAAACTTTGGCTTAGGAACCAGAAATGGTAGAGGTGACAGATTTGTAGACTTCTGCAAGGAACATAGGCAGTATGTGATGAATACTTTTTTCAAATTAACAAAAAGACACCTTTACACTTGGAGATCACCGGCAGATACATGAAATAATATAGTAAGGAACCAAATTGTTTAACAATAAACAAAAGATTTAGAAACTCAATAAAATCAGCAAAGACATACCCAGGCGCAGATGTACCATCCAATCATAATCTACTACTTGCCGAAGTCCAGCTGAAACTAAAAAAGATGTAAAACCCGAATCATCCTAAACCAAGAATTGACAGTGACTTCAACATTAAACATGGAGATAAGATAAAAGAAGAACTAGAAATTCATTTAAGAGAAACCAATAACCTAAATGATGAAGATGTAGAAGTGAATTGGAATAAATGTAAAAATGCAATAGTAAAGGTAACAAACTTAAAACAAAGAGAGGTACTACAAGAAACAACAGTGGATGATGGATGAAATTCTTCATCTCATGGATGAAAGATGCTCTTATAAAAATGAAAACAAAGAAAAATACAATGAATCGCAGAAAACAATTAGAAGAAAAATTCGACTGGCAAAAGAAAATGATTTGCAAAGAGATGCAAAGAAATAGAAGAGACAGAATGTATTCATGATAATTTCAACTTACACAAAAAAGTGAAAGAAGCAGCAGGTGTCTACAAAAAGAAAACCAACAACTTAGTTGACAAGGAGGGGAAAATCATCTTGGATGAGGATGAAAAACTAAAAAGATGGAAGGAATATATTGAAGAACTTTTTGAGGACACTAGGGATGATATTGATATGGGAAGTATAACAACTGGACCAAACATCACTATGGAGGAGGTTGAACACACAATAAAAATAGCAAAAACAAGAAAAGCCACAGAACCTGATGATA
The DNA here is from genome assembly GCA_022577455.1 of Arizona elegans. NCBI lineage: Eukaryota > Metazoa > Chordata > Lepidosauria > Squamata > Colubridae > Arizona > Arizona elegans. Next base: position 48,398,021 of record JAKOOJ010000006.1, on the reverse strand, counting down.
TCCCAGTAGAAATTTTAAAATTGCTGGAAGACAATGGGAATAAATTTTTACTGCAGTTCTTCAATCAAATATATGAAACAGGAAAGATACCAAATGATTGGCTAAAATCAACCTTTGTGATAATTCCCCCCCCCAAAAAAAATGCAAAGAAGTGTACTGAATACAGAACAATAAGCTTAATGAGTCATGCCTTGAAAATATTCCTGAGAATAATTCACACAAGAATATACAACAAAATTGAGGAGTCTCTAAGTAACACACAATTTGGTTTCAGTAACAATCTTGGTACACGAGATGCCCTATTCAGCATTCAAGTTCTTGTACAGCGCTGCAGAGATGTCAACCACACTGTTTACTTGTGCTTCATCGATTTTGAAAAAAACATTTGATAATATAATGTCAGTTTGTTGCAAAAAACAAATCCAAAAGCACACACAGATAAACTGATGCAGCAGGATTCATTAACTTCTTTATATACACAATAATACATGAAGTAAATTTAACAATACCAACAGCAAATTCACAGTTTCATTCCAGCTGAGCAGATCAGCAGAGCAGACAAGCAAGCACAGACACTGATTTCAGTTTCTCTTTACAGATTCAGAGGCTGCAGACTAAGACACGCCCTGGCTCCAGTCTGTCTCAGCTCCCAATTGGCTGACTTAGTTGCTATGCCTATTCATTGGCTGACTTCGTTACTTTGTCTTCCCAGTCATGAATATTCTGACACTTCTCTCTTCATGACTGGAATAGACATAAAATTGAATAACTTAATATTCTTCAGATACCTGTATTTGAATAATTCACAGTTCCCTTCAAATACATGAGAACACTTTTACTGTGATACATCCTTTGCAATGAAACAAAGATCATCCACAAATGCTAATAGTTGACAATCCTCACCTTGTAACTTTCCAGTGTATATGCAACCATCAGCCTTGCAACTCTTGAACCCAAGACCCTTCAATGCCTTATCTAGACATATATTCCGCCCTGAGTCTTCGGAGAGGGGCGGCATATAATGGAATAAATTAAATTAAATTAAATTAAATTTTAAATTAAATTAAATTAAATTAAATTAAATTAAATTAAATTAAATTAAATTAAATTAAATTAAATTAAATTAAATTAAATTAAATTAAATTAAATTAAATTAAATTAAATTAAATTAAATTAAATTAATTAAATTAAATTAAATTAAATTAAATTAAATTCCAATTCCAATTCCAATTCCAATTCCAATTCCAATTCCAGGCTGACTGGTTCAGCCCATAAATGGCCTTGTTCAATTTGTATACCATGCTAGGCTTTTTTTATTATTATTATTTGATTTATATGCCGCCCTTCTCCGGAGACTCAGGGCGGCTTACAATGCGCTAAGCAATAGCCTTCATTCTTTTGTATATTTATACAAAGTCAGCTTATGAATACCGTAGTGCTTACTTTCATACCCTAGTGCTTGAACCATGTAAATTTCTTCCTCCAATTCTGCATTGAGGAATGCAGTAGTTATGTCAAAATGCCAAATTTTATGGCCATGTGCTGCTGCCAATGCTAGTGCCAGTCTTATGCTTTCACTCTTTACAGTTGGCAAAAATACCTCATCATAGTGCACATTTTTCAACTGTGAAAAACCTTGTGCCACTAAACTGGCTTTGCCCCAACCAAATCTGCATGTACCAACTCTAGAGCTTTTGTTGTCTGCCTTGTGCTACTTTTGCTCACTGGGAATGCTTTGGACTTTGATGATTTGCATACTGCACAGTCCAAATATGCCTTATATTCCTTTAAATTTAACCCTTCTGCAAACTCTTGCATTTTTTGCAAAACTCTGAAGCTGGCATGGCCAAGCTTCCTGTGCAAGAGATGAACACATGAATTGTGTTGTGGTACATTTCCAAATATTTGGGCACATTGAACCTTTTGTCCCTGCAACACATAAAGATTATCCTGCTTTATGCCCTGTGCACATACATTCCTATTTCTCTTTATGAGACACCTCCCATTTGTAAATGTGGCCTCAAATCCTTGCTTGTCTAAACTAGAGACACTCAGCAAATGATGCTCCATTTCAGGCACACATAATACATCATTAAACCTCTTTTCCAGATATGGAATTTTCACACTGCCTCTTCCAATTGTTATGGAATGAAAGACTGAAAAACATTCCTGGGTCAGCCAGATACAGTTTATTGTGCAGGTTCAGAGCCAGATTTGTACCTGAAATTCTGAACAAAGGAAGAGTTCTGATACAACTGCTTTTATATATATCCAAGACAAAGGATTCGGTGAGCTCATGCATTTTTCCATATATGGTTAACATACACTTGTTATATGATAATTGACACTTCCTAATTACTAAACCATTATTTTCTAGTTTATAAGATTATCTTTAGCTAGACAACCTTCCTTAGTTCTGTAATTACTAATACGGGAGATTTATTGCTGTCCTTAGGTAAATTTATTGGATTAAGTAACTCTTTGTAACATACATGTCCTTGTGTCTTTGACAGTGAGGCCCCTCAGATGTTTTCCATATGGCTGTCCTTCCGTGACAGCTAGGCCTCATCAGAAGATATATTACCAATAATGGGATTTAGCTGATTTTTAATATAATCTCCAAACAAGCACATTTCTCCCTTATAATAATGTGAATAGAGAGGGTCCTTTAGTGTTCATGTAGCTGACCCTGTATGATTCCTACTTTATTCACATTACAATGACTTTAGCCTTCTGGCCATTCGCTAAGGCTACTGCATTTCCAGCAGCTGAATCCAACTTGTAAAACAATTTAGAATTGTTAACAATTGTTTGATTTGCCCCACTGTCAATCAACCATTTGTCTCTGCTATTGCAACAGCTAACTTTTGCAACAGCAATTTGTCCATCTTGCAATTTTCCTTGCAAACAGTTCCTTCTTTGCAAATAATTTCTTCCTTGCAAACAGTCTTTCTTTAAACAAAGCACCACCTCTGTTACTAGGCTTTCTGTTTGCAAAGTCTTTGCTGGGTTGTAATCTGATATCATCTGCTGCTACTTATCTCTTTGGAAATATCTGTTGCTAGAGTCTCTGCAGATAGCCAGCCTGTGGAATTTTCCGCTCTTCTCACTCTGCTCCTTGGGCCCCCACCTCAGGAATTTCTCCTCGTGGCTTTTTTCTATAATGGTGTTTCTTCTCCTCAGCAATCAAACAAGCTTTTAAAGCCTCCAAATGCAATTCCTGCTCTGGTTTGCACTCAGATACTGCAGAAATAATGTCCCAAGTTTCATCAAGACTGTTTAACACTAGCAACACCTTCTGAGACTCAGGAAACTGCATCCCACGCTGTTCTAACTCCTCAAATAAAGTTTGTATAAAATGCTGTTCCATAGATTCTCCTGGTTGCAAACAGGGTCTGTATAATTTTCTTGATAATTGAACAATATTGCATGCTGACACACTAACATGCAAACTTCTTAATTTTGGTCAGACCTCCTTTGCAGTCTTTAAATCAGCTACATTGATAAATTGTTCATCTTCCAAACTCAAGATGATATAAGCCATTGCTTTATCATGCTTAAGGTGACCAGATTTTAACATTGGTAAAGAGGGACATTGTGGGCGTTGTAGTGGAATGGAAGGACTAAAAAACATTCCCAGGCCAGTCAGAGACAGTTTATTGCGCAAGGTTCAGAGCCAGATTTGTACCTGAAGCTTTGAACAAAGAAATAACTCTGATACAATGGTTTTTATACATTTCTAAGACAAAGGATTCAGTGAGATCATACATTTTCCATATATGGTTAATCATGAGATCATACATCCGATTTTCCTTCTATGGTTACATTCACTTGTTAATAAGTTCATCTAATTACTTAAAGCATTAATCTTAGTTTACAAAATTATCTTAGCCACACAACTTTTCTTAAGTGCTCAGAGTCGCTAATGGGAGAGTTACTACTGTCCTTGGGTAAGTTCATTAGATTAAGTAACTCTTTGTAACATATAGGTCTTTGTGTCATTCACAGTCAAGTCACTCAGATGTTTTTCCATATAGCAGTCCTTTCCATGACATCTACGTATCAGAAGATATATTACCACTTAAAAGGGTTTAACTGTTTGTTAATGTAATTTCCAACAAGCACTTTCCTCTCTTCTAATAATGTGAATAGATAGAGTCTCTCAGAGTTCATGTATCCAAGCACGTCTTCCCTTTATAATAATGTGAATAGAGAGGGTCCCCCAGAGCCCATATATCTGACTCTGTATGATTCCTATTTTATTCACATTATTTCTTTTATCTACATTATTCTTTATTTGCTTTTTACCTCATTCCCCCCTGTGGAAGTTTTTCCATGCATAAACTTCCATTACTTCTTACACAACACTCTATGTCCCTTAATACACAAAGCCAACATATAACATCCCACAACATATGACTAATCTAGGCAAGAGATAGGTATTTCTTGATCTTCACCCTATTAATCCTTGGAGGTACTCTCTCCATTCTTTTCCCAGACCCTATTTCGACATATGCGTCTGTTTCAGAAACCTTTTTTCTTCAAGAAAGCGCTCTGTCAAAACTAATTCCTTCGCAGTCTGTATCTCTTTCACTGCTCTGATAGATAGCTGTTTCAGCACAGGAATTGCACAAGGAATAAAAGCTAGGCCTGCACAAGGAATAAAAGCTAGGCCTGCCACAGCCATATCAACAAGAATAACATTTGTGTAATCCAGCCGGATCCAGGCAACCAAGAAAACCACCTGTCAGTTGTTTGTAACCTCTGACTTATCTTGGATGCCCTATCCTGCAAATCCTTGGCAACTTCTCTGACCGCACCTGATTTATTCACATAGAAACAACAATCTTCTCATACCTCTTCTCTCTGTGGCCACAAGGTCTAAGGCACGTCGATTTTGTAGGACCACTGCTGCCAATGACTCTATCTGGTCTTGGACTTCCACCAGGGTTTCAGCAATTTGGTTCAGGCTTTCTTCTGATAATTGCTGAAACTGTATTACTGAGTGTGTTACCCCACCTACGCCTGTTCCACTGCAGTTCCTATCCTCATGATTACCAATAGTGGGACTAGGATTGGTACCCATTTCTGAACATGCCCCATGAGAGGAACAGGGATGGTATGTTCTCCACTGACAACATCTATTTCAGGAAAAAGGAGTACTAGTATGCATGTTCCGGTCCAATTTGTTGGCAAACATAAATACGCATCCCTTTCACATAAGAAGATTTACGGAAAAGGCATGTGCTCAGTTGTTCCTTGCATTAGTCCAGACCCCCAAAAGCTCCCACCACAAACATTCCCGTCAGCGGCTGTAATGGGACTTTTAGTGAAGGGTCCTTTTGCTTATCTCCGAGGATTGAACCTTCAAAAAGATACCGGGAGGTAGTATCCCAGGGGGAAAGAAGACACATAAACCTGTCTTGGACCTAATGGAGAACCAGATAGTGAAGTGAGGGAGCTGGAACAGACTAGTGCACCTTTCCTTGGATACCTTCCAGGATCTCTTCCATCCTCCCCATTTTGTGATGATGGCAGTTGGAGGTGATGAGAAAGTGAGTGGTGCGCAGAAGGAAAAAGATCTTTGGTTAGTTTTACATCCCTAAGGTTCATTCTAGGACCAAGGTACACTTCTGATGGACATTGTTCTTTTGTCAGGGATCCTATAGGCCTACCAGGTTTCTGATGTCTCTTTACACACAGGGAAGGTGACCCTATGATTTAACCAGGTTTCGACCCAATTCCAGTATCCCTGATATGCAATCTCTTCTTTTCAATTATTGTAGGGGCCCTTCTATTCCCCCCTGTACCAGGATTGTTAAACTCTTAACCTTAGGTCTAGGAGTTGGTTTAGGAATAAGGTACCCACTCCATCTTCTGATGCCACGTTGTTGGCGGGAGTGGACTTGACCCAAAGTGTCCCCATTCAGTGTCTTGATGCTGCTAGGTCCTCTGGGATTCTTGACATCTTCAAATCCTTCCGCAGAGACAAGGGGAATTTCTTGAACATCCACACAACCTGGGGAACTACTGTTCAAGCTAGCACCACTCACTAGACCCTTGGCTAATAGTACCCACAACCCCAAATAAATCATAGTGACTTTATTCCCACACCCACAAGGCCTTAAGAGCGCAAGACCCGAAGTTTACAAGTTCATCATGTCAGGAAGAGGGTTAGGGATATGTGTAACTTGGGGTAGGGCAATATCAATTGTATTAAAACAATACCAACAGAAGGGCTAAAGTAGCTGTTGCCCAGAGTCCCCACACCCCAATCTTCCTCAACCATGAGTGTTTTTAATAAGTGCTTACTGGATACTATCACTGTTAATGGGTTTTACATTACAAACTATAGTCATGGAATGTTGTCTTCCTCCGTTCCAAGCTTCGGCCGTGCGTAGAGAACCAGCTTCCGGGGTGGTTCAGCAAAGCTTGACGATCACCACCGTGCGTTGAGAGCCCGTTGCCGGTAGGACTCAGCAGGGTGTATTCTTCTTGAACCTCAACACCAAGGGCCGGTCAGTTGTTGTCACCTGGTATGTGACTGGATCACTTTGGTCTGCGGGCTTCAGTCTCATCCAGTGGATCCAGGACCGTCCTTCTAAGATCTTAAAAGCACAATTACAAAACCAATACATCTGGGAGAGAGCGCAAAGGGATCTGAGCAGTTGTAGTCCTCTTCAGTTGGGAAACAGCATAGGCAACCACTCAATCCTTCCACTCCTTTGGGGCTGGCATGGGCCCTTTCACTTCCTTCCAGGAACATCCAATCATCATGGTGGAATTTATGGACTGGAAACTTCAAAGGTGGTGTTTGGGCTAATAGTCCTTGTTTCCTAAAAACTTTAAAATATCTGGACAGTTTATACACATATTGTTTCAATACTTTGTCTCTGGTTTCCAGAAAATTAATGCATATGCTTCCTGTAGTGAAAACTACTCCAAACAACAGTTCATATGATGATAATCTTTCTCTTTTGGCAATTCTGTAAAATCCACATGAATACATTGAAATGGTCTTAAAGCTGATGGTCTCCCACCCATCTGTTGTTTCCTGACAGCTTGTTCATTCACCTTTTTACAAATCAGACATTTGTTTATAATTGATGTTACTAAAGGATATATCCCAATACAACCATAGCTTTTTAAAAGTTCATCTACAATAGCTTGAATTCCCCAATGACTCCACCCATATTTTGCCAAATGAATGCACTATCCCAAATGCATACAGTCTCCAGAATCCCCATACAGTATCCAGCATCCCTCCTCCCTTTTTTTTTTTTTTTTTTAATGTGCCGCCCTTCTCCGGGAGACTCAGGATTATAATGCATTAAGCAATAGCCTTCATACTTTTGTATATTTTATACAAAGTCAGCTTATTGCCCCCACAAACTGGGTCCTCAATTCATCCACCCTAGAAAGGATGGAAGGCCGAGTCAACCTTGAGCCTGGTGAGATTCGAATTGACAGTAAGTGCAGACAGCTGGTGTTAAATTACAATGCATTTGTCTATTGAGCTATCCAGGCTCCCTGTCCATAGAGCTTAATTTAATGAATACAATTCAAAGGTTTGAGCAGACCAATTTCGAGGCAAACCCCTTGTTTCCAGGATTTTTCCGTACTCCCCCTTCCACCGTAGAGGAACCATTTATACAAATTGTTTCTCCTTTCTCCAGGGGGTGTTCCTCCAAATCAGGTCTTATTTTTGTTTGTTAATCAATCACTTCAGCACCATGTTCTAATCCAAACTGATCCATTGATCTGGTGTTGGCTAAGAACTGTGCTTGATTCAAATTGTGATTTGTAGTTACAATCAAGTCTGTCTGCTGCATTAAAATTGTTTCATTTGTGTGTGTGTGTGTGTGTGTTTTCAAAGAGATTGAATGGCTTTTCCGAGTTTGGTAAAGAGCCTTGGTCAAAGCTTGTTTCAAATTTTCAAGGCTCCCTCTTTCATGTCCCTCCCATTTCAAACTCCAAGGTCAAGATACAATTAATTTTGTATAGAACTATTTTAATTTTTGCTTGTTTATAGATAGAGGCTGAGACGCTACTCCTGTCCGAAGGAAAAAGAAGCCTTTCCCTTTAAGAATTGTTGAAAGGCAGAGCTTTCCCTTCCTGAATTCAAAACTCCCGGCTGGGAGATTACTTCGAAATGATTGGAGGTCAGCTGCTTGAGAGTAGAATCAGTTTATTGTTTCTGGGGAGGCAGGCAAGAAACAAACACAAGCACTGTAAGAGTAACCATTTTTCCCTTTTTTTTTTCAAAAAAAAACATCTTTTGATTTGGTGTGTGAATTCTTTATTTTGTGTGTGTGATGGTTTTATGGTGGTTAAATGTCTTTGTTTGTGATTAGGTTCTTCGGTCCTGGGTCTGACAAATAAGTAATAGTTGTATATTTCACACTCTGTTTTTCCTAACCCTTTGTAGTTGTTTGTTCCCAATAATTATTCAGCTTGCCATCTCTGTGTTTTAGTGAATATCTCTCTTTTATAAACAAATTAGCTCCTTCTTCGAAAGGAACAACAACTTATGCTGCTAACAATCAAACAAATCTGAAATATATCAAACTTTAGCTTCAATTCTCTGCCTTTAGTAAAATGCAAGTCAGATTAAAAAAATCTTTCAAAATCATTTCTTTTATATAGGTTTAATTAAGCGTTTTAAACCTCAAAAATTTCCAGAAAAAAAATAAAATCAAAATTGTATTCAGAGCAGAAAAGCTTTCGTATGCAAATTAAAGAGATCAGCAGCAAAAACCACATTAGCCGATCTTTCCCCCTCCTTTCTCTGCTCTTTCAGCAGAGAGAGAGATGTCCGCTGGAAAAAAAAATCCAACAGCCCACCCTTTTCCTACTTCTCACTTCCAAAGGAAAAGAGGGGGGGAGAGGAAAAAAATGTTTTACAGCAGGCAACCAAGCCTATTTCATTCAGCATTCACCTGCTTCATTCAGCATTCTTCCAACAAACCAACACATTCTGCATTTCTCTCTAACCTCCATAATTCACAGACATTTCCCACAAATTATATGAAGGGGAATTAAAGTGCATTTTCACCAACTTTTACCCTCAACACACTTCACATTCACGCTGCAATCAAACTGCGTACACCAATCTCACATGCAAAAATCTCACTTCATGCAAACCAATCATTACAATTATTCAAGCACAAGTTTTACTTAATTTGCTGGCCAGCCAAAAATATCACAATCAATTCCATTCAAATTTACACACCATCATATATATATATATTTAACAGAAATCACACCAAATTGATCAAGTCAAATTATCTGACACTTCCCATTTAGACAGGCTTTACCTCTTTACGGCCTGCTAAACCCCGGGTGGGAAGAACAGTAAACAAAGTCTTCTTTATTCTTAGTTAAGAATGGCAATTCATCAGAAACTTTATAACATTGCAATTAGTTCTTTTCTCTTACCACACATAAGATCACACATTTTTAAAAAAAAAAAAACTTTTATTGCATAAGGTTTTATTTCTCCCCTTTCTTTAGTTTTCATCAAACAGACCCTAGCAAACTCTGCCTGATACTTGAGTAATTAAGGGGGGTTTTTCTTTTTGTCTTCCACCGATCAATACTTATTACCACCCATTCTAACAACACTACCCCTGGCTCAAGATGCTGGACGTTCCGACAGTCGTCTATGAGAACCGCAGAGGTTTAACCACCCGCACAATCCCACACAATACTTAATTCCAAAATACTTAAATACTTAATTCCAGAGACTTCAGGATGCCACCTTGTCTCCAGGAGAGTGATCAGCCCCCCTCTGCCACCCCTTAACGGGTGGGTACTTCTAAGAGAGACTTTAACTCTCTGATTTATACTTACCTGTTTTCTTTTTCCTTTTTTTCTTTCTTTCTTTCTTTTCTTTAAGGTCTCTGTGTCTGGCTAGCCTTTAAGGATCCTTGACTAGCCTGTTTCGCCAGCGGGTTACGGCACCTCCTCACTGAAAGGTTCCGTGGACTTCAAAGGAGTCCTAATGGCCGGCCAGTGGATTTTCCTTGGGGAGGCGTCGGTTCCGCTGGGGCAGGCTGTCTGGCAGAACAAAAGTTCTTTGTTCCTTAGTCCCATCTGCCAGGGTGCCATAAATGTAGTGGAATGGAAGGACTAAAAAACATTCCCAGGCCAGTCAGAGACAGTTTATTGCGCAAGGTTCAGAGCCAGATTTGTACCTGAAGCTTTGAACAAAGAAATAACTCTGATACAATGGTTTTTATACATTTCTAAGACAAAGGATTCAGTGAGATCATACATTTTCCATATATGGTTAATCATGAGATCATACATCCGATTTTCCTTCTAGGGTTACATTCACTTGTTAATAAGTTCATCTAATTACTTAAAGCATTAATCTTAGTTTACAAAATTATCTTAGCCACACAACTTTTCTTAAGTGCTCAGAGTCGCTAATGGGAGAGTTACTACTGTCCTTGGGTAAGTTCATTAGATTAAGTAACTCTTTGTAACATATAGGTCTTTGTGTCATTCACAGTCAAGTCACTCAGATGTTTTTCCATATAGCAGTCCTTTCCATGACATCTACGTATCAGAAGATATATTACCACTTAAAAGGGTTTAACTGTTTGTTAATGTAATTTCCAACAAGCACTTTCCTCTCTTCTAATAATGTGAATAGATAGAGTCTCTCAGAGTTCATGTATCCAAGCACGTCTTCCCTTTATAATAATGTGAATAGAGAGGGTCCCCCAGAGCCCATATATCTGACTCTGTATGATTCCTATTTTATTCACATTATTTCTTTTATCTACATTATTCTTTATTTGCTCTTTACCTCAGCGTGGCTTATTTTGTGGGTGTGGCTAGCTAGTCATGTGACTGGGTGGGCGTGGCTAGCTGGTCATGTGACCGGGTGGCCATGGCTATGTGTATAGGGTAAGGTGAACAGATTTTAACATTGGTAAGAGGGACACCATTGTGGGCGTGGCTTATTGTGTGGGTGTGGCTTGGAGGCCATGTGACTGGGTGGGCGTGGCTAGCTGGTCATGTGACCGGGTGGCCATGGCTATGTGTATAGGGACTACTCAGAGGGCTGGAAAGTCATTTCTGACAGGTCCTCACACTTTTGACTGGTCCTCACACTTATGACCATCTCACATTTATGCCCGTGCAGCATTCTTAACAACCATGTCGCTCATTTCACAACTGCTTCTCTTCACCATGGTGACAAGATAGGGCAAAAACGTAAAATGTGAGGACAGTTATAAGTTCGAGGACTGGTCAAAAGTGCGAGGACCAGTCAAAAATAACTTTTTCAGCCCTCTGAGTAGTCCATATGCACAAAAGGACTAACCAGAGGGCTGAAAAAAGTCATTTCTGACAGGTCCTCGCACTTTTGACTGGTCCTCACACTTACGACCATCCTCACATTTATGCCCGTGCAGCATTCTTAACAACCATGTCACTCATTTCACAACTGCTTCTCTTCACCATGGTGACAAGATAGGGCAAAAACGTAAAATGTGAGGACAGTCGTAAGTTCGAGGACTGGTCAAAAGTGTGAGGACCAGTCAAAAATAACTTTTTCAGCCCTCTGAGTAGTCCATATGCACAAAAGGATACAGTAATAGAGAGGGATGAAGGAAGGGAAGGGAAATTAGAGTAGGAGTGACGGTAAGAGAGGGAGGAAGAGAGGAGGAGAAGGAGAAAGGAAGAGGAAATAGGGAGGAGAAGAAGAGGGTGGGGGAAGAGAAAGTAAGAAGGAAAGAAAAGAGAGGTGGTAGGTTTGAGGAGAAAGATTGCTGTACAATAAAAAAGATGAAAGGGAAGAAAGCCAACCCCAAACAAATATAAAGATATTAAGATAAAGAATGAATTGTTAAACTTTAAAGAATAAAAGAGAACAAATATGAATAAATAGCAATAATTAGAAACACACATACAAACATACAATGTATTTTCTTTGAACAGAATATTTGGCTGGTTCACAAATTTAAACAGTGTTTAGTCATTCAATTTAATTTACAATTTCTATATTTCCTTTTTGCCATATTTATTCCTCATCTATTTTTTTAAAAAAACAATATTACCCTTCATCCTCATCTCTAATCTTAATCAAATTCAATTTTTCCCTTCTATTCTATATTATACCCCTTCCCATTGTCATCTATTTTTATATCCATCCTCACATTGGTTAATTATGTAATATGAGTTGTTTAATACAAATTCAACATTTTAATATAAATCAATTAGTTATATAACTATCTTTTTTGTATATTAATCAATATGAACATGAATATTCCAGTTATTTCCATGCAATCCAATTTCTTACAAATCAATTAATTATATTTACCAATAATAATAAACCAAATAATTTCCCCCATATATTCCTCCAAACCACAACTTAACCATTTCTGCTTTCAACACAGTATACAATTAATAGTATCTCAATTATTACAATTCCCTAGTTAAAAAGAGCTTTTTTTTCTTTTGTGTTTTAAACTCTCCTCTTTTGCCCTAAATAATTTCCCATTGTTTGCACTTACCTTTTTTGGTGAGGAAAAGGAAAATAAATCTGCTGCCTAATTTTCCAACGTTGCAAGCAAACAGCAAAGCCAACAGCCTGTTTTACTTTCAGTTTTGTTTTGAGCTTGGTTTGCACAAAGAGAAAAAAAAAACTGCTGAGCAATTTAGCAAGAGCAGAGCCCTGCACAAATCAGCTGAGAGGGGGAAGCCAAGCTAATCAATGTAGGGCGGCCCTTTGAAGGCCCGCGGCAAGAGTTTAAACAGGTTTTTTCCCTCTAGCCATCAGCGGGGACTCAGGAGGCAGAATGAAAAATCGGGACTTTTTAAAAACGCCGCGGGACAAGGGACAAATTGCTCAAAAGCGGGACTGTCCCGCCAAAAGCGGGACGTCTGGTCACCTTAATCATGCTGCCTCTGTTCTGCAGCTGCTAATGCCTGTAGTGGATTAACAACAATATCCCATAGCTCCTTAGCCTTCAGGAAACATTCCATCTTTACAGCCCAAATAATACAGTTCTTCTGTCCCAAACAAGGCAGAGAGCTCTCTTGCAATTTAACGGCAGCTATTCTGCAAAAACCTTTTCTGTCTGGTTTCTCACACAGACAGTCTCTCAGCTTAATTACAATGCAGTCTTCTGTGTGCTCTGGGCCCATAACCTGTCACAATTTGTTGCAAAAAACAAATCCAGAAGCACACACAGATAAACTGATGAAGTAGGATTAATTAACTTCTTTATATACATATAATAGATGAAGTAAATTTATAATATCAACAGCAGATTCACAGTTTTGTTTCAGCTGAGCAGATCAGCAGAGCAGACAAGCAAGCACAGACACTGGTTTTAGTTTCTCTTTACAGATTCAGAAGCTGGCAGGATATTGATGATTGATATTAAGATGGAAACCAAAAATATATTACTAATATCAATTTACGCACCAAACGGAAACCAAAAAGAATATTTTAAAAAAATACATAATATAATTAAAGAACTGGACTATGAACATATATGTATTGTAGAAGATTACAATGCGATTGTAGATATAGACAATGATTACCAAAGTAGCAAAAAGAATACATTCAGGAAAAAGACACTCCCAGATACCTTTAAAGATATGGCCCAAGAACTACAACTGCGGGACGTATGGAGAGAACTGAACAAAACCAAAAAACAATACACATTTTATTCGAACCTGCACAAATCCTGGTCTAGGATTGACATGGCCTGGATGACAACAGAGTTAAGAAAGGACATAAAAGAAATTGAAATCGCACCGAATATATGGGCAGATCACAACCCAATAATAGTAGCTTGGAAAGGCCAACAAAAACAAAAAAGATGGATGATGGACAGAGAGATTATTAAAGAATAAAGAAGTTATTATTAAAGATAAAGAATACATAGAAATGATTAAGAAAGAGATGGATATATTTTTTCAAATAAATAAGAGAGAACAAACATCATTGCAAATTTTATGGGACACTACTAAAGCCTACATAAGAGGATGAACAATTTCCTATAAAGCAAAGAAAAACAGAGACAAACGGCAAAGGAAAGTAAATCTACTGACAGAACTTGGAAAATATGAAGAGGAATTACAGAAAGAACCACACAGAAAAATGATTAAAGAAAAAATTAATCTTACCAAACATAAAATAAACTTAATAACAACAATAGAAATAGCGAGGAAAATCAAAATGGCTAAACAAAATCAATTTGAATATGTAAACAAAACAGGACGTTGGCTGGCCTATAAATTAAAAAAGGAAAAGGAAAAAAAAACAATATACCAACTACAAGATGAACAAGGACAAATACAACACAGGAATGAGGGGAAAAAAAGAATCACAAAGAACTTCTACCAGAACCTATACACACAGGAAGAAATTCAAGCAGAAGAAATTAAAGATTATTTAAGTAAAACCAATATCCAAGAAATAAACGAAACTCAAAGGAACTACTGAATAGACCAATCTCGATGTTTGAACTAACAGAAGCAAGCAAAAAAAACAGAATAACAACAAAACCCCAGGCCCGGAAGGTATACCATCGGAATTTTATAAAATTGGACACCACTCAATAGAGAATATCTTACTACAGATCTTCAATGAAGCACTCTCAGAAACCAAAATCCCACATGGACAGAGACAACCATTACACTGATACCAAAAGAAGATTCGGACCTTACTCAAATAAAAAACTATAGACCTATATCACTTCTGAACGTGGATTATAAACTATTTACTCTAATTATTTCGCAGAGAATGAAACATATTATCACTGATTACATTCATCCAGACCAAAACGGTTTATTCCAAAAAGACAAATTAAAAACAATACAAGAACAATAATCAATACGCTTGAATATTATGAGCAGAAACCGGACGAACAAATGGCATTACTTTTCCTTGATGCACAAAAGGCATTCGACAATCTCAATTGGACATTCTTAACATTACAATTAGAAAAAATGAGAACAGGCGACAAATTCTTAAATATGATTAAGACAATATACTCCAATCAAACGGCGAGAATATGGATAAATGGAGAGACAATGGACCAATTTCAAATATCTAAAGGGGTGAGACAGGGTTGTCCCCTATCCCCCCTACTATTCATATTAGCATTAGAAGTATTATTGAACGAAATTAGGAAAGACAAAGAAATAAAAGAATTAAAAGTAAAGAATCAGGAATATAAATTACACGCTCTTTAAAGGTTTCCTGAGATCGGCTTGTTCCGCACAAGCAGAAGACGTCCCACGCCGCCCGGAGTTTCAGCAGGTTGTAAGGGAGCCGCGCCTGCTTCCTCCCCAGAAACAGTTCCCTGGGGGGGTTGCAGGGGCTCTACCTGTGCCCTGCTGCCTCTTCTTCTTCAATCCTACGGATTTCGAAGATTTCGAGCCGCTTCGCAATCAGGAAGCGGCTCTACAAGCGGCGGGGGTGGCGGTGCCAAAAGAAAGCACCGTCGCCGCCGAAGACGAGGAAACCGGAAGTCCCGAGGAAACTGCAATCCACTTGAACCCTGAAACTTTGAACTGCAAGTATTAGTCCTTTGCTGAACTTTTTTACTGAAGTGAAAGTCTCGGAATGAGTGAAAGTGATTGAAAAAATATGGCGCTCAGTAAATGAATTAGTGGGTGTGGATTGGTGAAGTTATCTTGTCTTGCTACAAAGTTAAAAAGTTGTTACAGAGTTGCTCCGGCTGCAACAGAAATAAGAGGAAAATCTCTCCCTTTTACTTGTCTTTGCTGCATTATAGCTTTGCTTTGAGTAATTCTGGGGGACTTTTTCAGAAGGTATTGTGGAGGTGGCAGAAGAGGCGGACCCTCCCTTTTTAAGAAAGCTAGCTTACATGGCAGGATGGCTTCAAAAAAGCAGGAAGGCAAAACAGGGGGGGGATCCCCCCCACGTAAGCAGGATACGCAGTCACAAGCCCAAAAAAAAGATTTGGATATGGGAGAATTAAAAGCATTCATCTCAAATATTTTGGATGAGAAATTTCAAGACATGGATGACAAAATAAATAAAATAGATGAAAAAATTCAAAAGTCACAACAGGAAATCATGCAGGAAATGCAGCAGAGCCAAAAGATGGTGACCAAAAAAATAACGGATGTGGCGTCTGGTCTGGCAGGATTTATTATGAAAGTTGAGACAAAAGTGGATGAATTTAAATTAGAAGTTAATGCTAAGATGAAAAATAATGATCATAAATTTTTTGATGTTGATGACAAGATGCAGAGAGTTGAGAATGATATTGTTATGATGCAATTTCGTGCAATGGAATTTGCTATAAGGCTTCGAGGAATTAGAGAAGAGGAGAGACAAGATTTGAGACAGATCTGTGCTGAAGCCCTAGCTGTGATTTTAAAAGTTGAACCTGAGATGGTTTTTTGTAAAATAGATAAAATCTATAGAGTTAACTCGTGGGTGGCCAGACAAAGACAATTGCCTAGAGATGTGGTCATATATTTTACAGATAGAGCAATAAGAAATGACATTTTGCAAAAATCTTTTCTCACTTCTGTGCAAGTGAGTGGATCCAAGATTACAGTTTACAAGGAGCTCCCACCTAAGATGTTGAAATCTAGAAAAGAGTATGGTTTTCTTGTTAAAGAACTGCAGAATAATCAAATCCCATTTCGTTGGGACGCCCCAACTGGCATAATTTTGAGATATAAGGGAGAGAAACACCGTCTGAATACTGTGGAGAAGGCGGAGCAATTTTATAATGACATCTTTAAAGAAAGAACTCCATCCCCACGCACATCTACAGTTTTGGAGATTAAAGAACAACAATCTAAGCAGGAATTAGCAGAGCTGAAGGGTGCTGAAGGAGGCTTTTTGGATGAGCCTTTGCTGGAACCTTCTCCAATCTCGGAGCTGGCTTGGGCGGCTGAAGTTAAGGATCAGCGTATAACTCGAGCAAAAGCCAAGGAACTTAAAGAAAAGTTACAGCAGGAGAGTCAAGACAAGGCTGGGGCTGTGGGAAAAGCAGGACAGAGGATCTCAGATGACATCCTAAGGTTCTGCGCTTCGCTCCAGAAGGAGAATAAGGATGATTAAATGTTTATCTTGGAATGTGAATGGGTTGAATGCAACACAAAAAAGGAAGAAAATATTTGCATATTTAAAACAACATAATAATGATATAATTTGTTTACAAGAAACGCATATTACAGTTCAAGATCAAAACTATTTGAAAAATTCCAAATTAGGAACACATTTTATATCCTCAACTAACCAAAAAAAGAATGGTGTGGTTATTTATGTAAACAAAAAATTAACAGCCAAACTTATAGAAGCTGATCAAGATGGTAGGTTTGTAGCAATTGAATTACTTTCTGCTAATAGTCAAATTCTTCTGATAGGAATTTATGCTCCTAATCAACAACAGGACTATTTTTATAAAATGCTGCATACTAAAATACTTCAATGGGATTATAGATCTATTTTAATTATGGGAGACTGGAATGGAGTAATTGATTCTAAATTAGATAAAAAGACTTTGGCAAAATCAAGAATTAGATTACCACAGACTTTTTTTGATATGAAAGAAGACCTGGAATTAAAAGATATTTGGAGAATACATAACCCAAAAGAACTGGACTATACTTTCTTTTCTGACAGACATAGATCCTTTTCCAGGATTGATTTTATTTTGTTGTCTGATGACTTACTTGTTAGGACAAAAAGAACAAAGATTCTGCCAAGAACTTTGACTGATCACAGTCCAGTCTGGATAGAAATTGAGACATGTAAGAATGAGAGACGCTCTTGGAGATTAAATGAAAATTTGTTTAGATATGAGAAAAATATAATAGAACTTAAAAAGCATCTGAAAGAGTTTTTTGAAATGAACTTGAATAAAGGCACCCCAATGGAAATTGTGTGGGACGCAAGCAAAGCTTATATGAGAGGGGTGCTTATATATATGAACTCTAAACATAAGCGGTTTCGACAAAAGAAAAGACTTGAATTGGAAGCAGAAATAAAGGACAAAGAACAGTTACTTATTAAAAACCCAACAGATGAAAGAATACTTAGTGTTATAAAACTTTTGAAAGACCAATTCCAAATGCTTATAGCGGAACAAGTTGCAACAAACTTACAATATGCGAAGCATAATACATTCTGCAATGCTAATAAACCAGGCAGGTGGTTGGCTTACACATTAAGGAAGAAACAAAGCATACGGACTATTGATAGTGTTGATATTGGGGGGAAAGAAGTTTTTCAACAGAATTTAATAAAAGAAGCCTTTCTTCAATATTACACTAAACTATATGCCAGAGAGGAGGTGCAGAATGGACTTATAGAAAAATATTTGGACAATAAAAGAGTTACAAAAATCACTGAACAACAAAAGGAAAGAATGGATTATCCCATAACAGAGGAGGAGATAATAGCAGCAATAAAACAATTAAAAACAGCCAAAGCTCCTGGAACGGATGGTCTGACAGCAGTGTATTATAAAACTTTACAGGCAGAAATGGTGGAACAACTCAGAGACTTATTTTGCAACATACAACAAGGGGGAAAAGTACCTCCATCGTGGACTACAGCTTATATTTCTTTGATACCAAAAGAGCAAGCAGGTCCCAAAAAACCGGAGAATTACAGACCAATATCTCTTTTGAATACGGATTATAAAATTTACGCAAAAGTATTAGCCAACAGACTGATGCCAGTAATTCAAAAGGTGATTCATGATGACCAAGCGGGATTTATTGAGGGTAGGCACATGAAGGACAATGTAAGGCAAGTAATAGATTTATTGGAATATCTTGAGAAGAATAAACAGATCCCTGCAGTGCTGGTCTTCCTGGATGCAGAGAAGGCCTTTGATAGAGTGGATTGGAATTTTCTATTAAAGACATTAAAAAAGATGGACTTTGGGGACCAATATATACAGGCGGTCTCAGCAATTTTTCAAGAGCAAAAGGCACAGATCATTATCAATGGAAGTTTGACAACAGAGTTTAAAATTGAAAAAGGTACAAGACAGGGATGTCCACTGTCCCCATTGTTGTTTATTTTAACACTAGAAGTCTTGTTAAATACAATAAGGGATTCTAACACATTGAAAGGTATAATGATAAGGCAAGAGGATTACAGAATAAAGGCATTTGCAGACGATCTGGTTGTTACCCTAACACAGCCAATGGAATCGATAATCCAGATGAAGGACATTATACAAGACTTTGGTAAAGTTTCAGGTTTCAGATTGAATCAGAAAAAAACTAAGATGGTAGTTAAAAATATGACACAAGATCGTAAACTGGAGTTAGAAAGGAGGGCAGGTTTTGAGATTGTACCAAAGGTAAAATATCTAGGAGTTCAGGTTGCAGAATCAAATATGAAATTGTTTCAAAATAACTATGAGGCGTTGTGGCGAGAGGTGCAAAAAGATATGGAGATTTGGAAAAAACTGCAGCTGTCTTTACTTGGAAGAATAGCAGCAGTTAAGATGAACATTTTGCCAAGATTTCTTTTTTTGTTTCAAATGATTCCGGTGCTCAAAAATGATAAACAACTAAAAGCATGGCAAACTGGTATCAACAAATTTGTCTGGAACGAGAAAAAACCAAGAGTAAAAATGAAAATTATGCAAGACATCCCAGAAAGGGGAGGTCTCAAACTTCCAAACCTACAATTATATTATGATGCAACAGCTTTGACTTTAGTAAGTGATTGGTTTGGAGGAAAAAAGACTGGAATATTGAATGCAGAAAGTTTTGATTTGGAATTTGGATGGCACGCTTACTTATTTTATGACAGCAAAGTGGATAAAGTATTTAAAAGCCATATACTTAGAGATTCTTTGCTGAGAGTTTGGAAGAAGCACCGAAACAACTGGAATTATAAAATACCGCTATGGCTGGATCTTGGTCATACCTTGTGGAATACAAATATAATGTCACTCGGGGGGGTTTTATATAAAGAGGTTCTTTTTACAGATGCGGGCAGATGGCAGCTGAAGACATTACAGACATTGTTGGCTGAAGGGATTAATTTAACTTGGTTACAATATAATCAACTGCAATTGAGATGGAAAGAGGACCAAAAAACTGGTATTATGATGTATGAGGAAGAATTAGTTAGACATATAAAAGAGAAAGGCCCAATGCATATTAAAAGACTTTATAATGTTTTGTTAGAAAGGGATTCAGAAACTGAACTAGTTAAAGACTGCATGGTTAAGTGGGCACAAAATTTTGAGGAACCAGTGATGTTGGAAACATGGGAAAAAATTTGGGTTCAGAATGTTAAATTTACACAGTCGCAGAATCTGCGGGAAAATTTCTATAAAATGTTTTATAGATGGCATTTAGATCCAAAAAAATTGTCGTGTATGTACCCTAGTGCCCAGCCTAAATGTTGGAGATGTGACTGCTTAGACACTACATATTATCATGTTTGGTGGACCTGTAAGAAGGTTAAGGCTTTTTGGGTAAAAATTTGGTGGGTCATGCAGAATGTTTTGAAGAGAAAAATTCAATTTTCTCCACAACTGTTTTTATTGGGTATAGTTAAGGGTTTTACATTGGGGGAAACAAAAATGATATTGTACATGATAACTGCAGCAAGATTGTTGATAGGTAAATACTGGAAAAATGAAGCGCTGCCTTCGATTGAGGAATGGACTTTGAAGATGGCCAGTTTTGCGGAGATGGCGAAGATTTCAGCATATTTAAAAGATTGTTCTCAAGAGACTTATGAATGGGAATGGAAGAAGTGGATAAATTATGTTCAGCATAAATATCAAACTAGGAAGTATCAAATAGCCTTTATTTAAAAATGTTATATAAGATAGAAACATTTTAGGGTTGAGGATAAAAATTTGTTAGAAAATGTTATATTAAGATAGAAATATTTTAAGGTCAAGGATGAAAATTTGTTAGAAAATGTTACATTATGATAGAAATATTTTTAAGGTAATCAGGATGAAAATTTATCTGAAAATGATATACCAAGATAGAAATAGGTTAATGTAATGAAGATGAAAATTTGTAAGGGGGAGGGAGGGGTTCAAGTTTTATATACAAAGGAGGGTTTTTTCCTTTTATCTGACATGAGCATACTAGGAAGTCTGGGGGGAGGGGAGGGTTAGGGTGGGCTGGGGAGGTTGGGAAGTTTGGGGGGGGGTAGTGGGGGGGGGAAAAAGGGGGTGAAAATGTAATTGTAAAACTTTTGCAATAAAAAAAAAAAAGGAATATAAATTACAGGCGTTCGCCAATGACGTGGTATTTATCCTAGAACAACCAAAGCAATCGGGAATGAAATTATTAAAGAAAATAGAACAATATGGAAAAGTAGCAGGATTGAAAATTAATAAACAAAACAAACCAAAAAAACTACTAACGAAAAATTTGATGAAAACTCAGGAGAAAGAATTGAAAGACATATTAGAAATACAGACAACAACAACAATAAAATACTTAGGAATCTGCTCACCAAACAAAGTATCAACACTGAAAGAAGACAACTATAATAAATTGACCAAACAAATTCAAAAGGACCTAGATATATGGAGTAAACTACGACTATCATTTTAGGTAAAATTGCCTCTATTAAAATGAATATTCTGCTGAAAATACTGTATCTACTTCAAGTAATACCAATAAACCCAGGGAAATCATACTTTATTTTTTTTTATTAAAAAGTTTTTTAAAAAATTACACATATTTTCCTTTCCCTCCTCCCCCCTCCTACCCCAACCCTCCCCCCCCCGGACTTCCCAGAGCAAATACAGGAAATACAGGATATAGCATTTAGCAAACATATAAAAAAAAACTATCTATAGATTTATCTCCCTTTTGCACTTTAACTCCCCTTGTTCATATCTGAATATAACTATTTAAACCAGTTATTGCTTGAAAATAATCAATCCAACTTCGTTCTTGTCCGTTCTTCAATAATAAACAAGTCTTCTTTCTTCCAGCATTACACAATGAGAGCCCAATTACAATTAACCATCACATCTCCAACCCTTATATATATTAACACATTAACAAGATATTTTAACCAATCTTGAATAAATTATATTGTAAAAACCTTATTTTTACTTTTTACCACATAAACTTATATTGATTCTTCCTGGAAACATTCCTTACTTAATAGCTTTGCATAAACTTATTCATCTTATTCTCTACAAATCCACTGCGTATAATCAAATTACATCTTCACTATTTGATAGCACCACTTATATTTTCCTTATAACCCACAAGTTTATATTTATTCTTCAACAAAACATTCTTTAATATAGTATTAATGTAATTTAAAACAAAGTAGAAAAGTGTAAGTAATATCCTTCTTCTAACCCATAAACTTATATTAAATGATCTGCACTGTCCATAACTTTTACATCCCCAATATTTTTCTTTCTTTTTTTTTAACCCATAAGCTTATATAAATTCTTCAACAAAGCATTCCTTGAAATATAACTTTAGTGTTAATATACTTCAAGACAAAGGTGAAAGTTTGGTCAATGGCCCATAACAATTCAAACATAACATTACTTAATATAACTTTTCAAGACAAATCGTGTCCCTAAATATAAGTAAATCATTCATTTTCACTATAACATAACTTTTCAAAACAAATCATATCCCTAAATACAGGTATAGTTATTCATTTTCACTATTACTATCCTCCCCAGGCCAAAGGATTATAATTTCCCATCTCCATTTTTTCCTGACTTCTTTGCAAACCTTCTTCTTCAGTCTTATTCCTCCACCTTCTTTTATTTTTATAAATTCTTGAATTTTCAACTGAAGTTGCAGTATCTTACAATCTTGTTCTCTTCACAAAGTAATTCCTTTCAGTAAACACACCTCTTTCACTGCGATTGGGAGTCCATTTTTGTAAAAAAGTTGTAAAATTCCACTTCGAATCCTCCTTCTTATATTAGAAATCCCAACGCCTCCTGGCAATTTTCCAGTTGACTGTATCAAAGCCTCTGGAGAAATCTCTCTCAATATTTCCTGGTTACGCTCCTTCAAACCTCTCAGCCTTTCCTTCTTAATTTGAAAAACATCCATTCCATTTTCAAAAGGCACATTAAACTGGATTATTTCTTCCAGCTCTTCATTCAGCAACTCACTATTATTTAGCAACTGAAATACCGATACAATATCTTCACTTGTAGCTTTGTTTCGAACTTGAGTAAAATCCTTCTTGAAGAGCCCTTCCATTCTTTCCACTAACACGGAGGTAAATGATTCTAAAATTTCTTTAAAGAGATCCTCAATCAGTATTTGTGTATTTACTGATGTTTGTAATAGTGAGCCTCCATCACTTTCAAAAAAGCCAGCCATTTTTTTTTTATCCAACCACCTTGAACAATGCTGGGTGTTAACAGCTTTAACGAGAGTTAACTTTCACTCTCATACACTATTAACACAAGCACCATTTTCTTCACTCCTTTAATCAACTTCAAAAGGTGGCAATTTAAGTGTGGAATTAAGGGTTTTTGTTTTTTTTTTTAATTTGATTTATATGCCGCCCTTCTCCGAAGACTCAGGGCGGCTTACAATGTGCTCAGCAATAGCCTTCATCCTTTTGTATATTTATACAAAGTCAGCTTATTGCCCCCACAACTGGGTCCTCATTTCACCTACCTTAGAAAGGATGGAAGGCTGAGTCAACCTTGAGCCTTGGCGAGATTCGAACCCTGCAGTAATTGCAGGCAGCTGGTCTTAATAACCAGCTTAATAACAGGGTGCCTTAAACCCCTGTACTACCAAGGCTCTTGCGATTGTCTGCTCTCCTGTCTTCACTCTGTCTGCATAGATAATCAACTTAGATCTCAGTAAAGATTGCAGAAGTGGTCGCGATATTTTTTTCTGCTTAAAGCAGAAGCGCCCTGGATCTCGGAGTTTCACTGGACTTCCTGGGGAGCTCTCACCCTCCAAGCCCCCAAAACTATTTCAGGGGCTTTTGGGGAGCTCTACCCCCATCCGATTACTCTCCTTTCCCTCTTCTCCCGGGGGAAAGGTTTTCCAGCTGTCGGACAGCTGATTTGCACTGTCAGGGCGGTTTTACAAGATCACAGGCTGGCACTCCGAAAGAGAGCGTCCAGCAACGTTGGCGGTGCCATCAGAAGTCCGGGGAATCATACTTTAAAGATCTCAATAAAATGATATCAAAATACATCTGGCAAGGAAAAAGAGCAAGAATCAAATTGAAACATCTTCAAGACACCAGAGAGAAGGGTGGCCTAGGATTACCAGACTGGCAAATTTATTACAATGCAGCATCACTTACTTGGATAAAAGACTGGATAACATTAAAGAAGCCGTCCCTGGATCCAGCAATATTGGCCAACTATCGTCCTGTCTCCAACCTTCGCTTCCTGGCGAAGGTTGTTGAGAGTGTGGTTGTGCGACAGTTTCCGCAATTCCTGGAGGAAACATCCTATCTAGATCTGTTCCAGTCGGGTTTCAGGCCTGGGCACAGCACGGAAACGGCATTGGTCGCGTTGGTTGATGATCTCTGGAGGGCTCGGGGTTGCTCCTCTGTTCTGGTCCTGTTAGACCTCTCAGCGGCTTTTGATACCATCGACCATGGTATCATGCTGCACCGGTTGGAAGAGTTGGGGATGGGGGGCACTGTATTACGGTGGTTCTCCTCCTTTCTCTCCGACCGGTCACAGTTCGTGTTGGCAGGGGGGCAGAGGTCGACCTCAAGGCCTCTTATATGTGGAGTGCCTCAGGGGTCGGTCCTCTCGCCCCTCCTGTTCAACATTTATGTGAAGCCGCTGGGTGAGATCATCCGTGGCTTTGGGGTGAGATACCACCAGTACGCTGATGACACCCAGCTGTACATCTCCACCCCAGGCCACCCCAACGATGCCCTTGAAGTGATGTCCCAGTGCCTAGAGGCTGTGCGGATCTGGATGGGGAAGAACAAGCTCAAGCTCAACCCTTCCAAGACTGAGTGGCTGTGGCTCCCAGCATCCCGATATAGTCAGTTGACTCCATCACTGACTATTGGGGGCGAGTCGTTGGCCCCCACTGAGAGGGCTCGCAATCTGGGAGTCCTCCTGGATACGCAGCTGTCCTTGGAGGAACATCTGACGGCTGTAACCAGGGGGACCTTTTGTCAGGTTCGCCTGATTCGCCAGTTGCGGCCCTTTCTTGATCGGGATTCCCTGTGCACAGTCACTCATGCCCTCGTCACCTCTCGCCTTGACTACTGCAACGCTCTCTACATGGGGCTCCCCTTGAAGGAGGCTCCAACTGGTCCAGAACGCAGCAGCGCGGGTAGTGATGGGAGCAGCTTGGCGCTCCCATGTAACACTGCTCCTGCACGAGCTGCACTGGCTCCCAGTGGTCTTCCGGGTGCGCTTCAAGGTGTTGGTTATCACCTTTAAAGCGCTCCATGGCATAGGGCCTAGCTATCTTCGAGACCGCCTGCTGCCACCGACGACCTCCCATCGACCCGTGTGCTCCCACAGAGAGGGCCTCCTCGGGGTGCCATCAGCCAAACAGTGTAGGCTGGTGACCCCCAGGGGGAGGGCCTTCTCTGTGGGGGCACCTACCCTCTGGAACCAACTGCCTCCAGAGATAAGGAGAATCCAAGACCTCAGTGCCTTCCGCCGTGCCCTTAAAACCTTCCTTTTCCAGCAAGCCGGGCTGGCCTAATTTTTTAAAGTGTTTTTAAGTGTTTTGTTTATTGTTTTTAATTAACGGGGCCAAATTTATATATGTATATTTTTAACTGTATTTTAATATTTGTACTTGATGTTTTTACTTGGCTGTTCACCGCCCTGAGTCCTCAGGGAGAAGGGCGGTATACAAATTCAAAATAAAAAAACAAAAAACAAAAACAAAAACAAATGTATGTTAGCACTAGAGGGATTCGATCTGTTGAAAGGATGGCATGCATTCTTATGGGAGGAGAAATTCAGACAACATGAACATTTCAGAAGACATTTTATCAGAGAAGCACTTGCAAAAACTTGGACAGAAATAAGGAGAAACCACTATGACAAAGTCCCGAGGTGGATCTCAACCATGGAGGCCCAAATTTATCCAAACGCAATGGACATAGATAAGATGAGAACATACAATGAATTGCTGAATAATAAAGAAGAATTGAAGATAAGAGGGGAACTGAAAGAACAGGGTACAGACATTGATTGGTGGCCGTATTTACAAATTAAATCAAGACACAAAATGAATATGAAAAAATTTGGAATCCAAAAAGAACAGAATGAATTGGACAAAATCCTATTGGGATCAGATGATAAATTAATAACCAAAATTTATAATTATTTACTAAAATACAAATTAGAGGAAGAAGTGGTAAAAAAGAATATGATTACATGGGCGAAAAATTTCAGATACAATATTGAAATCGATAAATGGGAAGAAATGTGGAAAGTAAATACCAAACTGACAATGTCTGTACCCTATAAGGAAAATACATACAAAATGTTCTACAGGTGGCATCTCCCCCCCGCACGTTTGGCAAAAATGTTCCCTAACACCACACAGGACTGTTGGAAATGTAGATCACATAGAGGGACATTCTACCACATGTGGTTGTCATGCCAAAAGGCAAAAAAATACTGGAAAATGATTCAAAAACAGCTGGAAGAAATTACCACTCAGAGAATGCCATTAAGACCAGAAACATACTTATTAGGAATACTAACGAATCACTATGAAAAGGAAATACAATATTTGATAATCCATATTCTGACAGCTGCAAGAATCATATTCACACAAATGTGGAAATCGGAAGATACACCATTAGGGGGTAAAATAATACAAAAAGTAATGGAATGTGCCGAGATGGACAGGCTTACCAAAGAAATACAGGATAAGGAAGACACAGAGTACTATCTAATTTGGCAACGATGGTACAATTGGCTAGAGAAAAGGAAAACGAAATAAGAAACAATCAAAAGGACAGGAAGGGAATATCAACAAAGAAAACCAAAATTAAGCATATAAATAAATATGTATGTATGTATGTATGTATGTATGTATGTATGTATATATATGTATGTATGTATGTATGTTTATGTAAGTTTTCACGGGTATGTATGTGTGTATAGTTAATATTTCGGGTTTCTTCCCGTGTAATTGTGGATATATCCCTAAAAGGGTAGAAGCGACGTTTCGACAGAATCCCATCTGCCATCATCAGGCTTATGTCAGCAGTCATTTTGCACTAACTGCCGTTGGTATTTATATATATATGATATTTTTGTAGTCAGGGTTTTTTTCCCATGTAGATAAAGTTGTTAAATGGCCATAGTGGGATGATATCTCCAATCATCACTTTCAGGCCTGTCAGACATTTTGTGTTGTTTATTCTGAGACTTATGGGAGACTGGGATAGCACTATTTCGGTCTTTTTGGACCTCATCGGCCAGCCACACCCATATTTTATGACTCCTCCCTGTAAAGGTCAAATATTTATTCTTTTTAATTCATAGGCTCAAATGTATGATGTTTTTGTAGTCAGGGTTTTTTCCTATGTAGATAAAGTTGTTAAATGGCCATAGTGGGATGATATCTCCAATCATCACTTTCAGGCCTGTCAGACATTTTGTGTTGTTTATTCTGAGACTTATGGGAGACTGGGATAGCACTGTTTCGGTCTTTTTGGACCTCATCGGCCAGCCACACCCATTATTTTATGACTCCTCCCTGTAAATGGAGATACCCATTTACAGGGAGGAGTCATACAGGGAGGAACACACCCCCAGCCAATCAGAGCACAACCAACCCCCCATTCAATCAGAGCACAGCCAAGCCCCTAACCAATCAGAACACACCTCCACCCAATCAGAACACAGCCAAGTTCCCACCCAATCAGCTCACACCCCCACTAGCAGTTAAAAGGAAGAGACAGCTGCGATCTCACATTGCTCCTGGAAGCACGAAGCCGAGAACACCAGCCTGAAGATGACGAATGAGACTTCGTCGAAACGTCGCCAAGACACTTCCAATTTTACGTGGGAGAAGACCCGAATAATCAAAGACCTACATACAAACACCCGCGAAAACCTAAGAAAATATATATATAATATAATATAATATAAATATAAATAATATAAATATAATAAATAAATAAATAAATAATACCGGAGTAACTTTCTTTTTTCTTAAGGCTCAAGTTGTAAGAATTGATTTTAATGTATAGTTTGTCTATGTTGTGTATTGTATGTATGTATGTATGTTTTTGTTTATTTATCTTTAATAAAATTTAAAAAAAAAAGCTGCAGACTAAGCCATGTCCTGTCTCAGCTCCCAATTGGCTGATTTAGTTGCTATGCCTATTCATTGGCTGACCTTGTTACCATGTCTTCCCAATCATGAATATTCTGACAAATAAGACACAGCAAACTATTACAAATCCTAAAACAAGTGGGACTAGATGACAAAGACATCTGAATCATAAAGAATCTATATTGGCATAAGGTAGCAAATGTGAGACTAGGCCAAAAATACTCAGATGATGCAGAAATACGAAGAGCGGTCAGACAGGGCTGTATTCTCCACTGTTATTTAATATCTACTCTGAGTCAATTTTCAACAAAGCACTGAAAAACATTGATGCTGGCCTCAAAGTAAATGATATTCAGATCAACTATTTAAGATATGCTGATGATATAGTTCTTCTTGCTAGTAAGCATAAAGACCTTCAGCTCCTCATCAACAGAGTCTCAGAAATATCTGAAAAATATGGCTTGAAGATTAACACCTCAAAAACCAAGATCATGGTTGTCAGCAAACAATCCATTAATTTACCACTGATAAATTTGGAAGGAATACCACTAGAAAAAGTTGAAAGGATCATGTACCTCAGTTTTAATTTATATGAAAGCTGGGACATGATCAGTGAAGTAAAGACAAGGATAGAGAAAGCTCGAACAGCATTCTTCAAAATGAAAAAGGTCTTCTGCGGTCATGACATAAGCCTAAGACTGAAAATCAGGCTTGTCAGATGTTACATGTTTTTTATCCTGGTCTACGGAGTAGAGAGTTGGTCTCTGACAGAAAACCACTTAAAGAAACTAGAAGCATTTGAAATGTGGATTTTCAGACTGCTGTTACATATAAACTGGGTTAACAAAGTCACAAATGAGGAGGTGATAAGCCGCCTGGGAAAGCAAAGGGAAATCATCAAAGCCATTAAAAAGCAAAAGTTAGAATATTTTGGACATGTGCTGCGACACCCAGAAAAATAGGGCATACTTCATTTAATCCTCTAGGGAAAGATTGAAGGCAAACAAGGTCCAGGCAGAAGAGGAACATCATGGTTTCAAAACCTAAGGGACTGGTTTGGACAAAACTCAGCAGCACTTTTTCATACGGCTGTTGACAAAAATAGGATTGCCAACATGATCGTCAAAGTCCAATGATGGATATGGCACAAGAAAAAGAAGATACCTCTTTCATCTTTTACATCTGAGTGGAATATATTGTATTATGAAACCATATTAGTAAAATCTTGTTGTACTGAACATTTTCTTTACTTAACAAAATAAAGATAACAAATGCTTTTTTTCCTGATTTTTCTTAGTTGCACATGTCCGTTTTCATGTTTGCGTCATAAAAATGGAACAATATGCTTTGCTTTATGTATCAAAACATGAAAAGAAATTTCCAGGACTCAAAGAGTAGGAAGAATTTTAGATACTAAAGGTCCAGCTAGGCCACAGTTAGAGATTAATCAAGTTGCTTACAGATGCTATGTCATACCCATCCTGTCAAACTCAGGATATTATATGTTCTTGAAAACCTGCTAAAGAGTTCTTGGCATAATGCAGAAGATATGTTTGCTGCATAGACATATACAGAAACAAAAGAAATCAGGGAAATAAAGCATCATAATGAGAGTAAAAGGAAATTTAACGATCAAATATTTGAAGAAGATAAATGACTCTCCTGTGAAAAATCCATCTATCTATTTGTTAACTGGTGTACCTTAAAGACAACAGAATATTCAAGGTAGAAAAAGAAATTATCAGAAATGCTACAATTCATTTACCTACCGGCATAGGAACTATACCACAAAGCAGCTACATTAGTTTGGATAAGGGATTGGGTCAATTTAAGTAATAGAAGAATCTTAATTCTGGAAGGACACGATTTACAAAAGGGGTGGCATGCTTTTATGTGGGACGAAGGGAATAGGATACATTCATACTTTTATAGACATAAAATAAGAGATGTACTGATATGAATTTGGGAAGATATAAAGAGGAAACATATGAAAATTCCCGGCTGGCTATCCACCATGGAAGCTATGATCCACCCCAACACATTAGACATTAGCAAAATGCCTAGTTACACAGAAATCTTAGATAAACAGGGAAAGCTTAAAAGTAACCAGGTATTAAAAGAACAAGGAATATCCATTGACTGGTGGCCATACTTACAATTATAATCCAGATACAAAAAAGATATGGAAGAATACGGAATAGATTTGGAACCAAGACAATTAGATAAATTGCTGATTGGTCCCAAAAGAAAATTAATATCTAAATTATATAATTACTTATTAGAATTTGATAGAGCAGAGGAGGTGGTAAAAGAACCGATGATTGCATGGGTGAAAAATGTAGGGCATAACATAAACTTGGATGATTGGGAAATTATTTGGAATAAAAATTATACATTAACAAAATTGGTGGCCTATAAGGAAAATCAATATAAAATGCTATATCATTGGCACCTAACTCCAGCAAGGCTGGCCAAAATGTATCTAAATCTAAGCCCCAAGTGCTGGAAATGCAACCAACATTAAGGTACCTTCTTTCATGCTTGGTGGTTATGCCCCGAAGCAAAAAAGTATTGCATCAAAATACGAGATTGGCTACAAGATCTAACAAACTGCCAAATTGAGTTAATTCCGGAAACATTTCTCCTGGGAATATTAAAAACCAAATTTGATAAAACAATAAGATATCTGATCCTGCATATACTAACAGCAGCAAGAATTGTGTTTGCACAATATTGGAAAGAACATAACTTACCACCAGAGGGATTGATTATTCAAAAAATTTTTGAATGTGCAAAAATGAATAAACTAACTTTAGAATTGAAAGAAAAAGAGGATTCAGAATATTATGCGGTTTGGGGAAAATGGTATAGGTGAATAGACAACAGAAATAAAAATAGGTAATATTTATAAGGAAGCAGAGGATGTATATATGTATGTAATATAGATTTTATGTGAATTGTTAATCCAAAGTATATAAAAATGACTTTGTCTGTTTGAATATGTATTAGAGTTTTGGAAAAGAAAAACTACAATAAAAATTATATATATATATGGAATTATAGCAATTTCTTTGGCTGAGAATGCTATTTTTCTTGAAAATGTTGTACTATAACAACAAAACATCCTTGTATTTATTTGAAATATATAACATTCTTTGTGATATACCACTTGATTATACAATCTAATTTTAAAAAGTGAATTATCAATAAAACTACATTTCTATCACTGAAATGCTTATTACAAATTGAATGTATTTTGCTGTTTAAGCAAAGCAGAAAGATCACACTTTCTTTTTAATTATGCATTTATTTGAATAATTTATATTATCTGATAAGGAAAGTCTCTAGCCTAATGTCTTAACCACTGCATCAAAATCATAGGGGGGAAATCTGTTTTTATAATACACCTTTCCAGATGTGATGGAATATGCACCTGGAGAAGCAGTAGAGAAGAATTGTGGCTGCATAGAGCTTTCTAGGGCGAAAGCAATATATTCCAGAAAGAAACTCAAATTAAGAGATTGCAGAATCCCAAACAGGATGGCTGATGGAGGAAGAGATTCTAGGTAGCCACACTCTAGAATCTCTCAGGACATATCTATTAGGGTAGAGGGTTTTAACTTTAGTTTGACAAGATTCTATCTGCTTGGTATAAGCAAATAAAAGATTGGACTTGACTGGATTTTACCATATTGTATCCTCTTTGAGCTTGGGCCTGACATCATGGTCTTTGTGGGGATAAATACCAAGCACATCTAATCTGGAAGAATGCCCATTACAGACTCTGGTTGGAGAAGATGAGAACCTAAGTCATTCAGAGTTTTTCAAGCGCTTGTGTATTTGAATATTCCTAAATGTTGTTTTACAAATACTCTTATTTCATTTTTTTAAAATTTTCTTTTTCTGTGAAACAAAAGCAATAATATATATTTTACAAACATAACACATTTTCCATTCTTAGTAAAGCACTCAAACTATATAAAAAGGTGTCATAT
Organism: Arizona elegans; assembly: GCA_022577455.1. Lineage (NCBI taxonomy): Eukaryota > Metazoa > Chordata > Lepidosauria > Squamata > Colubridae > Arizona > Arizona elegans. The sequence goes on along the minus strand of JAKOOJ010000006.1, from coordinate 48,365,769 downwards.
AGTCTTCACCAGAAAACCTCACAAAAGTCTTGAAGCCCTTTTTACTTACTTACTTACCTTTACTTACTTACTTACTTACTTACTTACTTACTTACTTACTTACTTACTTACTTGTAAGATTTATAAACCACTTAATTTTTTAGGCTCTGGGCAGTGTACAAAATAAAAACACAAAGGGAAAATGTAAGGATGAATATAATTATGTTATAAACAATCATACAAGAATGACGCAGATCTTCCTCTACTTGTTTACCCATCAATAGTTTTCTAGAAAAGCTGTGTTTTAACTATTCTGTGGTGGTGAGGATCATTTATATCTTAGAAGATAGGAAGTTTCAAAAGAGAGAAAACCAATGAGAACACCTACTTTCATGCTCTCTTATCTTATTTTCTTATAGGGAATATGACATTAGTAGACAATACAGCTCTTTTAACAGCAGTGTTATGTCACAATACTGTGGTCATCCAGTAAATTCAGGGAAACTGCATTTTGCACTAACTGAAGTCAGATTATCTTCCAGAGAAATCCATAAAGAGAATTCCTGTCAGTCATTCAAGAACATCCCCATATAGACATCATTGCAAGTAACAATAATAATAGGTAAAGAGTGCACATAGATCAATCTTTAGTATAATAGTAGTCCTTTAAAAAAGGAATATGGCTGGTAAATCATTCAGAGACAAATATAGGCATTTATCTGACTACTTGATTGAGGATCATGATTGATAATCAGCAAAACATTGGAAGGAATCACTCTGGTAATTTGACTTAGAATGAACTAAATTTGAACTTTAAAATTCCAGAAATGCAAAATATTAGTATGTTCTAAATATACACAGCGTTTTTTGTTTTATACTGAAATTGAATAAACATGGTATTGCTGATTATAAAATCATAAGCAATGTATGTTACCGCCAATATCATGAGTGATAAATTCTACTTGTGTCAATGGCTTCCCTTGTTGACCCTGCCCTTATGTATTTTCAGAGTATTTCTAAAAAGATCTTCCAAAGCAGATTGTAGGAATGTCTTTGTACTTAAAGAAATCCAAATTTGAATACTATATATAAGAGAAAAGAATCCTTTTTTGTACAAACTTAAACAGAAAGGAATTACTAAAATGGTGTTGAAATATATTTGGCAGGGAAAGAAGGCAAGGATAAAAAGTTGTTACAAGATGTTATTTTATTTTTATTTTTATTTATTAGATGTTTATACCGCCCCCTCTCCCGAAGGATTCGGGGCGGTGAACACCAAAATTAAAAACATACAATATAAACATTAAAATACGTTTAAAACAGAATTTAATCCAAAATGGCTCCCCAATTTAAAACGCCTTACCCATGACCCTATAAATAAGACAAATTTAAAATTTAAAATTTCCACATTTAAAATTTCCACATTTAAAAAGGGGGAAGATTTAGGCCAGGCAAGCTTGATGAAATAGAAAAGTCTTAAGCGTGCGGTGGAAAGTGCGCAGATCCGGGATCCTACGTATCTCTGGGGGGAGTTCATTCCAGATCGTAGGTGCCCCCACAGAGAAGGCTCTCCCCCTAGGGGCCGACAGCCAACATTGTTTGGCTGACGGCACCCGGAGGAGCCCCTCTCTATGGGAGCGTACTGGCCGGTGGGAGGCTATTGGTGGTAGCAGGCGGTCCCGTAAATAACCAGGTCCTAAGCCATGGAGCGCTTTAAAGGTGATAACCAAAACCTTGAAGCGCACTCGGAAGACCACCGGGAGCCAGTGCAGCTCGCGCAGGAGAGGTGTTACATGGGAACTCCATGTCGCTCCCATCATCACCTGCACGGCCGTACTCTGCGCCAGCTGGAGCCTCCGAGTGCACCTCAAGAGGAGCCCCGAGCCTACGAGAGGTAACGAGGGCATGAGTGACTGTGTGTAGGGAGTCCCGATCTAGATAGGGACGCAACTGATGGATCAGGCGAGCCTGATGAAAAATCCTCCCAGTCACGGCCATCACATGCTCTTCTAAAAACAGCCGTGAATCCAGGAGGACACCCAAGTTGCGAGCCCTATCCGTGGGGGCCAATGATTCGCCCCCAATAGTCAGCGATGGCACCAGCTGACTATATCGGGATGTCGGAAACCACAGCCACTCGGTCTTGGATGGGTTGAGCCTGAGCCTGTTCCTCCCCATCCAGATCCGTACGGCTTCCAGGCACTGGGACATCACTTCAAGAGCGTCGTTGGGGTGGTCCGGGGTAGAGACGTACAGCTGGGTGTCATCCACGTACTGATGGTACTTCACCCCAAAACCACGGATGATCTCACCCAGCGGCTTTACATAAATGTTGAACAAAAGGGGCGAGAGGACTGATCCCTGTGGCACCCCACATATGAGGGGCCTCGGGGTCGACCTGTGCCCCCCTGTCAACACAGACTGCGACCGGTCAGAGAGAAAGGAGGAGAACCCCCTTAGTACGGTGCCTCCCACCTCCAACTCTTCCAACCGGTGCAGCATGATACCATGGTCGATGGTATCAAAAGCCGCTGAGAGATCTAACAGGACCAGGACAGAGGAGCAACCCCTGTCCCGAGCCCTCCAGAGATCATCAACTAACGAACCAATGCCGTTTCTGTGCTGTACCCAGGCCTGAAACACGACTGGAACGGATCCAGATACGATGCTTCATCCAGGTACTGGGGAAGCTGTCCCGCAACCACACTCTCAACAACCTTCGCCACAAAACGAAGGTTGAAGACTGGACGATAATTAGCCAATATTGCCGGGTCCAGGGAAGGCTTCTTGAGGAGGGGCCTCACCACCGCCTCCTTAAGGGCGGCGGGGAAGACACCCTCACCCAATGAAGCATGTTAGAATGAGGGGAGGCTTTGGTTTACCTAATTACCTAATTTACCTAATTGGGAACTCTACTATCAAGCAACAAGTTTGATGTGGATTAAAGAATGAATAACTTTGAGAAATATTAGATTATTGAATTTAGAAGGACATGATCTGTTGATGGGGTGGCATGCTTTTTTATGGTATAAAGGAACAAAAATTCAGGGTATTTTAGAAGGCATCAGATATAGGAAGCTTTGCTATTGAATTGGGAGAAAATTAAAAAAAACAACATTATTTGAAGATTCCAGTCTGAGTATCTACAACTGAAGCATTTTCATACTCAGTAATATTTAAAAGGGAACAAATTGTTAGACTAATGAGATAGAGTTGGGGAGAGGGAGATAGAGATAGAGATGGGGATAGAGATGGGGAGAGGGAGAGGGAGAAAGAGAGAGATGAAAGGAAGAAAGAGGGATGGGGTAGAGAGAGGGAGAGATACCTGTTTTCCATAGAAAAGAAACACTGACTAGGTGGGAGTGAGTGACATTGAGTTGGCATCGAGTGACAACCCATGTTTTGTGGCTCCCAGTGTTTTGTTTTCTGTGGGAAACTGATTCAAATGGCTCTTTGAGTGTTTAAGGCTGCAGACCCTGCAGTAAACAAATGCCACTAAAGATGTAAGATATTGAAGAAGACTTCATTTTGGGTACTATAGTATTGACTTTTCCAAAATCTTCAACTAAATATGGATTATAAATGCTTAACATGGAACGTAAAAGGGGGAAATGCCCCTCAAAAGTGAAAAAAATATTCACTATTTGAAAAAGTTAATGTCAGCATTCCAGAAAACCCCCAACTCCAAGTAAAGACGTGGAAGCAAACATTTTCCAAAGTTTTCTTTACTAGAATAGGCAAACTGCCATATCTGGGAAAACCTGAATCTGAAAAGCCTGGGTTTTCCTTCAGGAAGTCAAAGCTCCCAAAACCATCCCCCTTTCCCGCCCAGTTGGTCACATGCTCCAATCAACGTCCGCTCCAACTCGATCCAACCCCCTGACCACTCCTTCTCCAGATCCTGGATCGGCCTGACCTTGACCGACAGGAAGAATTTGGTTTCTCAGAAATTTATCATGAAATTGTTTCACTAGAGCATCAGCATTTACATCCCTACTCTTCACCCAAGTAGCTTCAGCCAAAGGGTAACCTTTCCAATGTACCAAATATTGTAAGCAACCCCTGTAGAGTCTAAAGTCCATGATTTTCAACTTCCGGTCGGCACCGCAGGCTCTGTGGACGGTCTTTTAAGACCGCCAGCCCTGTGTCTTCATAAAAGCCGCTTTGACAGCGCAAACCGGCTGTCTGGCAGCTGAAAAACCTCTCCTTCGGGAAAAGAAGGAGAGGAGAGCCGGTGGACGAGAGTAGAGCTCCCGAAAGCCCTCTGGAATATTTCCAGAGGCTTGGAGGGTGAGAGCTCCCCAGCCAGCCCACCAAGAAGCTCCGAAGCCAGGACGACTCTGCGAAAACAGAGCGAGAAGCCGCGATCCGATCCTGCTTTCAAAAGTGAGTTTGACTGATTACAAGCGCAGGCAGAGTGGAAAACAGGAGAACAAGCTTTAAAAGTACAGAGCTTAACTCCGAAGTTACTTTGTTTCAAACTGAAACTCATTGAGCTGGAGGCTGAAGATGGCGTCTTTGTTATGGTTTTGAAAGTGAAAGCCAGAAACGAAAGTACTTGAGAACTTTGTGCTGGGAAGTAGATTAGCTGCTTATTAACTGCTGGGAAGTGAGAGCTTGTGGAGGGAAAAAAAACTATCCTGCCTGACAAATTAGAGACTATAAATTACAAACATCTTAAAAGATTTTGTGGCTTCTAAAGATTTTTTTTTCCTCTTTAAAAGAGGGGGGGGATGGCTTCTAGACAAGTGAAACCAGGAGTTGTTAAAGGAGGGGGAGGTTCTCCAGTTGTGTCAGTGGTGACACAGAAAGCACAACTTCCGGCTGATTCACAGAGCCAGACTCAGAGTCAAGATGCAGCACTTAATGATTTTAAAGAATTTATGAAAGAAGCCATGAATAATCAAGCAACACCAATGAAAGAAGCTATGAATAATTTAACATTACTTGTGGAAAGGAAATTAAAGAAAGTTGAGGAGGATATAAGTTCAATCAAGGAAGTGGTTGCAGAGAAATACAATGAGATAAGAGAGGATATTGTTTATGCTGTATCAGGATTGTCAAACCTTGTTATCCAGCTTGATGGGAAAGTTGAAGAAATTAACCAAGCCAATTTAAATTTGGAAAGCAAAATGGGAGATGTTATGACCAGAACAGAGAAAGTGGATGATGAATTGGTAATGTTACAATACAGATCCATGGAGTTTGCTCTGAGATTGAGAGGCCTGAAAGAAAATAGTAAAGAAAACCTAAAAGATATTTGTGCTGATGCTATTGCAGAGATAATTAAAGAAAGACCAGAAGATGTGGCAAGCCAAATTGATAAAATTTACAGGGTTAATTCCTGGCTGGCAAAACAAAGGCAGCTGCCAAGAGATGTGGTGATTTATTTTACAACCAGGAGGATCAGAAATGATATCTTACAAGCTTCCTACAAGAATAAAGTTCAGGTGTCTGGGCAAGAGGTGGTGGTTTTGAAAGAGATTCCTTCAAAGATGTTGAGAAGTAGAAAAGACTTTGGCTTTTTGGTAAATGAGCTGAGAAATCAACAAGTGGCATACAGATGGGACGTTCCAATTGGTCTAATAGTGACTTATAATGGAGAAAGATTAAACACAGTCTGGAAGGCAAAAGATTTCTATGTAAATGTTTTAAAAGCTGGATACCCACCCTCACCGGGGGGGGGGGAGGAAGAAAACGGAGATGTTACAACAAGAAAAAGATGGAAAACAGATACAAATCTATGCTGAAGTTGCAGCTGGAGGAATTATCATGGAAGATCCAGATCTTGGGGGCTTACCCCCAACTTTGGAACCACCTAAGAAGGGAGAGCCGAAAGTACAACGACCGACCCGATCAATTTATAAACTTCAAGAACAACAATCAAAAAGGCAACAATCTCACGATTTATCTCAAGAAGTTCAAAAAACAGAAGCGGGGGGGGGGGGGGGCTAGGCCAAAGAGTAAGGTGGAGGAGGAGCTTCAGCTGATGCTCACAAGGCTTCGAAAGGCTAAAGATGGCAACTAAATTCCTATTTTGGAATGTCAATGGCTTAAATTCACCACAAAAAAGAAAGAAAGTATTTCACTACTTGAAACAATTTAACAATGACATTATTTGCTTGCAAGAAACACATATTAGATTATCAGATCAAAAATATTTGTTAAATTCAAGATTAGGTACACATTTTGTGGCATCAGCGCTAGAGAAGAAAAAGGGACTAGTCATATATGTAAGGAAAGGACTATCAGCTAATTTAATTGAGGTAGATGATCAAGGAAGATATATTGCAATTGAATTAGCAACACAGACTGGAAAAATGCTTTTTATTGGAATATATGCCCCTAATCAGCAACAAGACAAGTTTTATAAATTTTTACATACTAAAATAATACAATGGGACTATAAATCTTTTATATTAATGGGTGATTGGAATGGAGTAATAGACACACAGAAAGATAAAAAAAGCTTATCAAAGATCTCAACACGTGCAAAACTACCTAAATCTTTTTTTGATATGATGGAAAATATAGAACTGAGAGATATTTGGAGAGAACATAACATGGAGGAAAAAGATTTTACTTTTTTTTCTGATAGACATCAATCCTTCTCCAGGATTGACTTCATACTAACCACAAATGATTTTATTTCCAGGGTGAAGAAGACGAAGATATGTCCAAGAACCTTAACTGATCATAGTCCGGTCTGGGTGGAATTTGAACAGGAGAGGGGAGAAAGGAGGTCTTGGAAGTTAAATGAAAACTTATTTAGATATGAATAAAATGTGAAAGAGCTTAAAAAACAAATGAAAGAATTTTTTGTTATTAATATGAATAAGGGAACTCCTATGGAAATGGTCTGGGATGCTAGTAAGGCTTATATGAGGGGTATGTTAATACATATGAACAATAAATATAGACTAAAACAACAAAAGAAGCGTAAAGAGATAGAGGAAGAAATAAAAAAGAAAGATAGATATTTAAAGGAAGGGAATATTCCGGAATTAACGTTGGAACAGAGGGAAGGATTGAATCAACCAATAACTTCTGAGGAGATCATTGCAGCAATTAAGCAGTTAAAAAACAGGGAAAGCTCCAGGAATAGATGGATTAACAGCTGTTTATTATAAGAATTTACAGCTTGAAATGGTAGAACCGCTTAGAGCTCTATTTTGTAAAATTCAATTAGGGGGAGGAGTTCCACCCTCTTGGAGAACAGTTTTTGTTTCATTGATTCCAAAGGAAGATCAAAACTGTATCAAACCTGAAAATTTTAGGCCAATTTCACTTTTGAACACTGATTATAAATTTTTTGCTAAGATATTAGCAAATAGATTAATGCCAGTTATGCAACAAGCAATTCATAATGACCAATCAGGTTTTATAAAAGGGAGGCAGATGAAATATAATGTTAGACAAATTATCAATTTATTGGAATATTTGGAAAAAAATAACCAGGTCCCTGCAGCGTTCATATTTTTGGATGCAGAGAAAGCATTTGATCGACTGAATTGGCAATTTTTGTTTAAGATAATAGAAAAAATGCACCTTGGGGAGTATTTTATACATTCAATTAGAGCAATATATCAGGAACAAACAGCACAAATAATAGTTAATGGAGGCTTAACAGAAGCCTTTAAAATTGAGAAAGGTACAAGGCAGGGTTGTCCCTTGTCACCATTGTTGTTTAGTTTAACTTTAGAAGTTTTGTTGAATAAGTTACATGATTCTGATAAAATAAAAGGAATTGTAATTAGACAGCAGGATTACAGATTAAGAGCGTTTGCAGATGACCTGGTTGTTACTTTATCTCAACCTATAGAGGTGGCTCCCTATATGCTGGACATAATAGCTCAATACGGTAAAGTATCTGGATTTAAAATAAATCTACATAAGACAAAGATGATAACTAAAAATATGTCCATAACCCAAAGAGAAGATTTAGGGAGAATAACAGGGTTTCAAATAGTTAAAAAAGTTAAGTATCTAGGAGTATATATTGCAGCCTCAAACACGAAACTGTTTATAAATAATTATGAAGCTCTTTGGCAAAAAGTACAGAAAGAAATGGAAAATTGGAAAAAGTTACAACTATCATTACTGGGAAGGATAGCAGCAATAAAAATGAATGTATTACCTAGGTTTTTATTTTTGTTTCAAATGATACCAGTGCTTAAGAAAGATGGAAATGTGATGGAATGGCAGAAAGGGGTTAATACTTTCATTTGGGCTGGGAAGAAACCAAGAGTGAAACTGAAAATTATACAGGATATACGTGAGAGAGGAGGTCTTAAAATGCCTAATTTAAGATTGTACTATGAAGCAGCTGCTTTATCACAAATTAGTGACTGGTTTAACTTAACTGAAGAAAGAATGTTAAATATAGAAGGTTATGATTTGTTATATGGATGGCATGCTTATCTGTTATATGAAAAAAAAGTGGATAAAGTGTTTAAGGGTCATATACTTAGAAATGCGTTGTTGAGGGTTTGGAAAAAGTACCAATATAAGTTAAATTATAAGATACCCATATGGGCAAATCCCAGACATGCAATAGAAAATATAAGTATAGAGCAAAAAACAGAGGTATATACCTTTATAAGGTATAAACCTATAAAGAGCTTCTTCTTTTGGAAAGGGGTAAATTGCAACTGAAATCCCTAGATGAATTAAAAGAAGAAGGGATAATTTATACTTGGTTTCAGTATGGTCAGCTTCAAGCTAGATGGAGGGAAGATAAAAAAATTGGTGTTATGCAAAATGAGGAAAATCTGGTGAAACAGATTAGAGATCAAAGTCAGATGCATATTAAAAGGTTGTATAATGCATTATTGGAAATAGATTCAGAAATGGAATTGGTTAAGGATTACGTGATAAAATGGGCACAAAACTTTCAGGAACCAGTGATGATGGAAAAGTGGGAAAATATTTGGGTCAGAAATGTTAAATTTACGCAAGCACAAAATTTGAGAGAGAATTTTTATAAAATGTTTTATAGATGGCACTTAGATCCTAAAAAATTATCATGTATGTACTTGAATTTGCAAGCTAAATGTTGGAGATGTGAATGTAATGATGCAACCTATTATCATATATGGTGGACCTGTAAGAAAATCAAGGCATTTTGGATAAAAATTTGGTGGGTGATGCAGAACATTCTGAAAAGAAGGTTGAAATTTACTTCTCAATTGTTTCTATTGGGTATAACTACGGACTGCACAGTATCAGAGACTAAATTGATTTTGAACTTAATATCGGCAGCTAGGCTGTTGGTAGCTCAATACTGGAAGAAGGACTCTTTGCCTACTATTGAAGAGTGGATACTGAAAGTAACGAATTTAGCAGAAATGGTGAAAATCTCAGCGTACCTAAAGGACCACACACAAGAAAGATATGTATCAGAATGGAGAAGATGGATTGACTATATTCAAAATAAGTATCAGACAAGAAAATATCAAATAGCTTATGAATGAATGTTAGTATTAGAAGTATTATCTATAGTGGAGTTAAGGTTTCAGGGGGGGAGTTAGTACTTTGAGGATAAGTAGGTTAATCTATTTTATGATTGATTAAATGAAATACCTTGTATTTTGTTCTGGGAAGTCTGGGGAGAAGGGTGGGATGTGGGGGGGAGAGGGTGGGGGGAACATGGGGGGGGAGAAAATCCTTGTTGTTGTTTTTTTTTTGTAAAACTTTTCAATAAAAAATAAATAAATAAAGTCCACGATTTTCTTCACTTCATAATGAGTCTCCCCTTGCACAACCAAAGGAGGGGGTGGAGCAGGTGGCAAGGGTCTTAGGTTAGATTCTCTGGCCGGTCTCAATAAGCTACTGTGGAAAACGGGGTGTACTTTCCCTAATATGCAAGGGAGTCTAAGTTGGACAGTTACTGGGTTAATAACTTTCACTATAGGGAAGGGACCTATGAATTTGGGTCCAAACTTCTTGCTGGGTAACCTCAATCTTAGGTACTTGGTTGACAAATACACCTTATTGCCTTATTGAAAGGTGGTTGGAGGGACCGGTGTTTGTTGGCCTGGGCCTTATATCTTTCTGCTGACTCTGCTAAAGCTTTCTTAGTATTCTCACAACCCTTTTTCAATGAGGTCATCCATTCCGTTAGGGACATAGAAGTGGGCGGCTCTCTAGGCAACTCAGGCATCGGCACAAAATCCATTATGCCTGTAGTTATCTGAAAAGGAGTCAAGCCAGCACTGCTGTGTACTGCATTATTATAAGCCACTTCTGCGAACAGTAGCAAGTCTGCCCAGTTTTCCTGTTGATAATTCACATAATACCTAATGTATTGCTCCACCATTGAGTTGAATTTTTCAGCCGATCCGTTAGTCGATGGGTGAAAAGCTGAGCTAAGCCCCTGGGACAACCCAATGGATCATAGAAACTCTTTCCAGAACTTAGTAGTAAACTGGACCCCGCGGTCCAATATTATTCTCCTTGGGACTCCATGTAGCCTGTAAATGTATTTCACAAACAGCTTTGCCAGCTTCTTGGCCAAGGGTAGTCTGTTGCAGACAGTGAAGTGCGCTTGCTTGGAGAATAAATCAATGACAGTCCAAATAATCCTGTTACCCTCACTGTCAGGGAGCTCAACTATGAAGTCCATCGCAATCTCCTCCCAGGGCTTGGTGGGTTTGGCCACAACCTGGAGAAGTCCAGGGGGTTTCCCTGGTCTGGATTTCATGGTGGCACAGGAGGCACAGCTCCTCACATAGTCTTCCACATCAGTTTTAATCTTTGACAACCAGAATTGTCTCCTAGTCAAATGGAGGGTTTTTAAAAATCCAAAGTGGCCCCCTAGTTGAGTATCATGACTCCTCTTTAACACCAAGAGTCACAGGTTGTGGGGCACATAAAGTTTACTCCCCTTCCATGCCAACCCATCTCTTAGGGTTAGGTCCGCCTGGTTCTCCTTGAACCAGGAATCAGTCGAGAGCACCGCTTTTAGCTCCACTGTCAACTTGTCTTCGGTAGGTTGGAACCCTGGTGTGTTTGCACTCTGGTGCGGGCTTGGGTGGCTGGCTGAGTCTCCGAGATCATGGCATGAACTATTTCTTCCCATCGGCTGTCAAACTGGGGCTTATGGGAGAGAGTGTCAGCTAAAAGGTTTTTACCCCCCGGGATTTATTTCAGTTTAAAGTTAAAATGTTTGAAATATTGAGCCCAATGAACCTGCTTGGGAGAAAGTTTCCTCAGGATCTTCAGTGCCTCGAAATTCTTGTGGTTAATCCACACCTCAAAAGGCTCATTAACCCCCTCTAGGAAATGTATCCAGGATAGGAGAGCCTATCGCACCGCAAATGCCTCTTTCTCCCATACTGCTCATCTGCGCTCAGTGTCCGTAAACTTTCTCAATACGTAAGCACATGGCATTAGATTGTTTTGGGTGTCCCTTTGCAGTAGAACAGCTGCCAGCACCACATCACTTTCATCCGCCTGAACCACAAAGAGCTTATTTGGGTCAGGATGATGTAGGATCAGCTCCACTGCAAATAGGCGTTTCAACCATTCAAATGATTTTTGACAGTCCATTGTCCAAGCTAGGGGTTGGCTAGGTTTTGGCTTGGTGGGAGATGGGCCGGTTTTTAGCAATTCTGTCAAAGGGAGTGTGACCTCAGCGAAGGAAGGGATGAATTGTCTGTAAAAGTTTGCAAACCCCAGGAAGCTTTGGAGTTGCTTATGGGTACATGGAGGCTGCCAGTCCAGCACTGCCCTCACCTTCCCTGGGTCCATTTTGATTCCCTGACTCAACATCTTGTATCCCAGGTAGTCCAAGGACTCCTTATGGAACTCACATTTGGACAACTTTGCATAAAGTTTGGCCACTAGGAGTTTTTTCAGCACTTGTCTGACCAATTTGACATGTTCTTCTATATTTTCGCTGAATATAAGAATGTCATCAAGATAAACAAGTACCCCCTGATATAAGTGCTCATGCAAAATTCTATTGATCAGTTGCATGAAGACTGTGGTGGCCCCTTGGAATTCAAAAGGCATGACCCGGAATTGGAAGCTGCCCAAGGGGCAGTTAAAAGCAGTCTTCCATTCGCCTCCCTCCTTTATGCAAACTTGGTAGTAGGCTTCTCTTAGATCTAGCTTGGTGAAAATCTTGCCTTTTGATAGGTGGTTCAGCAAGTCCTTCATCTGTGGGAGGGGGTAGCTATTTTGTATGCAAATTTCGTTCATGCCTCGAAAATCAGCGCACAATCTCAATGTGCCATCTTTTTTTTCTTTAAACAGTACTGGGGCGGCCATCCTGAATTTCGCAGGCTTGTTGAACCCTCTGACTAGGTTGTTCTCAATGTACTTCCTCAACTGGGTCATTTCAGCAGGTTTTGGCAATTTGGCTTCCGGTTGTAATTTGATGGCACAGTTCGTGGGCCAATGAGGGGGGAGGAGGTTACATTCTTCCTCACTGAAAGCTTTGGCTAAATCTGCATACACCTTAGGAATCTGGTGTTCGCCTGGGGGCCCGTCTGAACAAACCACTGCTGTTTCTGGCCGCTGGCTGTTATGGGTAGGTTGCTCTGTGAGGGGAGGGGCAGGAGGTAATGGGCCAACCCCTATTCTGATTTTTCAGTATCTATCTTCCGATTTGGAGGTGGGGGCCCATTTGTCCAGCCAAGCCAGGCCTAATATGATAGATTCTGATATTTTTGGGGTTATTATAAATCATATAAGTTCATAATGTTTCCCCATCTCTAATTTAATCAGTTCAGTAATATGGGTGGCAGGGACTCCCCTAATCAACGTCCCATCCACCTGGTGAAATTTAATTGGGTGCTTTAAGGCTGTTGTCCTGATCCCCAGTTGTTCTACAACTTTAAGTCCAATTAGACATCTGGTGCAGCCGGTATCTATTACTGCTGGCAGTTTTGCTTGTTTCCCTGTTTCTGGCAGCACTAGTTTTACTTTAATTGAGAAGGGGGAGATGGGTGCACTCACCATTGGGTCTTCATCTCTGCTAGCCATGTCGGGAAGGGCTCCTTTTGCCGGAGGGTCCTTGCTCTCTTCAGTGGGGAGGGGAATCTCCACAGCTTGTCTGGCAAATTGGCTGGTGTCTGGGACTTTCCTTAGAGCCCTCCTGCCTCGTGCAGCTGTGGCGGGTCATTGTTGTGGAACTGGGGCAGGGGCCAGGCACTCAGAAGATCGATGTCCTGTTTGTCCACAGCGATAGCACTTAATCGCCTCCCCCCTCCCGGTTGAGGGGGGTGAGATTTGTAGCTTTTGAAATGGGCTTTCTATATAATGCTTTTTGAGGCGGCTGCTGTGCTGGGGTTTGGCTGGCAGGGTGGACTTCTCTGTCTAAAGCAATGGACATGGTATACTAGTCGTGGAGACACTCAGGCACCCCCCGGATCCCACAGGCTTTTCTGACTTCTGGGTCAATAGCTTCTTTAAAGTAGTGCAGGAGTATGTGGTCAGGCCAATGGCCTAGATTCCCTGTGACTCGTCTAAAGTCCCATACAAAGTCTTTTATAGGTCAATTACCTTGCTTCATGACCTTTAGTGTGGCTTCGTTTTCATTTACGCGGTCTGGGTCCTCAAATTGGGAACAGAGCAGTGTGATAAACCCATCGGTATCATTCTGTTCAACAGTGCCCTCATTGTGCAATTGGGCTATCCATTCAGAAGCCTCCCCCTCATTCATTCATCTGAGATTGCCAACACTAAGTCCCGTTCTGATTCGTATTGCTCACCATACTGATCCACGTGAGCCCAGACCCTGCTGAGGAAATAAGCTAGCTTGGCTGGCGTCCCGTCAAAGGTTGCTCTGAAGTGGGGTGGTGGTGGCCTCACAGGTGGGGGGGGGGTAGCGGCTGCGACTGGTTGTAGTAGAACTTGCTGAGGGGCTGCTCCTGGTTGTTGGATTCCAACAGACTGGTGTAAAGCTTGCTGGGCTGGAGGGGGGCGCAACTGCATTGGCTGTTGGGGGAGGGGGCCTGGCTGCTGAGCTGCTTGCTACACTGGAGGGGGGGCACTCCAGCTGGCTGCTGGACTATCCCCCTTGTGGTGCCAGGATCGTTGAGCCATAGATGTGGGGCCAGGGGGATCCCTGGTAGCTTGGAACAGACGGCGCGGGATACCACTGGCACTGGATCCATCCATGGCTGGGATAAAAAGCCCATCCGGGTGGTATGCTCTCTGCAGGAGGTAATGCTAATGCAAGTTGGCAAGGGGCCCAAAATGGGGGTTTTTGCATACTGTAGGCTGGCTGTGCCTGGTGGCCCATGGCTGCAGGATGGCCATGGTGTGCCGATCCTCCCAATTCGCTCCTGGCCGGGTAGTGGGGGCTGCACTCCATTAACCCCCACTCCATGTCCCAAGCCAGGGAAAGTCAAAGTAGGTTGCGCTAGCCGCCATCTCACCTCAAGGGGTTTTGAAGAGGGTGTGTAACTCCCCACTTCCATCCGCTCAAACCATTCAGGAAGTCCAGACAAGGACTGGCTCCGCGTTGGGTGTGGCCGGTCCCAGTTTCGGGAGTCGGCGGAGGCCACAGCAGCCCCTATCCTCCAGTCTTGCTCACAAGGTGACTTCAAATCTCCTCCTGAAGCTGGGTCGGACTGGCAACTCTTCCAGGACTCTGATGCCTTGGGCCGAGCCCCAAGCTGAAAGGCTTCCTCTGCAGCCTCCATGGCTCATCTTATTTCTTCAAAGGAGAAAGCAAGGGGTCGGCAATTCCCCCCCCCCCCGGGGCAGGCCTCTCTCTGATTTCTCCTTTCTCCTCCATCTTCACTGAGACTTTGCACCACCCAGGGTTTAGGTAGATGCTGGGGCTCAGCACCCCCGACAGCCACCTTACGGGGTGCTGTTAGGTTTTAAAAGAGATTTGGATTAATGTCAGCATTCCAGAAATACTCCAACTCCGAGTAAAGACGCGGAAGCAAACATTTTCCAAAGTTCTCTTTACTAGAATAGGCAAATTGGCACATCTGGGAAATTCTGAATCTGAAAAGCCCGGGCTTTCCTTCAGTAATTCAAAACTCCCAAAACCATCCCCTATCTCCCCAGTTGATCACATACTCCAATCAATGTCCGTTCCACCTCAACCCAGCCCCAGACCACTCCTCCTCCAGATGGTGGATCGCCCTGACCTTGATCGATAGGAAGAATGCTATTATGTCTACTAATTGCCCTCTCCTCAATCCCCCCTCCTACTTTCCCACACATGAGGAGGTGGCAGCATTGAAGCTTCCGGCCTAATATGGCTTCCAAGGCTGACACTAGTTTGGCCGGCATCCCGTCAAAGGTTGCTTTGAAGTGGGGTGGCATTGGCCTCGTGGGTCGAGGGGCTCCGGCCACGGCTGGCTGGGATAGAACTTGCTGCAGGGCTGCTCCTGGTTGCTGCATTCCAGCTGGCTGCTGTGGGACTTGCTGGGCTGGAGTGAGGGGGATTTTGCATTCCGCATGCCAGCTGCGCCTGGTGCCCCACTGCTGCAGGATGGCCATGCTGTGCTAATCCTCTCATTTCACCCGTGGCTGGGTAAGGGGGAGTCTGCGCCCTATTAATCCCCCCAATGTCCCGGATCAGGGAAGGTGAATGTAGGTTGTGCTAGCCTCCATCTCAACTCAAGGGGTTGGGAAGAGGGTGCATAACTCCCCACTTCCATCCGCTCAAATCACTCAGGGAGCCCAATTAAGGACTGGCTTCGCATTGGGTGCAGCCGGTCCCAGTCCCGGGAGTCTCCGGATTCCACATCAGCCCCCATCCTCCAGTCTGGCTCATGGGGCAACTTCATTTCCACTCCTGGAACTGGGTTGGACTGGTAACTCTTCCATGAATCTGATGCCTTGGGCTGAGCCCTCATCTGAAGGGCTTCCTCTGCAGCCTCCATGGCTCATCTTATTTCTTCAAAGGAGAAAGCAAGGGGTCGGCAATTCCCCCCCCCCGGGGCGGGCCTCTCTCTGATTTCTCCTTTCTCCTCCATCTTCACTGAGACTTTGCACCACCCAGGGTTTAGGTAGATGCTGGGGCTCAGCACCCCCGACAGCCACCTTACGGGGTGCTGTTAGGTTTTAAAAGAGATTCGGATTAATGTCAGCATTCCAGAAATACTCCAACTCCGAGTAAAGACGCGGAAGCAAACATTTTCCAAAGTTCTCTTTACTAGAATAGGCAAATTGGCACATCTGGGAAAACCCGAATCTGAAAAGCCCAGGTTTTCCTTCAGTAAGTCAAAGCTCCCAAAACCATCCCCCTTTCCCCCCAGTTGGTCACATGCTCCAATCAACATCCGCTCCATCTTGATCCAGCCCCCTGACCACTCCTTTTCCAGATCCTGGATCGGCCTGACCTTGTCTGACAGGAAGAATGCTATTATGTCTACTAACAACCCCTCTCCTTAATCCCCCCTCCTACTTTCCCACACACGAGAACATGGCAGCACTGGAGCTTCTGGCCTAATATGGCTTCCAAAGCTGACAGTTAAAATAAGATGTATGTAAAGTCCTGCCTCACCAGTCTTCTCAAGAAAGCAGAACTCTTGAAACAATTAACATTTCAAAAGGAACTTTTATTGGAACACAGTGATAGCAGAGAAAGTATAGGCAGGATCTGAAGTTTCCTGCTCAAAGCATTAGGTTAAACCGCTACAAGCAAAGCCTCTCCCAATGTCCAGTTCAACTTTGAGCCAATCCCAAAGTGTGAAGATATTTTGAGAACCTCAGGCAGAGATGGTGATAACTGTCAACTCCCAGGGGGCTTCAGTTTCATTCTCTCCAGTGGTAAGACAAAACAAATGGCATGAAGCACATTTCTTTTCAGCCCTCCCTAAGATGACCCGAGGCACATTCCTTTCCCCCTTCCTATTTCCCACAAGGTACAGCAAAACAAAGCAAGCAAAACCCTGTGCACACAATTCACCCCCACAGCCTCCCCCCTCCTGCCAGAATGGCAGCATCCTGATAAAGAACTATGGGACCTGACATGCTGCCCCCTAGAAAAAAAGGGAAATCCACTTGGAGACAACATAAAATAAAAAAAGGGAGAGAAAGAAAATAAATTAGTTAGGTTAGTCAGGATATAGTTGGTGGAATCGTTTTAGGAGTTAGGGGTTCTAACGTTTTTTTTTGTGTGTTTCCACTAATTTTTTGAGGATGGGAGATTTTTCCAGGACTAAGTAGTGAGTAGCCCCATGGTATTTCTTAGAGTCTGTATGTCTTTTATTTCAAAGTGTTGTTCTTCTACCATGATTGGTGGTGGTGAGGGAGAGGAAATGGGTCTCAAAGTAACTTTAACAGACTGCAATGAAAAATGGGGTGGACTTAAAGAATTAGAATTGTTCTTTAAAATAAATAAAAAAAGATGATATATCACTTCAGACTGTATGGGATACCATGAAAGCTTATATTAGAGGCCTGGCAATAACGTATTTGGGGGAAAAGAACAAAAAGAAAAGAGCAGATAAGATTGGAAGAGGAGTATAAGAAATTAGAAAAAGAATTCAAAAAAGATATTCAACATAAAAAATTAAGAAGTTGTTGGAATTGAAGAAACATAAAATAAACTTAAATGAACAAGAACAATTAGCAAATAAATTAAGAACAACTAAACAGAATTTTTTCAAAAATGCAAATAAACCAGGAAGGTGGTTAGCATATAAATTGAAAAAAGAGAAGGAGAAGAAGATAATAAAATATTTACAAGATGAAGAAGGGAAACTATACTACAGAAATGAGGAAAAGAAGATGATAATTCAAAATATTATAAAAAACTCTACTCCCAAGAGAAAATTCCAGAGGAAGAGATATCAAAATATTTGGAAAATTCAGACCTATCTAAAATAGCAGATCGATATAAGGGAATGTTAGAAGAAAGAATAAGAAAGAATGATGGGGACTTCCGGTGGTGACGTCTTCATGAAAAGGTGAGGAAACGGAGGCTCCGTTTCTGAAACCCAAATTTCCTCATTAATTGCTCTTTACGGGCATTCCTGAACTCGGAGGGATCGGGAAACGAAAGAGGAAGTCACGAAGCCCCCTGGTGTTGCGCTGTCATCAGGGAGGATGAGCGATTAACCTCTTAAATTGGTGGAGAAGAAGTTGGCTTTTTCAGCAGACAGGAGTGATGGCACCCGCCCAGATTGAAGCAAAAAGTGGAAGCAAATTCGAGTGATGGTCAAATAGATCACCTACAACATAGACAATAAGCGGGAGACGCGCGGTTGAAATAGAGGAGGATAATTGAAGTTACAACAGTGGCGGTACAAGAGGAAAAGAAAATGGGAAAATAACACAGTGCGGAAGAGAAGGAACCCATAGAATGACTAAGCAAACATAAGAGAAGGAGAAAGAGCACTTGAAGAAGATGAAGGAAGTGGAGTGAGAGCGGATTTCTACACGCGAGCGGAAGGAGCAGTTTGTGGATTTTGTGAGCAAAGACAATTTGTTTGAACTCTGGATTTATAATTGACTTAAACTTAAAAAGATTGGAAAACTGAGCGCAGAGATCGAAATACCGGAATTTGAGTGGAAGGACTAGGTGGCGGAGTTCGCAAACACAGAAGATTTGTTTGGACTTTGAATTTATAATAATTTGGATAATAATAATTTAAATTTAAAAAGACTTGAAAACTGAATGCAGAGAGTGGAATATCGGGATAAGTAAAAGCGATTTAGACGGACATAGATCGTGATTTAATAACTGTAAAAGAATTGAAGAAGAGAGGTAAAAGAAGAAGAAAAACAAAAGACCAAAGAAATAAAAATTAACCTAAGAGGGAAGTGAATTATTAATTTTGAACTATTTAAATAGCCAATACGTTTAACATTTAAAAGAATTATTTATAAGTAAAAATATATTTATAACTATAAATTGCATTGTGAAATTATAAGTGGTGGTAAAAAAAAAGATAAGGAATTATTGTCAGAGTGAATGGCTGGAACTTTAATATGAAATAGTAAATGAGTTGACTATTTGTTTGAGACTGACTGACAAACGGGGTGATTGAGGAGATTGGTAATTAGAAAATTAAAAAAACTAAAACTAAAAATTGTGATTGATGAAATAATTATAAGTAAATTGATTTGTATTGTGAGTAGAAATTAAATGCTCAAGTGGGGTAATTGGGAATATAATATAAATAAGTCGTGTGGGGTATAAATGGTGTGTGGAGGAAAAAAGAGATATCAAGGAATAACCTAAAAATAGATGTTAACGTTGGAAAGTTTTACACGAATATTGAAAATGTCTACAACATCCCTGTTTTTGTCTATAACAAAAACAGGGAAAAAACCTACAACAAATACAATAGTAATGACTCCCTCCCCTCTACAACAAAAAACAATAGATAGCATGATGGGGAAAGAAAAATTGGAAATGGCACCAAATGTAATACAAGACATGTTTCAAAAGATCCAGGAATCACTGCTCAGAACACAAGAAAAAATAGCGGAAAATCAGGAAGAAATGAGAACGTTCCATGCAGAGATTAGAAATGAAATAGGAGAAGTTAAGGAGGATATTAAGACCATGAATGATAAAATTGGGGATATTCAACACTCTATAGCAGAAAACGAACAGAGAATTAGAAAAGCGGAAACAAAAATAGATTATGTAGAATTAAAAGTAGAAGCAATGGAACAAAAAACTTTACAACTAAATAAAGAAATGTCAGACTCCTTAGCTATGCTCGAAATGGAAAAGGCCTCATATTTTCTGCACTTCCAAAATATACCAGAAGAAAAAAATGAGGAATTAGAAAGAAAAATGGTGGAGATTATAGTAGAAATGATTCAAAAAGACCAAAAGGAAATAAAAGGACAATTGGAGGAAACCTATCGTGTACAAACAAATTATATAAGAAGGCACAGATTGGCGAGAGAAGTTCATGTTAAATTTTCAAAAAGATCTATTCGAGATGAAGTCTACAAGAAATTTAGAGAAGAAACAGTGACCTATAATGATAAAGAAATTATAATCCTAAAACAGATACCCCAAAGAATAAGAAATCTACAGAACAATATCAGTTTCTAACATCATTACTGATCAAGTATAAGATAATGTACAGATGGTTGCCAATAGAGGGGATCTTAATCACGTGGGAAGATAAAAAATACAAAATAGATACTCTAGAGAAAGCAAGAGAATTTCATAGCACACACTTTAGACTAGAGGAAGAGCAGGAAAGTAAGGAGGAAACAGATAGTAGAAGTCAAGAAGAAGAGCTAATAGAAACAAATCAAGAAAAAGAAATAAGAAAGAGGCAAGAAAAAGAGAAAGAGGAAAGAGAAGGTGCAAAGGCAAAGACACGGATGGAAACAAGACACACAAAAAGACAGATACAATAGGCAATGGACGAACCAATTAAACTCTTTTCAGTAAATATTAATGGACTAAATGCTCCAAAGAAAAGGAATCAAATATTCACAAAATTATGAAAATTAGAAGCAGATGTGATATGTCTGCAAGAAGTACACATGCAAAAAGACCAATAGAAAAATCTAGAAAACCACAAACTAGGAAGATTATATTCATCCCTGGCCCAAAAAAAGAAAAAAGGAGTAGTGATTTATGTAAAAGAAAAAATACAATCTAAATTAGTCTATACCGATGAGAAAGGTAGAGTGGTGATGGTAGAATTAGAAATAGGAAAGGGGAAAATGTTAATTGTAGTGATTTATGCACCTAATCAAAAACTACAGGAATTGTTTAAAGACCTACACATAAAATTAGCAGAGTTAGAATATGAAGATATTCATGTAATAGGGGATTATAATGCAATAGTAAATGTAAATAAGGATTACAAAACCGACAAAAAAAAGAAAGAAAGAAAAGGAAAGGAAAAGGAAATACTTCCAAAAGAATTCTTTAATATGGCTGAAGAATTAAATTTGACAAGTGTATGGAGGGAAACACACGAAGAGGAGGCCCAATATACTTTTTACTCTCATCCGCATAATTCATGATCAAGACTGGACATGGCCTGGATGACCCCAAATATCAAAACAGAGGTAGAAAATAATGAGATAGGCATAAACCAATGGGCAGATCATAATCCGCTATTCATAAACTGGAAAGGGGAAAGAAGGCACAAGAGATGTACGATGAATCAAAGAATATGTAAAGAAAAAGAATTTAATTTGATGTTAGAAAAGGAAATAAAAATATTCTTTCAGATAAATAAAATAGAGGAAACCTCTTTACAAAATACATGGGATACCCTAAAAGCATATATAAGGGGCCTAGTAATAGCATATACAAGGAAGAAAAATAAAGAGAAGAAACAACAATTAGTTAAATTAGAGAAAGACCTAAAACAAATAGAACAAAAATTGCAGAAAGAACCCCAAGATAAAATAATAAAAGAAGAATGGAAAATAATTAAGCATAAACTTAATTTGGTAAACCAAAAAGAATTAGCTCAAAAATTAAAAATGGCAAAACAAAATTATTTCGAATTCGCAAATAAAACAGGCAGATGGTTAGCTTATAAACTGAAGAAAGAAAAGAATAAAAGAATGATATACCAATTGAGAGACAATAAAGGGAAAATCCAACATAGCAAAGAGGCCAAAAAAGAAATCATTAAGAAATTTTATGCAAATTTATATATACAAGAAGAAATAGAGGAAGAAAAGATAAAACAGTACATAGAAAAATCTGAAATGCCAAAAATCACAGAAGAACAAAGAGAAATCCTCAATAGGCCAATAACTAAATTAGAATTAGACAAAGTACTGAAAAAGCAAAAAAATAACAAAACACCAGGACCCGATGGGCTACCGGTAGAAATATATAAAACAATGCAAGAAGTACTGGGAGAAAATATGTTGCAGTTATATAATGAAGCCATGGAGAAAACCAAAATTCCCAAAACATGGACAGAAGCGATAATAATAATTATTCCAAAAGAAGATACAGACCTCCAGCAAATTCAAAATTACAAATCTATCTCATTACTGAACACCGACTACAAAATATTTGCAGCAATTCTGGCTGAAAGAATTAAATTAGTATTAAACACATATATACACCCAGACCAAAATGGATTTCTGCCGGGACGCCAAATAAAGAACAATATGAGAACAGTACTTAATACTTTAGAATATTATGAATCACATCCGGAAAAACAGGCTGCGTTGGTTTTCCTTGATGCCCAAAAAGCTTTTGATAACCAAAGTTGGAAATTTATGATCAGACAACTACAAAATATGCAAATCGGGGAAAAATTTGGAAAAATTATAGAAGAAATTTATACTAACCAATCAGCAAAGATAATGATGAATGATGACATAACAGATAAATTTAATATAACAAAAGGAGTCAGACAAGGTTGCCCTCTTTCTCCCTTACTGTATATTCTATCATTGGAAATCCTGCTGAAAAAAATTAGAGAAGATCAAGGAATTGAAGGTTTAAAGATCAATAAAGAAGAATACAAAGCCCAGGCTTTTGCTGATGATTTAGTATTTCTAATAGAAAAGCCTATGGAATCTATACTTAATTTGTTTCAGAAAATAGAAGAATTTGGAGAAGTGGCCGGACTAAAAATCAATAAAACCAAATCGAAACTAATTGTAAAAAATCTTACGAAAACTCAAGCAAAAGAATTGATCAAGCAGCAGTATTATCGTGGGTTAAAGACTGGATAGAACTAAAGAACTCTGGAACTCTAACAATTGAAGGACATGAACTTCAAATTGGCTGGCACTCTTTCATGTGGGACGAAAAATACAAAACACATTCATATTTTCAAACAACGAAAAAAATAAAATATCTAGGAATTTGGTTGTCCACAAGAACGTCAGCAATTAAGGAAAATAATTATGATAAACTAATAGAACAAACAAAGAAAGATCTAGAAAAATGGGAAAACTTACATATCTCACTTCTAGGAAGAATTTCGGCCATTAAAATGACTATACTACCTAAATTTTTATATTTGTTTCAGGTTACCCCAATAAAAATAGATAAATCGTTTTTTGAAAAATTGAATAAAATGACATCTAAATTTATATGGCAAGGGAAAAGGCCACAAATAAAATTTAAGCTGCTTCAAGACACAAAAGACAGAGGAGGAGCTGCACTCCCAGACTGGGAGGTATACTATCAAGTAGCAGTATTATCGTGGGTTAAAGACTGGATAGAACTAAAGAACTCCGGAACTCTAACAATTGAAGGACATGAACTTCAAATTGGCTGGCACTCTTTCATGTGGGACGAAAAATACAAAACACATTCATATTTTAAAAGACACACAATAAGAAACTCATTACTACAAATCTGGCTTAAAATTAAAAAACAGCATTATATGAAGATACCAAGTTGGTTATCGCCGGTAGAATCAATTAGACACCCAAACCTAACAGACAAGACAAAAATAATTAGATATAAAGACGTAATTGATTATCAAGGCAAACTAAAGACAAAACAACAATTAGAGACAGATTTACTTAGAGAAATAGATTGGTAGACTTATACCCAAATACAATCTAAATACAGAGAACATATAAAAACATATGAAATTCATAAGCAAAAACAAGAAATAGATAAAATTATATTAGATTCAGAAAACAAATTAATTAGCAAAATCTATAAATTTCTTTTATGCTATAAAATGGAAGAAGAGACCGTCAAAGAAACGATGATTAAATGGGTTCAAAACATTAAACATACAATACCTTTGGAAAAATGGGAAAAGTTTTGGCAAATAAATATGAAATTAATGAGAGCAGTGGCGTATAAGGAAAACCAACTGAAAATGTTTTATAGGTGGCACATGTCTCAACCAGACTGGCAAAAATACAGCCTAAAAATAGCCCGATCTGCTGGAAGTGTAAAAAGACACAAGGAACCTTCTATCATTTATGGTGGACATGCCCGGCAGCAAAGAAATTTTGGTCTAATATCAAAAAATGGTTGGAACAAATAACAGAAATACAGATAGATAAAGAACCAGAAACATTGTTATTAGGAATTTTTAATAAATCATATCCTAAAGATATTAAATATCTCACAATCCACATACTAACAGCTGCAAGAATAATTTACGCAAAAAATTGGAAGCAAGAAAGAACGCCAAATGAAACAGAATTAATAGAAAAAATTCTAGAATGCGCTGAAATGGATAGGTTAACCAAGGAAATACAAGAAAGAGAAGAATCAGATTATTACAAAATATGGAACAATTGGTATAATTGGTTAAAAATTAGAATTAAACAAAAATATAGGGGGAAATAGTACCGATATATATAAAAAAATGTTATTAGATCAAGGAGAGGTGAAGAAATATATTATAAGCAGAATGTCACTCTGAAAAAATGCTTAAGAAGGAAACATAATCTTTTTGTTTATATGTTGTATAAATGTTTGTTGTATATATGTTATGTTATGTTTTTTTAAATATTTATACTCTAATAAAAATTTATTTAAAAAAAAAAAAGAAAGAATGATGGAACTAACAGAGGCGATAAAAAGACAAAAAAATGGGAAAACACCTAGACCGGATGATCTACCAGCAGAATTATACAAAACAGTACAAGAAGCGATGAGCAACGTAATGCTGGAACTATTCAATGAACTTCTAATGAAGGCCAGAATGCCAGATTCATGAAGGGAGGGTTATGTAACACTTATTCCTAAAGAAGATACAGATTTACAACTAATAAAAAACTACAGACCTATTTCACTGTTAAATGTGGATTACAAGATTTTTGCTTCAATAATGGCAAACAGACTAAAAAAACCATTAAATGAACTTATTCACACAGATCAAAATGGATTTTTACCTAAAAGGCAAATCAGAGACAATATGAGAGTAATCTTGGACACTTTGGAGTATTATGAGATTCATTCAGAAAAACAAAGGGCAATGATGTTTTTAGATGCTCAAAATGTTTTTGATAATGTGAATTGGCAATTTATGATAGAACAATTGCAGAGAATGGACTTTGGGGAGAGATTTATAAATACAATAAAAATGATTTATGACAATCAATCTGCTAAGATAATGATGAATGGAGAAATGACAGAGAGCGTTGGCATTATGAAGGGTACTAGACAAGGATGTCCCTTATCACCATTATTGTTTATTGTGACTTTAGAAGTGTTAAATAGAAATATTAGGCGAGATAAAGAGATAAAGGGAGTGAAAATTTAAAAAGAGGAATACAAATTGCAAGCATTTGCAGATGATTTAGTATTCATTTTAGAGGAACCACAGGTTACAGGACCAAAATTATTAGTACAAATAGAGAATTATGGAAAAGTGTCTGGATTAAAAATCAAGAAAGAAATAAACAAAAAATTTGGTGAAAAACATTACAGAAAAACAAGAGAGATAGAAGAGAAATTAGACGCAAGTGGTGAAAAAAGTTAAATACTTAGGAATATATTTGACTTCAAGATGTACAACGATAAAAGAGCACAATTATTATAAACTTAAAGAACAAATTGAGAGAGATTTGTAGAAATGGAAGAATCTTCAACTGTCACTTATGGGAAGGATAGCAATAATAAAGATGAATATATTACCAAGATTATTATTCCTATTTCAGACAATACCAATAAAAATTGAAAAGACTTATTTCTTAATACTTAAATAAGACAATAAGGAAATTTATATGGCAAGGCAAAAAAGCAAGAATAAGTTTAAAAATACTTCAGGATACCAGACTACGATGTGTATTTGGACTTCCGAATTGGGAACTATATTATCAAGCAGCAGCATTGACATGGCTGAAAGAATGGGTTGAACTAAAAAATACAAGACTATTAACATTGGAAGGCCATGATTTACAATTGGGCTGGCATGCTTTTTTATGGTATGGTAGAAACAAGATACATACGTACTTTCATAGACATTATATAAGAATGCATTGTTATTGGTATGGGAAAAAGTAGAGATAACTATTATGTGAAAATACCAGTATGGTTATCAACTTTAATTCACCCAAATGTCTTTAATGTTGGTAATATTGTTAGATATAAGGATTTGCTAACAGATAAGGTGGAATTGAAAGGGAAACAAGAACAGGGACTGAAATGGACTGGTGTATGTATATGCAAATACAAACAAGATATGAAAAAGATGTTAAATTACATGGTTTTTACTTAGAAAAGACTTAGCTGGATAAGATACTCACAGGAACAGAGGCTAAATTAATTAAAAATGTTACAATTTTTTTTATTGAGCATAGAATTAGAGGAAGACAAGTAAAAGAAACAATTATAGCCTGGGCAAAAAAAAATGATATTCAATTGATTTAGATAAATGGCAACAGTTATGGGAAAGAAATTATAAACTAACAATGTCCACTGCATACAAGGAAAATCAATATAAAATGTTTTACAGATGGCATATGCCCCCTGAGAAACTGGCAAAAATGTTTAAAGATAAATCAGCAGAAACGTTGGAAAAGTCACTAGTTACCAGGCTCATATTACCATATGTGATGGACATGCCCTGAAGCAATGAACTATTGGAATAAAATTAAGTTATGGTTGGAGGAAATTATACAACAACGTATTGACTTAAAACCAGAGCTGTTCCTATTGGGTATCTTACCAGAGAAAATTAGTAAATATAATATATATTTGATTATACATGTAATAACAGTGGCAAGGATCATTTATGCACAAAATTGGAAAGCAGAGAATATACCATCATAGGGAGAAGTAATTAAAAAAAATTAGCTTGTGCAGAAATGAGCAGATTAACTATGATGATAAAAGAAAGAGAAGACTCAGAATAGTTTAAGATATGGAATAAATTTTACTATTGGTTAGAAAAGAGATATAAATAAGCTTTAAAAGAGATTGATAAAAATGTTATAACTAGAATACTATATTAGTGGAAAATTTTTGTAGTGGACTTGGCGAGAACAAAAATAGAAGAGATAAGAGAAGAGAAGAAGTTTTTGGAGATAACACCGAGATGTCACATGGAAGAAATGAATGATGTATTAAATGTTTGTTTGTCTTAAAAAATAAAAAAACTTAAAAAAGAAAAATGGGGTGGACTTGTCACAGTGACTTTGGTAACTGTAGTTCTATAGTCACTGGATTTATGATCTGGATAATGGGGAAGGGTCTTACAAATTTTGGTCCCAGCTTCTTAGAAGGCTGTAGGAACTGTAAGAAGCAGGTGGAAAGGTGAACTTTGTCCCCTACCTTAAAAGGTTTTGGTTTTATCCTCTTTTTATCTGCTTGTGCATTGTAAGTTGCTCTGGCTTCATCTAATCAGTAGTGGGTTTCAAACCCAATCATTATTGGTGTTCTGTCCCTGTCTCCACACACACACACACAGCCAGCCGAGAGTTAAAGGAAGGACTTGGCACGCACACAGTTTGTTATCAGAAACTTGGCAGCAATACGAGCACCGACTGCCAAGTGCTTTTACTTCAATAAATGGGAGTATCCCTTCACCATATAAACAGAAATACACACAGTTTGCAAATAATCCAGTTCAAAACAAGAAACCTTCGGCAGATTTAGGCGTTGTTCAAAGTGACTAGCCAGAGTTAGTTTTTGTCCGTCACAGAGTCTTAAATGGCCACCACACTCTCTTATATAGTCTCTGGGGCGTGGTCCAGTGACTCAGCCTAATCCCTGGCACGCCTCCTCAACTGCTGCAACCATTTATCATGCCTTCGTTGGCATGGATCCAGGAACGACAGATCGCCTCCATCGCTATCATCGGAGACACCTGGCTCCTGGCTAATCTCCTCTTCCTCGACCGGCACCTGAGGCAGTGCCAGAGAGGAGGGGCCTGGAGAGGGAGGCCTGGCTGACTCCTCTCCTTCATGTTTGGAGCCTTCTCCCTCCAATAAGATAGGCTTGGAGGACGGAGCCACAACAATTGGTTTGCTCATGGGTGCACGTGCGCAACGCTTCTGTGCATGCGCAGAAGCATCCGGGTGGGTGGGCAGAGCCTGCTGCCGCCACTACCACTTTGCCTGATCCAGGGCGAACTGGTAGCAACCCACCACTGCATCTAATGCCTTACGTACCACAGGCCAGGTGGTTTTTAATTGGTTAATCCACTCTTTTAAGGAGGGGATAGTTGGTTCACTAGTGGGTACTTCTGACATCGCATTAAACTCTTGTCCTGTGGCTACCCAAAAAGGTGTGAACCCTTCTACTGGTGTGAACTGCATTATTGTAGGCAACTTCAGCAAATGCCAACAGGTCTGTCCAGTTGCCTTGTTGGTAGTTAATTAAGCATTGGTGGTACTACTCCAGAACCAACTTGTTCAATCATTCCATTTGTTTGCGGATGGTGACTAGAACTAAGTCCCTGTTCAGTTTAGAGGAGATCCAGGAAGGTTTTCCAGAACTTGGATGTAAATTGGACCCCTCAGTCTGATATAATATGTTTTGGGGCACCATGTAAGTGATATATGTGTACCAAAACCAGCTTTTCCAGGACTTTTGCCATAGGAATTTTCTGACATGGTATGAAATGGACCTGCTTTGAAAAAAGGTCCATGACAACCCAAATTACAGTGTTCCCATCCATACTCTGGATGGGTTCTCTCATGAGGCTCATGGTTTGCTTCATGAGGTGGTCAGACCAGGATGGGGCTTTCTCCATCTCATAGTCATCGTAGAGGGTTTCCAGCTCATGTTTCCATCCATACTGCCAGCTGCCATGCTGAAGGTGACTCCCTTGCTTCTGCCATCCCAGTCATCCTTCTTTCCTATGCCAATGGACCAATGTGGCTTTGAAGAGCTGCTCTAGGCGATGTCCTTGGCCCATGAACTGAGGCTCTCCTTGTGTTGGGCTTTAGTGGAGGTCTCCCCCCAGCACTCGGCTTCTTCGTGGTCGGTGTCCTGGGCAGACATTGTGTGCACGGTCCCCACGGTAGGGTTGGAGCCTCTCCAGGTTGACCAATTTGCAGGTCCTACCTTGCCAGTCTTCTCAAGAAAGCAGAACTCTTGAAACAATTAACATTTCAAAAGGAACTTTTATTGGAAGAGAATTGATAGCAGAGAAAGTATAGGCAGGATCTGAAGTTTCCCACTCAATGTGTTAGGTTAAACCACTGCAAGCAAAGCCCCTCCCAATGTCCAGTTCAACTTCAAGCAAATCCCAAGGCGCAAAGATGTTTTGAGAACTTCAGGCAGAGAAACTGTAAACTCTCAGGCGCTTCGGTTTTGCTTTCTCCAGTGGTGAGACAAAACAGATGGCACAAAGCACATTCCTTTTCCCCTTCCCTAAGATGACTCGAGGCACATTCCTTCCCCGCTCCCTATTTCTCACAAGGTACAGCAAAGCAAAGCAAAGCAAAGCAAAGCATGTCAAACCCCATGGACAGAATCCCCTCCCAAGCCTCCCCCCCCCGACAGAATGTCAGTGTTCTGATAAAGAACTATGGGACCTGACAATGTGATTTGTCTACAAGAGACATATGTTAAGAAAAATGATGCAAAATACTTAAGTCATAAAAATTTGGGATAAGAATTTATTTCAGCAGGTTTGAAGAAAAATATGGAGTTGTTTTGTAAATGAACTTCCAACTATGTCCAAAACTTACATTGACAGATGTCCATGTTAGATATGTTGGAATGAAAGTCAATTTGCAAGGGCCCAAGATTTTGATACTGGGTATTTATGCTCCAAATGAAGATAAAATTGCATTTTATAAAAGACTTATGAAGACTGGAATTTTCATATGAAAATTGGTATGTCCTAGGGGATTGGAATGGAATGGTTATTATCAAAATTATCAAAGGGTTTTTATATATACCGTATATACTCGTGTATAAGCCAAGTTTTTCAGCACATTTTTTATGCTGAAAAAGCCCCCCTCGGCTTATACTCGAGTAAGGGTCCCACTTACCTGTTCTCCGATGCAGATGTCACTGCTCTTCTTTTCTTCTGCACGCTGGCAGCCTCTGTGTTGTCCATGCCCTACTAGGCAAGAACCTCCTTGCTTCTCTGTTCTCCCACTCTTCTCCAGGGCTGTGACCAATGACATAGCCTTTACAGTCTTACCCGTGCTTGCTCACACCCCCTTGCTCCACCGCTGAATACAAGTACCGGTATATCTCTGGTCTTGGATATACAGTACATTTATTTACAGTACTTACTCTGCTATATTTTATTTTATTTTTTCTTATTAACCCCTATCTGGTGCATTTCCCACCCTAGGCTTATACTCAAGTCAATAAGTTTTCCCAGTTTTTTGTGGTAAAATTAGGTGCCTCGGCTTATATTCGGGTCGGCTTATACTCAAGTATATACAGGTATATATAATAGATAATTTGGAACTTGTTGATGCTTGGAGATGTAAAAATTGTGATTCCAAAGAATATAATTATTTCTCTGAAAGACACAGATCTTTTTAAATATAGACATGATTTGGATTTTGAAGGCTTTGGCTAATAATTTTTAAAAAGTAAAGCTTTTCTCAAAGATATTTTTATATCATAATCCTGTAACTTTAAAAGAAAAATGGATCTTTTAGATGGAGATTGAGTGAGATGTTATTTACACAAAGAAATCATGGTGGAAACTTGTAAAAATATATATTTTTTAAGAATAAACATAATAAAGGCACAGAAGTGAGGATGGTCTTAGATCCAAGTAAGAGGTTTGTAAGAGGTTATTCTAAACAGCCCAATAGTAAATTTAAAAAGAAAAGGCAACAATTTAAAAAATCTCCAGGGATGATTTCTATAACTCATCAAATTAAGTTTTTATAGAGGCAATTATCTAAGTAAACAGTGAGAGAGATGGAAAGGGGAGTTGGTCCTACCTGAGACGCACCTTCTCGTTGGGTGGAGACAGCAGCCAGTATGGGTAGTACTCGCCCACTCAGCTTGATCGACTGAGTCTGTCAATTTGCTAAATCCTGCCCTTGTTGCTGGGCAGGCCAGCTTTTGGTGAAGACCAGGAAGGAACAGACTCAGCGTGTGGGAGAATTAAAGGAGGAGGCAGGTAAGTGCAGAAAGGAGAAAAAGGAGAGACCAGACTGGAATCGGGGAGGGTCTGACTGCTGTCTCCACCCAACAAGAAGGTGCGTCTCAGGTAGGACCCTTCTCCATTGTGGGTGGAGACCGCAGCAAGTATGGGACATACCCAAGCTCACTGTCCCGAATCCAGGGGAGGACCAGGCTGGTCCGAAACACCCTCCCCTGAAACCACTCGCTGCAACCCTCATCGTCCAAATGCGGCCTCCGCCGACGCAAACTTGTCCAGTTTATAATATTGAATGAAGGGGGCCGGTGTAGTCCACATAGCCGCCCTGCAGATCTCAAGCAACAGAGCCTGAGTGGCCCAGGCTGCCGACGTAGCCGCACTGTGGGTGGAGTGTGCCATCAAATGGGAAGGTCTCGGCAGGGAATGAAGATCATAGGCTGAGGCGATAGTCTGCCGAATCCATCGACCGATGGTTGACGATGACACCTTGCAACCCAGAGAACAGGGTAAGAAGGAGACAAACAATGACTCCGATCTGCGGATAGTAGCCGTCCTCTTCAGGTAGATTCGCAACGCCCGCCTGACGTCTAAGGTATGCCAACGATGTTCCCGAGGATGAGAAGGATGAGGACAAAAGTTCGGAAGAACAAGCTCCTGCGTATGATGGAAAGTAGTGTTGACCTTCGGAATGAAGGTAGGTTCCAGGTGGAGAACCACGTGATCCGTGTGGAATACACAAAGATTCTCATGAAGGGACAGAGCCGCAATCTTGGATATGCGGCGAGCTGAGGTGATGGCCACCAGGAAGGCAACTTTGCACGACAAGTACCTGAGGCTAGCCAAGCGCAAAGGCTCATACGGAGGACCTATATGATCTGTCCCCGTCCACACACACACACAAACACAGCCAGCCAAGGGTTAAGAAAGTACTTGGCACGCACACAGGTCATTATCTCAAACTTGGCAGCAAAATAATCACCGTCTGCCAAGAGCTTTTACTGCAACAGATAACATAAAATTACATACGCATTGCAAATAGTCCAGCAAAACAATATTCCTTTCGGCAGCTTCAGACGTTGTTCAAGTGATTAGCCAAAGTTCGTTTTTGTTCGTCACGGAGTTTTACCAGCCACCACCCTCTCTTATATAGTCTCTGGGGTGTGGTCCAGTGACTCAGTTCTAATCCCTAGCACACCTCCTTAACTGCTGCAACCGTTTATCACACCTTCGTTGGCGTGCATCCAGGAATGATGGCTCTCCTTCACTCTCATCCGAGACACCTGGCTCCTGGCTAATCTCCTCTCCCTCGGCCGGCACCTGAGACAGTGCCAGAGGAAAGGGAGGCCTGGCTGATTCCTCTTCCTCATATTCAGAGCTTTCTTCCTCCGATGAGATAGGCTCAGAGGGCGGGGCCACAACACTATAAGCAAGTCCAAGACCAACGGAAGATCCCAAGTAGGGTTTCTATGCAGAACTGGTGGACTGAGGTTTGTGGGGCCTCGGAGTAAGCGGCAAATCAGAGGATGCTGCGCCAATGATGACAAGGCCCTGCAGGTAAGTACAGACGAGATCGCTGCCACCTGTCGATGTAAGGTATTAGGAGAGAGTCCATCAGAGAGACCTTGTTGAAGGAAAACGAGGATGTTTACAATGGAGGCATGCAGAACCTCCACCCCGTTCCTGTCGCACCACAAGCAAAAGGCCTGCCAAGTCGCAGAGTAAATGCGGTCTGTAGAGGGACGCCGCGAAGCCTGGATAGTCCGAATAACATCCGCTGGAATGTCAGCACCCCTCAATGTGCACTGCTCAACTGCCAAGTGGTCAGACTGAGCCAAGGAAGATCCAGATGGCACAGAGCACCTTGCATTAGAGAAACCTTGTCTAGAGGGATGCACCAAAGAGGGGCGACCGAGAGGGAGACCAGGTCCACAAACCAGGGTCGCCGGGGCCAATGAGGGGCAAGGAGGATCACCTCCGCCCATTCCAAGAGAAGTTTTCGGATCACCCTGGGCAGCAGAGACATTGGTGGAAAAACGTATAGAAGGCCCCCCGGCCACGGGGCCCAGAGAGCGTCAGTGGCCTCCACCTGAGGCTCCGGATATCGGGTGAAAAAGCGTGGGAGCTGGGCATTTGAGTGCATTGCAAACAGGTCGACGACTGGACTGCTGAACTAAAGAACCAGCTCCTGGAAGACACGTGGATGGAGGCGCCACTCCACTTTGTCCACCTGTTGCCGGCTCAGCCAATCCGCCTGGTCCCTGATATGTGCTCCGCCCAGAGAGAGCTGAGGTGTCGTTCCACCCAGTCCCAATTTCATGGCCAGAGACAACAGGGACCTAGATCTGGTGCCCCCAATCTGTTCAGATGTGCCGTGGCCGTAACATTGTCCGTGAGGATAAAGACATGAGCCCCGAGAAGGAGATGACGAAAGGACCTGAGGGCGAGGAAGATCACCTGCAACTCCAGCCAGTTGATGGGATGACGAGCCTCCACATCAGTCCACGTTCCCTGCAGCAACTGGCCTTGGCAATGGGCTCCCCAGCCCTGAAGACTGGCGTCCGACGTCACCACTATCCTCTGTGGTTCGAAAAAGAGGCAACCCTCCGAGATGGCCGGAGACTGCCACCACCGGAGAGAGCTGTACACAGCAGGGGGAACTGGAAACAGTTGGGAGGATGTGCCTCTTCCTGCCTTCTGTAATGGTAAGAGGAACCACTGAAGATCCCGGGCATGTAACTGCACCCAGGGAACTATCGATATGGCGGATATCATCTTACCCAATAACTGCGAAAGGACAAGGGGAGAAACGGACCTGCACCCCTCAACCCTAGAGGCCAGGGCCCGCAAATTGTCCTGTCTGCCCGGAGAAAGGAAGACCATGTCCCTCACCGAGTCAATTAGAGCCCCTAAATGAAGTAGGTGGGTAGTGGGGACCAGATGGCTCTTTTCCAGATTGATAGAAAAGCCATGGGACACTAGGGTTTCAATGGTCAGCTGAATGTCCGCTACTGCCTGCTGGGGAGAGGACAATAAGACTAGGATATCATCCAAGTAACATAAAAGTCTAACTGAACAAACCCTAAGGGAAGCTGCCAAGGCGGCCAACACCTTCATAAAGGTACGGGGGGTGGAGGAGAGGCCAAAGGGCAAAGCCCTGTAGTGGTAATGGACACCCCTGTAGTAAAACCTAAGATACCATCTATGGGAGGGGAGGATAGGGATGTGTAAATAAGCCTCCGTGAGGTCTATAAAAGAGAGGAGATCGCCCTTCCAGACACCACCAAGGATAGATTTCAAAGATTGCATTTTAAATTTCCGATACACCACATATCTATTCAAACGCTTAAGGTCCAGAATGGGTCTCCATCCCCCCCCCAAAGACTTAGGCACGAGAAAAACCCGGGAATAAAATCCAGTCCCCTTCTGATCAGGGGGAACAAGCTGGATAGCCTTAACCAATGGAGATGCTGAACCACTGAGTCCATAAGGGACCTCCTTTCGATGTTAAGAGAAAGCGGACAGTAGACAAAGGAATCCGGGGGGATGGAAAGAAATTCAATGGCCAAACCTGAGCATAAGGTGGCCTGGACCCACCTATCTGACATGAACTTCTCCCAAATGGCGGCGAAGAAGCCCAATCTGCCGCCTATGGGAGGGTCCGAAATGCAATCAGCGCCGGCGCTGGATGAAATGACCTCCTCCCCCTCAAAAGGGCCGTTTGGAAGCAAAGGACCGCCCCCTGACTGACCTATCCTGGGGGCCCCATTGTCTATTAAAGGCACTATACTGCCTAGATGAAGAAAATGAGGAAGAACCCCCCCCATCAGCACCTCTGAACTGGGAACGGGGAGTATACGGGGTAAACCACGACTCCCCCCGATGATAGACTGCCGCCAACACCTTCTTCTTGTCTCTAGTCTTCATGAGGAATGGATCTAGAGCCTCCCCAAACAATTTAGACCTCCGAAAGGGGACCGACGCCAAGCGCCACTTGTGTCTAGCATCCACCTGCCAGTGGCGAAGCCAGACCAAACGGCAAGCAGCAACCGTGGAAGCCAAAGATTTTGCAGCAAAACTGGCAGCATTAAGAGTGGAGTCCACAGAAAACTGAACAGCTGCCACAATCTTATTTAAATCCTGTCTAAGCTGTGCATCTTTCGGGGGCAATTTTTCTTGTAGGTGGTGCAACCATAGCAGAGTGGTCCGGTTGAAGAAGAATGCTGTGGTAGCCACCCTAATAGCCCAGGCGGATCCCTGATGCGCCCTCTGGAGGACCAAGTCCGAGCGACGCTCGTCGGGATGAAGACCTTCATCTGGATCCCCCGGAATATTAGCATTGGGTAACAATGCAGCAACAGGAGCGTCAACAGAAGGAATTTGAAGGAGAGAGTCCAGATCCGAGGTGACTTGGAAATTCCTACGGTTGTTAGACGAGGGAAGGGGCGCAGAACCTGGAGAATCCCACTGCCGTTTCACCACATCCAAAAAGAGAGGTGGGGTAGGGAACATAGGGTCCAAGGAGCCAGAAGAAGAAGAGGCAGGAGCAGGGTCAGCGTTCGGTGAGGACAATTGAGCCGTATTAACGGCCTTGAAGAGTAAAGATTTAAATAATGATTGTGGAAAAAGTCCGGCAAAGGCTGGTTGGTCCGGGGGTAGATTCTCATTGTCCGACAAGCCGGAGTCACTGTAATCCACCTCAGTCAGGGCCGAAGCATGGCTCGTATGAGAACATGTTGGAGAATCGGGAGCCTGGATCGAATGAGAACACTCCGGAGCACCCCCTTCTGGAGAAACTGGAGAAGCCGACCTCACCGATTCTTGCCTTCTGGAGGGGCGAAGTCCTGCGGCCAGGGACTTTTGAACAGCTGCTTCAATGAGTTGTTGAAGCTGGCCCGGAAGAAGTTGACAAGCAATAGCCTCCGGAGGAGAAATTGAAGTGGAACTCGAAGAAGGAGCGCTTTGCAGAACTTCAGGCTCCGAGGAAATAGGCTGCATTGGCGAACCGGATCCCCATAGTTAGTTTAGTTTAGTTTATTATATTTGTATACCACCCTTCTCCCGAGGGACTCAGGGTGGCGAACAGCCATGGTAAAAACAATGTACAACAAAAATTAAAAGCTTATTAAAATAATTCAATCATTCGGCCAAATTTAAAACATCCAACTAAGATCATTTAAAAACCCCTATCAAAATCCAATTTAAAAACCTTTATCCTGTCAGTCCAGCTTGCTGGAATAATAGGGTCTTCAGTGCGTGACGGAAGGCACAGAGGTCGGGGATCCTTCGAGGTTATCCGTGGCAATAGTGATGGGGCAGTCCTGTAATGACAATTGATCCGGAGTAGGCGGCCGAGGAACCGGCATAGGGACTAGATTATCCGCAGCCACAGGAGCCTGATGATCCGAGGAAGCCAGATTGGCGCAAGCTTTGTCACAGAGTTTTGTTAAAACTTTGTCCCTCCGCTTCTCAGCCTTCGAGGAGGAGGACATGCCTCACTTATTGGATTTGTGATGAGAGTGCGAGTGGTGCGAAGCAGGGATGGATCCCTGGGGGCCTCCCGGGCTGGTTGTTGGGTAGCAGATAAAGAGTCTGATTGGCCACAACCAGTAGCACCGGCTCACTGGCCATGCTTAGACTTAGACAGGGCTTTAGACATTGAGGCAGCTACCAGGCAAACCATAGGTAGGCAAAATCAGTGAGAGATAAAATCCCAAATTAGTGGGAGTGCAAAAACTCCACAAATAGTGCTGGTGTGAAGAGGCCGGTCAAACACAAACGGGAGCTCAATAACTCCACAAAATGGCCGTCATGCTGTGATAGTGAGGCAGACAAAATGGCGGATGTCAATCAGCCCACTGAAATGGTGGTCACCAACAAGGGGCACTCTCTGTCACAAAGGGGGCGCGAAGCTCCACAAATGCAGGACTGGCAGCAAAAAAAATAAATAAATGGTGAGGTGGATGACAGAGCCATTCCAGATATCAGTCCCAACGGCTTGCTGCCTGAGAAGAGTGGGGGCGCGAAGCTCCACTAAATACCAAAGGCTATGGAACGGGGGCGCAAAGCTCCATTAAATGTGAAAAGCTGTGAGGCACAAATGGCTGCTGTAATCCAGGCGGCAAGAGCGGCTCCGAAGGTGAAAGAACAAACGCCGTTCGAACTTCCGAAGTCCACAGGGCTTGCCAATAATGAGGCTAGACTCAAAACAGTTGCAATGACAGGCGCCGCTTTCAAGTGAAATTTGCCACGGCAGGGGCTCGGCGCGAAAAGTCAGACAAAATGGCCACCACCACAGCTCCGTCGGCTCGAAAAACACTGTCAGTCAGTCAATTGGCAAGGGAAAAGCGTGCCAATAGAAACTATCGCTTTAATGCCCCAACTAGCCGTGAGCTGAAAGCCGTCTCCCCTGAAGGAGAGAGGCAACGAAAAACTGCTCAAAGGCACCAGGAGCAGCCAATAATAATGACCAAGTCCAAAATAGTAATTACACTCACAAAACATAGTCAGGCAAATCCGACGTCAAGATGGGAGAGAGAGGATCCGTAGTCAAAGGCAGTCCAAGTCAAAAAAACCAGAAAGACAAACCGCAAAAATGCCTGACAAAGTCAAAGTTAGAAATATAGCCAGAGCTAAAGACCCATACGCCTGTCCAAATGATGGACTGAGTCAAAAGCTGGCCTGCCCGGCAACAAGGGCGGGACTTAGCAAATTGACAGACTCAGTCCATCAAGCTGATTGGGTGGGTACTACCCATACTGGCTGCTGTCTCCACCTACAATGGAGAATAAAGATGAACTATGTAAACCTGAGAAATTTGAACTTTAAAAGACTTGCCCATATTTTTCGGCGTATAAGAAGCACTGGAGTATAAGACGCACCTTAGTTTTGGGGGAGGGAAATGGGGGGGGGAATTCTGCCTACCAGGTATTCATCTGACTAGTCCTTAGCTTGGTCAGCTTCAGCACATTAGTTCGCTTGCTGGTTTTGAGGTTGGGGCTGGTTGGGACTGAAAAACAGCTTCAAAAGCACAGCTGATCATCTGAGGGAGTTCCAATGACTAAGCAGCTGTTCTGGGTAGCCATTTTGGGCACAGCGTGTGGCATTTTCAGCCTCCAAACGTGTCACATTTTCGGGTGGCGATCGGCGGTGATGTGCTTTGCTGATCCCTGCAGCCTTGAAGGGCTCTCAAACAGAGCGTTTGGAGGCTGAAAACATGATGCGCGGAGCTCAAAAACACAAGCCATTGTATGTGGCAATCTCTGCAGCCAGGAAAAGCATGGAGTCCAAAGGGTGAGGGCCGATGGGTGGGCGGGATTACATTCTGAGTATAAGAACACCCAAAGTTTCAGCCTCTTTTAGGAGGAAAAAAAGTGTGCTTTATACTCCGAAAAATACAGTATGTTAGCACTTCAGGGATAGTTTAGACAAGAATTAACAATGAATACTAGCTCTGTCTTCATTATAAGTTTACATTAACAGAATCGTGCTATTTGCTAGTGGCAAAATAACTTGTCTACTCATAAATGCAGATGGTCTGAATTGAAATACATTTTATTTCTCCCATTTTCAAGTCTTCTCTAGATATTTTGCATTAGCATTTGACACTTTCAAGATTTTATATCAGAAGAAAATGATACGAATAGGCTGAAACACACAAAAATTGAAATATCATTGAAGTATGATATTTGCTGGAAATTTGCTTAAATTTGTTTAAATTTCTTTTTTGATACTTTATAAAATAGAAATATTCTATTCCCATCTGAAAATACTTACTTCAAAATGTCTAAATGAATTGTATTTTATTTTGATATATTGTGTAGATTCAAAGACAAAACAGGAACATTATATTTATCCATTTTTATCAATATCAGTGTTGTTCTAAGCAATGTAAACAATAAGTACTTGAATCTACTGTTTAAAATGGCTGCCATTAAGTGCACAACATATAAATAAATAATTTTGATACTATAGCAGTAGAAACACATTTCATATTGTCATATGTACAAAGCTGAAAAACTTAGATGGTGGTGAGAATGATGGATATGTGACATGAACTCCATAGGAATGGAAGGATTTGGATGTGATAGAAAGTGTCGTGTAAGTTTTTGTATGTTTTTGAAGAGAGGCTTTTTGTATGTTTTTGTGTTGTAGAGTATGTTGATCATTTGGCTTCTGTACTTACCTGGTCTTTTTAAACCTGTTTTTAATTCTAATGACAAGACTGTGTTTCCCTGGGCTGGATCACAAGCTGGGTCAGCTGGACTGCATGCTTCACTCTCCTTAGGCTGCTTGCTGCATGGGAACAAAGTTGTTGGGGCTATTTTCCTACCAATTTTTTCTGCTGGCTGGAGCTATGTTCAGGCTGCTCTGCAGGAGGAGAAGAGTTGCTGGGTGGATTTGGCTCTATCGGCCTGATTGTAGCATTGTAGCAGCACCAAAGATTGTCAGAGATCCAGACGGAACCAACAGTGAGAGGCATGTTTTGCTTGACAGGACCTTTTTGGGAGTGTATTCTTCTAAGATACACCAGCACCAACTTAGTAATTTTCATGGCCTCCGAATTGGGTGTCACAGAACTTGAAGGATCACTTTGTTGCCCCTCAGTTGGAAATGTATGTTTGGAAAGCCATTGTCTGGCTTTATTTGGAGGAAAGCTAATGCTTGAGGATTGTGTGAACTTCCTTCTTATGGAAGCCATTTTCCTTGCACAAGACAGTGTAGTGGCCATTTCTTGATTTGTTGTTCTTGTATACAGGTGCCACCTAGTAGATGGAACAGTGGCAACATGATCTGAAGTTAGAGAAGCTCTGTGCACTACCTGTCATGGTCAGATCATGCCTTAATTGTCATGAGATTCTGTGGCACTGCCCTGCCATAGGGAGGTAGAACCTGTTAGATTGATTTCTCAGTAACAAATGGACCCTGAACTTCTGTTCCATGCTACAAATGTTTAGTGTTTTCTTGTGCAACAGGTGGGTTAAAGATGCAGTAAGAGCTCATTGTGAAATTCTTATAATAAATGGTGAAGTCAAGCATATGTTAAACATTTTTAGTTCTGTGTGATGGTTGCAAAGTCAGGAGAACTTTCACCTTATCAGGATCCAATTGGTCTGGAACCCCAAAGCGGTTGTATCGTATTAGAGATGGTTAATGGTTAAATTCCACCTCTACTGCATGTGCATGTCGCTCTCTTCCTTCCCATCTCTATTAATTTTAAATTAATTTTAATGGTAATATTTATTTATTTTAATGTTTAATGTTTCATCTTGTTGCTTTTATTTGGTTCTAAGATACCTATAAGTTACATATAAGTGAAGAAGCTGCCCTTTTTTTTTCATAAAATGCTGCAAGACCCTGAGTTCCCTGGATAGGATAAAAGGAATTATTGTAGATTCAAAATGGCTGCACCATTCATAACTGTGCTGCCTTCTTTCCTTCCCCTTGAAACCTGTCTCTCCTTTTTTAAAATATATATATATATATTGGTTTTACCACAACAACACAACACAACATACAAAACACAAACACATGATATGTGTTTCTTTTTACATATCAGTTTCATTCCTCTTACTTTCTACTGTATACATTCTCTATTTTTCCCATCCTTTATTATCATTATCTTTATCATCCCTTTATTTTTAATTTTCTTCATTTACAATATTTTGCACATTTGTCACCTTCTTCTCTCCATTGTTTATTCACATTTAATTTCCCTAATCTCGAGCCAATCATACCACTTAGTCCATACTTGATAATATTCAGAATCTTCCTTTTCTTTTATTTCTTTCGTTAATTTATCCATCTCTACACAGTCCAGGATTTTCTTAATTATTTCTTCCTCTGTTGTGATCTTTTCACTTTTCCAGGACCGTGCATAGACTATCTTTGCCACTGTAATTATATGCAGAATCAAATATCTGATTTCTTTACTGTAAGTTCTGTTCAATATCCCCAGAGATGATAATATGTTCCAGGGACTTTTTTACATTTCCAACAATTTGAAGAATTGTTCAGAGATATTTTAGCAAGTTGTACTGGTGGGAAGTGCCATCCGTAAAACATTTTTAATTGGTTTTCCTTGAATGCCGTTGAAAGAGTCAATTTAATATTTATTTCCCATAATTTTTCCCATTTCTCCAATTCCATATTGTAGCCAAAATTTTTGGCCCATCTAATCATGATATCTTTAACTACCTCTTCTTCCATTTTATACCTCAGTAGATATTGGTATATATTACTAATTAATTTTATCTCTGTTCCATGTATAATTTTATCTAATTCTTGTGGCTCCTTTCATATTTCATATATCTTTTTATCTCTTACAAATTTAGATTGCACTTGTGCAAATGTCCACCAATCCATCACCCTACCAATTTCTTGTTCCAATTCTTGTTTTGTTTTCAAATCTCCTTGATCATTTACTAATTCCTTATATCTAATTATCTTATTTTTCTCCAATAAATTTGGGCATATCAATGCTTCTCTTGGTGATAACCACATTGGGATCCTAGTATAGTGTTTTGTTTTTTTCTCCAAATCTGTAGCAATGCATTCCTGATCAAATGTGTTTGAAAATATTTATGTCATTTATATTTCTCATCCCACAGGAATGCATGCCACCCGGCTTGCAGGTCATGGCCTTCTATTGTTAGTACTCTGTTATTTTTCAGCTCCATCCAGTTTTTTAACCATACTAAACTCGCCGCTTGGTGATAAATTTCCCATTCTGGTAATGCCAATCCCCCTCTATCCTTTGTGTCTTGCAAAAGTTTTAATTTAATCCTGGGTTTTTCCCTTGCCATATAAATTTGGAAATTAATTTATTTAATTCTTGAAAAATTGTTTTCCCTAGTTTTAATGGTATCACTTGGAACAGAAATAAAATTCTCGGCAATATATTCATTTTTACTGTTGTGGCCCTCCCTAGAAATAAGATTTGTAATTTTTCCCAATTTCCTAAGTTTTTTTTTAGTTGATGTATCAATTTATTGTAGTTGTCCTCCTTAATTGAGGAGCATTTCGCTGTAAGCCAAATTCCCAGATATTTAATTTTCTTAGTTATCTTCATTTTTATTTTGTCCTCCAATTCCTTTTCCTGACCCTTTGTAAGATTTTTTGTTATTAATTTTGACTTATCCTTATTAATTTTGAGCCTCGCTACTTCACCAAATTTTTCTATCTTTTGTATCAATTTAGAACCCGTTTCTAATGGATCTTCCAAAATAAATACCATGTCATCGGCAAATGTTTGAGTCTTGTATTCTTCGTTCCTAATTTTTAAGCCCCTTATTTCCTGATCTTCCCTAATTTTCGTTAGAAGAGTTTCGAGTGATAAAATAATAGAAGAGGAGAAAGGGGACACCCTTGCCTAACCCCTTTTGTAATATTAATTTTTTCTATCAACAACTCATTTATAACTACCCTGGCTCTTTGTTTGGAATATAGTTTCCCCACCATTTTTTCAAATCTTTCCCCCAATTCCATATAATTTAACTGTGTTATAATGAAGTTCCAGTTCAAATTGGGCATCAAGGAAAACCAGTGCCGCTTGCTTTTCTGGATGACTTTCATAATATTTGAGAATATTCATAATTATCCTCATATTATTTTTAATTTGCCACCCCATCAGAAAACCATTTTGGTCTGAATGTATATAATTATTCAAACAAATTTTTACTCTCTCTGCTATTATTGTTGCAAATGTTTTATAACCTGTGTTCAGCAAAAAAAATGGCCTATAGTTTTGAATTTGTTGTATAACCGTGCCTTCTTTGGGTATGAGGGTAATAATCGCCTCTGTCCAAGAAACTTGTCTCTCCTTATAAGGAGTTACAAAGTAATCACTTGGTCCAGTAGTTTTGTGTTTCTCTTGAGTCTAATTGGGCATGGTTTTTTAAAAAAACCCATGATAGAATGCCAAATATAAAGGATTTATTCATTAAAACCATCACCTAGAATTGGGCCCAGAAGCTTATTGTTAATTTTTGCAATATAATAATAACAAGCCTATTTTTTGCCATTTATAATTTGAATTTTGACCTAATTGCAGCTTTTAAGTCATTTTCAACAGCAGCCACGTGTAAAGTACACTATAGCAATCTAAACACAATGCAATAAAGACATGTGTCACATTTGAAATGCTGCAAAAGGCCCAGTCTATTACAGGGATTAAATCAAGTAATAAACCAAATCATTTCAGAACTAGTATGCAAATTAAAAACCCAAGCAAGCAAGCAGACTTGAAACTTTCCAGTCTCTTTCTACTAAAGTTTATTGGATACATCATAACGAAGCAAAACCAACTCTAATTAATCCCTGTGGTTTTTGCATAGTTAATTAATCAAATTCCCCTCCTCTCATTAGTTTGAGTCCAATTATCAGTCTGAATATTGTTTTAGCAACAGTCCAGGCCTTAGTAACCCAGATGTCTGAATGACCTTGGTTCCCACAGAATTGGATTCTTGCTGTCTGGAACTGGTATTCCACAGGTGG
This sequence comes from Arizona elegans, assembly GCA_022577455.1. Lineage (NCBI taxonomy): Eukaryota > Metazoa > Chordata > Lepidosauria > Squamata > Colubridae > Arizona > Arizona elegans. Next base: position 48,322,414 of record JAKOOJ010000006.1, on the reverse strand, counting down.
CTCCATTCCCCCCCCCCCCAGTCTCTGTGGCAACTGAGAAGCGGCAACAGTTGAAATCAGCATAATTTCGCTTTGAAGTTGACAGTACTAACGGCAGACTCAATAATTCCTCTGTAGAACTGTACAGCAGATCCTTGCGCAATCTGAGCTTTCTGAGTTGATGCAGGAAGAACATTCTTTTTGTGCCTTTTTAATCATGGTTATAATGTTAGGTATCCATTTCAACTCCTTGAAGATAATAGAACCTACAAACTTGAAGGTTTCTACTGAAGGTGCTACCTAACATTGTAAGAGGTAGTAGACTAGGAGAGCTTCTTCTAAAACGTATTATCATCTCTATAGTTTTAAGAGTGTTCATCTCCAGATTGTTCTGGCTGAACCACTGGGCCAGTTGATCTACCACTTGTCTATATGCAGACTCATCAGCGTCTTGAATGAGACCAAAAACTGTTGTATCATCTGCAAACCTCAGTACTTTAACAGAGGGATCCTTCAAGATACAGTCATTGGTATATAGAGAGAAGAGTAATAGAGAGAGCACTGGGGGATGGGGGTTTCCTGTGCTAATTATATGGGTGTTTGGTGTAATTTTTTCTAGCTTCACCTGCTGCTTCCTATTCATTAGAAAGCTTATGATCCATCTACAAGTGTGGTCAGACACAGCTAGTTGAGCCCGTTTAGACAGGAGGATTTCAGGAATGATGGTGTTGAATGCTAAGCTGAAATCTACAAAAAGGAGCCTTACATAGTTCTTTGGGGATTCAAGATGTTGTAAGATGTAGTGCCATATTGATAGCATCATCTGCCAATCTATTTGTATGGTAGGCAAATTGCAAGCAGTCTAGCAGCAGATCTGTGATGGCTTTCAGGTGGGCCAACATTAATCTTTCAAAGGTTTTCATAACTGCGGATGTCAGAGATACCAGCCTGTAGTCATTCAACTCCTTGATGGAAACTTTTTTGGGCACCAGAATGATAGTAGAATGTTTGAAGCAAGAAGGGATATAACACATCTCCAGTGATTTATTAAAGATGCTGGTAAAGATGGGATCCAATTACTCAGCACAGACTTTCAAGCAAGAAGGAGTTTTTCCACCTTTTTGTTTATGAAATAGACCTCACACATCTTTTTCTGTGATCACAAGAGATGGGGTGGGGGGGGCTAGAGGGATGGAGTTGGGTGTAAGAGACTTACAGTCAGGTCCAGAAATATTGGGACATCGACACAATTCTAACATCTTTGGCTCTATACACCACCACAATGGAGTTGGAATGAAACAAACACAATGTGCTTTAACTGCAGACTGTCATCTTTAATTTGAGGGTGAACGGTGTAGGACTTACAGCAGTTTGCATATGTGCCTCCCACATGTTAAGGGACCAAAGGTAATGGGACAATTGGCTTCTCAGCTGTTCCATGGCCAGGTGTGTGATATTCCCTCATTACCCCAATTACAATGTGCAGATAAAAGGCCCAGAGTTCATTTCAAGTGTGCTATTTGCATTTGGAATCTGTTGCTGTCAACTCTCAAGATGAGATCCAAAGAGCTGTCACTATCAGTGAAGCAAGCCATCATTAGGCTAAAGAAACAAAACAAACCCATCAGAGAAATAGCAAGAACATTAGGCATGGCCAAAACAACTGTTTGGAACATTCTCAAAAAGAAGGAACACACCGGTGAACTCAGCAACTTCAAAAGACCCGGGAGACCACAGAAAACAACTGTGGTGGATGACCGAAGAATTCTTTCCCTGGTGAAGAAAACACCCTTCACAACAGTTGGCCAGATCAAGAACACTCTCCAGGAGGTAGGTGTATGTGTGTCAAAGTCAACAATGAAGAGTAGACTTCACCAGAATGAATACAGAGGGTTCACCACAAGATGTAAATCATTGGTGAGCCTCAAAAACAGGAAGGCCAGATTAGAGTTTGCCAAACAACATCTAACAAAGCCTTCACAGTTCTGGAACAAGATCCTATGGACAGATGAGACCAAGATCAACTTGTACCAGAGTGATGGGAAGAGAAGAGTATGGAGAAGAAAAGGAACTGCTCATGATCCTAAGCATACCACCTCATCAGTGAAGCATGGTGGTGGTAGTGTCATGGCTGCCAATGGAACTGGTTCTCTTGTATTTATTGATGATGTGACTGCTGACAAAAGCAGCAGGATGAATTCTGAAGTGTTTCGGGCAATATTATCTGCTCACATTCAGCCAAATGCTGCAGAACTCATTGGACGGCGCTTCATAGTGCAGATGGACAATGACTCAAAGCATACTGCAAAAGCAACCAAAGAGTTTTTGAAGGGACAGAAGTGGAATGTTATGAAATGGCCAAGTCAATCACCTGACCTGAATCCCATTGAGTGTGCATTTCACTTGCTGAAGACAAAACTGAAGGGAAAATGCCCCAAGAACAAGCAGGAACTGAAGACAGTTGCAGTAGAGGCCTGGCAGAGCATCACCAGGGATGAAACCCAGCGTCTGGTGATGTCTATGTGTTCCAGACTTCAGGCTGTGATTGACTGCAAAGGATTTCCAACCAAGTACTAAGAAGGGAAAGTTTGATTTATGATTATTATTCTGTCCCATTACCTTTGGTCCCTTAACATATGCAAACTGCTGTAAGTCCTACACTGTTCACCTGAGTTGGATGTACATACCCTCAAATTAAAGCTGACAGTCTGCAGTTAAAGCACATTGTGTTTGTTTCATTCCAACTCCATTGTGGCAGTGTATAGAGCCAAAGATGTTAGAATTGTGTCGATGTCCCAATATTTCTGGACCTGAGTGTAAATGTTGTTGATGTATCTGAGATGGAGAGAGTAGCAATAGTTGACAATGGTCTCCTCTCAAACCTACAGTAGAACACATTCAGGTCATCTGTCAGTTTCCAATTGTCTTCTGCAAGGGAGGGAGGTCTGCTATAGCCACTTGTATTCTTCAGGCTTTTCACACATTTGTTGGTTCATTTGTGGAGAGCTGATTCCTCAGCTTATCAGAGAAACTTCTCTTTGCTGACCTGATCTCCCTTGTTAATGCATTCCTGGCCTGATTATATAGCATTCTATCTCCTTTCCTGTAGGCTTCTTCTTTGGCATGGCACAGATGTTTGAGCTTAGCTATGAACCAAGATTTATTATTACTATAGATCAGGGGTGTCAAACTAGGGCCAGTTGCAAAGGGGAAAAATGTTGCAAGATGTCATATGACAGCAATGTGATGTCACAAGTTTGAAACTCGTAGATGCATAAGGTTTTGGTTGGCACACATGTCCTCACAAAAGCTAATGTATGATGTCACAGTGTCAGTGAGTTCATTCAAGTCCACTGAGGCAGCTTAAAAACATTCTAGTCTGTGCAGACACTCTTTGGTCCAAGATTTCACTGGAACATGCATGTGTGCACACCGAAATCCTGAAGAGAGCAGCTGTCAGACTGCAGTGCTATCTCAAAATTAAATGAATTTCCAAACTGCCAATCTTTAAGGAAATCTTTCTTTAATTGAGCTCAGCCACTGGATCATGACTCCACACGGACAAGACTGACCTTTTGCCTCCCAATCCCTCCCTTTCCGATCCCCAAATCTCTGCTTCTCATTGGCTGTCTTCCAAGTCATTCTTCAGATTTCTTTTCCTCGTCATTTCTCAGGAATGTGCCCCCCCACTCATTTCCACGACAACCAGGCTTCAAAGGGATTTAGCAGGCAAAAGTCTCAGAGTTTATCTTTCGCTCTCCTCTGCTCTCTCTATGCCAGCGTTGCAACGCTGACATCCGGCCCCTCTCCCTTCACTCCCCTAGCGGGGCCTGCGTGAAATAAATAACAAGTTTAGTACCTCACCCCTCCGAGGGGTTACCCCACCCCCTCCCAGCTTGTTCGGGTGATCTGCATGGAATTTAGCTATGAGGCGGTCAGCTTGGATGTTTGTGCTCTTCACCCAGGAAGCTTCTGACAAGGGGTAGCCCTTCCACTTAATTAAGTACTGGAGGCGCCCCCTGTGCCACCTTGAATCGAGAAACTGCTGTACTTCATAGTGGGTTTGGCCTCCAACAATTAAGGGCCCTGGGGGATCACGTGGCACCGGCTTTAAAGTTGACCCTACTACAGGCTTCAGGAGGCTACTGGGGAAAACGGGGTGTATCCTCCCTAGTAACTGGGGCAACTGCAATTGTACTGTAACCGGGTTGATTACTTTTACTATTGGAAATGGCCCAATGAATTTCGGCCCCAGTTTTCTGGTCAGGAGTCTGAGTCTCAAGTACTTGGTGGAGAGGTAGACCTTTTCCCCCACTTGGAATGGTCTCTGGGGGTCTCGGTGCTTAACTGCTTGTTTCTTATAAGACCGTGCTGCCTTGTCTAACACCCTCTTGACATTCTCCCAGGTTTCTCTTAGCATTGCCATCCATTTGGTCAAGGTAACTGAGGAAGGAGGCTCCCTCGGGTACTCTGGCATGGGGACGAAATCGATGCTGCTCACTATCTTAAATGGGGTTAGTCCTGTACTACTGTGGACAGTATTGTTATATGCGACCTCAGCAAATGATAAGAGGTCCGCCCAGTTCGATTGTTGGTAGTCAACGTAGCACCTCAGGTACTGCTCTATCATGGCATTCAATCTCTCCGCCCCCCCCCCCATTGGTGCTCGGGTGAAACGCTGAGCTGAGGCCTTGGGATGATCCTATGGATCAAAGGAATTCCCTCCAGAACTTCACTGTAAACTGGACCCCTCGATCAGAGATGATTCTTCTGGGTACTCCGTGCAGGCGGTAGATGTGTTTTACGAACAGTTTGGCCAATTGGCGGACTGAGGGTAGTCTGCTGCAGGGTATGAAATGCACCTGTTTGGAGAACAGGTCTATTACAGTCCAGATCACTGTGCTTCTGCTGCTCCTCGGCAGTTCGATTATGAAGTCCATAGCAATCTCCTCCCATGGCCTTGACGGTTCAGCTACTGGCTGCAGTAGCCCCAGGGGCCTTCCTGGTCGGGTTTTCATCATGGCACAGATGGTACAACTTTTTACATAGCTGTCCACGTCTTTTCTCATGTGGGGCCACCAAAATTGTCTCCAAGCTAAGTGTAGAGTCTTTAGGAAGCCGAAATGTCCCGCTGGTTTGACGTCGTGACTTCTCTTGAGGATTAAGGTGCGCAAAGTGGCTGGGACATAAAGTTTCGTCCCTCTCCATGCTAGGCCATCTCTCTTTGTCAAGAGATGTTGATTGTCTCAGAACCAGGGGTCCGCCAATGTTTCTGCCTTGAGCCTCGTTGTTAGGTCACTTGCGGGCTGGCCCTGCTGGTCTCGATGCTGCCATCTGGTGGTTACTTGGCCCACTTCTTGGGCAGAAGGGATGATGGGATTCTCTATCTGCTCGTGTTCACTGTTGTATTGAGGCATTCGGGAGAGGGCATCGGCCAGAAAGTTCTTCCCTCCTGGGATGTGCTTCAGCTCGAAGTTGAAACAATTGAAGTATTGGGCCCACCGGACTTGCCTGGGCGATAACTTCCATGGGGTCTTGAGGGTCTGTAGGTTTTTGTGGTCGGTGCAGACCTCGAACAGTGTCTGGCCTCCTTCTAGCAGGTGTCGTCAGGTTAATAGCGCCCATCTCACCGTGAACGCTTCCTTCTCCCATGCCGCCCATCGTCTTTCTGTGTCGGTGAGTTTGCGGGATGTGTAGGCACAAGGTTTCAGGTCCCACGGGCTCTTCTTTTGGAGTAGGACTGCCTCTACTGCTACATTGCTGGCATCTGCTTGGATGACGAAGGGTTGTTCGGGGTCAGGATGCTTCAAGACCGGTTCTTTTGCAAACATTTGTTTTAGTGTCTCGAACACCTGTTGGCAGGCCGAGTCCCATTGTAGAGGCTGTCCCAGGCGGGGTTTCATTGTCGGACTTCCTGTCTTTAGGAGGTTCGTCAGAGGTTTGGCAATTCTTGCAAAGGAGGGGATGAATTGCCTGTACAAGTTTGCGAACCCCAGGAAGCTTTGTAGTTGCCTGCGGGTGCGTGGGGGTCACCAGTCTAGGACTGATTGTACTTTAGCCGGGTCCATCTCTATCCCCTCGTTTGACACTCTGTAACCTAAATAGTCCAGACGCGATCGGTGGAACTCGCATTTTGACAGTTTGACATAGAGGTTCGCTTTCAGCAGTTTTTCCAGTACTTTGCGTACGAGGGGTATGTGTTCGTCCATTGTCTCCGTGTAAATGAGAATGTCATCTAGGTAGATGAGGACCCCTTTGTACAGGTGGTCATGCAGAACTTCGTTTATCAATTGCATGAACACGGCTGGGCTCCCTGTAGCCCAAATGGCATCACCTTGAATTGGTAACTTCCCAGGGGGCAGTTGAACGCTGTCTTCCACTCGTCTCCTTCCATGATGCACACTCGGTAGTAGGCTTCGCAGAGGTCTAGTTTGGTGAAAATCTTCCCCTTGGCCAGGTGGGCTAGCATGTCCTTCATGAGGGGGAGGGGGTATAGGTTGTGTACGCAGACCGCATTGATATTGGAAAGTCAACTACCAGACGCATAGAGCCGTCTTTCTTCTCTTTGAAGAGGACCGGTGCCGTGACCCGCGGTTTGACTGGCTCGATGAAACCCCTTCGTAGGTTTTTGTCTATGTAGTTCCGCATTTCTTGCATTTCATGGGGCATCATGGCATACAATTTTGGTTTAGGAAGTTTCGCCCCAGGGACAATTTCGATGGCACAGTCGGAATCGCGGTGGGGAGGTAGGACGTCGCACTCGGTCTCGCTAAATACCTGTGCTAGGTCTTGGTAGTCTTTTGGAATCTGCTCTGTGTCATGGGTGCTGTTGGATGTGGGCCCCAGCTGCTTCGCGGTGCCCTTCGGGAGGGGCCCTTGTGTCGGTGCCATTTTCTTTTGTTCAGCCGGGAGACATTGGGGTCCGAGTGTGGGGAGTGTTTGTTCTGGTTGGAACGGCAGAGGTTGGGGCCCTTTGGCTATCCTCAATCTGCGGGTCCCCTCTTGCCACCAGATAATTGGACCCCACTTGTCTAGCCAGGAAAGCCCCAGTATGACTGGATCGGCTATCTTGGGGGCTATTATGAACCGTATCATCTCCCAGTGATCCCCTAGTTCTAGCTTCACTGGTTTGGTCAAGTGTGTGGCACATGTTCCACCTACTAGGGTCCCATCAACTTGCTCAAATCGAATTGGGTGGTTGAGCTTCTTAGCTCGGATTCCCAACTTTAGGACTTTGGGTAGATTAATCAGGCACCTAGTGCAGCCCGAGTCTATCAGGGCTTGGAAAGTCTCGGTACCTGTCTTTGGGGCTGTTAGGTGTATGGGGAAAAGGAAATGGTGGATGGATCCACTCATCATTGGGTCGTCTTCACCCTCGTCCTCACTGTCATATGAGTCGGGGAATTGGTCTCCATCATCCGGGACTCCCTTTGTCTCGTCAGGTGGGTGAAGACCTCTGTGCCGGGGAGGAGACTTCGTGGCGCATCAGTGGCTCACTTGGGGCCCCGTTCTCATCGTGCCTTTGGCTGAGGGTTTGGCCTCGGGCCCGGTGTTCCACAGGCTGCTGCTAGATGGCCCATTCCTCCACATCTGTAGCATCTCATTGGGTTCCTCGGAATGAAAGGCCTTTGGGTAGGCCGTGATGCCATGGTTCCTCATCTGGTTTGTGGCCTCGGGTCCGATTGGTATCTCTCCCTGGCCTCTGGTTGCTTTAGCATGTCATTGGCGCGCAGTCCCCTTTCAACTTGCATTGCCACACAGAACCATTCACAGAGTCGGTTCGGGATGTCCCGATAAGCGGTCACTTGAGCGATCCGCTTATCTAGGCTGATTCTGAAAAAATACACTAGCAGTCGCTCAGGTAGGGGAGGCAAGGTGCCTACGACTCTTCGGAATTCACGAATGTGTTCCTTGATGGGCTTCCCTCTCTGGACTAGGCTTCTGAGTTTGTCTTCCACATATGGGTCCTCCCCTACTTCCTCGTACCTCACCCGCAATAGTTGCAAGAAATCATCTGCGTCTTGCAGTTGGGGGGCTCTATTCTTGTGGAGGGCTGATGATCAAGTCTTTGCTTCTCCCTCCAGCCCTTCTGAAATGGCATTGACCAGGGCTCTGGGGAATGGGTAAAGGTGCCCATAGCTCTTGATATAGACCTCAGCTGCGTCGAGGAACTGCGCCACCTGGTCTGGATCCCCATCAAATTTCCCTCTGAACCGGGGTGGCTCTGCCCTCGGTGGCCCGTCCTCCCCTGTCCGGGCTCTGTGTGCCTGTCTGGGGTATCGTTGGGCTTCTTCCTCATCTCTCATTCGGGGGCAGGGGGTGATGCCTTGTGTAGGCTGGTATGTTTGCTGGGTAGTGGAGGAACCCATGGATGCAAACTGGGAGTTTCCTTCCTTCTGGTGTGGGAGGGGGAAGGGCTGGGCCCCCTTCTATGGTGGTTTGGTTCAACAGGGTCAGCTGGCCTCCTTCTATCTTTGGGCCTGCAGGATGGACCATCTTCCAGGCTGACAGCACGTTCAAAATTTTGCTTTAACTCCTCCATGGGGCTTTCGAGTGGCAGGGTTGAAATTTCTTTCTGTCTGGCCTTCTGCCAATCCCATAACCAATCCACCCTTCCCAGTTCACTCAGGGGCTTCCCCTTACCTTTAGCGTCTGGAAAGGGGAATTCAGCTTCTGCAGATTTTGGCAAAGTCCACCAAGGTTCATCATTTTTTCTTCTCTTGGGCTGGAGCACAATCGTCTGTCCTTGGTAATCCTGTGGCAGTGAGGGGGGAAGGGGGGGGTTGCAGCTTTGCTGGGGGAGGGGGTGGCTCCGTTGCATCCAAGCTGGCTGAAGTAGGGACGGGTGGCTGGTTCACAGCCATTTGAAGCAGACTTTCAGTAGAGAGCTGGCTTGCTGCCATGGCTCCAGACCCCTCCCTCCAATTCGTCCAAACATCTGGTAAGGAGCTGGAGGGCTGGAGGTTTGCCAGTTTGGCTTGGAAAGTTGAGTCTTGTCCGTCTGTCAGACTGCGGTGCTATCTCAAAATTAAATGAATTTCCAAACTGCCAATCTTTAAGGAAATCTTTCTTTAATTGAGCTCAGCCACCGGATCATGACTCCGCGCGGACAAGACTGACCTTTTGCCTCCCAATCCCTCCCTTTCTGATCCTCAAATCTCTGCTTCTCATTGGCTGTCTTCCAAGTCATTCTTCAGACTTCTTTTCCTCATCATTTCCCAGGAATGTGCCCCCTCCCCTCATTTCCACAACAACCAGGCTTCAAAGGGATTTAGCAGGCAAAAGTCTCAGAGTTTATCTTTCGCTCTCCTCTGCTCCCTCTATGCCAGCATTGCAACACTGACATCAACTGGCTGGTGCGCTTGCGTGGGGCAGCCAGTTGCTCTTCTGGGTTCCGGTGCATACATGCGCATTGAACAGCTGGTCCAGCATACATGTGCACCAGCCAGCTTCTCTCTTCTGGGTTCCAGCAGGCACATGCATGCTAGTCAGTTGGTCTTTGCACGAAGACATGACAGCCAGATGGTCTTTGCATGAGCGCGATGGAACCCGGAAGAGCAGCTGGCGATGACGCACGTGCCCACAGAGAGGGCTCTGCATGCCACCTCTGGCATGCATGCCATAGGTTCGCCATCACGGGTATATAGTGTATATATAGTGTATGTATACATATACATATACAGACACACACATACACACACATAATTTTTGCATAGATGGCTACAAAGTTTTTAATGTAGATTCAGCAATGATGGGAACAAGGATTATGATTTGGCCATAGTTGGCAGCTAATCAATTAGATTGACTGATAAGAAAGATATCTTAGAACGATCGAGAGTTCTAATTTTTAAAGTATTACTAAGGTTTATTATAACATAAAATACAATGAAAGTAACAATTACATCAGGAGGATTTCAGGATAGGGGGAAAAAGGAGAGGAAGAAAAAGATGTTATCTTCAGATTCTTTCCAACACAGTAAAATACTAGTACAATTACAACCTCAACTTTTTATGTTACCTATAATTATTACAAGCCAATTCTATAACTACAAAATTTTTAAATCTTCAAACTAAATTCTGAATTTCATTTTTTCTAGTTCAAGCCTAAAAATCAGATGCAATATTATAATAGAAACAAAACCAAATAAAATCTCTTTGCTTAAAATCCATTTTCTTTTTTTCCCCTGTTCTGGAATGTTAATAAGATTTACATTTATTAAATCTTCCTAAACTATCATTTGTACTAATAAAAATTACTATATTCTTTCAAATTCTATAACCTTAAAGGGAAAACACTTTTATATTCATTTTGAGATTCTAAACATTCCTTTAAAAGTGTTATCTTGACAAACAGTTTTGAAACTTTAATTTTGTTCTGCTTTTTCTTATTGCTTTTCCTGTTGACTTGTTATGGAGTGATGGGATCAAACAACATTCCTGGGTCAGCCAGAGACAGTTTATTGCGCAGTTTCAGAATCAGATTTGTATCTGCAATTCTGAACCAAGAAGAGCTCTGATACAACTGCTTTTATACATATCCAAGACAAAGGATTTTGCGAGCACAGCAGTTTTCCATATATGGTTAACATACATTTGTTACATTATAATTGACACTTTCTAATTACTAAATTCCTTCATTATTTTCTAGTTCATAAGATTATCCTAGCTAAACAACCTTCCTCAGTTCTATGATTGCTGATGCATAGATTTATGGCTGCTTTGGATAATAAGTAACTTTTCGTTTCATATGGATGTCCTTGCATCCTTGACAGCTAGGCCCCTCAGAAAATATATATTACCAAGAATGGAATTTAGCTGACTTAGTGTAATCTCTAAACAAGCACATTTCTTTCTTATAATAATGTGAATAAAGAGGGTCCTTCAGTGTTCATATAGCTGACCCTGTACTATTCCTACACCATTCACATTATTCCCCCCTTTGGAAGTTTTTCAATGCAGAAACTTCCACTACTCCCTACATGTTCAATTCTCTAGTAGATAACATTCTATTCCTTCTTAATAAACAAAGCAAACATATAATATCTAGCAAAATATGACTAATCCAGGCAAGGGATAGGTATTTCTTGATCTTCACTCCCTTAATCCTTGGAGGTACTCTCTCCATTCTTTCCCAGGTTCAATTTCTACACATGTGTCTGCATCAGAGTCTTTATTTTCATCAAAGGAATTGGGGCTGACCTGATGATCAAGGAGGCGCTCCATCAAAACTAACTCCTTCTCAGTCTGTATTTCTTTCATGGCTCTTATAGATAACTGTTTGAGCACAGGAATAAAGGCTAGGCCTGCCACAGCACATATCAACAAGAATAAGATTTGTTTTATCCAGTCGGATCCAGGCAACCAAGAAAACCACATGTCAGTTGTCTGTAACCTCTGACTTATCTTGGAAGCCCTGTCCTGTAAATCCTTGGCAACTTCCCTGACCATGCCTGATTTATTCATATAGAAACAACAGTCTTCTTCCAGGAATACACACAAACCATCTTTCTCTGCTGTTAGGAGGTCTATGGCACGTCGATTTTGTAGGACCACTGCTGCCAAAGAATCTATCTGGTCTTGGACTTCTACCAAAGTCCCAGCAATTTGGTTCAGGCTCTCTTGAAGCTCTTCTGACAATTGCCAAAACTGTATTACGGAGTGTGTCATTCCATCTATACCTGTTCCAACTGCAGTTCCTATTCCCATGATTACTAATAGTGGGACTAGGACTGGCACCCGTTTCTGAACGTGTCCCAAGAGAGGAACAGGGATAGTATGTTCTCCACTGACAACACCTATTTTAGGAAAAAGGTGTACTAATGTGCATGTCCCTGTCCAGTTTGTTGGTAAACACAAATATGCATCCTTTCCACACAAGAAGAAAACTCCATTTTCCCCTAGACATTCCATATATTTATGGAAAAGGCATGAGCTCGGTGGTTCTTTTCATTAGTCCAGACCCCCAAAGTCCCTGCCACCAGTCAGCAGCTGTAATGGGATTTCTAGTGAAGGGTCCTTTTGCTTATCTCTGAGAGTTGGGCCTTCAAGAAGATAATGGGAGGTTACATTTCCAGGGGGAAAGAGAGCACATAAACCTGATTTGGACTTTAAGGTGAACCAGAATGGAAATCGTGTTGGCTGAAATGGCCTCGGACATTTTTCCAAAGATATATTCCATCCTCCCCACCTTCCCTTTTTAATGGTCATATTTGGTGGTAATGAGAAAGTGACCTTTTGTTGAAATAAGTGGTGGGCAGAAGGAGAAATACCTCTGGTTAATTTTACATCCATAAGGTTCATTCTAGGGCCAAAGTATATTTCTGACGGACATTGTTCTTCTGTCAGGGACCCTACAGGAATACCAGATGTTTTTTTTTTATTGAAAAGTTTTATGAAAAATACAAACATTTTCACCCCCCACCCTTCCCCCCTCAACCCCACCCTCCCCTTCCCACCCTCCCTTCCTCTCCCTCCCCCCACCCCCTTCCCTAGACTTCCCAGAACGAGCACAGGGTATAGCATTCACAAACCAAAAACTAGAATGTGCTAACAAATTATTACATTTCATATTCTCCCTAGGTCCCTAGGTCCTTAACTCCTTATAACTCAGAAAAAACAAACATAAACTACTTAATATTATTTCATTCATAAGCTATATGAATCTTCTTATTTGGATACTTCTGTATGTAATCAATCCATTTTCTCCATTCCGATATATATCTCTCATTTGAATGGTCTTTAAGGTATGATGAAATTTTTGCCATTTCCGCCAAATGCACAACTTTTAATGTCCATTCCTCAATAGTAGGTGGATCTTCCTTCTTCCAGTAGTGTGCCACCAGTAACCTGGCAGCCGTTATTAAGTTCAAAACCAGCTTAGTCTCTATTACAGTACAATCTGTAACTATTCCCAACAGAAAAAACTGTGGTGTAAATTTAATTTTTTTCTTCAAAATATTTTGAATAATCCACCATATTTTTATCCAAAAAGCCTTAATCTTTTTACATGTCCACCATATATGAAAATATGTAGCATCTTCACACTCACATCGCCAACACTTGGGTTGTAAATTTGGATACATACAAGCTAGTTTTTTTAGATCTAAATGCCATCTATAAAACATTTTGTAAAAATTCTCCCTTAGATTTTGTGCTTGTGTAAATCTTACATTTCAAACCCATATCTTTTCCCATGTTTCCATCATTATTGGTTCACCTACATTTTGTGCCCATTTTATCATACAATCCTTGACTAAATCTGTTTCTGAATCTATTTCCAGTAATGCATTGTACAACCTTTTTATGTGCATTTGACCTTCATCTCTTATTTGCTTTATCAAATTCTCATCCTGCTGCAAAATACCAATTTTTTGATCTTCTCTCCATCTGGCCAGCAGCTGTCCATATTGAAACCAAGTCCTAATAATCCCTTCTTCTCTTAGTTGTTCCATGGATTTTAACTGTAATCTGACTCCTTCCTTATAAAGGAGTTCCTTATATGTAATCTTATCTTGCTTTTGCTCTAAATTTATGTTCTCTATCGCGTGTCTGGGTACTGTCCATATTGGTAACCTATCATTTAGTTTATATTTATACTTTTTCCAGACATGCAATAGGGCATTTCTTAATATATGACTTTTAAAAGTCTTATCTACTTTCTTATCATACACTAAGTAAGCATGCCAGCCATAAACCAAACCATATCCTTCAATATTCAATATCTTTTCCTCCATTAAGTTTATCCAATCTGTGATTGCTGAGAGGGCAGCAGCTTCATAATACAATCTTAAATTGGGCATCTTAAGACCACCTCTTTCTCTAGTATCTTGCAATATCTTTTGTTTGACTCGTGGTTTCTTCCCTGCCCACACAAATTTATTTATGCCCTTCTGCCATTCCTTCAAGTTTTCATCTTTTTTAAGTATAGGTATCATTTGAAAAAGAAATAGAAATTTTGGTAAAATATTCATTTTTACAGCGGCTATCCTTCCCAGCAAAGACAGTTGTAGTCTTTTCCAATTGTCCAACTCTTTCTGTATTTTGTGCCATAATGGTTCATAGTTGTACTGATATAATTTCATATTTGCAGTCATAATATAGACCCCCAGATATTTAACCTTCTTAACTACTTCAAATCCTGTTAACCTTTCTATCTCTTCTTTTTGGCTCCTAACCATATTTTTAGCTATTATTTTTGTTTTAGCTACATTTATTTTAAAACCAGATACTTGTCCATGTAAGCAGGTTATATCCATCAAGGCTGTAATCGATTGTACCGGTTGGGTTAAGGTAACAACCAGGTCATCCGCAAATGCTCGTACCTTGTACTCATGCTGTCTAATTTTAATTCCCTTTATTGTATTCATCTCGCGTATCTTGTTTAATAAAATTTCCAGCGTCAAAATAAACAATAACGGAGACAAGGGACAGCCTTGCCTTGTTCCTTTTTCTATATTAAAATTATCTGTTAAACCACCATTAACTATTATTTGCGCTGTTTGTTTTTGATATATTGCCTTAATAGATTGTACAAATTGTTCTCCAAATTGCATCCTTTCTATTAGTTTTAGTAAAAATTGCCAATTCAATCTATCAAAGGCTTTCTCAGCATCCAAGAACACGAGCACCGTGGGGACCTGGTTGTTCCTTCCCAAATACTCTAATAAGTTAACAATTTGCCTTACATTACTCTTCATTTGTCTACCATTTATAAAACCAGTTTGATCATGGTGAATCATTTGCTGCATGACTGTCATTAATCTATTTGCCAAAATTTTAGCAAATATCTTATAGTCTGTATTTAATAATGAAATTGGCCTATAATTTTTAGGATCTGTATCATCATGCCCTTCTTTTGGGATCGAGGAGATAAATGCTGTCTTCCAAGTTGGAGGTACCTCTCCTCCCTCTTGTATATTGTGAAATAATTCTTTCAATGGTTCTATCATTTCCTCCTCTAGGATTTTATAGTAAATAGCCGTCAAACCGTCCGTCCCAGGAGCTTTATCCACTTTCAACTGCTTAATTGCTAACGCAATTTTCTCGGAAGTTATCAATTGATTTAAACTATCCCTCTGCTCATTTGAAATTGTATAAATATTCTCTTTCTGCAAATATCTATCTATATCTATATCTTTAAATTTTATCACCAGTATACAGCCTCGAATAAAATTCTAAAAAGGATTTTTTAATCAATTGTTGCTCATAAACCTCTTTACTCTTATATTTTATTTTCTCTATTGTCCTTGATTTTTGCTTTTTCCTTAACAAATATGCTAACCACCTGCCTGGTTTATTGGCATTGTAAAAAGTATTATGTTTTGTATATCTTAAATTAGTTGCCACTTGATCTGCTATTAACATATTAAATGGACCTTTCAATAAATTGATTGCCGCTTTGATTTTCTTATCTGTTGGATTAGCTACTAAAGCCCGTTCCTGTTTACTAATCTCATCTTCTAATTCTTTTCTTTTTGTTCCCTGTTTCTTTCTATATTTATTATTCAAATATATCAAAATTCCTCGCATATATGCCTTACTTGCTTCCTATACCATTTCCATTGATGAGCCCTTTTGCATATTCATAACAAAAAATTCTCTCATAAATTTTTTACACTCTTTTACATTTTCTTCATACCTAAACAAATTATCATTTAACTTCCAGGACCTCCTAGGCCCTTTCTCATACTCCAATTCCAGCCAAACTGGACTATGGTCTGTCAATGTTCTTGAGCAAATCTTTGTATTTTTCACCCTAGATAAAAGATCATTAGTAATTAATATAAAATCAATCCTTGAAAAGGATTGATGTCTATCTGAAAAAAAAAGTAAAATCTTTTTCTTCTGGGTTTCTTTCACGCCAAATATCTCTCAACTCCCAGTCATCCATCATTTCCCAAAACGCTTTGGGCAATTTTGCTCTTGTTAACATATTTTGTTTAGGTCCTTTCTTGTCTTTTTTAACGTCCAAAACACCATTCCAGTCGCCTAACAGGATACAAGTTTTATATGCCCACTGTGTCAATTTTGAGTGTAGTAAATTATAAAAATTTTCTTGTTGTTGATTCGGGGCATAAACTCCGATTACAAGTATTTTTCTCCTTTTATTAAAAGTTCTATCGCTAAAAATCTTCCTTGATCATCTGCTTCAATTAGTTTAGCAACTAAGTCTCTTTTCAAATATATAACTATACCATTTTTCTTTTCTGGTGCTGCTGCTACGTAAGATGTACCAAGTCTTGCATTAATCAAATATTTTTGATGTTGTATTCTTATATGAGTCTCTTGTAAGCAAATTACTTCATTCTTAAATTGCTTGAGATAGTGAAATATTTTTCTTCTTTTCTGTGGAGAATTCAAGCCGTTAACGTTCCAAGTCAAAAATCTAGTTCCCATCTCTGGGCCTTTGGAGCCTCTGAAGCAAGTCCTGATGCTCTGATCTCATTTGACTTTTAGGTCTTGCTCCCCCCACTGCTCCTGTTTTAGTGGTATCTTGGATCATTTCTTGAGTTGCCATCTGGGATTGTTGCTGTCTTAATTCTTCCTTGAGTCTACCTGTCACCGATCTGGTCTGTCTTTGATCCTTTGGTAACTGTGAGAAATCAATCAGCGCCAACTCTTGAGTAGCCATTTGGATTTGTAATATTTCTTCTTGATCAGCCAAGGCTCTCCCCTGAACTACTGTCAAGAGCTCTTCTGTCTCAGCTTCCATTACTTCTTTCTTTCTTTTGCCTTCTGGTGATTTAGTTGATTTGGGTGTGCCAGCCTTTAATACATTAGTATAAAAATCTCTTGCTTTCCAAATTGTATTAAGCCGATATCTCTCTCCTGAGTAAGTCACCACTAGTCCAGTTGGCACCTCCCATCTGTACTGTATCTGGCGTTTTCTCAGTTCATCCACCAGAAAGGCATACTCCCTTTTAGCTCTCAAGATCTTAGGGGGGGGGGATTTCTTTCATTGTCATTACTTCCTGGCCTTCCACCCGAAACTTGTTTTTAAAAGTGGCCTGTAAAATTTCGTTACGTACTCTCCTTGTGGTAAAGTATATCACAATGTCTCTTGGTAGATGTTTCTCTCTAGCAATCCAGGAATTAACGCGGTACAGCTTGTCAATCTGCCAGCCCAGATCATTTTTTGACTCCCCCACCAGCAGTGCCAATGCTTCTGACATAATTTCTTTCAAATTCTCTTGTTTATTCTCCTTCACCCCTCTGAATCTTAAAGCAAATTCCATGTCTCTGTATTGTATCATTGTTACATCATCTTCAGCCCTTTGAATTCTGTTTTGAGCTTCTCCTATTTTACTATCCAAAATTTCAGAAGATTGTTTAATTTCCTCAACTCTGTCATCCACCATTTCAATATTGCCTGCCAGACACTTAAATGCCATTAATATATCATCCCTAATCCCCTGATTGCGAATTGCAATCTCATCTGACACAGCCTGTATCTTTTCATTAGTTTCCTTCATTTTTTTCATTAGTTTCCTTAATTTTTTCATCAATCACATCAACAATTTTATTTTGGGTGACTTGGAGAGCTTGTTGCAACATCTCCAACGTTAAGGTCTGTAGATCTGCTGGAGAGCAGGAACTTGTAATCTAGGAATATGAGCTGGGGAGCTACCAGCACTCCCAGTTCTTTTAGTAGGAACAGTTTTTACAGACTTTGAGGCCATTTCCAGTTTGAAATTAGTCTTTATATTTAATCAGAGCCAAAAAGAAGAGTTCCTCAAAAGATTTCCCAATATTAATTAACGTTTAAAATCCTCCTTCTGTCAGCACAAAAGTTTTTTTTTTCCAGGCGAAGGGCTGCCAGCAAAACGAAACTTTTCCTGTAACTTTCCATTTCCCCCGCCCTTTCAAGCTTCAATCGCCATATTGTTGCAAAGTACTAAGTGATTACTTCCGAAGGAGGCTCTAGGCATTGGAGTTAGGTAAAAAATACTTGCAGTCTGATTTCTCCTTGCTCGTTCCGCCTGCTGTTAGTTCAAGATGTTAATTCCCTCATTTCCATTCAGCAAGATTGGTCGCGGCTTCTAATTCTGCTAATTAGCGGAGACGTCCCTGGTCTGGAGCGGCTTGACAGGCTTTTAGGGAGCGCGTGCCCTTCGCGCCCCAGGATCTTTCCTAGGGCGTTCGGGGGGGGCTCTACCTCCACCTGCCTGCTCTTCTCTCTCCCCTTTGCCCAGGGAGAGAATTTCAAGCCTCCAGACAGTGTTTGTCAGCTGTTCTGGGGCTTTAACAGAGCCAGGGAACGGACGCTCTCAAAAGAACGTCTTTCGAGGCTCGCGGAGCCAAGCGGAAGTCCAGGAATACCAGATGTTTGATGTCTCTTTACACACAGAGAGGGTGTTCCTATGATTTCTACACCAGTGGCTATAGGGCCGGCTATTGGAAGGCGGCTTATTCCCAGTCTTTTGAATGCATCATAAAAATCTCCTTGCAACTTTGATGTTGCTGCTTTGTTTCTAATATCCTTTTTAAGGACTAGGGTAGCTTTTGTCCTTTCCCAGAGATCTTGCTCAACTGGGACAGCATGATAAGATGAAGGACTAGCAGACAAACACAACCAGCAATTTTGACCCAAGGCAGAATCAGATTGATTAACGAGGCTTTGACCTAATTCCAGTATCCTTGACATGTAATTCCCTTTTTTCAATTGTTGCAGGGATCCGTTCTCTCTTTGTTCTTGTATTCCCCCCTTTACCGGGATTGTCAATTGTTTGACCTTAGGCCTTGGAGTTGACTCAGGTCTAAAGTAAGGACCCCACCTACTGACGATATGTCGTTGGCGGGAGCGGACTTGACCTAGAGTGTCTCTATATAGTGACCTGATGCTGGTCGGTTCCTTGGGGTTCTCAATATTTCTGGATCCTTCCTCATGGACAAGGGGGATTTCTTGGGCATTCTCACAATAGTGGGAACTATTGTTCAAGATATTGTCACTTAATAGACCCTCTGCTAAAAACATCCAAAGCCATAAAAAAAACCATAATCACTTCCTTTCAACACACACAGGGCCTTAATATCACAACACCCTTAGTTTACAAACTCACCACGTCAGGAAGAGGGTTAGGGGTATGTGTAACTTGGGAAAGATCAGTATCAACCTCAGTCCTAGGCTTCCCACTGAACCGGTCCTTATAGATATAATACAATACCAATAGTAGGGCTAGGATAGCAGCTGCCCAGAGTTCCCACACCCAATCTTCCTCAAGCATTAGTATCTTTAAGAATTTCTTACTAGTTTCTATCACAGTTAATGGGTTTTACATTACAATTTACAGTCATGGAATGTTGTCTTCCTTTGTTCCGAGCTTCGGCTGTGTGTTGGGAACCAGCTTCCGGGGTGGTTCAGCAAGGCTGACGATCACTACCGTGCGTTGAGAGTCCGTTGCCGGTAGGACTCAGCAGGGTGGTACCACTAGGCGATTGTCTGGAAGGGTATCCCATTCCTTCACAAGAGTGGCTTTCAGATCTCCTTCGGCCTTTTCCTTCTCCACATGAGTATAGGTGGGATGAGATCTTTCAATGTAGGAGTCTATTTCTTGTGCCATTTATCCGTTTTTCCGTATTCCCTCCTCCACCCTAGAGGAACCATCTATAAAAATTGCTTCTCCTTTCTCCAGGGGGTGTTCCTCCAAATCAGGTCTTATTTTCATTTGTAAATCAATTATTTCAGCACAATAATGTTCTAATCCATACTGATCCATTGATGTGGTGTTGGCTAAGAACTGTGCTGGATTCAAATTGTGATCTGTAGTTAAAATCAAGGCTGTCTGCTGCATTAAAATTGTTTCATATTTTAGAATTCTGGAATCAGTTAACCACCGCCCACTTTTTGCTGAAGGATGGTTCTGACTTGATGTGGGGTGCTTACAATAAGGGCTCCCCCAAAGGTCAATTTCCTACTTTCTTGGACTAATATTGCAGTAGCAGCAATTGCTGGAATACATACTGGCCATCCCCTTATTACTGGGTCCATTATTTTTGACAGGAATGCCATGAGTTTCTTTTGTCCTGCCCAGTCCTGAGCCAACACCCCTTGTGCAATTCAATTTTCTGTGTTTACAAAGAGATGGAATGGCTTTTCCAAATTTGGTAAACTTAATACAGGAGCCTTGGTTAAAGCTTGTTTCAAATTTTCAAAGCTTCCTCTTTCGTGTCCCTCCCATTTCAAACTTCAAGGTTCAGATTCAATTAATGTTGCATACAGGGATTTGGTAAAATCAGCATACCCATCAATCCAGAGTCTGCAGTATCCAACCAAACCTAAGAATTTCCTTAATTCTTGCTTGTTTTTAGGTAGAGGCTGAGACGCCACCCCTTCTATTCTATCAGGAGTGATTTTCCTACTCCCTTCACTAATTAAGTGTATTCTAATGTTTTGTCCACTTAATCTGATCTCTGTCAATTAAAAACACCACTTCCTCTTCTTTAGGTCCCACTACTAAATTTATCAAGGGCTCTCTGTGGAACCCCAAAAGGAATCACCCAATACCACTAGTACTGACTTTCATCTTCTGCCATCATATTGTACACTTATGCCTCCCTTCTTTGGAACAGGCAGTCTTTAACTCTGTCTTCCCTGCCTGTATCACCACTTCTTCTTCCCATTATCACTTGGTTCCACCCTCACATTCCTTTCTTCCTTCCCTATCCAAAGGTTATGCCATCCACAACATCCATAACCTTCCAAAAACAAATCACATACCTTCTCCCTTCCATCAATTCTACTTTCTCTAACTCATTCTTCTTATAACACTAAACATTCAATTCCTCCTACCACTGCCATCCTGACTTGAAGTCAGCACAAGTCTGTGCAGACCAACTTAAAGGCAACTTTCTGGCTTCCACTAAAACTTCCTCTCTCTCTCTCTTCTACTATTGTATATCCATCTATAAAAAAATGGAGGTAAGAAGAACAGTTTCAAAAATAAAACAAACAATCTAAATGAAGTACTTTGGATCAATGCTCTGAAATATATTTGGATCAAACTTTAGCATCAATTCTCTGCCTTTAGTAAAATGCAAGTCAGATTCAAAAAATCTTTCAAAATAATTTCTTTTATATAGGTTTAATTAAGCATTTTAAACCTCAAAAATTTCCAGGGGAAAAAAAATCAAAATTGTATTCAGAGCAGAAAAGAAAATATATCCGCATAGCTTTTATATGCAGATGAAAGAGTCCAAAACAGTGAGAGGCAAGGCTGCATGAGCAAGTCACACATTTTCCCCTCCTTTCTCAGACTACTTTGTCACTAATATAACATATAGAAGACAGGTCAACAAGCTGCTAATAGAGTTAGTTGTTTAAAAATTTTGGGAGGGCCTTTAGGGGTGGGAACTAATGTAACATATTAATCTGTATTCAACTAGAGGGGATAATATGGGTATAATGTGTTCGTTTTGGTTTTTGTTTTGATGCACTTTTTAAATGTTCTGATTGCTTTGTGTTTTGTGTGTTTTTTTCATTTATGTTTTTTTGGACCTTTATTTAGTCTTGTACTTTGTATTTTAACTTTGTTCTGAATAAAATAAAATAAAAAGTTTCATCTTTGCAACTAAAATAAATTAATTCTAATGCACCTTTTAAAACTTACTTTTAACATACGTACAGTTAGGTCCAGAAATATTGGGACATCGACACAATTCTAGCATCTTTGGCTCTATACACCACCACAATGGAGTTGGAATGAAACAAACACAATGTGCGTTAACTGCAGACTGTCAGCTTTAATTTGAGGGTACGTACATCCAACTCAGGTGAACGGTGTAGGATTTACAGCAGTTTGTATATGTGCCTCCCACTTGTTAAGGGACCAAAAGTAATGGAACAATTGGCTTCTCAGCTGTTCCATGGCCAGGTGTGTGATATTCCCTCATTACCCCGATTACAATGTGCAGATAAAAGGCCCAGAGTTCATTTCAAGTGTGCTATTTGCATTTGGAATCTGTTGCTGTTAACTCTCAAGATGAGATCCAAAGAACTGTCACTATCAGTGAAGCAAGCCATCATTAGGCTGAAGAAACAAAACAAGCCCATCAGAGAGATAGCAAGAACATTCGGCGTGGCCAAAACAACTGTTTGAAACATTCTCAAAAAGAAGGAATGCACCGGTGAGCTCAACAACACCAAAAAACCTGGGAGACCACGGAAAACAAGTGTGGTGGATGACCAAAGAATTCTTTCCCTGGTGAAGAAAACACCCTTCACAACAGTTGGCCAGATCAAGAAGACTCTCCAGGAGGTAGATGTAAGTGTGTTAAAGTCAACAATCAAGAGAAGACTTCACCAGAGTGAATACAGAGGGTTCACCCCAAGATGTAAACCATTGGTGAGCCTCAAAAACAGGAAGGCCAGATTAGAGTTTGCCAAACAACGTCTAACAAAGCCTTCACAGTTCTGGAACAAGATCCTATGGACAGATGAGACCAAGATCAACTTGTACCAGAGTGATGGGAAGAGAAGAGTATGGAGAAGGAAAGGAATTGCTCATGATTCTAAGCATACCACCTCATCAGTGAAGCATGGTGGTGGTAGTGTCATGGCGTGGGCATGTATGGCTGCCAATGGAACTGGTTCTCTTGTATTTATTGATGATGTGACTGCTGACAAAAGCAGCAGGATGAATTCTGAAGTGTTTTGGGCAATATTATCTGCTCACATTCAGCCAAATGCTGCAGAACTCATTGGACAGCGCTTCACAGTGTAGATGGACAATGACCCAAAGCATACTGCAAAAGCAACCAAAGAGTTTTTGAAGGGACAGAAGTGGAATGTTATGCAATGGCCAAGTCAATCACCTGACCTGAATCCCATTGAGAATGCATTTCACTTGCTGAAGACAAAACTGAAGGGAAAATGCCCCAAGAACAAGCAGGAACTGAAGACAGTTGCGATAGAGGCCTGGCAGAGCATCACCAGGGATGAAACCCAGCGTCTGGTGATGTCTATGCGTTCCAGACTTCAGGCTGTGATTGACTGTAAAGGATTTGCAGCCAAGTATTAAGAAGGGAAAGTTTGATTTATGATTATTATTCTGTCCCATTACTTTTGGTCCCTTAACAAGTGGGAGGCACATATGCAAACTGCTGTAAATCCTACACCGTTCACCTGAGTTGGATGTACATACCCTCAAATTAAAGCTGACAGTCTGTAGTTAACGCACATTGTGTTTGTTTCATTCCAACTCCATTGTGGTGGTGTATAGAGCCAAAGATGTTAGAATTGTGTCGATGTCCCAATATTTCTGGACCTGACTGTACTTTCAAATTAAGTTTCAATAATATTTTGTAAACTTTAGGAATTATTTAAGCATGATACAGTATGTAAAAAAGAAAGAAAAAAATCATCCCATTTACATATGTCAAGCTGATAGAAAATCCTTCCTAATTCTAATTAAGTTACTAAATTTAAGTCAATCTCTCCAGTTTGTCCTCATAAAATAAAATCTTTTTCTTTTTCAAAATGTCTATGAAATAAATATAAACTTCTCTTTTTCTTAAGGGGTTTTCCAATATGATTTTAAAAATAAATATGTCAACATTGGCAATTTACATTTACATTTTGAAGTGCAGATCCTAAACTTGTTTTCTTGTGGATTTTAGAGTTACTTGCAGCTGTTCTTCTTTCAATTGCACTGCGGGACTAATTAAACCATCTTCATTGTAGGCATTGTTGGTGTCAGATTTATATTTACAGGTAGTCCTCAACTTACAACAGTTTACTTAGTGACCATTCATAGTTAAAACAGCATTGAAAAGAGTGCCTTATGACCTTTTTTCACACTTACAACCATTGCAGCATCCCATGGTCACGTGATCAAAATTCAGATGCTTGGCAACTGACTAACTGTTATAATTATTGCAGTGTCCCAGGGTCATGTGATCACATTTTGTGATCTTCCCAAAGTGCTTTTTTCAAGAGGCAACTGACTGACGGGTAAGAAATCTGTCTGACCAAGAGCTTACCGAAACAGAAATTAATGTTTTAGCCGAAGGACTGAA
The DNA here is from genome assembly GCA_022577455.1 of Arizona elegans. NCBI lineage: Eukaryota > Metazoa > Chordata > Lepidosauria > Squamata > Colubridae > Arizona > Arizona elegans. The sequence goes on along the minus strand of JAKOOJ010000006.1, from coordinate 48,298,423 downwards.
TTTTGTAGTTACACCAGAACAGCTACCAATTGTAGATCTCCTCACAGTCACACAGTCAGCCATCCTGAACAATAAACCGGCAGGATCAGAAGCAGAACAATTAACGATGAAGGTATCTGCAGCCCTCTTCCAACAAGAGAGTCCAGTTGCCTCTTGAAAAAAGAAGCACCTTTGGGACAACCATGACCTGGATGATGGAGAATCTCCATAGACTTTTGTGATCTTCTGACAAGCAAAGTCAATGGGGAAGCCAAATTCACTTTAACAACTGTGTTACTAACTTAACAACTGCAATGATTCTCTTAACAATTGTGGCAAGAAAGGTTGTAAAATGGGGCAAAAATCACTTAACAAATGTCTCACTTAGCAACAGAAATTTTGGCTCAATTGTGTTCATAAGTTGAGAACTGCCCACATTTATATTTCAAAATTATAATTAAGTCCTTTGTATTGTCAAATACTTATGTAGTAGCATCAGTGGTTTAATAACTTTCTGCACATATCTGGATTACTTAGTTTTCTTTCAAACTCAGTAATTTGTTCCTCTTGTGCCTCTTTCATGAAGTCTTTGGGTCATAGTTTATAAACTAAATTTTTGTTTAAATAATCCTCCAAAATATTTTTTGTAATTGCTGTCAGGCTTAGATGTCTTCTATATTGCTTTATCTTCTTCTGTTCTTTAGCTCTCTTTTGTGGTCAAAGAATAATCAAAGCTTTTTGTAGATCAGTTGGTAACTTCTGGAAAATCAGAATTCATTAAAATGGAAGATTTCAGCCTCCCACAACAAATAATCCAAAAGTGCACATTGTAATTTCCACTGTCCAGTAAAGCTGGCAAATTCATAAAAATATAACTTTTAAAATCCTCTTTCTTCAAAATAAGAAAGAAACACCTCACATTTCCTTATTTTAGCTCACTCATGGCAACCCTTCTCATTGTTCAGCAATAACAATGTCCCAAAAATGGTGCAGATTCTCAAAAAGGACTAACAATCTATGACTGAAAACAGCCTCTTTTAATTTAGTAAAGATAGTAATCAAAGTATTTAAGAAGTGAAAGCCATGACTTATTGTCCATTTGAAAAATATGGGCTGTTTTTTTTTTAAAAATGAAGTGATTGCAGCCCTGCCTTCCAGTTTATAGATGACTCCCTAGCTACTTGCTCTAGAATTTCATTGCAAATTGCTATTGTATGGAGGATCTTTTTTTTAAGGCAGTTTTTTTTTATTGAAAAAGTTTTATTGGTGAAACAAACACAGTTTCCCCGCAACCCTCCCACCCAACCCCCCTCCCCCTCCCTGACTTCCCAGAGCAGAACACAAGGTATTTCTATTAACTTTTAACAATAAACTAAATTGCTTAACCAACCATTAAACTAACACCCCCTAAAAAAAAATTCTTAACCCCCCATAGATAAAATCCTACTTCTTAAACATAATCCTTCTAATATCACTTATATAACGCTTATACAGTTTAAGAAAAAAAATCATTCATAAGCTATTTGATATTTTTTAGTCTGATACTTATTTTGAATTTAATCAATCCATCTTCTCCAGTCCTGTATATACCTTTCTTGTGTGTGATCCTTCAAATATGCTGAAATTTTAGCCATTTCAGCTAAATTAGTTACTTTCAATATCCAGTCATCAATAGTAGGCTAAAAGTCCTTCCAATGTTGTGCTATCAACAATCTTGCTGCTGTTATCAAGTTCAAAATCAGTTTAGTCTCTGCAACTGTACAGTCCGTAGTTATACCCAATAAAAACAACTGCGGAGTAAATTTCAGTCTTTTTTTAAAAATATTCTGCATCACCCACCAAATCTTTATCCAAAATGCTTTGATTTTTTTACAAGTCCACCATATATGATAATAAGTTGCATCATCACAGTCACATCTCCAACATTTAGCTTGCACATTAGGATACATACATGATAATTTTTTTGGATCTAAATACCATCTATAAAACATTTTATAAAAGTTTTCTCTTAAATTTTGTGCTTGTGTAAATTTCACATTTCTAATCCAAATCTTTTCCCAAGTCTCCATCATCATTGGCTCTTGAAAATTTTGCGCCCATTTAATCATGCAATCTTTAACCAATTCCGTCTCAGAATCTATTTCCAATAAAGCATTATACAACCTTTTAATATGCATTTGTTTTTGATCTCTAATTTGTTTTACCAAATTCTCCTCATTTTGCACAAAGCCAGTTTTTTGATCTTCCTTCCATCTAGCTTGAAGTTGACCGTACTGAAACCATGTGTAAATTATACCTTCTTCTCTCAGTGTATCTAAAGATTTCAAATACATTACCCCCCTTTCCATAATAAGAAGCTCTTTATAGTTAATCACCTCCTGTTTTTGTTCTATACTTATATTTTCTATTGCATGTCTAGGATTTGCCCATACAGGTATCTTATAATTTAACTTATATTGATATTTTTTCCAAACCCTCAACAAAGCATTTCTTAATATATGAGCCTTAAATACTTTATCCACTTTTTTGTCATATAACAAATAGGCATGCCATCCATATAATAAATCATAACCTTCTAGATTTAAAATTCTCCCCTCAGTTAAGTTAAACCAATCACTAATTTGTGATAAGACCGCTGCTTCATAATATAATCTTAAATTAGGCATTTTGAGACCCCCCCCTTTCACGTGTATCTTGTATAATTTTCATCTTTATTCTAGGTTTTTTCCCAGCCCAGATAAAGGTATTAACACCTTTCTGCCATTCTCTCAAATTTTCATCTTTCTTAAGCACAGGTATCATTTGGAACAAGAATAAGAATCTAGGTAACACATTCATTTTAATTGCTGCAATTCTTCCCAATAAAGACAACTGTAATTTTTTCCAATTCTCCATATCCTTCTGTACCTTCTGCCAGAGGTCCTCATAGTTATTTTTGTATAATTTTGTATTTGAAGCTGCTATATACACTCCTAAATATTTAACCTTTTTCGCTATTTCAAACCCTGTTATTCTTACTAGTTCATCTCTTTCAAATATAGACATATTTTTAATTATCATCTTTGTCTTATGTGAGTTAACTTTAAATCCTGATACTTTCCCGTATTGATCGATTATATCCAATATATATGGAGCCGACTCTATAGGTTGGGATAAGGTAACAACCAAATCATCTGCAAATGCTCTTAATCTATAATCTTGATGTCTAATTACAATACCCTTCAATTTTTCTGAGTCACGTATCTTATTCAGTAGCACTTCCAAAGTCAAGATAAACAACAATGGGGACAGAGGACACCCCTGCCTTGTTCCTTTCTCAATTCTAAAAACCTCTGTTAAACCTCCATTAACTATTATTTGTGTTGTTTGCTGCTGGTATATCGCTCTAATTGATTGTGTAAAATATTCCCCAAAATGCATTTTCTCTATTATTTTAAACAAAAATTGCTAGTTCAAACGATCAAATGCCTTCTCTGCATCCAAAAATATAAACGCTGCAGGGACTTGGTTATTTTTTTCCAAATATTCCAGCAGGTTTACAATTTGTCTAACATTATATTTCATTTGTCTCCTTTTTATGAACCCTGATTGGTCATTATGAGTTATTTGTTGCATAACTGGCATTAATCTATTAGCTAGTATCTTAGCAAAAATCTTATAATCAGTGTTCAAAAGTGAAATTGGCCTAAAATTCTCAGGTTTAATGGAATTTTGATCCTCCTTTGGAATTAGTGAGACAAAAGCTGTTTTCCAGGAAGGTAGTACTCCTCCTCCTACCTGTATTTTATTAAATAAAATTTTAAGTGGTTCTAGCATTTCAAATTGTAAATGTTTATAATAAGCAGCTGTTAGTCCATCTGTTCCCGGAGCCTTACCTATTTTTAATTGTTTAATTACCCCAACAATTTCCTCGGAAGTTATTGGCTGATTCAATCTTTCTCTCTGTTCCAGCGTTAGTTCGGGAATATCTATCTTTAAATATCTATCAATATCAACATCTTGAATTGAATCTTTAGCATATAGCTTTGTATAGAACTCCCAAAAAGCCTTTTTTATTAAGTTCTGTTGGTAAATCTCCTTACCTCTAAATTCTATCTTTTCTATAACACGTGATTTTCATTTTTTTCTCATCGTGTAAGCCAACCATCTCCCAGGTTTATTGGCATTACAGAATGTATTATGTCTGGCATATTGTATGCTGGTTGCTACTTGCCCAGCCATTAACATATTAAATTGTTCTCTTAAAATATTTATCATATCTTTTGCCTTTTTGTCTCCCGGATTAATTATAAGCAATTGTTCTTTCTTTTTAATTTCCTCCTCTATCTCTTTCCGTCTGTTTTGTTGTTTTAATCTATATTTATTGTTCAGAAAAATTAATGTTCCCCTCATATATGCCTTACTAGCATCCCATACCATTTCCATCGAGGTACCTTTATTCATATTGTTGACAAAAAATTCTTTCATTTGTTTTTTAAGTTCATTCAAGTTATCTTCATATCTAAATAAATTCTCATTTAACCTCCAAGACCTCCTTTCCCCTCTTTCCTGTTCTAGTTCCACCCAAACCGGGCTATGATCAGTTAAAGTTCTTGGACATATCTTCGTCTTCTTCACCCTAGAAAAAAGATCATTTGTGGTTAATATAAAATCAGTCCTAGAAAAAGATTGATGCCTATCTGAAAAAAAAAGTAAAATCACTTTCCAATACGTTCCTTTCTCTCCAAATGTCTCTCAGCTCCATATCCTCCAAAATATCGAAAAAAGATTTAGGCAGCTTAGCCCGCATGGGTATCTTGGAGAGACTTTTTTTTATCTTTCTGGGTATTTATTACCCCATTCCAATCACCCATTAAAAGTAAAGATCTGTAATCCCATTGTAGTATTTTAGTATGTAAAAATTTATAAAATTTGTCTTGCTGTTGATTAGGTGCATATACTCCAATTACAAGCAGCTTCCCGTTCTGTGTTGTTAATTCAATTGCAATATATCTACCTTGAGTGTCAGCCTCAATTAAATAAGCCTCTTTTAACATATATAACTAGGCCGTTTTTCTTCTCTGGTGCTGATGCCACAAAATGTGTACCTAATTTCGAATTTATCAAGTACTTTTGATCTGAGGATTTAATATGTGTTTCTTGCAAACAAATAACATCATTCTGAAATTGCTTCAAGTGCTTTCTTTCTTTTTTGTGGGGAATTTAAACCATTGACATTCCAAGATAAAAATTTATTTGCCATCTCTAGGCCCTCCAAGCTTTGAGAGCATCAGCTGAACCTCCTCTGCCATTTTGGACTTCGGCCTAGCTCCTCCCACTGCTTGTGTTTTTTGGACTTGTTGGGTTGAATCTTGAGGCTGTCGTGCCAGATGCTGTTTATAAGTGGCTCTTGTCAATCGTTGATCTTTTGGCATCTCTATCATCTTTAATGGCTCAAGGGTTGGTGGTGGACCCCCACTCAACAATAAGTCTTCTTCCAAATTAGCTCCTCCAGCTAAAGCTTGAGCATAGATTTGTGCTTGCCCTCCATCTTTCTCCTGTTGTATCATTTCCGATTGCTTTCTAGCACCCCCTGGTGAGGGTGGCCGTCCAGCCTTTAAAACATTGGTGTAAAAATCTTTTGCCTTTCCAACTGTGTTTAAGCAATGTCTTTGCCCAGCATATGTCACTATTATCCCAAATGGGACATCCCATCTGTACTGGAGCTGTTGGTTTCTTAATTCATTCACCAAAAAGCCAAACTGCTTTCTATCTCTTAACATTTTAGGAGGAAGCTCCTTCAAGACCACCAGCTCTTGTCCATCCACTTTAATCTTATTTCTGTAAGAAGCTTGCAGAATGTCATTTCTAATTCTCCTTGTTGTGAAATAGATCACCACATCCCTTGGTAGCTGCTTTTATTTTGCCAGCCAGGAGTTAACCCTATAGATTTTGTCCATTTGAATTGCCACATCTTCTGGCCTTTCTGAAATCAGCTCTGCTAAAGCACTGGAGCAAATATCTTTTAAATTTTCACCACTCTTTTCTTTCAAACCTCTCAGCCTGAGGGCATATTCCATTGATCTGTATTGTAACATGACCATTTCATCATCCACTTTCTCTGTTTGTATCATAACCTCTCCTAATTTAGTTGCTAGCTCCAAGTTAGCTTCATCAACTTCCTGTACTCTCTCCTCAATCTTTAACATATGATTAGCCAGTCCTGAAACTGCAAAAACAATGTCATCTCTTATTGCATCATGTTTTTCCTCCACCACATCTTTAATTTTCTTTAACTCCTCTGAAAATTCTTTCATCATTTTTGCCTGATTGTTCAGGGCACCCATTATAAATTCTTTAAGGTCTTGTGACTGTGTATCAGCCGGAAGTTGTTGTTTTTGAGTCACTACAGGGGAACCTCCTCCCCCTTTAGAAGTTGGTAGCTTTAGTTGTTTAGCAGCCATTTTATTTTAAAATGAGTTTTTTCCTTTTATAGCCACAAAATCTTATAAACAGTCTTACAATGTCTATTTCAGAGTTTTTTCAGAATAAACAATCCTCTCTCCAGTCTGTTCTCAGTCAATTTTCTCTTCAAGCAGAAGATTCTTAACAAGCAATTTCCCTTTAACTTTCACTTTCCCTTCCGCCCATAACAAAGGCTTCCTCTCCAGCCTCCAGCTCAGGAAAGTTCCGTTTGCAACAATGTATTCACGGAGTTAAGCTCTGTTTCTTTTAAAAGGCTTGCACTCTTGCTTCCGCTCTGTCTGCCTTGTTGGAAATCATTAAAACTCACTGTTTGCCAGCAGAATTGGACGCGATGTCTGGCTCTGGCTAGCAGAGGCACCAGCGATCCGGAGCAATGGGAGGGCTGAACTGGGGAGCTGTCACCCTCCGAGTCCCTGGAATTAATCCAGGGACTTTCGGTGAGCTCTACCCACCCCCTCCGACTCTCCTCTCCTTCTTTGCCCGAAGGAGAGTTTTTTCAAACCGCTGGACAGCAGTTTAGCGCTGTCAGGGCGGTTTTTATAGATCGGGTGGCTGGCGGTCAATGGAGACCGTCCTCGATGTCCATGAAGCCACCGGAAGCCCGCTATTGTATGGAGGATCTTGTGGTATCTTGTGGAGTTTCCCTAACTCAGGAGAGTCATATAAACTTCAGAAATTCTGTTCTCTTATATGTAAATTGAAAAAGCTTTGATCCGGAAAGAGCTTTCCAGACTGGTCTACACTGAATCCTCCTCAAAAAGTTAGAGCTCTGTAAATTAAAGTAGGAAGTTATGAAAAACTGAAATAATCTGTCATACCTGTCAACTCAGAATGTGAGAGCTTACTTTCTGGAACTGAATCTTGATCAGCTGCACTGCCCAAACTAAAGAGTGTTAAGAAGCAAAAAATAAAAATATAGGCAAAGTGGTACTCTGAGAAACAGAACTCATTTTCACTTCTATTTCAGATAAGTCCTACTTAACTGTAGTTGCTTTGCAAAATTTCTGAAATGACCTGCAGTTCAATATTAGATTATGATTTTGTTAAAGTTCAGACATAAATAGACATAGAGCCTTGGTGGCGCAGCAGACTAAAGTGCTGTTAAGTAGCACCAGCTGCCTGCAATTCTGCAAGTTCAAATCTCACCAGGCTCAAGGTTGACTCAGCCTTCCATCCTTTCGAGGTAGGTAAAATGAGAACCTGGATTGTGGGGGCAATAAGATGACTTTGTATAAAAAAGAACACTGCTTGGGGGGGGCGAAAGCCCTACTAAGCAGGTATATACAAAAGTATGAAGGCTATTGCTTAACGCATTGTAAGCCGCCCTGAGTCTCCGGAGAAGGGGGGGCATATAAATCGAACCAACAAATAAATAAATAAATAAATAAATAAATAAATAAATAAATGCCTTTAGTTCCAGATTTCTGGTTGAACTTTGCTTTAGATTTTTCTTATAGTAGTATCTTAGATAAAATCTTGTTGAATTCTGTGGGATTTACAAGGGTACAACTTGAGGCACAGATCTACAAAACAATTACATGGGAGTGGCTTTGTTTATTTAGGAAACTTCAGATTATACAGATTGTATGTATTGTTTTTAATAATATTATTTTTAATGTGAATCTGATGCAGGGTGAGATCATCAAATATACATCGCCATCCCAGATAAGGGCAGAGATGTATAAGTATCATTATACCTAGAGCAGGGGTGTCAAACTGGCGGCCCATAGCCTACGCCCACCCCAGCTCTGTGAATGGGAAAAACATCAGTAAACATCACGTGATGGCAGCGTGACACAACGAGTTTGACACCCATGACCTAGAGGAACTGTTTTGGAGCTTGGTGATCATGCAAGGCTCATGGTTACAGAGTTGACTTTCAGTTTGCATTGATGTCTTTAAATGTTGCTTTTCTATTACATTCTGCTAATATAATTGTGTATTGGAACTATGGATTCACAAATATTAGAAATGCATAATTTTCTTCATGAATTGTTTCAGTAATAGCTTCTGATTATATGATTTGAAACAGGAGATTTGATTTGGTTGATACACTTGTTGGAATAAACATGGTTATTTTCATGATAAAAGGAGCATGCAGAAAAATCAGTTTCATGCTTCAAATCTAAAATCAAATATTCTACATCATGTGTTAAAGTTCAGGACAGATCAGTTATGTTGTAAATTTGTAAATAGAATTTGTTTTAAACACTTGCTAATTGAGAATAAGCATAAATAAATGCTCTATGCACCTTTTAGTAAATGTATAATTTGTATATCCCTTTCCCTCAGAAAAGAAAACACTTTGTTTTCTTATGCTTTGCAGTAGTCTTTGTGTGTCTTTCCCTTAGAAATATCATATTTTATGTAGGAAGGCAATGATACCCTGTGGTGTCATAATGCTTTTTACAGTTACTTCACTCTACAAGACTGGAACCTAACTTCAAGGTCTTTAAGAATGAGATTGTTTGACAAGTGTGACGTATGGAGCACGTATAACTTGGAGCACTATAAAGTATTATCATTGACGAAGGATAAAGTTCAGAGTGTGATTATTTTTGGCTCGTCCCACCAGAGTTTAATCATGCTGCCTTGAATGTTGTGAAAATTGATTGTAATAATTACAACCAATTTCAGTCATATTAAGAAGCTGCATAAATTATGTGAGAGGAGTTTGAATGCTACAAATTTTGAATGGTGTTGAAATGAATTCAAAATCAGTCAATTATTACTTCTAAAAATACTTGAGGCACAGCTGTTCCAAAATACTTCCCAAAAAAGCAAATAAAAAAGAGATGTGTGTGAATCATCTGCTTAAATTTATAGCATTCTGTTTTGAAAAGCTTTCCCAAAAAGTATAATGTTCTTAACAGTTAGATACATGGCAGTTAAACAAGCACATACACAACACAGAGGTTTTGTTTTTTAATATGTACAAATGAACTAATTAAATACATGACAAGATATAAGCTTTTAAAGCAGTAACCCACATTTTGACTTGAAGGCTATTTAGATGGGGAAATAAGTGCTTTTTGTTTCTTCTTGTACTGTGTATCAAAGAAAATTAAATGGCTGTGGAATAAAAGAGACCATTGCAATTGATGCTGTTTAACTATAACAGTTTTTCCAACTCAGTATGACATATCATTGACTAATAGTTAGTCATTTGGGTCTGTGGACTCTTTTTAAAAAATCTGGGGGCTGATATTGACAGTCAGTGGTATGTAATAGGGACTAAATATCATGTAATTAGGAAAATGGCTATCATGGTAATTATCAGAGGTGACAGGTGGCTACTTGGTTATAGCTGCTTTTGTCTGTCAGATCACATATGTCTTTACTCTTGTGGACTTGGAAATGTTCTATATTTTCTAGCTTCTGCTCGGAGGCTAGTTAGCAGCTATTCATTCATTAGATAGTAAAGGTTTTCGTTTCGTCTTGCTCTCTCTTCCAGTTCAGCCATATCTTCCTCCGTTCTTTGTATCAGCCATGATTACTGTACAATGGCCTACTTATCCAGTTCAACTATTTATTTATTTATTTATTTATTTATTTATTTATTTATTTTTAAATTTTTATACCGCCCTTCTCCCTGAGGACTCAGGGCGGTGAACAGCCAAGTAAAAACATAAACTACAAACATTAAAATACAATTAAAATATATATATAAATTTGGCCCCATGATTAAAAACAATAACAAACAATTAAAAACATTTTAAAAAGTGTTAGGCCAGCCTGGCTTGCTGGAAAAAGAAGGTTTTAAGGGCACGGTGGAAGGCACCGAGGTCTTGGATTCTCCTTATCTCTGGGGGCAGCTGATTCCAGAGGGTAGGTGCCCCCACAGAGAAGGCCCTCCCCCTGGGGGTCACCAGCCTACATTGTTTGGCTGATGGCACCCCGAGGAGGCCCTCTCTGTGGGAGTGCCCAGGTCGATGAGAAGCCATCGGTAGCAGCAGGCGGTCTCGAAGATAACTAGCTCCTATGCCATGGAGCGCTTTAAAGGTGATAACCAACACCTTGAGGCGCACCCAGAAGACCACTGGGAGCCAGTGCAGCTCACGCAGGAGAGGTGTTGTATGGGAGCGCCATGCGGCTCCCGTGACTACCTGCGCAGCCGCATTCTGGACCAGTTGGAGCCTCTGGGTGCTCTTCAAGGGGAGCCCCATGTAGAGAGCGTTGCAGTAGTCCAGGCGAGAGGTGACGAGGGCATGAGTGACTGTGCACAGGGAATCCCGATCAAGAAAGGGCCGCAACTGGACTTCCAGTTTGCTGTTTGTCCCCGCTGGACGCTCCTTTGGGATCGTCGCACCCACTGCCTGTAAAGAGCTGCCTTTATAGCGGAATGGCGGCTCGAAAAAACTCCGTTTCCATGAGGAAACGGAGATAGAGCAGGCTGGGGTGGGTTGAGTCCTCTGCCTAATCCCAAAAGTTTTTTTTTTACTTTTGGGACACAGCGGAAGAGACTCCCCGTATCCCCAGCCGATGCTCCGGGCTCTGGGAGATCTCTGCTACACGCAGAGCTAGGTGGCAAAAGCAAGCCTGTAAACTTGTTAAACTAATTAAAGAAGACGTGAGCTGGACCGCTGACCCTGAGGCGCAAGTATTTTTTTTTTCTTATTTTAGAAAAGTTACTGAAGTTGTTTAAGAAGTGAAAGGAAAAAAGATTTTTAAAATGGCGATTGCTGAGGCTTGAAGAGAGGCTGAAAAGGGAAAGTCCTTCCGTTTTCTATTACAAAGTAGCGGAATGAATACTTCTGGTCGTAATTGAGGCAAAACCTCACTCTCACTCTTGCTTTTTTTTTCTTTTTTTTTTCCTGGGGATCTGATATTGATCTTGGTTGGAAACAAGCCTTTTTTTTTTCTCTCTTTTCCATTAAATCTTGTCTGTGTGGGAAATGGCATCGGGACTCACACAGCTAGACAAACGGGGGGGGGGAATTTCCCCCATTAATAAATTACACCAACAAGTTGTAACTCTCCAGTGTCAGAAACCTGGTTTTAATATAATAGAATTTCTTCTTGAAGAGATTGTAAGAAGGGATGAGATTGTGAACCAGCAACTCGAAAAATTTAAGCAGGAAATTAAAGAAATTGGTGAATTGGTGAAATCAAAGTTTGACTTTTTGAATCGAAAGATTTTAAATACAGCTAATGGTTTATCAGACTTTCTGATTCGGGTGGATGCAAAGACTAAATTATTAGAGTCTAAAATGAAGGAAACTGAGGAGAATTTGGATGACAAGATTCAAAAAATTAAAAAGGATTTGGTAAACATTCAGGATAATAGCTCAGAAGACAAACCTAAAATGGAGGTTGACCAAAAGACTGGTAATGAAGAAAATGTGCAACAGAGGATTGAAAGAGAAGTTTTAATGATTCAATATAATTTTACAGAATATGCAATTAGACTGAGAGGTCTGCAGGAAAATAATAGAGATGACTTAAGGAAAATATCTTCTGAAATTCTGGCTGGGATTTTAAAGGTTTAACCTGATGAAGTGTTTTGCAGGATTGATAGAATTTATAGAATAAACTCCTGGTTGGCAAAGCAAAGGCAATTGCCTAGAGATGTGGTGATCTATTTTACAGATAAAGAAATTAGGAATAATATTGTGCAGAACTCTTTTAATTCTACTTTGCAATTTCATGGAAGAAAGATGCATCCCGACTAAGATGCTAATGGAGAGGAAGAAATTTGGCTTTCTAGTGATTGAGTTAAAAAAAAGAAATATCCTATTTAGGTGGGATGCCCCAGTTGGTTTAATATTGAGACACCAAGGAGTAAGATATCAACTGAACACTGTTGAAAAAGCGGAAGAATTTTATCAAAAAATTTTAAAAATGAATTTAACATCTTTAGGCACAATACAGGATAAGCAAAAGGAGTTGGAAACAAAAGGAAAATATCAAATTACAGAGGCTGTGGTGGATAAATTCTTTGGACTCCCTGGATACCCCAGCTGGACTGTCTATAAATAAGAGAGCAGTGTCATCCGACTCCAATGTGATGAACCATCAAGTCACAGACAAGTGCGCAAATCAACCAGTTGATATACAAGTGATGGAGAAGAAAGATGAGATGACAAAACTAACCCAACAAGATCAACTCATAAAGCAGAATGAAAATCGATCAGCCAACACACAATTGGTAGGCACGAAACGAGGATGGAAATTCAACCCGCAAAAGAAAAAGAAAAGAAATAGATCTCATAGAAACAGCAGTTTTTAAACCAAGCAACAGTGAAGCCAGGGACTTTAAAAAATGAATGAATATCTGAAAAGATAGTGGAGGCGAACAATTGTTTAATACTATCCTGAGGATTGTGGCAGATCTCTGTAATGCCGTGATTTTGGGATATGAAAAGAGCCTTACCTTGTTGGATTTGAATTATCTACTCTGGATTTCTTTTACTGGTAAATATATTATAATTATTTTGAGTTACAAGGCAAGAGAGTCACGTTGGGGCATGCAGAAGATCTGGATGTTACCCATTAGGATGATGGGAATCAACAATCCTGATGAATACCACAACTATAACTATATGGATATAATTATAATGTCACTCGGGTGGTTGTTTTTACTTTTATATATATACGAGGATATCTACTACTGATGGGGGCAGAAGATGATTGAAGATTTTGAACAAACTGTTGCACCAGCATGTTATTTTACCCTATTATGGGTGATGGATTTAACAATCCAGTGGAAAGACACCAAAGAAGATATTATATGGATTATAAATTTAAAGTTATTGTCTTTTTTCTTTTTACAAAATGGAATGCATATATAGATATGTGTATATCTTAGTAAAGTGGGCAGTGGATTATATTTAGAATTGTATTGCATGATTTTGTAGGAATTGAAGGGTTGAAATAGGTTAGTTTACTGATTGATTAGTCTAAGAAAAAGGATCTTTAAGTCATATATTTAGGGGAGTGGAGGAATTGGATAGAACTGAATAAATGTTAAATTTGGATGTAGGGAGAAGGCCGCTTTAAAATGTTATATTAATATATATAAAAGATTAAATGTTAAATTGTAATAATACACTATAAGTTTAGGGGAGGAGAAAAAGGGCAGATTATCGTAAAAATGGGAGTTATAAGAATAATATGCTAAGGGTCAGTATTCTGACGAGGGAGTAAGGGAAAGGAAAGATATTATGTATGTAATTAGTTATGAAATAGCCTATTGTTGTGAAGAAGTCACAGGGGGGATGGGTGGTGAGGGGGGGTTAGGGAAGAGGGGGGGAAAGGGGGAAAAACTTGTATTTGAAAACTTTTTCAATAAAAAAAAAAAAGAAAGAAAGGGCCGCAACTGGCGAATCAGGCGAACCTGACAGAAGGTCCCCCTGGCTACAGCCATCAGATGTTCCTCCAAGGAGAGCTGCATATCCAGGAGGACTCCCAGATTGCGCGCCCTTTCCGCGGGGGCCAAAGACTCGCCCCCAATAGTCAGTGATGGAGTCAACTGACTATATCGGGATGCCGGGAACCACAGCCACTCAGTCTTGGAAGGGTTGAGCTTGAGCCTGTTCCTCCCCATCCAGATCTGCACAGCCTCCAGGCACTGGGACATCACTTCAAGGGCATCGTTGGGGTGGCCTGGGGTGGAGATGTACAGCTGGGCGTCATCAACGTACTGATGGTACTTCACCCCAAAGCCACGGATGATCTCGCCCAACGGCTTCACATAAATGTTGAACAGAAGGGGTGAGAGGACCAACCCCTGAGGCACTCCACATATAAGAGGCCTCGAGGTCGACCTCTGCCCCCCTGCCAACACGAACTGTGACCGGTCTGAGAGAAAGAAGGAGAACCACCGTAACACGGTGCCCCCCATCCCCAACTCTTCCAACCGGTGCAGCATGATACCATGGTCGATGGTATCAAAAGCCGCTGAGAGGTCTAACAGGGCCAGAACAGAGGAGCAACCCCTGTCCCGAGCCCTCCAGAGATCATCTACCAATGCGACCAATGCCGTTTCCGTGCTGTGCCCGGGCTTGAAACCCGACTGGAACGGATCTAGATAAGACGTTTCCTCCAGGTACTGCGTAAATTGTCGTGCGATCACACTCTCGACAATCTTCGCCACAAAGCGAAGGTTGGAGACAGGACGATAGTTGGCTAATACTGCCTGGTCCAGGGAAGGCTTCTTGAGGAGAGGCCTCACCACCGCCTCTTTCAAGGCCATGGGGAAGTAACCCTCACTCAACGAAGCGTTAATAATTCACTGGAGCCAGCCTCGTGTAACCTCCCGGGAAGCCAGTACTAACCAGGAGGGACACGGGTCCAGTAAACATGTGGCCGCACTAAGTCTCCCCAGAATCCTGTCCACTTCATCAGGGGTCACAGAGTCAAACTCTTCCCAGATAACGTTCTCAAGACTATTCCTCACCACCCTGCCCGAATCTACCCAGTCAGAGTCCAAATCCCCCCGGATCTGAGCGATTTTGTCATACAGATATTGTCCGAAATCCTCGGCCCTGCCTTCCAAGGGGTCCTCCTGCACTCCCGGGTGTGGCAGGGAGCAGGTCACCCTGAACAGGATGGCCGAATGATTCTCTGATGACACAATAAGAGCAGAAAAGTAATTAAACTTTGCCACTTTTATCGCCACTAAGTAGGTCTTAATATGCAACCTTACCAGTGTTCGGTCAGATTAATTCATCACATGCATGCATGCACGCACATAAAGGAGTTTGTGATTAAATATCACCTGAAAACCTACTGAACAATAATAGTTCAGTAAGTAGCTCTCCAGATAGATTTGTGATTTGTAAAATCAGTTATTGACAAGGTTTTAAATAGTTAGACAGATTTTTAAACTAAAATGAAAATGTTATTCAATTCCTATAAATTTCATTTATTGTATAGTAGCTAGATTATCCAAGCATTATATAAATAACAATGTATGTTATTAATATAACAGTACTTTAAATTATTTAAGTAATAATATTTGTTAAGTTTATAGATTAAGTAAATTTTATAAATTATAAATTTTCACACTACTAAAAACTGTAAATGTTACCTTTTCCCTCCTTCCAATTTTGCTGACCTACTCAGTATTCTATGTTCCTGTGAAAAGGTGCAAGAATCCCATGCAAATTACTATTACTGCAGGTAGCCCATTTGCAAAGCAGGTGAAGGTCAAGTATACCTGCCCCTCAAAGAAGCTGACTTGTGAGTTTTATGCTCCAATAATGCAAGGAATATGATAGATGATAGATAGATAGATAGATAGATAGATAGATAGATAGATAGATAGATAGATAGATAGATAGATATGGATGGAGAGGGAGAGAGAGATGGTCAACTTATTCTCCTGAGCATCTGTAGGCAGGACAACTAGGAACAGATGGAAACTAATCAAGGAAAGAAGCAACCTAGAACTAAGGAGAACTTTCCTAATGGTGAGAGCAATCAACTAATGGAATGTCTTGCCTCCAGAAGTTGTGGGTAGAAGACCTCCAAGGTTCCTTCCAACTCTGTTATTAACTGCAGGTAATCCTCAATTTACAATCACAATTGAGCTCAAAATTTCTGTTGCTGAGCAAGACAGTTGTTAAGTGAGTTTTGTCCCATTTCATGACCTTTCCTGCCAATGTTATTAAGTGAATCATTGCATTTGTTAAGTTAGTAACAAGGTTGTTAAGTGAATCTGGCTTCCCCCTTGACTTTGCTTGTCAGAAGGTCGTAAAAGAGCCTTGGTAGTACAGGGGTTTAAGGCACCCTGTTATTAAGCTGGTTATTAAGACCAGCTGCCTGCAATTACTGCAGGGTTCGAATCTCGCCAAGGCTCAAGGTTGACTCAGCCTTCCATCCTTTCTAAGGTAGGTGAAATGAGGACCCAGTTGTGGGGGCAATAAGCTGACTTTGTATAAATATACAAAAGGATGAAGGCTATTGCTGAGCACATTGTAAGCCGCCCTGAGTCTTCGGAGAAGGGCGGCATATAAATCAAATTTAAAAAAAAAAAAAGGGGATTGCATGACCCCAGGACACTGACCATCATAAATACATCCCAGTTTCCAAGTGCCCAAATTTTGATCATGTGACCATGGGGATGCTGAAATGGTCGTAAGTGTGAAAAAGTCATGTCACTTTTTTCAATGCCGTTGTAATTTTGAGACTCGGTTGAAGATTAGTAGTCCTGTGAGCCTTCCTCCAGCTGGATCACTGGAGAAGTCAGACGGCTGTAAGGAGCTCTCCCAAAAGCAAATTAGGTTTTTCTTTTTAACGTTTTAAAGTATTTTTATATTTTTAACTCACTTTTAATCTATTTTTAATCTATACCGGACTCTTACAAAGCACATATAGTGTGGCTACTGTTTGTTTTAGACATATTTTAACAACACTACAACCTGCATTCCTGGCCTAGGCTACTCCTGTGACTCCTCCTTGCAAGGCCTGAAATTTGGATTACCGGACTTGTTGACAAACCTCACTGGAGGCCCCTAACTTCGGAGGGGATTTTGAGCTGTTTGTTTTTGGAACGAGTACAATAAGGAACTGGCTGCAGACACTCCTGGTAGGCCTGCCTTTAATGAAACCTTATCAGCTTTTTAGTCTCCTTCCCCCACATATTTCCCTGTGAAATAATTTAAACAATTTACACATTTCTGAAAATAGATGATAGCAAAGAAGTAGGAGTAAAAGACAAGCCGTTGTTTGGAAAGGAGATTGGTTTTTACCTCTGTGGTGCCTCGGCTGAGACCATCATTAAGGCCTACCTTAACTACGATTGCCGAGGGAGGATAAATTATTGTGATATTTAATCTCGCTGGGAGATACTGGATCAACTATCTACCAGAATGGGAAAGAAAAGTAAGAGGCAGAGAGCTTACTCTCTCTCCCCAAAATCTATGACAGAACTTAATTACTCCAAGCCTCTTAAACAGCTTAAATTGGATGACTTTATGGAGAGGTGTAATCCAGAACCCCAATCTGAACTTCAAGCTTTGCCTCTGTCGAGTGTATCATTGGGAGAGGGAGATACAGAAGGGGAGTTTTCTTCCCGGATTTCAGATTCAAACTCGCCTGCTAGAATGGGTGATTTTTCATGCTCTATCCCCTCTCCTACTTTTCTAGCTGCTTAAAAGAAGTTCCGACATATTCAGACCTCAGAGAGATGGTCAGTACTCAGAGTATGTTAACAGCGCACACAGTAGATTCAATATATGACTTACTGACTGTCAGGGCATCAATTAATCCCATGTTTGGCTCTGGGAAAAATCACCCTGGTTTAGAGGAGATGGATCGTGGCTTATTCCAAGTTGCAATATTCTGATAAAGAAAAACGCGAAGGAAAGTTTCTAATAAAACTCATTTATTTGTTATAAAGAAAATAAAACACCTCACTAACTAAGAAAAGTAATTGTTACATTTTGGCAAGCGAGATCTCCTGCCAGTCCAGCCGGACCTCTGGCAAGAGAACAAAGGAAAAAGATGTGTGAAGCAAGTGAAGGAATGCGGACATGCGTAGTACAGTACTGATAAGGAACTTGGCAAAGCTACAGTAAGTCTATTAGTCCAAAAATAATGAAGCTCAGCTGGGAAATAAAAAAACGCTGTGACATTCCCCTTCTTTGCCAGTTGAGCGAATATCAGTACATCATCAAATAAGGCACATCTTCTCACACAGATACTCATGTTGAGCTGCTGGGAGTGGTTTGTTGAGCATATCAGCAATTTGATCATGTGTAGATACATATTGCATTTTGACAAAACCTTTTTTCACTAAATGTTTTATATTTTGATAACGAATGTCAATGTGTCTGGACCTAGAACCTGTAAAATGTGATTCAGAAATATAAACCACCGATTCATTGTCTTCCATCACGGTGATCGGTCGGATCGGGTGTGTCCAGATATCTGTGACTAAAGCATCAAACCAAGTTAGAGAATTACATGCATCTGAAACACAAGCATATTCAGCTTCAGTAGATGAACAAGAAACAAAATTCTGTTTACGTACTTGCCAATAAACAGGACATCCATTTAAGAACATCATATAACCTGAAGTACTTTTACGTGATTTCTTATCACTTGCCCAATCAGAATCTGCATAACAACATAATTCTGCATAATCAGTATGTGTTGGTTCTAACAATAATTTCAAATGTTTGGTGTATTTTAGGTATCTCAATAATTTCTTAATACATGTCCAATGAAACTGTTTTGCCTTACCTACATGTCGAGATAAGAGATTAACACTAAGTGCAATGTCGGGTCTGGTCCAACTACTAATGTATAACAGTGACCCAATGACTGAACGATAAAGTGTTTGATCCTCGAACTCAGGACTTGCTTCTTGTGTCAAGTTGTGAAAATCTGTTTGCATGGGTGTCTTTGTTGTGTTAGCATCTTTCATGTTGCAATGATGCAAAATTTGTTCAATTTTATCTTCTTGTGAAAGACTAAACCCCTTCTGTGTTTTTTCAATCTGAACACCTAAATAAGTGCTAATGTAACCTAATAATTTCAATGTGAAGTATCTCTGCAAAGCTTTGGCAAAAATTTCACTCATTTGCTTATTTGGACCAATATAAACAATATCATCAACATAAACAAGAACTATCTCATATGCATTGTTAGATCTTTTTGTGAACACGCACTCATCAGTTTCGGACTTAATAAAGCCCATTGAATTTAGTTTGTCAGTAAGACATAAGTACCACATTAAACCAGATTGTTTCAGACCATAAAGACTTTTATTTAGGAACCAGGTATCCCCTTCTTGCTGTCGGAATCCTGGAGGACTTCTCACGTAGATCTCTTCATCTAGGTCTGCATGTAGATAAGCCGTGTCAACATCAAACTGGAAAACTTCTAAACCAAGGATAGTTGCAGTTGCTAAAGCAATTTTTCACTCTCAGTTCTGACTGTCGGTGAGTAAGTATTTGTGTAGTCCTCAGGATAACGTTGAGCGAAACCCTGAGCTACAAGTCTGGCTTTGTACAATGACTCACCATTTGGTTTCTTTTTGATTCTGTAGACCCATCGAGTGCCAATGACCTTTTTGTTTGCTGGAGGTTTTGCAGGTGTAAATACTTTAAGTTTCTTCAGACTGTCCATTTCAACCTGCATTGCTTCATACCATTTGTCTTGCTCTGAATCAGGGAGCTGCTTGATTTGTGTGAAATTATCAGGTGGAAGTGTAACATTGCAAATCAAAGGCAAGGGTGCTTTTGTCAGTTGCCAAGAATATCGTTGTGGAGGGATTCCTTTTGTGGCCCTCTTGGAACGTCTCGGGACAACTGTCCAGTCTTCTTCTGCTTCGTCCTCGTCCTCACTTTCGTCGCTAGCGTCAACATCCACGGCTTGCGAAGACGGAACATTGGGTTGAGAAGAATCAGTGGAATCTTGATCATCAATCTGCGTGGCATCAGCAGTATCATCTCTAGGAAAATAAACTCCAGGATCATTGGAATGAATCCTGGACCAGTCAATATCTTCCTCAAAATTAGCAGATTGGGAAATCACAATTGCATGTTTAGAGTCAATAAATTTGCTCCACTTTGAATTATCATCAATACCCATAAATCTCAGTCTCTTTGCTGTTGGATCTCCTTTTCTTCTTTGAGCTAAGGGAATGTTCACCATAGCATATGAACCAAAAATATGGATGTTTTTAAGATCGGGCTTGTAGCCATACAACATGAAGAAAGGAGTCTGATTTGTTACACTGCTCCAAGTACGGTTTACAATGTAATTTGCATACTTGATAGCTTCACCCCAGTATATCATATCAAGATTGGCGTCTTCTAGGAGACAACACATCATGGTTTGCAGTACCTCTCCATTGTGAGCTGATGTGTCAGGGGCCGACGTCTGATGAATAATTCTATTCTTACGCATCCAGTCCTGGAAACGCTGAGACATGAACTCAGCACCACGATCACTCTGGATTCTGGCGATGCGAACTTGGTGTTGGGTAGAAACAAGGGTTGCAAAGTCTTTAAAGATCTGAAAAGTCTCTGATTTTTCTTTCATAGGATATACATATCCATATCTAGAGTAATTATCAACAATTGTTAGAAAATACTTTCTACCACCAAATGATGGCGGGAATGGACCAACTATGTCAATGTGAACCAAATCAAAAATGCGTGTTGACAGGCATGTAGCGTGTTTGGGAATGGCTGCTGCTTTGGATTTGGCCTTTTTGCAGACAGCACAATCCAGAAACACCTTACACCCCTTTAGATCCAAACCTTTTGCGAACTCCGGCATCTTCCTAAGAACACGGAAACTGGCATGCCCCAATCTTCTATGCCATTTATGGATACACCTGGAATGCAAAGGTTTACCAGTTAGTGAATTCTCAACATTAACATTTTTATGCGGAACCTCAGGCTTGCTCTGAGCAACCTGTTTACCAATTCTATTTTTGTTGGCTTTAGGAGCCTTAGGGGTAGCAACAGGATCTCTCTCTGGAGCATCTCTCTCTGGGCCTGCGCTCTCCCTTTTTGGAGTTTGCATACTTGCCTGTGTTTGTGTTTTAGGCTTTGGCTTTAAGTAATAAACACCACCAATTAATATGGTTTCAGCAACAATATCTCCATCTTTAACTATGTAACTTGCTTTTTCAAGGTGGTGAACTTGGAACTTTAACATTCTAGACAAGTGATACTGACTAAGCAAATTACTGGTTGCTGTTGGTATGTAATAAACATCAGGGATGAATGCATCGAGCTCTTCAACATAAACAGTTCCTTTTCCTTTGACCTGACAAGGATGATTGGAAAAAGAATAAAGTTCACGTAGTTCAGGTTCAGGTTCATGCATCTCTGTGAAAAGTTCCTTTCTGTAGGTAACATGCAATGCTGCACCACTGTCCAAAGTCCACAGGAGTCGTCTGTCATACTCTGGTTGAGGTTGTGGATCATTGGTTAAAGTCAATGTGGCGAGTGGAGTTTGTGGATCACGCCGGGGACCATGACGACCTTGTCTTCCACCTCTGCCTCTGCCTCTGGAATCTGTTCCTCTGGGCTGGTATGTGACGGGAGCTGGAACTCGTTGGGGACAATCCCTGGTGGCATGTCCCACACGGTTGCAGATGTTGCATCTTGGCATCCTTGGAGCGTAGGTCCTTCCTCGGAAGGGGCGCCTAGCTGGAGCTCTTGATGCGGGTGGTCCTCTCAAATGTGGCGTGGCCAACATGAATGCCTCTTCTTCAATTAAAAGTCTACAGACATTGTCCACTGTGCGTTGAGCAATTGGGACTTGGTTAATTTTTGTAACAGCATCTTTCCATTCATAGTTCAAAGAGTTAATAATGATGCTGATCATTTGAATATCTTCAATGTTATGGCCTCTTTCTCTCAATTCTGTTCTGAGACCTTTCAGTTTGGTCAAATGTCCTCCAATTTGTTCACCAGGTTTCAATCTCGAACCGTGGAGTTCAGACATGAGTAAACATGAAGATTCAATTGAGATAGGCCTGTAGCAATTTTCAAATTCAGCCCAAATTTGTCGGGCTGTTGTATTTGGTGGAAAAGTGACCTGCAGTTCAGTATCCATGGACATCAATAATGTTGTGCGAGCCCTTATCTCTAAATCTCGTATTGCAAAATCCCAAGGTTGTGCAGGAGGGTTAAACACCATACAGTGCGTGCCTTCTCTAAGAAGCAATAGTGTAATCTCACTGACCCAGGCTTTGTAATTGTGTCCTGACATTTTTAGTTTTGACTCACCAGTTAGTGGAGAGACAGAAAATGCCTGGTAAGGAGCCTGCACTTGGTATGCTGGCTGTGCTGGCAGAAATGCCTGTGGTATTTGCTGTGCCTGTTGTGGGCCTAAAAATGGTCTTGGTTGTGCCATTGGAGGTGGGCCAGGAGGTGGCCCTATTTGCACTTGTGGCTGGGGCACATTTGCAGGCATGTGTGGCTGCTGTGGCTGATGCACTGGAATCTGCTGTATTCCAGTTGCCATTTGTGCTTGAGCTGCAATATTGGCATGACCTGCTGGAGATGCAGTCATTTGCCTTTGCTTCATAAAGCGTGCCTGTGTTCCATCTAAAAAGGCACCATCACCGCCAGGGGGTGTTAGAGTTTGGGCCTGTGGAAACACTTGTGGCATTTCAGCTTCCTGAAGTAAATTACTTTTGCCAGCAGATGGTGCTGCACCTTTAGCTTCGGGCAGCTTTGCACTTACAAGGAATGATTGCGTGGCAGGTTTATATGTAACTTGATCAGGGAGACTTTCATGTGACGTATGCAGTGCCCTCTGTCTTAATTGGCCTGACACAGAATCCACCA
Source organism: Arizona elegans (assembly GCA_022577455.1). NCBI lineage: Eukaryota > Metazoa > Chordata > Lepidosauria > Squamata > Colubridae > Arizona > Arizona elegans. The sequence goes on along the minus strand of JAKOOJ010000006.1, from coordinate 48,275,717 downwards.
GGGGGAGTGTCTTTGGCTCCGGAGAAGAAGGCAATATGGCGCTTTTTGAAAATCTTAAGTTGTCTCCCTTATCTTGCTCAAACATAGATATAGCCATTTTTGCCTGGGATAGCTGCTGTTCATAGAGTTTTATACGGTCACGATAGGTTTTCATAGCCAGCTCATCTAGGGTATGCTTAGAGCTTCGAGGAGAATAATGAATTGTTTCTCTCTCTGCGTGGGAGTAATTTTGCTCGGCAGTGTGCTTTGGCCTTGCATCGAGCGTTACAAATTCAGAAGGTTCTGGGGAGACAGGTTGAGAGCTGGCATAATCAGAAGAAGACGTCACTGACCTTAGTTCCAGTACGTTATCTTCAAAAGCAGCTTCTGTCTTATCTCCCTCCAGTTCTGTTCCCACAGCTTCTTGTTCCAGGCGTGTGGCTGAAGTAAGGGGCTGGAAATCTGAAAATTTCCTGTCTGCCACCTCTTCGTTGGAAAGATCAATCAAATCATTTACGAAGAGTGGTCTTGGTTTCACTTTGCCTTTTTTCTTCTGTTTCGGCATCTTAGCAATATAATTAGCGTACCTCAGTAGCTAAAAACTAATTGCCTATGCGCTCTTATCAGAAATAACAAAACAAGGAAAAAAGCCATAAATCAACCGTCCGAGTGCTACCAGATGTCAGGGCATCAATTAATCCCATGTTTGGCTCTGGGAAAAATCACCCTGGTTTAGAGGAGATGGATCGTGGCTTATTCCAAGTTGCAATATTCTGATAAAGAAAAACGCGAAGGAAAGTTTCTAATAAAACTCATTTATTTGTTATAAAGAAAATAAAACACCTCACTAACTAAGAAAAGTAATTGTTACATTTTGGCAAGCGAGATCTCCTGCCAGTCCAGCCGGACCTCTGGCAAGAGAACAAAGGAAAAAGATGTGTGAAGCAAGTGAAGGAATGCGGACATGCGTAGTACAGTACTGATAAGGAACTTGGCAAAGCTACAGTAAGTCTATTAGTCCAAAAATAATGAAGCTCAGCTGGGAAATAAAAAAACGCTGTGACACTGACATCGATCAAAAGAGACATCAAGAGGATCTTCCAATTCTTAAATGGCCCTCACTCTGCAGCTAAGGAGGGTGAGATTGCACACCGTCCTGACGCACGGTGAGAGTAGGAGGGTGTAAGACCTCAACCCAAACAACAAAGCATTGCAAGTACTGATGCTAACCTTCATCAAGGAAGAAGGTTGTTAAAGAAACAAATCGGTTTAAGGATAAGGAAAATCCCATGCAATAGAGGACGATGGACTTCAAAGGAAAGGATAACCCTCTCACTTGCACAGCTATTGAAATCTGATCCTTTATTAATAGATCTACTCAGATATGAAAAACTTCCCCAGCATAGCGATTGTGTTCGACTAATACTGCATTTTGACAGCAATACTATACCGAACGCTGTAATGAAAAGAAAAGGATCCCTGCTCAGATTTGAAGTCATTCCTACAAGAGTCTTCTCGAGTGGGCCTATTAAACCACTTTTACAAGGACTTAACCAAACATCAAAAATGGTACCTAGGAACCACTCTGCTACCTCCAGGGTCTTTCCTCCAGAATCCGGAGAAACTATGGAGGCAGGCCAGATCAGGGAGGTCCCACATATGAAGGCAAGCACCGACAAACCAGAGGATGTTATAATCAGCGAATTTGTCTCCTTTTCTCCAAAGGAGCAAAGGTCAATGTTAATTGAATTTGACTTATTAAGATCTTCGCCAGCAGAAGCCTGCAGTTCAACGAGAAGGCTATCCAAGTTGGAAGAACGGGGAAAGCATGTGCAGACAAGGCCTAAAGTCGTTAAGTCCGTCCAGCGGGATAGAAGGGAAGGCAAAAGTCTTTTCAAAGAAACAAAGACCATGAACGTAGCGGCAGAAGTTCACCCTCCCCCAACAGTGCAACTGCCCTCACCTGTCTCATCTTCCTTAAGAATGGAGGAGGCACTTCCACAACAAACAGAGGCCACTTTTGACTCCTTTGGCACTCCAGAGAAGGCGGTGGTAGTAATTCCGGACCCCTCCACCAGAAGGGTGGAGGAAGAGACACAAGGAGTAGTGCCTCGGGGTGACTGACTAGACAACAAATGGCCAACAACTAGGGTATCTTATATCCCTAGCCTTTCCCTCCTGTCCTGGAATATAGCAGGCTGGAAAGGCATTGCAAACCGGATGGATTTTATAAAATTGATTTCAACACATCATTTCATCCTCCTTCAAGAAACCTGGCTGACTACTAATGATCCACAGATCAGCTTACCGGGTTTTGCCACATGGCATAAACCGGCAGGCAAAGTCAATTTAAGAGGGAGGGCAATTGGGGGCTTAACCACATTGGTCAAAAGGGATACGGGATGGAAGGGTGAAGAAATTTCTTTAGATCCTCAATTCCAATATATTCTGCCTATTAGATGTACGTTCAGGGGGATGGACTTAATCTTAATTAATGTATATATCGCTCCATTTTCATTCCACCTTCTAGGAAGGGATTTGTGGGATGAATTAGATTCAGTATTAGCTACCTTAAAGGGACGCTTTCCCCAAGCAAAAATTATATTAGCTGGAGATACTAATGCAAGACTAGGTCCCTCAATGAAGAGCTATGCTAACCGAGGCCTGGTACCAACTGGTTACTTTTATAATGAGTTCACTTGGTCCTCAATGGACAAAAGGACCAATAAATATGCCCAGAGGTTAATTTCCCTGCTGTTTATGAATGATATGCAAGTATTTAGTGGCTCGAGTGATGGGTATATATATATCCCTATACTTTCTTGTCCAACAAAACCTCAACCTCTATCGATTATATCTGCACTTCCTCTAGTTTAGTACACCATTTTTCAGAAGTAAGAGCTATATTTAGAGAGGAAAGTGACCACTTTCCCATCACGGCTCTGGTTTCACTCTCTTCAGAAGTTAGGCCTCATTAAAGAGAGGAAATTGACACCTTAGCAAACGCCTGGGTTTATAACTATAAAAGGTTATATTGGCACAGACTTGATGTCAAATCTGTCACCACTTATTTGGGCTCAGACGAAGCCAGACACTTAGCAAGGGAAATCTCCCAATCTAAGCCCGGAGACAACACCCCAATGCCAGCTTATACAGAGCTAACTTCTACTCTTAGGAACTTAATGATCCAGAACGATAGAAAAGTAGATGGGATCTCTAGAAAGTGGTTTGATGATGATTGCCATAACTTGAGGTCAAATCTAAGAGCCGCAGTTAAGAAAGTTAACCGATCCAGACAGGATGGTGATTATTCAAATATGGTTCAACTCAGGAGAGCATACAAATCCCTCCTGAAAAACAAGAAAAGTAGCTATAACACCAGGATGTGGAAAGAGGTAGAAATGGCAGTGAAATCCCAATTCCCTACGATCTTTTGGCATAAGATAGCCGGTATATTAAAACAACGTTCTCCATTTATGGACACTGATATATCAACAGTAAAATGGGAGAAGCACTATCTTGCTTTATTTGATGGTAACAATACAACAAATGTCTTGCAATTGGATATCCTCCAGCAAGAATTAAGGAAATGTCCGGAATGGACACCAGTTACCCCTACCGAAGTTAAGCATATAATTCAATCCTTAAAGGCCGGGAAGGCCCCTGGAGAGGATTTGTTGCCTCCTGAACTCTTTAGGTCCAACATTGACTTTTGGGTACCGGTGCTGGTAGCACTGTTTACTTATATCGATAAAGTAGGGATAATCCCTGAAGGGTGGAGGTTAGCTATAGTTTTTCCAATTTTTAAGAAAGGTGACAGAGCTGCCCCATCCAACTACCGACCCATCAGTCTTCTTAATATAATTTCAAAAATGTATACGAAACATCTCCTAAATAAAATAGAGGACTGGTGCTTGGATAAGGAAATTCTGGCAAATGAGCAGGCAGGTTTTAGATCAGGTAGGTCTACCATAGACAATTGTTTTGTCCTTTCCCACTTAATTAATAAATACAAGACCCAGGGGAAAAAGCTGTATACCGCCTTTATTGACCTTACTGCTGCTTTTGATTCTATAGATAGGAACCATTTGTGGAGGAAACTACAAGTTATGGGGATGGACCCCAGACTTATTTTGTTGATCAGGATTCTCTATACTAATACGGCAATTAGAGTCAGATATGCAGCAAATGGGGCCTCAACAAACAGCATACCGACAACTAGAGGAGTGAGGCAGGGCTGCCTGCTGGGCCCTCCTCTTTTTAACCTTTATATAAATGATATCCCAGTGCAGCTGGATGATCTTCTGACACACAGCCCCCAAATAGGCTCTAGATTTATTAACGTATTAATGTATGCCGATGACTTAGTGTTGTTTTCTAGAACCCAAATAGGAATGAGGAGACTTCTTGACAAGCTCACACGTTACTGTACTGCAAACCACCTGAACTATAAATGTAGCTAAATCAAAAGTGTTAGTCTTTGGCAATAAGAATAAAAAGCACAATTGGCAGATTAATGACACAAAAATTGAGCAAGTTACCCAATATACTTATCTCGGAATTGTTTTTTCCAGTGCAGGAGGTTGGACTCCGCACCATCAATACCTTTCTCAAAAGGTCAGAGCAGGAGCAAGCCTTGTATCCAAATTAAGTAAACGAATCCAACCAACCTCCGTTTTACCTCTTCTTAAGTCTTTCAGGCTAAACTTGTTCCGATCATGCTCTATGGTGCTGAAATTTGGGGTCTTACAGAGGCCCCCATATTAGAGAGAACTCAAAATAATTTGTTAAGGAGGATGCTTGGGGTAAACAATTCCACTTCAGCTGCAGCCGTCAGAGCTGAATTGGGACATTTCTCATGTACACCTATACAATCACTAGGGTGGTAGCCTACTGGCTAAAAATGACCCAGATGGATGCCAGCAGACTCCCTAAAATATGTCTAGAGGAACAGCAGATTTCAAATCCTCAAAGGTATTCCTGGCTAACCCGGCTGTCAGAAATATTGAACCGATATGGCATAGGGTTCCCGTTGTGTGACACACTGAACCAAGTTAAACAACGGATTAAAGATATACATGGGCAAATGGACATGGCAACCCTTTCAACTAATCATTCCCTTAAACTGCTAATAGCAGTTAAAACAACTTTCACTATGGAAAAGTATTTACATTTAGAAATGCCATCAGTGGAGAGACAGTTATTTGTTAAGTTTAGATTCGAACTTCTAGATACCAACGTTAGATTCGGCCGTTATCGGAAAATCCCGTATGACAAAAGAATATGCATATGTGGGGTAAACGTCGTGGAGGACACGGCACATATAATATTCGAATGTAGTCTCTATCAAGAAGTAAGAAAACAATATCTGTCCCCAATTATAAATAAATTTCCCCACTGGAATATAAGCCAAAAATTAGCATTTCTGTTGAGGGCTGACTCTCCTCCCCTGGTAAGAGCGATCACTCGATACCTTAAAAGAATGACGGCAATATGAGCCAGTTATATATATATATATATATAAAAATTATCGATTGTAAGGAAGATGAGCTCAGTTAGAGAGGAGCTATCCTATTTGGGTTATCTAGTCTTGGCAACTTAGCTATTGAAATTTGATATTGTAAAATTTTAATGTCATCTATCATGTATTTTTAGATTGCTATTTTTGTAACTGTTTTATCTTTTTCCCTTTTTCTTTTCTGTTTTGTTTGAAAAGGCCTTCGGGCTATTCAATAAACTATACTATACTATACTGTACTAATTTTGAACAGTCATTAAATGAGTGGCTGTAGCAGTGGTGGGTTCCTCCCGGTTCCGCCTGGTTCCGCCAAGCCGGTAGCGGTGACGATATGATGTTACCGAACCGGTTCTGCCCCCCCGCCCCCTCTGCCACCCCCACCTGTGTTATTCTTACCTTTTATTTGGCCTCACTCCAATCTATTGCTGCCTCCTGAGTCCCAGCTGATGGCTAGAGGGAAAAAAACTGTTTAAACTCTTGCTGCGGGGCTTCAAAGGGCCGCCCTACAGCTGATCAGTGTTAAAAGAAAACAAATGAGTAGACCAGTGGTTCCCAAAGTGGGCGGTAAGAGGCAAAGAGGGTGGCAGGGGGGTGCTAGAAGAAAAAGGGGGCGACAGGGGTGCTAAGTGGCAAGGAGGGTGGCCCCCACCCTTTGCCCTGTGCCTTGCAGCAGTTACCTCCTTGCAAGCAAACAGCAAGAAAAAACAACTCCTTTCAGCTTCAGCATAGGCTAATTAGCCCGTTGATTAGATCTGCCTCCCGACTCTCAGCTGATTTTCTCTCAGCTGTTTTGCGCAGGGCTCGGCTGCTTGCTGCAAAGAGCTAAATTGCTGGAGCAGATTTTTTTTTTCTCCTTATGCAAATCAAGGTGAACATGAAACTGAAAGTAAAGCAGGGTGTTGGCTGTTACGTTGGAAAATTAGGCAGAGGTAGATTTCTTTTTCCTCACCAAAAAAGGTACGTGCAAACAATAGGAAATTTAGGGCAAAAGAGGAGAGTTCAAGATTTTAAAACACAAAAGAAAAAAAGCTCTATTTAACTAGGGAATTGTAATAATTGAGATATTATTAATTGTATATTGTGTTGAAAGCAGAAATGGTTAAGTTGTGGTTTGGAGGAATATATTGGAGGAATATATGGGGGAAATTATTTGGTTTATTATTATTGGTAAATATAATTAATTGATTTGTAAGAAATTGGATTGCATGGAAATAATTGGAATATTCATGTTCATATTAATTAATATACAAAAAGATAGTTATATAACTAATTGATTTATATTAAAATTTTGAATTTGTATTAAACAACTGTAATATTACATAATTAACCAATGTGAGAATGGATATAAAAATAGATGACATTGGGAAGGGGTATAATATAGAATAGAAGGGAAAAATTGAATTTGATTAAGATTAGAGATGAGGATGAAGGATAATATTTTTTTAAAAAAAATAGATGAGGAATAAATATGGCAAAAAGGAAATATAGAAATTGTAAATTTAATTGAAATGACTAAACATTGTTTAAATTTGTGAACCAGCCAAATACTCTGTTCAAAGAAAATACATTGTATTATTTGTATGTGTGTTTCTAATCATTGCTATTTATTTATATTTGTTCTCTTTTATACTTTAAAGTTTAACAATTCATTCTTTATCTTAATATATTTATATTTGTTTGGGGTTGCCTTTCTTCCCTTTCATCTTTTTTATTGCACAGCAATCTTCCTCCTCAAACTTACCACCTCTCTCTTTTCTTTCCTTCTTACTTTCTCTTCCCCCCATCTTCTTCTCCTCCCTACTTCCTCTTCCTTTCTCCTTCTCCTCCTTTCTTCCTCCCTCTCTTACCCTCACTCCTACTCTAATTTCCCTTCCCTTCCTTCCTCCCCTCTCTCTCCTTCCTTCTTCCATCTCTCTTCTCCTTCCTTCATCCCTCTCTATTGCTGTATTCTTTTATGCATATGGACTACTCAGAGGACTGAAAAAGTTATTTTTGTCTGGTCCTCGCACTTTTGACCAGTCCTCGAACTTACGACTGTCCTCACATTTTACGTTTTTTGCCCTATCTTGTCACCATGGTGAAGAGAAGCAGTTGTGAAATGAGTGACATGGTTGTTAAGAATGCTGCATGGGCATAAATGTGAGGATGGTCATAAGTGTGAGGACCAGTCAAAAGTGCAAGGACCTGTCAGAAATGACTTTTTTCAGCCCTCTGAGTAGTCCCTATACACATAGCCACGCCCACCCAGTCACATGACCTCCAAGCCACTCCCACAAAATAAGCCACGCCCACAGAACCAGTAGTAAAAAAATTTAGAACCCACCCCTGGGCTGTAGGTTGAGAATTACATGTATGTGTGCAAAATCTACCCCCACCTTTTTTTTATCCCTGATCATTTGAGACCATGAATACTGCTGGCCTGCTGGATTGAAAACTTTAATTGAATGCTTGGAAACTTTTTTTCAGCATCACTATAAGATTGAATTTGTCACTTCTTCTGAGCATGTAAAAAGCCAAGATGGCTTGTCTTCAATACCCAAAAAAGATGAATTACTAAGGGATACTTGGCACTATTAGTCCTGAACGACAAAGCTGGGTCCATATGAAGCTAGTGAGCCAGCCTGCAAGATCAAGGCCTGCACTGGATAATAATATACTGGATACTGCTGGCCAATCGATAGTAACTGGGATGTAAAACTCAGGTGGGAGTTCATCTGAGAAACACTAAAATGCCCATAGTCTACTAGGCTGTTCCATTCCATAGAAAGAGGGCCTGTTGATTTCTGGTGGGGGAGAACATGTTCCCAGCAGGAATCTCTATATTTACAGCAAACTGTCTTTGGAAAGGGAGATACAAATGGTATACTGTTCCTCTGAAGCTGCTTGGAGTAACTAAGTTATCTCCATTGGCAGTTGTTTTCTGCTGCAAACAGCAAAAACCTTTTTCTCTTTGTTGCCCTGAACTGCTTATAGCCAGTTAACCAGTACTCCCCATTTATTTATTTATTTATTTATTTATTTATTTATTTATTTATTTATTTATTTAACTTTTATACCTCCCCCTCTCCCGAAGGACTCGGGGCGGTGAACAGACAAAATTAAAAACACACAATACAAATATTAAAATACATTAAAACAAAATTAAATTATCTTTGGCTTCTCCAATTTAAAACCCCTTGCCCGTAAAATTCCCCAATTAAAAGATTTTTAACCCAGCCCGGCTTGCTGAAATAAAAAAGTCTTCAGGGCCCGGCGGAAGGTCCGGAGGTCCAGGATTAGTCGTATCCCTGGGGGTAGTTCATTCCAGAGGGCGGGTGCCCCCACAGAGAAGGCTCTTCCCCGGGGGGTCGCCAGCCGACATTGCCTGACAGACGGCACCCTGAGGAGGCCCTCTCTGTGGGAGCGTGTTGGCCGGTGGGAGGTTATCGGAGGCAGAAGGTGGACTCGTAAATAACCAGGTCCTAAGCCATGGAGCGCTTTGAAGATGAGAACCAACACCTTGAAGCGCACTCGCAAGACCACTGGAAGGCAATGCAGCTCGCGCAGGAGAGGTGTCACGTGGGAGCACCATGTCGCCCCCATAAGTACCCGCACGGCTGCATTCTGCACAAGTTGGAGCCTCCGAATGCTCCTCAAGGGGAGCCTCATGTAGAGAGTGTTGCAGTAGTCGAGGCAGGAAGTGACGAGGGCATGAGTGACTGTGTGTAAGGAGTCCCAATCCAGAAAGGGGCGCAACTGGCGTATCAGGCGAACCTGATAGAAAGCCCCCCTGGCCACGGCCGTCATATGCTCTTCTAAAGACAGCCGTGCGTCCAGGAGGACACCCCAGTTACACGCCCTCTCCGTGAGGGCCAATGTCTTGCCCCCAATAGTCAGCGATGGCACCAGCTGACTATATCGGGACGCCGGCAGCCACAGCCACTCATTCTTGGAGGGATTGAGTCGGAGCCTGTTCCTCCCTATCCAGACCCACACGGCCTCCAGGCACCGGGACATCACTTCAAGGGCATCGTTGGGGTGGTCTGGGGTGGAGATGTACAGCTGGGTATCATCAGCGTACAGATGGCACTGCACCCCAAAACCACGGATGATCTCGCCCAGCGGCTTCACATAAATGTTGAACAGGAGAGGCGAGAGGACCGACCCTTGTGGCACCCCACAAACCAAGTGCTTTGAGGTTGACCTCTGCCCTCCAGCCAACACAGACTGCGACCAGTCGGAGAGATAGGAGGAGAACCACCGTAAAACAGTGCCTCCCACTCCCAACCCTTCCAACCGGCGCAGCATGATACCATGGTCTATGGTATCAAAAGCCGCTGAGAGATCTAATAGGACCAGAACAGAGGAGCAACCTCTGTCCCGAGCCCTCCAGCGATCATCAACCAACGCGACCAATGCTGTTTCCGTGCTGTACCCGGGCCTGAAGCCGGACTGGAACGGATCTAGATAGACGGTTTCATCCAGGTACTGCGGGAGCTGTCGCGCAACCACACTCTCAACAACCTTCACCAAGCTACGTCTCAAGCTACGTCTCAAAGAGGTGTGGGAAGCCCACCCCACCCCCCGAAGAATGAAATATTTTGGGAAATATTATATAGGGTTTGCCAGGTGTCCACTATTTGAGTGGACAGTCCACTTTTTTCACATTATGTTCACTATTTTTTTTCACAAAATAGTGGACATTTTTTTTATTCAAAAGCTTTATGATGAAATGGTACGTAATCTAAAGCTGTACAGTCTAAGAGAATAAGGATAGGAGAATCGCGTTTTGTCTTTTTTTTCATAAGTTAGAATGAGACAAAGATCGAATGCTCATTGCAATAATCACATTTGACACAACAGCGCAAAAAATGCATTAAAGCAGTTATCTTTTGATATCGAAAAAGTAGTGCTGAAGGTTTTTGCCGAATTTTCGAATTCTGCGAAGAGAAGAGTTGAAATCATTTTTTGAGTTTTGCGAGTCAGAATTCCATGAAGTTTTGCGCCATGTTCCAACACGTTGGTTAAGTTTGTTTAAAGCGGTCAAAAGACTTCTTTTAAACTGGATACCTCTAAAATCGTATTTTATTTCTTTTGGATCTGATGAGTGACATAAGGTTATCTGGAACCTTATTTCGGATCAGGAAAATGAACTCGCAAAGGACGATGAACCAACAATTTCAGAATTTATATTTCACGCACTTCTTCATGTCAATAATGCAAGACACCCTACTGAAGATGGAAAGCAAGAAAATTCTTGCATGTGATCTTCACATTATCATGTGTAAACTGCGTGATTCTTTGCAAAAAAAATACGATGAGCAGTTTTTTGGAATGAAAGTTTTATTTGCCTTACGTAAAAAACATTTGCCCGAGAATGCCGTGCAAAAGTTCAAGAAAGAAGCCATCAACATGTATCAAAGAGCCATTGTGTACCTAGAAAAGTGGTATAATTTCACCGATTCAGTATATGAGACGCTAAGTTGTTTCAATCTAATTGATCGCAATAATCCTCCAACTTTAGAAGAAATTACGAACATCTGGTTATTATCACCATGGCGAGAAGAACTTCCACCCAACACTCTCTTCGATGAAATTTCTGCCTTAGAAGAAGTTTATGTTCATCTGCAGGGCGATTCATCCCTTGATAAGTGGACATACTTTTTCAAGAAAGAGCCAGCTCCAAGTTTACTGAAACTGTTCCAGTATTGTGCATCAATTCCGGTATCAAATGCAAACGTTGAACGAATTTTCAGTGTCATGGGAAATTTGTGGACTGACGAACATAACCGACTGCTTGTACCATCAGTTCGAAGTGAACTTTGTATATTTTTTAATATTTCTCAACGTTGTACTGAAATTAAAGAATTATTCCTTAAACACAAAGAATTAATCAAAGCTGCATAGTCAAATAAAAAATACACACGACAGCAAAGTAAAATGTAATTTAATATTATTGTAATATAATGTATTACAATGTATTAATGTAATTTTACATATTATTATAATATATTTGATGTTTTGAATTTTAAGTAAAGTTTTGAAGTGATTATTTTAATACGTGTTAAAATGTTTGTAAGAAATTATATAATTTAATTGTAATTTTTTTTTATTTTTTTACTACTTGACACACACACACACACCCCTGCTTGTCCGCTATTTTTTGGAAGCAGACCTGGCAACCCTAAATATTAAAAAGGAAGGATATTATATTTCCCTAAAGGAGAAATGGGAAAACATGCTCTTAAAGACAGAAAGCAGACCCAATCCTTCTTAATAGCCCACAGCAGATGCCAGCATTTAAGGAGTTAAAGAGCTTATTGAAAGAGGAAACCAACTATCTGAATAGCTCTATTCATAAGCAAAGCAAATACTGCAGGCAGAAATCCATTCAAGACAGGATATTTCGAAACTCCTTGCAGCAAAGTTTGACAGCTAACAAAGGCAGAATGGTAGGATTAGAAAGCAGCCCCTCACCCAAGATCCAACACAGGATGAAAGCCATTAGCCACAATAGGAATTGCCCAATACCCTTTGGGAACACATGTCCCGTCATTGCACCACCCAGAACAGTTCAAACTTCAAAGTCACAGAAACCTATAAAGATCCATCCACTCAACCATTTGTTCAGCTGACCCAGAACTGCTGTTGGTTCTGTTCATAATTAAACTTTCTTTCCAATCAACCATGTTGTTTCCAGCGTCTTTTTCCCAGCTTGGAACTGAACCAGATGGATTTTCCTTCCAACAGAGGTTAAGGAGAAAATATGCATGTCCAGCAGCATTCTTAGTCACCAGGCTTGTGCATGTATATGTTGATTTCAACAAGCAGTTTCACTCTGCCTGGAACAAGATAGCCTGTCTGGATACAACAAGAACGAGTTGTCAAAGCAATATAACTTTCTGTGGGCATGTCCTACAAATATTCATTGTTTTGCAAACTTTTTCATTATCTCTCATGAACCACATCCACAGATATTAATTTAATACAGAGATCAACTTCTGTATTAACTCTTTATTTAAGCAACTTATTCACTAGGATGTCTACTTTCTTAAATAGAAAAAAACAGTTGGCACAGTTTTACTGTATGTACAGTAGATATTGTAATGCTGTGTTCTAGAACTGAAATATGTCTGTGTTAAGCATCACAGGCCCTTTTCAGTTAGATCATTTTAATCCAATAATTACCACAAAAATAAAAGCTTGGTCTTTTTAAAATATTATAAAAATATTGTTAATGAAGTAAAAATATTTGGAGTTTTATTTTGTAAAGAACCAGCTCCTATAAAAAGCATGCAAAGTGCATAGGCCAAAATGCCCATTATTAATTGTCTTATAACATTGGGCTGGTTTTGGTCCAGTAATAGTCAGTTTATTCCTGTGGCCTTAAAGCTTTTTGAGAAGAGTAGTACAATTCTTATGAATATGAAGCTCAACTGGGGTCCAACAGTAACTGTGAAATGAATCAATGAATAGAATAGAATAACAGAGTTGGAAGGGACCTTCATGCTTAGGCAGGAAACCCTACACCACTTCAGACAAATGGTTATCCAACATCTTATTAAAAACTTCCAGTGTTTTTAAGAACATCAAATTATTTTATAATTTATAAAATTAAAATTTATAAATAATTTATAGTAGAGAATCAAATTATTTCCTTCTCTACCTTTATTTATTGCATCCATAGTTGTGTCAAGAGCACTTTCTTCTTCATCAGAATTGGCTGGTTCATTATAGTTTTTCTGTTGATGGATTGGTAGAAATGTTTGTAATATCTGATTGGATATTCTTCCTGTAGTCTGTAATTTCAGCTTTGTATCTGCAGTTTTTATTGGCGATGGCTGTTATTTTCTGCTTTCTTATTTCCAGTGTATTCTTGATTTTCCTTATCTCTGTGACAATTCTTGATCAGCATTCCTTGGTCGGCTTGTTCTTCAGCTTTTTTTCCTTTCATCTATTACAGCTTACTTGCATCTGATCTTACCGCACTTATCTTATTTTCTAAACTGATTTTCCATTTTGATCATGCACCATTTGGCTTTTTTGTTGTTTGTTGATTTTGTATCCAAGATAATCAGTTATAACTACAGCTGTGCTGTATATCAGATAGTTTGTTTCTTGCAGCAAAGTGGCACTTTTTGTTAGTTTTGATATTATTTGATATTACATTTGATATTATTGTATTAGCATATTTTAATACTTCTGCTATTACTTCTGCTGCTGTTGTGGAAAAATTGAGACTGAACAACATTCCTAGGTCAGCCAGAGTCAGTTTATTGTGCAAGGTTCAGAGCCAGATTTGTATCTGAAGCTTTGAGCCAGGAAAGAACTGTGATATCTCTGTTTTTATACATTTTAAAGACAAAGGATTCAGTGAGATCATGCATTTTCCATATATGGTTAACATGAGATCATACATCCGATTTTCCCTATATGGTTACATACATTTGATAATATGTTCATCTAATTACTAAACCATTAGTAAACCATTAATTTTTAGTTTATAGGATTATTTTAGCTTAGACAACCTTTCTTAAGTGCTGTGGTTGCTAATGGGAAATTTACTACTGCCCTTGGGTAAATTTATTGGATTAAGTAACTCTTTGTAACATATATATCCTTGTGTCATTCACAGTGAGGTCACTCAGGTGTTTTCCATATGGCTGTCCTTCCGTGACATCTAGGTTTCATCAGAAGATATATTACCACTTAATGGTGTTTAGCTGCTTTTAATGTAATCTCCAAGCAAGCACTTTTCTCTCTTATTATAATGTGAATAGAGAGGGTACTTTAGAGTTCATGTAGCTTTATAATAATATGAATAGAGAGGGTCCTTTAGAGCTCATGTATCTGACTCTGTATGATTCCTTTCTTTTATCCACATTACTGCTTTTTTAACAAAGTTCAGTGCAGCCAAACTTATTCAGTTTTGTGTTGTTCTAGTTGCTCAATTATTCTTTGTCTCTTTGTTGTCTTATTTTTCAGTTAGAGGACTTTGTTCTTTCTGAGATGAAAATTAAAAAATTGTCACTTAGCAGTGGAATTGCCAGTTCCAATTATGGTTATTAAGTGAAAATTATCTGTACACATTTACTTGTGAATGACCATTGCATAGAACAATATACATCTGGATAAAACTGTAGTCTTCCAACATTCCCATGCTGTAAAGAGAAGCTATCTGATGTGATTGACATCATGAAAGCTTTTCAAATTAAGAAATATGGGCTGACAGCGAAGAAGGAAGAAAGGGAAAAAAGGGATTCATCTTGTAAGGTCCCAGAATGTACTTGAATCACCAGAATGCCAAAGAGAGAGACCCAAGAAGTGGCTTGGAAAAAATAACAGCTTTTATTTGTACAAAGAAGAGCTGGGTAGACCATTCCACAACATACAGACAAAGAGCATGCAGTGAAAGGCCACACCTTGGGGGAAGATATTGAGTCTTTTTATACCTTCAGAGACATCAGCTTAGTACCCAATTCTGGCTCCCTGGCCCATGCCTTCCTTGTAGCCCTGCATTGACCATGCAGCAAGGAACAGGGGGGCTGAGTGCTTAGCAACACAGGTATTTGTCCAATGTAACCCTGCCAGACTATGACATACCCCACACCAGGCACTGAGTTGTACACACACACACACACACACACACACACACACACACACACACACACAAAGTTAACAGGAGGTAGATCACTGGCAGATGCAAATGGCAGAGGCAATTCTAATTCTTACACAGGAGCAAAGCAATTCTTACAGAAGTGAAATAGCAAATTATTATTATGTCCCAGTAATTCTACCTATTCTACTATTATTATGTCCCTTCAATCCTAAGAATCTTGAGAGTATATCTCAAAGTCCCCATTATTTCAAATCCTTAATATTTTAAGTTCACAATATCTTTGAACACACTGTTAATATTAGTACTTCAGTTAAATTGTCTAGTCTTTTAAATTACTATCTACTAACCTAAACTTATTGGGGTTGTGGTGTTTTCCCATTATATTAATATATTTTCTCATTATCCATCATCTCTTAGTCTTTCTAAAATTCCATCATTTATAGATTTTTTTGGTCAGTCTTTTATCTCTCTCTCTTGGAATCTCTTTTTAATTTTTTTGTGTCTACTAAGCTTTCCCTTCTGGGTGCCTTTTGCCTCTTTCTTCTGCATTTTTTGAACACCCACCCACAAAACTTCCTTTTGTTTTTGTTTTTTAAAGGGGGTTTTCTCTCTTCTCTCTGTACCAGTAGTGAAATCCTGCCAGTTCTGTCTGGCTCACGCGAACCAGTAGCAGCAGCATGTGGTTCGGTGAACCAGTAGCAGCGGCATGTGGTTTGGTGAAGTGGTAGCAGTGGCAGCACGAGGCTCTGTCCACCTGCCTGGACGTCGTTACTTCCTGGTTTTAACCAGGAAGTAACCCATTTTTTACCCTCTGTGCATGCATAGAAGGTTTTGCGCCTGTGCAAAGGGTCAAAAATTGGACCTGATGATGGGATGCACACGCACTTCCGATTTTACCCCTGCTCTGTACCCTTATAAATTGTGATGTTATGTATTTGTCTTATTAATCTCTTCTCTTTATTCCTAACTTCTTGCTTCTTATTTTTATTCCCCCCTTCCCCTGCTCTTTCTAGTTTCTCATCTACTTCTTGAATATCGTGTTCATCTTTTTCCCCCAATTGTTGAATAGTTTCTACATTCATTTCTGTATCTTTAAACCATTCCTTTGTCTCTTTGTCATTTCTTAAGAATTCACACAGACTTTTTAACATGCACAATATTTCTTCATATATCTCTAGATCCATTTTATAGTGATTTGATACAGCTTGTAAAAAGTATATTTCTGTTATTCCAGTATCTCAATATTTAAGAAACTTCTATTTAATCAAGTTATATCAATCCTATAGTTATACCTCCAAAGCCCCACATTTTATTTCATAATAATTTACAGCCTTATAGTTCCCCAATTGTCTAAATTTTAAAGTCTTATTTCTTTCGGCGGCCGGATGGGGTAGGGGTGTGTGAGGGCGATGGCGGCATGCAAGAGCGCTGCTGGACGCCCCCCCTTCCCGAAAAAAGCTTGGGACTGCCAGCAGCGGCGGTGACGTTGGGCGCGGCGACTGCGGTGGCGGCAGTGAAATGGCAGCTGCTGGGGTGACGCCGAGGGGAGTGGCACGACCCTGGTGGAACTTTTCAAACTTAGACCTTTTCCAACTGGTCTATTGCCAGCTGTAGAAGGGGGAGTCCTGGCGGACTGATTTGGAGCTACCTGATTGGTAACTCTCCTGAAGACCTTCTGAAGACCTTGGGACTTGGGGCGGGGGATTAGAAGATCTTGTGGAGACTGGAGGGGTTGGGAAGAGCTAAGCTATGATTGGCCTATTGCCCCAGTCCATTTCCCCCTCCCCCCTTTCCCCTTTTCCCACCGCAGCCCGGTTGTGGGCGTTGGTTGGGATCATTATCATCCGGACTGGATCCTTTCCGCATCTGGACTCATTACCCCTTAAAATAACTACAGCTGACCCCCGCCTCCGGCTATACCATCAGTACTATTCTCATCTATACTACCTTGCTGTTAGGAGATGTTTAAACCTGGGCATGGGCACTGAGGGAGTCACTTTGTTGCAGCTGTCACCGAAGAAGATCTGCTGTTACCAGCTGCCGTGAGAGGGTGGCTTGGTCACTGCTCTCCTGGGGCAGCGGCCTGAGACTCCTCTCCACTGTAGTGAGAGGACAGTGGAGTCCGGTTGACCTGTGCCGGAATGGTGAACTTTCTCTTCTGGACCCTTTTTAATCAGCACCATTGAATCCTTGGACTCGTTCATCTTCCCCAGAGAGACTATAGGATGTATTCACCGGCTGAGCTCTTCGCGCTGCGAGACTCCCCCCTCTCGCGGGCCTGGCCCTCCATGTTATTGAGGGCCTATCTTGATGACGGATTTTGGAATCCCGAGAGATGTCATGCAGCAAAGAGGGGGTTGAGGGGTTTTTTATTTAAATTTTTTAATGAAAATTTTAAGGGGACCCAGGAGGAAGGGAGGAGGTTGTAAAAGTGGACCAGATAGCTACTGAGCGGGGCGATAGGTTGATTGGTTGCAGCAGAGGGGTCGGGAAAGGAAATTTATCCGGGGAACAGGGGGGCAACAGGAAGGGCAATGAAATTGAAATAATGAGTGGGAGGGGCAGGTATGACGGGCGCAGGGGCCATATCATATGTCGGGGGTGTGCACACGCTGTTTACGAGCAATTGCGCACTCCGGCCCCCAATGTGCGACTCGTGGCCTGGGTTGTGCAGAGTCTCAGGCCCAGGTCCGCGGCTGATGTTGTGTAATGCCAGGTCGGTTGTTAATAAAGCCCCCCTCATTTGTGATCTTATTTTGGAGGGGCGTGCGGACCTGGCAGGTATTACGGAGACCTGGTTGGGCCAAGAGGGGGGGTCCCCCTCGTCGAAATGTGCCCACCAGGTTTCCGTGCATTTCATCAGCTAAGGGCCCAGGGGAGGGTGGGAGATTGGCGGTGATTATTAAGGAAAGTCTTTGTCCGAGGAAGACCACTGTTCCTCAGATAGCCGGATGTGAGTCCCTTTTTGTGAAGTGGGGCCGTGGGGTGCAGATGGGTTTGCTGACTACATACCTGGCTCCCTGCCATGTGGCAGCGACCCTGCCTGAGCTACTTGACATCATTGCCGGGGTGGCGGTTGATACCCCCAGACTTATTGTCATGGAGGATTTCAACCTTCCATCCACGGGTGAGGCGTCAGAGGTGGCTCGGGAGTTCATGGCTACCATGACAGCCATGGACCTGACCCAGTTAGTTTAAGGCCCCACTCACATAGGGGGACACACTCTGGACTTGATTTTTGTCTCTGGTCAGTGGTTGAATGATCTTGGTAGAGGGAACCTAGATATTAAACCCTTGTCATGGACAGATCATTCGCTCCTTCACTTGGACTTTCCTACCACTTCCCCCCGCTGCAGGGAGACGGAACCGACCAGATGGTTCCGTCCCAGGCGCCTGATGGATCCCGAAAGGTTCCTGACGGAGCTTGGGCCATTTTCTGAGACTCTGACACACGACTCGACTGAAGAGCTGGTGGCCGCCTGGGAGAGTGCGGCCACCAGAGCTTTGGATCGCGTCGTGCCTTTGCGGCCTCTGACCCAATGCCGATCTCAATTGGCTCCTTGGTTCTCTGAGGAGCTGAGAGAGATGAAGCATCGGAAAAGACGCCTAGAGAGCATTTGGAGGACTAGTCAATCTGATTCCAACCGGACACAGGTGAGGTCTTATATCAAGACCTACCTAGTGGCGATAAAAGCGGCGAAATCTAACCATTTTTCCGCTCTTATCACATCTGCAGAGAACCGCCCAGCCACCCTGTTTAGGGTGACCCACTCCCTTCTTCGGGGGGGGGGGAGTGCGGGAAGATCCCTTGCAGGGTTGTGCTGAGGATTTTGTGCAATTCCTGCATGATAAAGTCGCTCGGATTTGGGATGGCTTGGACTCCAATTGGATGAGTCCAGGGGAGGAGACGAGGGCAGGACTTGAGAATATTATCTGGGAGGAGTTTGATCCTGTGGCTCCCGAGGATGTGGACAGGGTTCTGGGTAAGATTAGTGCCGCCACGTGTTTATTGGACCCGTGTCCCTCCTGGTTGGTACTGGCCTCCCGGGAGGTTACACGAGGCTGGCTCCAGGGGATTATAACTGCTTCTCTGAGTGAGGGTGCCTTTCCTGCTGCCTTGAAAGAGGCGGTAGTGAGGTCCCTCCTCAAGAAGCCTTCCCTGGACCCGGCTGAATTAGCCAACTACCGTCCGGACTCCAACCTTTGTTTTGTGGCGAAGGTTGTTGAGAGTGTGGTGGCACGACAACTTCCCCGACACCTGGATGAAGCTATCTATCTGGACCCGTGCCAGTCGGGCTTCAGGCAGGGGTACAGCACAAAAACGGCATTGGTTGCGTTGGTGGATGATCTCTGGAGGGCTCGGGACAGGGGTTGCTCCTCTGTCCTAGTCCTATTAGATCTCTCAGCGGCTTTTGATACCATCGACCATGGTATCATGCTGCAGCGGTTGAGGGGGTTAGGAATAGGGGGCACCGTTTTACGGTGGTTCTCCTCCTTCCTCTCTGACCGCTCGCAGTTTGTGTTGGCAGGGGGGCAGAGGTCGACCTCGAGGCACCTCGCATGGGGAGTGCCGCAAGGGTCGGTCCTATTGCCCCTTCTGTTCAACATTTATATATATATATAAATTTCTATACCGCCCTTCTCCAATATAGGACTCAGGGCGGTGAACAGCCAAAGTAAATTTATGTGAAGCCGCTGGGTGAGATCATCCGTGGTTTTGGGGTGAAGTGTCATCTGTACGCTGATGATACTCAGCTGTACATCTCCACTCCAGACCACCCCAACGATGCCCTTGATGTGATGTCTCACTGCCTGGAGGCCGTGCGGGTCTGGATGGGGAGGAACAGGCTCAAACCCAACCCCTCCAAGACCGAGTGGCTGTGGCTGCCGGCGTCCCGATATAGTCAGCAGGTGCCATCGCTGACTATTGGAGGTGAATTTTTGCCCCCCACAGAGAGGGCTCGCAATCTGGGTGTCCTCCTGGATGCACGGCTGTCTTTAGAAGAGCATATGACGGCCGTGGCCAGGGGGGCCTTTTATCAGGTTCGCCAGTTGCAGCTCTTTCTGGACCGGGACGCCTTGCGCACGGTCACTCTTGCTCTTGTCACTTCCTGGCTGGACTATTATAATGCTCTCTACATGGGGCTCCCCTTGAAGAGCACTCGGAGGCTCCAACTGGTCCAGTATGCGGCCACATGGGTGGTTATGGGTGCAACTCATTGTGTCCATGTGACACCCCTCCTGCGCGAGCTGCACTGGCTCCCAGTGGTCTTCCGGGTGCGATTCAAGGTGCTGGTTACCACCTTTAAAGCGCTCCATGGCATAGGACCAGGGTACCTTCGAGACCGACTTCTGCCACCAATAGCCTCCCACTGGCCAGTTCACTCCCACAGAGAGGGTCTCCTCAGGGTGCCATCGGCCAAGTTATGTCGGCTGGCGACACCCAGGGGGAGGACTTTCTCTGTGGGAGCCCCAGCCCTGTGGAATGAACTGCCCCCGGAAATACGTAAGATCCCCGACCTCCGGGTATTTCGCTGTGCACTGAAGACCCTGTTGTTCCGCCAGGCCGGGCTATCAACATGATAATTTTAAATTGGTGTATTTTAAATTTCTGGGGTTTTAAATGGAGCCAAATTTATTTAATAATTTTAAATTTTAAATTGATGTCTGTCTTGTGTTTTTAAATAGGCTGTACACCGCCCTGAGTCCTTCGGGAGAAGGGCGGTATAGAAATAAAATAATAATAATAATAATAATAATTATTATTATTATTATTATTATTATTATTATTATTATTATTTCTCTCTTCTGACCTTTTCTTCTTTTGCCTCTTACAATATTCTATTAAATAACGTTAATAGTCCAAGTCCAAATTTTTCTAGGTTACTCCACTAAATTCTTCCAGTCTTTCCAATCCATAATCCAATAGTCAATTTTAGTAAGATTTAGATATTTGCAAATTAGTTCCTTTTGTAATTCTTCAAAAAGAAAGAAAAAAAATCCCACTATTGAATGTTCTCAAATTTTCCCAGTCATCTTCTAACAACAGAGTCAAAGTCGGGCCATTCACCAGATGTTGTTACTTCTATTCTGTGTTTTAGACTTTGGGTGTATTAGATTAGGTTTTATTAAATATACTGCAGCTATAGTGTTGTAGTACTTCTCTTTATTCAGTAGATGGCTCTCTTATGTCCCAATCCAACATAAGCAATCTGTCAAAAACAGCTGATTGTTGAATAAATCCAAGGGGGTTAGAAATTCAAATAAACAAATAATTTCTCCCTAAAATAGCTTTCAAATTATTTGGGCTTTTTTCCAAGCTGTCTGTATTTTTATAGATTCTCTTGGGCTTTTTTTCGCCTTTTCATTTCTGTTTTTTTTTTTTCTCCTCTGTGTGTCAATTCACTGCTATTTTAAACTTAGGAGTTTTCTTTTCATATTTTTTTTTGTTATTGCAAGTCATTAAAGTAAAAGTTGGTAAATATCTCATCCAATTTCAATGTTCTGTCCATACACTGCTCCTGCACAATCTACACTGCTCCTGCACAATCTTTGTTCCCAATTGTCCCGGCTTCGTGGATGCCAGCAATGGTGGCTGTGGCTGCTGCCATTTGGGGAGAGTTTGCTTCGGACCTAACGAGGAATTGGTGGATTCTTCATGGTCAGTGAAGCGCCTCTTCTTCCTTCACTGCCCCTACAAGGCAGCTGTGACCCTGAAGGGTCTCCTGGCAGTGGTTACCAGCTGGATTTCCATGGGACTCGGCAGAGCCCATTATTTTCCAGCTGTTCTCACTGCGGTTGCAACCGGAAATCTGGCTGTATCAAGTTTCTGAAAACATTTATCTCTAAAGATTTTTTTTTATTGAAAAGTTTTACAAATAAAATCCCTCCCCAATATTCCCCCCACCCTTTTTCCCTCCCCACCCACACCCCAGACTTCCCAGAGCAAAATACAGGGTATTTCAATTAACAATCATAAGCTAAATTAGCCTAACTATTCTTAAACTACCTAATACCCCCCTGAAACCTTAACTCCACTATGGATAACATAATACTTCTAAAATAAAGTTTAACATTCATTCATAAGCTATTTGATATTTTCTTGTCTGATACTTATTTTGAATATAATCAATCCATCTTCTCCATTCCAATATGTATCTTTCTTGTGTATAGTCCTTCAGATATGCTGAAATTTTTGCCATTTCCGCTAAGTTCGCTACTTTCAATGTCCATTCTTCAATAGTAGGCAAAGAGTCCTTCTTCCAATATTGCACTACCAACAGCCTAGCTGCTGATATTAAGTTCAAGATCAGTTTAGTCTCTAATACTGTACAATCTGTCGTTATACCCAATAAAAACAATTGAGGAGTAATTTCAACCTTTTTTTCAGAATGTTCTGCATCACCCACCAAATTTTTATCCAAAATGCCTTGATTTTCTTACAAGTCCACCATATATGATAATAAGTTGCATCATCACATTCACATCTCCAACATTAAGCTTGTAAATTCGGGTACATACATGATAATTTTTTAGGATCTAAGTGCCATCTGTAAAACATTTTATAAAAATTCTCTCTCAAATTTTGTGCTTGTGTAAATTTAACATTTCTGACCCAAATATTTTCCCATGTTTCCATCATCACAGGTTCCTGAAAGTTTTGTGCCCATTTTATCATATAATCCTTAACCAATTCCGTTTCTGAATCTATTTTCAATAAAGCGTTATACAACCTTTTAATATGCATCTGACTTTGATTTCTAATCTGCTTTACCAGGTTTTCCTCATTTTGCATAACATCAATTTTTTGATCTTCCCTCCATCTAGTTTGAAGCTGACCGTACTGAAACCAAGTATAAATTATCCCTTCTTCTTTCAATACATTTAAAGATTTCAATTGCAATTTATCCCTTTCCATAAAAAGAAGCTCTTTATAAGTAATCACCTCCATTTTTTGTTCTATACTTATATTTTCTATTGCATGTCTGGGATTTGCCCATATAAGTATCTTGTAGTTTAGCTTATATTAATATTTTTTCCAAACTCTCAACAACGCATTGCTAAGTATATGACCCTTAAACACTTTATCCACTTTTTTTCATATAACAAATAAGCGTGCCATCCATATAACAAATCATAACCTTCCATATTTAACATTCTCTCTTCAGTTAAATTAAACCAATCACTAATTTGTGATAAAACAGCTGCTTCATAGTACAATCTTAAATTGGGCATTTTAAGACCTCCTCTCTCACGTACATCCTGTATAATTTTCAGTTTCACTCTTGGTTTCTTCCCGCCCCAAATAAAGGTATTAACCCCTTTTTGCCACTCCCTCAAGTTTCCATCTTTCTGAAGCGCTGATATCAGGTTTTAGACCTCTTTTAGATAAATCTGGATGTTTTAATCTTTGAGCCAAACTACTTAATCTGTTTTTTAATAGTTTTTTAACTTCTATATGTATTTGTAATTTATTGTGGCTGTTCACCGCCCTGAGTCCTTTGGGAGTAGGGCGGTATACAAATATGAAAAATAAATAAATAAATAAATAAAATTTGAAACAAAAATAAAAACCTAGGTAATACATTCATTTTTATTACTGCTATCCTTCCCAGTAGAGATAATTGTAGCTTTTCCCAATTTTCCATTTCTTTCTGCACTTTTTGCCAAAGAACTTCATAATTGTTTTTAAATAATTTTGTATTTGAAGCTGCAATATATACTCCTAGATATTTAACCTTTTAAACTATTTCAAACCCCGTTACCCTTCCTAAATCCTTTCTTTGAGATATGGACATATTTTTAGTTATCATCTTTGTCTTGTGTTGATTTACTTTAAATCCAGACACCTTCCCATATTTATTTATTATTTATTTATTTATTAAATTTATATACCGCCCTATTCCTAAGGGACTCAGGGCGGTGAACAGCGAACAATAAAAATACATGTAATACAAACGTTAATAAAAAACCAATTAAAATATACTAAACACTCTGGTTCTAGATAATTCAAGACATCCCAGTTTAAAATAAAATCAAAAAGCAATATAAAGGGAAAGTTAGGCCAGGCCGGCCTGCTGAAACAGGAATGTTTTGAGGGCACGGCGGAAAGTGCGCAGATCCGGAATCTTCTGTATCTCTGGGGGGAGCTCGTTCCAGATGGTGGGTGCCCTCACAGAAAAGGCCCTCCCCCTGGGGGCCGCCAGTCGACACTGTTTGACTGACGGCACCCTGAGAAGCCACTCTCTATGGGAGCGTACTGGGCGGTGATTGACCTATTATGTCCAACATATGTGGAGCCGATTCTATAGGTTGAGATAAAGTAACAACCAAGTCATCTGCAAACGCTCTTAATCTGTAATCTTGCTGTCTAATTACAATCCCTTTTATTTTATCAGAGTCACGTATCTTATTCAACAAAATTTCTAAAGTTAAAATAAACAACAATGGAGACAAAGGACAGCCCTGCCTTGTACCTTTCTCAATTTTAAAAGCATCTGTTAAACCTCCATTAACTATTATTTGTGCTGTTTGCTCCTGATATATTGCTCTAATTGATTGTGTAAAATACTCTCCAAAATGCATTTTTTCTATTATCTTAAACAAGAATTGCCAATTCAATCGATCAAATGCCTTCTCTGCATCCAGAAATATAAACGCTGCAGGGACCTGGTTGTTTTTTTCCAAATATTCCAATAAATTTACAATTTGTCTAACATTATATTTCATTTGCCTCCCTTTTATAAAACCTGATTGGTCATTATGAATTGTTTGTTGCATAACTGGCATTAACCTATTCGCTAATATCTTGGCAAAAACTTTGTAGTCAGTGTTCAAAAATGATATTGGCCTAAAGTTTTCAGGTTTGGTACAGTTTTGATCTTCCTTCGGGATCAGTGACACAAAAGCCATTCTCCAAGAAGGTAGAACTCCTCCCCCGGATTGAATTTTACAAAATAATGCTCTAAGCGGTTCTACCATTTCAGACTGTAAGTTCTTGTAATAAACAGCTGTTAATCCATCTGTTCCCGGAGCTTTACCTGTTTTTAACTGTTTAATTGCTGCAATAATCTCCTCAGAGGTTATTGGCTGATTCAGCCTTTCCCTCTGTTCTAATGTTAATTCAGGAATATTCTCTTCCTTTAGGTATCTATCTATAGATATAGATAGACCTTGTATTGAATCACTAGCATATAGCTTTGTATAAAATTCTAAGAAAGTCTTTTTGATCATATTCTGTTGATAAACTTCCTTACCTCTAAATTCTATCTTACCAATAACTCGTGATTTCTGTTTTTTCCTCAACACATAGGCCAACCACCTGCCTGGTTTATTAGCATTACAAAATGTATTGTGTTTAGCATATTGTAAACTAGTTGCCACTTGATCAGCTATTAACATATTAAATTGCTCTCGTAGTATATTTATTGTTTCTTTTACTTTCTTATCTCCTGGATTAAGTATGAGTAATTGTTCTTTCTTTTTTATTTCCTCCTCTATCTCTTTCCGCTTCTTTTGTTGTTTTGATCTATGTTTATTATTCATATATATTAAAGTTCCCCTCATATAAGCGTTACTTGCATCCCAAACCATTTCCATAGAAGTACCCTTATGCATATTATTGGCAAAAAATTCTTTCATTTGTTTTTTAAGCTCATTCACATTTTCTTCATATCTAAATAAATTTTCATTTAGCCTCCAAGACCTCCTTTCTCCCCTCTCCTGTTCCAGTTCCACCCAAACCGGACTGTGATCAGTTAGAGTTCTTGGACATATCTTCATCTTCTTCACCCTAGAAATAAAATTATTTGTAATTAGTATGAAATCAATCCTAGAAAAGGATTGATGTCTATCGGAAAAAAATGTAAAGTCTCTCTCCTCAACATTGCGTTCTCTCCAAATATCTCTCAATTCCATATCTTCCACCATATCAAAAAAGGATTTAGGTAATTTCGCACATGTTGAAATCTTTGATAAAGTTTTTTTATCTTTCTGTGTATCTATTACTCCATTCCAATCACCCATTAAGATAAAAGATTTATAGTCCCATTGTATTATTTTAGTGTGTAAAAATTTATAAAACTTACCTTGTTGTTGATTTGGGGCATATATTCCAATTAAAAGCATTTTCCCAGTCTGAGTTAATAATTCAATTGCAATATATCTTCCTTGAATATCTGCCTCAATTAAATTAGCTGATAATCCTTTCTTTACATATATAACTAGCTATTTTTCTTTTCTGGCGCTGATGCCACAAAGTGTGTACCTAATCTTGAATTTATCAAATATTTTGGTCTGATAATCTAATATGTGTTTCTTGCAGACAAATAACATCATTCTTAAATTGTTTCAAATAATGAAACACTTTCTTTCTTTTTTGTGGTGAGTTTAAACCATTAACATTCCAAGATGGAAGTTTAGTTGCCATCTTTGGCCTTTCAAAGCTTTAAGAGCATCAGCTGAACATCCTCCTCCACCTTACTCTTCAGCCTAGCCCCCCCACACTGCTTTTGTTTTTTGAACTTCTTGAGGTAGATCTTGAAGTTGTTGCACTTTTAATTGTTGTTCTTGATGTTTATAAGTTGCTCGGGTCAGTCGTTGTTCTCTTGGCTCTTCCTTCTTAAGTGGTTCCAGAGTTGGGGGTGGGCCCCCAAGATCCAAATCTTCTTCCATGGTGGTTCCTCCAGCTGCAACTTCAGCATAAGTTTGTATCTGCTTTCCATCTTTTTCTTGGTGTAACATCTCCATTTTCTTTCTACCCCCTCCTGGTGAGGGTGGATGTCCAGCCTTTAAAACATTAACATAAAAACCTTTTGCCTTCCAAACTGTGTTTAACCGGTATCTTTCTCCACTATAATTCACTATTAGTCCAGTTGGCACATCCCATCTGTACTGCACTTGTTGATTTCTCAGTTCATTTACCAAAAAGCCAAAATCCTTTCTGCTTCTTAGGATTTTTGGAGGGATCTCTTTCAGAACCACCACTTCTTGTCCAGCCACTTGAACCTTGTCCTTATAGGAAGCTTGTAAAATGTCATTTCTGATCCTCCTGGTTGTAAAATAAATCACCACATCTCTTGGCAACTGCCTTTGTCTTGCCACCCAAGAATTAACCCTGTAGATTTTATCAATTCGACTTGCCGCATCATCTGGACTTTCTTTGATTAGCCCTGCAATTGCTTCTGCACAAATGTCCTTTAAGTTTTCCCAGCTATTTTCTTTTAACCCTCTCAGTCTCAAAGCAAATTCCATAGATCTGTATTGTAACATTACCAGTTCATCATCCACCTTCTCTGTTTTAGTCATAATGTCTCCTACTTTGTTTTCCAGGTTCAGATTAGCTTCATTAATTTCTTCCACTCTCTCTTCCACCTGGATAATAAGTTTTGACAATTCTGAGACTGCAAAAACAATATCATCTCTTATTTCATCATGCTTTACTTCAACAACTTCTTTAATTGACTTTATATTCTCCTCAAATTTCTTTAATTTCCCTTCCATAATTACTGTTAGGTTATTCAGAGCTGCAGCTTGGTTATTCATGGCTTCCTTTATAAATTCTTTGAGTTCATTAAAAGAAGCCTCCTGACTCTGTGTATCAGCCGGAAGTTGTGCTTTCTGTGTCACTACTGACACTACTGGAGAACTCCCTCTGCCCCTAGGAGCTCCTGGCTTAACTTGTTTAGAAGCCATCTTTTTTTAAAAAAAAAATCTTTTTTCCTTTCACTGCCACAAAATCCCTTGAACAATTTTCAAAAGCTTGTAATTTATAGTCTATGATTTATCCAGCAAAATAGTCTTTTCTCCACAAGCTCTCAGTTCCCAGCAGCTTTAATCCACTCTCAAAGTGCAAAGTTCTCAATAAACATTTTCATTTCTGACTTTCACTTTCACACCCATAACAAAGGCGCCATCTTCAGCCTCCAGCTCAAAGAGATTCAGTTAGAAACAATGTAAATCCGGAGTTAAGCACAGTTACTTTTAAAGCTTGTTCTCCTGTTTCTGCTCTGCCTGCGCTTGTATTCAATCAGACTCACTTTTGACAGCAGGATCGGACGCGGCATCTGGCTCTGTTTAAAACAGAGTTGTCCCAGATCCGGAGCTTCTTAGTGGGCTGACCGAGGAGTTCTCACCCTCCAAGCCTCTGGAATCCTTCTAGAGGACTTTCGGGGAGTTCTATTCACACCCACCAGCTCTCCTCTCCTTCTTCTCCTGATGGAGAGGTTTTTAAGCCGTCAGACAGCTGATTAGCACTGTCAAGGCGGCTTTTACGAGATTGCGGGGCTGGTGGTCTGAAGAGACCATCAACGACGCCTGCGGTGCCAACCGGAAGTCTATCTCTAAAGATTTTCATCATCTCTCTTCCTTTAAGTTCAACTAGAATCTTTCAATTACTCAGATTATTTCTTCAACCCTTCAGCTATTTAATGTTTCCAAAGTCAAAGTGCAACATTACTAGTAATAATTATGTAAGGCACTTGGCCACTCATGACACATGGAACACCCATTCTGAATCATGATGCCTAACTTCAAAACAGTACTGAATATTAACAGTTTCCTACTTTTAATCTAATTATCTCAAGAGTAAAACATAAACTGGAAACTGGAAAAGAGAATTTGAAAGAGCATTTTATTCTAGTATAATTTGTTAGATACAGTATGCTACTAAGATAATTAGACAAATGCATTTGATTGAATAAATTCTTCATTCTATGAAATAGAAGCAGCTTAATGTTAAATGAATAGCACTAGGCATAAAAATAAATATATATTATGATAACTTAAATATTAATTTATTGTCAGTAACAAGTAATTTATTAAAGATAAAATCACGAAAGGTAGAGGAAAACAGACAGAAAGGTACAGAATGTGTCATTTCCATACTCAAGAAGAATAGAAAGGCCCAATGTTCATATTATATGATTAAATTCCAAAGGAATCTGTATTTGGCTGTCACAGTAACATAAATATTCCACATTCAAAATTCAATTATCAGTTATCCATAATCTGGATTCCAGCTATGCTATTATATTTAAATAAACCAATTTTGTTATGAACAAGATTAATTCTATTAAGGTTCTTATTTTTATTTTGTTTTTTTAAGTTTAATAGTAAAATTCTTACAAGTATTACTACTTGTGAAGGGTGAACTATAGTTTCCATTCTTTATTATGGCAATTTTTAAAGTATTTCAAACAAACTTAACAATGTTTGTGCATTTTTTTTCAGTAAGTTGTATAATAAATAGCACAAGGGTTTAGGTATTTATAGGATGAAAAACAAAGGAGCAAAGGGTTTGGTTAGGATTTTATTCTTTCCAGTGTCAGAACACTTTAAAAGAACATTTTGACTCAAAATGCATCAACAATAACAAATCTTTAATTCTGAGCAAGTCCCTACAGTCAACCTTTTCCCAATTTAGAGGGACTTTAAGGTAAGTATAAAGTCTGATTTGACATTGTCACTGAATTTCAGTGAAATGATTACAATCAGAGTTGCACAAATAAATTTGAGACTGTTCAAACTGGGTTATAATGAATAATAACATCCCTTTTATATCAGTAATACCCAACTTTTGCAGCTTGGTAGCCCGGTGGGTGGAATTCGCAGAGCAATTTGAGTAGCAAGGGTGTGCATATGAAAAGTGATTGCGAGTAGTTACAAAATAACACAGCCAACACAGAGACACACTGAGTTGTGTTTACTTTCAGGAAATAGTAATAAGGCACAGTCCAATAAACAGTCCAGGTCATACACATATAAAGCAGTAGATAGTAAAACAATAGTCCAGGGATAATCCAATAACAAAGTCTTCTTATCAGTCGTTGTAGTCATACACAATAAACAGTTGCAAACAGTAGCAAACACAGCAAAAGAGCAGTAAAGAGCACACAGCAAACAACAAAGAGTCAGTAAAAGGAAACAAACTAGGTTTCTAGCTCCCTCTTAAGGACATTGGCTACAGAGCTAACCAATCAGGATACAGTATGATGCAATACAGCAATACAGTAGTCTTAAAGCAATATTGATGGTTTATATATTACCAACCCAACAAGTTAGGTAATAATCATTTCCTAACATTCTCCCCTTTGGGTAGGACAATATATAATACCTTACATTCTTAAACCATAATTTTCACAACATGCTTTGTGCTTGAGTGCACCCTGAGCCTTTGTAAAATGATCTGAAATATTATGTTCAGTCATGCAGTATGCTAACTGAATCATTTTACTTTTTACACACTGTCTAATGCAGCGGTTCTCAACCTGGGGGTCGCGACCCCTTTGGGGGTCGAACGGCCATTTCACAGGGGTCGCCAAAATCCTCTCTCATCCCCCCCACGCCTTCACTCACCCTCACCCTCTGCCTCTGTTGGATCGCCGTTTGCCGTTTGCTTATCCCACTCACTCCCAATCTATTGCTGCCTCCGGAGTCCCAGCTGATGGCTAGAGAGGGAAAAAAAACTTTAAATTCTTGCCGCGGGGCTTCAAAGAGCCGCCCTACTCTCAGCTGTTTTGCGGAGGGCTCTGTTGCTAGCTAGCTGCAAAGAGGTAAATTCCTGGGACAGATTTTTTTCCCCCTAGCTATGCTGAAAAAGCGAAATTGAAAGTAAGCAGGGTCTTACTTGACAAAATGAGGCAGAGAGATTTCTTTTTCTTTTTCCTCACCAAAAAAGGTAGGTGCAAAACTGCAAACAATGGGAAATTTAGGGCAAAAGAGGAGGTTCAAGATTTTAAAACACAAAAGAAAAAAAGCTCTATTTAACTAGGGAATTGTAATAATTGAGATACTATTAATTGTATATTGTGTTGAAAGCAGAAATGGTTAAGTTGTGGTTTGGAGGAATATATGGGGGAAATTATTTGGTTTATTATTATTGGTAAATATAATTAATTGATTTGTAAGAAATTGGATTGCATGGAAATAATTGGAATATTCATGTTCATATTGATTAATATACAAAAAAGAGGGCCCACAAAGGCCCATTGTGTTAGTTTCTGTTGCTATTGTGTTGCAAATGTCCTTTGGCAAAGGATTGACTTTCTGCCTCTGGCCCATTAACAAAGGGTGGGGGGCAGGAAGGTGGGAGCTGCTTTGTCTGTAAAATATGCTTCTCCATTTCTCATCCAGGGAAATATAATATTCTGCCTTTTTAATATTTCATTCTTCTAGGAAAGGGGTGGGTACTAACCTCCTAGAATTGTTTAAATTTGTGAACCGGCCAAATACTCTGTTCAAAGAAAATACGTTGTATGTTTGTATGTGTGTTTCTAATTATTGCTACTTATTCCTATTTGTTCTCTTTTATTCTTTAAAGTTTAACAATTCATTCTTTATCTTAATATCTTTATATTTGTTTGGGGTTTCTTCCCTTTCATCTTTTTTATTGTACAGCAATCTTTCTCCTCAAACCTACCACCTCTGTCTTTTCTTCCTTGTTACTTTCTCTTCCCCCCCCTTCTTCTTCTCCCTACTTTCTCTCCCTTTCCCCTCCTCCTCCTCTCTTCTTCCCTCTCTTACCCTCACTCCTACTCTAATTTCCCTTCCCTTCCTTCATCCCTCTCTATTGCTGTATCCTTTTATGCATATGGACTACTCAGAGGGCTGAAAAAGTCATTTTTGACTGGTCCTCGCACTTTTGACCAGTCCTCGAACTTACGACTGTCCTCACAATTTACGTTTTTTCCGTATCTTG
Source organism: Arizona elegans (assembly GCA_022577455.1). Classification (NCBI taxonomy): domain Eukaryota; kingdom Metazoa; phylum Chordata; class Lepidosauria; order Squamata; family Colubridae; genus Arizona; species Arizona elegans. The sequence goes on along the minus strand of JAKOOJ010000006.1, from coordinate 48,243,926 downwards.
TCACTATGGTGAAGAAAAGCAGTTGTGAAATGAGTGACATGGTTGTTAAGAATGCTGCACAGGCATAAATATGAGGATGGTCATGACCAGTCAAAAGTCCGAGGACCTGTCAGAAATGATTTTTTTCAGCCCTCTGAGTAGTCCCTATACACATAGCCATGCCACCCTGTCACATGACCAGCTAGCCACGCCCACCCATCACATGACCTCCAAGCCACGCCCACAAAATAAGCCACGCCCACAGAACCAGTAGTAAAAAAATTTAGAACCCACCCCTGGTTGGGGGTCACCACAACATGAGGAGCTGTATTAAAGGGTCACGGCATTAGGAAGGTTGAGAACCACTGCTTTACAGTAATAGAAGTTTCTTCCTCAATTATCTCATTATCAGGGTTATCAGCAAATACTTGAGTATCCACAATAACACTATCATTTACCTTGTCGGATTCCTGCTCAAGCTTACTCCAACCAACATGCTCCAGGAACTTGGCACTAGCACTGCAGTATACATTAGTGGTACCTGGCGCCCAAAATCTATATGACCTGTGGTTGGATTCATAACCAACAAAAAATAGCTTCTTTGCTCTATGTTGCCCCTTTCGCCTCAATTGCGAAGGAATATGAACCCATGCTGGGGCTCCAAATGTATGCAAATAACTTAATTCTGGTCTTCTACCATGCCAATGTGTGAATGGTAATTCACCAGTTGTTGAATTGACTATGTTATTCAAGACATGGTTAGCACACATTATTGCCTCACCCCAAAGTGTCTCAGGCAAACCAGAATCAGATAACATGGTTCGAGCCATAGTCTGCAACATTTGCCCCTTGTTCAATATATACATTAAGTTGCAGTCTATAAGGGGCAAAATGCTTGTGTTCAATGCCAGCTTTCTGTAACATAGTTTCAAACCTGTTATTGGTAAACTCAGTACCATTGTCAGTTACCAGGCAAAGAACCTTTTTTCCTCTCAGCAAACCTCAGCCAGTTTGAAAAATGCTGGAATGTTTCTGCTTTGGTTTTCATAAGGTAACAGAAACCATAATGGGAAAAATGGTCTATTATGCTCAATATATAACAGGCTCCTCCTAAACTAGGTTTTTTAGGACCAATTATATCTGCAAACGCTATCTCTAAGGGTTCCTTGGTTGTAAACCCATTAACTTTGCAGGAGTTACCTTACTCTTTTCTTGACTGCAAGCATTACAGTTTAAATATTTTTTACAAGGTTTTAGTTTTATCCCATCAGATAATTCCACAGTTTTCTTTAACATTTTAAAGTTTACATGTCCCAAACGCCTATGAAGCAAGTGAATGCATTCATCATGTGGCTTCGTGTTATCGTAAACTGAGTTAGCATTAGCCATGATTAATGGATCATCATTCAGAACAAACAAATCATTCTCTAACTTTGCAGTAACACTTGTACCATCTTTTTCTATCAGACATTTATCTCCCCTAAATGTTACTACAAACCCAGCTTTTAACAACGCTTTCACAGATAGCAGGTTAAATTTTAGTTTAGGTACATACAACATAGATAAATGTTCATTTATACATGAACAATATGCAGTACCTTCTCCAGATACTTTCATTTTCCATCCATTTGCTAATGATACATGTTGTTTACTCTTAGTCATTTTAACAAACCTCTCTCTACTATTAGTTATGGACTGCGATGCTCCACTGTCAACTACCCACAAATCATGGTTTACAGTTGTAGTTGAGCTGGATATAGCTAAACTAACATCCTTTTTAGTTCTCTGTTTACTACCAGTATTCAGTTTCTTGCCCTTTTTACAGAATCTAGCTATATGACCCTTAGCCCCACAAGAAAAACATTTTCTAACAGTTTAGGCAGTTGAAGATGGGTTTTCTTCCTGTGGTTGTCTCTTTCTCAGTTGGTCTTTATCTTGCCTTCTTCTGGACTCTTCTAACAATCTCACGGTTATGCCAGTCAATGTCAGTTCATCTCTGGTCAGGACTTCCAGAGAAGACACATTATCATCATAACTTTCATCCAAAGAAGAAAAAATGATATAAACCTGATGAAGCTCTGAAAAAATCAGCTCCTTTTCATGTAGTTTTTGTAAAGTTCCTTTCATAAACTCCAAATGAACTAATATATCTCCACCTTTCAGAAGACGAGCTCTAAACAGTTTACATGTAAGGTGTATGTGTGCACCCACACTATCATGAACATAAATCCTCTTCAGAGTGTCCTAACACTTGGCAGCAGACTCCTCACCACGAATATGGACTAGCTGCTTGTCACTCAGTGTCAGTCCGATTATACAAAGAGCCCTTTCATTGTCCCAGTTAAATTTGGCTATTTTCTTTGCATCTTCATCATCTGCTGGATTCCAAGCAGTTACGTCTGGTGGATCATGAACTACAGCCCACAGTCCTTCCTTACGCAAAAGTAGGCTGCACTACATAGACCAGGAAACATAGTTTGTTTCATCCAACTGGGTTATCAGAGATATACTGGTTGACTGTTCTTGTGCCATCTTCACTTGTACAATAAACCATAAAAACAGCTGTCTGGATATGGTACTGTGTATTCACACTAACTCTCAATATTTTGGGCCCATAACCAATGTTAAGGAATTTGCAGAGCAACCCTTGAGTAGCAAGGGTGTGCACATGAAAAGCGATTGAGAGTAGTTACGAAATAACACAGCCAACACACAGATACACTGAGTTGTGTTTACTTTCAGGAAATAGTAATAAGGCACAGTCCAATAAACAGTCCAGGTCATACACAGATAAAGCAGTAGATAGTAAAACAATAGTCCAGGGATAATCCAATAACAAAGTCTTCTTACCAGTCGTCGTAGTCATATACAATAATAAGTTCTTCTGTATTTGCAAACAGTAGCATATAGAGATACCAGAGAGCATGAACAGCAAAGAGTCAGTAAAAGGGAACAAACCAGGTTTCTAGCTCCCTCTTAAGGACATTGGCTACAGAGCTAACCAATCAGGTCACAGTATGATGCAATACAGCAATACAACAGTCTTAAAGCTATATTGATGGTTTATATATTGCCAACCCAACAACTTAGGTAATAATAATTTCCTAACAGGGGGGAACTGGGCCACGTGAGCAGCAGGCTGGCACACATGCACATATGCATGCAGCTCAACCTTGCGCAAATCAAACTGCACAGTGCACATTGGCCCACCATTCACGCGACCCAGTTGCAAATAGGCCATGGCCTAGTAGTAGGCCACAGCCCAGGGGTTGAGGACCCCTGCTTTATATGACTTCTTTTAAAGTCATAAGATTAAAGTCTTCCTTTGTGTTTTCATGTGATTCAAGGGATTTAATACTGCTGTTTTTTAAAAAGTGAAATGTTTCACTTTCTATTTACTCTGAAAATTCAAAGAAATGTTTAAGATATTTTCTATTTTATTCCAAAATAAATTGTTGATATTAGCCACAAATAACCACCACCACAACATTAATAGAACAACTGTATATTCCAAAGTGGCTTCAAATCTGAATTAGTGAAATCTTAAATTTTCATTTGGTAGTTAAAACACTTTTCACATAACGTGGTTTTTTTTCTAACTGTTTTTGTTTTACTGCTATTTATATTCTGCAGAACATAGACAACATTCAAACCCTTATAATCCTGCAAACTTTTAAAAACTATTTATTTACAGAACATTATTAGCTGCTTTCTTAAGTGCAGAAAAATGCATTCATCTTAGCTGTATAAACAAATGTAACCCCAAAAATTATTTATAGCAATAACAATAAGACTTATATACTGCTTTACAGTGCTTTTCAGCCCTCTCTAAGCAGTTTACAGAGTCAGCATATTGCTCCCAATAATCTGGCTCCTCATTTTACCAATCTCAGAAGGATGGAAGGCTGAGTCAACCTTGAGCCTGGTGAGATTTGAACTGCCAAATTGAACTGCAGGCAGCCAGCAGGCAGCAGAAGTAGCCTGCAAGTACTGCATTCTAACCACTGTGCCACCGTGCTCATATTATTATTGTATTACTAAGACTGCGGTCATATACTATAGAATTAACAACTTGGAATTGGTCATTTAATCTTTGGAGTCACAATAGGAATTAAAATCAAAGCATCAACAGTAGGTAACAATTTAGATCCTGCTAGAAGATATCCACTGAATACTGTTTTACTGAGATACTGTTTTACTGCCAAAGTGCATTAAATCTTTTATATTGTTGTATTGTTTTTGTAATGGTCAATATGAATCTTACTAAAATAAATTCAATATTGTTCACTCTTAACAAAAGGTAACATCTCTTGTCTTTCTATATTACTTCAGATATTTGCTTAAGTGCTTAATAACTTCTTTACCCACCCCATCCCATTTCAGTCTTCTTTTTTCATGGTAAACATTTAACTCCTTCAGTCTCTTCTTATAAGGATTTAATTTCTAGTTACGAAACAATCCTTGTAGACATTTTCTATATCTTTTTCATTTGTCTGATTTTTTAAAGAAATGTAGTGTGTAGGACTGGACACTAATGTTGAAAAAATTGAGAGGAGGCAATGTTTTTCAACCAACACTGAATAAAATAAAATTCAACAGTTACCATAAAATTGGAAACTTATGCAACATAAAATTGTGTTGCCAATTTTACGGCTCCATGAGCTGTGGTGGTGCATTGGTGAGAATGCAGTATTGCAGGCTAACTTTGCCCATAGCCAGGAGTTCGATCCTGACCTGCTCAAGGTTGACTCAGCCTTCTATCTTTCCAAGATCAGTAAAATGAAGATCTAGATTGTTGGCTGACATTTGTAAACCACTCAGAAAATGCTATAAATAATTATGGAGCTTTATAAGTGCAAGTGCTATTGGTATATCACATAGTTGTCTGAATCTACTTTGATCAGCTATTTATGTTTCTGCTTGGTCACAGACTTCTTTCTCAAGCACCTCAATAGAGATGTTCAGATAAACATTTTGCAACATATTTTTTTAATATGAGAAAGGAACCTGCTTGAGAATGGCATATCTCTTATTTTTTTAAAGAAATTGCACATATAAATAGTAGGGACACGGTGGCTCAGTGGCTAAGATGCTGAGCTTGTCGATCAAAAGGTTGGCAGTTCAGTGGTTCAAATCCCTAGTGCCGCATAATGGGGTGAGCTCCCGTTACTTGTCCCAGCTTCTGCCAAGCTAGCAGTTCGAAAGCACATAAAAATGCAAGTAGAAAAATAGGGAGCAGCTTTGGTGGGAAGGTAATAGCGTTCCGTGAGCCTTTGGCATTTAGTCATGCCGGCCATGTGACCATGGAGACATCTTCAGACAGCACTGGCTCTTCGGCTTTGAAACGGAGATGAGCACTGCCCCCTAGAGTTGAGAACGACTAGCACATATGTGCGAGGGGAACTTTTACCTTTACCTTTACATATAAATGTAACCTTTTTGTTAGAAGAGGACTTTTAAAATATTGAATGAGTAGATATAGAAAAAGAATATGGTCTTCTGGGAATATTGTTGACCTCACCCCATTCCTAAGAGGTCTGTAAGGGGTGTGCATAAGCGCACCAACGTGCCTACCGTCCCTGTCCTAATGTCCCTTTTTATTCATATCCATTTCATGTATTCATAATCATGTTTATACTTTTATCTGTTATCTTATATATGCTTGACAAATAAAATTAGATAGATAAATAGATAGATAGATAGATAGATAGATAGATAGATAGATAGATAGATAATGAGCTTATAAAATCCCATAGTGTCAGACGGATTTCCAGCATGGGATTCTACTTTGATGCATGCTTGCTATCAGCTGCCATAGTAATAGGGAGAGGGGCATGGCATTTGAATTGGGGATGTGAGTTGGTGAGGTGAAGTCCCATGTGAACTAAAAGGAAGGTTTGCTCTCAAGAATTACTGTGTCACTGAGTGAAGTTGTTTACACCCTGCCAAGGCCAACCGTCCTAGGACTCCAGATGGGCGAAATACCTGGAGATGAGCTACACACAACATCATACTGGATGTTGATTGGACACTCAGCAAGGGACCCTGGGGGGAGGGGGTTGGGGAAACTTTCAGTCTGTAACTTTCATGCATTTTGAATCAGATCTTGCCTTGCTTTCACTGCTATTTCAAATTCAGTAAAAGTACTTCTCTATCTCAATGGAGTTGGAGGGTTTCTTTCTTGGGTTTTGAATGGAAGCAGCCTGACATTAGGCAAGATCTGCTTTATCAGCCAACCCAGGGACCCAGGTCTACCGAGGGGGCTGAGCACACAATGTCAACCCAAGGGAGTGATGAATCTGAAGTCCTGGGGTCAACCTCCCCCCCAGCCACACTGGTGCCATGAGGAGATGGAATGGATGGAAGAGCTGCAACTCAAGGAGATTCCAGTCTGAGCCAGATGGTCACTGGGCCTGGAAAGCCTCCTGCACCAACCTGGAAGCCAAACGGGGATGTGGAGGAGGGTGTATGAGCGGGGGAGACAGGGCACATGTGTGGGGAACATGCGCACATACGCAGGGATGGGGAGCATGTGCAGGAGTTGCTCACATTGCATTTTGGGAGTTCAGGCATGCACGAGTGATTCGAGCCCGGGCACACGCGCACCAAAACGGTTAACCATCACTGACCTACTGTAAGTGCCCCCGTGCCCCATTTTGGCTTCCAGGTTGATGCAGGAGGTTTCCAGGCCCAAAATGGGGTGTGGGGGTGCGCGGGCGCAAACCCCCAAAATGCATAGTGAGCACCCCTGCGCATGCCTCCTGCCCCCCATGCATTCACGCGTGTACTCCCCACATGTGCCCCGCTCCTCAAGCATGCGCAGCAGAGACCCAAAGACCAGCTGGCCGGCGGGAGGCATGCACGCATGCATGGTGGAGCTGGGCTGGGGCCACGGCTGGCATGCCCACAGAGAGGGCTCTGCATGCCACCTGTGGCACATGTGCCATAGGTTTGCCATCACGGCTGTAGGTGATCATTAAGACTGTGTATTAAGCATCTCAATATCTTTTTTTTTTAAGATTGATTTCTAAGACATTGTGATTAAATGTTCTGGTGAAAATGCTTATTTTCTCTATAATATTAATATTCCACTATGATGATTAGGGTTGCCAGGTCTACTTCCAAAAAATAGCGGACAATTGAAAATTCAATTTTCAATTGAAAATTCGTTCAACATTTGCATTTGATACCGGAATTGATGCACAATACTGGAACAGTTTCAGTAAACTCGGAGCTGGCTCTTTCTTGAAAAAGTACGTCCACTTATCAAGGGATGAATCGCCCTGCAGATGAACATAAACTTCTTCTAAGGCAGAAATTTCATCGAAGAGAGTGTTGGGTGGAAGTTCTTCTCGCCATGGTGATAATAACCAGATGTTCGTCATTTCTTCTAAAGTTGGAGGATTATTGTGATCAAGATTGAAACAATTTAGCGTCTCATATACTGAATCGGTGAAATTATACCACTTTTCTAGGTACACAATGGCTCTTTGATACATGTTGATGGCTTCTTTCTTGAACTTTTGCACGGCATTCTCAGGCAAATGTTTTTTACGTAAGGCAAATAAAACTTTCATTCCAAAAAACTGCTCATCGTATTTTTTTTTTTCAAAGAATCACACAGCTTACACATGATAATGTGAAGATCACATGCAAGAATTTTCTTGCTTTCCATCTTCAGTAGGGTGTCTTGCATTATTGACATGAAGAAGTGCGTGAAATATAAATACAATTCTGAAATTGTTGGTTCATCGTCCTTTGCGAGTTCATTTTCCTGATCCGAAATAAGGTTCCAGATAACCTTATGTCACTCATCAGATCCAAGAGAAATAAAATATGATTTTAGAGGTATCCAGTTTAAAAGAAGTCTTTCGACCGCTTTAAACAAACTTAACCAACGTGTTGGAACATGGCACAAAACTTCATGGAATTCTGACTTGCAAAACTCAAAAAATGATTTCAACTCTTCTCGTTTCTTCGCAGAATTCGAAAATTCGGCAAAAACCTTCAGCACTACTTTTTCGATATCAAAAGATAACTGCTTTAATGCATTTTTTTGCGCTGTTGTGTCAAATGTGATTATTGCAATGAGCATTTGATCTTTGTCTCATTCTAACTTATGAAAAAAAAGACAAAACACGATTCTCCTATCCTTATTCTCTTAGACTGTACAGCTTTAGATTATGTACCATTTCATCATAAAGCTTTTGAATAAAAAAAATGTCCACTATTTTGTGAAAAAAAATAGTGAATATAATGTGAAAAAAGTGGACTGTCTGCTCAAATAGTGGACACCTGGCAACCCTAATGATGATTTACAGGTTATTAAATTAATAGGTTATTAAATTAAACCAGAAGTTTTTTAGCAGCAGTTATCACCTGAACCACGGTACAAAATATTTTAGGAGGATGCTTTTTTTTAAGTGAAGGCTTTCATGGTCTATCTAGTCTATAGATCTCATCTGGAAATACTTGCCTTCTCCATAACAAGACAACTTACTCCTGAGAAGTTTGTGTGTTCTCATTGTTTGGCTTTGTTACCATGGCAGGATTTTTTTTTTTAATTGTATGAGTATATAGCACAGACTCCTATGTCAGACTAGCTTTTGTGCGGGAAACCCTAATGTCTTTTATATCCACCAAAACTGGTCTTCAGAAGTTGACTTGTCCTTAAATAATTACTTGTACAATAAATTCATAAATAATAGGATAAAAGATCATTGATTAGAGCTGCTGCTATAGATGGAAATTTGTCATACTCCATTCTGGTATCAGCAATGATAAGAATTTATTCATTGTTTGATTCTTGGGTAAGAATGTCAGAAGTGATGTAACAAATATATTGCTGAAGCAAAGATTATCTGGCTATCTTAGAATAGAAAACTAGGTAGTATTCATTTGTGAAATATTTTTAAATTCATGAGTTGTAAAGTGCAACATAAATGAAACAGACTATATTGCAGATTATAGAACAATACCTCATGAGAATTATACTGTTTGTTCTTTTGCCCTAATCTACCTGATTTGTGAGAGAATCTTATGCCTGATGTTTTTGATAAATTTAGTAATAAAATATTTTGTTGCTAAAAGTGAAAAGCCAGCTTTCTTTTAGAAAAAAAAAATTCTGTATGAGCAACAGACACAACATTTTCTTAACAGCTTCGCATAAAGTCTAATAAATGTCCTCTCATTTCAGTTTGGTATTCATCCAATTGAAGATCTCTTCAAAGATTTGCAAGATGGTCGGAAGCTTTTGGAGCTCCTGGAAGGTCTTACAGGCCAAAAACTTGTATGTTTATATCGATCTACTACCTCAGATAATTTTGCAATGCTTCTGCATATAAAATTCATTATAAAATTAGTATTTATGGACCTTCTACCTGCAAATATTTTATAATATTTTATAAACATATAAAGAATATATTTCAATTTGTGTAATTTGCTGATGTTTTAAATTTCTTTATGACTTTCTCTTGGTTTTCCTAGCAAATGTCCCAAAAGATTTCACATATGGTCCTCCCTTAATAGAAACTTGCAGTGACAATATTTTCCATTACTGTTCTTTTATTAATATATTTCATTGTATGAAATATTGTATACTGAATAAAAACATGGAGATATCAATTTAAATATGTCTAAAATATTTATAAAATATTTATATTAGTTATATTTGTTAAGGATATTGTTGTGTTACCAACCAGCAGAGTAAGTGCACAGAGAAACGGTACTGAGAGCAATGAATACAATACATACAAATTGGTTTAACAAAGCTTTTACTTTGTAGTGAAAAACAATTGCAATCAATCCAAGTCTTTAGCCATTCAAATCAGTCCGGAGTTACAGATATCTTCTTACCATACAAACAGGAGTAGGTAATAAACAGCAATACAACGCTGGTAACAAATCACGATGGTAGCATATCCATCCACGTCTTCACACATGATGGTAACAGCTCCAACCAGCAAGTCAAACAATAAGTCAAATAACAATGCCTGTAGCTCGGCTCTCTCCTTATATACAGTTTACACTAGTAATTATCCACTTAAGATAAGTGGAGTCAGCAGTGCAATGACTCAACAGTATAATTAGGATAATTGCAGTCAGCAGTTAGTCAGCAGTCAGTTACAATGACTCATCAGTACAATTACTCAGCATTACATCTTAAAGTTACAGAATACATTTAAAGTGATAGAACACATATATTGCTTGGACAACTTGTTAGGCTTACACCATATCCTAACAATATTATTTCTGATTTTCAGATAACTGTGATAAAAATACAGTATCAGTGTGTTAATATATAGAATTGGATAATGAAATTTATAAAATATTCTCATTTCAAAGTTCAAACTATTTTCAACTGCCTCTAGTGAACTCTATAGCTCTATAGCTAAACATATTCATATTCAAAAATAAGACAGAACAGTTATTTTCATCATTATTAACCATTACATTTCATATATATATATATCAGGGGTGAAATGCTTCCGGTTCGGACCAGATCACCTGATCCGGTAGCGATGGAGGCAAAAATCCCTGCCCCCCCCATTGCCCAGCTGAACCGTGCAATCATCAGAGACTTTTTTTTTAATTTTTAAAAGCATTTTTTCTACAACCTCTTTGGCCGAAAAAATGCTTTTAAAAGTAAAAAAAAAGCCTCTGATGATCGCGCAGCTCAGCTGGGATCATCAGAGGCTTTTAAAAGCATTTTTTCTACAACCTCTTTGGCCAAAGAGGTTACAGAAAAAATGTTTTTAAAAGGAAAAAAAGCCTCTGCCGATCAGGCAAGTCAGCTGGGATTGTCAGAGGCTTTAAAAGGAAAAAGAAAGCCTCTACCGATAAGGCAAGCTAGCTGCGATTATCAGAGGCTTTAAAAAAAAAAAGAAAGCCTCTGCTGATCAGGCAAGTCAGCTGAGATCGTCAAAGGCTATAAAAACATTTTTTTTTACAACCTCTTCAGCAGAAGAGGTTGTAGAAAAAATAGTTTTAAAAGTTAAAAAAAGAAAGTTGGCCATGGCCACTCAGTCATATTACACCCCCCCCCCCCAAGCCACAACCACAGAACCGGTAGTAACAAATTTTACATTTCACCACTGATATATATATAATTTATATTTCACTGATAAAGAAATAAAGGGAGACTAGTATAGATCTAGTTCAAGCTATTTAGCTCTCATCAGCTAGCCATACCCTTACCTGGATTCAAACTTGGGCTGCCTGAATGTTAGGCAGTTGTATTAACCTCTGAGCCACAAATTCTCCTCCCTTCATCAGCTTGAGCCAGGGGAGAGATTAAGTGTTTTTCTATCAAGACACCTGGTCTACCCCAACATGTGATGTGGGAGGGAGCATACTGCACCTTTGTATATACATACATACATTAATTCTACCACCACCCTTTTATCTTCCGCACTACATTTTCTGTCTTCATCTGATTCAAAAAAGTAGATTGTCTTATATGCAGCAAAATGTATAAAATACTAAGAGACTTTTCATAGATTAAACATATGTATAAATTGTAAATATAATTAAGATGAACATATATTTGAAAACTACAGTAGGTTTATCAGTTTTCCTAAAACAAATATACACATCTATTTTACTAACAAAATGTAGACAGAATTCTCTATATCTGATCATAGTTTACATAAGTATAAAACCGGAAATATAATTTTTCTCTATTTTTTTCAACATCATTCAATCATTTTTATGAAAGGAACTGACAAAACAGTTTGATTTAAACTTACAATGGAAGGAATGAAACTGATTTCATTTTACCACTCCCCTGATTCAATATAGTCACCAATAAATGCAATAGTGAAAATATGTAATTAAAATAAGGATTTATGTTTATTTATTATTTATTTATTATTCGAATTTCTATACCGCCCTTCTCCTTTCGGACTCAGGGCGGTGAACAGCCAAAATAAAAACATTTATACATAAAGTACGATTAAAAATAGATTTAAAATAATTAAATTTGGCCCATAGTTTAAAATTTATCAATTTAAAATCCATATCAAAGTTTAAAACTAACCATAAAATCATAAAATCAAGAGAGACCAGCTAACTGAAAGAGATGAGTTGTTAGGGCCCGACGAAAAGTCCGGAGGTTGGAGATCACTCGTATCTCTGGGGGTAGATTGTTCCAAAGGGTAGGACACCACAGAGAAGGCTCTCCTCCTGGGGGTTGCCAGCTGGCATTGTCTAGCCGATGGCACCCTGAGGAGGCCCTCTCTGTGGGAGCGAACTGGCCGGTGGGAGGCTATTGGTGGCAGAAGACGGTCCCGTAAGTACCCTGGCCCTAAGCCATGGAGCGCTTTAAAGGTGATCACCAACACCTTGAAGCGCACCCGGAAGTCCACCGGAAGCCAATGCAGCTCGCGCAGGAGAGGAGTCACATGGGAGCGCCCAGTCGCTCCCATAATCCCCCACGCGGCCACATTCTGCACCAGTTGGAGCCTCCGGGTGTACCCCAAGGGGAGCCCCATGTAGAGAGTGTTATGTTCTTTAAGCTCTTGTTGGTTGTTCTAAAGATGGTGTAAGCTTTCTGTCATAAACATATTAAATACATGAATGGTTTTTTTAAAAATAATTGAAAATAGCTATTTATATTTATAGGGGAAAGAAAAGGGCTCCACTAGAGTTCATGCCTTGAACAACGTCAATAAAGCACTACAAATCTTGCAGAAAAATAATGTAAGTAATAATTTGCATGAATCCATAGTGCACACAGAGTTTTAAAAAACACAAGGCTGTTTCTGAAATACATTTCACGATGGATAAGATTCATGAAATCACATGAAATATGAGAGATCGAAGCATATGGCCTCAAACTACAATATGTTCAGGAAATGGTTTTAAAAACTGTTTATTCAATTTATATTTATAAAAATATATATTTATATTTCTGTTTTCCTATACATTCCATAAAAGAGTTACTTTTTAATCTTTCATATTTAATGATGTACTGAAATACATTAGGCATTGTGAAATTATGTCAGAAAGCAGCTGCAGCTTTGAAGAGGTTAATGGGCCAATTTCTTATTTGTAACTACCTGAAAATTGTGTTTCAAATATCTTTTTGTTTAGTGGGGAATCTGTTATTCAGTAGATAATAGATATTATCTATAATAATACATAGATATTAGACTTCCATATTGAACTTTCTTCATATAAAAAGTGGAATCTGAAAAATCCACAATGATGTTGTAAAATTTGAAAAAGAAAACTGAAATAAAAGTCAAACCTGATAATATTGTTTATCCTTGAGACCAAAGTTCCTCTTCACATCAGCATTACAGAAATATTTCATTCTGGTAACAAATATTTCCTTAAGATGCTATATAATTGCTGATGCATAAAATATATATAATGTGGATATATTAGCCTTGTCAGTTTTGTGTTGACAAGCTCTAGAACAGGGGGTGGGGGGGGAGGAGGAATAATGTATTAATAGAAAGTCTCAGGAAAATGTTTGCATAATACATGTAGTAAATGACTCCCTAGATGGGTAAATAATTTGTCTCTAATGGAGAAATGTGAGTTTCTGATTGATGGGGCAGGTATATCAATGGAAATGTTAATTATAGATTAGGCAATACCCAGAGATCAAATAAGAAAATAATTTGGTTAGAATAATTAGTAATAAACCCAGAAATGAAGTATTGGCAAAAACATCGTCTAAGTATATGTGATAAAGTAAAGAAATATGGAAACATAATCCTGTTAGGGAAATGTTTGGGGCAAAATTATATGCATGTTGTTTGAGTTTTGAATGTTAATGGTGTGAAAATTAAATGGAAGACTCAAGTGAAGGCAAATCTGCACATTTTATAAGTTGACACTTGTAGAAATATATCATCTCATAGAATCCTACTACTAGGACAGATAAATATGGGGGATTATAGATGAAGTATTCAAATAAAAATATGGTCAAATTTTTCTGGATTGAGAATTTATGCAAAATAACATCTACAAAATCTTTACAAGGGAGATGATATAAAAATAAATATTTTCTATTAATCACAAATTAATGGAATGCCTATGTGTTATTTCTGCTTTTATTATTCCATTTCTTTTCTACATTTTCAGAATTATTATTAGTGGATTTTTAAAAAAATGCATATTATGAAAAGAGCTATAAATATAGTTGTTTCTGCAAGCTCTCTTTCACTATGCTGCCAAAACATTTTATTAAAAAGCATTTAATCATTTAAGTTCATGCAATAATATATTTTGCCATTCGCTTGGAAATATAAACTCATTTTCTTCTGGTTTATTACTTTTACTTTGCAAAGAAAAACATTTACATTTCTTAATTTCTATCTTTTATTCTGTTTTGTCTTGTTCTAACAGGTAGATCTGGTAAATATTGGCAGTATAGATATTGTGGATGGAAATCATAAATTGACCCTTGGATTGGTCTGGAGTATAATTCTGCACTGGCAGGTATCAAATGATTGTTTCTGGAAGAGCTGTAGGACGTATGAGTAATAAACAAAGGACACTAATGCAGCTCTTTATTTATAATTTATAAATTGTTAAATTTATGTACAGTCAGGTACAGAAATATTGGGACATTGACACAATTCTAACATCTTTGGCTCTATACACCACCACAATGGAGTTGGAATGAAACAAACACAATGTGCATTAACTGCAGACTGTCAGCTTTAATTTGAGGGTACGTACATCCAACTCAGGTGAACGGTGTAGGATTTACAGCAGTTTGTATATGTGCCTCCCACTTGTTAAGGGACCAAAAGTAATGGGACAATTGGCTTCTCAGCTGTTCCATGGCCAGGTGTGTGATATTCCCTCATTACCCCGATTACAATGTGCAGATAAAAGGCCCAGAGTTCATTTCAAGTGTGCTATTTGCATTTGGAATCTGTTGCTGTTAACTCTCAAGATGAGATCCAAAGAACTGTCACTATCAGTGAAGCAAGCCATCATTAGGCTGAAGAAACAAAACAAGCCCATCAGAGAGATAGCAAGAACATTAGGCGTGGCCAAAACAACTATTTGAAACATTCTCAAAAAGAAGGAATGCACCGGTGAGCTCAGCAACACCAAAAGATCCGGGAGACCATGGAAAACAAGTGTGGTGGATGACCAAAGAATTCTTTCCCTGGTGAAGAAAACACCCTTCACAACAGTTGACCAGATCAAGAACACTCTCCAGGAGGTAGGTGTATGTGTGTCAAAATCAACAATCAAGAGTGCAGATGGACAATGACCCAAAGCATACTGCAAAAGCAACCAAAGAGTTTTTGAATGAACAGAAGTGAAATGTTATGCAATGGCCAAGTCAATCACCTGACCTGAATCCCATTGAGCATGCATTTCACTTGCTGAAGACAAAACTGAAGGGAAAATGCCCCAAGAACAAGCAGGAACTGAAGACAGTTGCAGTAGAGGCCTGGCAGAGCATCACCAGGGATGAAACCCAGCATCTAGTGATGTCTATGCATTCCAGACTTCAGGCTGTGATTGACTGCAAAGGATTTGCAACCAAGTATTAAGAAGGGAAAGTTTGATTTATGATTATTCTGTCCCATTATTTTTGGTCCCTTAATAAGTGGGAGGCACATATGCAAACTGCTGTAAGTCCTATACCGTTCACCTGAGTTGGATGTACATACCCTTAAATTAAAGCTGACAGTCTGCAGTTAAAGCACATTGTGTTTGTTTGTTTCATTCCAACTCCATTGTGGTGGTGTATAGAGCCAAAGATGTTAGAATTGTGTCGATGTCCCAATATTTTTGGACCTGATTGTAATTGCTCATTTTATTTCCATGATGCTGGATGACTTAAAAAGCTAAAAATAAAAAGCCCCCCCTCAAAAAAAAAGTAACAAGCACACATTAAAACATTTAAAAACATAATCTGTGGGAGAGCACCATTCATTTTTCTAATAATATAACCACTTTGGTGTCTCTACATCAATAGATCCCCAGGCCAGATGGCAAAACCATGTCTTCAGGGTCTTCAGGAACCAGTCTAACCTCAGAATAATGATGTTCCAAAGAAAAGATGCTCTGACAGAAAAGGCTCTAATCATTCATCCTTTTAGATGACATTGTGGATATCCTTTCTGCCATAAATGATGGGATATGTAGATGTAAATGGGGAAAAATTCATCAAGTACCCCAGCCCAATGCTTTATAGGGGTTTATAGTTCATTACTAGCACCTTACATCCAGAAGCAAACTAATCAGAAATGTATCTCACAGAGCAGAGGTGTAATGTGGCTGATTCATGTAGCTGTCTGCACTGCATGTAGCTGTCTGCACAGCCTCATTTTGTATCAGTTGAAGCTTCTGGATACAATTCAAGGGCAAACCCCTGTAGAGCACATTACAGTAATCCATGCAGGTGTGCAAGTGACTAATGTAGAGCCTCCATACCCAGAAATTGTTTCATGGTGCACAACCTGAAATTGCTCAAAAGCCTTCCTAGCCATAATACTACCTTCTGTTTTGTGAGAGCAATTGTGAGATCAAAAGGCTCATCAAACTGAGAACTGGATCTGTCAGGAGCAGTGCCACCTCATTCAGAACTGGTGAAGATGGTGAAGATGGTGAATTCTCAGAAACTAGTGACCCTAAAGCTAATATGACTTTTCCCAGCAGTTTCATGGAGTTCTTAAACATAAGTGTAGAAAATACTGAACCTTGTGGTACCATGCAAAGTAGGGTTTGAGACCAGGACCTCTCACTCCAGATCAACACTGACTGGAGTATTGAGTCCTGCAAAGGAAGGAACAGCACATTACAATATAGATATTGTGCATAGAAATAATAAACTGACCCTTGGATTGGTTGGAATATAATTTTCCACTGGAATATAATTTTTGAAAGAGCTGTAGGATATATGGTTAATAATCAAATGACAGTAAAATAACTATTGAACTATAGACTTGCAGCAGAATGTTGATGAAACAAGGAATTTGGACTCTATTCTGCTATATTAATATTAAGGAATATACAAACATGGAATATCTGTTTTCTTTTTACTTTTATTAATTCCACCTTGAGAATTACTGCAATGTAAGATGCAAAATTCAGTTCACCAAAGAGCAAAGTTCAGACATTCTCTTTTTTTATTATTATTAAAAAGTTTTATAAGAAATACAAACAATTTTCTTCCCCCCACCCTTCCCCTTCCCCATATAAATTGTACATTTTCTTATACATAAGAAATCCTCCATATACATGTTTCCCTTAAAGAAAGCATTAAAATAAAACATTTTAATTACATTCGGAGTTGCTCTTCTCTTTCTTCCCTCATTCCACAAAAAACCTTCTTCTCCTCCTCCTTTCTTTCCCGTCCCTCCCTTCTCTTCCCTCCTACTTTCTCCTACCTCTTCTCCCACCTCATCCTACTTCCTTTCCCTTTCCCCCACTTCTCTCTTCTTTTCCCCCTTCTCGCCTTCACTCCTACTCCTGTCCCTTTCCCTTCCCTTCCTCCTCTCCTTTCTTCCATTCCTCTCCCTCCCTCTCCTCTTCCTACCCCCTCCTCCTCTCTCCTTTCTAACTTCTTTGCTGTGAAATATTTTCCTCCTTTAGTATCTGAGCAACTCCTATATTCTACTCATAGAATACACTTTCTTCTGCTAAAACATTTCTCTATTCACCACTTTTTCCCCCCTCCCTTATCCCACCCTCCCCACCCCACCCCTGACTTCCCAGAGCAAAAACAGGGTATAGCATCTAACAAACATATGCTAAAATAAACTAACAAATTATAAAGTTCAAAGCTCCCACATGTTCTTTAACTCCCTTTGCTCCAATTCAACAACCTCCCTTTTATAAATTATCAAAACCAATTAAATTAAATTCATTCTTCCTACTTATATAGAAAAAAAAGAAAAAAAAACCTTTTTCTTAATGCATAATCCGATACTTTAGCAGTCTTACAAACAATAGAAATCATGAATAAATTCCATTTCTATACCAGAAAAAAAGAAAAAAATTTCATCTTAAAATCTTACACATTTTATCTCATATATCTTTTAAAATAATATAGTCTTATGTTAAGCATTTTAAAAATCTCTTAATACCTTTAAAACACTTATTTACCAAATATAAATTTCAGAATCTACAGGAGGGTATCTTTCAATTTTTCAATTAACCGTCTTAATACCTCTAACTTTTTAAAGAACAACCCTTAACTATCCAAAACTAATTAACAGTTTGCAATAAAATTCTGAGTTTAACATTAATCCTCTTCACTTCAAAGGGTTAGACATCCTAAAAGCTTATACAATTTATCTCATATATCTTGTAGAATAATATAACCTTATGTTAAACATTTTAAAAATCTTTTAATACCATTAAAACACATATTTGCCCGATGCCAATTTCAAAATCCACAGGAAAATATCTTTCTTAATCTTCTGTCCTTCACTTCTTTTTATATTTTTTCCAATCCTTCTTTTTTATAAATTCTTTCAACAATCCCCCCAGTTTTATTTTGGAAACTTTTAAAATGGTAATTTGAGGTTGATGTTTCTGAAATACTCACTCTCTTCTTGAAGTCACATTTTCTAACTTGAAATCCTCATTTCGTCTCTTCTGGCTTGTATAATTATTCAATCCATTTCTTTGTCCATATAGCCAAAATTTGTTGCCATAAAGATTGTCAGTTTGCAATAAAGAAACCATTTGTTGCTTTTCTGTCATTGGAATGGAAACGTCCACCAAAACCTTTGTTTCAGCTGTACCAGCCAACCTCTTAATCCTGTCCATTTCCTGATCTTCCAAAAACAAATTCTTCTGAATAATTTCCTGCTGTCCCTGTAACAACTGCTTATAATTTCCCAAGCTATTTTTTGAAAAAGCCCTTTCGATTGTATTCAGCAGGGCTGAGGTAAAAAAGTCTAGAAGTTCTTGAAAAGCCTGGACAGTCACGGCTTGGGAATTTGCTGATTCACCAGCTCTGTTGTCAGCCATATTTCAGCTACTTTGTATTTATTCAGCTATCAGGACAACAATTCAACTTTTTTCCACACAGTATAAAGACCAGATTTTAGTTAAAGTCAGTACCAAATTCTTTTCCTCAATACCAAATTCTTTTCCTGGCCGCTTCCATTTAAAACTTTATCTTACGGTGTAATCCAGTAGCTGTAAAATGTTAACAAGCCTTAACGAGCACTTTCCCTGGTAGTTTCCTCCTCCCGCCCTCAGGCGCCATTTTCTGCATATTAAAACGGAGTTAAAGTGTTACTTGCAAGTTTCCTTTTGTTTTCTCCTGATTTGCTCTGTCTGCTATCAAAGTAAAGATGTTAAAAGTCCCCCCTGTTGATTTTCTGCAGATTCTGGTCGCAGCTTCTAGCTCCGCTTCAGCGGAGTCATCTCTGGTCCGGAGTGGCTTGATAGGCTTCAATAGGGAGCCTACACCCTTTGCGCCCCAGGATTTCTCCTAGCACACTTGGGGGGCTCTACCCCTGCCTGTCGACTCTTCTCTCTCCCCTTTGCCCGGGGAGAGGGTTCCAAGCCTCCAGACAGCAGTTTTTCGGCTGTTCTGGGGCTTTTACGGAACCAGAGAACGGGCGCTCAAAAAAGAGCGTCTTCAAAGCTTGCGGAGCCAGGCGGACATTCTCTAGTGGAATAGGATGTTTAGGCATTAACCCTTGGCTGTGCCTCCTTCACCCCAGCCACCCGCCTCAGCCAATTTACAACTTTCCTCCTCCGCTGCCCTACCCCAGTCATTCTCCATGGCCAATGGGCTCCCGGCCCTCCACCCCTTGCCCTTTGTCCCTGCCCAGTCTCCCAGATACCGTTTGATTTGGACCTTTGGCTGCACAGGACGAATATCCCCCTGCCAATCAGGTGGTGGGCAGCAGTGATGGTCCTGGGTTGTGACCAAGGAGGTTGGGGGGGCAGCATGCAATATGATCAGTAGCAGGCTGGGGGAGAGAGCAAGAGCTGTAGTGGTCCATAGCTGCTGGCATTGGGAGGGAAGGTGATGGTGTGTGGCTTCCCATTTTGACCACCACCACCCATTGCTTCTGCCCCTGGATTCCGACCCAAACAGGCAGTTCATCTTATTCCCAACCACGAACCATTGCCCTTCCCCCTGCAATTCCAGGAGCCATGCTCTGTCACCTTCCCCCAATGTCAGCAACTGCACACCACTGCAGCTCTTGCTGTCTCCCCCAGCCTGCTACCAATTGTATTGCACACTGCCTCCCCACAGCCCCTTTGGTCACCCCTCCCAGTACCATTACTGCCACCCACCATCTAATTGGCTGGGAGCTATTTGTCCTGTGCAGTCAAAGGCCTGGGTCAAACGATGTCTGGGTGAATGGACAGGGATGAAGGGTGGGGGTGAAGGGCCAGGGACCCATTGGCCATGGAGAATGGCCTGGGCAGGGCCAGTGCAGGAGGAAAGCTGGCTGTAAATTGGCTGAGGCATGTGGCTGGGGGTGAAGAGGGTGCAGCTAAGGGTGGTGCCTAAACATCCTAGACCTGTGATGGCGAACCTGTGGCACACATGCCAGAGGTAGCACGCAGCACCCTCTCTGATGGCACATGAGCCGTCACTTCAGTTCAGCTCTGCTGAGCATGCGTGAGCGCCTTCCATCAGCCAGCTAGTCTTTGGGTCTCTGCCATGCATATGGGGCACTTGCGGGGAGAGCACACACATGTGCAGGGTGCGGAGATGTGCAGGGGGGGCATGCACTGGGATGAGGTGCATGCACGGAGGCCGCACGCGCATTTCATTTGGAGGGTTTGGGCGTGCAGGCACGCTTTGGGTACTCGGTCTGGAAAAGGTTAGCCATCACTGTCCTAGACCCTTTTCTACAGGTTATTATCAAATTGCCATTTTTATGTACCTCATAAATTATTAAACATATGGCAAATAATCAAATATATGGGAAGAAGTAATTTAATGAAAAAGCATTGTCATGATTCTGTCTATTTCACTTTTCTATTACCACTTGCATCAGGACTCTGACTCCCAATATATCAATCAGAGGAAAAGTGTATTATTCTTAAAAAACAAAGTTCTATATCACTGCTAAAGCAAGCAAAAGTCCCATGAAAATAAAAACAAAATTATTTCACTTCTTAAGACTATACTTCATTCACATGATAAGTCTCAGTATTTTATTTTCTAACTAATGTGATAGTTTTAAGAGCCACAATATTAATAAGGCTGCTTCTCTAGAAACAATTCCTGATGTTTCCTTTCTATCCCTCTCTAACTCTCCATCATATGAATAGCCCCTAGATGTAAGGATATATGTAGGATTACTTTCATGTTACAGCATTATGTTTCTTGATATATGAAACCAAACTTTATGTTCCACAAATAAAAAAGCAATTTCCTCATGATCAGTTAGTAGATCTTGAACGTGGGAGGCAATATTGATCCATAGCTTATCACCAGCAACACTTTCTAGACTAGAGCATTCAAAGCTCAAATTCTTGAATTCATTTTTGAAATGAATTGTTATTGTTTGTTATTGTCGAAGATAAAATTATTCCAAGTTTATATCTAGACTAAGGTGACCAGACGTCCCGCTTTTGGCGGGACAGTCCCGCTTTTGAGCAATTTGTCCCGCGTCCCGCGGCGTTTTAAAAAAGTCCCGATTTTTCATTCTGCCTCCTGGTTCCCGGCTGCCTCCTGAATCCCCGCTGATGGCTAGAGGGAAAAAACCTGTTTAAACTCTTGCCGCGGGGCTTCAAAGGGCCGCCCTACTTAATTAGCTCGGCTTCCCCCTCTCAGCTGATTTGCACAGGGCTCTGCTCTTGCTAAATTGCTCAGTTTTTTTTTTCCTCTTTGTGCAAACCAAGCTCAAAACGAAACAGAAAGTAAAACAGGCTGTTGGCTTTGCGGTTTGTTTGCAACGTTGGAAAATTAGGCAGCAGATTTATTTTCCTTTTCCTCACCAAAAAAGGTAGGTGCAAACAATGGAAAATTATTTAGGGCAAAAGAGGAGAGTTCAAGATTTTAAAACACAAAAGAAAAAAAAGCTCTTTTTAACTAGGGAATTGTAATAATTGAGATATTATTAATTGTATACTGTGTTGAAAGCAGAAATGGTTAAGTTGTGGTTTGGAGGAATATATGGGGGAAATTATTTGGTTTATTATTATTGGTAAGTATAATTAATTGATTTGTAAGAAATTGGATTGCATGGAAATAATTGGAATATTCATGTTCATATTGATTAATATACAAAAAAGATAGTTATATAACTAATTGATTTATATTAAAATGTTGAATTTGTATTAAACAACTGTATTACATAATTACATAATTAACCAATGTGAGGATGGATATAAAAATAGATGACAATGGGAAGGGGTATAAAATAGAATAGAAGGGAAAAATTGAATTTGATTAGGATTAGAGATGAGGATGAAGGGTAAAGTTGTTTTTTTTAAAAAATAGATGAGGAATAAATATGGCAAAAAGGAAATATAGAAATTGTAAATTTAATTGAAATGACTAAACACTGTTTAAATTTGTGAACCAGCCAAATATTCTGTTCAAAGAAAATACATTGTATGTATTATGTGTGTTTCTAATTATTGCTATTTATTCATATTTGTTCTTTTTTATTCTTTAAAGTTTAACAATTCATTCTTTATCTTAATATCTTTATATTTGTTTGGGGTTGGCTTTCTTCCCTTTCATCTTTTTTATTGTACAGCAATCTTTCTCCTCAAACCTACCACCTCTCTTTTCTTTCCTTCTTACTTTCTCTTCCCCCCCTCTTCTTCTCCTCCCTACTTCCTCTTCCTTTCTCCTTCTCCTCCTCTCTTCCTCCCTCTCTTAACCGTCACTCCTGCTCTAATTTCCCTTCCCTTCCTTCATCCCTCTCTATTACTGTATCCTTTTATGCATATGGACTACTCAGAGGGCTGAAAAAGTTATTTTTGACTGGTCCTTGCACTTTTGACCAGTCCTCGAACTTACGACTGTCCTCACATTTTACATTTTTGCCCTATCTTGTCATCATGGTGAAGAGAAGCAGTTGTGAAATGAGTGACATGGTTGTTAAGAATGCTGCACGGGCATAAATGTGAGGATGGTCATAAGTGTGAGGACCAGTCAAAAGTGTGAGGACCTGTCAGAAATGACTTTTTTCAGACCTCTGGTTAGTCCTTTTGTGCATATGGACTACTCAGAGGGCTGAAAAAGTTATTTTTGACTGGTCCTCGCACTTTTGACCAGTCCTCGAACTTACGACTGTCCTCACATTTTACATTTTTGCCCTATCTTGTCATCATGGTGAAGAGAAGCAGTTGTGAAATGAGTGACATGGTTGTTAAGAATGCTGCACGGGCATAAATGTGAGGATGGTCATAAGTGTGAGGACCAGTCAAAAGTGTGAGGACCTGTCAGAAATGACTTTTTTCAGCCCTCTGGTTAGTCCTTTTGTGCATATGGACTACTCAGAGGGCTGAAAAAGTTATTTTTGACTGGTCCTCGCACTTTTGACCAGTCCTCGAACTTACGACTGTCCTCACATTTTACATTTTTGCCCTATCTTGTCATCATGGTGAAGAGAAGCAGTTGTGAAATGAGTGACATGGTTGTTAAGAATGCTGCACGGGCATAAATGTGAGGATGGTCATAAGTGTGAGGACCAGTCAAAAGTGCGAGGACCTGTCAGAAATGACTTTTTTCAGCCCTCTGGTTAATCCTTTTGTGCATATGGACTACTCAGAGGGCTGAAAAAGTTATTTTTGACTGGTCCTCGCACTTTTGACCAGTCCTCGAACTTACGACTGTCCTCACATTTTACGTTTTTGCCCTATCTTGTCACCATGGTGAAGAGAAGCAGTTGTGAAATGAGTGACATGGTTGTTAAGAATGCTGCACGGGCATAAATGTGAGGATCGTCATAAGTGTGAGGACCAGTCAAAAGTGTGAGGACCTGTCAGAAATGACTTTTCAGCCCTCTGAGTAGTCCCTATACACACAGCCATGGCCACCCGGTCACATGACCAGCTAGCCATGCCCACTGAGTCACATGGCCTCCAAGCCACGCCCACACAATAAGCCACGCCCACAATGGTGTCCCTCTTACCAATGTTAAAATCTGTTCACCTTACCCTATACACATAGCCATGGCCACCCGGTCACATGACCAGCTAGCCACGCCCACCCAGTCACATGACCAGCTAGCCACGCCCACAAAATAAGCCACGCCCACAATGTCCCTCTTTACCAATGTTAAAATCTGGTCACCTTAATCTAGACCCATGTTTATAATTGCATTGATATTCTATTCATCAAATGTATTGAAATTAAAACATGTTTTATTTCTGCAATTTATAGTTTTACTGCACTAAATGTGTAGAAATAATTTATTTTATTTCAGTTTGCAAGAGTCTCAGTAGAGAGCATTAGGCCCTATGAATAATTGGGCTGAGCCCCCCCCCATGGCTAAAATGAAATTGAAAAAGATGGGTTTACAGAAGGGAAGTGGGTTGACTTCATAAACAAATATAGCTAATGTTGAAATTCTGTGTTGTAAACTAGGTAAAAAATGTTATGAAAAGCATCATGGCTGGACTGCAACAAACAAACAGTGAAAAGATCTTGTTAAGCTGGGTTCGTCAATCAACTCAGAACTATCCACAGGTCAATGTTTTTAATTTCACCAATAGCTGGTCTGATGGTTTGGCTGTCAATGCACTCATACACAGTCACAGGTAGGAAAACTATTATAAATTCACCAGTAAATAAGCAATTTTCCTTATGGCTGTCTATCTTTGCCTCATTTTGTCTCTTTTCATGGTATGTATGTGGTGTGTATACACTGTTAAACTACAAAGCATCCGGCATAAATGCCCTGTTCATAACAGAAACTAGGAAAAGCTTGTTTTTTTAACAGCCGTTGCTGTACTAGTGAATTGATTCATTTTTCTGGAAACTGAATTCTAATAATTTCATACAAAATACACAGTCCCTGTTGGAGTTTACTTGTGTGGATTATAGTTAGTGAAGAATTAGCTTCAATTTGTAAGAAGGATGTATAGGACAATTGAACAGTCTATGTGCAACTGATTCGGTTTCAGGATCCAAATATATGCATAAAACCTTTCAATGGATAATATTAGTATGTTTCTCCATGAACACCTTCAACATCAGGACATATTGACACAATAGATTTAAGTGTTCTAATGTGGAAAGCTACACAAATTTGATAAGGTATTAGGATATATACATCCATTCATGCAGTGTAATACAGTTGCAAGATTAATAGCAATGTCAATAGCAATCAAAATCTGCTTAACTTTACTCCAGGCATTTGGAGACAACATTTTATTTTTTTATTCTGAAATGTGTCTGTCAGTAGACACTGAATCAAGGCCACACCCTATGTATTTGTTTGAGATAGATATTACTTTAGCCACCAGAGTTTCAAACAGACCTTCACAGAGATACCCCTGAGGTCAAACTGGTGTGTGTATACAATTGGGCAAGTTCTGAGGATAGATCTCAGATATATAGATTGACTTGTTTCTAGCATAGACATATTGTTGCATGTAGAGCTCTCTATTCCATGCAACACAAAACTTAGGCCTTTAAGTAAAATGAATGGTGAAGGCATGCATGCATATGTATGCTTTTTATGGCATACATATCAGCATTAGACGCTTTTGAAATTAAAATTCCTAACACAATATCTGATTACTGAAATGTTTAGTGTAGTAGGTAAAGAACTGAAAGTAAATGCATATATACTTTTAATTTGAATTTCATTAATGTTCCATATATAAACATTTTCAATAAAAATGCAAAATAAAAATATTAAACTTTAAGCATTTTCATCCACTTGTGCTATGATTCTGTGATATCTCTCCAATGAAGCTTTGGCTCTTCCCCCTTCCCTTGACAATCATATCTTATTAAGCTAGAAAAAGATGCTTGTTTTTTTTGCTCAGAAATATTAGATGAAGTCTAAGTTAAGAAATTTTATTTTAAACACTTTATTAGATTATAGAATAAAATAAAAAAATACAGAAGCAAATAGGAGGACACAGTGGGGAGGAGAAGGGAAAAGAAAAGTTGGGGGGAGGAAGAAAAGAAAAAAAGTGTTGATTTCTGACTCTTTCTGTTGCAGTAGAATAAAGCATTAACATTGAACCTCAACTTTTTACTTTTCCATAATAATATAAACTAGCCATTTCTTTCACAACAAATCAATCTAATCAGTAAAACCCCAAATCAAACTTTCAGTTTTTTTCCACCACAAGCACGAAATCCAGTTGCTCCATGTAGCAACAAAAATATTCACATCTTTTCTTTGATCAGTCAATTTAGCCATCTCTGCCAACTCCATCAGCTTCTGTAGCCATTTGTCCATGGTAGGAATTGAAATGTCCTTCCATTTTTGTGCATACAGTAGTTGTGATGACCCAGGGCATGGCACAAAGGTAACACAGCCAGGAAATAAGTACAAGTCCCTTTATTAGCTCCAAACTTTGCTCCCAATGTCCCTTTACTCTTCGGTCTGGAGAAAAACCCTTTCACAAACCTGTAAGCAGACAAAACTTCCAACCATAATTTCAACAGGGCAAGATAAGGTAATTAATCCAGCAGGGCAAGCAAGATAAGGAATTCCAGAATTGAAGCAGCATGGCCGTAAATTAAACCAGTTGGGAGGATGCCAGGAACTTAGATAAAGCAGTCAACATGAACATGAACTCAGTGTTTGTTCCTGACAACCACCCCTCCCATTTGCCTCTCCTTTTAAACTCCAGCTCCAGGTGTATCTTGTGAAGGGGATCAGGGCTCTTTCCTCTCTAATAAGCTCTCTTCTCTGTTCTTCCCTGCGTGGCCTAGGATGAGGAGTGGGTGGGCTTTGGTCTTCATCAGAACCCCCTCTCCCTTGTTCTACCTCTCCCCTGCTCTGCCCAGCCTGACTTTACCCTTCCCCAGTTTCCTCCACAACCAATGGAGCCACTCTCTTGCTCTCTGTCAGTTGTTCCTCTTCCATCTCAGAGTCAGACTCTGACAGGGGCATGACACTATCCCCCCCACAGGGCTCCCTCCCCCGGGACCTTGCAGATGGGGACGTTGTGGAAACTGGGCGTGGAAGTTGCGGACCAGTCGAGGGACATGGACATCTGTGGCATCAACCCAGGTAAAGTCCTCCAGTCCATAACGTTTCCATGCCACCAGATACTGGAACTGGTCCCGCAATTGGCATGAATCTTGGATACTGTCCACTTCATATTCCACTTCTCCCAAAGGGGCTACTGGTCCCAGCGGCGGTGGCATTGGCCCATGCAGACTGTCTGCCGATACTGGGACTAACAAGGACTGATGAAAGACCAGGTGAATCCGCATGGTCCATGGCAGGGATAGGCGAAACACCACAGGATTGATCACCGCCTCGACCAGAAATAGTCCCAGGTAGTGGTGATTGAGTTTTTTTGATGACCGCATCATCGGCAGATACCGTGTGGAGAGCCAAACTCAATCACCTACAGCTAATGATGGGACATCATGACAATGCCAGTCTGCGAAGCATTTGTAGTCCTCCTTGGCATTCTCCAGCTGGTGGTGGGCCATTTGATGCATGGCTTTTAGCTCTGGCAGAAACGTGTCCATGGCTGGAACCGGGGAGTCAGATGGAGCCAATGGAAAGAGCCGTGGATGGAAGCTGTAACTGGCAAAGAACAGGGACACGTGGGTGGATGCATGCTGAGCATTGTTGTAGCGAACTCCGTCACAGCCAGCACCTCCATCCTATTGTCCTGTTGGGTGTTGCTGAAACAGCAGAGGTACTGTTCCAATGAACAGCACTCATTCCCTCTGTACCCTCATCAATTTCGGGGTAATGGGCGGACAACAGACCATGCCTGTATTTGTAGTTCCGTGAGTAAGGTCTGCCAAAAGCATGCTGTAAATTGCACCCACTGGTCTGACACTACTCAGTCCGGTAATCCATGCAACCGAAACACATGGGCAATGAATAACTCTTGATGACGAGCCACCACAAATGGATCCTGCTGCTGCGCCTCTCTAATCCTACCCCAGAGGTCCATGGGCTCCTCAGTGGCTGACAACTGCTCCAATGGGATCACCGTCCAAGGCAGGATTTTGTCATCTCTCTGGGTATACTCAGGCTTCCGGGACAGCATATCAGGATGCTGATTATGCCCACTTGGAACATAGTTTACCTGAAAGTCAAAGCGGGCAAAAAATGACCATTGCACCTGGCGCTGGTTCAATGTACATAAATGTACATAAATGTTCCAGGTTGCGATGGTCTGTCCGAACCTCAACTTGGTGACGGGCCCCATCCAGGTGGTACCGTCATGTCCCAAAGGTGACTTTAACCACCAATAGCATCTTGTCCCATATTGTGTAATTGCGCTCCGGAACCAACAGCTTCTGGGAATAGTACGCACATGGGAACAAGATGCCTGGGAGGGCATAGGCCTGTAGAAGCACGGCCCCAATGGCCACATCTGAGGCATCCATTTCTACCACGAACAGCTGGAATGGATCAGGGTGTTTGAGGATGGACTCGGAGACGAAGGTGGCTTTTAGGGCATCAAAGGCTTCCTGCTCCTCAGCACCCCAATGGAACTTCTCCCCTTTCTTAAGCAGCATAGAAAGGGGAGCAGTCAAGGCAGCAAAGTGGGGAATAAACGTGTGATAATAGTTCGCGAATCTCAACAGTCGCTGCACATGTTTGACCCGCTGTGGAGGACCCCACACCTGCAATGACTCAATTTTTTCCAGGTCCATTTCCATACTGGCAGGTGAAATATGATGACCCAGGAAGTTGATCATGGTTTGTGCAAACTGGCACTTCCCATGCTTAGCAAACAGGTGGTTGTCCCAAAAGCATTGCAACACCAGCCGCACCTGTTGCCAGTGTTCCTGCAGGGATGCCAAGTAGATCAAAATGTCATTTAGGTAAACGACCACAAACTGATCTAACAAGTCACAGAAAACGTCGTGCATAAAATGCACAAACACGGCAGGTGCATTGGTCAAGCTGAAAGGCATCACAGTATATTCAAAATGCCTGTACCACATCCGGAAGGCCATCTTCCACTCATCGCCGGCATGAACTCGGACCAGGTTGTAGGTCCCCGCAGGTCCAGCTTTGTGAATATCTTAGCTTGATGAAGCCGCTCAATCAGTTCAGGGATGAGGGGAAGCAGGTACCAGTTCCATACTGTGATCACATTCAACTTGCGGTAGTCACAGCACAGGCACAGCTCCCCCAACTTCTTCTTGATGAAGAGCACTGGCGCAGCCAATGGGGAGGTAGAAGGCTGGATAAACCCTTTCCAGAGATTCTTCTCGATAAAATTCCACAACACAGCCAGCTCCGGTTCCAACAGTGAGTATATCCGGCCCACCGGCAATTTGGCAATTTGGAATCGGGCACCAAGTTGATCGGTCAGTCATATGACTGATGCGGGGGCAACTGATATGCCTCCTTTTCCCTGAACACATCAGTATAGTCCACCAATTCTGTGGGTAGATCCAAGTCCAGGGGCATAGCCACGCCCCCTGCAAAGGTGTGCAGGCAATGGGTGGCACACTTCTTGCTGGGGAACTATGCTCCAGATGACCAGACAATCAGCAGATCATGAGCCCGTAACCACTCTAACCCCAGCACCACCAGAAAGTGAGGTACTGTGGCAATGTAGAACATGGCTTCCTCCACATGCTGCCCAATGCACATGTGAAGGGGTTTGTTCCGGGTTGGGTTCTACTTACCTTTACTACCGGTTCGCAACGGGATCTCTTGTGTGCGTGTGCTTTGCATGTGCGCGTGCCTTGCTTCTGCACATGTGCAGATCACTTCTGATGACATCAGGGTCAGTGGGCAGAGCCTCCCACCAGTTTTACTACTGGTTCTATAGAACCGGTCCAAACCGGGGGCAACCCACCACTGGTTTGGTCACAGCAACCACAGGTCCCGAATGAAGGGGCCGACCATCAATCATCTCTACCAATATTGGCAGTGACACCTGCTGCTGGGGGATGGAGCACTGCACAGCAAAGTTTATGTCCATGAAATTGGCCGAGGCCCCTGAGTCCACCAGGTCCTGAATCTCCACCGCTCCCTGACCTGGCACAAAGACACTGGCTGCTAGCATGAGGTGCTGTACAAAAGTTGTCTGTGATGGAGATGGTAGACTGTTTCCCCTCGAGCCCGACCTAAGGAACTCCCTAGGCTGGGCCCTGCCAGTTTCCCGCTGCTGCTCCCACTGTGGCTTTGGGTGCCTTAGCAGGACACTTGGCCACCATATGGCCTTGGCTGCCACAATACAAGCAAAGGCCTTTGCGGCAGTGGCGATTCTTCTTGGCTTGGGTCAGGCAAGGCGTACAGCCCCCAATTGCATTGGCTCATCAGGTGGCAGTACCGACGGCAGCACTGCCTTAACAGGTACAGGCGTGGCTTCCGTCCGTCATCGCGCTCATCACTGCTGGAGCCTTGCATCGATGCAGAGGCACAAGTACATGAGCTCCTGCAGGGTGCAAGGGCATTCAGTACGTGCCAGCTCATCCAGGAGCTCCGACGAAAAACCTTTCTGGAACTGGTCCATAAGCACTGCTTCATTCCATTGTAGGTCCTGGGCGACCACCCGGAAGTCAGCAATATAGTCAGTGAGTCAGCCTCATCCTGCCTCAAGTCTCTCAATTGGGGTCGAGGGCATGGCTGGCATTGGGTGATACGGTGTGGATTCTGGAGCTCCAGAAGAGCACCGATATCCCAGCCGATTTTGGGGATCCCTAGGGATCATAGCTGTCTTGTAGGGACAGTGAAGAAAGAAGATGCAGGCTGGCACGGATAGGGAAAGAGCAAGTTCCCTGAAGTGCTGGCATTAGTCTTCAACTCATCGGTGAAGGAAGGCAGCCATGGAGCTATCAAAAGCCGGAGTGGCCACATTCAGAAAGAGGAAGTGCAGGAGTGGTGATTGAACAGAGTATTGTTACCGGATAAGTGATTGGCCAACTCACAGGTAAGAAGAAAACATTTTAAAAGCTTGAAAGAAATCCCAACGAGCAATTAACGGCTAAGTTGCACTTGGGAATTTAAGCAGAGGGGGAAAAAAAGAGGAACTTTAAAGTTAAAACGAAAGCCCTAAAAGGAATCTTCCGCCTGGATTTAAAATTGGATTTTGAAAGAAATAAAAATAAGACAAGGGAAAAGGAGACAGAGAAATATTTTTGAAACAATAAAAAGATTTAACTCGGAAGAGAGGAAACGGGCGTTATAAAATGGATACTTTGTTGCCGAAAGAGTTGTGAATTGAAAAGAGACATCTGCTGGAGGAGAGATCATGGGAAAGAGCCGTAGGAGTTTACAGCTGAAAAGATTAAGAGAAGCAGAGAGGATGAGGACTGAGATTGTGATGGCTCAAGTGAGCATTTGAATTGGACACTATCTGGAAAGAAAAAGGAGATATCACATGGACTTTGAAACTAGAAGTATAAGTAAATGAAAATAATAAATTGGAAAATTCTAGCCTTCTAAAGTGACAATATGGAGAATTGGGAGGATGAATGTGAGATATTAAGGGAGATGTTTGAAAAAAATAAAAGAAGCATTTAAGGGAAATAAGGAAGCAGAAGATTGGTTAGAATGCAAGAAAAAAGAAAGAGAAAAGATGAATGAGAAACAAGAGAAACAAGGAGAAAATATTGAAAAGGAAATATATGAAAATAAAGATAAAGATGATTACACTGGGATTAACAGTGATAGAATAAAAATGGATAAGAGAGAATACATCTCAAAACTGAAAAGAAGAGAAATAAATGGGGAAATATTGAGAGGGAAAATTAACAGAGGGAAAATTAAAGAAAAGAGGAAGAAAGGGAGATATAAGAAAAGGAAGAGGAAGAAGGTAAGAGAATGGGAGAAAGAGGGAGGAAAGCATCAAGAAATGGGATTGTGACTTCCGGTTTGCTAGCCTTCGGCGAAGACGGTCCCTTCTTAAGGACCGCCAGCCCCGCCGCCTGTAGAGCTGCCTCAAGACCGAGAAGCGGCTTGAAAACTCCGAAATCCGAAGGATTGAAGGAGGAGAGATAGCAGGGTACAGATTGAGCCCCTGTAAGCCCCCAGAGAATCGTTTCTGGGGAGGAAACAGGCACGGCTCCCTCCCAACCTGCTGAGACTCCGGACGGCGTGGGACGATTCTGCTTTCTGCAGAACAAGCCGGCTGCAGCAAACGTTCAAATTGAATGAAACCAACCTTAACAAGCAGCGGAAATATTAACTTGAACCCTTAAACTTGGAAATTGCAAGTATTAACGCTTTGTTGACTTTTTAACTTAAGAGAAAGTACAAGCGAGTGAAAGTGATTTGAAAAAATATGGCGCCCAGCAGCAGAGTTAATGAGCTTGCGAGAGTGGATTTGTGAAGTTATTCTGCTTTGCTACAAAGTTGCTACAAAGTTGCTCTGCCTGTAATAAAGAGAAACAGGAGAAGCGGGGGGAACTCTTTCTTTAAAATCTGAATTTGCTTCACTCCAGTTTCTATTTGATTAAACCTGGGGGATTTTTTCAGAAGTCTTTGTGGAGGTGGAAAAGGAAAAGGGATTTCCCTTTTCAGAAAATCTAACTTACGTGGCAGGATGGCCTCAAAGAAGCAGGAAGGAAAGGCAGCAGGGGGCGGATCCCACACACACAAACATGAACTGCAGCTTCCTCCCGCCCAACAGACTCAGAAAAAAGATTTTGATTTTGAAAATTTAAAAGAATTTATTTCTCAGGCTTTGGATGATAAATTTCAAAAATCTCATCAAGAAATAGATGATAAACTTCAAAAATCTCAACAGGAAATTATGCAGGAAATTAATGAAATTAAAGATATGGTGAAACAGGATTATGGCAAGGTGACTAAAAAAATATCGGATGTGGCATCTGGCCTTGCAGAATTAATTATTAAAGTGGACTCCAAAGTGGAAGAATTCAAATCAGAAGTCAATGTTAAGATTAAGGACAATGATTATAAAATTTTTGATGTTGATGAAAAAGTGCAGAGAGTTGAAAACGAAATTGTAATGATGCAATTCAGGGCCATGGAATTTGCTATAAGGCTCAGAGGAATTAGAGTGGATGACCGGCAGGATTTGAGACAGATTTCTGCTGATGCCCTGGCTGTGTTATTAAAAATTAATCCTGAAGTGGTTTTTTACAAAATAGATAAAATTTATAGAGTGAATTCCTGGGTGGCCAGACAAAGACAATTGCCTAGAGATGTGCTGATATATTTTACAGACAGAACAATAAGAAATGACATCCTGCAAAAATCTTTTCTCTCTTCTGTGCAAGGGGGGGGCTCAAATTGGAGTTTTTAAAGAATTGCCACCCAAAATGCTGAAAGCTAGAAAAGATTTTGGTTTTCTAGTAAATGAATTGAAAAAACAAGACATACCATTTCGGTGGTAATTATACCCAACTGGTATAATTTTGAAATACAATGGAGAAAGACATCGGTTGAATACTGTTGAGAAGGCGGAGCATTTTTATTCTGCTAATTTTAAAGAAAGAACACCATCTCCACGTACATCCACAGTGCTGGAGATTAAGGAGAGTGATAAGAAGCAACCCCAGCAAGACATGCAAGAATAGTCTAAGCAGGTGGACCCAGAGGAAATGCAAGGTGCTGTAGGAGGTTTTCTGGAGGAGCCCCTGCTAGAACCTTCTCCAATCCTGGACCCAGTCCGGATGGTTGAAGTCAAAGACCAGCGTATAACTCGTGCAAAATCCAAGCAACTTAAAGAAAAGCAACAACAGGAAAGACAATACAAAAAGGGAGCTAAGAGTACTGTACAAGAGACTGAAGCCATGTGGGGAGCAAAACCGAAGATTTTGGAAGATATTCGGTTATTCTGCTCGTTGCTTCAAAAAGATAAAGATGACAATTAAGTGCTTATCTTGGAACGTGAATGGGTTGAATTCATTACAGAAAAGGAAGAAGTTATTTGCATATTTGAGACAATTTAATAATTATATAATTTGTTTACAAGAAACTCATATTAGAACTCAAGATCAAAAATACTTGATAAATTCTAAATTAGGAACACATTTTGTAGCTTCAACTTTGCAAAAAAAGAATGGTGTGGTTATCTATGTAAATAAAAGACTGACAGCTAAAATTATAGAAGCAGATGAAGATGGCAGGTTTATAGCAATTGAATTGTTTACAGTAAACGGCCAAATTCTTTTGATTGGAATTTATGCTCCCAACCAACAACAGGATCATTTTTATAAAATGCTACACACTAAAATACTGCAATGGGACTATAGATCTATTTTAATTATGGGAGATTGGAATGGAGTAATTGATTCTAAATTAGATAAAAAGAGCTCAGCAAAATCCAGGATTAGATTACCACAGACTTTTTTCGATATGAAAGAGGACTTGGAATTAAAAGATATTTGGAGAATACATAATCCAAAAGAATTGGACTATACTTTTTTTCCCGATAGATACAGATCCTTCTCTAGGATTGATTTTATTTTGTTGTCAGATGATCTACTTGTTAAGACAAAAAGAACAAAGATTTTTCCAAGAACTTTGACCGACCATAGCCCAGTATGGATAGAATTTGAGACAGGTAAAATTGAAAGACGATCATGGAGATTAAATGAAAACTTGTTCAGATATGAAAAAAATATAACAGAACTTAAGAAGCACTTGAAAGAATTTTTTGAAATGAACTTGAATAAGGGTACCCCACTTGAAATTGTGTGGGATGCGAGCAAAGCTTATATGAGAGGGGTACTCATTTACATGAACTCTAAATTTAGACTGAATCGACAAAAGAAGAGATCTGAATTGGAAGCAGAAATAAAGAATAAAGAACAGCTACTTATTAAAAATCCAACAGATGAAAAAATATGTGGTGCTATAAAACTTTTGAATGATCAATTTCAAATGCTTATGGCGGAACAAGTTGCAACAAACTTACAATATGCGAGGCACAATACATTTTGTAATGCCAATAAACGGGGCAGATGGTTGGCTTATACATTAAGGAAGAAGCAGAGTATACGGACTATTTATAGTATTGATATTGGAGGGAAAGAAATCTTTCAACAAAAATTAATTAAAGAAGCTTTTGTAGACTATTATACTAAACTATATGCTAAAGATGATGTGCAGAATGGACTTATAGAAAAATACTTAGATAATAAAAGAGTCACTAAAATTACTAATCAACAAAAGGAAAGAATGAATTATCCTATAACAGAGGAGGAGATATTAGTAGCAATTAAACAATTAAAAACAGCTAAAGCTCCTGGAACAGATGGTTTGACAGCAGTGTATTATAAAACTTTGCAAGCAGAAATGGTGGAACAACTTAGAGATTTATTTTGCAATATTCAACAAGGGGGTAAAATACCCCCATCATGGACAACAGCTTATATTTCTTTGATACCAAAAGAGCAAGTAGGTCCTAAAAAACTGGAGAATTATCGACCAATATCTCTTCTGAATACTGATTATAAAATTTACACAAAAGTATTAGCCAACAGGCTGATGCCAGTAATCCAAGAGGTGATTCATGATGATCAAGCAGGATTTATCGAGGGCAGATATATGAAAGACAATGTAAGGCAAGTAATAGACTTATTGGAATATCTTGAGACGAATAAACAGATACCTGCAGTGCTGGTTTTTTTGGATGCGGAAAAGGCCTTTGATAGAGTGGATTGGAATTTTCTATTAAAGACTTTAAAAAAGATGGACTTTGGGGACCTATTTATAAAGGCAGTCTCAGCAATCTACCAAGAGCAAAAGGCACAGATTATTATTAATGGAAGTTTGACAACAGAGTTTAAAATTGAAAAAGGAACAAGACAGGGATGTCCGTTATCCCGATTGTTATTTATTTTAACACTAGAAGTCTTGTTAAATATAATTCGGGACTCTAATATTCTGAAAGGTATAACGATAAGGCAAGAGGACTACAGAATAAAGGCATTTGCAGATGATCTGGTTGTTACCCTAACACAGCCAATGGAATCAATAATCCAGATGAAAGACATTATACAAGACTATGGTAAAGTTTCAGGTTTTAGATTGAACCAGAAAAAAACAAAGATGATAGTTAAAAATATGACACAAGATCGTAAACATGAGCTTGAAAGGAGGTCAGGTTTTGAGATTGTACCAAAGGTAAAATATTTAGGAGTTCAGATTGCAGAATCAAACATGAAACTGTTTCAAAATAATTATGAGGTGTTGTGGTGAGATGTGCAGAAAGATATGGAGATTTGGAAAAAACTGCAGCTGTCTTTACTTGGAAGAATAGCAGCAGTTAAGATGAACATTTTGCCAAGATTTCTTTTCTTGTTTCAAATGATTCCGGTGCTCAAAAGTGATAAACAATTGAAAGAGTGGCAAAGTGGAGTGAATAAGTTTGTCTGGAACGAGAAAAAACCAAGAGTGAAATTGAAAATTATGCAAGATGTTCCAGAAAGGGGAGGTCTAAAACTTCCAAACCTACAATTATATTATGAAGCAGCAGCTCTGACTCAAGCAAGCGACTGGTTTGGAAGGAAAAAGACTGGAATATTGAATATAGAAAGTTTCGACCTCGAATTTGGATGGCATGCCTACTTATTTTATGAGAACAAAGTGGATAAAGTATTTAAAAGCCATATACTTAGAGATTCTTTGATGAGGGTCTGGAAGAAGCACCAATTTAAATGGGATTACAAAATACCGCTATGGTTGGATCTTGGTCATATCATGTGGAATACAAATATAATGTCACTCGGGGGGGTTTTATATAAAGAGGTTCTTTTACAGATGCGGGCAGATGGCAGTTGAAGACATTCGAGACACTGTTGGACGAAGGGATTAACTGGCATTGGTCGCGTTGGTTGATGATCTCTGGAGGGCTTGGGACAGGGGTTGTTCCTCTGTTCTGGTCCTGTTAGACCTCTCAGCGGCTTTTGATACCATCGACCATGGTATCATGCTGCACCAGTTGAAAGAGTTGGGGATGGGGGGCACTGTATTACGGTGGTTCTCCTCCTTTCTCTCCGACCAGTCGCAGTTTGTGTTGGCAGGGGGGCAGAGGTCGACCTCAAGGCCTCTTATATGTGGAGTGCCTCAGGGGTCAGTCCTCTCGCCCCTCCTGTTCAACATTTATGTGAAGCCGCTGGGCGAGATCATCCGTGGCTTTGGGGTGAGATACCACCAGTACACTGATGACACCCAGCTGTACATCTCCACCCCAGGCCACCCCAAGTGGCCTGAAGTGATGTCCCAGTGCCTAGAGGCTGTGCGGATCTGGATGAGGAAGAACAAGCTCAGGCTCAACCCTTCCAAGACTGAGTGGCTGTAGCTCCCGGCATCCCGATATAGTCAGTTGACTCCATCACTGACTATTGGGGGCGAGTCGTTGGCCCCCACTGAGAGGGCTCGCAATCTGGGAGTCCTCCTGGATACACAGCTGTCTTTGGAGGAACATCTGACGGCTGTAACCAGGGGGACCTTTTGTCAGGTTCGCCTGATTCACCAGTTGCGGCCCTTTCTTGATCGGGATTCCCTGTGCACAGTCACTCATGCCCTCGTCACCTCTCGCCTGGACTACTGCAATGCTCTCTACATGGGGCTCCCCTTGAAGAGCACCCAGAGGCTCCAACTGGTCCAGAATGCGGCTGCGCAGGTAGTCACGGGAGCCGCATGGCGCTCCCATACAACACCTCTCCTGCGTGAGCTGCACTGGCTCCCAGTGGTCTTCCGGGTGCGCTTCAAGGTGTTGGTTATCACCTTTAAAGCGCTCCATGGCATAGGGCCTAGCTATCTTCGAGACCGCCTGCTGCCACCGACGACCTCCCATCGACCCGTGCGCTCCCACAGAGAGGGCCTCCTCGGGGTGCCATCAGCCAAACAGTGTAGGCTGGTGACCCCCAGGGGGAGGGCCTTCTCTGTGGGGGCACCAACCCTCTGGAACCAACTGCCTCCAGAGATAAGGAGAATCCAAGACCTCAGTGCCTTCCACCGTGCCCTTAAAACCTTCCTTTTCCAGCAAGCCGGGCTGGCCTAATTTTTTTTTTAAGTGTTTTTAAGTGTTTTGTTTATTGTTTTTAATTAACGGGGCCAAATTTATATATGTATATTTTTAACTGTATTTTAATATTTGTACTTGATGTTTTTACTTTGCTGTTCACTGCCCTGAGTCCTCAGGGAGAAGGGCGGTATACAAATTCAAAATAAAATAAAATAAAAATAAAATAAAACTTAACTTGGTTACAATACAATCAACTTCAACTTAGATGGAAAGAGGACCAAAAAACTGGTATTATGTTGCATGAGGAAGAATTGGTTAGACATATAAAAGAGAAAGGTCCAATGCATATTAAAAGGTTATATAATGTTTTGTTAGAAAGGGATTCAGAAACTGAATTGGTTAAAGATTGTATGATTAAATGGGCACAAAATTTTGCAGAACCAGTGATGTTGGAAACATGGGAAAAAATTTGGGTTCAGAATTCACACAGTCGCAGAATTTGAGGGAAAATTTCTATAAAATGTTTTATAGATGGCATTTAGACCCCAAAAAATTGTCGTGTATGTACCCTAATGTTCAGCCAAAATGTTGGAGATGTGATAGTTTAGATGCTACATATTATCATGTTTGGTGGACTTGCAAGAAAGTTAAGGCTTTTTGGATAAAAATTTGGTGGGTTATGCAGAATGTTTTGAAGAAAAAAATTCAATTTTCTCCACAATTGTTTTTATTGGGTATAGTTAAGGGTTTTACATTGGGTGAAACAAAACTGATATTGTACATGATAACAGCAGCGAGATTATTGATAGGTAAATACTGGAAAAATGAAGCTTTGCCCACTATTGAGGATTGGACTTTGAAGATGGCCAGCTTTGCAGAGATGGCGAAGATTTCAGCATATTTAAAAGACTGTTCACAAGAGACTTATGAATGGGAATGGAAAAAGTGGATAGATTATGTGCAGAACAAATATCAAACCAGGAAGTATCAAATAGCCTTTATCTGAAAATGTTATATTAAGATAGAAATATTTTAATGTAATGAAGATGAAATTACAAGGGGGAGGGAGGGGTTCAAGTTTTATATAAAGGTTTTTTTTTTCTTGATATTGTGTGGAAGTCCGGGGGGAGGGGAGGGTTAGGGAGGGTTAGGGAAAATGGGGTTGGGAGGTTTGGGGTGGATTGAGGGGGGGTGGAAAGGGGTGAAAATGTAATTGTAAAACTTTTGTAATTAAAAAAAAAGAAATGGGATTGTGGAGAGTTTAAAAGAAAATGGTTATGAGTCAGTGAAAATATTAATATGTTAATAAAGAGAAGGATGTTAATTGTAGAAATTATATGTGAAAATACTGTTTAATGTAAAATAGATAAGTAGATGAAATGTTAAAAAAATGAACTGTTTTTGATGTTGGAGGAAGCAGTAAGTGGAGAAAAATAGAAGCAACAAAAGAATTAATTGAAATTAAGATGGGAATTGAAATTGAAATGTAAAATTGAATGAAAATGAAATGTTAGTAAATGATGTAAATGACAGACTTGTAAAAAGTAAAACGGAAGAAATACATTGTTAAAGGGAAAAAAGCAAGGGTTGGAAGATTATTTTAACAAAGATTTCAAGGGAAAAATGCAGTAAGTTGAAATATTTGTTAATAATTAAAAAGTGGAGGGGAATTTCGAGTAATATTTTTTTTTAAAAAAGTTTTTTTATTATTTTTTAAAAACATAAACATAAAACATATCTTTTCCAAAATGAAGCATTGATCCGGTCACAGATTGATACAAATCACTAACAAATCTTAATTTTCAATTAACACAATTTAATATTTTATTCAGTTATTACCCTCAATTCTATCTATTTAACTATGCCATTATCCACAAAAACCCGTTACTTAAATCTTAAATCCTAACCAAATATCATTCCATTTTTCTCTTTCTTTTGCTTAGATGGATACATTTTCAAAATATGAATCATTACAGTTGTTATAAGCATTCAAGAAATATTTAATTCCAACATAAACATTTTCTTTTTACTATTAAACTCTACATTATCATCTTTGTTTCTGTTATTAAACCCAGTTTATTCATTTCATTTTTACTGTTAATCTCAACATACTGCTCCTTATTTTGGCTATCCTACCTCATTTTTCTTTGTTGTTAAACCAATCATTTTTATTTCTTGGCTGTTAAACACAGCATATCCATTTTTGTTTTTGGCTGTTAAACACAGCATAGTCATTTTTGTTTTTTGGCTGTTAAACACAACATATCCATTTTTGTTTTTTGGCTGTTAAACACAGCATAATCATAGTTAGTTTAACTATTAATCCCTACATAAGCCTTTCATTGTTGTTTCCATCCATCTATACATTGCTTATTTCCAGTTAATCATATTTATCCTTATCCTTTATCATAACACTTTAACATTGAGACATGGTTCTTACTTAAAACGTATCTTTGAATATATTTATAAATCTCTTTTAACTTGCTTAATTTCTCTTGTATTTCTATAAAAACCTCCTTTTTATTATTACTATCCACCTATACATTATTTTATTTTTAATCACAGTGTTTTAAGCTTCTTTTTTCTTTTCCAGTCGTATATATCTTATTTCTTCATTTCCTCACCTGCTAACATATATTTCCTTCCATTTTCAAAGTCATCAAATTTTTCCTCCATATGTCATATTAAATCTTTTTCTTATTTTTGTTTTGGATAAAATTCATCAAGTTCCCTTCTCTTGATCCTGTGCTAAATCCTTCTTTTATTCCTGTGCCAGTTGTTATTGTTGTTTCAATTATAGGAGTTCTCTTATAATTTCCTTTTCTTTTCACCAAAGTCAAGCTGCCTGCAGACAAGAAGAAAAACCTCCTCCACAAATCCCATGACTGGTTATCTGTAAAGTTCAAAATTTTCCATGACAAAGACAAGTTACAATGTTCATTTTTAAACCAGAAGGTGTCCCTCTACAATCCACATTTTCCATTAGTCATGCAAGTATCTATTTTATTACAATTGTGTAACAGTCCAACTTGTTTACTCTTCTTTTTGTTTTAGAGATATAAAGTCTTCTTTTTAAAAATCCAATTCAAATTTTAAAGTATCCAGTCTTTTCACCATATCTCGATATTTAATTTCACTAGTTCTTTTCAAGAGTTAGTTGTTTATCAGGTCTTTGTCTCTTTAAAGTTGCATTTTAAACTTTCCAAGGCCCTTTTGTTATTCAGCCACTGTTTTATGGCTTGGGGTCTTATAGATAGTAATATTGCTCTAGGCATTGTTACAAGCCTGGGTTGGTTGTCACTCACCCACCTTCAAAGAGCTCCATTACAATCCACTTTCCTCCAGCACATCTCTTAGCCCAGTTGTCACAGCTTCATGGCAGCTGCCATGGCTGTCTCCCCCCGCCGCCGACTCATAGAGGATTCCCTCTGACCTCCAAGGAACTTGCCTGTTCCTCTTGGTCTCCCGAGGTGTCACTCCTTTTTCCCCATCCCTGCAGTATGGTTCTGGTCCAAAGACCCATCAGTGGCGGTTTGGCAGTCGGCACTCATCAGAGCCCGCTATTTCCCTGACTGTCTCACTGTGACGCCAAACCAGTCCGGAATTTTGAGTAATATTTTTAATAAATGAGAAAGATTGGGGTTGCCTGGACACCATAGTGGAAAATATTAAATTGAAAATGAATACAGCAATAGAGAGAGATGAAAGAGGAGTAGAGAGTAGAGAGATGGAAGAGAAGGGGAGAAGAGAGAGGGATGGAAGAGAGGGGAGGAAGGAAGAGAGGGGAAATCAGAATAGGAGAGAGGGCTAGACAGGGAGGAAGAAAGGAAGAGAAGGAGAAAGGAAGAGGAAGTAGAGAGGAGCAGGAGAGGAGGGAAAAAGAAAGTAAGAAGGAAAGAAGAGAGGGAGATGGCAGGATTGAGAAGAAAGATTGCTGTACAACAAAAAAGATGAAATGGAAGAAAGGCAACCCCGAACATATATAAATATACTACGATAAAGAATGAATGGTTAAAAAATAAAAGGGAATAAATATGAATAAGCAGGAAAATTAGAACTTGAGGGTGAATGAAAATGTTGTTTATATAAGTAAGCAAAGAAATATTGAGATATGATTAAAAAGGGGGGGAAAGAAAATTGTAGGAACAAACTTCCAAAAGAGGTACATGTCCGATTTATGAAGAAAACAATAAAAGAAGAGATATACAGAAAAATGAGGGAGGGGGCGATGTACCACAAAGGGAAAGAAATAATAACACTAAAACAAATCCCGAGACATGTGAGAGACCAGAGGAAAAACTACAGCTTCCTCACATCCCAACTAAACAAGCATAAAGTGATGTTTCGTTGGTTACTACCAGATGGCATTTTGATCTCATGGCAAGATAAGAAAGTGAGGATAGACAACCTAGAGGGAGCCCAAATTTTTTTTGATCAGTATTTTGTCATGGAAGAAGAGCAAGAAACCAGAAAGGAGTCGGAAAATAAGAGCCAGGAAGAACAACCTATAGAAGGAATGGAAGAGGAACAAAAGGGAAGAGAGAAACTGAAAGAGAAAAATTGGAGAGAGAAGGAGCAAGGGGAAAAACACAACGAATAACAAGGAACAGAAACAAACAAAAGACAACTAATAAATAAGAAGGAAGATGGAACAGGAAATAAAAATGATTTCGATAAATATAAATGGATTGAACGCCCCAATTAAAAGAACACGAACATTTGCTAAATTATATAAACTGGAGATGGATATAATTAGTCTACAAGAAGTTCACATCAAAAAAAGTCATCAAAAAATATTAGAAAACACAAGATTAGGAAACCTTTATACTTCACTATCAGATAAAAAAAAAGAGGTATCGTGGTTTACATTAAGAAACATCTAAAAACAAAACAGATTTATGCAGACGATGAGGGAAGAATCCTAATGATTGAAATATAAACAGAGTCTAAAATGATATTATTGATTTCGATCTACGCACCAAATGAAAACCAACGGGCCTTCTATGAAAAGGTACACAATAAAGTAAAAGGTTTGGATTATGAAAACATTTGCCTTGTAGGTGACTTTTATGCAATTTTAGATACTGAAAAAGATTACAAGAGCACCAAGAAAAATAAAACTAGGAAAAAAACCTTGCCAGACACTTTTATGGAAATGGCACAAGAGCTATGTCTACAAGATGCATGGAGAGAAATAAATAAGGAAAAAAAACCAGTATATGTTTTATTCTAATCCACACTTATCTTGGTCCAGGATGACAACAGACCTTAGAAAAGATTTGTAAGAAATAGAAATATCGACAAACATATGGGCGGATCATAGCCCGCTAAAAATAATTTGGAAAGGATATTGAAAGAAAAAGAGATGGATGATGAATGTTGTAATCTTAAAGGAGAAAGATTATATACAAATGATAGAAAAAGAAATGAAAATTTTCTTTGAGATTAATTGTAAAGAGCAAACCT
Source organism: Arizona elegans (assembly GCA_022577455.1). NCBI lineage: Eukaryota > Metazoa > Chordata > Lepidosauria > Squamata > Colubridae > Arizona > Arizona elegans. The sequence goes on along the minus strand of JAKOOJ010000006.1, from coordinate 48,200,492 downwards.
CTCTCCAAAATCTGTGGGACATGGCGAAAGCTTACATAAGAGGTCTGACAATAGCATATTCGGCAAAGAAAAATAAAGATAAACAGCAGAAAAGAGATAAATTGTTCAAAGAACTTAAAGAACATGAATACAAACTACAAAATGAACCACAAAACAAAAAAGTCAAGGAAAAAATAGATTTGATAAAACATGAAATAAATCTGATCACACAAATAGAAATAGCTAGGAAAATTAAATTAGTGAAACAAAACTATTTCGAACATGCTAACAAGACAGGCCGATGGTTGGCATATAAATTGAAGAAAGAAAAGGAAAAACGGACCATACATCAATTACAAGACAACACTGGAGAGATACAATACAGGAATATGGACAAAAAGAGTATAGCGAGAGCATTTTTTCAAAAATTATATTAATAGGAAGAACCCTCGGAAAAAGACATTAGACAATACCTAAGAGAAGTTGAGCTTAAAGAATTAACAGAGACACATAGAGACCTATTGGATAGGCCAATTTCAATGATAGAACTTATTGTGGCGAGGAATAAACAGAAAATAAATAAAACTCCGGGACCAGACAGAATACCAGCAGAGTTCTATAAGAACTGCCAACATTCAATAGATGAAATCCTGCTTGAAGTATTTAATGATGTAATTATGGAAGCCAAAATTCCAAACTCTTGGACAGAGGCTATCATTACGCTAATACCTAAAGAAGAAGCAGATCACACACAGATTCAAAATTATAGACCGATATCTTTGCTGAATGTGGATTACAAATTATTTGCATCAATCATCACAGAAAGAATCAAGAAAATAATTAAAGATTATATACACCCGGACCAAAATGGCTTTATCCCAAAGAGACAGTTAAAAAATAACATGAGACTAATAATCGACGTATTAGAATATTATGAATTGAACATAGATAAACAAGCGGCCTTAATTTTTCTAGATGCCCAGAAGGCATTTGACAATCTTAATTGGAAATTTCTCACTCTACAATTGGAAGCCATGAAATTTGGGGATAAATTCATAAATATGATAAAAAGAATATACTCCTGCCAGACAGCGAAAATAACAATTAATGGTGATTTAACAGAACAATTCCCAATATTAAAAGGGGTGAGACAGGGATGTCCCCTGCCCCCCCTATTATCTATATTAGCCTTGGAAACCCTCCTAAAAGAAATCAGAAGAGATAATGAAATAAAAGGCCTAAAGATCAAACGTGAAGAGTACAAACTCCAAGCTTTTGCTGATCATATTGTATTCATTACAGAACAACCAATAACAACCGGCACTAAGTTACTAGACAAGATAGAGAAATACGGGAGAGTAGCTGGGCTCAAAATTAATAAACAGAAAACAAAAATATTGACTAAGAACCTTAGCAATCAACAAGAAAAACAATTAGAAGAGAAATTAGGCATATAAACGACAAAAAGAGTAAAATACCTAGGGATATGGTTGACCAATAAAAGTTCATCAATTAAAGAAGATAATTATGATAAATTAACAAAACAAATTAAGAAAGACTTAGAAATTTGGAAAACGTTACAGCTATCTCTTTTGGGAAGGATCGCCTCCATTAAAATGAATGTGTTGTCTCGAATACTATTTTTGTTTCAAGTGATTCCAATAAAACCCGGGAAGAACTTCTTCAAGGACTTTAATAAACTAATTGCAGACTACATATGGCAAGGAAAGAAGGCAAGAATTAAACTAAAACACCTACAGGACTCAAGAGAGAGAGGAGGATTGGCATTGCCCGATTGGGAAATATATTACAAAGCATCAGCATTAATTTGGATCAAGGAGTGGATGGAACTCAAAAACCATAGACTATTGAATTTGAAAGGATTCGATCTTCAGCGAGGATGGCATGCCTTCTAATGGGAGGGCACAGACAAAAGGCATGAATATTTTCAGAGACATACAATCAGACACACATTATACCAAACATGGCAGAGTATTAAAAAGGCACATTATTACAAAATCCCAGAGTGGTTGTCAACTATGGAAGCCCAGATCTATCCAAATGCCATGGACTATAACAAAACGAAAACTTATAAAGATCTGTTAAACAATCAGGGAGAACTAAGAACGAGGCAAGAACTAAAAGAGATGGGTACAGACATTGACTGGTGGCCATATATACAAATAAAATCAAGATACAATAAAGATTTGGCTCAATTTGAATTTCAAAAAGGTCAAACAGAATTAGATAAAATTTTGCAAGGGACACAGGACAAACTGATCAAAAAAATTTACAATTACTTACGAGGATATAAATTAGAAGAAGAGGTAGTGAAAGAAAATATGATAACCTGGGCAAAAAATTTCGGTTATAGTATTCAATTAGACAAATGGGAAAAACTATGGAAAATAAATTATAAAATGACAATGTCTGTATCCTATAAAGAAAATCTCTATAAAATGTTTTATAGGTGGCACTTGCCACCAGCCAGATTGGCAAGAATGTTCCCTGGCATGCCATCAACATGTTGGAAATGCAACCACCACAAAGGCACCTATTACCATATGTGGTGGACCTGCCCAATGGCGAAACAATATTGGCAAAGGATCAAAATACAAATAGAGGAAATAACACACCAAAAGATAGAACTAAGACCAGAAAGCTTCTTATTAGGCATAGTGAATGGATACTATGAAAAAGAAACAACCTATTTAATTATACATATGATAACAGCAGCACGAATACTATACGCACAACACTGGAAGAGTAGTGATATACCAACATCAGATAAAGTAATCAATAAAATTATGGAATGTGCGGAATTAGATAGACTCACAAAGGAATTACAAAATAGGGAAGAACATGACTTTTACTTAGTATGGGAAAAGTGGTACAGTTGGTTGAAAGACAGGAAAGAGATGAAGCAATAGGAAGTAAATAAAATGACCAAATATAATATGATGGAAACAAAGAACAGACATAGGTTAACAAAGATCAATATTAGATAGATAAAAGGGAATGACCAAATAAGGAAGAGTCAAAATACAAAGAGAAATGTATATTATAGTTGCAACAAACTGGACATGTATTGAAATGGATGTTTATATGTTTTTATGTTTTATATGTTTCATTGTTCTGTTTAGTTTATACTTTATAATATATATATATATATATATATATATATATATATATATATATATATATATATATATATATATATATATATATATATATATATATGGGTCTTTGATTATTCGGGTCTTCTCCCATGTAAAATTGGAAGTGTCTTGGCGATGTTTCGACAAAGTCTCATTCGTCATCTTCAGGCTGGTGTTCTCGGCTTCGTGCTTCCAGGAGCAATGTGAGATCGCAGCTGTCTCTTCCTTTTAACTGCTAGTGGGGGTGTGAGCTGATTGGGTGGGAACTTGGCTGTGTTCTGATTGGGTGGAGGTGTGTTCTGATTGGTTAGGGGCTTGGCTGTGCTCTGATTGGATGGGGGGGTTATATATATATAAAAAAAAGAAAGAAAGAAAATTGTGGCAAAAATTGTAATTGAGTAAAATGTATTTGAATTTGAAAAATTGTATTAGATAAGATATGGCCAATACTCTGTTCAAAAAAGATGTGGGTGAATGTGGGAGGGGGGGACGACCAATAAAACTTGATTTTTTTAAAAAAAAGAGTCTCTCAATAGTCTGTTTGCTGTTTGGGTATGAACAGGGTCCTCAAACATGGCCCTTAGCTGATGGCAAAACTCGGCATAATCATCCAATAATGGGTTGGGCTGGGTCAACAGGGGCATGGCCCAACACACCACAGACCCCGACAAAAGGCTTATCAAAAACCCCACCTTATCCCGGTCAGTGGGGAAGTCATCCAGCTGAAGGCTCATATAAAGCTGGCACTGCCCAAAAAATGCTGGAAATTGGACCAGTGAGCCATCAAATTTATCCGGCACCAGGCATTTGCAGCATGTCCGGATTGCTTGCATCTGTGCAATCTCCGTGGTCAACCTGCTGGGCTAACTGAGCATTGTCTGCTCTGAGCTGATCCATGTTCACTCCACTTAGGACAGAGGAGCAAGTTGGAGGAGTCAGGAACAAAATGTGATGACCCGGGGCATGGCACAAAGGCAACACAGCCAGGAAATAAGTACAAGTCCCTTTATTAGCTCCAGACTTTGTCCCCAAACATCCCTTTACTCTCCGGTCTAGAGAAAAAACCTTCCACAAACCTGTAAGCAGACAAAATGTCCAACCATAATTCCAACAGGACAAAATAAGGTAATTAATCCGGCAGGGAAGCAAGATAAGGAATTCCAGAATTGAAGTAGCACAGCCATAAATTGGGAGGATGCCAGGAACTCAGATAAGGCAGTCAACACGAACATGAACTCAGTGTTTGTTCCCGACAACCACCCCTCCCATTTGCCTCTCCTTTTAAACTCCAGCTCCAGGTGTATCTTGTGAAGGGGATCGGGGCCCTTTCCTCCCTCATAAGCCATGCAACCCATGTTGCTCTCTTCTCTGTTCTTCCCTGCATGGCCTAGGATGAGGAGTGGGTGGGCTTTGGTCTTCATCAGAACCCCCTCTCCCTTGTACTACCTCTCCCCTGCTCTGCCCAGCCTGACGTTACCCTTCCCCAGTTTTCTCCACAGCCAATGAAGCCACTGTCTCGCTCTGTCAGCTGTTCCTCTTCCATCTCAGAGTCAGACTCCGACAGGGGCATGACAGTAATCAACATATATAAGATCAAAGTTCCATTTCCTCCCCAAATCTTTTTCCGTTAACCCCAAAAGAAAACTTTCTGGTTTCATCTTTATCTTCATTTTAAGAATTTTCTGTATTAAAATATGAATTTTACTCCAAAATTTCTTTGCTTTATCACATGTCCACCATAAATGATAAAAGATCCCTTCTTTGCTTTTACGTTTCCAACATTCATTTGAAATATCTTTATACATTCTAGATAACTTATCCAGTCTTAAATACTAGTGATACATCATCTTATAAAAAATTTCTTTTAAATTATAGTTTAGTGTGAATTTTAAACCTTTCATCCACATATTTTCCCATTTTCCAAGCATCACAAATATATCCAAAGGTCCTTTCCAAATTCAGTTTCAGTAACATTTTATAAATCTTAGCAATAATATGTTCATCACTACCACAGAGAAAGATTTCTAATTCATTTTTAACGAAATCAAGCCCAATACTCTTTTTATCTAGTTTAAACCTTTTTTTCAGTTGTTGATATGTAAACCAGTGGCAAATGTAGCCTTCTAATTCCAGCTCTTACCTCAACTTTAGGATAGGGTCACCGGAGTTGAAAGATATTATTTTACCATAAGTCCATCAGTCTGGCTTCACCACCATTTCTTTTCTTAAAAAAGCTTCCTGGGGAGACACTCAAAGAGGCAACTTCATAGAGAACCTTGTTTTATATTTATTCCAAACTCTTAATATGGCATGTCTAGCAAAGTGATTATTGAAATCAACATTACCTTTAACGTACCGTAGATAACTGTGCCATTCAAACCTTAATTCATGGCCCTTTAAATCAAGTAGCCTCTTATTCTGAAGGTTCACCCACTCTTTTAACCAGGCCAGACAGCATGCATCAAAATACAATTTCAAACCCCCTTTTTCCTTAGCATTTTGCAATAATTTGTATCTAATTCTTGGTTTTTTTTTCCTGTTGCCATATAAACTTGGAAATGTCCCTCTGCCATTGTTTAAATGGATTATCAGTTGCGAGTAGTGGTAATGTCTGGAACAAAAAGAGCATATTTGGTAAAACTTTCATCTTAATTACAAAGATTCTACCCAATAATGATAAATGCAATTTGTTCCATCTTTGTAACTCCTTCTTAATATCCTTCCAAAGAGAAACATAATTATTTTAAAACAATTTTATATTTGTGTTTGTCAGCATAACCCCCAAGTATTTCACCTTTGTCTCAACCTTAAAACCCAACTTGTTTGTCAAGATATCACTGCCCTGAGATGACATATTCTTAATCAATATTGTTGTTTTCTGCTTGTTTATTTTAAAACCCGCTAAAGCCCCAAATTCATTTAATTTCCTCATCAAATGTTCTATGCTATTTTTTGAGTCTTGCAAAAATATAACCCTCAATTTTATAACTTCTTTCTTGATGGTTATACCCATTATTTTCTCATATTGTCTAATATCTCTATTCAAAACTTCCAAGATAAACAGCAGAGGAGACAAGTAGAATCTTTATCTCGTACCTTTTGAATTTTACATGAGTTAGTCAAGTCACCATTAATGTCAATTTTTGCTTTCTGTGACATGTAAACCACTTTGACTCCTTGAATAAGGTTCTCTCCAAAGGCCATTTCTTCCAGCATTTTAAACATAAAAGTCCAATTTAAATTGTCAAGGCCTTCTCTGCATCTAAAAATATTAAGGCTGCCTGTTTCTCACTATTATATTATAAATATTCAATAATGTTCAAAACAGTCCTCACATTGTCTTTTAGCTGTCTTTTTGGCAGGAAGCCAGATTGGTCTTCATGTATATATGCTTGTAAAATCTTCTTTAGTCTTTCTGCCAAAATTGCAGCAAAGAGTTTATAGTTCATGTTTAATAATGGAATTGATCTGTAATTTTTTGTCTTTGTAACATCTTGACCCTCCTTCGATAACAACACAATATTGGCTTCCTTCCACATTTGAGTTATCTCCCCACCCTACCCCGGTAATATAACATTCATTTTATCCTTTAGTGGTTGAAGAAGTTCATCCTCAAAGTGCTTATAGTATTGGCTTTTAAGGCCATCTGGGCCTGGAACTTTACATGATTTCATTTTTTAATGGTGTCTGATATCTCAAAGACAGTTATTGGATCATTCATAAATTGTCTCTGAGTTTGTGATAATTTAGGCAGCTGTTGTCTTAAAAGATGTTTATCTATTTTTCACATATCTAACTTCTGTCTTTTATACAGATTGGAATAGAAGTTATGAAAGGACTTTTGACAAGTTTATTATCTGTTATTACATTGCTGCCTTCACATATTTTCTCAGTCATTGTTTTTTCCCTTTCCTTTCTTAGTTTATATGCCAACCATCTCCCTGGTTTATTTGCAAACTTAAAGTGTCTTTGTTTTGTGTACTTCAATTTTGTTTCTGTTTCTTGTACTGTTAACATGGACAGTTGTTGCCATAACAATTTAATTTGATGTAGTTTTTGGATCCATAAGTGTCCTTTGCAATTCAATTTCTTTCAGTCTGATTTTATCCAGTATCTTTTGCATCTTTTCCTGGGATTTTTTCTTCTCTAAGTGATTGAACTCTACCCCTCATAACAGTTTTACTAGAATCCCACACAATTGTTAAGCTTGTCCTGTTACCTAAATTATTATCAAATACTCATGTAGTTTCTTTTTACAGTCTTTTATGATCATTTGCTTTTGCAGAATAGATTCATTTAATCTCCATCTGAAACTCAGACCTTTCTTCTAAGAAGCAAAAGCACTGGATTATGATCAGAAAAAGATTTAGGTAAAATATCTATTTGTAGAATTTTATCTACAAGATTTTTAGAAGTCAATAGAACAGAACAGAACAGAACAGAATTCTTTATTGGCCAAGTGTGATTGGACACACAAGGAATTTGTCTTGGTGCATATGCTCTCAGTGTACATAAAAGAAAAGATACATTTGTCAAGACTCATAAGGTACAACTGTAAGGATCGCCTCTCCTTCCAACTTAAGAAAGTACGAACTCTTAAAACATGGTTGTTCAAAAGGATTCTTTTATTAAGCAGAAGTGAAAGCCATCCAGCTAAAGCACAATCTGAATACCCTTAGGCAAGACAAGTAGGATTAAAGCCGTAGAGACCTCTCCCTTTTAGTTCAGAATGCAGATTTTAGCCAATTCACAAGTGTGAAGATGTTTTCTTTCCTAGTTTCCCTGAGAACCCAAACAACGATGCCTTCCCACCGTTGTTCTTTAAAGTGAAACAACCCACATGGCTATCATAAAAATTCCTCCAAGTAAAGAGGATCTCAGGGCAGTTTGGCGCCACGATATAGGTTGTAAAATATCTGTTGGCACAGGCAATGCTAGTAAATCGTATCCAAGTCTCCCCCATCCTCCAATTGAATGGCAGTATCACTTTTAGGGATCTGACATGCTACCCTCCTTAGAAAACAAAAGGGTCCACCTGGGGAAAAAAACAAATATACACAAGATTTCATGACAATATATTAACAAGGTTTGTTAAGGTATTGGGAGTGAAATTTTCTCAGTAAGATTGGAGCCCTAATGTGGTGTTTAGCGACCCATTCATTGTGTGCTGATGGTAAATGTTTCCAAGCAACTAAGTATTGGATTTTCCCTCTGTGAATCCTAGAGTCAAGGATTTCCTTGATTTCAAAGTGTTGTTCACCTTCAATCATGATGGGAACAGATAGTGTAGATGCAGGTGGTCTGAGGGATGAGATTACTTCTCGCTTGAGTAAACTAATATGGAATACTGGGTGGACTTGCCTAAGTGTCTTTGGAAGGAGTAGTTCAACTGCTACTGGATTGATGATTCTAGTGATGGGGAAAGGTCCAATAAACTTTGGCCCTAATTTCTTCGATGGTTGTAATGATTTCAGGAATTCTGTGGATAAGTATACTCTGTCTCCAACATGAAAAAGTTTGGGTTCCATCCTTTTCTTGTCAGCTTGAATTTTAAAAGCTTCTCTAGCTTCTTTTAGAGCTAATCTAACCACTTGCCACGTGTTTTGCAAATTATGAGGGGATGGTGGGTTCTTCTGTGGATAGTTCAGGCATGGGACTGAAATCCTGGCCTGTTGCTACTCTAAAAGGGGTAAAACCAGTGCTTGAATGTACAGCATTATTAAATGCAACTTCAGCAAACGGCAAAAGTTTGGTCCACTTATCCTGTTGAAAATTAATAAAACATCTTAAATATTGTTCTAATACCGAGTTCAGAATTTCAGAATTACCATTCGTAGCTGGATGATGTGACAAGCTCAGCCCCTGGCCAATACCAAGTAAGTCCAAAAATGCCCTCCAAAAGTTTCAGGTGAATTGAACCCCTCTGTCGGAGATGATCCTTTCTGGAGCACCATGAAGTCGATAAATGTGTATTAGGAATAATTTGGCTAAACTTTTAGCAGTTGGGATCTTTTGGCAGGGTATAAAATGTGCCTGTTTTGAAAACAGGTCTGTCACAACCCAAATAACAGTATTTCCCACACTGTTTGGCAATTCTACAATGAAATCCATAGCAATCTCTCTCCAAAGCGCTGAAGGTTCAGCTACCTTCTGCAATAGACCTGGGGTTTTCCCCTGACATCTTTTTGCTGCTGCACAAATGGGGCAGCTAGCTACATAGCTTTCTATGTCCTTTTTTAGTGATGGCCACCAAAATTGTCTTTTAATCAGGTGTAAAGTTTTCACAAAATGTCCAGCTAATTTGGAGTCGTGGCACCTTACCATTAAGCATAGTCTTTGGCTGGCAGGAACATACAACTTCCCCCCACCCAAGTCAAGTCTTCTTTCATCAGACAGCTGGATTTGTTGTTGAAAAACCATTCATCAGTGGCCAATGCTTGTTTAAAAGTTTGGGTGATGTCATTGCCCGTCAATGTTTCTTGTTTTGCCTGGGATCTGGTGACTACTTTAGCAGCTAGTTGATTGTTTTGTACTAAGGGTTTGATTACGTCTGACTTTGCACTATGGTATTGCGGTTTTCTGGATAGCGCAACTGCCAGAAAGTTATTTTCCCCCGGGAAGTATTTTAGAGTAAAATCAAACCATTTAAAGTACTGAGCCCATTGTACTTGTTTTGGGGAGAGTTTCCTTGGGGTCTTTAGGGCTTCTAGATTTTTATGATCAGTCCAGACTTCAAAAGGGGTCTTACTGCCTTCTAGGAAGTGCCTCCAGGTTAACAATACCCAATGAACTGCATAAGCCTGTTTCTCCCAAATGGCCCACCTTTGCTCAGTCTCATTCAACCTTTTGGATGTGTAAGCACAGGGTTGTAGTTGGTCTTGCTCATTCTTCTGAAGCAGGACCGCTCCTATTGCCACGTCATTGGCATCTGCTTGTATGACAAATGGTTTCTCTGTGTCTGGGTGTTTTACAATTGGTTCTGCCAAGAACAGCTGTTTAAGTTTTTCAAATGCCACCTGGCATTCCATAGTCCAGTTCAATGGCTGCTTTGGTCTATGATTGTACTTGTTCTTCGTTTTTAAGAGCTTGGTGATGGGGAGGGCAATCTGAGCAAAAACAGGGATAAACTGGCGGTAAAAGTTGGCAAACCCCAGGAAGCTCTGTAACTGTTTACGTGTGCGTGGAGGGTCCCAATCACGTACAGCCTGCACTTTTAGAGAATCCATCTCAACCCCCTGGTGTGAAATGCGGTATCCCAAATAGTCAATCTTCTCTTGGTGGAATTCACATTTGGAAAGTTTAGCATAAAGTTTGGCAGAGCGAAGTTTGTTTAAAACCACCCTGACTAGTTTTACATGTTCTGCTTTGGTCTCGGTATAGATTAAAATGTCATCCAAATAGACCAGGACCCCCTTATATAAATGCTGATGCAGCACTTCATTTATTAATTGCATAAACACTGCAGGGGCTCCTTGCAACCCAAAGGGGAGCACCTTGAATTGGTAGCAGTCGAGGGGGGTGCTAAATGCTGTCTTCCACTCGTCCCCCTCCTTAATTCTGACACGGTAGTAAGCCTCCCTTAAGTCCAGCTTTGAAAAATTTTTCCCTTTAGCGAGGTGTGCTAGCATATCTTTCATAAGGGGGAGGGGATACATGTTCTCCACACTGATCATATTCAGGTTTCTAAAATCAAAACAGAGACATTTTGAGCCATCTTTTTTTTCTCTAAACAACACTGGAGCTGTGATTTTTGGTCAGGCTGGCTCGATGAAACCCCTTGCTAGGTTTTTCTCAATAAATGTTCTCAGCTCTTCCAACTCCCTCGGTGACATGCTGTACATCTTGGGTTTAGGGAGTTTAGCGCCGGGTAAGATTTCTATCACACAGTCAGTGGCACGGTGGGATGGGGAGCTCGTCTGAGGCTTTTTCGCTAAAAACCTCAGCCAAATCCTTGTATTCTATGGGTATGCCCTCAGTTGGTAAGGTGTGACCAGGCATGGCTGTTTCTTGATTCTCTGCCCCCTCAGTTCCTTTATGTGGATTCTCAGCAAAAGTCACATTCATCTGAAATTCTATGATGCCTTGTTTCCAATTGATTTTTGGGTTCCATTTTTTCAGCCATGCAAGGCCCAGAACCAACGGCCATTCCATGCCAGGTGCCACTATAAATGTAAGCATTTCCTCAGGGCTTCCAATGCCTATATGTAGAGGCTCAGTAGCAAAAGAAGCTGGCTCCCCCCCTGTTATTGACCCATCTAGTTGGCAGAAAGCGATGGAGTTTTTCAGCTTTCTTACGTTAATCCCTAACTTCCTTACTAGGGTTGGGCTGATCAAACAATGGATTAGGTTTAGGTTTATTAAATTTGTATATCGCCCTTCTCCCGAAGGACTCAGGGCGGTGGACAGCCAAAATTAAAATACATACAGTATAAAAATTAAAATAAATTAAAACAGAATTAGATCAGTTTGGCTTCCCCAAATTTTAAAATCCTTTACCCATAAAATAGCCCATTAAAATTTTAAGCTAGCCTGGCTTGCTGAAATAAGAAGGTCTTCAACACTCAGCGGAAAATACGGAGGTCCGGGATCAGTCGGATTCCTGGGGGATAGCTCGTTCCAGAGGGTAGGTGCCCCCACAGAGAAGGCTCTCCCCCTGGGGGGTTGTCAGTCGACATTGCTTGACCGACAGCACCCTGAGGAGACCCTCTCTGTGGGAGCGGATTGGCCGGTGGGAGGTTATCGATGGGAGAAGGTGGTCTCGTAAATACCTGGGCCCTAAGCCATGGAGCGCTTTAAAGATGAGAATCAATACCTGGAAGTGCACCCGGAAGACCAGCGGGAGCCAGTGCAGCTCGCGCAGGAGAGGTGTTACATGGGAGCGCCATGTCGCCCCCATAATTACCCGTGCGGCTGCATTCTGGACCAGCTGGAGCCTCCGGGTGCTCCTCAAGGGGAGCCCCATGTAGAGAGCATTGCAGTAGTCCAGGCGAGAGGTGACGAGGGCATGAGTGACCGTGCATAAGGAATCCCGATCCAGAAAGGGATGCAACTGGCTTATCAGGCGATAAAAAAGCCCCCCTGGCCACAGCTGTCATATGCTCTTCTAAAGACAGCTGTGCATCCAGGAGGACGCCCAAGTTATGAGCCCTCTCCGTGGGGGCCAATGACTCACCCCCAATAGCCAGCGATGGCACCAGCTAATGTGCACCAGATAATGTGAAGCTGAAATTAATTTTTTTAAAAATTAAAAGTTTTAGAGTTATAGATTTGTAGCATAAAATTCACTAGGTTTAATAATGCTAGTGAGACATTAAAAAAAATTAGCAGTACTATTGTCTTTTGGCTCCCTCTTGTGTAAATTAACAGTGTTATACAAAAAAGAACCAAAAAGCTTAAGCTTTTAAATCAAAAGTGTTTTACCTGCTCCTCACAACAAGCACAAAACACCATTTGAGCAATCTTTACTTTAAACTCAGAAAGTTCTGCAGAGTCAGCTAGCTGAATAAAATCCTCTAGAAAATTTAAGTCAAAAGTTTCAAAGATAGCTTCCACAATGCTTTAGTTTCTAGTAGTTTCCAGCTTCTTTATTTTGGCTCAGATAGCCCAACTCCTCTCTCCTCACCATCTTAAAGTCACAAAGCCTCAAAAATGATGATAGTTCCACAAAAACGAAATGGCAAGCTGCAACTAGAGAAAGCCTCTTTCAGCATGAAAGGTAAACATACAAAAAAACAACAACAACAACAAAAAACACGCTAGTGCCTGAGAAGCGGTGGTACCCTTTATTGTCCATTAAGAATGGCTGGTTCTTCCACAGTAAATTTGTATGTTTTCCCCACCCCAGCCAGGTACTTACTCAATTACTGTATTTTTCAGAGTATAAGACACAGGAGTATAAGACACATCTTAGTTTTTGGGGAGGGAAATAGGGGGAAAGAAAATCTACCTACCAGGTATTAATCTGGCTAGTGTGGACATTAGTTCACTCGCTGGTTTTGAGGTTGGGGCTGGTTGGGGCTAAAAAACAGCTTCTAAAGCACAGCTGATCATCAGAGGGAGCAGCAATTAGAAAAGCAGGCAAAGCGCAGAAGATTGTTTCGCTTGCAAGCACCGCATTGGGGCTGAAAAACAGCTTCAAAAGCACAGCTGATCATCGGAGGGAGCTCCAGTGACTAAAGCAGGTGAAGCACAAGGGGTAAAAGATGGCAGCAGCTGTTCCGGGTAGCCATTTTGGGCACTGTGCATCGCATTTTCAGCCTCCAAACACATCGCGTTTTCGGGCAACAATCGGTGGCGATGTGCTTTGGTGATCCCTGCAGCCTTGAAGGGCTCTCAAATGGAGCGTTTGGAGGCTGAAAACACAACACGCAGAGCCCAAAAACACAAGCCATTGTCGGTGGCAATCTCTGCAGCCAGGAGGATGCACGGAGGCTGAAGGGTGGGGGCCGGCGGATGGGCAGGGTTAGATTCTGAATATAAGACGCACCCAAATTTTCAGCCTCTTTTAGGAGGGAAAAAAGTGTGTCTTATACTCCAAAAAATATGGTACTTCTTCTTTAAGAAGCAGTCTGAGGGTGCCCAGATACACAGGGGAGCAAAAGGGTTAATTTCCAAAGCTTCCACTTTCCCAGGAAGGATTCTTCTGGTTTAGAAAACATTCTAAACCTGTAACTGTGGAGAGTCTGTAAACAAAGATCGAGAACTCTGCTGCATCTAAGGATGGGTAGTTTCACCAGAAGTCAAGAGATTTTATATTAAAAAAAGGAAGCCATGATTTCTTCTTAAACAGAAGAGCCTCCTTCATAGAATGACATTAAATATAGTTTCAATTGCTTGCTCTTATTGTTTTGCATTTTTTGTCCCTGCAATATACTTGTCTCTAATCCGTGATATAATAGTTTTAACTGTGAAATAAGGATGAGTGAAATGAATTGTTCAAGCTGCTTTAGAAACTCAGAGAGCTTTTCCTGAACATTTATCTACATCCCGTTTTTTGTGTGAAAGCCAGTTAATAACAGTGTGATGTTTTAATTACAATATTCGTAGCAGCAATCCAGCAAGACTTAATTTAGTATTTAGTATTTAGGTATTTGAAACAGGCAAGCCTGGCCTTATGTTTTGCCTGAGAGATGTGTCTAGTTTTATGTAGCATCTGACATAATAATATGTCTAATCTGAATTATTAAATTTTTTTTAAAAAAACCTTTAATTCTTTGGTTACTAGAACTGGACTCCATGCACTCTCTTTCAGAGACAAACTCCTAAAAGTCATTATAAATCAGCACTCAGAATTTGCTGTGTATTGAAGGAAAATGATAATATTTCTGACTCAGAATATGAAACTTGAACCCAAATTTTGAGAACTAATGGGTCCCTCTTTCCTCGATCATTAGGAGGAAAAGAAGGGAAGAATCAAGAACACCATAAAACATAGTCTTGGTGTTCTAAATCATTGACTCCCTTAAAATAGTACCTGAGTAAATTTCTCAATATAATAAATACCTTTGTTACTATTCCATAACTATAAACTCTCATTTATTGAGGATTTCCTAACTCTTATTGAATCATTCATGTGTATAATGTAACATTTCTGTCCAGGTGTCAGATCCATGTATCTGCCATTCTTCAGGGGGGAGGGAGGAAGCTGGTTCTTGGTACATTTACTTCTATTTTCCTTCTATGTATCCCATATACTGCTCTACATTCTTGTATAACCTTTAACCTGATTTATAACCATTGCCTGGCACCTTAGCTGCCTGACAGTTTTCTCACCTCTTGGGGAATGTAAGGGGAGGGTGAGCCATATGGGCTACATCATTGGAAGATGGCCCTGAGAAAGTTTTCTTATCTTTTTCTCAGAGTGGCCAGTACAATAACATCTTCACACCTGCGGATTGGCTGAACCACATCAGACTATTGGGAGGGGTCTTTAATTTCCTTTATTATAGTTGTATGCCCTGAGGTATCTCAGACCCTGCTTTGATTCTGCCCTGCTTTCACCCCTTTTCAATAAAAGGTTTCAAGAGTCTTTACTTTCTTGAATAAGGGGGAGAGGCTGGGCCTTACATAAAGCAGGCTCTGCAAACATGGTCAACCCAGAGAGGAAAAGGTTTCTTTTTATTTTCTACTCTACTGAAGGGACCTTGCAAACCATGTCCAAACAAAGCAGCAAGAAAGGGGAGACTGAGTGCTTGGAGAAACTTTGACAACTACCCAACCCAACACCGGCTCCATATGCCCGATCGAAGATATCGAGCCTGTCCTAGAAAGCTCCATGAAACCCCGATGATTGATCAGAGTGTGGAAGAAGGACAGTTGGGATGGGAGAACCAGGGGAGTCACCCTCATTTGCGGTAGCCAAAAACCGGGGTGGAAAATGGAACTGGAGGCCCTATCTGATCAGGAAGAGATGATTGAGGAGTCGCTGGGAGATGACCGACTGAAGCTCGTGATGGAGGCCCTAGAGAACCTTAACGTCTGAGGGGAACCTGGTTGACAGCAGAGAAGAGCAAGAGAATCGCCAGCCATGGAGGGCGCTCAAGCTGTTACCCCAGACCCAGCTGTAGCTGACCAAGCTGCTGGAGCCACTAGAGCAGCAGCCATGCTGGAGATCCCACCTTTCGTTGCACTGGCTCAGGCAATTGTCCCCGGCCAGCCCAGAGGACCCCAGCTGGAGAAGAAAATCCCCCCAGGTGTGAAATTTGATGGGGCCCCCAGAAGTTGGGTTTCTTCCTAGCCCAAATCCTCACATACATGCAGGAGTACAGACAAAACTTCCCAAACCAAGGGTCATGAGTTTAAGTCATCACCCTCACCTTGGAAGGGGCAGCAGCCAGGTGGATGGTAACTCTCCACAATGCTGATGCCCCGGAGCTACGAAATTTCGACCGTTTCATGACACCCATGCAACACCGATTTGAACACCCCCTCACTGATGGCAAAGCCCGCAATCGCATCAGAGTCGTAAAGCAAGGTCACCAGCCAGTGGCTGAATACACCGAGGAATTTTGCGACTTAGCCTGCCAAATGGACTAGCCAGAAGACATACTAGTGAGCTGGTTCAAAGATGGACTGAATGATGACCTATACATTGCCTGCCTGGTCCGTGGGGCCCCTAACTGCTTGCACGAATGGTACCTAAGGGCAGAAGAAATTGAAATCGACATGACCCAAAACCAGTACTGCAGTGGCAAAGTTTGGAGAAGATCCCCACCCCAAGGGAAAAGGGAACCGTTCAAATCACAAAATGCTTTAGTGTTGAGACCATCAGGCTGTTTTAAGTGTAGAAAGGAAGGACACCACACAGCAGTGTGCTGTTCAAAAACTCCCTGTCAAGTTTCCGAAAGTTGCCCTAATTAATTCATGAGCCATGATCCAAACTTCAAAGGAAATATATTCATTTATTAGGAGCACCATTCCGGCAATACTCGGATGCAGTTAGGACTGATCCTACATAGATTTACGCTCCCCTATGACCCTGTCTCTCCCCTCCTCTCTGGTCATGTCATAAATCACATTCTCCAATTAACCAATTGGCTGGCTGTGAAACCTAACACCCTCCTTCTGATTGCGGTCAGAAAGAATGTATGGAATTCACTTCAGTTCTCCCTCCCTCCTGCTCATAGTAACTTGAAAGCTTTGCAAGTTGACATTCGGCTCCCCTCACTTCCTGAGGGCTACCTGCACAAAGCAAAACAATTTGAGTACAGATGCAGAGTTTAGGGATATGACCCCCCACCAGGCTTGTTTAGATTTTCTGCATTTTCTGGCTATAAGGCGATCAGCCTGGATGTTTCAACTCTTTACCCAAGATGCCTCTGATAAGGGGTAACCCTTCCACTTGATTAAATATTGGAGTTGCCTCCTGTGCCACCTTGAATTGAGGATTTGCTGCACCTCATAATGGGTCTGGCCCCCTATGACCACGGGGTCTGGGGGCTCACGGGGTAGTGGCCTCAGGGTCGATCCGACCACGGGTTTTAAGAGGCTACTATGGAATACCAGGTGCATCTTCCCTAGCAATTGGGGCAACTTCAATTGCACTGTGACTGGGTTGATTATCTTTACTATGGGGAATGGTCCTATAAATTTTGGTCCCCACTTGTCTAGCCACGAGAGTCCCAGTATGACTGGATCTGTCATTTTGGGGGCTATTATGAATCGAATTACTTCCCAGTGATCTGCTAGCTCTAGCCTCACTGGTTCAGTCAGGTGAGTGGCATAGGCTCCCCCGATTAGGGACCCATCAACCTGTTCGAACCGGATTGGGTGGGTCAGTCTTTTTGCTCTAATCCCCAGTTTCAGGACTGTGGTTAGGTTGATCAAGCATCTAGTGCAGCCTGAGTCTATCAGGGCTTGAAAGGCCCCCTGGGTCCCTGTTTTTGGGGCTGTGAGGCGTATTGGGAAAATGAAAGGGTGGACTGGTTCTCTCACCATTGGGTTGTTTTTACCCTCGTCCTCGCTATCATAGGGTTCTGGCAACTGTTCATCGTTGCCTGGTGTCCCCCCCCACTTCGGCTGGGTGGGAAGGGACCTCTTTAGCCTGGAGGGCCCTCCGGGACCTGTTGGTGGCTCGTTTGGGGCCTTGTTCCAGCTTAGTAAGCTTTTTTATTGCGGTCAGAGACCAAATTAAAATACACATAGAAGGGGAGTATATTTTACAAATATAGATAGATCATGTGGCAGTACACCATCTACTGGCCTCGTTCCAGCTATGTCCTGGGTGGTGGCTCTGGCCTAGGCCTTGGGGCTAGGATCATGCACACAGATACCATGTGGCCCTTCCCCCACATCTGTAGCACTTCAGCAGGCTTCGAGGGAGGGCTGGTTTCAGGTCGGGTTGCTCCCTGTCTTTCGTGTCTGGTTGCTCTCTCATGTTGTTGGCGTGCAATCCACTGTCGACTTTTATTGTTACTCAGAACCACTCAGAGAGCTGGTTTGGGATGTCCAAGTAAGCGGTTACCTGGGCAATTTGATTGTCCAGGCTTGTTCTGAAAAAGTGCACTAGCAACCGCTCTGGCAAAGGGCGTAGCCTCCCAACAGCTCTCCTAAATTCGTGGATGTGCTCTTTAATGGGACAGCCCCTCTGCTTTAGATAGCTGAGCTCATCCTCTGCATACAGGTCTTCCTCTGCCTCCTCGAATCTGGCCTCTAGCAGTCGTAGGAAGTCATCTACATCTTGCAGTTGGGGGTCTCTCCTCTTGTGGAGGGCTGCTAGCCATTCCCTTGCTTCCCCCTCTAGCCCCTCTGCGATGGTATTCACCATAGCTCTGGGGGATGGGTGGAGGTGTCCATAACATTCTAGGTGGATCTCAGCTGAGTCAAGGAATAGAGCTAGCTGGTTTGAGTCCCCATCAAACTTTCCTCTGAATTGGGGCAGTTCACTGAGCACTGCTCCTCTCTCCCCCTGTTGGCCTCTGTATGCTTGCATTTGATGTAACTGGCCCTCTTCCTCAGCTCTAGTTTGGAGGGAGAGAGGGGTTTGTCTGCCCTGGGCAGCCTGCCTGCTGCGTGGGAAAGACACTGGTTGTGGCTTTTTTCTGATGGGTGAAGAAGGGAGCTGTGCTCCTGTCTGCTTCTCCTCACTTCAAAGGGATCCACTGCTCCTCCCCTCTCCTTTGGCCTGCATGAGGGCCCCTCATCGGGAAGGGTGGCTTGGTCAAATTTCTTCCTCAGCTGCTCTCTGGAACTCCCCAGGGGCTTTGGAAGCCTGGCTTGCTTCCAGTCCAACCTCCACTCCACTCTTCCCAGCTCGCTCAGGGGCTTCCCCTTTTTCAGGGCATTGAGGTGGGGAAACTCGACTTCAGCTGCCTTAGAGATTAACTCCCCCCAATACTCATCTTTTCTTGCTTCCGTCGCTGAAGCAGGCATCTCAGCTTTGATGTCCGAGGGAGGCTGGATTCTGGCTGCAATTAGGCTCTCTTCAAATAGCTCGTCTCTGGCCATGGTTGCCTGATTTTCCCTCCCAGCACCCAAGATATCAGGGAGCTGTTGGAGAGTCCAGGATTCAGGAAACCTGGTAATCTTTACAGATTTTTAAAAGCAGTCCTAGCTGTCTGTCAAGTTTCCAAAAGATGCCCTAATTAATTCATGAGCCATGATCCAAACTTCAAAGGAAATATATTCATTTATTAGGAGCACCATTCCGGCAATACTTGGATGCAGTTAGGACTGATCCTACGTACATTTACATTCCCCTATGACCCTGTCTCTCCCCTCCTCTCTGGCCGTGTCATAAATCACATTCTCCAATTAACCAATTGGCTGGCTGTGAAACCTAACACCCTCCTTCTGATTGCGGTCAGAAAGAATGTATGGAATTCACTTCAGTTCTCTCTCCCTCCTGCTCATGGCAACTTGAAAGCTTTGCAAGTTGACACTCCCGCTTGAAAGCCAGACCGCCCATCCTGAGAAGCCGAGAAGCCATGGAGTTCCATTCTCCCTCAGCCCCAGAGGAAGGAACTCTGGCACCCCAAGGAGATGGCCTGAGCCCATCTGAAAGCAATCTGGAAGACAACCCGCTGGTAAGCAACTTGATCGAACCACTTACCCTACCCCTAAGACTGTTTATCCCCAGCTGAGAGAAAGGGGAGGAAATATCAACCTTGCTGAACTCGGGATGCACCCCGTGCTAATCAGCCCAACCCTGGTGGGGAAATTAGGAATCCACCTAAGAAAAATGAAAACCCTCATTGCTTTCTGCCAGCTAGATGGGACATTGGGGGGGGCAGCCATTTTTGCTACCAAACCATTGCAAATAAACATGGGAAGCCATGACAGAACCCTCACTTTTATAGTACCACCAGGAATGGAGTGGCCACTAATCCTAGGACTCACGTGGCTATGAAAGTGGAACCCTAAAATTAATTGGAAACAAGGGACCATAAAATTTCAAGGGCATGTAACATTTGCAAAAGACCCAGAGGGAAAAGGGGTCAAGAAAACAACAATGCCCACTTTTCCTGCCCCAACCCAAGATATCCCAAAAGAATACCAGGACTTAGCTGAAGTGTTTAGCGAAGAGGCGTCTGATGAACTCCCACCCCATCTTGCCACCAACCGCACCATTGAGATTTTACCAGGCACTAAACTCCCAAAGCCAAAAATGTACTACATGTCTCTCAGAGAACTAGACCTGAGAGCATTCATTGACAAGAATCTAGTGAGGGGATTCATCAAGCCCACCTGACCAAAAATAGCGGCTCCGGTACTATTCCAAGAAAAGAAAGATGGCACCTTGTGCCTCTGCATGGACTATAGAAATTTAAATACTGTCAGCATGGAAAATGTATACCCACTCCCCCTTATGAAAGATATGCTGGTACACCTCTCTAAAGGAAAATTTTTCTCTAAACTGGACCTGCGAGAGGCATACTACCACATTAGAATAAGCCCTGCTGGGCTGTTACCAATTTAAAGTGCTCCCTTTTAGACTACAGGGAGCCCCAGCCAATTTTATGCAATTAATTAATGAGGTGCTCCATGAACATTTATACAAAGGGATCCTGGTGTACCTGAATGACATTTTAATCTACACGGAAACCAAGACGGAACAAGTAAAATTAGTCCTAAACAAACTCCAGGCCACCAAACTCAATGCAAAACTCTCTAAATGTGAGTTCTATCAGGAGATAATAGACTACCTTGGGTATAGAATATCCCATGTGGGGATAGAAATGGACCCACAAAAAGTGTAAACTGTCATTGATTTTCAGATCAAGCCTTACACCAGAATTTGAGGCAAAATACAATATTATTTATGCAATAACATTTGGAAAGAACATTGTATATCAACTAATTCTTTCAAGGTACTGAATATCAGTTTTTTTCTCCTGAGACTAGTTTTTTTTTTTTTTTTTTTTTTTTAAAGTTAGGGCTCATATTGCTGAGCACATTGTAAGCCGCACTGAGTCTCCAGAGAAGGGCGGCATATAAATCAAATTTATATATACATACATACATACATACATACATACATACATACATACATATATATATATATATATATATATATATATATATATATATATAACATATAAAGAAATAATGAGGTTTGTTTGGGCTTATCCTAGTATAGTCATCAAGTAATTAGAAAGATTGTAATAGTATGTCCCCCTCTGTATAGTGCTTACAGGCCATGTTTTGCAAATTCACATGTAACATTAAGCCAAGATTTTAACAGAAGATTTTTGAATGAGCCACTGTCTCTGGATCACTTCATAACCAGACTGCCAGTTCATAACAAGCAGATAATTATATGCCAATCTTAGAAATTACTAATAAGTAAATAATTATATTTCTGAATCATCTGTATAGATATTAGCATATGCTTTCCTTTTAATAATAATGTCTAAGAATTTTTATTCTCCATTGAGAGTGGAGACAGCAGCCAGGATGGGTAGCAGCAGCCAATCAGCATGAAGGACTGAGTCTGCCAATAATGCTAAGTCCCATCCTTGTTGCCTGGTAGACCTGCTTTTGACTCAGTCCTTCAGTTTGGATGGGTGTGTGGACCTTAGCTCTTCCTGTGTTTCTGGCTATTTTAGCTATAATTAGGTTTTTTCTGGCTTTTTGACTTCGGACTTCTCGATTATGATTTCCTGGTTTTTCCCTTTATCGGTTGGCTGACTCTCGGACTGTTTAACGACATCGTGTATGGTAGTGTTGGACTTTATTACTTTGTCGAACAGCTGGGGGTCTTCGGTTTAGTTTTGCACCCTCTGGGGTGGCTGGCTTTGCCTAGTGTGAAGGTGGGGGCGCTGAGCTGCCTGCTCCAGCGTGCCTGACTTTTATCGCCCCTTTTCTAGCCTTCCTTTTACAAATTTAGTCAGTGAAATTGCTTTGTTGAAGCAGCGGTGGCCATTTTGATTCTATTTCCACCCCACCTCACCAAGTGGCTTCGTTATAGCTGTGGCGGCCATTTTGACTGTCTCCATTACTGACCTGGCTTCGAAGTAAGGGCGGCGTCCATTTTGAATGCCTTTTTTTTCGCCACGACGATCCTCAGCTTTATTTATTTCTTCTTTAGAGACTTTCGACTTGCTTTTTATTGCTGCGGCTGCCGCTTATTGTAATTTGGCGCCAGCCCTCTACCTGGCGCCATGCCAAAAGTCTTGGCAAAGTCTAACCACAGCCGTAGGGCCAGTAATACTGCCAATGATCAATCAGACTCTGAGTCTGTTGTACAGCCTTTAGCCCGGGAGGCCTCTCAGGAGCCATCCCCGGTTACACATTTGGCTCGAGCCCATCGCAAGTCTCACAATCATGGCCTAACTTCAAAAGCTGAGAATAGGTGGGACAAAGTCTTGACCAAACTTTGCAATAAGGCCTGTGCTATTCTTACCTGTACGGTTCCTAAGGTTTCTTTTGTGGTGGAGGTTCCAGTCCCTGCAACTGTTCCAAGGTCTGTCATATCGGATCAGCTGTCTTTTCAGGATTGTCCCGTTACTGTCTCCACAGCTGACCTATGGGGCTCTGATGCCGCTCCCCAACCGGTTTCCTCAAATCCGGAATTGTTGCAAAACTCTGCCTTACTCCTCCTGCATCCATAGTTCCTGCACAGGTTCCTGGTCAGTTGTCTCCGGAGCAACTTCAACTTATGATTGAGGCTGCAGTGCAGAAGTCTCTGGCCCCCCGTTCCTGTCTCCCCAGCCGAGCGGGATCTCTGGGGTCCTCCTTTTCGGTTTCTCCGGAGCGGACAGTCCCGGAGGGTGTTCAAGCCAGGGGTCCAAACTCTCCGATGTACTCTCATTCTAGTCAGCCATCGAGTTTTGCGGATGCTGAGGGCAATGACTCAGGCCTGTCGGATGATGAGAATCTTCCTCCGGACCAACCTGCCTTCTCTGGTCTGTTCCCACAGTTGCTATTTAAATCTCTACTTTTCAAAGCAGTCAATACGGCTCGTTTGTCTTCTCCTGTCATGGACCCTCCTCTTCAGCTGGGTCTTTGGATCCCATGTTTGCCGAACCTGTCAGGCCTGTCACGGCTATACCTACTCTACCGTTCTTCTTAGATGTAGTGAAGCGGCAGTGGTCTTCACCAGTGGCGGCTGTCCTTCCATCTGCCAACGACCGTAAGAATTTTCAAGTTGCTACGGAATTGGACTCACTTTTACAAGTTCCCTCTGTGGACGCCCCTATCGTTGCCTTGCTGCCGAATGTCAACGTTCCAGGTGATCCCGACGAAGCCCTTCGCCCTGACGAGCGTCGATCGGACTTGGTCTTGCAGAGGGCGCATCAGGGATCCGCTTGGGCCATCCGAGCAGCGACCACAGCTTCCTTCTTTAACCGCACCACCCTGCTCTGGTTACGGCAACTGCAGGAAAAATTGTCACCGGATATATGGGTCAAGCAAGACCTAAACAAAATTGTTGCAGCCCTGCAATTTTCAGGGACTCCTCTCTAAATACTGCCCGCTTCACTTCTAAGGCGCTTGCCTCTTCTGTTGCTGCCCGCCGCTTAGTCTAGCTGTGCCACTGGCAGGCTGACACCAGACACAAGTGGCGTCTCGCCTCTGCTCCTTTTGGGGGGTCCCGGTTGTTTGGAGATGCCTTAGAACCGTTTTTCACTGAAACTAGGGACAAGAAGAAAGTGTTGGCAGCTGTGTTCCGTAGGGGGGAGTCCCGCTTCTCCCCTTATGCCCCTCGTTCTCAATTTTGAGATATTGATGGGGGAGGGTCCTCCTCGTTTGTTGCACCTTGGCCTTTCAATAACTTTAGTAGACACCAAGGGTCTCAAGATAGATTAGTGCAGGGTAGACCCTTTGTTCCTAAATGGCCCTTTCGAGGGGGAGGAAGTCATTCCTACCGGCGCCGGCACTAATTGCATCTCAGGCCCTCCCATAGGCAGCAGATTGGCTCTCTTTGCTGCTGTTTGGGAGAAGTCCACTTCCGATAGATGGGTCCTGGCCACCTTACGATCAGGGTTGGCCATTGAATTTCTTTCCCCACCCCCGAGCACCTTTGTTTGCTGTCCGCTTTCTTGTGATCCTGAAAGAAGAGTGCTTATGGACACTGCAGTTCAGCATCTTCTTTCGATCAGGGCTATCCAATTCGCTCCTCCCGACCAACGGGGGATGGGATTCTATTCCCGGGTTTTTTTGGTGCCTAAGTCCTCGGGGGGGGGGGGTGGAGACCCATTCTGGACCTAAAACGTTTAAATCAGTATGTCCTATATCGGAAATTTAAGATGCAATCTTTGAAATCCATCCTCGACGGTGTTAGGAGGGGCGATCTCCTCTCTTCTATAGATCTTACAGTGGCCTATTTACATATTCTAATTCGGCATTCTCATAGGCGTTATTTGAGATTTTTTTACTGGGGGGGGGGTTCATTACCAATACAGGGCCTTACCCTTTGATCTTTCCTCTGCCCCCTGTACCTTTACAAGGGTATTAGCAGCTTTGGCTGCTTCCCTCAGGGTTCGTTCGATTAGACTCCTCTGCTACCTGGACAATATTCTCGTTTTATCCTCTTCTCCCCAACAGGCTGTCCAGGATGTCCAGCTCACTCTGGAGACGTTGGCTTCTCATGGTTTTTCTATTAATCTTGAAAAGAGCCATTTGGTCCCCTCTACCTCCCTGGTCCATTTAGGGGTTCTCATTGATTCAGTGCAGGGGAGGGTCTTTCTATCTTCAGAGAGACAGGATAGTCTGCAGGAGTTGATATCTAGGATTGAGAGGGGTTGGGCTGTTTCCCCATATGTTCTTTCTCAACTTCTGGGAAAGATGATATCAGCCATAGCCATTGTTCCCTGGGCGCAGCTCCACGCCCGGGAGCTTCAATGGTTTCTCTTACCTTTGCAGAAGGCGGGCAGAGCTACATCAGCCAGGCCGGTTCCCGTTCCCTCCGCAGTTCGCAGGTCTCTCAGGTGGTGGAAGTCACTGGCTCTGTCAGCGGGTTGCCTCTTTCTCGAACCGCAACGGGTGGTGGTCACCTCGGATGCCAGTCTTTGGGGCTAAGGTGCTCACTGCCAGGGTCAGCTGGCTCAGGGGACATGGACTGACTGAGAAGCTCTTCGTCCAATCAACTGGCTAGAACTGCAGGCTGTATTTCTTGCTCTCCGGGTGTTTCGTCACCTTGTGTCTGGTGCACACGTTCTGGTGCTCACGGACAATGTTACGGCCAAGGCACATCTCAACAAGTTGGGAGGCACCAGGTTGAAGTCTCTGTTTTCCGTGGCTCTGAAGTTGGTCTCTGGGTGGAACGCCATCTCAGCTCCCTTTGTGCAGAGCACATTTCCGGAACCAACAATACTCAGGCGGATTGGCTGAGTCATCAACAGGTGGACAATGCGGAGTGGCGACTTCACCCTCGCGTCTTTCAGGAACTGATTCATCATTTTGGCGTTCCTGTGATTGACCTCTTTGCTATGCACCTGAATGCTCAATTACCCCGCTTCTTCGCCAGGTACCCGGAACCTCAGGCGGTCGCCATGGACGCTCTTCGAACCCCTTGGCCGGGGGATCTGCTGTACGCTTTTCCTCCAAACTCTCTTCTTCCCAAGGTCATCCGCAAGATCCTGTCAGAACAGGTGGAGGTGGTCCTGTTGGCTCCTCACTGGCCTCGGAGGCCCTGGTTTGCGGACCTTGTGTCACTTTCAGTCGCCCCTCCTTGGCGCCTTCCTCTCGAGCCGGACGTCCTCACTCAGGGCGCCTTGAATCATCCAGACTTGCCTTGGCTCAGTCTGACTGCTTGGCGGTTGAGCGGCGCTGTCTGAGTGATGCAAACATTCCAGGTGACATGATTTGGACTATTCAAGCCTCCCGCCATCCTTCAACGGACCGGGTTTACTCGACTACCTGGCGGGCCTTCTGCTCGTGGTGTGCTCATCATGAAGTGCTACCTCTTCAGGCTTCTATTGTGGATGTGTTGGTCTCCCTGCAGGAGAGCTTCTCAGAGGGCCTTTCGCCAAACACCTTGCGGCGCCAGGTGGCGGCTATCTCCTCAGTATTTAACTGTGGTTCTATCTCATCCTTGGCACAACATCCTCTGATCTGCCGTTTCCTCCGGGGTGCTTCTAACATGTCTCCTCCTGTGTTGCACCGCTATCCTACTTGGGACTTGCCATTGGTGCTGAACTCGCTTATGGGTCCTCCTTATGAACCTTTGCGGACGGCGAGTCTCCGGTTGCTATCCTGCAAGGTTGCCTTCTTGGTGGCCATAACCTCAGCCCACTGTATTTCAGAGATTGCCGCCTTGTCAACTCACCCTGATCTTTGTGTGTTCCACACGGACTGTGTGGTGCTCCGACTGGACCCTACCTTCCTTCCAAAGGTCAAGTCAGTGTTTCATCATTCTCAAGAACTCATTTGTTTTTCTTTCTCACCTGGCTCCAGATCTTCTTTGGTGTTTTGCCAGTCTGGTGGTTTCTCTCGTTGCTTCTTCTGGACTTTGTTCCTCGTCTCCCACACACCGAGTCTGTCTCCTCAGGTCTTCACCAAAAGCAGGTCTACCCAGCAACAAGGGCGGGACTTAGCATTATTGACAGACTCAGTCCTTCATGCTGATTGGCTGTTGCTACCCATCCTGGCTGCTGTCCCCACTCAATGAGAAGGAGCGTATCAGGTAGTACCAACGCCCCTTTTTGTAAATCAGTTTGGAAAGGTTACACATATATGCCTTAGCCAACCAGCATAAAACAATCACAGAAGTGTAACTATATTTTACTTTTGAGCATATTAGTGAATATTATATAGCAGTTATGGCTAACCTTTTTGCCATCAAGTGCCAGGAAGGGGGGGCAGGGGAGGTTTGCACGCACGCATGCCCACACCCATAATTCTATGCTTCCTGCCCCATGCATGAGTGCGCAACCACCCTCCCCCCTGCTCCTGGCATGCGATGGCCAGTAGGCCCGTTTTTCTTTCTCACCTGGCTCCAGATCTTCTTTATGCATCTGGGGAGGGTGAAAACAGCCTTCCCCACCCACTCGGAGGCCCTCCCAAGGCCCAAAGCGGCCCATTTCCCAACTTCCGGTTGGACAGGAAGTGACATTTTTTGCTGTCCCCAGACTCCAGAGTCTCCTAGAGAGGTTAGGCATGCGCACCGGAGCTGAGCTGGCGTGCCAGGCGACATGGCTCCGTGTGCCACCTGTGGCACACGTGCCATAGGTTCGCCATCACGGTTATATAGCTTTGGATGGAAAAGTATATTTTAATCCACTCAGTGAGATTCCATCCTTTGTTCAACTATACAAAGTAGTTAATATTATAGAAATAACAATAAGAGGCCAGTTATTTTTCAGGAGCTAAGCTTAAAGCAGAGATCTTGCTGCTCCTACAAAAAACTACCCTGTGGGATGCCCTGAGATGCTAAATTTCATATGCTAAATTGTTCACATTTAAACATGCCAGCATACTTAGACTAAGTTAGATTATATTGTGACACTATCTCATTCATTTTTTATTGATTATGATAGACAAATATTACTTGAGATCAGTGGTGGGATTCAAATAATTTAACAACTGGTTCTTCCTAATGATTTGGTAGGCATGGCTGGGGAGGTCATGTGACTTGGTGGGCATGACCAACGCTACATCACTCATGTGGGTAGTGCCTGCATGGGACAGGCAGGGTTGGGGAAGGAATCCAGAGGTTTCCAGTGGGTGGAGTGGGAAGGGGGGGCAGAGGAAAGAAAGAAAGATACAAGCTGTTTGTGTGCATGTGCGTGCGTGCATGCGTGTGTGTGAGAAAGAGAGAGAGCACACCACCACCAGCCCTGATATAACTCTCTGAGATTGGATCGGATCTCTCTCACACACACATTCTTTCCCTCTCTCTCTCTCTCTCTCTCTCTCTCTCTCTCTCTCTCTCTCTCTCACACACACACACACACACACACACGTTAAATTGGATCTCTGTCTCCGTTCCTCCCTCCCTGCTTTAGGCAGGCTTAGAAAGTCTGTCAGGCCCGGCATGCTGTGGATGCCCCTTGCTCGCCTCTTTGCCTGGCTTCCCTCCTCTGTGGCCTCCTCGGTGCTCACTGCCATTCATGTGTGGCACTCTCTCCTCAATGCTAGCAGCTACTGCTGCCCTCTTCTCCCTCTCCATCCAAGGTGCTTGGTGATCCTGTATGAAGAAGGGAATAGCAGCTGTTATGTATGTATCTATTTTGTGTGGGAAATTCAAATGCATAGTGATTTCTGATTGGTTCTTGGTTGCCCCTGGAAAGTATATAAAGAGGGCTGTTGCCTGTGAGTTTTTGCTGAAGTCACACCCTGAATTAAAGAGCTGTTGTTACTAGCCTGCTTGTGCCTCTCGTTATTCCCATGCTATAACATTGGCGACGAGGGTCGGATTGAGGCCACAAGAGGCAAATCAAAAAGAGCTTGAGTTTCAGCCAGGGTGACTAGTGAACACGGAGACGCGGCATGTCTGCCTATGTTCTGCCAAAACCCTTCGACCCGACCCGAGAGAAGTGGGGATCGTATCTGACAAGGTTCGAGTGCTCCCTGGAAGCGAGCGAAATGCAAGGGCTCTCCGTGAACAGAAAACGGGCTCTGTTCTTAAGCCACTGCAGGCCAGACATATTCAAAATGGCCGAATCCCTCTGCGAGCCAACCCCAGTCCAGACAGTCCCCTGGGACGTCCTTCAAGCCAACCTGAAGGCCCACTACGCTCCAGTTCCGTCCAAATTCATTCAGCGCTATGAACTCTGGCAAAGAGTTCAAAAAGAAGGGGAGCCGGTCAGCGCTTATGTGGCCGCGCTTCGAAAAGCTGCCACGCATTGTGACTACAGAGACTTAGATGATGCATTGCTTGAACAATTGATTTGCGGGGTTCGTGATACCCGATTACAAAGGCGTCTTCTAGCCAAGCCAGACCTAACACTAGCCGGCACGCTAGACGAAGCCCGAGCACACGAGGCATCAACGAAAGCATCGGAAGCACTGCAGCGTCCCAGTTCAAGCAAGGACGGGCCAAAAACAGCCCCGGTCCACAGAGAACAGGTGCAAACCAGCACAGAGGAAGAGTCGGACGAGGGCATCTTCCATACAGATAAGAGATCGAGCGAACAAAGCCGCCGCCACGAGAACTGCCCCAGCTGCGGCGGGGATCACGAGAGACAGTCGTGTAAATACAGAGAAGCCATCTGCAGGCGTTACGATAGAAAAGGCCACCTAGCATGAGTTTGCAGAGCTCAACTTCTGCGTAGTCGAAAACCACGTGACTACCGCAACCAACCAGAACCGGCTCGTTCAAAACAGCCAATCAAAGATGATGGCGTGAGAAAACGGCGCGAACCTCAAAAGCAGGAAACCTATAGCACGACAATCGGCCAAGCCAGCACACCCGACGACGAGAAAGTCTACACGAAAGTAGAAATCGATGGCAAATCGTGCGAAATGGAGATCGACACCGGGTCTACGTTATTGATCATGTCCTGGTCAACACTCAAGGCACTCCTGCCCAAGCTTCAGAAAAACCAGCTATCCCGACAGAAAATCCGCCTACTCGACTACCAGGGAAACCGAGTTCCCGTTGAAGGCGTGGGCACGTTCCAGGTCACCTACGGCGAGTTCCAGAAAGAGCTGCCCCTGACCGTCGTCAGCAAGCCCCTTCCGAGTCTACTAGGCATGAAATGGTTCCGAGCCCTCGGCATGGGCTTCACGGGCGTCCACAACATCAACGGATCATCACTGAAAGAAACACTGCTTCACGAGTTTTGGGACGTTTTCGAAGAGACTCTAGGCAAGTACGTGGGGACCCCTATTTCTTTCAATTTAGACCCCAACGTAGTGCCAATTAGACTGAAGGCAAGGCAAGTTCCCTTTGCCTTAAAACCTAAAATCGATGCGGAGCTCGACAAGCTCATTAAGCAAGGGGTGCTAGTTCCTGTAGATCAAGTGGGAAACCCCAATAGTTACTCCAGTTAAAGCGGATGGCTCAATTAGAATTTGCACCGACTATAAGTGTTTGATTAACAAGGCGTTGCAGCAGAGCGCCTATCCGTTTCCTATAATCCACCATCTACTACACTCCCTGGGCTCTGGCAAGCTATTTGCGAAGCTAGACCTTGCTCAGACATACCAGCAACTGACAGTAGATGATGCTACGGCGGAATCACAGACAATAGTAACCCACAGAGGTGCCTTTAAATGCACCAGGCTTCAGTTTGGGGTCAGCATCGCCCCAGGACTTTTTCAAAGTACGATGGAGTGCCTCCTACAAGGCCTCCCAGGCATCGTCCCGTATTTCGACGATGTTCTGATTAGTGGCCAGGATGAAGTGCAGTTGGGCCAAAGGGTTAGACAAGTCCTAACCAGATTCAGAGAAGCGGGACTTAGACATAAACGAAATAAATGCAGGATAGCAGTGCCATCAGTGGAGTTCTTAGGCTACAGAATCGACGGCTCAGGCATTCACCCCACAGAAAGCAAGGTGAGGGCCATCCAAGGCGCGCCCACCCCCAAGTCAAAAGCTGAGCTGCAGGCCTTCCTGGGCCTACTCAATTTCTATATAATGTTTTTGAAACACAAAGCCACCGTTGCGGAGCCTCTGCACAGGCTCCTTGGAAAAAATGTTCCGTAGGTTTGGGGCAAGCGAGAAGCGATCGCTTTCAATGCAGTAAAGAGACTTTTGTCCGAGTACAGTTTCCTCATTCAGTACAATGCTGAACTACCTCTGGTGTTAGTCTGTGACGCTTCCCCCTTTGGCGTTGGCGCAGTTTTAGGCCATAGACTGCCGAATGGGTTAGAGGCGCCCATCGCCTATTACTCTCGCACTCTGTCTAGTGCTGAAAGGAACTATAGCCAGCTAGATAGGGAGGCACTAGCGGCTGTAGCGGGGGTCAAAAAATTTCATGAGTATTTGTTTGGCCGCACTTTCGAGCTCATTACAGACCACCAGCCTCTCTTGGGACTTTTGGCTGGAGATAAACCAACCCCGGCGGCCCTCTCCCCCCGGATGACCAGATGGTCCATCTTCTTGGCTGCATACTCGTACAAACTGCTCCACTGGCCAGGCAAAACCTTAGGACATGCTGATGCCCTCAGCCGATGTCCTTTACCAGAACTATTGGACAACCCGACCCCGGAAGCCCCGGTTTTACTGCTGGACATTGTTTCCCCGGGCCCCATTTCTTCGAATGAGGTGGCGAGGGTTTCTGCCAGAGACTCTGTTCTGCGCACAGTAATGGGCTGGGTAACGAGGGGTTGGCCTACCAAGGTGGACGGTGGTGACTTCCAATTGTATTTCAACAAGAAAAATGAACTGTCAATGTTGGGGGGTTGCTTGTTGTGGGGTGACAGGGTGGTCATTCCTTCGCGATTACGGCACAGGGTTCTGGAAATGCTGCACGAGGGACACCCTGGTGTAGTTCGCATGAATGGCCTAGCTCACAGCTATGTTTGGTGGCCACATCTCGACCAAGATGTCACTGAGTGAGTGGGGAAGTGTAGGCCCTGCCAGGAATCCCGCCCAGATCCCCCCATAGCTCCCGTTCGGGAGTGGAAAAAACCAAAGGGACCGTGGGGGAGGATTCACATAGATTTCACTGGCCCGTTCCATGGCCACAACTTTCTAATTATTGTAGATGAATATTCTAAGTGGCTCGAAATTGCCCTAATGCCATCGACCACTTCTGAGGCCGTAATCAAAGTACTCAGAAAGCTATTCGCAACTCACGGGTTGCCGGACACTCTGGTGTCCGACAATGGGCCCCAATTCACGGCAACTCAATTCGAAGGCTACCTAGCCGAACTAGGCATTAGACATGCACTATCCGCTCCTTTTCATCCGGCTTCTAATGGCCTTGCTGAACGATTTGTAAGAACGGCCAAAGAAGCCCTCTCCCGACTCAATGCAGGGGACTGGCAGGCTAGGATAGACGAGTTCCTAGCAGTACAGCATGCTACCCCATGCCCCACTTCGGGCCGCAGCCCGGCCAAACTTTTAATGGGCCGAAAGCTACGATGCGTTCTAGACAGACTGCATCCTAATTACTCCTCTGATAGTTTCACCGGGGAAGGGGGAGGACTAAGACACTTCGAAGTAGGATCACTAGTCTTTGCTAGAAGCTACACCAATGGGCCATTATGGGTAGAAGGAACCATCGTAGGAATTACCGGTCCAAAGTCATACACAGTAGATATCGGGCATGGTAAAATGGAGACATATAGATCAATTGCGTAAACGAATACCAAATGAAACCCCATGTCCTAACTATCCAAGTCTTTCCGACACAGCTACCTCAAGCCCGAGTAAGCCGGAATACTTATCTGGCAACCCTGAGTTCCAGCGCTGCCCCAGCGAGCCGACACTCCGAGCCGGGGATCGCCACACCTCCAGAGAAATCCAGGAAATTCCATTGGCGGAGCCAGGAGAGACGGAAGGTCTCTCCGACCAGCTCGACGCCTCACCAACAACTGAACTGCGCAGGTCAACCAGGATTAAGACACGCCCTGGTCACCTGCATGATTTTGTATGTAAATTTGTAAATAGATAGAATAAGTGCCTTCTGGGAAGGAAGGAGTGTTATGTATGTATCTATTTTGTGCGGGAAATTCAAATGCATAGTGATTTCTGATTGGTTCTTGGTTGCCCCTGGAAAGTATATAAAGAGGGCTGTTGCCTGTGAGTTTTTGCTGAAGTCTCACCCTGAATTAAAGAGCTGTTGTTACTAGCCTGCTTGTGCCTCTCGTTATTCCCGCGCTACAACAGCAGCATTAGCATACAGTAATGGCAGCACACAGAAACACTGCCCCCTTCCCCCTCTCCCTCCCTGCTGCTGGGCAATCCCATGCGAAGAAGGGGGCAGTTTAGCTTGATGCAGGCTTCCTCCCCAGGACCCCATCCGTTTCCCCCACCGACAGCTGGACAAACCTAGGCAAAAAGCCTCACCTCACTGGCGCCCAGCTTCAATGACAGCAGGCTTGGAAAGGGCAATGTGGCTCCACCTGCAACAAGCTAGACTGGAGAAAGAGAGCGCAAGCGAGCCAGCAGCATTTCCCTCCGACCCATGCATACCTTGGCAATGGGACTGTTTCTCTCTGCCCCCTTTTCCTGTTTTGTCCGCTGGATTGGCTCAGGGGGATGAACCTAGCTTTTCTGCCATTGCAGCTAGGAAACTCAAAGCCAAGAATGAACGTTTGTCTTGTAGCCAGCCCGGGTGCTAGATCAGCCCCCTGCAAACTTGAGAAGCCCGGCTGAAGTTTTGTACACCACTTGCTGAGAAGCCGGGACTCCCAAAGACAGAGGGAGGGGCTGGAGCTAATAGGTGGCCAAATTAAGTACCTGAAGGACCCTATCCCATCATCAGGAGACCTATACCTCAGCGAGAAAAACTTCAGCTGGGCTTCTCAGCAGACGATGGAGTTTGCAGGGACCTGTGCCTGCCTTACTAGCACCCAAATTGGCTACAACACAAGCATTCATTCTCGGCTTTATTTGAGATTCCTAGTTGTGATAGATAGCAAATAGCCCGAAAGGCTGACGAGCCTCACTATGTGCCTCCCACTATGGCCCTTTGGCCGAGCACAGCAGGCTGTAGGTTTTCCCATGGGCAATGCAATGGCTCTGGGGTAATGTAAAAGAACCCAGAAACTTACCTACCTAGCCGCGAAGGCTTGGGAGCGAGGAAGCCAGAGAGTATCTGGGCCGTTAGTGCCACATGGTCTCCTGGAAAGCTGGCAAGGGAACTGGAGAGCAGCTGGGCCGCATGGGCATGAGTTTAGGCTACCGGCGAAGGCTGGTAAGCAAGGGAGCCAGAGAGACTAACACGATTGACCAAAGCAGATGAGGCAAGAAAAGGAGTGGATATAAGGGGCAGGGTGGGGCCAGCCAGTGGTGGGATTTGCCAGTTCGCTGAACTGCACAGAGAATTAACAACCAGTTTGCCCAAACCGGTGCCAACTGGCTGAAGCCCACCTCTGCTTGAGATACAATTGGACTAGAAAACACATTAGCTTAATTAACTTACATGTTTCTTTAATGCTGCATGATAATGAAAAAATATTTATCAGACTCCATTAGTCTCCAAAGTTCTATAGATAAATCCAACTGGGTTAAAAAAAATAATCATTTATTTTCAGATAGAAAATTGATGAAATATTATAATTAGAACTAATGCAAACTGAAAACATAGAATAAAAAGGAGTAAAAGGTATAGAAAAGAAAGGAAAAAGGAAAAAAAACAGAAAATAAATTAAAAATCAGAATATTGAAAAGATAGACAAAAGAAATATATTGAAAGGTTACTTCCCACCTTCATCACAAGTATAAACAATTTTAGTAACTTATCATCTTCTCTCAAACTACAGCAAATTATCTCTTCTTCCCACATTCTATCTCTTATCTATAAACAAATTTATAAATATTGTTATTTCAGTCCTGTTTTCAGCAAAAATCCATTTATGGTTACCAGAGAGAATATATCTACTGTATTTTAACCTTGATCAAATAAAACAACTTCATATTCCTTCCTTTTACTTTTATCAATCTTTATTGTTAATCCCTTCAAATAATGTTGAAGATATTTTTTTTCCATTTTTTCTTCCTTTGCATGAAATTCTTCAAAACTTTTAGCAGGCCTCATTAATATAGGATTTACAGGTTGACAATGAAATTTGTAAGAGTAACAGTATAACAGAGTTGGAAGGAATATTGTTGTAGGACTTGGTCTCTAGCCACATCTTTTGCCCATCCTTTTTTTCTTTTTTTCTTTTGGAAGCTTCAACAATCCTCTCCTTACTATTTTCACCAAGTTGTTCTGTAAAGCCTCCTTTCTCTTGAAAATCCAGGAATAATCTTATTATCTAGATTATTTTCTTGACTTAACGTGTATATCCCCTTTATTTATTATTTATTATTTTGTTTTCCAAAATTTATGTTTTATTTTTCAAAATGCCCACTTTGACTTCATTTTGAATGACCTCAGCACAGAGTTGTCCTTTAAATTTTTCAAGATTATTTTTCATCTCTATTTTTAGCTCTTCCTTCAGATCTCTTTTAAAGCATGCATTCACATAGGCTGTTATTGTAGGTATAACCTTATTTTTCAGTTTCTAAAAGTTCTATTGAAATGTCTCAAAAGTGATAGTCTTTTCTTTAATTTCTGTAGGTTGCTTTACCTTTCTAATAATTGCCATTTCAACAGGTACTAAAGTAGAAATGAAAGGTACTGTATAATTCTTATTTTTCTTTTCATCTTATGTCCTTAAAATTTGATCTCTTCAGACACTCTAATTCTATGGGCACATGGAATGTCTCAATCATTGAATTCATGTATTGCTTTGTTTTGCAAAGTCTGCCAATTATCTTTCCACTGAAACTATAAACAGTCTGAATTTCCATGAAGGTATTTAATTTATATAATTTTTAAAATGCTTTAATAAAAATCCTAATATTTCAAATTTAACTACCCCCTTAATGCATTTTAATCTTTTTAAGGTTAAGTTAAATGGCAAACTTAAGCTTTCTTCCATTAATCATAAATCTTTTACATTATTATTTCACTCTTTGTTTTAATCTGGAATGAAGTGTCACTTCAGTAAGTGTCCCTAGTGATTTCTGCCTATTCCACCACTTCTGTCAGAATGGCGTCTGAGTACTCCTGTTATATGTTATGAATAATGTTATATGGGCTTCTGGTTTGGCTTCCGTTGTCGTTAGACGGTCTTTTGGGACCGCCACCCCCGCCGCCCGTAAAGAGCCACCTTTACAGATGAAAGGCAGCTCGAAAAACTCTGTTTCCTTAAGGAAATGTGAGATAGAGCTGGCGAGAGCAGGTAGAGCCCTCTGCGAAGTCCCCAAAGTTCTTTTTTTACTCTTGGGGAGGAAGCAGGATGAGGCTCCCTATCCAGCTCGCCGCTGCTCCGGGCTTTGGGAGAACTCTGCGCTTTGCAGAGTTCCCAATCAACAAAAACTAACAGATTGTCTGAACAAGTAGGATGAAATCCGGATTTGGGTCTCTAAATTGCAAGTATTTCTAACAACCCTATGACTGATTTTAAAAGTGAAGAAAGAGTGAAAGGGGAAAAAAGTTTAAAATGGCGACTGGCTGAGGTTTGAGAAGAAAGCTGAAAGCGAAAGTCCTTCCGTTTGAATAGTTTAATACGTTACAAAGTATCTGATACAATAGCGCTGGCTAGAAGTGAAGAGAAAAATTCTTATTTCATGCTTCTTCCTTCTTAGAGACTTGATATTGATATTGTCTGGAGAGAAGTCTTTTTCTTTAAAAAAAATCTGTTTGTGGCAGGATGGCGTTAAAACTGACAAAGCCAGACAACCAAGCTGGGGGGGGGGCTTCCCCATTTACAAATCACATGAACAAGTTTTGAGCTTGCAGATGCAGAAGAATGGCTTTAAAGACCTAAAGGAATTTGTTTTGGAGGAGATGGCAAGACATGATGAGATTGTGAACCAGAATCTTGAAAAATTTAGACACGAAATTAAAGAGTTGGTACAACAAAAGTATGATAACCTGAAACGATATATTGTAACAGCTTTGAAAAGCTTTTCAGAAATAATTATAAAGATGGATAAAGATATCAACTTAGAAATAGAGTTTAAAATGAAGGAAGCTGATTATAAGATTTATTATCTGGATAATAAAATACAAAGAATTGAAAATGATTTGATAAATATTCAAGAAAATAGCTCAGAAGTAGAGTCTAAAATAAAGGAAGCTGATCACAAGACTTACAATGCAGATAATATAAAACAAAGGATTGAAAATGAAGTCACAATGATGCAATTCAGATCCATGGAATTTGCAATCAGAATGAGAGGAATATAAGGAAATAACAGAGATGACTTGAGAAAGATGTCTGCTGAAGTTCTGGCTGTGATTTTAAAGGTTAGTCCTGAAGAGGTATCCTATAAGATTGATAAGGCCTACAGAGTAAATTCTTGGGTGGTAAAGCAAAGGCAGTTGCCTAGAGATGTGGTGATTTACTTTACTGATAAAGGAATAAGAAATGATATTGTGCAAAAGTCTTTTAACTCCACTCTAGAAATGAATGGAAAGAAGATTTGGATATATAAAGAGCTGCCGTCCAAGATGTTAAAAGATAGAAAGGACTTTGGATTTTTGGTGACTGAGCTAAAGAAACAAAACATTCCATTTAGGTGGGATGCTCCAGTTGGTATAATATTGAGATATCAAGGAGAAAGTTACCAACTAAATACTGTTGAAAAAGCAGAAGAATTTTACTACAAGGTTTTTAAAATGGACCTAACATCTCCACGTATGTCATCAGTGTTAGGAACACAGGAGGGGGATAAAGAAAAGCAAAATGAACAAGAGATTGAAACTCAGGCTAAGCAGATGGAAATGGAGGTAATGGAAAAACAACAAGTTATAGAGGCCTTTTTGGATGAGCCGTTTCTGGATTCTCCTTCAGAGGCTATAGCTGGATCACCTATAAATATAAGAGAGGCAGGTTTGGATTTCGATTTGATGTCTTATCAAGTTACAGACCAGCATGTAATTCAATCAGCTGATATACAAGTCCAAGAAAGGCAACCAGGATGGAGATCTAACCCACAAGTTAAGAAAAGAAGAAGCAGGTTCTACAAAACTAAAAAAATTTAAATTAAACAAAAAAATTTTTTTTTCTTTTTTTTTTTAGCCAACAGACTAATGCCAGTTACTTAAGAGACGATAAAATATAATAAGAGGGATTTATAGAAGGCTGATACATGAAAATACAACTGAGGCAAATTACAGACTTATACTATTTTGAGAAGAATAATAGATCTCTGCAGTGCTGGTGTTTTTGGGATGTGGAAGATGGCCTTTGATTGAGCGGATTGGAACTTTCTATTTTGGACTCTTTGAAAAATGGATTACGTATATGTTGAGTTATAAGGCAAGAGAACTATGGAATTGGGGCATGCAGAAGATCTGGTTGTTACCCTAACGTGGTGGTTGGAATTAATAATCTAGACAAAAGACATTACAGAAGATACTATATGGAATATAAATATAAAGTCACTCGGGTGGTTTTTTATATACAGAAACACTTATTATTGATGGGGGCAGATGGTAATTGAAGATACTGAATATACTGTTGGAAACAGAACTTGATGTTACCCTAACATGGGCGATGGAATTAATAATCTAGTTGAACGATATTATAGAAGATACTATATGGATTACAAATTTAAAGTCATTTGAGGATTTTATTTATATATGGAAATATCTTTTAGTGGTGTGGGCAGAAGAACAAAGATATTAAAAATATTATGGATGGTAGACCTGTAGGAAAGTGGGTGGAGATAGGTTAGGTTACTGATTGTTTAGTTTAGGAAAAGGGATGTTATGTTCAGATATTAATATATGTAAAAGATTTGAATTAAGAGATATATGTATGGGGGTGGAGGAAATGGGTAGATTATGAGTTGAATAAATGCCAAATTAGGATTTATTATATGATTTTACAGCTGAATGTTGTTCTGAAATGTATAGTATGGGGGGATATAATAATAATGTTAGAAAGAAATGGTTAGCATATGGGGGTGGTGTAAAAGGATGGTAAAGTATTATATAATGTGATATCAATTTGGATTTTATTTTGGAGAAGCCATGGGGAGAGGGGAGGGGGAGGGGTGGTTAGGGAGGAGGGGGGAAAAGGGGGGGAAAATCTGTATTTGAAAAACTTTTTCAATAAAAAAATAATAATAATGTTATATGATGGGCCCTAGGAGATGTGCCTTCTCTGTCATGGAATACTCTCCACTCCCAAATATCCCCACCAGGTATCTCCACCTCTATCAGTCATTTGGAAGGGTATGAAGAGGCTTTTGTTTCATTGTAGTGAAAGGTTTTGCTTTTCTATGTCTTTGCTTACTTAGCATCCAGAATATCCTTGGATATTTTCATCATTGGCATCCTTCAGTCTCAAGAGACTATGGTATTGTGCTCTGGAAAGAGGTCCTAAAACAGCATCTAGTGTGACTAAAAAGGCCAATTCGAGAATGGCAATCCCTTCCACACTGAGGGCAGATACATTCTGTCCCCTGCCCAGCTCCCAGATTTCACTGGTTCTGGGACTGCCTCTTTGCCTCAGCCTGCCGAACAAGTGTCTCTTCGAATTGGAGAAGGCCATGCTGCGTCTTTAGCCTCCAAGCTGAATGATCAGAGGTCAAAGTTTCCCAGTTGTTAATGTCCATTCCCAGGGCCTTTAGGTCCTTCTTGCAGATATCCTTATATCGCAGCTGTGGTCTCCCTCTGAGGCACTTTCCCTGCACTAGTTCTCCATACAGGAGATCTTTTGGAATTCAACCATCAGCCATTCTCACGACATGCCCCAGCCAGCATAGACGTCGCTGTTTCAATAGTGTATACATACTAGAAATTCCAGCACGTTCCAAGACTGCGCTATTTGGAACTTTGTTCTGCTAGGTGATGCCAAGAATTTGTCAGAGACAGCGCATATGAAAAGTGTTCAACTTTCTCTCCTGCCGTGTATAAAGGGTTCAAGACTCACTGCAGTACAAGAGTATGCTTAGGACGCAGGCTCTATAGACCTGGATCTTTGTATAGTCCGTCAGCTTCTTATTAAGCCATACTCTC
Organism: Arizona elegans; assembly: GCA_022577455.1. NCBI lineage: Eukaryota > Metazoa > Chordata > Lepidosauria > Squamata > Colubridae > Arizona > Arizona elegans. The sequence goes on along the minus strand of JAKOOJ010000006.1, from coordinate 48,160,840 downwards.
TTTTAAGTCTGGAAAATGTGGTGGCCGCTTTACCAATACGTTTATTTAGCTCAGTATCTAAAGAGAGAGAGTGTCAGAGATAGTTGAGCCGAGGTACATAAAGTCATGGACGATCTGCAATTCTTGTGCACAGATTGTAATAAAGAGAGGTGAATCCACGTCCTGACCCATGACTTGTGTTTTTTTCAGGCTGATTGTTAGTCCAAAGTCTTGGCAGGCCTTGCTAAAACTGTCCATAAGTTGTTGAAGGTCTTCAGCAGAGTGAGCAGTGACGGCAGCATCATCAGCGAAGAGGAAATCCCGTAAGCATTTCAGCTGGACTTTAAACTTTGCTCTCAATCTAGAGAGATTAAAGAGTTTTCCATCTGATCTGGTCCGGAGGTAAATACCCTCTGTTGCAGTTCCAAAAGCATGTTTCAGCATGACAGCAAAAAAGATCCCAAATAAAGTTGGCGTGAGGACACAGCCCTGCTTTACTCCACTTCAAATATCAAAGGAATCTGAAGTTAAGCCATCAAAAACTACAGTGCCCTTCATTTCCTCATGAAAGGACCTGATGATGTTGAGGAGCTGTGGTAGACATACAATCTTGGGGAGAATTTTATAAAGGCCATCCCTGCTAACCAAGTCAAAAGCCTTCGTAAGATTTATGAAGGCTATGAAAAGTTGCTGTCTTTGTTCCCTGCATTTCTCCTGCAACTGTCTAAGGGAAAATACCATGTTAGTAGTGGACCTGTTGGCTCGAAATCCACACTGTGATTCTGGATAGACTCTCTCTGCAAGCACCTGGAACCTCTTCAGTATGGCACGGGCAAGCAGCCTCCCTACACTAAGAAGAGAGATGCCACAGTAGTTGTTACAGTTACCCCTGTCACCTTTGTTCTTGTTCAGTGTGACGATATTTGCATCCTTCATATCCTGTGGTACTCCACCTTCCCTCCAACAAAGACAGAAGATTTCATGCAGTTCAGTGGAGATGTTCTCTTTGCAGCACTTCAGAACCTCGGCAAGAATGTTATTTTTCCCAAGTGCCTTGCCAGAGGCAAGGGAGTCCAGGATCCCATTTAGTTCTTCTAAAGTTGGTTCATTGTCAAGCTCCTCCAAGACAGGCAGGCACTTAATGTTATTTAATGCTTCTTCAGTTACCACATTTTCTCTGGAATATAATTCAGAGTAGTGCTGCACCCAGCGTGCCATCAGCTGTGCTTGGTCCTGGATAACATCACCTGTAGCAGACTTCAGAGGGGCATATTTCTTCTGTGTTGGACCTAAGGCCTGCTTGATGCCATCATACATCCCCTTGATGTTGCCTGTGTCAGCTGCTATCTGGATCTGAGAGCAAAGCTGCAGCCAATAATCGTTAGCACATCTCCTGGCGGTCTGTTGGACTTTGCTACAAGCAGCTCGCAGAACCTGTAGGTTGCACTCACTGGAACAGACTTTATATGCAATTAGAGCTCTCCTTTTTTCCTCGATGGCTGGCGTCAACTCCTCCGAATGGGCTTCAAACCAATCTGCTGTCTTTCTGATCTCCTTACCAAATACTGACAAGGCGGTATTATAAACAGCATTCTTGAAATATTCCCATCATTCAGATGCATTTACTTCAGCTGGGCCTGGGAGAGTTTCCTTGAGTGCTTGTGCAAATTCCTCCACTTTGCCCTGATTGTGGGTCTTGTTGATGTCAATTCGTTCTTCTTCGAGTGATGCAATCTCTTTGTTTGCAGTTTTATTCTGCTGCACACCAAGGAGTGGTCTGTATTGCAATCAGCACCCTGATAGCTGTGTGTGATTGTAATATTGGGGAGGTTGGAATGTCTGGTAAGAATCAAGTCAAGCTGGGTTCCGGTTGGCGCTGTCATCGCTAGACGGTCCCTTCAAGACCGCCAGCCTCGCCGCTCATAAAGAGCCACCTGCACAGCTGAGAGGCAGCTTGAAAAACTCCATGATCCAGAGGAATCGGGAGGAGAGCCGGCGAGACAAGGTAGAGCCCCCTACGAAGTCCCCAGACTATCTTTTTTGCTTCTGGGGAGGAAGCAGGGTGAGGCTCCCTATCCAGCTCACCGAGGCTCCGAACTTCGGGGACAACTCTGCATTTAGCAGAGCCAGACGACGCGACCAACATAACGAGCGAAAGCCAAGAGAATCTTTAAAAATAAGCAGGGTGGAATCTGGACTTGAAACTTAAACTGCAAGTATTTTGACTAGCCCTGTGAATTAATTTAACAACTGAGAAAAAGTAAAAGTTTGTTAAAATGGCGTCTGGCTTTAGCAATAAAGAAAGCTGAAAGCGAAAGTGGATTTGCCTGAGTGTCTATTGCGCTACAAAGTAACAAAAAGTAACAGCGCTGGCCAGAAGAAAAGGGAAAAGTTCTTGTAAAAGTGATTTGATCTGTTCCCCCTCCCTTGAGACTTGACTAAAGCTGGGGAAATTTTTGAAAGGATTCTGTGGTGAGAGGGGAGGGAGGATCTCTTTCTTAAAAAGAATCAGTTTGCATGGAAGAATGGCCTCAAAGTAGACAAAGCCAACTAAAGCTGCAGTGGGGGTGCTCCCCCACTCACAAGCCACAAGAGCAGCCTTTAAGTTTGCACACACAGAGCCAAACACAGGAGATTGGTTTTAAAGATTTGAAGGAATTTATTGCTGTGGCTCTGAGGGAACAGAATGAAGTTTTGGACCAGAAATTTGAGAAATCTCAACATTCAAGGAAGTGGTTCAAGAAAAATATGACAAGATGAAACGGGACATACTGACAGTTGTGACTGGCTTATCAGAAGTAGTTGTTCAGATTGATAAAAAAGTGGAAGAACTTAGTTCAGAAGTAGAATCCAAAATGAAGGAAGCTGATCATAAAATTTCTAATGTTGATAATAAAACGCAAAGGATTGAAAATGAAGGGACAATGATGCAATTTAGATTTATGGAGTTTGCTGTAAGACTCAGAGGCATAAAAGAAAACAATAGAGAGGATTTGAGAAGGGTTTGTGCTGATACCCTTGCTGTGATGCTAAAGGTTGACCCTGAGGAGATTTTGTGCAAGATTGACAAGGTCTATAGAGTGAATTCTTGGGTGGCAAGGCAAAGGCAATTGCCCAGAGATGTGGTGATCTACTTTACAGATAGAAGAATAAGAAATGATATCTTACAAAAGTCTTTTGTTTCTACTATTCAAGTGGATGGAAGGGAGATTGGGATCTACAAAGAGCTGCCACCTAAGATGCTAAGATATAGAAAGGACTTTGGATTTTTGGTGACTGAATTAAAGAAACAACAAATTCCATTTAGATGGGATGCTCCAGTTGGCATAATATTGAGGTATCAAGGAGAGAGATATCGATTAAATACTGTTGAAAAAGCAGAAGATTTTTATTACAATGTTTTCAAAACTGGTGCAGCATCTCCACGTACATCCTCAGTGTTACGTATAGAGGAGGGTGAAAAACAGAAGCAATCTGAACAAGAGCTTGAAGAGCAGCAGAAACAGATGGAGATGGAGGCAACGGAAACTCAAGGAGCAACAGGGGGTTTTTTAGACGTACCATTGCTGGATCTTCCTCTAGAGGCTATAGGTGAACCACCCCAAAATACAAGAGAAGTGGCAGCGGATCTCGACCTGATGTTGCACAATGCTAAAGACCAGCATATAACTCGAGCAGCTTATAAACAAATTCTAGAGAAACAACAACAGCAGAGGTCTAAGCCACCACAAGATAAGCAGGGAGTCAATGGTAAAGCACAAAAATCCGAAGCCATGGGGGGAGCTAAGCCGAAGACTACTAGTTTGGAACAGAAACTTCAGCAAATGCTCTTAACACTTCAGGAGACTACAAATGACAATTAAGTTTTTATCTTGGAATGTAAACGGACTGAACTCACCACAGAAAAGAAGGAAGATATTTCATTATTTGAGACAATTTAATAATGATGTTATTTGCTTACAAGAAACTCATATTAGAACACAAGATCAAAAATATCTGATAAATTCTAGATTAGGAATACAGTTTATAGCTCAAATTTGGAGAAAAAGAATGGTGTAGTGATTTATATAAATAAAAGATTGCCAGCAAAAATCATAGAAGCAGATGACTGTGGAAGATATATAGCAATAGAACTTTTTACAGATAATGGTCCAATTTTGGTGATTGGAATTTATGCTCCTAATCAGCAACAAGAAAATTTTTATAAAATATTGTATTCTAAAATATTACAATGGGACTATAGATCTATCCTACTTATGGGAGATTGGAATGGAGTAATAGATTCTAAAAAAGATAAGAAGAGCTTGGCAAAGTCATGTGTTAAACTACCACAGATCTTTTTTGATATGAAAGAAGATTTGGAACTGAAAGATATATGGAGAGTGCATAACCCAAAAGAACTGGACTTTACCTTTTTTTCAGATAGACATAGATCCTTCTCTAGGATCGACTTTATTCTACTTACGGCTGACTTACTTTTAAAAACAAAGAAAACAAAGATATTTCCGAGAACTTTATCTGACCATAGCCCGGTATGGATAGAAATAGAAATGGGAAAGAATGAGAGAAGATCGTGGAGAGTAAATGAAAACTTGTTTAGATATGAAAAGAATGTAAATGAACTTAAAAAAACAAATGAAGGAATTTTTTGAAATGAACTTGAATAAGGGTACCCCTATTGAAATTGTTTGGGATGCGAGTAAGGCGTATATGCGGGGGGGTACTGATTTATATGAATTCTAAACATAAATCAAATCAACAAAGAAAAAGATTAGAACTGGAAGGGGAAATAAAGAAAAAAGAGCAGTTGCTTATAAAAAATCCAACAGATGAAAAACTACAAGGAATTATAAAACTTTTGAAAGATCAATTTCAAATGCTTACAGCAGAACAAGCAGCAACTAATTTACAATTTGCGAAACATAATACATTTTGCAACGCTAATAAACCGGGCAGGTGGTTGGCTTACACACTGAGGAAGCAGCAGAGTACTCAGACTATTGGTAGTATTGAGTATGGAAGGAAGGAAGTATTTCAACAAAGATTAATCAAAGAAGCCTTCTTAGATTATTATACTAAACTATATGATAAAGATGATATACAGAATGAACTTATAAATAAATATCTAGAAGAAAAGAGAGTTATAAAAATTTCTAGTGATCAAAAGGAAAGAACGAGTCTACCAATAACAGTTGAGGAGATTATTGTTGCTATTAAACAACTGAAAACAGCTAAAGCTCCAGGAACGGATGGTTTAACTGCAGTGTATTATAAAACTTTACAAGTTGAACATCTTAAAGATTTATTTTGTAGCATACAACAAGGGGGTAAAATACCCCCTTCATGGAAAGCAGCTTTTGTCTCTTTGATACTGAAAGAGGAAGCAGGTTCTACTAAACCGGAAAATTTTAGATCAATATCTCTCCTGAATACGGATTATAAAATTTTTGCGAAAGTATTAGCCAACAGATTAATGCCAGTTATTCAAGAGGTGATTGATCATGATCAAGCAGGATTTATAGAAGGCAGATACATGAAGGATAATGTAAGGCAAATTATAGATTTATTGGAATATCTTGAGAAGAATAAACAGATCTCTGCAGTGCTGATGTTTTTGGATGCGGAGAAGGCCTTTGATCGAGTGAATTGGAACTTTCTATTAAAGACTTTAAGAAAGATGGATTTTGGGGATCAGTTTGTACAGGTGGTTTCAGCAATCTACCAAGAGCAAACAGCACAAATTATTATTGATGGAAGTTTACCTACAAATTTCAGTATAGAAAAAGGCACAAGACAAGGTTGTCCGTTATTCCCGTTGTTGTTTATTTTAACTCTAGAAGTCTTGTTGAACACAATACGGGACTCGAGCACTTTGAAGGGAATAGTTATAAGGCAAGAGGATTACAGAACAAGGGCATTTGCAGATGATCTGGTTGTTACCCTAACACGGCCGATGGAATCAATAATTCAGATGAAAGACATTATAGAAGAATATGGTATGGTATCAGGATTCAGACTAAATCATAAAAAAACCAAGATGATAGTTAAAAATATGACAGTTGATCAAAAGAAGGAACTGGAAAGGAAGGCAGACTTTGAAATAGTACCAAAGGTGAAATATCTAGGAGTTCAAGTTGCAGATTTAAATATAAAACTGTTCCAAAACAATTATGAGGTGCTGTGGCGAAAGGTACAAAAGGATATAGAAACTTGGAAGAAACTGCAGCTGTCTTTACTTGGAAGAAGAGCAGCAGTTAAAATGAATGTTCTACCTAGATTTTTATTTTTGTTTCAAATGATTCTGGTGCTTAAAAGTGATAAACAGTTGACGGAATGGCAAAAAGGAGTGAATAAATTTGTTTGGAATGAGAAAAAGCCAAGAGTGAAACTGAAAATTATACAAGATGTTCATGAAAGGGGTGGTCTTAAACTTTCAAACCTGTGATTGTATTATGAAGCAGCAGCGTTGACACAAGCAAGTGACTGGTTTGGAAGGACAAAGACTGGAATATTGAATATAGAGAGTTATGACCTTGAATTTGGCTGGCATGCATATTTATTCTATGAAAATAAGGTGGATAAAGTATTTAACCAGCCATATGCTTAGAAACTCCTTGATGAGAGTATGGAAGAAGCACCGGCTCAAATGGGATTATAAAATACCGTTGTGGTTGGATCTTGAACACATTATACGGAATATAAATATAAAGTCCTTCGGGGGGGGCTTATATAAAGAAGTACTTTTTTGTGATGGGAGCAGATTGCAATTAAAGACATTAAACGCACTGTTGGAAGAAGGGATTAATTTAACTTGGTTACAGTATAATCAACTGAGATGGAGAGAAGATCAAAAAATTGGATTAATGTTGCTTGAAGAAGAATTGGTTAGACAGATAAAAGAGAAAGGCCCAATACATATTAAGAGGGTTTATAATGTTTTGTTAGAAAGAGACTCAGAAAATGAATTGGTTAAAGATTGTATGATAAAATGGGCACAAAATTTTGCAGAACCAGTTGTGATGGGAAAAAATATGGGTTCAGAATGTTAAATTTACACAGTCACAGAACTTGAGGGAAAATTTCTATAAAATGTTTTATAGGTGGCATTTAGATTCTAAGAAATTGTCGTGCATGTATCCTAATGTTCAACCAAAATGTTGGAGATGTGATTGCTTAGATGCCACATATTATCATATATGGTGGACCTGCAAGAAAGTAAAGGCTTTCTGGATAAAAATTTGGTGGGTTATGCAAAATGTTCTGAAGAAAAAAATCCAATTTTCTCCTCAATTATTTTTACTGGGTATAGTTAAGGGCTTTTTAGTGGGTGAAACAAAATTGATATTGTATATGGTGACAGCAGCTAGGTTATTGATCGGTCAATATTGGAAAACGGGTGTTATGCCTACAATTCAAGAATGGACTTTGAAGGTGGCCAGTTTTGCAGAAATGGCGAAGATATCAGCATACTTAAAAGACCGGACTCAAGAGACTTATGCATGGGAGTGGAAGAAATGGATAGATTATGTGCAGAATAAATATCAAACTAGGAAGTATCAGATAGCTTTTAGTTGAATGTTGTGTAGAAATGTATAGTATATAGGGGGCAGAATAGTTCAATGTTATGTAGAAATGTATAGAACACAGTGGGGAGAATAGAAGGGTGGTAAAGTATGATATAATATAATGTGGACGGATTTCACCTTGGGGAAGTCATGGGAGGAGGGGAGGGTTAGGGAGGGAAGGGGGGGAATGGGAAATTGGTATTTGTAAAACTTTTTCAATAAAAAAAAAAGAATCAAGTCAAGCTGGTGCCAATGCTTCGATCTTGGATGTCTCCAAGAGACTCTGTGTTGAGGGTTTGTTTTTAAGTATGTATTGCTAATGCAAAGACCATAGTAGAGGCTTGGTAGTACAGTGGTTTAAAGCACCCTGTTATTAACACAGCTGCCTGCAATTACTGCAGGTTCGAATCTTACCAGGCTCAAGGTTGACTCAGCCTTCCATCCTTTCTAAGGTAGGTTAAATGAGGACCCAGTTTGTGGGGGCAATAAGCTGACTTTGTATAAATATACAAAAGTATGAAGGCTATTGCTTAACGCATTGTAAGCCGCCCTGAGTCTCCGGAGAAGGGCAGCATATAAATCAAATTTAAAAAAAAAACAAAACTCCAGCAGTCGTTGGCCATTTTTGTTCATCTTTCCGATGCTGAACTGACCTAAACAAGTGGGCCAAGAACTATAATCAGCTCCAACTCTGGCATTAAAATCACCAAAGATAAACAGTGGTTCTTTCTCAGGGATTTTCTTGATAGTAGCAGCCAGATTGTCGTAGAATATGTCTTTGGATTCTACTGAAGATGATAATGTCGGAGCATATGCGTTAATAAGAGTAACCAGCCCTGCTGATGAATGGAGCTGCAAGGACAGAATTCTTTCACTTCCTGCAGCAGGTGGAATAATGGATCCTAGTAGGGTATTTCTGACCGCGAAGCCAACCCCATATTCCCTAGACTCGTTTGATGGTTTTCCCTGCCAGAAGAATGAGAAGTTTTTCTCCTTAATAGATCCTGAGTCTAACAGTCTTGTCTCTTGAAGAGCAATGATATCCATCTGCAGTCTGCTCTACTCCATGTCAATGGCAGCTGTCTTACGTACGTCATCTATCTCTTGTAAATTATCAGAAAGGCCAGGGGTCATTGTTCGAACTTTCCAGGTGCCCAACTTTAGGGCTAAAGTTTTCTTATGTTTGTTGCATGGTGCAAAGTTATCGATCTGCTTGTCAGCTTTGACCCTAAACCTCATGCACCCTGTGAGGTTAACAGACCGTGGTGGGGCAGCACCTTACTGGCTGGGGGCTGCCTAGCTTAAGACAGATGGTAGCTGCCCAATGAGATACAATGACCTCTCCCACCAACGAAAGTGGCCCCTGGTGTCACGCTCTACACCAATCAAGCAAAGACTTATAACCGGTAACTGCCACTTCCCATGTTGTTTCAATGCTGTATGCAAAGCTTGAGTGTCCTCTCCAGAGCATGAGGCTTGGGTAGATTAATATGGAAGATAGACTGTTACCCAAGCAGCAGATCCCCCCTCTCCACGTCGCTGAAATACTCCAATGGAATGGCAAAGCCGATACAATTAATTCCAGCTGTGTCGCAGGAGTTACCAGAACATGATTGTACACAGTCACGAACTGCTTCCGGGACTCCAGCTCCAGATTTGCCTCAAGGTTGACTCCTGAAGCCTTTTCCAGTAGTAGATATAGCCACAAGGCAGTGGAGGTTTGTAATCAGAGTTTCCCTTCTCCTAGAAGATGGTTCTGCCATTTTATCTGCCGTTGGGGCATAAAGCACTCTTCTGCCTTCAAAACAGTTGACCATCTTCTCCTGTAAACCTGGATAGGGGCCCTTACGAGGTGCTACCAGCTGGGCCAGCTGGACCAAGGTTTTTTTTAGAGAGGTATTACTCCTCTAGCACTCCTCCTTACTCCAGGACTCCTGCTCCAGGTTTTGCCTCAAGGTTGACTCCTGAAGACTTTCCCATAGATGGGTATAGCCACAAGGCAGTATAAGTTTGAGATCGGCATTTTCCTTCTCCTACATAAGTTGCCTTCCAAAGCTAGCGGACACCATCTAACCGGTTTTTCCCATGCACCCAGCTAACAAGACTTCCCACTTACACTCAATCAAACAGCCACTCTCCCCTCCCCCTAGAAGCAAGCAGATTCATTCATGAGGTGAACTGGAGCACCTTTCTCTCTGCAGTCACATGATTCACTCATTTAAACAGACACTCCCCTTCCCCCTAAAAACAAGCAGATTTACCCATGAGGAGAGCTGGAGAACTTTCCTCCCTGCAGTCAGATGATTCACACACTCAAACCGACACTCTCGAAAAAGTCCAGTCTGGAGCCGCGGTGCCACAGTTGGGGAAATAGTGGGCTCTGACGAGCCTGCGAAAACCCCGACTGACAAACCACCGTCCGATCGGTCTTCAGACCATCCCCCATCTTGCAGGGCTGGGGGGTGAAGAGGAGCGCCTCGGTGTGACAAGAGGAACAGGCAAGTTCCTCGGAGTCCAGAGGGAATCCTCAAAGTCAGCGGTGGGAGTAGGCAGCCATGGCAGCTGCCACAAAGCCGCGGCAGACCGGGACACAAGATCGTGCAGGAGAGAAGAAGAAGAAAGAACAAATATCTCAAAGTCGGGTGAGTGACACCAACCCAGGCAAAACAACAGGATTATTTGGGGTTTTTGAAAAAAAATAAGACCCTAACTTTAAATAGCGGCTACAGACCTGTGGGGCTTGAAGATCAAAAAGAAAAAAAAATGGAAATAAAGACCCAAGACAGACTTTGTTTTAGTAAATTTGGAAGAATTGGCTTTTAACAACTTAGAAAAGTGACTTTTTTTCTTATTTGGAGTGGATTGAAGAAATGTATCTTTGGGAGTTTACACCTTTGAAAGTTAATGAAGCTAATGAAGAAAGACAGACGGATGGCTAAATAATTGCCATGGAGTTTGCAGTGATTAAGCAGGAGAGTGGATTGAAAAGATTTCCCTTTCCCTTTCCGTTTGGAAAAGAGACTTTTTAAATGGCGTTTTACTTTGGATTACTTTGAAATTAACATTAGATCTATGGAATTTGGAGATCTCTATTCTGTCCTGATTTTAAGAAGAAAGGAGGAATATTTTGGACATTTGACAATGGAAATTAACAAGCTTAGCAAAAAAAAATAATTAGGTATGGCGTAGGAATAAAAGACAGGAAGTTGATGCATCACACATGGAACTGACATTATAAAGCATTAAAGGGACATACAAAATTTTTTAAATTGAACAGATGAACTTTGAAATGGAACATTTATGGACAAATAGAAAAAGGAAGAAGAGGAAGAAATAAAGTAGAAAAATTGAAATGTAACTAAATTGAAATGTAAAGTTTAAAAGCCTAAAGGTATATATGATTTTTGGATAAAAACAGGAGGGCTTTTGGAGTAATAAAAATAGAAAATAAGAGATGGCAACTGAAATAGAGGATGATATAAACAATAATCAATAATCATCAAACAATATGTTGATTAAAAACAATAAAGAAGAGTATATTTTAATGTGAGACAACTTTAAGAAAATTTACTGTTTGATGTAATATGTTTTAATTTTAATATGGAAACAAATGCTAGATTGGTGATTATGCTTGATTAAGGTTTTATTGAACAAACTATAAGATACACAGATTTTGGCAACAAACTGTGATTTAATTTGATATATGCTGGAAATGATGATTATTATGAAATATATTGAGAATTAATTTGAAAGAGCATGTTGGGAAACTGACACAAAATAGATAACTATATTGTAAGAGAAAATTAAAATAAGAGGGATGGATACCAACTAGATAAGAGTTTGAGACTCGGAGGAAATACATTGGAAACTAGTTAAAATGCTGGAAATCAGCCAAACACTTACAGGAGAGTTGGAGGAGACTATGCTGGAAATCAGCCAAACAAGAGTGGGAGCCCTGGAGGGGACTATGCTGGAAATCAGCCAAACATAATATGCTGGAAATCAGCCAATAAAATGCTGGAAATCAGCCAAGCAAATAGGAGGAGAGTTGGAGGAGATTATGCTGAAAAATATGGTGGAAATTAGCCAACAATGGTGGTAGGCTTGGAGGAGACTATACTGGAAATTAGCCAAAAATATTTGGTGCTCTGGAGAAGACTATGCTGGGAATCAGCCAAACATAATATGCTGGAAAACAGCCAAACAATAGAGGAAGGTACGGAAGAAAATATGCCGGAAATTAGTTTAAATAAAACATGTTTTTGTGATAAACCTGTGTAACATGAAAACTGTAATAGATGATAAGTGTTTTTAAGTGTGTTTAAGATACTAAGATTCGAGGAAAAGGGTCAAGAGATCAAGAATTAGATTTTGTTTTATAAAGTGTAATAAAAATGGAGCTTTATTGAATTTGAAATTAAGATTTGTGGTGATAAAATTGTAAGGTAAATAATTAGAATAAGAGGTTAGAATATTATTAAAAATTATTTTGACACTGATGGTAAAAGATACAAGGTGAAGAAGAACAAGATAAAATCAGGATTGTTATATAGATATAAAAATGAGCGAAAGTTAGTTTGAAATTAAAATTGTATTGATATAATGGATTTGTTTAGGTGAAGATGCTAGACTTTATGTTAAAATCTGTTTTTTTTACGTTTTGAATTTCTATCCGTAAAAGATGTAATGGGAAATTGAATGGAGCTTGTTAAAGGAATGTAAGCCTAGTAACCATCTATGACTGGATTGAGACTCTGTTCTTGAAAGTTATATTTTATGTTTATGTTTGAAAAAAAAATAAAAAATATTTACAAAAAAAAAAAAACGGCACTCCCCTTCCCCCTAAAAATAAGCAGATTTACTCATGAGAACTTTCCTGCCTGCAGTCACATGATTCATTCACTCAAACAGACACTCCCCTTCCCCCCTAAAACAAGCAGATTTACCCATGAGGAGAGCTGGAGAACTTTCCTCCCTGCAGTCACATGATTCACTCTCCCAGACAAAAATAAAAAAGACAAAAGAAATAATGAAAGCCCTCACCCCAACCAACAACGAGAATATCCTCTATTCAGTGGGAGAACAGTATTCCAGCACTTGGCAGAATAGATAGTTCTAATAACTTCCTGAACATCATTAGGATTGGAGCCATCCAGATTGCAACTTGTATTAAATTCCATTACTGGTATTCTCTGGAGAAAGCTGTTTCTGAAAAAGATGCAGCAATAAGATTATTCATTCCATTTTTCTGAAGAAGACAATGCCAACTGATCTCAAAAAGAAAAAGATAATTGTGCAGATTAAGTGTATAGTTTATGTGAACTGCTATTTGTAAAAATGCTTGCCATGAATGACAGTTGCATTGAACTACTTTTTCCGAAATCATTTTATTATATAAATATATACATAATCCTTGTAGTGATATATAGGTGCATTTTTTACTCATTGTAATTCTCAGACGTATTCTTGCAGTTGTGCTGGCATATTGCTACCTGGACTTCAGACTTGCATGTTACTTTTGTGTTGCTAATAAAACTTGGTCCAATTAAAAGTGTTATGTTCATTTCATTGATGCCCATTTACTTAGAAAATAGAGAGATTTAGTGTTAGGCCATTATCAGACTTCTTGGGCAGCTATATTTGACTCATTCATATTTTTACCTGCACTGTGTATCAGCATTTATATCTTTGAAACTGTTAATTTTTTGTAGTATTTTTACAGAAGGTGTTCTTCTACAACCAAGAGTTATTAAATATAACTTAACTGATAAATCCTATAATATCCCTGACATGCTAGCATAATCCTTTATGAGTCAATTCATGCTGAAAATTAATTTGCTAACATTGTGTTTTACAACCTATTAGGCATTTATCATGTACTGGGACTGGCAAAAAAAAACCCTAGAACAGATTCTCTCTTATGTATGCACACATAACTTTATACCTTTAAACAAAAAGACACCATTATATACCATTATCAGACTTCTTGGGCAGCTATATTTGACTCATTCATATTTTTACCTGCACTGTGTATCAGCATTTATATCTTTGAAACTGTTAATTTTTTGTAGTATTTTTACAGAAGGTGTTCTTCTACAACCAAGAGTTATTAAATATAACTTAACTGATAAATCCTATAATATCCCTGACATGCTAGCATAATCCTTTATGAGTCAATTCATGCTGAAAATTAATTTGCTAACATTGTGTTTTACAACCTATTAGGCATTTATCATGTACTGGGACTGGCAAAAAAAAACCCTAGAACAGATTCTCTCTTATGTATGCACACATAACTTTATACCTTTAAACAAAAAGACACCATTATATATAAAACACTCACCTTAACCTACTTCAATAGTTTCCCATCAGTAGTCTTTGATGATGGATTTGAAAAAAAAACCACTTAATGAAAGACCTTACTGTAGGGTCTCCTGCTTGGGTGGGGGGTTGGACTAGATGACCTACAACTGTGATGGCGAACCTATGGCACGTGTGCCACAGGTGGCACATGTAGCCATATCAGTGGGCACATGAGCTCAGCTCCGGCACACGTGTGTGCCGGCCAGCTGATTTTTGGGCCTTCTGGGGCCACCAGAAGTAGGGAAACAGGCTGTTTCCTGCCTCTGGAGGGCCTAGGGGGGGGGGGGAAGGCCATTTTCACCCTCACCAGACTCCTAGAGAGGCTCTGTAGGCTGGGGACAGCAAAAAATGGGCCTATCAGGCCATCATGTGCCAGGGGTGGGGGGAGCGGGGGGTCATGTGCGCTGTGCAGGGGCAGCACACATAGAATTATGGGTGTGGGCACATGACCACACACCCCTTCCTGGCATGCGATAGCAAAAAGGTTAACCATCACTGACCTACAAGGTCCCTTCCAACTCAGTTAATCTGTTAAACCTGCACCACTTGCCTAGTATTGTGACTGAATTACTGAATCAGTATAGATTCCTGGGACAAAATGACAGTAAGTACTTTGCAGACATAGCAGCATAAACACTCTGTCAGCTTCAAAATGAAGCTGACGGGCCATTTTCTTGTTCCTCATGTGCCACAGTGTAGGGAGGGGGGAAGGAGGATGGAATGCTTTGCTAGACACAACACAGAGTTTTCTCGTGGAAACCAAGTCATTTCTACAGGTGATGGATAAGGTCGGAGAGGAGTCCCTGGAGAACCTGCCAATTAACCTAAGTGGCCAACCTGCCCTGTGACATTTGGGGAATAGGAATATTTCCTATTTTAATTATACTGAAACCATGGGAAAGATTTAGAGTTGGTTTTACACTTGACTGTGCCAATATGATGTACCCAAAAAAGAAGTTCTTTGAGGAAGATTCCAGTCTCAGAGTTCTGATTTGCTTGGGTTCATCAGTCAGAGTCTTGACACACTCTGTTTCTCCATAGAATTTTTGTCAGTCTTGGCACATTTCTTCTATCTATGTGTGTCTGGAAACAAAGAGAGAATGGACAGTATATAACTTATATCAAGGAAAAGAAAATGCCTGGATGAAATAAAGAAGGCATACTCAGGTTTCTGATCTCCGTCACTTGTGCTTCTATACCATAAGGCAAAACAATTGAAGAAGGGTCTGTTGAATCTAAGATTATTCTCTGTATGCTGCATTTTATTGCTCCACGGTGGACTGATTTATACATCTTTAATATGATTAAAGTTCTTCATAGCTTTGAAAATTCAAATGGATTATTCTTAGTGAAAATATAGTCACAGATTAATACAATTTATACCACAACAGCATAATTAACAGTATAAAATTCCATATTGTTTCTCTAAAATGGGATTTCTTCCTGCCTTTAAATTGTTTAAACCTAAACATTTAATAGATATCATCTGTGTTTTTGTTTGATATTTAACTTTTATTAGATAAATTTTTACAAAATATTTATCTGTAGAAGATGCCACTCTTGTTATTTGTAGTTCTCTTAACATTTGGGATTCATTTCTCAAATGTTTGAGATTCTGTATGTGTGTGTGTATATATTAAGGTGACCAGATTTTAACATTGGTAAAGAGGGACACCATTGTGGGCGTGGCTTATTTTATGGGCATGGCTTGGAGGTCATGTGGCTGGGTGGGCGTGGCTAGCTGGTCATGTGACCAGGTGGCCATGGCTATGTGTATAGGGACTACTCAGAGGGCTGAAAAAAGTCATTTCTGACAGGTCCTCGCACCTTTGACTGGTCCTCACACTTATGACCATCCTCACATTTATGCCCGTGCAGCATTCTTAACAACCATGTCACTCATTTCACAACTGCTTCTCTTCGCCATGGTGACAAGATAGGGCAAAAAACGTAAAATGTGAGGACAGCCGTAAGTTCGAGGACTGGTCAAAAGTGTGAGGACTAGTCAAAAATAACTTTTTCAGCCCTCTGAGTAATCCATATGCACAAAAGGACTAACCAGAGGTCTGAAAAAAGTCATTTCTGACAGGTCCTCGCACTTTTGACTGGTCCTCACACTTATGACCATCCTCACATTTATGGCCGTGCAGCATTCTTAACAACCATGTCACTCATTTCACAACTGCTTCTCTTCACCATGGTGATAAGATAGGGCAAAAAATGTAAAATGTGAGGACAGTCGTAAGTTCGAGGACTGGTCAAACGTGCGAGGACCAGTCAAAAATAACTTTTTCAGCCCTCTGAGTAATCCATATGCATAAAAGGATACAGCAATAGAGAGGGATGAAGGAAGGGAAGGGAAATTAGAGTAGGAGTGAGGGTAAGAGAGGGAGGAAGAGAGGAGAAGGAGAAAGGAAGAGGAAGTAGGGAGGAGAGGAAGAGGGTGGGGGAAGAGAATGTAAGAAGGAAAGAAAAGAGAGAGGTGGCAGGTTTGAGGAGAAAGATTGCTGTACAATAAAAAAGATGAAAGGGAAGAAAGCCAACCCCAAACAAATATAAAGATATTAAGATAAAGAATGAATTGTTAAACTTTAAAGAATAAAAGAGAACAAATTTGAATAAATAGCAATAATTAGAAACACACATATAAACATACAATGTACAGTCAGGTCCAGAAATATTGGGACATCGACACAATTCTAGCATCTTTGGCTCTATACACCACCACAATGGAGTTGGAATGAAACAAATACAATGTGCATTAACTGCAGACTGTCAGCTTTAATTTGAGGGTATGTACATCCAACTCAGGTGAACGGTGTAGGATTTACAGCAGTTTGTATATGTGCCTCCCACTTGTTAAGGCACCAAAAGTAATGGAACAATTGGCTTCTCAGCTGTTCCATGGCCAGGTGTGTGATATTCCCTCATTACCCCAATTACAATGTGCAGATAAAAGGCCCAGAGTTCATTTCAAGTGTGCTATTTGCATTTGGAATCTGTTGCTGTCAACTCTCAAGATGAGATCCAAAGAGCTGTCACTATCAGTGAAGCAAGCCATCATTGGGCTGAAGAAACAAAACAAACCCATCAGAGAGCTAGCAAGAACATTCGGCGTGGCCAAAACAACTGTTTGAAACATTCTCAAAAAGAAGGAATGCACCGGTGAGCTCAGCAACACCAAAAGACCTGGGAGACCATGGAAAACAAGTGTGGTGGATGACCAAAGAATTCTTTCCCTGGTGAAGAAAACACCCTTCACAACAGTTGGCCAGATCAAGAACACTCTCCAGGAGGTAGATGTAAGTGTGTCAAAGTCAACAATCAAGAGAAGACTTCACCAGAGTGAATACAGAGGGTTCACCACAAGATGTAAACCATTGGTGAGCCTCAAAAACAGGAAGGCCAGAT
Organism: Arizona elegans; assembly: GCA_022577455.1. Taxonomy (NCBI): domain Eukaryota; kingdom Metazoa; phylum Chordata; class Lepidosauria; order Squamata; family Colubridae; genus Arizona; species Arizona elegans. The sequence goes on along the minus strand of JAKOOJ010000006.1, from coordinate 48,143,522 downwards.
TAGAGTTTGCCAAACAACGTCTAACAAAGCCTTCACAGTTCTGGAACAAGATCCTATGGACAGATGAAACCAAGATCAACTTCTACCAGAGTGATGGGAAGAGAAGAGTATGGAGAAGGAAAGGAATTGCTCATGATTCTAAGCATACCACCTCATCAGTGAAGCATGGTGGTGGTAGTGTCATGGCGTGGGCATGTATGGCTGCCAATGGAACTGGTTCTCTTGTATTTATTGATGATGTGACTGCTGACAAAAGCAGCAGGATGAATTCTGAAGTGTTTTGGGCAATATTATCTGCTCACATTCAGCCAAATGCTACAGAACTCATTGGACGGCGCTTCACAGTGTAGATGGACAATGACCCAAAGCATACTGCAAAAGCAACCAAAGAGTTTTTGAAGGGACAGAAGTGGAATGTTATGCAATGGCCAAGTCAATCACCTGACCTGAATCCCATTGAGCATGCATTTCACTTGCTGAAGACAAAACTGAAGGGAAAATGCCCCAAGAACAAGCAGGAACTGAAGACAGTTGCGGTAGAGGCCTGGCAGAGCATCACCAGGGATGAAACCCAGCGTCTGGTGATGTCTATGCGTTCCAGACTTCAGGCTGTGATTGACTGCAAAGGATTTGTAGCCAAGTATTAAGAAGGGAAAGTTTGATTTATGATTATTATTCTGTCCCATTACTTTTGGTCCTTTAACAAGTGGGAGGAACATATGCAAACTGCTGTAAATCCTACACCGTTCACCTGAGTTGGATGTACATACCCTCAAATTAAAGCTGACAGTCTGTAGTTAACGCACATTGTGTTTGTTTCATTCCAACTCCATTGTGGTGGTGTATAGAGCCAAAGATGTTAGAATTGTGTCGATGTCCCAATATTTCTGGACCTGACTGTATTTTCTTTGAACAGAATATTTGGCTGGTTCACAAATTTAAACAGTGTTTAGTCATTTCAATTAAATTTACAATTTCTATATTTCCTTTTTTGCCATATTTATTCCTCATCTATTTTTTTAAAAAAACAATATTAGCCTTCATCCTCATCTCTAATCTTAATCAAATTCAATTTTTCCCTTCTATTCTATATTATACCCCTTCCCATTGTCATCTATTTTTATATCCATCCTCACATTGGTTAATTATGTAATTATGTAATACAGTTGTTTAATACAAATTCAACATTTTAATATAAATCAATTAGTTATATAACTATCTTTTTTGTATATTAATCAATATGAACATGAATATTCCAATTATTTCCATGCAATCCAATTTCTTACAAATCAATTAATTATATTTACCAATAATAATAAACCAAATAATTTCCCCCATATATTCCTCCAAACCACAACTTAACCGTTTCTGCTTTCAACACAATATACAATTAATAGTATCTCAATTATTACAATTCCCTAGTTAAATAGAGCTTTTTTTCTTTTGTGTTTTAAAATCTTGAACTCTCCTCTTTTGCCCTAAATTTCCCATTGTTTGTACCTACCTTTTTTGGTGAGGAAAAAGAAAAGAAATCTGCTGCCTAATTTTCCGATGTTGCACCAAACAAGCCAACAGCCTGTTTCACTTTCAGTTTCGTTTTGAGCTTGGTTTGCACAAGGAGAAAAAAAAATCTGCTGGAGCAATTTAGCAAGCAGAAGAGCCCTGCGCAAAACAGCTGAGAGCAAATCAGCTGAGAGTGGGGAAGCCGAGCTAATCAACGTGCTAATTAACCTACACGGAAGCTGTAAGGGGCTGTTTTTTCTATTTTTGCAGGCATGCGTCTACTCATTTGTTTTCTTTTAACACAGAACAGCTGTAAGGCGGCCCTTTGAAGCCCCGTGGCAAGAGTTTAAACAGGTTTTTTCCCTCTAGCCATCAGCTGGGACTCAGGAGGCAAAATGAAAAATCTGAACTTTTTTAAAACGCCGTGGGACGCGGTACAAATTGCTAAAAATCGGGACTGTCCCGCCAAAAGCAGGACGTCTGGTCACCTTAGTGTATATACATATATACAGTGGTGGGATTCAAGTAATTTAACAACCAGTTCTCTGCCCTAATGATTTCTTCCAACAACCAGTTTGCCAAACTGCTCAGAAAGTTAACAACCGGTTCTTCCGAAGTGGTGCGAACTGGCTGAATCCCACCACTGCATATATACACGTGTGTGTGTGTGTGTAATTCTGAAAGTAACGTTGTGCTTTCTTCTTTTCCCAAGGCCAGATCTCTTCAATTGGGACGATGTGGTTTATCAACAGTCCGCTGTGCAGCGATTAGATCATGCGTTCAATATAGCTAAGCAACACCTGGGAATTGAGAAACTCCTTGATCCTGAAGGTTTGTGCAAATAGGATTTTATGTATATATAGGTTATTTTTTCACATAGATGATTCAAAAAAAGATTTATATTTTTAAATAGATTTTAGATATATTTTACACCTTCATTTTCAATGTTTTATTGTACAGGTTTCATTTAGTGCAGTGAGCCTTCAGAATTTAGTTCACTCTTTGTTACTCTCTTCAGGATAACAAACTTTAAAGGATTCAAAGGATGTGGAGTAACATTATAGTCTTATAATACACTTTTTTAAAATATAGCCAACATGTTATTTTTTATTTATTGTTATTATGCATCCAACTAAAATAAATGCTATTCTTCACAGGATTTTACGAATACGAAGTCTTTCTAAAATTCCTTAACACTTTTAAAATTATACATTTAAGCACTGCAGATCGTGTTTCATAAATCTTTATTTTTATACACATTTCATTTTTTCTATGTCTCATTCAGGCACAGAATTTTATAAGTATATATTGGTTTCTTGTTTTCCGCAGAGTTCATGCTTTTCTTATGTGGTGCTTATTTAAAAACATAGAGAGTCCAGTTTTTCTGGAATTCAAAATTGAATCCTTATTTTCTGATAGAGCAGGAAAAAATTGTTTTCTGCACATTGCTGGCTATTGTGGGAACCAACATTGTTTCAAGCCAAGTATATTTTATGTATTCTCCTTAATATTTTATTTCTAAAAATAAAGATACAAAATCAGCAATTACATTTATTTATCTCAAACTTTCATTTTTTAGATTGAAATACAAACAGGGAAATTTCATCAAAATAAAAGTAAAAAAGCCAAACACCCATTCTGGAATTTTTGAGTCACAATTCCAAGGTACACAAAGCTTCAGATTCTTCAATCATACTTTTGATTTGGTATGAAGTCATATTGAGCAGGTTCAAAAAGTCAAACCTAATTAATCTGTTTATAAATTAGGCCTAAGCAAAATGTTGAATATTATTTTTCTCTAATAATAGTGGCATGATTCTAAAACTAAAAGAATCACACATAAATTTGAACTTTTCTTGACTTTTATCCAAATATTCAGAATATTTTACCAAAAAAAAAAAAATGGCATGTTTTCTTTGTCTCAATAAGACAAATATTTTCAGCTGCTTAAAGAACTGTATTCAACATGCTCTAAATTTTGTGGTGTTACATTTTTAATATGTGTTGTTAATAACCACAATTTTAAAAGAGATGGTAAATGGAGCCTGTCATTACCTTTTGGCTTGACAGTATGAGGCATTATAACCATTAAAGTTGTTATAGTATTTTTAGTATAAAAGGAAGTACTTACTTTCTTACATTCATTGATTCCAGCCATAATTATACAACCCAATAGCATACTCTTATTCAGTAACAGTTTTAGCTTAGAATCTTGGGAAAATAAGCATTTTTGGCACCTGTGAGATGAGACTCACAGTATTTTGGAGGATGCATGGAGTTCATTTTTGGCATATATTCACTTCAAACATATTTACCTAAAACTACTGAACAGACCAAGAAAAAAACACAGGTAAGATAGTAGATGAAGGTTGGCTGTATTGAGTCTTCACAGGAAGATATTTTAAAAGAAAACTGAAACAAAAAACACTCCTTCTCTTCATGAAGACACAGAAGCATACATCTGCCTCAGCTTTATTCATATAGTAGGGGGAAAAGTTATTTTCTATTTCATTTCAGCTACATTAGACTATTTCAATCTTAGCTGCTATAAAAAGAATAAAAAAGTTAATCAAACAATATAATTAAGGACAAAGAAAAGAAAAATAGTATTTAGAAAAATGAATTTTATAAGTTTTCAATAATCATAATTGCCAATAAAAATAGCATAATAAGGAAACATCTGTTAGAACATGTTGAATATTTCTAAAGACCATAAGCTGACTAGCTTAGTAGCCTTCTTTCTGTGCTGTAATGATGGAGTCTGATTTCAGTTTTTGAGAAATCAAAGCAATTCAGAATAATTATATCCTAATTATATTGCATTTCTATCTTCTTGTCAGTTGTCAGTTAAGTATTCCAGCAAACATTAGAACATCCTATTAAGCCCCATGTGAATTGCTGATAGGATTAATGGAATTTTCATAACACTAAATACATAAAATTATTTTCTTTGCTGGTTTTTAAATATTTGCCTCTTCTTTTTATTTAACAAATAATGCAAATGGTATTAACATAGAAGAAATTTAAATTTATCAGTTGATTTATCAGTCAATATATATAAAAACCCTTTATGTCCTTTGGTGGTGGTTGTGGGAGAATCAACTGAGCCTAGCCTTGGCAAAAATATATTCACCACTGCTGTCAATCCCACAACTCATCCTCACTGTCTGAGAAAATAGTCCCTTTAAATCTATGGAGATTCTCAGTCATGGTTGCCCCAAAGATGCTTTTTTCAAGAGGCAACTGGATTTTCTGGTTTTTCTTTAAAGATGTTTGCTTCTCATCCAAGAAGCTTCTTCAACTCTTGAAAGCACCTTTGGGAGTCCCTTTTATAAATTACCCAATGCCCTTGGCTGGAAGCATCTCTGTTATGTGTTTCAAACTATATTCCCAGTAACTCCCACAAAAGACAGCCAGTGATGTGTTGTATAAAATGCATGGAGATATAGATTGGGGATATTTGAATTAAAAAAAATACCAAATTTAAACTTAATTGAAGATTTCTCCTAAGACAAAACATTTGTTCTGATTCAAGGATTGGCTTGCAAAATGCTTTTCAGAGCCAAATGAAAGCATGTGTTGATGGAGCTAAGTAGTGTTGTGTTCGGCATGTTGCCTAACACGGAGGCGCCATTCCCTGATTGGCTGATGCAGAAGCAGCCACAAAGGCGGGAGAAAAGGTGCTAGTTGATTGGTGGTTGAGTTTGACAGCCGGCATATATAAACGCTGTCAGGTGTTTGTTGCTGTTCGTTCAGTTCTGCCGTTTGTTAATAAAATAGTGTTGTACCGATTGTCTCGCCTCAGCCCAAATTTAAACCAGGAATTTAGCACTGGCGACGAAGTGTGGAGTCAGCTACGAACCCCTTTTCGTTCTCCCCATCTGGCTTGCTGTCACAGGAGTATGGCTCCGCCTACATTTGCCCCGTACGACTCGAATGCCGAGACTTGGGATGCCTATGAGGAGAGGTTTGAATGTTTTCTGGAGGCTAATGACTTTACCTATTTGCCTAGCAGCCGTAAGAGGGCTCACTTTCTAAATTCCTGTGGGCCTGAGGTGTTTGCGACTGCTAGGCCTTAATCGCTGCTCAGCCTGTGCATACGGTCTCCTGGGACTTGCTGAGGGAGAAACTTAAAAGCCATTATGCCCCAGCCCCCCCCACATTGCCTGCCATTTTAAATTGCGACAAGTGTTGCAGGAGGAGGGGGAGTCTGTCAATAAATACATGGCTCGTCTCCGCACCACTGCCCTGGACTGTGAGTTTAGAGATCTTAATGATGCCTTGGTAGAGCAGCTGGTGTGTGGGGTCAGAGACATTAGATTACAGAGACGACTATTAGCAAAGAGAACTTTAGATCTCCCAACTGCTCTTGAAGAAGCCCAAGCATATGAAATGTCTGACAAGTCCACTGCGGACATACGTAAATTTCATTCCCCTGCTAGCCAGACTGCAGCTGTTCATATGCAGGATGTCCAATGACACCTCTGATGAGGAAGCTGACATCAGTTGCCTGAAGGTATCCTCAGAGCGAGTGAAAAGCCTGCCTCTGAAGAAGCGACCTTCGGCATCTTGCCTCAGCTGCGGGGACGCCCATCCTAGGGCGACTTGTCGATTTCATTCCACAATCTGTCGCCGTTGTGGAAAGCAGGGCCACATCACAAAGGTCTGTCATTCTGTCCGCAAAGCCGTCTCTGGCCCTCAGCCACGTCGTTCATCTCCTGAAGATTGTTTCACTATTTTCCGGGATCGCCGGATCACGGAAGTGACCACCTACCCGGCCAGCACTGAGAGCTCCAAACTATTCCTGACCATCAAGATCGAAGGCTCGCCCTGTCAGATGGAAGTGGACACGGCTCTTCAAAGTCCATCGTGTCCTGGTCGTCTATTAAGTGACTGATCCCATCTCTTTGTAAACAGCAACTCAGACCCTGCCCTGTGAAACTTCATGATTACCAGGGAAATTACATTCCTATCATAGGGCAGGGCCAGTTTCTGGTGGTGAAGGATGGGTTTACTGGCCGTCTGCCCTTGATTGTTGTGCATGGGTCCCTTCCAAGCCTTCTGGGGTTAGATTGGTTTGCCTCTTTAGGATTAGCCATTGCAGGTGTCCACTCCACAGCTATTGATGATGTTTCTGCCCTGGCAACTGAATTTGCTGATGTATTCAGCGACTCATTAGGTAAATATGTCGGCTCCCCTATTTCGCTTAATTTAGATCCATAAATTGCCCCCATACAGCTCAAGCCTCATCGGGTGCCACTGGCCCTCCGCCCAAAGGTGGATGCATAGCTGGACAAACTTATCGCTCAGGGTGTTTTAGAACCAACAGACCATTCCCGCTGGGAAACACCTATAGTGATACCCATTAAGCCTGATGGTTCCATAAGAATCTGTGCCGATTTTAAATGTACGCTGAATAAGGCTCTACAAGCCAACCCAGTCCTGGTTGTCCAGCATCTCCTCCACTCCCTGGGCATTGGCTCGATCTTTGCCAAGCTCGACTTGGCTCAGGCTTATCAACAGCTCCTGGTGGATGATGTTCAGCTGAAGCTCAAACCATCGTAACCCACTGGGGAGCTTTTAAATGCTGCTGCCTGCAATTTGGCATTAGTGTGGCCCCTGGGCTGTTCCAAAATTTAATGGAGTGTCTATTGCAGGGCCTACCCGGTGTTGTGCCCTACTTTGATGATGTGCTCATCTCTGCATCTTCTCGAGATGAGCTCATCAGTCAAGTACGGGCTGTCCTCTTACGTTTCAGAGAATCTGGCCTTAAATTGAAGAAAAGCAAATGTATGATTGGCATTCCAAACGTGGAGTTCTTAGGGTATTTGATTGATGCCAAGGGTATACATCCAACCCCCCTAAGGTTGCAGCTATTAAGCAAGCTGCGACACCCACTTGTAAAGCAGAGTTACAAGCCTTTTTGGAGCTCTTGAATTTCTATAGTGTATTTTTACCTCATAAGGCCACGGTGGCTGAGCCCCTACACCGATCACTGAACAAGGACACACTGTGGATGGTGGGGTCCAATGCACTCCAGGGCTTTTCAAGCTGTGAAGGATTTGCTCACATCTTCGGCTGTTCTTGTGCAGTATAGCTCAACTCTGCCCCTAGTGTTGACGGCTGATGCCTCTCCTTTTGGGGTTGGGGCCATGTTAAGCCATAGGTTGCCAAATGGCTTAGAGCCCCCATGGCTTTTTACTCGAGGATCTTGTCCTCTGCAGAACACAACTATAATCAACTTGATCGGGAGGCTTTGGCAGCTGTTGTCTCCATCAAAAAATTTCATGACTATGTCTATGGCCGCCATTTTGAGCTGGTGACAGATCATAAGCCCCTCTTGGGGCTTCTAACTGGTCACCGACAAACACCACAGTTCCTAACTCCCAGGATGTCCCGTTGGATGGAGTTCTTAGCGAACTATTCATACACCCTGGTTTACCGTCCGCGTAAGCTCATAGCACATGCTGACGCACTCAGCCATTACCCTTTGCCTCTGTCTGTGGTTGACCCTGCGCTGGCTCTGTCTGTCCTGATGGTCGATGAGCTGGGCACCCCCTTGACCGCCACCGATATCACTGCTCACTCCCGCCGGGACCCCGTCCTATCTCAGGTCTTGGACTGGGTGGGCAGGGGATGGCCGTTAGGGAAGATGGACGAACCTTTCATACCCTACAAAATCCATCAGCAAGAATTATCAGTCCACCTGGAATGCTTACTATGGGGTCATAGGGTAGTGGTTCCCCCCAAGCTGCAGACGTCGATTCTGCAGCATTTACATGAGAGTCATCCTGGCATAGTCAGAATGAAAGGTCTCCAGTTGTCCAGAATGCCAGTGATCAAGGCCGGTGGCTCCTGCCTCCCGCCCAAGGGAGTGGGAGATTCTTAGGGGGGCATGGTCACGTATCCACCTGGATTTTGCTGGGCCATTCTTGGGACGCACTTTCCTTATTGTGGTGGATGCCTTTTCAAAATGGGTGGAGTTGGAACTAATGACCTCGACCACGTCTGAGGCGGTCATCCGGGTGTTTCGCAGGTTATTTGCTACCCACGGCCTCCCAGATGTGCTGGTGACTGATAATGGACCACAATTAATGTCTGCCACCTTCCAGTTATTCCTAGCTAACCTAGGAATCCGCCATGCTCAGGTAGCACCGTTTCATCCTGCGGGAAATGGTTTGGCCGAACGGGCGGTGAGATCTGTCAAGGAAATGCTGGCCCGACTTAAACCCGCCAATTGGCTGGAGAAAGTGGCCATTTACCTGTTGGCTCAGCACACAACACCGTGCTCTACAACAAACAGAAGTCCAGCAGAATTGCTTATGGGTTGCCGCCTGCGAACTATGTTAGACTGGCTACATCCCACATATCCGCTGGAAAACACTCTGGTTGGGTGTCAGACACCTCGGGCGTTTAAGGTGGGAGACCTGGTCTTCATGCGGAATTTTGGGGGTGAACCGCGTTGGCTGCCAGGGCAAGTGACTCATATAACAGGTCCCTGCTCTTACAGAATCCAACTTGACAATGGCCGAATGTGACGGCGACATGTGGATCAACTGTATGGCCGAACTCCACCCCAAAGCCTAACTAACACACCTGGCACTTCCCCGGCGCACCAGGACGAGCACCTGCAGTTACTAGCACCAGTTATTGTTCCTCCGTCCGATACCCCTGGCCCGAAACAACCTTCAATATGCTTACCAGATATGTCTGCACCAGCGGTTGCCCCAGAAGATCCACTGGCCTGTCCACCGGCAACTGAGGAACCGGTCCCGCAGCCAGCTGTTCCTGTGTTGAGATGATCAAGCCAGTACGCACGTGTCCGTTTTACTTGAAAGATTACGTGTGCACCAACCAGGGGTGAAGGGGTGTTGTGTTCGGCATGTTGCCTAACAACGGAGGCGCCATTCCCTGATTGGCTGACGCAGAAGCAGCCACAAGGGCAGGAGAAAAGGCGCTAGTTGATTGGTGGTTGAGTTTGACAGCCGGCATATATAAACGCTGTCAGGTGTTTATTGCTGTTCATTCAGTTCTGCTGTTTGTTAATAAAATAGTGTTATACCGATTGTCTCGCCCTAGCCATATTTAAACTGGGAATTTAGCAGGTATACCTTTTCTAAATGACTGAACTGAAATTGTCCACAGAAGATAATATTATAGTCATTTCTTCCTGGTGTTCTTCTTTCCTTATCTATTAATGTTATCTTTATCTTTCAAATACTTAATGATGGCACAGAAATCTATTGCTAAAAGCAATATAAAACTGTTATGTTACATTTCTTTGAATATCATACACTGGTTCAATAGTAATTATTCCCAGATTGAAAGAGTAATTATTCTCAGATTAAAAGAACATTTAAAAATCATTTAACTTTTTGTCAGGCAGAACCCGGAAGCATCACGGCGAGACTGGTTGGGAAAATACCAGGCTCTAACGAGCCTGGCAAAAACCCAGCCAGACGAACCGCTGTCGGGGGGGTCTTCAGACTGAAACTGTCCTGTAGGGACAGTGAAGAAGGAGAGGCATCTCGTAGGGTAAAGAGGAACAGACAAGTTCTTCGGAAAGCCAGAGAAAACTCTTTGACCCAATGGCGGGGGTGGTGGTCATTGTGAATCGCCATGAAGCTGGGGCATCCGGAATAAGAATCGTGCAGGAGCGAAGATTTGGACGGAGTACTGGTACTGGGTGAGTGATTGGCTACCTCACAGGTACAAAAGGAAAAAATTGGAAGCATTAAAATTACCCTGGTGTGGAAAAAGTGGCTAAATAGCGTGAAGGGGACATAATTGATGGAGAAGAGAGAAAGCGGAAACACTAAAGCCCAAAAAGGAAACGTATATTCAAATTTTATTTGAGGGTATTGAATTTGGAGAGACTAATTTGATTACAAGAAAAAGAAAAAGAACCCCCCCCCCAAAAAAAAAATTGGGAACAAGAATTGGATATAAATGGTTTAGAAATTCTTGAACTTTTAAAAGAAGATTAAAGGAGGGGAAAAAGTCTGCAACAGAAAAACCCGGCTAAAGATTTGAAATTGAATTAAATAGAAGTGGAATTTGGACTTTGTAAATTTATATTGGACTAAAAACTGATTTGGTGTATACAAAAGAAGAAGAAGGAGAGGGAGAGGGAGAAGGAGAAGGAGAAGGAGAAGGAGAAGGAGAAGGAGGAGGAGGAGGAGCAGGAGGAGGAGGAGGAGGAGGAGGAGGAGGAGGAGGAGGAAAGGGAAAAAGAATTGAAATTAGTAAAGTCTGTGAAAGCAGATTTCAAACAAAATGGATACTCTTTCTAGTTGCTGATTGAAACTGTGGATTGTAGAGAGACATCTTCAGGAGAAAAAAGATCATTACAACATTGAATCTTTGTTTTTGTTACAAAAGATAATAACTGTGAGAAAAGACCTTGAACTTTGAAAGGAATAACAGTTGTGAGTATTAAGGAAAACTTGCCCGTTTGTAAGCAATTTGACTTTGATGATTAAAAAAGGAGGGTTATAACGTAATTTTAAATTGGAAAAATACTAACTTAGAAAGAACAAAAGATGCAGGACTTCAGAAAATGATGTACCTTTCACTGAAAATGGACATAAGGGAAATGACAATAATACTGCAGGGAAAATTGAAATCTGATGACTCAAAAACTGAGTTAGAGTACATCCAAGTTGACAAGGAAACAACAAATGGGAAGCAAGAAAAAGAGATTATTAACAAAGAAGAAAAGAAAGATGAAGAGAAAGATTATGGAAAATTAAATGATTATGTGGGTAGCAATAACAAAAAGGAGAAGTTTAAAGATTACATTGGGATTAACAATGGAAAAAAGGGAAAAAAGGGAAAGAGACAAAGAAAGAAAAGAGGATGGTACAGAAAAAAATTAAAAAATTTAAATGATTCCACTGGGATTAACATTGAAAATACAGGAAAGAGGGAAAAGGGATGGAAAATAATGGGAAATGCAAGGCAAAATAGAAGAGCTTATGTCTTTAAAAATGATTACATTGGGTTTAACAATGGTAAAATGAAAAAAAGAGAAAAGAGATGGGAAATAATGGGAAATATAGAAAAGAAAAGAAGGGGAAAGAAAAAGAAAAAAATAGAAAGGGAGAAAGAAGAAACAGGGATATGATGAAAGGAAGGTTAGAGATAAGATGTAATTATGATACTTTAAATAGTTTAAAATAATGGAAAACTAATGGATGAATGAAATGAAATATGTTTTAGAAATATGTTTTATTTAGAATTGGAGAAATTGTAACAATTGAAATACTTTTAATTGCGTGGTTGGAGTTCATAAAAGGACAAGTTCTAAAAATATAAATAAGACAAACTAGGGAAATTACAATAATTGGAATACTTCTGATTATTTAATTGAAATTCGATTTAAAAAGAAAATAAGGGGAAATGATATTGTATTATGAATTAATTAGATTGTGGTAAAAGTAGAAATGATTAAGGCGTGGTTTGAAATATATATTTTTGACAAAGTATTTGAAAATAAGAGATAAAATTTAAGGAAACAATTTGGGTTTTTTAGTATTATATAAAAAGGGGGGGAAACGTTATATAAGTAACTGATTTTTATTAAGATGTTGGAGTGTATTATTTGGAATAAGATTTAAGAAAATGTATGATATAAAATATTTTTGACCTCTTATTTTAGTAGAAATGATTAAGGGGTTTGAAATATGTATTTTTGACAAAATATTTGAAAATAAGAGACAAAATCTAAGGAACCAATTTGGTTTATTGTCAGTATATAAAGAGGGGGGGGGAAACCTGTCATACAAGTGATTAATTTTTATTAAGATGTTGGGAGTCTATTATTTGGAATAAGATTTAAAGAAAATTTATAGGGATAAGATGTTGTATGATTGGAGTCTATAAAAGGATAAGTTCTAAAAATATAAATACGATTAATTAGAGAAAACTACTATATAGGTAACTGATTATTATTAAGATATTGGAGTATATTACTTGGAACAAGATTTAAGAAAATGTATGGCATAAAATGTTCTGGTTTATTATTTTGATATTAAATGGATGGTTGTAACATTAGGGACTATATTAAATGAGATTTTAAATTTAAGGGGTTTCATATAAAGATGAAGGGAAAAATGGAATTTGGTGAAGATTAGAGCTAGGATGAATGGACAATATGGATTCAAAAAAAGGAAAAAAAGGGAGAAGAAGGGAAAATATTATGGCAAAAGGGAATATATAAATTGTATTGAAAAATTGTTTAAATTTATGAACCAGCCAATACTCTGTTCAGAAAAAAAAACATTGTGTGTTTGTCTGTGTGTTAAAAAATAAAAAAACTTTTTACAAAAAAAAACCTTTTTGTCAGAAGATCACAGAAAAATGTTCTTTAATTTAATAGAACTTATGTCATGGTTCCAAGTAATACACCCATAGGAAGCAAGACTCTGAGGCAGGTAGGTTCCTCAAAGAACAGTTTTATTGAATATAACATATTGGCACAGTTCTGGTGAAAACTGACTCTGAGGATTCCCACAGTGTTCACCTAATTAAAAATAAAAGTTTTTCCCCTTCCCCAAACAATCAGTCACATGGTCCAATCAGGTTGCCGTCTGGTTGCCTGGTAATGTCGCTCTTCCCTTTGATCAGGTGTGAGAATGTTCCTTGGTTCACAAGAGAAAGTATTTTGTTTTGACTACAAACCCCAGCTATCTCCAGTCTCTCCCCCCCCCATCCATAGTCATTAAGCACATATTCTAAATTTAAGCTTAATCTGTTGAAATATAATCTCTATATGATTTTCAATTTAGGTAATTTATTAAATTTAATTTCTTGTTTAGACATTCTAAATGTTAGACATTTCTTCTCAATGAAGTTAGACAATGTTAGACAACTTCTCCTCAATCAATGATTACTGACCAATGATAATGGTCATCATATAAGAGATTGCAACTTGGAATAAGTGGAATAAATGGGTTAAAATGCATCAAATAAAAAAAACTAGGGAGGGAAGAGAGTGCTAACAGAGGGGGCAAATGTAATGTGGAAGAAAGTGCTCAGACTTTATGGAGTAAATTGATGAATACTTGAAGGAAACTCATAAATAAAAAATGTATGTTTATTTTAAAATCAATACGTTCTGATAAAAATGTGCATCATAAAATTTGAATTGATATTTAGAGATCTGTCATTGCCCATTGTAAAGTAACAAGTTTCTTGGTTGACTTTGGTGGCTCTTGCTACATTCTGCCTGTGTCAAACTTGGAAAATAAAAGTTCTGGCTTTCCAAGAAACTCATCAGAATTGATACCTCACTTGTAACTATCTCTCCTCAGAATTAGGAATTCTTAGGCACTTTGGACTGCTATGTCATCCATTTTTCAATTGTGGCCAGTCTAACCTGAAATAAAGCATTGGGCTTGGCTGGTGAAATAGAGAACAAGGGTCAGGCAGATGAATATAAAATAATAAACTAGTCTACTAGAGCTAATTAATTCTCCAGTTACTTTGCCATGCTTTCCTTTAACTCTGGAGACAGCAGGAAATCATTCCAGCTTAAATTTACTTGCCCTTCCACAATACAGACTGATTGTACACCTGGAATTTATAACAATAACATCTAAATGCCTAGTATTTTCTTCTTCACAACTGTAATAACTGGCAACAGTCTGAGTCAATGCAAGCAATTACTTTACAGTACGATAAGAATAGATAGAATAGCCAAAATTAGCTAACTGTGTGGCCAACCATTATAAGTAATAATAGATAATAAAATTACTTTATTAAAATAATATTGCATCTACTTTCATAGCCCAAATAATTAATTTAATGCAATTCAAGGTATTTGTTTTCTTTAACCTGAGTCATGCAGTGAAGCCATATTCCCAATTATGCTTAATTTTATTCCTATTCTAATTTATAGAATAGGAATAAATAGGAATAAAATTATAAATTAATTCTATAACATTTTACAATTCTTGGATTCTCCCTTGAATAATCTTCAACTTTAATTTTGATATTACAGTATTTAATATAAATACACACGCATCGCAGAACTTTGAAGAAGTTCATTTTTTTCTGATTTGGACAAACACTAATAGACAGTAGTGGGATTCAAATAATTCTGTGGGTGTGGCTAGGTGAGCATGGCTAGGTAGTCATGTGACTGGGTGGGCGTGGCTGGTTGGGTCTCATGTGACTGAGTGGGCATGGCCAACTCTACATCACTCTAATTTTCACCACTAATTTTGTCACTTTGTCAAAGAATACAATAAGATTAGTCTGGCATGATCTGTTTTTGACAAACCCATGTTGGCTTTTAGTTATTACTTTGTTTGCTTCTAGGTATTCGCTGATTCATTGCTTGATTATCTTTTCCAGAATCTTCCCTGGTATTGAGGTCAGGTTGATAGGTCTGTAGTTTCCTGGATCTATTTTTTTACCTTTTTTGAAGATGGGAACTATATCAGCTCCTTTCCAGTCCTCTGGCAGTTCCCCAGTGCTCCAGGATCTTTGATAGATATAGTTCAGTGGTTCTGAGATCTCGTCTGCCAGTTCCTTCAGAACCTTGGGGTGTAATCCATCCGGTCCTAGTTATTTGAACTTGTCTAGGGTAGACAGGTGTTCACTTACCATTTTCTTCCCTGTTTTAACTTGTGTTTCTAATTTGTTTTTTGTGGTGCTGTTTTTGATAGGTTGGACTGTTTTTTCCCTTTGTGTAAATATAGATGCAAAAAACAAGTTAAGTAGTTCTGCTTTCCCTCTATTGCTTTGTCACCTTCTTGCCACTTTCTCCCAGCAATGGACCAATTGTTTCCTTGAGTTTTTTCTTGTTTTTAACATGTTGGAAGAAGCTTTTTTTAATTATTTTTTACTTTTGTTGCAAGCCTTTGTTCATTGGGAGCCTTAGCTTTCCCCACTTCATCTTTACAGGCTGAGGCTATTTGCTGATATTCTGCCTTAGTTATTTGACCCTCTTTCCACTTTTTATACGTGTCCTTTTTGTCTTTCAATTTGTCAGAGAGTTCTTTATGCAGCCATGCTGGTTTCTTTTGAGAGCTGTTATTTTTCTTCTTCATTGTTATTGTGCTAGACTGGGTTTTTATAATCTCACTTTTCAAAATTTCCCAAGCTTCTTGAGTTGTTTTCTCCTTGAGGATTCTCATCCATGGAATCCTTCCCAAGCGCTCTATAAGTTTATTGAAATTAGCTGTCTTAAAGTCCAAGACTCTAGTTTGACTTTGTTCTACTATTTGTGCTTGCATAATGTTGAATTCCAATATTGCATGATCATTTGCCCCCAAGGTTCCTGTAGCTTCAACACCTTCTATCATTTAATCTCTGTTAGTGAGAATTAAGTCCAATATGGCTGATCCCCTTGTTCCCTTCTCTACTTTTTGGGAAACAAAGTTGTCTGCTAGGTTTGTTAGGAACCTGTTGGATCTTCCACTTGGTGCAGAGTTTGTCTCCCAGTTGATGTCAGGGTAGTTAAATCCCCCATTACTATTGTGATGTGCTTCCTACCTACCTTAGTTAGCTGACTAGCAAAAAGTTCATCTATTTCCTCTGTTTGGTTGGGTGTTCTATAGTATAGACCAGGTTGGGCAATTGTGGCTCTTTTACAACCTGTGGACTTCAACTCCCAGAATTCCTGAGACAGCTTGGCTGTCTCAGGAATTCTGGGAGTTGAAGTTCACAAGTTGTAAAAGAGCCACAATTGCCCACCCCTGGTATAGACCTATGGCAATGTCGTTTTCCCCCCTTTAATATTGACCCAAATGCATTCAAGATAATTTTCATCATTGTTGTGATCTATTTCTGTAGAGATGTAGTTATTTCTTATATATAGTACAACTCCACCTCCTCTTTTATTTGGTCTATTTCTTTTAAATAATTTAAACCTCTCTAGTTGTATGTTCCATTTGTGGGTTTCATCCCACCAAGTTTCCATAATGGCAACAATATCATATCTGCCCTCATTTACTTGAATTTCTAATTCACCCTGTTTATTCCTCTGTGCATTGGTGTATAGACAGGTGAGTCCATTTTGATTGACCCTGTGTTTACTGTCTACATAACCTGTGTTGTGCCTGGCTGTCCCTACTTTCTTGCCACCTGTTTGATTAGTGCACATGGTATGGCACTCACTATTAAATGCTTGGTTTTGCTTGACAGCAAGGTTGAAAATCCTTGATAATCCGCACAAACATCTATATTACATGCACTGATCATTTTAGATTGCTGGGGACAGAAATGTTCTGTATCAATTAATTCTCTGTCCTCATTGTTCAGTTTAAATATTTATCCAGAAAATCTGTGAATTTAATGCCAAGTAATTCAGTCCCTTTCTTTGATGGATGCAAACCATCTCTTTTGTACAGTTTTTCATTGGCCCAGCTGCAGACATCATGACTAATAAAACCAAAGCCTTCTCTTTTACACCACACCTTTAGCCACATATTAAACTCCACTATACACTGGCCTTTTCCTTTTCGTTCCTTATATACTGGTAAAACCTCTGAAAAGATAAGCCCACAACCTATACTACTAAGTTCATACCCTCTGGAAATCATTCTGCACAGAAAGTACATCTTTTTGGGACAGATCATTTGTGCCAAGATGTATAATAGCATCAACATCACAGTCCTTACTGGCATTCTTGACTATCTTAAGAATACGCCTCTTATCTCTGCTGGCAGTAGCACCTGGCAGACACCTGGCCTCTTTCAAAACCTCCATATCCTTTCCTAAATTTACATCCTTACAAGTGAATCACCAATCAGAAGGTGGCTTCTCTTTTTGGATACCTTGCTCTTCTTGTGTGACTGATGTGTAATACCTGATTCACACTTTCTCTTTTCCAAAGTAAGTTCTTCATCTTGGACCATGATCCCCTGCTTATTTGAGTTATCATTATCACAACTACCTTGACCTGTCACTTTAGTGTTCCTATTAAGGTCAGCAAGAGCACTGTATCTGTTATGCTGGGACACAGCAAAAGCTTTGTGTTTATGGTCCACAGCTCTCACCCTGCCAGATCCCACGGTTGTCCATACTGCCCTTTTCCTGCAAGATCTTTGTGGTAGAGCGGGCTGATAGCGCGGCAGCACAATACAGCGGAATGGCTGAATTGGGCATTCTGCTTTGAGAGCACAGATTAGAGATTCTAGATAGGTAATCTGTCCATGTATACTAGTAATTTACAAAGAGGACAATATCCAAATTTGAAAAGAGTACTGTGAAAGAGCTGCAAAACAAGTATTACACTGAACTAAGATGGTCAATTGGAAATAAAATAAAATCACAATCTCAAGTACATTAACCCTGAATGTATTATTGATATTTTTGGTTTATAGCTATATGATTTGCCCGCCGTTAGGGGCATGGGGTGCTACCTTTGTCTTCTGTACTCCATCTCGGTCTCCCCCACTCACAGCCAGCAGTTCTGCCTACCAGCCTCTGGGAAATTAAAATGCAATGGAGGCAGGTTCACTCTACCTTTGTCCTCTGTACTCTCTCTCAGTCTCTACTTCTGGCAATGCTTTGATCTCTTTGCCCTGGGTAGACCTTTGCAGTTCTTCCAGTTCTGTTTCTGTGAATACTTTATTTCATATTATAAAACCTTGATCTGCTAGCCTCTTTCTATTATTTCTGTTTCTGGATGTTCTTTCCAGAACTGGTGCATTCTTTCAGATATCTTCTTCTTGGTGGACTTGATTTGTAATAACTAATTATTTATTTTCATTATTTGTGTATTTGTGATGGGGAAATAATTTTTTTCCAATAGTCCTGCAACTGCTGACCCTGGTTGATCAGCCAAGGGCTGATTTTTGGGCAACCTCAGCAATGGAAAAGGTATACCTCCCAAAATATGACATCACTTAATAAATGAGATCTGGAGAATGAAGCTCTGTCATATTTTACCAGATTAGCAGAGATAATTGAATGTAGTCAGTCTGGCAAATCATTGAGCTCTATGCCATGAAGAATTTTTTAAATGACTACCACAATCTTGAATTGCAACTAGAAGCCCACTGGCAATCAGAGCAGCTCATATATAGTAGCAATGGTGTTATACATACATACAATGCATTCAGAAAGTATTCAGACCCCCTTCACTTTTGTCAATTTTGTTATGCTGTACCCTGATTCTATAGTTGTTGAAATTCATTTTTTTCTCATTAATCTCCACTCTGTCCCAATAATGACAAAATGAAAACAGAATTTTAGAAATGTCGGTAAATTTATTAAAAAGAAAAAACTGAAAGATCACATTGACATAAGTATTCAGACCCTTCACTCAGTACTTTGTTGAAGCATCTTTGACAGCAATTACAGCCTTAAGTCTTTTTTGGTATGTCAAAACAAGCTTCTGGATTGGGGGAACTTCTGCCATTCTTTCTTGCATATCCTTTCAGGCTCAATCAGGTTGGATGATGACTGTTGTTGGATAGCCATTTTCAGGTTGTCCCATCACCCCCCCCCCCCGAGATGGTTAATAGAGTTCAAGTTGGGCTCTGGCTGGGCCACTCTAGGACATTCACAGAGTTGCCCCAAGCCACTCCTGTGTTGTCTTGGCTGTATGCTTAGAATCGTTGAAATGTTTGAAAGTGAACTTTCAGCCCAGTCTGAGGTCCTGAGTGCTGTGCAACAGGTTTTAATTGAGAATATCCATGTACTTTGTTCCATTCAGCTTTTACTCAACCCCGACTACTCTCCCAGGCCCTGCTGCTGAAAAACACCCCCACAGCACAATGCTGCCACCATGCTTCACTATTGGGATGATATTGGGCAGATGATGAGCTTTGCCTTGTTTCCTCCAGATATAATGTTTCAAATTGAGGCGAAACTGTTTAATGTTGGTTTCATCAGACCAGAGAATCTTGTTCCTGACAGTCTGAGAATCCTTCAAGTGCTTTTTTGCAAGTTCCAAGTGGGCTTTCATGTGGAGAGGCTTCCGTCAAGCCACTCTGTCATAAAGCACAGATGGGTGGAGGGCTGCAGTGATGGTTGTCCTTCTGGAGCTCTGTCCCATCTCTACACAGCATTTCTGTTATTCAGTCAGAGTGACTATCGGGTTCTTGGTCACCTCTCTTACTAATATAAGTGAATATTAATGAGAAAAAAAAATGAATTTCAACAGCTGTAGAATCTGGCTGTAGCACAACAAAATTGACAAAAGTGAAGGAGTTCTGAATGTTTTTTGAATGCACTATACCAAGGTTTGTCCCAAAGGTGGTTTTTCAAGAGGCAACTGGACTTTCTGGCTTTTGTTTGAAGACATTTCACTTCTCATTCAAGAAGCTTCTTGGATGTCCAGTTGCATGTTGAAAAACCACCTTTGGGACAACCATGACCTGGATAACTGAGAATCTCCATAGACATGTACCAAGGTATGTTCATAACTTCTTATTCTTGGCCAAGCTTAGCTTCCAATAGATTTCAAGGACAGCTCCAGGCAGACTGTGTTGTTGCATAATCCAGACAAGTCACCAAGACATGACTGTTCTTGAGTAGGGCCACCTGATACACAACTGTGAGTACATACACAATGAGCACAATTGTGAGTGCATATACAATGAACACAAAATAGATTTTTTGCAAAAAACATCTAATCCATGGTTACAACTCAGTCTTCAATCAGATACTGTGTATTTAGAAAGGCACCCAAATTGCTCACTAGAACAAATTGAAATTGGAACTGATATTGAAGTAACAAACACAGAGACATTTTCATTTGCAAGACACAAGGTGTCTTGTCAAAGTTCTGATTAATAGAATGGAATAGAGCTGGAAGGGACCTTGGAGGTCTTCTAGTCCATCCCCATGCTCAAGCAGGAGAACCTGTACCATTTTAGACAAGTGACTTTCTAGTTTCTTCTTAAAAGCCTCCAGTGATGGAGCGTCTACAATTTCTGCAGGCAAGCTGCTCCACTGGTTAATTGTCCTCCCTGTTAGGAAGTTTCTCCTTAATTCCAGATTGCTTCTCTTTTTGATTAGTTTCCAACCATTGTTTCTTGTCCTGCCCTCCAGTGCTTTGGAGAATAATTTGATCCCTTCTTTGTGGCAGTCCCTCAAATACTAGAATACTGCTATCATGTCACCCCTCATTCTTCTTTTCTTTAGACTAGCCAAACCCAAAACCTGCAGCCGTTCTTCATATCGTTTAGTCTCCAGGCCTTTGATCATTTTAGTTACTCTCCTTTGAACTTTTTCCAAAGTCTCAACATTTTTTTTGTAGTATGGTGACTAAAATTGGTTGCAGTATTCCAGGTGTGATTTTACTAGGGTTTTATAAAGCAGCACTAATATTTCACATGAACTTGATTCTATGCCTCTGTTTATACAACCCAGGATTGTATTAGCTTTTTTGGCTGCTTGCTACAAACTGTTGACTCATATTCAAGTGATTATCCATTAAGACTCGAAGATCCCTCTCATTATTTTTGAGTTGGGCCTCACCTAATCTGTACTTATACCTTTGATTTTTCCTGCCTAAATGTAATACTTTGCTTTTCTCCACATTAAAATTTATTTTGTTGGATAGGGCCCATTGTTCAAGTTTGTCAAGATCTTTTTGGATCCTGAGTTTGTCTTCTGGGATGTTGGCTATTCTTGCCAGTTTATTATCATCAAATTTGATGAGTTCCCCTTCTATTCCCTCTTCTAAGTCATTAATGAAGATATTGAAGAGTACTGGACCTAAGACGGAGCCTTGTGCTACCCCACTGCTTACTTCTCTCCATGTGGATATAGTACCATTAGGGACTGCTAATTGAGTATGGATTGTCAGCCAACTACAAATCCATCTGGTGGTGATGCCATCTATTCCACATTTTTCTATCTTACCAAGAGGTAGATTGTGGTCTACTTTGTCAAATGCCTTATGAAATCTAAGTCTATGTCCACAGCATTTTGCTTGTCTACTAATTTAGTGACTTTATCAAAAAATGAAAAAAGATTGGTTTGGCATGATCTGTTTTTAACAAACCCATGCTGGCTACTAGTTATAACTTTATTTGCTTCTTGTTGTTCACAAATCTGTTTTTTATTATCTTTTCCAGGATCTTCCCAGATATTGATGTTAGAGTAATTGGTCTGTAGTTTCCTGGGTCTGTTTTTTTCCCCTTTCTTGAAGATGGGAACCGCATCAGCTCTTTTCCAACCCTTAGGTACTTCCCTGGTGCTCCAGGATTTTTGAAAGATATGGTACAGTGGTTACAAGATGATATCTGCCAGCTCCTTCAGAACTCTGGGATGTAATCTGTCAGGTCCCAGTGATTTATATTCATCTAGGTCAGATAGGTGTTCTCTTAATGTTTTCTTGCTTATTTTAATTTTTATTTCTAGTTTGTTTTTTACAGTAGTTTTTTTGGTACGTTGGGCTATAATTTCTTTTTGCATGAAGACTGATGCAAAGAATGAATTAAGCAGCTCTGCTTTCTCCCTACTGCCAGTTACTCCCTTGCCATCTTCTCTCCTACCTACTGTTCCCTTGACTTTTTTCTTGTTATTTATATGTTCAAAGAAACTTTTTTATTACTTTGACTTTTGTAGCAAGCCTTAGTTTGTTCCAAGCCTTTGCTTTCCTTTCATCTTTGCATGTTCTGGCTATCTGCTGATAATCAGCCTTAGTTATGTGTCCCTGTTTCCATTTTTTGTGCTTGTCCTTTTTATCTTTCAGTTTGTCAGAAATCTTTGTGCATCCATGCTGGTTTCTTCTTGAATTTCTTGTTTTTCTTTTTCAGTGGTATTGTACTGGACTGGGCTTTTATGATCATATTTTTCAGAGTTTCCTATGCTTCTTGAGTTGTTTTCCCCTTTAGGATTTTCATCCAAGGAATCTTTCCCAAGTTCTCTCTGAGTTTATTAAAATCAGCTCTTTTAAAGATTAAGACACTGATTGGATTATTTTCTATTGCTTGTGTTTGCATTATATTGAATTCCAGTATGACATGGTCACTTTCACCCAAAGTTCTGGCAACTTCTACTCCTTCTATCATTTCTTCTCTATTTGTAAGAATCAGGTCCAGTATAGCTTTACTTCTAGTTCCCTCCTCTACCTTTTGGATGATAAAGTTGTTGGCTAGGTTGGTTAGGAATCTGTTTGATCTCACACTTGCTGCAGAGTTTGTCTCCCAGTTGATATCTGGATAGTTAAAGTCTCCCATTACTACTGTGGTATGCTTCCTACATACATTTGTTAACTGGTTGACAAAGAGTTCATCTATTTCTTCTGATTGATTGGTTGGCCTGTAATATACACCTATAGTGATGTCACTTTTCCCCCTTTTATATTGACCCATATACATTCTGGAGGGGTTTTATCTTTGATCATGTGCATTTTGGTAAATATGCAGTGGTCTCTCACATATAGTGCAACTCCACTTCATATTTTTGTAGATATGTTTCTTTTGAACAATTTGTATCCATTCATCAGTACATTCCAGTCATGGGTTTCGTCCCACCAGGTTTCTGTAATGGCAACTTTTCGTACCTATCCTTGTGTACTATTGCTTCCAGTTTGCCCTGTTTGTTCCCCAAGTTTTGAGCATTTGTATATAACCATTTAAGACTTTTCTGTCTGTCCTTGGATATGGTTCCTGCATCTCCAAATTGTGATTTGGGTTTTTCTTTTTTCCCATCACTCCCTACCTCATTGTTTGATTTGTTTTGTTGAGATTTATGATTGGTTTTGTATTCTAGAGATTCTAAATATTGGTCATCCTCCTCCCTCAATTTTACTTTAAAGCCCTTCTGATGAGTTGGGCCAGTCTTTTTCTGAGTACATTTCCCCTGGCTTTGTGAGGTGCAGCCCTCCCTTGCCAAGAGTCCTTCTTTTAGGTAATGCAATCTATGGTCTAGGAAACCAAAGTTTTCTTGGCGACACCAACCCTTTAGCCAATGATTTCTTTCTAAGATTCTTTTTTCCCTCAATGGGTGTTGACTTTTTGTTGGGAGTACTGATGAGAAAACTATACAGATACAGATTAACAGAGTTGGAAGGGACTTTGTAGGTCATCTAGTCCAATTCCCCCACCCAAGCAGGAGACCCTACACCTTTTTGACAGATGGCAGTCCAGTCTCTTCTTGAAAGCTTCCAGTGATGAAGCTCCCACAACTTCTGAAGGCAAGCTGTTCCATTGGTTGATTGCTCTTACTGTCAAAAAAAATTCTCCTTATTTTCAGGTTGAATCTCTCCTTGTTCAGTTTCCATCCATTTTTCTTTGTCTGGCTTTCAGGTGCTTTGGAAAATAGCTTGACCCCCTCCTCTCTGTGGCAGCCCCTCACTTGTGCTCCTAGCTCCTTAACTTTACTGCCTAGTTACTTACAATCTCTCAATATTGTTCTCAGGTTAATGAACCCAAGCAAATCAGAACTCTGAAACTAGGGTCCTCCTCAAAACTCTTCTTTATTGAATACATCATATCAGCACAGCTTCAAAGGAAAACCAACTCTAAATCTTTCCTGCAGTTTCAGTATAATTAAAATAAGAAACACTCCATGTCACAGGTCATGTTGGCCAATTGGGTTAATTGGCAGGCTCTCCAAGCACTCCTTTCCCGGCCTTATCCATTGCCAGTAGACCTTGGTTCTCAAAAGAAAGTTCTCTGTTGTGTCTAGTAAGGCGTTCTAACCTCCTTCCATTCTTCCCCCTCTGTGTGGCAACTGAGGAACAGAAAAATGGCTGCTCCCAGGTTTGGTTCAAAGTTGACAGTTGGTTCTCCCCTAGTGAGTGAGAAGTATCTGGAAAATACCAAGTAAAGTCAGGTTAAATTTTCACTAACCACCCCTGCCATTCCCTGGCTGTCCTTTTGGCTTTTGTGGATTTTTCTCATGGAATTTTCTGATCAACTTATCTGCTCTTACATTCTGACTCTTCACCCAAGTGGCTTCAGAGAGGGGGTAACCCTTCCACTGTACTAAGTACTGTAGCGTCCCCTTATACAGCTTAGAGTAGACTCTAAGGGGATGAATTCCATCCCTGTGGCCACCTTAAAAGACGTAAAGGATGACTTCCAGTTGGCGCCACGGGGAACCTGACGGGGTAATAGCGGGCTCTTCGGAGCCCCACGAAAACCCCATCTGCCAAGCCCCTGCCAGCAGGTCTTCGGACCTCCCCTGTCCTGTAGGACAGGGGGCATGAAGAGGTTTGCTCTCCTGTTTGCTCTCTGTCGCTGCCAGACGGTCCCTCGGGACTGCCAGCCCCGTCGCCTGTAAAGAGCCGCCTTTACATCTGAAAGGCGGCTTGAAAAACTCCATTTCCATAAGGAAATGTGAGACAGAGCAGGTGAGGGCAGGTAGAGCTCTCTGTGAAGCCCCGAGAGTTTTTTTTTTTTACTCTTGGGGGCGAAGCAGATGAGGCTCCCTATTTCCCTCGCCGCTGCTCTGGGCTTTGGGAGACCTCTGCTTTTTTGCAGAGCCAGGCGACGAGAACAAGCTCTTTAAAGAAAATTAACAGATTAATTAAAGAGGATGAGATCTGGACCTGTGACCCTAAATCGCAAGTATTTTCATTTACTTTATAAAAGATACTGAAGAAAGGAAAAAAGAATTTTAAAATGGCGACTGCTGAGACTTGAGAAGGGAAAGCTGAAAGGGAAAGTCCTTCCATTTCTTAATAAGCCACAAAGTAGCGGAATAAATACTGCTGTCTACAATTCAAGAAAAAGTTCTATTTTTTATGTTTTCTTTTTCCTGGAGATCTGATACTGATCTTGTTTGGAAAGAAGCTTTCTTTTCTGTTTTTAAAAAAGAGTTTGTCTGTGTGGAAGTATTGCGTTTAAACTAACAAAGCCAGACAAACAAGCAGTGGGGGGGGGATTCCCCCATCTACAAACTACATGAACAAGTTTTAAACCTACAGACTCAGAAAACTGATTTTAATTTAATTGAATTTCTTTTGGAGGACATTGTAAGAAGGGATGAGATTGTGAACCAGAATCTTGAAAAATTCAAGCAGGAAATTAAAGAATTGGTACAATTAAAGTATGATAATTTGCAACGAAAGATTGTAAAAATGACTAATGGTTTTTCAGAAACTGCTCTCAAGTTGGATACAAATATTAATTTATTAGAGTCTAAAATGGAGGAAATTGATGACAAGATTTATAATTTGGACAATAAAATACAAAGAATTGAAAATGATTTGATAAATACTCAAGACAATAGCTTAGAAGAAAAATCTAAAATGGAAGCAGATCATAAGACTTGCAATGTAGAAAATATAAAACAACGGATTGAAAAAGAAGTTTTAATGATGCAACACAGCTTTACAGAATTTGCGATTAGATTGAGAGGATTGCAGGAAAATAACAGAGATGATTTAAGGAAAATATCTGCTGAAATTCTGGCTGGGATTTTAAAGGTTCATCCTGAGGAAGTATTTTGCAGGATTGACAGAGTTTACAGAGTAAATTCTTGGATTGCAAAGCAAAGGCAACTGCCTAGAAATGTGGTGATTTACTTTACAGATAAAGAAATAAGAAATAATATTGTGCAAAAATCTTTTAACTCTACTTTACAACTGTATGGAAGAAAAATTTGGATATATAAAGAGTTACCGCCTAAGATGTTATTGGATAGAAAGAAATTTGGATTCCTGGTGACTGAGCTTAAAAAACAAAATATTTTATTTAGATGGGATGTTCCAGTTGGTATAATATTGAGATATCAAGGAGAAAGATACCAATTAAATACTGTTGAAAAAGCAGAAGAATTCTATCATAAGATTTTGAAAATGAACTCAACATTCTCATGCACAACACAAGATAAGCAGAAGGAGTTGGAAATAATGGAAAAACATCGAGCTACAGAGGTTTTTGTAGATGAATCGCCTTTGGATCCTTTAGATGTCTCAGTTGGATTACCTATAAATAAGAAAGAAGTGGTATTGGATTCTAATGTAATGACTTATCAAGTCACAGACAAGCATGGAAATCAATTAGTTGATACACAACTTATAGAAAAGAAATATGAATGGCGATCTAAGCCACAAAAGCAAAACCAACAAGATCAAGTTATAGATCAGAATGAAAACCGAGCAGTTGATATACAACTCGTAGAAAGGAAATTAGGATGGAGGTCAAACCCACAAAAAGTCAAGAAAAAAAGAAATAGGTCTCACAAAAACAAAATTTTTTAAACTAGGCAACAGTGAAGCCAGTTATCTAAAAGATGATTGAATACATGAAAAGACAGTTGAGGCGAAGTATTGGTTAATATTATCCTGAGGAGAGTGACAGACCTCTGCAATGCCGTAATTTTGGGATGTGAAAAGGGCCTTAAATTGTTGGATTGGAATTATCTATTTTGGATTCTTTGATAAATGTATTACATTTATGCTGAGTTATATGGCAAGAGAGTTACGTTGGGGCATGCAGAAGATCTGGTTGTTACCCCATTATGATGGCTGGAATTAATAATCTTGAAGAAAGCCACTACTACAGATACTATATGGAATACAATTATAATATCACTCGGGTGGTTGTTTTCTTTTTTATATATATACATGAAGATACTTATTATTGATGGGGGCAGATGATAACTGAGGATTCTGAACATTCTGTTGGAATTGGGATGTTATGTTACCCTAATATGGGTGATGGATTTAATAATCCAGTGGAAAAACATCAAAGAAGACATTATATGGATTGCAAGTTTAAAGTCATTGGTTTTATCTATATAAGGGAATATTTTTTTTGAGCAGGGTGGGCAGAAGAATAAAGAAATTAAGAATTGTTAAGTATGGAAATTTTGTAGGGAAGTGGGTGAAGACAGGCTAATTTACTGATTGTTTAGTTTAAGAAAAGGGATGTTTAAGAGATATATTTATGGGGGTGGAGGAAATGGACAGATTATGAGTTGAATAAATGTTAAATTAGGATTTATTATATAGTTTTATAGTGGAAGGCTGCTTTGAAATGTTATATTAATATACATAAAAGATTAAATGTTAAATTAGGATTTATTATATAGTTTTAAAGTGGAAGGTTGTTTTGAAATGTTATATTAATATACATACAAGGTTTGATTTAAGAGATATATGTATGGGGAGGAGAAAAAGGGCAGATTATTGTTAAATTGGGAGTTATAATAATATTACTATGCTAAACCAGAAGTTATTACATAATGTTATAGTAGAATGTTTTTTTGAAATGTATAGTAAAAGGGGGATATAATAATATTATTAGAAAGAAAGGGTCAGTATTTGGGGGACGGAGTAAGGGGATGGTAAAGTATTATATAATCTGTTATGAATTTGGATTTTACTTTGAAGAAGTCACAGGGGGAGGGGTGGAGAGGGGGGGTTAGGGAGGAGGGGGGAGAAAAAAGGGGGAAAAATCTGTATTTGAAAAACTTTTTCAATAAAAAAAAAAGAGGGACCCCTCGGTCGGCCGAGAGGAACGGGCAGGTTCCTCAGGGCCGGAGGCTTGCCCTCTGCGCTGGTGGCGGCAAAGCAGCAGCCATGGCGGCTGCCCTGAAACCGCGACAACTGGGACACAAGAATGCACAGGAGGAGACTTCTGGTTTGGCTCCGCGAGCCTCAAAGACGCTCTTTTATGAGCGCCCGATCCTTGGTTCCGTAAAAGCCCCAGAACAGCCGAAAAACAGCTGTCTGGAGGCTTGGAACCCTCTCCCTGGGCAAATGGGAGAGAGAAGAGCCGACAGGCAGAGGTAAAGCTCCCCAAGCATGCTAGGAGAAATCCTGGGGCGCAAAGGGTGTGGGCTCCCTATTGAAGCCTGTCAAGCTGCTCCGAACCAGGGACGACTCCCCTAAAGTGGAGCTAGAAGCCGTGACCAAAATCTGCTGAAAATAAATGAGGGGACTTTTAACAACTTTACCTTGATTGCAGACAGAGCAAACCAGGAGAAAAAAGAGAAAAAATTGCAAGTAACACTTTAACTCTGTTTTAAAATGTAGAAAATGGTGCCTGAGGGCGGGAGGAGGAAGCTACTAGGGAAAGTGCTTGTTACGCTTGTTAATGTTTGCAACATTGATACAGCTACTGGATTACACCTTAAGAGAAAGTTTTAAAGTGGAAGCGCCTAGGAAAAGAATTTGGTATTGACTTTAACTAAAATTTTGCTCTTATACTGTGTGGAAAATAGTTGGAATTGTCAACCTAATAGCTGGATAAATACAAAGTGGCTGAAATATGGCTGACATCAGGGCTGGTGAATCAGCAAATTCTCAAGCTGTGACTGTTAAAGCTTTTCGAGAACTTCTAGAATCCTTTAACTCTGCTCTTTGGATACAATTGAAAGAGCTTTTTCAAAAAACAGCTTGGAAAATCATAAGGAGTTGTTGGATGAACAGCAGGAAATTTTTCAGAGGAGTTTGCCCTTGGAAGATCAAGAGGCTGTTAGGACTGAAAGGCAGGCTGGCACAGCTGAAACAAAGGACTGGGTAGACGCTTCCATTCAAATGATAGAAAAGCAACAAATAGACTCTTTATTGCAAGCTGACAAACTTTATGGTAACAAATTTTGGCTATATGGACAAAGGAATGGACTGAAGGATCATACAAGCAAGAAGAGTCGAAATGGAGATTTTAAATTAGAAAAAGTGATTTCAAGAAGAGAGTGAGTATTTCAGAAACATCAACCTCAAATCAACATTTTAAAATTTTCAAAAATAAAATTGGGGGGAATGTTGAAAGAATTAATAAAAAAAGGACTGGAAAAAATATAGAAAGAAGAGAAGAATAGAAGATTAAGTACTTGCTTTTTTTTTCTCTTTGGGGAAGGAAGATTCTAGTAATAAATTGAAAAGCTTAATTACATTGGTATTAAAGGCTACTTTAGGAATTGAAAATTTGAAGATATCTTCCAGTAGATTTTGAAATCTGCATTTGGCAAATATGTGTTTTAATGGTATTAAGAGATTTTTAAAATGTTTAACATAAGATTATATTATTTTAAAAGAGATATGAGATAAAATGTGTAAGCTTTCAAGATGCCCAACTTTTTGAAGCAAAAAACAGGATTAATGTTAAATTCAGAATTCTATTACAAAATGATAATTAGTTTTGGATAGTAAAAGGGCTGCTTTCTAAAAAGTTAGAGGTATTAAAATGGTTAATTGAAAACTTGAAAGATATCATCCTGTAGATTTTGAAATCTATATTTGGTAAATAAGTGTTTTAATGGTATTAAGAGATTTTTAAAATGTTTAACATAAGATTATATTATTTTAACAGATATATGAGATAAAATGTGTAAGATTTCAAGATGCCCAATTTTTTGAAGGAAGGAGGATTAATGTTAAATTCAGAATTTTATTAGGGAGTAATGTTCAAAAAGAATGATGTTCGAGGGTATGGAAATGAAATTTACGTATGATTTTTACTGTTTGTAATATTGCTAAAGTATTGGATTATACATTAAGAAAAAGTTTTTTTATAATTAGGAAGAATGAATTTAACTTAATTGGTCTTGAGGATTTATAAAAGGGAGGTTGATGAATTGGAGCAAGGGGAGTTAAAGAACGTGTGGGAGTTTTGAACTTTATAATTAGTTAGTTTATTTTAGCATATGTTTGTTAGATGCTATACCCTGTTTTTGCTCTGGGAAGTCGGGGTGGGGGGTGGGGAGGGTGGGATAAGGGTTGGGGTGGGAAAAAGTGGTGAATAGAGAAATGTTTAAACAGAAGAAAGTATCTACGAATAGAATACAGGAGTTGCTCAGATACTAAAGGAGGAGAATATTTCACAGCAAAGAAGTTAGAAAGGAGAGAGGAGGAGAGGGTAGGAAAAGGAGAGGGAGGGAGAGGAATGGAAGAAAGAAGAGTAGGAAGGGAAGGGAATAGGAGTAGGAGTGAAGGTGAGAAGGGGGAAAAGAAGAGAGAAGTGGGGGAAAGGAAAAGGAAGTAGGATGAGGTAGGAGAGGAGGAAGGAGAAAGTAGGAGGGAAGAGGAGGGAGGGAAGGGAAAGAAAGGAGGAGAAGAAGAAGGTTTGTTGTGGAATGAGGGAAGAAAGAGAAGAAGAGCAACTCCGAATGTAATTAAAATGTCTTATTTTAATGCTTTCTTTAAGGGAAACATGTATAAGTAGGATTTATTATGTATAAGAAAATGTACACTTTCTATTATGTGGGGAGGGGGAAAGGGTGGGGGAGAAAATTGTTTGTATTTTTTATAAAACTTTTCAATAAAAAAAAAAAAGAATACACAGGAGGAGAGGAGGAGAAGTGGAGAACAGAGCCGGGAGTTTGTTTGCCGGGTGAGTGACCATCAGCCCAGGTGGGAACTGCCCATGGACTCTGGATTAAGATGAGTCTTTGCCCCAGCCTTAACAGCGGCTGTGAACTATTGGGGCATAAAGGCAAAAGACCTGTTAGAGAACAACGTGAAATAATGATTTTTTGGAAATGGCTGCATTACAGTGTTGGATATGGTGTTTTTTTTTCCTTTGTATGGAAAAATGAGATTGGACTATGTTAGAGAGAGAGGAAGGAGAAGAGGAAATAACTATGCTTTTAAAAATAAAGAAAAAAAAAGAAGACATGGAGGCAGAGAAAATGGATGCTAATTGGCAAATGAAAGTGTGAACTTCAGACTGACTGCTTGTTACTGATTTACAGACTACCTACTTGTTACATAAAGGGAGAAACTTTGTTACTTGTCTCTTTAAACTCGACTAATTTGGAGGGAAAAAAAAGAAAAAGATTCAGATTAAGAGAGCCTGATTCTGGATAGACAAATTTGTTTATTGGAGAATTTATTGAAGATCAGAAGGAAGAAATTAAATGGAACAATGGAAACTGAACTAACAGATGTGGTAATAAGAGAAGGGTGTGGCAGCACAAGAAGGACATGATGATACCATATATGGAATAGCCCAGAACTAATTTTTTTTTTAAAAAAAGTTGGAACTTTGATGGTATTAAAATGGAGAAGAAATATATTTGGACAGACTGGAGAAAGGAATATTGGAATATATTATGTAACAAGACAACAAATTATTATATTTTGGTTTAAATAGATATAATAGTTTTGGGGTGAATGAATAGAGTTAGGAGACATTTCTTTCTTTTTTTTTCTTATTATACCATCGCTCTCTATTTCCTTTTTCTATCTTTTTATTTGTTTTTGTTTTTCCTCTTTAATTTTTTTTAATCTATTTGATTTTTTTTCTTTCTTTTTTCTTTTGTTTTGATATATTTCTATCCTCTTCCCTTTTCTTAGTTTTTTTTCCTCACTATTATTATTACTGTATTATGATTATTGTCACCATTTTAAGGTAATTACATTATTATTTTCACTATTTCCCATTTTCTATAATTATTATTACTTTTATATAAACATATAAATAACTTGATTAAGAAATGTTTGAAGGAAGAAGCATGAGTTTTGGATGTTCTAATGCCTTTTTGAATTTTAAATCTTTAACAAGTAATATTTATAGATTTAATAATTTGGAAGAAAATGTTTTTTTTCTTTTAAGGTGTTGGATGTTAAAAGAATTATTCATAGATTTAATAAACATAGACAAATGAATTTAAAATGGTTTAAAATGATGTTTGTATTAAAATATGAAATAAACAAGTAACGGGAGAAAATTTAGGAGAAAATAAGAGATAAGATATTTGTTGAAATGTATTTTAAAAAAAAAATTAGCAAAAGATACGGAGGAGAATAGATTGAAAATACCATTGGTGATACACTTTGAAGAAATTTGAAGCTAAATAATTGAATAAGAGATCTTGGAGTGGAGGAAAATATAAAGCAAGATTCTGGTGATCAGTGAAAGAAAAGCTGAGACCCAGTCTTACAAATAGGGTAGGAGTGGAGGAAAGCATCATACTGGAGAACAGTTAATGCAAACTGGGAACCAGTTAAAAATAAAAATAGGAGTTAGGAACGGAGGAAATATGCGCTGGAAAGCAGTTAAAGCAAAGCTGTGAACCGGCCAAAATACAGTTAGGAGTGGAGGAAAGCATACGCTGGCTAACAGTTAAAGCAAAACTGTAAACTAGCAAAAAATAAAAAGGTAGGAGTGGAGGAGACTATACCTGGGGATCAATTGAAATAAAGTTGTGAACCAGTTAAAAATAGAGGTAGGAGTGGAGGAAAGCATTGCTGGAAGGCAACCATCTGAGTTGTGAACCAGTTTTACATTAGATTTAGGAGGAGTAAAGGAGAAGGTTGGTATGCAGTTAAAATTAGACTGTGAACCAGCCAAAATAATTAAGGTAAGGAGTGGAGGAAGTATTGCTGGAAAGCAGCTGATTAAGATGCGAACCATCTTAAAAATAAACCTAGGAGGAAGTGGAAGAGACATTATTGGAGAATAGTAATTGAACTGTGAACCAGTTAAATAAATGGAGAAAGGAATATTGGAAATTATAACTGGGAAATAGATATTTAAACCATGAATCAGTTAAACAGCTGGTCTAATAGAATTTGAGAATAAATTTGAAGTATTAAGGTAAAATATTTTGGAAGTAATAAAATATAGAAAGAAACGTTGATTTATTTCAAAATGATTTTAAGAGAGGAGGAAAATATTTTTTGTCAAGAATTGGATCTGTTGTCATTTAAGAGAGATAAAATATAATTTTGAGGCAATGGGTTTTAGGATTGAGGAATATATATGAAATATTAATTGTTAAAATGATAAAGATTTAGAACGGTGTTTATTGTTTAGAATTTTGGGTGTTATAGTAGAATGATAAATGTTTAGAATAAGAATTTTGTCTTTTTTATTTTTTATTTTTTCTTCTTAAAGATTTTAAAATTTGGAACAAAATTGATTGAGGGAATGTGAATAATTGTACTTATTTTAAGCCGGACCAAACCCCTGCTCTAAAAAGATGTATTTTATGTTTTATGCTAAAAAAATAAAAAAAAATGGAAAAATAAAAGACGTAAAGCCCATGCTGCTACATACAGTGTTACTGTATGCCACCTGAGCAAAAGGCAATAGGTTAGCCCAATTGGTTTTTTGGACTATAAGATGCACTTTTTTGGACTATAAGATGCACTTCCCCCCCCCAAAAAGTGGGTGGAAACGTCTGTGCGTCTCATAGAGCGAATATTGCGGTGGGGGGAGGGGGTTTGGTGCGGCACCAATCAGCTGTTCTAGGTGGCAGGGATTGCCGCCACTTATCGCCACCACCCATTTGCCACCAATTGCGCTGATAGGCAGTGAATGGGCAGTGGTGAATGGGCCGTGGTGGCAGCGAATGGGCCTTGGTGGCAGCGAACAGGCGGTGGTGGCAAATAGGTGACGGAGGTGAATGGGCGGCAACAAACGGGCCATGGTGAACAGGCAGCAGTGAATGGGCCAAGGTGAACGGGCTGCAGCAAATGGGCTGTGGTGGCAGCGGTGAATGGGCCACAGAGAATGGACCACAGTGGTGGCAAATGGGCCATGGAGAATGGGCCGCGGAGAACAGACCATGGAGAATGGGCCGTGGTGGCAGAAAATGGGATGCTTGTGGGTTCAAGGGGGTTGCCATTCCAGGATGGTTTTGTTGTGACCTAGGCTTCCTGAGTCATTAAAACACATGAGTAGTCCCCCAAAACCTCTTTTATTGCAACAGCAATTACGTCCATTCACAGCTGACTCCCAATTAGTTGCAAAAAGTCCTTTGGGAGAAGTCCTTTGGGATAATCACCAACCTTTATCTCCCTTGACACCAAAGACCTATTTGGCAAAGCCATACGGAGTCCAGAATCAAACAGAGATGCTGACTGGGAACAGAATTAACAACATTGCTTTCCTGCAAAGAGCCCATGTGCCTTTGCTCCTCTTTTAAGCCTTACGGGAGGGCCCAATGATCTCCAGGCCTTACTCCCAAGTCATCCCTTTCGTTTTAACTGTTCTTGCCTTCTGGCAGCTCTGCACATGCACGCACTAGAAACAGACACCTCCTGTTCCTCTGCCTCTCTGATGTCCAACTCTGGAGGCTCTGGAGTCCACGCATAACTACCAGATGGCCATGGCCCCATCTCTGCCCCCAATGCAGAGCCCTCATCTGAGCCTTCCCCAGACTCCAGGACTAGCCCATGTTCCTCCCCAGCCTCCTCACCGTCCAACTCCGCTGCCAGCTCCGCAGGCTGCTGGTGGACCACAACAGGTTTTTACTTTCGCTGGGTCCATTTCTACCCCCTCACTCGATACACAATAGCCTATCAAAGCAGTTCTTCCCTGGCCTTATCCGTTGCCAATAGAGATGACCTTGGTTCTTACAAGAAACCTCTCTATTGTGTCTAGTAAGGCATTTCAACCTCTTTCCCCCTCTGTGTGGCAACTGAGGAACAGAAAAATGGCTGCTGCCAGATTCGGTTCAAAGCTGACAACATTTTTCTTGCATCTTGGGCTCTATATATTTTCTGTGGTTTATTCCTTTTTTGTAGTATACTTTAGGTTTAATGTGCCACACTGAAACTGTGGTAAATTTAGGAACATTTCATTGTCTTTGAAATCAAATTTGGATTTATATTGTGTCCTTAGCCATGTTTGTTTATCTATGACTTTCTAAACACATAATCTCTGTCAGGGTTTTGATTGATCCCATTTTGACTCTGAGATAATCTCACCATTAATTAGAGGATGGACCATGGCTTTCTCCAAGTTGCAATATTCTGAAATAAAACCCGAAGAAGTATTCTCTAATAAAACTCTTTTATTTGTAAAAAGTAACAAAACATCTATCTATCTAATTAGCTACAACTTGGCAGCATATCTTTGCCGGACCATTCCTGGCAGAGAGAACAAAGGAAGGAGTGTGAAGCAAGGGAAAGAATGCGGATACACGTAGTTTACTGATAAGAAGTTGGCAAGCTACGGAAAGTCTGACAGTCCAGAAATAATGAGCTCAGCTGGTAAATAAAAGAACGCAGTGACAATCCTCTTCTTTGCCAGTTGAGCGAACATCAGGTACATCATCAAATAAGGCACATCTTCTTACGCAGATACTCGTGTTGATCTGCTGGAAGTGGTTTGTTGAGCATATCAGCAATTTGATCATGTGTAGATACATACTGCATTTTAACAAAACCATTTTTCACTAAATGTTTTATGTTTTGATAACGGATGTCAATGTGTCTGGACCTAGAACCTGTAAAATGTGATTCAGAAATATAAACAACCGATTCATTGCCTTCCATCACGGTGATCGGTCTGATCGGGTGTGTCCAGATATCTGTGACTAAAGCATCAAACCAAGTTAGGGAATTACATGCATCTGAAACACAAGCATATTCAGCTTCAGTAGATGAACAAGAAACAAAATTCTGTTTACGCACTTATTTATTTTATTTATTTATTAATTAAATTTCTATACCGCCCTTCTCCAAAAAGGACTCAGGACGGTGCACAGCCAAAGTAAAAACAGAACATACAAAATTTAAAAACAGTATTAAAATAATTAAATATTTTGGCCGTAAATTAAAACAACCCAATTTAAAATCAATTTAAAATTAAACTCAAGCCAGCCCAGCTAGTTGAAATAAATAGGTTTTCAGGGCCCGACGAAAAATCCGGAGGTCTGTTATTGTATATAACTCTGGGGGAAGGTTGTTCCAGAGGGTGGGCACCGTCACAGAGAAGGCTCTCCCCCTGGGGGTCTCCAGCCAACATTGTCTGGCGGATGGCACCCTGAGGAGGCCCACTCTGTGCGAGTGTACTGGCCGGTGGGAGGCTATTGGTGGCAGAAGGCGGTCTCATAAGTTGCCAATAAACAGGACATCCATTTAAAAACATCATATAACCTGAAGTACTTTTACGTGATTTCTTATCACTTGCCCAATCAGAATCTGCATAACAACATAATTCTGCATAATCAGTATGTGTTGGTTCTAATAATAACTTCAAATGTTTGGTGTGTTTTAGGTATCTCAATAACTTCTTAACGCATGTCCAATGAAACTGTTTTGCCTTACCTACGTGTCGAGATAAGAGATTAACACTAAATGCAATGTCAGGTCTGGTCCAACTACTAATGTACACTACAACAGTGACCCAATAACTGAATGATAAAGTGTTTGATCTTCGAACTCAGGACTTGCTTCTTGTGTCAAGTTGTGAAAATCTGTTTGCATGGGTGTCTTTGTTGTGTTAGCATCCTTCATGTTGCAATGATGCAAAATTTGTTCAATTTTATCTTCTTGTGAAAGACTAAACTCCTTCTGTGTTTTTTCAATCTGAACACCTAAATAAGTGCTAATGTGACCCAATGATTTCAATGTGAAGTATCTCTGCAAAGCTTTGGCAAAAATCTCACTCATTTGCTTATTTGGACCAATATAAACAATATCATCAACATAAACAAGAACTATCTCATATGCATTGTTAGATCTTTTTGTGAACACGCACTCATCAGTTTCGGACTTAATAAAGCCCATTGAATTTAGTTTGTCAGTAAGACATAAGTACCACATTAAACCAGATTGTTTCAGACCATAAAGATTTTTGTTTAGAAACCAGGTATCCCCTTCTTGCTGTCGGAACCCTGGAGGACCTTTTACGTAGATCTCTTCGTC
This sequence comes from Arizona elegans, assembly GCA_022577455.1. Lineage (NCBI taxonomy): Eukaryota > Metazoa > Chordata > Lepidosauria > Squamata > Colubridae > Arizona > Arizona elegans. The sequence goes on along the minus strand of JAKOOJ010000006.1, from coordinate 48,106,549 downwards.
TAGGTCAGCATGCAGATAAGCTGTGTCAACATCGAACTGAAAAACTTCTAAACCAAGGACAGTTGCAGTTGCTAAAGCAATTTTTACACTCTCAGTTCTGACTGTCGGTGAGTAAGTATTTGTGTAGTCCTCAGGATAACGTTGAGCGAAACCCTGAGCTACAAGTCTGGCCTTGTACAGTGACTCACCATTTGGTTTCTTTTTGATTCTGTAGACCCATCGAGTGCCAATGACCTTTTGTTTGCTGGAGGTTTTGCAGGTGTAAACACTTTAAGTTTCTTTAGACTGTCCATTTCAACCTGCATTGCATCATACCATTTGTCTTGCTCTGAATCAGGAAGCTGCTTGATTTGTGTGAAATTATCAGGTGGAAGTGTAACATTGCAAATCAAAGGCAAGGGTGCTTTTGTCAGTTGCCAAGAATATCGTTGTGGAAGGATCCCTTTTGTGGCCCTCTTGGAATGTCTCGGAACAACTGTCCAGTCTTCTTCTTCTTCATCCTCGTCCTCACATTCGTTGCTGGTGTCAGCATCCGCGGCTTGCGAAGACGGAACATCGGGTTGAGAAGAACCAGTGGAATCTTGATCATCAATCTGCATGGCATCAGCAGTATCATCTCTAGGAAAATAAACTCCAGGATCATTGGAATGAATCCTGGACCAGTCAACATCTTCCTCAAAATTAGCAGATTGGGAAATTACAATTACATGTTTAGAGACAATAAATTTGCTCCATTTTGAGTTATCATCAATGCCCATAAATCTCAGTCTCTTTGCTGCTGGACCTCCTTTTCTTCTTTGAGCTAAGGGAATGTTCACCATAGCATATGAACCAAAAATATGGATGTTTTTAAGATCGGGCTTGTAGCCATACAACATGAAGAAAGGAGTCTGATTTATTACACTGCTCCAGGTACGATTGACAATGTAATTTGCATACTTGATAGCTTCACCCCAGTATATCTTACCAAGGTTGGTGTCTTCTAGGAGACAACGCATCATGGTTTGCAGTACCTCTCCGTTGTGAGCCGGTGTGTAAGGCGCCGACGTCTGATGAATAATTCCATTCTTACACATCCAGTCCTGGAAACGCTGAGACATGAATTCGGCACCACGATCACTCTGGATTCTGGCGATGCGAACTTGGTGTTGGGTAGAAACAAGGGCTGCAAAGTCTTTAAAGATCTGAAAGGTCTCAGATTTTTCTTTCATAGGATATACATATCCATATCTAGAGTAATTATCAACAATTGTTAGAAAATATTTTCTACCACCAAATGATGGCGGGAAAGAACCAACTATGTCAGTGTGAACCAAATCAAAAATGCGTGTTGACAGGCGTGTAGCATGTTTGGGAATGGCTGCTGCTTTGGATTTGGCCTTTTTGCAGACAGCACAATCCAAAAACCCCTTACACCCCTTTAGATCCAAACCTTTTGCGAACTCCGGCATCTTCCTAAGAACACGGAAACTGGCATGCCCCAATCTTCTATGCCATTTATGGATACACCTAGAATGCAAAGGTTTACCAGTTAGTGAATTCGCAACATTAACAGTTTTATGAGGAACCTCAGGCTTGCTCTGAGCAACCTGTTTACCAATTCTCTTTTCGTTGGCTTTAGGAGCCTTAGGGGTAGCAACAGGATTTCTCACTGGAGCATCTCTCTCTGGGCCTGTGCTCTCCCTTTTTGGAGTTTGTATACTTGCCTGTGTTTGTGTTTTAGGTTTTGGCTTTAAGTAATAAACACCACCAATTAATATGGTTTCCGCTACAATATCTCCATCTTTAATTATGTAACTTGCTTTTTCAAGGTGGTGAACCTGGAACTTTAACATTCTAGACAAGTGACACTGACTAAGCAAATTACTGGTTGCTGTTGGTATGTAATAAACATCAGGAATGAATGCATCGAGCTCTTCAACATAAACAGTTCCTTTTCCTTTGACCTGACAAGGATGATTGGAAAAAGAGTAAAGTTCATGTAGTTCAGGTTCAGGCTCATGCATTTCTGTGAAAAGTTCCTTTCTGTAGGTAACATGCAATGCTGAACCACTGTCCAAAGTCCACAAGAGTCGTCTGTCGTACTCTGGTTGAGGTTGTGGATCATTGGTTAAAACCAATGTAGCAAGTGGAGCTTGTGGATCACGTCTTGGACCACGACGACCTTGTCTTCCACCTCTGCCTCTGCCTCTGGAGTCTGTTCCTCTGGGCTGGTATGAGACGGGAGCTGGAACTTGTTGGGGACAATCCCGGGTGGCATGTCCCACAAAATTGCAGATGTTGCACCTTGGCATCCTTGGAGCATAGGCTCTTCCTTGGAAGGGGCGCCTAGCTGGAGCTCTTGATGCGGGTGATCCTCTCAAATGTGGCATGGCCAACATGAATGCCTCTTCTTCAATTAAAAGTCTACAGACATTGTCCACTGTGCGTTGAGCAATTGGGACTTGGTTAATTTTTGTAACAGCATCTTTCCATTCATAATTCAATGAGTTAATGATGATGCTGATCATTTGAATATCATCAATATTATGGCCTCTTTCTCTCAATTCTGTTCTGATTCCTTCAGTTTGGTCAAATGCCCTCCAATTTGTTCACCGGGTTTCAATCTCGAACCGTGGAGTTCAGACATGAGTAAACATGGAGATTCAATTGAGACAGGCCTGTAGCAATTTTCCAATTGAGCCCAAATTTGTCGGGCTGTTGTATTTGGTGGAAAAGTGACCTGCAGTTCAGTATCCATGGACTTCAATAATGTTGTGCGAGCTCTAATCTCTAAATCTCTTATTGCAAAAGTCCATGGCTGTCCAGGAGGATTAAAAATCATGCAGTGAGTGCCTTCTCTAAGAAGCAATAGTGTAATCTCACTGACCCAGGCTTTATAATTATGTCCTGACATTTTTAGTTTTGACTCACCAGTTAGTGGCGAGACAGAAAATGCCTGGTAAGGAGCATGCATTTGGTATGCTGGCTGTGCTGGCAGAAATGCCTGTGGTATTTGCTGTGCCTGTTGTGGACCTAAAAATGGTCTTGGTTGTGCCATTCGAGGTGGACCAGGAGCTGGCCCTGTTTGCACTTGTGGCTGTGGCACATATGCAGGCATTTGTGGCTGCTGTTGTATTGGAATCTGCTGTATTCCAGCTGCCATTTGTGCTTGAGCTTGCCTTTGCTGCATTGAGCGTGGTTGTGTTCCATCTAAAAAGACACCAGCACCACCAGGGGGTGTTGGAGATGGGGTCTGTGGAGACACTTGTGGCATCTCAGCTTGAACATTTGAGTGAGCGAAGGACACGTTTGCTAGCGTTTGCTGCAACAATTCAAAGTGCTCATCTAAGCTCCGTTCTCTTTCAGCTGTAGTAAATTACTTTCGCCAGCAGATGGTGCTGCACCTTTAGCTTTGGGCAGCCCAGTTACAAGAAATGACTGCGTGGCAGGTTTATATGTAACTTGATCAGGGAGACTTTTGTGTGACGTGTGCACTGCTCTCTGTTTTAATTGGCCTGCCACAGAATCCACCAGGGGGTGTGTCTTTGGCTCTGAGGAAGAAAGCAAGATGGCGCTTTTAAAGATTCTTAAGTCACGAGGCTCTGTCTTATCTTGCTCAAGCATAGACAAATCCCTCTTAAACCGAGACAGTTCATTTTCATAATATTTTACGTGCTCACGATAGGATTTGATGGCCATCTCACGCCGAATGAGTTCAGGGCTTTGAGGAGGATAGTAAATTACTTCTCTCTGTATGTGGGAGGAAGTATGCTCGGCAGTTTGTGGAAACGTTCTTGGCCTAGCACCAAGCACATCATAATCTGAGGGCTCCGGGAGAATAGATTTATAGCATGCAAATTGAGAAGAAAAAGCTACCGACCTCAGTCGCAATTCATTATCTTCAAAAGCAGCTGTTCTGTTATCTCTCCCTTGATGCGTTTCCGAAAACATTTTCTGATCTTCCGCACCCATGGCCCCTTCTTGTTCAAGTTGCGTGGCTGTAGCAAGGGGCTGGAAATCTGAAAACCTCCTTTCTGTCACCTCTTCGTTGGAAAGATCAATCAAATCATTTACAAAGAGTGGTCTTTCTATCTCCTGCTCTTCATCCGAAGAGGATAAAGCTCTGGGCTTCATTTTGCCCTTTTTCTTCTTTCTCGGCATCTTAGCAGATAGATTAATTAACGTTCCTCAGTCGTAAAATCAATCATCTAGCTAATTAGCCTAGGCGGTCTTATCAGAAATAACAAGCAAGGAAAAAACCATAATTTCAACCGTCTGACTGCTACCAGGTGTCAGGGTTTTGATTGATCCCATTTTGGCTCTGGGATAATCTCACCATTAATTAGAGGATGGACCGTGGCTTTCTCCAAGTTGCAATATTCTGAAATAAAACCCAAAGAAGTATTCTCTAATAAAACTCTTTTATTTGTAAAAAGTAACAAAACATCTATCTATCTAATTAGCTACATCTTGGCAGCGTACTTCTGCCGGACCATTCCTGGCAGAGAGAACAAAGGAAGGAGTGTGAAGCAAGTAAAAGAATGCGGATACACGTAGCTTACTGATAAGAAGTTGGCAAGGTACAGAAAGTCTGACAGTCCAGAAATAATGAGCTCAGCTGGTAAATAAAAGAACGCAGTGACAATCTCAGCCATAATGCTGAGCTATAAATACATTTTATTAATTTGGTATCATCCCTATCTTCTGAGATTTCCTCTCAGAATTCTTGAAAACACAGCTATCCTGGATCATATCATACCAAAGCCTACCATATTGAGTAAATTTATTTCACAGACCTTATTTTCATCTTTTTTAGAAAAATAAATATTATGTTCATTGAATTTGAGATCAACTCATACCATTTGTCTAAAGTTGTTTGATTGTGGGTTGGTGAAGTAAAGAATTAATAAATGTACTAGGCATAACTATAAAAATTTGGAAAATTATCAGGCTCTTTGCCACTATCTGTGTGAGATTTAAAAAAAATAGCAAACCTAATAAAAAGTGAAACAGAGACCATGAACAAGTAAAAAGCAGATTTTATTTATATATATATATATATATATATATATATATATATATATATATATATAATATAATATAATATAATATAATATAATATAATATATAATAATATATAAGCACGAAGCCGAAAACACCAGCCTGAAGATGACGAATGAGACTTCGTCGAAACGTTGCCAAGACACCTCCAATTTTACACGGGAGAAAACCCGAATAACCAAAGACATACATATATATATACATACATACATACATACATACATACATACACATACACACACACACACACACACACACACAGACACACACACACACACAAAGCTTTTGCAAAAGGATTCTCACATGAAAGAGAGAGAATGTCTAATCACTCTGGTTACATGGTTTAAATACAGTTTCAGACAGTTAGCAAAACAATTAGAACACCCCCGCCAGATATTGTTTTTGCGTCTTATATAACAATTTGGCGTCCATTCACATGTTCCACCCTGGAATTCCCCTACAAATTCCTCTCCAAAAATATGACTCTTCCTCTTTTTCAATAGAATTTAGGTCATCCTGACCCAACTGAGAATGTACCAAAACATTTATTTCCTCAAAACAGGATTCACAGTTTCCTTATCTTTTGTCACAGTTCCGTTATCTTTCCCAGAACAAAATGCTGACCCATGTCATATTCTGATTAATGTTGGAGAGCCAAACTCAGGTTATATAAAACAGTTATATAAAGCATATTACATAAAGGTTAAATATGGAGTTACTTAGGTTATAATTTTTACAGGAATAATTCATTTTTCTCTCAATCTGTGAGATAGATAGATAGATAGATAGACAGACAGACAGACAGACACACACCATATTTTCCCAAAAATAAGACCTGTCTTATATTTTTTTGAACCCTGAAATAAGCACTTGGCCTTATTGCCATGAGCTCAAAAGCCTGATTGGGCTTATTATCAGGGGATATTTTATTTTGGGAGAAACAGGGTACTAATTTTGTTAATTTTTCATCGTGCTGATAGGATAATACAATTCGTGGGTGTTCCTCTACTTCCTTGCTTTGAAGCTGAGTCAATCATTTCTTTAGTCTCGCCTCCTTCTACTGCGCCTCCCCAGGTTTTGACTCAGCTTTCATGCAAGAAAAAGCAAGGAGAGGTGCTCCCGAATGAAAGAGTTTTAGGCTAGAATCCAACTAATAGAGGGAAAATTAATGGTAGCAGAACCGTCTCTGCAGCTGGGGGGGGGGGAGCTGTCGGGGAGCAATCCCTTAAAAGCATCAGCTCTCAGTCTACTATGGCTTTAAACTGAAAAGCTGAAGCCCCAGGGCATCATTTGAATAATAAAATCTCTGCTCAGTTTCAGCTGAGTACATTCATTAACGGCCATAGAAAAAAGGGCCGGTGCAGTAAAGCTCCAACATGAGTGAATCTGCCTGTTTCCCAGGGAAAAAAGGGGGCAAACATGGAGGATTTCTCTGAGACAGGGGCAAGTGGGAGGAGCAGGGATCCCCTGCTCTAAGCTGAGCCCAAGAAATGAGCTCAGAAGGGCCCAGAGCAGCTGCAAAATCAGCTACATTTGAAATAAGAGGAAAGTCTCTATTTTCCAGTAAGTTCTCCAAAGCAGAGGAGAAAGAGGCTTTGAGGAGGAAAAAAGCCATTGAGAAAAGTTTTGCAAAAGCTGAAAAGGAGGCAGAGCAGAATGGGATTTCCCGCTCTTCAGTATATCAGCCAATAGAGATGGAGCAGCAAGGCATTAGTGCCAGAGCTGCAACACCAGAGGGAGCTGGTGAGTAATCAAACCAAACAATCTTTTGTTTGGGAAAGGATGAATCATTGCTTGAATTACAAGAAAGTTTCAGGACTTTGGAAATCAGTGGCAACCTCATCCAAAAAAGATGAGACTGGCACCGGAGGCTACATACACTCCCACAGCTGCAGGAGCTCGATCTCCTGCACTTATGAATAAGATGAAAGCTCTAATATCAGAGGCTTTAACGCAGTCATGTCTGAGCAGGAGGATCAGACCAGCCCTATAAATGTCAAGAGAATATCAGAACAGGATTACCCCTTACCAGCAAAGAGGCCAAAGGGGGCCTGGTATTACAAAGATTTAACTCCTACATCTTATCCACTCCTAGTGAGACTTGAATTTCAGGAGAGGAGGAACAAAAGGAGACAGAATTCTCTGATGAATAGAAAACTGTGGAAGATACTATAGAATTTAATGGTCTGTTTCAAACAAGTCTGTTCAAGCTCTTGCTAAGTAAGGCCAAGGCAGCAACTGGCATGGGCACTGACCTGATGACATCTAGGGTAAAACCATCTATGACAGATCCAAAGGATAGGCTTTTTGCAAGCCCAATGGTGGAATGCAAGACTGTTCCTTCTCCCGATCTGTTCAGAGAGATGGTGCATGGGCAAGTGGTCCAACCAGTGATTTTCCCAAAGCCAAGTGGGAACGAAAAGAAGATCTATAATGTAGAGCCGGAATTTGCAGTCTCTACAACCTCCAACAATTGATGGCCCAGTGGCTGCCTCAAAATCCTCAACCATCCTAGCCAATGAGGCAGAGGAGTGCTTGAAAGGTAAAGAAAAGAAGGCAGAGTAGACCCTTCATAAGGTCCAGCAAGCAGCAGCATGGGCAGTCAAAGCTACCACAACTGCTTCATTTTTCAGCAGAGCCGCTCTGATCTGGCTTCATGAGATGCAGGACACGGCATCACCTGGTGATCTCTGATCACAACAGAATTTTAACAAAGTAATAACTACACTGGAACTGATAGCAGACACCACTCTCAATGGCATTAAGTATGCTTCCAAAGCCATCACAGCTTTGGTAGCTGAAAGATTATTAATTTGGCTCCGCCATTGGCAGGTGGATGTAAAACATAAATGTAAGCTAGCTTCTGCCCCAGTCAAGGGGAACAAGCTATTTGGCAAGACCATAGAATTTATACTGGTGGAAACCAGGGACAAGAGAAAAAATTTGCCTAAAATATATGGGCACGCCCAGCGGTGCTTCTCACCCGCAGGCAGTTCTTTCCAGCCTCAGATGGCAGTTTTGGTCACCAGCAGAACCAGAGGCTCCACACATATGGCCAGACCCATCAATTGGACATTTAAATTGACAGATTTAAAGACAAGACAGGACAACAGTTTCCTGGGAGAGGTTCATTCTAGGGCTCAACCAATAGGCCTTTCCGATGCAACAAGTGACAGCAAGAGCAATCCACCTATCAGTGGAAGACTGGGCCTATTTGCCGACCAATGGGTGACAATAACAGAGGATGCCTGGGTCCTGAACACAGTAAAGTGAGGTCTAGCACTAGAATGCCTATCCACACCCCTTGTTCTGTCCCCGTACCATGTACACACCCAACCAGCCAGCCGAGGGTTAAATAAACTCTTCAAACACACAACGTCAGTGATAAGGAAATTGGCAGCAACTCTGTGGCTGCCTGCCAAGAGCTTTTACTCTGATAACACAGACAGAAATAAACACAGTTTGAATAGTCCAGTTTGTAATTAAATCCACGGCAAATAGGTGTTGTGTCTGAAGGTGCAAGTGCCTCGCCAGAGATTAGCTTTGTCCATCACAGAATCCGAATGGCCACCACACTCCCTTTTATAGCCTGTGGGGTGTGGTCCAGTGACTCAGCTTAATCTCTGGCATGCCTCCTTTTCTGCTGCTCATGCTTGTCTCTCCGACGCTGGCGTGGGTCCAACCACAATGTTTCTTCATCACTATCCGACGGCTTGGAAACACCTGGCTCCCGGCCAATCTCTTCTGCTTTGGGAGACACCTGAGGCATTGCCAGAGAGGAGGGTCCTGGAGAGAGAGGCCTGGCTGTCTCCTCTCCTTCATGTTCGGAGCCTTCTTCCTCTGATAAGATAGGCTCGGAGGATGGAGCCACAACACCCCTTAACTCCTTCAGAAGGTGCCCAATATCAAGGGACAGGACAAAAAGGAGCATCATGGAGACAGCAGTTCAACATCTGCTGGACATCCAGGCCATAGAAACTGTTTCATAGGACAAACAGGGACAAGGGTTCTACTCAAACCTGTTCATGGTGCCAAAGGCTTTGGGGTGGGTGGGGTGGAGAGCAATTTTAAACTCAAACTATTAAACTGTTACATAATATACAGAAGATTCAAAATGCAGTCCCTCCAGTCACTACCGGGGAAATTCAAGAGGGCGAAATTCCTACGATTCTGCTATGCCGGCCGGCATTACCAGTACAGAGCCCTTCCATTTGGGCTATCCTCAGTGCTCAGAACATTCACCAAAGTGCTGGCAGTAGTGGCAGCACATGTCAGAACCATTCCGGTTTGCGTCCAATGCTATCTGGACGACATATTGATACAGTCCTTGACAAAGGCCAGGTCAAAGGAGGACTTGGAAATAGCAAAACAAGCACTGCAGAAGCATGGATTTTCTGTCAACTTCAACAAGAGCCAATTGTCTCCAACCAAGTGACTACTACATTTGGGAGCAGTCATAAATACCACCTCATGCGAGGTGTATTTGTCACAGGAATGCCAAACCAGCATAAAGGCACTGTCAGATCCTAACAGGCCAAACAATGTCTTTGGATCTGCTAATGCAGCTCCTAGGCAAAATGGTGTCCTGCATAGCAATCATGCCCTGGGCATGCTTGCACGCAAGGACATTGCAGTGGTTCCTCCTACCACATCAGAGATCAGGCAGGAGCAACGCCAGAATCAGGGTGTGGGTTCTATCAAGGGTGAGGCAATCACTTTGTGGCAAACATCACAGGCCATAACCAGAGGATGTGGCCGTGGTGGGATTCTACCGGTTTGCACCAGTTTGATAGAACCGGTTGTTAAGTAGTTAAGCAATTCGGAGAACTGGTTGTTAAAAAAAAAAATCTCTTTTTAATTCTGTAAGGAATTTTTGTTTCCTAGCCTAATCTTTATTGCCCTGCTTACAGAAACTGCCTCTCCGTTAACCCTTATTACATTCTTGGCAGTACGCCTAGATTTACTGTCGCTTCCAGTTCCGGAGCTTCTTGGAGGCTTTTTTCCCCCCTTGATTTTCTTAAAGGGGAAGGGTTGTTTTAAGCTTTTTACACTGCTTTTGGTAGGAAATACTCCCCTGTTGGAGTTATTCCAGCCAGGATGCAATGATCAGCACTTTGAAGAAATAATTGAATAACGAATCAGAAGCTTTTAATGACAAGGAACCAAGATGAGTGACATTCAGCAAGGCTTCTTGGCTAGCTAGAAAGATTGACATTCAAACGTGAGTTTACATATCCTTTCTGACTTTTAGTCTAAAACTGGTTTTTGGTGAAGTTTAATTCTGTGCTTGGTGATGTTTAATCCTGTGTTTAGTGATGAGATAATTTTCCCTATTCAGCTTTGTTTGGAAGGAAAAATGTTAATCTCTATTCCTGAAAAGAAGCAGCTTCGGAAATCTGACTAGTTCCTGTGTCTATTTGTTCTGGTAATTGGTTTAAAAAGCAACAAATACTCTGTTTGCTCCTTTGCTTCATTCTGGAGAGCTTAAATGACCTCTCTGCTAAAGGGTTTCACTTTAAGAGCAAGAATTGGCTGCTGATAGTTATCATTGCATTTTAACTATTTTAATTCCTCAAAGTGCTCTGGCACCCTGCCTGATTTGTAACTCCAGTTTGCAGGTATTTCTAATCTAATGATTGGTATTTAGGGCAGCTTTTTGCAAGCAAAGCAGCTTTTTGTATTTTTGTACAGGTAATCCTTGACTTACAACAGTTACAATGGCACTGAAAAAAGTGACTTATTACCGTTTTTCACACTTATGACCATTGCAGCAAACTGTCATTAGGCAAAGAAGCGATGCCACATGACCATCTGGCCACACTCACCCGGTCACATGAAGCACTGCAGTTGTGAAATGAGTGACATGGTTGTTAAGAATGCTGCAATGGGCATAAATGATGACCAGTCATAAGTGCAAAGACCGGTCAAAAGTGTGAGAACCTGTCAGAAATCACTTTTTTCAGCCCTCTGAGTAGTCCCTATGTGCATACGGACTACTCAGAGGACCGGTTATTTTTGACCGGTCCTCACACTTTTGACCAGTCCTCGCACTTACGACTAATGTGAATGATGCAGGATCAGCTATATGAACACTGAAGGGCCCTCCTTATTCACATTATTGTAAGAAAGAAATGTGCTGGTTTGGAAGAACAATACTTGTTTGGAAGATTACACTAAGTCAGCTAAATTACATCCTGGGTAATAAATATATATATATCTTCTGAAGAACCTAGTTGTCAAGAATGTAAGGACATCCATATGGAACAAGAAGTTACTTATTATCAAAGGAAGCCATAAATCTACGTATCAGCGGATACAGAACTAAGGAGGATGTTTAGCTAAAATTATCTCATGTACTATAAATTAGGGCAGGAATTTAGTAATTAGGAAATGTCAATTATCATGTAACAGATGTATGTTAACCATATATGGAAAACTGCTGTGCTAGCAAAATCCTTTGTCTTGGAAAAGTAAAAAACAGGGGTATTAGATCTCTTTCCTTTGTTCAGATAGCAAGAACCAATCTGCCTCTGAACCTTGCGCAATAAAAACTGTCTCTGGCTGACCCAGGAATGTTGTTTGGTCTCTTCATTCTACAACACGACTGTCCTCACATTTTATGTTTTGCGCCCTATTTTGTCACTTTGACAATCAAAGTCTTTTTTCTGAGTCAGTTGAGCAGGAGGAAGCTGCTGTTCATGTTTGTGTGGGGGGGATCCCCCCGCTGCTGCCTTTCCTTCCTGCTTCTTAGAAGCCATCCTGCCACGTAGGTTAGATTTTCTGAAAAAGGAGATCCTTTTTCCTTTTCCACCACCACAAAGTCCTCTGAAAAAATCCCCCAGGTTTAATCAAATTGGGGATAGGAACTAGACTGAAGCAAGCTCAGATTTAAAAAAAGAATTTTTTCCTCTTCTCCTGTTCCTCCTTGTTACAGGCAGCGCAACTTTGTAACAGATTAAAGTAACTTCACAAATCCACTCTCACTCTCAGCTTGTTAACTCTGCAGCTGAGCGCCATTTTTTTTTCAAACCACTTTCACTCGCTCGTACTTTTTCTTAAATCAAAAAGTCACCAAAGCAATAATACTTGCGATTTCCAGATTTGAGGGTTCAAGTTGATATTTCCACTATTTGTTAAGGTTGGTTTCATTCAATTTAAATGTTTGCTGCAGCCGGCTTGCTCTGCGGAAGGCAGAGTCGTCCCACGCCGTCCAGAGTCTCAGCAAATTGAAAGGGAGCCGCGCCTGTTTCCTCCCCAGTAGCGATTTTCTGGGGGCTCACAGGGACTCAACCTGTACCTTGCCTACTCAGCTCCTGCAATCCTACAGATTTCGGAGTTTTCAAGCTGCTTCTCAATATCGAAGCGGCTCTTACAAGCGGCGGGGCTGGCGGTCCTTAAAAAGGGACTGTCTTCACCGGAGGCGAGCAAACCGGAAGTCATATTAGAACTCAAGATCAAAAATACTTGATAAATTCAAAATTAGGAACACATTTTATAGCTTCAACTTTGCAAAAAAAGAATGGTGTGGTCATTTATGTAAATAAAAGACTGACAGCTAAAATTATAAAAGCAGATGATGATGGCAGGTTTATAGCAATTGAACTGCATACAGTAAATTCTTTTGATTGGAATTTACGCTCCTAACCAACAACAGGATCATTTTTATAAAACTTTACACACTAAAATACTGCAATGGGATTATAGATCTATTCTAATCATGGGAGATTGGAATGGAGTAATTGATTCCAAATTAGATAAAAAGAGCCTGGCGAAATCAAGGATTAGATTACCACAGACTTTTTTCGATGTGAAAGAAGATTTGGAACTAAAAGATATCTGGAGAATACATAACCCAAAAGAATTGGCCTATACTTTTTTTTCTGATAGACATAGATCCTTCTCTAGGATTGATTTTATTTTGTTATCAGATGATCTACTTGTTAAGACAAAAAGAACAAAGATTTTTTCAAGAACTTTGACCGACCATAGCCCAGTATGGATAGAAATTGAGATGGGTAAGACTGAGAGACGATCATGGAGACTAAATGAAAACTTGTTCAGATATGAAAAAAATATAACAGAACTTAAAAAGCAGCTGAAAGAATTTTTTGAAATAAACTTGAATAAGGGTACCCCAATTGAAATTGTGTGGGATGCGAGTAAAGCGTATATGAGAGGGGCACTCATTCATATGAATTCTAAACATAGACTGAATCGACAAAAGAAAAGATTTGAACTGGAAGCAGAAATAAAGAATAAAGAACAGCTACTTATTAAAAATCCAACAGATGAAAGAATACATGGTACTATAAAACTTTTAAAAGATCAATTTCAAATGCTTATGGCGGAACAAGTTGCAACAAATTTACAATATGCGAAGCACAATACATTTTGTAACGCCAACAAACCGGGCAGATGGTTGGCCTATACATTAAGGAAGAAGCAGAGCATACGGACTATTGATAGTATTGATATTGAAGGGAAAGAAATTTTTCAACAAAAATTAATTAAAGAAGCCTTTGTAGACTATTATACCAAATTATATGCCAAAGATGATATGCAGAATGGACTTATAGATAAATATTTAGATAATAAAAGAGTCACAAAAATTACTAATCAACAAAAGGAAAGACTGAACTATCCTATAACAGAGGAGGAGATAGTAGCAGCAATCAAACAATTAAAAACAGCTAAAGCTCCTGGAATGGATGGTTTGACTGCAGTGTATTATAAAACTTTGCAAGCAGAAATGGTGGAACAACTCAGAGACTTATTTTGCAACATACAACAAGGGGGTAAAATACCCCCATCATGGAAAAGAGCTTATATTTCTTTGATACCAAAAGAGCAAGCAGGTCCTAAAAAACCGGAGAACTATAGACCAATATCTCTTTTGAATAATGACTACAAAATATACGCAAAAGTACTAGCCAACAGGTTGATGCCAGTAATCCAAGGGGTGATTCATGATGATCAAGCGGGATTTATTGAGGGCAGATACATGAAGGACAATGTAAGGCAAGTAATAGATTTATTGGAATATCTTGAGAGGAATAAACAGATACCTGCAGTGCTGGTCTTTTTGGATGCGGAAAAGGCCTTTGATAGAGTGGACTGGAATTTTCTATTAAAGACTTTAAAAAAGATGGACGTTGGGACCAATTTATACAGGCGGTTTCAGCAATTTACCAAGAGCAAAAGGCACAAATTATTATTAATGGAAATTTGACAACAGATTTTAATATTGAAAAAGAAACAAGACAAGGTTGTCCGTTATCCCCATTGTTATTTATTTTAACCCTAGAAGTCTTGTTGAATACAATACGGGACTCTAATATCTTGAAAGGTATAGTGATAAGGCAAGAGGACTACAGAATAAAGGCATTTGCAGATGATCTGGTTGTTACCCTAACACAGCCGATGGAATCAATAATCCAGATGAAAGACATTATACAAGACTATGGTATAGTTTCAGGTTTTAGATTGAACCAGAAAAAAACTAAGGTGATAGTTAAAAATATGACACAAGATCGTAAACACAAACTTGAAAGGAGGGCAGGTTTTGAGATCGTACCAAAGGTTAAATATCTAGGAGTTCAGGTTGCAGAATCAAATATGAAACTGTTTCAAAATAATTATGAGGTGTTGTGGCGAGATGTGCAGAAAGATATGGAGACTTGGAAAAAACTGCAGCTGTCTTTACTTGGAAGAATAGCAGCAGTTAAGATGAATATTTTGCCAAGATTTCTTTTTTTGTTTCAAATGATTCCGGTGCTTAAAAGCGATAAACAATTGAAAGAATGGCAAAGTGGAGTGAATAAGTTTGTCTGGAACGAGAAAAAACTGAGAGTGAAATTGAAAATTATGCAAGATGTTCCAGAACGGGGAGGTCTTAAACTTCCAAACCTACAGTTATATTATGAAGCAGCAGCTTATCTCAAGCAAGTGATTGGTTTGGAAGGAAAAAGACTGGAATATTGAATATAGAAAGTTTTGATCTTGAATTTGGATGGCATGCTTACTTATTTTATGAAAATAGAGTGGATAAAGTATTTAAAAGCCACACACTTAGAGACTCCTTGATGAGAGTTTGGAAGAAGCACCGACTCAAATGGGATTATAAAATACCGCTATGGCTGGATCTTGATCATATTATTTGGAATACAAATATAATGTCACTTGGGGGTTTTTTATAGAAAGAGGTTCTTTTTACAGATGCGGGCAGATGGCAGTTGAAGACATTAGAGACACTGTTGGACGAAGGGATTAACTTAACTTGGTTACAGTATAATCAACTTCAACTGAGATGGAAAGAGGACCAAAAAACTGGTATTATGTTGCATGAGGAAGAATTGGTTAGACATATAAAAGAGAAAGGTCCAATGCATATTAAAAGGCTTTGCAATGTCTTGTTAGAAAGGGATTCAGAAACTGAATTGGTTAAAGATTGTATGATTAAGTGGGCACAAAATTTTGAAGAACCAGTGACGTTGGAAACATGGGAAAAAATTTGGGTTCAGAACGTTAAATTTACACAGTCACAGAATTTGAGGGAAAATTTCTATAAAATGTTTTATAGATGGCATTTAGATCCTAAGAAATTGTCATGCATGTACCCTAATGTTCAGCCAAAATGTTGGAGATGTGATTGTTTAGATGCTACATATTACCATGTCTGGTGGACTTTTAAGAAAGTTAAGGTTTTTTGGATAAAAATTTGGTGGGTTATGCAGAATGTTTTGAAGAAAAAAATTCAATTTTCTCCACAATTGTTTTTACTGGATATAATTAAGGGTTTTACATTGGGAGAAACAAAGTTGATATTGTATATGATAACACCAGCGAGATTATTGATAGGTAAATACTGGAAAAATGAAGCTTTGCCCACTATTGAGGAATGGACTTTGAAGATGGCCAGTTTTGCAGAGATGGCGAAGATTTCAGCATACCTAAAAGATTGTTCACAAGAGACTTATGAATGGGAATGGAAAAAGTGGATAGATTATGTGCAGAACAAATATCAAACCAGGAAGTATCAAATAGCTTTTAATTGAAAATGTTATATTAAGATAGAAATATTTTAACTTAGTGAAGATGAAAAATTATATGGGGGATGGAGGGGTTCAAGTTTTATATAAAGGGGGGTTTTTGATGTGAGTATACTCTGTGGAAGTCCGGGGGGAGGGGAGGGTTGGGGAGGGTTAGGGAGGATGAGGTTGGGGAGTTTGGGGTGGGTTGGGGGGGGAAATGGGGTGAAAATGTAATTGTAAAACTTTTGCAATAAAAAAAATTGGAATAATTGATTTAGTTGCTGGAAAAGTATAAAGTGAAAGTTTTATTGGGGGGGGGGAAATTGGCTGGCTTTTTTGAAAGTGATGAAGGCTTACCATTATATACATCAGTAAATACACAAATACTGACTGTGGATCTCTTTAAAGAAATTTCAGAATCATTTACCTCCGCGTTAGTGGAAAGAATCGAAGGGTTTTTCAAGAAGGATTTTACTCAAATTCGCAACAAAGATACAAGTGAAGATACTGTATTGGTATTTCAGATGCCAAATAATAGTGAGCTGCTGAATGAAGAGGTGGGAGAAACAATCCAGTTTAATGTGCCTTTGGAAAACGGAATGGATGTTTTTCAAATTAAGAAGGAAAGGCTGAGAGGTTTGAAGGAGAGTAACCAGGAAATACTGAGAGAGATTTCTCCAGAGCCTTTGATACAGTAAACTGGAAAATTGTCAGGAGGCGTTGGGATTTTTAATATAAGAAGGAGGATTCAAAGTGGAGCTTTACAACTTTTTTACAAAAATGGACTCTCAATCGCAGTTAAAGAGGTGTGTTTACTAAAAGGAGCTACTTTGCGAAGATAACAAGATAAGTAAGGTACAGCAACTTCAGTTGAAAACTCAAGAACTTATAAAAATAAAAGAAGGCGGAGGAATAAGACTGAAGAAGAAGATTCGCAAAAAAGTCAGGAAAAAATGGAGATGGAAAAACTATAACCCTCCTTGTTGGGGAGGATAGTAATAGTGAAAATGAATGACTATACCTGTATTTAGGGATACGATTTGTTTTGAAAAGTTATATTATAGTGAAAATGAATGATTTACTTATATTTAGGGACATGATTTGTTTTGAAAAGTTATATTAAGTAATGTTATGTTTGAACTGTTATGGGCCACTGACCAAACTTTCACTTTTGTCTTGAAGTATATTTCAAGGAATGCTTTGCTGAAGAATTTATATAAGCTGATGGGTTAAAAGAAAAATATTGTGGATGTAAAAGTTATGGACAGTGTAGATCATTTAATATAAGTTTATGGGTTAGAAGAAGGATATTATTTAAGCTTTTATAAATTACATTAATGATATATTAAAGAATGTTTTGTTGAAGAATAAATATAAACTTGTGGGTTATAAGGAAAATATAAGTGGTGCAAGGGTTGAGGGAAGGTTTTTACAATATTTTTTATAGATATTAAATAGTGAAGATGGTATTTGATTATACGTAGTGGATTTGTAGAGAAAAAGATGAATAAGTTTATGCAAAGCTATTAAGTAAGAAATGTTTCCAGGAAGAATCAATATAAGTTTATGGGGTAAAAAGTAAAAATAAGGTTTTTACAATACATTTTATTTGAGATTGGTTAAAATATTTTGTTAATGTGTTAATATATGTAAGGGTTGGAGATGTGGTGGTTAATTTTTAACTGGGCTCTGATTGTGTAACACTGGAAGAAAGAAGACTTGCTTATTATTGAAGAACGGACAAGAACGAAGGTGGATTGATTACTTTCAAGCAATAATTGATTTAAATAGTTATATTTAGATATGAATAAGGGGAGTTAAAGTGCAAGAGGAAGATAAATCTATAGATAGTTAGTGTATGGTTTTTTTATGTTTGTTAAATGCTATACCCTGTATTTGCTCTGGGAAGTCTGGGGGGGGGAGGGTTGGGGCAGGAGGGGGAGGAGGGAGGGGAAAATATGTGTAAAATTTTTTAAAACTTTTCAATAAAGAAAGAAAGAAAGAAACATCAATGCCGGGGGAGGAGCTGACGTCGTGACTGAATGGTTGGAGGATTCCTGGGCTCCAGGATCGCCGCCAAAACCCTCGCTGCTGGACGGTCCTTTTTGGACCTCACAGTCTTGTTTTGACTGTGATAGTGGAGGGCACATCCTAATGATCCCAGGGACACTGCAAAGTCCCTGGTTGATCCGGAAGAAGCCTTTTTTCTAGCAACGGGGTGGCAGCCATAGTAGCTGCTGAAGTTGTGACAGCTCCAGAAGAAGAATAGAAGGACAGTGAGTCGATGTGGTCTTATTTCCTTCTTTTCCTTTTTGTATTTATTGTATCTCTCCTGCATCCTTTCTCTAGTTTTTAAGATTGTTCCCCTCTTAATTTTCCCCCTCAATCTTTCCCCATTTCCTTCTTTTCTCTTCTTTTTTGAGAAATATTTCCCCCTCTCCATTTTTATTTTGTCACTATCAGTCCCAGTGTAATCATCTATTTTTTTAATCTTCAATTATTTTCTTTCCAACATTGTGTTCTTGCTTCACACTTGTTTTTTCTTTTTCCTTTTTTTTTGTATTCTAACCAGTCCTCTGCTTCTTTATTTCCCTTAAATGCTTCTTGCACCTTTTGAAACATCTCCCTTAGTTCCTCATACTCATACTCCCAATTTTCCATGTTGTCACTTCAAGGAGAAAAGATTTTTTAGTTTATTGTTATTTTAACTTATATATAATTCAAATTCAAGTTCATATGTCTCTTTTTCCTTTTTTTATTTCCAAGTAGTGTCCAATTCAGATATTCATTTAGATCATTCCAATTTCAAACTTTATCCTTTCCAATTCTTTTTGAAGTCTTGCTTCAGCTGTTTAAACAAATACTCCAGAGGTGGGTTTCAGCAGGTTCTGACCAGTACTGGAGAACCGGTAGCGGAAATTTTGAGTAGTTCGGAGAACCGGTAGTAAAAATTCTGACTGGCCCCGCCATCTATTCTCTGCCTCCCAAGTCCCAGCTGATTGGGAGGAAATGGGAATTTTGCAATAACCTTCCCCTGGATTGGGGAGGGAATGGAGTTTTTACAGTTTTCTTCCCCTGGAGTGGGGTGGGAATGGAGATTTTACAGTACCCTTCCCCTGCCACACCCACCAAGCCATGCCCATCCAGCCATGCCATACCCACCAAGCCACACCCACAGAACTGGTAATTAAAAAATTGGAAACCCACCACTGAAATACTCCTTTAAAAACTTCTCACAATAATTCCCTTTGTTCTTTCAGTCTTTAAAACACTTATTGCAGTATTTCTTTTCCACCAGCAGATGTCTCTCTCCAATCCACAAATCCCCAGGCAACAAAATATCAATTATAAATCCACAAAGACAATACTTTCTCTTTTTCTTTTAATTCCTTTTATTGTTAAAGAATGCTTTCTCTTAATTTTCTTTTTCTTATATTGTTTCCAATTTTAAGTCCAGGTAGAAAGTTTTCCTTTCAGGGCTTTAGTTTTAAAGTTCCACTTCGTTGTTTTTTTCCCCTTCACTTTGAATTCCCAAGTGCCAATTATTTATTTATTTATTTGTTTGTTTGTTTGTTTATTTATTTATTTATCAATCAAATTTCTATACCGCCCTGCTCCCAAAGGACTCAGGGCGGTGAATAGCCAAGATAAAATACAGATAATACAAATATTAAAAAATCCCTTAAAATTATTAAATATTTTGGCCGAAACACAGATTAAATCACCCAATTTATAAAATCACACGAATTAAAAATTTAAAAGAGGAGAGTTAGGCCAGGGAAGCCTGCTGAAATAAAAAAAATTTGAGAGCACGACGAAACGTGCGCAGGTCCGGGATCCTCCGTATCTCTGGGGGGAGCTCGTTCCAGATGGTAGGTGCCCCCACAGAAAAGGCTCTCCCCCTGGGGGCCGCCAGTCGACACTGTTTGGCCAACAGCATCCTGAGAAGCCCCTCTCTATGGGAGCATACTGGTTGGTGAGAGGCTATTGGTAGAAGAAGGCGGTCTCATAAATACCCCGGTCCGATGCCATGGAGCGCTCTAAAGGTGGTAACCAAAACCTTGAAGCGCACCCAGAAGACCACCAGGAGCCAGTGCAGCTCGCACAGGAGGGGGGTCACATGGGAGCGCCATGTCACTCCCATAACCACCTGCACGGCTGCATTCTGGACCAGCTGGAGGCTCCGGGTGCTCCTCAGGGGAGCCCCATGTAGAGACCATTGCAGTAGTCCAGGCGGAAAGTAATGAGAGCATGAGTGACCGTATTTAACGAGTCCTGATCCAGAAAGGGACGCAACTGGTGAATCAGGCGGACCTGATAAAAAGTCCCCCTGGCCACGGCCGTCATGTGCTCTTCCAAAGACAGCTGTGAATCCAGGAGGACACCCAAGTTGTGAACCCTCTCCGTGGGGGCCAATGACTCGCCCCCCAATAATCAGTGATGGCACCAACTTACTACATCAGGATGTCGGAAACCGCAGCCACTCGGTCTTGGATGGGTTGAGCCCGAGTCTGTTTCTCCCCATCCAGATCCGCAGGGCCTCCAGACACCGGGACATCACTTCAAGGGCATCATTGGGGTGGTCCGGGGTGGAGATGTACAGCTGAGTGTCATCAGCGTACTCCACCCCGAAACCACAGATGATCTCACCCAGTGGCTTCACATAAATGTTGAACAGAAGGGGCGAGAGGACCGACCCTTGTGGCACCCTACATACAAGGGGCCTCGGGGTCGACCTCTGCCCCCCTGTCCACACAGACTGCGACCGGTCAGAGAGAAAGGAGGAGAACCACCGTAGGACGGTGCCCCCCACCCCTAACTCCTCTAACTGGTGCAGCATGATACCATGGTCGATGGTATCAAAAGCCGCTGAGAGGTCTAATACGACTAGGACCGAGGAACAACCCCTGTCCCGAGCCCTCCAGAGATCATCAACCAACGCGACCAATGCCGTTTCCGTGCTGTACCCAGGCCTGAAGCCCGACTGGAATGGATCCATATACGACGATTCATCCCGGTACTAGGGGAGCTGTCGCGCTACCACACTTTCAACAACCTTCGCAACGAAGTGAAGGTTGGAGACTGGACGATAATTTGCCAACACTGCTGGGTCCAGGGAAGGTTTCTTGAGGAGAGGCCTCACCACCGCCTCTTTCAAGGTGGCAGGGAAGACACCTTCACTCAAAGAAGCATTTATAATCCCCTGGAGCCAGCCTCGTGTAACCTCCCGAGAGGCCAACCAGGAGGGACACAGGTCCAGTAAACATGTGGCTGCACTCAGTCTGCCCAGTATCCTGTCCATGTCTTCAGGCATCACAGAATCAAACTCTTCCCAGATAATACTCACAAGACCTGCCTCTGTCCTCCCCCCTGAATCTACCCAGTCAGAGTCCAGATGTTCCCGAATCTGAGCGATTTTGTCATACAGATACTGTGCAAAATCCTCGACTCTACCCTCCAAGGGGTCCTCCCGCGCTTCCTGGTGGAGCTGCCTAAACAGGGCCACCAGGCGATTATCTGATGATGCAATAAGAGCGGCAAAATAGTTATACTTCGCCGCTTTTATCGCCACCAGGTAGGTCTTAATATGAGACCTTACCAGTGTTCGGTCAGATTCAGAATGGCTGGCCCTCCAATCACTCTCCAGGTGTCTTTTCCGGCGCTTCATCTCCCTCAGATCCTCGCTGAACCAAGGAGCCAGGCGAGATTGACGCCGGGTCAGAGGCCGCAAAGGCACGACCTGATCCAAAGCTCCAGCAGCTGTCCTATCCCAGGCAGCCACCAGCTCCTCAGTCGAGCCATGTGCCAGAGCCTCAGGAAATGACCCAAGGTCTGTCTGGAACCTATCTGGATCCATCAGGCGCCTGGGGCGGTACCACCTCAATGGTTCCGTCTCCCTGCGGCGGGGTGCGGCGATTCGAAGGTCAAAGCGAAGGAGGGAGTGATCTGACCATGACAAGGGCTAGATCACTATATCCCCTATCTCAAGATCACTCAACCACTGACCAGAGACAAAAACCAGGTCTAGCATGTTTCCCCCCGTGTGAGTAGGGCCATGAACTAACTGGGTCAGGTCTATGGCCGTCATGGAAGCCATGAACTCCCGAGCCACCTCAGACGCCTCACCGACGGATGGCAGGTTAAAATCCCCCATGACCATAAGCCTGGGGGTGTCAACCGCCACCGCGGCTGTAACGTTGAGCAGCTTGGGCAGGGCTGCCGTCACGTGGCAGGGAGCCAGGTACGTAACCAGCATGCCCATCTGCACCCCATGACCCCACTTCACAAGGAGGGACTCACATCCAGCCGTCTGAGGAACAGTGGCCTCCCTCGGACCAAGACCTTCTCTAATAACAACCGCCACCCCCCACCTCCCCTATTGTTGCATTCGTTTCCCGAAGGCTGAAGATATATGAGATGTATGAAAGGAAAACATCCACGGATAGCAGAGTTGAGAGCCAACAGCCAACAGCTACTTTATTGAGCATCAGACATAGTTTATATAGTTTCTAAGTTTCTCAGTTCTCACCTACTATGTGTGTTACTTTATTATTGGTTAACAAATCTCCAAGGCACAATAATTGGTTAGTAATTACATCATTGGTTTTCATGAGAAAATGCATGTATTCACACACAATGATAGTTACACAAGATACACTGAAAGCGGCAAATGTTACAGGTTATACATTGTTTCACCCTGTGTCCTTGTACATGCTAGAAACACTGCTCAAAGATGAGAATTGCTGATGTTTGCAATTTCGTGTAACCGCAGTTCCAAAAACCATACAGATGAACATTGTAATAACCCTACACCTATGTCCTCGGCTGATGGAATGCGCAGAAACCGGGTGGGACCCCTCCCTCCTGGCCCAACGAGGTCTCCGTAATACCCACCAGGTCCGCTCCCCCCTCATGAACAAGATCACAAATGAGGGGGGCTTTATTTATCATGGACCAGGCGTTGCACAGCATCAGCCGAAGGCCCAGGGCCTGAGGGTCTGTGCAACCTGGGGAACGAGAGGAGCATTGGAGGCCGGAGTGCGCCACCGCTTGGAGCCAGCGGGCACGCGCTCCCACAACCTGATGTGGCCTCCTGCTCCCGCCATATCTGCCCCTCCCACCCACAGTACTGATGTAATGTCCATCCACAACACAAGCTCTAACCGCCTCCTTGATTAGCCGCTTATTTCAGGTTGGGACCCTTTTAAGCTTTAGAAAGTTTTTCTTCTTACTTGTGAGTTGGCCAATAACTCACCTGATAACAATACTCTATTCAATCACCGTTCCTGCACAAATCTTAGTTCAGTTGCCCCAGCTTGTAACGGTCATTTCAATGGCTGCCGCCCCCACCGCCGGATCAAAAAGCTGCCTCCGACCCTTCAAGTAACATGCCTGTTCCTCTTGGTCTTCAGAGGTGCCTCTCTTTCTTCCCTGTCCCTCCAAGACAGTTTTGGTCTGAAGACCCCCCGACAGCAGTTTGTCTGGCTGGGTGTTTTCGAAGCTCATTGGAGCTCCGCTATTTCCCAGCCAGCATCGCCGCGACGCTTCCGGTTCCTCCCTGTCCTGTGAATTGTTGATGTGATGGGTGGTGTTGCCAACTGGAGGAGCTAATAACGTGCTTAGATATTTTGCAATGTTGTACGTAACATATTTGGACAGAGAGGATTGCTGGTTTTAGGGGTTAAAGAGGCTATCTATGTCAAAATTGAACTGCTAAGGTGACCCTGATGATGCAGATAAACTTCCACTAACAACCCACTAAAAAAATACAAACGACCAGCTGTCTGCAAGGAGTATAAATCCTTCCATTCCCCACCATCCAGTCAGAGCTGAAGAACCTTCTTGGATGAGAAGCGAAACGTCGTCAAAGAAAAACCAGAAAGTCCAGTTGCCTCTTGAAAAAGGCACCTTTGGGACTTGAATATTTATATTCATTAAAATTACAGTTACGTATTTCTCCTGTATATCCAATTATGATTGATTATTAAAAGAGAAATCGAATCTGAAATGCTTTACTTTGATGATTAGTATTTTAAGTTCAATTAAGACTAGTCGTGATTTGGGTATTCTTTTTGCTTTGCTTTGTTTTTTTTTAAAATGGGGAGGGGAATAAATCAGCTGAAAACAAGTTTCAAGCATATACTAATGTACCTAAATCAGTAGGAACAAATGTTGGCTTCTTTTAATTTTGTGGGTTTTTTTTAATTTTTTTGATATAAATAATGTATTTGACTAAAAGAAAAAAAA
This sequence comes from Arizona elegans, assembly GCA_022577455.1. Taxonomy (NCBI): domain Eukaryota; kingdom Metazoa; phylum Chordata; class Lepidosauria; order Squamata; family Colubridae; genus Arizona; species Arizona elegans. The sequence goes on along the minus strand of JAKOOJ010000006.1, from coordinate 48,082,229 downwards.
TTATATTCAACTAGATTTCTGAAAGTAATACCCCCAGCAGGACCAAAATAAAATATGTGATTATCTATGTAGATAGATAATGTAGTTGTCTGTAAAAACCTATAAGGAATTGCAAATATTTTCCCCATTTTTGATGTGACATTTTGAAAATAAAATAGTGTCTTTTTCCTTTTCATTTTACAAACCTTTAATCATTTAGTGCAGGAGTCTCAAACTCAAGGCCCGCTGGCCGGATTCGGCCCACAGGGTGTTTACATCTGGCCCACAGTGCTGGCTTGGAAATATGCTGCCTCTGCCAGCCAAAACAGGGCACAGGGGGGCCATGGGCGTTTTTGGTTGGCAGAGAGCTGCAGGAGGCCGTGGAAGCTGAAAATGGGCCATGGGAGGGCTGTGTGAGGCCCCTTTGTGCTCCGTTTTGGCTAGCAGAGTGCTGCAGGAGGCAGTGGAGGCCGAAAATAGGTGGTGGGGGCCTGTGCATGCTCCCCTGCCCCCCACTTTGGCCAGCAGAGGCACCGCGGGCCAGTCCTTTGATATTTCCAGGCTGGCCCCGTGGACAGGAGGCAGAGTGGTGCAGGAGGCAGAGGAACCCCACAGCCCATTTTGGCCTTTTTCATCTTCTCTTTAGCAGCATCTGCCAACTAGAACTAGGTACCCTGCAAGATCTGAATGGCTGTTGTTCAGAAGAGCCAAAAACATCTGGCTCTTCACCCAGGTCTTTGATGTGAGAGAGTGAGCCCCCACGTATCACTGAATTTGTCATCTTTTATCTTTTACCTGTGATTGATTTAATTGTAATTTTTTAAATTGTTGTGAGCCACCCCAGGGTCATTGAGAATTGGGTGGTATATCAATTTTGTAAATTATTACTAATATTAAGTCCTCCTCTAGGGCTGTGTCAGAAGTAGTAACAACGATTGATAGACTGTTGGACAGTAAATCTCTCTTTGTCTGGAACTGCTGTTTTGAATGCAAAGGGGAAAAATGCATCTTGAGCATTTTTGCCACAGTAAATTCATGGTATGTCAAACGCCCACCATGGCCATGCCCCACCCCACCCCCTTGGCCCTCCGTGGTCAAACACAACCCTGATAGGGCCCTCAATGAAATCGAGTTTGACACCCCTGATTTAGTGGATATGTGAATTTGGATGCAGTTCTTATCAATATGTTACATCCAAATTCAGTTCGTTTTCTTTTTCTTTTCATCTCTAATTTCAGCTGCTAACATTTCAATTAGATTGATATAATTTCTTCAGTTATTTTATACACTGTACAATATTTCAAATAAAATATTAATCTTGTTTGGCTACCTACAAGATTATTATTATGGATAAGTATTTTTTTGTATTTAAATGTTGAAAGAATAAGAATTATGAATGAGAAAATATGTAGGAATTATGAGCGAATAGGGTTTTTTCTTATTTTCTTAACTGTTGTTTCTTATTTATTTAGTAAATTGATAAGCCACCCATTTCATATTTATGACTCTAAGTATCTCACAGTTGAAACAGAATAAAAACAGTAAAAAAACAACAACAACCAGACTTAAAAGCAATAAAAAGGACATTAAAATAGCAGTCAAGAAAACTCACAAATGCTTAAATGAGCCAGGAATTTATGTATTTTGTTTTACTTTGGATATAGCATTCATTAATTAAATTTTAGCTGGACCTTGGCATGATCCTTAACAGCTATTCAGTTTTTAGTTTACTGTCAATTTAAATGAAAAATGAATTACTGAGGAGCCTCTTTCTATGAAGTCTTATAAACAGTATAATTTTTGTATGTTTAATGTGCACGTGCAGATGTTGCAACAACTTATCCTGACAAGAAATCCATCTTGATGTATGTGACATCACTTTTCCAAGTCCTGCCCCAGAAGGTTACTCTAGAAGCCATCCATGAAGTTGAAACATTGCCACAGGAAGTAAAGCACATTAGAGAACAACAAATCCAATTACATCCACAACGGTTTTCTCAACAGGTGAGTCATATGTTTTTTCATCCTGTTATTTGAGACTAGTGAACAGTAAATTCCTGCAGTTATTTGTGTACTTGTTTTGTGTTTCTTTAAAAGGTAAAGAAACTCCAATTATGAAACCATAAAGTCACTGAACTTCTCTGTAGTTGTTATAAAAATCTGTCATTTAACAATTTACAGGATTATTACTGAAAATTAATTTGGGTAGAAATGTTAAGGTATTTGGAACAGCTGGTGAAATTCTTATTATTTTTGTCCAAGTCTTGATCACTTTTCCCCACAAGCTGAAATATTCTAGACCTATCCATAAATCATTTTTTTAATTATAGTTCTTCTTTTTCAACCTGGAAAAGGTTGCCTTTCATTGATTTCAGATCTTATTTGCATGGATTATATTTTAACTGTTCTGCATGTTGAAAGTGCTGATGTAAAAACGTAGATTTTTGTTATTTTTGTGTTTCATGTAATGTATATTAAGCGTCAATAATATGCACACATTTTAAAAAATCTGAAACAGTAAGGTAAATGCCAGGACACTTATTCTGACATTATTAAGACTTTGCCAACCCAAAGTTTTCAGGATTATAATAATTTAGTAAAAGCTACTTGATTTTTTAAATTGCTTAATGTTATTTCATTGTCTATTTGCTTGTTTCTTTTAACACTACGCATATATGAAAAAGCATGAATAAGTGGAAACTATTCATCAGTAGATCTACTAGGGAAGTATTTCATATATTAATTATTTAATATGCTCAGGTCATGTTTGTATAAATTACCATAATTTTTCATTTCTCACACAAAGAAGTTTTCTTTTTAGCCAAATCTAATAGATGTCCTATTATATGTTTCAGATAAGCTTCTTTCTAGAATGTGATGTTCTGATGATAATATGAACTTAAAAAGTAGCAGAAGCTGAATAATTAAATAAAGATTCAAATCAAGCATCCCAGGACATATTGTGGTTGAATATTAACAATTCATATGTAAAGTTTTTCTGACAAAATATTTCTTAACTCTTCAAGCAAACCTTCTTACCAATGAATTGCTATTTGATGGTCTTTCCATACTCAAAAGAAGATACCAGATGAGACTCTCTAGGCCTTTTGTGAAAATAAAGTCTTTTCCAAGAGCAGTCACTTGTGGTCCCAGTCATTTAGAAGAGAGTTTCCCAACCTTTTCGGTTTTGTGGGCCAGTGTGGAGGAAGAGGGGAGGGGCCCAGAAGTGGGCCATGGCCCAGGGGTTGGGAACCCCTGGTTTAGAAAGTGAAAACTTTTAAGTAGCTTACATTGCATATTATGAAGAGCTACTATTTATAGTAGACAAAATTCAAAACAAAATTAGCTAATCTTGTATTTCTTGTATTTAATTTGGTTTGTGATGGTTTGCTATTTACAGTCATGATCAGCCATCTCAGTTTAACACTGTAGTTTGCATACTTCCAGAAGTTATTTTGTTTTAGTGATGCAGTTATTAGGTCCTTTTAAAAACCAAACCTTAGAAAAGGCTGAAGAAGTTCCACTATCCTGTCAGGATTTCAGTAAGGTCATTCCCCACACCCCACAAAGGTTTATAAAGGAAAATGACATTTTGAAAGGAATACCTTTTACTTTGTATGAATACTCATTCTTGTGCCTGAAGTTGAAATGGTAAAAGAGAGATATAAGCACATGAAGTTCTTCCATTTTGACTGTGATAATATCTTTTTGTAATTATTATTTTGATATAAATGTATTCATAGACCATTTCTTGTTTTTGAAAATAGTTATGTCATCTCAGGTTTAGATTTCTATACTAATTCCCAAATTATTTCTTTCTTTGGATGGGCATGCCATTACAAATAAATTTCAGTTCTAGTTAGTCTAACCATTCGTACAATTATATTGTATGATAGGCCTCCCAACTATTTTACACCTTTGCAGAATTCTGAACATATTTATTCAGAACCTTTCTGGGTTCGTGTCCTTTTGCTTTAAGTGCATTTAATCACAGAGGTCTTTATTGATGATAGGCTTCATAGTGGGGATAATTACAGGTACTTCGAATATTTTTTTTATTTCTCATTAAACCTATAATGAAAATCTTTCTGTTTAATTCTCGAGCATTTCTTGAAGTAAGATGGCTGCTGACATTCTCCCCTGAAATATACTACATTTCATCCATTTTGTTACCCACATTCATCCATGTATGTCTGCTTTTCTTCCTAATTTCTTCTCCTTATATTAAAGTCAGTGTAGCACAGGGCCATGTGCACACCCTTTCACCTAAGCCTCGTTTCAAAAGCTATGTGTACACACAAACTGCTTATGTCATGTTCTCTGACCAAAAAGGGAGGATGTTCCCTCCACAGTAAGGTGACCAGACGTCCCGCTTTTGGCGGGACAGTCCCGCTTTTGAGCAATTTGTCCCGCGTCCCACGGCGTTTTAAAAAAGTCCCAATTTTTCATTCTGCCTCCTGAGTCCTGGCTGCCTCCTGAGTCCCAGCTGATGGCTAGAGGGAAAAAACCTGTTTAAACTCTTGCCGTGGGGCTTCAAAGGGCCGCCCTACGTTGATTAGCTCGGCTTCCCCCTCTCAGCTGATTTGCGCAGGGCTCTGCTCTTGCTAAATTGCTCAGCAGTTTTTTTTCTCTTTGTGCAAACCAAGCTCAAAACGAAACTGAAAGTAAAACAGGCTGTTGGCTTTGCTGTTTGCTTGCAACGTTGGAAAATTAGGCAGCAGATTTATTTTCCTTTTCCGCACCAAAAAAGGTAGGTGGAAACAATGGGAAATTATTTAGGGCAAAAGAGGAGAGTTCAAGATTTTAAAACACAAAAGAAAAAAAAGCTCTTTTTAACTAGGGAATTGTAATAATTGAGATACTATTAATTGTATACTGTGTTGAAAGCAGAAATGGTTAAGTTGTGGTTTGGAGGAATAGATGGGGGAAATTATTTGGTTTATTATTATTGGTAAATATAATTAATTGATTTGTTAAGAAATTGGATTGCATGGAAATAATTGGAATATTCATGTTCATATTGATTAATATACAAAAAGATAGTTATATAACTAATTGATTTAGATAAGAATGCTGCACGGGCATAAATGTGAGGATGGTCATAAGTGTGAGGACCAGTCAAAAGTGCGAGGACCTGTCAGAAATGACTTTTCAGCCTTCTGAGTAGTCCCTATACACATAGCCATGGCCACCCGGTCACATGACCAGCTAGCCACGCCCACCCAGTCGCATGGCCTCCAAGCCATGCCCATACAATAAGCCACACCCACAATGGTGTCCTTCTTACCAATGTTAAAATCTGTTCACCTTACCCTATACACATAGCCATGGCCACCCGGTCACATGACCAGCTAGCCACGCCCACCCAGTCACATGACCAGCTAGCCACACCCACAAAATAAGCCACGCCCACAATGTCCCTCTTTACCAATGTTAAAATCTGGTCACTTTACTCCACAGGTCTGTCAATATTATTTTTTTGTTGTGAATAACACTCTTCTTCTAATATGCCTGTGCTTGCTGTGGGAAATAAATGCACCCTTTTTGCTTGTGTCCATTTTAATTTTCAGTGATATTCTTCTTAGGGTTTTTTGTGTTATTTGGGTCAGCCAACTCTTTTTGCTATAAGGCTTGCCTTTTCTAGTTATACCTTCTTTTTTACATTAGATAGTTACTATAAAAATATTAAAAGCCTCAATAAAAGATTAAGTTTTAAAGACATAAATTCAATCCTTAATCCCTTTATAACATAAATCTAAATTCAAAGATATAAATGATTACTATGAACATGGAGATGTTTTGCTTGAGTTTCTTAAACATTTCTCTTTGCCATATTGAATCAGTGCAGAAATGAAATGTCATACATTTGAGGTTGCATTTCTTGAATTGTAGACATCAGGTCATTTGTTCTGTATGAACAGATCTTTTCTCTCTCTCTCTCTCTCTCTCTCTCTCTCTTCATATTGCATATAGTTGTTTTTAAAAGGGATAATTAAAGACAATTTTACATATTTTTACCAAGCATAACTTTAGACACAGATTGAAAACAGATATTGTGATAGCTGTATTTAGGACTTGGTAAATTTAATTTGACAGTAAGTTTGGTGTAGTGAAAAGCATCAAGCTGGAAGCTGGGAGACTGTGAGTTCTAGTCCCACCTTGGACACAAAACCAGCTGGGTGACCTTGGGCTAGTCATTTTCTCTACCCAAGAAAGAAAGCAAACCACTTCTGGAAAATCTTGCCAGGAAAACAGCAGGGACTTGTTCAGGCAGTCTCCCAGAATGGGACACAAGTGAACAGAAAAAAAATCACAATATGACTAAAGCAAATTATTCAATAACTGCAGGATAACTCATATATTTCTGCATACATCTATCATTATTATTTACCTTCTGTGGTCTTTATTTTTGATCGTTAGATTAATTAAACTGGGCCATGGCACACCCCATGGAAGTACTGGAGCTGTTCTCAGGCACTATTGCCAGAGATGGGGGGCTTGCTAGAGGGTGAAAACTAAGAGGAGCATAACGGGCCTAGGACTGGAGAAGAAAGACCCCCTCCCGGGATATCTTGGCGGCTGTAGAGGACCTGGAGGCCCCCTGTGACATCCAATGGAGGCTGGGGTTCGGATTTGTTATCCTGGAAGAACTGAACTATCTGAGGAATGTAGGGCTGGGGGGCGACGGAGGAGTTTTCTGTCACATAGATACCAGCCCTTTTCTCCTCCCCCTCCCGGGTACTGTGTCCGCCTAAATGGGCTTATTATTTGCCCTAATTGAGGGAATTTTCTCTCTCCCCCCCTCCTTTTCTTCCCCTCTTCCTTCTTCCCCTTCCCTTTTTTCCCTTTTTCATCGGGACTTACTCGAATATGATCTTGAGTATAAGACTTTGCCAAGGATTTTCCATCTTCGCCCCTGGCATGACTCATAGACTGACTGATAGACTGATAAATCTTTCTTCCGACCATGGTCAGCCAAACTGATGCAACTGTTGAGGGGTCCTCTATTACATCATAACTCTTGTCTGTGGGAGAACTTTTTCAATCTACGGCCCCGTGGGGTTCCGCCATGAGAGGGCGGGCCGGAGGTCGCCCCCATTGGAGGAGATAATTTAGGACCCTCCTGCTGTTGTGGGAGGACAGTTGAGATACCAACAGCACATCGATGAACAAATGGCTGTGTTACATCTTTTGTGAAGTCCCCTGTGAAGTCCCCTTTGGGCCTCCATCGCTGCATTTTGGAGATGTATACGACTGCAGATCTTCTTGCGCTGCGAGATTCCCCCTTCTCACAGATGTGGTCCTCCTCACTATCGAGGGCCCACCTCAAGGAAGGGTTTTGGGACCCAGAGAGGTGGCATGTGAAAACAAGGGGATTGAGGGGTTTTCTAACGAAATTTTTAGTCAAATTTTTAAGGGGTCCCAGGGAGGGGGAGGGTCAGATTGGAATTCGGGCTGTGGGTATGGGGGATAACCCACAAGGGGAGGGTCGGGTCTGGCAGTGAAGCGTGGCGTGGGGGATGGGGGACCCGGGATCAAGGGGGGGTTAGAGCTTGTCCGGATAGTTTTTTGAACATCAGTACTGTAGGTGGGAGGGGTAGATATGGCGGGAGCAGGGGGCCATATCGTGTTAGGGGAGTGCACACTTGCTGTCTACGAGTGGTGGCGTGCTCCGGCCCCCAAGGCTCTACTCGCTCCTCAGGTTGCATAGACCCTCAGGACCCAGGCCTTCGGCTGCTGCTGTGCATTGCCAGGTCTGTAGTAAATAAAGCCCCCCTCATCTGTGATCTTATTCAGGAGGGGGGTGCGGACCTGGCAGGTATTACGGAGACCTGGTTGGGCCAGGAGGGGGGGTTCCCCTCGTTGAAATGTGCCCGCCAGGTTTCCAAGCATTCCATCAGCCGAGGTCACAGGGGAGAGGAGGGGGGGGTAGCGGTTATCATTAAAGAAGGTCTGAGACCGAGGGAGGCCACTGTTCCTCAGACGACCAGCTGTGAATCCCTTTTTGTGAAATGGGGTCAAGGGGTTCAGATGGGTTTGCTGATCACGTACCTGGCTCCCTGCCACATGGCAACAGTCCTGCCCGAGCTGCTCAACGTCATCGCCGCGGTGGTGGTGTATACCCCTAGGCTTATGGTCATGGGGGATTTCAACCTGCTGTCCGTGGGTGAGACATCGGAGATGGCTCGGGAGTTCATGGCTTCCATGACAGCTATGGACCTGACCCAGTTAATTCATGGCCCTACCCACACAGGGGGAAACACGCTGGATCTGGTTTTTGTCTCTGGACAGTGGTTGAGGGATCTTGATATAGGGGATATAGTTACTGAACCCTTGTCATGGTCAGATCACTCTCTCCTTCGTCTCGACTTTCGAACCGCTGCACCCCGCCGCAGGGAGGCAGAGCCGGTAAGATGGTTCCGCCCCAGGCGCCTGATGGAACCTGACAGATTCCAGACGGAGCTTGGGCCATTTCCTGAGGTTCTGGCACACGCCTCGACTGGAGACCTGGAGGCCGCCTGGGATAGGGCGGCTGCTGGTGCTCTGGATCGGGTCGTGCCTTTGCGGCCTCTGACCCGGCGCCGATCTCATTTGGCTCCTTGGTTTACCGAGGAGCTGAGGGAGTTGAAGCACCAGAAAAGACGCCTAGAGAGTAGTTGGAGGGCCAGTCTTTCTGAATCTGACCGGACACTAGTAAGATCCCACATTAGGAATTACTTAGTGGTATAAAAGCAGCAAAATGTAGTTATTTTGCTGCTCTTATTGTATCATCAGATAATCGCCCGGCCGCCCTGTTTAGGGTGACCCACTCCCTGCTCCACCAGGATGCGCGGGAGGACCCCTTGGAGGGTAGAGCCGAGGATTTTGTTCAGTATCTGTATGACAAAATCACTCACATTCGGGAAGATTTGGACTCCGACTGGGTAGTCTCAGGGGGAGAGACAGGGGCAGGTCTTGAGAATGTTATCTGGGATGAGTTTGATCCTGTGACCCCTGAGGATGTGGACAGGATTCTGGGTAGACTGAACACGACCACTTGTTTATTGGACCCGTGTCCTTCCTGGTTAGTACTGGCTTCCCGGGAAGTGACACAAGGCTGGCTCCAGGGGATTATAAATGCTTCGCTGAGTGAGGGTGACTTTCCCGCCGCCTTGAAAGAGGCGGTGGTGAGGCCTCTCCTCAAGAAGCCTTCCCTGGACCCGGCAATTTTGGTAAATTATCGTCCGGTCTCCAACCTTCGCTTTGTTGCGAAGGTTGTTGAGAGTGTGGTCGTGCAACAGCTCCCCCAGCACCTGGATGAAACGACGTATCTGGATCCATTCCAGTCGGGCTTCAGGCCTCGACACAGCACGGAAACGGCATTGGTCGCGTTGGGTGATGATCTCTGGAGGGCTCGGGACAGGGGGTGCTCCTCTGTCCTGGTCCTGTTAGATCTCTCAGCGGCTTTTAATACCATCGACCATGGTATCATGCTGCACTGGTTGGAAGAGTTGGGGGTGGGAGGCACCGTGTTGCAGTGGTTCTCCTCCTTTCTCTCTGACCGGTCACAATCTGTGTTGACAGGGGGACAGAGATCGACCTCGAGGTGCCTTGTGTGTGGGGTGCTGCTAGAGTTGGTTCTCTCGCCCCTTTTGTTCAACATTTATGTGAAGCCACTGGGTGAGATCATCTGTGGTTTCGGGGTGAAGTGTCACCTGTACGCTGACGATACTCAACTGTACATTTCCATCCCGGACCACCCCAATGATGCCCTTGATGTGATGTCCCGGTGCCTGGAGGCCGTGCAGATCTGGATGGGGAGAAACAGGCTCAGGCTCAACCCGTCCAAGACCGAGTGGCTGTGGCTTCCAGCATTCTGATATAGTCAGTTGGTACCATCACGGACTTTTGGGGGCGAGTCGTTGGCCCCCACAGAGAGGGCTCACAACTTGGGTGTCCTCCTGGATACACGTCTGTCTTTGGAAGAGCATATGATGGCTGTGGCCAGGGGGGATTTTTATCAGGTTCGCCTGATCCACCAGTTGTGTCCCTTTCTGGATCGGGATGCCTTACCTATAGTCACTCATGCCCTCGTCACGTCCCGCTTGGACTACTGTAATGCTCTCTACATGGGGCTCCCCTTGAGGAACACCCGGAGGCTCCAACTGGTCCAGAATGCGACCGCGTGGGTGGTTATGGGGGCGACTCGGCACTCCCATGTAACACCTCTCCTGAGCGAGCTGCACTGGCTCTCAGTGGTCTTCCGGGTGCGCTTCAAGGTATTGGTTACCACCTTTAGAGTGCTCCATGGCTTAGGACCCGGGTATTTACGAGACCACCTTCTGCCGCCGGTAGCCTCCCACCGACCAATACGCTCCCACAGAGAGGGGCTCCTCAGGGTGCCATCAGCCAAACAATGCCGGCTGGCAGCCCCCAGGGGGAGAGCCTTCTCTGTGGGGGCACCTACCCTCTGGAACGAGCTGTCCCCGGAGATATGGCGGATCCCGGATCTGCGCACTTTCCGCCGTGCCCTAAAGACGTTTCTGTTTCATCAAGCCGGGCTGACCTGACCTAACTTTTTAAAATTGTTTTAATTTTAAATTATTAAATTATGGGTTTTAATATAGGGGTGTTTTAACTGTGGGCCAAATTAATTTAATTGGATTTTAATATTGTTTTAAATTTTGTATTTTTTGTATTTTATCTGCTGGCTGTTCACCACCCCGAGTCCTTCGGGAGAAGGGCGGTATACAAATATAATAAACATAAACATAAACAAAAAGTAGATATCGAAAGACTGCCATAGTTGCTGCCTACTCCCAAAGCAGGAATGTTGAATTTAGGAGAACCCCCACATTGTGAAGCACCTTTGATCAGAAGACTACAACTCTATTCAAAATTAAATACTGAATTCTTTAGACCTGTCTAATTCACAATCCCAAAACTACTCTGTGTTGAAAGAATTCAGTTAGAGTCTTTTGTTCTCTATACAGATGATTACAACCTTCCACCATTGAGCAGAACTCCCACCACATATCAATGGTATGTGGCAATGTTCTTGGGAGACAAGGGAGTCACAGATTAGACAAACATGATGCAAAAGACATCTCAGTTCACCGATGCATAGGCTCATGGGAATTCTTTCAGAAGGGACTCTTCCTACTTTTCCAGAGAGTAAAAGGAAAGGTGGGGAGAAGTACTTGCAGTAGCACAAGATTCTGTTAATTTAACCTTACAGTAAAGATAAAGCTAGTTTTAATTGTTGTGCTTCTTTGTAGACTATCTTGAAGGGCTAACACCAATATTATAAATTGGTTTTTTTAGGATGACTTATGTAACTAGATAATATCACCATACTGATGATATGAAACATAATGCTAATGGATAATCTGTCTCAGCAATTTCATGTAGACGTTAAAAAGAAATGGAGGAAATAGAGATCCTTGAGGGATGCTACAGAAAAGAGATCTCCAGGCAGATTCACATCTCCCTTCCCCATTGAATGAAATTGTCCATTCAGGAAACAGGACAATTATTGGGTGCCTATCAAATTATGTTTTTAAGATATTTAGGAAAAAAGACGGAAGCTATAAATGAATTTTACTACACATCATACAGAAATATTTGTCTTAAAATGTGATAAAAAAAAGAAATAGAATAATGTAAATTTAAAATGGGGAAATACTGATCTTGATAATGGGTAGAAGAAACAGTATTTAATATAGCTACAGGGGTTAATATTGCTATAGGTAGAACAACAGAGGAAAAGCAGATCTGCTGTAATTTCTGTCACTAATTAATTTCTGTCACTAATTTATTTATTTATTTATTTTATTAGATTTCTATACCGCCCTACTCCCGAAGGACTCAGGGCAGTGCACAGCCAAACAATAAAAACACATACAATACAAAATTTAAAAATAGAATAAAATCAAATTAAATAATTTTGGCCCCGACAAATTTAAAACCCCAAACTTTTAAAACCAATTTAAAATTGAATATATAAAATACTAAAAGATATTTAAAATTTTAAAAATCTTTTATAAAAGAGGGGGAAAATTAGGACAGGCCAGCCTGGTGAAATAGTAAGGTCTTTAAGGCGTGGCGGAAGGTGCGCAGATCCAGGATCCTCCATATCTCTGGGGGGGAGCTCGTTCTAGATAGTAGGTGCCCCCACAGAGAAGGCTCTCTCCCTGGGGGCCGCCAGTCGGCATTGTTTGGCTGACGGCACCCGGAGGAGCCCCTCTCTATGGGAGCATACCGGCCGGTGGGAGGCTATTGGTGGTAGTAGGCGGTCCTGCAAGTACCCGGGTCCTAAGCCATGGAGCGCTTTAAAGGTGGTAACCAGAGCCTTGAAGCGCACCCGGAAGACCACCGGGAGCCAGTGCAGCTTGCGCAGGAGGGGTGTTACATGGGAACGCCGTGCCGCTCCCATTACCACCCGCGCGGCTGCACTCTGCGCCAGTTGGAGCCTCCGGGTGCTCCTCAAGGGGAGCCCCATGTAGAGAGCGTTGCAATAGTCCAGGCGGGAGGTGACAAGGGCATGAGTGACCGTGCGTAACGAATCCCAATCCAGAAAGGGACGAATCAACTGGCGAATCAGGTGAACCTGATGAAAAATCCTCCCGATCACGGCCGTCAAGTGCTCTTCTAAAGACAGCCGTGAATCCAGGAGGACGCCCAAGTTGTGAGCCCTCTCCGTGGGGGCCAATGATTCGCCCCCAATAGTCAGTGATGGTGTCAACTGACTATATCTGGACGTCGGAAACCACAGCCACTCGGTCTTGGACGGGTTGAGCCTGAGCCTGTTCCTCCCCATCCAGATCCGTACGGCCTCCAGGCACCGGGACATCACTTCAAGGGCATCGTTGGGGTGATCCGGGGTGGAGATGTACAGCTGGGTGTCGTCAGCGTACTGATGGTACTCCACCCCGAAACCACGGATGATCTCGCCCAGCGGCTTCACATAAATGTTGAACAGGAGAGGCAAGAGGACCGACCATTGCGGCACCCCACATATGAGGGGCCTCGGGGCCCATTTATATAAAGATGTGTATTCTTATTTCTTCCCCTATTCTAGTTTTTAATCAGGCCATCATTATATTAGAAAAAAAAGAAAATAATAATTCTTTTCTATCCATCATCTCTTGCCCGTTTTAATACTTCAATTCTTATTTGTTTTTTAGCTTGCCTGCCATACTCCTCTCTTGGATCTTTGTTTCTATCAGCATCTGTGTCTTTACCATTCAGTCTGAATATTTCTCCCATCTCTAACCTCCTAAGCTGCCAGGTCTCTAGAGTGTCCACCCAAACCCCTATCTCCCTTTCATAAGTATCTTCCAGGTTATCTGATTCCATGTTTAATTTTCTTAAAGTACTTTTCCCTTGGTTTATTTCATCAGTCATTATTATCTTTATCGTCTTCTCCTTCTCATCTTCTTGCTTTGTTTACTGGTTTGTCTGTTCTATCTTTTACTCCATTCTTTCTGCTGTCTCCTCTCTTTCTGGACTCTTTTATCTTCATTCATTATCAGTTTTAGGATATTTTCTGTTTACCCATTTATGTCTTGCAATAGGTTCTTTATCTCTCTGTGATTCTTTGTCATAGTATCCTTAATGATTTGAAACATCAACGCCATTTCTTTTGAAATCTAACTCTTTCCCCCTGATGGAGCATCTTGTCTTATTTTAGTAAGTCCCACTCTTACTCAATAGTCCAAAAACTGTCAGGATGGGGTTGAGGGTTGTCCCCAAACCGTGAACCAGCTCACGAGCAAACACACTAGGACTGAAATAAAACTAGCAGAGGAGTCTTGTATAAAAATATACTTTACTTCAAAATGTTTAAAAAACACTATATCTTTAAAAAGGGACATTAATAACAAAGTCTTATCTTGGTTAAATGAAGCCAGGCCATCTCCCTAAATTCCTCTCCACAATACCAAAACAGTCCATAAGAAAAAACTAACATGACATTAAACAGCTTCGGTGTTGATACATCATCGAGGTGGTAGAAGGGCAGCAGCGTAGGCTTCACAGCTAAAAGTCACCTGTGAAAAACAATTCAATCAACAAACGTGGCTTGAAGCTCCTGGAAGGGAAACTGTCCAGCAGCAACAGTTCAGATGTTGGCTTGCGTGCTTCAACTCAGCAAAAGACAAGCCGAAATTGGAAACTTCAAAAGGCTCCCAGCTATCTCAACTCCCAGTTGCAGCTAGCTCCATGGGAGTATCTTTACACAGCTCTTCAACTCCTTTTCTGCTGCTATCTCTGCTGCAGCCATCAGGACTCCTTATCTGAGTTCTCCTCCCTTCTGCACCTCTGCTCTGGGCTCTGCGTCCAGGTGCTTCAGCACTGGCTCTGCATCTAGGCCTAAACAGCGTCTAGGCCAGTGGTTCTCAACCTTCCTAATGCCGCGACCCTTTAATACAGTTCCTCATGTTGTGGTGACCCCCAACCAGGGGTGGGTTCTAATTTTTTTTACTACTGGTTCTGTGGGTGTGGCTTATTTTGTGGGCGTGGCTTGGAGGTCATGTGACTGAGTGGGCGTGGCTAGCTGGTCATGTGACCGAGTGGCCATGGCTATGTGTATAGGGTCTACTCAGAGGGCTGAAAAAAGTCATTTCTGACAGGTCCTCACACTTTTGACTGGTCCTCACACTTATGACCATCCTCACATTTATGCCTGTGCAGCATTCTTAACAACCATGTCACTCATTTCACAACTGCTTCTCTTCAACATGGTATAAGATAGGGCAAAAATGTAAATTGTGAGGACAGTCGTAAGTTCGAGGACTGGTCAAAAGTGCGAGGACGAGTCAAAAATAACCTTTTCAGCCCTCTGAGTAGTCCATATGCATAAAAGGATACAGCAATAGAGAGGGATGAAGGAAGGGAAGGGAAATTAGAGTAGGAGTGAAGGTAAGAGAGGGAGGAAGAGAGGAATAAGAGAAAGAAAGAGGAAGTAGGGAGAAGAAGAAGAGGGGGGGAAGAGAAAGTAAGTAAGAAAGAAAAGACAGAGGTGGTAGGTTTGAGGAGAAAGATTGCTGTACAATAAAAAAGATGAAAGGGAAGAAAGCCAACCCCAAACAAATATTAAGATATTAAGATAAAGAATGAATTGTTAAATTTTAAAGAATAAAAGAGAACAAATAGCAATAAATAGTAATAATTAGAAACACACATACAAACATACAACATATTTTCTTTGAGCAGAGTATTTGGCCGGTCCACAAATTTAAACAGTTGTAGGAGGTTAGCACCCACCCCTTTCCTAGAAGAATGAAATATTTTGGGAAATATTAAAAAGGCAGAATATTATATTTTCCTGTATGAGAAATGGAGAAGCATATTTTACAGACAAAGCAACTCCCACCTTCCTGCCCCCCACCCTTTGTTAATGGGCCAGAGGCAGAAACTCAATCCTTTGTCAAAGGACATTTGCAACACAATAGCAACAGAAACTAACACAATGGGCCCCATCAAGCCATGTGATCCTGTCCACCATTAAACAATCTTTCCAAGCAGTCTCCATGTTTCCAGTGTCTTTTTCCCCACTTGGAGCAGAACCCAGAAGGATATTTCTTCCAACACAGTATTTAGTCATTTCAATTAAATTTACAATTTTTATATTTCCTTTTTACCATATTTATTCCTCATCTATTTTTTTAAAAAAACCAATATTAGCCTTCATCCTCATCTCTAATCTTAATCAAATTCAATTTTTCCCTTCTATTCTATATTATACCCCTTCCCATTGTCATCTATTTTTATATCCATCCTCACACTGGTTAATTATATAATACAGTTGTTTAATACAAATTCAACATTTTAATATAAATCAATTAGTTATATAACTACCTTTTTTGTATATTAATCAATATGAACATGAATATTCCAATTATTTCCATGCAATCCAATTTCTTACAAATCAATTAATTATATTTACCAATAATAATGAACCAAATAATTTCCCCCCATATTCCTCCAAACCACAACTTAACCATTTCTGCTTTCAACACAATATGCAATTAATAGTATCTCAATTATTACAATTCCCTAGTTAAATAGAGCTTTTTTTCTTCTGTGTTTTAAAATCTTGAATCTCCTCTTTTGCCCTAAATTTCCCATTGTTTGCAGTTTGCACCTACCTTTTTTGGTGAGGAAAAAGAAAAAGAAATCTCTCTGCCTCATTTTGTCACGTTGCAGCCAAGACCCTGCTTACTTTCAATTTTGCTTTTTCAGCATAACTAGGGGGGAAATCTGCTCCAGGAATTTACCTCTTTGCATCTAGCTAGCAACAGAGCCCTCCGCAAAGCAGTTGAGAGTAGGGCGGCTCTTTGAAGCCCCGCGGCAAGAATTTAAAGTTTTTTTCCCCTCTAGCCATCAGCTGGGACTCCGGAGCAGCAATAGATGGGAGTGGGCGGGGTAAGCGAACCGCGACCGGGCGATCCAGCAGAGGCAGAGGGTGAGTGAAGGCATGGGGAGGGGGGTGAGAGAGGGCTTTGGCGACCCCCGTGAAAACGGCCGTTCGACCCCCAAAGGGGTCGCGACCCCCAGGTTGAGAACCGCTGGTCTAGGCCCAAATAGCAAGCAGAAAGGTCCATGCTTATATGAGAAGTTAACCTGCAATTAACTAGGGCGGGGAAGGCTTGCAGTTAATTGCAAACAGGAGATGGCTTGATTGGATCCATACTGTTTGTAACTGATCAAGTAGCTACAGCAATTCTGAAAACACTCGTGACAAAAACAATATATTCAAGTCCAATGTTGCTCTTCAGAAAGTTCAATAATCATAGTTCTTTACATCTCAGGATTATTAATTAGTTCCATTTAAGTAGTCCAGGCAGCTTCCACAAATCAAAAGTCACTTTACTTTACTTGAGAATCTTCCTTATTCTCACAATAGAGTCTCCAGTAATCATAAAGTAGATAGTTATAGAACAGTAAGTATCACCACAGTCCTCCAGATGAATGTTGTTTATTTCTTTTATCATAAATTTTCCCAGGCTTGTAGGTGTATGGTATATTTTCCATTCACCAGTAGATGGCACCCTCAACTTAGGCTTCAGCATTGTTTTAAGTTTGATAAATTAATTAATCCAATTTTAGTTCAATTTATGGAAGCAAAGTCGGCTATTCAAGTAGATACCTTTCCAAAACAATGCCTACCCAGTTTAAAAATCCAATTTTCTATTTTTTAAAAGGTCTTTAACTTTTCTCCCCTTAGTTCCTTTCTTTCAGGTCTAGGATTTTTCTCTCTATGGTTGTTCACCACTTTAAGAAATAGTTCTAAGAGTCTCTTTTCCTGGATTTTCTTTCTTTCTTTTAAAGTTAGGATCTAAGTAAAGAAAAGAATCTTCTCACCCAGATCATCACTGTTCTTCTACAACGCTCCTGCACATTTCTTTGTTGCCTCAGCTGTCCCAGCTTCATGGCAGCCATGATGGCTGCCTCTTCTCGTCGTGGATGAGAGGGAAGAAGCCCTGGGTCAAGCAGGAGAGTTGCTGCACTCTGTGACCTGCATGGTGACCCTCTTTTCTTCACTGGGTAGCTTTAGCTCCTTTCAGAGCCCTCCAACAGGGAGAACTCGGCGCAGGAGCATGGAGATCATGTCCAATCTTGCCACACCATCAGCCAGAAGTCTAGAAGTGTACATTTTCAATAGCCATCCCATTCTTTTAACCTCTCTCTTTGTAAAGATTTGCACAGCTTTTTCCTTCTTTGAGTTCAAGAAAATGGTGAACGTTTCTATCTGTCATAGGAGGAAGCTGTGTTATAATTGAAGGTGGATTTGTAGGTGCATGGCATTTCTATGTTTGGTTCTTATATTTCCTGATTTTTCTAATTTTTAAAATATGTATTTGAGTTCTTGGATATTGTTTATGTTCATGCAGTTAGCTTCCCAAAGGTTCTAGGAATTGGTGGCATACCAGCCCAGTAAATAACTTAAATAGCTAATTATTTTGATTACATGACTGTGGAAGCACTATAATGGCCATAACTTCAGGGACTGGTGGTATATCACTTTTTCCAGCACCGTTCTAAATTGGAATAGTCGCTGAACAAATGGTTGTAAATACTTATCTGTAACTGAGGAGGTATGGGGGGAAATGCTGAAAGAATAGAAGAAAATGTGTGCAATGCAAAGAAATTGATAACAGGTTTGTGTCCATGTATTTAATTCACAGAAAAGTGCTCCCAGAAGGATATTTTACCACAGTATTTGACAAAGGATTTGTAGGGAAATTGGAGAAGGAGTATGTTAGAACTAAGTATACTTTTAAAAAAAATAATTATGTCCTGCTGGTAGTTTAAAACTATCTTGCTTCTTCTTAAAATTCTAATTATTTAAGATTCATTCCCCTAAATTAATATAGAAAACAAGTTTCTTGAGTCCCTCCTGACCCATTAGGGTCATTTTCAGCTCTGAGACTAATTATTATTCATTATGTATAGTCTTTTATCCAAAACTATTAGTATACAATAACAAATGTCTGTGGATAATTTTAAGGGATATCAAAGTACTCAGTGTTGTAGAAATAACTTTAGAAGAATTAAAAGAGTAATACTTTATTCTACAGGGTAAAATAATGCAAGTAAGAAACTTGATTTTGGGAATGAGAGCTAATTAGGAAAGTATATGTTTAATTACCTTGTACATCTCCACCCCAGGCCATCCCAACGATGCCCTTGAAGTGATGTCCCGGTGCCTGGAGGCCGTGCGGGTCTGGATGGGGAGAAACAGGCTTCGACTCAACCCTTCCAAGACCGAGTGGCTGTGGCTTCCGGCGTCCCGATATAGCCAGATGGTGCCATCGCTGGCTATTGGGGGCGAGTTACTGGCTCCCTCGGAGAGGGCTCGCAACTTGGGCATCCTCCTGGATGCACGGCTGTCTTTAGAAGAGAATATGACGGCCGTGGCCAGGGGGGCTTTTCATCAGGTTCGCCTGATTCACCAGTTGCGTCGTTTTCTGGATCGGGACTCCTTACACACAGTCACTCAGGCTCTCGTCACTTCCCGCCTGGACTACTGCAATGCTCTCTATGTGGGGCTCCCCTTGAGGAGCACCCGGAGGCTCCAACTGGTGCAAAATGCAGCCGTGTGAGGGATTATGGAAGCGATGGGCTGCTCCCATGTGACACTCCTCCTGCGCAAGCTGCATTGGCTCCCGGTGGTCTTCCGGGTGCGCTTCAAGGTGTTGGTTACCACCTTTAAAGCGCTCCATAGCACAGGGCCTGGGTACTTACGGGACCACCTTCTGCCACCAATAGCCTCCCACCGGCCAGCTTGCTCCCACGGAGAGGGACTCCTCAGGATGTCGTCAGCCAGGCAATGTTGGCTGGCGACCCCCATGGGGAGGGCCTTGTCTGTGGCAGCACCTGCCCTCTGGAACGACCTGCCCCCGGAGATACGTAGGATATTAGATCTCTGTGCTTTTCGCCGTGCCCTCAAAACTTTTCTATTTCATCAAGCTGGGCTGGCGTAAACCACCCCCCCTTAGATATTTTAATTGTAATGGATTTTAGTTGGGATGTTTTAAATTTGGGCCAAAATTTGTTTAATTCTTTTAATAATTTTAAATTTTGTATTGGATGTTTTTTATTCTTGGCTGTTCACCGCCCTGAGTCCAGCAGAAGAAGGGCGGTATAAAAATTTAATAAAATAAATAAATAAATAAATAATTTAAAAATAATTGAAATTTATCTTTAAAAAAATATATTCTTATACTATATATTATATATAGCATATATTTACTCTATATATAAAGTTTATAATTACTATCCTGTATATTGATGAATCTATGATCATTCTTTACTAGGGAAGGAAAGTATAAAGGAAGGAGGAACAAATAGCTTGTTTTATTCTATATTCTATATATATTGTGCTTTGTAAAAGAAATAATAAGACAAATTGCACTTCAATGAATTAATGTTAGTATAATTTCTTTACACATTAGACTTCAAAGTATATCAAAACTTTTTGATGATCTGCCATGCCCACTTATCTATAAGGCCAATGATTCAAGTAACATTTTTTTATTCTTGAACAATGGATTATAGGCCATTACTAGCAGTATATTTTATTCCATTTAAAAGCAAAATTATATTTAAAAAGTCTGCATACACAGAACAAATTATTTTAAAAGAGACAGGGCTACTACTAAATATATCTCTCTAGACCCATATTAGTTCACAACTATTATGTGAAACCTACAATAAGGGAAATTAAGAAGACTCCAGATCAGTTTAAAGTTACCATACAAACTTGTTTATGGAAGTTGGAAATTTACCTGGAACGTGTACATTTTTGCTACCTAAAATTGAAAAAGAAAAATTTGTAAGATAGACAGACAGACAGACAGACAGTATAAATATATATGTGCATGCAGAAATTAGCCAAATATATTAATTGCCATTAATTTATTTTTGCCAATTCATCCTACTTTTTAAAAAGTAGACATCTGGCTCCCCATTATGCTATTGGGAATACAGTGTGTCCTTATGTTCTCCATCAGATGTCCATTCACTCTGCCATTTGCACTTTCAAACAAGAATGTCTCAATGGTTGGGTTCACTAGGCCCTTAAGCTTTACATCAGTTCTGTTGAGAATTAAAAACAAAATATGTCAAAATATGCATTCCAAATGCAAACCATAACACAATCCTAAATATGTTTACTTCTTCACAGATATCATTTCTTGATTTTCTATACACCAATGTTATTAAAAAAAATTTTCCCCAAACTAAATTCTGCGCCAATCAATTCATATCTCTTAAATATAAGATGTTGTTAAAAGAAATGTGTTTCTGGTTTGGACATCTGTAACTAAAACACTCTGCATAGATCTTTTGAATGGGAAGGAGGAAAAGAACTTTTTTTTCCTTTTGCAAGGAAAACGTTTGGCCTAGTATGTCATAGGCTTTTCCCTTCATGAGGTAAACGTAGGATTCCCCTAATTATTTAAAAATAAAATATGCATAAAATAAAGTCAACCTTCCTTACTAAATTTGTCTCTCTCTCTCATAAAAATGTTCAATATAGTATGTTTTGTCTTGTGTAAAAAAATTGTGATGTAAATAAAACAAAAACAAAAATAGTGATGAAGCTCCACATTCCTAATATAAAGCAGAGAAGTGTCCCTGCCATGAGTTGTTAGTTTTATATCTGCCATTCATTAGGGATACATTGAAGCAGAAACAGATATATTCAGCACAAGAGAGAGAAAAAAAATATTGCTAGAAGACAAACATGACTCTGGCATAACAATAATAATGTAGAAATGTCATTGTTTCAAATTCCTAGTTTATTTAATCTCTAATTTAATACTTGGCAAAGATAATGTTATAAGTTATACCGAAATGTAAAAAATAGAGGAATTATTTTAACTTACAACTGTACTTTTATAAATATTTACAATGTTTATATGCATTAATGTAGCTTTGCATGCAGTTATAGTGTAACTGAATATACAAACTGAGCTCACCACAATTAATGTTCCTGTTTTTAACCAAACATACCTATAACTAAAGCTGTGCATGAAGAATGTTTGATAACTCTTTTATGTTAATATTTATGAGATGGCTTTGTACCCAATGCCAATTCCAACACCTTTGTACAAAATAATAAAAATCTTATATCAGATCTAATTTTAGGTGAAACTGATGCCATATGATGTATTAATTATTAAATTAACATGACATTTCATTTATTAATCCAGAAGAAAGTATACTAGTGAATTTTTCCTTACATACATTATTTATTTATAGCATTTTGAAAGTCAAGAACAGAAGTTATTTGCAACTTCACCCATGAGTTCAGAAACAGACCTAGAAAGCTACCAAACTGAATTAGAAGAAGTCCTCTCATGGCTTCTGTCTGCTGAAGATTCATTGCAAGCACAAGGAGAGATCTCCACTGACGTAGAGGAAGTTAAAGAACAGTTTCACACTCATGAGGTATAAATGAACAATGTCTATTTCAATAATTAATACAAAAATGTCAACATATACTAATTGTTTTTCTATGGTTACAGTATGATACTAAAAATGTAACATTTGAATGATATTTTTATTTCATTGGTTTCCTTTTTACAAAACACTTGAATCACATTGTTAATTTCTAAAAACTGGTTTATTTGATAAAAATTGGAAATTTAATGTAATCGGTAAAATATCCATATGAGTATTTTGTTTTCTGTTGGTAATCATTGTTATAATGATTTTTCAAGGGTTTTATGATGGAATTAACTGCTCACCAAGGACGTGTTGGTGATATTTTGCAAGTAGGCAGCCAACTTTTGGGAACATTTGGAAAGCTTTCAGAAGATGAAGAAAATGAAATACAAGAACAAATGAATCTTCTAAATTCACGCTGGGAAAATCTCAGAGTCACAAGTATGGAAAGACAGAACAAGTAAGTGAATATAAATTGGGATTATCAGTTTTGTACTGGATGAAATTATTGTTATAGTATAAGCATGTCAAAATAATATTGTGTGTTTTTAATACAAATGTATGTGTCAGTGTTCCAACTAACTCCTCAGTGTAATTCAGAACTCCGAGACAAAGTCCATCAAAGTAAGATTTTATTAGAGAAGTCATATTGGCACATCTGGGGAAAACCCGAATCTGAAATCCTGTGCTTTCCCCCTCCCACACTAAAACTCACATCCTGCCCTGTCCAGTAACATTCACATCACATGGCCCAATCAATCTCCTGTCACAGCTGCCGCCAAACTTCGGTCACTTCCCTCCAGGTGCCAGCAACCCATCCTTGATCTCATGTGAAAGAATATTGTTATGACTATACACCCTTTGCTACTCTCCCATTCCCACAGCTCGCCCATCCCCCACTGTGGCAGCCCTGTAAAGTCTGTCCAAAGATGGATCCAGGTCTGACAGGCTGCCTCCCCTCAAGCGATGAGAACATCCTGAAACGAGACAAGTGACAGGGGGTTAGGGGATAAGGGTCTAAACACTCTCTAACCACCTCTCCCCACCCCACCCCCAAGAGCTTTGGATTATCAGGGAAATTTTCATGAAACTGCTTCACCAATCTATCCGCTTTCACATCCCAGATTTTTACCAAGTGGCCTCAGACAAAGGGTACCTGTTCCAATGGATTAAATATTGTAAATGACTTCTGTGCAATCTAAAGTCCAATTTTTTTTTTTACTTCATAATGGGTTTCCCCTTGTACTACAATTGCCCTAGGAGCTGGTTGATCTCTTGGTCTTATCTGCGAGCTAGCTGCTAGTTTCAAAAAGCTGCTATGAAAAACCAGATTCACCTTCCCTATCAAGCAGGGAAGATTAAGCTGTACAGTTACTGGGTTTATTACTTTCACTATGGGGAACAGTCCTAGGAATTTTGGACCTAGTTTCTTGGTAGGTAATCTTAGTCTAAGATACTTAGTGGACAGATAGACCCGGTCTCCTGGTTTCCCACTCCCAAGGGGGCTTGAAGAGATTGGTGTTTGTCTGCCTGACGTTTGTCCGCCTGACGTGGGCACGGTGCATGCACATTGGTGAACCGGTAGGGAAGGTAAGTAAATTTCATCTCTGCTGAAACCTCCCTAGAAAAAAAAAGGTGAATGTTGGTGATAGGAGATTCAATTCTCAAGGGAACAGAATCAGCCATCTGTAGACCAGACAGTCAATCCAGAGAGGTATGTTGTCTCCCTGGAACAAAAATCAAAGATGTGGCTGAGAACCTAACCAAAATAAAAAAAACCCCACAGATTGTTACCCTTTTTCTACTACTACATGAAGGGATGAATGACACAAAAATGACTTGAAAACAATATTGAGTGCTCATGAACAGCTAGGCAAGAAAGTTAAGGAGTTAGATGCACAAGTATTTTTTTTCATCTGTACTGCCAATGAAAGGTCAACATCCGGTAAGAGAACAAAGGATTCTAGAACCACTGGTTAAAGGGTTGGTATCATCAAAAAAACCTTTGGATTCCTGGACCATGATCTGCACTACCTCTATGATGGGTTTTTGGCAAGGGATGGGCTGCACCTCACTAAGACTGGGAAGAATGTTTTCAGAAAAACTGGCTCAATTTATCAGGACGGCTTTAAACTAAAATTGAGGGGGGAGAGTGACCAATCTTCAAGATCTCTAAGACCCAATTCCAAGCAAAAACCCCTAGAAAACAAGTCAAATAATGAGGTAAGGAGGGATGAGAAGGAAGACAAACTCATATACTAAATAGGAGTCAGACATAAAGATCTCAAGTGCCTATATACAAATGCACAAAGTTTGGGGAACGTACTGGGTGAACTTGACCTATTAATACATGAAGGTAGATATATAATATAGTTGGAATTACAGAAACTTGGTGGAATGAAACCCATGACTGGAACATAATACAAACTGTTCAAAAAAACCAGACCCCATAAAAGAAGAGGTGGAGTTGCACTGTATGTAAAGGACCACTACATTGCTATGGAAACAAAGACGAAAACCTCCTAGAATGCAAATGGGTCAATATAAAGGGGGGGAAAAGGATGAAATTACCATCGGTATATACTACAGGCCACCCAACCAAGCAGAAAAAAATAGATGTACTTTTTGCCAACCAACTAACAAATATACGGTATGTAGGAAACACACTACAATAGTAATAGGGGACTTCAATTACCCTGACATCAATTGGAAGAATAATTCTGCACTAAGTGAGAAATCAAATAGGTTCCTGACCAATCTAGCTGACAACTTTGTTGTCCAAAAGGTAGAGGATAGAACTAGAGGGACAGCCATACTGGACTTAATTCTTACAAACAGAGAAGAAATTATAGAGGGAGTTGAAACTGCAGGAACCTTGGGTGAGAGTTATGTCATACTAGAATTCAACATAACACAACCACAAGCAATAGAACATAATGATAGCAGAGTCTTAGATTTCAAAAGAGTTGATTTTAATAAACTCAGAGAGAACTTGGGAAAGATTCCTTGGATGAAAATCCTAAAGGGGAAAACAACTGAAGAAGCCTGGGAAACTCTGATAAATATGATCATAAAAGCCCATACCAGCACAATACTATTGAAAAAGAAAAACAAAAATCCCAAGAAGAAGCCACCATGGCTACACAAAGATCTCTCTGACAAATTGAAAGACAAAAAGGACAAGTACAAAAAAATGGAAAGAAGGACACATAACTAAGGCAGAGTATCAGCAGATAGCCAGAATCTGCAAAGACGAAATCAGGAGATCAAAGATGTGCTCAGAATGAACAAAGACGTGCAACAAAAGTCATATAAATGACAATAAAAAAAATCAAGGAAACAGTCGGTACACTAAAGAGAGAAGACAGGCAGCAAAGAGGAAGCAGAGCTACTTAACTCATTCTGTGCACCGGTCTTTACGCAAGATGAAACTATAGTTCAACCTACCAAAAACCGTAACTGTTAAAAGACAGCCTAGAAATAAAAGTTAAAATAAGCACACACACACAAAAAAAAAAAAAATAGTAAGAGAACAGTTGTCTGATCTTTATGAATACAAATCACTGAGACCTGATGGATTACATTTAATTTAATTTAATTTAATTAATTAAATTTATATCCCAGAGTTCTAAAGGAGTTGGCAGATGTCACCTCAGAACCACTGTACCACATCTTTCAAAAATCCCGGAGTACCGGGGAACTACCAGAGAACTGGAAAAGAGCTGATGTGATTCCCATCTTCAAAAAAGGAAAAGAAAAAAAAAACAGACTAGGTAACTACAGATCAATCAGCCTAACATCGGGAAGATACTGGAAAAGATAATAAAAAAACATCTGCCAACATCTAGAAATAAGTAAAGTAATGACAAGCAGTCAGCATGGGTTTGTTAAAAACAGATCATGCCAAATCAATCTTATTTCATTCTTCAAAATAGTGACTGAATTAGTAGATCAGCAAAATACTGTGGACATAATATACTTAGACTTCAGCAAGTCATTCGACAAAGTAGACCACAACCTACTTCTTGGTAAGCTAGAAAAAAGTGGGATAGATAGCATCACCATCAGATGGATTTGTAACTGGCTGACAAACCATACTCAAAGAGTAGTCCTTAATGGTACTACATCTACATGGACGTAAGCAGTGGAGTACCACAAGGTTCCATCTTAGGCACAGTACTCTTCAACATCTTCATAAACAATTTAGATGGGGGAATAGAAGGGGAGTTTACCAAATATGCAGATGATACTAAGTTGGCAGGAATACCCAACACCCTAGATCAGGGGACTGCAACTTTAAACACTCAAAGAGCCATTTGGACCGGGACTTCCCGCTGAGCTTCCTATGGTATTGGAGTTGAGGAACACGAGCTCCACAATCCCGCTCTGAGCTCCCCCATCGGGCAGCTCCAAGTAAGCCATAGCCACCCTGGATGGGTGGTGAAGTAAAGGGGACCACCTTGCAAGTCGAGGAGAGCCTCATCTCTTCTCCCTGACTCAGAAAGCTCCCTCATTCGAAAATGCAATGCAGTGGCAGCAAAAATGGCTGCCATGAAGCTAGAGCCAGCCAGAATAATAATAATAATAATAATAATAATAATAATAATAATAATAATAATAATATAATCTTTAGTGAGATTCACAGCCTTTGAGGCTGGTTATTAGCTCAGCAGCTCGAGTCCTAACCAAGGACCTAGGAGCTGTTAAGGTATCATTGGAGGATGTAAGCTGTTCCAAGTAAGGTGGTTACCGGATCTCGCCAGATCGCAACAGCGAGATCAACGGCCCCAGGCCTGTCGGAAAAGCCAGGTCTTCACCACTTTTCGGAAGGCCATTAGGGTGGGGATGGTCTGGATCTCAGGAGGTAACTGGTTCCAGAGAGCTGGGGCAGCCACAGAGAAGGCCCTTCCCTGCGGACCCACCAGCCGGCATTGTTTAGCTGACGGGACCCGGAGGAGACCAACTCTGTGGGATTTTACCGGTCGCTGGGAGCTATGCGGTAGAAGGCGGTCTCGAAGATAACCTGGCCCTGAGCCATGTAGGGCTTTAAAGGTAATAACCAACACCTTGAATTGTGACCGGAGACCAATAGGGAGCCAGTGCAGCTTGCGGAGAATTGGTGTAATGTGGGTGTACCTAGGTGCACCCATGACAGCTCGTGCGGCTGCATTCTGGACCAACTGTAGTCTCTTTTCAAGGGTAGCCTCATGTAGAGCATGTTGCAATAATCTAACCGTGAGGTGACAAGGGCAAGAGTGACTGTGAGGCGAGCCTCCTGATCCAAGTAGGGTCGCAATTGGTGCACCAGCTGAACCTGTGCAAAGGTCCCCCTAGCCACAGCTGACAGATGTTGCTCTAATCTTAGCTGTGAGTCTAGGAGGACACCCAAATTGCAAGCCCATTCTGAGGGGGACAATTTCTCCCCCCATCCCCAGAACCAAGGATGGACAATCAACATAGTCTTTAGGAGGCAATACCCACAGCCACTCGGTCTTGTCTGGGTTAAGTCTGAGTCTGTTGACTTCCCTCCAGACCCTCACAGCCTCCAGGCACCGGCACATCACATCCACTGCCTCACTGAATTGACGTGGGGTAGAGATATACAGCTGGGTATCATCAGCGTATTGCTGATACCTCAACCCGTATTGTCGGATGATCTCACCCAGCGGCTTCATATAGATGTTAAATAGGAGGGGAGAGAGGACCGAGCCCTGAAGCACCCCGCAAACGAGGGGCCTAGGGGTCTCTTTATCTTTATTTGATTTATATACCGCCCTACTCCCGAAGGACTCAGGGCGGTGAACAGCCAAACGATAAAATACATAAATACAAAATTTAAAAACAGAATAAAACTGAATTAAACAATTTGGCCCAGACAGATTTAAAACACCCCAATCAGAGGTCGACCTCTGTCCTCCTACCAACACCGACTGTGACCGACCAGAGAGATAGGAGGAGAACCACCGTAACACGGTGCCTCCCACTCCCAACTCCCTTGGTCGTCCCAGAAGGATACCATGGTCAATGGTATTGAAAGCTGCTGAGAGGTCAAGTAGCACCAAGATGGGGGAATGACCCCCATCTCGGGCTCGCCAGAGATCATCCATCAGCGTGACCAAGGCAGTTTCCGTGCTGTAGCCAGACCTGAAGCCAGACTGAAAAGAGTCTAGATAATCCGTTTCCTCCAATGACCGCAGGAGCTGAAGTGCCACCCAAGACAGTGCAGGAGCGAAGAGAGCAGTGAACAGAGACTGTGTTGCTGGGTGAGATTATTCTTTTTTCTTTAAAGTTACCCCAAGGATAAGAAAAAATCCTAGAGAAGAGACTCTGAAAATAACTTTGCAAGTGGCGGAAAATATTTTTTTAATAGATATTTATGTTGAAAAGTAAGTTAAGAGCACCATCTACTGATGGAAGGAAAAATGACTCCTAGACTCCTGGAAACTTACAGGGATTCTGAGAAGCTAGAATAAAAGACTAAAAATACAGAGTAGACTTAAAGAACTTGGAAAATATTTTGGACTAACAGAGTACTGAGTAAATGCTGGGATTGACCCATCTGGATAATTGATTTTGTCTTGAAAGAAATGGAGATTGAGTGAAATAAATATCTGCTGGAAAGAAGGCAGTGTGGGAATTTGAGAGGAGAGACTTATTTATCAAAGCATACTCCCAGGATCTTGGATTCTCTGGTTGCTGGATTTGATTGAGGCATGATTGTTTACCCTACGTTTATTGTCATTATGGCAGGAGTTGAAGGAACAGCTCTGGAAATGAGAGAATTTCTTAATGAGATGGCCTTGGTGTTCCAAAATATTTTGAACTTAATTGATGGTATGGATCAGAAAGCGGAGCATGTTTTGCAAAGAATGAGAAACAAAGAGCAAAATGTACATGAACTAGTGGAAGCAACAGAAAGATTGGATGAAATAGGCCACTTAAATCAGCAAATAGAACAAGAACAGGGAAAAAATATGGATCAGAAAAATCAGCAAATAAAACAACAGCTTGATGAACAGGAAAACCAGATAAAGGACAAGCAAAAGGAATGGGAAGAACAGGAGGATTGGCCACATCAACAAATAAACCAAGGACTGGAGCAAAAAAGGGGACTGGCAAAACAGCTGACAAAAGAAGAAATACTGAAGAAAACAAAACAGATAAATCAACAATTGAAGAGGCAGGAAGATACTTTTGATAAGATTAGGATATGGGCAGATAATTGGGAGAATTGGCAGTACAAGATTCTACTGGGAGAAATCTTTAGAATGAACAAAAAAGAGATGAAGATAGAGATAAAAATGAGTGTGGGAGTTGAATTTAAAAATGGATAAGAATTGAAGCACTAAAAAAGAGAAGAGAAGATGGGTAAAAAATTGCCCTTTAAATATTAAAGTAACCTATTATGTTTGTTTATGTTTTTGTTTTATTAACTTTGTATACCGCCCTACTCCCGAAGGACTCAGGGCGGTGAACAGGCACAAGATAAAATACAGAAATACAAAAGTTAAGAACAATTTAAAACCAAATTAAATAATATTGGCCCATGACAATTAAAATCCCGATAAATTTAAAACAAATTAAAATTTCAAATTTAAAAGAAAGGGGAGAAAAATTAGGCCAGGCCGGCTTGCTGGAATAAGAGGGTCTTAAGAGCACGGCGGAAGGTGCGCAGATCTGGGATCCTCCGTATCTCTGGGGGAAGCTCGTTCCAGATAGTGGGTGCCCCCACAGAGAAGGCCCTCCCCCTGGGGGCTGCCAGTCGACACTGCTTGGCTGATGGCACCCGGAGGAGACCCTCTCTATGAGAGCGTACCGGCCAGTGGGAGGCTATTTGTGGTAGTAGGCGGTCCCGTAAATAACCAGGTCCTAAGCCATGGAGCTCTTTAAAGGTGGTCACCAAAACCTTGAAGCGCACACGGAAGACCACCGGGAGCCAGTGCAGCTCGCGCAGGAGAGGTGTTACACGGGAGCGCCATGTTGCTCCCATAATTACCCGCGCGGCCGCACTCTGCGCCAGTTGGAGCCTCCGCGTGCTCCTCAAGGGGAGCCCCATGTAGAGAGCATTACAATAGTCCAGGCGGGCATGAGTGACTGTGTGTAGGGAGTCCCGATCCAGAAAGGGACGCAACTGGTGGATCAGGCGAACCTGATGAAAAATCCTCCCGGTCACGGCCGTCAAGTGCTCTTCTAAAGACAGCCATGAATCCAGGAGGACACCCAAGTTGCGAGCCCTCTCTGTGGGGGCCAGCGATTCGCCCCCAATAGTCAGCGATGGTGTCAACTGACTATATCGGGACGTCGGAAACCACAGCCACTCGGTCTTGGATGGGTTGAGCCTGAGCCTGTTCCTCCCCATCCAGATCCACACGGCCTCCAGACACCGGGACATCACTTCAAGGGCATCATTGGGGTGGTCCGGGGTGGAGATGTACAGCTGAGTAACATCAGCGTACTGATGGAGCTTCACCCCGAAATCACGGATGATCTCGCCCAGCGGCTTTACATAAATGTTGAACAGAATGGGTGAGAGGACCGACCCTTGTGGCACCCCACATACAAGGGGCCTCGGGGACGACCTCTGCCCCCCTGCCAACACAGACTGCAACCGGTCAGAGAGAAAGGAGGAGAACCACCGTAGAACAGTGCCCCCCACCCCTAACTCTTCCAGCCGGTGCAGCATGATACCATGGTCGATGGTATCAAAAGCCGCTGAGAGATCTAATAGGACCAGAACAGAGGAGCAACCCCTGTCCCGAGCCCTCCAGAGATTATCAACCAACACGACCAATGCCGTTTCCATGCTGTACCCAGGCCTGAAGCCCGACTGGAACGATCCAGATACATCGTTTCATCCAGGTACTGGGGGAGCTGTCACGCAACCACACTCTCAACGACCTTCGCCACAAAACGAAGGTTGGAGATCGGACGATAATTAGCCAACACTGCTGGGTCCAGGGAAGGCTTCTTGAGGAGAGGCCTCACCACTGCCTCTTTCAAGGTGGCGGGGAAGTCACCCTCACCCAACGAAGCATTTATAATCCCCTGGAGCCAGCCTCGCGTCACCTTCCGGGATGCCAGCACTAACCAGGAGGGGCACGGGTCCAATAAACAAGTGGTTGTGCTCAGTCTACCTAGAATCCTGTCCACGTCCTCAAGGGTCACAGGATCAAACTCATCCCAGATAACATTCTCAAGACCTGCCCCAGTCCCTCCCCCTGAGACTACCCAGTCGGAGTCCAAATCTTCTCAGATCTGAGTGATTTTGTCATGCAGATACTGAACAAAATCCTCGGCTCTACCCCGCAAGGGGTCCTCCCGCGCTTCCTGGTGGAGCAGGGAGCGGGTCACCCTAAACAGGGCGGCTGGGCGGTTATCTGATGACGCAATAAGAGCAGCAAAATAGCTACATTTCGCTGCTTTTATCACCACTAGGTAATTCCTAATATGAGATCTTACCAGTGTCCGGTCCGATTCTGAAAGACTGGCCCTCCAACTACTCTCTAGGTGTCTTTTCTGGTGCTTCAACTCCCTTAGCTCCTCAGTAAACCAAGGAGCCAAATGAGATCGGTGCCGGGTCAGAGGCCGCAAAGGCATGACCCGGTCCAGAGCACCAGCGGCCGCCCTATCCCAGGCGGCCATTAGATCTCCAGCTGAGGAGTGTGCCAGAGCCTCAGGAAAGGGCCCAAGCTCCATCTGGAACCTATCAGGTTCCATCAGGCACCTGGGGCAGAACCATCTTACCGGCTCCGGCTCCCTGCGGCGGGGTGCAGCGGTTCAGAGGTCAGGACAAAGGAGAGAGTGATCTGACCATGACAAGGGCTTGGCAACTATATCCCCTATCTCAAGATCACTCAACCACTGTCCAGAGACAAAAACCAGATCCAGCGTGTTTCCTCCCGTGTGGGTAGGGCCATGAATTAACTGGGTCAGGTCCATGGCTGTCATGGAAGCCATGAACTCCCGAGCCACCTCAGATGCCTCACTGACGGACGGCAAGTTGAAATCCCCCATGACCATAAGCCTAGGGGTCTCAACCGCCACCGCGGCGATGACGCTGAGTAGCTCGGGCAGGGCTGCTGCCATATGGCAGGGAGCCAGGTACGTGATCAGCAAACCCATCTGAACCCCGTGACCCCATTTCACAAGGAGGGATTCACAGCCGGCCGTCTGAGGAACAGTGGCCTCCCTCGGTCTCAGACCTTCGTTAATAATAACCGCTACCCCCCCCTCCCACCCCTACCCTGCAACCTCGGCTGATGGAATGCACGGAAACCTGGTGGGCACATTTCAATGAGAGGGACCCCCCCTCTTGGCCCAACCAGGTTTCCGTAATACCTGCAGGTCCACTCCCCCCTCCTGAACAAGATCACAAATGAGGGGGGCTTTATTTACTACAGACCTGGCATTGCATAACATCAGACGGAGGCCAGGGCCCTAAGGATCTGCGCCACCTGGAGAATGAGTGGAGCTTTGGGGGCTGGAGCGCGCCACCGCTCGAAGACAGCGGGCGCGCACTCCCCTAATACGATTTGGCCCCCTGCTCCCGCCATATCTACCCCTCCCACCCACAGTACTGATGGTAAAAACTTTATCTGGATGAACTTTAGCCCCCCCCTTGACCCCGGGCCCCCCACCCCCTGTGCCATGCTCCACAGCCATACCTGGCCCTCCCCTTAGTGGGTTATCCCCCATACCCACGGCCTTACTCCTGATCCAACCCTCCCCCCCCGGAACCCCTTAAGACATTCGCTAAAACTTTATATAAAAAAACCCTCAACCCCCTCTTCGCGACATGCCACCTTTCTGGGTTCCAAAGCCCTTCATCGAGGTAGGACTTCGATAACGTGGAAGGCCAGGCTTGCGAGAGGAGGGAGTCTTGCAAGGCAAAGAGCTCAGCCGGTGAATACATTCCTGCAAGTCCGCCTGGGGAAATGGAATCAGGCTAAGGATTCAATGATGGTACATTTAAAGGTCCAGGAGAGACAGTTCACCATTTTGGCGCGGATCAGAACCGGGGCTCCACTGTCCTCTCACGGCAGTGGAGAGGAGTCTCAAGCCGTTGCCCCGAAAAACAATGACCAAGCCACCCTCTCATGGCGGCTGGTATCGACAGGTCTAATTCAGTAGCAATAACAGCAAGGTGACTCCCTCGGTGACCACACCCAGGCTTAAGCCTCTCCTCACAGCAAGGCATTGTAAATGTGACTGGGACTGATGATATAGCCGGAAACCAGGGGTCAATTATAGTCAGGTCAGGTCAGGGGTCCAATAAGTCCAATGCAATCCAGTGCCGTTGCTGATAAGGTCCAGATCAAATGGCCACAGCCCCAACCACGCCCATAACCAGGCTGCGGCGAGGAGGGGAAAATGGATACAGGCCAGGGGGAGGCAGGCCAGTCACCCAACTTTGCCAAACCCCCAGTCTCCATTAGGTCTTCTAATCCCCTTTAAGTCCCCGGTCTTCAGGGGTCTTCAGGAGTCAGCAACCGGTCAGACTGCATTCTTCCCTTCCTCCCCTCCACAGTAAATAACCGACCCTGGTAGAAAGGTCTAAAGTCGGTCTGAAAACAGCCAGAGTAGCGCCGTTTCACCCAGCACCACCCCAGCAGCCGTCGTTTCATCCCCAGCCGCCGCAGCTGCCGCTCCAACCATCGCAGCCGCTGCTGACAGCTGGGAACCATATCGGGGTGCTTTTCTGGGGGGGCAGCGACACTCCAACGAGCCGCTGTCTCCCCACACCCCCCACTCCGGCCGCTGCTGGGGGGGCGCCACTGGGGGGGGACACCAAGGCAACCTGGCGCCGCCCCGACCTTGCTCCAGCCTCCTGTTCACCGCCGCCGTAGCCTCGCGGCGTTTTTCGGCTCCAGCCGCCCACGCCGATTGTCCAAGGGAGCTCAAAAGCTCGCAACAGGCCGCCCACACATTCCTCTTGCTGGGCCAGGGCCAACAGCTGATATTCGGCCTCCCGAGAGTCCTCAGCAGGCCCTACTTCTCCCCCGAGGCATTGGAGCTTCACCTACGGGTCGTCATCTTCGCTCATTATAAGCTAAAGAGGCAGAAATAAAATTAGATAGGGGAAATATTAAAATATAAATTGTTTATAGAATGAATAAAAATCAAAGATTAGAAGTTTGATAGAGATTATTAACAATGCGTGAATTGGATCAATATAAATGAAACTTAAATTTGTTTGTATATAATAGAAAAAAGTTTAGATAGAACAAGAAAGATATAAATGAAGGTAGAGATAAAGATGGGGAGTTAGGCATTTTTTGAATATGTATATTTGAACAATATAATGAGGATTACTTAAATTTGAGAAATGTGATAGAGATTACTAACATTGTTATTATGAATTGGATTATTATGAATGATACCCAGAACCAACTCTGTCCACATACAATATAAATGTATAATTAAAATAATAATAATAAAAAATATATTAGAAAAGAGAGCCATTTGGACCTGTTTCCCACAGAAAACACAGGAGCCAATAATTTAACACCTGTTGTGACTGGATGGGTGTGGCCAACTCGACATCACTCACTCCCACCCAGTCACATGACCACCCCCCAGCCACGCCTACCTAGATGGTCATTAGGGCAGAGAACCGGTTAAATTATTTGCCCCACCCTCACCCCACCCTAACCCCTACCCTCACCACTCTCTCTGTCTCTCTGTCTCTCTCTCCCTCTCTGTCTCATCTCTCTCCAGAGATGGGTTTCAGCAGGTTCTGACTAGTTCTGGAGAACTGGTAGCAGAAATTTTGAGTAGTTCAGAGAACCGGTAGTAAAAAATTCTGACTGGCCCCGCCCCCATCTATTCTATGCCTTCCAAGTCCCAGCTGATCGGGAGGAAATGGGGATTCTGCAGTAACCTTCCCCTGGAGTGGGGAGGGAATAGAGATTTTACAGTATCCTTCCCCTGCCACACCCACCAAGCCACACCCACCAAGCCATGCCACGCTCACAGAACCGGTAGTAAAAATGTTTGAAACCCACAACTCCCTCTCTCCCTCTCTCCCTCCCTCTCCCTCCCTATCTCTCTCATCTCTCTCCCTCATTCCCTTTCCCTCTCCCTTTCCCCCACTCCCCACCCACACTTTCCAACCCACACACCCAGGAAATAAGCCTACAAGAACTTCGGCCATGTTCTCTCTGTCTCTGGAAAGATATAAAAATAAAGATTGCATTGCAAAAGGAGTGACTGTCGGGCTGTTACATTACAGTGCCATGAAGTTGCCGCCTTAGATTGCCACAGGCACTTCAGAGAAACATCATCCCAACAGCAGCACACTCACACAGGCATGCATACACATCCTGCAACTCAGTCCAAGGTGGCCAGAAAATATAGTCCCTGGGCACCCCCAAAGATGCTTGGCAGGCAAAGTATGGGATGACACACACACCCCTCCCACCCATCACGAAGGCAGCATCTGCTGAATCCTTGCAAAACTGGGCAAAGGCAGAGAGAGGGGAGCAGACGGAGCCGAATCGAGCTGAATCTGCCTCTCTGTCTCTGTCTCTCTCTCGCTGCCCAACAGACTGCAGCAGGAAATGGCTGGTGGCTACTTCTGGCCTTTGGTGGTGCTGGACATGTGACCTGCTCTCCGCCCCGAGACATTGGCTCACCCCACGCTGTGGCCAATGCCACTGCTGTTGCCAGGGGCAAGTGGGTCAGGGTTGCATTGTGGCTCCGCATCATAATGGGAGGAGGAGGGGACCCTGTCTCCCCCATTGTGAAGTGTCCTAAATTTCACTGTGCTGCATAAGGTGCTGTGAGAGCAGCAGGCAGGCCATGGAGGTGGCAACAACACCGGCATTGGCAGCTTCTCCCTGCAGCAGAGGGATGAAAGGAGGGAGCCGCAGCAGAAGGTTAAAAGAGCCACATGCGGTTCAAGAGTCACGGGTTGCCAATCCCTACCCTAGATGATAGGTTCAAGATCCAGGTGGATCTTGACGGACTTGAACACTGGGCCCTATCTAACAATAAAATTCAATGTAGAGAAAAATAAAATCTTACACAGAAAAACCAAAAGTAGGGTTAGGGTTAGGGTTGCAGGAACTAGGCATGGCTAGCCTACTGAAGAGAAGGACCAGGGGAGAAATAATAGCAGTGTTCCAATATTTGAGGGCTGCCACAGCACCAAAGCACCTGAAGGCCAGATAAGGAATAATGGATGAAAATTGATCAAGGAGAGAGTCAACCTGGAAATAAGGAGAAATTTTCTGACAGTGAGAACAATCAACCGATGGAACAGCTTGCCTTCAGAAGTTGTGGGAGCTTCATCACTGGAAGCTTTCAAGGCGAGACTGGACTACCATCATCAGAAATGGTGTAAGGGGGTTGGACTAGAAGACCTACAAGGTCCCTTCCAACTCTGTTAATTTGTGATGTGAGAGAGAGGGGGAGGAGGGGAATTAGTTACTCTTTGTTTTAAGGCTTCCATTAGAATGGAAACCTTACTACAAACAAAGAGTTCCTGTTTATTTGTTGCTTCCTTTTAATAAGTAAGGACATCTGGGAATTAAGACATTATTGCATTTAAAAATAGCATGAAATTTTTTTATTAAACAGTATATCTGTTACATCTTGTTCAGGTATGTTATATTAATTTTGTAATAAAAAGTAATATGATTAATTATACAAAAACTTA
This sequence comes from Arizona elegans, assembly GCA_022577455.1. Lineage (NCBI taxonomy): Eukaryota > Metazoa > Chordata > Lepidosauria > Squamata > Colubridae > Arizona > Arizona elegans. Next base: position 48,045,655 of record JAKOOJ010000006.1, on the reverse strand, counting down.
CCAACTTTCTTTAGACTATTATTAATGTACTTATATACTATGTTGCAGAAAGATATAAAGTGATTTATAACACATCTTCTTCCACAATCAAAATAGCTGGCTACATGCTGCTTCTTACCAGGTTGGCTGGGGAAGTCCTCTTAAGAGCTTTAATTTATCTAATGCTAAACCTAATCAAAGTAATATCCATTGATGGGACTTCTGGGGTGACATCACGGTGGTGCAGTACAGGAGAATGGGACTCCGCTCTTTCTGTCCAATTTTTCGTGTCTGGAGGCCGGCAACAGCAAAGTTGGACCTTGGAGAGGTCAGCGGTAGAGAGGGGATAATCCAGGGGTGATGGGGAGAAGAGCGATCCCCCCATTGCGGAGGGTGGAATCCCTGAAATCGAGCACGGAAGAGACCAGCTCTTATGACTAGGTCTGGAGGCGTGATGGCCTGATTGAATGTCGGAGGAAGAAAAAAGTGAGAAACAGCAAGAAGTATTGATGGAGAGTGCCAAAACAAAGTGAGATACTGAGTTACTTCTCTAAATTGGTGGAATCTACAAACAAGTAATCAAGTGAGTCTCCAAAGTGGGAAGAGCAACGCCTTAGCTGTGGGAGCGGAAAAAGAAGCAAGACGGAATCAGCACAGAACCGGTAGAGAGTGAAAGCGATTGCAAGCGGCGATTCAAACGACTGTTGTGTTGGAAAATTGTATAGATCTCTGAGACTAAAGTTGTGGGATACGTGTTGAGAGGGTTTTTTTGTTGAAAAAAGTTTTTTATTTTTATTTCTTATATACATATTGTAAATGTACATTCTCTTATCCATAATTGATCATATATATACATATTTTTTTCTAATGAAAGCATAAAAATAAGACATTTTAATTACATTTGGGGTTGCTCTTCTACCATCTCTTTTCCCTCTTTTCATAACAGACCTTCTTCTCCTTCCCCTTTCTTCCATTCCTCTCTCTCCCTCCTCTCTCCCTCTCCTCCTCTTTCCTTTCTTTCTCCTTTGTTGTGCAATATTTACCTTATTTGGTATATGAGCAACTCCAATTTTCTAATAATATATACTTTCTTTTCAATTTCTTTCCCATTTTACCCAATCTATCATTTCATAATTGTACATTTATATTTATAATCTTCTTTCTCCCCCCCCCCATCCCCCTTTTCCATTTACTCTGGTGTCATCTGAGTTTCTATTTCTTTTTTATCTTTTACCTCATTTAACTTTCTATTATCTATATCATTTATCTATCAACTTTTATTCATATTTCTTTTCTACCCATATGTAGAATCTTTCCCATGTCTTGAAATACACCAATTCCTCTTTATCGTTTATTCTTAGCATCAATCTGTTCATTTCCGCACAGTCTAAAATCTTTTTTATTACTTCACCTTCTGACGGAATTTTCTGTCTTCCAAATTTGTGCAAATACAATTCTTGCTGCTCTTATTATATGTGTAATTAAGTATACTTCTTCTTTGCTATATCTTTCTGGCAAAATACCCAATAGAAAAATATCTGGTTTTAATTCTATAGGTTTATGTAACATTTCCTCTAACCATATCTGTATTCTAGACCAATAGTTTTTTGCTTCTGTATATGACCACCACATATGATAATATGATCCCAGCAAATGCAAACATTTCCAGCATTTAGCTGATTTATCTTTAAACATTTTTGCTAGTCTTTCTGGTGGCATATGCCATCTATAAAACATTTTATATAAGTTTTCTTTATATACAGTTGCCATAGTCAATTTATAATTCCTTTCCCATAGTTGTTGCCATTTCTCTAATTCTATTGCATAACCAAAGTTTTTTTCCCATGTTATCATTGTCTCTTTTACTTCTTCATCTTCTAATCTAATCTGCAGTAGATAATTATACAACCTTTTAATCATTTTTTCATCCTTTCCAGTCATTATCTGATCCAACTCTGATTCCCCCAAATTAAAACCATATTGTTTCAAATCTTTATCATATCTTGATTGTATCTGCACTCGTGCATACCAATCAATCTCAATCCCTTGTTTTTCTAAATCTTGTTTCTAATCTTTTTTAAATCTGTTTTAATTCTCCCTTCTCTGTCAAAATGTCCTTATACTGTATCTAACAATATTGTCCATGTTTATCATAGTTGGATGTGTCAATGCTTCTATTGTTGAAAGCCACATTGGTATTTCTATATAATGTTTCTCTTTCACTCTCTCCCATACTGTTAACAAGCCATTTCTTACACATGTCTCTGGAAGTATCCATGTATCCTATTTTTTCCGTATGATAAGAAAGCACGCCAGCCTAGTTGCAAATCATGTCCTTCCAAAGTCAATAGTCTTGTATTTCTCAATGCTATCCATTCTTTAACCCAGTTTAACATCGCCGCTTGATAATAAAGTTCCCAATTTGGTAGACCAAAACCTCCTCTAGGCCTAGCGTCTTGAAGCAGTTTAATATTAATTCTTGCTTTCTTTCCTTGCCATATATATTTCCACATCATTTTATTGAAACTTTCAAAATATTTTTTTCTCCAGCTTTATTGGAATTGTTTGAAAAAAGAACAAAATTCTTGGTAGTACATTCATTCATTCAGCGCTATTCTTCCCATTAATGATAGTTGTAGATTTTTCCATTTTTCCAAGTCTATTTCAATTTGATTTCTCAGTTTATAGTAGTTATCTTCCTTCACTGTGATACATCTTGAGGTTAATTGGATGCCCACGTATTTCACTTTCTTCACTATTTGAATATCTAATTTTTCCATTAATTGCTTTTTTTGTTTTTCTCTCATATTTTTAACTATAATTTTTGTTTTATCTTTATTTATTTTCAATCCAGCTACTTCTCCATACGCCTCTATTTGCTTCATTAGCTTTGGGCCCGTTTCTATAGGTTTCTCCATAATAAATACTAAATCATCCGCAAATGCTTGTAGCTTGTAGTCTTCTCTTTTAATTTTCATTCCTTTTATTTCTTTATCTTGCCTTATTTTTCTGTTTAAAAATTCTAGTGTCAAGATAAATAACAATGGAGATAATGGACATCCTTGTCTAGTTCCTTTTCTGATATCTACTTTCTCTGTCATTTCACCATTTATTATTACCTTTGCCTATTGTTCTTTGTATATAGTCTTAACCATATTAATGAATCTATCACCAAAGTCCATCTTTTGTAATTGTATAGTCATAAATTGCCAATTCACATTGTCAAATGCTTTCTGCGCATCTAAAAATAATAATGCCATTTGTTTCTCTGAATGTATCTCATAATATTCCAATATATCCAATATAATTCGTATATTGTCTCTAATTTGCCTTTTAGGCAAAAAACCATTTTGGTCTGGATGTATGAGTTCATTTTCAATCTTTCCACCATAATTGATCTAAATATTTTGTAGTCTGCATTTAATAGTGAAATTGGTCTATAATTCTTTATTTTTTGTAAATCTGTTTCTTCTTTTGGTATCAGAGTTATGTATGCCTCCATACATGAGTTCAGCACCTTAGCTTCTATTAATAAGTCTTTAAATACTTGTAACATTGTATCACTTAGTACATCTTGCAATTTTTTATATAGCTCTACTGGTAGTCCATCTGGTCACGGAGTTTTTCTATTTTTCTGCCTTTTAATTCCCTCCACCAATTCCATCACTTTCTTATATTCTTTCTTCTGGTGCTTTTTTGAATTTTTCTGTTATTTTGGGAGTCATTGCCTTTTCCAAATATTGTTCTATTTTCTCTTCTGATACCTGTTCTTGTTGATATAATTTCTTATAATATTCCTTAATTATTTTTTTCTTTTCCTCATTTCGATGACATATCTTCCCATCTTGATCTAGTAATTGAGTTATCAGTTTCCTTTCTTTTTCCTTTTATATGCCAGCCATCTTCCAGGTTTATTTGCATTTTGAAAAAAAAATTGCTTTGTTGATTTTATTTTCCTTGCCAAGTCTTCATTCTCAATTAAGTTCAGTTTATGTTTTCCCAAGTCCATTAAATTTTTAATTTTTTTGTCTTGTGGGTTTTTTGCAATTCTTTCTCTAATTTCTTATACTCCTCTTCCAATTTCTTTTGAGTTTGTCTATTCTGTTTATTTTTTTCCCCGTATAAGTCATTATCAAGCCTCTTATATATGCTTTACTAGTATCCCATATGTTTTGTAATGATGTATCTTCTTTTCTGTTTTCTTTAAAGAAAAAAGTCAATTCTTTTTCCATATATTGTATAAAGTCTTTCTCATTTAATAAGCTTTGATTTAATGTTCATCTCATTCTCTCTTGCTTTTTTGTCCTTTCCATATCATCATTATTGGATTGTGATCTGCCCATATATTTGCTTCTATATCAATCTTGTTTATCTTGGATATTAAATCTGTGGACATTCACATCATATCTATTCTTGACTATGACATATGTCTATTTGAATAAAATGTGTACTTTTTCCTTTAGGTTTCTTTTTCCCCAAGCATCTTGCAGGCTTAGTTCATCTACCATTGTACAGAATGCTTTTGGAAGTGTCTTCCTTGGTTTTTTATTTACTTTTGTAGATTTGTAGTCTAACTCATTATCAACAATCACATTAAAAACTCCTATTATGCAAATATCCTTATATTCATGTTATAGTATTTTTCGGTGTAGTTTCACATAAAATTATTCTTGATTTTCATTTGGAGCATATATACCCACAAGTAATATTTTTTGGTAGGTCGTTACAATTTCTACCATTAATATTCTTCCTTCCTCAGCCTCAAATATTTGTTTGGATTGGATTGTCTGTTTAATGTAAAATACTACTCCTCTTTTGCTTTGAGAAGCCAATGTTGTGTACAATGTCCCCAATTTTATTCACTCCAAAAGTTTTTTATGTTGCCTTCTAATATGTACTTCTTGTAAGCATATAATTTCTAATTTTAACTTCTCTAATTTGTAAAATATTTTTCTTCTTTTTATTGCCAAGTTTAGTCCATTTATATTCAAAGATATTATTTTAATTTCTTCTTCCATTTCTTATTTATTTACTTGTTTTGTCGATCTAGTCATTCTTATCTCTCTTTGTTCTTTAACTTCTTTTGCCCTTACTCCTTCTCTTAACACCCTCTCATCTTGTTCTCTCGTTACTTCTCTTGGCTGTTCTTTCTTCTCCTCCTGTTGTCCATCCCCTTTTTCATCTCTCAATCTTTCTTCCTCTTGAACATCTATGTGTTGTTTATAAAATACCTCTGCTTTCTCTATTGAGTCTAATCTGTATCTTTGTTCTTGCCAGTTCACCAATATTCCTTCTGAAATCAACCATCTAAAATTTATTCCTCTCTTTATCAAACATTTTGTAAGAAATTAATTTTCTTTTCTCTCACTCTTCTTGGAATTTGTTTCAGTGCCACTACTTCTCTCCCTTTGTGCTTTACCATCGTGTTTCTCATCATTTGCAATATCTCTGTTCTCAATGTTTTCTTAGTAAATTTGATGTGAATTTCTCTAGGCAAATTATTTTTCATCACATATCTTGTGTGCACTCTATATATCTCATTGATCCCGTTTAATATCCTTTCCTTTCTTTCTTTTTATTACTTCTGCTAATACCTCTGCAATTTTCTCTGCTAATTTTTCTCCCTTTTCTTCTTCAATATTTTGGAATCTTAAGTAATAATCAGCTTTAGCCATTTCCAGAATTATAATAGTTTTTTCCTGATTTTTATCAGTAATTGTAAGTCTATAGTCCATCTCTTCAACTTTTTTCTCTGTTACTTCTGCTTTTTCTTCCATTTGCTGCAATCGTTGTTCATTTTTCCCTATCATCTCTTTAACTTCTTTCAATTCTCCTTCCATTTTTTTCATGCTTCCTTCCATTTTTTTTATTATTATAAATTTTATTATAAATTGAAAACAAAAAACAAAAAAAAGAAGAAGACGATAACAAAACCAAACCATATACATACAACTGGGGTCGATTCAACCCTCATATACATACAATTCCTACATAACATTACATATCATCATATTACATCTTCGATTAAATTTTCCACATTGCATCTTCCATTTTTTCCATTCTCCCATCTACCTTGTCTAAACTTGTCTTGAGAGCTTCATATATAATCTATAGCATATTTTTTAATTCCATGTTAATTTTCTCTTGCTGTGATGCAGTTTCTGTTGTCTTTTGCCCTGTGGTGCCTTGATATTGATGGTGATGACAAATGTTGTGTTTTCTTCCTCTTGTCTCTTCAAATCACACCACCAAGTCTGTAATCCAAATAATCCAATTCTTAGGTTCCAACTGTTCCTTTATTTAAATGCCAAATTCAGTTTCCAGATCTGCTCCCAAATCAATCAGATTCTTCTGGTTCTTGATACCCTAATCCACATAGGCTTAATCCATATAAAAAGAAAAGGTAGAAAGACTATGAAAAACCATCCAAAAAGTCAAAAAAGAAAAAAGAAAAAAGGAGAAGCCAAGTCAGAACAAAAATAAAAAAATCCACCAATAAAAAATTCCGAAACCAGGATATTCACTCAAAATGGCCAACCAAACAATTTAAAAAATAGAAAAAGTATAAGATATAGTCTCATAAAAAAAATGGAAAGAAAATGGAAAAAGCAAAAACCCTTCCAGTCACAAAAATAAATAAATAAATAAATCCAGGAAGCAAAGACCTCTGCAAAAAAAAAAAAAAAAAAAAAAAAAAAACAGGTACACAACAAAAGAATAGGAAAAAAAGGACAAGTTGGAGAAGACAAAATAATATTCCAAATGTTCCAAATAACATTATTGCAAAGTCTTCCAAAATTTAAATCCAGCAGACAAGAGGGGGGGAAAGGGGGGAAGAGAAAACAGAAAAGAGACAGCCCAGCTTTTCCCTCTTCTGTTGCAAAATCACAAGACCACTTCTTATCAAAAACTTCTTGGCATGTTGAGAGTTTCTGTAGGTGGTGAACAGACTGGAAAAAGAAGAAAAGAAAGGGTCTTCTTAAAGACAGAGAAAAATGAAGAGAGGAGACAGTGACTGTGCAAATTGAGGGAAGCTGTCATCTTGAATGTGGAGAATGGGGAAGTTGCAGAGGAAGTAGAGAGATCAAGGAATAAAGAATTTTGGTGATTCCAACGAAGGATTTTGGATTGGGCTCGTCTATAATCAGCTTTGCATATTGATTACTCAAATACTTTTTATAGTTTAAATACTTTTATATGATTTAGAGATATTTATTACTGTGATATTTAGATAGAATCTTTAGCTTTAAAAATTTAATATTTAATATTTTATTTTTTAAAATTTTATTTTTTTAAAAAAATTTATTTATATGCCGCCCTTCTCCGGAGACTCAGGGTGGTTTACAGTGCATTAAGCAATAGCCTTCATACTTTGTATATTTTATACGAAGTCAGCTTATTGCCCCCACAAACTGGGTCCTCAATTTACCTACCTTAGAAAGGATGGAAGGCTCAAGTCAACCTTGAGCCTGGCAAGATTCGAACTTACTTTAATTGCAGACACCTGGTGTTAAATTACAGTGCTTTAGTCTGCAGAGCTATCCAGGCTCCTGGATATAATTTATTTTATATGTGTGTGCGTGTGTGTGTGTGTGTGTGTGTGTGTACACACTTAATATAGATTTATGCATATTTAAAACAGGACAAACTTTATAGTTACTTCATTTATTACTGCATATTTGAAAATTTATGTAGTTTAAAATAGGAATTAATTAACTTCTAATTAATTAATTGTGTATATTAATTTATGTATTTATATAGATTTAATATATAGCAAAAATACTGTAATAGAGTATTCAATAACCTATATATATTTACTTTTTTTCTTTCTTTTTAATATAATTAAATCAGGATAATCCATATTAAATTTATAACAATAATAATTATAAATATAATAATTTATAATTGTGATTTATATATACAACTTTATATAGAAAATTGATATTAATTGTTGGATATAATCAGTGAATTACATAACATATTGTTAATTATCAGTTACAAAAAGGGATATAAGCAGGGGCAGTGACTAGGAAAAGACCTATTAGAGTGAAAGATTAGAAACATATGGTACTGTGGAATAACCTCTTCAAAAAGCTAAAGATGTCAAACACATTTACAGTTACCAAAACTGTAAAGAAAACAATGCCAACAATAGCCTCTCCAGCAGGTCAGAAGTCAACAACAGACATGTCAAGCAGTGAAAAACCAGGATCTGCACTAACCCTACAAACATGCAAGCCACATTAAATATGATTCAGGAGGTAATGATGAAAATACAAGAATCAATAAATAACAACCATGAGGAAGTGAAAGGTAAACTAGATGAAGTGAAAGAAGATATAAAGAAATTGGACAATAGAATGGGGAAGATTCAGGAAACAATAGCCAAAAATGAGCAGAAGATAAAAATGGTAGAAGCAAGAACAGAACAAACTGAAAAGAAACTGGAAGCAAAGGAAGAAAGGTTGACAGCAGTGAACAGAGATCTGAAGGAAGCAGTAATCCATCTAGAATTGGAAACATCCTCATTTTACTTGAGATTCCAAAACGTAACAGAGATTAAAGAAGAGGATCTACCAAAATTTATGACAGAATTGTTAGCAGACTCATTGCAAATATGAACTGCAGAACAACATTTGATGAAATATACAGAGTGCATACCAATTATGCATGATGATGTAGATTACCCTGCGAAATACATGTAAGATTTGCAAAAAAAGCTGTTAGAGATGAAATCTACAAAAGAACAGGAGATGACCAGCTGATCTATAAAGGAAAAGAAGTCATAACCCTCAAACAGTTACCAAAGAGAATTAGAGAGCAAAGAAGGAACTTCTAATTTCTCTCCTCACAATTGATAAAAAATAAAATAATGTTCGAGACTTCCGGTTTGCTGCTGGCCGCCGCCAGACGTTCCTTTGGGATCGTCTGCTTCCATTGCCTGTTAGAGCCGCCTTCACAGCGGAATGGCGGCTCGAAAAAACTCCGTTTCCAAGAGGAAACGGAGATAGAGCCGGCAGGGGTGGGTAGAACTCTCCGCAGAGTCCCAAAAGTTTTTTTTTTACTTTTGGGACGGAGCGGATGAGAAGCCCCATATCCCCTGCCGCTGCTCCGGGCTTTGGGAGACCTCTGCTAATGCAGAGCCAGGCGTCAAGAGCCTGTGAACTTAACAGAATATTCAAAGAAAATGCGAGCTGGACCCTTAATACTGAATCACAAGTATTTTACTCTTTAAAAAATTTACCTAAGAGAAAAGAGGAGAGGAAAGGGGGAAAAAAAGAGCTTTTTAAAATGGCGTCTGCCCTGGCTGGAGAAGGGCTGAAAGGGAAAGTTCTTCCGTCTCTTATTACTACAATGTAGCGGAATAAATATCACTGGCTACATTTGTAGATAAAACTTCGCTCCTGTGTCTTCTCTTGTTGTTGATTGGAAAGAAGTTTTTTTCATTTTTTTAAGGGAAAGTCCTTTTGTTTTCTATTTTTTCTTTCTTTTTTACTAAATCTTGTCTGTGTGGGAAATGGCATCGGGACTCACGCAGCTGGACAAACGGGGGGGGGACTTCCCCCATTAATAAACTGCGCCAACAAATTGTAACTCTCCAGTGTCAGAAACCTGACTTTAATATAATAGAATTTCTCCTTGAAGAGATTGTAAGAAGGGATGAGATTGTGAACCAGCAATTTGAAAAATTTAAAGCAGGAAATTAAAGAAATTGGTGAATTGGTGAAATCAAAGTTTGACTTCTTGAATCAAAAGATTTTAAAAACAGCTAATGGCTTATCAGACTTTCTGATTCGGGTGGATGCAAAGACTAAATCATTAGAGTCTAAAATGAAGGAAACGGAGGAGAATTTGGATGACAAGATTCAAAAAATCAAAAAGGATTTGGTAAACATTCAGGATAATAGTCCAGAAGACAAATCTAAAATGGAGGTTGACCAAAAGACTGGTAATGGAGAATATGTGCAACAGAGGATTGAAAGAGAAGTTTTAATGATTCAATATAATTTTACAGAATACGCAATTAGACTGAGAGGCCTGCAGGAAAATAATAGAGATGACTTAAGGAAAATATCTTCTGAAATTCTGGCTGGGATTTTAAAGGTTCAACCTGATGAAGTGTTTTGCAGGATTGATAGAATTTACAGAATTAACTCCTGGTTGGCAAAGCAAAGACAATTGCCTAGAGATGTGGTGATCTATTTTACAGATAAAGAAATTAGGAATAATATTGTGCAGAACTCTTTTAATTCTACCTTGCAATTTTATGGAAGAAAGATTTGGATTTTCAAGGAGCTCCCGACTAAGATGTTAATGGAGAGGAAGAAATTTGCCTTTCTAGTGACTGAGTTAAAAAAAAGAAATATCCTATTCAGGTGGGACACGCCAGTTGGTTTAATATTGAGATATCAAGGAGTAAGGTATCAATTGAATACTGTTGAAAAAGCGGAAGATTTTTATCAAAAAATTTTAAAAATGAATTTAACACCTTTAGGCATAATACAGGATAAGCAAAAGGAGTTGGAAACAAAAGGAAAATATCAAATTACAGAGGCTGTGGTAGATAAATTGTCTTTGGACTCCTTGGATACCCCAGCTGGACTGTCTATAATTAAGAGTGCAGTGTCATCCGACTCCAAGCTGATGAACCATCAAGTTACAGACAAGTGCACAAATCAACCAGTTGATATACAAGTGATGGAGAAGAAAGATGAGATGATAAAATTAACCCAACAAGAACAACCCATAAAGCAGAATGAAAATCGACCAGCCGACACACAATTGGTATGCAAGAAACGAGGATGGAAATTCAACCCGCAAAAGAAAAAGAAAAGAAACAGATCTCATAGAAACAGTAGTTGCTAAACCATGCAACAGTGAAGCCAGGGACTTTAAAAAACGAATGAATATCTGAAAAGATATTGGAGGCGAACAACTGTTTAATACTATCCTGAGGATTGTGGCAGATCTCTGCAATGCCGTGATTTTGGGATGTGAAAAGAGCCTCACCTTGTTGGATCTGAATCATCTACTCTGGATTTTTTTTACTGGCAAATATATTATAATTATTTCGAGTTACAAGGCAGGAGAGTTACGCTGGGGCATGCAGAAGATCTGGATGTTACCCATCAGGATGATGGGAATAAACAATCCTGATGAATACCACAACTATAACTATATGGATATAACTATAATGTCACTCGGGTGGTTGTTTTTACTTTTATATAGATACGAGGATACCTACTACTGATGGGGGAAGAAGATGATTGAAGACTTTGAACAAACTGTTGCACCAGCATGTTATTTTACCCTATTATGGGTGATGGATTTAACAATCCAGTGGAAAGACACCAAAGAAGATATTATATGGATTATAAATTTAAAGTTATTGTCTTTTTTCTTTTTACAAAATGGAATGTATATATAGATATGTGTATACTTTAGCATAGTGGGCAGTGGATTATATATTTAGAATTGTATTGCATGATCTTGCAGGAATTGAAGGGTTGAAATAGGTTAGTTTATTGATTGATTGGTCTAAGAAAAAGGATCTTTAAGTCATATATTTAGGGGAGTGGAGGAATTGGATAGAACTGAATAAACGTCAAATTTGGATGTAGGGAGAAGGCTGCCTTAAAATGTTATATTAATATATATAAAAGATTAAATGTTAAATTGTAATAAAACAATATAAGTTTAGGGGAGGAGAAAAAGGGCAGATTATCGTAAAAATGTGAGTTATAAGAATAATATGCTAAGGGTCAGTATTCTGAGGAGGGAGTAAGGGAAAGGAAAGATATTATGTAACTAGTTATGAAATAGCCTATTGTTGTGAAGAAGTCACAGGGGGGGATGGGTGGTGAGGGGGGGTTAGGGAAGAGGGGGGGAAAAAGGGGGAAAACTTGTATTTGAAAACTTTTTCAATAAAATAAAATAAAATAATGTTCCATTGGTTGATACCTGAAGGCATGCTAATATCCTGGCAAGATAAGAAAATAAGAGTTGACACCATAGATAAAGCCCAGGAATTTTATGAACATTACATAGGGGAAGAATCGGACAGCAGAGAGGAGTTAGAAACAAGAGGAGCAACAGACGGAGGAAAAAGAACCAGACAAAGAAGTGAGAGAGAGGACGGATATGGAAGATCAGGAAAGAGAAGGAGCGAGGACAAGAAACCAAAGGGAAATAAAACCAAGGAGAGGAACAAGGGCAACAAACAAGTAATAGAATGGAGGAAGAAATGAAATTAATATCAGTTAATATAAATGGACTAAACTCACTTATAAAAAGAAGACAAACAATTTCTAAACTTCAAAAACAAAATATGGATATCACATGCCTACAGGAGGTTCACATCAGAAAAAGAAAAGGTGGTATCCTGGAATCTCCCAAGCTAGGAAAACTATATCTAGCCTTGGCCGAAACAAAGAAAAGGGGAATCACAGTATACATAAAGGAATGTTTAAAACCCAAACAGTTATACACAGATGAAGAGGGAAGAACATTATTAATTGAAGTATCAATAAAACAAAAAAGAATATTAATCGCAGTCATATACGCACCAAATACAAATCAGAAAGAATACTACAGTAAATTACACAAACAGATAGCAGAATTAGAGTTGGACAATGTATGTTTACTAGGGGACTTCAATGCGGTAGTAGATCCAAATAAAGATTATAAAACAGGCAAAAAAAAATCATGAAAGGAGAACATTACCAAATGCATTTTTTGAAATGACCCAAGAATTAAACCTAAAAGACATATGGAGAGAAGTCAACCTGCAGAAGAACCAATATACTTTCTTTTCCAACCCTCACAATTCATTGTCCAGGATTGACATGGTGTGGATGGACCTGGAAATGGAGAAAGATATAGCAGAAATAGAGATAGCATCAAATATGTGGGCAGACCATAACCCATTAATAGTTAAATGGAGAGAAGAAGCAAAAAGGAAAGGAAGATGGACCATGAACCAGAGGGTTGTGAAAAAAAAGAACTATTTCCAATACGTAGAAAAAGAACTAGCAATTTTTCCTACGGGAAAATTGGAATGAACATACAACCACTCAAAATTTATGGGACACAACCAAAACCTATGTGCAGGCATAACAATAGCATATACAATATGAAGAAACAAAAAGAAAAAGAAACAATATGTAGAGCTCCAGGGGAAACTGGAGAAATTAGAATCAAAAATGCAGAAAGAACCTCAAAACCAGGAAATCAAAGAAGAAAATGACATAATCAAACATAAATTACTTTGAATTATACAAGAAGAAGAGGCCCAAAAAACTAGATCAATTAGACAAAACTATTTCGAAAATGCCAATAAACCGGGGAGATGGCTGGCCTACAAATTTAAAAAAGAAAAAGAAAAGAAATTAATACAGCAATTAGAAAATGAAGAAGGGACAGCACACTACCAGAAAAGGGGGGGGGGAGGGTATAACAGTAAGATATTTTCAAACCCTGTATAGTCAAGAGAAAATAGAAGAGGAGGACATCAAATGATACTTACAAGAGAGGAATCTCCCAACTTTACTGGTCTCAACAAAGGAAATACTAAATGAGAGAATAACGATGCTAGAGTTGAAGAGGGCAATCCAAAAGCAAAAAAACAAAAAACCCTTGGCCCGGATGGAATTCCAGCAGAATTTTATAAAGAAATTTAAAAACGATTAGAGAACTTATTATTAGAAATACAATGAAGCATTAGAACAAGCTAAGATACCAAAATCTTGGACGGAGGCACTAATAACATTTATTCCCAAAGATAACACAGAGAAGCAAAAGATCCAAAACTATAGGCCAATCTCGTTGTTAAATGCTGATTATAAAATATTTATGGCAATAATGGTGGAAAGAATTAAAAATAAAGTAAACAAAATCATATGCCCAGACCAAAATGGATTTCTACCCAATAAGCACATAAAAAACAATATACGAACTATTTATTTATTTATGTAATTTATATGCCGCCCTTCTCCTGAAGGACTCAGGGCGGCTTACAAAAGGAATAAAAAATTACATAAACATTAAAATCAGTTTAAAATTGATTAAAATAAATTCAAATTCAAATTTTTTAAAAAATCACCCCTATGGATTCAGCCCATTTGGTGAAAAAGCCACATCTTCAATTCACGGTGGAAGGAGAGGAGGTCAGGGGCTGTCCTGTGGCCGGTGGGCAGCCCATTCCAGAGGGTTGGCGCTCCAACAGAGAATGCTCTCCCCCTGGGGGCTGCCAGCCGACATTGTCTGGCTGACAGCACCCTGAGGAGGCCCGCTCTGTGTGAGCACACCTGACGATGGGAGGATGGCAGGAGATGATCCTGAAGGTACCCCGGGCCTAAGCCATGTAGGGCTTTATAGGTGAGCACCAGCACCTTGAAACGAACCCGAGGAACCACCAGTAGCCAGTGCAGCTCACACAGGAGAGGTGTCACACGGGAGTACTGAGAAGCCCCTGTAACAACCCACGTGGCCACATTCTGAACTAACTGTAGTCTCCGGGTGCATCCCAAGGGCAGCCCCATGTAGAGGGCATTACAGTAGTCCAACCGAGATGTAACAAGGGCATGAGTGACCATGGCAAGGGCATCCCGATCTAAGAAAGGGCGCAACTGGCGCACCAGGCATACCTGTGCGAAGGCCCTCCTGGTCACGGCTGTCAAATGATCTTCTAAAGATAACCATGAGTCCAGGAGGACACCCAGATTGCGGACCCTTTCTGAGGGAATAAGAACCTCTCCTCCCATCACTAGTGATGGGGCCATTAGATCGGGAGATGCCGGTATCCACAGCCACTCAGTCTTGGATGGGTTGAGTCTAAGTGTTGTGGCTCCGTTACCTGAGCCTGTGTCATCGGCAGGAGAGGACTCTGAGAGTGAAGGAGAGGAGTTGGCAAGGCCTCCCTCTCCAGGACCCTCCTCTCTGGCAATGCCTTCAGTGTCCGCTGAAGGGCAAGAGATAGGGCCAGGGCCAAGCACATCCACGCAGCCACAGGTGGACAGTGATGAGGGTAATGAGTCTTGGCTGGATCCTCAGCAGCGTCGCAGAGATAAGCGCGTGCAACAGAAGAAAAGGCGTGCCAGAGATTAGGCTGAGTCACTGGACCACACCCCACAGGGTATAAAAGGGGGTGAGGTGGCCATTCAGACTCTGTGACGGACAAAACTAACTACTATCGAGTCACATTGCATCTTTGGAAACAACATTATCGGCCTTGGATTTATTTTACGAAATGGACAATTCTTGACCGTGTGTATTTTGTTTATTGAGTAAAAGTTCTTGGCAAGCAGCTACTGGGTTGCTGCCAAGCGTCTTATCGGAAGAATTGGTTGTCTGCCAGTTTATTTAACCCCCGGCTGTCTGTTTGTGTGTGTGTGTGAGACGGGGACAGAACATCTTGTCCGTCACCTGAAAATTTAACCCATCATTTAACCATGATGGACCAACAGCTGCAGCAGCAGTTACAACAGCTGCAAGCTGATAATCAGCTCCTGCAGCAGCAATTGGCACAGTTAACTGCCCAACTTGCTTTGGGGAATGCTCCTGCAGCTCTCCCTCCCACTCCTCCTCCCCCCCGTCGGAGATGCCCAGTGAATAAATCCCATTCATACGTCCAGAGGCACACAGTAAGAGATGCCCTGTTAAAGATTTGGGGAAAAAGTCAAAAAGAACCATTATATGAAAATCCCAATTTGGTTATCAACGATGGAGGCAATGATATATCCAAATACCACAGATCTTAGTAAAATGGTGAGTTACGCATAACTTTTAGATGAAAAAAGAGAATTAAAATCGATCCAGGATTTGAAAACACAAGGAATAGATATGGGATGGTGGCCTTATTTACAAATCAAGACAAGATTCAAAAAAGATCGGGAACAATATGGTATTTATGAGAAACAATTGGAAGTGGATAAATTACTACAAGGAACGGGGCGGAGGGGAATTATCACTAAAATATACAATTTCCTATTAAGATTTGGACCGGGTCGTGCCTTTGCGGCCTCTGACCCGGCACCGAACTCACTTAGCTCCTTGGTTCTCTGAGGAGCTGAGAGAGATGAAGCGCCGGAAAAGAAACCTAGAGAGTGGTTGGAGGGCCAGCCGTTCCGAATCCGACTTGACACTGGTAAGATCTCATATTAAGACCTACCTAGTGGCGAGAAAAGCGGCGAAATCTAGCTATTTTGCCGCTCTTATCGCATCATCAGATAACCGCCCAGCCGCCCTGTTCAGGGTGACCCGCTCCCTTCTCCATCTGGGAGCGCGGGAGGACCCCTTGCAGGGCCGAGCTGAGGATTTTGTACAGTATCTGGATGATAAAATAACTCAGATTCAGGAAGACTTGGCCGCTGACTGGGTTCGTTCAGATGAGATGACTGAGGCAGGCCTTGAGAGTGTTATCTGGGAGGAGTTCGATCCTGTGGCTCCCGAGGACGTGGACAGGATCTTGGGACAGCTGAACGCCACCACATGTTTATTGGACCCGTCTCCCTCTTGGTTGGTGCTGGCTTCCTGGGAGGTTACACGAGGCTGGCTCCAGGGAATTATCAACGCTTCTTTGAGTGAGGGTGTCCTGCTGGCCGCCTTGAAAGAGGCGGTGGTGAGACCTCTCCTCAAGAAGCCATCCCTGGATCCGGCTGTTTTGGCTAACTATCGTCCAGTCTCCAACCTTCGCTTTATTGCGAAGGTTGTTGAGAGTGTGGTGGCGCAACAGCTTCCACAGTACCTGGATGAAGCTGTCTATTTGGATCCGCTCCAGTCCGGCTGCAGACCTGGGTACAGCACGGAAACGGCATTGGTCGCGTTGGTGGATGATCTCTGGAGGGCTCGGGATAGGGGTTACTCCTCTATCCTGGTCCTGTTCGACCTCCCAGTGGCTTTTGATACCATCGACCATGGTATCATGTTGCGCCGGCTGGAGGGACTGGGAGTGGGGGGCACCGTTTTGCGGTGGTTCTCCTCCTATCTGTCCGACCGGTCGCAATCTGTGTTGACAGGGGGGCAGCGGTCGACCCCGAGGCACCTTGTTTGTGGGGTGCCACAAGGGTCGGTCTTCTCGCCCCTCCTGTTCAACATTTATGTGAAGCCACTGGGTGAGATCATCTGTAGTTTTTGGGGTGGAGTTCCATCAGTACGCTGATGATACTCAGCTGTACATCTCCACCCCAGACCATCCCAATGATGCCTTGGAAGTGATGTCCCAGTGCCTGGAGGCCGTGCGGGTCTGGATGGGGAGAAACAGGCTTCGACTCAACCCTTCCGAGTAGCTGTGGCTTCCGGCGTCCCGGTATAGCCAGCTGACGCCATCGCTGGTTATTGGGGGCGAATCACTGGCCCCCATGGAAAGGGCCCGCAACTTGGGCGTCCTCCTGGATGCACGGCTGTCTTTAGAAGGGCATATGACGGCCGTGGCCAGGGGGGCTTTTTATCAGGTTCGCCTGATACGCCAGTTGCGCCCCTTTCTGGATCGGGACTCCCTACACACAGTCACTCAAGCACTCGTCACCTCTCATCTGTACTATTGTAACGCTCTCTACATGGGGCTCCCCTTGGGGTACACCTGGAGGCTCCAACTGGTGCAGAATGCGGCTGCGCGGGGGATTATGGGAGCGACGGGGCGCTCCCATGTGACTCTTCTCCTGCGCGAGCTGCATTGGCTTCCGGCGGACTTCCGGGTGCGCTTCAAGGTGTTGGTGATCACCTTTAAATCGCTCCATGGCTTAGGGCCAGGGTACTTACGGGACGGCCTTCTGCCACCAATAGCCTCCCACCGGCCAGTTCGCTCCCACAGAGAGGGCCTCCTTAGGGTGCCGTCGGCTAGACAATGCCAGCTGGCGACCCCCAGGAGGAGAGCCTTCTCTATGGTGGCACCTACCCCCAGAGATACGAGTGATCTCCGACCTCTGGACTTTTCGTCGGGCCCTAAAAACTCATCTCTTTCAGTTAGCCGGTCTCTCTTGATTTTATGATTTTATGGTTGATTTTAAATTTTGATATGGATTTTAAATTGATAAATTTTAAACTATGGGCCAAATTTAATTATTTTAAATCTATTTTTAATTGTACTTTATGTATAAATGTTTTATTTTGGCTGTTCACCGCCCTGAGTCCGAAAGGAGAAGGGCGGTATAGAAATTTGAATAATAAATAAATAAATAAAAAATAAATAATAAATAAAGATATAAAATGGAGGAAGAGACAGTAAAGGAGACAATGATTAATTGGGCCAGAAATTTTGGTCATAATATAGAGCTAGAACAATGGGATAAATTATGGGAAAGAAACTATAAATTTACAATGGTAGTAGCCTACAAAGAAAATATCTACAAAATGTTTTATTGATGGCATTTGCCCCCAGCGAGATTGGCCAAAATGTTCCCAAATCTATCCCCCAAATGTTGGAGATGCGATCACAAGTCAGGAATGTTTTACCATATGTGGTGGATGTGCCCCAATACAAGGAAATACTGGTGCAAAATCAAGAAATGGCTGGAAGAAATTATGGAACAAAAGATAGAACTGAAACCAGAATTGTTTTTACTAGGAATATTAGATCTGAAAATGGATAAAGGTTTCCAATATATAACACTACACATACTAACTGCTGCTAGGATTGCCTTCGCGCAAAATTGGAAATGTACTAATGTACCCTCAGATGAAATAGTAATCAGAAAGATACTTGAGTGTGCAGAAATGGACAAATGACCATGAAGTTAAAAGAAAGAGAAGAATCGGATTATTACCTTATGATTAGTACCTTATGATTCTTGACGAACGTATCTTTTCTTTTATGTACACTGAGAGTGTATGCACCAAGACAAATTCCTTATGTGTCCAATCACACTTGGCCAATAAAGAATTCTATTCTATTCTATTCTATTCTATTCTATTCTATTCTATTCTATTCTATTCTATTCTATTCTATTCCATTCCATTCCATTCCATTCCATTCCATTCCATTCCATTCCATTCCATTCCACTCCACTCCACTCCACTCCACTCTCCACTCCACTCTATTCTAGAATAAGTGGCTAGAGAACAGAAGCCGAAACAAGAAATAGTTTTAAATCAGTATTGATTAAATATTAACCAAAGTTATCAATTATTATTAAATTTAAATTACTGATTATAATGTAAGTATAATGTAGATATGAGTAACTAGTATCATTATAATTGTTATTATATCATTAAAGTTGTTATAACTGATAGGAAGGCAATGCAGAAGAGCGAATTATAAAAACAGAACATATATGCCGATACGGAAAGCTGTAAAACTACTCTACGTTGCTATGTTTGTCTTGTTTTGTCTTGTTTTTTCTGTTTTTGTTGTTGTTTTTTTGTTTTTAAAGGTGAAAAATGTTTAATAAAAACTATTTTTAAAAAAACAAAGTAATTTCTATTACCACATCTTGTCCTTGGTAATTCAATAAATTAATTGCATTATTTTTTGAAAATTCTAATGAAAAGAATTGGAATAAATACATTAGATGCTATGAAATTCTCAGTTACTAAACTGGTTTATTCTTAATTCAATCTCCTCTCTCTTTCTCTTTCTCAGTGTTTCCTTCTATGAGGGAAATTATAATTATTTCGACTGAAAAGCCTCCTACAGAAATAAGAATACATAATATATCCTGGGCTTCCTGAATTCAGGACTCATCTGACATTTCCAGCCACTGATTTTTATAGCTTGAATAGAGTACTAGACTCTGACTCAGCAGAAGTCTCTCAGATATTGTATTTGGTGCAGCTATATAAGAATCTTTATTGCAATTGCCCTCTGTTAACATGAGGGATGCAGTTCGCTATTATACTCATTGCTGTTTAAATCTATTGCTTCTTCCTCCAGGCTTTCTCACAGTTTAAAGAATTCTTTGCCCTGTGCTTCATGGCTTTATAGCTGAGCAGTTATTGTTTGTTGACATCTCTGCCTTGAGAACATCTGGCTCTTGACTTATCTGTGACCCTCATTAGAAGAATCTCTAAGGGCAAATGATGCCACATATGCCACAACATTGCATTAAAAGTAGAATACCATCCAAAGTCACAGTTTAAGGCTAACCCTATTTTATGGTCACCTTTTTATACTCACAAAATAATGGCAATAACATGGTTTTCAACAGTGTGAACAGTTAAATTTCCACGAATATTTTTTGACAGAGGAGAGTCAGTCTATAACTGCAATAATCTATATATTTGCAATTAGCAGGAGTAGGGAAGTATGGAGATGCATTATAATGTAGCTTTGTTTAATCTATTTTACATTTCTAACAATATTCTCTCAGAACTGGATGAAAATGTTTTCTACTGGAGTATTAATGATATCACACCTGCTGAACTGCTAGGAAATTATTTCTTAGCAAGTCAGTAGCAACAGAGCATATCCCCTTGAGCTAAATCTTCAAGCAGTATTAAACTATAACACCAACTGCCTTTGCTAGCATAGGAAACTGCTTTCATGAAAACAAACCTAGGAATGTTAGCTGAAGCAATGAAATGGGCCTATACAAGAAAAATATGTTAAGAGATTCAGAAATCTTTACTTTATATTACTAATTTTTCATCAGATGACAGGTCTGTAGTTCCTTCAAGATTTAAAAACTTACATTGTTCACCTCAGGGGAGAAATGAGAATTAAAGGGTGTTGATGTTCTTCAGTTTATGTTGGATTGTGTTGTTGAAACATGGTCTTGACCATTTTTATCTGTGAAATAGTATAGAATGATCAAATGTCTTTTATAGGATCCATTGGGGGGGAGGGTATTGAACCAACCCAAATAGCTGGCCAATTCATCAAAATTATAAAATGCTACATTATTATTGTAAGATGGCTGAATATTTAGCACATCATTGATGTTTTATTCCCATTCCCATTCATACAACATACAGCTAAGACACCAGTTTAGCATGTCTTTAACTGCATGGCTGAAGGTAAAAGACTGGTTTTAAGAAGTACACCCAAGTGTCCTAATGTTATCTCTCTCTAGTCTAGTGCTAATCAGCCCCAGGTGTTGATTTTTCAGTATTCAGTTTTATACCTCCCCTGCCTGACAAGATGCTTTTCCTGGATAGATTCTTCAGCCTCACATTTATGAGAATAATGTCTGAAATGAGTCCTTGTTATAAGAATCTCAAAACTGTCTTGCCAGATTTCTAATTAGCATCACTGTTTCCAAATCTATATGTGCACATTCACAACAATCCTGAACATTTGAAAAATTAAGATTCTATCTTCCTATTTTCCTTAAAACACCATTTAATTATTTGGGTGATGGGAAACAGCTGATGGAAGAGTAGAGGTTGTATCTGCAGTTTTCAGTTCATAGAAAAACCAAAGAATAAAAAAGATATTTCAAAAGTCTTCAGCAGAACTTTGGTTTAAGGGGATTGGGGGATATAAGGCCAATTTAGTTCTGAACTAAGCCAATTGAAGTTTTGGATGGGAATTTTCTTTTACTGATGTGACTGTAGGATGAGTGATTTAGAACTGACCCTTCTCCTGTACGCTGCTTAGAGAGTCCAAGCAATGGGTGATAACTTTGTCTGATTGGCCAGCGACTGAGTTGTAATTTGTTTAGTCATGCCTCCTCCTTCCTGTTTAGTTCCAGTTTGTTAACTCAGTCGGCCTACAGAGACTTATTCTGATTACCCTCCATTGCTTGGACTTTCTTGCTCAACGCACAGAAGAGGATTATATCTAAAAAAACTTTGTTTCTGCTGGGAACGGTTTCTGGAACAGCGCCCAGCCAAGCACCAATCAGCTGAGCCATGGGGCTCCGCAGCGGTGATATTTGCTGCAGAGAGGCCTGAACGATGCATGGAGCATTTGATCTCTTCCTCGTTCGTTCTGGAGGTTGCCTTTGTTGCATCAGATCAGCACAGAGAGAGCCGTGGTGCCGGCTCTGTGCTCCTTTATTTGGGCAATGATCCATGTTGTCAGATTCCAGCTCCCTGGGCAGGCTGTGGTATTTTTTTCACGCTTAAAACCTTGTTTTGCGCCATTTTGTCCCCCTCCCCCCACTGCAGCTTTTATTCTACTTTGCTTTCAAGCTGTGGTGTCGGCTTAGCATGTCTGAAGCCCTAAACTGCCCTCCATACTGGTGTTTTCGTATACCAGGGAGGTGATTTCAATAGTAATTGGCAGCAATTAATAGAGACAATTTAAGGAGGGATTTTGTTGCTGTTTCACAGTTACCTTGTGTTTCTCAAAATGGCATCTCGCAGTAGATCTTCTTGCACCTCTGCCTCTCCCTCCCTCAGGCATCATGCCTCAGAGGTTCCAGCTCCTAAAAAGGGGAAATCTAGGTCTAATGGGCCCTCTTCCAGATTCCAGCCCTCTGTACAAGCCTCCTCCACAACTGCATCTGACAAAGATGCCATGAGGCGACAACTTGCACTAGAAAAACAATTCGATAAGGCCCAAAAACAGGCAGAGGCTGGTAAGGAGCCTTCTACATCTGGTTGCAGTAGGGAAGCATTTGATTCCTTAAACAAGGAAATTTTGATTCAGGAATCTCAGCCAAGTCAGTTTGGTTGGTCTCCTACTGCCTCCATTACCAGACAGGAAATTCAGGCAGCAGATATGGATGTATCTTTGGAGATAACCAACCCTGAGCCAGGACCCTCTCATCACCACAGGTGTTCCTATGCCTCTGCTACTTTCACGCCCACCATGGCGGGGCTCCACCCAGAGGAAGGCCAAGGCACTGCACTGTCACAAGACCTGTGCGATATGATTGCCCAAACTATTACAAAGGGCATTGATGCTGCCCTTATGCAAAGGGGTTTCTTAGCTCCACTGCCAGCGATAGAACCGAATCTAAGGGCCATTCCATCAGTGGGTCATTCATCAGGAAGATCCTGGAGGAAGGAGCAGAGGTTCTCCTCGTAGCTCCTCACTGGCCCAGACAGACCTGGTTCATGGACCTATTGACACTATCAATCTCACCTCCCTGGAGGATCCCTCCAGACAGGATCTCTCTCAGCCAGGGGGCCATGCTACACCCGGAACCTCAGTGGTTTCAGCTGGCCATCTGAGCCAGCTTGAGAGGGAGATCCTGAAAAAGGACCAATTCTCTAGGAAGGTAATCTCTACCATCCTTGCTTACTGATGTCCATCGACAACCCGCATATACAGCGCCACATGGAATTCCTTTTGCTGCTGGTGCTCTAGAAAGGTGCTAGCCCCAACATCGGCCTCTATACCTCAGGTATTGGACTTCCTGCAGGAAGGGTTAGAGGCAGGATTAGCGGTTAATACCCTCCATAGACAAGTAGCCGCTTTGGCAACTGTTCTATCCTGCGAGGGAGCTTCAACCCTCTCTCAACATCCGAGGGTTCATAGCTTTTTAAAAGGGGCTTCCAATCTGTGACCTCCGCCTGTTCATAGATACCCATCTTGGGATCTGTCCCTAGTCTTATAGGCACTCATGTCCTCTCCATTTGAGCCGTTGAGTTCCGCCAGCCTCAGGCTTCTGACCCTTAAGGTTGCCTTTCTCATCACCATCATTTCTGCTCAAATAATCTCGGAACTGGCAGCTCTCTCAGTATGGAAGGATCTCTGTATTATACATCATTGACAGAGTCATCCTCCACCTGGACTCGACATTCATGCCAAAAATCAACTCCTGGTTCCACCGGGCCCAAGAGGTCATTTTACCAGATTTTTGTCCAAATCCCAAACACCACAGAGAATGCCGGTGGCACACCTTAGATGTACGTAGAGCCCTGCACATATACATCACCAGGACAGCACCTTCAGGAAGACAGAGGCATTATTCATCTCTTTTCACTCCAAATCTCTGGGCACGAAGGTGACTCCATCCACCATTGGTTGCTGGCTCAAGGCCTGTATTTCTCTAGTTTATGATCATCAGGCTCGACCTATTCCAGGCTGCATTACGGCCCATTCTACAAGAAGTGCAGCCACAACGGTGGCTTGGGCCACTCAGATCTGCAGGGCAGCTACTTGGGCATCACCTTCTCCCTTCATCAGAAACTACAAACTTGACATGTGTGCCTCTGCAAAGGCAGCCTTTGGGAGACAGGTCTTGCAACAGGTTCTTCCAGTTGACAGGACCTTGGAGGTTTCTACTTCCCACCCTAGGGATACTTAGCTTGGGCATATTCCATTGCTTGGACTCTCTAAGCAGCACACAGGAGAAAGAACGTTGTACTCACCTGAACGTTCATTCTATATGCACTGCATGAGAGTCCAATCCCTCCCTAACATTCCAGCGGGGTCCGGGAGAGTCTGTTTTTTCTCATTATAGGTTACATCTTCTCCAGAACCAGACCATTGTTAACAAACTGGAGCTAAACAGGAAGGAGGAGGCGTGACTAAACAAATTACAACTCAGTCTCTGGCCAATCAGACAAGGTTATCACCCATTGCTCGGAGTCTCACGCAGCTCACATAGAACGAACGTTCAGTTGAGTACAATGTTCCTTTCCTCTAAAATTGCCATCCGCAATCATTTAACAGATTAGAACAGATTCATCATTCTAAAATCATCTATACAATCTCAGACTACCATTTATGTTTTGCTGCTGATCCAATTTCTGACTGAATTTCTATTTATCTAAGACTACAACATCCATTTACCCTCTGAAGCTATGTGAAGATTGACTTGCTAAGCTGTAATTTAATTAATATATACTTTTTAAAATAAATCATTCCATTCATTCTTACTTCATCACCAAGAGATTCAGCTTCCAAAAGACAAATTACTGTGGTAGCTTTGAATCTCTCCCTCATAAATATCAACCACATTTGGGATGTTTCGGAGTTTGTTGCAGAAATTAAAGCACACACAAGCAGACTGATGCAGCAGGATTCATTAACTTATTTATTTATTTATTTATTTATTTATTTATTTATTTATTTATTATTGCGATTTATATGCCGCCTTTCTCCCTGGGGACTCAAGGTGGCTTACAAAATGACAAATTCCAATACAAATCACAATGAAATAAAATTAAAATCAGCAACCCTATTAAAAACAGTTTAAAATTATGACAGTGTACCCCAAACGGATCAGTTGAGTTGATGAAAGAGCCACATCTTCAGCTCGCAACGGAAGGAAATAAGGTCGGGGGCTGTCCTGAGCTCGGTGGGCAATCCATTCCATAGGGTCGGGGCTCCCACAGAGAACACTCTCCTTCTGGGGGCCGTCAGCCGACATTGTTTGGCTGACGGCACCCTGAGGAGGCTGACTCTGTGAGAGCGCACAGGATGGTGGGAGAGTGGCTGGAGATGATCCTGCAAGTACCCCGGGCCTAAGCCATGAAGGGCTTTATAGGTGAGCACCAGCATCTTGAAATGTATCTGGAGCGCCACCGGCAGCCAGTGCAGCTCACTCAGGAGAGGTGTTACACGGGAGTATCTAGACGCCCCCGTAACTACCCGCGCGACTGCGTTCTGGACTAGCTGGAGCCTCCGGACACATCCCAAGGGCAGCCCCATGCAGAGGGTGTTACAGTAGTCCAACCTAGACGTAACGAGGGCACGAGTGACCATGGTGAGGGCATCCCAGTCTAGAAAAGGGCGCAACTGAGCACAAGACGCACCTGTGCGAAGGCCCCCCTGGTTACGGCCATCAGATGGTCCTCTAAGGACAGCCAAGAATCCAGGAGGACACCCAAGTTGCAGACCCTATCGGAGGGAGCAAGAGTTTCTCCCCCGATCATTAAAGATGGAACCTCCAGATCCCGAGATGCCGGCATCCACATCCACTCAGTCTTGGAAGGGTTGAGTCTAAGTCTGTTCCTCCCCATCCAAACCCGCACCACTTCCAGGCAGTGGGACATCATGGAAAGGGCATCCCTAGGGTGGTCAGGGGTGGAGATGTAAAGCTGGGTATCATCAGCATATTGATGATACCTCACCCCAAAACCACGAATGATCTCACTCAGCGGTTTCATGTAGATGTTAAAGAGCAGAGGGGAGAGACCCGATCCCTGAGGCACCCCACAAGTGAGAGGCCTCTGGGAGGATCCCTGACCCCCCGCCCAAACAGACTGCAGACGACCAGAGAGATAGGAGGAGAACCACTGTAAGACAGTGCCTCCTAACCCCATCCCCCTGAGTCGCTGCAGCAGGATACCATGGTCGATGGTATCGAAAGCCGCTGAGAGGTCAAGAAGGACCAGGATGGAGGAACAACCCCCATCCCTGGCCCACCAGAGATCATTGACTAGGGCGACCAATGCCATTTCCGTGCTGTGACCATGCCTGAAACCAGATTGGTAAGGAGGATAAATGTACATGTTATGTAAAATGTCTAACTTGTTTATATCTTGTCTGTATCTCTACCTTCTTACATTTCTGCAAGGGTTAACAATAATACACGCCCCCTCATTTCCATAATCCTACCTAATTCCTGACTCCTCCCCTCGGGTATAAAAAGGTCTCTCTGAGGTAAATCTGAGCTGTTCCAGTTGTGTATCTAAAAGAGAGAAACATAACGTTAAAGGTCTAATGAATAAAGAGGCCTAGGATCTATCCAGGTCTAAAATAAAAGCTTGAAAATAAAATACATTTTGATTAGTGAGTTATTGGGCTAGAACCATCGACTTTAACAAAATGGTAGCAGAGGATGGTTGCCCATAACTCTGTAAAATGACTGAAACAAATGCTTACTCTGAAAATATAAACAGAGTAAACACAAGAGCCTTCACCAAGAAAATGGCTGCACAGCTGACAACCAAAGATGCCACTACAAGAACTACTTTAAATGAGGGTGAGCAAGACAACAATCAAACCTCGCTGCTCAGGAACGAGGACCAACAAGAAGAAAAATCACAAAAAGGTGATGAGCTAAGACTATCCATAATGAGGTTAATGGAGATGCAGGACAGCGAAGAAAATCTTACAGCTAAACTCCAAAACCTCTTAATAAACCGTGAAACAACTACCAAAGCATCAGCAATGATTAGAGAAATCACCACCTCAGAAAAAGATAAGCCACCTCAGTCGGACAACCCAGAAGTAGCCGAATCTGTTCCCGCGCTCCCGCTCCGACGGCCATCTTGGAATGGCCAACAACCAATAGAAAGCCAATATTCAAATTTAACTCAGCAAATTAACCAAAACTTTAAAACAAACAAAGAAATAAACTACCACGAAAAACAAAAAACACCAACCGCCTACAAATCAATTACATGGCAAGATTCGAACTCACCACCCATACTACTGCCGGAACGGGACCCAAGAAAAGAAAATCAAACCAACAACTCACCTATCCTACGACCTCCACCAGGTTTTTCTGATCATCCAGGAACCATCATTCATGGGCCGAGACTCGCCGCTGCTGCCGTCGCTGCCGCAGAGCCTTCGAACCCCGATGATCCTCGTCTTACGACCGCCTTGCCACCGCGTCTTCTGCCTGTCATCGCCGGGGATCCAGCCACCCAGCGACAGATCCATGCATCCAGCATAGAATCCAGGTGTGCAGGAGGTGATCCCAGCATTCCATTGGCAGGCCTGGGCCTAGGCCTAGGAGCAGCAGCCGCAAGCTCCTCACCCAACAGCTCCCAACGCGAAATGGGCTTCGCACATGCGCAGTACTTACCTGCAATGATAGAAAAAAATTTTTTTACTAACAGTTTTTTTTCCATTAGCCCAAGCATACCATTGCCCTACTGTGAATTCAGTCACATCCCAGACCATGGACAGCTACCCCCAGTAAGTAATTATTCTAATAATTCTGGAACACTGCCTATTAATTTTCCAAAATTACAATTAGATGGAGGAAACCTTTTAGAATGGAGTCAACAGTTGCAAATTATTTTTATGAGAGAAAATGTACTTTTCTTAATTTCTAAACCTCCAAAAAAACCCTGGTCATTTGAAATGTATTGTATCCACCAAAGCATTTTGTCTATTGTTAACAAGTATACCACCCACTATGTACCCTAGCATAGATAACAACCTAACTGTGTATGAAGTTATGCAAAAATTATATAGTTTATTCTACAGTCAAAGCAGAGCAACCACCACTAGAATATCCAGGGAATTTCACTCTGCAAAACTCAGGCCAGGGGTCCCCATGAGCGAACACCTATTGAAACTTAATGCCACTAGAGCAGAACTATTACAAAGAGGGGAAATAATAACTCAAGAAAGCATGATGAGTATCATTATTAATTCATTGGACTCTAGCTGGGACAACTTTGTAACACAATTAGATAGCATAAATTTAGAGCAGATATCCCTGAGCACACTCACAAATCGATTAATTGCAGAAGACAACCTGAGAAGGGACCACCATATATCTAGAAGGGAACCCAAACCTATAAGGAGAGTTGAATTCCAAGATAGAGTAAGCAATTTACAGGAATGCTTTTCTTGCGGTTCTGGAAACCATTTAAAAAGAGATTGTCCCAGGAACTACAAAAACAAAGGATACACTGATCGTAGGGAGAGACCTGAGCACGGAAGAAGGCACATAAGGGGAAGCTCACCAGATAACAGAACTTTTAGAGAGAGAGAGCGTGGTTGGTCTCCCAGCACTAGGAGAAATTATGAACATAGAAACAGCTCACGAGATAGATACTCTGAATCAATGTATGGTTTTAAACATGAGAACTCAAACACCAAACTAGAAACATACAAGAACAGGTGGCTCCTAGACTCGGGAGCCACTAACCATACTTCACATGACCCAAAATTATTCACCTCACTCATGAAAACAAATTTTGAGATCAAAGTAGCCAACCAGAGTAAGGCTAAAGTAATAGATAAAGGAAGTGTGCATATCTCAGGAATAGGAGAAATAGAGGGGGTTTTGCATGTACCAGATATTCCATACAACGTGCTAGCAACAGTAAAACTCACACAAGACACAAACGTCGAAGTGTTGTTTAAGAAAGGCAAAGTATATGTATCAAATCAGGGGACAAACATTGGGGAAGTAATCATACACGATGGACTACCTTACTTTACACCCATAGAAAACAGAGAGGGAAGCATTAACATAAACTCTGCTGATAAGACAGAAGGAAACAAAGAAACAGAAGGACCGGACAAGTGTAATTCACCAAGTAAAAGTAAAATGTCTGTAGGCAAACCCTTGCATGACAATTGTGCTCACCTTCTCTATAGAAAATTAGGGCATATTAGTTTCCCAATTGTCAAAAAAATGTTGGAATGCGCCGAGGGTCTAAAAGTAAAAAACTGTGAAAATTACTTGGAGTGTTCTGTTTGCAAATGTTCTAAAATTAAGGTCAAAGCAAGACCAAAGAAATCAGAACGAACCACTGATTCTATATTCCAACTGGTACACATGGACCTGGTAGGACCCCTGAGACCATCCATTAGGTATAGAGAAAGATTCTTCCTAACCATTGTAGATGACTACAGTCGATATAGTTATGTATATTCACTCAGACACAAGAATGAAGCATTCCAAAAGTTTAAGGAATTTTACAAAAGAATTGAATTACAACACAATACAAAAATCAAACAATTAATGACTAATCGAGGTTCAGAATTCATGGCTAAAGAATTCACGAGTTGGGTAAGAGAACGAGGCATATTACATTTTACTTCATCACCTTTCTCAGCTTTTCAAAATGGAGTAGCAGAACGAAAACAAGGAGTACTCCAAACCATGATAAGATGTGTTCTAGAGGATGCTGGGATGGGAAAATCATTTTGGTCGGAAGCATTACATTACTCAAATTACACATTAAATAGATTATGGTCTAGTTCAATTGGCAAAACCCCTTATGAAATGATGTACAAAAGAAAACCCAACCTGGCCCACCTACACGTATTTGGCGTTCCCGCTGATGTTCATATCCCCAGACAATTAAGAAGGAAGAGAGATAAAATATCCAAAAGAATGAGATTTATGGGTTATGAACCAGGAACAAAAGGTTTCAGATTCTTAGATCAGAACAACAAATTTGTTGTATGAAGATCAGCTGACTTCCATGAACTCAAATTGGTCAAGGTTACACTCCAATGACATTTTTGCCAATAGATATACACATACACAGAAACAAGAGAATAAGCGGCTGATCACTGAAAGGAAAGAGGAAACAGAAACATACAAACCAAAACACCATGAAATAAAAGTCAAAGAATGGAAGGAAGAACACCCCACTTTGAACATAGATAAACTCACTGATGAAGAGACTGAATACCTACACGAAACAAACAAACAAAATGACAAACCAATCAGAGAGAGGAGAAACAAAAAACCAAAAAGACTCGAGGATTACATCATGTCCATACAAACCAACAACATAACACCCAGCTCATATGAAGATATACTAAAACTTCCCCTAGAGGAGAGAGAAAAATGGAAAGAAGCGATGGAAAAGGAAATGAAGAGTCTCCGAGACCTGCAAGTATATTCACCAACACAAACACCTGAAAATAAAAAACCCATAGGGACAAAATGGGTGTACAGAATCAAGACCCTAGAAAACAACAACGTATTGTACAAAGCAAGGCTAGTGGCACAGGGTTTTGCTCAGAAGTACCCAGAAGACTATACAGATACCTATTCCCCAACTGTCAGAGCTGAAAGTGTCAAGAGCGCCCTCGTAATATCCACCATCCTAGGGTTGGAAGTATTTCAATTTGACATCCAAACTGCCTACCTTCATGCAAAACTGGACAAAGAAATTTATGTAAAAGCTCCACCAGGATACAACAAAGGAAAAGACGACACATGGCTCCTTAATAAGAGTCTATATGGACTAAAACAATCTGGCAAGAGGTGGTACGAGTGCCTATCTAAGGCACTCAACTCAATGGGCTTCACCGCCACCTCCGCAGACAAATGCTTCTTCATAAAGAGAGAGAAGGGATCTTTTGAAGGCATCCTCGTCTATGTGGACGACATATTATATATAGGTAAAGAAAAAGCTAAATGTAATAAATTCGCCTCTGATTTAGGAAACCACTTCTCATTAAAATCATTAGGAAAAATAGACAAATATCTGGGAGTTCAAGCAACAAAAACAAGTAAAGGTTTTCGACTATCACAAAAAGAGAAAATAACCGAACTTTTATTAAAATGCAACACGTCAGAAGCAAAACCCAGCGAAACTCCCATGCAACAAGATTTTTTGAAAAATATGTACAATAAAGCAGAGCCCTTTTCTGATAATAAATTATACAGATCCACGATTGGATCATTACTATACATTGCAAATTGGACTAGACCCGACATTGCTTTAGCTGTTAACTTATTATCCAGGCATGTAAGTAATCCCACCACATTCCACTGGAATGCTATAAAGAAATTGCTCAGATATCTAAAACATAGTATTAATGCCCAATTATGCCTTGAACCTAACTTATCCACAAAACCCAAATTATCGTGTTATGCGGATGCAGATTGGGCAGGAGATATTAAAAACAGAAAAAGTACTTCTGGATATGTATTTTTTCTCAATAATTGCCCAATCCATTGGTATACAGGAAAACAAAAACTAGTAGCTACCTCCACCACCGAGGCAGAATTCATTTGTCTATCTAAAGCAGCAAATAGTCTAATTTGGTTTGATGACTTGCTCAGTGACATATGGACAGAACCATCATATCCTATAATTATTTACGAGGATAATAAAGCTGCCATTGAAATCTCAAATTCTGATGCCATTGGACAAAGGTCAAGGCACATAGATATTAAATGTAAGCACGTTAGACAGTTCTCAGAAATCGGATTCATTAAAGCTATACATTGTGACACTGAGGAACAAGTAGCTGACATACTTACCAAACCTTTACCCAACAAGCAACACTCATACCTCATGTCAAAATTTCACGTTTGTATATAAACCATTTATCTTCATGTTCATCAATATTAATTTTTTAGATATATATGTATATATTATGTACAAGCCATCAGTTAGACATTTAGAGGGGGTTTTGTTATGTAAAATGTCTAACTTGTTTATATCTTGTCTGTATCTCTACCTTCTTACATTTCTGCAAGGGTTAACAATAATACACGCCCCCTCATTTCCATAATCCTACCTAATTCCTGACTCCTCCCCTCGGGTATAAAAAGGTCTCTCTGAGGTAAATCTGAGCTGTTCCAGTTGTGTATCTAAAAGAGAGAAACATAACGTTAAAGGTCTAATGAATAAAGAGGCCTAGGATCTATCCAGGTCTAAAATAAAAGCTTGAAAATAAAATACATTTTGATTAGTGAGTTATTGGGCTAGAACCATCAACTTTAACAGTACAATACCAATATAGATTCGTCTTCAATGTGATAACAGTTACAAGCAAAACACAAGCAGAGCACAGCAGACAGACAAGTTTGCAGCTTCAGAGTTCAGAGCTTAATACCAAGAGAGCCTCCTCTATACACGGCAGTTAAGCTTTTGCACAGACTCAGTTGCCTAAACCACACCCAGACCTCTAGCTTAAGTTTCTGTTTCTAAAACAGCCTTCATTGGCTGAGCCAGTTACCATGCCTATTCATTGGCTGACCTTGTTACCATGTCTCCA
This sequence comes from Arizona elegans, assembly GCA_022577455.1. NCBI lineage: Eukaryota > Metazoa > Chordata > Lepidosauria > Squamata > Colubridae > Arizona > Arizona elegans. The sequence continues at coordinate 48,013,182 of JAKOOJ010000006.1, read as the reverse complement.
TTCAGTCCCCATTGGCTGATTTATTCCAGTCCATGAGTATTCATACTCTGAAAGGGTGATGAGAAAAATAGGGAAATAAATACAAAATGAAGGACATTAATTGCATTCTGCTCTTTGCATTTACTTATTGGATGGCTAGAACTGAAAGCCTACTAGTGTTCTCAGTATTTTGAGGTCATTAAAAATATGTTGAGTTGTTTTCAACATGCTTTGGGGGACTAGGAAATGAAAAAGAGTGACATATATATTTAGTTTTAAGAAGAATCCAAATGATAATATTGAGAAGTTTTAATTGTCTAGTATGATTCCAAGTAGCTAACACTTTTTTTCTAGATTGCATTTGTGACATTTTTTAAAAAAAAATTAGAAGTGTTGCTTACAGTGTTATTGTGGGGATAAAATTACAGGAAACCCCCTAGGTAAACTAGCTTTTGTTTCTGAAAAAAAATAGAAACTCTTGCAAGAAAAGTCCCCCTCTTGTTCCTATTTATATGCTTTCTAGTGAGCTTTTGCAATAGTATTATTCATAGTCTATGTTCCCAAATAGTCTCATAGTTGTATATTCTGGGCAATTTACATTTTTGTTAAGTGTAGAATCTTTTTTACATTCCATATTTGGCAGAACATCTGTGAGCATATCTGTGAGCCAAGAATATTGGTGATATAATAATTGAAACAGGATAAAATCTGTCCACCTGATTAGTCAAGTAAGAGAGATTGTATTTACTGCAGGACTTCCAAATTCTTTATTGGGTGGGCAGCACCTCCCAGGAAGTGCCTCTATTGCTGGAATGTTGACTTTACCATAAGCAAATTTTATTGAAAATGTCATAGTTTCATTCAGCTGGTTAAAGGAGGAGGAGAGCCTTTCCCACTCTTTCTCTAATGGAGAAGAACCCCAACTTCTGAGGCATCAGGTTGTACCAAGAATTGGTCTAAGTGTTGAGTAGCATCAGTGAAAAGAAATGGACTTTGAAATCCTGCAACACTACTTGCTATTGAGTAAACTTTGTTAACTTAGAAAATCAGCAAAATAAATTTAATGTTTTAAAACTAGATTTTTAAAGGCTTTAAATTGTTTGTTCTGACATAAGCAACCAAATACTTTGTCAGAGTTTCATGTTTGTCTGTAATAAATATTCTAAACCACTTAAATTGTGCTTAGGGTATCTTCTTCCAAGCCTAACTGAAAACTGACAACTGAATTAAGGTTTAAATGGATGATTGGATGATTTTTGAAATGGATGATGGATGAAATGGATGATTTTTTGCAAAATGTCCAGCAAAACAATTCAGAGGATGGAGATTGGTATACTAGTCTTGCCTGAACTGGAGTTATTCAAATGAAGTTGACAGCTTCTTTGAGGTTATGAAATTGAACTCAGAAGGCTTTTATTATTGTATAAACCTTAAATGTTATTATATTAGAATTTCACGGTAGGAGTCTCTCTTTTTAAAAAAAAATTAATTCTTTTTTATTATAAACTGAAGACAAACAAAAACAAAAAGAAGACGTTAACAAAACAAAATCACATACATACAACTAGGGTTGATTCAACCCCCATGTATATACAATTATATACCATCATACTACATCTTCGATTAAATTTTCCACATTGCATCTTACACTTGTTAATCTTCTTACATCTAGTATTAACTTATATATATATTTAGTATAATATATTTAGTATCAACAAATCTATGCTATATGCTTTCCTAACATCTACCTCATGGCATTTTTACTTCTATCCATTTGTACCATTTATCCCAGCTTTGATTGAACGTTGATTCTTGTCTATCTTTAAGAATATATGTTAATCTATCACATTCTGCACACCACAAAATTTTTTTAATAATCATCTGGTCTGATGGTACTTCTTTCCCTTTCCAAAATTGTGCATATGCAATTCTAGCCGCAGTGATAATATGTATAAAAAGGTACCAGTCTATTTTCCTTATACCCCCAGGATTTATTCCTAATAAGTAGACCTCTGGTCTCAATTGAAAGCTAACTCCTGTAATCTCCATGAGCCAATCCTTTATCTTACTCCAATAGCTTTGGGCTTGTAAACATGTCCACCATTGGTGGTAAAATGTACCCCTGGCTGCCCCACATTTCCAACATTCTGCTGAAGTTCCAGGGAACATCTTTGTGATTCTTGCTGGTGGTATATGCCATCTATATAACATTTTAAATATATTTTCTTTGAAAGACACTGCCATCGTCATTTTTGCATTTCTATTCCATATTTGTTGCCATTTTTCCAGATCTAATGTATATCCGAAATTCCTCCCCCAATTCCTCTTGCAGGAGCCGTTTGGAAAAGATATATCCATTTTGGTAACACGTGTGCCTTTATCACTGCCACTCTTCCTAGCAGGGATAGCTGTACTTTCCTCCACCTATCTAGAGCCTGTTCCATTTGCAAAATGAGTTTATCATAGTTGTTCTTCTTTATCGAGGAGCATTTTGGGGTCAACCGTATCCCAAGTATTTTACTTTTTAACTATTTGTATTCCCAACACATTCTCTATCTCCATTTTCCGTGTCCCCTTAAGATTTTTAACAAGTAATTTGGTTTTATCTCTGTTAATTTGTAGACCCGCTACTATGTCGAATTCCTCAATACTTGTTAACAAATTTGACCCTCCAATATAAAAACGAGATCATCTGCAAACGCTTGTATTTTAAACTCTTCTTTCCTAACATTGGTTCCTTTTATTTCTTTGTTTTGTCTGATTTGATTTAGTAAAGGTTCCAGAGTCAAAATAAATAACAGCGGTGATAGCGGGCAACCTTGCCTAGTTCTCCTACTTATTTGTATCTCCTCTGTTGTTTCACCTTCAATTAACACTCTTGCATATTGCGCCGTATAAAGTGCCTGTATAGCTTGCATAAAACTAAATCCAAAATCCATCTCCTCAATTTGTAATAAAATAAAGTCCCAATTAACCTATCAAATGCCTTTTGCGCATCAAGAAACATTAGAACCATTTCTTTGTCTATATGTGTTTCATAATATTCCAATATATCCATGATGATTCTAATGTTATCTCGTAAATGTCTATATGGCAAAAAGCCATTTTGATCTTGATGGATGTATTTGTTTAAAAAAATCTTTAATCTTTCCGTTAATATTGATGCAAATATTTTGTAGTCCAAATTTAGTAGGGAGATGGATCTATAGTTTTTAATCTGTGTTTGATCAGAATCAGGTTTGGGAAGCAACATGATGTAAGCTTCCATCCATGATCTGGGAACTGTACCTTTAGTTAGTACTTCATTAAATAAGTCTTTCGTGTTTAACAATAATATATCATATATCTCTTTATATAGTTCAGCTGGCAATCCATCCGGTCCCGGTGATTTGCCACATTTCTACTTCTTAATAGCATTTTCAATTTCTCCTTCCTTGATCTCTGAATTAAGAATATCCTTCATGTTTTGTGGGATTTTAGCTAATTTCAAGTTTCCAAGTTATGCTCTTACTTGCGTCTCCTGTATTCCCTCTTTTTGATATAATTTCTCAAAAAATTGTATAATTACCCTCTTTTTCCCTTCCACATTTCCCACGAGAGTTCCCTCTCCATCTTGTAAGGCACCAATTCTCTTTGCTTCTGTTTCTTTTCTTAACCTATACGAGAGCCATTTACCTGCTTTATTAGTGTAGTCAAAAAAATGTTGCCTCCCCCTCTTGGTTTTGTTCGCCAGTTCCTCTTGGTTCAATAATGATAATTTATGCTTAGGAAAGTCTTTTCTCTCTTTTATCTTCCCATTTCTCGGGTCTACTTGTAATGCCCTCTCTTCCTTTTCTAATTCTTCTAGAATTTTGCCCCACTTTTCTCTCTCTAATTTCCATTTATGCGCCGAAATTTTTATCGAATATCCTCTTATAACCGCTTTCATAGTATCCCAAATACTTTGTAGCGAGGTATCCTCTCATCTATTTTCCTCGTAGAAAAGCTTTAGTTCTTTTTTCAATCCCGTGACAAATTCCTCCTCCCTGATCTGTCCCTGTACCCACACACACACAAACACAGCCAGCCGAGGGTTAAGGAAACACTTTGGAATGCACCCAGTTTCTTTATCTCCCACTTGGCAGCGATAGACACACCGTCTGTCAAGTGCCTTTATTTTCACAGTAAAACAGAAAGATTAAATACTCAAGAGTCCAAATGTCTGACAACAAGAAATCTTTCTCTCAGCAATTCCGGACGAGGCTTTAGTGACTATTCAAGGTTTGCTTTGTTCATCACAAGGATCACTGACCACCACCCTCTATTATATAGTCTCTGGGGTGTGGTCCAGTGACTCAGTTCTAATCCCTAGCACGCCTCCTAAACTGCTGCAATCATTTATCACGCCTTCGGAGGCGTGCGTCTAGGAATGATGTTTCTTCGTCACTCTGATCCGAGCCACCTGTCTCCCTACTGATCTCCTCTCCCTCGGCCGGCACCTGAGACAATGCCAGAGGGGAGGGGCCTGGAGAGGGAGGCCTGGCTGACTCCTCTTCCTCATGCTCGGAGCTTTCTTCCTCCGATGGGACAGGCTCAGAGGGCGGGGCCACAACACTCCCTTACCAAATCTGTCCTCATTGTCCACCTTCCCCTATACTTTCTTTCTTTCCAGCTTACTATCACTGGATTGTGATCCGCCCATTCGTTTGGTCCAATTTCTGTTTCTACAGTCAATCTTAATATTTCTGGAGTAACCCAAATCATATCTATCCTGGGCCATGTCCTATGTCTAGGGGAGAAATACGTGAATTGGACCTCATCTGGATGTGCAACTCTCCAAACATCTTCCAATCCTAGTTCATCCCAAATTTGATCACATATCAACGGCAGTGTCTTCCTTACCCCTTTCCTGTTTCCCATATTCACCCCCTGGCATAATCTTTAGTGGCATCCATAACTGCATTAAAATCGCCCATTAAGCAAATATCTTCATACTTCAATTCGTTTAGTTTGTTATAAATCATATTATAATTTTTTTTCTGGTTACATTTAGGGGCATATATATTTCCTAGTAAAACCTTCCTTTGGCATATTTTAATTTCCACCAACAAGAATCTTCCCTCTTCATCAGCAAAATTTTTTTGGGGTTCTGAATGTTTCTGTATATATATCACAACTCCTCTTTTTTTTTGGTCAGCCAAGGACACAAATAGATCACCTAATTTGGGACATAAGAGTAAATTCTGGTAACCTTTTTTAATATGTACTTCCTGCAAGCCTATTATTTGATATCTCCCCCGCTGTAACTTCATTTGTATTTTCTTCCTTTTATTCGGCAGGTTTAATCCATTAATGTTGATTGATATTAACCGAAGTCCATCTCCTGCCAGTTTATTTATTTGGTTCTTTAAATCCATTTCTTTTTCTGTCTCATCACTATCTGGGATCCCGAGCCCCCAATGGTTTGGTCTTCTCCTTTTTCTCTTAAAGCCTTCTGATCTTTTATCATTTCCGTTTCAAGCAACTCTTCTTGGCTTTCGCTTTCTACCTCTTCCTCACTCTCTTGCTTATCAGCTTTAAACATCAAAAAATTCCTGCGCATCTCTTAGGTCTTCTATACATATCCACTTATCTTGCCAGCTTATAATCAGCCCATCCGGTAATAGCCATCTATAACAAATCCCCATCTTCTGAAGCCTCCTCGTAAGAAATTCATAATTTTTCCTTATTTCTCTTACCCGTTTTGGTAGTTGACTTAGTATAATTATTTCTCATCCTTTATAACTTATTTTTTGATCTCTCTCTTTTGGTAGTACCTCATCACATAATGTCTTCTTAGTGCAGCATACATGGACTTCTTTTGGTAGGTTATGACATCTAGCATAACTGGTATATACTTGAAAAGTTTCATCTATATATCGATAAACTTCTTCTCTATCTTTCCCTGTAATCTCTGCCACCATATCCGTCATAATTTGGTCCAAGTTCTCATCTTTATCCTCCGCAATATTCTGAAACTGTATGTAGAAGGCTGCCCTATCCATCTCCATAAATATTAATTCATCTTCCAGCTTCTTATTTTCCCTAGATTGTCTTGTTTCCAGACGCATCACCTTCTCCTCCACTTTCCCCACTTTAATCTCCATTTCCACAATCCGATCCCCATGTGACACCGTTGTCAAGTTCATCTCTTCCATTTTGACATTCATTTGCCATAGCTCATCCTTCACCACTGTTACATCTGATTTCAATTCATCTATTCCTTTAGACGTTGTTTCTTGGTTTTTTACCATTGTCGTCATTGTATCTTGTAGTGTTTTAAGAATATCATGAAGATTTGAGGGTATTCCAGTTGCACTTGAGGCTTTCCCTATTGATGTCATTGATGTCATATTTTCCAATGATTTATGTGCCATTGGTGAGGTCGTAACTGGAGATGAGATTGATGGTACTGTAGGTATCTTCTTCTTGGTAGTAATTGTGGTTGTAGCCATCTTTGTTAGACAGAAAAGGTTGCTCCACTCTAGCATACAGCGTGTAACTTTACTCTAATCTTATTCTCTTTATCCTGTATATTACTTTATTTTACTTATTTGCAATACTCTGAACTAGTTATTTTAGCTCTAATCGTCAATTATCAATTCATAAACATTCACAAATACAGATTCATAAATGTCTTAATTAAAAGAGTTCAACAAGATAAACAGATAGTCTATCCAATCTTAATTATGTGTGTGTGTGTATATATATATATATATATATATATATATATATATATATATATATCAACCATCAACTAATTAATTTAAAACACTTGATGAATCTAGAAGCTTCTTCCCCCCCATCAATTAGGCTATTTATAAAAAAAAACAATTTAAGTAATTTATAGCTAATAAGCATGAAACTTGTTCAACTTCAATCTTTAAGGCTTGAGAAAAGGAAAAGTTGTGAGGGAGAGAAAGAGAACGAGTCAAATTAGCCCCAATCAATGTGCAATTCCAGTATCGGCCACAAGATGGTGTTCAAGTCTTTTATATCACTAGGAATGCTCAGTCTATAAACTTCCACTTTCCTTTCTTCTCCCAACCACTCTAATGGAGACTTAGATCATATAGCTGAGTCACCATACTCCTTACTCCTCTTCCACCACTCGACTCAACTCAGTCTGTAGCAATTCAAACAGGTGGGTAGCAAGTAAAAAATCCAATAAATCCAACAGCAGTTCCACGATCACCTTCAGACTGTCTTCGTCCGAACCAGCAGCCCTCAGTGATCATTGGTTAGTTTTCTGCGTTGTCTTCGGCCTCCTCCTCCCTGCTGCTTCCCGATCTCTGGCTTAGTAATCAGTACTCAGATATCTGTTCCGATGTAGATAGAAGTAATGCAGTAAAGTCCGATCTTCAATATCAGCCACCAGCCGCTTATTGGTTATAGTATGATGATAGTAGACTTCAGATAGTGGCAGACCCACAGCTTAGGGGCACCATATTGGATGCCTTCTTTCAGCGTCAGCACCTCGGGGGGAGTTTCAGGGTTTCCTGAGGGATCCACACCACCCCGCAATCACCCTGTGATCCCCTCTTCTTTTGCCAATCTAAACACGAACGGCAACAGCCAAATTAAGCTGCCAAACGCCAAAAAGGAAATGGGCATCAAGAGACTCCTTACCTGCTTCCCACTGCTGTGATGTCATACCGGTAGGAGTCTCTCAAGAACAAATTGAAGGGAAGGTAACTTTTGATCAAATTTTGATCTTCCTTATGTCACTGGGTATTTTAAAGGTATAATCCCTGAAGAATAGGAATGGATGTGGGAATTCAATGAGCTTGGGGAGATGATGTCTTCAATTATTTGGGAAGACTGTTGTACAGTTTTAACAAAAATACAAGAGAAGCAAATGTGAAAAACAAGAACTATGTAAGGATAATGAAAGTAATAGAGTTACCTATCATTTGAGTACTGGGAAGGTACTCATTTGAGTACTGGGAAGGGGCATTGATGAGGCAAAGCAAAAACAAATATTCAGTCAAGAATTCATGGTTGCTGACTTCTTTGATTACAGGAAAGACAGCAAACACATTTATTGCTGACTGTAACCCCTTTATAGACTTTTTGTATGAAACAGAAAAAAATGAACTTTTTATTTGTTTTTTTGTTGCTTAGAAAATATTAGATATCAGAAGAGTTTTTTTGTAGCAATAGAGTAAGAAGTAATTTTGTACTTGTATTTGCTGAAAAAGAAATTTGAAGTCTCTTTCTATTTCTTTTTATCTTTTCTTTTTGCATTTTATCCTTTCATCTGTTTCTCTTCTTTCTTTTCTTTCTTTACTTTGTATTATTTTTTGTTAATGTTTAATTTTATTCTCTTTTTAAAACCTTTAATAAAAATTATACAAAAAGTGTCCATGCTTGTTTTGCCATTTCATCAAATCACACACACACACACACACACACACACACACACACACAGAGAGAGAGAGAGAGAGAGAGAGAGAGAGAGAGAGAGAGAGAGAGAACTCGGCTGACTTCAAAATGATTGTCAGTTTCCTTTTTGCTCTTTGCCGAATTGGATTTATTTCTGAGTACAAACTCTTAAAAAATCTTTGTCTATTGATAGCGTCTTCTGTATTTAATATGATTTGTTCATTTTAGTTTCATTTGCATTGATTATAGAAATGCAGCTACAGACTGAGTGTTAAAACAATGATTTGTAATAGAATTTCTAATCAACAGGTTTAAGTTATTCAACTGAATATTCAAGATGTAGCAGATATATTGAATTCTTTAGTTTATTTTTACTCATTAAAAAAAATATTTATTTCTAGTTTACACCAAGTTCTAATGGATTTACAAAATCAGCAGCTCACTGAGCTATCTGACTGGTTAGCTAAAACAGAAAAAAGAACAGCAAAGATGGAGTCAGAACCTTTAGGACCTGATCTAGAAAGCTTAAAGAAGCAGGTGGAAGAACATAAGGTAAGCTGTAGTTTTCAAGAGCCACATTATTTTTTAGCATTTCTTTGTGTAAATATCAGCACAGTATTATGTAAAAGTAATATTTATATAAAATGAAACACCTTGTTTTGTAATTCTAATTTAATATAAAAAATACCACAATTTTGGAACATTGCATAGAATTAGATTTTATATTAATAAGATAAGGATGTTATAATTTTATTTACATATTTTTCTTTCATTATTCACATAATAAAAAATATTCTGGAATGATAAGAGGAAAGGGAATTGCAACATGCCATTTATCGCAAAATACAATAATAATGTTTCAGATTTTATTATTTCCTTGTTTCTTTCTTTTGCTATCATATGCTTTCTTTTTAAAGTGCTCTACTAGCGAATCAACACTATTAGTTATTATAATTGGGATTTCTAATCTCATTAGCAGTGCTGTGACTTTGTATTGCAGCTCCCAAGCACAGTAAAGTATTCAAGCTGAGTATCTGCCTTTATATACAAAAGATGAAGTATTTTTGAAAAATGAATTTAATTATAAAAGCCACACGCCAGCACATAATGAACAAAAGAACTGGATAAAATGTGCTTCTGTTGTGCATTTATGTTGTAGTCTAAGACGTTTTTTTAGACACACACACACACACACACACACACATTAACTCTGATTAATAAAATCTCAGGTATGCTTTAATAGATACTAATGTTGTGTATGATGCTATCTGTATTTCTACTTTTTTCTTTACTTATTTTTAGCATCATGTATAACTGACCTTCTATGGATGAGATATACTTTTTAATGAAACACTTGATGCTGGAGTTATTTGATAGATTCAAAATATTGAATTTTTCATATTTCTTCTAGTTATTAAAATTCCCGACAATACATATGTGACCCTAAGTCCTATGCAGTCCAAATATTTACCAGTTTTCCATGCATTCTAATTGTAAAGTAGTTAGTCTACTAGTTATGTCTAACATAGACCTGAAATAGCCTTTGGCTATGCAATTTTGGAAGCAGTAAGTTGGCATTAAAATGAAAAACAGAAAATGTACATTCATTGTTACGTGCTTAAGATTCATCCAGAATTTCCTATCATTTCAAGAAAACCTGCTTGTTTATCTGCATTGATAGGTAGCCTCTTTTTATTAATGGTATATCTATGCAATCTAGACCAACAGATGAAGTCCTGTGAGGTTGATTAAATTAAAATATCTGATACGTTATGTAAAATATGTATTCTAATGATAAATGCTATATTTTGTTTTTACCTGCTTTTTTGTTTTTTTGTTTTATTTTTATTCTAATGTTTTATATATTTTGCCTTAAAACATTGAGTTAAACATGTCCAAGCATGCAAAAGCTACCCGACAAAATTACTTTGGCTTTGTTTAATATTTATGCAATTAAACTAAAGACTTAAACCCTAATAAGTACATGCCAATTTCTTGGCAGTCATGCAAAAATACTTAGCCATTATCTTCACACAGAATGTATATATGTTTATACTTAGGATAGCTATAGTCAGCTCTAGTTACACCCTTTGATTTTCTTGTAGTTTCCTATTTAGGGACTAATCAGGTCTGGCTATACTTTTATATACAACTTTTCTGAGTAGACTTTGCCTTCCTTCCTTTTATTTTTCCACAATATTTCTACTAAAATAGATTACAATTCTACCAAGGCAGGTATTTATGCCTGTTGTAATTAATGGAGATTAATGGCTGGTTTTAGCAAAAAATATATCCTTTAAAATGATGCATGGTTTGGTATCCTGACTCCCTTTGTATAATAAGACTCAGAGTACATAAGTCAGTCTACATTCCCTATATTCAAAAAACTAAAACCAACTCCCCCTTTCAACTTGGATCTGTTCTAATAAGTGCAGATTAGCCATATATTATTTGAACCATGAGTGTTTAAAAAATCCTCTAGAAAAGTATAGATTAGATTAGATTAGATTAGATTAGATTAGATTAGATTGACTGAGAGACAGACAGACAGACATACACTTTTTCAGTGCTCTACTTTTGAAATACTGCTTCTTAAAATGTATAGAACATAGTACAATTTTTAAATAGTCCTCTAGAAATATATATTTTATTGAGTCATTTATGCTTGTAATAATTTGACATAAATGTAAAACACATTCAAAGAGACTGTTCAAGTCTAAATGCTGCATAGAAAATGAATAATAAATAAGGATACTCTATAGTTATACCAAAAATGAATGCAACTAAAATTATGTCTCATAGCTAAAAGATAATTATTATTGCAAATTTTAAAAACTGCAATCCTATACTTGTTTTCTCAGAATTTTCCCTGCCTTGGGTGATGCTTATTTCCGGCAAATGTGATAGATTTTCATCTTTTAAAAATTGAGGAAAAGAATAAGACTTTTAAAGGAGTGGATTCATGATTCAATAGCTTTTTTTGAATATTCCATTTGTATCTTTCCAAGTTAGATAGAAATTTATCTATGTTTAATGTAATAGAAATTAAACAAACTATGTTTTCACTGTGTGTTTTGGCACAAAGTTTTCAGTGAGGTCTTTGTTATACTGTAGTTGTAATAGTTGTACAACTATTAATGCCTGTCTTTATGGCTCTAAATAACTCAGTTCAAGAAAAGCAAAACAAGCTGTTGTGTTTATTTTTTAACAGTTTTTTCTTTTTTATTATAGATTCTTCAAGAAGACTTAGAACAGGAACAAGTCAAAGTTAATTCACTCACTCATATGGTAGTTGTAATAGATGAAGCTAGTGGAGATAGGGCTACAGTTGCATTAGAACAAAAACTTCAGGTAATTACTAAATTAAGATTGCTATATGTTTCCATGCACATTCCTCCTACATCTAAGTTATACTGAAAATATATAATTCTACAGTAAATAAAAAGTAAAAATGTTAATATTGTTTAAAACTGAATTGGTCACTCTAATGTTGGTTTACATTCCATAAAGAACTATTATCCTAGCTACTATTCAGGAAAAAAGTGTCAGACATGTGCCACCTTTATTTCAACACAATTCAGATACTTGAATGAATGAATAATTTATGACCAGGAAGAACAAGTATTTTACTTATTAAATCTGAATTGGCAAATATTACCTTTCAAGTGTATTCCTGTACACTTTTATTTTTCACTTGCTCTTTCCATACAATTTTACTAAAAAAGTTGTCCCCTCTAAAAAATGTAATTGACATTACAGTCAAATTTAAAAATATGCACAGTAGGAAAAATCACTTGAATGTACAGTAATGCTATGATAATTTCAGTGAACCTGGAATTATAGTGATACAATAATTGGTTATGATTTATCATAATGTCAGATTTGTCTGTGAATATGAGTGTGTGCTGCCATTAATGTAAGGCCACATTGTAAGAATAATGAATAAATTAGTGAAGCATTGCTTTCATTCTGATAGCTAATTTTGAAACTGTTATAGGGAACAGCATTTTTAAACCTATAATTAACATTTGCTACTTACAATGGTAATTTCTATATTGGTATAGTCTCTTGATTATTGTACTTTCAGTATTTGCATCTTATTAAACTATTGAGACCTGGTTTACTGTGAAAAACCAGTACTGTACTTGTTTGCAAGTACAGTACTTTTCACAGTACTGTACTTGCTTCTAAGTCATGCATTTCAGTATTTCAGATACTCTTTTAGTGTTAATCTGATTTTGTATCATTTGACTTGCTGCTGATTGCTAGAATAATGGAAGTTCCAATCCAGTTCTAAAGAATTCAAAATATTTTATTTTGGTCACTGACAAGTTATGTAAGATACACTGATAAATATAAATGTTATTTTTCTAGGGAAAAAAACCTAACAATGAATAGCTGTATTTCCTTCAGGAATTGTCTGAATTAGAATTGTCTCAAGTATAAACTTTTTTTAAAATGAAAGGACAAAAACAGTCCTACTGACTGCATTAATATGTCCATATTTTTGTCCATATTGCTTTCTTGCACACTCTCTTTATGCTTTCTATTCTTCATATAATTAGATTTTAACCAGGGTTTTTTCTCATACTAGTGTCCCATTCAGTTTATAACAAGATCTAACTCTACTTATCTTTTTTTTTCTTTCAGATGAGTATATTTGGCTAGATAATACAATATAGAATGAGTTATGCCCAGGTGTCTTGTACTTTCCTATCTCACTGGGCTTCTGAAGGGCCATAAATATCTGGCTTTTTAGGAATGCATTTTATAGTGCAGAATTTCAGCTTGCCCCATGGGAGTGCAATGTTGATGTGTGTTGTTATTATTTGTTAGTTATATAATAATAGTATCATCATTGACATAATCACCACCAGTCAATTGCAAAAGACAGCTTAACTTGGAGCAGCTTACATCCTGTGATGGTAGCTTTAACACCATCAAGCAACATCTGCCTATCCCAGGGCCTTGGAAAGGACTCAGTAGGTAGATAAAAATGCCATATCCAGCCAAAATGTCTGGCTGATTGTACCAGGGGTGGATTCTAAATTTTTTTACTACCGGTTCTGTGGGCGTGACTTATTTTGTGGGTGTGGCTTGATGGTCATGTGACAGTGGGCATGACTTGATGTCATGTGACTGGGTGGGTGTGGCCAATTCAATGTAACTCACATCAAGGGGTTCCTCGCCTGGCCCCTCCCTTCCCAGCCATTCCTTGTCACACCCAGCCTCAATGTATCTATAGTTCTGTAAAAATGTTGTTCACCTTTTTTCAACTTTATTATCTACATACTATAGCTGTACTTTCATGGGGCCACTGAAAGGAGGAAATGGCTCGCATGCTTTGCCCAAGAGTGTGATAGGCAACAGGCTTTTAAGGGACTGCCAGAAAGAAGGGGGGGGGCAATGTATTTTCCAAAGTACCAGAAGGCAAAACAAGAAGCAATGGATGGAAACTGAACAAAAAGAGAAGCAACCTAAAACTAAAGAGAAACTTCCTGACAGTGAGAACCAATATAGGTGCAGAAATATTTCAGTCATAATTTCGTATATAAAATAGCCATTTGTGTAATACAACCTGCATATTGTTCAAAACAGTCATTAGTATTATGGCTGATGTTTGACAGCAAGCCTAAAAGTCAAAGATCATAAGAGTGCTTCTTTCTCTGTATGTATACAAAACATTACATACCAGGAATAGCATATTAAGATGGACTTATACAACCTGATGTACAAAATAAACACACACATATTTATGCTCTAGACTATAGACATTGAATGCATGTAAATCCCTGAAAAATATGTGGTAGCCCTGGGCAAAAGAAAGGCAGTAAAATGACTCTAGGTGTAGGGACAGTGTAAAGTATTAACACATGATAAATAATGGAACAATTAAAAATAATAGCACAGAGTTTTTTTTCTCTCACTCTCCCTTCCTTCCTCTTTCTTTCTCTTCTATCTTTCTCTCCTTCCTTCTTTCTCTCTCTCTCTCTCTCTCTCTCCCTCTCTCTCTTTCTCTCTCTCATACACCCCCCCACACACACACCCACATGGTCTGGGCACAAAGTATCTGTTGTTACAGAAGTTCTCATTTCTCTCTATAATACACCTGATACTAATTGATACCCTATTTCTCAATTACATAAAGCCTATGCATGTTTACTTGGCAGTAAGGCTACTCTCTTTCAGTGGGATTTACTCCTAATAGATACACATGATTGCAGGCAGACAGCTAGCTCCGTTGTTTAATAGGCTGTAAGTAAAATTTCTACATTAACAAAATTTATACCTAAACAACAAAATATAGGAGCAAAAAAATCATAGCAATAGTCTGAGCTATGCTTTTCTTCTTTAAATGAAAGTACTACCCATTTTAACCAGACATTAAGACTCATTAGTTTGGAATACTAGTATGGCTTGCACTGAACCTTGACAGTACTTGCTTTCCTTACAAACTAGCTCAACTTTGTTTCCTTTAAATCTTGCTTTCGTTACACACCGCCCGCTTCGGACCAAGAACTCCATTTTTAGGGAGAGTGGACTGGAGGGGGGGGGGGGGGCTTTGGAAATAAAAGTGCAGCAAGAGAAAGGGGGAAAGGCACGCTCTGGATTCCGGATTCCGAGTCTTCCCTGAGCTGGGAAGCCCTCCTTGTTCTCATTCTTCCCAATCCCTTTCCACTCCCGGATCCTTGTCCCCCCCCCCCGCTTCCTTTTGCTTGAAACTCCTTTCAGGGTAGGAGGGAAAAACAAATAAAAACAGGAAGGAGGCAAGGACAGAAAATGGTACATGGAGGAGGGCATTTTTCAGCCGCTTTCTGGGACTAAAAAGTTGAGGGGACCCAAGGAAGCAGCAACCGGCCGAGACTAAGATGCCCCCCGATCCCACCCTCCACCATCCTGCGCTGCCTTCTTTTTCTCTCCCTGCCCCCGCTCTTCTCTCTCCTGGGAAGAAGGGAACTAACCTAAAAAAAAAAAAGCTCTGCTGCTGAGCAGAGAAAGCAGTAGCTGGGAAAGATGTTGCTACAGAGTTAAAACAACGAAAAAATTGCCCTTCCCCTGTTCCTACCCTTCCTCTTTTTCTCCCCACCAGTTTCTTTTAACTTTGGCTCCGGTGCCAAAAGAGAGAATTCTCTTTTGTTTGTGAAGTCCCCCTCCTTTTTTTCCTGCCCAGCTGGAAAAAAACAGAAGAGGGCTGCTGCTGCCCCTATCAGTCCTAGCACAGTGGCTGCATGCAACACCGGCGGCTTCGGGAGGCACTGGCCCGCAGGGAGAAGGGAGCCAGCACAGCATCCTTTGTAGCCACACAGCTGCAAAGCTTGCCGAGCTCCCCCCATCCCCTGCCCCACCTGCCACCCCAAACTGCCCCCACTGCAAGACGTGCATTTTACCGGAGAGTGGCAGCTCCTGGTCATCTCTCAGCCATTGCGTGCATGGAGTGCGAGGCAACTAACTTCTCGCACTCAGAAGTTTTTCTTTACTTTGCAAGGTTTTTCCCTGCACACAACAGCTGAGAGACGACCTGAAGCTGCCAGTCTGCCTCTGCCAGGCAGGCAGCAGACCGAGTAAGCCACGATCTGCCAGCTTCCTGTAATCTGCGGTTTACTCATGAGCATCATGCTCACAAGTAAACTGCAGATTAGAGGCAGACAGCAGATTGCAGGCAGCAAAAGAAACCACCACCTCCTGCCTCCATGCATCGAGGAGGCCGAGCAGCAGCGGGAAGAGCACTGGACGGGAGGCGCAGGAAGTGGCTGCCAGCGATGCCTCAGGTGAAGATGTTGTGGGCGGGGACGCTCGACCCCCACTTAGGAGCCTCAGTTTACTCGTGAGCACCATTGGCCTTTCTCCCTGTCTCTCCCGGCCAATGGTGCTCACGAGTAAACTGCAGATAGGATCTCCCGCGTACTGTCCTCCCTCCCCGCACACATTGGTCCATCAACTCCTGCTGGTATCACCCCTCCACCAGCTCTCCCTCCCCCACCCACCCAGGCCCTTCGGCCTTACCTTTGCCAGCAGCAGTGAGCAGAAGTACGGGGCTAGATTCTGCAAGTAGTGGCTGGGCAGGACGGGCGAGCATTGGGCGAGTGGGGTGAGCGAGAGGGGACTGGTTTGGGGGCGTGGCCAGCGAAAGGTCACTAACAGTTCGGGGAACCATGTCAAATTTCTGCTAATGGTTCTCCTGAACCGGTAGCAACCCACCTCTGGATTGTACAAACAACCACAATAATGTAGCCATAAAATATGAATGGAAAAATTGTAACAGTATTAAAGGCTAAATAAAAATACCAAGTCTTGTATAAATGAAGTGTAAAATAGTTATTAACTTCTGAATGTTAATGCCATTATTTTAGCATTTAGGAAACCGTTGGGCAACAATCTGTAGATGGACAGAGGACCGTTGGTTTATTCTGCAAGATGTTCTTCAAAAATGGTTGCAATTTATTGAAGAACAGGTTAAGTATATCTATTTACTCTTTGCTTTATAATGTTTAATATGCAGTCTTTCTAATTTTTTTTTTTTAACTTTTAGGGTCTTTTTGATACATGGTTTACTGAAAAGGAAGAATGTGTGACCACTCTGCATACTATCGATTTCAAAGACCAGAAAGAAATGTTGGAAAATCTACAAAAATTGGCTGTATGTTTTTTTGTATAGTTTCCTCCCAGTTTTCAACATTTGCATCACATATTTCAGCAGAGGACCTGCAAATGACCCAGTCAAGTAACTTTAATTTTGCGTACACTCAACTATGAATTTACAGGTTTAAACTGGTATTTTGAATTGAACCCAGCAAACCAAGGTTCCAGCTGGCAAATGTTCAAGCTCTGGCAACATTCCAACCAACAATGAATAATATCAAATCTCTGTTTTTAGGATTATCGATAAGCAAGTTCACACAGAATGATTTAATAGTTAGCCCATTCTTGTTTCTAATGCTATCAGTTTATAAATGTTATTTTCTGAAATAAATGTGGGTATCCACACAGTGAAAAGTGATAAAACATGTGCCATGATATCACATTATGTGTTAGATGTTAGGACACAAATGTCAAAAGACATCTCTTATTTCTGCATCATTGTGATCTGCAGGACATTGCTAATTAGGAGATAAATTTTGCTTCTTCTTTATCATCATCATCATCTTAGTAGCTATGTTAGTGTACATGTTTTTGGCATTTACATGAATGAAATTCCATTTATGAAATAATCCTTGTAATTAATACTTGTATGTTTTATCAAATTCATAGTAGACATGAAGTGAAGTCAAGGACATTATAGTTGGTATGATTTGCCTATACTCTGTACAGCTTTAGGACAGATATTAGCACATATTACTTTATGATCTGCAGCCATTTTTAAATTAAACCAATAATGATTATTTCTATGCTTTAATTTTTAAATGTTGATATAAATAAGGAAAAGAGTTATATTATTTTTGCTGATGATACTTACCTTCAAAATCTGATATCAAAATAACTAAAATAATAACTTCCCATATATATATATATATATATATATATATATATATATATATATATATATATATATATATATATATATATATCTGTCTGTCTGTCTTTGGTTATTTGGGTTTTCTCCCGCATAAAATTGGAAGTGTCTTGGTGACGTTTCGACAAAGTCTCATTCGTCATCTTCAGGCTGGTGTCTTCGGCTTCATGCTTCTAGGAGCAATGTGTGATCGCAGCTTTTTCTTCCTTTTAACTGCCAGTGGGGGTGTGAACTGATTGGGTGGGAGCTTGGCTGTGTTCTGATTGGGTGGAGGTATGTTCTGATTGGTTGGGGGTTTGGCTGTGCTCTGATTGGATGGGAGGTTGGCTGTGCTCTGATTGGATGGAGGTGTGTTCTGTTGGGGTGGGGGCTTGGGTTGTGCTCGGGTTAGTCTGAGTTGCAGGGGGATTTGAGCTGGTGAGCTGCATTGCTGTTGTTTGGCTTCACGTTCAGGTCGTGCCACATCTTCACGGTGGGTGTCAGTTTGCTTCATGTATGGATTGGAGGAGTTTAAAGTGGCTAATGATACAGCTGTGGTCTAGCTTCTGGTTTGTGGTCGTGCCTCATCATCGGTGTGGGTTTGACTTTGCTTTTTGTGTGGATGTGTGGTGGTGACACCCTGTGTGGTTTTCGTGAGTGTGGGTCTGCTGTCATTCTTTGTGTTAGGGACTCATTTGTCAATAAGGGCGGGTTTCCAAATGACTGGTAGGCGGGAGGTATCATCTCATTTATTCATGCTGTGTGGGCATTTTTCTATCTCGATGGCTTCTCTGATTATTCTGTTGTTAAAGTGTTCAGTTTTGGTGATAGTTCTGGTCTTTTTAAAGTCAATTTCATGTCCTGTGGCTTTAAGGTGTTGGACTAGGGAAGAAGTTTTCTGACTGAGTTCTTGTGTTCTTCAATGCTTCTTCAAACCAATTCTTCTGTTGGTTTGTCCGATGTATGTGGTGGGGCAGGCGGTACATGGGATTTCATATACTCCTTGATTTTCTAACTCAATTTTGTCTTTGGGGTTTCTTAGGATGGTGGATATTTTTTGGTTTGTGCAGAATGCTGTCTTGATGTTTGTGGAGGATCTTGCTGATTCTGTCTGTGGTGCCTTTTATGTATGGGAGGAGGGCTTTGCCGTTTTCTTGTTCTCTGTCTTGGATTTTAGTGGGGGTTTCTTTTTGGATTAGGTTGGTAAACTTATTTCTTTGGAATCCATTGGATGTTAGTACATTTATAATGGACAAAAATACAAACAAATAGAAGGAGCACCCATAGGATCACCCCCTCACCTATCATTGCAAACCTCTACATGGAACACTTTGAAACTCAAGCTCTAGAAAAATCTGATCACAAACCCAAACTCTGGCTCAGATACATAGATGACACCTTCATAATCTGGCCACACGGGAAGGAAAAACTGGACAACTTCCTCACACACCTCAACAGCCTACACCCCAAAATACAGTTCACCATGGAAACAGAAGCTAACAACCAACTTCCCTTCCTGGATGTCTTAATCTACAAGAAATCCAATGGCTCCCTAGGACACACCATCTACCAGAAGAAAACACACACAAACCGCTATCTGCACGCACTCTCACACCACCACCCAGCACAGATCAACTC
This sequence comes from Arizona elegans, assembly GCA_022577455.1. Taxonomy (NCBI): domain Eukaryota; kingdom Metazoa; phylum Chordata; class Lepidosauria; order Squamata; family Colubridae; genus Arizona; species Arizona elegans. The sequence continues at coordinate 47,993,672 of JAKOOJ010000006.1, read as the reverse complement.
TGTAGCCAAGACACTCATCTCCAGAACAAAATGCTTAGCTGACGAACAACACCTAAAAACCAAACTACACACTCTCACTAATGTACTAACATCCAATGGATTCCAAAGAAATAAGATTACCAACCTAATCCAAAAAACCCCCCCACTAAAATCCAAGACAGAGAACAAGAAAATGGCAAAGCCCTCCTCCCATACATAAAAGGCACCACAGACAGAATCAGCAAGATCCTCCACAAACACAACATCAAGACAGCATTCTGCACAAACCGAAAAATATCCACCTTCCTAAGAAACCCCAAAGACAAAATTGAGTTAGAAAATCAAGGAGTATATGAAATCCCATGCATCGCCTGCCCCACCACATACGTCGGACAAACCAACAGAAGAATAAGTGCATGCATTGAAGAACACAAGAACTCAGTCAGAAAAGAAGAACCAACTTCTTCCCTGGTCCAACACCTTAAAGCCACAGGACGTGAAATTGACTTTAAAAAGACCAGCCGAAGACACCAGCCTTATAGAAGAAGCGATAGACATCACGATCTCCGGAACGTTTAAAAGTTTAAAAATTTTAATTTTTAACTTAAACTTAAACTTTAAAATTTAAGTTTAAAATTTTTAAACTTTTAAACGTTCCGGAGATCGTGATGTCTATCGCTTCTTATTTATATATAAACATTTTCCACACTGTCCTCCGTGTAACAATCTCTCCCTGTCACGTTCTCTTTCTCGGTTCTGAATGAGAGATAAATTAAACAGATACTCTTGTCGGAGAACTCTTGAAGGACTTCATTTGTTACTGAGATTCTGAAAGCTTCAGTTTGACTTTATTGAACAAGTAATATTGATTCATGAGCCATTCTCATATCAGACAATGATGAACAGGAATTGGAAGCCAAATAATGAAAAAGTGTAGTATAAGGTTCCTGGCCTTATATAACCTTGGTAAAATTAATATATTACATGCCCTATTATTGAAATAGTGCTAAGATTGCAATAGTTTCTGTTAGCAGGTTTTAATATTGATTATGTTTAGTGGTGAAATGCTACCAGTTCGCACCGGTTTGGGCAAATGGATAGTGATAAAAACTACCAGTTCAGGGGAACAAATAGTAAAAAAAAAAGCTATTGGATCATCCGAACCAGTATTTCCAACAATCAGCTGTGCCGCGCAATATATATTCGCTAGAAAGCAGGAAATCCTGTGCATGCATGCGCGCACAGCATGTTTTTGGTGTGCAGTGTGCATGCACGTGCGCAGCATGCTTTTGGCACAAACTATGCATATGCATGCACAGTGCACATTTGGCATGCACCACACATGCGCAGGCAGCAAACTGATAGTAATCCGCGGAGGATTTCACCATTGATTGTGTTCTAAGTAATTTGCCTAGAGCTAAGAGAATAAAAGGTCTGTTGCTTTCACCATTTCTGTTTAGTTACAAATCTAATTAATACTTGCAGAGAAATAACAATCAAAGCCATGTGTATGATTTTGTGTTTTTAAAAATCAAATTTAGATTTGGATTATTTCCCTACATTGAATGTTTCCCACTTCCCTGAATATAACAGTGGCTATGCAATATAATATACCCTGAAATAAAACCAGCTCAAACCTTAAAAGCCAAAATCTAAGAGTTCTTTTTTTATTTTAATGTTTGAATGTCACATCCATTTCTGTATGCCCTTATATTGGTACCAAAGCAGCTGAAAGAAAAACTATCATGCAGACATATTGGAAAGTGGCCACTGTTATATAAGTGATGGATATAAATAAAAGCAACCACTGCAGTGATGAATATATAGAAAAGCTTTGAAATTAATATGGTTTTAATATGATACTCTTTAGGATAATGTCTGTATAATTAGACATCGATATGTCTGAGGCTTTTTCTTGTGATAAAGCAGAAATGTATATTTTAAAGTTTTTGCCATCTGATTGTTCAGATTAATTAACAGGGATGAGACAGCTGCTTTTAAAATTGCTGCTGAGAGTCCCTATTGACTCACATACTGAGTACAAATTTAATGTTTATTTAATATGTCACAATTGGAGACCAAAAATGGTGACCATCTGTCAGCATAACCTTAAGCATATGTTGCTTTCATTAATTTGACTTCATGCTATGACATGAGAAAATTTTGATAACATAAAATGTTCATTTATCCATATAAATCCTCAAAGTTTTATATCAGCACAAGCCCCATAAAGCTAAACATCATCCGGCAGTTTACAAACCTTGTCTCTGGGCTATTCAAGTGAGTTTTTAGCAAAGAAAGAGAGACCAGATGGCCCAACTTGGATTTAAAAATATATTCCCTGAAGTTTATATATGTAGATTGTACTGTGTGCCAACACTTTTACATTTATTTGTAACAAAATTGTCAAGGTGTTTTGAAGGTCTGGAATCATATCAAATTTGTTTTCAATGTAGCACAAATGTTTTGCTGGTAGCAATATTTTATCACAAAAATCATAAAAGAAACAATAAACCTAGCACAAAAATGAGGCATAAGAATGCTTATTATAGTGCAGAAACTTAAAGGGGACAACTATGTCCAATAGTTTGCTTTGCTTTATTTATGCTTAGCTGGCATAATAAGGCAGTTATACTTGTTGCTAATTACATAAACTATATGTCTGCGAAATGGAGTGAAGGAATGATTTTAGAAATAGAAGTAGCAAAGACATGATGATGATAACGATGATGATGATGATTTATTAAATTCATGTGCCAAATGACTCTCAAGAATTCTGGGTAGCCATTTGATGAACAATCTATTCAGAAGAGCCATGGTGGCGCAGTGTTTAGAATGCAGTATTGCAGGCTTAGTCTGCTGGCCAACTACCAGCAGTTTGGCAGTTCGAGTCACACCAGCTCAGTGTTGACTCAGCCTTCCATCCTTCTGAGATTGGTAAAACGAGGACCCAGATTGATAGGGGCAATATGCTGACTCTGTAAACTAGAGTAAAAGCGTGCGCTCACATTTGCGAACCGGTAGGAAAGGTAAGTGAATCTCACCTCTGCAGCAAAGATATGTTATTTTATATCCAGTCATAGGCCATAACTCATTCTCAACAAACTTTGCTTCTGTTTGAACTTTCTGAATGGGTTTTCACAAATTTACTGAATATCTGTATATCCTAACAACATACCTCACAATCTGAAATTATAGTTTTCCCCTGATTTTTCAGCTTCAAAAGATCCAGGCTGTTACACAAAGTGTGACACTTTAATTTCCAGTTCATTATTCTAAATTCAATGGGGCTCTCTGAATCAGGATGGTAGTGTGAGTCCCACATTCCAAAAATAATGAAAATCTGAATTAGTTTATATTATTGAAAGATATGAAGAACAAAACAGATATTTGCAAATCTCCAAGGCAAATATTAGGTTACAAGAATTTTATTTTTTAGAATAAACATAAACAACCTTATTCTTAACAGATGTTGTGGACCAGAACACTAGAATTCCTCATTATTGGCAAAATTGCATATAGTTCATGGTTGGCCAAAACAACTGAGATTGCTTAATTTTATTTTAGACTCATATTGTCCCTATATTCCATCAGATATCATTATATTCTTTTTTGTTTCTATAGATGAAAAGATATGAGGCATTGAGGAAAAAACATAGATATAAAATGTCTTGCCTTTTGATGCTGGCTAACTCATCAGGATGATTATAAAATAAAATTGTTGTTGAGTAACAATCTATTTTCAGGAGTTTTTTTCTTATTCTGAATTACTATGAACCAACATAAAGGCATATACCAGATGCCTTTGGGGCAGATCTGTACCCCATGCCTTTTCTAATTAGTTTGATTTAGTGCCAAGGGTAGTATGAAAATCTAAAAGCTTGCTCAGTTTAGTGATAGTCAAAATCTCTTTCTTAATAATTTTACCAAAACAAGTGTTTACAATTAGCATGTACAAAATATTTTATTCTTCACTTAGTACAATATATTAACAGTATAGGTGAGTGGAGTTTTTAGATAAATAAATGCATACATAGAACATTAGGTCACAATTGGTTGCTAATGAATTGTTGATAATGAATGCTATAGTTTACCGTGTATTGTTGTGGAAAGTAATGTCTTACTTTACATATTGTATAATAAGGTATCCATTCTAGTTTTTTGACAGGTTATGTGGCATATTTACTCATTATATTAATATAACCAACATATTTATTTCTGGGTGCAGTAATGCGATTGTTTCATTTAACATTTTTAAGTTATTTTCATTTATTTTTCAAATACATTTTCAAATGTATTTTTCAAATACATTACAGAAATTAGTCTAATTAGTCTAAAGGTCATGTAAGAATAGCAGCATTACAGTTTGTATGTAGATTAATGATGTGCTTGCATAAACTAATTCTTAATATTAGTGAAAATTTTCATTCATGATAATATACAGTATGATGATAATATATTATAATTATGTAACTCTGAAAAGATTCTTCCTTATTCTGCTAGAGAAAAGATGCAAAAGATAAATTTATAAGGATCAACTAAACCAGGGGTGTCAAACTCACGTCGTCATGGTGTCATCATGTATGACGTATTGGAACTTTTTCCCCCTTTGCTAAACTGGGCATGGGCGTAGCCAGCACATGACGCTTCTGGCCCTCAGGCTGTAAGTTTGACAGCCCTGAACTAAACTAACAAAAGCATATGGAAATCTGTTGCTTGGAAAAGAATGCCAAGTTAACTTGTACCATTACTTCCAATAGGTTAATATGTTTTCGTTGCCATGTTACTTTTACAGATCTTGAAAGGAGAATTGGAAATCAAGAGACAATCAATGGATAAATTGAATTCCCTTAGCCAGGATCTCCTCTCAGCAGTAAAAAGTAAAGGATTATCACAGAAACTGGAAGGGTGGCTCCAAAACATTAGTCACCGCTGGGATAGTTTGGCACAGAAGCTGGAGGGCAGTTCTAAGCAGGTTTGTCAAAACTGTTAGCCTGATAGTTAATCATTACCACCTCATTGTTGAATCATTTCTTAGCCATTTGTTTGTTCTTACATAAATAAATGCTTTATTTTAATCTTGTACATGATTTATCCCAATCAACTTTCAACTCCATATTCACACAAAGTATTTCCTGTTCTTAAATGATATTCTTAGCTCTAAATTAAATCACATGAAGTAAACTTTAAACTTTTACATTTGACAATTACTTAATAAAGAGCTAAAATTTGGTCTGCATACTCCTACCCAAACTAAAATCATAGTTTTTGCCTATGAAAAACATTCCAATTTAGTTGTTTCTATCAGATTCCTCTTTCTTCTCCTTAGAGAGAAGATGCATAAAGATGAAAACTTACTAAGCATCCAAGTTCAAACATACTGGAAACTCTCAGTGCAGAATAGAAAATACTGAAACAGTGGCAGAACTTAAAGCTATGGAAGTCAGGGAAGCTAGAACAAACAACTGGGCTTGGAAAGAGCCTTGGAATAAGGAGAAGTATGGCAACATCTATATACTACTAAAACTCCTGATGCCATTTAAAGGTTCTTTGTTTGTCTATTTGTAAAACTCAGTTGGCACAAGTGGTGCATCATAGCATGCAAAAATTTGGATTAAGTTACTTCAGATCTGCTAATTGGTACAAAATCCTGGGCTCATTGTTCCCATAGAATTGAAATTTCAAGAGTCTTCATACCGGTTGTATTTACAAAGTTGTGATCACTGCAGTGTCGTCAAGGTTAGCTATGATCATGTGAGCATTATTTCTGATACTTCCTGCCAGCTTCCCATGACCATGCCTGCCCATGGTCATTCTGTTTCTTTGTTTAGGGAAGTAATATTTCTGGAAGCATGACTCAACAAGTCATGGATTATTAGGAAAGTCATATCATACATCACAGAATGTTCCCTGTGGACTATAGTTACCTTCTATACATGTGGGTCTCATATTATACCTTCTATTTTATTTAGTTTTGGTCTGGTTGAATGTTATATCTGTAGCTAACAGAGGTATACTTTATTGCTGCAGGACATAAATAATTACAAATAGAAGTGATGCTTTATTTAATGGCTGAAAAATATGGCAACTACATTTTTTCTGTTTGTCAGGCTTGCTTCCTTCAAAGTCCAGGAAAGAATGAGCCAAACTCCATATTTTATAGAGTAATGTATTTTACTGGAAAATGAAATGAACGCAATCAAGGAAAACGGAAACTGAAGCAAAAGGCGCGAAAGTTGTATATAGAAAGCATCCCCTCCCACTGTTCATCATCAATCACCCAATCCAAAGGTCTCCCAGAGGTCAGGTGGACACACGTCGGGCATCGTCATCAATCAGGAACGTGATGACGGTTGACCCGATAGCCCCTTCGGTGCTTAGGTTTTGTTTCTTCAATCCACCAGCTTGCTTCCCCCCCCTCCTCTTTTCCCTCCCCCATTTCTTATGGCAGCCAAAGCAGAAAGTTGGAGGCTGACACTATTTGTATAATGCTTTGATAGCTAGAAGTTTCTAGAACTGGAAGCTAGATAGCTTTCAAAAGTCTAATTTTTTATCAAACAGCTAATTGTAACTAGGAGAACTCTGCATATAGAGTATTAGCACGTCCATCTTCAAATCTTTCAAAAGTAGTGCATGAAAGAACCCATTTTATTTGAAATCTACATTTCTGATTGCATTTTCAATAAGCTCTGTTCAAACGTGATTTTATATAAATATTAACTAATTTGTTATTGATATCCCAATTACTAACTCTAGAATTGTGATATACCATTTTAGTAATTTTGGGAGTTGAACTATGTATTTTATAAGGATAGAGGATTTGTTGGTGTAATGTGTAAACATGCCTGTTCTGAGAAGTAATTGATATAGAAATCATGACTACTACCAAAATAAATTGGTACTTAAAAGCCATGGAAAATTTTCTTGTTAATAATAACTTTATACTTGAAATACTTTAGGCTTACAATAAAACTGACTCCCTTACATTTTGAGGATTTTCCCCTGAAAGATACAACTCAGTAATTTCACAGAGTATGATACTGCCATAAGTATGAAAATTGCCAAATATAACCTTATATTACCCTATATTGTTAATACTAACATTTCAATATAAAGGTGAAAATGTAACTAAATATGACTCATTGTTTAAATTAATTTAATTTTTTCTACAATTGATGCATTATGATCCTAGGCTTGCTAGGATATAAATGATTATTTGAGCATATACACTTGTGTATATGTGTCAACCCTGAAGCTGACCTGACAGAAGCCATTCTGAAGCTTCAGTGTTGCCACTTGGGGATAGGGAGGGGGGAATAGCTGGGGTTTTGTAGACAAAACAAAATACTTTCTCCTGGGAACCAAGGACATTCCCACAGGTGGCCAGAGAGAGGAGGAGTGAAATTACCAGGCAACCAGACAGCACCTTGATTGGACCATGTGACTGATTGTTTGGGAAAGGAGAAAAACTTTTACTCTTAATTAGGTGAAAACCGCAGGAACATTCAGATTCAGTTTTCACCAGACTGTGCCAATATGATATGTCCAATGAAACTATTTTTTGAGGAATCTGCCTGCCTTGCAGTCCTGTTTGCTATAGGCATATTACTTGGAACCCTGACATTAAACTGACTCTCCTAATTTTCTGCTCCAACTGGAGCAGCTTTCCAGGGTCCTGAGCCCGGCTGCTACCTGGTCTACCCCATGAGCAGGAAGACTCAGGGAAGACAAGATGGAGAAGAGAGGGGATGAGACTGCAGAAGCCTGCAGGGGAACCCTGAGAAGCCTGCAGGACCCTTTGGAGACCCAACAGGTGGCAGAGGTGGTGGCGGAGATTGAGCACCAGTTGGGCACCCAGCTCAAAATCCTCACTGAGTGGCCTGTCTCTAGGGATCTGTATCAGGCTCAAGGAGACCTTGGTGGCTGAGGCTCATTCCAGGAGCCAGTGAGGGATCATCCCATGACATCAACCAGGGAGTTGAGAACTACGATCCTCGAGTGGAGAGTGATGGACCACTGGACCAGAGTGACTCCAGAGACTGGAGATACCAGACCACAGTGCGCAGCCAGACCTTGGAGGAGTTGCTGGAAAAGTTTGACTGGCTGAGCCTTGGCAGCTTGGAATACTCACACTGGCCCAAATGCATGGGGTTGATCTTGAACCAGCCAACTTTGATGTTTCCTTCCTGAGGGACCGGTCTACCCCTTCAGTGTCCTGGGTGACTAGCTCGCCACCACTTCCTTTGGGGTAGTCAAGCCTAGGACCACAGCAGAGCTCACCAAGATGCCAGAGAGCAGCCAGCCTGCCTGGGCAGTCCCAACTCCCACCAAATTGCCAGGTGTCTGATCCTTCCCAATGGTTGGATTAGGAAAAAAAAAGAATAATAAAAATAAAAATGAAAAATAAAATACAAAAATTAAGAAACAAAAATTCCAATCAACCACCTCCCTCAAAAATCAAATTTCCAAATACCCCAACAGAGATAAAAAAAGAGAGAGAGAAAATTCAACTGCCAAAAGTAAAAGATAAAAATACAAATCCAAGCAACCAAAAAGGAAAAAAAATTCTTCTGACTCTTCCAGTCTTAATCCGATTTCTTGTCAATCTAGTTTTTTTAAAAAAAAGCATAGAAAAAAAGGTCCCTAAAAAAAAAGACACAAAACACAAAATATAGTGCCTTTCATCCACCAGCAAAAATCAAAACACAGAACTTCAAAGCAATCATCAGTCAGTGAGTAATAATAATAAAAGGTTAAAAGCCAAAAGGAAAGCCCAAAATCCAGTCTTCTCTTTTGTACATCTGTTTTCTCTATCAGTCTACCAAAATGCCAAGGTCAACTCTAGTCAGTTTCTTCCAAGTCAAAATCTTTTCCCTTCTGCCACTAGATGGCACTGCAGACTAGCTTTCAAGAACACAGTAAACTTTAATGCAATCTTCAGTTTCGTTTTATCTTTCAAGAACACAGTAAGCTTTTTTTAAAACAATCTTCAAAGTTTTGTTTTCTCAGTTATCATCATTCCAACATTTCAATAGAATGATATTCAATCATTAATTCATTTCGTCCCAATTTTTTATTTTTAAGAAATTACTTTTCTCAATCACAAAGAAAAATATAAGAAAAAGGAAAAAGGCTTTTGTCTCTTCTCTGCTGCCAGATTACCGGATGTGGGAGTGGATACACACCCACTCTCACTCCTCACTCTCAGCCCGTCTATTCTTATTTAATTTCCAGTTGAATTCAAAGAGAAAAGTCTTTTGTAAAAATCAGAGTCTCTCTCACCTCAATGTCTCACGTTGCTTTCTTGTCATCCTCTTTCATTACTGCCACCACAGCTTCCTAACGACTTCTAAGGTCGCTTTCTCAGCAGTCCAGTTTGAGGAGCTTCTTCTGGTTCGGCCAGGGAGTTTGTGATCCCCCTATGCTGACCAGTCCATGCTCCCCTTGTTTATCATCCCTTCAGGATGACTTAGGTCACTTAGGACCCTCAGACTGCAGAGATATCTACGGGTCTTCAAGAGATCTTAAAGAATCTGACTTGCTGCCGTGACATTGGCCATGCCTCCAATTATAAATATGGATTATAAATATGAAGAAATTTACATCATATCCACACCCAACAGCAAGTCCTTCATTGACAGAAACACAGAAAACTTCGGAGATGATGGAATTAAGAAATTTTATACAATCACTTCATGATGACTTAAAACAGGAAATGAAAGAAATGAAAGCCATGATTGGGAAAAATGAAGAGAGAATCCAGAAAGTAGAAGAAAAAGCAGAAATGACAGAAAAGAAAGTTGAGAAATTAGAAGAAAAATTGGCACCAACTGAAAAGTCAATTATCCTGCTGGAGATGGAGCATTCTGAGTTTTACTTAAGATTTCAAAATATAGAGGAAGAAAAAGGAGAAAATTTACCTGAAATGATTGCTGAGATATTATCAGAAATTTTGGAACAATCCAAGGAAAAGATCTTAAACAAGATTGACGATGCCTTCAGAGTATACACAATATATGCAATGAGGAACAAACTACCGAGAGAAGTACATGTAAGATTTACGAAGAAGGCAGTGAAAACAGAGATATTACAAGCAGCAAGAAATACAGCACTGAAACACAAAGATAAAGAAATTGTGGTTTTAAGACAAATACCTAGAAGAGTTAGAGAATTAAGGAGAGAATATCAGTTTCTAACAAATTTCCTAATATTCAAAGGAGTGAATTTTAGAAGGTTAATACTGGAAGGAATTTTGGTGACATGGCAAGAACAAAGACATAGACTTGACTCCATTGAAAAAGCAAAACTATTTTATCAACAATTTTGTGGACCACTAGAAGAAGACTTGGGAGCAATAGGAGAGACAAAGCAAAAAGATGAAGAAAAAGATAAAGATGAAAAAGCAAAGGAAGAAAGAGCCCTAAAAGAAGGAGCGAGATCTAAAGATCCAATGGAACAAAGAGAGACAAGGGTGATGAAGTCAAAATCTAGTAACAAGTAAAACATGGAAGAAGAAATTAAAGCAATATCTTTAAATGTAAATGGAGTGAATGTGGTGATAAAAAGAAACAGAACTTTTAAATCCCTATGTATTATAAATATTTTCTAAATTGGTTAAATACACACTATATTTCTTAATTGATTCCAATAAATAACAATATTAATTCATCTATACCTAAGTAAAAAAAAAGATAAGTTGGAGCAGTGCTTTTTCAATGTTCTTATTGGCCTCACTATATTTTCAATTAAGAGAAAGAAAAAAGAAAAAAAAAGTTCTTTTACTACTGTTGAAGTCTTTTCCGGTTACAATATGACGGTCTCTATTCTGCACAGTCACTGTATGCAATCCTTACTTTGCCAAAACTTTCTCACTCCTTCCGTTTGAGCAGCTAGAAATGGGGGTACAAAAAAAAAGTCCGTTCTTCCTTTAATCTCCACTATTTAAGTCTATTTCTCCTCACCTTCATCTTGCCTGTTTTAAAGTTTTTTAGACTTTCTTCAAGCATTTGCAGACGACCTTGTTTTCTTTATAGAAAACCCAATAGAAACAACCCCAAAATTAATAGAAGAGATTGAAAAATTCGGAAAGGTAGCAGGTTTAAAAATCAATAAAGAAAAGACAAAAATGGTAACAAAAAACATGACAACAAAACAAGTAGAGAAATTAGTAAAAGAATCTGGTCTGCAGGTAGTTAAAAAAGTAAAATACTTAGGGATAAATTTGACGGCTAGAACAGCAACAATAAAAGAAGATAATTATGATCCTTTAGTCCAGAAAATAAAGGAAGAGTTAGAAAAATGGGGGAAATTAAAATTGTCTTTATTGGGGAAAATAGCAGCAATACAATCAAACATACTTCCAAGACTCCTTTATTTATTCCAAACAATTCCAATAAAATTAGATAAGAATTTTTTTGATAATTTGGACAAAATAACTAAAAAATTTGTGTGGGAAGGGAAGAAACCAAGAATAAAATTGAATATTTTACAAGACGACAAAAGTAGAGATGGATTTGGATTCCCGGCATGGGATAAATATTACAAGGCTGCCATCTTATTATGGATTAAAGATTGGATAAATTTAGATAATCAAAGATTGCTAAATTTAGAAGGGCATGATTTAATGAAGGGATGGCACGCCTTTATATGGAGCTCAGGAAATAAAACATATAAACATTTTAATAACCATACTATCAGGAAATCTTTAATTAATACATGGCTACAAATTAAACACAAACACTATATGAAGATTCCCGGCTGGCTATCAACCATAGAGGCAATAACTCACCCTAATATATTAAGAAAACAAAAGATTTTAACATATAGAGAAATAGTAGATGTTCAGGGGAAATTGAAAACTAGAGAAGAGCTCAAAGAACAAGGAATAGTAATAGACTGGTGGCCCTACTCGCAAATAAAGGTAAGATACAAAAAGGACCAAGAGGAGGAAGGAATAGATTTAAAACAAAATCGATTGGATAAATTATTAGAATCTAAAGAAAGGAAATTAATTTCAAAAAATTATAAATATTTACTTGAATACGATTTGGCAGAAGAGTTGGTCAAAGGGCAGATGATAGCCTGGGCGAGGAATATAGGGCACAATACACAATTGGAAGATTGGGTAAGAGCATGGGAAGATAACTGTAGCATGACAAAATCGGTAGCCTACAAAGAAAATCACTATAAAATGTGGTACCGATGGTATCTGCCACCCGCAAGGTTAGCAAAAATGTATCCAAATGTGAATCCGGCTTGTTGGAAATGTAAAAAAACGCAGGCTTTGCCCAGAAATTAAAAAATATTGGAACAAAATAAAAACATGGATATTAGAAATAACAAATTACGAAATTGAATTAACACCCGAAGTCTTTTTACTGGGCATGATTAATAAGAATATTAGAAAGGACATAAAATACTTAATACTCCACATTATAACGGCGGCTAGATTAGCGTTGGCACAACTCTGGAAAATAGATCGTTTGCCAACTGATCAGGAAGTAATACAAAAAATCTATATATGCACAGAGATGGATAAATTAACCCTAGAATTACAGGATAAGGAAGACTCAAAATACTTCAAAATATGGAATAGCTGGTACCAGTGGATAAGTCAGAGAGGGGGAATGGTTAGAGATGAAATTTAGAAGAAATCAAAGTAAATAAACAACTGCACTGTCAGAGAGATATAGAAGGAAATCAGTCACTGTGCGTATGTATATATGTATATATAACATTAGAAAGTAGTTAATAGATGAAGTTGAGCACTATATATGTACTGTATATGTATATGTAATATGTGTGTTTGATTAAGAGAAATTTGTCAGTTTTTCTCATATTTGTTTTAAATGTCTTTTTTAAATACAAATAAAGTTTGTTTAAAAAAAAGAAAAAAACAGAACTTTATCTAAATTAAACAGCTTGAAGGTGCACATTAGATGCCTACAAGAAGTACATATTAGAAAACAACATTTAAAATTATTACAATATCCAAAGTTAGGAGTTCTATTTACATCATTGATACAACAAAGCAAAAGAGTAGTGGTGTTGTATATTAAAGAAAAATTAGAACCTAAATTACTTTTTGAGGATAAAGAGGGCAGGATTCTGATGGTGGAAATAAAAATGAACTTTAAACAAATATTTTTGATAGCAATATATGCACCAAATGGAAAACAAGAAGAATTTTATTGGAGATTACACAGAAAAAAATTAGAATTGGACTATGAATATATATGTATAATGGGTGATTTTAATGCTGTAACAAATGTGGATCTGGACTATAAAACAATGAAGACAAAAAATCCAGAAGAATTTGCTGAAATCTTTTTTTACAATGATAGAAGAGTTGAGTATTCAAGATATTTGGAGACAAAAACACCTGAAAGAAAACCAGTATACTTTTTATTCAAAAAGACATTTATCGTGGTCAAGGATAGACATGATACGGATGTCAACAGAACTTATAGATAATATACAAGAAGTAAATATTGGTCCAAATATTTGGGCGGACCTTAGCCCAATGACAATAATATGGAAAGGAAAGAAGAAAAAGACAAGATGGACTTTGAATGCAACAATATTAAATGAAAAGGACTTTCAACAATTTATGGAAAAAGAATTAGAATTTTTCTTTAAAATAAATAAGAAAAGATACATCACTTCAGAACGTATGGGATACAATGAAAGCCTATGTTAGAGGTTTGGCAATAACGTATTTGGGAAGAAAGAATAAAAAGAAAAGGCAAAAACAGATAAGATTGGAAGAGAAGTATAAGAACCTAGAGAAAAAAGTCTAAAAAGATATCCAAAATAAAAAAATTAAGAAGCTTATGGAACTGAAAAAACCATAAATAAATGTAAATGAACAGGAATCATTAGCAAACAAATTAAGAGCATCTAAACAGATTTTTTTTGAAAATGCAAACAAACCAGGAAGGTGGTTAACATATAAATTAAAAAAAGAGAAGGAGAAGAAAATAATAAAATATTTACAAGATGAAGAGGGGAAATTACACTATAGAAATGAAGAAAAGAAGATCGTAATTCAAAAATACTATGGAAAACTTTATTCCCAAGAAAAGATCTCAGAGGAAGCGATAATAAAATATTTGGAAAAATTATGTTTACCTAAAATACCAGAACAGGGAATGTTAGAAGACAGAATAACAATGAAGGAATTAACAGAAGTGATAAAAAGACAAAAAAATGGGAAAGTACTAGGACCGGATGGGCTACCAGCTGAACTATATAAAACATTACAAAAAGGGATGAGTAATGTAATATTGGAACTATTTAATGAATTAGTAATGAAGGCAAGAATACTAGACTCATGGAGGGAGGCTTATTTAACACTTATACCTAAAGAGGATACAGACCCACAATTGATAAAAAACTATAGACCGATTTCATTGGTAAATGTGGATTATATTTTGCCTCAATAATGGCAAATAGATTTAAAAAACTGTTAGATGAATTTATTCATATGGACTAAAATGGATTTTTAAAAGCAAATTAGAGACAATATGAGGATAATTTTGAATACTTTTGAATATTATGAGACACATTCAGAAAAACAAATGGCGATGATGTTTCTAGATGCCCAAAAAGCTTTTGACAATGTGAACTGGCAATTTATGACAGAACAACTGCAGAGAATGGACTTTGGGGATAGATTTATAAACACTGTAAAAACGATTTATGATAGACAATCTGCTAATATAATGATGAATGGAGAAATGACAGAAAATATTATTATTATGAAGAGCACTAGACAAGAATGTTCTTTATCACCATTGCTGTTTATTTTGACCTTAGAAATTTTAAACAGAAATATTAGGCGAAAAGGGATAAAAATAAAAAAAAGAAGAGTATAAATTTCAAGCTTTTGCGGATGACTTAGTATTCATCTTGGAGGAACCACAAACAACAGGTCCAAAATTATTAGAACAAATAGAGAATTATGGAAAGGTGTTTGGTCTAAAAATAAAGATAAAATGAAAATTCTGGTGCAAAATATTACAGAAAAACACAAAAGAGAGAGAGAAGAGAATCTAGATATACAAGTGGTGGAAAAAAGTTAAATACCTAGGAGTATATCTAACTTCAAGATATGTAACAATAAAAGAGAATAATTATTATAGATTAAAACAACAAATTGAGAAAGACTTGGAGAAGTGGAAGAACCTTCAATTTATTTTATTTATTTATTTTATTGAATTTCTATACCGCCCTTCTCCCGAAGGACTCAGGGCGGTGTACAGCCAGAAATAAAACCATAATAATATAAAAATTAAAAGCAATTAAAGCAATTAAATAAATTGGCCAAAAACTCTAATAAAACAACCCATTAAAATAGTTAGGCCAGCCCTGCTTGTTGGAATAATGTTTTTAGGGCGTGACGAAAGGTACAAAGGTCGGGAATCCTATGAATCTCTGGGGGCAGCTCATTCCAGAGGGTAAGGGCCCCCACAGAATGCTCTCCCCCTGGGGGTCGTCAGCCGACATTGCTTAGCCGACAGCACCCGGGGGACCCCTCTCTGTAGGAGCGTACCGGTCGATGGGAGGCTATTGGTGGCAGAAGGCAGTCTTGTAAATACCCAGGTCCCAAGCCATGGAGCGCTTTAAAGGTAGCAACCAGCACCTTGAATTGCACCTGGAAGACCGTATTCTGGACAAGTTGGAGCCTCCGGGTGCTCTTCAGGGGGAGCCCCATGTAGAGAGTGTTACAATAGTCCAGACGGGAGGTGACGAGGGCGTGAGTGACTGTGCATAAGGAGTCCCGGTGCAGAAAGGGACGCAACTGGTAAATCAGGTGAACCTGATAAAAAGCCCCCCTGGCAACAGCCGTCAGGTGGTCTTCTAAGGACAGCTGTGAGTCCAGGAGGACACCCAAGTTGCGAGCCCCCTCTGAGGGGGTCAAGGTCTCAACCCCAATAGCCAGTGATGGAGTCAACTGACTATGACAGGACGCCGGAAACCACGGCCACTCGGTCTTGGAAGGTTGAATCTGAGCTTGTTCCTCCCCATCCAGATCCGTACAGCTTCCAGGTCATCACTTCAAGGGCATCATCGGGGTGGCCCGGGGTGGAAATGTACAGCTGAGTATCATCAGCGTACTGATGGAAATCCATCCCAAAGCCACGGATGATCTCACCCAGTGGCTTCACATAAATGTTGAACAGGAGGGGCAAGAGGACCGACCCCTGTGGCACCCCACAAACTAGGTGCCTTGGGATCGACCTCTGCCCCCCTGCCAACACAGACTGCGTACGGCTGGAGAGGAAGGAGGCAAACCACCGTAGAATGGTGCCACCCACTCCTAACCCCTCCCGCCGGCGCAGCATGATACCATGGTCGATGGTATCAAAAGCCGCTGAGAGATCTAACAGGACCAGGACAGAGAAACAACCCCTGTCCCGAGCCCTCCAGAGATCATCAACCAATGTGACCAATGCCGTTTCTGTGCTATACCCAGGCCTGAAACCCGACTGGAATGGATCTAGATAGTCCGCTTCATCCAGGTGCTGAGGAAGCTGTTGTGCCACCACACTCTCAACAACCTTTGCCACAAAACGAAGGTTGGAGACAGGACGATAATTTGATAAAACAGCTGGGTCCAGGGAAGGCTTCTTGAGGAGGGGCTTCACCACCGTCTCATTCAAAGCGGCAGGAAAGAAACCCTCACTCAAAGAAGTGCTAATAATCCCCTGGAGCCAGCCTCGTGTAACCTCCCGGGAAGCCAGCACCAACCAGGAGGGACACAGGTCCAACAAACATGTGGTCTCATTCAGCTTACCCAGGATCCTGTCCACGTCCTCAGGAGTCACAAGGTCAAACTCCTCCCAGCTAACACTCTCAAGACCCGCCTCCATCACCCCATCTGAACCCATCCAGTTGGAGTCCAAGCCTTCCCGAATCTGAGTGATTTTGTCATGCAGATATTGCACAAAATCCTCAGTCCTACCCTGCAAGGGGTCTTCCCACGCTCCTGTATGGAGTAGGGAATGGGTCACCCTAAACAGGGCAGCTGGGCGATTATCCACAGATGCAATCAGAGCAGAAAAATAATTAAATTTTGCCACTTTGATCGCCACTAGGTAGGTCTTAATATGAGAACTCACCAGTGTTCGGTCAGATTCGGAATGGCTGGCCCTCCAACCGCTCTCCAGGCATCTTTTCCGAAGCTTCAACTCTCTCAGCTCCTCGGAGAACCAAGGAGCCAATTGAGATCGGCGCCGAGTCAGAGGCTGCAAAGGCAGACGTGGTCCAAAGCCCCAGTGGCCGCCCTGTCCCAGGCAGCCACTAGTTCTTCAGTCGAGTCGTGAGCCAGAGCCTCAGGGAATGGCCCAAGCTCCATCCGGAACCTCTCCGGGTCCATCAGGTGCCTGGGGCGGAACCATCTAAGCGGTTCCGTCTCCCTATGGCGAGGGGTAGCGGTTCGAAGATCCAGTTGAAGGAGTGAATGTTCAGACCATGACAAGGGTTACGTAACTAAATCCCCTATTTCCAGATCATTCTGCCACTGACCAGAGACAAAAATCAGATCCAGAGTGTGTCCCCCCATGTTAGTAGGGCCTTGAACTAACTGGGTCAGGTCCAAGACCGTCATGGAAGCCATGAACTCCCGGGCCGCCATTGACATATCACTGACTGATGGCAGGTTGAAATCCCCCACGACTATTAGCCTGGGGGTATCAACCGCCACCCCGGCTATCACGTCAGGCAGCTTGGACAGGGCCACTGCCATGTAGCAGGGAGCCAGGTACATAATCAGCAGGCCCACCTGCATCCCACGGCCCCACTTCACAAGGAGGAACTCACATCCGGCTGTCTGAGGAACAGTGGTCTCCCTCAGACATAGATCTTCGTTAATAACAACTGCTACCCCCCTCCCCTGGGCCCTCGGCTGATGGAATGCCCGGAAACCTGGTGGGCACATTTCTACAAGGGGCACCCCCCCTTCCAGGCCCAACCAGGTCTCTGTGATACCCACCAGGTCCATTCCCCCCTCCTGAATATGATCATAAATGAGGGGGGCTTTATTTACCACGGACCTGGCGTTACATAATATCAGCCGGAGGTCCAGGCCCTGAGAATCTGAACCACCTGGGGAACGAGAAAGGCATTGGAGACCGGAGTGCGCAATCGCTCAAAGGTAGCGAGTGCGCACTCCCGAAACATGATATGGCCCCCTGCTACCCCCATATCTGCCCCTCCCACCTACAGTACTGATTGAACAACCCTCCCTGGATTGTCACTAATGGAAAGGATTGCAATAATAAAGATGAATATATTACCAAGATTATTATTTATATTTCAGACAGTATCGATAAAAATTGAAAAGATTATTTTCAACAGCTTAATAAGATAATAAGGAAATTTATATGGCAAGGGAAAAAAGCAAAAATAAGCATAAAAATGGACATGAGACTACGTGGAGGATTTGGGTTACCGAACTGGGAATTGTATTACCAGGCAGCAGCATTGACTTGGATGAAGGAATGGGTTGAATTAAGAAATACAAGACTATTAACCCTGGAAGGTCATGATTTACAATTGGGATGACATGCATTTTTATGGTATGGTAAAAATAAGATACATACATGCTTTCATAGACATTATATAAGGAATGCATTGCTATTGGTATGGGAGAAGGTCAGAGATAAATATTATCTGAGAATACCAATATGGTTATCAACAATGGAAGCTTTGATACATCCAAATGTTTTTAATATTGGAAATATTGTTAGATATAAGGAGATGGATTGGTATATGTACATGCAGATGCAAACAAGATATGAAAAAGATGCTAAATTATATGGTTTTAACTTAGAAAAAACAGTTGGG
This sequence comes from Arizona elegans, assembly GCA_022577455.1. Taxonomy (NCBI): domain Eukaryota; kingdom Metazoa; phylum Chordata; class Lepidosauria; order Squamata; family Colubridae; genus Arizona; species Arizona elegans. The sequence goes on along the minus strand of JAKOOJ010000006.1, from coordinate 47,974,844 downwards.
TGGGATACTCATGGGAACAGTGGATAAATTAATTTTAAAAATCTATATTTTTTTACTAGGCATTGAACTGGAGGAGTAGCAAGTAAAGGAAACAATGATAGCCTGGGCAAAGAATTTTGGACATTCAATAGATCTAGATAAATGGCAACTGTTAGGATATGGTGTAAGCCTAACAGGTTGTCCAGGCAATATATGGACAATATATGTGTTCTATGACTTTAACATGAATATGTATTCTATGACTTTAAGAAGTACTGCTGAGTCATTGTAATGCTGAGTCATTGTATCCTAATTGGATAAGCTCTGTTGTAACTGTATTTAAGAAGAGAGCTGAAATGTAGTCATTGATGATATGCTACCATCGTGTGTGGAGATGCTATCATCGTGGGTGGATATGCTACCATCGTGACCAGTTACCAGTGTGTATGTGCTGCTGTTTATTACCTACTGCTGTTTTGTATGTAAGAAGATTTTTGTATCACTGGACTGATTTGACTGGCAAAGACTTGGATTGTTTAAAGACTATGAGATTGTTCTTCACTATAAAGTAAAAACTTTGATAAACCAGTTTGTATGTATTTTATTCATCGGTCTCAGCACCATTTCCCTGTGCTCTACGCTCTCCTGGTTGGTTAATACAACAATATCCTTAACAGCAACAGTTATGGGAAAGGAATTATAAATTAACAATGTCTACTGCATATAAGGAAAATCAATATAAAATGTTTTATAGATGGCATATGCCCCCTGAGAAACTGGCAAAAATGTTTAAAGATAAATCAGCTAAATGTTGGAAATGTCACCAGTTACCAGGTTCTTATTACCAAATGTGGTGGACATGTCCAGAAGCAAAAAATTATTGGAATAGAATTAAGATATGGCTGGAAGAAATGATACATCAATGTATTGATTTAAAACCAGAACTGTTCCTATTGGGTATCCTGCCAGAAAAAAATAGCAAAGAAAATATTTATTTGATTATACATGTAATAACGGCTGCAAGGATTGTTTATGCACAACACTGGAAAGCAGAGAAAATACCTTTGGAAGGAGAAATAATTAAAAAAAATTAGATTGTGCAGAAATGAATAGATTGATGATTAAAGAAAGAGAAGATTCAGAATACTTTATAGAATCAATTCTTCTATTGGTTAAAAAAGAGATACAAATAAGTAAATTAATATTTGTGTATAAAAATGCCACAATCAGAATATTTTGTTAGTGATGAATTGTTGTAATTGATTTGATGAGAATGAAGACAGAAGAAATAACAAAAAGAAGAACAATTGGAGACAACACTGAGATGTCACATGGAAAGAATGACTGATGTATTAAATGTTTGTTTAAAAAAAACAAAACAAAACAAAACAAAACAACAAATTGGCAGGTGCCACCTGTCTGGGCCTACTAACCAGGGCATGGCTGGGTCCAAGCTCAGTGGACCCCCACAGCTGTACCACCACTGCCTCCATTGCCAGCCCAGGCTGCCGCTCCTTCATGTTTCAGAGCTACCTTCGACAGAGACCCAGATAAATGGGCATTCTACATGAACAGGGCGTGGACCTACATTGATGAGTATGGAGGTGACTACCCCCATGATATAGCGATAATCCTGGCCATCATTGACAACCTAACAAGAGAAGCAGCAGAGTGGGTGACCCAACTGTATGACAAAGATGTGTCAGACCTGGGAAACATCGATGTTTTCCTGCAGGAGCTGAGGACCAGATTCGAGGATGAATCCCAAGCCCAGGAAGCTGAGGAGGAGATCAAGCAAAGAGGCTGCCCAGCCAAAGAGTACATCTGTTGTGGTCTGCCGGTGGCTTGCAGAGCTAGCAGCAGAGTCAGACAGTGAGGAGGTTGGGGAGGAACATGGACCAGTCCTGGAGTCCGGGTAAGGCTCAGACAAGGGCTCTGCATTTGAGGCAGAGAGGGGGCCAGGGCCATCTGGGAGTTATGCGCTGCCTCCAGAGCCTCCAGAGTCAGACATCAGCAAGGCAGAGGAACAGGGGGAGCCTGTTCCCAGTGCGTGCATGCGTAGAGCTGCCAGAAGGCAAGAACAGTTAAGACAAAAGGGATGACTCAGGAGTAGGGCTTGGAGATGATTGGCCCCTCCTATAAGACATAAAGGAGGGGCAAAGGCATGTGAGCCTTTGCAGGAAGCAACTTTGTTTGTTCTGGTCGGTTTAAATTCTGAAGCTCCATTTTGACTCTGTGCTCCATGTGGCCTTGCAAACTTAATTGCCAATTAGGTCTTTGGCAGCATGTCAACAGAGATAAAGGAAGCCTAGGACAGAACAGTGTCTGAGAATTCAGAAAGTTGCTGGTAAGCTACAGCAATGGTCTGAGCAACTCCTGGTCTACTGTGGTCGACAGGTAAATCCCATTACCATTTTAAAGAAGAGGCAGAGACTAAAATAAACCTGGAACAGAGTTTATTCTTTGCAAAGGGCCTTTCTCTCTGAAGTAGAGAAAGACGGAAATAAAACAATTTACACAAGTTTTTATAGTCTTCAGGAACATCAAAATACACGTCAATAAAGTACCTTGGGAATCAGTTTCAGATCTTACATAACATCTTATATAACATCTTATATAACATATGTAGTACATAATTCCACCCTGGAAATTCCCCAATTCCCAACAGAAATACCCCTCAAAAACATCAATTGCGTACTTCCTTTAATTAATGAGGGCAAGTTGACCCAAGAGCATATTTCCTGTAAGATAAACACTTTCTCAAGAACACAACTTCCTCAAGAACACAGGAATTACACACTTCCTTTCTCATGTTCTTAAATGTCAGCTAAATTATATAATCAGGTTATACAAGGTAAAACAAAGCCTTAACATGATTTTAAAATGGCGTAACTCAGATTATGCTTTTACAGGAATAATTCTTATTTTTCTCATAATCCCCCCTTCTCCTCTTCATTATCTTTTATTCCTGTAAACTATGAATATCCTGTAACAGTATAGAAACTCTTCTCCATACAATAGGTAATTTGGGCAATGCCATGTAACCACATAAAAACATTAACTTGGAGGGAACTTATATCCTTAAACATAGAAAATGTAACCCTTCCTCCAAAATCCAAAACTTCTTGTATGAAGATGTATAATTACCAAATATCTCAGTGCATTGCTTATATAAAAATTCCATTCTATTTGTAAGGCCAATGTATTGAGGAACTATCTCATATGTACGTTTGCACTTGGCACACACCATCTTCAAAAGATGACTTAATACATATCTCAGCTTCCTCAGTGGTGTCTATTAGGGTTAGTGGTGTTTCTATAAAAGAATAACAGTGCTCGAATTCAGTATGGAAACATAACTGCTACCATGTTATAGGGTAACTAGGCAACACAGCCAAAATCCCCATTCCTATCCGCACTTGTAGAATAACAAACACTACCACAAAAAACCCCATTATTCCTAATGAACTAGCTCCCCCAACATATTATTCAAAGAGATAAAAGATTATTATCTTACCTCCAATACATCAATCAATCAAGGAGAACTTACATCCACTGGATACCAAAACATAGATTTACACCAATCAATAATATCTTTCCTCAATACAATCAAAAACACAACAAGAATTATTACCACTCCTAGCCAAATACAAAATTCTTCATAAAACTCTTCTTCCATCCGTTGGTCCCCAATCGTCTAAGGTTTGTCATCAAAAAGTCAGTTTAAGAGGGTTTGCAGGTTCCGTAGCAACTGTCCTTCCATAATGCAAAGCCACCAGTCTCTCGACTCTGGAATAGCATACGCAACCTTGTTCCTTAGTCCTTACAGCCAACCCTGTAGTTAACAGAACTTGGAACGGTCCTTTCCACACCTGCTGCAACTTCTTCTCAGTAATGGCTTTTATCAGACCCAGTCTCCACTTTTGTATTCATGTGCTTGGAAATCAAGAGGTGGATTCTGTCCTTTTTACCTTAAATGAGAAAAACACTGGGACAGTCCCTGTATATATTTTCAAAAAAAAAACATCCTTCAATTTTATCCTAGGCATCTCAACTTTCCCCACATATGGCAATCCAAACTTCATTTCATATGTAATTATCCCCAGATCTTTCCTAGGACTAGTTCCTATTCTTAATAGAGCTAAAGGCAAACACTTCATCCAAGGTAGTTGAAGCTCTAACATTAATTTTTATAATATAGATTTACTTATCTGATTAACACATTCACAACGCCCTGTAGAACTTAGCATAAACAATAAATGTAATTGCCAATCAATTCCTAATTGTTCCATAACCTTCATCACCTTGGATAATGAAATGTATACCCCTATCATTATCAATAAGATCAACCAATGCATATTTGGGTATTATTCGCTCCAATATGATTTAACAATCTTCTGAGCACCTGTCTTTACACAAAGAAAGGCTTCAACCATCCAATAAAATAATCCACCATTATTATTACATATATCAATGGTCACACCACCAGCATTTCAATGTAATCTACTTAGATTCATTGAAAAGGCCAAATGGTCAAATCTCTACATATTTTTTTTTACATACACAATGTATTCATTTCTGTACCATTTATATAACTATTGTATACACACCCCTAGACACATATATGCATATACATTTAATAAAATCAATAAGTGCTTGCGTTCCCCAATGGTTCCCTCATGCACTCATTCAATCACATTCCACATCACAACTTTAGTAAAAATTTGCACTCCATCTTTAGGCATCCATTTCCCATTCACTTACACACCCCTTCATCCACTATTTATATAATATCAAGTTTAGAAGGATCCTCAGCTGCCTTTAAAACAGCTGTGATAAGTTCCACCTATCGCAATTCCTTTTACTAAATATCAACCCCCTTTCAATCCAGATTATCCCAAAAGTATGTAAAATACCATCAGCATAGTTCAAATCAGCATAAATATTCCCTACCTCATTAATTAATATGTGCAATACTTACAGTAAAGCAAAAACCTCACATATCTGCACTGACCATCCAAACGGTAACTTTCCAGCTTTCAATAACTCAATAGTGTCTCCATTCACAACTGCATAACCATCCAGTCTCATCCCATTCTCAATTCATTTATTCATCCACATCGTCCCATCTCTCTCTCCTATTGGTCAAGAGAACCAAACTCTCTTGAGACAATTTTAAAAACCTAGCATTTGTATACCACCTTTTAGTTCCCAGTCCACATGCGAACCAACACTCCTTTGGCTATACCATCTTCCACTACTACAGACAAGTGGAATTTTTTTCCTTAAACCAGGCAAACATAACACTGGAGCAACACTATATTATTACTTCCTTCAACTCTTCAACCTTTCTTCCAAACAACTTAGTTTAAAAGTAACTATCAATAAATCAATAAAGTCTCAATAAATACTCAACTCTCCCCACTTCAGAGGAATCACACCACACCTCTATCAAATTAGCTAAACTATTTCCACAAGCTTCAAAGAAATGCAAACTTAATCTAAATTCACAAGTCTATACAGACTAACTTACAAGTAACATCCTAGCTAACCAGACCAAAAATCCATCTTTACCTTCTACCAGTAATTCTTCCCTCAAGTGAACATCTTTTATCTAGACAACACTAAGCTAAAATAACATAGTCAACTATTCCCCAGACTATCCAGTATCCAGAAATCTCCTTCTCAGCATTCAAAATCATTCAAAATACACAGACATAAAAACACAAAAGAGGGTAATAAAAACTTCAATAAGCAAAAGAAAATCACCTAATAGAGATACTCCGGGTCTCTACTCCCAAAAATAATTGTTTCAAACTTTCAATGTCACTTCTCTAAAGCAGGACAGGAAATACATCTACATAGCTGCCAATGCAGTCAGAAACAATGCAGGATCAAATCACCCATCCGCCCCTCCTTTCTTTCAGACAAACTCAGCAAAGGAAAAAAAATGTGTAAAAGGGAAAACAAACCGCACCTCCCCCCCCCCTTTCCCTACTTCTCTTGTTCAGAACAAAAAGACGGGGGAAATATAGAGAAGAAAAATACTACTCCTGTCTCCAATTAACATCGCAAATACCTCTTCCTAATCCTACTTCTCCATAGGATCTCTCTCATCTCTCACTTGCTCATTCAAACACTTGCTATTACAACATAACAACAACTACAACAACAAACTCTTGCCACTCACTATTTCAATATACAAAGGGAGATTTCTCAGGGGTTCAACGCACAGGCATTCACAAATATCAGGATCACTTTACCACCCCCATTTAAGAGCTTACCACACACACTCATATTTATTCTGCAATCAGACCTTTTAGTGTATTCCAACACACACATGCCTTTTCCCTGCCAATTAGTCAGCATAAATACTTCAGGGAACTTTATTATCATTCTCAGTATTATTTTTATTTTACAAGACAATGAGCTCTATTGCCTAAACAACTCTCATCACACACACATATACCATTTAACAACATTTGCAAACCTGGAATAAAACCTGGAAAGGTTCCATCCCTTCAGATACCCATTTCATTTTCATCCTTGACATCTTGTAGCCTATTCCTCAAGCAGTGGAAAACTTCAGGATGTGATTTTTAATCAAAAACTTGATTTCGGGCCCTAACCACACCTGTCCTCCACAGCTCCAGGCTTAAGCCAAGAAGGTCACTTAATTAGCCGGCACACACATATCACCATCACATCACATTAATCAAAGACAAAATATTTGCATTCAACCTCAGGTAGGAAGAACAATAACCCTTCCTTACCACATTCCTACAGAGTTTTCTGCCTCATCCAAGAACAAGAACGATCTGTATACCAAGCTCACATCCCAGAAGAGACAATGCATCTCTCCCAAGCAGATTAAGACCTACTTCTGGAACAAATATCACATTCAAACGTATAATACACTTTCCACAACTCAATTGCACATTCTTCAATAATGGCACATCAAAAGGTATACCCTTGACACCCCTTATCTTAATAGTTACACCTGTGGGATGCACTCCTCTAGGCAATTTACAAATAGAGGTTCTAGTCACACCCGTATCTATTAGACACATGATCTTCCTCTTCTGGACCCACTAATCATCCTCTTCTCAGGACAAATCCTAGCAAAATGCCTCTCCTTTACACACACAAAGCACTTTTTGCTTTCCAATCCACCAACACTAGACTTTTTTCCACTGGAGTAATCCTCTCCCAATTCCAGGACACTGTCGCCACATTGCAACCAAAGTTTCACAAAACCTTTTCCTCTTCTACCTAACTCCTTTCCCTCTCCTGTCTGTTTCAACACAGACACCATCATTCGACTTTTCTTTCCTTCTTTTTCTCTTCTAGTCTTGGCCTCGTCCCTATTCACATAGATCTTTTGAGCTTCTTTCAACAGAGCAGCAATATCAGTAGTAGTTTCTGTATGTCTGGCCATGATTTCGTCAGAAATTTCATTTTCATTAAGGACTCATAAGCCGGCGTTTCAGGAGAAAGACCAGAATACTTATTCAAATTGTCCTTAATACGTTCCAGAAACACAGACGGTGTTTCTTCTCACAACTGTTCCACCTCCAAGACTTTTGTTTCTTCCTTGAGGTACAGCTGTCTTAACTCCCTCCATTTGCTCCCGATCAGCTAAATTATTATTATTCCAATCAGGATCAACTAATGGAGACTTAACATCTGCAGCAACGGGCTGAACAGCCCCCACTTGGGTTTTATCCCCCCCAAAAAAGCCATAGCTGCCTTTCGAATTTGTGACCTCTCCTCAGGGGAGAACAAATAACCCAATATATGCTGTAACTCTGCAAAAGTATACAGATTGGGTCTCAGGAATAAATCCAATGACTCAGACAACTTGATCAGATCCGCCTAGAAAGACGGCATATTTCTTTTATAATCTTCCAGATCAGAAGATGTCAAAGACACATTCACAAAAGCCGCAATACCATTCGGCATTCCTTTTAAAGGAAACATTCCTTTAGTTTGTGAACATGTAACATGAGGAGAAGTGGATGGATTCTGTTTCACAATTACTAACAATTCACCCAACTCCTTCTCCAGCTGTCTATATTACTGCCCTGCTGAAGTCTCTTCCTCTCTGCTCCCAGCAGCAACATCAATTTCACCCACAACTTGGATTATATGAAGGAGGGGGAGGTGGGCATGTAGCATAAGCTAAAGGATTCCAACCTTCCTCTTCTTCTTCCTTCCCATACAAAACTCTAGAACTTCTCGGGGAAGAGGGGTTAAACTACTGAACATGGAACTGAGGTTCAACATATAACAATTGAGCTTTCAACTTCTTTTTTCACCAAAATGTTCTTCAAAGCATTGATCCAATATGGGTCTGACTCCCCAAACCTACTCCACCTATAATTAGGCTGTATCAACACAAACGTCAGCCAAACCTCCTTACAATAAGTAATCATAGTCACCTTATCTAATACCTTTGTACAAGCTTTCAACCAATCCTCTGACCACTGTGTTAACAATTTCCCTAATGGAGATATGGGGGATGGAGGGTATTTCAGTCTCAGCAGCACCTTTCCCTAGTAAAGGCCCCATACGTTCCCCAACCTGTATTACACTAATTATACACACAAATCATACAGGCCATACACACACAAACATACACAAATCCAAACCACCAAAAAGAAAACATATACTCACTCCTGGTGCACCGAAGTCTTCAGGAACGTTCCTCTCTGTCCAGGCATTCAGGTCTCCGCCTCAAGGTTCATAGAAAAGCAACTCCAGCTGGAAAGGAAATAACCCCATCTCACTGAAATCAGTGTTTGTGCGCACGTATCAGGGAGTTCCCTTCCAGACAGAATGTTTTCAGTCCCTGTTCGGGCGCCAATTGTGGTCGACAGGTAAATCCCATTACCATTTTAAAGAAGAGGCAGAGACTAAAATAAACCTGGAACAGAGTTTATTTTTTGCAAAGGGCCTTTCTCTCTGAAGTAGAGAAAGGTGGAAATAAAACAATTTACACAAGTTTTTATAGTCTTCAGGAACATCAGAATACACGTCAATAAAGTACCTTGGGAATCAGTTTCAGATCTTACATAACATCTTATATAACATCTTATATAACATATGTAGTACATAATTCCACCCTGGAAATTCCCCAATTCCCAACAGAAATACCCCTCAAAAACATCAATTGCGTACTTCCTTTAATTAATGAGGGCAAGTTGACCCAAGAGCATATTTCCTGTAAGATAAACACTTTCTCAAGAACACAACTTCCTCAAGAACACAGGAATTACACACTTCCTTTCTCATGTTCTTAAATGTCAGCTAAATTATATAATCAGGTTATACAAGGTAAAACAAAGCCTTAACATGATTTTAAAATGGTGTAACTCAGGTTATGCTTTTACAGGAATAATTCTTATTTTTCTCACATCTACTTTTTTAAAGAAGGCTTGGACAAGGAGCTGCTTCACACTTGCATCTGCCGAGGGGTTCCCGACTGGATCCACGAGTGGTACTGGATGGCAGTGACCATGGACCTCGAGCTCCATTGGCACAAGAAGGGAGGATTGGCCAATAAGAACCTCAAAAGTCAACCTGAATGGTGACAACTCATCCGGTGATCCAGCCCCGCCAAAGGAAAGAGCAGCCAAGGGGAGCCTCTATGATTAAATGCTTCTGATGTGGCCAGCAAGGCCACTGAGCAGCTGAGTGCCTGGCTTCAGCCTCTGTTGCACAAGCAAGGACCTCAGAATCAGCCAAACTGAAAAAACCACCACTAGGAATCAGGACAAAGCCCCTAGCCAACCCCATACACTTCAAGCAAGCTGATGGGTTGCTGATAGGAGAAGCCCCCATCACGGTCCTCACCAAAGCAAACCCATAGGATTAGAAATGGGCCAGCACTGGGAGCTGATCCAGTGGCATCAAAAATGACAGTGATTCTGTCCCATAGACTGCTCCATAGAAATCGTACTAGGAGCAAGGCAAAGAGAACTAATAGAATACATTGACACCAACCTGACCTGGGGGTTCATACAGCCAGCTAAATCCAGGGTAGCCACCCCAGTCCTCTTTAAAGAGAAAAAAAAAACAGGTTGAATAGGCTCTGTGTTGATTTTAGGGGAACTGATGCCATATATGTGGAAAACACATACCCACTTCCCCTCATGAAAGACATGCTGGGACACCTAACCAAGGGAAAAGTGTTCACCAAGTTAGACCTATGAGAGGCATACTACCGAGTGCAAATTAAGCAAGGAAACGAGTGGAAACCTGTCTTCAACTGTCCCTTAGGGAGCTTCCAATTCAAAATAATGCTCTTTGGCTTGCAGGGAGCCCCTGCAGTCTTTATGCAGCTGAAAAATGAGATGCTACATGAGCACCTGTATAAAGGAGTCCTCGTGTACCTGAACAACATTCTCATTTTCACTGAGACCTTGGAAGAGCATGTTAAATTGGTGTGCCAGGTGTTGAAAAAGCTCCTTGTGGCCAAATTATATGCGAAGCTGTCAAAATGTGAATTCTACAAGACTAGTGTGGACTACATGGGCTACCAAGTGTCAAATGAGGGCATAGAAATGGATCCAGCTAAAATTAAAGCAGTCCTAGACTGGTAACCCCCTCGCACATGAAAACAGCTTGAGAGCTTCTTGGGATTTACTAACTTCTATAGGCAATTCATTCCCTCCTTCACTGAAATTGCCCTGCCCATCACCGAGCTGTTAAAGACTGGAGGAGGCCCTCAGCAACCCCTAAAATGGACTTTAGAATGCCAAAAGGCATTCCAGGAACTAAAGACCCTATTCGCCAAGGAGCCAATCCTCATTGGCCAAGGAGCCCATTCTCCTTTCAGAGGAATACCAACAGCAACTTTCAACCCTGTGCATACAGCTCCAAAAAATTGACAGAGACTGAGAGGAGATGGGTGGTGTGGTAGAAGGAAGCCTGCATGGTCCAATGGGTCCTACTGACCTGGAGACACTTTCTGGAGGGCAGTCATGTCCTGTTTGAAGTGTGGACTGATCATAAGAACCTATAGGCACTCAAAACCCTACAAAGACCCCCCACAAAGCAAGTTTATTGGGCACAGTATTTCAAATGGTTCAGCTTCAAGCTAAAATACATCTCAGGGGTGAAAAACTTCCTGGCAGATGCCCTATCATACAAATCACAGTACAATAGTAAACCCGAGAAGGTGGTTCATGCTATGATTTCCCCCTCTCAGCCTGCCTCACAAGTCACAACCAGAGGGCAGGCCAGATGACAAAGAACTGCAGACAGGGTGGGGAATGACCAAAAAACTAAGGGATGAACTGCCAGGCGACCCATGGTATAGCGACCACAAAGAAGCCCTGTCCCTGAGAAATGGACTAGCCTGGAAAGGCTCAAAGCTGTATTTGCCCAATAGCCTGCAACTCCAAGTACTCCAGCAGAATCATGATTCTAACCAGGCAGGGCACTTTGGCTATTTGAAAATTCTGCACTTGGCGTGAAGGCAATTTTGGTGGCCAAAGATGAAGAAAGACATTGAGGACTATGTCAAAAGCTATGCCACTTGTGCAGTCATGAAGAAAAGGCCAGGGAGACTTCCGCTGGCACTGCCGGCGCTGCTGCAGCTCCTTTGTGAGCTCTTACTCCCGGGATCTGTAAAACCGCCAAAACAGCGTAAATCAGCTGTTTTGGCAGCTGGAACTTCCCCCTCGGGCAAAGAGGGGGAGGTGAGTGCTCAGGTGAATAGGGTAGAGCCCCCCAAAACCTCCAGGATTAATCCTGGAGGTACATGGGGTGAGGGCTCCCCAAACGCCTGGAAAGCAGCTCCAGACTCGGGATTCTGTCTGACGGATCAAGGCGCCCGCGACCATCCCTGCGAAACAAGTGATTTCAAGGATCGATTTTTACACAGACAGAACAAAACAGGAGAGCTTCTCGCAAGTATTTTTCTTTCCTTTAACTCTGATGAATAATGAGTCCTTTCATATTTGAATGAAAGTTTTAAAGAGATCCAAAATGGCGCTGATAGAGAATGGAAGTTTAAGAAGAAAGTGATTGTTAAAGTGTTAAAGTGTTAAAGCTTATTTGCGCTTGTTAAGGTCGTTATAGCTGTCAGTACTTTGAAGCTTTGCTGAATGAAGTTTGCAGCATAAGAAAAGATGGCAGAGGCAAAGATTTTTGAAGAGAATGGAGGTTTCTCAACACATAATTCAGCAAGTGTACAATTACTGACAGTGGATTTTTTGGAAGCATGGCAAAAATCATTTATGGAAAGACTGGATGAGATCTTTGAAAAGATTATTATTCAAATTAATAACAAAAATGCAATGTTGAAAGAGGAGGAAGAACAAGTAATTCAAGTAAAAACGCCTGAGGAACATGGAAAGGATGTTTTCCAAACTATGAATAAACTGATGGGCTTGAAGGAGGTTAATCCGGAGATATGGAGAGAGATCTGTCCAGAGGTCTTGATGCAGATGAGAGGAAAAGTGCTGGGAGAAGCTTGGATTTTCAAGATATCAAGAAGGATTAAAAATGGAACATTACAATTTCTTTATAAAAATGGACTTTTAATCCTAATTAAAGAGGTGTGTTTCTTAAAAGGAACTACTTTGCGAGCTGCACAGGATTGGAAGATAAAATTACAGTTCAATACACAAAAGCTTGTAAAAATAAAAGATGGTGGAATAAAGCGGAAGAAGAAGGCTCGGAAAAAAACCAGGGGGAAATGGAAGTGGAAGAACTTTATTCCTCTTTGTTAGGCAGGATAACATGGTGAATGATTGTATTGGTATTCAAGACTTTAATTTTTTTTTTTTTACTTATGACTGGATGATTCAACTGTTATATAAATGTGAATTTTTACCTATGATTAGATGGATTATAAAAAGGGATTTTTATGATTTAAAGTTGATCCTAGGTTAAAAAAGAAATTTTCTTTTGGAAATTTAAGGTTATATACATTAATGTTATTCTGTGGAGATGATTGTATTGGTATTCAAGACATGAGTAATTTTTATTAAGGATATGATTTGTTTGGTTTTGAAATTTTTTTTATTTATGACTGGATGTTTCAACTGTTATATAAACGTGATTAAGGATATATGGTTATGATTGGAGGATTATATCTAAAAATTACTTTAGGTAATGGATTAAAAGAGAAACTTTCTTTTGGATGTTAAATTTAAGGTTATCTCTCAATATATTTTCAAGGGCTTTAAATTGTTTGTTTATTGTTGAATTAATTGGGATTAACTACCTTTAAGCAAGAAAAGTTATATTTTGTTTTGAACAAGGAGAGTTAAAGTACAAGTGATAGATAAAACTATAGATAGCTAGTTTGTGGGGTTTTTTATTAAAGTTTGTTAAATGTTTTTACCCTGCATTTGTTCTGGGAAGTCCGGGGAGGGGGTGGGGGTTGGGATAGGAGGGGGGAAGGGAGGGGGGAAATTATATATATATATATATATATATATATATATATATATATATATAATATATATATATGATTGATTTTTTGTTTATGATGTATGCTGACTATGAAATAAAAGTTTTTTTTAAAAAAAGAAAAGAAAAGAAAAGGCCAGGGAAACCCCCAGGGTTGCTCCAGCAGATGGCAGATCCATCCTGACCCTGGGAGGAGATTGCCATGGATTTCATTTTTGAGCTCCCTGAGAGTGGGGAGAATACAGTTATTTGGACCATAATAGATTTGTTCTCAAAGCAAGCCCATTTCATAATTGCCTATGGCTCCCATCAGTGAAAAAGCTGGCCAGACTGTTCATAAAGGAGATTTATAGATTGCATAGTATTCCCCACAGGATCATCTCCAATAGGGGGATCCAATTCACAGCTAAATTCTGGAGGGAGTTCATTAGGTCCATTGGGTCCTTGCAGGGGTTTAGCTCAGCATTTCATCCAAGTACCAATGGGACTACTGAATGCACGAACGCCATGGTGGAACAGTATTTGAGGTGCTATGTGAACTATCAGTAGTCTAATTGGGCAGAGTTACTGCCATTCGCTGAGGTGGCATACAATAAGGCAATGCAGCACTCGTCTGACCCCTTTTCAGCAGCACCGGTCTGACCCCTTTTCAGGTCACCAGTGGCATGGAATTCGTCCCGATGCCTGAACTCTCCAGGTTTCCCCCCTCTTCCATGTCACTAAATGAATGAATGGAGTCACTGAAAGAGGCGTGGGGAAACACTAAACAGGCTTTATAAGAAGTGGCAAAAATCCATAAAATACAAGCTGACAAATGCTGCAGCCCCCAAGTGCCATTCTGTGTGGGGAGCAAGGTTTACCTCTCAATGAAGAACCTAAAGTTAAAACTCCCTAGCAAAAAACTAGGACCATAGTTCATAGGGCCTTTCCCTATAGTGAAAATAATCAACCCTGTTACGATACAGCTTAAACTCCCTCGCTTGTTAGGGAAAGTGCATCCGGTCTTTCACAGCAGTTATTAAAGCTGGCAGTAGACTTTCAGATCAGGCCGGTAGATTGGGCCCTGAAACCAATAGCGGTGCAAGGGGAAACAAGGTAAAGAGAATCCTGGATTCTAAATTACATAGGGGCTAGTTGCAGTACCTAGTGCAATGGAAGGGGTACCCACCGAAGCCACCTGGGTCAAAAGCTGGGATGTGAAGGCAGATAGATTGGTCAAACAGTTTCATGACAAATACCGCCAGAAACCTAGGGGCCCTCCAGGGAGAAGAAGGGGAGGTTAGGCTGAACCTTGAGTAACCTCTATGTGATTTCTTTTCTTTGCAGGAAGTCCTTTTCAATTAAGGGTTAGGGTTCAACCCTGAAGCTAAACTGACCTAAGCTGCCACACTGGAGCTGAGGGATAGGGAGGGGGGAATAGAAATAGCTGGGGTTTTGTAGCCAAAACAAAGTAATTTCTCCTGGGAACCAAGAACATTCCCACAGGTGGCCGTAGAGAGGAGGAGTGAAGTTACCAGGCAACCAGATTGGACCATGTGACTGATCATTTGGGAAATGGGAAAAACTTTTACTTTTAATTAGGTGAAAACCACAAGACCATTCAGAGTCAGTTTTCACCAGACTGTGCCAATATGATATGTCCAATAAAACTATTCTTTGAGGAATCTACCTGCCTCGGAGTCCTGTTTGCTATGGGTGTATTACTTGGAACCCAGACAATATGAATAGAAGGCTTTGGTGCTAAGCAGACAGATGAATGAATAGATAGATGATAGGTGGAACCTGCTCTGAGAATTATGAAAGAGGTAGAAAAAAATCCTTCCATGTCCTGCCTCAGTGAGGGAGAATACCTGCCTTTTATTGTTTTTGTTTTATTTATTTATCTATTTATTTATTTATTTATTTATTTATTTATTTATTTATTTATTTAATTGGATTTATATGCCGCCCTATCTCCACAGGACTCCAGGTGGCTCACAACAATAAACAAAACAAACAGACGTTAAAAACAAAGTCCATGATAAAATTGACAAAAAATCCAATAAAACCCCATTAAGTTAAGGGCCTTGGTAGTACAGTGGTCTAAAGCACCCTGTTATTAACACAGCTGCCTGCAATTACTGCAGGTTCGAATCTTACCTGGCTCAAGGTTGACTCAGTCTTCCATTCTTTCTAAGGTAGGTTAAATGAGGACCCAATTTGTGGGGGCAATAAGCTGACTTTGTATAAATATAGAAAAAGTATGAAGGCTATTGCTTAATGCATTGTAAGCTGCCCTGAGTCTCCAGAGAAGGGCGGCATATAAATCAAATTAAAAAAAAAGTTCTATTAAAAACCCCATCAGTCTAGGGCGGCTAGATGAAATAGCCATGTTTTCAGCCCACGGTGGAAGGAGTGAAGGTCGGGGGCCACCCGGAGCTCCAGAGGGAGTTGATTCCAAAGGGTGGGTGCGCCTACAGAGAAAGCTCTCTCTCTGGGGTCGCCAGCCAACATTGTCTGGCTGACGGCACCCTGAGTAGGCCCTCCCTGTGAGAGCGCACCGGGCGATGGGAAGCTGTTGCTGGCAGCAGATGGTCCACCAAATATCCCGGGCCTAAACCATGTAGGGCTTTATAGGTGATCACCAGCACCTTGAATCTCACCCAGAGGGCAACTGGCAACCAATGCAAGTCGCGCAGGAGAGGTGTAACATGGAAGTGTCGGGACACTCCCATCACTACCTGTGCGGCCACATTCTGCACCAGCTGAAGCCTCCAAGTAGTCTTCAAGGGCAGCCCCATGTAGAGAGCATTGCAGTAGTCAATACAGGAGGTGACGAGCGCATGAGTGACTGTGCGTAGGGCATCTCGGTCCAAATAAGGGCGCAACTGGCACACCAGGTGAACCTGAGCAAATGCCCCACTGATCACGGTCATAATATGATCTTCCAAATTTAACCGTGAATCCAGGAGGACACCCAAGATACGCGCCCTATCTACAGGGGGTAACACTTCACCCCCTATAGTCAGAGATGGAATATCTTCTTCGAGCCGAGATGCCGGTACCCACAGCCACTCAGTCTTGGCAGGGTTGAGCCGAAGCCTGTTTCTCCCCATCCAAGTCCGTACCGCTTCCAGGCACCGGGACATCACGTCGAGGACATCACTGGGCTGGTTCGGGGTGGATATGAAAAGCTGGGACCATCAGCATACTGATGATACCTCACCCCGAAACCATGGATGACCTCCCCCAGTGGCTTCATATAAATGTTGAACAGAAGAGGAGAGAGCACTGAACCCTGGGGCACCCCACAAGTGAGGGGCCTCGGGGCCGATCTCTGTCCCCCCACCAACACCACCTGTGAGCGCCCCAAGAGGTAGGAGGAGAACCACCGTAGAACAGTGCTCCCCACCCCCAACCCCTCGAGGCATCGCAGCAGGATACCATGGTTGATGGTATCAAAGACCGCCAAGAGATCTAATAGGACCAAGACAGAGGAATATCCCTTGTTCCAGGCCCTCCAGAGATCATCCACCAGCGTGACCAATGCTGTCTCTGGGCTGTCTCCAGGCCTGAAACCTGACTGGTATGGATCAAGGTATTCTGTTTCCTCCAGGGCCAATGGGAACTGCCATGCCACCATGCTCTCAACAACCTTTGCAATAAAGTGATGGTTGGAAACAGGACGAATGTTGTTCAAAATGGCTGAATCCAAGGCAGGTATCTTGAGGAGGGGCCTCACCACCACCTCCTTCAAGGCGGCGGGGAAGCTACCCTCATCCAAGGATGCAGTAATCTCTGCCCGGATCCAGTCACGCGTAACCTCCCAGGCTGCATAAACAAGCCAGGACGGACACGGTCCAGCAAACATGTGGTAGCACTCAGCTTCCCCATGATCCTGTCCACTTCCTCAGGGGTCACAGGATCGAACTCCTCCCAAATGACAAGACCCGTCGTCTCCCCCCCGTCTGACCCTGCCCAGTCAGAGTCCAGACCATTCCAAATCTGAGCGAACTTGTCCAGCAGATGCTGACTATACTCCTTGGCCTGCCCCCGCAAAGGGTCATCTCCCACTCCCCGATTCAGAAGGGAGCATGACACCCTAAACAGGGCGGCCGGGCGATTATCTGCGGATGCGATGAAGGCAGAGAAGTAAGAATGCTTTGCTGCCTCCATCTCCATTAGGTAAGACCATGTAACGGATCTTAACTGTGCACGGTCAGATTCGGAACGGCTGGACTTCCAACAACTCTCTAGGCCTCTCCTTTACCGCTTCATCTCCCGGAGCTCTCAGTAAACCAAGGGGCCAACCAGGATCTGCGCCGGGTCATAGGCCGCAAACGCACGACACGGTCGAGGGCCCCGGAGGCCGCCCATTCCCAGGCATCCACCAGAGCCTCGACTGGGGCGTGGGAAAGAGAGATAGGTATTGGCCCAAGCTCCGTCTGGAACCGCTCAAGATCCATCAGGCGCCTGGGGCGGAAACAGGTGGTCGGTCCTGCATCCCAATGGCAGGGGGTGGCATAGTGGAAGCCCAGCCGGAGGAAATAGTGATCGGTCCATGACAGGGGATAAATGACTGGCATTCCCCCACCGAGCTCTGCACGCCACTGTTCCGAGATAAAAACAAGATCGGACATGTGTCCCCCCACATGGGTCGGGCCCTGAATTATCTGAGTCAGGTCCATGGCTGCCATGGAAGCCATGAACTCCTGGGCCGCTCCCGACGCCCCACCCAGAGAAGGCAGATTGAAGTCCCTCAGCACAATAAGTCTGGGAAACTCAACCACCAGCCCCGATAGGACGTCGAACAGCCCGGGCAGGGCCGTTGATACGCAGCTGAGCGATAGGTATGTAATCAACAGGCCCAACTGCCCTTGAGGGCCCCATCTCATGAGGAGGGACTCACACCCGTCTATCTGCAGAACAGGGACCTTCCGTGGAACCTGGGCCTCCCTAATAACAACTGCCACCACCCCACCCCTACCCTAGGCTCTCGGCTGGTGCTCTCTTCTTTTTTACTAGAAGACAAAGAAATAATTGTTCTAAGATGGAGGAAAGAATCTTGAAATGGCATCAGGAATACATCTTTTTCCACTGAGTTCTCTAAATAATAACTTCAGTAATAAACATGGAAACAGAAAATAAAATGAAATGCTTGTGAAGATTTAACTGATTTTTTAAAAATCTTAGTTTAAAAAAAACATTTGCTTTTTCTCTGGTGAAGTAGCTATATTAAAAAGGGGGCAGGAGTATCCAAATATGTATATTTGTATAATTTGCCTTATACAATTAATCCTTTGTATTTTTTGCTTGTGCTTTACTTGGTACAAAATGTGCTACAATACATTCTGTTTGAGTTTGCTTCTCATTTTAATATTGACCTTTTCATGTCTTATTCACCTAGCATGAGTCAGATAAAACAATTTGGTTGCAGTACAATACAGTGTTATTTTGTTCTGAAGTTCATGAACAAGAAAGAACAATTTCTCTTTATTTTCTATTACCACTCTAAACATCTTAATTAAAGCCTTTCAGGTAATGTGTGACCTCTGCTTCAATACTTCTCACAGATTTCACAAGCTGTTGCTGCTACTCAAACATCACTAACACAGACCACAGTAATGGAAACTGTGACTATGGTGACCACCAGAGAGCAGATCCTGGTTAAACATGGTAAAGAGGAGCTCCCACAAGTGCCACTTCCCAAGAAGAGGCAAATTGTTGTGGATTCAGAAATTAGGAAAAGGTAAGAACTGAATAAATGAAAAAAAAATTGTCAAAAAAAAATTGAAACCATCAATACTTAATATGTTTAATGTTTATTTTTTTAATTATTAGGTAGGTTTGTTTCGTTCTATGGAGAATTTTATAATAGGGATGGACAGCTTTTGTAATTAATAAATGGAAGTTTTGTTTTCTACTTACAGAAAGTTTATCTGAAAGGTTTTGAAGCAAATACAAATTTTGTACCAGATTGTTATTTACTATACTATTTATACTTTACTTTTTATTATTTAGATAACTACTGCAGGAATCAAAAATTGCACAGTCAATAAATTGCCACAGAATTCCCCCCTACCAAAACAAAAACAAAAATGATTGCAGAGATAAAGAGTACATTTTCAAAAAAGACAAAATACATTATTTATATATTATATATTTATCCCCTTTTTCAGAGTTATAATTGCATTTCATTTTCAACAATCCTGTGGTGAAGTTTAGTTGAGAAAGAGCCCCATATCTGTCAGTGAGCGCTTTGAAAATGTCTGAATATTAACAAGCCTGAAAAATAACCTCCCCTCCCTGCAAAAAAATTGACCTGCTGCACAGGCATTAAGCTAACCTCAGCTCAGAAAGCACCATCACAAAATCTTAAGGCTGTAGGCTAGACTAGGAAATTGAAAAAAAAAATTTGCAGAGGGGAACATGCTCATTATTTTTTATTTCCAAGCTTTAATATTTTGCTGTGATAGGTTATTTCAGAAAAATATATCCTTCTAACACAATATATGTTATCACTAACATAAATTCAGTGGTGAGATTCAGCCAGTTCGCACCACTTCAGGAGAACCGGTTGTTAACTTTCGGAGCAGATTGGCAAACAGGTTGTTGGAAGAAATCATTATGCCAGAGAAACGGATGTTAAATTACTTGAATCCCACCACTGCATATATTCCAGTGATAATAATATTTTTGTGTGATTTTTGCAGTATGTTGTAAACATAATAATAATATTTTAAAGCATGAAATCAGGAAATAAAAATTAATATGAGCGCAAGATGCTTTATCCTGATGTTACTCTAATTTACTGTAGAATATTTATTAAAACATTCTTTGTCATTTTTTAAAGAAGTGCCATAAAATAAGCAGGTCATTATTTGTTTTTCTTTCTGTTATGGATTTTTTTTTTTTTTTTTATTGCAAAAGTTTTACAATTACATTTTCACCCCTTTCCCCCCCCCCCCGCTACCCCCCCCAAACTTCCCAACCTCCCTAACCCACCTTAACCCTCCCCTCCCCCCCGGACTTCCTAATATACTCATATCAGATAAAAGGAAAAAACCCTCCTTTATATATAAGACTTAAACCCCTCCCTCCCCCTTACAAATTTTCATCTTCATTACCTTAACCTCTTTCTATCTTAATATAACGTTTTCAAATAAATTTTCCTCCTGATTACCTTAAAAATATTTCTATCATAATATAACATTTTCTAACAAATTTTCATCCTCAACCTTAAAAAATTTCTATCTTAATATAACATTTTCTAGCAAATTTTTATTCTCAACCCTAAAATATTACTATCTTGCTATAACATTTTTAAATAAAGGCTATTTGATACTTCCTAGTTTGATATTTATGCTGAACATAATCTATCCACTTCTTCCATTCCCATTCATAAGTCTCTTGAGAACAATCTTTTAAATATGCTGAGATCTTCGCCATCTCTGCAAAACTGGCCATCTTCAGAGTCCATTCCTCAATCGTAGGCAGCGCTTCATTTTTCCAGTATTTACCTATCAACAATCTTGCTGCAGTTATCATGTACAATATCAATTTTGTTTCACCCAGTGTAAAACCCTTAACTATACCCAATAAAAACACTTGTGCAGAAAATTGAATTTTTTTCTTCAAAACGTTCTGCATGACCCACCAAATTTTTATCCAAAAAGCCTTAACTTTCTTACAGGTCCACCAAACATGATAATATGTAGCGTCTATGCAATCACATCTCCAACATTTAGGCTGGACATTAGGGTACATACACGACAATTTTTTAGGATCTAGATGCCATCTATAAAACATTTTGTAGAAATTTTCCCTCAAATTCTGCGACTGCGTAAATTTAACATTCTGAACCCAAATTTTTTCCCATGTTTCCAACATCACTGGTTCTTCAAAGTTTTGTGCCCACTTAATCATACAGTCTTTAACTAATTCAGTTTCTGAATCCCTTTCTAACAAAACATTATAAAGTCTTTTAATATGCATTGGACCTTTCTCTTTTATGTGTCTAACCAATTCTTCCTCATGCATCATAATACCAATTTTTTGGTCCTCTTTCCATCTCAATTGCAATTGATTATATTGTAACCAAGTTAATTTAATCCCTTCAGCCAACAATGTCTGTAATGTCTTCAGCTGCCATCTGCCCGCATCTGTAAAAAGAACCTCTTTGTATAAAAACCCCCCGAGTGACATTATATTTGTATTCCACAAGGTATGACCAAGATCCAGCCATAGCGGTATTTTATAATTCCAATTGTTTCGGTGCTTCTTCCAAACTCTCAGCAAAGAATCTCTAAGTATATGGCTTTTAAATACTTTATCCACTTTACTGTCGTAAAATAAGTAAGCGTGCCATCCAAACTCCAGATCAAAACTTTCTGCATTCAGTATTCCAGTCTTTTTTCCTCCAACCCAATCACTTGCTAAAGTCAGAGCTGCTGCATCATAATATAACCGTAGGTTTGGAAGTTTAAGACCTCCCCTTTCTGGAACATCTTGCATAATTTTCAATTTTACTCTTGGTTTTTTCTCGTTCCAGACAAACTTGTTCACTCCAGTTTGCCATACTTTTAGTTGTTTATCATTTTTGAGCACCGGGATCATTTGAAACAGAAAAAGAAATCTTGGCAAAATGTTCATCTTAACTGCTGCTATTCTTCCAAGTAAAGACAGCTGCAGTTTTTTCCAAGTCTCCATATCTTTTTGCACCTCTCGCCACAATACCTCATAGTTATTTTGAAACAATTTCATATTTGATTCTGCAACCTGAACTCCTAGATATTTTACCTTTGGTACAATCTCAAAACCTGCCCTCCTTTCTAACTCCACTTTACGATCTTGTGTCATATTTTTAACTACCATCTTAGTTTTTCTCTGATTCAATCTAAAACCTGAAACTTTACCATAGTCTTGTATAATGTCCTTCATCTGAATTATCGATTCCATTGGCTGTGTTAGGGTAACAACCAGATCGTCTGCAAATGCCTTTATTCTGTAATCCTCTTGCCTTATCATTATACCTTTCAAAGTGTTAGAGTCCCTTATTGTATTTAACAAGACTTCTAGTGTTAAAATGAACAACAGTGGGGACAGTGGACATCCCTGTCTTGTTCCTTTTTCAATTTTAAACTCTGTTGTCAGACTTCCATTAATAATGATCTGTGCCTTTTGCTCTTGATAAATTGCTGAGACCGCCTGTATATATTGGTCCCCAAAGCCCATCTTTTTTAAGGTCTTTAGTAGAAAATTCCAGTCCACTCTGTCAAAGGCCTTCTCAGCATCCAGAAAAACCAGCACTGCAGGGATCTGTTTATTTTTCTCAAGATATTCCATTAAGTCTATTACTTGCCTTACATTGTCCTTCATGTGCCTACCCTCAATAAATCCCGCTTGGTCATCATGGATCACCTTTTGAATTACTGGCATCAGTCTGTTGGCTAATACTTTTGCATAAATTTTATAATCCGTGTTCAAAAGAGATATTGGTCTGTAATTCTCCGGTTTTTTGGGACCTGCTTGCTCTTTTGGTATCAATGAAATATAAGCTGTAGTCCACGATGGAGGTACTTTTCCCCCTTGTTGTATGTTACAAAATAAGTCTCTAAGTTGTTCCACCATTTCTGCCTGCAGAGTTTTATAATACACTGCAGTCAGACCATCCGTTCCAGGAGCTTTAGCTGTTTTTAATTGTTTTATTGCTGCTATTATCTCCTCCTCTGTTATAGGATAATCCATTCTTTCCTTTTGTTGTTCAGTAATTTTTGTAACTCTTTTATCGTCCAGATATTTTTCTATAAGTCCATTCTGCACCTCCTCTTTGGCATATAGTTTAGTGTAATATTGAAGAAAAGCTTCTTTTATTAAATTCTGTTGAAAAACTTCTTTCCCCCCAATATCAACACTATCAATAGTCCGTGTACTCTGTTTCTTCCTTAATGTGTAAGCCAACCACCTGCCTGGTTTATTAGCGTTGCAGAATGTATTATGCTTCGCATATTGTAGATTTGTTGCTACTTGTTCCGCTATAAGCATTTGAAATTGGTCTTTCAGAAGTTTTATAACACTAAGTATTCTTTCATCTGTTGGGTTTTTACTAAGTAGCTGTTCTTTGTCCTTTATTTCTGCTTCCAGTTCAAGTCTTTTCTTTTGTCGAATCAGCCTATGTTTAGAGTTCATGTATATAAGCACCCCTCTCATATAAGCTTTGCTTGCATCCCACACAATTTCCATTGGGGTGCCTTTATTCAAATTCATTTCAAAAAACTCTTTCAACTGCTTTTTGAGTTCTGTTATATTCTTCTCATATCTAAACAAATTTTCATTTAGTCTCCAAGAGCGTCTCTCAGTCTTGCATGTCTCAATTTCTATCCAGACTGGGCTATGATCAGTCAAAGTTCTTGGCAGAATCTTTGTTCTTTTTGTCCTAACAAGTAAATCATCAGACAGCAAAATAAAATCGATCCTGGAAAAGGATCTATGTCTATCAGAGAAGAAAGTATAGTCCAGTTCTTTTGGGTTATGTATTCTCCAAATATCTTTTAATTCCAAGTCTTCTTTCATATCAAAAAAAGTCTGTGGTAATCTAATTCTTGACTTTGCCAGAGTCTTTTTATCTAATTTAGAATCAATTACTCCATTCCAATCTCCCATAATTAAAATAGATCTATAATCCCATTGAAGTATTTTAGTATGCAGCATTTTATAAAAATAGTCCTGTTGTTGATTAGGAGCATAAATTCCTATCAAGAGAATTGGATTATTAGCAGAAAATAATTCAATTGCTACAAACCTACCATCTTGATCAGCTTCTATAAGTTTGGCTGTTAATTTTTTATTTACGTAAATAACCACACCATTCTTTTTTTGGTTAGTTGAAGATATAAAATGTGTTCCTAATTTGGAGTTTTTCAAATAGTTTTGATCTTGAGCTGTAATATGCGTTTCTTGCAGGCAAATTATATCATTATTATGTTGTTTTAAATATGCAAATACTTTCTTCCTTTTTTGTGTTACATTCAACCCATTCACATTCCAAGATAAACATTTAATCATCATTCTCCTTCTGGAGCGAAGCGCAGAACTTTAGGATTTCATCTGAAATCTGTCCTGCATTTCCCACAGCCCCAGCCTTGTCTTGTCTCTCCTGCCGTAACTTTTCTTTCAGTTCCTTGGCCTTTGCTCGGGTTATACGCTGGTCCTTGACTTCAGCCGCCCAAGCCGGCTCCAAGATTGGAGAAGGTTCCAGCAAAGGCTCATCCAGAAAACCTCCTTCGGCACCCTTCAACTCTACTAATTCCTGCTTAGATTGTTGTTGCAATTCTTGAGATTGCTTCTTGTCACTCTCTTTAATCTCCAAAACTGTAGATGAGCGTGGGGATGGAGTTCTTTCTTTAAAAATATCATTATAAAATTGCTCCGCCTTCTCCACAGTATTCAAACGGTGTTTCTCTCCCTTATATCTCAAAATTATGCCAGTTGGGGCATCCCAACGAAATGGAATTTGACTATTCTGCAATTCTTTAACAAGGAAACCATACTCTTTTCTAGATTTCAACATCTTGGGTGGGAGCTCCTTGTAAACTGTAATCTTAGATCCGCTCACTTGCACAGAAGTGAGAAAAGATTTTTGCAAGATATCATTTCTTATTGCTCTGTCTGTAAAATATATGACCACATCTCTAGGCAGTTGTCTTTGTCTGGCCACCCACGAGTTAACTCTATAGATTTTATCTATTTTACAAAAGACCATCTCAGGTTCAACTTTTAAAATCACAGCTAGGGCTTCAGCACAGATCTGTCTCAGGTCTTGTCTCTCCTCTTCTCTAATTCCTCGAAGCCGTATAGCAAATTCCATTGCACGAAATTGCATCATAACCATATCATTCTCCACTCTCTGCATCTTGTCATCAACATCAAAAAATTTATGGTCATTGTTTTTCATCTTGGCATTAACTTCTAATTTAAATTCATCCACTTTTGTCTCAACTTTCATGATAAATCCTGCCAGGCCAGACGCCACATCTGTTATTTTTTTGGTCACCATCTTTTGGCTCTGCTGCATTTCCTGCATGATTTCCTGTTGTGACTTTTGAATTTTTTCATCTATTTTATTTATTTTATCATCCATATCTTGAAATTTCTCATCAAAAAGATTTGAAATGAATTCTTTTAATTCTCCCATGTCCAAATCTTTTTTTTTTGACTTGTGGCTGCGTATCCTGTTTACGTGGGGGGGATCCCCCCCCTGTTTTGCCTTCCTGCTTCTTTGAAGCCATCCTGCCACGTAAGCTGGCTTTCTTAAAAAGGGAGGGTCCGCCTCTTCTGCCACCTCCACAATACTTTCTAAGAAAGTCCCCCAGATTTCCTCAAAGCAGAGCTATAGTGCAGCAAAAGCAAGTAAAAGGGAGAGATTTTCCTCTTATTTCTGTTACAGCCGGGGCAACTTTGTAACAACTCTTTAACTTTGTGGCAAAGCAAGATAGTTTCACCAATCCACACCCCCTAATTCATTTGCTAGGCGCCATTTTTCCAGTCACTTTCACTCGTTCCGAAACTTTCACTTCAGTAAAAAACAGTTCAGCAGAAAACTAATACTTGCAGTTCAAATTTTCAGGGGTCAGGTGGAATTCGGATGATTATTTGAGTTGTTTCCTCGCTGTTTAAGGGTTTCCTGAGATCGGCTTGTTCTGCAAAAGCAGAAGACGTCCCACGCCGCCCGGAGTCTCAGCAGGTTGTTAGGGAGCCGCGCCTGCTTCCTCCCCAGAAACAATTCCCTGGGGGGGTTGCAGGGGCTCTACCTGTGCCCCGCTGCCTCTTCTTCTTTAATCCGAGGGATTTAGAAGATTTCAAGCCGCTCTACGATCGGGGAGCGGCTCTACAAGCGGCGGGGGTGGCGGTGCTAAAAGAAGGCACCGTCGCCGCCGAAGACGAGGAAACCGGAAGTCTTTCTGTTATGGATTAATTAGACCAACATAACTTTTCTAGGTTAGTCAGAGACAGTATATTGCGCAATAGGTTCAGAGCCAGTTTTACATGAAGCTGTGAACAAAGACAGAACTTAGTTACAATGGTTTTATACCCTTCTAAGACAAAGGATTCTGTTAACTCAGCAGTTTTATCATTGCAGACATTCGTTACATCAAATGACATTTTTCTAATTATATTATCTTTGCCAAACAGTCATAATTCTTCTTGTAAATCACTGAAGCATAGATTCAAATTATCTCTTGTTGATATTTCATGTGGTCATCCTTGGTCTCTTTTAACTTTTAAACTGTATATCACCAAATGTCTCTATCTCTGACAACTGAGGGGCCCTCTTGTAGAATGTTTCTACTTCAAAGGAATTTCTCATTATCTTTGTACTGTTTCAACTGGATATAATTGTTTCTCTCAAACAAGCACATTTTCTTTCTTACAATACTATGAATAAAGAGGGCCCTTCAGTGATCATCCAGCTGGACCTGCATTACCTACATTATTTCTGCATAATTTAACATCATAAAATGAAACCATTATGCACAGAAATAAATGTAGGGGGGATGAGAAGTATAAAGCATAAAATGCTTTATACTCCTCAAATTATGACAGTTTACTTAGTTCAAAGTTATGACACATATCCCCAAAAGTACTTACATACTTAAGTACTTACTCCAAAATTACATATGTTGCAGCAAAACAGCAGCCATTCACCCTTATGACCAATCATGGAGAAGCCTCCTGCCTATTTTCCTTGCCACCCTGCTCTGCTGGATCTCCACAAACCTGCTTTGATAGCTCACCGTGTTTCATGCGCTCCTCCCCACTCCATCACCAATCACTCACTTACTTTTCAAAAATCTGCACAGCTTCAGAAAAGGCTGGCCCACGTGGCAGAAAAGCAGCCATCTTTTTCTCAAATTCTGGAAAAGCTGTTTTTCTTAGATCCTGTGTTCTTACACACACACAAATGCAAAAACAAATGTGTGTAAGAAGATCTAAGGAAAACAGATTTGCCAATGTCTGAGAAAAAGATAGCTGCTTTTCTGCTATGTGGACCAGCCTGTTCTGGAGATCTTTGAAAGGTAAGTGAGCTATCAGTGATATAGGGTTGAGCAGAGAAGGCCCAAACAGCTGTGGGGACCCCAAAAATGGGTAGAGGGAGGCCTTGGATGGCTGGAAGTGGATGGTCTTGTTCCTGAACTAGGCTTCCCATTGTCTTCTCCATCCCTGAAGTACCCCGTGTGTACTTAATGATCTGCACATTTGATTAATGAATACATTGGGGAAAGCAGGGAGGAGGCTCGTTCATTTAGCGTGATTTATTTAACATTACAACCTTCATGTGTAGGCTTCATTACAGTCCTAACTCAAGGATACCCATAGTTCAGAGGTAATTTGGAAAGAATCTGAAAAGGGTTTTGGGAAGATTACATAGACTGATAGAGTTGAAAGGGATCTTGAAGGTTTTCTAGTCCAGAGCAGGAAAAAATACAAATATCTATCCAATTTTTATTCAAATTATCACTGCCAGTGATAGAGTTTCCAGGATACAGATTCTTCCATTGCTTCAAACCTCATTTTTTTCTTGGTGTCCAGTAGGTTGTAAAGAGGTTGAGCACTGGAACAATTGGTTCTCTTAGCTGCACAAGCCAACACTTTTGCCATGGATAAGAAAGAATCTCAAAAATTATAAACATATGCTCAGTGAAGTCCCTTACACTGAATATACTGTATATTAGTTATACTGCTCCAAAGTTACAATCATACTAGGGAATCAGGAAGCAATTTAGCTGTAACAGATTAGACATTGGCAACAAATGGCAGTCCAGGAAGGCGCTCACATTTGCAACCTTGAATTTCAGAATGGAGTAATACGTAATTAGTACATTAAAGTTTGGTATGATTCTAAAAATCAATGGCAATCTAAGAAATGGAAGGATCAATAACAAACCAAAGGAAAACTATACCCCTATTTCTGGGGACATGGATTCCTGGCAACTTGGAAGCTGTTTCCAAGAGTCCCCTATCAGACAACTAAGGGAACTTTGGAAACAGTTTTCATTTGGTTAAACCCAGAGCAGAGGATTATCCCCGCATCTAAGACTCATGTTTTTATGCTAGTTCTCTGCTTTATAATATAACATAATGTAACATAATGTAACATCATAATACAATACAACACATAACATAATATACATACACCTACACACACACACACACACACACACACACACATACACACACACAAGCATACACACGCATACGCACACATAATAAAATACTTTTAATCATTTCATACCATAAATAAATAATCTGAATACCTATACAATTACATAATCATTTTTCAAAGCATACTTATTAGAATGGCATTATACATAACCCTCACAATAATTTTTTTCCTATCTTTCTATGAGAGTCCAAGTGCATTTAAACAGGACTGGTGCTCCATCTAGTGTCATCATGATTAGCGAACTTTATTTAAATTGTCCCTTTCTTGAAATAAATGATAATCTAACCTCCAAAATTAAATATGATATTAAATATTAACACAAACATCAGATATTTTATTAGACTATAGTGAATTTGCTGTACAAACTCATAACAAGAATTCATTATCATTTTCTCAAAACAGAACAATAGCAGGTGACAACAAAGTTGTATTAACAGATTAACAGACCAACAGATGGAAGATTGTACCTTGCAACTATTTCATCTGATGTCTATATTATTGCAGGAACATAGAAGTTGTTCTGCTGCAATCTATTCTTATGCATCTCCTGTTAACATCTAGGTGGAAAAACAATGTGAACATTGCTGATATTGGATGCCTTGATACATTAGTATTTGAACAATGAAACAATCTAGGAGACGGACGTACGGTGGCACCGTAGGCGCTGAAGACGCTCCTTTTGTGAGCGCCAGCCCCGCGATCGCGTAAAGCCGCTAGAACAGTGCAAATCAGCTGTCTAGTGGCTTGGAAACTTTCTTCCCAGGAAAAGGGGAGGAAGAGAACAGACGGGCATAGGTAGAACTCCCCAAGAAGCCCCAGGAACAATTCTGGGGGTCGAAGGGTGAGAGCTCCCTGGAAGCCTGACAGAGCTCCGGATCCGGGGCGATTCTGCTTTAAGCAGAACAAGACGCCGTGACCACTCCTGCAAACAATGCTTTGAATTAAACAGTGGATTTGGAAGCAGGCTAAGCAAAGCCAGGAGACATCAGATTTGCAAGTACTAAACTTTAACTCCAAATGTGTATTACTTCCTTCTGAGCTATTAAGGGAAGAAAGTGAAAGCAAGATGGCGATTGAGCTCTAATGGGGCATGAAAATGAAAGTTAAAAGGAAAGTTCTGTTTAGCACTGGTAGCCCCTGTTTAAAACTAGAGAACCCTGCTTTGAAAGAAAGAAGATTAAAGGTCAAAAAGACTATAGTAGTGTTCTTAAAAAAATGATTGACATTATTTAAAGATTGGAAACTTTTGGATTTGGCGGATCTGTTGTTCTGGTTGCTGAATAAATTTAAATTGGAAATTAAAAATGGCTTCAAAACAAATAAAGACTGTTGTTAAAAGTGCTGGGAGTTCACCAGCTCAAACGTCCAAATTGCAATCCCTCACTGCTCCAACGGAACCACCAATATTAACACTTGAAATGTTGCAGAAAGCCCTTAAAACACAAGCCTCTGTTACAGAAAAAAAAAAAATACTTCGGCGTTTGAGGATAAAATGCGAGATGTTGCTGATGAGATGGCTGAAATTAAACTGTTTATTCAAAATCAAAATCAGGAAATTAGAGAAGATATTGTCATGGCAGTCCAAGGTCTGGCAAGCCATATTGAAACACTAGATGAAAGAGTGGAAGAAATTAAGCAGTTTAATGTGAATTTGGAAAATAAAATGGAAGAGGTTCAGACTAAGATGGAAAGAGCAGAGGCCGATGTAACAATGATACAATATAGATACATGGAATTTGCTTTGAGAATAAGAGGCTTGAAGGAAAATAAGCAAGAGAATCTGAGAGAGATTTTTTCAGAAGCATTTGCACAGATAATGGGAGAACAAAAAGCAAATCTTGAGTGGCAAATTGACAAAATTTACTGTGTCAATTCATGGGTCACCAGACAGAAACATTTACCAAGAGACATTGTAGTTTACTTTACTACAAGGAGAACATGCAATGAAATTTTACAAGCCATTTTTAAAAATAAACCTCAAGTGCAGGGGCAGGAGGTTTTAATACTGAAAGAAATCCCCCCTAAAACGTTGAGAGCTAGAAGGGATTATACCTTCCTGGTGGAAAAACTGAGAAACCGTCAGATACAGTACAGATGGGAGGTTCCAGCTGGACTAGTGGTGAATTATTCAGGAGAAAGATATCGTCTTAATTCAGTGTGGAAGGCAAGAGATTTTTACACCAATGTACTAAAGGCTGGATGCCCACAGTCCCCAGAAGCCAGAAGGAAGACGGAAGCAGAGGGGGCAAGAAAGGGGGAGAAGGAAGAATCGTTGGTACAAGCCCAAAGGGGAGCTTTGATTATTCAAGAAGATTTAATCCAACTTTCGACTACAGCTCAAGCTTTGGAGGTATTTGAAAAAATAGAAGAACCTAAGGATCAAAGACAGACCTGAGTGGCAGCCAAGCATCAAGAAGAATTAAGAGTGCGGCAACTTCAGATGACAACTCAAGAAACTACAAAAACAGAAGCAGTGGGAGGAGCAAGGCCCAAAAGCAAAATGCATGGAGATTTCCAGCAAATGCTGCGCAAGCTTCAGGGTGCCAAGAATGGCAACTAGATTTCTGACTTGGAATGTTAATGGCTTAAATACACCACAGAAGAGGAGAAAAATATTTCATTATCTGAAACAGTTTAAAAATGAAGTAATCTGTCTACAAGAGACTCATATTAGAAGGAGAGATCAAAAATATTTAATAAATGCAAGGCTAGGTACACATTTTGTTGCATCTGCTCCTGAGAAGAAGAATTGTATAGTTATATACCTAAAAAAAGATTTAATTGCTAAACTAATTGAAGCAGATGATCAAGGAAGATTTATAGCAATTGAACGCTTAATAAAAGGAGAAAAAATACTTTTAATTTGAGTATATGCACCGAACCAACAACAGGAAAAATTTTACAAGCTTTTACATTCCAAGTTACTACAATGGGATTATAAATCATGCATTTTATTGGGTGATTGGAATGGAGTTTTGGACACTAAAAAAGATAAGAAGGGGCTTCTGCAAAATATCTCAACGCGTGCCAGATTGCCAAAATCATTTTTTTGAGATGATGGATGATATGGAGTAAAGAGATATTTGGCGAGAGAGGAATTCTGAAGAAAAAGATTTTACTTTCTTTTCTGATAGACATCAATCTTTCTCTAGGATTGATTTTATATTAATTACTAATGATCTCTTTTCTAGGGTAAAGAAGACGAAGATTTGTCAAAGAGTTTTAATGGATCATAGTCCAGTTTGGAATTAGAGTATGGAAAGGGATTTAAGAGGTCTTGGAGGTTAAATGAAAATCTGTTTAGATATGAGGAAAATGTAAAAGAATGTAAAAAATTTATGAAAGAATTTTTCATTATGAATATGCATAAGGGTACATCTATGGAAATGGTTTGGGATGCAAGTAAAGCATATATGAGAGGTATTTTGATATATCTGAATAATAAACATAGACATAAACAGGGGAAAAAAAGGAAGGACTTAGAAGAGGAATTTTAAAAAAAGAACAAGCTTTGATATTGAACCCAGCAGACAAGAAAATAAAAGAGGCAATTAACTTACTGCGAGGGCAATTTAATATGTTAATGGCAGATCAGGTTGCAACTAACTTGCAATATGCTAAACACAATATTTTTTGCAATGCTAACAAACCAGGAAGATGGTTAGCATATCTGTTAAGGAAAAAACAAAAGTCACAGACTATAGAGAAAATAGAATATAAAGGTAAAATGGTTTATCAGCAAAATATGATTAAGAAAGCATTTTTAGAATTTTATATGAGGTTGTATGCTAGTGATAAAATTCAAAGTATAGATATAGATAGATATTTACAGAAAGAGAATATTCCTATAATTACAAAAGAGCAAAGGGAGGGTTTAAATCAACCGATAACCTCTGAGGAAATTATGTGTGCAATTAAGCAGTTGAAAGTGGGTAAAGCCCCTGGGACGGATGGTTTGAGAGCCGCTTATTATAAACACTTGTAGTTAGAAATGGTGGGACCACTTAAAGAATTATTTACTAATATACAATCTGGAGGAGATGTACCCCCATCCTGGAGGACAGCTTTTATTTCTCTGATTCCAAAGGAGGAGCAAGACCCAGCCAAAAAATTATAGACCTATAACACTTTTAAATACAGATTACAAGATTTTTGCTAAAATACTAGCAAATAGGTTAATGACAGTCATGCAACAAATGATTCATAAGGATCAAACTGGTTTTATAAATGGTAGCCAAATGAAGAGCAATGTGAGGCAAGTTGTTAACCTATTAGAGAATTTAGGGAAGAACAACCAAATCCCTGCGGTACTAATATTTCTTGATGTGGAGAAAGCATTTGATCGATTGAATTGGCATTTCTTATTGAAAATAATAGAAAAGATGCAATTTGGAGAATATTTTACACAATCTCTGTATTATATCTATTAAGGCAATCTATTAAGGCACTATATCAGAAACAAACAGCACAAATAATAATTAATGGTAGTTTAACAGATATTTTTAATATAGAAAAAGGAACAAGACAAGGATGTCCTTTTCTCCATTATTGTTTATCTTGACTTTGGAATTTTTGTTGAGTAAAATACCCGGGTCAGATAAAATAAGTGGAATTAAAATTAGGCAATATGACTACAGATTAAGAGCATTTGCAGATGACGTGGTTGTTACTTTAACCCAACCATTACAGTTGGTTGTAGGTTTAATGGATATAATTAATCAATATGGACAAGTATCTGGATTTAAAATAAATGCAGGGAAAATGAAGATAATAACTAAAAACATGACTATAAATCAAAAAGATGAATTAGAAAGACTAACAGGATTTGAAGTAGTAAAAAAAGTTAAATATTTAGGGGTTTATATCATGACATCAAATGCAAAATTATTTAAGCATAATTATGATCTGTTGTGGCAAAAAATACAGAGAGAGTTGGAAAATTGGAAAAAATTACAATTATCTTTGTTGGGAAGAATAGCAGCAGGAAAAATGAATGTTTTGCCTAAGTTTTTATTTCTTTTTCAAATGATACCAATACTTAAAAAAGATGAAAATTTGAAGATATGGCAGAAGGGTATTAATAATTTTGTTTGGGCAGGAAAGAGACCAAGAATAAAGTAAAAAATAATGCAGGATATACGTGAAAGAGGAGGTCTCAAAATGCCCAATTTAAGATTATATTATGAGGCAGCTGCTCTATCAGCAATTAGTGACTGGATGAATTCAACAGAAGAAAGAATATTGAATATTGAGGGATATGATTTGGTCTACGGTTGGCATGCTTATTTATTATATGATAAGAAAGTGGATAAGACTTTTAAAAGTCACATATTAAGGAATGCTTTACTGCGTGTCTGGAAAAAGTATCAGTATAAATTAAACGATAAGTTACCAATGTGGGCAATACCCAGACACGTGATAGAGAATATAAGTGTAGAGCAAAAACAAGATGTGACTACTTATAAAGAGCTTCTTAATAAGGAAAGAGTATGTATACTACAACTAAAATCTTTGAATCAATTAAGAGAAGAAAGGATAATTCAAACATGGTTTCAGTATGGACAGTTGCAAGCTAGATGGAGAGAAGATCAGAAAGTTGGTATCTTGGAAAATTAGGAGAACTTGGTAAAACAAATTAGAGACCAAAGTCAAATGCATATAAAAAGGTTGTATAATGCATTAGTAGAAATAGATTCAGAAACAGAGCTAGTTAAGGATTGTATGATAAAATGGGCACAGAATATTGAAGAACCAATAATGATGGAAACGTGGGAAAAAATATGGGTTAGAAATGTAAAGTTTACGCAAGCCCAAAACTTAAGAGAGAATTTTTATAAAATGTTTTATAGATGGCATTTAGACCCTAAAAAGTTAGCCTGTGTGTATCCAAGTTTGCAACCTAAGTGTTAGAGATGCGAATGTGATGATGCTACGTGGGTGGAAGAGGGATGGAGGGGAGGGGGAGGAGGGATTAAAAAAAAGAAAAAAAAAGAAACAATCTAGGAGAGGTAGTAAAATCATTGTATCATTGAATGGTACTAAAACTAAATCTGTATGTCTCCCACCAAATCCATTCTAAGCTTTCTCTGTAATGATGCACCATTTTTTCCCTGAATAAATTAACTGGACTAATATTTATATTTATTCATTGGGTTGTTGTTAAATATCAGTCTGCATCCTGCACTGTCTATTTCTCCTTTTCTCTTTCTCTTTCTTTTAATAGAGAATACTCTATAGGAACTTTGACTTTTTTAAAAAATCAAAGAATTATTTTTCTCAAACATTGTAGTACTACAGATATAAATTGTTATGCACAGTTCTTCATTCTAATTAGTGAATCAGTCATGTATTAATTTGAAAAAAAAGTTGTTCTCTCTATGCTATCCGCCTTGCAGTGAGATGAGCAGCAAAGAAATTTAATAATAAATTTAAAAATGAATTCCTTTAACAGTTCAGAATGAGTTTCAGAAATACAAATAAAATAACTTGATAATATTTATGTGCAGCAGGTCCTATAATAGCTGCCTTATTAATGTTCTAAGAATGTAGGATTTACTGTGTGGAAATAGGCAGTCCTAAAATCTTGATACTAAGTTGCTTATACAATATATAGTAGTCACTTGTAAACACCTGGAATTGGCTTTGAAGTCAATCTTATTATAACATATAGATGATGTAGGATCTTGGCAACACTACTCATTCTCGATACCTCTACATTTTAGACCACCCTGCCCTTACTACATTATTTTTAAGTTTCTGCAAATTATCTGTTACAATAATTAACTGTATAATATTAATAATTTTGTATTCCAGTACAGGTTTATCACCTATCACTCAAAAAA
The DNA here is from genome assembly GCA_022577455.1 of Arizona elegans. Taxonomy (NCBI): domain Eukaryota; kingdom Metazoa; phylum Chordata; class Lepidosauria; order Squamata; family Colubridae; genus Arizona; species Arizona elegans. Next base: position 47,939,396 of record JAKOOJ010000006.1, on the reverse strand, counting down.
AAAAAAAAAAGTAAACCCCTCCTCTCCATTTGCTGATAATTTCTGGCTATTCATCATTAATAGGGATCCCAGGGACCTTCTTACTGCAATCTGGTCCTTAAGAAGTACATCCCCAGTGAGAACAGGCTTTAATCCTAAATTGTGTCCCTAAAATTAGGAACAACTCTGAAGAACAGAAGTTTCTTAGGTACATCTTTTGACAGGAATGAGAGAAATAGGAACAGAAAGAAAAAAAATCTACAAATGCCTAGGAAGATACATTGGCAACACTACCAAAAGACACAGAGATGTCCCATTACCTCTTTCTCGCCTCCTCTATAGATCAAGCACCAGGGTGATAAAATTTTTATTCATGCCAAATCTAGACCAAAACGTATTATCTGCATGTCCTGTAGCTCAAAGCTACCACTTCCTTTACCAGCTTAGCTAAACATGAAAAAGAAACAGCTAATTTAAAAAAAAAAAGCATGGATAAAATATAAGCAAGAGCATTACCACCACCTCTTTTAAATGGACAAAATCCTCCAGCTGAAAAAAAAAAGGAATGTTAATTTACAGAGTCATAATTGGACAAAGTATCCAGAAATCCGTATAAACTAGGTTGAGATCAAACCTACAAGGAGTGACATAATAAAAACTATTGACTGTTATTGTTAAGCAGATATACTTCTAAATAAAATTATTTTGTTTTAACAAACAAATACTATGACCATTCTTGACATCTTCACAAGGCCATACTTTATATATTATTATTTTTAGATTAACAAATATATTATTCATGCCCATCACACTATTTTCTTTAAGTAACATTATATACTGTAAGCCACAGATGAAGAAATAAGCTACAAAAAAAAATGAAATAAAAAAGAAAAAAGTTAACTTGTATCTAAATGTTCATATTATTTATACATATATTTCTGTCTCTGTAAATATATTTGCTTTTATCATATCCCTGTTCTGTTTTATATATTACCTTTGGTTTCTTATGTCAACTCAAATATTTTAAATATGCATGGAAAACAGAATATTATTTAGAGTTGAATTTGCTTTATATGAAGTTTAGCTTTTGAATGAAATAGTTTTAAATTTTTTTTATTATTTTAACATCTTGTTCTCCGTTACTTTTTATAAAACAAGAACAACAAAACACAGCTTTTTTCTTCTTACCTTAGATTTGATGTTGATACGACAGAACTTCACAGTTGGATGACTCGTTCAGAAGCTGTACTACAGAGTCCTGAGTTTGCAATATATAGAAAAGAAGGAAACCTATCTGATCTCAGAGAAAAAGTTAATGTAAGGGGGAAAATATATTTACTTAATTTATATAATGTTTGTAGAACTAGTACGTTATCCGCTTCAGGTTTTACTGTGTATTTCCATTTGATAAATAGCTGTAGATTAATTTCAGATTTGAAATATATTGATAAAGTATGCATAAATGCTCTTATGCTTTAGTTTGCTATTATCCTATCCTAAAATATACATAATGCAACTACTGATAGGTGTATTCAGTGACTGCTATAAAATATAAGCCTGGCTTCCCAAAAGTCAATAATGTCATATATTTAGATGCTTTGCTTTGAGAAAAAATATAACTTGTCAGCATGACATTTGAATAAAAGAATGTTTACAGACAGAAGATCTTTATAAAATATAAAATTCTGAGATATGATTGAGTCATATTAATATGCATTTTTAAAATGCTCAGCTTTCTGAAGTCCTTTTAATTGTTCCATTTTAAAACCTCTCCCACCCTCTTTGGTATACACTTTTTTCTCTGCAAAATTGTAGGAATTTTGTTTTGAAAACTATGTTTAAGTTAGTAAAGGAGAAATTAACTTTAGCTTATTTCATAAACAATCCTTCATATTTATGACATTTCTTAGAAGATACTCAGAAAACCTTTTTCTATTTTTCTGAGATTTCACCTCTAACTTGGAACTTGGAGAATATTCCCTGGCAATGCTATGTAATTGTCTTTGACACTGCAGTTATCTTTTGTTTTGAACAGCCCTAAAAAGTTCAAGTGGCTGATTTCTTGTACTATCTGGTCATGTTGCATTAATCTACGATTTCATTGTTATACAATTTTTCCTTATCTACTTACAACTATTTTCTAATTCATATTCTTGGAGAGTAGTTAGTAAAAATATACTGCAAATTAGAAGTTTACACCAATATTTTTAGTCATATGGATTGCTAAACAATGTGTATGTATGCATGTGCATTTGAATATACATGTACACATATCAAGAAATAGAACGTGTTACATTAAATTAGATCAAGAAAAGAACTTCAACTGGTAATAATTTTTGTATTCCATAATATAACTATAAGTCCACTTCAGAATTTTTTCCCTAAATCTGTATTGATTCTGTTCTTTCATATTTTGTTTTTCTGTTTTACAAAACCCAAAAAGAAATACTAAACATGTAGAAGGATTTGAGAAAAGACATGGTCATACATGCAGTGCCAGCAGTCTTCTTGACCTCTGGAAATCCCATGAGGGTTCTAAAAGAATGATTTATTTGCATTTGTTTGAGCTTGAGTAAAGGTTTCTGCAAAGCCCAGAACCTACAACAGTTGTTTGTTGAGCCAATTGCAATTTTTGCAATTATGCAAATGCAAATACAGATGAATGATGGGGATTAAGGACCAATATCTAGTCTGAAGACTTCCTTGCAGGAAGAGAATGTATGACTTGAAGAAAAATTTACTGAACCAATAGCAATAGCAATAGCACTTAGCAATACACTGCTTCACAGTGCTTTAAAGCCCTCTTTAAGAGTCAGCATATTGCCCCCAACAATCTGGGTCCTCATGGGTCCTCATTTTACCCACCTTGGAAGGATGGGATGCTGAGTCAACCTTGAGCCTGGTGAGATTCGAACTGCCAAATTGCAGTCAGCTGGCAGTCAGCAGAAGTAGCCTGCAGTACTACATTCTAACCACTGCACTACCACGGCTCTTACCAAAATCTTATATGTTGCTAGATGCTTATCACAAGAGTCAAAACAGTTTTTTCTGGAGTAGCAATTGTATATAACTAGTTATGTTTGAGTGTTAAACTGTAAAATGTTATTATTTGGATGTTTGGCCAAAATGAACAAAATAATATTCTAGGATTAGGAATGACTAATAGTACCTTTTCATTTACATGGACATTTCTTAGGATTCTTCTTTTTCATATCAAGAGTATGCACAAATACTGGTATACATGTACTTTCATACATCCTAACACATGTATTTTCTCAGTGTACAATTTTCAAGACACTTTATAATAAGCTATAATTGTGTGCATATTATTCAATAATGTACATTTTGCCTAAATATTTTATACTATACTATGTTTATCCAGTTTACTTTTAAATAGTATTTTAAAATTCTGTGCAGTAATATGCTTATTGTTAATTATAGTATGAAATTATGAAAAGTGTAAATTTCCATGTACACACTTTTGAATGATCTTGTATGTTAGAAGAGTCCAACCTTTTTAAAAATACATTTAAAAATACATATAAAAATATAATTTATTTCTCATCCATCCATCAATTGTAAACTATGCACCAGGGCTATGCATTTTTTTTCTTTTTTGAAAAAGGGAATTATTATAACAGTTTCCAAATTTTGCAAATTGCATAAAATTGTGCAATCATTTCCAAATTATCCTTTCCAAATTTGTGCAATTGCTTTTTAGTGGCTTCCAGCTCTCTCTCTCTGCATGTAAAATGGCAATCCGTGCACATGTAATTGGAAGCAGAAGGGGGCAACTTCTGAACACTGAGTTTTTAATAATTCGGAGAGAGGTACTGATATGTACTCCCATGTGCTGAGAGCCTTGTTTCAGAGAAATTGTGCAGCTATGCAATATCTACCCTCCCATCAATTCTTCATAAAACATTCATGTAGTACTCATGGGGTTAAAGTGCAGGTAGATGTAGTATGAATTAGATTCAACAAATGCAAAGCAGCAACATGTTGCATTTAATACTCAATAAAAGTTATAAGCTATTACTATATGGAGGAAGCAGTGGTTTCAGTAATAGTTTATTATTGCTGCTTAGGTTAAGTATAATTACTGCTTCAAAACATTAATAAAAGGGACATTTAAAGGAGTCATTAAATATTTCATATTTGATTAATTTGCAGAATCTGATTAACCAGGCAAAAAGGTGGAAATTTAGATAAATGAGGAATAATCTAAATTTGTATGGAATGAAAATATCATGAATATTTAAATATAGCAATATTTTTCAGATTTGTCGAGGACAATACAATTGCTTTTAAAACCATATTTATCTAATCAAGGTTTCTGTTGGTCAAACTTTGAAAAGTGTTTCATATGAAATGTTCAACTTTTTCATCATGTTACAGATCATAGAAAGAGAAAAACCTGACAAGTACAGGAAGCTTCAAGATGCCAATAGATCATGTGAGGCGCTCGTGAAACAGATGGTGAATGGTAATTACATGGCAGTGGATTTATATAACACTCTTAGTGGTTTTATAAAAAACATAGGATTATATCATAGGAATTTTATTAGTGAATCATGAACATTAATATGGGTTAGTCTTCCTTTTTATAAATGTATTCTATATGTTAAATTTTAAATTAGCAAAAACAATAGGAATTTACCACCACAAATTAAAGTGTGGTTCAAAATTAACAAGATGCTGTTCTTCCTCAGATACCCACTATGTTCCATCTTAATATTGGACTAAAATGAAATAGAATTTCATTTTTTTGGAAAACTGTAATTATTTAAATAATTTCACAATATTTATTCTTCATTTTGCTTCATTTTTTTCTCATTTTGAATGTGTTCTCATCTGACCACATGATGGTTTTATATAATTTGTGGTTCTGTCTTCTTAGCTCATAGCATATTGTATATTACTTTTTATTTATTTTTTTAATAAAAAGTTATTTGCCTCTCTTTTTTTCTATCCATATGCAGTCATTTTAAGCATGCATAGTATTTACACCTATGCTCTTCCCAATTATGTGCATTTTTCCATTGATACTGAAAATACTGGAATGTGGCCCCAAGTATTTAAAGACTCATGGCAGCTTTTTGATCAGATATTTAATCTGATTTGTTTGCTCTATCTTTTTCTAGGCCATTTATTTGTGTTCTTTTTTTCTTTATCTTTCCAGAGCACTTTCTTTCACACAAAAATCAATATTAATCTGAACTTGAAAGTGAAGTTAAAAGAGCTATCAGCCTAGAATGTCTATGTAGCCACAAGTAGACTAAATCCAACTCCCCTTGAATTCCGTTGACCTTCATCTAGCGCAAAGCATATGCTGTTCGTTGAAAGGTTTCTGGTGCATAGCCTTTTAAGCACTAAATCAATTTAATTGCACCTTCAGATACGGTCCTGGTGTTTTGCACCTGACAATTAAACACAATACAAACACATAATTCACTGTTATTATAAGAGACATTAAATGCAGTTGATTGCATCATACATCTTGTATAATACAAATCTTTTGTAGGCAGTATGTCCCAGTGTTCTTTTTTAAGTAAATATTACCAAGTTCAGTAAACTGTTGTATATAACTTCAACTTTATTAACAGATTAGCAGAGTTGGAAGGGATCTTGTAAGTCATCTAGTCCAACCCCCTGCCCAAGCAAGAGACCCTACACCATTTCAGACAAATGGCAGTCCAATCTCTTCTTGAAAGCTTCCAGTGATGAAGCTCCCACAACTTCTGAAGGCAAGCTGTTCCATTGGTTGATTGCTCTCACTGTCAGTAAATTTCTCCTTATTTCTAGGTTGCATCTCTCCTTGATCAGTTTCTATCCTTATTCCTTGTATAGCCTTTAGGTGCTTTGGAAAATAGGTTGACCCCCTCCACTCTGTGACAGTCCCTCAAATATTGGAACACTGCTATCATGTCTCCCCTGGTCCTTCTCTTCACTAGACTAGTTATGCTGAGTATGTCAGAGTTTGCAGCAATCCAACCAGCACACAAGTAAATAATTCAGCAGGATTCATTTATAGAAGAAACTTGTTTATATACAATAATATAAAACATGATGCATGTATACAATACCCATGTAGCTCTTGCAATGTCAAACAGTTCCCATTGGCTGACTTTTTTTTTTTTTAATTTGATTTATATGTTGCCCTTCTCTGGAGACTCAGGGCGGCTTACAATGTGCTAAGCAATAGCACTTGCTATTGCACTTGTTGTTATGGCTATCCCAGCTCATAATTTCTCATACACTGACAGAGTATTTGCAACCATTCATCATATGTTTTAGCCTCCAGTCCCCTATCCAACTTGGCTGCTCTTCTCTACACTCTTTCTAGAGTCCCAACATCTTTTTTATAGTGTGGTGACCAAAACTGGATGCAGTATTCTAGGTGTAGTCTTACTAAGGCTTTATAGAGTGGTATTAGTACCTCACCCACAACTAAGGTGAATATCAGCAGATAGCCAGAATCTGCAAAGACGAAGTCAGGAAAGCAAAGTCTCAGAATGAACAAAGACTTGAAGTCAAAGATAATAAAAAAAGTTTCTTCCAACATATAAATAACAAGAAAAAAATCAAGGAAACAGTCGGTCCACTAAAGAGAGAAGATGGCAAGGAAGTAACAGGCAACAGAGAGAAAGCAGAGCTGCTTAACTCATTCTTTGCATTGGTCTTCACGCAAAAAGAAACTATGGCCCAACCTACCAAAAACATAACTGTAAAAGACAGACTAGAAATAAAAGTTAAAATAAGCAACAACAAAAAATAATAAGAGAACACCTGTTTGATCTTGATGAATACAGATCACTGGGACCTGACGGATTACATCCCAGAATTTTAAAGGAGCTGGCAGATGTCATCTCAGAATCACTGTACTATATCTTTCAAACATCCTGGAGCACCAGGGAAGTACCTAAGGGTTGGAAAAGGGCTGATGTGGTTCCCATCTTCAATAAAGGGGAAAAAAACAGACCTAGGAAATACAGACCTAAGAAATCAGGCTAACATCAATACCTGGGAAGATACTGGAAAAGAACAGATTGCCAACATCTAGAAATGGGTAAAGTAATAACTAGCAGTCAGCATGGGTTTGTTAAAAACAGATCATGCCAAACCAATCTTATTTCATTCTTCAACATAGTGACTAAATTAGTAGACCAGTGAAATACTGTGGACATAATATACTTAGACTTCAGCAAGGCATTCGACCACAACCTACTTCTTGGTAAGCTAAAAAAAAGTGGGATAGATAACATCACCACCAGATGGATTCGTAACTGGCTGACAAACGTATTCAACGAGTAGTCCTTAATGGGTCTATGTCTACATGGAGGGAAGTAAGCAGTAAGCACAAAGTTCCATCTTAGATCCAGTACTCTTCAATATCTTCATAAATGACTTAGATGAGGAAATAGAAGGGGAACTCACCAAATTTGCGGATGATACTAAACTGGCAGGAATAGCTAATACCCTAGATGATAGGCTCAAGATCAAAATGGATCTTGACAGACTTGAACACTGGGCCCTATCTAACAAAATGAAATTCAATGTAGAGAAAAGTAAAGTCTTACAATTAGGCAAGAAAAACCAAAAATAGACTGGGTGAAACCAGGCTTAATAGCAGTAACTGTGAGAGGGATCTTGGAGTCTTAGTGGACAACCAGCTAAATATGAGCCAGCAGTGTGCAGCGGCAGCCAAAAAAGCCAATGCAATCCTAAAATGTATTAACAGAGGGATACAATCAAGATCAAGTGAGGTACTAATACCACTCTATAAAGCCTTAGTAAGACCACACCTAGAATATTGCATCCAGTTTTGGTCACCACACTATAAAAAAAGATGTTGAGACTAGAAAAAGTGCAGAGAAGAGCAACCAGGATGATTAGGTGATTGGAGACTAAAACATATGAAGAACGGTTACAGGAACTGGGCATGGCTAGTCTAGTGAAGAGAAGGACCAGGGGAGACATGATAGCAATATTCCAATATTTGAGGAGCTGCCACAGAGGGGAAGGTTCCGAACTATTTTCCAGGGCACTGAAGGCCAGACAAGGAATAATAAATGGAAACTGATCCAGGAGAGATTCAACCTAGAAATAAGGAGAAACTTTCTGACAGTGAGAGCAATCAACCAATGGAATAGCTTGCCTTTGGAAGTTGTGGGAGCTTTATCACTGGAGGCTTGAAATGGTGTATGGTCTCCTGCTTGGGTGGGGGGTTGGATTAGGTGACCTACAAGGCCCCTTCCAACTCTTTTAATCTAATCTAAAACTTGATCTAGATTGAATCCCTTGATACAGATGGGCAAAAATCTAATTAATAGAAATAACAATTAAATGCTCTTGACATGATTTGGATTTGATCAACCAAACAGGAATATAGTCCTCTTTTTTAAATGGTAATCTAAACTAATGGTAATTTAATCATAGGGCTGAAAGAGACCTCGGACGTCTTCCAGTCCAACTCCTTGCTTAAGGCAGGAGAGCTTATACTATTCTGGTCAAATGGTTATCCAGTCTATTTTTTAAAATCTTAAGTTTTTCTTCTGTGCATGCCCCAAGATGGCGCTGTTCGTGTGAGCCACGCCTGACAATGGGACGGTTTCTGGTCATTTGGGGGCTTTTGGGGCTGATTTAACCATCTGCGGCTCCAGCCCCGGCTAGGGGAGTCTCTGCCCAGCCTGTTGAGGGCTTTTTTGCCCTCTGGAACGACACGGCTGGGTTGGAGCTGATACAGGAGGCAATGCAGGATGGCGGTGGCGGCAGCCTGGGTGCAGCAACCTTCTTCAACACTGGAGGCTGGAGCGGCGGCAGCTGTGGGTGTGAGTGTGGCGGTGGTGGTATGGAGCGCCCCCCCTCCCAGGCCCTGGATATTTTGCTGGTGGTCCTGGGATATGCTGAGGGGCCTGGATCCGGACAGTGTCGACAGTGGCAGCCGGGGCAGCAATGGTGATGGCTTGATGGTGAGACGATGGTGGCGGTAGCCTGATTCCTAGCAGCCAAGTACAGGGGGAGATATGGCAGGCTTATTTCTGGCCTTACCATCACCTACCAGCAGGGACTGCAGGGATTTACAGACCCCATTGTGATCTGGAGGCTGGAGCCTGGAGGCTGGGGACACGACTGGGAGGATTTATGAAGTTCTGGGGGCTGGAGAGGCTGGAGGGCAGCCAAGGACTGGTCATCTGGTTGCCTCGGGTGCTCCCCCCCCCCCGTCTGTGTCTGTTGTCTGGTCTTTGGCTTATATGGCCATCCACCTCCAGATTGTGTCCAGCTGCATGTTATCCCTCTCCTTTCTGAACATCTTTCCTCCCTCGGGTCTAATATCATCTTGCCTCTACGGACCAGTCTCCTTTTTCATCTGAGCCCCAGCCAGAGGGTGCCTGGGCAATTTTTATGTGGGAGCTGAGGGAGCTGTTGCCTTTCACCAATGGAGGAACAGACTATCTGACTTTCCTGAGCCATTTCCATCCGGGCTAGCCACCATGAGAGGGTGACTTGGATCCTTACCTCCGGTTTTGGTGAAATGACACAAGACTCCTCCCACTGCCGTGAGAGGGCAGTGGAGTTCAGCTTATTGACATTCAGATCCATCTTGCTCCAGTACTTTTAAACTTTTCTGACCGGACTTTTTACCTCCCATCTATGTTTATGTTATTGGATGTACATGGCAGCTGTCCTTCTTGCACTGCGAGACTCCCCCCCTCTCGCAGGCCTGGCTCTCCACTCTATCGAGGGCCTACCTTGATGACGGGTTTTGGAATCCTGAGAGGTGGCATGTGGCGAAGAGGGAGTTGAGGGGCTTTTTAACTTCTTTTTTAACCAAAGTTTTAAGGGGTTCTGGGAGGGGGGGTAGGGTTGTGGGTTTGGGGGATAACCCACTGAGAGGGAGGCCGAGGCCGACAGTGGGCTCCGTAATGGGGGGTGCGAGGTCCGGAGTCAATAAGGGGGTTAGAGTCCGTACTGAGGAGGGCAATACCATCAGTATTGTAAGTGGGAGGGGCAGATATGGTGGAAGCAGGAAGCCATATCTGGTTATGGGGGCGCGCGCCCACTGTCTCCGAGCGGGAGCGCGCTCCGGCCCCCAATGCTCCTCTCATTCCCTGGGCTGCGCAGATCCTCATGGCCCGGGCCTTCGGCTGATGATATGCAATGCCAGGTCCTTTGTAAATAAAGCCCCCCTCATTTGTGATCTTGTTCAAGAGTGGGGAGCGGACCTGGTGGGTATTACAGAGACCTGGTTGGGCCAGGAGGGGGGGTTTCCCCTTGTTGAAATGTGCCCACCAGGCTTCCGAGCATTCCATCAGCCAAGGATTCAGGGAAGGGGCGGGGGGGTAGCGGTTGTTATAAAGGAAAGTCTTAGTCCAAAGGAGGCCACTGTGCCTCAGATAGCCGGATGTGAGTCCCTCTTTGTGAAGTGGGGTCATGGGGTGCAGGTGGGCCTGCTGATCACGTACCTGGCTCCCTGCCACGTGGCGACGGCCCTGCCTGAGCTGCTCAACATGATAGCCGGGATGGCAGTTGATACTCCCAGACTTATGGTTATGGGGGATTTCAACCTGCCGCCGTCAGTGAAACGTCTGAGGCAGCTCGGGAGTTCATGACTTCCATGACGTCCATGGACCTGACCCAGTTAGTTCATGGCCCTACACACATAGGGGGACACACTCTGGACTTGGTTTTAATCTCTGGCCAGTGGCTGAATGGTTTAGCTATAGGGGATGTTGTCAGGTGTGCTTCCTTCAAAGTCCAGGAAAGAATGAGCCAAACTCCATTATTATAGAGTAATGTACTTTTACTGGAAAATGAAATGAACGCTACCAAGGAAAAGCTGAAACTAAAGCAATAGGTGCGAAAGTTGCATATAGAAAGCATCCCCTCCCACTGTCCATCATCAATCACCCAATCCAAAGGTCTCCCAGAGGTCAGGTGGAAGCACGTCTGGCATCGGCATCGATCAGGAATGCGATGACGGTTGACCCGATAGCCACTTCGGAGATTAGGTTTTGTTTCTTCAAAATCCTCCAGCACACTTCCCCCCCGCCCCCCACGGGTCTCTAATTCTCTCCCACCCGTTTCTTATGGCAGCCAAAGCAGTAAAGTCGGAGGCTGACAGATGTAGTGATTAAACCCTTGTCATGGTCTCACCATTCTCTCCTTCAACTTGACCTTCAAACCGCTACACCCCACCGCAGGGAGGTGGAACTAACTAGGTGGTTCCGCCCCAGGTGCCTGATGGATCCTGATAGGTTCTAGACGGAGCTTGGGTCATTCCCTGAGCCTCTGGCTCATGACCTGGCTGAAGACCTGGTGGCCACCTGGGATAGGGCAACCACTGGAGCTTTGGACCATGTTGTGCCTTTGCGGCCTCTGACCCACCACCGATCTCACTTAGCTCCCTGGTTCTCCTAGGACCTGAGGGAGATGAAGCGCCGGAAAAGATGCCTAGAGAGCAGTTGGAGGGCTAGCCTTTCCAAATCCGACTGAACACTGGTAAGGTCTCATATTAAGACCTACCTAGTGGCGATAAAAATGGCAAAGTTTAATTATTTTTCCGTTCTTATTGCGTCTGCAGATAACCGCCCAGCCACCCTGTTCAAGGTGACCCACTCCCTGCTCCATCCGGGAGTGTGGGAGGACCCCTTGGGGGGCAGGGCTGAGGATTTTGTGCACTATCTGCATGACAAAGTCGCTCAAATTTGGGAAGGCCTGGACTCTGACTGGGTAGATACAGGCGGGGTGACGGAGACAGGTCTTGAGAGCATTATCTGGGAGGAGTTTGACCCAGTGACCCCTGAAGATGTGTACAGGATTCTGGATAGACTTAGCACGGCCACATGTTTATTGGACCCATGTCCCTCCTGGTTGGTGCTGGCTTCCCGGGAGGTTACACGAGGCTGGCTCCAAGGGTTGTTAAAGCTTCTTTGAGAGAGGGCTACTTTCCTGCCACCATGAAAGAGGCGGTGGTGAGGCCTCTCCTTAAGAAGCCCTCCTTGGACCCAGCTGTTTTAGCAAATTATCGTCCAGTCTCCAACCTTCGCTTTGTGGCAAAGGTTGTTGAGAGTGTGGTGGTGCGACAGTTCCCCCAGTACCTGGATGATGCGGTCTATCTCAATCTGTTCCAGGCCTAGGCACAGCACGGAAACGGCATTGGTCGCATTGGTTGATTATCTCTGGAGGGCTCGGGACAGGGGCTGTTCCTCTGTCCTGGTCCTGTTAGACCTCTTAGCTGCTTTTGATACCATTGACCATGGTATCATGCTGTGCCGGTTGGAGGGGTGGGGGGGCACCGTGTTGCAGTGGTTTTCCTCCTTCCTCTCTGACCAGTCGCAGATTGTGTTGACAGGGGGCCAGAGGTCGACCCCGAGGTGCTACTGGGTGAGATTATCTGTGGTTTCGGGGTGAAGTACCATCAGTACGCTGATGACACTCAGCTGTACATCTCCAACCCGGACCACCCCAATGATGCCCTTGACGTGATGTCCCGGTGTCTGGAGGCCGTACAGATCTGGATGGGGAGAAACAGGCTCAAGCTCAATCCAACCAAGACCGAGTGGCTGTGGCTTCTGGCATCCTGATTTAGTCAGTTGGTGCCATCTCTGACTATTGGGGGCGAGTTATTAGCCCCCACAGAGAGGGCTCGCAACTTGGGTGTCCTCCTGGACGCACGGCTGTCTTTAGAAGAGCATGTGACGGCTGTGGCCAGGGGGCTTTTTATCAGGTCCGCCTGATTCGCCAGTTGCGTCCCTTCTGGATCGGGACTCCTTACGCACAGTCACTCATGCCCTTGTCACTTCCCGCCTGGACTCCTGCAATGCTCTCTACATGGGGCTCCCCTTGAAGAGCACCTGGAGGCTCCAAGTGGTCCAGAATGCGGCCGCGCGGGTGATTATGGGAGCGTCATGGCACTCCCATGTAACACCTCTCCTGCATGAGCTGCACTGGCTCCCAGTGGTCCTCAGGGTGCGATTCAAGGTGTTGGTGACCACCTTTAGAGCGCTCCATGGCTTAGGGCTGGGATATTTACGGGACCATCTTCTGTCACCAAGAGCCTCCCGCTGGCCAGTACGCTCCCACATAGAGGGGCTCCTCCAGCTGCTGTTGGCCAAACAATGCCGGCTGGCGGTCCCCAGGGGGAGAGCTTTCTCTGTGGGAGCACCTGCCCTCTGGAACGAGCTCCCCCTGGAGATACGGACGATTCTGGACTTACGTATTTTCTGTCAGGCCCTCAAAACCTTTTTATTTCATCAAGTCGGGCTGGCCTATCCTCTCCAATTGTGTATTTTAATTTGGATTTTAATGGGGGATTTTAACTGTCAGGCCAAATTGTTTAATTCATTTTAAAATTGTTTTTATATTTTGTATTTGATGTTTTTTATTTCTGGCTGTTCACCGCCCTGAGTCCTTCAGGAGAAGGGCGGTATATAAATTTAAATATTAAATTAAATTAAATTAAGTGATGGAGCACCTACAACTCCTAGAGGCAAGCTATTCCATTGATTAATTGTTCTGTCAGAAAATTTATCCTTCTAGGTTGGATTTCTCCTTAGCCTCTTGTCCTTAACCTAGTATGCAGGGCTCCAGGATCTGGGACTTTGTCATCTTTGATTCTGGATGAGGTGACACTGCCCCAGAAAGACCCAATCCACAACTTGGGGGTTCTCTTGGACTCACAATCCTGTTCAAGGAACAGGTGGCAATCGTGGCTAGGACAGCCTTTGCACAACTTCATGTTGTGTGCCAGTTGCAGCCTTTCCTGGACCAAGATTCCCTGCATTCAATCATTCAATCCCTTGTTATCTCACAACTGGACTATTGTAATGTGCTCTACATGGGGCTACCCATAAAGAACATTTGGAAGCTACTGTTGGTGCAGAGTGCAGCAGCATGGGTAGTTTTGGGCCCTCCAAGAATGGTCCCTATAACATCATTGCTCTGTGAGCTAACTGGTTACTAATCTGCTTCCGGAAGAAATTTAAGATGTTTTTTTGTTGTTGTTGTTGTTTTGCTTTAATTTATATGCCGCCCTTCTCCAGAGACTCAGGGCGGCTTACAATGCGTTAAGCAATAGCCTTCATACTTTTGTATATTTATACAAACTCAGCTTATTGCCCCCACAATCTGGGTCCTCATTTTACCTACCTTTGAAAGGATGGAAGGCTGAGTCAACCTTGAGCCTGGTGAGATTTGAACTTGCAGTAATTGCAAGCAGCAGATGTTAATTACAGTGCTTTAGTCTACTGTACTACAGGCTCTTGTAGGTGATCACCTTTAAAGACCTTCATGGCATGGATCCAGGTTACCTGAGGGGCTGTCTCACCCCAGTGGGATTAGCCCATACTACTCATGCTGGCAGAAGAGGCATGCTGTGGGTCCTGTCAAACCAAGTATTCTGGCTGGTGGGGTCCAGGAGAAGGGTCTTCTCTGCTGTTGCTCCTGCCCTCTGGAACATCTTGCCCCCTGATGAGAGGCCCAACCCTCCTATCTTTTTCTAAGGGCCTAAAGATGTGGCTGTGCCAGTAGGCTTGGGGCCCTTGTGGGGGACCAGCACAATTGAGATCATTGATTGAGTAATAAGAGATCCTACTTTCCCCCCACCCCACCCCAATCTGCCCCCACCCTCCCCATGTGTCTTTGGTTTTAGAGTTGATTTTAACAAATTTTTAGATTTTATTTATTTATTTATTTATTTATGTTTTAATTTTATTTCTATACCGCCCTTCTCCCAAAGGACTCAGGGAGGTGTACAGCCTGATTAAAAGCACAAAGACAGACAAAATTTAAAAATAATTAAAATTATTAAACGATAGGCCCAATTTATAAAACCCCAAATTTAAAATCTCATTTAAAACCAATTAAAATCTTTACATTGATAGCCCAGCCTGGCGGAACAACAAGGTTTTGAGAGCACAGTGAAATACACGGAGATCAGAGATTTTATGAATTTCTGGGGGCAGTTCATTCCAAAGGGCAGGGGCTCCCACAGAGAAGGCCCTCCCCCTGGGTGTCACCAGCTGACATAATTTGGCCGATGGCACCCTGAGGAGTCCCTCTCTGTGGGAGCGAACTGGCCGGTGGGAGGCTACTGGTGGCAGAAGACGGTCTCGAAGGTATCCAGGTCCAATGCCATGGAGCGCTTTAAAGGTGGTAACCAACACCTTGAATTGCACCCAGAAGACCACTGGGAGCCAGTGCAGCTCGCACAGGAGGGGTGTCATGTGGGCACAATGAGTTGTGCCCATAACCACCCACATGGCCGCATTCCGGACCAATTGGAGCCTCTGGGTGCTTTTCAAGGGGAGCCCCATGTAGAGAGCATTGCAGTAGTCCAGTCAGGAGGTGACAAGGGCGTGAGTGACTGTGCGCAAGGTGTCGAGATCCAGAAAGGGCCGCAACTGGCAAATCAGGCGAACCTGATAAAAAGCCCCCTGGCCACAGCCGTCATATGTTCTTCTAAAAACAGCCGTGCGTCCAGGAGGATTGAATTCAATCCAGGAGGATTGAATTGAAATAATGAGTGGGAGGGGCAGGTATAACGGGCGCAGGGGGTCATATCAAGTGTCGGGGATGCGCACACGCTGTCTCCGAGCGATTGCGCACTCTGGCCCCCAATGCGTGACTCGTGTCCTGGGCTGTGTAGAGCCTCAGGCCCAGGGTCCGTGGCTGATGTTATGTAATGCCAGGTCGGTAGTTAATAAATCCCCCCTCATTTGTGATCTTTTTTTGGAGGGGGGTGCGGACCTGGCAGGTATTACGGAGACCTGGTTGGGCCAAGAGGGGGGGTCCCCCTCGTCGAGATGTGCCCGCCAGGTTTCCGGGCATTTCATCAGCCAAGGGCCAAGGGGAGGGGTGGGGGAGTGGCGGTGATCATTAGGGAGAGTCTTTGTCTGAGGGAGACCACTGTTCCTCAGATAGCCGGATATGAGTCCCTTTGTGTGAAGTGGGGCCGTGGGGTGCAGATGGGTTTGCTGACTACGTACCTGGCTCCCTGCCACGTGGCAGTGACCCTGCCCGAGCTACTCGATGTCATTGCCGGGGTGGTGGTTGATACCACCAGACTTATTGTCATGGGGGATTTCAACCTTCCATCCGTGGGTGAGGCGTCAGAGGTGGCTCGGGAGTTCATGGCTTCCATGATGGCCATGGACCTGACCCGGTTAGTTCAAGGCCCCACTCACATAGGGGGACACACTCTGGACTTGATTTTTGTCTCTGGTCAGTGGTTGAATGATCTTGGTAGAGGGGACCTAGATATTAAACCCTTGTCATGGACAGATCATTCACTCCTTCAATTAGACTTTCCTACCGCCTGCCCCCGCCACAGGGAGACGGAACCGACCAGATGGTTCCGTCCCAGGCGCCTGATGGATCCTGAAAGGTTCCTGACGGAGCTTGGGCCATTTCCTGAGACTCTAACACATGACTCAACTGAAGAGCTGGTGGCCGCCTGGGAAAGGGCAGCTGCTGGAGCTTTGGACCATGTTGTGCCTTTGCGGCCTCTGACCCGATGCCGATCTCAATTAGCTCCTTGGTTCTCTGAGGAGCTGAGAGAGATGAAGCATCGGAAAAGACACCTAGAGAGCATTTGGAGGACTAGTCAATCTGATTCCGACCGGACACAGGTGAGGTCTTATATCAGGACCTACCTAGTGGCGATAAAAGCGGCAAAATCTAACCATTTTTCTGCTCTTATCGCATCTGCAGAGAACCGCCCAGCCGCCCTGTTTAGGGTGACCCACTCCCTTCTTCAGGGGGGAGTGCGGGAAGATCCCTTGCAGGGTCGTGCTGAGGATTTTGTGCAATTCCTGCACGATAAAGTCGCTTGGATTCGGGATGGCTTGGACTCCAATTGGATGAGTCCACGGGAGGAGACAAGGGAAGGTCTTGAGAATGTTATCTGGGAGGAGTTTGATCCTGTGACTCCCGAGGATGTGGACAGGGTTCTGGGTAAGATTAGTGCCACCACGTGTTTATTGGACCCGTGTCCCTCCTGGTTGGTACTGGCCTCCCGGGAGGTTACACGAGGCTGGCTCCAGGGGATTATAGGTGCTTCTCTGAGTGAGGGTGCCTTTCCTGCCACCTTGAAAGAGGCGGTATTGAGGCCCCTCCTCAAGAAGCCTTCCCTGGACCCGGCTGAATTAGCCAACTATCGTCCAGTCTCCAACCTTCGTTTTGTGGTGAAGGTTGTTGAGAGCGTGGTGGCACGACAACTTCCCCGGCACCTGGATGAAGCTATCTATCTAGACCCGTACCAGTTGGGCTTCAGGCAGGGATACAGCACAAAAACGGCATTGGTCGCGTTGGTGGATGATCTCTGGAGGGCTCGGGACAGGGGTTGCTCCTCTGTCCTAGTCCTATTAGATCTCTCAGCGGCTTTTGATACCATCGACCATGGTATCATGCTGCAGCGGTTGAGGGGGTTAGGAATAGGGGGCACCATTTTCCAGTGGTTCTCCTCCTTCCTCTCCGACCGCTCGCAGTTTGTGTTGGCAGGAGGACAGAGGTTGACCTCGAGGTGTCTCGCATGGGGAGTGCCGCAAGGGTCGGTCCTCTCGCCCCTCCTGTTCAACATTTATGTGAAGCCACTGGGTGTTGTGGCCCCGCCCTCTGAGCCTGTCCCATCGGAGGAAGAAAGCTCCGAGCATGAGGAAGAGGAGTCAGCCAGGCCTCCCTCTCCAGGCCCCTCCCCTCTGGCATTGTCTCAGGTGCCGGCCAAGGGAGAGGAGATCAGCAGGGAGACAGCTGGTTCATCTCAGAGTGACGATGAAACATCATTCCTGGACGCACGCCTCCGAAGGCGTGATAAACGATTGCAGCAGTTTAGGAGGCATGCTAGGGATTAGAACTGAGTCACTGGACCACACCCCAGAGACTATATAATAGAGGGTAGTGGTCAGGGATCCTTGTAACGAACAAAAGTAAACCTTGGATAGTCACTAAAGCCTCGTCCGGAACTGCTGGGAGGAATATTATTTCTGCTTGGACTTTTTTGTACGTTAGTATCTTATCTTTCTGTTTGTGAAAATAAAGGCATTTGGCAGACGGTGTGTCTATCGCTGCCAAGTGGGAGATAAGACCTGGGTGCGTTCCAAAATGTTTCCTTAACCCTCGGCTGGCTGTGTTTGTGTGTGTGTGGGGACGGGGACAGATCACTGGGTGAGATCATCCGTGGTTTTGGGGTGAAGTGCCATCTGTACGCTGATGATACTCAGCTGTACATCTCCACCCCAGACCACCCCAACGATGCCCTTGATGTGGTGTCTCGCTGCCTGGAGGCCGTGCGGGTCTGGATGGGGAGGAACAGGCTCAGACTCAACCCCTCCAACACCGAGTGGCTGTGGCTTCCGGCGCCCCGATATAGTCAGCAGATGCCATCGCTGACTATTGGGGGTGAATCTTTGCCCCCCACGGAGAGGGCTCACAATCTGGGTGTCCTCCTGGACGCGTGGCTGTCTTTTGAAGAGCATATGACGGCCGTGTCCAGGGTGGCCTTTTATCAGGTTCACCTGATTCACCAGTTGCAGCCCTTTCTGGACCAGGACGCCCTGCACACAGTCACTCATGCCCTTGTTACTTCCCGGTTGGACTATTGTAATGCTCTCTACATGGGGCTCCCCTTGAAGAGCACTCGGAGGCTCTAACTGGTCCAGAATGCGGCCGCGCGGGTGGTTATGGGCGCAACTCGTTGTGCCCATGTGACACCCCTCCTGCGCGAGCTGCACTGGCTCCCAGTGGTCTTCCGGGTGCGATTCAAGGTGTTGGTTACCACCTTTAAAGCGCTCCATGGCATAGGACCCGGGTACCTCTGAGACCGTCTTCTGCCACCAATAGCCTCCCACCGACCAGTTCGCTCCCACAGAGAGGGTCTCCTCCGGGTGCCATCGGCCAAGTTATCTCGGCTGGCGACACCCAGGGGGAGGGCCTTCTCTGTGGGAGCCCCAGCCCTGTGGCATGAACTGCCCCCGGAAATACATAAGATCTCTGACCTCCGGGTGTTTCACTGTGCACTGAAGACCCTGTTGTTCCGCCAGGCCGGACTGTCAACATAATAGTTTTAAATTGGGGTATTTAAATTTTTTTGGGTTTTAAATCTGAGCCAAATTTATTTAATTATTTTAAATTTTAATTGTTGTTTTGTCTGTGTTTTTAAATAGGCTGTACACCACCCTGAGTCCTTTGGGAGAAGGGCGGTATAGAAATAAAATTATTTAGATTTAGATTTTAGGATGCCCAGATTGCGGTCCCTCTCTGTGGGGGGTAAAGACTCACCCCCAATAGTCAGCGATGGCACCAGCTGACTATATTGCGACGCCGGGAACCACAGCCACTCAGTCTTGGGGGGGTTGAGTCTAAGCCTATTTCTCCCCATCCAAACCTGCACGGCCTCCAGGCAGTGAGACATCACATCAAGGGCATCGTTGGGGTGGTCTGGGGTGGAGATGTACAGCTGAGTATCATCAGCGTACAGATGGACTCTCACCCCCAAACCACAGATGATCTCACCCAGCGGCTTCACATAAATGTTGAACAGAAGGGGCGAGAGGACCGACCCCTGCGGCACTCCCCATGCAAGGCGCCTCAAAGTCGACCTCTGCCCCCATGTCAACACGAACTGCGAGCAGTCGGAGAGGAAGGAGGAGAACATGCACAGAAACCCCCACCCTCGTGGCCCAACCATGTCTCCGTAATACCTGCCAGGTCTGCACCTCCCTCCAAAATAAGATCACAAATGAGGGGGGCTTTGTTAACAACCGACCTGGCATTACATAACATCAGCCGCGGACCCAGGGCCTGAGGCTCTGTGCAACCCAGGACCTGAGTCGCGCATTGGGGACCGGAGTGTGCAATCACTCATAGACAGCGTATGCGCACCCCCGGAACATGATGTGATCCCCTGCGCCCGTCATATCTGCCCCTCCCACTCACTATTTCAATTACACTGCCCTTCCCGACACCCCACTGTTCCCCAGACAAATTTTCTTCTGTGATCCCTCTGCTGCACCCAAGCGACCCATCATTCCACCCAGTGGCTATATGAACTCCCCCAGGTCCATCTCTACAACCCCCTCCCCTCCTCCCAGGTCCCCTTAAAATTTTCTTTAAAAATCCCGATAAAAAACCCCTCAACCTCCTCTTCGCTGCATGCCATCTCTCGGGGTTCCAAAGCCCGTCATCAAGATAGGCCCTTGATAACGTGGAGGGCCAGGCCTGCGAGAGGGGGGAGTCTCGCAGCGCAAGAAGGTTGGCTTTTTGGAGCATCAACCGAACCAAGGACGGGAAAGGAAGGCCAGTCCGGGAGTCTGTCATAGTCCAAAGGGATAACTGAGCATAAAAGGTCACAAAATGTCCATTTGTAGGGCTGGACTCCACTGTCCTCTCACGACAGGGAGAAGGTCCAATGTTTTTTTTTCTCCAACGGAGGCTAATGATCTCCGTTGGTCATTTTAACATTTTTGTTTTAACTAAAATGTAATGGTAAGCCACCCAGAATTACTCTATGGTAAGATGGGCAGCAATTTTGTAAATGAAAATTATAAAAAATACTTCTTGTCCTGTCCTATCATGCTTTGGAGAATAAGTCATAACAGTCTCCATAACAGTCTCTCAAGTACTGGAAGACAGTTATCATGTGTCCCCTAATTCTTCTCTTTGATATGTTTGTTGTTGTTGTTAGTTGCGAAGTCGTGTCTGACCCATCGCGACCCCATGGACAATGTTCCTCCAGGCCTTCTTGTCTTCTACCAACCTCTGGAGTCCATTTAAGCTCACACCTACTGCTTCAGTGACTCCATCCAGCCATCTCATTCTCTGTCGTCACCTTCTTTTGCCCTCAATCTTTCCCAGCATTAGACTCTTCTCCAGTGAATCCTTCCTTCTCATTAGGTAGCCAAAATATTTGAGTTTCATCTTCAGGATCTGGCCTTCTAAAGAGCAGTCAGGGTTGATCTCCTCTAGGACTGACCGGTTTGATTGCCTTGCAGTCCAAGGGACTCTCAGGAGTCTTCTCCAGCACCATAGTTCAAAGGCCTCAATTCTTTGGTGCTCAACCTTTCTTATGGTCCAACTTTCACAGCCATACATTGCAACTGGGAAAACCATAGCATTGACTATACACACTTTTGTTGGCAGGGTGATGTCTCTGCTTTTTAGTATGCTGTTTAGATTTGCCATAGCTTTCCTCCCCAGGAGCAAGCGTTTTTTAATTTCTTGGCTGGAATCCCCATCTGCGGTGATCTTGGCGCCCAGGAAAATAAGATCTGTCACTACTTCCATTTCTTCCCCATCTATTTGCCTGGAATTGATAGGGCCAGATGCCATGTTCTTAGTTTTCTTAATGTTGAGTTTCAAGCCACTTTTTGCACTCTCCTTCTTCACCCTCATCAAGAGGCTTTTTAGTTCTTCTTTGCTTTCTGCCATTAGAGTGGTATCATCTGCATATCTGAGGTTGTTGATGTTTCTCACAGCAATCTTAATTCCAGCTTGTGATTCATCTAGCCCCGCCTTTCTCATGATGTGCTCTGCATATAAGTTAAATAGGCAGGGCGACAGTATACAGCCTTGCCGGACTCCTTTCCCAATTCTGAACCAATCAGTGGTTCCATGTCCAGTTCTCACTGTTACTTCTTGACCCACATATAGGTTTCTCAAGAGACAAATAATATGGTCTGGTACTTCCATCTCTTTAAGAACTTGCCACAATTTGTTGTGATCCACACCATCAAAGGCTTTAGCATAGTCAATGAAGCAGAAGTAGATATTTTTCTGGAACTCCTTAGCTTTTTCCATGATCCAGCGTATGTTGGCAATTTGATCTCTAGTTCCTCTGCCTCTTCAAAATCCTGCCTATACTTCTGGTAGTTCTCGATCCACATACTGCTGGAGACTAGCTTGTAGGATTTTAAGCATAACCTTACTAGCATGTGAAATGCGTGCAATGGTGCGATAGTTTGAACATTCTTTGGCATTGCCTTTCTTTGGAATTGGAATATAAACTGACCTTTTCCAATCCTGTGGCCACTGTTGAGTTTTCCAAATTTGCTGGCAAATTGAGTGTAGCACTTTTACTGCATCGTCTTTTAAGATTTTGAATAGCTCAGCTGGAATACTGTCTCCTCCACTAGCTTTATTGTTGCTCAGATTTCCTAAGGCCCATTTGACTTCACATTCTAGGATGACTGGCTCAAGGTCAGTGACCACCCCATTATGGTTATCAGGGATGTTAAACTCATTCTTGTATAGTTCTTCTGTGTAATTTTGCCACCTCTTCTTAATCTCTTCTGCCTCTGTTAGGTCCCTGCCATTTTGGTCCTTTATCATGCCCATCTTTGCATGAAACTTTCTCTGGTGTGCTGCTTAGAGAGTCTAAGCAGTGGGTTTAATCTCATCTGATTGGCCAGAGACTGAGTTAAAATTTGCATAAACATGCCTCCTTCCTCCTTGGAGCCTCAGTTGTTAATTCAGTCGGCCAAGAGAGACTTAATTCTTTTTAGCTCCACTGCTTGGATTTTTTTAATAGCCTTTGAGTACTTCTTTCTTCAAATTTTCAATTGTTGAGATTCTGTGGCTTCAAGGTGCTCCCTGGCCTTGCACTGATCAGCTGAATGGTGCTAATTCAAGTGGCGGCTTTTCGCATCCACAGAGCCTGCAGATCATCGGATTTACAGTCTTTCATGAGTTTTGCGTCCGGATTGGTGTGCTGGGAGCTGTGGTGTCTGCTCCGCGCCCTTTTCTCTAAGATTACGATCATGCAGAGAGCCATGGTGTCAGCTCAGGGCTTCCACATTAGGCCCGCATATCGTCTCTGAGAAGTTTCTGGCATGCGTTCACAGCGCCTCCCACCCCCCCTTTGGCCTATATTAACTCTGGTGGCCTTTTCAAGGGAATTTCTGGTGCGCAATCCCCAGCGCCTTCCCTTTTTGGCCTCAATTAATCCTGGTGGCATTTCTGGCACATGATAGCCACAATATTGCCTCAATTGTTCCATCGTTCCATTTTATTGAATTTTTGGTGGCTTTCTGGTGCACAATATGCCGTGGTGTCGGACCAGTGCCTCTTTGAAATCTGCAAGATTTGCAGCAGCGTTGAGGCAGCAGAGCCGTGGTGTCGGCTCTAAGGCCCTTGATTATATTGATATTTTTTCTGCAGCAGTTCCAGCATGATTTGAGTTGTGGTGGTCAGTTCTGCACCATTATTGTCCTCCTGAGGAGTTGTATTTGTTGCCAGCAAAGGATTCAGCGCGCAACGAGCCGTGGTGTTGGTTCGGTGCTTATTTCCCCCTGTTAGGAATGATAGGCCTACAGCCTCAATCTTGCATGTCAAGAGCCTTGGTGGAGGCTCTGCGCAATTTGTGCCTGGGCAAGGGTCCGTGGTGCTGATTCCTGGTTTCTCTACCTAGTGGTGTGGATTTGGCACTTGTGCAGCTGTGGTGACAATTTTGCACCATACTTTTTTTGTTATCCACAATTTCACAGTGCTTGCCCTTATTTGCGCTTTTGGGCCATGGTGTTGGCCTTTGCATATTGGGTTTGTCTAGCTACCTTTCCATCTGCCTCTCTGGACAGCACAGTCTGCTGATTTGACTTACTCTTTTCAAAATCATTAATTCTCTGTGGACCCATTGTTGGATTTAGGATGGCTACTCGCAGTCATTCTCCCTCTCGCACCTTGTCTGCCACCTCAGGGAGGTCTTGTTCCAGGGGAGTACAACCTAGGTCTCAACCTTCTAAATCAGCCTCTTCTTCTGCTGCATCAGAAAAGGATGCTCAAATGTGCCAACGCGCCTTGGACAAACAATTTAACAAAGCCCAGAAAAGGGCTGAGCAGGTCGAACCTTCTACAGCCCCTGAGTGTAGCAGACCGTCTTTGAACATACAGCAGTCCACACAACCAGAGCAACCTGGCTGGTCCCCTAATGCAGTGCCTGATATACAGGAGAGACAGGAATTGAACCCTGCTCCTACCTCAGGATCGCACCTGCCCAATGTGGGATCTTCACATTCCTGCAGGTCCTCCCGTGCTTCTGCCACTTTCATGCCTACTGTGGCAGGGCTCCATCTGGTGGAAGGCGCAGGTTCCTCCCTGTCACAAGAAATGTGTGACATGATAGCCCAGACCATTTCCAAGAGCATAAATGCTGCCCTCATTCAACGGGACATTTTGTGTCCTCAACTGATGGAACCCCAGTTAGGGCCCAATTCATTTTTGGCCCATGCTGGGGGTGAGGACAGGTCAGAGTCTCCTTCTCCTTCACTTTCTCACCATTCCAACCTGTCTTATCTCTGTGAGGAGGACATTTCTGATTACAATCTCTCAGACGATGAGAGGACCATGCCTGGAAAACTGGATACCACGGGTCTGTTCTGTCACAACCTGTTTCCTTCTTTATTGTATAAGGCCAAGACTCCAGCCATCATGGGGCCCCTCATTGGACAGCAAGGGGAGTCTTCGGATCTTCCAGATCCCATTGCCCTCCTTTTCACTGAACCAGTCATGGAACAAGAGGCCATTCCATCACCACAGCTTTTTGTGGACATTATCCAACGCCAATGGACCCAACCAGGATCCGTTGCCACACCCAGTCACATGGAATAGGAAGATGTACATGGTGAAGCAGGAGCTAGATGAGCTTCTGAAACTGCCCACTGTGGATGCTCACATGGCGAGCCTGGCTTTGCCTAATGTCCTCTTTTCAGATTCCACTGAAGGCTTAAAAGCTGAGGATTGCAGGGCTGAACTTGTGGCCCACAAGACCCACCAAGCAGCTGCCTGGGCCATCCGGTCTGCCATGGCGGTGTCCTTTTTCGCCAGGACATCCCTCCTCTGGCTTAGACAAATACAATCCCATGCACTGCCTGAAGACATCAGTCTGAATCAGGACATAAATAAATTGATAACAGCGACTGAATATTCCACACATGCTAGTTTTTCATCTGCCAAATTTGCTTCTTGGGCCCTGGCATCCAATATCACTTCTATGGCTGAGGCATTGGCAAGCAGACATGAAGTCCAAATGGCAGCTGGCAGCGGCCCCATTCAAGGGAGGCTCTCTCTTCAGAGAGGCTTTAGATCCTGTCCTAATTGAACAAAGGGATAAGAAGAAGGTGCTTCCACATGCATACCAGCGACCAGATAGAAGGTCCACTTTCCCACTTTCTGCAGGCAGTCCTTTCAAGCTCCTGCACAGGGATTTCAGAACCCGGGCTACCAAAGATCCTTTCCTCAGCCCGCAGATAGATCACTGGACAGGCAGTCATTTTGGGACCGTTTTCACCAATCGCAAGCCAGATGCCCCTTTTGGGGAGCTGGCCACCGACCCTACTGCCAAACCAAGTGACTGTCCCGTGGACGGCCCCATTGGCGGTCGCCTGCGCTGGTTTACCTCTGTCTGCCAAAGAACAACCACCAATGCTTGGGCCTTGCAGACCGTTTCACTCAGCCTTACCTTGGAGTTCACTTCTGAACCCCCCTGGAGATTTGTACAATGCTCAGTGTCCAGAGACACCACCAAAAGATCTCTGATGGAAGCCGATATTCAGCACCTGCTATCCATTCAAGCCATAGAACAAGTACCCCTTCAACATCAAGGGTTCAGCTTCTATTCAATTCTTTTACTGGTGCAAAAGTAATCAGGGCCATCGTCGATTTGAAAAAACTCAACATGCATATAAAATACAAGCACTTCAAAATGCACTCCCTGCATACCATTCTGGGCTGCATAAGATAGGGAGATCTCTTAACATCTTTAGATCTCTGGGAGGCTTATCTCCACGTGCCCATCAGACCATCACACACAGGAGATATCTCTGGTTCTGCTACGCGGGGGTCCACTTTCAATATCGGGCGATGCCCTTTGGACTTTCTTCTGCCCCGAGGACATTCACGAAACTTCTCGATGTGGTGGCTGCCCATCTACAGGCAAAGTTCATCTGCCTACTGTGTTATCTTGACAACATATTGGTCATGTCGTCATCCCTTCCACAAGCGGATCTGGTCCTCAAACACATGATTCAAACCCTCCAAGACCATGGGTTCATTGTGAATTGGGAGAAGAGTCACCTCACTCCCTCCACCTCCCTGGAATCAATACTCAGATCTGCTTCGTCTTCCTTTCCAAGGAGCATCTGTCCAACATCCATTCCACAGTGAGACAGGTCAGGTCCCACTCATGGGTTCCCTATTGCTACTCTCTTAGCTATTAGGCAAAATTATTTCATGGCTAGCAATTGTGCCTTGGGCAAGGCTTCACTCCCGGTCTCTCCAGTAGTTTTTTTTGCCCAGTCAAAAAGCTGGCCTCAGCAATGCCAATATGTGACTTCAAGTCTCACCAAAAGTATGCAAGTCCTTGGAATGGTGGATGTCTCCAGCCATGGAGAAACGGAGTTCCTTCCGGGAACACCCCTGGCTCACTCTGACTACAGACGCAAGCCTGTTCAGTTGCGGCACCCACTTACAATCTCAGGTGACCCAGGATCGTTGGTCCACGACAGATCTCCTCAATGACAAATTGGCTAGAGCTGTGTGTGGCTCACTTAGCATTATGACATTTCAAACACCAACTGTCGGGTCACCATGTGTTGTTATTGACCGACAATGTCACCTCCAAAGTGCACGTGAACTGCCAAGGGGGGATGCGGTCCAGAGCACTGATGAAGGAGGCAGAAGTGCTGGGGTTGTGGGCAGAAAAACACCTCCTGTCACTGTAAGCAAGTCACATCTCAGGGATTGCCAACACCCAAGCGGATTGGTTGAGCAGAATAACCATCAACCATGCAGAATGGCAGCTTCACCCATACCTCTTTCGCCAGATCATGTACAGATTTGGTCTTCCCATAATGGATCTTTTTGCGAGTCCATCCAATGCACATCTTCCACAGTTTTTCACCCGGTTCCAGACACCAGGAGCTGAAGGTGCTGATGCCCTCAGGTGCCTGTGGTCACAGGGCCTATTATATGCCTTCCCCCTGACCCCTCTCATACCAAGGGTCATCAGGAAGGTCCTGGAGATGGGGGCGGAAGTCCTTCTCATAGCACCTCACTGGCCCCGTCTATCCTGGTTCGCGGACCTTGTGAATCTCTCCATATCTCCACCATGGCGGATTCCTCCAGACAGGATCTCCCTGTGCCAGGGGGCCATTGTACATCCAGAGCCGCAATGGCTCCAATTGGCCATCTGGCACTTGAACAGGAGACTCTACAGAAGGACCATTTCTCTGGAAGTGTAACCTCCACCATTCTGGCATCTCGTCGCCCATCAACATCCTGCATTTATGACGCCATTTGGGCTGCTTTCTGCCACTGGTGCCTCCAGAGGAGGCCGACATCAGTGATCATTCCACACATCCTACAATTGCTTCAGGATGGATTAGATGCTGGCTTAGTGGTCAACACGTTCCACAGACAAATTGCTGCCCTGGCAACTGTTCTCCCTGGGGCTTGTGGGGAATCCCTAGCCCGTCATCCATGGGTGCATAGTTTCCTGAAGGGTGCATCCAACCTACGACCTCTGCCAGTACACAGATATCTATCTTGGGATCTTTCCCTTGTTTTACAGGCTCTTACCTCTCCTCCATTTGAGTCTATGGGAACTGCCAGCCTTAAACTGCTGACCTTTAAGGTCGCCTTTCTTATAGCTATAACATCCGCTAGGAGAGTTTCAGAATTGGCGTCCCTTTCTGTCCACAAGGACCTGTGTACCTTTTATCCTGCCAGAGTAGTTCTCCATCTGGACCCCACATTTGTCCCAAAAATCAACTCCTGGTTCCACAGGGCCCAGGAGGTCATTCTTCCAGATTTTTGTCGATGACCCAGACACACCAGGAAAAGACAGTGGCACTCCCTTGACGTACGCAGGGCTCTGCGCAAATACATCAACCGGACGGCTTCCTTGCGACGAACTGAGTCATTATTCGTCTCCTTCCAACCTAGCTCCTTGGGCACTAAGGTGTCCCCTTCCACCATCAGCCTTTGGCTCAAGGCTTGCATATCCATGGCCTACGATCAGAAGGCCAGGCCTCAGCCATCCTACATCACGGCTCACTCAACGAGGAGCGCAGCCATGTCTGCAGCATGGGCCACTCAGGCTTCAATCCTTGAGATTTGTCAGGCGGCTACCTGGACTTGTCCTCTCCCTTCATCCACAATTACAGAATTGACAAGTTTGCCTCGGCTGAGGCTGCCTTTGGGCAGAGGGTGCTACAGCAGGTTCTTCCTACTGAAGGGACCCTGGATGCTCCTGTTTCCCGCCCTAGGGATACTTAGCTTGGGTATATCCCACTGCTTGGACTCTCTAAGCAGCGCACCAGAGAAAGAACATTGTACTTACCTGAACATTCATTCTGGGTGCGCTATGTGAGAGTCCAAACCCTCCCTTTTTCCTTTCTGGGCGGTCCAGGGTCTGTGTTATTTCTCGTTACAGGTATCATTCTCTCCAGATCCAGACCTCATTAACAAACTGGAGCTCCAAGGAGGAAGGAGGCGTGTTTATGCAAATTTTAACTCAGTCTCTGGCCAATCAGATGAGATTAAACCTACTGCTTGGACTCTCACGCAGCGCACCCAGAACGAATGTTCAGGTAAGTACAACGTTCTTTCCCTTCATATCTCCAATTTTCTTGAAGAGATCTCTGGTCCTCCCTATTCTATTTTTTTCTTCTATTTCTTTGTATCGTTCATTTAAGAATGCATTCTTATCTCTTCTAGCTATTCTCTGGAATTCTGCATTCAGTTGGGTGTATCTTTTGCTTTCTCCCTTGCCTTTCACTTTCCTTCTTTCCTCAGCTATTTACTGTACAAAGCTTCCTCAGACAACCATTTTGCTTTCTTGCCTTTCTTTTTCTTTGAGATGGTTTTAGTTGCTACCTCTTGTACAATGTTGCGAACCTCTGTCCATAGTTCTTCAGCCACTCTGTCTATCAGATCTCCTTAAATCTATTTGTCACCTCTACTGTATATTCATCAGGGATATTGTTAGGTTCAGCTTGTAGCTTACTCCTAACTTGTTGGTCAGGCAATGTATCTGTTTCTTTAAGAAACAATTGAGCCACGTAATCAGGGTTTGCTGAATCCTGTAATTAGGCTACAGTGCATAAATAAGCAGCGCAGAGAAGCATTCTTTGCTCCTGATTGTTCCTGTTGCTTCCTGCGTTTTTCTGCTGATTGGTGTTAGACTGGATTGTTATATGGTACTGTATACCGAGAGTTACTAAAGTCTGTTTGCTTTGGTAAGGGAAGATATTTACTGGACTGATTTACTGTTTATGACCTTGGACTGTTTTATCTATACTGAGACTGCTTATTATCTTGTATATAAAGTATTTTTCTCACACGAGCTGCACGTTTATCTCCTTCCCTGTGTGTTTCTGCTCTGCTCGTTGCACAAGCAACAAATACTTTTTACACACACCCTAACATTGGTTATGGGCCCAGAACATTCCAGGGCTCTTTAATTTGTTTTTGCGGAAGTGAGAAGTGCAGGCAGTGGGTGTAGTAGTCAAGATGATGGCTTTTGAGCAAGGTACAAGTTATTCTACCATAACCCGGTTGGATGGTACAAACTATGTTACCTGGTGCACAAAATGCTGTCTACTTTTGCGGAAAGAAGGACTGTGGGACATGGTTAATAATCCACCGGACATAACTGCATTAAATGCTGCTGACGAAGAAGATGCCAAAAAGATAGCGAAGTTTCACAGGGACTACGAGCGTGTTTTATGCATCATTGGCCTGACACTGGGAGACCAGCAACTTGTCCATTTCCGGGGCGAAGAGTCTGCTGCGAGGTGTTGGACAAAGCTAAAGAAGCTCTATGTTCGTGACTCTGTGGGTGTCCATATCTACCTGACATGGAAATTATTTCGCTTACATCTTCAGAAAGGAGGAGACATGATGGCTCACCTGGACTCCATGACAGGGCTTTTCCAGGAGCTACATGAGAAAGACCTTGTGTTTACTGAACTGCAGCAAGTTTATATTATTCTTTCATCGTTGGATGACAGTTATGACTCTTTTGTTTCATCATTAGAAGTATTGTCTAGAGATGAACTAACATTGGCCAGTATAACTGGTAGGTTACTGGATGAGGCCAAACGTAGGCAAGAACGAGACCAATTAAGGATGCAACAGCAACCAAAAGTGGAAGCTGTATATGAGAATGTCAATATTGTTAAACGCTGTTATGCATGTGGGGCTAAGGGGCACATTGCAAAATATTGTAAAAATAGGAAAATGTCTGCTAGAAACTCTGCTAAACCCAGGAAAGGGTGTAATTTAGCAACCAGTTCATTTATTAATATAAGAGATGATTGGTGGGTGATTGATAGCGGTGACTCTCAATCCATAACAAAAAACAGAAAACTGTTTCTAAACATGAAGAAAAGTACTAAAAAGGTCAAATTAGCTAATGGCTGGAATGTGACTGTAGCTGGGGAGGGACTTGTTCAATGTTCTATTAGTAACCACCCTTTACCCATGCTTTATATCCCTAGTTTGAAATATAACCTTTTATCTGTAAAGTCATTACTACATTCTGGGTTTACAGTAACTTTTAAAAACAACTAATGTTTGCTGGAATGTGAAGGCACTGTAGTTACTGCAGAATTAGAAAATGACTTATTTGTCATTAGGGATAAGTCATTACTGTTAGTTCAGTCAAAAGCTAAATTTGGGAATGTAAAGCCACATGATGAATGCGTACATTTACTACATAGAAGGCTTGGTCATTTGAATTTCAGGTTGTTACATTTGACTGTTAAGCAGTCTAAAGGCATTAAGTTAAGGGCTTGCAGCAAATACCTGAACTGTAATACTTGTAACCAGCATAAAAGTAAAGTTACACCTGCAAACCGCTGCAATGGGTTTAAAACAACTAAACCTTTGGAGGTAGTCTTTTTAGACTTAATAGGGCCAAAGAAACCCAGTTTAGGGGGAGCATGCTATATTTTGAGTATAGTTGATCACTTTACCAGATATGGTTTTTGCTACCTTATGAAGTCCAAAAGTGATACGTTCCAATGTATCACAAACTGGCTTCGTTTTGTAGAAAGGAAGCAGAGGTTTAAGGTGAAATGCATTGTTACTGACAATGGAACTGAGTTTACTAACCATCAGTTGGCTAAGTTTTTGAAGGATGCTGGGATACAGCATAAACATTCTGCCCCTTTTCGGCCGGAACATAACGCATATATAGAACGGAGAGGCCAGACCCTACAAGTTATGACTAGGACTATGCTGGCTGATGCTTGTTTACCTGATAAATTGTGGGGAGAAGCAATACTATGTGCCAATCATATTTTAAATAATGTGGTGCACTCCTCTACAGGAAAAATTCCTTTTACTTTATGGCACGGGAGGAAGCCTGATTTAAGTTATATACATACTTTTGGTGCACCAGCCTGGGTGCATATATGGTTAGTCAGAGAAGGAAGGACCAACAGAGAGCAAAGAAAATGATTTTGGTTGGCTATGAGGCTAACCATAGGTCCTATAGGTTCTGGGAAAAAGGAACAACAAAAGTTTTGTGTAGCACTAGTGCTAAATTCCTAGAACATGAAGGCTGGGACAGGTTAGAAAAAGCAGACTATGGTTTTACAGATGTGGATGTTAAGGTAGACCATATTCCTGATGATAGTCCATCTGAGATGGATGATAAACCATCTATTAAGGTTGAAGAACAGGAACAGGAATCAGGGTTAGGGGAGGATGAACCCAATATACCTGATGTTAGTCCTGTTATGCCTAGACGATCTTCCAGGGACCGGCATCCA
The DNA here is from genome assembly GCA_022577455.1 of Arizona elegans. NCBI lineage: Eukaryota > Metazoa > Chordata > Lepidosauria > Squamata > Colubridae > Arizona > Arizona elegans. Next base: position 47,907,648 of record JAKOOJ010000006.1, on the reverse strand, counting down.
CCAGATCGCTATAAAGCCACAGTGGTTTGCCAAGTAGATATCGAACCATCCAGTTATCATGATATAAAATTATATCCAGAAAAGGAGCAAAAAGCCTGGCAAGAGGCAATGGATAGAGAAATTGATTCATTGAAGAGGCTTGGTGTCTCTTCACCAAGAATACCACCAAATGAGAAACTTATAGGTTGTAGGTGGGTCTACAAGGTAAAGAAAAGTGTAGATGGGGTAGTAACCCATAAAGCTCGGCTTGTTGCACAAGGGTTCTCACAGACAGATAGAGACTATGATGAGGTTTTTGCTCCAAGTTTACGAGCGAGCACTTTGAGAACGATGCTGGTTTGGGCAGCTAGAAATAAATGCTCTATTACTCATATAGATGTCGAGACAGCTTACTTGAACGCTCCGTTGAGGCATACAATATATATGAAGAAACCTCCTGGTTATGATACACAGGATAGCACTGAGTATTGGAGGCTACAAAAAAGCCTATATGGTTTAAGGCAATCAGGTTATGAGTGGAACCAATGTATAGTGCAGGAATTACATAACATTGGGTTCTATGAGGGTGTAGCAGATAAATGTCTGTTTAAAAAAGAACAGGATGGATGTGTTTCATTCTTGTTACTCTTTACAGACGACATTGCCATAATTACCAGAACTGACACTGAGGCCAGAGAGATTATCGGTCAGTTGCAAACAAAATTTAAACTTAGAAATCTAGGACATATACGGCATTATCTAGGGCTGGATATCCTGAAAACATCTAGAGGATTTAAAATTGCACAGTCTAATAAAATCTGCAAATTGTTGAAAAAATATGGGATGGAATTATGTAAACCTGCCAAGACTCCTATGACACAAGACTTCCAGCAGGATAGTTTGCAGAGTCCACAGTTCAGTAAAGAACTGTATCAATCATTAATAGGCAGTTTGTCGTATTTGAGCAACTGGACACGGCCTGATATAGCTTTTAGTGTTAATCAACTAGCACAATATAGTTCAGAGCCTACTGATAGGCATTGGCAAGTTGCAAAACGTATTCTTAGATATCTTAAAAGTATGTTACATTTTGCTATGTATTTAGAACCAAATGCCAATATGGTGTTAAAGGCATATGCTGATGCCAGTTTTGCCAGAAAATCTATGTCTGGAATAGCAATCATGTTGGATAACTGCCTGATTGGATGGAGATCAATTCGCCAGAAACACATCAGTTTGTCTACCATGGAAGCGGAGTTTTCTTGTCTATCACTTACATGTACTGAACTGATTTATTATAAACAGTTGATGGAAGATATTGGATTCAAAATGGACTATCCTATTACGGTTTATGAAGATAACCAGGCAGCCATTACAATGGCAACGACTCTTGCTGTAAAGACAAGGACTAAATACACTGATATACGTTATCTGAATGTTCGGCAATGTGTTAAGGATAACATGATTACATTGGAATATTGCGCATCAGAGGACAATATTGCCGATAATTTTACCAAAGCGCAAGGTGCCATTAAACACACCAATTGTTGTGAAAGATTTGGATTAAGAATCTGAAATGTAACTGATACCACTGTACAATGTATGATTTGGATGTGTATTTTTGTTTCTGTATCTATTGTGTATATTGTCCTGCCCAATGGGGAGAATGTTAGGTTCAGCTTGTAGCTTACTCCTAACTTGTTGGTCAGGCAATATATCTGTTTCTTTAAGAAACAATTGAGCCACGTAATCAGGGTTTGCTGAACCCTGTAATTAGGCTACAGTGCATAAATAAGCAGCGCAGAGAAGCATTCTTTGCTCCTGATTGTTCCTGTTGCTTCCTGCGTCTTTCTGCTGATTGGTGTTAGACTGGATTGTTATATGGTACTGTATACCGAGAGTTACTAAAGTCTGTTTGCTTTGGTAAGGGAAGATACTTACTGGACTGATTTACTGTTTATGACCTTGGACTGTTTTACCTACACCGAGACTGCTTATTATCTTGTATATAAAGTATTTTTCTCACACGAGCTGCACGTTTATCTCCTTCCCTGTGTGTTTCTGCTCTGCTCGTTGCACAAGTAACAAATACTTTTTACACACACCCTAACAGATATGATTTAGTTCATACCTGAGTGGCCTAGTGCTTTTCCCTATTTCTTCAATTTAAGTCTAAATTTTGCAACGAGAAGCTCATGATCTGAGCCACAATCAGCTCCTGATCTTGTTTTTACTGACTGTATAGAGCTTCTCCGTCTTTGGCAGAGCACATAGTCAATCTGATCTCTATGTTGACTGTCTGGTGATGTCCATGTGTAAAGTCATCTCTTGGGTTGTTGGAAAAGAATGTTTGCTATGGCCATCATATTATCTGGACAGAATTCTATCAGCCTGTGCCCTGCTTCATTTTTTACTCCAAGGCCAAATTTGCCTCATTATTCTGGTTATCGTTTGGCTTCCTACTTTAGCATTCCAATACCCCATGATGATAAGGACATAATTTTTGGTGTTAATTCTATAAGGTGCTGTAGGGCTTCATAGAACTGGTCAATTTCATCCTCTTCAGCACTGTGATATTGAATTGTTTGCCTTGGATTCGAACTGAGATTATTCTGTCATTTTGGGGATTTATCCCAGTATTGCTTTGCCTACTCTTTTATTGATTATGAAGGCTACTCCATTTCTTCTGAGGGATTCTTGCCCACAGTAGTATACCTGGTGGTCATCTGAATTAAATTCACCCATTTTTGTCCATTTTAGTTCACTGATTCCTAAGATGTTGATGTTCAGTCTTGTCATCTCTTGTTTGACCACGTCCAGCTTGCCTTGATTCATAGATCTTACATTCCAGGTTCCTATGGAGAAAAAATCTTTACAGCATCAGACTTTCCTTTCACCACCAGCTGAGCATCCTTTCGGCTTTGGCCCAGTCACTTCACTCTTTCTGGCGCTACTAATACTAGCCCTCTGCTCTTCCCCAGTAGCATATTGGACACCTTCTGACCTGAGGATCTCATCTTCCGGCGTCATATCTTTTTTCCTTTTGGTACTGTCCATGCCCTGCATGGCATAACTCATAGCTTCATTGAGCTATGCAAGCCCCTTCGCCACGACAAGGCAGTAATCCATGAAGGGGCTTTGATAGGCTAGACATACTTAACTCCAACAAATTCAAGCAAATACAACACAGCATAAATAAATGATGAAATTTCTTCCACTGAATAATTCAATGACAGTTTCTGGCAGGTTGGTCTGATCTGCAAGTCTGCTCACTGGAAATTCTGGGAGTCTTCTTCCAAACAGTAAGGAAGAACATTAGGTTGGTCATATTTGCAATATTGTGGAGGGCATGTTGCCAAATTATCTGCTTACTGAAATCAGTGTGGCTGGTTTAGAGCAAGTTGTTGTTTTTCAAATAAAGGTTCTTTGAATTGATTATATTGAGAAGCACCACACTAAATACTAAATTAATTTGCTATGATACATTTGAGGTACCACATGAGGTACTATGTTGTCAGTAAAAACAGCATAAGTGAACTTTAATCACACTGTTCTATACTGAACATATAGTAATAACATGATTCACAAATAAGCTAGTGAACAATTAAAATTGTTTTGTACTATTTGTTATGCACAGGATGTAGCAATAAAATGAATAAGGCACTTTGAATACTGATCTCTCAGTGAAATAAAAAGTATTTATTCACTGCCAATATAAGGGATTGTTCTGAATATAAAGTGGAAAACAATTTATGAGCTATTAACCTCAAAATTATAATATATTGCCTTTGAATTAAAGTTTTATTAGTCACCATTCCTACTATTGATGCAGCAGTTATTTATCTGATTAACAGTGGAGACAGGTCCTTTCCCAAATCTAGAATTCAAAAGAACTCATTGTTAAAATGTAAAACAAAATTAAGCTCATTATATAATAAAACTTGTGCTAATTATGAAATTATAGTGTTGTACTATTGGTGGATCAAATGCCTTTTGCTTATGAAAAAGTGGCCTGATTTCCTCAAATCTTTTATAAGACACTAATATTTTGGAATATTTTTTATGAATATTCACTGCTTAATGGCTGTATTTAGAGATACATTTACAGGTGTAGAATGTATGAATTCATATCAAATACAACACACCTTTTTAAACCAAAAGATTTTGAAGTTGTCCTTCAGACCCTTAATACCTACCCAACTCTTATAGATATCATCAGAGGGCTTCTGATATGTGAGCATTCCTTCTTCTTTTTAAAAAAATTTTTTTTTATTTTTTAGACAAACAAACATTTAATACATCAGTTATTATTTCCCTGTGACATCTTGGTATTATCTTCCACAGTTGTTGTTGTTGTTTTTGTTTTTGTTTTTGTTGTTGTTGTTCTTCTTCTTCTTCTTCTTCTTCTTCTTCTTCTTCTTCTTCTTCTTCTTCTTCTTCTTCTTCTTCTTCTTCTTCTTCTTCTTCTTCTTCTTCTTCTTCTTCTTCTTCTTCTTCTTCTATGAGTTTCTTCTGTCTTGATTTTTATCCAGACCATTATACCAATTCATCACTAAAACAATATTCTAATCATCACATTTTTAAAAATAGTTATAAAGTTAATAATTTATATCTCTTTTTCAACCAGTGATAAAAATAGTTCCATATTTTAAAATATTCTGACTCTTCTCATCAAAGTTAATATATTCATTTCTGCATTTTTTATTACTTCTTCTTCCGAAAGTATTTTCTCTACTTTCCAATTTTGAGCATAAACAATCCTTGCAGCTGTTATTACATGTATAATCAAATAAATATTTTCCTTACTAATTTTTTCAGGAAGGATATCCAGTAGGAACAACTCTGGTTTGAATTCAATACATTGCTGTGTGATTTCTTCCAACCAAATCTTAATTTTATTCCAATAATTTTTAGCTTCAGGACATGTCCACCACATATTGTAATAAGATCCTGGTAATTGATGACACTTCCAACATTTAGCTGATTTATCTTTAAACAGTTTTGCTAATTTCTCAGGCGTCATGTGCCATCTATAAAACATTTTATATTGATTTTCCTTATATGAGGTTAGTAACCTTGTATTTCTTAATTCAACCCATTCCTTCAGTCATGTCAGTGTTGCTGTTTGATAATACAATGCCCAATTTGGTAAATCCACCTCGTAATCTTGTGTCTTGCAGCATTTTTATATTTATTCTTGCTTTTTCCCCTTTTGCCATATAAACTTCCTTATTATCTTATTAAGATATTGAAAGTAAGTCTTTTCAATTTTTATTGGCATAGTTTGAAATAAAACAAAACAGTCTTGGTAATATGTTCATTTTTATCAATGCAATCCGTCCCATAAGTGATAGTTGGAGATTCTTCCATTTTTCCAAATCTTTTTCAATTTGTTTTTTTAATTTATAATAATTATCTTCTTTTATTGTTACACATTTTGAAGTTAGATATACTCCAAGATATTTAACTTTTTTCACCACTTGTATGTCCATGTTTTCTTTTATCTCTCTGTTTTGTTTTTCTGTTGTATTTTTAACCAAAATGTTTGTTTTATCTTTATTTATTTTCAAGCCAGAAAGTTTCCCATAACCTTCTAATTGTTCTAATAATTTGGGGGCTGTTGTTTGCAGTTCCTCTATAAAAAATACCAAATCGTCTGCAAACGTTTGCAATTTATACTCCTCCTTTTTAATTTTCATCCCTTTTATCTCTTCCTTTTGTCTAATATTTATGTTTAAAACTTCTAAAGTCAAAATAAACAACAATGTTGATAGAGGGCATCTTTGTCTGGTACCTTTCATTATATTAATCTTTTCTGTCATTTCTCTATTCATCGTTATCTTGGCAAATTGTCTATCATATATTTTTTTTATAGTATTTATAAATCTCTCCCCAAAATCCATTCTCTGTAATTGTTTTATCATAAATTGCCAATTCACGTTATCAAAGGTTTTCTATGCATCTAAAAATATCAACACCATTTGTTTTTCTGGGTGAGTCTCATAATACTCCAAAGTGTTCAAAATCATCCTCATATTATCTCTAAACTGTCTTTTTGGTAGGAATCCATTTTGGTTAATATGGATATATTCATTTAGCGATTTTTTCAACCTACTTGCCATTATTGAAGCAAAGATCTTGTAGTCTACATTTAACAACAAAATCGGTCTATAGTTTTTTATCAATTGTAAAACTGTATCTTCTTTGGGTATAAGTGTTACATATGCCTCCTTCCATGAGTCTGGCATTTTTGCCTTCAATAATAGATCATTAAATAAGTCCAACATTACATTCCTAATCACTTCTTGTATTGTTTTTTATAGTTCAGCTGGTAGCCCATCTGGTCCTGGTACTTTCCCACTTTTTTGTCTTTTAATTGCTTCGGTTAATTCCATAATTGTTATTATTTCTTCTAGCATTCCCTTGTATTGTTCTGATATTTTGATTAAATCTGATTTTTCCAGATAGCTTAATATCTCTTCCTCTGAAATCTTCTCTTGAGAGTAAAGTTTTTCATAATATTCTTGAATTACTTTCTTTTTTTTCTTCAGTTCTATATTGTAATTTCCCTTCTCCATCTTGTAAATACTTTATGGTTTTCTTCTCCTTTTCTTTTCTTAATTTATATGCTTATATACTAGCCACCTTCCTAGTTTATTTGTATTTTCAAAAAAATTCTGCTTAGAAGCTTTCAATTGATTTTCTAATGATTTGTGTTTGTTTAAATTTATTTCATGTTTTTTCAGTTCCATCAATTTCTTGATTTTTTTTATTTTGAATATCTTTCTGGAACACTTTTTCCAAGCTTTTATATTCTTCTTCCAACCTTACTTGTTCCTGCTGTTTCTTTTTATTCTTTTTTCCCAAGAACATTATTGCCAAACATCTAATATATGTTTTCATTGTGTCCCATACATTCTGGAGAGATATATCCTCTTTTTTATTTATTTTAAAGAAAAATTCCAATTCTTTTCCCACAAGTTTCTGAAAGTCTTTTTCATTTAGTATTGTTGTGTTTAAAGTCCATCTTGTCTTTTTCTTTTGTCCTTTCCATGTTATTGTCATTGGGCTATGATCCGCCCAGATGTTTGAGCTGATATTTACTTCTTGTACAGCATCTATGAATACAGTTGACATCCATATCATATCTATCCTTGACCATGATAAATGTCTATTTGAATAGAAAGTATATTGACTCTCTTTCAAATGTTTTTGTCTCCAGATATCTTGAAGACTTAATTCTTCTATCATTGTAAAAAAGAATTTTGGCAGTGTTCTTCTGGATTTTTTATTTATCTTCACTGTTTTATAGTCCAAGTCTACAACTGTTACAGCATTAAAACCACCCATTATACATACATCTTCATAGTCCAATTCTATTATTTTCCTGTGTAATCTACGATAGAATTCTTCCTGTTTTTCATTTGGTGGGTATAATGCTATCAAAAGTATTTGTTTAAAGTTCATTTTTATTTCCACCATCAAAGTCATACCTTCTTCATCTTCAAAGATTAATTTAGGTTCTAATTTTTCTTTAATATACAATACCATGCCTCTTTTACTTTGTTGTATCAGTGATGTAAATAGAACTCCTAGTTTTGGATATTGTAATAATTTTAAGTGTTGTTTTCTAATGTGTACTTCTTGTAAACATATAATGTCCATCTTCAAACTATTTAATTTAGTCAATGTTCTGTTTCTTTTTATTGCCATATTCAGTTCATTTACATTTAAAGATATTGCTTTGATTTCTTCTTCCATGTTTACTTGTTACTGGTTTTTAATTTCATTGCCCTAGTGTCAGGTATACTTCCTTCAAAGTCCAGGAAAGAATGACCCAAACTCCATATTTTATAGAGAAAGGTACTTTTACTGGAAAATGAAATGATTGCAACCAAGGAAAAGCAGAATCTGAGGCAAAAGCGTGAAAATTACAGATAGAAAACATTCCCTCCCACTGTCCATCATAAATCATCCAATCCAAAGGTCTCCCAGAGGTCAGGTGGGAGCACACATCTGGCAACGTCATCAATGAGGAATGCCACAACTGTTGACCCGATAGCAGCTTCAAAGATGCAGCCCAGTAGCTTAAGTATCACTTTCATTTCTCTGTCTCTCCAGCACACTTCCCCCCTCCATGCCAGCTCCCCCTCCCCCCGTTACCATGGCAGCCAAAGCAGTAAAGGCAGAGGCTGGCATTCGGCCCCTCTTCAGAAGAGATGTTAGTCCTAAAAGGGAAAAGAAAAGGGGAAAGGAGATAACAGCACAACATATAAATTAAGGTTTATCAGGATATTTGGTGTGAAACAACTGTACTTTCTTTGGCGCCCGAACATCACGTTGGTTCACCCATTCAGCTTTAGACAATGGGAAATACTTCCAGGCCACCAGATACTGCAATTTACCGTGATGCTTCCTAGAGTCCAAGATCTCCTTAACCTCAAAATGTTGTTCTCCTTCAATCAGTATGGGGACAGGAGGATATTCCTGGTCTGGACGTAAAGGGGACGAATGTTCCGGTTTCAGCAAGCTGACATGAAACACAGGGTGGATTCGTTACATTTTTTTTTGGCAATTTCAATTCAACTGTGACTGGATTAATGACTTGAGTAATTGGGAAAGGGCCCACATACTTGGATCCGAGCTTTTTTGATTTCTGGGGGGTTTGTAAATATTTGGTGGAAAGGTAAACCATATCACCCACTTTGTAAGCGTGTGCCGGGGACCTCTTTTTGTCGGCTTGGGATTTACATGCTCGGTGTGCTTCATCTAGAGCTTTTCAAGTTACTGCCCAAGTGCCTCATAACTGTTCGATCCACTCAATCAAAGAGGGGTTCTGTGGGTTATCTTTTTTTTTTTTAATTTGATTTATATGCCGCCCTTCTCTGGAGACTCAGGGCGGCTTACAATGCGTTAAGCATTAACCTTCATTCTTTTGTATATTTTTATACAAAGTCAGTTTATTGCCCCCACAAACTGGGTCCTCATTTCACCTACCTTAGAAAGGATGGAAGGCTGAGTCAACCTTGAGCCTTGGAGAGATTCGAACCAGCAGAAATTGCAGGCAGCTGTGTTAATGACAGGGTGCACCAAACCACTGTACTATCAAGGCTCTTGATCTTGAGGTAGCTCTGGGATTGGCACAAACTCTTGGCCAGAAGCCACCTTGAACTGAGTGAAACCTGTGCTGCTGTGTATGGAGTTATTATATGCAATCTCCACAAATGACAATAAGTCCACCCAGTTATCTTGCTGATAATTTATATAACATTGGAGATACTGTTCTAACACAGAATTGGTTCTCTCACAAGCCCCATTTGTCTGGGGATGGTGGGCAGAGCTTAACCCTTGGGCGGAGCCTATCAACATCAGGAACTCTTTCCAAAATTTGGAGGTAAATTGTACACCCCTGTCCAAGATTATACGTTTTGGAGCACCATGTAACCTATACACATGTTGAATAAACATTCTTGCAAGGATTTTAGCTGAAGGGATTTTAGGACATGGAATGAAATGCACTTGTTTGGAAAACAAATCGGTTACTGCCCATATGACTGTGCACCCCCCACTATCCGGCAGGTCTACAATAAAATCCATGGATATCTCTTTCCAAGGAGCATTCAGCCTTGCTACACTCTGAAGTAGACCAGGTGGCTTCCCCGGAGGTCTCTTAGCTGAGGCACACACTGGGCAGCTGGCTACATATGCCTCTATGTCCTTTTTGAGTGTGGGCCACCAAAATTGTCTTTTAACAAGATGTAGGGTTTTAACAAATCCAAAGTGTCCCGCCACTTTGGCGTCATGAGCGTACTGCAACACTGTTGCTCTCAAACTGGCAGGAACATACAGTTTTGTTCCCACCCAAGCTAGTCCATCACGAAGTGTACATTCATTTGAGTGGGTTTCAAACCATTCGTCAGTTTTCAGAGCTTCTTGTAGTTTCTGAAGCAAATTGCCTGATAGGGCTGGATCACCTCTCGCCTGTGCCCTGGTAATCACTGGTGCCGCCAGCTGGGTCAAAGGGATGATTGGGCGAACCACTTCCTCCTTAGTACTGTTGTACTGAGGCAATCTGGAAAGTGCATCCACCATGAAGTTTTTCCCACTAAAAAGGTAGCATAGAGTGAAATCAAAGCGGTTGAAGTGCTGAGCCCAGCAAACTTGCTTTGGTGTCAGCTTACACGGTGTTTTCAAAGCCTCAAAGTTTTTATGGTCCGTCCACACTTCAAAAGGGTGCTTAGCTCCTTCAAGAAATTGTCTCCACGTTAACAGTGCCCAGCATACTGCAAAGGCTTCCTTCTCCCATATGGCCCATCTCCTTTCGGTCTCTGACAACTTGCAGGAGGTATAGGCACAGGGCTGTAATTTCCCTTCTGCATTCTTTTGCAAAAGTACTGCTCCTACCACTAAGTCACTAGCGTTCGGCTGTACAACAAAAGGCTCTTCCATGTCGGGATGTTGAGGACTGGTTCAGCAGCAAACAACCGTTTCAGCTTCTCGAATGCCTCCTGATAGTCCATAGTCCATTCAAGGGCCCGGGCCCATTCATCCCCTTCCTTGATCCACACTCTGTAATATGCCTCTCGTAAATCTAGTTTGGTGAAGATTTTCCCCTTTCCTAGGTGGGCTAGCATGTCCTTCATGAGTGGCAGGGGGTAGACATTTTCTACACAAATGGTGTTAAGATTTCTATAATCAATGACCAGATGAAAGGAGCCATCTTTCTTTTCCTGGAACAGTATTTATTTATTTATTTATTTGTTTGTTTGTTTGTTTGTTTGTTTATTTATTTATTTATTTGAATTTTTATACTGCCCTTCTCCCGAAGGACTCAGGGCGGTGTACAGCCAGAATAAGAACACACAAATAGAAAATTTAAAAGCAATATTAAAAATATATTAAACAATATGGCCCATAACTAATTTAAAAACCCATTCTTAAAAAATGATGATTCAAAGTTGAAGAATTGGAATCATGCCAGCCCAGCTTGTTGGAACAAAAGAGTCTTGAGGGCACGGTGGAAGGTGCGTAGGTCCAGAATCCTCCGAATCTCCGGGGGCAATTCGTTCCAGAGGGCAGGTGCCCCCATAGAGAAGGCTCTCCCCCTGGGGGTCGCCAGTCAACATTGCTTGACCAACGGCACCCGGAGGAGACCCTCTCTATGGGAGCGTACTGGCCAGTGGGAGGTTATTGGTAGCAGAAGGCGGTCTCATAGGTATCCAGGTCCTAAGCCATGGAGCACTCTAAAGATGTTAACCAGCATCTTGAATCGCACCCGGAAGACCACCGGAAGCCAGTGCAGCTTACGCAGGATAAGTGTTACATGGGAGCACCATGTCGCCCCCACAATCACCCGTGCGGCCGCATTCTGGACCAGTTGGAGCCTCCGGGTGCTTTTCAAGGGGAGCCCCATGTAGAGAGCGTTACAGTAGTCCAGGTGGGAAGTGACGAGGGCATGAGTGACCGTGCGCAAGGAGTCCCGATCCAGAAAGGGACGCAACTAATGGATCAGGCGAACCTGATAAAAGGCCCCCCTGGCCACAGCCGTCAGGTGTTCTTCCAAGGACAGCCATGCATCCAGGAGGACACCCAAGTTGTGAACCCTCTCTGTGGGGGCCAAAAACTCATTCCCAATAGTCAGCGATGGAATCAGCTGACTATATCGGGATGCCAGAAGCCACAGCCACTCGATCTTGGAGGGTTTGAGTCTGAGCCTGTTCCTCCCCATCCAGATCTGCACGGCCTCCAGGCACCGGGACATCATGTCAAGGGCATCATTGGGGTGATCCAGGGTGGAGATATACAGCCGAGTGTCATCAGCGTACTGGTGGAACCTCATCCCACAACCATGGATGATCTCACCCAGTGACTTCACATAAATGTTGAACAGAAGGGGCGAGAGGACCGACACTTGTGGCACCCCACAAACAAGGTGCCTCGAGGTCAACCTCTGCCCCCCTACCAACATGAACTGCGACCAGTCAGAGAGAAAGGAGGAGAGCCACCGCAGCACGGTGCCCCCCACCCCCAGCTCCTTCATCCGGCGCAGCATGATACCATGGTCAATGGTATCAAAAGCCGCTGAGAGGTCTAATAGGACCAGGACAGAGGAACAACCCCCATCCCGCGCCCTCCAGAGATCATCCACCAAAGCGACCAATGCCGTTTCCGTGCTGTACCCGGGTCTGAAACCTGACTGGAACGGATCTAGATAGACAGCTTCATCCAGGTGCTAGGAGAGCTGTCGCACCACCACTCTCAACAACCTTCACCACAAAGCGAAGGTTGGAGACTGGATGATAATTAGCTAAAACAGCCGGGTCCAGGGAAGGCTTCTTGAGGAGTGGCCTCACCACCGCCTCTTTCAAGGCAGAGGGGAAGAAACCCTCACTCAAAGAAGCGTACCGGCGTCGCCACCCTTTGTCTGGCTGGTTGGATAAAGCCCCGTTCTAGGTTTTTGTCAATGAACTTTCGTAATTCCCCCAGTTCTTGAGGGGTCATGGGGTAGATTTTTGGCTTATGGAGCTTTACTCCAGGGAGTATTTCAATGGTACAGTCCATAGCTCTGTGGGGGGGCAGCACATCCGAGGCCCTTTCACTAAAAACTTCTTGGAGATCCCAATACTCCTTTGGAATTTTCTCCTCCCCTTCAATGTGGTCTATTGCCACCTCTGCCCCTTCATGTTCTACTCCATCCTCAAGGGGGCGGTCTTCCCTTTCTAGTCTCAGGTTTTTAGTGTGAATGCGCAAAACTCCCATCTTCCAGTTAACATGCGGGTTCCATCTACGGAGCCAGGGCAGTCCAAGTATGAGGGGTCGTTCCATGCTAGGGTCCACAATAAAACTGAGGGTCTCTATGTGATCCCCCAATTGCATCTCAATGGGTTCAGGCCCCCTCCTGCTATCGATCCATCCAGTTGACAGAACACAATGGGCCTTTTTAACGTTTTTAGCCTCAGGCCCATTTTCTCCACCACTTTCGGGCTGATTATGCATCTGGTGCACCCAGAGTCTAATAGGGCTAGCATCTGCACATGTGCCCCTGTGGACGGCACACTTATTTCTATGGGAATGAGCATGGGGCCCTCAGTGTGACTCACCAGATCATCGGAGTCGGAGTCGGAGTCTGTCTTGCCGTCGTCCGTGATGGTCGGAGTTCCCAACTCACCCTGGTTCGGGGAGCGAACTCTACGACGTCCCCTTTCAGGGTGGTCTCGTGGACTTTTGCGGGTGCTTTGTCAGCCTTCTTAGGTCCCGAGCTGGTAGATTTTGGCACTGGCTTGGAGAAGCACTAAGCGGCCCGGTGACCTTCCTTGCCACACTTGAAGCACGTGAAGGGCTTCGACTTGGGTTTGAACTCCGCTCTCCCCCCGGCCGTCTTTGGCGCCCTTTTGCGGTAGTAGTAGGATGATCCCCTGCATGGCCTCCTCGGAGTCGGCTTCAGGCAAGATCGATCTCCATGTCCTCAGCTACTACATACCAACTCTGCAAATCTTCGGGGACCCCCTGTGCTCTACAGTCTTTGTAGACGTCTTCATTCAGCCCATCCTTAAAGCTCTGCAGTATTTATTTATTTATTCATTTTATTTATGTAATTTATATGCCGCCCTTCTCCTGTAGGACTCAGGGCGGCTTACAAAAATGACAGAAAATTACATAAACAGTTAAAATCAATTTAAAATTAATTAAAATCAAATTAAAATTATGCAATATTTAGAATCCCCCTACAGATTCAGCCCATATGGTGAAAAAGCCACGTCTTTAATTTGCGGCAGAAGGAGAGGAGGTCCAAGGCTATTCTGAGGCTGGTGGGCAGCTCATTCCAGAGGGTGGGTGCTCCAACAGAGAATGCCCTCCCCCTGGGGGCCGCCAGCCAACACTGTCTGGCTGATGGCACCCTGAGGAAGCCTGCTCTGTGCAAGCACACTGGACAGTGGGAGGAAGGCAGGAGATGATCCTGCAGATACCCTGGGCCTAAGCCATGTAGGGCTTTATAGGTTAGCACCAGAACCTATAATGTAGGGCCACTTCTGACCACGCTGTCATAAAAGGTGCCAGCTCGTGAAACTCTTGGGTGTATTCTGACCACGCTGTCATAAAAGGTGCCAGCTCGTGAAACTCTTGGGTGTATTCTGCCACTTATCTCCGGCCCTGCTGGATTCCCTTCATTCGGAGTCTCACCTTCCGCTCAGCTAGGTGGTCTTCAAATCGCCTCCTAAGAACCCCCATGAACCGGTTGTAGTTTCTCAGGAAGGGGGAGTTGTTATTGTGGAGGACCACCATCCATTCAGCTGCCACTCCCTCTAGAGCATTTGTGCCGCATCTCACTCATGCTGCATCTGATAAGTAGTTCTCCCCCAAGTCCTGCATGTGGTTCCACACTTGGGTCAAGAAAAGTCCCAAGGTCTTTGGATTCCCTCCATACTTTTCAGTTATGGGAGGAATTTTTGGTTTTTTGCGTCTGCGGGGTGGGGCCTGCAAGGCTGGGGGTCCCTAGGCTGCTGCATCCCTCGCTTGGGCACCAGAAGCCTGAGATGTTTCTTCCCTAGCTTCCTCTTTCTCTCCCCCACAAGCAGTCTCCTCTGGATCCACTCTGGGGTAGTCTTCTCCCTTCCCCATAGGGAATACATAAGACTCACAGTTTTTCCAGCTTTCTTCGGCATCGCGGAGGAGTTGCATAGCCTGAGCAATCATGAGGCTCTCCTTTTGCTCTTGCAACCACACTGCCTCTCTCTTATGGGGTCTGGAGCTGGTTACTCCTTGGGGGGTCCTCGCCAGGTCCGGCAGCCTCCCTACTCCCTGTGACCATCTGGCTTCCTCTGCCTCCTCTCTCAGCCGAATTTTTTCCATTCACCCCATGCCTTCTTTTTCTGCTTGAAGTGAAATCATCGTAGAGCCAGAAGCTCCCATCTGATCTAAATCACTTTCTTGATCAGACATCCTGTGGGCTTCAGCCCCCTCGGTAGTAATCCAGAATGGCTGAGAAAGAGATTCTGCTTAATGTCAGGTATGCTTCCTTCAAAGTCCAGGAAAGAATGACCCAAACTCCATTTTTTATAGAGAAAGGTACTTTTACTGGAAAATGAAATGATCGCAACCAAGGAAAAGCAGAATCTGAGGCAAAAGCGTGAGAATTACAGATAGAAAGCATTCCCTCCCACTGTCCATCGTAAATCATCCAATGCAAGAGTCTCCCAGAGGTCAGGTGGGAGCACACGTCATCAATCAGGAATGCCACGACCATTGACCCGATAGCAGCTTCAAAGATGCAGCCCAGTAGCTTAAGTATCACTTTCGTTTCTCTGTCTCTCCAGCACGATTCCCCACTCCATGCCAGCTCCCTCTCCCCCTGTTACTATGGCAGCCAAAGTAGTAAAGGCAGAGGCTGACACCTAGTCTCTCTTTGTTCCAATTGGATCTTTAGATCTTGTTCCTTCTCTTAAAGCTCTTTCCTCTTTTGCTTTTTCATCTTTATCCTTCTCTTCATCTTTCTCTTTTGTCACACCTACAGCTCCCAGATCTTCTTCCAATGGTCCACAAAATTGTTGATAGAATAGTTTCGCTTTCTCAGTCGAATCAAGTAGAATTGATATTCTCTCCTCAAATCTCTATGTCAATTTGCAAAGCTTTCCACACCAGCTTTCAAGTTGCCATAAGCAGGAGGGGGAGAACTGATGAAGCTGCTCGGCTGCCCCAATGGAAAATACATTCCACACATGCCTTGTCAAAGATTGTATCCTAGGTTACTGGGGTCAGCAGAAGGGGTGGGGTTTTTCAGCCCATCAACGTGGTCCACTGGAGAACGTGATTTATGACATACCTAGGGAGGAAGGGAGGAACAGGGTCATAGGGGCCCGCAAATCATGTGGGGGGTTAGAGCTGACTCCATTTGAGTAATTGCCGGAATGGTGCTCCTAATAAACAACTGGATTTCTTTTGAAATTTCATTTGAGGCTCATTATTTAAGTAGGGCGTCTTTTGGAAACTTCACACTCTAACTCTTCTAGGTATTTGTCTTAAAACCACAAGTTCTTTATCTTTATGCTTCAGTGCTGTAATTCTTGCTGCTTGTAATATCTCTGTTTTCATTGCCCTCTTTGTGAATCTTATGTGCACTTCTCTTGGTAGTTTATTCCTTATTGCATATCTAGTATATGCTCTGAACACTTCATCAATCTCACTTAGAATTTTTTCCTTAGATTGTTCCAAGGCTTCAGCCAAAATCTCTGCAATTACCTCTGGTAAATTTCCTCCCTTTTCTTCCTCTATATTTTGAAATCTTAAATAGAATTCAGAGCATTCCATTTCCAACAGGATAATTGTTCTTTCTTATGATTTGTCTGTTAGAACAATTTTTCTTCTAATTCCTCAACTTTTTTCTCTGTCATTTCTGCTTTTTCTTCTACTTTCTGAATTCTCTCCTCATTTCCCCCCATTATTTCTTTTAATTCCTGTTTTATATCATCATGAAGCAATTGCATAAAATTTCGTAGTTCCATCATCTCTGAAGTTTTCTGTGTTTCTGCTGCTGAGGGACTTGATACTGGATAGAGATGAGCTGTAAATTTCTTCATTTCCACTATCCCCAGATAATTTATAATCCACTTGTGATTTAGTTATGATTCAAATATCTAATTCAACCGATGGTTAAATTAGCAAAAATAGAATTAAATAAAAAAGAAGGAATCTCAAGCAATCCCCACCCTCCAAAAATTTAAAAACTCCAAATCTTGCATGTAAAAAAAAAGAAAAGAAAACAGGTGTGGGGGGAGAGAAAATAGCAAAAAATAATTTAAAAAAGAGAAGAAAAAGAAAAATTAATCTCAAAAAGAATATAAATTTAAGATAAAAATCAAAAATAGAAATCCAAGGGAAAATCAATTTAGCAGAGAGGAAGAGAGAAAAAAATAAATTAAAGAATTTTTTTCTGACTCTTCAAGTCTTAATCCAAAGGAAAACAATATTTAAAAATCCAGTTCCATTAAGTTCAGTAAAAAGGCCTCTAATATAACAAAAAGAGAGGGGAAAAAATAAATCGCAAGGCTTTTTTTTTTTTAGTTCTCAAAACAAAAGTTAACCAGTCCAGAAAAAAAAGAAAAATAAAAAGCTGCAGTCCACAAAGCCAAGGGGAAAAAAATTCAAAGCAGATTTCAAGTCTAATCCTCACTCTTCACAGCTGTTCGGTTATCTTCTAGCCAAAATGTCAAGGTCACTTATTTATTGAATTTTCTCCAAAATATATATCTTTTTTTCTTTTTTCTTCTGCCACTAGATGGCACTGCAGGCTAGTTTTTAAACTCAGCTCAGTATTTCACTTCTTTAAAGTTTTTTCAAAGTATCCTTTAAGCAATCAGCATCTGTAACAATCAGTTCAAAAGAAATGTATATGCTATTCAGTTCATTCAAAATCTTAATGTCCAATTATTTTTAAAATCCCCAAATCTCTTCTTTTTTCAATAAAAATTTGGTAAAAATTTAATAGGCTTCCAGTCGCGTTTTCCTTGCCACCAAATTATTGGATGTGGATGCGAATACATACCCGCTCCCACTCCTCATTCTCAGCCAATCTTCTCCACCCTATAGATCTTCCAGGTGGGTTAAAGAGTAACTTTCAAAAAAACAGATAAAATTAGGTCAAATCTCACCTCGATGTCACAGGCTGTCTCTGTACTTCCTCTTTTGTTGCGGCCACCCTGTTTTTTTAGCGACTTCTAGGTTGCTTTCCTCATTATCCGATTTGGGGAGCACCTTTGGGGAGTTTGCAATCTCCCTGTGTTGACCGGTACATGCTCCTCTTGTTTGTCATCCCTACAGGATGACTTAGGTCACAGAGGAACCTCAGATAGCAGGGATATCGACGATTCTTTGAGAGCCCCCCCAAAAGTCCATCATACTGCCACGATGCTGGTCCCGCCTCCCAAACATTCCTTCTGTTAAAAGTCATTTATTGTTCTCTGTTGGGATCCCATGATCTGGAATGGTTTGTGTTTGAATGCATGAGATTTTTGTTGAGTCTGCTTCCTATTTGTTATTCTGTCTCTGAGTCATTTGATTAGCAGTTTGTAAGTATGAATGTGTTAATCATATTTTAATTTATATGATATGTTAAATTTTAAAATAGGCTGAACTACCTTTCCATAGATAATATATGAAATGGTATGGCCTTATTTTACAGTTTCCTCCTAAGTGTGTGAATGCTTGCTTCATGTACTAACATGCATAGATGCTCTGTGTGTGCATGTGCGTATGTATGTGTAGATATGTGTGTGTGTGTAGTGTGTGTGTGTGTGTGTGTATTTTGTATATGTGTGTATATACTCAAGATCATTTTTATAAATCCTCTAATTCAAATACAGAGTTATTAAATGTCTTTCTTTAAATTACTTTTCTGAATCCACAATAAACTAAAAAAATGTGCTCAACTCTTTCCTTTCTTTTTTTTAGATGGGCTTAATGCTGACAACATAAAACAGGCTTCAGAACAGTTGAACAGCCGGTGGATTGAGTTCTGTCAGTTACTGAGTGAAAGACTGGCATGGTTGGAGTACCAAAACAACATCATTGACTTCTACTCTAAGCTGCAGCAATTGGAGCAGACAGTAATTACTGTTGAAAATTGGATGAAAGCACAGCTCTTACCAGCAGCAGATCCTAATGCAGTGAAAACACAGTTAGATAGGTGCAAGGTTAGAAATTCTGTCCTAATCTTTGTGGTAATCTGTTGCACATGTTTCATTTATTCGGGTCCCTGTTCTTCATAAAAACATCTATGATATTCAGTTATGTTGATAATCTTATAAAAGAGAGAAAAAGGTATACAAGCTTGTTCACATATGAAACTGCCAAGATACAAATGTTTGAAGAATGTGTTGATCATTGCCAGGAACTATACCTGTTACCAGTGGTGGGATTCTGCCGGTTCTAGGCGGTTCGTCCGAACCGTTTGTTAAATTGCTGGCTCGCCCCGCCCCTTGCCCTGCCCTCTGCACCACTATTTATTTCCAATAAATAGTGGTGGGCGAGGGGCTGGTGAGCCAGCAATTTAACAAACGGTTCGGTGTTTTTTTGTAATTTTATTGGCCCGCGGAGCTTCAGCATAGGCTAATTAGCCCGTTGATTAGATCAGCCTCCCGACTCTCAGCTGATTTGCTGTCAGCTGTTTTGCTCAGGGCTCTGCTGTTTGTTTGCTTGCTGGAGCAGTTTTTTTTCCCCTAGCTATGCTGAAAAATGAAACTGAAAGTAAAGCAGGCTGTTGACTTTGCTGTTGCTGCAACGTTGGAAAATTAGGCAGGCAGATTTCTTTTCTTTTTCCTCACCAAAAAAGGTAGGTGCAAACTAGCTTTAATGAAAAGGTAGTTTTCCCTAAAGAGGTAGTTCCTCTTTAGGGAAAAAGAGGAGAGTTCAAGATTTTAAAACACAAAAGAAAGAAAGCTCTATTTAACTAGGGAATTGTAATAATTGAGATACCATTAATTGTATATTGTGTTGAAAGCAGAAACGGTTAAGTTGTGGTTTGGAGGAATATATGGGGGAAATTATTTGGTTTATTATTACTGGTAAATATAATTAATTGATTTGTAAGAAATTGGATTGCATGGAAATAATTGGAATATTCATGTTTATATTGATTAATATACAAAAAAGATAGTTATATAACTAATTGATTTATATTAAAATGTTGAATTTATATTAAACAACTGTAATATTACATAATTAACCAATGTGAGGATGGATATAAAAATAGATGACAATGGGAAGGGGTATAATATAGAATAGAAGGGAAAAATTGAATTTGATTAAGATTAGAGATGAGGATGAAGGGTAATATTGGTTTTTTTAAAAAATAGATGAGGAATAAATATGGCAAAAAGGAAATATAGAAATTGTAAATTTAATTGAAATGACTAAACACTGTTTAAATTTGTGAACCGGCCAAATACTCTGTTCAAAGAAAATACATTGTATGTTTGTATGTGTGTTTCTAATTACTGCTATTTATTCATATTTGTTCTCTTTTATTCTTTAAAGTTTAACCATTCATTCTTTATCTTAATATCTTTATATTTGTTTGGGGTTGCCTTTCTTCCATTTCATCTTTTTTACTGTACAGCAATCTTTCTCCTCAAACCTACCACCTCTCTTTTTTCTTTCCTTCTTACTTTCTTTCCCCCGCTTCTTCTCCTCCCTACTTCCTCTTCCTTTCTCCTTCTCCTCCTCTCTTCCTCCCTCTCTTACCCTCACTCCTACTCTAATTTCCCTTCCCTTCCTTCCTCCCTTCTCTTCCTTCCCTTTTTCTCCTTCTTTCTTCCATCTCTCTTCTCCTTCCTTCATCCCTCTCTATTGCTGTATCCTTTTGTGCATATGGATTACTCAGAGGGCTGAAAAAGTTATTTTTGACTGGTGCTCGCACTTTTGACCAGTCCTCGAACTTACAACTGTTCTCACTTTTTACGTTTTTGCCCTATCTTGTCACCATGGTGAAGAGAAGCAGTTGTGGACTTCTGGTTGGTGCCGCTGCCGTCGCTAGACAGTCTCTTCAAGACTGCCAGCCCCGCCATCCATAAAGAGCCGCCTCTACAGCTGAGAGGCGGCTTGAAAAACTCCACAATCTTGAAGAATTGGGAGGAGAGCCGGCGAGACAAGGTAGAGCCCCCTGCGAAGTCCCCAGACTGTTATTTTTGCTTCTGGGGAGGAAGCAGGGTGAGGCTCCCTATACAGCTTGCCGAGGCTCCAGACTCCGGGGACAACTGTGCATTCAGCAGAGCCAGACGACGTGACCAACATAATGAGCGAAAGCCAAGAGAATTACCAAAAAATAAACAGGGTGGAATCTGGACTTGAAATTCAAACTGCAAGTATTTTTATTAGCCCTGTGAATGAGTTTAAGAACTGAGAAAGTAAAAGTTTGGTAAAATGGCATCCAGCTTCAGCAATAGGGAAAGTGAAAGCGAAAGTGGATTTGCCTGAGTGTTTAATACGCTACAAAGTAACTAAAAGTAACAGTGCTGGCTAGAAGAACAGGGAAAAGCTCTTTTTAAAGTGATTTTGATCTGTTCCTTCTCCCTTGAGATTTGACTAAAGCTGGGGAAATTTATGAAAGGATTCTGTGGTGAAAAGGGAGGGAGGACTTCCTTCTTAGAAAGATTCAGTCTGCGTGACAGAATGGTTTCAAAGCAGACAAAGCCAGCCAAAGCTGCAGGAGGGGGTTCCCCCACTCACAAGCCACAAGAGCAGCCCTTAAGTTTGCAGTCTCAGAGCCAAGCACAAGAGACTGGTTTTAAAGATTTGAAGGAATTTATTGCTGCAGCTCTGTTGAATCAGAATGAAGTTTTGGACCAGAAATTTGAAAAATCTCAACAGGAAATTAAGGAGGAGGTTCAAGAGAAATATGATAAGATGAAGCGTGACATACTGACGGTTGTGACTGGCTTGTCAGAAGCAGTTGTTCAGATTGATAAAAAAGTGGAAGAAGTAGAATCTAAAATGAAGGAAGCTGATTATAAAATTTCTAATGTTGATAATAAAGCGCAAAGGATTGAAAATGAAGTGACAATGATGCAATTTAGAGTTGTGGAGTTTGCTGTAAGACTGAGAGGAATAAAAGAGAACAATAGAGAGGATTTGAGAAGGGTTTGTGCCGATGCCCTGGCTGTGATGCTAAAGGTTGACCCTGAGGAGATTCTGTGCAAGATTGACAAGGTCTATAGAGTGAATTCTTGGGTGGCGAGGCAAAGGCAACTGCCTAGAGATGTGGTGATCTATTTTACAGATAGAAGAATAAGAAATGATATCTTACAAAAGTCTTTTGTTTCTACTATTCAAGTGGATGGAAGGGAGATTGGGATCTACAAAGAGCTGCCACCTAAGATGCTAAGAGATAGAAAGGATTTTGGATTTTTGGTGACTGAATTAAAGAAACAACAAATTCCATTCAGATGGGATGCTCCAGTTGGAATAATATTGAGGTATCAAGGAGAGAGATATCGATTAAATACTGTTGAAAAAGCGGAAGACTTTTATTTCAATGTTTTCAAAACTGGTGCAGCATCTCGGGACTTCCGCTGGCTCCGCTGACGACGAGGACGGTCTCCACAGACCGCCAGCCACCCGATCTGTTAAAACCGCCCTGACAGCGTTAAACTGCTGTCTGGTGGTTTGAAAAAACTCTCCTTCGGGCAAAGAAGGAGAGGAGAGTCGGAGGGGGTGGGTAGAGCTCCCCGAAAGTCACTGGATTAATTCCAGGGACTCGGAGGGTGAGAGCTCCCCAGTTCACCCCTCCCATTGCTCCGGATCGCTGGTGCCTCTGTTTAACAGAGCAAGACGCCTGCGTCCAATTCTGCCGGCAAACAGTGAGTTCTAATGATTTCTAACAAGGCAGACAGAGCTGAAGCAAGAGTGCAAGCTTTTTAAAAGAAACAGAACTTAACTCCGTGAATACATTGTTGCAAACAGAGCTCTCTTGAGCTGGAGGCTGGAGAGGAAGCCTTTGTTATGGGCGGAAGGGAAAGTGAAAGTTAAAAGGAAATTGCTTGTTAAGAGCCCTCTGCCTGAAGAGAAAACTGTTGGGGACTGAGTATAGCTTGAAGAGAGGATTGTTTATTTTGAAAAAACTTTGAAACATACTTTGTAAGACTGTTTACAAGATTTTGTGGCTGCAAAAGGGAAAAAACTCTTTTTAAAATAAAATGGCTGCTAAACAACTAAAGCCACCAACTTCAAAAGGGGGAGGAGGTTCCCCTGTAGTGACTCAAAAACAACAACTTCCTGCTGATACACAGTCACAAGACTTTAAAGAATTTATAATGGGTGCCCTGAACAATCAGACAGAAATGATGAAACAATTTTCAGAGGAGTTAAAGAAAATTAAAAGTGTGGTGGAGGAAAAACATGATAAAATAAGAGATGACATTGTTTATGCAGTTTCAGGACTGGCTACTCATATGTTAAAGATTGAGGAGAGAGTACGGGAAATTGATGATGCTAACTTGGAGCTTGCAACTAAAGTAGGAGAGGTTATGATACAAACAGAGAAAGTGGATGATGAAATGGTTCTGTTACAATACAGATCAATGGAATTTGCCCTCAGGCTGAGAGGTTTGAAAGAAAAGACTGGTGAAAATTTAAAAGATGTTTGTTCCAATGCTTTAGCAGAGCTGATTTCAGAAAGGCCAGAAGACGTGGTAATTCAAATGGATAAAATTTATAGGGTTAATTCCTGGCTGGCAAAACAAAAGCAGCTACCAAGAGATGTGGTGATTTATTTCACAACAAGGAGAATTAGAAATGACATTCTGCAAGCTTCTTATAGAAACAAGATTAAAGTGGATGGACAAGAGCTGGTGGTCCTGAAAGAGCTTCCTCCTAAAATGTTAAGAGATAGAAAGCAGTTTGGTTTTTTGGTGAATGAACTAAGAAATCAGCAGCGCCAGTACAGATGGGATGTCCCCTTTGGGATAATAGTGACATATGCTGGGCAAAGACATCGCTTAAACACAGTTGGAAAGGCAAAAGATTTTTATGTCAATGTTTTAAAGGCTGGAAGGCCACCCTCACCAGGGGGTGCTAGAAAGCAATTGGAAACGACACAACAAGAGAAAGATGGAGGGCAACCACAAACTTACGCTCAAGCTCTAGCTGGAGGAGCTAATTTGGAAGAAGATTTACTGCTGAGTGGGGGTCCACCACCAACCCTTGAGTCATTAACGATGATACAGCTGCCAAAAGATCAACGACTGACAAGAGCTACTTACAAACAACATCTGGCACGACAGCCTCAAGATTCAACCCAACAAGTTCAAAAAACACAAGCAGTGGGAGGAGCTAGGCCGAAGTATAATATGGCGGAGGAGGTTCAGCTGATGCTCTCAAAGCTTGGAGCGCCAAGAGATGGCAAATAAATTCTTATCTTGGAATGTCAATGGTTTAAATTCTCCACAAAAAAGAAAGAAAATATTTCACTACTTGAAGCAATTTCAGAATGATGTTATTTGTTTGCAAGAAACGCATATTAAATCTTCAGATCAAAAGTATTTGATAAATTCGAAATTAGGTACACATTTTGTGGCATCAGCACCAGAGAAGAAAAATGGCCTAGTTATATACATTAAAAGAAGTTTAGTGGCTAATTTAATTGAGGCTGATACTCAAGGTAGATATATTGCAATTGAATTAACAACACAGAATGGGAAGCTGCTTGTAATTGGAGTATACGCACCTAATCAACAACAAGATAAATTTTATAAACTTTTACATACTAAAATATTACAATGGGATTATAGATCTTTACTTCTAATGGGTGATTGGAATGGGGTAATAAATACCCAGAAAGATAAAAAAAGTCTATCTAAGATATCCATGCGTGCTAAGTTGCCTAAATCTTTTTTTGATATTCTGGAGGATATGGAGCTCAGAGATATTTGGAGAGAAAGGAATGTATCAGAAAGTGATTTTACTTTTTTTTCAGATAGGCATCAATCTTTCTCTAGGATTGATTTTATATTAACTACAAATGATCTTTTTTCTAGGGTGAAGAACACGAAGATATGTCCAAGATCTTTAACTGATCATAGCCCGGTTTGGGTGGAATTAGAGCAGGAAAGAGGGGAAAGGAGGTCTTGGAGGTTAAATGAGAATTTATTTAGATATGAAGATAACTTGTGTGAGCTTAAAAAACAAATGAAAGAATTTTTTGTTAACAATATGAATAAAGGAACCTCGATGGAGATGGTATGGGATGCGAGTAAGGCATACATGAGAGGAACATTAATTTTTTTGAACAATAAATATAGACTAAAACAACAAAACAGACGGGAAGAGATAGAGGAGGAAATTAAAAAGAAAGAACAATTGCTTATAACTAACCCGGGAGATAAAAAGGCAAAAGATATGATCAATATTTTAAGAGAGCAACTTAATATGTTATTGGCTGGGCAAGTAGCAACTAGCATACAATATGCCAGACATAATACATTTTGTAATGCTAATAAACCTGGGAGATGGTTGGCTTATACGATGAGGAAAAAACAAAAATCACGTGTTATAGATAAGATAGAATTTAGAGGTAAAGAAATTTATCAACAGAATTTAATAAAAAAGGCTTTTTTGGAGTTTTATACAAAGTTATATGCTAAAGATGTGATTCAAGATGTTGATATTGATAGATATTTAAAGATGGAGATTCCTGAATTAACACTGGAACAGAGAGAGAGATTGAATCAGCCAATAACGTCCGAGGAAATTGTTGGGGCAATTAAACAATTAAAAATAGGTACGGCTCCAGGAACAGATGGACTAACAGCTGTCTATTATAAACATTTACAATCTGAAATGTTAGAACCACTCAAAATTTTATTTAATAAAATACAAGTAGGAGGAGGAGTACCACCTTCCTGGAAAACAGCTTTTGTCTCACTAATTCCAAAGGAGGACCAAAACTCCATTAAACCTGAGAACTTCAGGCCAATTTCACTTCTGAATACTGATTATAAGATTTTTGCTAAGATATTGGCTAATAGATTAATGCCAGTTATGCAACAAATAATTCATAATGATCAATCAGGGTTTATAAAAGGGAGACAAATGAGATATAATGTTAGACAAATCGTAAACTTACTGGAATACTTGGAAAAAAATAATCAAGTCCCTGCAGCGTTTATATTTTTGGATGCAGAGAAGGCATTTGATCGTTTGAACTGGCAATTTTTGTTTAAAATAATAGAGAAAATGCATTTTGGGGAATATTTTACACAATCAATTAGAGCGATATATCAGCAGCAAACAGCACAAATTATAGTTAATGGAGGTTTAACAGAGGCTTTTAAAATTGAGAAAGGAACAAGGCAGGGGTGTCCTCTGTCCCCACTATTATTTATTCTGACTTTGGAGGTACTATTGAACAAGATACGGGACTCAGAAAAATTGAAGGGTATTGTAATTAGACAACAAGATTATAGATTAAGAGCATTTGCAGATGATTTGGTTATTACCTTATCCCAACCTATAGAGTCGGTTCCATATATATTGGATATAATTGATCAATACGGGAAAGTATCAGGATTTAAAGTTAACCCACATAAGACAAAGATGATAGTTAAAAATATGACTATACTGGAAAGAGATAAACTGGCAAGATTAACAGATTTTGAAATAGTTAAAAAGGTTAAATATCTAGGGGTATACATAGCAGCTTCAAATACAAAATTATACAAAAACAATTATGAGGTTCTTTGGCAGAAGGTACAGAAGGATATGGAAAATTGGAAAAAATTACAGTTGTCTTTATTGGGAAGAATTGCAGCAATTAAAATGAATGTCTTACCTAGATTTTTATTTTTGTTCCAAATGATACCTGTGCTTAAGAAAGATGAGAATCTGAGAGAATGGCAGAAAGGTGTTAATACTTTTATTTGGGCTGGGAAAAAACCCAGAATAAAAATGAAAATTATGCAAGATACACGTGAAAGAGGGGGTCTCAAAATGCCTAATTTAAGATTATATTATGAAGCAGCGGTTTTATCACAAATTAGTGATTGGTTTAATTTAACTGAGGGGAGAATTTTGAATTTAGAAGGTTATGACTTGTTATATGGATGGCATGCCTATTTGTTATATGACAAAAAAGTGGATAAAGTATTTAAGGCTCATATATTAAGAAATGCTTTGTTGAGGGTTTGGAAAAAATATCAATATAAGTTAAATTATAAGATACCTGTATGGGCAAATCCTAGACATGCAATAGAAAATATAAGTATAGAACAAAAACAGGAGGTGATTAACTATAAAGAGCTTCTTATTATGGAAAGGGGGGTAATGTATTTGAAATCTTTAGATACACTGAGAGAAGAAGGTATAATTTACACATGGTTTCAGTACGGTCAACTTCAAGCTAGATGGAAGGAAGATCAAAAAACTGGCTTTGTGCAAAATGAGGAGAATTTGGTAAAACAAATTAGAGATCAAAAACAAATGCATATTAAAAGGTTGTATAATGCTTTATTGGAAATAGATTCTGAGACGGAATTGGTTAAAGATTGTATGATTAAATGGGCACAAAATTTTCAAGAGCCAGTAATGATGGAGACTTGGGAAAAGATTTGGATTAGAAATGTGAAATTTACACAAGCACAAAATTTAAGAGAAAATTTTTATAAAATGTTCTATAGATGGCACTTAGATCCCAAAAAATTATCATGTATGTATCCTAATGTGCAAGCTAAATGTTGGAGATGTGACTGTGATGATGCAACTTATTATCATATATGGTGGACTTGTAGAAAAATCAAAGCATTTTGGATAAAGATTTGGTGGGTGATGCAGAATATTTTTAAAAAGAGACTGAAATTTACTCCACAGTTGTTCTTAATGGGTATAACTACGGACTGTACAGTTGCAGAGACTAAATTGATTTTGAACTTGATAACAGCAGCAAGATTGTTGGTAGCACAACACTGGAAGAAGGACTTTTTGCCTACTATTGATGATTGGATATTGAAAGTAACTAATTTAGCTGAAATGGCTAAAATTTCAGCATATCTGAAGGATCACACACAAGAAAGGTATATACAGGACTGGAGAAGATGGATTGATTATATACAAAATAAGTATCAGACCAAAAAATATCAAATAGCTTATGAATGATTTCTTTTATTTGTATAAGAGCTATATAAGTGATATTAGAAGTATCATGTTTAAGAAATAAGATTTTATATATGGGGGGTTAAGAATTTTTTTTTTTAGGGGGTGTTAGTTTGATGATTGGTTATGTAATTTAGTTTATTGTTAAAGGTCAATAGAAATACCTTGTGTTCTGCTCTGGGAAGTCGGGGAGGGGGAGGGGGGTTGGGAGGGAGGGTTGTGGGGAAATTGTGTTTGTTTTAAAACTTTTTCAATAAAAAAAAAAACTGGTGCAGCATCTCCACATACATCCTCAGTGTTAGGTATAGTGGAGGGTGAGAAAGAGAAGCAATTTGAACAAGAGCTTGAAGAGCAGCGGAAACAGACGGAGGTGGAGGCAATGGAAACTCAAGGAGCAACAGGGGGATTTTTAGATGAACCGTTGCTGGATCTTCCCTTATAGGCTATAGGTGGACCACCTAAAAAAACAAGAGAAGTGGCAGCGGATCTCGACCTGATGTTGCACAATGCTAAAGACCAGCGTATAACTCGAGCAACTTATAAACAAATTCTAGAGAAACAACAACAGCAGAGGTCTAAGCCACCACAAGATAAGCAGGGAGTCAATGGTAAAGCACAAAAATCCGAAGCTATGGGAGGAGCTAAGCCGAAGACTACTAGTCTGGAACAGAAACTTCAGCAAATGCTCTTAACGCTTCAGGAGACTACAAATGACAATTAAGTTTTTATCTTGGAATGTGAACGGACTGAATTCACCACAGAAAAGAAGGAAGATATTTCATTATCTGAGACAATTTAATAATGATGTTATTTGCTTACAAGAAACTCATATTAGAACACAAGATCAAAAATATTTGATAAATCCTAGATTAGGAGCACAGTTTATAGCTTCAAATTTGGAGAAAAAGAATGGTGTAGTGATTTATATAAATAAAAGATTGCCAGCAAAAATTTTAGAAGCAGATGACTGTGGAAGATATATAGCAATTGAACTCTCTACAGACAATGGTCCAATTTTGGTGATTGGAATTTATGCTCCTAATCAGCAACAAGAGAATTTTTATAAAATATTGTATTCTAAAATATTACCGTGGGACTTCAGATCTATTTTACTTATGGGAGATTGGAATGGAGTAATAGATCCCAAAAAAGATTAAAAGAGTTTGGCAAAGTCATGTGTTAAATTACCACAGATCTTTTTTGATATGAAAGAAGATTTGGAATTGAAAGATATATAGAGAATGCATAACCCAAAAGAATTGGACTTTACTTTTTTTTCAGATAGACATAGATCCTTCTCTAGGATTGATTTTATTCTACTTACAGCTGATTTACTTTTAAAAACAAAGAAAACAAAGATATTTCCAAGGACTTTAACTGACCATAGCCCGGTATGGACAGAAATAGAAATGGGAAAGAATGAGAGAAGATCATGGAGAGTAAATGAAAACTTGTTTAGATATGAAAAGAATGTAAATGAACTTAAAAAACAAATGAAGGAATGTTTTGAAATGAACTTGAATAAGGGTACCCCTATTGAAATTGTTTGGGATGCGAGTAAGGCATATATGCGGGGGGTACTGATCCATATGAACTCTAAACATAAATCAAAGAAACAAAGAAAAAGATTAGAATTGGAAGGAGAGATAAAGAAAAAAGAACAGATGCTTATAAAAAATCCAACAGATGAAAAATTACAAGGAATTATAAAACTTTTGAAAGACCAATTTCAAATGCTCACAGCGGAACAAGCAGCATGTCAGCGTTCCAAATTAGGCTCTCTTCCAGCACTGACATAACGAGATGAAGCAGAGAGAGAGCAGAAGCTTGATTTATTGCTGAGATGAACTTTTACCTAGTTTTTGTATGTTACAGATAGTGTTTCCTGGGAGACGAGGAGGGGGGCTACATTCCTGTGAAAAGAACGTGCTGGGATGTAGAGATGGATCTGCACGATGGCCAATGGGACATTGGGGTTGGAGTGCGGAAGAGGAGGGGGTTGGAAGGAGGGGCCAGTTTGGCTGCAACTTGAATCAGAAATGTCGGACTCTGCTATTCTTAAAATAAAAGTGATTCATTAGCGAGTTTGTGCTTGAGAATGAAGTTTATTCAAGATAGCACCGAAACCTGACAGACAGCCAAACTCTCCTCCAAATCCAGGCTGGCTGAGTTTAAATCATCCCGTTCCCTCCTAGACATCTGGTCGGACGGACTATGGCTGAAGCCAAGCTCTCGGAGGAAAGCCTGCTTCAAGAAACAGGAGGAGCAGAAGCGGTCGTGATTCCAGCCAACTTGGAAAATACAAAGGTTCAACTTTCTCCGCTTTCCCTCCCTGCAGAACTTCAAGCAAAGAAACGTGAGGCAGATAAGTACCCGGGGACTGTGCCAAAAGCCTTAGAGACGGAATTTCCTTTTGCAAATGTAAAAGATAAAGAAAAACCCCTAAGTGAATTGGGAAGGGCAAGCTGGGGATGGGAATGGCAGCGAAGCCCAGACAAGGCAGCACCTCCCCACCCCAGGATGAGAGATGAGGCAGAGGACTATCAACACCAAGGCTGGCCCTCCAGAGCTCAGCACAGAGAGGAGAGGGCAGAGAGGGAGGAGCCATCCCAGTTCAGAGGGAAGTTCGATGGTGACCCAGACAACCTCACCCAATTCCTCGATTCAGCTGAGATATACATAGAGCGGTTCGGACACCTCTACCCTTTCCCCAGAGCCCTAGTGAATGCTATCTCGGAAGGGCTGGAGGGAGAAGCAAAGAGGTGGTCAGCATCACTCTACAAATACAGGGCCCCCCAGCTACGAGATGCGGATGGGTTCTTGCAACTATTGAGAGCCCGTTATGAGGAGGAGGAGGAGGACCCCTATGTGGAAGACGAGCTCAGAAACCTAATGCAGAGGGGGAAGCCTATCAGAGAGCATATCCGTGAATTCAGGAGAGTCATTGGGACACTGCCTCCCCTACCAGAGCGATTGCTGGTGTATTTTTTTAGAACAAGCCTAGATAAAAGAATTTCCCAAGTGACTGCCTATCGTGACATCCCAAACCGACTCGCTGAATGGTTCCGGGTAGCGATAAAAGTCGACAGAGGGGTGCGGGCGAGTGACACATCAAAACCACCAGAGGGAAAGGAGAGAGGCCGACCAGACCAGGGGCCACTCAACAGACGAGAAACCCCAACATCACAGCCCTCCTACAGACCAACTGCCCCACGGAGCCCACTGAAATGCTACAGATGTGGAGGAAGCGGCCACATAGCAGCAAGATGTGGAACGCCTAGACCGGGACCAGCTCCACCGCCCAAAGCACGACTGGAACGAGGGCCCAAGCGCGTCACCCACGTACCGCAGGAAGCTCCCCAAATCCCTGAGTTTTTCGCTCATCTGACCAAAACCAGAGGAATCCCAGATGAGGGAGATCAGTCCCCCGAATCCTATGACACGGAAGACGAAGGCGAGGATGACCCGATGGTGAGTGGACCTGTCCATCCTTTCCTTTTCCCCATACGCCTAACAGCCCCCAAAACAGGGGCCCAAGAGACTTTCCAAGCCCTAATAGACTCGGGTAGCACACGGTGCCTAATCAACCTACCCACAGTTCTAAAATTGGGAATCCGAGCTAAACAGCTCAAACAACCAATTCGCTTCGAGCAAGTTGATGGGTCCCTAGTGGGAGGAACGTACGCCACACACTTGACTGAACCCGTGAGACTAGAACTCGCAGATCACTGGGAGACGATCCGCTTCATAATAGCCCCCAAGATGACAGAACCAGTCATATTGGGACTCTCATGGCTTGACAAATGGGGCCCAATCATTTGGTGGCAAGAGGGAACCCGCAGGCTGAGAATAGCAAAGGGGCCCCAACCCCTGCCCCCCCGACCAGAAGAATTCCCTCCCACGCTGAAACCCCAAAGCAGCCCTCCACTACAGAAGAAAACACCACCAACACAAGGGTCCCTCCCAGAAGGTGCAGCAAAGCAATTGGCAGCCGCACCCACCACCGCTTGTAACGCAAACCAGATCCCAAGGGAGTACCAAGACCTGGCAGGGGTATTCAGCGAGGCCGAGTGTGACATTCTGCCCCCCCACCGCGAGACCGATTGTGCCATCGAAATTATCCCAGGAGCGAAACTACCCAAACCTAAAATGTATGCCATGACACCCCGAGAAATGCAGGAAATGCGAGACTACATAGACAAAAACTTACAAAGGGGATTTATTGAGCCAGTAAAACCAAGGGTAGCGGCGCCGGTCATGTTTAAAGAGAAAAAGGACAGCTCCATGAGACTGGTGGTCGACTTTCAAAGTATCAACGTGTTTGCGTACACAACTTGTACCCCCTCCCCCTCATGAAAGACATGTTAGCCCACCTAGCTAAAGGGAAGGTTTTCACCAAACTAGACCTTCGAGAAGCTTATTACCGAGTACGCATAAAGGCAGGAGATGAATGGAAAACAGCATTCAACTGCCCCCTGGGTAGTTTCCAGTTTAAAGTAATGCCTTTTGGATTGCAAGGAGCCCCAGCAGTATTCATGCAGTTAATAAAGGAAGTCTTACATGAACACCTTTACAAAGGGGTCCTCATCTACCTGGACGATATTCTTATCTACACGGAGACCATAGACGAACATATACCCCTCGTCTGCCAAGTACTGAAAAAACTGCTACGGGCAAACCTATATGTCAAACTGCCAAAATGCGATTTCCACCAATCACGGCTAGACTACCTGGGCTACCAAGTATCAAATGAGGGGATAGAGATGGACCCAGCCAAGGTCCAATCAGTTCTACAATGGCAGCCCCCTCGCACCCGCAGACAACTGCAAAGTTTTCTAGGCTTTGCGAATTTCTACAGACAATTCATCCCCTCATTCGTGAAGATTGCCAAACCTTTGACGGACCTCCTAAAGACAGGAAGCCCAGCGATGAAACCTCGCCCGGGACAACCCCTACAGTGGGACCTGACCTGCCAACAGGCATTTGAGACGCTAAAAGGACTGTTCGCGAAAGAACCTGTCTTAAAACACCCAGATCCGGAACAGCCTTTTGTCATCCAAGCAGACGCAAGTGATGTGGCAGTAGGAGCCGTGTTACTCCAAAAGAACAACCAAGGTGATCTACAACCCTGCGCCTACACCTCCAGCAAACTCACCGATACGGAGAAGCGATGGGCGGCGTGGGAGAAGGAAGCATTTGCAGTAAGGTGGGCCTTGTTGACCTGGCGGCACCTTCTAGAGGGAGGCCAGAAACCATTTGAAGTCTGGACTGATCATAAAAACTTAGAGGCCCTAAAAAACCCCATGAAAACTGTCGCCCAGGCAAGTGCGGTGGGCACAATACTTCAATCGTTTCAATTTCGAGCTTAAGCACATCCCAGGAGGAAGAAATTTCCTGGCTGACGCCCTCTCCCGGATGCCCCAATACAACAGTGAGTGGGAGCAGGTAGTGAATGCCATCATCCCCTCCACCCAAGCTGCGGCCCAAGTGATCACCAGACGGCAACGACGTGACCAGCAAGACCAACTTGCAAGTGACTTAACTGCAAAATGAAAAAATGAAACGCTGACAGACCCCTGGTATCGGGACAATCAACATCTCTTGACAAAAAGAGATGAACCAGCATGGAGGGGGACAAAGCTCTATGTCCCACAGAGTTTACGCATCCTGATTCTCAAGAGGAGCCACAACGTTAAACCAGCAGGACACTTCGGATTCCTAAAGACTCTGCACCTAGTACGAAGGCAGTTCTGGTGGCCACACATGAGAAAGGACGTAGACAGTTATGTAAAAAGCTGCACCATTTGTGCCATGATGAAGACAAGGCCAGGGTGCCCGCCTGGATTGTTGCAACCAGTAGCTGAACCAACAAGACCATGGGAGGAGATTGCAATGGACTTTATAGTAGACCTACCGAGGAGCAGTGGAAATACAGTGATCTGGACTGTAATAGACTTATTCTCCAAACAGGCACACTTCATTCCTTGTAGTGGACTGCCTTCAGCCCGTCAGTTATCCAAACTGTTCCTGAAACACATTTACCGCCTACATGGAGTCCCCAGGAGAATCATTTCCGACAGAGGGGTCCAGTTCACAGCAAAGTTCTGGAGGGAGTTTCTACGATCCATAGGCTCATCCCAAGGGCTCAGCTCAGCATTTCACCCGAGCACCAATGGGGGGGCAGAAAGACTGAACGCTATGATAGAACAGTATTTAAGATGCTACGTTGACTACCAGCAGTCCAATTGGGCAGACCTCCTATCTTTTGCGGAGGTTGCATATAATAATGCTGTTCACAGCAGCACGGGGCTAACCCCGTTCAAAATAGTGAGTGGCATGGATTTTGTTCCCATGCCAGAATACCCGAGGGAGCCCCCTTCCTCAGTCAGTTTGACCGACTGGATGGCAATGTTGAGACAAACTTGGGAAAATGTTAAGAGGGCGCTGGCAAAGGCGGCTCAATCTTATAAGGAACAAGCAGACAAGCACCGAACTCCCCAAAGACCATTTCAGCTGGGAGAGAAAGTTTACCTCTCCACCAAGTACTTGAGACTTAGACTCCCGAGCAGGAAATTGGGCCCAAAATTTATAGGACCATTTCCTATAATAAAAATAATCAACCCCGTTACAGTGCAATTGCAGTTGCCACGGCTTTTGGGGAAAATTCACCCCGTTTTTCACAGTAGCCTTCTAAAATCTGTAGTGGGGTCTACTTTAAGGCCAACGCCATGTGAACCCCCTGGGCCCCTTTGTTGTTGGGGGCCAAATGCACTATGAAGTGCAGCGGATTCTTGATTCAAGATGGCACAGGGGGCGCCTTCAGTACTTAATTAAACGGAAGAGTTACCCAGTGTCAGAGGCTTCCTGGGTGAAGAGCACAAACATTCAAGCTGATCGCCTTATAGCAAAATTCCATGCAGACCACCCGGGAAAGCCGGGGGGGGTGCACAGCCAGGGACGGGCTGAGGAGACTAATCTTGTTGTGTTTTCCCTAGGGGATAGGTGATGTCGCAGACATGAAGGGAGAAGGGCCGGATGTCAGTGTTCCAAATTAGGCTCTCTTCCAGCACTGACATAACGAGATGAAACAGAGAGAGAGCAGAAGCTTGGTTTATTGCTGAGATGAACTTTTACCTAGTTTTTGTATGTTACAGATAGTGTTTCCTGGGAGACGAGGAGGGGGGCTACATTCCTGTGAAAAGAACGTGCTGGGATGTAGAGATGGATCTGCATGATGGCCAATGGGACATTGGGGTTGGAGTGCGGAAGAGGAGGGGGTTGGAAGGAGGGGCCAGTTTGGCTGCAACTTGAATCAGAAATGTCGGACTCTGCTATTCTTAAAATAAAAGTGATTCATTAGAGAGTTTGCGCTTGAGAATGAAGTTTATTCAAGATAGCACCGAAACCTGACACAGCAATTAATTTACAATTTGCGAAACATAATACATTTTGCAACGCTAATAAGCCGGGCAGGTGGTTAGCTTACACACTGAGGAAACAACAGAGTACTTGGACTATTGGTAGTATTGAGTATGGAGGGAAGGAAGTTTTTCAACAAAGACTAATTAAAGAAGCCTTTCTAGATTATTATACCAAATTATATGCCAAAGATGATATAAAAATGAACTTATAAATAAATATCTAGATGGATGGAGAGTTATGAAAATTTCTAGCGATCAAAAGGAAAGAACGAGTTTACCAATAACAGTTGAGGAGATTATTGCTGCTATTAAACAACTGAAAACAGCTAAAGCTCCAGGAACGGATGGTTTAACTGCAGTGTATTATAAAACTTTACCAGTAGAAATGATTGAACATCTTAAAGATTTATTTTGTAGCATACAACAAGGGGGTAAAATACCCCCTTCATGGAAAGCAGCTTTTGTTTCTTTGATACCGAAAGAGGAAGCAGGTTCTACAAAACCGGAAAATTTTAGACCAATATCTCTCCTGAATACAAATTATAAAATTTTTGCAAAAGTATTAGCCAACAGATTAATGCCAGTTATTCAAGAGGTGATTCATCATGATCAAGCAGGATTTATAGAAGGCAGATATATGAAGGACAATGTGAGGCAAATTATAGATTTATTGGAATATCTTGAGAAGAATAAACAGACCTCTGCAGTGCTAGTGTTTTGGATGCGGAGAAGGCCTTTGATCGAGTGAACTGGAACTTTCTATTAAAGACTTTAAGAAAGATGGACTTTGGGGAGCAGTTTGTGTGGGCGGTTTCAGCAATTTATCAAGAGCAAACGGCACAAATTATCATTAATGGAAGCTTAACCACAAACTTCAGTATAGAAAAAGGCACAAGACAAGGTTGTCCGTTATCCCCGTTGTTGTTTATTCTAACTCTAGAAGTCTTGTTGAATACAATACAGGATTCGAGTACTTTGAATGGAATCATTATAAGGCAAGAGGACTACAGAACAAGGGCATTTGCAGATGATCTTTGTTGTTACCCTAAAACGGCTGATGGAATCAATAATTCAGATGAAAGACATTATAGAAGAGTATGGTATGGTATCAGGATTTAGACTGAATCAGAAAAAAACCAAGATGATAGTTAAAAATATGACAGCTGATCAAAAGAAAGAATTGGAAAGAAAGGCAGACTTTGAAATAGTATCAAAGGTGAGATATCTAGGAGTTCAAGTTGCAGATTCAAATATAAAACTGTTCCAAAATAATTATGAGGTGTTGTGGTGAAAGGTACAAAAGGATATGGACACTTGGAAAAAACTGCAGCTGTCTCTACTTGGAAGAATAGCAGCAGTTAAAATGAATGTTCTACCTAGATTTTTATTTTTGTTTCAAATGATTCTGGTGCTTAAAAGTGATAAACAGCTGATGGAATGGCAAAAAGAAGTGAATAAGTTTGTTTGGAATGAGAAAAAGCCAAGAGTGAAATTGAAAATTATGCAAGATGTTCGTGAAAGGGGTGGTTTTAAACTTCCAAACCTGCAACTGTACTATGAAGCAGCAGCGTTGACACAAGCAAGCGATTGGTTTGGGAGGAGAAAGACTGGAATATTGAATATAGAGAGTTATGATCTTGAATTTGGTTGGCATGCATATTTATTCTACGAAAATAAAGTGGATAAAGTATTTAACAGCCATATGCTTAGAAACTCTTTGATGAGAGTATGGAAGAAGCACCGGTTCAAATGGGATTATAAAATACCATTGTGATTGGATCTTGGTCATATCATACAGAATATAAATATAAAGTCACTCGGGGGGAGGTTTATACAAAGAAGCACTTTTTAATGATGGGGGTAGATGGCAACTAAATACATTGAAAACACTGTTGGAAGAAGGGATTAATTTAATTTGGTTACAGTATAATCAACTTCAACTGAGATGGAGAGAAGATCAAAAAACTGGTTTAATGTTGCATGAAGAAGAATTGGTTAGACAGATAAAAGAGAAAGGCCCAATGCATATTAAGAGGGTTTATAATGTTTTGTTAGAAAGAGACTCAGAAAAAGAACTGGTTAAAGATTGTATGATAAAATGGGCGCAAAATTTTGCAGAACCAGTTATGATGGAAACGTGGGAAAAAATATGGGTTCAGAATGTTAAATTTACGCAGTCACAGAACTTGAGGGAAAATTTTTATAAAATGTTTTATAGGTGCATTTAGATCCTAAGAAATTGTCATGCATATATCCTAATGTTCAACCGAAATGTTGGAGATGTGATTGTTTGGATGCTACATATTATCATATATGGTGGACTTGCAAGAAAATGAAGGCTTTCTGGATAAAAATTTGTTGGGTTATGCAAAATGTTCTGAAGAAAAAACTCCAATTTTCTCCTCAATTGTTTTTACTGGGTATAGTTAAGGGTTTTTCAATGGGTGAAACAAAATTGATATTGTACATGGTGACAGCAGCTAGGTTACTGATTGGTCAATATTGGAAAAGGGATGTTTTGCCTACTATTGAAGAATGGACTTTGAAGGTGGCCAGTTTTGCAGAAATGGCGAAGATATCAGCATACTTAAAAGACCGGACTCAAGAGACTTATGCATGGGAGTGGAAGAAATGGATAGATTATGTGCAGAATAAATACCAAACTAGGAAGTATCAGATAGCTTTTAGTTGAATGTTGTGTAGAAATGTATAGTATATAGAGAGTAGAATAGTTCAATGTTATCTAGAAATGTATAGTACACGGGGGGGAGATTAGAAGGGCGGTAAAGTATGATATAATATGATGTGGATTTGGATTTCACCTTGGGGAAGTCATGGGAGGAGGGGAGGGCTAGGGAGGGTTAGGGAGGGAAAGGGGGGGGAAATGGGAAAATTTGTATTTGTAAAACTTTTTCAATAAAAAAAAAGAGAAGCAGTTGTGAAATGAGTGACACGGTTGTTAAGAATGCTACAATGGGCATAAATGATGACCAGTCATAAGGGTGTGGACCGGTCAAAAATGTGAGGACCAGTCAGAAATGACTTTTTTCAGCCCTCTGAATAGTCCCTATGTGCATATGGACTAGTCAGAAGGCTGAAAAAGTTATTTTTGACCGGTCCTCACACTTTTGACCAGTCCTCACACTTAAGACTGTCCTCACATTTTACGTTTTGCGCCCTATTTTGTCACCGTGGTGAAGAGAAGTAGTGGTGAAATGACTGACACAGTTGTTAAGAATGCCGCAACGGGCATAAATGTGAGGATGGTCATAAGTGCAAGGGCCAGTCAGAAATGAATTTTTTCAACCCTCTGAGTATGCACATAGCCATTCCCACACGGTCACATGACCAGCTAGCCATGCCCACCCAGTCACATGACCACCAAGCCACACCCCCAACTAAGTCACGCCCACAGAACCAGTTGTTAAAAAAATTGAATCCCACCACTGCATGTTACACATAAGTAACTGAAGCACATTTGAAAGTACTAGATGGGAATTAGTATAATAGCCTACATGGAATACACGGAAACATTTCTGTTGTACATGCAAAATCAAATGAAAGGCAAAAAGGAAAGTTGTGGTTATGAATTTTCTTATAGTGTTTAAATTGTCATAAAAAATTTTAGTTTAGTTTAGTTTTAGTTTAGTTTTATTTGATTTGTATACCGCCCTACTCCTGAAGGACTCAGGGCGGTGAACAGCCAACAATAAAATACATAGATACACAAAATTTAAAAACCCAATAAAATCAAATTAAATTATTTGGCCCAGACAAATTAAAACACCCTGATAATTTAAAAACAGATTAAAATTTACATATTTAAAAAGGGAAGAGATTAGGCCAAGCCCGCTTGATGGAATAAAAAGGTCTTCACAGCACGGCGGAAGGAGCACAGATCCGGGATCCTCCGTATCTCCGGGGGGAGCTCATTCCAGATAGTAGGTGCCCCCACAGAGAAGGCTCTCCCCCTAGGGGCCGCCAGTCGACACTGTTTGGCTGACGGCTCCCGGAGGAGTCCCTCTCTATGAGAGCGTACTGGCCGGTGGGAGGCTATTGGTGGTAGTAGGTGGTCCCGTAAATAACCAGGTCCTAAGCCATGGACATAGACAAGTTTTATTTAAAAAATGTTTTTCATCATACATATTTTATGAACAGAGCATTGACCAGGTCACATTTTATACATTATCAAAATAATCGTTATAATATATCTTAAACTTCCCATTTTTCCCAAAATTTATCTCTTTTGTATATCCTTTATCACGAATTTATCATTTTTCTCCATATCTTCTTATTTCAACTTCTGCCATATTATTTTCTTTCCATTATTTTTTATGCTTCCTCTCAGTTACAATTACTCCAGTTGTTTACATTGTTTCTTCATTTCCGGAAGTGTCTCTCTAATTCCTTCTACCCAATCATTAACAATAAAATATTCATCTTAATTTACATTGTTATCAAAATTAATAATATCCTTAGATTACTTATTTTCACTTTTCCATCTGCTGTGATTTATCACAAACACGTTCTATTCCTTCTTCTTTGCAAAAATAGTCACTTTCATGATTTCAACATTGTTATTCTCTTTACAATTGACATTTTAAATGTCCATTTTAATTTACATTGATATCAAAATTAATAATATTGTCAAATTGCTTATTTTCACATTTCTATCTATTAAGATTTAGTGTAGACAAACTCTGTTCATTCACCTTTATCATATATTCACTTATAATCATTTTCCGCCATATCATATTTTTTCAATTTCTACCATATTATTCTTACATATTTCTTTATCATTTCATTTTCAATGCTTTCTTCTAGCTAACATCACAATATATCCTATAATTCTTCTCTCTTACCACTATAACAATTAAAATTCCATTCTAATTTTAAAAACTATCAAAAATATTATTATTATATTGTCTACTTTCCCATTCCCATTTATTAATCTATCTCATATATATTTGCCAATTTTTATCCCATCATCCTTCATCTTTAACCATCATCTCTAAATCTTTTTAGCATCACCTTTTCTAATAATTTTTGATGACTTTATCTCGCTCTAACTTCTCAATTCTCTTATTTTTTATATATATGTTACATTTCATCTTCTGTCTTCCTTTTATTTTTTGTTGTTGTATTATTTGAGCATTCCTCACCAATTCCCTTGTCTCTTCCAGATTTTCCCCTTCTTTCCTTTTGCCTGTTTCTTTGTTAGGGGGAATTTCCCCTCTTTCCTCTCTGCTCTTTTTACGTTCCCAACCATTTCTATAATGCTCTCTATCTGATTTCTATTTTTTAACATTTTCTCTTCAACATTGTTAATTTCTTGTTTCTCATTAAAATTTCCCTCTTCCAACTTCTCTTCATTTTCATTTTCTGTATATTTAAATGAATTTTCCATTTCTTTTTTGCCTATTAAAAATTCACACATACTTTTAAACATCAAAAGTAACTCTTCATATACCTGCAACTCCATTTTATGACAATTTTAAAAGGTTAGTAATATCTCCCCAATTACATCTCTATGCACTTAGCCAGAATTTTAAGTCAATATAGTTTGTATCTCTTCTTTTCTACTTTTCTTCTTCAATTATTCCTTTGTTCTTTAAAGTTAAAATGTTCTTCTCAATTATTAATTATTGTCCAAATTCAGCAACAATCAAATCCAATTATAGAGCTATCTTCCAGAAGAGAAGATAGAAATAAAATAACCACCCAGATGTAAAACACGGTCACTCCTTCAATATTTTCACAGTGTCCAAATTATCTTCTTCCATACCAGTGGTTCTCAACCTGGGGGTCGCGACCCCTTTGGGGGTCAAATGGCCATTTCACAGGGGTCACCAAAGCCCTCTCTCGCCCCCCCACGCCTTCACTCACCCTCACCCTCTGCCTCTGTTGGATCGCCGTTCGCTTACCCCGCCCACTCCCAATCTATTGCTGCCTCCTGAGTCCCAGCTGATGGCTAGAGGGAAACAAATCGTTTAAATTCTTGCCGCGGGGCTTCAAAGGGCCGCCCTACAGCTGATCAGTGTTAAAAGAAAACAAATGAGAAGACTGATGCCTGCAAAAATAGAAAAAAACAGCCCCTTTCAGCTTCAGCATAGGTTAATTACCATAAGTTGATTTGATCAGCCTCCGGACTCTCAGCTGATTTGCTCTCAGCTGTTTTGCGGAGGGCTCTGTTGCTAGCTGCAAAGAGAGGAGCAGATTTTTCCCCCCTAGCTAAGCTGAAAAATCGAAACTGAAAGTAAAGCAGGGTCTTTGCTGCAACATGACAAAATGAGGCAGAGAGAGATTTCTTTTTCTTTTTCCTCACCAAAAAAGGTAGGTGCAAAATTGCAAACAATGGGAAATTTAGGGCAAAAGAGGAGGTTCAAGATTTTAAAACACAAAAGAAAAAAAGCTCTATTTAACTAGGGAATTGTAATAATTGAGATACTATTAATTGTATATTGTGTTGAAAGCAGAAATGGTTAAGTTGTGGTTTGGAGGAATATATGGAGGAAATTATTTAGTTTATTATTATTGGTAAATATAATTAATTGATTTGTAAGAAATTGGATTGCAAGGAAATAATTGGAATATTCATGTTCATATTGATTAATATACAAAAAAGTTAGTTATATAACTAATTGATTTATATTAAATGTTGAATTTGTATTAAACAACTGTATTACATAATTACATAATTAACCAATGTGAGGATGGATATAAAAATAGATGACAATGGGAAGGGGTATAATATAGAATAGAAGGGAAAAATTGAATTTGATTAAGATTAGAGATGAGGATGAAGGGTAATATTGGTTTTTTTAAAAAATAGATGAGGAATAAATATGGCAAAAAGGAAATATAGAAATTGTAAATTTAATTGAAATGACTAAACACTGTTTAAATTTGTGAACCGGCCAAATACTCTGTTCAAAGAAAATACATTGTATGTTTGTATGTGTGTTTCTAATTACTGCTATTTATTCATATTTGTTCTCTTTTATTCTTTAAAGTTTAACAATTCATTCTTTATCTTAATATCTTTATATTTGTTTGGGGTTGGCTTTCTTCCCTTTCATCTTTTTTATTGTACAGCAATCTTTCTCCTCAAACCTACCACCTCTCTCTTTTCTTTCCTTCTTACTTTCTCTTCCCTCCCCCTCTTCTTCTCTTTCCTCCTTCCTCTTCCTTTCTCCTTCTCCTCCTCTCTTCCTCCCATATGGACTACTTCCTGTGCATATGGACTACTCAGAGGGCTGAAAAAGTTATCTTTGACTGGTCCTCGTACTTTTGACCAGTCCTTGAACTTACGACTGTTCTCACATTTTACGTTTTTGCCCTATCTTGTCACCATGGTGAAGAGAAGCAGTTATGAAATGAGTGACATGGTTGTTAAGAATGTTGCACCGGCATAAATGTGAGGATGGTCATAAGTGTGAGGACCAGTCAAAAGTGCGAGGATCTGTCAGAAATGACTTTTTTCAGCCCTCTGAGTAGTCCCTATACACATAGCCATGGTCACCCGGTCACATGACCAGCTAGCCACGCCTACCCAGTCACATGACCTCCAAGCCCAGCCCACAAAATAAGCCATGCCCACAGAACCGATAGTAAAAAAATTTAGAACCCACCCCTGGTTGGGGGTCACCACAACATGAGGAACTGTATTAATGGGTTGCGGCATTAGGAAAGTTCAGAACCACTGTTCTATATGGCCAAAGTCGAAATTTCAAGCTGCTACTTCTTCTGTTTTGAGAATTTGAATAGAATGTTACAGTACTTTTTCTTTCCTCCAGCAGATGGCACTCTCCATTTCTACTCCATTACAAAGCAGGCTATTTTATCCAATTGTTTGTCAAAATGTCCAACGATTTTTAAAAGTTCTCTTATTATTTTCTTCTGAAAATCATTTTTTCTTTTTAAAATCTTTTGCTTTTCCCAATTTTTCAAATCCAAGACTTTCTCTTAGATTCTTTATATTACAGTCCATGCCTTCTCTTTGTTCCACGTGTATGTTTTTTTTCCCAAATACCAAGTAGCTGCTAGTCAAAGCTCAGAAATTCTTTTAAAACTTCAATTTCAATTTTTCTTAGTATAAATTGACATTTATCTCACCCAGTTCTAGCACTCCATCCAATCACCACTCCTGCACAATTCTTTGGTTTGGTTGTCCCAGATTCAAGGTGGTCACCATAAGATGGCCACTGCCTGCTGCTGCTTTGGGAGAGCTGTTTCTGTTCCAGCAAAGAAATTGCCAATTCCTCACGGTCCACGAAATGCATCTCCTTTCTTCACCGTCCCTACAAGACAACTATGGCTTGAAAGCCTCCCGACAGTGGTTCATCCGGTTGGATTTTGCGCAGCTCATCAGAGCCCACTATTTTCCAGTCCGCTCCTGCTGCGACGTCAACTGGAAGTCTCTAAATTGTCATTAACACTTGACTCCCATTGCTCCCAAGGTCATTCATCATATTGGTTCATATAGCTGTAATGTTTTGATGATAGTGGTTATGATAATGAAGGTGATTTTATCTTTTATTGAAAAATCAAATTTAAGAATGCTTTGTAAAAATATTTTAAAAAATTAAACCTTTTTTTTTTAAGCAGTAACAATATACAATTAGGAATCAAGATAGTTTGGTTTTCTAAATCATCTTAAACTTAGATAGATTCTTTTTATATGTCAATCACTCAGATTTGTTTTCCCAGTGCTGTGGTCATTATAACTCAGTCAATTCACCTTGCTATTGTCATCCTCATCATCACCTCTTTTCTTCTACCTTTCCCAGCATTAGAGGTTTTTCTAAAGAGCTGGATCTTCGTATGTGTCTAAAGGAGGATTGAAATCTCAACTGAATTGTTCAATGATCCATCAGTTTGTTTTATTGTCCTCAATATTCTTAGATGTCATGTTCAACATCAAAGTTCAAAGTCATTAGTACTTTTACTATCCCGTTTCTTTAAACTTCAACTTTTGCTTCCATAGAATATCACAAGCAATCCTATGGCTTGCACAATTCTGAACTTTGTATGTATATAATGTGTTTTTCAGATCTTTCATAACTACTCTACCAAGTGCTACTTTGCAGTGTTACCTCTTGACTACAGGTTTCTTTACTGTTGAAAAGTTAATCGTAAAAAACAGAAGCTATC
Organism: Arizona elegans; assembly: GCA_022577455.1. Lineage (NCBI taxonomy): Eukaryota > Metazoa > Chordata > Lepidosauria > Squamata > Colubridae > Arizona > Arizona elegans. The sequence continues at coordinate 47,863,462 of JAKOOJ010000006.1, read as the reverse complement.
CACACTTTGATATCTTCATTGTTAATTCTCATGCTGGTTGTTCTACCTGTTGTCATTAGTTTGGTCATGTTTATATTTAATTTTAGCCCCATTTTTTTCACCATACATGATGTGAAAATGAGGGCTTGCAGATCAAAAGTAGTGCCATCAATGAAAAGGCACTACACAGTCTAAAACCATCTCTATGTATTGGACCTGATGGACTATGTGCCTACTTCTTAAAAAAGCTTTCCACTGCAATAGCAGAACCTTTAAGCATAATTTTTGAAAAATCTTTCAGTACCAGCTCCCTGCCCAACCAATGGTCACAAGCCACGGTCATCCTTATCTTTAAAAAGGGAGACCCTAGCCTAATTGAAAATTACAGACCAATCTCTTTATGTTGCGTCACCTGCAAAGTCATCATCAACCAATCTATAACCCTCCACCTAGAGACAAGCAACCTACTCTCCAACAAACAATTTGGTTTCAGAAAAAAATTATCCTGTAATCTACCATTACTACACTGCAAAAACATATGGACTACACATCTTGATCAGAGCAAAGCAATAGACGCAACTTACATAGACTTCTGTAAAGCCTTTGATTCATGACAAACTACTTCTAAAATTAAAGTCCTATGGCATTTCTGGACTCCTACATAAATGGATAGCTGCTTTCCTGTCAAACAGACAAGTGGTCAAAACAGGAAGTGCTCTATCAAATCCTGTACCTGTTAACAGTGGTATTTCCCAAGGCAGCGTTTTAGGTCCAACACTCTTCATACTTTGCATAAATGAACTTTGCGATCATATTAAAACTGTGTTCTCTTCGCTGATGATGTAAAACTATTCAACACCACCAACAATGCAACTACCCTTCAAAAAGACCTTGACTATATCTAACAAGTGGCAACTTCAAATCTCAACCAACAAATACTCTGTCTTGCATATTGGCAAAAAAAATTAGAACATAAAATACAAATTAGATGGACATGACCTTGTAGATGACCCTCACTCTGTCAAAGACCTTGGAATACTCATTTCTAAAGTTCTAAGTGCCAGAGCCCACTGTAACAACATTGCCAAAAAGGTATTAGAGTTGTTAACCTAATCTTGCGTAGTTTCTTCTCTGGTAATATTGTACTACCAACTAGAGCATACAAAACATTTGCTAGACCAATTATCGAATACAGCTCATCTGTCTGGAACCCGCACTGCATATCGAACATTAATACAATTGACAGAATCCAGAGATATTTCACAAGAAGAGTCCTCCATTCCTCTACCCGCAATAAAATACCTTATGCCACCAGACTTGAAATTTTGGGCTTAGACAACTTAGAACTACGCCAACTTCGGTCTGACCTAAGCGTACTACATAAAATTATCTGCCACAATGTCCTACCTGTCAATTACTACGTCAGCTTCAACCACAACAACACACGAGCAAATAATAGATAGAAACTCAAGGTAAACCTCTCCAAACTCAATTGCAGAAAATATGACTTCAGTAACAGAGTGGTCTATGCCTGAAATGCACTACCTGACTCTGATTTCTTCCCTAAACCTCCAAAACTTTAACCTTAGGGAGTCTGTGGATTTTCACAGCAGAAACCCTGCTGTCTTCTCCTCCTCTTTTCTGACTGAAGAAAGGCATTCTAGGCTATTGATTCCCAAGAATCTGTCAGAAGAACATTTTTCTCTGGAGAATTCTCTTGAAAGATGAACCCACAGGATCTTCAGGATTGTTCTCTTTACAATGGGAGTATAAAATTAGTCAGAGACACCCACACTTTCAGGTTTTAATTTAATGTAATTTTCCTTCTTATCATAACTTCAAAATTTATGAATTGCTTCTTTCTGAATCTCCAGCTGAACTTTTCCAGACTAAGATTTATGACCCTCTTTCAAGTTTTGGGAAAATTGTTTATGTAACTAATATTTTGCATTGGCATTTATATATTTCATTTTTATTGCTTAATGTTTTCATCATTTTGCATCAATAAAAACTTTGAAGTGCACATAGTTATTGAAAGGGACAGTTAATTTGAACAACAAAGGAAATGTTTTTTTTTTATGTTTATCATCTTGCTTTTTCTAAAAAAAAATTCTTTGGTATAAAACTTCTTAATACAACTGTACAGCTCAGAATTTTATTCAAATGGAGACATTTGCTTCTAGATATATTTTTCTTGTTTTAACAAAAAATATATTTTTGAAACATTTGAACAATTTGACCTGTTCCCTTAATTCCGTTGTTCTTTTTCCTTTAACCCCCAAGAGGGAGCTTCAACATTAGGAATGTTTACTTGAAATTCACATGTCACATAACAATTTATTTATTTTTATAGCTTAGTATGACTGGAGCTGGTTTTATATCCTTTTCTCTCATTTGAGTACTCATACTATATATAATTTAAATATTATTTATTTATTTGTTATTCTTAATGCTATAATTTATTTTGGTTCAATTTGAATAGAAATTTTAGTCATAAAATTACTTTTTTGCTTTAAAAATCAACAGAAGAAAATATAGAGGGGAGGAATCAAAGCTGGAAGAAAGACTTTCTGCTTCCTTTACTCATTTTAAAGAATTCCAGCAATTAAAAGTAAGAATTAACTTAAAGGAATTTTCATAAAATAGAAGATCACCTTCTAAATTAATTCAAGAAGCACCACAAAATCTAGAAGAGAAACTGGACTGTCTTAAGAATGATATCAACAACATGTGATGAATTAATCTCAAGTAGAATAAAGAATTAAATAATTGCAGATGACAGATCTGTAATTGTCTTCAATTGAGAAGTTTATAGACAGAACTGAACAACTTGGAAGCTAGACTACAATTCATGGAAACAGAACCTTGGCATGGTTGTGGAATGTGTACTCTGGGGAGCATGAGATCTGGGTCAGAGATTCAGGTCTGGGCAGGTCCCATTAGAGGGGTCCAATGAAGAGTGTTTTTTCCTTTTTTTTTTTTAAATGTTTTTTTTATTTTTTCCCAAACATAAACATAAAATATAACTTTCAAGAACAGAGTTTCAATCCAGTCATAGATGGTTAACATGCTTACGTTCTTTTGACACGCTTTATTCCCCTTTTCCATAACATCTTTTTAAAAATTTAAAACAATTTAAAATTTAAAACAGAGAAAGGAAAAAAGAAAAAGAAAAAAAGAAAAAAAAGAAAAACCAATCTAAACATAAAATTCTAATACATTCATCTAAACAAATCTAATATATCACTACAATTTTAACTTCAAATTAAATTTTAACTCCTTATCTCTGTATCTATATCTCATCAGTATCCAAATAATTATTAACAATATTCTAGTCTCTTGTTCTAAATATATACCTTACAATTTTATCACCAAAATTATCAAATTCAATATATTGAATTTATAATATATAATTTCAATATATCTCCATTTTGTTAAGATTTATAAAACACAATTTTATCAACATCTTAGTTACTTGACCCTTTTTATCAAATCAAAATGTCTTAGACTTTCCAATCTAATATCCCACATATTACACAGTTTTATCACAAAAACATATTACTTATTCCTTCTCCAAATTATCAACTCTTTTAAGATACCTAGTTTCTAGCATAATCTTCTCCCATACTCCCTCCAATGTTTGGCTGACTTCAGCATATTTTATTTGGCTAATTTCTAGCATAATCTCCTCCAGAACTCCTTCCATTGTTTAGCTGATTTCCAGCATATTTTTCTCCGACTCTCCTCCTATTGTTTGGCTGACTTCCAGCATTTTATTGGCCGATTTCCAGCATTTTATGTTGGCTGATTTCCAGCATAGTCTCCTCCAACTCTCCTGCCATTGTTTGGCTGATTTCCAGCATTTTAATTATTTTCCCACTTATTTCCTCCGAGTCTCTAACTCTTATCTAGTTAGTATCCTTCACCTCATTATTTTGTTTTTCCCTTGCATCATAATTATCTATTTAATCTTGTCTCAGCATATTCATCAAAATTAATTCTCATTATGTTTCATAATAATCATCATTTCCCATATTTGTTAAATTAAATCACAATTTATCTCTATCATCTGTGTATTTCATAGTTTCATTCAATAATATATTAATCAATCATAGTCAACATTCTAGCTTTGTTTGCAAAATATAGTTAAGGCATGTTACAACAAATAATAAATTTTCTTAAAGTTATCTTACATTAGTATACACTTCTCATTATAATTTTTAACCATTTAATACATAAGTCCCTGTTTCAATTGCCATTTATTATTTTTCCTTTTATTGTTAATCCCCCCCCCAAAAAAAGAACCCTTTAGGCTTTTAAACATTACATACAATTTAGTTACATTTAGTTTAAATCTATTTTATTTCTATTTTTCCCTGTCTGTCCATATGTTCCACTTCAAAGTTCATCTATTCAAATTAAAAGTTCTGTGTATCACTTTAGTGCTCTTATAAATGTCTGCTTCGAGCATGATGTCTTCACTTCCTGTCTTTGTTCATGTACCACACCTTCTTTTTGCTAGGTCTGTAAGTTTCCATTATAAGAAAAAATCCTGGTTCTTTCTTCTTAAAGTCACCCAAAACAGGATAGAAATTTCCAAAATCCATTAGTCTAAAATTAATTCCAAAGTAGTCATAATAATCTAAAATAGAAAGCCAATTAGGATATTCCTTTTCCAAGCAGAAAATAAAATCTCTTCAATCCACTTTTCTGTTTAGTCACTGCAGACTTCATGGCAATTTTGTAACCACCCGTCTGTCAATCTTCATTAACTTCGTTAACTTTCACTGGTTTAAATTCCCAAGAATTTATTTCTTCAATCCACTCGAAAAAATAGAAATAAAAAGTCCAATTTTCCAAATTATTAAGAATAAGTTTTTCTAAGCCAATTTAATTAATGCAAAGTTTGTCTCCGGTCTCCATTTTTTTCCCTCCTTTCTTTTAAAACTTCAAGCCCCATGGATCTATAGCCGCTGTTTAAAGTTGGGGTCTTATTTTTTTTAAAAAAATATTCCAAGTAATCTTTATTGCCTGGGTTGGTGTCACTCACCCGGCTTTGAAACTCTCGCTCTTTCTTCTTCCTCCTGCCCGATCTTGTGTCCCGGTCTGCCGTGGCTTTGTGGCAGCCGCCATGGCTGCCTACCCCCGCCGCCGACTTTGAGGATTCCCTCTGGCCTCCGAGGAGCTTGCCTGCTCCTCTTGGCCCACCGAGGCGCTCCTCTTCACCCCCCATCCCTACAGGATGGGGGTCGGTCCGAAGACCGATCGGACAGTGGTTTGTCAGTTGGGGTTTCTGCGGGCTCGTTAGAGCCCACTAATTCCCCGACTGTGGCGCCGTGGCTCCAGACCAGAAGTCGAAGAGTGTTTTTTCTGTAAACAATATATCAGGACATAATTTACAGAAACCTATACTGAATTGATCATTGTCCAAATCAAGAAGGACCACACTAAGTATTAGAGTTCCTAGACAACGGTGATAAATGGGCTACAGCAGGTGTCCTCAACCCCAGGCCATGGCCCATTGGAAACTGGCCCATGCAAGCAGTGGGTTAGCTACTGTTTCTGCCAGTCTGCAGCTCCAGAAAGATTGGGGACCCCTGGGCTATAGGACTTAGGACTATTGAAAGAAAAGCTACAATTTTCTCTTCCTGCTCTGCAGCTGTCACAGTTCTAAATCGGCCAAGATGGCTGATTTCTTTTCTGCTGGTATCAAGAGGTTTCTCCTGTCCATTTGGGTGATCACCCATCACCCCGATGTCCTCCGAGTTTCCCCTTTGTCCTGTCGATCCCTCCTGGATTGACTGTGCCCTTTTAGGGGGCCCCAGACAGAAAAATTCAGGCTATGGGAACGAAGCCCTGTTCCTTCGCTCTACTCCACCAGGACATCACCGCCAGAAGTCAATACAACAATATCGGTGAGAGAAGATATCCCTAAAATGTGGTAAAGATGTATTGTCGAATGGTGTAGCTGTAGAATCAAGACTCCAAAGAGTCGGGCAGGGTTTCTGCCCCAAAGACAGTGGCGACTAAGAGATTGGAGCAGCTGACTATATATATTAAAGAGTGACAGTTCAGGGAGGTGAAGACAGATGAGAAAAGGAAAGAAACTCTGGTATATACTTTGTGACAGATTAGAAGTGAAACTGTGATTATAAAATCTATAACTTGATAACTTTATAAAGATAGTGGGGACTAAGAGATTGGAGCAGCTGATTGTATATATTAAACAGTGATACTTCAGACTTATATACTTTATGACGGATTAGAAGTGGAACTCTACAGGACTGGTAATTATAAAACCTATAACTATAACTTTATAAACTTATAACTTTATAAATTTTACAACTTTGAACTTTAAAAACGGGAAAATTTGCACATTACAAGGAGAACAAGAGCACCATCTGGGGGTTAGAGGAACCCATCTCATAAAAGAACTGATGCAAGACTGATGCAAGACTGAATTGATTTGTTGAATGAATATGAAAAGAGGAAAAGAAGGAGAAAATTATGTAGAAGAAATCTGAAGAATATAAAACAAATATATAAAAAAATAGAAGATAATAAATTTTAGGTGGTAGATATTGAATGAACTACTATCTGTTTGTCTAAGTATAAAAATAATAATAATATATACTGAATATTGAAGCTGTGGTTATAACTAAGGATTGAAAGATTGTTTTAAAAAGAGCAAATATTACAAGAACTATAGGAAATAGGATTAATTGTAATAATTGAAACAACTGTTTAAAATTTATGTGGTTAAGTTACAGCTTGTTGATTATCAAATTTATATATCTATATAGTCTTTATATATTCATACATATATTTATCTATATTTATATATTTACATAAATCTATCTTAAAGCCTTAAAATATAAGGATATTACAACTATATTAACTATATCAACTCTTGTATTTTATATTTTGTATCTAATTTATAGGTTTATATAGTTTATATATACTTGAATACTTATATATGTACATAAATTTACTGTAAAGTATAAGGATACTATAACTATATCAATTTACATATTTATATATTTATATTTATATATTGAAGGCATATTGAAGGTATTATTATTACAGGACTACTGTTTAACAAATACAATTAGAAGTGGGGGGGGGAGAGAGAAAATATAATAGAGAAAGAGAGAGTGGGGGATCCAAAGAGGAAATTTGAACAACTAAACTACTGTATGTTATTTTGGAAAAACTTTTGTCAAGCGATAAAGATGATGAGCACAACAACTATTACCAAGATAAGCAAGAAAGCATCTTCAAACCTGCATCTATAACATCATCGCCTTCAAATCAGTGCTCAATAGAGAATATGTTTGGAACAGAGAGATCAAGCTCGACATTGAATATTCAGAGCATGTAAGCAACATTACTTATGATACAAGAAGCAATGACAAAGACACAGGAGGCGATAGCAAAGAATCATGAAGAGACAAAAAGAAACCACAAAGAGATTAAAAATGAGATGGGAGAAATGAAAGAGACATCAGAAGAATGGACAATAAAATAGGAAACATCCAACAAGCCATCACTAAAAACGAACAGAGAATACAAACAGTAGAGACAAAAATGGAACAAATAGATAAAAAAATGGAAACAATGGAACAGAAATATATGATCGCAAGCAGGGACTTAGAGGAATCGATCATCTTCTTAGAGATGGAAAATGCATCTTTCTTCTTAAGGTTCCAAAATATAATGGAAGAAAAGGAGGAAGACCTAGGCGAGACAATGGCAGAAATACTAGCAGACACATTACAGAAAGACAAGCAGGACATACAGAGAGATATAGCTTAAGTGTACAGAGTGTACACAAACTATGCACGGAGACACAGATTACTAAAAGAAGTGCATGTGAGGTTTATGAAAAAGGCAATAAGGGACAAAATATACAAAAAAACGAGGGAGAAATCGATAATATATAAAGGAAAATAAATACAAACCTTATTTTATTTTATTTTATTTTATTTTATTTTATTTTATTTTATTTTATTTTATTTTGAATTTGTATACCGCCCTTCTCCCTGGGGACTCAGGGCGGTGAACAGCCAAGTAAAAACATCAAGAACAAATATTAAAATACAGTTAAATATATATATATATAAATTTGGCCCCATTAATTAAAACAATAAACAAAACAATTAAAAACACTTAAAAAATTAGGCCAGCCCAGCTTGCTGGAAAAAGAAGGTTTTAAGGGCATGGCGGAAGGCACTGAGGTCATGGATTCTCCTTACCTTGAAACAAATACCTAGGAGAATGAGAAACCAGAGAAGAACACTATCAGTTCTTAACTACACAACTAATCAGATATAACGTGATGTTTAGATGGTTGATGCTGGAAGGCATTCTGATTACCTGGCAGGAGAAAAAATTCAAAATAGATACTCTTGACAAAGCACAAGAGTTCTTTGAACATCACTTCACAGCTGAGGAAGAGCAAGAGAGTAGAGAAGAGGTAGAGAGTAGGAGTCAAAAGGAATATCAAGCAGAGGATAACGAGGCGGAATGAGAAGAAAAAAGGAAACAGGAAAAAGAACAAGTAGAATGAGAAGGTACAAGAGGAAAAATACAGAAAGACAAGAAATACAAGAAAACTAAGAACGGTATATAAGTAAAGAAATGAAGGAGGAAATGAAGATGCTTTCAATAAACATAAACAGATTAAACTCACCGGCGAAAAGAACACAAATTCTCACAAAATTACAAAGATTGGATATGGACATTGTATGTCCATATAAAAAAATAAATAAAAAAAAATGCTTGCAGGAAGTGCACATTAAGAAACAATATAGCAAATTACTAGAAAATCCAAAAATAGGGAAGCTTTAGGTAACACTAGCACAAAAAAAAGAAGAGGAACTGCAATATAAATAAATAAATACAGATGTACAGATGTACAGCTGAGTGATGACACTCAGCTGTACATCTCCACCCCAGGCCACCCCAATGATGCCCTTGAAGTGATGTCCCAGTGCCTGGAGGCTGTACGGATCTGGATGGGGAGGAACAGACTCAGGCTCAACCCTTCCAAGACTGAGTGGCTGTGGTTCCCGGCATCCCGATATAGTCAGTTGACCCCATCACTGAGTATTGGGGGCGAGTCTTTGGCCCCCACAGAGAGGGCTCGCAATCTGGGCGTCCTCCTGGATACGCAGCTGTCTTTGGAGGAACATCTGATGGCTGTAACCAGGGGGACCTTTTATCAGGTTCGCCTGATCCGCCAGTTGCGGCCCTTTCTTGATCGGGATTCCCTGTGCACAGTCACTCATGCCCTCGTGACCTCTCGCCTTGATTACTGTAATGCTCTCTACATGGGGCTCCCCTTGAAGAGCACCCGGAGGCTCCAACTGGTCCAGAACGCAGCAGCGCGGGTAGTGACGGGAACAACATGGCGCTCCCATGTAACACCGCTCCTGTGCGAGCTGCACTGGCTCCCGGTGGTCTTCCGGGTGCGCTTCAAGGTGTTGGTTCTCACCTTTAAAGCGCTCCATGGCATAGGGCCTAGCTATCTTCGAGACCGCCTGCTGCCACCGACGACCTCCCATTGACCCGTGCGCTCCCACAGAGAGGGCCTCCTCAGGGTGCCATCAGCCAAACAATGCAGGCTGGTGACCCCCAGGGGGAGGGCCTTCTCTGTGGGGGCACCTACCCTCTGGAATCAGCTGCCCCCAGAGATAAGGAGAATCCATGACCTCAGTGCCTTCCGCCGTGCCCTTAAAACCTTATTTTTCCAACAAGCCGGGCTGGCCTAACTCTTTTTAAGTGTTTTTAATTGTTTTTGTTTATTGTTTTAATTAATGGGGCCAAATTTATATATATTTTTAACTGTATTTTAATATTTGTATTTGATGTTTTTATTTGCCTGTTCACTGCCCTGAGTCCTCAGGGAGAAGGGCGGTATACAAGTTCAAAAATAAATAAATAATAAATAAATAATATATATTAAGGAAAGATTAAAATTGAAACAAGTATATGCAGACAAGGAGGGAAGAATCCTAATGATAGAGATAGAAAGAGAGCAAAAACAAATGCTTTTTACCACAATATACGCACCAAACAATAATCAAAACCAATTTTATAGAAAAGTACATAACAAAATAATGGAAACAGAATATGAAAACATATGCTTCATTGAAGACTTCAATGCAATAGTGGATATTAAAAAGGATTATAAAAGCAATAAGAAATAAGAAAAAGAAAAGAACATTACCAAATTCACTTTTTGAAATGACACAAGAATTAAGCTTACAAGACGCATGGAGAGAAATAAATGTAAAAAATAACCACATTCTACTCAAACCCACATGAATCATGGTCAAGGATAGATATGGCATGGATGACCCCAGGATTAAGAAGAGAGATTGAAGAGGTAGACATAATGACCAACACTTGGGTAGACCACAATCCAATAAAAGTGACATGGAGAGGACAGAAGAAGAAGCGAAGATGGACAATGAATCAAGTCATACTAAAAGATAAAGCATATTCACAAATGATAGAAAAGGAACTGAAACTATTCTTCAAGGTAAACAGAAAAGAAGATACATCTCTACAAAACTTGTGGGATACTACAGAAGCATATATACGAGGATTGACAATAGCATATATGGCAAGAAGAAATAAGAAAAGAAATCAAAAACAAGATACATTACAGGAAGAACCCCAAAATAATAAAAGAAAAGAAAAAAGAGACTTAATAAAACATAAGCTTAACCTGACCATACAAGAAGAAATGGCACAAAAAGTCAAAATGGCAAAGCAAAACTTTTTTGAGCATGCAAAGAAGCCGGGGTGATGGTTAGCATACATATTTTAAAAAAAAGAAAAGGAGAAAAGAATAATACATCAATTGCAAGATGAGAAGGGAATGATACACCATAGGAGGGAAGAAAAAAAGAACATAACACAAGAATTTTTCAAAAAATTAAATTGCCAAGAAAATATTCCAGAATACCAAACAATATCTAGATACAATGAATCTAAGCAAAATCGCAGAGACAAAAAGAGAGATGTTAAACGGAACAATAACCATGATGGAACTAATGGAGGCAATGAAGAAGCAAAAAAACAACAAAACACCTGGCTCAGATGGACTCCCCGCAGGGCTATACAAGACCGTATAGGAACCATTAGAGGTGTTAATCCTGGAAGTATTCAATGAAACACTTACAGAGGCCAAATTACCTATATCATGGACAGAAGCATACATCACACTCATCCAAAAGAAGACACAGACCACTAACAAATTAAAAACTACAGACCCATCTCATTATTGAATGTGGACTATAAAATATTTGCATCCATAATATCTGAAAGAGTCAAAGAAAAGTACTAAATGAGTTTCTGCACCCAGATCAAAATGGATTCCTACCAAGAAGGCAAATAAAAAATAATATGAGAACAATCATAAACACACTAGAATACTACAAAGCCCATCCCGGAAAACAAGCCACATTGATTTTTTTGGATGGTCAAAATGCTTTTGATAATTTGAATTGGAGGTTTATCATTTTACAATTAAAGAATATGAATTTTGGGGAGAAATTTGTGCAGATGGTGGAAGAAATATACACAATTCAAACAGAAAAAGTAATAATAAATGGAGATACTACAGAAAAATTTAATATCGTTAAGGGGGTAAGACAAAGATGCCCATTATCGCCCTTACTATTCATTTTAACCCTAGAAGTATTACTATTAAAAATCAGACAAGAACAAGAAATAAAAGGCTTGAAAATAAAAAAAGAAGAATACAAAGTCCAAGTGTTCGCAGACGATCTGGTATTTATTCTAGAAGATCCTTTATAAACAGTTCAAATTGGTTCAAAAAATAGAAGAATTCAGTAAAGTAGCAGGGCCTAAAATTAGCAAGAGTAAAACAAACATAATAACAAAAAACCTCATTAAAAAACAGGAGAGAGAATTGGAAGAAAGAACGGGCATGCAAGTGACCAAGAAGGTGCAATATTTGGGAATTTGGTTATCAGCCAAATGTTCATCAATCAAAGAAGACAATTACAGCACAATAATACAACAAATAAAAAAGGATTTGGAAAACTGGAAAAAATTACAATTGTTACTTATCGGAAGGATAGCGTCCATTAAGATGAATATTTTACAAAGAATACTGTTTCTATTCCAAGTAGTACAATAAATCTAGAGAAAAACTTTTTCGAAGACTTAAATAAACTAACAATGAAATACATTTAGCTGGGGGAAAAAACACGGATTAAATTAAAATTATTACAGGACAGTAGAGAGAAAGGAGATTTTGGGCTCCCAGATTGGGAGATGTATTATCAAGCAACGGCACTTACTTGGATTAAGGATTGGATAGAGCTAAAAAACAAAAGGATTTTGACATTAGAAGGACATGACTTACAAATAGGCTGGCATGCATTCATATGGGATGGGAAAAACAAATCTCACAGTTATTTTCAGAGACATTTAATCAGGAACGCTTTACTATAGGTATGGCAAAAAATTAAAAAGAATCACTATAACAAAATACCAAATTGGTTATCAACAATGGAAGCATTAATTTACCCAAATCTATTAGATATAGAAAAAAAAGCCTGATAGTACAATGGACTAAAGCACTGTTATTAACATCTGCTGCTTGCATTTACTGCATGTTCAAATCTCACTAGGCTCAAGGTTGACTCAGCCTTCCATCCTTTCAAAGGTAGGTAAAATGAGGACCCAGATTGTGGGGGCAATAAGCTGACTTTGTATAAATATACAAAAGTATGAAGGCTATTGCTTAACGCATTGTCTTAACGAGATTGGCCAAAATGTTCCCGAACACATCACCAGGTTGCTGGAAATGCAGACAAACTCAAGGAACGTACTATCATATGTGGTGGATGTGTGCAATAGCAAACAAACAAACAAAAAAAAAATAGATTAGAATAAGAAAGTGGCTTGAGGAGATAACCAAACAGCAAATAGAATTGAAACTGGAATTATTTCTTTTTTTTATAAAGATTTTTATTTATTTTTTCATAAACACATTTACATGTACAGTCATTTCCATCATTTTTCATTCATCTTTTCTTTTAACTTTCATTTTTAATTTTTAATTTTTCGGGGCTGCTTTTTTACCCTTTACCTTTACTCCAACCTTTCTTCTTCTCCTCCCCTTCTGTTCCCCTGTTTCTCCTCTACTTCCTTCATTCTTCCTTCTTCCCCTTCTCTTCCCCCACTCCTCTCTTCTTCCCCCCTTCTAACCTTCTCCTCTAATTCTCTTTCCCTTCTCTCTTCTTCCTCTCCTTTTCCCTTTCTTCTTTCTCCTTTTCTCCTCTCTCCTCTCCTCTCTTTTCCTTTCCTCTCTCTCTATTCCTTCCCCTCTCTCCTGGTGTTTCCCTTTTCAGTTCAATCTAAAGTGGTATTCGAGCAGCCCTGATTTCCTAATTATCCTTATTCTCATTTCAATTTCTTATTCAATTATTATTTATTTTTATTTCATCATTTGCGTACATTTTTATAATATCTCACTTTTTTCCCTTCCCCCCTATTTTCTCCGTTTACTTGACATCTATTTTTCTAATTGTTTTCTCCCATCTATTCACTATCTATTTTATCTCTATGTCCTTATTCATATTTTTTTTCTAACCAATCATAAAATTTATCCCATGTCTTGAAATACATCGACTCCTCTTTATCTTTTATTCTCAATGTTAATCTATTCATTTCTGCACATTCTGAAATTTTCTTTATAATATCTCCTTCCAATGGAATTTTATCTGCTTTCCAGTTTTGTGCAAATACAATTCTAGCCACTGTTATTATATGAATAATCAAATATGTATCTTCTTTGCTATAATTTTCTGGTAAAATTCCCAATAAGAATATCTCTGGTTTTAACACTATATGTTGCTCCAACATTCCCTCTAACCATGTTGTATTTTCACCCAATATTGTTTTGCTTCTTTACACAACCATCACATATGATAGTATGATCCTGGCAACTGATGACATTTCCAACACTTAGCTGATTTATCTTTAAACTTCTTAGCTAATCTTTCTGGTGGCATATGCCATTTATAAAACATCTTATACAGGTTTTCTTTATAGGCTGTTGCCATTGTTAATTTATAATTTCTTTCCCAAAGTTGTGCCATTTGTCCAATTCTATGGTGTATCCAAAATTCTTTGCCCATGCTATCATTGTTTCTTTTACTTCTTCATCTTCTAGTCTAATACGCAATAAATAATTATATAATTTCTTAATCATTTTCTCATCTGTTCCTGTCAATATTTCATCCAGTTCTGATTTCCCCAAGTTAAAGCCATATTGTCTACGATCTGCTTCATATCTTGATTGTATTTGCAGTCTTGTATACCAATCTATCTCAATCCCTTGACTCTCTAGTTCTTGTTTTTGTTTCAGTTCTCCCCGATCTGTCAAAATGTCTTTATATCTAACAATATTCCCCATGTTCACAATATTTAGATATGTCACTGCTTCTATTGTAGAAAGCCACATTGGAATATTCAAATAATGTTTTTCTTTCACTCTCTCCGACACTGATAGCAAACTATTTCTTACATAATGTCTTTGGAACTATCCATGTATCTTTTGTTTCCCATGTCAAAAGGACCAAAATTGTACTAAACCTGAAAACTTTAGGCCAATTTCACTTTTGAACACGGATTATAAAATTTTTGCTAAGATATTAGCGAATAGACTAATGCCAGTTATGCAACAAACAATTCATAATGATCAATCAGGCTTTATAAAAGGGAGGCAAATGAAATACAATGTTAGACAAATTATAAACCTATTGGAATATTTGGAAAAAAATAACCAGGTCCCTGCAGCGTTCATATTTTTGGATGCAGAGAAAGCATTTGATCGATTGAACTGGCAATTCCTGTTTAAGATAATAGAAAAAATGCATTTTGGGGAGTATTTTATACATTCAATTAGAGCAATATATCAGGAACAAACAGCACAAATAATAGTTAATGGAGGTTTAACAGATGCGTTTAAAATTGAGAAAGGTACTAGGCAGGGTTGTCCCTTGTCGCCATTGTTGTTTATTTTAACTTTAGAAATTTTGTTGAATAAGTTATGTGACTCTGATAAAATAAAAGGAATTGTAATTAGACAGCAGGATTATAGATTAAGAGCGTTTGCAGATGACCTGGTTCTTACTTTATCTCAACCTATAGAAGCGGCTCCCTATATGTTGGACATAGTAGCTCAATATGGCAAAGTATCTGAATTTAAAGTAAATCTACATAAGACAAAGATGATAACTAAAAACATGTCCATAACTCAAAGAGAAGATTTAGGGAGAATAACGGGGTTTGAAATAGTTAAAAAGATTAAGTATCTAGGAGTATATATTGCAGCCTCAAACACGAAATTGTTTAAAAATAATTATGAAATTCTTTGGCAAAAAGTACAGAAAGAAATGGAAAATTGGAAAAAGTTACAACTATCATTACTGGGAAGGATAGCAGCAATAAAAATGAATGTATTACCTAGGTTTTTATTTTTGTTTCAAATGATACCAGTGCTTAAGAAAGATGGAAATGTGATGGAATGGCAGAAAGGGGTTAATACTTTCATCTGGGCTGGGAAGAAACCAAGAATGAAACTGAAAATTATACAGGATATACGTGAGAGAGGAGGTCTTAAAATGCCTAACTTAAGATTGTATTATGAAACAGCTGCTTTATCACAAATTAGTGATTGGTTTAACTTAACTGATAGAATGAATGTTATACATAGAAGGTTATGATTTGTTATATGGATGGCATGCTTATTTGTTATATGAAAAAAAGTGGATAAAGTGTTTAAGGGTCATATACTTAGAAATGCATTGTTGAGGGTTTGGAAAAAGTACCAATATAAGATAAATTATAAGATACCCATATGGGCAAATCCCAGACATGCAATAGAAAATATAAGTATAGAGCAAAAAACAGAGGTGATTACTTATAAAGAGCTTCTTTTTTTGGAAAGGGGTAAGTTGCAACTGAAATCTTTAGATGAATTAAAAGAAGAAGGGATAATTTATACTTGGTTTCAGTATGGTCAGCTTCAAGCTAGATGGAGGGAAGATCAAAAATTTGGTGTTATGCAAAATGAGGAAAATCTGAGATTTTAAAGATCAAAGTCAGATGCATATTAAAAGGTTGTATAATGCATTATTGGAAATAGATTCAGAAATGGAATTGGTTAAGGATTGTATGATAAAATGGGCACAAAACTTTCAGGAACCAGTGATGATGGAAACATGGGAAAAGATTTGGGTCAGAAATGTTAAATTTATGCAAGCACAAAATTTGAGAGAGAATAAAAAATTATCATGTATGTACTCGAATTTGCAAGCTAAATGTTGGAGATGTGAATGTAATGATGCAACCTATTATCATATATGGTGGACCTGTAAGAAAATCAAGGCATTTGGGATAAAAATTTGGTGGGTGATGCAGAATATTTTGAAAAGAAGGTTGAAATTTACTCCTCAATTGTTCCTATTGGGTATAACTACGGACTGTACAGTATCAGAGACTAAATTGATTTTGAATTTAATATCAGCAGCTAGGCTGTTGGTAGCGCAATATTGGAAGAAGGACTCTTTGCCTACTATTGAAGAGTGGATATTGAAAGTAACGAACCTAGCAGAAATGGCGAAAATCTCAGCATACTTGAAGGACTATACACAAGAAAGATACGTATCAGAATGGAGAAGTTGGATTGATTATATTCAAAATAAGTATCAGACAAGAAAATATCAAATAGCTTATGAATGAATGTTAAGTATTAGAATTATTATGTTATCTATAGTGGAGTTAAGGTTTCAGGGGGGGAGTTAGTAGTCTGAGGATAAGTAGGTTAATCTAGTTTATGATTGTTAAATGAAATACCTTGTATTTTGCTCTGGGGGGAAGGGGGGGATGAGGGGAGGGAAAGGGTGGGGGGAACATGGGGGGAAGAAAATTCTTGTTTTTTTGTAAAACTTTTCAATAAAAAAAAACATGCCAACCCAGTTGTAAATCATGACCCTCCAATGTCAACAGAGTCCTTCGGGAGAGGGGGCGGTATAAAAATTTAATTAATAAATAAATAAATAGTCTTTTATTCCTTAATAAAATCCATTCTTTAATCCATGTTAACGCTACCGCTTGATAATATAATTCCCAATTCGGAAGGCCAAGCCCACCTCTAATTCTTGCATCTTGTAGCATTTTTATGTTAATCCTTGCTCTCTTTCCTTGCCACACATATTTCCACGTTATTTTCTTCAACTCTTCAAAATATTTTTTCTCCAGTTTTATTGATATACTTTGAAATAAAAATAATATTTTGGTAATATATTCATTTTTATTAATGCTATTGTTCCCATTAGTGATAATTGCAAGTTTCTCCATTTCTCCAGGTCTGTTTCAATTTGTTTCTTGTGATAATTGTCTTCCTTGAGTGTTGCACATCTTGATGTCAGATAGATGCCCAAATATTTCACTTTCTTCACAATTTGAATGTCCAGTTTCTCCATCATCTCCTTCTTTTGTTTTTCTCTCATATTTTTAACTAATATTTTTGTCTTTATTGATTTTCAGACCTGCTACTTTCCCATATTCTATTTGTTCTAATAGTTTTGGTGCTGTCTCTATTGGGTCTTCCATGATAAACACCAAATCATTCGCAAATGCTTGTAGTTTGTATTCTTCTTTTTTAATTCTCATTCCTTTTATTTCCTTTTCCTGCCTCACTTTTCTATTTAAAATCTCTAATGTTAATATAAATAATAATGGAGATAAAGGGCATCCTTGTCTTGTTCCTTTTCTAATATGTATTTTCTCTGTCATTTCACTGTTTATCATCACCTTTGCACTTGGTCTCTATATATAATTTGGATCATATTTATAAATCTATCTCCAAAATCCATCATTTTCAACTGTTTTATCATAAATTGCCAATTAATGTTGTCAAACGCCTTTTGTGCATCTAAAAATAACAACGCTATTTGTTTCTCTGAGTGTAGTTCATAATATTCTAATGTGTTTAATATAGTTTGCATATTGTCTCTAATTTGTTTTTGTTTTTTTTGGTAAGAAGCCATTTTGATCCAAATGTATAAACTCATTTAGTAATTTTTTTAAATCTTTCAGTCATGATTGATGCAAAAATCTTATAATCTGCATTTAATAAAGATATCAGTCTATAATTCTTTATCTGTTGCAGATCTGCCTCTTCTTTTGGTATTAAAGTTATATATGCCTCCATCCATGAGTCCAGAATGTTAGCTTTAAGTAATAATTCATTGAATACTTGCAGCATCACATTGCTTAATACATCTTGTAGGGTTTTATATACTTCTGCTGGTAATCCCTCTGGGCCTGGTGTCTTCCCATTTTTCTGTCTTTTAATTCCCTCCATTAATTCCATCATAGATATTCTTTCTTCTAATAATTTTTTGAACTTTTCTGGGATTCTAGGCAGTTCCATTTTCTTCAAATATTGTTCTGTCTTATCTTCTACTGTTTCTTGTTGATACAATCCATTATAGTATTTCTCAATTATCTTCTTCTTTTCCTCATTTCTATAACATATCTTTCCATCTTGATCTATTAATTGACTTATTAATTTCTTTTCTTTCTCTTTTTTCATTTTATATGCTAACCATTGTCTGGGTTTATTTGCATTTTCAAAAAAAAATTGCTTTGTAGCTTTTATTCTATTCGCCAATTCTTCATTTTTCCATTAAATTCATCTTATGTTTTTTCAAATCCAACAAATTTTTAATCTTTTTATTGTGTGGGTTTTTTTGTACTTCCATCTCTAATCTCTTATATTCTTTCTTTAAATTCTTATGCATTTGTCTATTTAGTTTATTTCGTTTTCCTAAATATGTTATTACCAATCCTCTAATATATGCTTTACTGGTATCCCACATATTTTGTAAAGATGTATCTTCTTTCTTATTCTCTTTAAAAAAAGTCAATTCTTTTTCCATATATTGTTGGAAATTCTTTTCATTTAGTAATTTTTGATTTAATGTCCATCTCATTTTTCTTTTTTTCCCTTTCCATGTCATTATTATTGGATTGTGGTCTGCCCATACATTTATTCCAATATCAATTTCTTGTATTTTAGCTATTAATTCTGTTGACATCCACATCATGTCTATTCTTGACCACGATAGATGTCTATTTCAGTGAAATGTGTACTGCTTTTCTTTTGGATGACTTCGCCTCCAAGCATCTTTTAGACTTAATTCATCTATCATTGTGGGAAAAGTTTTTGGCAATGTTTTTCTTATTTTCTTATTTAATTTTGTAGGTTTATAGTCCAACTCATTGTCTATTATTGCATTGAAATCCCCTAATATACATATCTCTTCATATTCATATTCTAATATTTTTTTATGTAATTTCCCATAATATTCTTCTTGATTATCATTTGGAGCATATATTGCCACTAACAATGTTTTTTTTTAATTCAAAGTTATTTCAACCATTAATATCCTTCCTTCCTCATCTTCAAAAATCTGTTTAGATTGAATTGTTTTTTAAATATATAATGCTACCCCTCTTTTACTTTGACTGGCAAGTGTTGTAATAGTGTTCCTAATTACTTTTGCTCCAATAGATACTTATGCTGTTTCTTAATGTGAACTTCTTGTAGACATATAATCTCTAATTTTAATTTTTCTAATTTGTTAAATATCCTTCTTTTTATTACTGAATTTGGTCCATTTATATTCACTGATATTACTTTTACTTCTTCCATTTTTACTTGTTTATTTGTTTAGTAGGTCTAGTCACTCTTGTTTATCTATAGTTGTAAGCCTATAATCCATCTCCTCCACCTTTTTCTCTGTTGCTTCTACTTTCTCCTCTATTGCTATCAATCTTTGTTTGTTTCTTCACATCATTTCTTTCATTTCCTTAAGTTCATCATGCATTGCCTGTATCATGCTTTTTAGTTCCATGTTGGTTTTGTCTTGTTGTATTATTGTTTCTACTGCTTTTTATGCTGCGGAGCTTGGTACTGCTGTTATTAATGGTGATGATAAATATTGTGGTTGCTTCTTCATTTTACTCTCTACTTTCAAATCGCCCAATTTATAATCCAAATTTCGTAAATCAATATTTATAATCCACGTTTATCATCCTGGTCACCACAGATCTTCAGGTTCTTGATTTTCTAATCCATACGTTTAAAAAATGATATCAACAAAACCAAACACTAATATTCCCCCTAAAGGGAAACTAAAATGAGAAAAAAGAAGAGAAAAAAATATATCCAAGCAGTGGAAGAAAAAAGAAAAAACAACACCAACTGCCAAAAAAATTAATAATCAAGAAACAAAAGCAAGAAGCCCAAAGGCCAGCCAAAAAATATAAAAAACCCAACTATAATAAAGTGTGTGTGTGTGTGTATTTTCGTAGATTTTCATGGGTAGAGGTATGCAAGTTTTGGTGTATTCAGGTTTTTCCCGTGTAAGATTGAGAGTATCTTGGCGACATTTCGACGAGGTCTCACCCATCATCTTCAGGCTGGTGTCTTCGGCTTCGTGCTTGTGCGAGGAAAGCGTGATTGGAGCTGCCATCTCTCTATAAATACTGGTGGGGAGGTGTGGGGTGCTGGCTTTGTTGCTGTGAGCGGCTAGGTTGTCTGTGTTGTTACATCTTGATTAATTGATGGAGTTGGTGTTTGCAGTTTAGTCTGCTGTTTCGTAACATCCTGTGTGGGTGAGGTCCTTGATGTGTGCCCATTAATCTTTAACGACCTTGGTAATGGGCTGTGGGTTAACATCCTGAGTTCTAGTATTGTGAAATCCTGAGTTTTTTGATGTAATGTCCTAAGCAGATGGCTGTGATGCCACATCCTGGGCTAAGAGGGGTGAAACCAAAGCCCGGGATGTGGCATCACAGCCATCTGCTCAGGACATTACATCAAAAAACTCAGGATATCACAATACTAGAACTCAGGATGTTAACACACATCCCATTACCCAGGTCGTTAAAACACAAAAGACTAATATATATACACACATATGTAAGACATATATATTTTTTATATATGAATAAAAAATAAAAATCTGATTATCAAAATGCACTAAAAAGACAATAAGTAGAAGAAAAAAGAGTAATTATCCCAAATACAAAATATTAAATATCAAGAAATGTAAAATCCAAAAAAGGGGAAAAGAAAGAAAGAAAGAAAAATACAATATCCCAATTTTAGCTTTTCCACATTTCAGGTTTTAAACAGCAAAATAAAATAAAATAAAATAGAAGAAAGGAAGAGAAAAATATAAAAAAATTTGCACGCCAGATAGTCAGCAAAAATAATATATCAGCAGAAAAAACAATTCCAACAAAATAGTCTTTGAACTTTGAACTATTATTCAGTTGCTAATCTTTTTCCTTCTTCCCCTTCTCCTCTTTTACTCCCACTGAGTCATAAGACAGTTTATCTCAAATGTTACTCAAGGTCATTCTTTGTTCATTCCACACTTCAAAAAAAAATCTTTTCACCACTAGATGGCACTGTATACCTTCTCAACTTATTTTCACTGATCTAAAGTCTATTCATTCCGACTTAGATCTTTCCGGTTTCTAATTTCTAAAATCAAAAAATTATCCATATTTCAATCTTATTACACACTGCCCACTCTGCTTTCCCTTATTTTCCCAATCAGTTCATATTCTTTGAAAAAATTAATTTTTATACTTGGCCAACATCTTGTAACGCCGCTGGTTCGAAAATGGGGAGGTTCCGAGATATCCTCTTCCTCCCCTTTCACTCTTGCCATTTCTTTTCATTCTAATTAATTTTCTACAGTTCAGGTTATCTTTTGAAAGATAGAAGTCTTATTCCAAGACAGCAATTATCTCACCCAGATGAAATGCCTCGCTCCTCTTTCTTTCACTTCACTCGTGACTGCTCCGGCTTTGTGACACCTCTCAATGGCTGTCTTCCCAGCTGCAGAGTTGAAGGCTTTTCGCTGGTGCTACAGGGAACTTGCAGATCCCCTTTCCACACCAGCCTGTGCCCTCTTTCTTCACTGATCCTACGGATCAGCTATGGTCTCTTATGGACCCCCAAAACACTGAGATATCGACACTTACTCTGAAGCTCCAGAGTTTGTGTCCTTCCACCAGTCACAAGCCATGCCCCTCCCAAACTGGAATTATTTCTATTTGGCATACTCGCAGGAAATTATGATAAAAAAACACAATACTTCATATTACATATCATAACAGCAGCCAGAATTGTGTACTCACAAAACTGGAAAAATAATATTATACTATCAGAGGAAAGTGTGATAAGAAAAGTGCTGGAGTGCGCTGAGATGGATAGACTGATGAAAGAAATAAAAGACAAAGGAGAAACAGAGTACTATTTGATATGGAATGTATGGTACAACTGGTTAGAGGATAGATGTAAAAGTAAAAAAAAATTAAATAAAGAAGACTTAGGAGTTAGAAAATAGTAATAAATCTCTATAAATATATACGACACAAAATGTTTGTTTATAGATCAGTATATTAATATTTATTTATTTTTTTATTTTATTAAATTTCTATACTGCCCTTCTCCCAAAGGACTCAGGGCAGTGAACAGCCAGAAGATAAAACACAGAGATACAAAATTTAAAATAGATTAAAACGAATTAAATAATTTGGCTGAATTTTAAAATACCCCATAATTAAACAGATTAAAATTTGTATTTAAAATTTAAATTTAAAAGAGGAGAAGATTTAGGCCAGGCCAGCTTGATGAAATAAAAACGTTTTAAGCACGCAACAGAAGGTGCGCAGATCCGGGATCCTCCGTATCTCCGGGGGGAGCTCGTTCCAGATCGTAGGTGCCCCCACAGAGAAGGCTCTCCCCCTAGGGGCCGCCAGTCAACATTGTTTGGCCGACGGCACCCGGAGGAGCCCCTCTCTATGGGAGCGTACTGGTCGGTGGGAGGCTATTGGTGGTAGCAGGCGGTCCCGTAGACCAATAAGTATAATGTACAAAGGACAATGGAACCACATGTATAGATATACTGATGTAATGGGAAAAATGGATACGTAGCGGATGAATACCGATACAGAAATGTTGTAAAGAGGAAAATTGTTTAAAAATAATAAAAATTGTTTAATAAAATTTTTAAAAAAGAAATAAAAGCCGCAAATATACAAAGATTGAAAACAAAGAAATAATGTTCTTTTATTACCAATCATATCCAACAAGAAAAGGACATCTGACAAGAATGTAGCAGTTCTGGAAAGAACATCCAGAATCAGAAATAGCAGAAAAGAGACTAGCAGATAAATGTTGATTTATAGTATGGAATTCATGAAAGCAGAATTGGAAGAACTGCAAAGGTCCATCCAGGGCAAAGAAATTGAAGCCTTGCTGAAGTAACTCAGATTGCACAGCCAAACCAGGGGAAATCAGTATTAAAAGAAACTAACATAACTATTGTAGCATTTTCATTCCCAAACCAGGCACCCTCTCTTCTGCTTTCTCCTCAAAAAGATCAAAGCCCCCTACTTAAAGAAGAAATATTGAAACAAAAAATAGCTGAGCATCTGGGACAGGACAAAAACAACAAAATGTTTCCTGCAAAGAAGCTGGTTCCAAATAAACAGCTAGCACAAGTATTAAAAGATGCCAAAGCTGTAATATCAAATGTAAGCACTAGAAAGATCATGCAAGAAACAAACCAACTAATGTACAGCATGCTGCAGTTTTAATTGAATACTGTGGATACAAAATCAACAAACAAGGAAAAAACAAACAGCACACTACAAAATGGAAGATCAAACTGAAAATAAGATCCACCTGCTCAGGTCAGATACAAGCAAGTTAGAACAGATGAAAGAATAGAAGCTGAAATTAAGAAGACCAAGAATTCCTGATCAAGAAATGTCACCTAGATACTGTTAGAGTTTGCAGCAATCCAACCAGCACACAAGTAAATAGTTCAGCAGGATTAATGTATAAAAGAAATGTCTTTATATACAGTAATATAAAGCATGATGCATGTATACAATACCCATGCAGCCGAAGCTAGAACCAGAACTCACAGAAGCACAGAATCAATAATGCAAGGACAAACCAACCAACTATATATATATATATATATATATATATATATATATATATATATATATATATATGTGTGTGTGTGTGTGTGTGTATATATATATATGTATATATATATGTATGTGTATATATATATATATATATATATATATATATATATAATATATATATATATATATATACAGATCAATCAAATTAAACCACTCCTAGGCTCCGAGCTGTCTCCAATGGTTCACAACAGATCCTGTTTCTTAGTCACCAAACAGTTTCCATTGGCTGACTTGTAGTTATGGCTATCCCAGCTCATAATTTCTTACACACTGACAGATACAAGAAGATTAATTAAGTACTGGAAATAATAAAGCAATAAATAACAGCTATAGCCAAGAAGATTAGCAGATACAAAGCCCAAATTGCACACTCTTGGGAGAATCTCCAATCTCAGTTAAAACAAAAACATTTGTACCAATCCATCAGTGAAGAGAATGCAGTGCACAGGTCAAAATTTGACAAAGAAAAAACAATGCAGTTCTGGGCACAACTATGGAACAACGCACAAAATACAACAAAAATGCAGTTTCAATAAAGGAAGTAGTTAATAATAAAAATGGTTGAAATTAAAGAACTTATAATAATAGCAGAAAAAGCTGTGGAAAAAAGAACAAAAAAATCAAAAATTGCTCAGGACCAGGTGAGCTTCATTGTTGAAATATCTGATTGGTCTCTTAATCATTGTCAAGCAGTTTAGCAACACACTGCAAGAAAATGAAATTGAAGTTTGGTTAAATCTGGCAAAACCTACCTGATAATGAAAGATCCAACAAAACTAGCAGCATCAGGCAACTCAGGCCAATTACCTATTTACTAGTAATTTTCAGTTCCACCTGATGCTTATGCAGTCCAACAGCATCTAGTTGGAAAGAAAGTAAATAAGTATGACTGAGCAGAAAGGACACCTATGATTTCAGGTTTCTCCATTTCTTTTTTTTTTATTCCAATCCCCAATTAATGGCATAGCATCCTTTACTTACTGTATTTTTCAGAGTATAAGACACACTTTTTTCCTTCCTAAAAGAGGTTGAAAATTTGGGTGCATCTTATATTCCGAATGTAGCTTTTTCGAAGCTTTTTTTCAGCCCTAACAAGGCGATAGCGATCTTCCGGGCTTTGCCTGCTCCCTCTGACTCTCAGCTGTTCTTTAGAAGCTTTTTTTCAGTGAAGCAATCTTCCGCCTGCTCCCTCCGACTCTCAGCTGTGAAGTTTTTTTCAGCCCTAACAAGGTGCTAGCGAGTGAAGCGATCTCCATGGTTTGCCTGCTTTTCTCATTGCTTCCCTCTCCAAAGATCAGTTGTGCTTTAGAAGCTGTTTTTTAGCTTCTAAAGCAGGGGATAAAAACCAGCAAACTAATGTGCTGAAGCTACCAGACTAAGGATGCTAGCCAGATGAATACCTGGTAGGCAGATTTTTTTTTCCTATTTTCCTCCCCAAAAACTAAGCTGTGTCTTATACTCTGGTGCGTCGTATACTCTGAAAAATACTGTATTTACTTCTATACAGCATTTACATTAATTGGTCATCCAACTCTAGTGGACTGGTCAGTATACAAAACTAAAAATAATTAAAAAACCTTTAAAACATTTGTTTGTTTGTTTGTTTGTTTGTTTGTTTAATTTAATTCCATATGTAATGTATGCACTGTATAATACTGATGTCTAAGGATATCCACTAGTTTTATTAAACATAAATTTGCTGTTTACTGAGTTACACTTCAGCATTCAATGTGTTATTTCCATTTCATGGAATAGTACATTATATAGATAAATAGAACCTGACAGAACAATCAATTAGTGGAATGACTTGCCTCCAGAAGTTGTGGGTGGTCCAGCACTGGAAGTTTTTAAGAAGAGATTGGGCAATCATTTGTCTAAAATGGTATAGGGTTTCCTGCCTGAGCAGGAGGTTGGACTAGAAGACCTCCAAGGTTCCTTCCAACTCTGTTATTCTGTCATAAATAAGTAATACATACCTTTACCTGGGTATGTCTATTACCTATCATTAATTAATTCTAAGGTAATTCATGTAAGAATAGCATTTCAACTATAAAGGAACACTTCAATTATCTAATGTACTGTATAATGAAAGAACCATATGGATTTTGAAGCCTAATATACAAACATATATCCAGTTTAGCAACTGATCAGTATTAGAAGTTAATATAAGTAATGTAGCTATATAAAACAAATATTGACTACACTATTGCTATTAAATAACAATCATACAAATTTATGATTAAAATGGCAGCTTAAATAGCAGTTCATAAAGATAATTTATTTAACCAATATTACAATACTGACATTCCTTTTCAAAACCACTTTTTGGCAGGATGAAGTGGTCAGCTTTTCAAGCATTCAACCTCAGATAGAAAAACTGAAGGTACAAGGCAAAGCACTAAAAGAGAACCAGCAGTGTCCAGTGTTTTTGGAAGCAGATCTTGTTGCCTTTAGTAATCATTTTGCTCAAGTGTACGATGATTTGAAAGCTAGAGAAAAGCAGCTACAAACAAGTAAGTGCTGATATTAATTATTGTCAACAAATAGCTCAGAACCAAAACTAGTTTGGAAGGTCATATATATATTTAGCTATATAACAAAAAAATCAATGGTCCTGCAGCTAATCATAACTTTTACTCATTTTTCTATTCTTCTGTACAAGTGCAGTACATATGCAAAACAAAATATAAATTTTGTTTATTTAGAATTGATTTGGGCTTTGATTCAAAAATGCTGATTGTACATCACTCACGGAAATTGGTGATCAAATTTAATGATGAGTAGAACTATGATTGCATTATGTCAGAGTGAATGTTTATTGTAAAGAATAAACCAGCATAAAATTTACTTTATCTCAAAATGCAAGTAATTAGAGTCACCTAAAGGTATAAATGCAATTGCTGGGGGAGGATTGTTTTGCTTTATAGCTGAAATTTGCACAGAATTATCAGAGGCTGTAATTCTGGTGGTAAATACAGATTTTTCACATTTTAATATGCCAAATGCATATTACAAGCAACAGTCAAAAACTTCTTTTAATTCTTTTAATAACTCTTTCTAGATCCTATATAATCCTCATTGGCATTCTTAGAAATAAAAAAATGGCTGCCAAATGGGTGATATATTTTGCATTCTTCTGGAGCTCCTTTTTCACTATGTTGAAGTACTGCGTAACTAGATTTTGTCAGTAACGTACATTTATGTCTTCTCCCCATCCATTATTCCCTCATATATTTCATATATCACCTCTCATTAGTTGTTTTAATAGTATTCCATTAATTGCAGGTTTTCTTATGCATGAATGGCACTTCCAGCAGCCAACCTCTAGCCAGATTGACTTCGTTCCCTAACTTCTGACACATAACTTGTTAATCCAGAGTGTCATGATTCTCTTTGTTTATATCATCCTCATAATCACATTATGCAGGTGAAACATTAGGGAGCCTTTTCCCAAGACCCTTACTGGTATGGTACAACTGATTCAAACCCCAATGTCCCATGTCAAAGGCCAGTCTCTCATGTCAAAGTGCAATGCTCTAACCACTGTGTTATCCAGCCACTATTAATTGTGGTCTTTATATGTACACACACATATACACAGATGGATACACACACACACACACACACCCCAATCATACTGTATTTCTTGCTCTTCACAATGCACTTGGAAGCTTCCTTACAGCAATGACCCAAGATACTTGGAACACATAGCTGTAGAGGTAACTGATTTAAAGTATGTCAGTTATCAAATACTGCTAATCTTACTTGGAAAACTCTAGGAAAACTAGAACATTTTGCAAAAAAACCCAAACTTTTCTTAAGAATGTATGTGGAATTTAATAAATTGTGTTTCTAGATTATTTGGTGATATTCTTTTTATAATTAATATTGCCCAATTGGGCTTTTGAGCACATGCACTAAAATAATCCCCCCTCCCGAAAATAATCCTCCCCCAAATACTTAGACGCATGCACAGCTGCTGCACAAACAGCAGGTCAGGCTGGAGGGGGGGAAAGGGAGGGGGAACATGCCCCATGCACTCCACACGCACCTGCCATCCATGTAGAATGGCCTCATGGAAGCCGCTCCCACAAACCCTAGCTCACGCGCCCCTTCTCTTAGTGGCGGCCACAAAGAGCAGCTGCAAAAAAACTCTTGCCAGCCCTAGCCCTGCCAACTTGAGACTGGGAGAAGGGGGACTGGTGCTGGAGCTCCAAGCAGTGGCTTCTGCAGGCTACCTGCGCAGCCATGAAGCAGTATTGGCATGGCCAGTATTTGCCTGCAGCATTGCCAGCGAGGATTGGTCAGAGCCGCTGAGATCAGCAGGCCAGATTCGGTGAGCCAGATGCACCGCTGCCACTCAGGAGAAGAAGAGAGAGGAGGCGGTGTAAGAGAGCCTATTTCTCATGTTTTTCTCCTCCCAGGCATAGGCAGCACATTCAGCTCCCTGAATCTGGCTTGCTGATCTCAGCTGGCGAGGGGGAGTGGCAGGTGGGGAGGGATGGGGTGGCAGAGAAGTGAGATGCATGGAGCAAGATGGGGCTTCCCTTGCCATCTCTTCTTCCCCCCCCCCTCGCCGGGCAGGGCAGGAGCTGGAAGTCAGGTAAGACACAACAGAGAAGCAAGAAATGTGTTCTGCATGGATGGCAGGTGCATGTGGGGCATGTTCCCCCCCTTTGACCCCCTCCCACCTTGCCTCCTCAGCTCATGCTATTTCAATGGGAAGCAATGAAAAAGCTGCCATGATTGCTCGAGGTAGCAGCCTGAGCAGCACTGGTGAAGCAGCTGGTTGGCGCTCTGGCACCAGTCGCCCTGCCACGGGCCAAGGTTTAGGGGCCTCCTGCACCTCAAAACTAATAAGACCCCTGATAATAAGGCCAAGGCCATATTTTGGAGGTCAAAAGAAAATAAGACCCTGTCTTATTTTTGGGGAAATGCAGTATTAATATATTTTTTTTAAAAAAAACCCTCAATTTTCCAGTTTTATTTTCAGTTTCTATCAGAATCAACTTTGGCTAACTACAAAACATATCCCGTTGTTGTTCATGGCAAAATTCCATTTAATTTAAATGCTTCTGAATTTTTAAATCTAGGGTTGCAACAGATGCTAACCTCTTTAAGACATCTGTAATGCCATTCTAATGGGGACAGTTCAGTAAAATGCTAGTTGTATTTTCTGCTATGCTAATGTTCTAATATAAGCATTTAACAGATGTCCATAAGAGAACATTTCCTTTCTTTATAATAACATGAACCATAAAAAGATATTGGCACATCCAATAGTAGCCATAAAAAGACCCAACATTTCTAAATAATGGGATTTATTATTATTATTATTATTATTATTATTATTATTATTATTATTATTATTATTATTATTTATTAAATTTTTATTGTGGAAGTATTGTGGAAATACTTAATTTTTTCTAAACTTTATAAATATTAAAACCCAATTTGGAAACATGATAATTCATAATAATTTTGACTCAAAATGATCTGAATTTCTTCATTGTATTTTCCATTAGTTGGTACGTAACTAACATATTCCAGCATATTTTACTATTTCATTTGCAAAAAAATTACATAATATTTTATGTAAAATATTATAAAGGAATAATATAAATAGAAGGTTATCTTAAATGAGCCTCAAATTAATTCTTTGATGATACAAATAAAAAGCTAAAAGAATAGTTGATAAATCTATGTCAATAGACCAAAACTGAGCAACTTTTTTTCTCATAAATTGGTATTGGTCATGTAAAAGATAGAAAGCAGGTGTTTCCACTATCCTAAAATGTGTTGTAAAAAGCATTATATACATATCAAATGTGTTTATACAAAATGGTATCACATTGTTAGCTAGAATAAGATTGTTAACTAGAATAGAGACTTTCCAGACTTCTTCAGCCAGAAACACATAAAAGACATGCTCATACACTAATAAATTGGCAATCACTGTTCGTCATATTGCAGTCTTGTCAAACATCAAAGAATATGTGTTCTGCCCCAGCTACGGACCACAAAGAACACAGTACACACAAAGTCCGTACAAACCTTAGTTTACTAATTAAGGACTACTAATGAGCTTTCTTAGTAGTTGTTCAAACATAAGTACAGTTTAAATCAGTCTTTTCTGAACAAAGGCTGTTAATTTAACTTAATTAACAGCCGACAAGAGTCCAAGGAATAATAACTCAATTCTGAGGCACAGTCTTTCAGATAACCATAAACTTACTGTGGTTGGCAGAATGCCCAGAAGCAATTTGCAGGAAAAATGACGAGAGAAGCAAGAGCCGATCAGACGTTTCTGGAGTCAATACGCGAAGGAATATGAACAAAGTTGTTTTCTGCAAATTGCCTCAGTCATCGTCATTCCTTAAAGAGTCCCTTGGGAGTTGGGCGGCATAGAAATGCGATAATTAAACTAAACTAAACTAAACTAAACTAAACTAAACTAAACTAAACTAAACTAAACTAAACTGGCTAGGGGAGTGGCCAATTAGCTCCAAGCCTTACTCTCGAGGACACCTCCTCCTGAGGAGCCATTCCTGCCTTTTGGCAGCTCTGCGCGCCTGTGCATTGAGAAGAGGCTCCTCCTCTTATTCCTCTTACTTATGGGAGCTTCTGGAGGTTCTGAAGGCCCTGACTGAATCCCCGCCTCTGGCACCAAATCTTCTCCAGCCTCCTCATTGTTTGACTTGGGTGCCAGCTGCACAGGCTGCTGGCGAATCACACCAGCCTCCTCGCTGTCGGAATCAGCTACCAGCTGCACAGGCCGCTGGCGGGCCACAACAATATGAACATTTTAACAGGAACACCACATTGAACAGAAACTAGTGTGACTTTGTCACATTATCCATCAGAGATGAACTTGTGAACACCTGTGGATCTTTTAGTGAGGAAGGGGTTGGACTGGATTAAATCTCTTCTGAGGTTCTTTATGAATAGAGTAAGTCCAGTGATGCCACTTGAATTTTACATCTTTTTTCAAAGATGACTTATGTCTATTCTGCATGAAAGGATTAAAGATCCTAATGTAAATATTAATTAAAGAATTAATTTGATTCTAAATCTGGGTACCAATTACACTGGAGTCTTCCTGGATTCCAAGCACATGAGTTTAATTACCCAGACTACCAAAAATGTTCTTGAGAATATTGATTGGGCAATATTAAAAGCCTGTTCAAAAATTCTCAAAATCAAACTTCCTACCGGTAGTCCTCGACTTACAACAGTTCATTTAGTGACCATTCAAATTTATAACGGTACTGAAAAAAGTGACTTATGACCATTTTTCACACAAACGTTGCAGCATCCCTATGGTCATGTGATCAAAATTCAGCCGCTTGGCAACTGACTCATATTTATGATAGGAGTAGTGTCCTATAACCTTCTGACAAGCAATGTGAATGGGGAAGCCACATTTACTTAACAGCCATGATACTAACTTAACAACTGCAGTGATTCACTTAACAGCTGTAGGAAGAAAGTTTGTAAAATGGGGCAAAACTCACTTAACAAATATCTTACTTAGCAACAGAAATTTTGGGCTCAATTATAGTCATAAGTCAAGGGCTATCTATTTTCATTTTTATATATGCCAATCATTTTATTATTCTTCCTTATGCTTCTGGAGAGGCAGGCACTTTTCAGCTCAGCAAAAGGCTGAGGAGAGCTTTGAGATTATTAAATGCAGGGTTTTGGTAATAGAGAGAATTTATGCACAAACCAGATAACTGTCCCTGATTTTCACCTAGTTCCAATTAAAAGATAAAATCTTGCAACAGGGAATGAAAACCCTGAGTTCTAACAACAATGAAGCTGTATTGGTTTAATAAGATCAATGCCTGAACACTCACACATATTCTTACATATTCTCACCAATCCAAAACAATAGGAAGCTGTTATCTTTTTAGAGCTTTTATAAAAAGCATTGCTGGGCAAAATCTCACCATTCTCAATGCCAATTAATTCCCATTTGTTTGTTTATTTCTTTGGCCAGTTATTTCATTTCTTATTTTCTTTTTGTCTCCAAAATAAGCACCAGGTCTTATTTTGGGGGATGTCTTACCCGCTCACCTTAGGACCACCACAGCCCCGCTTCCCATGCCCCACCACCTGTCATGCCACTGCTTGACTTTTGCAGCTACTCACGGCCAAACACTGCATGCCTGGTCACTCCAGTGCCATCACTTGCAGCAGAATGCCGCTGTTGTGTCCCGCCAGCGGCCTGCGCGGATCGTGGCTGATCCCGACTACAAGGAGGCTGCTATAGTGTCACGCCAGCAGCCTGAGCAGCCGGCGCTTGCATCGGAAAGCAAGGAGGCTGAAGAGGATGTGGTGTCAGAGGCAGAAACTCAGCCAGGGCCTTCAGAACCTCCAGAGGCTCCTTCAAGTGGAGATAGCAAAGTGTCTCCTCAATGCTTGAGCACACAGGGCTGCCAAAAGGCAGGAGTGGCTACTCAGGAGGAGGAGGTCTCCTTGAGAGTAAGACTTGAGGATAATTGGCCACTCCCTTAGACTATTTAAGTCACACACCATTAGTAAGTTTCTTGCTAGAAACAACTTGTAATCAACATCAGAGCATTTTTGGAAAAGTCTTATCGTATCTTGCTTTCTGGGCTGGTTGCCAACCTTTGCCGGACTTTGGTTTATTCTTGCTACTTAATAAATTTGATAAGGACTGTTGGTGTGTGTATATATCCTCAGAATCCAGAGCTGGGGCAGAACAGCCGCAAGGGTCATCGTGCCAGTGCCAGCACTCACGGCAAGAGGCTATGTGGTGTGGTGTGCTATTGCATGTGTGAGTGGTAGCACCGGCATGACAAGCCATGCAGCATCCTGCTGTGAGTGGCGGCCCTGGTGTGATGAGCCTTGTGGTGTTCTCTTGCAAGGGGCAGCACTGGCATGATGCACTATGTAAGCAGCCACAGGAGACTGCAGAAGAAATCAGGCAGTAGTACGACAGGTGTCGGGGCATGGGCAGCTTGCTTCAGTGGTCCTAAGGTAAGTGGGTACAGGATGTGTGGGGCAGTTCCAGCCCCCACCACTGCCTTAGGTTGATTTTTATGCCTACACCTTGCCTGACCTCATACAACCAGACAGTGGGTGGGGCTTAATTAGGGCTTATTTTGGGTAGGGCTTATATTAGGTGCAGGGGTGAAAATTGGGCCAGGGCTTGTTTTCGGGGTATGTCATATTTTCAGGGAAACACGGTAACAACAGCTGCTGTTCAATGAAGATTTCTCATACTCAACACATAACTTATAGGAATTGTACAAATCCTGATTTTAATTTAGCAAATACATACATCATGACATAGAAGAGTGAGTCTGTTATGTTTTTCTACCAATGTAATATTAACCATTAGAATGTAGTTAATCTGTCCAAAATGCAAGATAAATTTATCCTAGTCAGTACTTAAAAATAAATATACCTCACATATGTCATGCCCACGTCAGAGCCTGTATCTGTGGAGGAGGATCAGCCGGAGCTGGAACCGATGGAGATCAAGGGGGCAGCTTTGTCAGCGTTCCAAATTGTGATCTCTTTCAGCGCTGACATAAAAGACACAGGAAGACTTGATTAATGCTGGAATGAACTTTCACCTAGTTCCTGGCTCTTCAGCAGATAGCGTTACCTGGGCAACAGAGGGAGGGGGGAATTCCTGTGAAGAGAAAGTGCATGGGATGAAGAGATGGATCTGCATAGTGGCTAATGAGACATTGGGGTGAAGAACGGAAAGGGAGGAGTGTGGAAGGAGGTGCCAATCTTGGCTGCAACAGAGTTCAGGAATGTCGTTCTCTATTCTTAAATAAAGAAAAAGGATTCATTAGAGACTTTGCGTTTGAAAATGAAGTTTATTTAAGATAGCAACGAAACCTGACAGTTGGCTTTGGAGGAATGTGTGGAGGAGCAGGCCAAGGCAGCCCAGGGCCCCTCAGGATTGGGACGGCTTATTAGCAGGGAGGAATGGGGTCAGGATGACTGAGAGAGGGCAAGCAGTGGACATGAGCAACTGAGCTCAGGCAATGAGCAAGGACCGCCCAGTCTTGATCCCCAAGCATGGAGAGTGGAGAGAAGGTGGGAACAGTGCAGACAACCCGATGACTTGGGAAAGAGTGCCCCTCCCCTCTTCACACCTGGGGGACTGAGATTTAAGGAGATGCTGTGGGGAGGGGCATTTGTCGGGAACAAATGCTGAATTTGTAGAGTTTGGTGTGCCGGTACAAACATTTAGAGTTTGCAGAACTGCTCGCTTCTTCCTTCCTTTGTGGACTCAGAGCCTTGTTCCTGACTTTGTGAACTCAGTACCTTGTTCCTTACTTTGTGGACTCCTTGTTTGTTCCTTGGTTCATGGACTCATTTCCCTGTTCCTTTGTTTTGCTGGACTGGGCACAGCCAGAGACTGCCTTGTGGGTGTGAGTGTGTGCTTTGCTCTCGGACTTGCCAAGAATGTAGGAGCATTTGGGGGAAAATTTGGAACATTAAAGGGGAGTTTGAACTCTCAGCTGGCTGCTTGACCTTCATGCCTTGTCCCGGGTCATCATGCATACAATTTATTAAACATGCTCAGTAAGCTAATTAGATGGCACTTGGCAAAATTCGTTATATCACCTTTGTTGTAAATTAAATAACTTATAGAATGATCCTGGTCATTTCACTTCTTATTGTCCAATCCATATACGTAAACTGTTAATACTGTTACTATCTGATTTTAGATATTCTGGAGGTATAATGTTCTATTTAGGTACTTCCCTGTGTTTCAACTATACAATTAACTTCAAAGCAGTGACATCTAACTTCTAATATACTATAGGAAGCTGATCACAAAGTTAATAGGATAGTACTGTTGAAGGGACTGGGTCCAGAAGGTGGTAAAAGCTTAAATGAGACAGAAAATCTTTTCGTCTTTTTAAAAGAGACAATGGTCAGGCTACTCCTGAAGAAACAAGACCTGAACCCAGAGACTGTCAGAGTAGGAAGTGGGAGCACTGTACTATGATGGTTTTGCTTCTCCTTGGAAAGCTGTTTCCAGAGGTTGTTGGATTGGCAATTGATTAGATTGGAATCCTAATTTATCACATATGCTTTTTAATGTCAATATGAAACTGCTGGGAGAGAATATCTATTTTACTGCCTCTACTTTTCATCTAATATGTATTTGGAGTTTTGAACCAGAATTGGCAGAGTAATGCATTGGATGAGAACCAATAATCAATCCAAACAAGACAGATATACTATCTGTAGGTGGTGCATCTGTGCAACTGAGTGATACCCTGCCTGCTCTGGGTCTTTCCTTGCCTTAAGGTTCCTTAAGGTGCTTCTAGACCCATCCTTTGTCCCTAGAATCCCAGGTGGTTTCAGGAGCATGGAATACTTTTTATAAATTTCAGTTGATTTACCAACTGTGACTTACCTGGACAGAGGCAGCCTCACAAAAATTATTCACTTTCTGGCAATTTCCCAGTTGGGAACGTTACTGCAGTGTGTTCTATATGGGACTGCATTTGAAATTGGTTTGGAATTTCAATTAATTCAAATTAGAATGGTTTGACTGCTCTCTAGAATGACTTATATGAACATATTATGTCAGTATTTCACCATTTATATTGCCAGTCCATTTCTACCATATTTTCCCCAAAATAAGACCTGGTGTTATATTTTTGGGGGCTACAAAATAAGCAATAAGGCTTATTTTCAGGGAAACATGATATCAGGGCAATCAGCCCAGCAAGGTGCCCCACCCCCCCACCCCCCCAGCATGCACACAAGAGGTGGTGAGCGTGCGAGGGCCAACTATGTTCAGGAACAGCTGCAGCCTGCCAGCCCCTTTGGTCGATGCACTCTGGGGCTGCGCAGCTTGCGCAGCCTGCGTACTGCAAGTGAGTTGACTATCTGTCCAACAGTAGATGGTGTTGTGACCCAGGCCCAAGTAGTTAGTATTAAATACAAACAGTTTGAAAACAAACAGACTTTATTAGAACAGCTGAGAACTAACTCATTCTCAGCGTAGTCCAAACTAAATTAAAGCAAATTCTTCAAAACACCATTCCACAGTTTATCACCTCACCTTGGGATAATTAGGCAAACTGCCAAAGGCTTTTCTTGGCAAGACTTCAGAAGCAGAAGACGCCAACAAGAAATGAATATAGTGAAACAAGAACCAATTCTCTCAATGTTGTTTTCTGGCAAAGAGGCCAAGAGCCGTTGCTGATCTTTTAAGCCTTATGGGAGGGGCCAATCATCTCTTGGCCCTACTCCCAAGTCATCCTCACTGCTTTATCTGCTCCTGCCTTCTGGCAGCTCTTCTCATACGTGCACTAGGAACAGGCTCCTCCTGTTCCTCTGCCTCTCTACTATCAGCCTCTGGAGGCTCCAAAGTCCACACATCACTCCCCAATGGCCTTGGCCCCATCTCTGCCTCCGACGCAGAGCCCTCATCCGGGCCTTCCCCAGCATCCAGGACTGGCTGCTGGTGGACCCAACACTATCCCTCACTACAGGGCCCTTCCCCCGAGTTTGACTATCTGGATATGGCCTTGATGGAAATTGGTCATGGAAGGCTTTCACCAAGAGAGGTGCATGTACGGAGGTCACATCCTCCCAGGTGAAGTCCTCCGGCCCATATCCCTTCGGCAATGACTGAAGCAACCCTGGAGGAGCTCCCGTTACCGACTTGGTCTGACGGCAGCAAACACAGGACGTGACATAAGCCTGGACATCGTGTTGCAATCGGGGCCACCAAAAAGTGCAGGAAACTAGGATTGGCCCATGTTCTTCATCAGCCTCATCACTGTCCGACTCTGCTGCCAGCTCCGCAAGCTGCTGGCAGACCACAACAGATGGAGGCAGAGGCATGGAGCAGGAGGCAGGCAATCTGGACATGCCGCATGGGCCACAGGCAAGCTGAGAGATAGAGGGACAGAGTGGACAGATGGCCATGGGAGGCTTGTCTATGTTTCTTGGCTTGTCTCCCGCGCCCATCCACCCACTCAGGGCCACTATTTCTTGGCTTGCCTGCGGCCCATTTGGCAGATCAGGATCATCTGCATTCTTCCTGTGCCTCTTCCTCCATCTGCTGCTGGTGCCACTGCACAAAGACGAGCCCCCTGTGGCTACCTGTTTGCTCTAGCCTACTCTTGACTTTCCCTGGCCCACGAAGCATGTCTGGATTGCCTTCCTTCCTACCATGCCTCTACCTCTATCTGCTGCCAGTGCTGCCATGCAAAGACTGCAGCTGGCCACCTGCTCCAGCCCACCAACTCTCAGCTTTCCTGCAGCCCACATGGTACATCCAGATCACATGCCTCCCCCCGCCTCTGTCTCCACCTGTTTGGACAGGTAATCAACTCACCTGCACTGCACAGGCTGCAGCTGTTGCTGGACACCATCATCCCCTGTGCCCTTGCCATCTCCGGTGCTGCCCATGCCCATCCATCCTCCACTCCCCGGCTGTTGACGACCTTAACTGAGGCTTATTTGGGGTGGGGTAGGGCTTATATTAGGAGCACGCTAAAAATCAGACTAGGGCTTATTCTTTGGGGAAACACGGTTCAAAGGGATGGTTTTTTACCTTTAAAGACCTAAATGTCTTAGAACCAGGTTATTTGACAGGATGCCTTGTTTCATATACTCCTATGCACCTTTCTTCTAACAAGGGTCTTCTCTGAGCCCTCCCACTATAGAAGGGCATGGATTCTACAATGGAGAAAATGTTTCTGTGGTGGCACCTCATTTATGGAATTCCTTCCCCAGAAATGTTTAACTTGATGCCCACATTAGCATTATTGTAGCAAAAGGCAAATATATTTTTCTTAGGCTTTTTATTTGCATTTTAGTTCATATTGTTTTATATTTTGTATGATCATCTTCCTGCTGCCTAGTTTGCATGGTGTTTTTATTGTAGATTTCATTTTGATTTTACTATATATGTTTTTATTAAAGCTATATTTCAATGTGTTTTATCTTAAGCTACCCAAAGATCTTTAACTATTGGGCATTTTGAAAATTTCCCTCAATACATATTTTCAAATAGCTGCTAGTAACATATCTCCTAAATTGGCTTACTTTAAGAATGCCTATATGCCAGGAGGAAACAGTATCTTTGCTTTTAGAAGATAAGGTCACATAATACCAAGAGGATTCTGTGTCCCTTAGTTTTAAAAATATAATAATCCATTATAGCACTATTTTCTATTAAGAATAATGAAAAATATGGTCCCATTCTTGATCTTTTTCTCCCATGGACTTTGAGAGTCTGGTGAAACCTATATATTTCTTCTTTTTTTTTTAAAAAAAAACACATAATGCATAGATACTGATTTTTATTACAAAAAAACCCAATTATCCTGAAATAGTGTAATACCATGTTTCCCTGAAAATAAACTCTATAATGTTAATTACGCATGCACTAAATATAAGCCCTACCCCCAAAAATAAGCCTTGCTTAAGCAAATGGCCAGCCACCATTTTGTCTGGTTGCTTGCGGTGCTGCTGACATGAGGTTAGGAGGTGAGGGAGGGTGAGGTGGGGGGGAAACTGCCCATGTGCCTTGCACTAACTTACCAAAGGGTTGCAGCAAAGCCATCCTATTCACGCATACAGCTACCTCGTGGGTGCCACTCCCACCACCACCTCCAGCAAGCATGGCCACTGCTGCAGCTGATTGCAGCTGCAAAAACAATAGGAGGCTGAGCAACTCACCCCACATGCCTCGCTCCTTGCACCGGCTTACCAAATGGTACCGTAGCAGTAGCTATCCAAATTTTTTTCACTGTTATTTTGTCCCGACCCACATGGCCCAGCACAGTAAAGAGCTGCCTTTTCTTTGTCAAAAAATTTCCTCATTGCAGGTATCCTGCTGTTTTGACCCAGGCCCACGTAGTTAATATTAAATGCAAAACAGTTCCAAAAACAAACAGATTTTATTAAAACAGCTGAGAATTAACTCATTCTCAGCTTATTCCAAATTAAATGAAAGCAAAGTTCTCCAAACACCTTCAGTTTATCTCTGACCTTGGGATAATTAGGCAAACTTCCAAAGGCTTTTCTTGGCAACAGTTCAGGAACAGAAGATGCTGACAAGAAAGAAATACATCCAAACACGAAGCAAATCTCTCAACGGTTGTTTTCCAGCAAAAAGGCCAAGAGTTGTTGCTGGTCTTTTAAGCCTTATGGGAGGGGCCAATCATCTCTTTGCCCTACTCCCGAATCATCCTCTCTGCTTTAGCTGCTCCTGTCTTCTGGCAGCTCTTCTCATACATGCACTAGGAACAGGCTCCTCCTGTTCCTCTGCCTCTCTATTGTCAGCCTCTGGAGGCTCCGAAGTCCGTACATCACTCCCCGATGGCCCTGGCCCCATCTCTGCCTCTGACACAGAGCCCTCATCTGGGCCTTTCCCAGCCTCCAGAACTGGCCCATGTTCTTCCTCAGCCTCATCACTGTCTGACTCTGCTGCCAGTTCTGCAGGCTGCTGGCGGACCACAACACCTGCTATGGTACCCTTCAGTAAGCTGGCACATGGGTCACATTGCTCGGCCTCCTGTTTTTGCAGCCACAATCGGCTGTAGAAGTGGCCACGCTTGCTGGAAGCGGTGGCTGGAGCAACCCCCATGAGACAACTATATGTGTGAATGGGATGGCCTGCTGCGACCCTTCGGTAAGCCAGTGTGGGGCGCAGGGGGCAGCTCACCTCCCCACCTCATACCGGAATATGGAGGGGGGAATTAAATAAGGCCTAGCTACCGGGTCTTATTTTTGGGGAAACACTGTAATATTAACTATTATTGAAATAGAACAATATATGTGCTTCTTTATTAATCCATATAATGTTAGGTAGTGAAATTTATTAAAGTTAACAAATATTTAATCTGGCAATTTTATAACATAATCTATATGTTATAAATTACTTACCCAATGTTCAATATTGAATTAAAAGCTACATTTCAATTAGAGATTAGTGAAAAAAAAGTTCCTCAACAGACCCATTGAACTCTATTGATGGAACTCCAAAGGGTCCATGATCCTCAGATTAAGAATTTGGAGTATACTTTTCATTAAATAATGGGATTTTAACATCTATATTACTTTGATTGAGTCAGGACTTTAATATTTACTTTTTCTGTCTCCACAGCAACAGTATTTCATAAAAATTCCATAAGTTTTTGGTTGTTTATCCTAACAGATTGTTGCAATAAAATATGCTAGTGATGAGATGATAAAGTGTCTGTTTGTATCAGATGTAAAACTGAAGGTAATGGAAAGCCATATCTACCACCTATTTATATCAATGCAATTCTTATGCATGGAGGACTATTTTAAGGAACTAAACTTTGAAGTTTCATCAATTAGAGAAAGAAAGAAATGTTAAGAATCACATTTCATTATCACAAACATGTGATAATTAAAATAAGAATTAACATGAAAGTTAAACTATAGAGGAAAAAAATGAAACAGGACAGAAATAACTTAAATGGGAAAAATATAATGAAACAGATGGAAAATATAAGGAATGTCTTGCATGAAACCAATGTTTAGCCCAGTGCTAAAGTTTTTCTAATATTTATAATTATTTAGTGCTTGAGTAAAGCAGGCCCTCTATGGATGTATTCCTGAAGCTAGCAGAAATTGGGCTGGAGATTATTTCTTCTTTCCTCTTGAAATTAGGTGTCAGAAAGACTGACATTTAATAATAAGCTTGACATTATTGGCAGTAGGATAATGACCCTTAGGTAAAAAACCCTCAGTTTTTATTAAATAAAAACTTTATTATTTAAATAAACATTAAATAAACTGCAAATGTATGATTGGAAAACTGCATAGTAAGAAGAAAAAGGAGACAGACTGGACCTGAATTACCCTATGCTTAATTTACTTTGCTGAGTGGAATTGGCTATAGACAAACTGCTTTTCCTCTCTTTTTAGAGGTTATTGGAGAGCTATTGTTCCAGTGGTGGGTTCCTCCCGGTTCGGCCCGGTTTGGCGGAGCCGCTAGCGTTGATGATATGACATCACCGAACCGGTTCTGGCCCCCCTGCCCCCCACCCCCTGCCCCCGCGTTATTCTTACCTTTTATTTGGCCCCACCCCCAATCTATTGCTGCTTCCTGAGTCCCAACTGATGGCTAGAGGGAAAAAAACTGTTTAAACTCTTGCCGCGGGACTTCAAAGGGCGGCCCTACAGCTGATCCATGTTAAAAGAAAACAAATGAGTAGACCGGTGCCTGCAAAACTAAATGGGTAGACCCAGTGGTGGGATTCTACTTCGGTAGAACCGGTTGTTAAGTAGTTAAGTAGTTAAGCAGTTCGGAGAACCAGTTGTTAAAAGAAATCTCCTTTTGTTTTTTTTCCACTTTACAGGGTTAATCCTGTAAGGATTCATTACAACATTTGGTGTTGTTTCCTAGCCTAATCTTTATTACAGAAACTGCGTCTCCAGCAGTATGCCTAGACTTTTTTATTTATTTATTTTTTAATTTAGATTTATATGCCGCCCTTCTCCGGAGACTCAGGGCGGCTTACAATGCGCTAAGCAATAGCCTTCATTTTTTTGTATATTTATACAAAGTCAGCTTATTGCCCCCACACCTGGGTCCTCAATTTACCTACCTTAGAAAGGATGGAAGGCTGAGTCAACCTTGAGCCTTGGCGAGATTTGAATCTGCAGTAATTGCAGGCAGCTGGTCTTAATAACCAGCTTAATAACAGGGTGCCTTAGACTACTGTACTACCAAAGTGACTTACTATCACTTCCGGTTCCGGAGGCTATTTTTTTGCTTGACTTTCTTAAAGGGGAAGGGTTGTTTTAAGCTTTTTACACTGTTGTTGGGAGGAAATACTCCCCTGTTGGAGTTCTTCCAGCCAGGGTGCAATCATCAGCACTTTGAAGAAATAATTGAATCCTTTTGTGCATATGGACTATTCAGAAGGCTGAAAAAGTTATTTTTGACTAATCCTCGCACTTTTGACCAGTCCTCGAACTTACAACTGTCCTAACATTTTACGTTTTTTGCCCTATCTTGTCATCATGGTGAAGAGAAGCAGTTTTGAAATGAGTGACATGGTTATTAAGAATGCTGCACAGGGGGACTTCCGGTTTCCTCGTCTTCGGCGGCGACGGTGCCTTTTTAAGCACCGCCAGCCCCGCCGCTCGTAGAGCCGCTTCTCGATTGCGAAGCGGCTTGAAACCTTCAAAATCCTTAGGATTTATGAAGAAGAGGCAGCAGGGTACAGGTTGAGCCCCTGCAACCCCCTCAGGGAATTGTTTCTGGGGAGGAAACAGGCGCGGCTCCCTTTCAACCTGCTGAGACTCTGGGCGGCGTGGGACGTCTCTGCTTCCGCAGAACAAGCCGGCTGCAGGAAACTTTTAAAGAGCGAGGAAATAACCAAATAAACACTTGAAATCTACCTGAACCCTGAAATTTTGAACTGCAAGTATTAGCTCTTTGCTGATTTTTTATACTGAAGTGAAAGTTTGTGAATGAGTGAAAGTGACTGGAAAAAATATGGCGCTCAGCATTAGAGTAAATGTATCAGCGGGTGTGGATTGGTGAAGTCATCTTGCTTTGTTACAAAGTTAAAAAGTTGCTATAAAGTTGCTCCGGCTGTAACAGAAACAAGAGGAAAATCTCTCCCTTTTACTTGACTTTGCTGCATTATAGCTTTGCCTTGATTAAATCTGGGGGACCTTTTTAGAAGGCTTTGTGGAGGTGGCAGAAGAAGCGGAACCTCCCTTTTTAGAAAAGCTAGCCTACGTGGCAGGATGGCTTCAAAGAAGCAGGAAGGCAAAACAGGGGGGGGATCCCCCACACGCAAACAGGACACGCAGTCACAAGCCCAGAAAAAAGATTTTGATATGGGAGATTTAAAAGAATTCATTTCAAATATCCTGGATGACAAATTTCAAAAAGCTCAACAGGAAATAGATGATAAAATAAATAAAATAGATGATAAAATTCAAAAGTCTCAACAGGAAATTATGCAGGAAATGCAGCAGAACCAAAAGCAGGTGACCAAAAAAATAACAGATGTGGCGTCTGGCCTGGCAGGATTTATTATGAAAGTTGAGTCAAAAGTGGATGAATTTAAATTAGAAGTTAATGCTAAGATGAAAAATAATGATCATAAATTTTTTGATGTTGATGACAAGATGCAGAGAGTTGAGAACGAGATTGTTATGATGCAATTCCCGGCAATGGAATTTGCTATACGGCTTCGAGGAATTAGAGAAGAGGAGAGACAAGATTTGAGACAGATCTGTGCTGAAGCCCTAGCTGTGATCTTAAAAATTAATCCTGATATGGTCTTTTGTAAAATAGACAAAATTTACAGAGTCAACTCTTGGGTGGCCAGACAAAGACAATTGCCTAGAGATGTGGTCATATATTTTACAGACAGAGCAATAAGAAATGATATCCTGCAAAAATCTTTTCTCACTTCTGTGCAAGTGAGCGGATCCAAGATTACAGTCTACAAGGAGCTTCCACCTAAGATGTTGAAATCCAGAAAAGATTTTGGCTTTCTTGTTAAAGAACTGCAGAATAATCAAATCCCATTTCGTTGGGACGCTCCAACTGGCATAACTTTGAGATATAAGGGAGAGAAACATCGTTTGAATACTGTGGAGAAGGCGGAGCAATTTTATACTGATATCTTTAAAGAAAGAACACCATCCCCACATACATCTACAGTTTTGGAGATTAAAGAGAGTGATAAGAAGCAACCTCAAGAATCGCAACAAC
Source organism: Arizona elegans (assembly GCA_022577455.1). Taxonomy (NCBI): domain Eukaryota; kingdom Metazoa; phylum Chordata; class Lepidosauria; order Squamata; family Colubridae; genus Arizona; species Arizona elegans. The sequence goes on along the minus strand of JAKOOJ010000006.1, from coordinate 47,819,601 downwards.
AATCTAAGCAGGAATCAGAGGAGTTGAAGGGCGCTGAAGGAGGTTTTCTGGATGAGCCTTTGCTGGAACCTTCTCCAATCTTGGAGCCGGCTTGGGTGGCTGAAGTCAAGGACCAGCGTATAACCCGAGCAAAAGCCAAGCAACTTAAAGAAAAGTTACAGCAGGAAAGACAAGATGAAAAGGCTGGGGCCGTGGGGAATGCAGGACAGAAGATTTCAGATGAAATCCGAATGTTCTGCTCTTTGCTCCAGAAAGAGAATAATGATGATTAAATGTTTATCTTGGAATGTGAATGGGTTGAATGTAACACAAAAAAGGAAGAAAGTATTTGCATATTTAAAACAACATAATAATGATATAATTTGTTTACAAGAAACGCATATTACAGCTCAAGATCAAAACTATTTGAAAAATTCCAAATTAGGAACACATTTTATATCTTCAACTAACCAAAAAAAGAATGGTGTGGTTATTTACGTAAATAAAAAATTAACAGCCAAACTTATAGAAGCTGATCAAGATGGCAGGTTTGTAGCAATTGAATTACTTTCTGCTAATAATCAAATTCTTTTGATAGGAATTTATGCTCCTAACCAACAACAGGACTATTTTTATAAAATGCTGCATACTAAAATACTCCAATGGGATTACAGATCTATTTTAATTATGGGAGATTGGAATGGAGTAATTGACTCTAAATTAGACAAAAAGACTTTGGCGAAGTCAAGGATTAGATTACCACAGACTTTTTTTGATATGAAAGAAGACCTGGAATTAAAAGATATTTGGAGAATACATAACCCAAAAGAACTGGATTATACTTTCTTCTCTGACAGACATAGATCCTTTTCCAGGATTGACTTTATCTTGTTGTCTGATGATTTACTTGTCAGGACAAAAAGAACAAAGATTCTGCCAAGAATTTTGACTGATCATAGCCCAGTGTGGATAGAAATTGAGACACGCAAGAATGAGAGACGCTCTTGGAGATTAAATGAAAACTTGTTCAGATATGAAAAAAATATAATAGAACTTAAAAAGTATTTGAAAGAGTTTTTTGAAATGAATTTGAATAAAGGCACCCCAATGGAAATTGTGTGGGACGCAAGCAAAGCTTATATGAGAGGGGTGCTTATATATATGAACTCTAAACATAGGTTGACTCGACAAAAGAAAAGACTTGAATTGGAAGCAGAAATAAAGAATAAAGAACAGTTACTTATTAAAAACCCAACAGATGAAAGAATACTTGGTGTCATAAAACTTTTGAAAGACCAATTCCAAATGCTTATAGCGGAACAAGTTGCAACAAATTTACAATACGCGAAGCATAATACATTCTGCAACGCCAATAAACCGGGCAGGTGGTTGGCTTACACATTAAGGAAGAAACAGAGCATACGGACTATTGATAGTATTGATATTGGAGGGAAAGAAGTTTTTCAACAGAAATTAATAAAAGAAGCTTTTCTTGAATATTACACTAAACTATATGCCAGAGAGGAGGTGCAGAATGGACTTATAGAAAAATATTTAGACAACAAAAGAGTTACAAAAATCACTGAGCAACAAAAGGAAAGAATGAATTATCCTATAACAGAGGAGGAGATAATAGCAGCAATAAAACAATTAAAAATAGCTAAAGCTCCTGGAACGGATGGTCTGACTGCAGTGTATTATAAAACTCTGCAGGCAGAAATGGTGGAACAACTTAGAGACTTATTTTGTAATATACAACAAGGGGGAAAAGTACCCCCATCATGGACTACAGCTTATATTTCTTTGATACCAAAAGAACAAGCAGGTCCCAAAAAACCAGAGAACTACAGACCAATATCTCTCTTGAATACGGATTACAAAATTTATGCAAAAGTATTAGCCAACAGATTGATGCCAGTAATTCAAAAGGTGATTCATGATGATCAAGCGGGATTTATTGAGGGTAGGCACATGAATGATAATGTAAGGCAAGTAATAGATTTATTGGAATATCTTGAGAAGAATAAACAGATCCCTGCAGTGCTGGTTTTTCTGGATGCAGAGAAGGCCTTTGATAAAGTGGACTGGAATTTTCTATTAAAGACTTTAAAAAGGATGGACTTTGGGGACCAATTTATTCAGGCGGTCTCAGCAATCTATCAAGAACAAAAGGCACAGATTATTATTAATGGAAGTTTGACAACAGAGTTTAAAATCGAAAAAGGAACAAGACAGGGATGTCCGCTGTCCCCATTGTTGTTTATTTTAACACTAGAAGTCTTGTTAAACACAATAAGGGATTCTAATACTTTGAAAGGTATAATGATAAGGCAAGAGGATTACAGAATAAAGGCATTTGCAGACGATCTGGTCGTTACCCTAACACAGCCAATGGAATCAATAATCCAGATGAAGGACATTATACAAGACTATGGTAAAGTTTCAGGTTTTAGATTGAACCAGAAAAAAACTAAGATGGTAGTTAAAAATATGACACAAGATCGTAAACTTGAGCTTGAAAGGAGGGCAGGTTTTGAGATTGTACAAAAGGTAAAATATCTAGGAGTTCAGGTTGCAGAATCAAATATGAAATTGTTTCAAAATAACTATGAGGTGTTGTGGCGAGAGGTGCAAAAAGATATGGAGACTTGGAAAAAACTGCAGCTGTCTTTACTTGGAAGAATAGCAGCAGTTAAGATGAACATTTTGCCAAGATTTCTTTTTTTGTTTCAAATGATTCCGGTGCTCAAAAATGATAAACAACTAAAAGTATGGCAAACTGGTGTGAACAAGTTTGTCTGGAACGAGAAAAAACCAAGAGTAAAAATAAAAATCATGCAAGACGTTCCAGAAAGGGGAGGTCTTAAACTTCCAAACCTACAGTTATATTATGATGCAGCAGCTTTGACTTTAGTAAGTGATTGGTTTGGAGGAAAAAAGACTGGAATACTAAACGCAGAAAGTTTTGATTTGGAATTTGGATGGCACGCTTACTTATTTTATGACAGTAAAGTGGATAAAGTATTCAAAAGCCATATACTTAGAGATTCTTTGTTGAGAGTTTGGAAGAAGCACCGAAACAATTGGGATTATAAAATACCGCTATGGCTGGATCTTGGTCATACTTTGTGGAATACAAATATAATGTCACTCGGGGGGTTTTTATACAAAGAGGTTCTTTTTACAGATGCGGGCAGATGGCAGCTGAAGACATTACAGACATTGTTGGCTGAAGGGATTAATCTAACTTGGTTACAATATAATCAATTGCAATTGAGATGGAAAGAGGACCAAAAAACTGGTATTATGATGTATGAGGAAGAATTAGTTAGACACATAAAAGAGAAAGGCCCAATGCATATTAAAAGACTTTATAATGTTTTGTTAGAAAGGGATTCAGAAACTGAACTAGTTAAAGACTGCATGATTAAGTGGGCACAAAATTTTGAGGAACCAGTGATGTTGGAAACATGGGAAAAAATTTGGGTTCAGAATGTTAAATTAACACAGTCGCAGAATCTGAGGGAAAATTTTTATAAAATGTTTTACAGATGGCATTTAGACCCCAAAAAATTGTCGTGTATGTACCCTAATGTGCAGCCTAAATGTTGGAGATGTGATTGTCTAGACGCTACATATTATCATGTTTGGTGGACCTGTAAGAAAGTTAAGGCTTTTTGGATAAAAATTTGGTGGGTCATGCAGAATGTTTTGAAGAAAAAAATTCAATTTTCTCCACAACTGTTTTTATTGGGTATAGTTAAGGGTTTTACATCGGGTGAAACAAAATTGATATTGTATATGATAACAGCAGCAAGATTGTTGATAGGTAAATATTGGAAAAATGAAGCGCTGCCTACGATTGAGGAATGGACTTTGAAGATGGCCAGTTTTGCAGAGATGGCGAAGATTTCAGCATATCTAAAAGATTGTTCTCAAGAGACTTATGAATGGGAATGGAAGAAGTGGATAGATTATGTTCAGAACAAATATCAAACTAGGAAGTATCAAATAGCTTTTATTTGAAAATGTTATATTAAGATAGAAATATTTTAAGGTTGAGGATGAAAATTTATTAGAAAATGTTATATTAAGATAGAAATATTTTTAAGGTAATCAGGATGAAAATTTATTTGAAAATGTTATATTAAGATAGAAATAGGTTAATGTAATGAAGATGAAAATTTGTAAGGGGGAGGGAGGGGTTCAAGTTTTATATATAAAGGAGGGTTTTTCCTTTTATTTGACATGAGTATACTGTGAGGAAGTCTGGGGGGAGGGGAGGGTTAGGGTGGGTTAGGGAGGTTGGGAAGTTTGGGGTGGGTTGAGGGGGGGGAAAAGGGGTGAAAATGTAATTGTAAAACTTTTGCAATAAAAAAAAAAGGAATGCGGAACGGGCATAAATGTGAGGATGGTCATAAGTTTGAGGACCAGTCAAAAGTGCGAGGACCGGTCAGAAATGACTTTTTTCAGCCCTCTGAGTAGTCCCTATACACATAGCCATGGCCACCAGGTCACATGACTAGCTAGCCACCCAGTCACATGACCTCCAAGCCACCCCCACAAAATAAGCCATGCCCACAGAACCGGCAGTAAAAAAATTTAGAACCCACCCCTGTATTGTTCATTGTACATATCTTAAAAGAGGGGTGTTAATTTGTTTTTATTCAAATAGAATAGAATTGCTGAATTAAATAAAGCAGGATTTCTTTGCTTTTCTCACCTCTTTTGCAGCTTTTGATATTTTGCCATCTGTACGGTATAAAGAAATTATGAACACAGTTGTCTTGTGGATACAACAATCAGAAACAAAGCTCTCCATCCCACAAGTTACTGTCACAGATTTAGAAACGATGGAGAAAAGGCTCAGGGAGCTAAAGGTAAACAGAGAAATACTGTGTTGCATGTCAACACTGAGATGTAATGTAAAAGCAGTGAGTTATTTATAAATGTTATTTCAAACATACATTCTTGAGTGCTAGATCCTGTAAGATCATTCTCAATCTGAGTTGATAAAAGCTAGAAACTGATAATTTCACATATCACAGGCCTTACAAAGTTCTCTGCAAGAACAGCAGAATGGAATCAATTATTTAACCACAACTGTACAAGAGATGTCTAAGAGAGCTCCTGCAGGGGTTAGTCAGAAGTACTGGACAGAAATTGAGGTAATCCTTAATCGTTGGAAGAAGTTATCAACTCAGCTGGTGGAAAATTGTCAGAAACTTGAGGAACAGATAACAAAGTTGAAGCAGTTCCAGGTTGGTTGAAGTTGTTTTTTGTGGACTAAATTTTACTAGATAATATTGCCAAGAGACTTCAGTCTGAGGCAAAATGAGTGTTTTCTTGTTTTTATTTGCCTAATTTGTAGAATGGCAAAAAAGCAAGTTTACTAAAATACTTTTAGTAAAGTATTTAGTAAGGTTGCTATGCTATTGATAAACTATAATATATTACATGTGTGTCTGTGTGTTTTTATTTGCTTAGACACACACACACTGAAGTTTATTTTAAAAACTAGAAGTAAGAAGTTATTTTTTGATACGACACTTATATACGTGATTAATATATTTCTTTTATTTTTATTTTTATTATTTTTAAAGATATTTTTGATATATTTTTGAAATTATCCTCTGATTTAGTCACAATGGCATACTTTCATGCAGTGCAATGCTCTCTTTTCAAAACCAGAATGACATAAAAACCCTGAAAAAATGGATGGCTGAAGTGGATATTTTTCTAAATGAAGACTGGCCAGCACTTGGAAATTCAGAAACACTAGAGAAACAATTAGAACAGTGTACAGTAAGTTTCCATTTTATGCTCTATTTCATGGATGTAAATATTATGAGCATAACTGTTGTACAAATACAGTTACTTTCATTTTGTATATGTAGGTTTATATGTCTGTTTAGGAAAAGTATGTGAGATATCCAGGGGTGGGATTCAGCTGGTTCAGACTAGTTCGGGCAAACTGGTAGTTCCGATGATCATGTGGTCCCACCCACCCACCCCTGCCCTATCCTGTCCTATATTTCCTACTTTCTGGCTCAGCTGATTTCCACGCCTCCACTGTTCTACTTACTGGGGCTGCTTTAGAAGGTAAACAGCTGAACTTAAAATTGCTATATTTTGAACGCTGTGCGCAAGCGCATCAGAACCGGTTGTTAAAACGGTTGCAGCCCACCACTGGAGATATCTGTGCAGCTATGGCTTCTACTGGATTATTGTATACATATTTTTTTTTCATTTTTATCACTATTTTAAATGATCTTAATCTCAGTATGTTTTTCGTTTCTTTTTCAAAATATATGGTTAAAATTGCATATACAAGCAATAAAATTGAGTACTTTTCTTTAAATTATGGGTTTCTATATAGTAGAATTGTAGTGAAATTGTACTTAAAATTGTCAGTTTGTATGGACAATTCAGAAAAAGTATGTATTAATATATCCATTTTCAATTTTTCATTAAATTTATATATTGCATTTCTGTTTATATAATTATTCAATATGCCATACACATTTTATGTTTTATTGATTGAATCATGTCACATATCAGACATCCTGGAGATTTGTTATACATTGATATATTTTCCCTATCAGGCTTTGGTGAATGACATCCAGACAATCCAGCCCAATTTAAATAGTGTTAATGAGATTGGACAAAAAATGAAGAAGGAAGCAGAGTCAGAGTTTTCTTTGAAATTACAGAATGATCTTAAAGCACTGAATGCTGAATGGGATAATATTTGCCAACAGGTATTCTATTAGGATATGTAGCATTAATTTATTTAAATTCCAGAGTGCTATTTAATATAATTTTCTCTGCTTGGTACACAAATGTGAAAACTAGAGTCAGAATATATCATTCAGAATAATAAATCTTTAATAACTCTACTGTATATGTACTGTACTGCATGCTAAATAGATAAATGTGATAAACAAATAATTAAATAATTAAATAATTAAATAATTCCTTCCAGAGTACAACACTTTGAAAGACCAGAGGTTGGAAAATACTGATATACACAAAACATTTTGAATAATAATATATAGCAAGAAATAATTAATTTTTATATCTTCATTGGCTTTCACTTAGCTCAAAATATTTTAATGCTATAAGTATAGAAAACTAATATATGTGCCATTATAATTCTGTTATCCATCTAGAACTAAAACTTCAGTTATAAATAATTTGGAGCTCCAAATAATAGCATATTAATTTTTTATGTATGTTAAAAGCATCTCTCTGAGAAAAGCTTTATTTTCTCAAAAGAGTAATAGTAAATGAAAACAAAATTAATCTGGAATAGGCAATGCTACGGCATAAAATTTGATAGTAAACTTTTAGATATTTTAATATTGTTTAATTAGAAATTACAGACTGGAGAAATAATGTCTACTATATGTTGTACTATATGAAAATACACAATTCATAGTTTTTCCACAATGTGACTGCATTTACCTGTCATCTTTGTGGCATCATTTATAAATATATGGAAATGATATTCTCAAACAAAATAAGAAATGAATGCAGAACATGGGTTCTTGAATATTCCATACCTTTTTCTACTAAGTAGGCATAGAAATAGGCTAGAAGAAGAGTTTATATTTTCTTTTGTGTAACAAAGTAACTTGTTACTCTTATATGCATTTTTCTTCCAGAAACTTGTCAAGAGTTTATGTATACATATGACAATATTTGAAATATAAATGTGTTCTAAACATTTGAGGATTTTTAATTTATTTTAACTGTAAGACTCATACTCTGGTTATTAATTGGGTTCCAAAGTAGAGTTTTATCTCTTTTTTGAGAAGAAAAAATAACTCTTTTTTATTATTATTGATGCAAGGCCTATGATAAGAAAGCAGCATTGAAGAATAGTTTGGATAAGATTGTAAGTCTACGAAAGGATTTGTCAGAAATGCATGAGTGGATTACACAAGCAGAAGATGAATATCTGCAGAGGGATTTTGAATACAAAACACCAGATGAACTGCAGAAAGCTGTTGAAGAATTAAAGGTAGTATATCAAATAGAATTGTTTGATTTGTCTCCAATTCTACTTTTAAGTTTCAATTATACATTATTTGTAGCTTATTTGAAAAAGTTGATCAAGTAATCTATTTATTTTTTGTTAGTTAGCATTTCTTTAAAATACATTGCCAAGATTTTTTAGAATTTAATTTTATTTCAAACAAAATTATCTTCCCTTCCATTCTTTCTTCTTATCATATAAGAATTAATTCCCAGACTGTTATTTTCTTCCATTCTTCCCAGTGTAACCCAGAATTGTATTTTGTCATAAATATTTGGAGCAAGTTTGTATCACTTGACTACTAATTCTGTAAGTTTTTAAACGTCTGTTAGAATAGATCCTCATGGAATCCAAAAGATTCTTCAATGCTCTGCTGAAATTTGTAGCTATTCAAAATAGTGTTTGTTGCACTCCAGATGTAGGACAATTCATCAGTCCTAAAATACCTAATTATGATTACTACTTAGAAATGTAAACATAAAGTTTATTTTGTTCAATTTACATTTTCAAGTAGCCTCTCTCAACAGAATTTTTAAAGTGACATCGGCTGAAGTTGGGATTTCAAAAACCATGTGTTTATAAGTCCCAAAGGTGCTTTTTCAGGAGGCAACTGGACTTTCTTGTTTTTTCTTTGAAGACATTTCACTTCTCATCCAAGAAGCTTCTTCAGCTCTGACAGGATAGTGGGGAATGGAAGGATTTATATTCCTTGTAGACAGCTGGTAATTTGCATCCTTTTAGAGAATCGTTGAAGCACTTGGAGGTTTATCTCGGGGTCACCTGAGTAGTGCTTCTGGTTCCTGTAGTCTGCAATTTTTTCCCCCTGGAAATCCATTCCTACTCCCACACCATTCAAAAGGTGTTCATTCCAAATTGTATAGCTAAATGTCTGTAGAGATTCTCAGTCATCATGGTCATGGTTGTCCCAAAGGTGCTTTTTTATATTCCTTCCAGACAACCTACATGTGAAAAAGCACCTTTGGGACAGTGGTGAAGTCTAAAATTTGTTACTACTGGTTCTGTGGGCATGGCTTGGTAGAGGGGTAATGTGACTGGGTGGGCGTGGCCAATTTTTTTTTCACTTTTAAAAGCATTTTTTCTACAACCTCTTCGGCAAAGAGGTTGTAAAAATGCTTTCAAAAGACTCTGACGATCCCAGCTGAGCTGCACGATCATCAGAGGCTTTTTCTTTTTACTTTTAAAAGCATTTTTTGGCCGAAGAGGTTGTAGAAAAAATGCTTTTAAAAGTAAAAAAAAAAAGCCTCTGATGATTGTGCGGCTCAGCTGGGCAGGGGGGGCAGGGATTTTTGCTACCGGTTCTCCGAACTACCCGCCTCCATCGCTACCGGATTGGGCGATCTGGTCCGAATCGGGAGCATTTCACCCTTGCTTTGGGACAACCATGACCTGGATGATTGAGAATCTCTACAGACTCATGCATTTATAAGAAAAAGAATGTTTATATTTAGGTAATGCTAGATTTTGATTCTACTGAGGTACAAAATAATATTACAGAAATGTACAAGGAACTGCAATGAGAAGGTATTGATGACTCTTATAGAAAGATGGTCTTTTGACAGTAGACCAGAATAGTTTATTGGAGGAAAATATTTCCCATGGTGGCCCATTATTGAATATGGAAGTATCTCCACTATCTTTATATAAGCTCTAATGTGGCTACTGCTTCTTCTTAGAGAAATACTAAACCTGACGTTTTTAATAATCAGCATTTGTTTGATAAGGTGCTTGAAAAAGTGGTGAAGATTAATAGTTCTTAAAATGAAAAGTTACATAGAAAGAAATTCTTATTTGTTTTAAAAAGTAGATAGTCTTCTTTGTTATAATACATTGTCAGTATATTCATGAACTGGAATAGGGCATAGCAACAGGTCAGCCAATGGGGGACTGTTTGGTAACTGAAACATAGTATTTGTTGTATGGGCCATAAGAGACAGTTTGGAGCCTGGGCGTGGCTTAACTGTTCTGTATATAAACTTGAAGGCACTAGCTTCTCCCTTTTCCATTTTGCCTTCTCCATTTTGTGCTTCCATTTTGTGCTGTGTTTCTACTTGCTATTTCTTTCTCTACAATGTGGAAAAACCTACAAGGGTATTGTATGCCGTATGTGTTGTTATGTATATAAAGACTTTTTGAATCCTGCTTAATAGTCTACTTGTGTGTGCTACAACAAATTCTGACATACTTGAGAAGCATTTTCATATTATGCATTTGAACATGGCTGTGACATATGTAAGATTAAAAATTAGTACAGCAGATTTAGGCAATCTCATTCATCTAGTATTTCTCATAGTTTAACATTTTTATTAGGTTATAAAATAAAATAAGATACAAAATAGGAAAGTAAATAGGAAAATGGTGGGGAAGAAGAGGGGGAAGAGAAGTGAGGGAGGATAAGAAAAAAAGAAAAACAAACATTGATTTCCAACTCTCTATTGCAGTAAAATAAGGCATTAACATCAAATCACAACTTTTTCTTTTTTCATAATAATATGAACAAGCCATTTCTATAAAGATCTATCAATCTAATTGGTAAAACTCAAAATCAAAGTTTCATTCTTTTCCACTTCAAGCACAAGTCAGAAGCAGTCTCCATGTAGAAATAAAATTACTTATATTCTTTTCTTTAATCAAAACAGTTAATTTTGCCATTTCGGCCAACTCCATCAACTTCTGCAAGCATTACTCCATGTTAGGAATTGAAGTGTCCTTCCCTTTTTGTGCATACAATAGTCTTGCTGCTGTCAATATATATATATAGTAACAATGTTCCAAAAAATTTTTTCCAGGTCTTTTTCCATTAGACCCAAAAGGAAAAATTCTGGTTTCGTCTTTATCTCATTTTCAAAATTTTCTGTATTAAAATATGAATCCTATTCCAATTTTTTTTTTTTTTGCTTTATCACATGTCCACCATAGATGGCAAAAAGTCCCTTCTTTAGGGAGAATTTTGATGTTGGAGGCGACTCTTACAGTTGTTATTTATGCACAAAATACTGGCAAGAGAAGTTTTATAAGCAACTTCATAAAAATATTCTAGAAATAAAATATGAAAATATTTATCTTGGGAGATTTCAACACAATTGTCAATAATGAAATGGACTACAGAAGTAGTAAAATTAATAAAAAAAATAGAAGGACTTTACCAGAAACATTGATTAAAATGATAGAAGAATTATCTATTCTAAACACATGGAGAGAAATGAATCCAGGGGAAAAACAATATACATTCTATTCCAATATGCATAAATTATGGTCTAGAATATATATGATTTGGATGAATTTAGAATTATGTGAAAATGTACAAGAGATTAAAATTGAACCAAATTTATGGGCAGACCATAACCCAATAAAAATTAGTTGGAAGGGTTAAAGGAAGAGAACAAGGTGGACTTTAAACCAATCGATAATAAAAGAGAAGAAATTCATTCAGATGATGGAAAGAGAATTGGGGTTCTTTTTAAAAGAAAATAGAAAGGAAGAGACTATGTTACAGAATGTGTGGGATACTGCCAAAGCAGTTATAAGAGGATTAGCTATAAACTATATGGCAAAAAGAAAAAAAAGAAACAAAATCAAAAGACCCTAGAAGAAGAATATAAAGAACTTGAATTAAAATCACAAAAAGAGCCACAAAGAATAGATTTAAGAAATAGAATGGAGCTGATTAAACACAAATTAAATCTTATAGGAAAGGAGGAACTGGCACAACAAATAAAAAGAATAAAACAAAATTTCTTTGCAAATGCCAATAAACCAGGAAGGTGGTTAGCCTATAGACTGAAGAAAGAAAAAAAAAAGAAGAATTAGATAATAAAACTACAGGATGAGGAAGGCATATTACATAGCCAACTTGAAAAGAAAAGAGATATAGTTCATGATTTTTATGAGAAATTATACAAAGCTGATAAAATAGAAGAGGAGAGACTAATACAATATCTGGAGAAAGCCAATTTGCCGAAAATTTCAGAAATGATTAAGAATAGGCTGGAGGAAAGAATAACAATGGCAGAGTTAATGAACAAAACAAAACAAAACAAAAAAACCAATAAAACAATAAAACCCCGGGACCAGATGGTCTACCAGTAGAAATATATAAAGAATTAGAAGACACCCTGAGTCTGTCAATGCTAGAAGTATACAATATAGTGTTAACAGAAGTGTTAATGGAAGCTAAAATTCTGAACATATGGAAAGAGGCTTGATCCCCAAAGAAGATTCGGATGTAATTCAAAAACTACAGACTGATTTCGTTACTAAACGCAGACTATAAAATCTTCGCATCAATAATTGCGGAAAGATTAAAAAGCTTTTTAAATGAATTCATTCATCCAGATCAGAACAGGTTTTTACCCAAAAGACAAATCAAAAATAATGTTAGAATAATCATGGATGTACTAGAATATTGCAAAATACATTATGAAAGCAACTAGCATTAATACAGCACGGAAACGGCATGGGTCGCATTGGTGGATGATCTCTGGAGGGCTCGGGACAGAGGTTGCTCCTCTATCCTGGTCCTATTAGATCTCTCAGCGGCTTTTGATACCATCGACCATGGTATCTTACTGCACCGGCTGGAGGGGTTAGGAATAGGGGGCACTGTGCTTTGGTGATTCTCCTCCTTCCTCTCTGACTGTTCGCAGTTTGTTTTGGCAGGGGGGCAGAGGTCGACCTCGAGGCACCTTATTTGTGGGGTGCCGCAAGGGTCAGTCCTCTCACCCCTTCTGTTCAACATTTATGTAAAACCGCTAGGCGAGATCATCCATGGTTTTGGGGTGAGTGTTCATCAGTATGCTGATGACACACAGCTATACATCTCCACCCCAGACCACCCCAATGATGCCCTTGCTGTGATGTCCCGTTGCCTGGAGGCCGTGTGGATCTGGATGGGGAGAAACAAGCTCAGACTCAACCCCTCCAAGACCGAGTGGCTGTGGCTTCCAGCGTCCCGGTATAGTCAGCTAGTACCATCACTGACAATAGGGGATGAGCTCCCCACAGAGAGGGCCCGCAACTTGGGTGTCCTCCTGGATTCACGGTTATCTTTAGAAGATCATTTGATGGCCGTGGCCAGGGGTGCCTTTTATCAGGTTCGCCTGATCCGCCAGTTGCATCCCTTTCTGGATCGGGATGCCTTGCGCACGGTCACTCATGCCCTAGTTACCTCCCGTATGGACTACTGTAATGCTCTCTACATGGGGCTCCCCTTGAAAAGCACCCGGAGGCTCCAACTGGTCCAGAATGTAGCCGCGCGGGTGATTATGGGCGCAGCTCATTACGCCCATGTAACACCTCTCCTACGCGAGCTGCACTGGCTCCCAGTGGTCTTCCGGGTGCGATTCAAGGTGTTAGTTATCACCTTTAAAGCGCTCCATGGCTTAGGACCTGGGTACCTATGAGACCATCTTTTGCCACCAATAGCCTCCCACCGACCAGTTCGTTCTCACAGGGAGGGACTACTCAGGGTACCGTCAGTCAAATTATGTCGACTGGCGACTCCCAGGGGGAGGGCCTTCTCTGTGGGGGCTCCAACCCTTTGGAATGAACTGCCCCCGGAGATACGGAATATCCCTGATCTCCGTGCTTTCCGCCGTGCCCTCAAGACCCTGATGTTCCAACAGGCGGGGCTAAACATACGAACATGTCAATGATTTTTTAAATGTTATCTAATTCTGGGTTTTATTTAATTGACCAAACTAAGTAATAATTTTAATTAGCAATTTTATGATGTTTGTGTGTCTATATTTTTTCTTGACTGTACATCACCTTGAGTCCTACGGGAGAAAGGCGGTATAGAAATATAAATAAATAAATAAATAAATAAATAAATAAATAAATAAATAAATAAATAAATAAATAAATAAATATTCCTGGATGCGTAGAAAGCGTTTGATAATATAAACTGGCAATTTATGTTGCAACAATTAAATGTTATGGAATGTGGTGGAAAATTTAGGAATACGATTAAAAAAATTTACACTCAACAGAATGCAAAAGTATTGGTTAATGGAGAAGTAACAAAGCTTTAGTATACAAAAAGGAACAAGGCAATGTTGTCCCCTCTCCCCATTATTATTCATTTTAACATTAGAGGTATTGACGAGGAACATAAGACAAGATATAGAAATAAAAGGAATGGAAATTAGAAATGAAAAGTATAAACTCCAAGCTTTCGCTGATGACTTAGTGTTTATATTAACCTGTTTCCCCCAAAATAAGACATCCCCTGATAATAAGCCAAATTGGGCTTTTGAGCGCATGGCAATAAGGCCAAGCGCTTATTTCAGGCTTCAAAAAAATGTAAGACAGGGTCTTATTTTGGGGAAAACATGGTAGAAAAACCTATAGAAATTGGCCCTAAATTGATAAAGAAAATTGAGGAATATGGAGAGGTGGCAGGGATGAAAATAAATAAAGACAAAACCAAAATATTAGTTAAAAATCTCACCAAAAAACAGAAAAAGGAATTGACAGAGAAAATTGACCTACAGATAGAAAAAAAGGTTAAATATCTTAGTATTTTTTTAACAGCTAGGTGTGGGACAATCAAAGAGGACAACTATACAAAGCTGATACAACAAATTAAAATAGATTTGGAAAGGTGGAAAAATGTACAGTTATCAATGATAGGGAGAATTGCGGTGGTGAAAATGAACATACTACCAAAACTACTCTTTCTATTTCAAACCATACCAGTAAAATTGGAAAAGAAATTTTTTATGAACTAAATAAAACGACTCTGCAATATATTTGGCAAGGGAAAAAATTGAGAATAAAATTGAAAGCATTACAGGATTCTAGAAATAATGGTGGTTTTGGGTTCCCAGACTGGGAATTATATTACCAGGCTGCAGCTCTCACCTGGCTAAAAGATTGGGTAAACTTGAATAACAGAAGACTATTATTACTAGAAGGGCACAACTTATAATTAGGCTGGCATGCCTTTCTCTGGTATGGCAGAAATATGGTGCACAAATATTTCCAGAGGCATTATGTGAGGACCAGGTCAGACAGCATGCTTCAAAATACATCTTTGAAGGCAGGGGAGCTTTTAGCTCCCCTACAGACTCTCCACAGTTCAAGGTTTAGAATGCTTTCTAAGGTTTTCAGAGTTTAAACAAGAACTCTCTGTATGAAGTGTGGATACTGCTACAAGGGTGTGTGTGAATAGTTTCATTTTTAACAGCTTCAGATTGGTCATTTGTGGTCATCTGTGGTAAAGCTCTGGAAAAAACATTTTTGAGGCCTTTTCATATAATAGGACTACTTCACCACAAGAGGGAGCCAAAAGACTATAGTATTGCTAACTCTTTTAGAGAACACTTTTAGTCTTATCAAATCCAGTGTAACAGAGATTCCAAGTCTATAATTTTGAAACTTTTAATTTTTAAAACCTAGTTTTTTAAATTTTAAACCCATAAGGATGACAATGAGAAAGAAGACAGATTAGAATGATTATCAGGAAATATAGAACTTTTAAAGCCATTTCTGGATAACTACATGTCAAAAACTCAAGAGCATATTCAAAATGTTGGAGCAAAGCGGGAAGTTAAGTTCAATTTACTAGCAAGGGAACTCTGGGAAGAAATCTAATGTCTGAAAGGAGATATGAAACAGGTGAAAGCCAAAGCAGATTGTATGGAGCATGGATTGGAGAAGACAAACTCTTTCTGTGAAGCTGAATTGGATAAGATAACAAATCTGGAAGCTCGGATTAAAAAATTTCAATTATTTCGTGGAATACCTGAACAACCAGGAGAAGATATCAGATTTAAAAATGTGAAGGCCTTGGGTCAATTAATTAATGAAGAGGAAAATGAAATGGAAATGGATTTAGTTAAGACATACATAATAAACTTCAGATTTGCTGCCATGAGAAAGTTACCAAGGGATAGTTCACTTTGCAAGAAAAATAACAAGGAATTGGGTTCTGGATTGCCATTTTAAACACAGGCTGAAAATGGAGAATATAGATGTTATTGTTCTGAAGGAAATTCCAGTCAGAATTTTGAGAAAAATGAAAGCTTATGCTTTCCTTACAGACATCCTGAAGCAGAGAAAAAAATTATTCCATTGGGATAAATTGGAAGGGGTGATACTTACCATGAGCAAAGATTTAGGTTGAATTCCATAAAGAAAGCTAAGGACTTTTTGATCAGATATAAATTAATTCCAGATCCAGGTGGAGAAATGGGTATAGAAAAAAAGTTAGTGTTTGAGCAAGTCCAAAAGATGGCGTTGAAGATCACATTGCAGAGAGAAAAAGAAAGAAGATGTGGCCAAGATAGTTGTATAGGAATCTATTATGGTGGTTAAAGATAGAGATTATCATGTGGAATATTAATGGAGCAAATGCCCCATCTAAGTGCAAAAATATATTTCATTATTTGAAGACACTTAATATTGATATTGTCTGTCTCCAAGAAATACATATTAAAAAACAAGATAAGAAATATTTGATAAATAAATGACTAGGGGATGAATTTATATCAGCTGGTGTAAAAAAGACTAATGGAGTTGTTTTATATATAAAATCCCATTTTAAACACAAGCTACTTATAACAGACGAATATGGCAGATTTGTAGTAGTGAAATTGAACTTAAAGGAATAAAATCAATAGTGGTGGGCGTGTATAGGGCAAATGATTATAGAAGCAATTTTTAAAAACATTTATTGGACCAGTTACTGCCTTTCTCGTATGGAAACTGGCTCATGTTGGGGATTGGAATGGAATGACTACACCAGCTTTGAATAAAACATCCATCAAGGGGGGCAAACCCTCAAAGGGTAAATTATCCAAAACTTTCTTTGAGATGATGGACAATCTAGTATTAATAGAGTCATGGAGATACAAAAATGGAAAAGCCAGAGAATATACCTTCTTTTCTGAAAGACATAAATCTTTTTCAAGGATTGATATGATATGGATATCTAAAAAATCTTGCAAATAAAATTCTGAAAGTGGATATTATGCCTAAATCTTTCAGATGCAGACTTCTGGCAATGACGTCTTTGCGAAGTGGGAGAGGGAATGAAGTGTTATCCCCGAAATCCCAAATATTCTCTGCTAGAAGCTCTTTTTTTTAAAAAAAAAATTATTATAAATTAGAAACAAAAAACAGAATAAAGACTATAACGAAACACAATCACATACATATGACTGAGGTTGATTCAACCCCCATATTTATATACAGTTTCTAAATAACATTACATATCATCATACTACAGCTTCAGTTGGTTTATCATACTGCATCTTGCATTTGTTAATCTTCTTATAACTAATATTCCCTTATTTATATTTAGCTTGCTATTTACATATCTATGCTACATGCTTCCCTAACATCTACCTCTTGACATTTTTACTTCTATCCATTGGTACCATTTATCCCAGCTTTGATTGAAAGTTGATTCTTGTCTATCTTTAAGTATATATGTTAATCTATCACATTCTGTACACCACAAAATTTTGTTGATAATCATCTGATCCGATGGTACTTCCTTCCCTTTCCAAAGTTGTGCATATGCAATTCTAGCCGCAGTGGTAATGTGTATGAAAAGGTACCAGTCTGCTTTCCTTATGCCCCCAGGGTTTATTCCTAGCAAGTAGACCTCTGGTCTCAGTTGAAAGCTGACTCCTGTAATCTCCATGAGCCAAACTTTTATCTTACTCCAATAATTTTGGGCTTGTAGACATGTCCACTATTGGTGGTAAAATGTACCCCTGGCTGACCCACATTTCCAACATTCTGCTGAGGTTCCAGGGAACATCTTTGCAATTCTTGCTGGTGGTATATGCCATCTATATAACATTTTAAATATATTTTCTTTGAAAGACACTGCCATCATCATTTTCGCATTTCTATTCTATATTTGTTGCCATTTTTCCAGATCTAATGAATATCCGAAATTCCTCCCCCAGGTTATCATCGAGTCTTTAACTATTTCCTCAGCTACAAATCGGGACAGGAGGAGGTTGTATACCTTAGTGATACATTTCTTATCACCTTCCAGGAGGGCCTTATCAAACTCTTGTGGTGAAGTGAACCCCCCCACCCCATTGGCTTTATCTTTTGGATATTTTGCTTGAATTTGTGCATATGCCCACCAGTCCAAATTGATTCCCCTTAATCAAGGGGAATTCCGCTTTAGATCTAAGATTTCCCCCACCATCCAACAATTCCCTGTATATCACAGGTTTATCCAAGTTGTATAGAGGTGGGTATATAGTCACTTCCAGGGTTACAAACCAATATGGAATCTTACTATACATCATTCCTTTGATCTTATTCCATATCTTAATCAGACATCCCTTTACATAGTGATTTGTAAAATATTTATGCTATCCTGCTTTGATTGGCCAGAGAAAATAATGCCACCCCTGCTGTAAATTATACCCTTCAATTTTTAACATACGTTTCCTCTTCAGTATTATCCAATCTTTTACCCAAACCAGGCAAGAAGCTTGATAGTACCGCTCCCAGTTGGGGAGTCCCAAGCCTCCCCTTGTTTTATGTTCCTGCTTCGTTTTCCTTTTAATATGGCTTTTTCCCTTGACATATGAATTTTCCAATTATCTGATCCATTTTCCTAAAGAAACTTTTCTCTAATCTTGCCGGGGCTGTTTGGAAAAGATATATCCATTTTGGCAGCACGTGTGCCTTTATCACTGCCACTCTTCCTAACAGGGATAGCTGTACTTTCCTCCACCGATCTAAATCCTGTTCCATTTGCAAGATGAGTTTATCATAATTATTCTTTTTTATTGAGGAGCATTTTGGGGTCAGCCATATGCCCAAGTATTTTACCTTTTTAGCTATTTGTATTTCCATCACATTTTCTATCTTCAATTTCCATGTCCCCTTAAGATTTTTAACAAGTAATTTGGTTTTGTCCCTGTTTGTAGACCCACTACTGCACCAAATTCCTCAATACTTCTTAACAAATTTGGCCCCGAGGTCATTGGCTCCTCCAATATAAAGACGAGATCATCTGCAAACACTTGTATTTTAAACTCTTTCCTAACATTAAATCCTTTTATTTCTTTGTTTTATCTGATTTGATTTAGTAAAGGTTCCAGAGTCAAAATAAATAATAGCGGGGATAGTGGGCATCCTTGCCTAGTTCCCCTACGTATTTGTATCTCCTCTGTTGTTTCATCTTCAATTAACACTCTTGCGTATTGTGCTGTATAAAGTGCCCAGATACCTTGTGTAAAACTAGATCCAAAATCCATCTCCTCAATTTGTAATAAAATAAAGTCCCAATTAACCCTATCAAACGTCTTTTGCGCGTCAAGGAACATTAGAACTATTTCTTTGTCTGTATGTGTTTCATAATATTCCAGTGTATCCATGATGGTTCTAACGTTGTCTCATAAGTATCTATATGGCAAAAAGCCGTTTTGATCTTGGTGGATGTATTCATTTAAAAAAACCTTTAATCTGTCTGCTAATATTGATGTAAATATTTTGTAGTCCGAATTTAGTAGGGAGATGGATCTATAGCTTTTAATCTGTGTTCGATCAGAATCAGGCTTGGGAAGCAACGTGATGTAAGCTTCCATCCATGACCTGGGAACTATATCTTTAGTTAGAACTTCATTAAATAGGTCTTTCATATTTAGCAATAGTATATCGTATATCTCTTCATATAATTCAATTGGCAATCCATCCGGTCCCAGTGATTTGCCACATTTCTGCTTCTTTTTTTTTTTTTTTATTGAAAAAGTTTTCAAATACAAGTTTTTCCCCCTTTTTCCCCCCCTCTTCCCTAACCCACCCTTTCCACCCAACCCCCCCGTGACTTCTTCACAACAATAAGCTATTTCATAACTAGTTACATACATAATATCTTCCCTTTCCCTTAATCCCTTCTCGGAATACTGACCCTTAACTTGTTAATCTTATAACTCCCATTTTTACGGTAATCTGCCCTTTTTCTCCTCCCCTAAACTTATTGAGTATTATTACAAATTAACCTTTAATCTTTTATATATATTAATATAACATTTTAAATCGGCCTTCTCCCTACAACCAAATTTATTCAATTCTGTCCACTTCCTCCACTCCTCTAAATATATGACTTGAAATCAGACAATACAATTCTAAATATAATCCACTACCCACTTTACTAAAATATACACATATCTATATATGCATCCCATTTTATAACAATCAGTAAACTAACCTATTTCAACCCTTCAATTCCTACAAAATCATGCAGTACAATTCTAAATATAATCAACTGCCCACTTTACTAAGATATACACATATCTATATATGCATTTCATTATGTAAAAAGAGAAAAGACAATAACTTTAAGTTTATGATCCATATAATATCTTCTTTGATGTCTTTCCACTAGATTGTTAAATCCATCACCCATAATAGGGTAAAATAACATGCTGGTGCAACAGTTTGTTCAAAATCTTCAGTCATCTTCTGCCCCCATCAGTAGTAGATATCCTCACACCTGTATAAAAGTAAAAACAACCACCCAAGTGACATTATAATTATGAATATATCCGTATGGTTATAGTTGTGGTATTCATCAGGATTGTTAATTCCCATCATCCTACTGAGTAACATCCAGATCTTCTGCATGCCCCGGCAAAACTCTCCTGCCTTATAACTCAAAGTAGTTATAATATATTTCCAAGAGAAAAAAAAGGTAAATAAGAAAAAATTAGATGATTCAAATCCAACAAAGTGAGGCTCTTTCCACATCCCAAAATCATGGCCTTGCAGAGATCTGCCACAATCCTCAGGATAGTATCAGACAATTGTTCGCCACCACTATCTTTTCTAATATTCATTCATTTTTTAAAGCGCCTGGCTTCACTGTTGCTTAGTTTAGAAATTGCTGTTTCTATAAGATCTGTTTCTTTTCTTTTTCTTTTTCGGGTTGAATTTCCATCCTCTTTTCTTGCCTACCAATTGTATATCTGCTGGTTGATTTTCATTCTGCTTTGTGGATTGTTCTTGTTGGGTTAATTTTATCATCTCATCTTTCTTCTCCATCACTTGTATATCAGCTGATTGATTTGCGCACTTGTCTGTGACTTGATGATTCATCACCTTGGGTTCGGATGACACTGCTCTCTTATTTATAAACAGTCCAGCTGGGGTCTCCAAGGAGTCCAAAGACAATTTATCCATCACAGCCTCTGTAATTTGATGTTTTCCTTTTATTTCCAACTCCTTTTGCTTATCCTGTATTATGCCTAAAGGTGTTAAATTCATTTTTAGAATTTTTTGATAAAAATCTTCCGCTTTTTCAACAGTGTGCAATTGATATCTTACGCCTTGATATCTCAATATTAAACCAACTGGGATGTCCCACCTGAATAGGATATTTCTTTTTTTTAATTCAGTCACTAAAAAGCCAAATTTCTTCCTCTCCATTAACATCTTGGGCGGGAGCTCCTTGAAAATCCAAATCTTTCTTCCATGAAATTGCAAATTGGAATTAAAAGAGTTCTGCACAATATTATTCCTAATTTCTTTATCTGTAAAATAGATCACCACATCTCTAGGCAATTGCCTTTGCTTTGCCCACCAGGAGTTTATTCTATAAGTTCTATCAATCCTGCAATACACTTCATCAGGTTGAACCTTTAAGATCCCAGCCAGAATTTCAGAAGATACTTTCCTTAAATCATCTCTATTATTTTCCTGCAGACCTCTCAGTCTAATTGCATATTCTGTAAAATTATATTGAGTCATTAAAACTTCTCTTTCAATCCTCTGTTGTACATTTTCCTCATTACCAATCTTTTGGTCAGTCTCCATTTTAGATTTGTCTTCCAAGCTATTATCCTGAATGTTTATCAAATCCTTTTTAATTTTTTGAATCATGTCATCCAAATTCTCCTCGATTTCCTTCATTTTAGTCTCTAATAATTCAGTCTTTGCCTCCACCCGAATCAGAAAGCCTGATAAACCATTAGCAGCTTTTGAAATCTTTTTATTCAAGAAGTCAGACTCTGATTTCACCAATTCACCAATTTCTTTAATTTCCTGCTTAAATTTTTCAAGTTGCTGATTCACAATCTCATCCCTTCTTACAATCTCTTCAAGGATAAATTCTAATATATTAAAATCGGGTTTCTGACGCTGGAGAGTTGAAATTTGTTGGCGCAATTTCTTAAGGGGGGAAATTCCCCCCCCTGTTTGTCCAGCTGTGTAAGTCCTGATGCCATTTCCCACACAGACAAGATTTAGCAAAAATAAGAGAAGAAATAGAAAACAAAAAGACTTTCCCTCATTAAAAAAAACTTCTGAGCAGCACAGGAGCGAGGTTTTCTCTAGAAATGTAGCCAATGATATTTATTCCGCTACATTGTAATAATGAGAAACGGAAGGACTTTCCCTTTTAGCCCTTCTCCAGCCACAGCAGACGCCATTTTAGAAGACTCTTTTTCCCTCTTTTCCTCTGCTCTTTTCTTTTAAATAGTTTTTGAAAGGGTGAGATACTTGCGGTTCAGTATTAAGGGTCCAGTTCTTCATTTCTTTAATTATTCTTTTAGATTCACAGGCTTGCTCTTGACGCCTGGCTCTGCATAGGCAGAGGTCTCCCAAAGCCCGGAGCAGCGGCAGGGGATATGGGGCTTCTCATCCGCTCCGTCCCAAAAGTTAAAAAAAAAACTTTTGGGACTCTGCGGAGAGTTCTACCCACCCCTGCCGGCTCTCTCTCCGTTTCCTCTTGGAAACAGAGTTTTTTCGAGCCGCCATCCGCTGTAACGGCGGCTCTATACAGGCAGAGGGAGCTGACGATCCCAGAGGAACGTCTGGCGGCGGCCAGCAGCAAACCGGAAGCCCACATTTCTGCTTCTTAATAACAGTTTCAATTTCTCCTTCCCTAATCTCTGAATTAAGAATATCCTTCATATTTTGTGGAGTTTTAGCTAACTTAAAGTTTTCAAGATATGCCCTTACTTGCATCTCCAGTATTCCCTCTTTTTGATATAATTTCTCAAAAAATTTTGTAATCACCCTCTTTTTCCCTTCCACATTCCCCATGTAAGGCATCAATTCTCTTTGCTTCTGTTTCTTTTCTTAACCTATACGAGAGCCATTTACCTGCTTTATTAGCATGTTCAAAAAAATGTTCCCTCTCCCGCTTAAGTTTGTTCGCCAATTCCTCTTGATCCAATAATGATAATTTATGTTTAAGAAGCTCTTTTCTCTCTTTTCTCTTCCCATTTCTCGGGTCTACTTGTAATGCCCTCTCTTCCTTTTCCAATTCTTCTAAAATTTTGCCTCTCTTCTCTTTCTCTAATTTCCATTTATGAGCCGAAATTTTTATTGAATATCCTCTTATAACCGCTTTCATAGTATCCCAGGTATTTTGTAGCAAGGTATCCTCTCGTCTATTTTCCTCGTAAAAAAGCTTTACTTCTTTTTTCAATCCCGTGACAAAGTCCTCCTCCCTTGCCAGATCTGTCCTCATTGTCCATCTTCCCCTATGCTTTCTTTCTTTACAACTTACTGTCACCGGATTGTGGTCCGCCCATTCGTTTGGTCCAATTTCTATTTCTACAGCCAATCTTAATATTTCTGGAGTAGCCCAAATCATATCTATCCTGGAGCATGTCTTATGTCTAGGAGAGAAATACGTGAATTGGGCCTCTCCTGGATGTGCAACTCTCCAAACATCTTCCAGTCCTAATTCATCCCGAATTTGATCACATATCAATGGCAGTGTCTTCCTTACCCCTTTCCTATTTCCCATATCCACCCCCCTGGCATAATCTTTAGTGGCATCCATAACCGCATTGAAGTCGCCCGTTAAGCAAACATGTTCATACTCCAATTTGTTTAGTTTGTTATAAATCATATAAAAAATTTTCTGGTTACAGTTAGGGGCATATATATTTCCTAGTAAAACCTTCCTTTGGCATATTTTGATTTCCACCAGCAAGAATCTTCCCTCCTCATCAGCAAAAAATTTTTTGGGTTCCAAATGTTTCTGTGTATATATCGCAACTCCTCTTTTTTTGGGTCAGCCAAGGATACAAATAAATCACCTAATTTGGGACATAGGAGTAAATTCTGGTAACCTTTTTTGATATGTACTTCCTGCAAGCTTATTATTTGATATCTCCCCCGCTGTAACTTCATTTGTATTTTCTTCCTTTTATTCGGCAGGTTTAATCCATTAATATTGATTGATATTAACCGAAGTCCATCTCCTGCAGGTTTATTTATTTGGTTCTTTCGATCTGTTTCTTTTTCTGTCTCATCACCATCTGGGATCCCAAGCCCCCAATGAGTTGGTCTTTTTGTTGTTCTCTTAAGTCCTTCTGCTCCTTTATCACTTCCATTTCAAGCATCTCTTCTTGACTTTCATTTTCTACCTCTTCCCCACTCTCTTGCTTGTCAGCTTTAAAGTGCATATCAAAAAATTCCTGTGCATCTTTTAGATCTTCTATACGTATCCGCTTATCCTGCCAGTTTATAATCAGCCCATCCGGTAATAGCCATCTATAATGGATCCCGGTCTTCTGAAGCCTCCTCGTAAGAAATTCATAATTTTTCCTTATTTCTCTTACCCGTTTTGGTAGTTGACATAATATAATTATTTCTCGTCATTTATACGTTATTTTTTGATCTCTCGCTTTTTGTAGTACTTCATCACATAAGGTCTTCTTGGTGCATCATACATGGACTTCTTTTGGTAAATTATGACGTCTAGCATAACTGGTATATACTCAGAAAGTTTCATCTATATATCGATATACTTCTCTGTCTCTCCCTGTAATCTCTGCCACCATATCTGTCATAATTTGGTCCAAGTTCCTGGGAACTTTGTCCTCTGGGATATTCTGAAATTGTATATGCTGCCCTATCTATTTCCATAAATATTAATTCGTCTTCCAACTTCCTATTTATCCTAGATTGTCTTGTTTCCAGTCATATCACCTTCTCCTCCACTTTCCCCACTTTAGTCTCCATTTCCACAATCCGTTCCCCATGTGACACCATTGTCAAGTTCATCTCTTCCATTTTGACATTCATTTGCCTTAACTCGTCCCTCACCACTGTTACATCTGATTTCAATTCAGCTATTCCTTTAGTCATTGATTCTTGGTTTTTTACCATTGTCATCATTGTATCTTGTAGTGTTTTGAGAATGTCATGGAGATTTGAGGGTATTCCAGTTGTACTTGAGGCTTTCCCTACTAATGCCATTGATGTCATATCTTCCAATGATTTATGTGCCTTTGGGGAGGTCATAACTGGAGATGATATTGATGGTACTGTGAGTTTCTTCTTCTTAGTAGTAATTGTGGTTGTAGCCATCTTTGTTGGACAGAAAAGTTTGCTCCACTCTAACATATAGCGTATATCTTTACCCTAGTCTTATTCTCTTTATCCTGTATATTTCTTTACTTTACTTATTTACGATATTCTGAACTAGTTATTTTAGCTCTATTCATCAGTTGTCAAGTCATAAACATTCACAAGTGCAAATTCATAGATATCTCAATTAAAGGGGTTCAACAAGATAAACAACTAATCGATCTAATCTTAATTATGTATAAATATATCAATCAACCATCAACTGATTAATTTAGAACACTTGATGAATCTAGAGGCTTTGATTCAATATCAGTTAGGCTATTTAGTAAAAAACCAATTTAAGTAATTTATAACTAATAATCTTGCAATTTATTCAACTTCAATCTTTAAGGCTTGAGAAAGAAAAGAAGTGGCGTGGGAAAGGAAGGGTCTCAAAAAAAAAAAAAGGAGGGAAAAAAAGTCAAAATGCAGTTCCAGTATCAGCCACAAGATGGTGCTCAAGTCTTTTACATATTACGACTCCACCGCTCCAGCAGCAATCTCATCCGAACCAGCAGCCCTTGGCGATCATCGGTTAGTTTTTCTGTGTTTGCCTTCAGCCTCCTCCTTCTTGCCCCTTCCCAGTCATTGGCTTGATAGGTCAAATGTCCGTTCCGATGTAGATAGAAATAATACAATAAAGTTCAATCTTCAATATCAGCTACCAGCCGCTTATTGGTTATAGTATCATGATAGTAGACTTCAGATAGCGGCAGACCCACAGTTTAGGGGCACCATAATGGATGCCTTCTTTCAGCGTCAGACCTCGGGGGGGAATTTCAGGGTTTCCTGAGAGGTCCGCACCACCCCGCGATCGCCCTGCGATGCCCTCTTCTTTTGCCGATCTAAACATGAACGACAATGGCCAAATTAAACTGCCAAACGCTAAAAAGGGAACAGGTATCTAGGAGAGTTCCTTACCCTGCTCCTTATTGCTGTGACGTAATACGGGAAGTCAAGAAGCTGTTTATGAGCAATTCCAATCCCGGAGAGATCAGAAAACAAAAGGGGAAGGTCTGAAGACCCCGGACGAACAGCAATTGACTGGGAGGACAAAGACAAACCTCTTAAATCCAGTGGAGAAAGAGTCAGCCTTCAGGTCAGACCAAGAGCGATGGCTGCCACAGAGTGGGGAAGCAGAAAGTGAAAACAACTTCGGATAGTGGCTGAGGAGAATCTGGAAGGAGAGATGAAATTTTGCTGATTGGAGGCACGAGAGGAGAAAGACGCGGAGGAGAAGGAAAGGTGGTGACTAAAAGGAAACAGAGTGCAGAATGGAGAGACAAATTGGAGAAGAGGTTAGTGCAAAAGAAGGAAGACCCCATAAAGTGGATTTAAATAGACTGAGAGGATAACTGAAACAGAGATAAGAACTTGAAAATAAAAAGAAGCAGAGAGGATGCGAGAGGAAAAGAAGAGAGGGAAAACAGTGAAGAAAGTACATTGGAATATATCCTAAGGGACTTACAATATTGGAAAAAACATTTAAGGATTAATGACTGACAATACAAATATAAACTGTGGAACTATAATAACGGAAATATAAATACAAAGATACATAAAGAAGAAGAAAAAAGAAGGAAGAGAAGATAATAGAATAATAGAAGGACTTGGGGATAGGACTGAAGGATTGAAGGAGACTGATGCAACAGTGAGGCAATATTACTACAGACATTTGCAACCAGAGGTTAAGTAATAAAAGGAAACAACTGAAAATAAAATAAAATAAATATAGACTGTGAAAGTAAGAAAAAACAATCAATAGAGCTTTTTACTGTTATTGAAAAGGGGGGGAATGTAAAAGATGGCAAATGATTAATGAAGTAATGAAAGATTAAATTGATTTGTTTGAATGAACTAAAGTGATTTATAAACTTGTATAAGATAAATAGAAAATAATCAAAAGATAATTGTTTAAATTGTTTAAGGGAGACAAAAATATATATAGAATATTAATAATTATATTGTGTAATATATAAGTATATAGTAAGTGGACAAAAAAACACAAATTACTGTTATAAGAGATAAAGATACTAAGAAAGACTGTCTTGGAAGAGTGTGGATTTGTTAAATAAGATTCACAGAAATACGTGTATAAACATAATTATAGATTATTGATTATATGATATTGTGGAAAAATTTTACCCGAGGTTTAAAAATGTCAAACACAGCAACTGTAGTTAAAACAGGGAAAAAACCAGCTAGATTCCCCCACCAATAACTGCCTCCCATCAAATCAAAGAACAATAGAAAACATGTTGGGGAAAGAAAAAGAGAAAACAGATTTGACAGCAAACAATATGCAGAGTATGTTGCAGATGATACAGGAAACACTAATGAAAACACAAGAGAAAATTGCTGATAATCATGAAGAGGCGAAAGTACATCATAAAGAAATTAAGAATGAAATGGGAGATGTAAAAGAAGATATTAAAAATATGAATGATAAAACAGAGACCATACAACAAGCAATGTTGGAGAACGACCAAAAAATTTAAAAAATGGTAACAAAAATGGACCAAATATATATCAAAATAGAAACAGTGGAACAGAAGTCATTACAACTAAATAAGGAGCTGTCAGACTCAATTGCGTTCTTAGAAATGGAGAAAGCTTCATATTTCCTACAGTTCCAAAATATCGCGGAAGAGAAAGAGGAGGATTTGGGTGAAAAAATGGCAGAAATTTATGCAGAATTAACACAAAGAAACAAGATGGATATAAGGGGACAGATAGATGAAATTTACTGTGTGCACACCAACTATATATGAAGATACAGGCTAGGAAGGGAAGTACACATAAGATTTACAAAAAAAAAGCAGTGAGAGATGAAATTTATAAGAAATCAAGGGAAGAAACATTAACATACAAAGATAAAGAAATTATAATTTTGAAGCAGATACCACAAAGAATTCGGAATCAACGACAACAATATCAATTTTTGATAACCCAACTGACCAAATATAAAGTGATGTTTAGATGGTTAATACCAATGGCATACTTATTACATGGCAAGATAGAAAATACAGAGTGGACATGGTAGAGAAGGCACAAGAATTCTATAAACGTTATCTTTCACAGGAAGAAGAACAAGAAAGCAAGGAAGAATCAGAGAGCAAAAGCCAGGAGGAAGATCAAATAGAAGAAATGGAAAGAGAAAGAGAAATAAGAAAAATACAGGAAAAAGAATGAAAAGTAAGAGAGGGAGCAAGAGGGAGAGTAAAAAGAGAGACAAGAAACACCAAAAAACAACTTCAGTAAGAAATGGTAGAGGCAATAAATCTCTTCTGTAAACATAAATGGTTTGAATGCACCCAAAAAAAGAACACAAATTTTTACTAAATTAAAAAAAACTTGAAACGGAATGATATGCCTTCAAGAGGTACACATTAAAAAAGGATACCAGAAACTATTAGAGAACCCAAAATTAGGAAGACTAGACAAAGAAGGTAGAATGTTAATGGTAGAATTAGAAGTTGAACAAAAGCAATAATTATTAATAGTAATATATGCTTCCAATAAAAATCAACATGATTTTTTTAAAAAAATGCACAATAAAATAATAGTACTAGGATATGATAATATTTGTTTAATTGGGGACTATAACGCAATAGTGGATATCAAAAAAGATTACAAGAGTAACAAGAAAAATTAAAAAAAAAGAAAGATATATTACCAAAAGAATTCGTTAATATGATAAAAACTAAAATTGCAAGATGTATGGAGAGAAATGCACAGTGAAGAGAGCCAATATACACTTTATTCACACCCACATCAATTCTGGTCCAGGATTGATATGGTTTGGATGACAGTGGAAATACGGACAGGATTGGCAGAAGTAGAAATAGGAGTAAATGAGTGGGCAGACCATAACCCAATAACTATAAAATGGAAAGGACAAAAAAAGATTTAAAAGATGGACATTGAATCAAAATATATGCAAAGACAAAGAACAGAAATAAATGTTGGAAAGGGAGTTGAAGATATTTTTTAGTGTAAATAAAAAAGAAGATATATCAATACAAAACCTCTGGGACATGCTAAAGGCATACATCCAAGGACTGACAATGGCTTATTACGCAAGGAAGAAGAAGGAAAGGAAATGTCAACAAGAAAAACTACAGGGAGAACTTTAAAAGTTAGAAAGAAAATTACAGGAAGATCCCCAAAATATAAAAAATAAAAGAGGAATGGAATATAGTTAAACATAAATTAAATTTAACAATCCGAAAGGAAGTAGCTCAGAAAATAAAGATATCAAAACAAAAAAAAATTTGAACATGCAAATAAAATGGGTAGATGGTTGGCCTATAAATTAAAAAAAAAGAAAAGATAAAAAAATGATATATCAATTGAAAGATGAAAATGGAATAACCCAACACAAAAGGGAGGATAAAAAGGAAATTATACAAAAGTTTTTTTTCAAATCTATACTATCAGGAAGAGATAGCAGAAGAAAAAGTTAAAGACTATATAGAGGGGAAAAATATGTGTAAAATTATGGAGGAACAACAAGAAATATTAAACAGACCGATAACTGAAACTGTTGTAGCCCACCCCTTTCTTAGCCAATCTGGGCTATCAACCGCGTTTCTTCCTGCTCATGCCCCTTGACTCTCTGGTTCCAGCAGCAGATGAATTCTTGACTGAGTTATAGGCTGTTCACCAACTGGTGAAACGATATCTCAACAAGGCCAAGGAAGATTATAAAAGGGTCACAGATTGCTCTTGGCGGGCAACACCACCAATGGCTGTGGGGGATCGCGTGCGGCTGTCGATGAAGCATCTCCCCTCAAACCGGCTGGTCAAAAAACTAGACCATCATTATATTGGGCCTTTTTCTGTGGAGGCAGTCATCAATCCAGTGGCCTACCGCCTGACCCTGCCTTGGTCTTCGAGGATACACCCTGTGTTTCATCAATCCCTCCTGATTCCTGAACGGCCTACCTGTCCACTCCACCAACTTGACCATCCCCAGCCGGCACCCCGTGATGGAGATGAATCGCTCGAGTACGAGGTCGCTAGCATTCGAGACTCCCAGTGGTTGAAGGGTCGGTTCCAATACCTCATCGACTGGAAGGGGTATGGGCCGGAGGACTTCACATGGGAGGATGGGACCTCTGTTCATGCTCCAGATCTTGTACGCGCCTTCCACGAGCAGTTCCCGTCCTGACCGCATACGGATCGACAGACTCGGGGGAAGGACCCTGTGGTGAGGGATAGTGTTGTGGCCCATCAGTGGCCTGTGCAGTTAATAGCTGATTCCGACAGTGAGGAGGCTGGTGTGGTGCTGCTCCAGCAGCCTGTGCAGTTGACACTCGAGTCAGACAATGAGGAGGCTGGAGAAGATGTGGTGCCAGACACGGGGATTCAGCCAGGGCCTTCAGAATCAACAGAAGCTCCCATAAGTGAAGAGGAATAAGAGGAGGAACGAGACAAGGATGCCCACTTTCTCCACTTCTATTTATATTAACTTTAGAAATGCTTTTGAAGATAGAGGAGGAGTAGGACTCCCAGAATGGGAAATATATTATCAAGCATCTTGTATAATGTGGCTGAAAGAGAGGATGGAGTTAAGGGACAAAAGAACATTAGTGATTGAAGGGCACGATTTGCAAGTGGGATGGCATGCATTCCTTTGGGATGACAAATACAAAACACATGGTTACTTTAGAAGACACATACTGAATGCATTGCTACAAATTTGGATCAAGATAAAAAAACAACATTACACAAAAATACCAATTTGGATTTCACCTACAGAAACATTAAAGCATCCAAATTTAACTGAGTGGGACAAGATAGTAAGATATAGGCATATATTAAAAGAACAAGGAAATCTGAAATCAAAACAGGAATTGAAACAAGATCTAAATAGAGAAATTGATTGGTGGTTATATATACAAATTCGGTCAAAATATAAAGAAGACACAAAATTAAATGCGATACAGACTGAACAAAATGAATTGGATAAAATTATACAAGGGATGGAGGAGAAATTAATTAGTAGAATATACAAATTTTTGCTGCAATATAAAATGGAAGAAGAAATAGTTAAAGATACAATGATTAAATGGGCAAAAAACTTTAACCACACAACAGAATTGGAGAAATGGGAAAAAATGTGGCAAATAAATGCAAAATTAACAATGTCCACGGCATGCAAGGAAAACCAGTTGAAGATGTTTCATACATGGCATCAACCACCGGCTAGACTTGCGAAGATGTTTCCGAGTAAATCTCCAGTGTGCTGGAAATGTAACAAGAGCTACGGAACATATTACCATCTTTGGTGGACATGTCCAGCAGCAAAGACGTTCTGGGCTAAGATTAAAGAATGGCTAGAGAAAATAATAGAACAACCTATGAACGGAAAACCAGAGACATTCTTATTAGGGATATTTACTGAAAAATACACCAAGGAAATAAAATATTTGATCTTACATATTATAACAGCTGCCCGTATAGTATATGCACAAAATTGGACAAAAGAAAATATACCAAGAGAAGAAGAGTTGATAACAAAAAATCTTTGTGTGCCAAGTGTGCCAAGATGGATAAATTAACAAAAGAGCTTAAAGAAAAAGAGGATACAGAATATTATATAATCTGGCACAAATGGTATAAGTGGCTGGAGAATAGGAATAATGGAGAAGAAAAATAGGGGTGAAATGTAAAAAGAGAAAGAATGAATATTTAATTTAATTTTAATTTAATTTCCAATTTATATACCGCCCTTCTCCCTGAGGACTCAGGGCGGTGTACAGCCAAGATAAAACATAGAATACAAATATTAAAAACATTTAAAAATATATATAAATTTTGGCCCGAAAGTTAAGAAATCACAGACTGATTAAAAGAATTTAAAAATTTCTTCTTAAGCCAACCCGGCTTGCTGGAAAAGATGGGTTTTAAGGGAACGACGGAAGGCATTGAGGTCATGGATTCTCCTTATCTCAGGGGGCAACTGATTCCAGAGGGTAGGAGCCCCCACAGAGAAGGCCCTCCCCCTGGGGGTCACCAGTCTACATTGTTTGGCTGATGGCACCCTGAGGAGACCCTCTCTGTGGGAGCGCACGGGTCGATGGGAGGTCGTTGGTAGCAGCAGGCGGTCTCGCAGATAGCTAGGCCCTATGCCATGGAGTGCTTTAAAGGTGATAACCAACACCTTGAAGCGCACCCGGAAGACCACCGGGAGCCAGTGCAGCTCGCGCAGGAGCGGTGTTACATGGAGCGCCATGTTGCTCCCATCACTACCTGCGCCGCTGCATTCTGGACCAGTTGGAGCCTCCGGGTGCTCTTCAAGGGGAGCCCCATGTAGAGAGCATTGCAGTAGTCAAGGCGAGAGGTGACGAGGGCGTGAGTGACTGTGCACAAGGAATCCCGATTGAGAAAGGGCTGCAACTGGCGAATCAGGCGAACCTGACAGAAGGTCCCCCTGGTAACAGCCGTCAGATGTTCCTCCAAAGACAGCTGCCTATCCAGGAGGACTCCCAGATTGCGAGCCCTTTCTGTGGGGGCCAAAGACTCGCCCCCAATAGTCAGTGATGGAGTCAACTGACTATATCAGGATGCCGGGAGCCACAGCCACTCAGTCTTGGAAGGGTTGAGCTTGAGCCTGTTCCTCCCCATCCAGATCTGCACAGCCTCCAGGCACTGGGACATCACTTCAAGGGCATCGTTGGGGTGGCCTGGGGTGGAGATGTACAGCTGGGTGTCATCAGCGTACTGATGGTATCTCACCCCAAAGCCACGGATGATCTCACCCAGCGGCTTCACATAAATGTTGAACAGAAGGGGTGAGAGGACCGATCCCTGCGGCACTCCACAAATGAGAGGCCTCGAGGTCGACCTCTGCCCCCCTGCCAACACAAACTGCGACCGGTCGGAGAGAAAGGAGGAGAACCACCGCAACACAGTGCCTCCCACCCCCAATTCTTCCAGCCGGTACAGCATGATACCATGGTCGATGGTATCAAAAGCCGCTGAGAGATCTAACAGGACCAGAAGAGAGGAACAACCCCTGTCCCGAGCCCTCCAGAGATCATCAACCAATGCGACCAATGCCGTTTCCGTGCTGTGCCCAGACCTGAAACCCGACTGGAACGGATCTAGATAAGATGTTTCCTCCAGGAATTGCGGAAACTGTCACGTGACCACACTCTCAACAACCTTTGCAATAAAGCGAAGGTTGGAGACAGGATGATAGTTAGCCAATATTGTCGGATCCAGGGATGGCTTCTTGAGGAGAGGCCTCACCACCGCCTCTTTCAGGGCAGTGGGGAAGTGACCCTCACTCAACGAAGCATTAATAACGCCCTGGAGCCAGCCTCGTGTAGCCTCCCGGGAAGCCAATACCAACCAGGAGGGACACGGGTCCAGTAAACATGTGGCCACACTAAGTCTCCCCAAAATCCTGTCCACATCATCGGGAGTCACAGCATCAAACTCCTCCCAGATAACATTCTCAAGACTGTTCCTCATCACCCTGCCCTGATCTACCCAGTCAGAGTCCAACCCCCCCCTCCCCGGATCTGAGCGATTTTGTCATACAGGTATTGTCCGAAATCCTCCGCCCTGCCTTCTATATGTCAATGTATAGAAAATATAAAGTTAATATGAGTCTTGAAAAATACACTGTAATTAAAAGAGAAGGGGATAAGAAGAAACTGGAATAATATAAAGGGAAAAGGGGGAAAATGTAAAGATTAGAAGATCATTACGAAGAGAGAGTAAGAGAGAGAGTTAAGAGAGTATATATATAAACATATAAATGTTGTATGTCTTGTAATGTCATTGTATGTTATATCAATAAGAAAAAGAAAAAGAAATTCAGCTGCAAAATACAACTATGGATCCTAAAATTGTACACCATATCAAATTGTTATGGCAACAATTATCTATGTGAACAGTACAGGAAATACAAACAAAATTGAACTATGCAAAACAAAAACATTTTGAGTTTGCAAATAAACCAGGTAGATGGTTGGCATATAAATTAAGAAAAGAAAGGGAAAAGATAATGATTGGAAAAATTTGTGAAGGCAATTATGTAATAACAGATAATGAATTTATGAAAAAGTCCCTTCATAATTTCTGCTCAAATTTGTATAAAAGACAGGAGATAGATATGACAAAAATAGACGAATATCTTTTAAGACAACAATTGCCTAAACTATCACAACCCAAGAAACAACTTATGAACAACCCGATAACTGCTTTGAGATATCAGAAGCAGGGATGGGTTCTAAATTTTTTTACTACCGGTTCTGTGGGCATGGCTTATTCAATTCAATTTATTTATTGATTAGCCCTTTGGGCCATATCAAGTGCAGAATTACAAAGACAAATCATTACAAAGGTTTGGTAAAACAAATTAAGTAAGATTGGAATAACTTGCAATTAAAATCCAATTAGAATAAAATACGATCTAAAATAAAATCAGGATAAAATACAATAATTTAAAATACCATTTAAATATAATTAAATTTATATTATAATGTCGCCCCTGCATCTACCCAATCAGTGTTAACTGCTATTAAAATTACATTGTTAGATCAAGTGATCATTCTTACAATCTATCGCATTTTGCTGCACCAACTTTGTCCTCCTTCCCATCAACTTTACCACAAATTTAGCAATCCATTTTACCAACTGCAAGTTGGAACCTAACAAACAATATCGCAAAAAGTGCTCTTTAGGCTTAGGGGTGCTGGTATAAAAGATCCTGCCCAGTTGATGTTCCCTCAGGTCTGAATATAGGGGGCAATCAAAAATTACGTGGGACATTGTTTCGACTTCCCCCGTCCCACATAGACAGACCCTTTCCCTTACAGGAATACCCTTATATCTACCCCAGAGCATATTTGTTCCAAGTTGGTCCAACCTCAGTTTTGTAAAGAATCTTCTCAGGACGGGAAACAAAGGCACAGCTAAATATTTTTCTATTTTGAAAATTTGTTTATTGGCTGATAACCAGGGGCAAACTTTTACTGCTGTCACCTGTGCAATATCCAATTGGGCACTTATGTCCTTAAATCTCTGTGCAATCCAATTTCGGATCTGCCTATAGTCGTACTGCTGCCAATTTAAAGAGATACCAGAGCTAGATACCTGCTTCAGAACTCTTGATAACCAGTTATTTTTATTACTTGAGATAATCTGCTCCATTAGCGCTAATTTTGGTAACCTTCCTTCCTCCATCTCGATTATTCTCAACTAATAATAAACAGTCTTCAACAAGGCCCTAGTGCCAGTCGCATGGACTCCTGTTTCTGCCCTTACTACACATGCTGGGGTTCCGGGGGACACTGCCAAAATTCTCCTCAGGAACTTATTTTGAGGGGTTTCCAGCCCAGGCAGCTTAACTGACCCCCATATTTCTGCCCCATAGGTAAGTACTGGTTCGATTTTCGCCTGGAAGACCTTTAGCACTGGGATTAATGAAGATGGAGTTTTCTCTAAAATAAGTTTGTTTAATTGAGCCATCCGAGCCATGGCCTTCCGAGCTCCGGCTTTTACCTGCTTATTCCATTTGCCATTTGTCTGAAATACTAGCCCTAAATAGGTAAATGACTGAACTTGTTCTATTCTTCTGTCATTTAAAACCCATCTCCTTATATTTTGTTGACTGCTAAATATCATTACCTTTGATTTCTCTATATTAATTGTCAGGCAATTTTTTATACAATATGCTGCCAACCTCCCAAGTGACCTTCGTAGCCCCACCTGTGAGGCCGACAACAAAATTATATCATCGGCATATAACAAGCAATTGACCTGTCTTGTTCCTATACTAGGCCCATGGAGTGATGTATCTTCCAGACATTTTGGGAGGTCATTTAAATATAAGTTAAAAAGTGTTGGGGCTAAAATGCAACCTTGTCTGACACCCTTTTTTAATGGGATTGCATTTGTTACCGATCCTGACCTATTCACTCGAACTCTTACTTGGGTTTCCGTGTATAACAGTCGAATTAAATATAACAATTTCTTTTCTATTCCCATAGCCTCTAATTTATCCCATAAAATTTTTCTATCAATTGTATCAAAGGCTGCCTTCAAATCTATGAATGCCACATACAGAGGTTTTTTCCAAGACTTAAACTTTGTTATTAGATGGTCCATCACAAAACAATTATCCATAGTAGATCTTCCGCTCCTGAAACCTGACTGCTCTTCAGTTAAGATGTTATTTCTCATTATCCAGTCCTCTAATTTATGAAGCAAGTGCTTAGCATAAATTTTTGCTGAAATATCGATTAGACTAATTAATTGAAAATTATCAGGATTATCTCTAGAACCTTTTTTATGTAAGGGGATAATTATTGATGAACGCCAACTAGCAGGAATTTGCCCTGTTCTATTGATAAAAGTAAAGAGACCCGCCAGGACGGGCGCCCACCAGGCTATGTTATCTTTAAATAACGATGCCGGGAGCGCATCCTGTCCTGGAGCTTTGTTTGTCTTCAGGGAGGAGATTAAACTCCTCACCTCCGTGATTGACACTTCTTCCCACTGGGATAAGGCTTCATATTCCTGTATCAAGCTCAGAAAGGATATAAGCTCATCAGAGTTTTCCACTGCTGCTGGCGTGGCCAAATGCTTCTCCCAACTTTCTGCAGTAATGTTTGGGTCACTTATTGGTTTTCTATCTCTAATAATTTTTGAGACCTCCAACCAGAATAGTGTGGGTGAGGCCAGCTTTGCTGCCTGTTCTAGACCAGCCCATAGGTTGTCGATATAGGAGGCCTTTTTTCTCTTCAGTAGCTGCTTATATTTCTGCCTTATGGTAATATACTCCTTCTGTAGTTCCATGTTTGGGCTGCTTAAGTATCTCCTTAGTGATTTCCTAAGCTGTTTTTTCTTTTCCTTACAGTCACTGTCAAACCATGATGAGTTACTAGAATCAGAATCAGACTGGCCCATTGGCTTGGTAGTCATGGAAAAATGCTTCAATTTATGGCATATTTCCGCAAAACAAACTATAGGCTCTTGTTCACTCGTACTGTTTGCGCATATATGCGCTAAGGCTTCCATACATGGTGAATTCATGAATTCAGTCACTGCTTTGCTATCAACCCTCTTCCATGTTAATCTTTTCTCTTGGGCTATTTCTAAGTTGAGGCCTATTTGTTGGATTGATTGATTCCTTTTCCTTAAATCTGAAGGGATTGCCAGGGACGTCGCAATAGGAAGGTGATCACTTTCTGACCTTGGTAACGTCAAGACCGAAGTTGCCCCTGCTACTAGGCTGTGAGAGACACAAAAATAATCAATAGAACTACATGCTTTGGAGCCAAAAAAAGTTATGGGGTACCTTCTGAGCTCCGAGTACTGGCCTACAATTTGGAGGTTACAGTTATATACCATAGTTAGAAATTTCCCCCCATCTTTGTTCTTTTTCCTGTCTTGGGAGACCCATGATTGTTCGTTATGTAAATATCCCTCAGGAATTGTACCGTTTTGAATAAAAGGTTCCAACGAGGGACCCACACGTGCATTAAAGTCTCCTGCCAAAATTAGAGGTGTTTTTGTGAATTTTTTCCGTATTTCTAATATTTTTACCTCTAGAGCCTCCCATAAATCCCCCATTGCTGGGTTGACGTACACATTTGCAAATATCATTGACTTCCCTTCATATTCCAAATGGATTGCTTGAAAAAATAGAGGGCCATCCTCCAAGCATATCTCATTTCCCTTCCATCCTAGTTCGGCTTTCACCAAAATGCCCAATCCTCCAGAGGCTCTTCCTTTTTTAGCTACTCTCTTTGCTGGCAGCTGCCAAATATTAAACCCGGGGAGCTCAATTGGGGTCTCATCGCTGCTAACCCATGTCTCCTGCAAGGCAATTACATGGTACCTATTTAAAAATTTAATACAATCATCTGTGCACCAACTTCCTCTCCATCCTGCCACATTCCAAGAGAGGAAGTGCACTCTTGAAGGACGTGGTTGCTCGTTATTTCCTAGTCAGGCTTCTTGGATAATCTCTCCTACCCCTCCTCCCTCGTTTACACACACACACACCCATTTAATCGCCTGCGTTCAATAGAAGTCTGTTTGGGCATCATTGCACTGCCTGTTACTTTCGGACTTGCAGGTCCATGGGCTCTATTAATCTCTGCCTCCACGGTAAATGATTTTGCATGAGGCACCACGTTTGTGTCGTTTCTTGATATCATCTTTGCCACTAAGGGGGATTGGGAGATTCCTTCCTGGGTGCCTTCCATCTCCAATGTTTGTCCCACAACACTTTGCATTATCAAATCTACTGTCTCTGGTACCTTGTGCTGTATAGACATGGCTTATTTTGTGGGCATGGCTTGGACATGTGATGGTGGGAGTGGCTTCATGGTCATGTGGCCAACTCAATGTCACTCATTGGGGTCCCTTTCCTGGCCCCTCCCCTCCCAGCCATTCCTTGTCACACACAGCCTCAACGTATCTATAGTTCTGTAAAAATGTTGTTCACCTTTTTTCAACTTTATTATCTATATACTATAGATGTACTTTCATGGACCACTGAAAGGAGGAAATAGCTCACATGCTTTGCCCAAGAGTGTGATAGGCAACAGGTGTTTAAGGGGCTGCTGGAAAGAATGTATAGGCAATGTATTTTCCAAAGCACCAGAAGGCAAAACAAGAAGCAATGGATGGAAACTGAACAAAGAGAGAAGTTAATTTTTCTCCTAAAACTAAGGAGAAACTTCCTGACAGTGAGAACCAATATAGGTGCAGAAATATTTCAGGCATAATTTCACATATAAAATAGCCATTTGTGCATATTGTTCAAAACAGTAATTAGCATTATGGCTGATGTTTGACAGCAAGTGTAAAAGTCAAAGATCACATGAGTGCTTCTTTCTCTGTATGTATACAAAACATCACATACCAGGAATAGCATATTAAGATGGATTTATGCAGCCTGATGTACAAAATAAACACACACATATTTATGTTCTGGACTATAGATATTGAATGCATGTAAATCCCTGAAAAATATGTGGTAGCCCTGGGCAAAAGAAAGGCAGTAAAATCATTCTAGGTGTAGGGACAGTGTAAAACATTAACACATGATAAATAATGGAACAATTTAAAATAATAGCACAGAGTTTTTTCTCTCTCACTCTCCCTTCCTTCCTCTTTCTTTCTCTCTTTCTCTCTCTTTCTCTGTCTTTTTGGGAGGAGGGTGTTTGTGGCTATGACAATTACTTTCAAAATTGTTACTGGATATTTCCTGTTACATGAAACTGCTAAAAGGCTTTTGCAGTCATATAATGCAACAAAACGTTTTTTAATGGTAAAAGTAAACTGACATATGAAGCTAACTTCTAAATAACTATGTAAGAGAGGAATAAATCTTTTTCTGAAAATTACTGGCACAAATACATAAAATTAGAGCTGTAATGTGTGGTAATATTATTTATAATAGAATTTTGGTGTAGGAAATAGAGTAGCAAGGAGATTGACACATTGAGAACTACATGAAAGGAACACGAAAGTGATAAAGTCACTGTATATGAGTTGGGTAGCTATATAAATTTGTTTAATAAATACAATGGGAAAGGTCTTTGGGGATTCCAGAATTTACATGGCACTAATTGGATTTTTGAGCTCCCTTTTATTTTGAGACATAATAAACTAGTTTTACACTATAACTAAATTACACAAGAGAATGTAATATATATACCAAAAATAATTCAATAACAATTTAATCTGATACATTGGGTTAAGTGATGTAGGGCTTGATCTAATTTCAGGCAAGTTCAAGCCTCTGTTAAGAGGTACCTGCATTCTCTCTTCCCACCCCCCTTCCTTTTTCTTTTTCTTTCTCTTTCTTTGTCTCTCTCTTTCTCCCCCCCCCCCTTTCTCCTTTCTCCCTTTCTGTGAAGAACCCCAGAAGGTCTTTGGTATGAGGAAGAAAAGCCAGACGTTTTGAAACTCAGAACATGCCCATTGATCATCTGGCATTCTTAGAGCTCCACTATTGATTAGCTTAGCCTGAGCAAGGATAGCTAGCAGCCAATTACAATAAACTCTCAACTCAAGTTCAGTGCATGTGGGGATCCCCAAACAGTGAGGATGAAATGTGAGTAAAAGGGTTTACCCTTCCCTCCCTCCCTCCCTCCCTCCCTCCCTCCCTCTCTCTTTCTTTCATTCTCCCTCCCTTTCTCCTTTCTCCCTTCCTGTGAAGAACCCCAGAAGGTCTTTGGTAGGAGGAAGAAAAGCCAGACATTTTGAAATGTTTTGTAGTTTAGCCTGAGCAAGGATAGCTAGTGAAGGCACTTACAATAAGCTCTCAACTCAAGCTCAGTGCATTGAGCTCTCAACTCAAGCTCAGTGCATTGAGCTCTCAACTCAAGCTCAGTGCATCCCTCCCCACCCTCTCTCTTTCTTTCTCCCTCCCTTTCTCCTTTCTCCCTTCCTGTGAAGAACCCCAGAAGGTCTTTGGAAGGAGGAAGAAAAGCCAGACGTTTTGAAACTCAGAACATGCCCACTGATCATCTGACATTCTTAGAACTCCACTATTGATTAGCTTAGCCTGAGCAAGGATAGCTACCAGCCACTTAACAATAAGCTCTCAACTCAAGCTCAGTACATGTGGGGATCCCCAAACAGTGAGGAAAAATGTTTTGTAGCTTAGCCTGAGCAAAGATAGCTAGTGCAGGACTTACAATAAGCTCTCAACTCAAGCTCAGTGGGGATCTCCCTAAAAACTGAGGATTTCTTTGTTTCTTTTTCCCTTGAAGCCCCCCCCCTGCAGCCCATTTTTGCTTCTAGGGGGCTGCAGGGAGTCTTGCTAGGCACCCCCCTCATGCCCCATTTTGGCCTTAGCAAGCCTCCCTGCAGCCACTGGGAGCCAAAACGGGGCGGGGAAGGTAAGGGCATGAGCCCGGTGGGGGTGGCGCAGCATGCTCTGGGGGGGTAGCGCGACTTACCTATAGGCAGGAGGCGGCAGCTCAGTTGGAGCGCAGGGCAGGCACCACGTGGGAAGGCAGCTTAGGCAGGCAAGCTGCCCGGGTGGTAAGGAGGAAAAGGAAGTAACTGGGTGGGGTGGGGACCGGTTCGGGGGCATGGCCAGCCAGCAATTAATACCGGTTCAGTGACCCTCGCCAATTTATCACTATCAGTCCTCCTGAACCGGTGCGAACCAGTAGCAACCCACCACTGATCAGAAGCCATTTTAAAAAATGCCAGGCAAAGCTCCAGGCCCAAATGGTCTCACAAGCCAATACTATAAGTGCTTCAAGGATGAACTTCTTCAATCACTAAATGATACAATGAATTATATACTATGGGGCGGGGGGGGATACACCCCAGATGTGGAAAGAAGCCAAAATTGTGTTGCTCCCAAAGGAGGGTCAAGATATTACAAAGACAAAGAATTACAGACCAATTTCACTATTAAACAAAGTTTACAACCTTTTCATTGCCATTCTGGCAGAAAGACTAAAGAAGATTTTACAGACATATATACATGAAGACCAAGCAGGCTTTCTGCCAAAAAGACAGCTAAGAAATAATGTGAGGTCTTAAATATTATTATTACTTACAATATCCTAGTGAGAAACAGGCTGCCTTAATATTTTTAGATGCAGAGAAAGCCTCTGACAACCTAAATTGGGTTTTTATCTTTAAGGTGTTGGAAGAAATGGACTTTGGAGAGAATTTTATCAAAGGAATTAAAGTGATCTATACATCACAGAATGCAAAAATTGTCATAAATGGTTATCTAACTAACTCATGTGAAATTCAAAAGGGTACAAGACAAGGATGCCCGTTGTCCCCTCTGTTGTTTATTGTGACGTTGGAAGTTTTGAATAGAGGTATTAGACAAGATGATAAAATAAGGTATATAAATATTAAGAAAGAAATGTCTATATTGATGGCATTTGCTGATGATCTGGTTATATTTTTACAGGACCCAAAAAACAATATAGATTATTTGATGAGGAAATTGAATGAGTTTGGAGGCTTGGTAGGTTTTAAGATAAATAAACAGAAAACAACAATGCTGATCAAGAATATGTCTTCTCAGGATAGTGATATATTGAACAAAAAGTCAGGTTTTAGGGTTGAGAAAAAGGTGAAAAACCTAGGGGTTATGTTGACAAATACAAATAGAAAACTGTTTCAA
The DNA here is from genome assembly GCA_022577455.1 of Arizona elegans. Taxonomy (NCBI): domain Eukaryota; kingdom Metazoa; phylum Chordata; class Lepidosauria; order Squamata; family Colubridae; genus Arizona; species Arizona elegans. The sequence continues at coordinate 47,777,077 of JAKOOJ010000006.1, read as the reverse complement.
AACAATTACGTCCATCTTTGGAGGGATATTAAACAGGACTTACAAAGATGAAATAAACAGCATTTATCATTATTGGGTAGAATCTCTGTAATCAAGATGAATATTTTACCAACTTCTGGTGGCTCCGCTTTCCCCGAATGGATGCTCCTTTAGGAGCTCCAGCCCCGTGATTCCGTTTGCCACTAGAACAGTGAAAATCAGCTGTTCTAGCGGTTCGAAACTCTCCCCCAGAGAAAAAGGGGGAGAGAAGAGCAGAAGGGTCTGAGTAGAGCTCCCCTGGACCCCCAGGCTTTTTTTTTTAAGCCTGGGTTTGTAGGGTGAGAGCTCCCTGAAAGCCCTTCAGTGCTCCGGATCCAGGACAATTCTGCTTTATGCAGAACAAGGGGTCATGACCACACCAGCAGAGCAATTTTAAGGATTATTTGAACCTGGATGCTGGCAGAGCAAAATCAGGAGAACAGAAAATGCAAGTATTAAACTTTAACTCGGTTTAAAAGAAAAGGAAAAAAGATGACGCTTAAGGGTGTTAAAACGAAACTTACTAGTAAAAGTGATCGTTAAAGCTGCAACATTGTAAAAGCTACTGGATTACGTGGCAAGAAAAAGATTTAAAGTGCTAGTGGGATGAAAAAGACTATGGTGCTGACCCCAACTATTTTATACTTCTAAATTGTGTGGAAAATTATTGGACTTATTGACCTTACAGCTGAATAAATTTAAAGTGGAAATTGAAATATGGCTGACATCAAGGATGGAGGATCATTATTATATGAGCCAGCAAACTCACAAGTTGTGACTGTAAAGGTTTTACAAGAACTCTTAAATTTTTATACTTCTGTTATATTGGAATCAGTTGAAAGGACTATTCAAAATTATAATCTGGAGAACAACAATGATTTGCTGGCTGGAAAAGAGGAAGAAAATCAAGTTATTTCGACTTTGGAGCAAGAAAAAGAGGCTGTCAGGATCACGATGGAAGTTAGCACACTGAAAACAGAGGTTTTGGCAGAAGCTTCTATGCAGTTAACTAAGCAGCAAATAGACTCTTTCCTGCAGACTGATAAACTTTATCGTGACAATTTTTGGCTTGATAGACAAAATCAATTTTCAAGGAAGGAAGTGACTGATTATATAAGCAGGAAGAGTCGAAATGGAGGTTTCAGATTGAAGAAGATAACTTTTAGAAGAGAACGATTTCCAAAGAAGCATCAGCCTCAAATCTATATTCAAAAATTTTCTAAAATAAAAGCAGGGGGAGGAGCAATGTTGAAGAAGAAAGTACTACTGAAGAAGAAGGACTGGAAAAAATATAGAAAGTAAGGAAGAACTGAAGATTAGTTTCTTTTGGGGAGGATTTTAATAATAAATTTGAAAAGTTTACTGAAATTAGTATTTTTTAAGTTTAAGTAAAAATGTTTAACTAAAAATGGATAGCTTTTTTTTAAAAAAAATAATTATCGAGGTATTAAAATGCTTAACTTTAAACTTAAATGATAACTTTCTGAAAGTTTTGAAATTGATATTTTGAAGAATGAACTCAAGAAGTTTACTGAAATTAGTATTTTTTTAAATCTAAGTAAAAATGTTTAACTAAAAATGAATAGCTTTTTAAAAATTAGTGAGATATTAAAATGATTAACTTAAAGTTAATGGATAGTTTTCTGAAAGTTTCGAAATTGATATTTTGAAGAATGAACTCAAGAGTTAGAAATAATTTAACTCAATGGATTAATAGTATCTTTAAGGTTATATTCTGAAGAATATTCTATTGAAGTGTCTTTTTAAAGAAAAATTACTGAAGTATTAAAATGGTTAATTTAAAATTGAATGGATATAAAATAATATTTTTTTCTTCTAAAAGATATGCTTTAAAGAAAGTTTTATAATGTTTAAATTAGAACTTCAAAAGGGGAGGCTGATGAACAATTTTTAAAAGAGGAGTTAAAGAGTGTGAGGGAGTTTTGAATTTTTAGTAAGTTAGTATATTTTAGCCTATGTTTGTTTAATGCTATACCCTATTTTTGCTCTGGGAAATTGGGGGTGGGGGTGGGGAAGGGGGGGTTGAAGGTTGTGTGGGGATAAAATGGTTGTCTAATTTTCAATAAAATTAAAAGATAGATAAATGTATTAATAGAGAAGTAAGGAAAGTGGGGGAAATGTCATAATAAAGGAAATGATAATATTAAGATATGATAAATATTGGAGGAGCAAAAAGAAGACACAAAAGATGTATTCAGAAGATATATTGATTGATTATGTATTGTTTGTTTGTTTATAAAATAAAAAAAAACTTTTTGAATAAAAAAAAAGATGAATATTTTACCAAAGATGCTTTTTTTATTTCAGATATTACCAATTACAACATCATAACTGACAATCCATTTAAACAATGGCAGAAGGATATTTCTAAGTTCATATGGCAAGGGAAAAAACCAAGAATTAGGTATAAGCTACTGCAAGATGCTAAGGAAAGAGGGGGTTTGGAGCTTCCAGATATTCATTTGATATTTCTAATTGCTAAGAAATTAAAGAGAAACTTGACAAATTCAGATATTATATCTATTTCATGTAGCTTAGGTAATTCTAAACAGATCAATATTTTTTCTGTTTTATAAGCCCATTGAGCAGTCTGGAGATGAAAAGTAATGACTTAAAAATGTGATTTCATATTTGAATGGTTTCGAAAAGCTTCTCATCTTGAATTATATTGGATTATATTATATATTATATAATAACTAATTTATGGTTGACTGCATGGTCAGCCAGACATTCAGACTGGTATTTTGGTCCTTCCCAAGATTTTGCTGTTTGATAGCATTAAAGATACCATCACAGGATGTAAGCTGTGCCATGAAAAACTGCCTTTAGCAATTGACTGAAGGTGATTTTGCCAATACTGATAATGTTCAAGTGATGCTCTGTATGTTTTGGAATCGTATCCAAGGTGCCTATTACTATTGATACTAGTTTTGCTTTCTTTAGCCATATTATTACTATTAGTATTATTAAACACATCATTTTCAACCAATCACTGCCAACACAATTCTGTGTTGTGTAAACTGCTCATATCCTTCCATATATCAACAAAATGACATACCGACTGGAACTTTCTAAGTCTAAGGCAGGAAGATTTGGAGACCCACGTAAGCAGAAAAAAGGTTTATGCAAAAAAATGCTTCATGCTTTATTGATTTTCATGCTTCTTTCTATTGATTAAATGGAATTTTCTATATTATTATTGTAAATGTTCTTAACGCAAATAATGTCATGCAAATTCAGGAGACTAGACTGCATTTTTTTTAAACCCTGGCTGTTGCCTTTTTATTTGTATAATACTTTATTGGTATAATATTTCTTCTACATTTCTGTGTTTCAGAGAGCAAAAGAAGAGGCCCAACAGAAAGAGGTGAAAGTAAAACTTCTCACTGATTCTGTGAACAATTTTATAGCAAGGGCTCCACGTGCAGCTCATGAGGCTTTGAAAAATGAACTTGACATTTTAACTAAGAATTATCAGAGGCTATGCAGCAGGCTAAATGGAAAATGCAAAACACTGGAGGTTGGTTCTTTCTAAAACTAAAATAAGAATGTTTCTAGACTTTTTCTTCTGCTGACAATATCCTACTCCTTGTTAGTTTGAGAAAATATGGAGCTAATAAAACCTTCAGAGTTTGATCTAAGCTCCTTTTTTTGGAAAATATTAAACTGCAAAGAGGTATAAGTATTCATATGAAATAATATGGTGAGTAGTTAGGTCCAACTCTTATATACTCCTTGCCTTTGTCATAAAAGCCCAATGATTACCAAGTGCCCAAATCATGGTCATAGATTTGTTATGATTGATGTAAGTGTGTAGACTGGTTGTTTGTCACTTTTTTCAGTGTCATTCAGTGATGGGTTGCTCCCGGTTCACACCGGTTCGCAAGAACCGGTAGTAAACATCTGTAGTAGTTCAGAGAACCGGTAATAACAGTGGCTGGCCATGCCCCTGAACCGGTCCCCAGCCCGGTCGCCGCTCCCTTACCCCGCCCACCTCATTAGAAGCTTTTTTTTTAACTTTTAAAAGCATTTTTTCTACAACCTCTTCGGCCAAAAAATGCTTTTAAAAGTAAAAAAAAGAGCCTCTGATGATCGCGCAGCTCAGCTGGGATTGTCAGAGGCTTTTAAAAGCATTTTTTCTGCAACCTCTTTGGTTGAAGAGGTTGTAGAAAAAAAATGCTTTTAAAAGCCTCTGGTGATCCCAGCTGAGTTGCCTGATCGTCAGAGGCTTCTAAAAGCATTTTTTTCTGCAACCTCTTCGGTCGAAGAAGTTGTAGGAAAAAAAATGCCTTTAAAAGCCTCTGGAGATCCCAGCTGAGTTGCCTGATCATCAGAGGCTTCTAAAAGCATTTTTTTCTGCAACCTCTTAAGGTTGTAGAAAAAATGCTTTTAACAGTAAAAAAAAAAAAAGTTGGCCACGCCTACCGTTACATTACCCCACCAAGCCACACCCACAAAATAAGCCACGCCCACAGAACCAGTAGTAAAAAAAATTAGAACCCACCCCTGGTGTCATTGTAACTTCAAAAAGTTGCTTAATTAATGGTCATAAATTGAGCAATATCTGTAAATCTATTTTAACTTCCCTCGCCAGCAGTAGAAAAGGAGAGATTGCCAATAGAATTTGCTTGCTATTCTCCTCCCTCTCTGCAGAGGGAAGAGTTTGGAGAGGAGGGGCATTCAAGAGAATATTGCAAGTTGTTTGCCTAGTGTGCTCATGGCTCATAGCATCAGATTTATGGCCAATTGCACTTTTTTCATTGTGTACAAGACAGTAATCATCCACTCGAGGATTCCAATGGGCAGAATATTGGGTAGGAGGCAAACAAAAACTGAAGGTGTGAAACCAAGTAATTTTTGTCTCTTTCCAGCCAGAAAGTACAATTGTAATAATGTGATTTGCACTTAACAACCACTTCACTTAGCATTGCTGGTTCCAATTAGAGTAATTAAGCAACAACTGCCTATAAGCAAGTCTGCCAACAATCTCTATAGAAAATAATGGGTTAAATATAAAAGAACTATTATCTCTTTTTAAAACTCTTGCAAATACATAATTATGAGAATTTGTTAATTGGCAGTCAATGTTTTGATTGGCAGTTTCCTTTTTTGTTATAGAAAAGATTTTGCAACATTATTTGTCCAACGTTACATTCATGACTTTTCATTGTTTGGAAAACTAAAATGCCTTTTAGGTTGTTTTTAAAAAACTGTTCTTAATTGTTTATTTTTTTGTAAACTAATTTATCAGGAAGTATGGGCATGTTGGCATGAACTTCTGTTGTATTTGGATATCGAAAACAAATGGTTGAATGAGCTGGAATCCAAAATCAAGGCAACAGAAAACATTCAAGAAGGTACAGAAGAGATATCAGTAGCACTAAATGTAAGTAGATTATCCATGAATATTTTTATTTATTTTTCTTATATTGATTTATATAGCTGCCTATCTCACAGTGGGTGAGGAACAAAATATCAAAACTAATGCACAACAAAAACAAAAAAGATTGGTAGAAGATAACAATACAAAGACCTGCAGATAGAAATAGAATGACTGTGGCAAAAGAAAGCAAAGATATTACCAATAGTAATATGCACTTTGGGTGGAATCATAAAACTACTGAGGCACCACTTGAACACCATTAGCATTGACAAATTCACCATCAATCAATTGTAAAAGGCAGGTTTACTCAGAACAGTTTACATCTTGCAATCCTGTAACATCATCATGTATCCACATCTGTGTCTATTCCAGTTCCTTGGAAAGAAATCGATAGGTAGACAAAAATGCCACATCCAGTTTGAACATCTGGCTGATTGTGTGATGAACCATAAATCCTAATATAATAATAGTAATAATTCTATTAATAATAATAGAATTGCTGAAATGATTCACTATATTATATTTAACTGATCCCTTTGGATGGATTGATTGATTTGACAGTTAAATATGAATGTATACACAATGATTTTAATTTGACTATTAATAGGCAGAGCATATTATCTACTGATTTAGTAATTGATCTTATATGTGTTCATTCTTAAAACACATCCAAATAACTATATAAGATTGCCATGTTTTTGCATTCTCGAACTGAACCATTTCCCCTCGTAATTGTCTCACACATTTTAAAAGATTTTCAGCATTATAAAAGTAGGACTACTTTTATCTTGCATAATGCTTAAAATGTTTCATTATATATAACTTGTTTATATTCCTTATTGCAAGCAAGAAGGAGAAGCCCTGCTTTTGCTCTAATGAGTAATGTTTCCTCATTAAGCACAAAGGGCTTGCATCAGACTTTTTTCTTCCCTGGTATAAGGACTTGCCTCTCCTCTCTCCTCAAGAAAGCAGAACTCTTGAAACAGGCATTATTTCATAAGGAAACTTTTATTGAGGTAAAGTGATCAAGGAAAGCAAGGCAGGATCTGAAGTTCCTGCTCAAAAACCCACTAGAGTAAAAGTTGTTCTCAGGCACCCTTTGATTGTCCCTTCAGAGCAGAGGCAAAACAGATGGCTCCAAGCAATCCCCTCCCCGCTCCCTTTCCCAAGCAGGTACATCAAAGTGACAGGATAGCCAGAAACAGGAAAGGGGTTGTAAAAAAGTATCCAGGGCCCCCTCCCCATCAGAATGGCAGTGTCGCAATAGGGGTCTATGGGACCTGACATGCTGCCCCCTAGAAGAAGGTGAGGTCCACCTGGAAAGAGATACAAATGGAAATAATTAATGAGGTTTATCTGGGTACCTGTCATGAAAACGTTTCAATAGTTTTAGGGGCTTGAATATGTTTTTTGTGGATCATTCATTTTCAGAGGGTGGGAGGTATTTCCAGGCAACCAGGTATTGGGTTGTTCCAAGATGTTTCCTAGAATCAAGTATTTCTTTAATTTTGAAATGTTGCTCACCCTCCACCATAATGGGTTGTGGTGGTGTAGCTGTCTTAGGTCTGAGGTGTGAGGTTATTTTGTGCTTTAAGAGGCTGCAGTGGAATACTGGATGTACTTGTCTTAGGGTTTTTGGCAATTGGACTTCTATTGTGACTGGGTTTATGATTCCCAGGATAGGGAAGGGTCCTATAAATTTTGGTCCCAGCTTTTTAGAGGGTTGTAAGGATTACAGGAACTTAGTAGATAAATACACCCTGTCTCCGACTTTATATGGCTTGGGTTCTGTTCTTTTTTTATCTGTTTGTGCTTTGTAAGCTGCCCATGCCTCTTCTAATGCTTTTCTTACAACTGGCCAGGTGTTCTGCAACTGTTGTATCCACTCCTTAAGGGAGGGTATTGTGAGTTCTTCTGCTGGTAGCTCTGGCATGGGGTTGAAGTCCTGGCCAGTGGCTACTTTGAAGGGGGTGAACCCTGTGCTGGAATGGACTGCATTGTTGTAGGCCACCTCTGAAAATGGCAATAGGTCAGTCCAATCATCCTGCTGATAATTGATGAAGCATCTGAGGTATTGTTCTAGAATCAAGTTTGAACATTCCATCCCACCTTTAGTTTGAGGATGGTGACTTGAATTCAGGCCCTGATCGGTTCCGATGAGGGCTAGGAATGCTCTCCATAACTTTGAAGTGAATTGGACCCTCCTGTCAGAGATGATTCTTTAAGGGGCCCCATGTAGGCAATATATGTTGTGTAAAAACATCTTTGCTAGGGCCTTAGTGGTGGGGATTTTCTGGCATGGGATGAAAAGGACCTGTTTGGAGAACAGGTCTGTAACCACCCAAATGACAGTGTTTCCTGCACTCTCAGGTAATTCAACAATAAAATCCATTTTGATCTTCTCCAGGGTGCTGAAGGTTCAGCAACCATCTGCAAAAAGCCAGGTGATTTTCCCTGCCGCCTTTTTGCTGCCATGCAGACAGGACAGCTTGTCACATAGCTCTCAATGTCCTTCTTGAGAGATGGCCACCAAAACTGCCTCTTTATCAGGTGTAGCATTTTCACGAATCTGAAGTGGCCAGCCAGGTTTGAGTCGTGGCAAGATTGCATGAGCTTGAGCCTTTGGCTTTCCGGGACATATAGCTTCCTCCCCCATCCATGGTAAGCCCTCTTTCATTAGACAAGAGTTCTTATGGTTCTGGAACTACTCGTCATTCATGAGGGGCTGCTTAAATGCTTGGGTAGTGGCATTGTCTGTTTGGAGGTCTCCCTTCACCTGTGCTCTGGTCATCACTCTAGTGGCTAGTGGGATGCTGGGAGCAGCAGCTTGACTATTTCTGGCCTATTGCTATTGTACTGTGGCAGTCAGGGCAGAGCATCAGCCAGAAGGTTCTTTCCCCCAGGAGGTATCTGGGGGTGAAACTGAAGCATTGGAAGTATTGGACCCAGTGTACTTCCTTAGGGGATAATTTCCATGGGGTTTTGAGGGCTTCCAGGTTTTTATGATCTGTCCAAACCTGGAAAGGGATTTTTCACCCTTCCAAGAAATGGTGCCAAGTTAGAAGGGCCCACCATTGCTATGTGTCTGTCAGTTTCTTTGAAGTGTGAGCGCATGGCTGTAACTTCCACTGCACATTTTCCTGGAGCAGGAGAGCCCCGACTGCTACATCATTGGCTTCTGCTTGGATCGTAAAAGGTTGTTGTGGGTCCAGGTGATTTAATACTGGCTCAGTGGAAAAAAGCCTTTTTAGCTTTTCAAATGCCACTTGGCATTCCATCGTCCACTTTAAGGGCTGCTCCGGCCTGGGTTTGTCCCCCCCCCCATTTTTGTCTTCGGTAAATTGGTGATGGGGAGAGCAATTTGGGCAAATGCTGGGATAAACTGCCTGTAGAAATTGGTGAAACCTAGAAAACTCTGTAGCTGCCACTGTGTGTGGTGGAGCCCAGTCGAGTGTGACTCGAACTTTTTCTGGGTCCATTTCCACCCCTTCATAGGAGATGCAATAGCACAGATAGTCTATTTTTTGTTGATGAAATTCACACTTTGACAGTTTAGCAGAGAACTTTGCTGTGTGGAGTTTAAGACTGCTCAGACTAATTTTATGTGCTCCTCTTTTGTTTCAGTGTAGATCGTCAAGGTAAACCAAAACCCCTTATAGAGGTGCTCATGCAACACCTCATTGATTAATTGCATGAAGACAGCTGGGGCCTCTTGTAGCCCAAAGGGCAGCACATTAAACTGGAAGTATCCCAGCAGGCCATTGAATGCAGTTTTCCACTCATCCCCTTCCTTGATTCTAACATGGTAATAAGCTTCATGCAGGTGTAACTTGGAAAAAAATCTTCCCTTTTGACAGGTGGGCTAACATGTCCTTCATGAGGGGAAGAGGGTATACACTTTCCACACACATGGCATTCAGACCCCTATAATCCATGCATAAGCAAAGAGACCCATCTTTCTTTTCCTGGAAAAGAGCAGGGGCTGCCACTTTCAGTCTGGCTGGTTGAATGAACCTTGAGATAGATTTTTGTCTATAAAGGTGCATAACTCTTATAACTCTCTGGGGGTCATGAAATACATCTTAGGCTTTGTTAGCTTAGCCCCAGGAAGGATTTCAGTAGCATAGTCTGTGGGCCAGTGGTGGTGGGGAGGGCAGCTTGTCTGAACTCTCTTCACTGAAAACCTCAGCTACATCCCTGTATTCTTGGGGGATGCCTTGTGGCAGCTTGGGTTTCATAGCGGCTGCAGTTTCCCTTCTCGATCTACCTCCCTGCTCTTCATCAAATTTGTCTGGTGCTGTCACCCCCATGGGAATCTTAAGGTCCTCTCTTTCCAGTCCACTTGGGGTTCCAGCACTTCAGCCACGTGAGACCCAGGACCATGGCCACTCCATCCCAGGTGCCACAATAAATACTAAAGTCCCGTTGTGGTCTCCCATGGTTAATTCCAAGGGTTCAGTGGCAAAGGAGGCTGGCTCCCCCCGCCCACACACAATAGATCTATCCAGCTGGCAAAAGATAATTGGGTTTTCTAATCTCTTCAGGTGAATCCCCAGTGTCCCCACTAGGGTTGGACTCACTAGGCATCTGGTGTACCCCGAGTCTAGCAGAGTTGTCAATTTTACTCTCTTCCCCAAACTGGGGATCAATAGGGTTAAAGTGACTGGCTCAATCAGCTCACTTACCAAGGGATCATCTTCGAGGTCACTCTCGGACAGCCTAGGCTCTTCCTCAGAGTTCCCACCCTTGATTTTGGGTACGGGCAGAACTCTACAACCTTGCCGCTCTTCAACAAGGTTTCCTTTGCTCTTGGGGTGGTTTTAGTTGGTTTCCCAGTCATGGGGTGGTCGCTTTTCCTCACTGGGGTCTTAGAATAGTACTTGGCCACTCGGTGCCCTTCCTTCCTGCACTTGAAGTAGGTGGTCAAGCACGGTGCATATGCTTGCAGCTTGGCTGACTCCCATTTCCTCTCAGGTGGGGACCTCTTCCAGGCTGTGCTGGATTGGTAGTAGTTTCTTGCCTGGTCAATTTCTGCTTCCTCTGCTAAGATATACCAGTCATGGAGGTGGTTTGGGGCTCCCTAGGCAATGCAGGTATGGTATAGGTCATTGTTCACCCCATCTTTAAAACAGCTCACCAGGATGTCCTCTGGCCGGTCCACACAGCAGGCCAGGTCACAGAACATCTCCGTATATTCAGCCACTGGCCAGCAGCCCTGCCTCAAAGTTTTAATAAGCTTATTAAATAAGTGTAATAAATTTAAATTTAAGCCCAAGACTTTGTGGTCCACCAATGGGTCCTCAAATCTGAGATGGAGAGCCATCATGAAGGGGTCAAAGTTTCAGAGTTCTGGGGCATTGGCATTGTGGAAGGTCACCATCTGCAGCTGCTCCTTCTAGTGCCAGGGTGATGACTGGAACCTGGGATCCCTGGGTCAAGAAGTTTCGTCCCTATTCCTGCATAAAGGTGAGGATGTGGACCAGGAAAAATCCCAATTACTGGGGATCATGCACGCACATTCGCATCAAGCTTCTGTACATGTGCGAGCGACGCGAGCATTCACGCATGATCCTGTTGTGAACCGGTAGTAAAGATAAGTAGAACCCATCCCTGATCCACAGTCATGAAAACTGTAAAGAAGACAATTCCAATGACAGCTTCCCCAGCAGGGCAGAAGTTAATAACAGACATGTCAATTAGCAAAAAACCAGGATCAGCATTAACCTTACAAAATATATAAACTACATTGAATATGATTCAGGAGGTTATGATGAAAATGCAGGAATCAATAAACAATAAACACGAAGAAATGAAAGGTGAAATGTGTGAAATAAAAGGAGATATAAAGAAATTAGACTATAGAATGGGAAAGATTCAAGAAACAATAGCCAAAAATGAGCAAAAGATAAAAATAGTAGAGGCAAGAACAGAACGAACCGAAAAGAAATTGGAAGCAGTGGAGGAGAGGTTGACAGCAGCGAACAGAGATCTAGAAGAGATGATAATCCATCTAGAATTAGAGAGATCCGCCTTCTATTTAAGATACCAAAATATAACAGAGAACAAAGAAGAGGACCTCCACAATGACGGAATCGGAGTTGCTGCAAAGGGACAAGCATGAACTATGAAACAATATTGATGAAGCATATTGAGTACATACCAACTACATGCGACGACACAGATTACCCTGTGAAATCCATGTAAGGTTTGTGAAAAAATCAGTGCGAAACTAAATTTACAAAAGAACAAGAGATCAACTGACCTATAAAGGAAAGGAAATTATAATACTCAAACAACTACCAAAAAGAATTCGGGATCAACAAAGGAGTTACCAATTTCTCTCCTCACAACTGTAAAACATAAAATAATGTTCCGCTGGTTAATACCCAAAGGCATGTTAATATCCTGGCAGGATAAGAAAGTAAGAGTGGATACTGTAGATAAAGCCCAGGAATTCTACGAGCAATGTTTAGGGGAAGAACCAGACAGCAGAGAGGAGTTAGAAACAAAGAGTCAAGAGGAGCAACAGATGGAGGAAAATGAACCAGATCAAAAATTGAGAGACATAGAAAATCAGGAAAGAGAAGAAGCAAGGACAAGACATCAAAGGGAAATAAAACCAAGGAGAGGAACAAGAGCGACAAATGAGTAACAAAATGGAGGAGGAGGTGAATTTAATATCAGTTAATATAAATGGACTAAATTCACCTATAAAAAGAAGACAGACAATCACCAAACTTCAAAAATTAAATATGGACATCATATGCCTATAAGAGGTGCATATACAAAAAGAAAAAAGTGGTATTTTGTAAAGCCCCAAATTATGGAAATTGTATTTAGCATTGGCTGAATCTAAGAAAAGGGGAATCACAGTATATATAAAGGAATGATTAAAGCCCAAACAAGTATACACAGATAAAGAGGGAAGAACATTATTGATAGAAGTCCTTATAAAACAAAAAAGAGTATTAATTGCAGTTATCTATGCACCAAATACAAATCAGAAAGATATTATAGTAAACTACACAAACAATTAGTAGAACTAGAATTGGATAATATTTGCATATTAGGAGATTTTAATACAGTGATAGATCCAAAGAAAGATTATAAAACAGGAAAGAAAAAATCATGAAAGGAGAACATTACCAACTGCATTCTTTGAAATGGTCGAAGAATTAAATTTAAAAGATGTATGGAGAGAAATCAATCTGCAAAAGAATTAATATACCTTCTTTTCTAACCCCCACAATTGGTGGTCCAGGATTGACGTGGTGTGGATGGACCCAGAAACAGCAAAAGAAATAGCAGAAATAGAAATTGCAACTAATACCTGGGCGGATCACAATCCATTAATAATTAAATGAAAAGGAGAAGTAAGGAGGAAAGGGAGACGGACCATGAACCAGAGGGTGGTGAAAGAAACAAACTACATCCAATATGTAAAAAAAGAATTAGTGCTTTTCTTAAAGAAAAATTGGAACAAACAAACGACCACCCAAAATCTATGGGATACAATGAAAGCCTTTTTGAGGGGTATATCTATAGCGTATTCAATATGAAGAAATAGAAATAAAAAGAAACAATACACAGAGCTCCAGGGGAAACTGGAAAAATTAGAACCAAAACTACAGAAAGAACCCCAAAATCAGGAAATCAAAGAAGAAAAAGAAATAATTAAACATAAATTACACCTAATTATGCAGGAAGAAGTGGCTCAAAAAATTAGATCAATTAGACAAAACTATTTTGAAAATGCTAATAAACCGGGAAGATGGTTAGCCTACAAATTAAAAAAAGAAAAAGAAAAGAAATTAATACAGCAACTAGAAGATTAAGAAGGGACAATACACTTCCAGAAAGAAAGAAAAAATCATAGCAGTAAGCTATTTCCAAACTCTGTATAGCCAAGAAAAAATAGAAGAGAAGGATATCAAGAGATACCTACAAGAGAGGAATCTTCCAATCCTACCAGATTTAACAAAAGAAGTATTGAATGAGAGGATAACAATGCTAGAACTGAAGAGGGCAATCCAAAAACAAAAAAATAACAAAACCCCAGGCCTGGATGGAATTCCAGCAGAATTCTACAAGGAATTTCAAAGACTGTTAGAAAATTTTCTATTAGAAACATACAATGAAGTATGAAAACATGCTAAAATACCAAAATCCTGGACAGAGGCTTTAATAACACTCATTCCCAAAAGCAATACTGAAAAACAGAAGATCCAAAATTACAGGTCAATCTCGCTGTTAAAAGCTGATTATAAGATATTTATGGCTATAATAGCAGACAGAATTAAAAATATATTAAACGAAATCATACACCAAGACCAAAACGGATTTCTGCCCAACAGACACATAAAAAATAACATAAGAACCATTATGAATGTATTAAAATACAATGAGGCTCACCCAAAAGAAACAGGCAGCTTTGATATTCCTGGATGCCCAGAAAGCTTTTGATAACCAAAATTGTGACTTTATGATAAATCAACTAATAGCAATGAACTTTGGAGAAAACTTTACTGAAATGATCAAAGCAATATACTCCAACCAGAGAGCAAAAATAATATTAAATGGTGAACAAATAGAAAGTTTCAATATAGCTAAAGGAGTAAGACAGGGATGCCCTTTATCTCTTCTGTTATTCATTCTCTCAGTGGAAACATTAATGTCACAAATTAGAGATAATTTGGAAATAAAGGGATTAAAAATTAAATCAAGGAACATAAAGTCCAGGCATTTGCAGACAATTTGGCATTTATTATTGAGGAACCTTTAGAATCTGGACAACTATTACTACAAGATATAAACCAATTTGGCAAAGTGGCAGGGCTCAAAATAAATTAAGAGACTAAAATATTGACTAAAAATCTAATGAATAGACAGAATGAAGAACTAGAGGAGAAATTGGGAATCATGACAGTTAAAAAAATTAAATACTTAGGAATATGGCTATAGGCAAAGTGCACCACAATTAAAAAAGACAATTATAATACACTCCTACAACAAATACAAAAAGATTTAGAAAATTGGATTAAATTACAAATATTGTTAATTGGAAGAATTTCAACAATTAAAATGAATATATTACCCAAATTATTTTATCTTTTTCAAACAGTACCGATAAAACTAGAAAAAAAACCTTTTTTGAACAATTAAATAAAATGACATCAAAATTCATTTGGTCAGGGAAAAAAACACATATCAAATTTAAACTATTACAAGATAGCAGAAATAGGGGTGGTTTTAGTCTCCCCAAAGGAAATATTTATATTTAAAAAATAATCAATTGGTTACCTGTCTTATGATAATCTTCCACTTTAATGATATAGAGAGTTATAGTGATTTTTCAGAAATAAGTAAGAACTATTACATAAGTAACGGGAAGTGCAACATTCCTTAAGTTCTGGTAAAATTCAGAAGAAATTCAATCAGGTTCTTCCCTTAGTCACTGGGACATAAGCGGGAGTGGAGGTAAAGCAAAATTAGGCATACAGGAGTCTGTTATGGTAGCCTGTCTCAATAAAATAGGTCTGATATTCCTGCAATTTTGATTTCCTAATTTGGTCTAACTCAGAGGCTTGACAAGTAGAAATGAAATATTTGTTTTTCTTTTATATAAATGAAATCTCTCAGTAATACCTTTTATGGGTATTTTTTAGTCTCTGGAAATATTAAGGCAGCATCCAGAAGATAATCGCAATCAGATTCGTGAATTGGCACAAACTTTAACAGATGGTGGAGTTTTGGATGAATTGATCAACGAGAAACTTGAAAAATTCAATGTTCGGTGGGAAGAGCTACAACAAGAGGTATATTTCTCTCTTCTAATTTTTTGTTTTAAACTCGGTGGCTCTACATAAAAATAAAGTTATAACTCATATACTATTCTATAATTTTTTTTAAAAAAAATAATAAATAGTGTGAATCAGAGGTGAATTTCAGCAAGTTCTGACCATTTCTGGAGAACCGGTAGTGGAAATTTTGAGTAGTTCAGAGAACCGGTAGTAAAAATTCTGACTGGCCCCACCCCCATCTATTCTCTGCTTCCCGAGTCCCAGCTGATCAGGAGGAAATGGGGATTTTGCAGTAACCTTCCCCTGGAGTGGGGAGGGAATGGAGATTTTACAGTATCCTTCCCCTGCCACACCCACCAAGCTACGCCCACCAAGTCATGCCATGTCACGCCCACCAAGCCACATCCACAGAACTGGTAGTAAAAAAATTTGAAACCCACCACTGGTGTGAATACAAATAAAAGAAATCGTGTTTGAGTTATTTGGATGATCTAGAGAAATAAGATTCAATGTGTTATATGTACATTAAAAATTGTGACCTTTGTGCTGTCTTTTCAATAAATTTGCATGTCTGTGTATTATTCCCACATTCTTAATCTAAGAATATTATTGGCCCCTCACAGTATATTGCAATCATTTTTTGTTTGGAGGAACCAAATTCTACTGAAGGAAGAAGCAGCACATTAATCTTTAAATGCATCTATAAATATTTGTTTTCAACATTAATGACAATTTCATTTTGCTATTTTAAATCCTAATTTGTTTTTGAGCTAAACAAAATGCTTACCATTCCAACAAATTATGCCATATAATAGCTAAATTGGCTATAGCTTTTCTAATATATGTATTATCCATAGAATAATAGTAGAAAAGATGTATGCATATAAAGTAGAAAAAACAGCACTTATTGCACCCTATATTGGCAGCAACCTACAAAATACTTGATTTGTCCAGGTCTTGATTCCTGCCTAGGAGTAATTGCTTGCATGATCACATGCAATAAACAAAAACTAGAATTCAAAGTAGATGATTAATATTTCTTTGATACAATGTGAGAATCCAGTATGACACAAGTGAACAGAGTAGCCAGTAAAACATATTACAAGGCATTGTCTTTTTTGAAGGTCCATGAAAAGACTTTAAAATAGTGTAGTCATTTTGGATTATAAAATATTATTTTAGGGATGTTCTACATATACATATTTTTTAATCTCTACTCCCCAGTAACTCTTCTATTAAAAATTCTCACAATGTAATTTTTACAATTACAAATGTCTTAAAATTTGTTAGTTTTGTATTTTACATTTTCCAGAATATAAAGGTTTTAACAAAAAATCAAACAAATGGACTATTTTCAAGACCAACAGTCCTGGCTTCAGAATGCACAAAGGAAGAGCGATGCACCTGAACCAGAGACTTTTCCCAAACATCTGCCTGGCCACGGATTGAACTCTGGTTGCCTGGCTACTGGGGGATGGGCTCTGAGGTTTGCTTCAGTTCATTTCTTCATGTGCATTTTGCTTCAGCTCTTGCCTGACTTTTGCTACATTCAGTTCTTTCCTAGTAAAAGTACCTTTTCTCTAAATCTATGGAGTCAAGGGTTTTTCTTTCCTAGGGATTGTGCAGAGGCAGCCCTGACATTAGGCAAATTCTGCTTTAACAGTCAACCCAGAGACTACAGTCTACCATCAGGTCCAAGCATCTAAATGTTGAAGGAATGTTAGTAACGTGGCAGGGAAAGAAAATGAAGGTGGATTCACACAGCAAAGCAAAGGAACTATACGACCAAATGATGGGCGCTGAAGCAACAAATGGTAATAAAGAAGAAGAAGGACAGAACATCAAAGGAAAACAGAAGAGAGATCGGGAAAGAACCCCGTAACAAGGAGGGAAAGTAGACGAAGGAGAGACCCAGGAAGAAGAAGGAGTGCAAACAAGAGGCAAAAAAAAAAAAAAAAAAAAAAAGGAACAGGAAGAAATAAAGAAGAAACAACAGGAAAGTCAGTAAAAAATGGAACGGTCTTTAAAAAATTTATCTGTAAATGTTAATGGACTCAACTCACCATCCAAATGACACCAAATTTACAAAAAAAATTTGAAACAAAAATCAGATATTGTGTGCCTCCAGGAGGTACATATAAGAAAACAGGATATGAAATATATACAATATAAAAAATTAGGTAAAGAATACGCTTCATTGGCAGAAGAAAAAAAAAGAGGAGTGGTGGTATATATCAAGGAAGGAATAGACAGTAATATAAGGTATGTGGATACAGAAGGTAGGATAGTCATGATAGAGCTAAAACTTGAGTTCAAAAAGATATTATTGGTAGTAATATATGCTCCAAATAGTCAACAATTAGAATTTTACAAAAAAGTGCATGAGAAAATTATAGATCAAAAAATGGAAAATGTGTGTCTGATTGGGGATTTCAATGCTATTTTAGATGTAAGAAAAGATTATGAATGTGGTCAGCAAAATAAAAATAAAAAAATGTATTACCTAGAACCTTTATGGATATGGTGGAAGAGTTAAATATGGTAGATAGCTGGAGATGTCTTAACCCCGAAACAAGAAATTTTACATATTATTCGAATCCGCATAAGTCTTGGTCAAGGTTGGATATGGTCTGGGTAACTAAGATGTTAATGATGGAGATAGAAGAAGTAGATATTTTATCAAATAATTGGGCGGACCACAACCCAATAATGATGAAGTGGAAAGGACAGCAGAGAAAGAAGAATAGATGGACTATGAATACACAGATATTGCAAGAAAAAGAATATAAGAAATACATAGAAAAGGAGCTAGAATGGTTCTATAAAGAAAATACAAAGCAACACACTTTCCTACAAAACTTATGGGATACAACAAAATGCATATGTAAGGGGCCTCACAATATCATATAATGTAAAACGGAGAAAAGAGAGAGAGAAAGAATATAACAAATTACTAGAAGAAATTCAAAATTGGGAACGTAAAGAAACCCAGGGGACGAAAAAATAAGGTTAAATTGGCTAACAGCAAAACATAACTTAAACATATTAGAGCAAGGGAAATATGCAACAACATTGAAATATATAAGGCAAAATTATTTTGAAAACGCAAACAAACCAGGGAGATGGCTGGCGTATAGGCTGAGGAAAGAAAGAGAAAAAAGAATAATTCAGAAGTTACGAGACGATGAGGGTAAGATTCAATGGGCCCTAGAGGGAAAAAAAAGACATAATAGTTCAATATTATCAAAAATTGTATGAAAAGGATATAGTAACAGAGGAGGACATTGAATACTATTTAAAAGGGGAGGGATTGCAAATACTAACAGAGGAAGAAAAAGAATTATTAGATAAGGAGATCACGATGGGGGAGCTAAAAGAGGCGTTGAAGAGGCAAAAAAATAATAAAACTCCGGGGACAGACGGTTTACCAATAGAGTTCTATAAGACATTTGGAGAATCATTAAACGGAATACTATTAGAAATATATAATGAAGCTCTAATGGAGACAAAGCTACCTAACACATGGAAAGAAGCATATATTTCCTTAATACCCAAAGAGGGGACAGGCCGATTTCTTTGTTGAATATCAATTATAAAGATTTCATGAGTATAATTGCCAATAGGATGAAAATATTACTACAAAACAAAATACACCAGGATCAAAATGGTTTTCTGCCCACAAGGCAGATAAAAAATAATTTAAGAATGGCAATGGATGTTTTAGAATATTATGAGGTGCATCCAGAGAGACAGGTAGCACTGATCTTTCTGGATGCACAAAAAGCATTTGACCAAGTAAACTGGCAATTTATGAAGCAACAAATCAAAAGTATGAATTTTGGAGAAAGATTTACTAAAATGATAACATCGATATATCAGAATCAAAAAGCATGTGTCTTGGTGAATGGGGACCCAACAAAATTCTTTGGAATAAATAAAGGAGTAAGGCAGGGATGTCCGCTTTCCCCCCTACTATTTATCTTAACTTTGGAAAATTTGTTAATCAGAATTAGAGCAAATAAAGAAATTCAAGGATTAAAGATCAAGAGAGAGGATTACAAGGTCCAAGCATTTGCAGACGACCTTGTCTTCTTTATAGAAAACCCAATAGAAACAACCCCAAAATTAATAGAAGAGATTGAAAAATTTGGAAAGGTAGCAGGTTTAAAAATCAATAAAGAAAAGACAAAAATGATAACAAAAAACATGACAACAAAACAAGTAGAGAAATTAGTAAAAGAATCTGGTCTGCAGGTAGTTAAAAAAGTAAAATACTTAGGGATAAATTTGATGGCTAGAACGGCAACAATAAAAGAAGACAATTATGACCCTTTAGTCCAGAAAATAAAGGAAGATTTAGAAAAATGGGGGAAATTAAAATTGTCTTTACTGGGGAAAATAGCAGCAATAAAATCAAACATACTTCCAAGACTCCTTTATTTATTCCAAACAATTCTAATAAAATTAGATAAGAAATTTTTTGATAATTTGGACAAAATAACTAAAAAATTTGTGTGGGAAGGGAAGAAACCAAGAATAAAATTGAATATATTACAAGATGACAAAAGTAGAGGTGGATTTGGACTCCCGGCATGGGATAAATATTACAAGGCTGCCAGCTTATTATGGATTAAAGATTGGATAACCTTAGATAATCAAAGATTGCTAAATTTAGAAGGGCATGATTTAATGAAGGGATGGCACGCCTTTATATGGAGCTCAGGAAATAAAACATATAAACATTTTAATAACCATATTATTAGGAAATCTTTAATTAACACATGGCTACAAATTAAACACAAACACTATATGAAAATTCCCGGCTGGCTATCGACCATAGAAGCAATAACTTACCCCATCATATTATCAAAACAAAAAAATTTAAGGTATAGAGAAATAGTAGATGTTCAGGGGAAATTGAAAACTAGAGAAGAGCTCAAAGAACAAGGAATAGTAATAGACTGGTGGCCCTACTCACAAATAAAGGTAAGATACAGAAAGGACCAAGAGGAGGAAGGAATAGATTTAAAACAAAATCGATTGGATAAATTATTAGAATCTAAAGAAGGGAAATTAATTTCAAAAATTTATAAATATTTACTCGAATACGATTTGGCAGAAGAGTTGGTCAAAGGGCAGATGATAGCCTGGGCGAGGAACATAGGGCACAATATACAATTGGAAGATTGGGAAAGAGCATGGGAAGATAATTATAGCATGACAAAATCGGTAGCCTACAAAGAAAATCACTATAAAATGTGGTACCGATGGTATCTGCCACCCGCAAGGTTAGTAAAAATGTATCCAAATGTGAATCCGGCTTGTTGGAAATGTAAAAAAGCGCAGGGAACTTTTTACCATGCTTGGTGGCTTTGTCCAGAAATTAAAAAATACTGGAACAAAATAAAAATATGGATATTAGAAATAACAAATTACGAAATTGAATTAACACCCGAAGTCTTTTTACTCGGCATGATTAATAAGAATATTAGAAAGGACATAAAATACTTAATACTCCACTTTATAATGGCGGCTAGATTAGCGTTGGCACAACTCTGGAAAATAGATCGTTTGCCAACTGATCAGGAAGTTATACAGAAAATCTATATATGCGCAGAGATGGATAAATTAACCCTAGAATTACAGGATAAAGAAGACTCAAAATACTTTAAAATATGGAATAGTTGGTACCAGTGGATAAGTCAGAGAGAGGGAATGGTTAGAGATGAAAGTTAGGAGAAATCAATGTAAATAAACAACTGCACTGTCAGAGAGATATAGAAGGAAATAAGTCACTGTGCGTATGTATATATGTATATATAACATTAGAAAGTAGTTAATAGATGAAGTTGAGTACTATATATATATACTGTATATGTATATGTAATTTGTGTGTTTGATTAAGAGAAACTTGTCAGTTTTTCTTATAATTGTTTTAAATGTCTTTTTTTAAATACGAATAAAGTTTGTTTTTAAATTTAAATAAATAAATAAATAAATGTTGAACCACAAGACTGAGCTAGAGGAGACCAGGGCTATGATCGGTTTCCTTCCTAGACCGCACAACACTTGAGATGAGGCAGAATGGCTGGAGAAGCTAAACCTAGAGGAGGAACCTGTTAGGCCCAGATGGTTGATGGACATAGGGCAAAAGGAAGACCCAGAGAAATGATCCTTGAGGGTAACCTTCACCTAGATAGCAGAGGTTCCCACAGGCTGGAGTGGTGTGAGGGGATGAAGTCCCCCCTCTTGATGAGAACTTGAAGGATGCCATGCTGAGCCATGCCCTGTACCTGTTACAAGAGGTACTCAAGAACCAAAGAGCCTGGGAAATTCTTGTTCAGATGACTTCCTTGGCTACTGCAAGCCAAGCCATGGATGGAGCTACTGTGGCAGAGATCACAGCAATGGCTGCACCTGCTCTGCCTGGACCAGCGCCACCAATGCCAGCAGTGGCTACTGAGCTAGTCCCTCTGCCTGAAGGGGCTGCCCCTCAGAGACATTGAGCCTTGAAGGTCTCAGCCTTGGGGGTGAAGTATGGGGGAGCCCTCAAGCAACTGGGGTTCTTCTGGTGCAAGTCTGAAACTACATGCAGGAGTATGGGGTTTAATTGGTGATGGTGAAAGCACAAATAAGATGCGTGACAATGGCTCTTGAGGGTGCCACTGATGAATGGATGGTTTCCCTCCTCAATGGTGACATCTGCCAACTGTGGAGTTACGACCACTTTATGGCAGCCCTTTGCCATCAGTTTGAGGACCCACTGTCAGAATGCAAAACTCAGATCCGGATAAAGACCATTACCCAAAGGCGGAGGTCAGTGGCCGCGTTCCAAGAGTGAGCATGCCAGCTAACCACTTGGCCTAAAGATATCCTGATCTATTGCTTCAAAGAAGGCCTCAATGATGGTGTCTATCTGTATTTTGTATGGGGCTCCATGCACCCTACAACACTGGTATGTGTTGGTGGGTGAGGTACAGATTGACCCAGCTTGAGACCGACACCATGGTGGCACCATGATGGATGGTGCAAATCCTGCTCTCCTGCATGTAAAGAAACCTCAAAGACATCAAAGAGCAAATCCGGACCTAGACTGAAATCCACAGCACGCTTCAAGTTCAAGAAAGAGGAACACCAAGCTGTGGAGTGCTGATCAATCAAGCCCAGCCTCAAAGTCATGATAACTCTGGAAAAGAAGCTGGAGAAGCCAGATCCGAGGATCTGGGAAACAGCGCTGAAAGGCATGGTGGGTCATTGAGTTCACCCACCTGACTCTGAGGGGCTGGGAGCTCTGACCAGCTTGAGAGTGAAAGGAACTAGGGGTGACCCCCTAGTAAGTCGACATGTGATCCCTGTAACCATTCATGTGGAACTAGTGGTGCCTTCCTCAGGAACCCAGGGGAGAATGTTGGCTTTACTGGACTCTAGCTGCCCTGAGGTGGTGGAAAATTTGGGACTAAGACTCAAGTGACTGAAGGTGCCAATAGCTTTTTGCCAATTGCATGGGACAGTAGTGGGGTGAGGCAGTTCATTTTATAACTGAAATAGTGGAGATGAGAATGGGAAAGCACAAAGAGACTCTGAGTTTCATAGATGCACAAGGGGTGAGAGACCCCTCCTACTTGGACTGACTTGGCTCCAGAAATGGAACCCTTATGTAAATTTGAGGAGAGGTCTTTTAAAATTTCAGCACAAGGTGGCCAAGATTCCAATACCCAGAGGCAGGAAAACCAAAGGACAGAAAGAGTTGGGGGTAGCAGTGCAGGAACACCCAAAAAGCAAGCCCAGAATCCCCAAGGAGTACTAGGAACTATGGAACATGTTTAGCAAGAAGGGCTCTGTTGCAGTCCTGCCCCATTGCCCCACTGTAGTATTGAAATCCTTCCTGAGGCTAAACTCCCCAAACCTAAGCTTTACTCAATGACTCCATGAGAGTTAGGAGAGCTCTGCGCTTTCATAGATAAAAATGTGGATTTATTCAACTGATTAGACCGCAAGTGGCAGCCCTGGTATTGTTCCAGGAAAAAAAGGATGGAACTCTTAATGTGTTGACTATAGGGAGCTAGATGTGGTGTGCATAGAAAATGTCTACCCATTGCCCGTGATGAAGGACATGCTGGCGCATCTAGTCAAAGGCAAAATCTTCACTAAATTAGATTTGTGGGAGGCTTATTACTGGGTTTGGATCAAAGAGGGCAATGAATGGAAAACTATGTTCAACTGCCCTCTGGGATATTTTCGATTCCATGTGCTCCCTTTTGACCTGCAGGGACTCCCATCTGTGTTCATGCAATTGATCAATGAAGTGTTGCATGACTATTTATACAAGGGGATAGTGGTATATTTGGCGACATTTTAATATATGCTGAAACTATTGAAGAGCATATGAAAATGGTGCAGGCAGTCCTAAAAGGGCTCCGAGCAGTCAAATTGTATGCAAAATTTTCTAAATGTGAATTTCACCAAGATAAAATTGATTACCTGGGTTACCATGTAATGTAATGTAATGTAATGAAGGAGTGGAAATGGACCCAGAAAAGGTGAGGACAGTGTTGGAGTGGGCCCCTCCCCATGCTAGGAAGCAGTTACAGAGCTTCCTAGGCTTCGTCAGTTTCTACCGGCAATTCATCCCTTTATTTGAAAAGATTGCATTACCATTCACCAACTTTTTAAAAACTAAGGGCGAGGGCAAGCTAAAGCTGAGTCAGCCACTTAAGTGAACCATGGAGTGCCAAGCAGTGTTCAAGAAACTCAAACAGCTATTCATGGCAGAGCCCGTGTTAAAGCACTCCAACACAACTACTCCTTTTGTAATTCGGGCAGATGAGAGTGATGTAACCATGGGGGCTGTGCTATTACAAAAGAATGCCCAGGGCCTGCCACAACCATATCTGTGCACCTCTAAAAAACTTACCAAAACTAAACAGAGGTGGACAGTGTGGGAGAAGGAGGCATATGCAGTGCAGTGGGCTCTGCTTACTTGGTGGCATTTCCTGGAAGGGGCAAAAACCCTGTTCAAGGTGTGGACTAACCATAGAAATCTGGGAGCCCTGAAAACTCCATGCAACATATCCCCTAAGCAAATCTTCAACCCTTAATAATTTAATTGGTTCAATTTCACCCTGCGCTATATTCCAGGAAAGAAATTTTTGTATGGTAGATGCTTTCTCTAGGTTGCCTAATACAATAGTATTAAAGCCAAAGTGGTGTGACCAGCCATCCTCTTAATGCAGCTAGCAGCCCCAGTAACCACTGGATTTCGGTGGGGGAAAGGAGCCTGAGATTTCAAATGAACCTTAATGGTACAACATCTACATGGAGGGAAGTAAGCAGTGGGGTACCACAAGGTTCCATTCTAGGCCCACTACTCTTCAATATCTTCATAAATGACTTAGATGAGGGGATAGAAAGGGAACTTACCAAATTTTCCGATGATACTAAATTGGCAGGAATAGCCAACATTCTAGATCAGTGATGACTAACCTTTTTGCCATCGCGTGCCAAAAGTGGGGGGGAGTGCGGGGGGTTGTGTGTGTGTGTGTGTGTGTGTGTCCACACCCATAATTCAATGTGCCCCTCCCCCGTGCATGCAAGTGCAACCCCCCTGCACTCCCCCTGGTAGGCCCGGTAGGCCCATTTTTCGCCCTCCCCAGGCTCCAGAGGCTTTCTTGGAGGGCAAAAACGGCCTTCCCCACCCCCCTGGAGGCCCTCTGGAGGTCAGAAAAGGCATGTTTCCCGACTTCTGGTGGGACCAGAAGGCCTGATAATCAGCTGACCGGCGCATGCATGCATTCTGGAGCTGAGCTAGGGCAATGCTCACATGCCCACAGATATGGCTCCACGTGCCACCTATGGCAAACGTGCCATAGGTTCGCCATTATGGCTCTAGATGATAGGCTTAAGATCCAAATGGATCTTGACAGACTTGAACATTGGACCCTAGCTAACAAAATGAAATTCAATGTAGAGAAAAGTAAACTTACACTTAGGGAAGAAAAACCAAAAGTACACATATAGACTAGGTGAAACCAGTCTTAATAGCAGTAACTGTGAGAGCGATCTTGGCATCTTAGTGGACAACTAATTAAATATGAATCAGCAATGTGCAGTGGCAGCCAAAAAAGCCAATGCAATTCTAAATTGCATTAACAGAGGGATACAATCAAGTTCAAGTGAGGTACTAATACCACTCTATAAAGCCTTAGTAAGACCATACCTAGAATACTGCATCCAGTTTTGGTCACCACACTATAAAAAAGATGTTGAGACTCTAGAAAGAGTACAGAGAAGAGCAATCAAGGGGACTGGAGCCTAAAACATACAATGAATGGTTGCAGGAACTGGGCATGACTAGTCTAGTGTGGAGAAGGACCAGAGGAGACATGATAGCAGTGTTTTCTATTTTCCAAAGCACCTGAAGGCCAGACAAGAAATAATGGAAGGAGACTAAACAAGGAGAGATTCAACCTAGAAATAAGGAGAAATTTTCTGACAGTGAGAGCAATCAACCAATGGAACACCTTGCCTTCGGAAGTTGTGGGAGCTTCATTACTGGAAGCTTTCAAGAAGAGACTGGACTGCCATATGTCAGAAATGGTGTAGGGGTCTGCTTGGGCAGGGGGTTGGACTAGATCAGCGGTCAGCAATCCGTGGCTCTGAATACAGCTCTTTTGGCCCTCTGCTGTGGCTCCCTGTCAGCTGATCCCACAACTGGCTGACTCTACCCTTCCCCTCACAGTCACTCCTCTTCTGGCCTGAGAAGGTAAGGGCAACGGTGGGGTATGGAGACTCACTCCCTATTCCAGAGTGGGAGTGAAGCGCCCCTGTAGTTGCCTTTGTGAAGCAAAAGCATTCCCCCTTTGTCATGTTACATTTGTGCTCAAGGCAGCCCTCGCCTCCCACTGCTTCACGCTCAGAGCTGTAAGCAACTTGGAGCTTTTAGCAGCTTCAGGCTTGGAGCTGTTGCCACCTCCATGGCCTGCCGACTACTCTTGCAGTGCCTTGTGCGTCTCCCTGAGTGACCAAGGTGTATCCAGCACCAACAAGTGCCGGAAGAAGCACCCGTGAGAAATAGCAAGGGATGAGCCGCAGTTTATCGTTTTCACAAGTTATTCAATGCCTCACTCAAGATCAGGATTTTTATGGGCTTTGCTGTTGAAGGTTTTATCTCCACTCCCTTCCCCGGTATTTGAATATCTTATAAAATGATGCAATCTCAGTCAATTTTTATATGAATAGTTCAGTCCTGCAAATGCTTTTATAAGCTACATTGGTTTTTGGGTCCTTTTGAATATTTTTGCCTTAGATCCTGATGAAAGGCTGCAGAAAGGGATTTACTCCCAGAGTTAGCCTTAGATTTTAGAAAGTATTTGTTTATCAAATCTAAATAGCCACTCAGCTCACCAAAGGTGAATCTGGGCGGCACACAACAATGAGGTAAAACTATATAAAAGCTATAGATGTAAAACATAAAAATCCATATTAATAAAGTAGCCGCCCGCCATTTCCTGCTGCAGTTTGTTGGGCGGCAAGACCCAGCTAGAGATGAGGCACTGGAGAATCAGAATCAGAGAGACAGAGAAACAGAGACACACACACAGAGAGAAAGAGAGACAGAGAGACAGAGAGAGAGGAGAGAGAGAGAGAGAGAGAGAGAGAGAGAGAGAGAGAGAGAGAGAGAAAGAGAAAGAGAAAGAGAAAGAGAAAGAGAATGTCATAAGTAAATGCCTTATTCTATTACAAGAGATATGTATATATGTACAGGATATAAAGGGTTAATTTATTCCTCCTCCTTTAATGTATTCATGTGTGATCACCCCCTTCCTTGACTCCTCCCCTTTGATATAAATAGAGAGTGCTTTTACCTCATGCTTGCTTCTCACTGTAAATCTGACAAGAATAAGTAGAATGCCTATTATGAATAAACACTTCTTTAACTGAAGAAATTGCTTCTGAATTCATCATTGAGTCTGATCCTCAAAATATTGTAACAAATTGGTAGCAGTCGATGGTTGAACTGACTCAATAAAATCCAACATGCCTAAGAAAGAAAACCTCAAGAATAAAAAAGAAAGACCCAATACCAGGGCAAATGATAAAGAAACAAAAACAGATCAAGAAATGATCGATGAACCAATAAATACAACAATCAAAGAATCTGAAGATAACACCACAGACATCGAAGAAACAGCAGATGAAACCGACAACCAAGAAGAGAACAAAATAAAAGACAAAGACCTCAGATCGGAGATACTGAGGCTAATAAAAAGTCAAAAAGATGACCACAAACTCATCGCGGAACTCCGAGGCTTCTTGGAAGAAAATGGAGCAGCGAGAGAAAAAGACATTGAAAAAGCCAAACCCGAAAATACAAAAATGGTGAGCGAACCTACAACGAAAGAAAAAATAACCAGAAGCAAGACCAGAGGTCCCGCTCAAAATTTTGAAAGGCAGCCATCTTTTCTTCAACCGGCCACAGAAATGAACACGGCTGAACCAATCAGAATGCACCATTCAAAAACTCTGGTGCGAAAAAACACAAAAAATAGCAAAAAATATATTTATTCTTCTGAAGAGTCAGAAACAGATACAGAAGAATCATCCACCGAACAAGAAATCGAAACACCCATGAGAAAACTATTTAAAACGTTTGGCACAAGTCTAACAATTTCAAAAGAATCGATAAAAGCCAATAATGCAAAAATACAAAAGAGACGAAGAAATAAACAGACACCTCAAAGCCTGCACGACTCGATCCGGACAACGATGATGACGACGCCTGAACCCAGAGGGCCCTGCGAAATTTCCCCCACACTACAAACGATCCAAAGAACAAAATACTCCAAGCAAGAAAGCTCCAAAGAAAAGAGAAGAACCACAGCTGCCAGCATAACACCCAAGATCGAGCCGGAGACCGAATCATCAGAAGGAGAGCACTACGAGGGAGCTACAGCAAAGAGAACCTCTCCCAGCGGCTTCAGCAAAGAAATGACCAACGCGCATGCGCAGATGAACACAGAGAACTACAATGAACTTTATGAAGAAGGAGAACCTTTCAAGCTCATCAGCAGAATACCCACACCATTCTGCAATTTTCAACATCTACAGGACCATGGACTACCCACAGTTGTAAGTAGTGGGAATAGTAATATTGGGAATCTACCTAGTGATTTCCCAAAACTTAGAATTGATGGCATCAATTTACAGGAATGGTGTCAACAAATTCAGGTTGTCTTTATGAAAGAAAATTTATTATTTTTTATAACCAATCCTCCCAAAAGACCTTGGACTCTAAAAATAGACTGCCTGCATCACAGAGCATTCTATTTAATAATTTCTAGCATATCACCTGCCATGTACTACAGTATTAAGCATAATCTTACTGTTTCAGAAATAATTCAATGCATGTTTAAATTGTTTCATAGTGAAAGTGTAGCAACAACCGCTAGAATGTCTAAAGATTTCTTTTCAGCCAAATTAAGATCTGGAACCACCATAAGTGAACATTTAATATCCTTAAACAAAACCAGAGCAGAATTACATCTAAGAGGAGAAATAATATCAGAACAGACAATGAAAAGCGTTATCCTTAACTCATTAGATTCATCATGGGATAACTACATATCACACTTAGACTCAATCAATCTAGGATACTTATCCATAGAAAGTCTGTCAAATAAGTTAATAGCTGAAGATAATTTGAGGAAAAGTAGATACAATGCATACACAGAACACAGACAGGCAAAAGGGGTAACTTTCCAAGAGAATCACCAAAAAACAATTGAATGTTACAATTGTGGATCCAGAAAACACTCTAAGGGAGATTGCCCCATGTTTCATAGGGAAAGACAAAACCGTGATTATAGGGGTAGATATCAAGACAGGCAATCATCTATTGATAGATACAGATATAGAGACTCCCCAAACTACAGAGAACGCAGAAAGGATAGAGATAATTCAAGGGACAGAAAATCAGGATCATTAAATGGATTAGATAAACATAACGATGTCATCACACAAAAATCAAAAAACAATACTTGGCTCATAGATTCAGGGGCGACTAATCATACAACAAATAACAAGAAAATACTGTCTTCATTCACAAATGATAAATTTATGATAAGAGTAGCCAATCAAGAAAATGTTCAAGTCATAGGGAAAGGAGATGTAAATATACCTGGTTTAGGTAAAGTAGAGGGGGTATTGTTGATACCAGAAATATCACATAACATACTTAGTGCAGTGAAATTAAGCCAAGATTCCAACATAAATATAATCTTCTCTGGGGGAAAAGCAATACTAGAAAAGGATGGGACTAAATTGAATAGTGTAGTTATCGAAGGGGGCCTACCCTTCCTTGTAACAGAAGATAAATGGTTGCATAACATTAATACAAACACTGATGACGACATCAACATAGACAGTGAACATAGTAACAACAATGACAATGAAGAACCCAATACACACTGTAATCACAAAGACACAGCCACTAGTGATACACACAATAACAAAAGACCCAATATAGGCAAACCAATTCATGATGAATGTGCACACATGTTGCATAGAAAATTGGGACATGCAAGTTTCCCTGTAATACAAAAAATGATTGAACATGCTGATGGCGTTAAAATAAAGGATTGTAAAAACTATTTGGAATGCTCAGTATGTAAATCCTCAAAACTCAGAACAAACCCAAAACCAAAGAGGGCAACAAGGACCTCTAACCAAATTTTTGATCTGGTACATATGGATCTGGTTGGTCCATTAACACCATCCATCACATACAAAAAAAGATATTTCCTAACTATTGTAGACGACTATAGCCGTTATGGATTTGTTTATACTTTAAAACACAAAGATGAAACTTTCCAAAAATTCAAAGAATTTTACAAACGTGTAGAAACACAACACAATATCAAAATAAAACAAATCATGACAGATAGGGGATCCGAGTTCATGTCAAAAGAATTCTCACAATGGATAAAAGACAAAGGAATGCTACACTTCACGACTAGCCCATTTTCTGCTTTTCAGAATGGTACAGTAGAACGAAAGAACTCAACACTGCAAACCATGATTAGATGTACATTAGAAGATGCTGGTTTAGGAAAACAATTCTGGTCAGAAGCATTACTATATTCAAACTATACCCAAAATAGGACCTGGTCTAGCATCCTAAATAAAACACCATACAAAGTGATGTACAATAGGAAACCAAAAATATCACACATGCACATATTTGGAGTTACAGCAGACGTACAAATACCAAAACAATTAAGACGTAAGGGAGATAACGTATCCAGAAGGCTCAGATTCATGGGATACGAAACAGGCACAAAAGGATATAGATTTATTGACAGTAATAACAAATTCATAGTCTCAAGAACAGCAGTATTTCATGAACAGGCCAACTGGTCTAAGATACATCTTAACGAGATAATCCAAAATACAAAACCAAATATTGAACAACAAGACAGAATAGAAAGAGAGAAACATGAACATAACACACATGATGACAAAAACAAAACATGGACAGGTAACCATACCAGGATAAAAACAGATTCATTAACCAAAAAGGAAGCAAGGTATTTACACGATAATGAGAGCATTCCAATAAGAACAATCAGGTGTAACAGAAAACAATTACCCAATAAGTATAAGGATTATATAATGTGTGTGAATGACGAGACACCAACACCTAACACATACGAGGAAGTGTTGAAACTTCCCATGGAAGAAAGAGAGAAATGGGAATTAGCCATAACAAAAGAAATGAACAGCTTGCGTGAATTAGGTGTATTTACACCAGTCCCTGCCCCTGAGAACAAGACAATTATAGGCACCAGATGGATATTCAAAATCAAAGATTTAGAAGACGGTAATAAATTATATAAAGCTAGATTAGTCGCACAAGGTTATGCTCAAAAATATCCTGAGGATTACACTGACACATACTCTCCCACTGTAAGAACCGAAAGTGTTAAGACAGCTTTAGTCATAGCGGCTATACTCAATCTTGATGTCTTTCAATATGATGTGCAGACTGCATACTTACATGCAAAGCTCGACAAAGAGATATATGTAAGGGCACCTCATAGCCAATGTACAAATAGAAATGAGACCTGGTTACTTAACAAAAGCTTGTACGGATTAAAACAATCCGGCAAGCGTTGGTATGAATGTCTAGTCAGCGTGCTTAAAAATATGGATTTCAAAGCCACAACTGCAGACAATTGCTTTTTTGTTAGAAAGGAAGGTGAATCATTAGAATTTGTGTTAATCTATGTGGATGATATTTTGTATATAGGCAAACATAAAGAAAAGAAAGACTTATTTGTATCCAAGCTAAGTGAACATTTCTCTTTAAAGTCGCTAGGAAGGGTAAACAAATACCTTGGAGTTCAAATCAATAAAACAAGAAAGGGATTCAAATTATCCCAGAGAGATAAAATTATAGAACTTCTGGAAAAATGCAATTTAAGAGATGCCAAACCTTGCGATACTCCTATGCAGACTGATTTTCTAAGGAATATGGATGAATCTTCACCTGAGTTCGAGAACAATACATTATATAGATCAATTATTGGTTCTCTATTGTATATATCTAATTGGACCAGGCCTGATATAGCTCTGCCACTTAATTTATTATCTAGACATGTAAGTAAACCACTTATGTATCATTGGGAAGCAGTTAAACGAATACTAAGATATCTAAAACACAGCATGGATTTCTGCCTACTCTTAGAACCCAATAATATTAAAGAACCTATTATCACCAGTTACGCTGATGCAGACTGGGCAGGTGACATCAAATGTAGAAAGAGCACCTCAGGTTATGTATTATTTTTAAATGATTGCCCAATATTCTGGTACACTGGGAAGCAAGATTTAGTAGCGACTTCCACAACAGAGGCAGAATACGTCTGTTTATCTAAAGCCTCAAATAATTTAGTGTGGTTTAATGATTTATTATCTGATATTTGGAAGAATCCAATACTACCATTTGTCATACATGAAGATAATAAGGCGGCTATAGAAATATCAAGATCTGACGCCATTGGTCAAAGGTCCAGACATATAGATATCAAATTTAAACACGTGAGACAATTATCTCAGGATGGATTCATTAAAGCAATCCACTGCGAAACCTCAGAACAAATAGCTGATATATTAACTAAACCTTTACCTTCTAAACAACACAAATACTTGACATCAAAATTACAAGTACTATATAGTTCTGAATCCGAATGCAATCATTGTTATATGTCGAATCGGCATTTAGAGGGGGATTTGTCATAAGTAAATGCCTTATTCTATTACAAGAGATATGTATATATGTACAGGATATAAAGGGTTAATTTATTCCTCCTCCTTTAATGTATTCATGTGTGATCACCCCCTTCCTTGACTCCTCCCCTTTGATATAAATAGAGAGTGCTTTTACCTCATGCTTGCTTCTCACTGTAAATCTGACAAGAATAAGTAGAATGCCTATTATGAATAAACACTTCTTTAACTGAAGAAATTGCTTCTGAATTCATCATTGAGTCTGATCCTCAAAATATTGTAACAGAGAAAGAGAAAGAGAAAGAGAAAGAGAAAGGTGAACAACATTTTTACAGAACTATAGATATGTTGAGGCCTTTGAAGTGGGAGACAAGGTGAGGCCAGATGTGACAAGAGGTGGCTGGGAGGAGAGGTGTGAGGTGTGGCCTGGTGAGGCTGGGGGGGGGGGTCATGTGATTGGGTGGGAGTGAGTGACATCGAGTTGGCCACACCAGGTTTTGTGGCTCCTGGTGTTTTCTTTTCTGTGGGAAACAGGTCCAAATGGCTCTTTGAGTGTTTAAGGTTGCTGACCCCTGACCTACAAGGTCCCTTCCAACTCTATTAATCTGTAAATAAAAATGACTGCAACATGTGTGATTGACTGGCTTGGGTTTGGGCTACATTTTATGTGTCCTCAAGCTTGAGGAGCACTGTTTTACAAGGTGCTCATGACTCTACATCAGTGGAACATTTTGGATTTGTAAAAACCTTAATTAAGTGGCAATTTTGGTAGCCTTCTTTGAAAAAGGACATTGAAAGCTATGTGTGTTTGTGCATTAGCTAAAAGACCACTGGGGAAACCAATGAGACTTTTGCAGACTTTGGCCAGCCCACAGACACCATGGAAAGAAATATCAATTGACTTTATTGTAGAACTACCTGAAAATGGGGGGGCACAGTGTTATTTGGATTGTTACTGATCTTTTTTTTTTTTTTGAAATAGGTACATTTGATCCCTTGCCCCAAAATCCCCTCTCCAAAAATGTTAGCTAAGCTTTTTGTGTAACATGTGTATAGATTGCATGGTGCTCCTGAACACATTATTTCAGATAGAGGGATGCCATTCACATCAGTTTTGGCGGAAATTTTTAAAGCCGTTAGGAATTGCCCAGGGTTTAAGCTCCTCCCATCATCCTCAAACTAATGGGATGTGTAAGGGAGCCAATTTTGTCCTGGAACAGTACCTCAGGTGCTATATTAATTACCACCAAAACAATTGGGCTGACCTTCTATCATTTGAAGATGTGGCATACAATAATTCTATGCTTCTAGTCAAGTCTTTGTATCTATGCCAGAGCTGCCTCACTTGGCCATTAGCCCATAAGGCACTGGAAGATGCATATCAGGCACATAAGAAACAAGTGAATAAAAACTGTGTGAAACCAAAAGATTTTAAAGTGGGTGATAGAGTTTACCTTTCCACAAAATATCTACAGTCCACTCAACAGTGAAAAAAACTTGGTATCAACTTTGGAAGCCATATTAGCACCGGAAGCTTCCATGCTGCCAACTTCTTGCGCTTGGGAAAGTAGGAGGAGGGATTTAGGAGAGTGACATAATAGCATTCTTCTCTTCGGTCAAGGTCATGGTGTTTATGTATCTGGAGGAGGAGTGGTTGCAGGGATGGCTCAAGTTGGGACGGGAGGATGATTGGGCCATGTGACAGACTGATGGGCACAGGGGCTGGATTTGGGGTTTTGATTTACTGAGGGAAAACCCAGAACTCTCAGATTCAGGTTTCCCAGATATGCCAGTATACCTACTCTAATAAATGGAACTTTGAGAAATGCTTGCCTCAGAGTTTTTAATTGGAGTGGGGCTTTCTGGAATGCTGACACTTGGCCTTAATATATGTTGGGCCATTCCCCATTGTTAAAATAATTAATCCAGGCATGGTACAATTGGAATTGCCTAAGAATGTTAAACGTATTCACCCCATATTTCGTTGCAGTTTACTGAAACCTGAAACTGTGTCTCCTATACCTGATACTTTGCCTGTGCCCATTTTAATTGAAGGAGAACAGCATTTTGAAATTAAGGAAATTCTAGATTCTAGGGAACATAGAGGGAAGGTCCAATACTTTGTTGCATGAAAGCATCCCCCCCACTTTGCAATCTGAGTGGGATGAATTAGTGGTTTTATTTGGGCTATATTGCTTTGCTTTACCTATGGCTATTTTGTTTTCTTGTTTTAGGGAAAATGCCTCTTTTTCGGTGAATAATTACAGGTGAATATCAACCTGTATCTTTGCTTTCTTTCAATCATGCTGCCAGCTACCATGGAAATGGTGTGGGTGGAAAGCATTGGGTATTTGGGAGGGGAAGCGTGCAGGAGGTGGAAATGTAATTTCTTAGAAGCGATGAGGAGGCCTGGACTCAGAGAGGCCTGCTTGGGTTGTTTAACATTTTCAAGGCCAACGGTCCTGGCTTCAGAATGAACGAAGGAGGAGTGATACACTTGAACCAGAGACTTTCCCCAAACAACTTCCTGGCCGAGGATTGAACTCTGGTTGACTGGCTACTGGGGAGTGGGTTCTGAGGTTTGTTTCAATTTGTTTCTTCATGTGCATTTTGCTTCAGATCTTGCCTGACTTTTGCTGCATTCAGTTCTTTCCTAGTAAAAGTACCTTTTCTCTAAATCTATGGAGTCAAGGGGTTTTCTTTCCTAGGGATTGAGCAGAGGCAGCCTATAGAGAAAAAAAATGGCCCTATTCTATAACCATACAGTTAAATATCATTCCATTGAAGCTTGGTTTACAAATAATATGTACTATTAATATTGATACTAAAAATGTTTTAATAAAAATATATCCAGCCTATGTTCACAAGCTTATACATGATAATAGTTGCAAACTGAGATAACAGTGTTATCTCAGGGCTTGACTCAAAATATGACAGAGTAATAACTATCAATCCAAAGTAGGCATAGGAAAGAAGCTCCTACTGAAAGCTTCCATTAAGTAATTTATTGGAATATTTTCATAGAGTTTTCTTAGTGAATGAAGTTTACAGGTAGTTTCCATTATTATATGAATGCAAAGCTTAGCTCAATTCTTGGGTAAAAAGCCAGATATTCATACCCCTTCAGAATAGGGTAAGGGGTTTCTGAACTTCAGGGAAAAGACTATTTCAAAGAGTTGCAACATGTACATTGAAGGGAAGGGAACATCCCTATCATGATACTGCCATTCTAGTGGGGAGAGGAGGGGACCCCAGATTCTTTTACTCACTTATTGCTCTCATCCTGTTTTCTTATGTATTCTGTAATTCCCTAGTATATAATGTTTACCCTGTCACCTATTCTGCAATTATGGTGGAAGGGGAACAACACTTTGAAATCAAAGAGATCCTTGACTTCCACACCCACTCAATACCTAGTCTCCTGGAGACATTGACCCAGTGGTGGGATTCTACCGGTTCGCACCAGTTCAGTAGAACCAGTTGTTAAGCAATTCGGAGAACCTAGTTAAGTAGTTAAGCAGTTCAGAGAACCGGTTGTTAGAAGAAATCTCCTTTTGTTTTTTTTTCACTTTTTCAGAGTTAATCCTGTAAGGAATTACAACTTTCTGGTGTTGTTTCCTAGCCTAATCTTTATTGCCCTGCTTACAGAAATTGCCTCTCAGTTAACCCTTATTACATTCTTGGCAGTCTTACTGTCGCTTCTGATTCTGGACCTTCTCGAAGTTTTTTTTTCTTGACTTTCTTAAAGGGGAAGGGTTGTTTTAAGATTTTTACACCACTCTTGGGAGGAAATACTCCCCTGTTGGAGTTCTTCCAGCCAGGGTGCAATGATCAGCACTTTGAAGAAATAATTGTGCTGCTAGAGGTGGTAGCTGGGCTGGCAGTGGAGTTCCCCAGGCTTATGGTACTGGGGGACTTCAATTTGCCGTCACTTGGCAAATCCTCAGATGCGGCTCAGGAATTCATGGCTTCCATGGCAACCATGGACTTGACCCAAGTAGTTCAGGGTCCGACTCATGGGGGCGGGGGGACACACTTAACCTGGTGTTTCTCTCAGGGCAGTGGAGATATGACCTGGAATTGAGGGGTATAGATGCTTCTCCCTTGTCGTGGTCAGATCATTTCCTGCTGAGGTTGGACTTCAGGACGCTACTCCTCCATCGCAGGGAGGCAGAACTGATTAAGTGGTTCCGCCCCAGGTGCCTAATGGACCCTGAAGGGTTCCAGAAGGCACTTGGGAGATACCTGACTCCCTTATCCACAGTCCGGCTGAGTCCCTGGTGGCTGCCTGGAATAGGGCGGCATCTGGGGCACTGGACCAGATTGCGCCTTTGCGACCTCTCCATTGCAGTGAATTCAATGAACAGTGAACAGCTCCAGGAGATGAAGCGCCAGAAGAGATGTCTAGAGCGACGCTGGAGGACCAGTAAATCCGAACACTCTTAAGAGCCTTTATTAGGACTTATTTAGTGGCGATACGGGCGGCAAAATGTTTGCATTTTTCCGCACTTATTGCATCCGCTGATTCGCGCCCAGCCACCCTATTTAGGGTGACTCGCTCCCTCCTTAATGTAGGGGGAGTGGAGGAGCCCTTGCAGGATAGAGCTGAGGAGTTTGTGCAGTTTCTGTTGGATAAAGTTGCTCAGATTCAGATGGACCTGGACTCTGATTGGGCAATTCTGACCGAGATGATGGGGGCAGGTCTTAGTCCTATTGTGTGGGATGAGTTTGAGCCTATGACTCCTGAGGAAGTGGACAAGGCTGTAGGAGCGATGAGTTCCTCCACTTGTTTGTTGGACCCGTGCCTCTCCTGGCTGGTTTTGGCCAGCAGGGAGGTGACACGAGGCTGGCTCCAGGCTTTAGTTAACGCGTCGTTGAGGGAAGGGGCCTTCCCACAACAGTTAAAGGAAGCGGTTGTAAGGCCCCTCCTCAAGAAGCCTTTCCTGGATCTAGCAGAATTAAAGAACTTTCGTCCAGTCTCCAACCTACCCTTTGTGGGAAAGGTTGTAGAGAAAGTGGTGGCACTTTAGCTCCTGCGGTCATTGGAGGAAACGGATTATCTAGACCCTTTTCAGTCTGGCTTCAGGCCTGGGTACAGCACGGAAACTGCTTTGGTCATGCTGATGGATGATTTCTGGCGAGCCTGAGATGGGGGTCATTCCTCCATCTTGGTGCTACTTGACCTCTCAGTGGCTTTCGATACCATTGACCATGGTATCCTTCTGGGACGACTAAGGGAGCTGGGAGTGGGAGGCACCGTGTTACGGTGGTTCTCCTCCTATCTCTCTGGTCGGTCACAGTCGGTGTTGGTAGGAGGACAGAGGTCAACCCCTAGCCCCCTCGTTTGTGGGGTGCCTCAGGGCTCAGTCCTCTCTCCCCTCCTATTTAACATCTACATGAAGCCGCTAGGTGAGATCATCCAACGATACGGGGTGAGGTATCAGCAATATGCTGATGATACCCAGCTGTATATCTACCCCGCGTCAATTCAGTGAGGCGGTGGATGTGAAGTGCCGGTGCCTGGAGGCTGTGAGGGTCTGGATGGGAGTCAACAGGCTCAGACTTAACTCAGACAAGACCGAGTGGCTGTGGGTAGTGCCTCCTAAAGACTATGTCGATTGTCCATCCTTGGTTCTGGGGGGGGGGAGAAATTGTCCCCCTCAAAATGGGCTTGCAATTTGGGTGTCCTCCTAGACTCACAGCTAAGATTAGAGCAACATCTGACAGCTGTGGCTAGGGGGGCCTTTGCACAGGTTCACCTGGTGCACCAATTGCGACCCTACTTGGATCAGGAGGCTCTCCTCACAGTCACTCATGCCTTTGTCACCTCACGGTTGGATTATTGCAGCATGCTCTACATGGGGCTACCCTTGAAAAGTGTTCGGAGACTACAGTTGGTCCAGAACGCAGCCACGCGAGCTGTCGTGGGTGCACCTAGGTACACCCACATTACACCAATTCTCCGCGAGCTGCACTGGCTCCCTATTGGTCTCCGGTCACAATTCAAGGTGTTGGTTATTACCTTTAAAGCCCTACATGGCTCTTCGAGACCGCCTTCTACAGCATAGCTCCCAGCGACCGGTAAGATCCCACAGAGTTGGTCTCCTCCAGGTCCCGTCAGCTAAATAATGCCAGCTGGCGGGCCTGCGGGGGAGGGCCTTCTCTGTGGCTGCCCCAGCTCTCTGGAACCAGTTACTTCCTGAGATCCAGACCATCCCCACCCAATTGGCCTTCCAAAAAGCAGTGAAGATCTGGCTTTTCCGGCAGGCCTGGGGTCATTGATCTCGCTTTGTGATCTGACGAGATCCGGCCATGAATGGTGTGAATGGGTTTTAATGTCTTTAATGTTTTTAATTTTCAAGTGTTTTTATAGTGATTTTTTGAGTGTATTGTAAGCTGCCCTGGGTCTTCGGAGAGGGGCGCATATAAATTGAATAAATAAATAAATAAATAAGTAAATAAATGGAATAACAAAGCAGAAGCTTTTAATGACAAGGAACCAAGATGAGTGACATTCAGCAAGTCTTATTGGTTAGCTAGAAAGATTGACATTCAAACGTGAGTTTACATACCCTTTCTGACTTTTGGTCTAAAACTGGTTTTTGGTGAAGTTTAATTCTGTGCTTGGTGATGAGATAATTTTCCCTATTCAGCTATCAGCGTTCCAAATTAGGCTCTCTTCCAGTTCTGACATGAACGAGATGAAGCAAAGACCAGAAGCGTTGATTTATTGCTGAGATGATCTTTTACCTAGTTTTCTGTATGCGACAGATAGGGTTTCCTGGGGGACGAGGGTGGGGGCCACATTCCTGTGAAAAGAACGTGCCGGGACGTAGAGATGGATCTGCATGATGGCCAATGGGACATTGGGTTGGAGAGCGGAAGAGGAGGGGGTTGGAAGGAGGAGCCAGTTTGGCTGCAATTAGAGTCAGGAATGTCGGTTTTATTTTTGTTCTTAAAAAAAAAATGATTCATTAGAGATTTTGCGCTTGAAAATGAAGCTTATTTAAGATAGCACCGAAACCTGACAGACAGACAAACTCTCTCAAAGCCAGGCTGGCTGAGTTTAAATCATCCCGTTCCCTCCCAGACGTATGGTCAGATTGGAGGTTATCCCCCGACACTATGGCTGAAGCGAAGCTCTCGGAGGAGAGCTTGCTTCAAGCAACGAGTGGAGGAGAAGCGGTCGTGACTCCAGCCAGTTTGGAAACTACGAAGGCTCAACTCTCCCCGCCTTCCTTCTCGGAAAAACTTCAAACAGAGAAGCCTAAATCAGATAAGTACCCGGGGACTGTGCCAAAAGCTTCAGAGGCGGAGGTTCCCTGTCCTAACGTGAGAGACAAGGGAAAACCCCTAAGTGAATTGGGCAGAGCCTCCTGGCTATGGGAGTGGGAACAAGCCAGAAAACAAAGTAAGCACCAAGAAATTCTAAGGAAGCCACTCAAAAGCCCCATAGATGAGTTGAAAGAGAAATTTGACCGTGCCACCCTTCAGGGGGAGGAACCATCCTGCAGACCCAAAGAAAAGAGAGAACCAGTCTGGGCTGTTGACCCGAGAGGACGTAGGCCAAGGCGCAGCCCTTCCCCCCTTCATAGCAGGAAGAGAAGGAGCCCAACGATGCATCCATGGGTCCCCCCCCTCCCAGAAAGCAGCAAAGCCTAGATGAGGCAGCACCTCCATACCCCAGGATGAGAGGCGAGGCAGAGGACTATCAACACCGAGACCGGCCCTACACAGCTCAGCACAGAGAGGAGAGGGCAGAGAGGGCGGAGCCACCCCAATTCAGAGGGAAGTTCGACGGTGACCCAGACAACCTCGCCCAATTCCTCGATTCAGCTGAGATATACATAGAGCGTTTTGGACACCTTTCCCCTTTCCCCAGAGCCCTAGTGAATGCCATTTCGGAAGGGCTAGAGGGAGAAGCAAAGAGGTGGTCAGCATCCCTCTATAAAAACAGGGCCCCCCAGCTGCAAGATGCGGATGGGTTCTTGCAACTATTGAGAGCCCGTTATGAGGAGGAGGAGGATGACCCCTATGTGGAAGACGAGCTCAGAAACCTAATGCAGAAGGGGAAGCCCATCAAAGAGCATATCCATGAATTCAGGAGAGTCGTTGGGACACTGCCTCCCCTACCAGAGCGATTGCTGGTGTACTTTTTTAGAACAAGCCTAGATAAGAGAATTTCCCAAGTGACTGCTTATCGAGACATCCCAAACCGACTCTCTGAATGGTTCCGGGTAGCAATAAAAGTCGACAGAGGGTTGCAGGCGAGCGACACGCCGAAACCACCAGAGGGAAAGGAGAGAGGTCGACCAGACCAAGGACCACTCAACAGACGGGATATCCCAACATCACAGCCCTCCCACAGACCAACTGCCCCACGGAGCTCACTGAAATGCTACCGATGTGGAGGGAGCGGCCACATAGCAGCAAGATGTGGAACGCCTAGACCGGGACCAGCTCCACCGCCCAACGCACGACCGGAACTAGGGCCCAAGCGCGCCACCCACGTACCACGGGAAAACCCCCAAATCCCGGAGTTTTTCGCTCACCTGACCGAAACCAGAGGAACCCCAGATGAGGGAGATCAGTTTCCTGGACTCTACGACACAGAGGACGAAGGCGAAGACGACCCGATGGTGAGTGGACCTGTCCATCCCTTTCTTTTCCCCATACACCTAACAGCCCCCAAAACAGGGGCCCAAGAGACTTTCCAAGCCCTAATAGACTCTGGTAGCACACGGTGCCTAATCAACCTACCCACAGTTCTGAAATTGGGAATCCGAGCTAAACAGCTCAAACAACCAATTCGTTTTGAGCAAGTTGATGGGTCCCTAGTGGGGGGAGCGTACACCACATACTTGACTGAACCCGTGAGACTAGAACTAGCAGATCACTGGGAGACGATCCGCTTCATAATAGCCCCCAAGATGACAGAACCAGTCATATTGGGACTCTCGTGGCTGGACAAATGGGGCCCAATCATTTGGTGGCAAGAGGGGACCCGCAGACTGAGAATAGCAAAGGGCCCCCAACCCCTGCTGCCCCGACCAGAAGAATTCCCTCCCACGCTGAGACCCCAAAGCAGCCCTCCACCACAAGACAAAACGCCACCAACACAAGGGTCCCTCCCAAAAGGTACAGTAAAGCAAGTGGCAGCCGCACCCACCACTGCTTGTAATGCAGATCAGATCCCAGGGGAGTACCAAGACCTGGCAGGGGTATTCAGCGAGGCCGACTGTGACATTCTGCCCCCCACCGCAAGACCGATTGTGCCATCGAGATTATCCCGGGAGCGAAACTACCCAAACCAAAAATGTATGCCATGACGCCCCGTGAAATGCAGGAAATGCGGGACTACATAGACAAAAACTTACAAAGGGGATTTATTGAGCCAGTAAAACCAAGGGTAGCGGCGCCGGTCATGTTTAAAGAGAAAAAGGACGGCTCCATGAGATTGGTGATCGACTTTCGAAGTATCAACGCTGTATGCGTGCAAAACTTGTACCCCCTCCCCCTCATGAAAGACATGCTAGCCCACCTAGCTAAAGGGAAAATTTTCACCAAACTGGACCTTCGAGAAGCTTATTACTGGGTACGCATAAAGGCAGGAGATGAATGGAAAACAGCGTTCAACTGCCCCCTGGGTAGTTTCCAGTTTAAAGTAATGCCCTTTGGTTTGCAAGGAGCCACGGCAGTATTCATGCAGTTAATAAATGAAGTCTTACGTGAACACCTTTACAAAGGGGTCCTCGTCT
Organism: Arizona elegans; assembly: GCA_022577455.1. NCBI lineage: Eukaryota > Metazoa > Chordata > Lepidosauria > Squamata > Colubridae > Arizona > Arizona elegans. The sequence goes on along the minus strand of JAKOOJ010000006.1, from coordinate 47,734,811 downwards.
ACCTGGATGATATCCTTATCTACACGGAGACCGTAGACGAACATATACCCCTCGTCCACCAAGTACTGAAAAAACTGCTACAGGCAAACCTATATGTCAAACTGTCAAAATGCGATTTCCACCAATCACGGCTAGACTACCTGGGCTACCGAGTATCAAACGAGGGGATAGAGATGGACCCAGCCAAGGTCCAATCAGTTCTACAATGGCAACCCCCTCGCACCCGCAAACAACTGCAAAGTTTTCTAGGCTTTGCGAATTTCTACAGACAATTCATCCCCTCATTCGCGAAGATTGCCAAACCTTTGATGGACCTGTTAAAGACAGGAAGCCCAGCGATGAAACCTCGCCCGGGACAACCCTTACAGTGGGACCTGACCTGCCAACAGGCGTTCGAGACACTAAAAGGACTGTTCGCGAAAGAACCTGTCTTAAAACACCCAGATCCAAAACAGCCTTTTGTCATCCAAGCAGACGCAAGTGATGTGGCAGTAGGAGCCGTGTTACTCCAAAAGAACAACCAAGGTGATCTACAACCCTGCGCCTACACCTCCAGCAAACTCACCGATACGGAGAGGCGATGGGCGGCGTGGGAGAAGGAAGCATTTGCAGTAAGGTGGGCCTTGTTGATCTGGCGGCACTTACTAGAGGGAGGCCAGAAACTATTTGAAGTCTGGACTGATAATAAAAACCTAGAGGCCCTAAAAACCCCACGAAAACTGTCACCCAGGCAAGTGCGGTGGGCACAATACTTCAATCGTTTCAATTTCGAGCTTAAGCACATCCCAGGAGGGAGAAATTTCCTGGCTGACGCCCTCTCCCGGATGCCCCAATACAACAGTGAGCGGGAGCAGGTAGTGAGTGCCATCATCCCCTCCACCCAAGCGGCGGCCCAAGTGATCCCCAGACGGCAACGACGTGACCAGCAAGGCCAACTTGCAAGTGACTTAACTGCAAAATTAAAAAATGAAACGCTGACAGACCCCTGGTATCGGGACAATCAACATCTCTTGACAAAAAGAGATGAACTAGCATGGAGGAGGTCAAAGCTCTATGTCCCACAGAGCTTACGCATCCTGATTCTCAAGAGGAGCCATGACATTAAACCAGCAGGACACTTCGGGTTCCTAAAGACTCTGCACCTAGTACGAAGGCAGTTCTGGTGGGCACACATGAGAAAGGACGTAGACAGTTATGTAAAGAGCTGCATCACTTGTGCCACGATGAAAACAAGACCAGGGTGCCCGCCTGGATTGTTGCAACCAGTAGCTGAGCCAACAAGACCATGGGAGGAGATTGCAATGGACTTACCGATAGTTGACCTACCGAGGAGCAGTGGAAATACAGTGATCTGGACTGTAATAGACTTATTCTCCAAACAGGCACACTTCATTCCTTGTAGTGGACTGCCTTCAGCCCGTCAGTTATCCAAACTGTTCCTGAAACACATTTACCGCCTACATGGAGTCCCCAGGAGAATTATCTCCGACAGAGGGGTCCAGTTCACAGCAAAGTTCTGGAGGGAGTTTCTACGATCTATAGGTTCATCCCAAGGGCTCAGCTCAGCATTTCACCCGAGCACCAATGGGGGGGCAGAAAGACTGAACGCTATGATAGAACAGTATTTAAGATGCTATGTCGACTACCAGCAGTCCAATTGGGCAGACCTCCTATCTTTTGCGGAGGTTGCATATAACAATGCTGTCCACAGCACCACGGGGCTAACCCCGTTCAAAATAGTGAGTGGCATGGATTTTGTTCCCATGCCAGAATATCCGAGGGAGCCCCCTTCCTCAGTTAGTTTGACCGACTGGATGGCAATGTTGAGACAAACTTGGGAGAATGTTAAGAGGGCGCTGGCAAAGGTGGCTCAATCTTATAAGGAACAAGCAGACAAGCACCGAACTCCCCAAAGACCATTTCAGCTGGGAGAGAAAGTTTACCTTTCCACCAAGTACTTGAGACTTAGACTCCCGAGCAGGAAATTGGGCCCAAAATTTATAGGACCATTTCCTATAATAAAAATAATCAACCCCGTTACAGTGCAATTGCAGTTGCCACGGCTTTTGGGGAAAATTCACCCCGTTTTTCACAGTAGCCTTCTAAAACCTGTAGTGGGGTCTACTTTAAGGCCATCGCCACGTGAACCCCCTGGTCCCTTGGTTGTTGGGGGCCAAACACACTACGAAGTGCAGCGGATTCTTAATTCAAGATGGCACAGGGGGCGCCTCCAGTACCTAATTAAGTGGAAGGGCTACCCGTTGTCAGAGGCTTCCTGGGCGAAGAGCGCAAACATCCAAGCAGACCGCCTTATAGCAAAATTCCATGCAGACCACCCGGGGAAGCCGGGAAGGGGGGGTGCACAGCCAAGGAGGGGCTAATGAGATTTATCTTGTTGTGTTTTTTCCCTATGGGATAGGTGATGTCGCAGAAGTGAAGGGAGAGGGGCCGGATGTCAGCGTTCCAAATTAGGCTCTCTTCCAGTTCTGACATGAACGAGATGAAGCAAAGACCAGAAGCGTTGCTTTATTGCTGAGATGAACTTTTACCTAGTTTTCTGTATGCAACAGATAGGGTTTCCTGGGGGACGAGGGTGGGGGCCACATTCCTGTGAAAAGAACGTGCCGGGATGTAGAGATGGATCTGCATGATGGCCAATGGGACATTGGGTTGGAGAGCGGAAGAGGAGGGGGTTGGAAGGAGGAGCCAGTTTGGCTGCAATTAGAGTCAGGAATGTCGGTTTTATTTTTGTTCTTAAATAAAAATGATTCATTAGAGATTTTGCGCTTGAAAATGAAGCTTATTTAAGATAGCACCGAAACCTGATATTCAGCTTTTTTTGGAAGGAAAAATGTTAATCTCTGTTCCTGAAAAGAAGCAGCTTCGGAAATCTGACTAGTTCCTGTGTCTATTTGTTCTGGTAATTGGTTTAACAAGCAACAGATACTCTGTTTGCTCCTTTGCTTCATTCTGGAGAGCTTAAATGGTCTCTCTGCTTAAGGGTTTCACTTTATGAGCAAGAGTTGGCTGCTGATAGTTATCATTGCATTTTAACTATTTTAATTCCTCAAGGTGCTCTGCCACCCTGCCTGATTTGTAACTCCAGTTTGCAGGTATTTCTAATCTAATGATTGGTATTTAGGGCAGCTTTTTGCAAGCAAAGAAGCATTTTGAAGAGCACTTGGAGGCTCCAACTGGTCCAGAATGCGGCCGCGCGGGTGGTTATGGGTGCAACCCGTTGCGCCCACGTGACACCCCTCCTGCGCGAGCTGCACTGGCTCCCAGTGGTCTTCCGGGTGCGATTCAAGGTGCTGGTCACCACCTTTAAAGCGCTCCATGGCATAGGACCCAGGTACCTTCGAGACCATCTTCTGCCACCAATAGCCTCCCACAGGCCAGTCCGCTCCCACAGAGAGGGTCTCCTCAGGGTGTCATCGGCCAAGTCATGTCGGCTGGCGACACCCAGGGGGAGGGCCTTCTCTGTGGGAGCCCCAGCCCTGTGGAATGAACTGCCCCCGGAAATTCGTAAGATTTCTGACCTCCGGGTATTTCGCTGCGCACTCAAGACCCTATTGTTCCACCAGGCTGGGTTAGCAACATAATTTTTAATTGGATGGTTTAAATTTTTGGGGTTTTAAATTAAGCCAATTATTTAATATTTTTTAATTATTTTAATTCGATGTCTATTCTGTTTTTAAATAGGCTGTACACCGCCCTGAGTCCTTCGGGAGAAGGGCGGTATAGAAATAAAATTATTATTATTATTATTATTATTATTATTATTATTATTATTATTTTGTATTTTTGTACAGGTAGGTAATCCTTGATTTACAACAGTTACAATGGCACTGAAAAAAGTGATTTATGACCGCTTTTCACACTTACGACCATTGCAGCGAACTGTCATTAGGGCAAAGAAGCGATGTCACATGACCACCTGGCTACACCCACCCAGTCACATGAAGCACAGCAGTTGTGAAATGAATGACATGATTGTTAAGAATGCTGCAACGGGCATAAATGATGACCGGTCATAAGTGTGAGGACTGGTCAAAAGTGCAAGGACCTGTCAGAAATCACTTTTTTTCAGCCCTCTGGGTAGTCCCTATGTGCATAGGGACTACTCAGAGGGTTGAAAAAGTTATTTTTGACCAGTCCTTGCACTTTTGACTGGTCCTCGCACTTATGACTGTCCTCACATTTTACGTTTTGTGCCCTATCTTGTCACTGTGGTGAAGAGAAGCAGCTGTGAAATGAGTGACACGGTTGTTAAGAATGCTGCAATGGGCAGAAATGTGAGGATGGTCATAAGTGCGAGGACCGGTCAAAAGTGCGAGGACCGGTCAGAAAAGACTTTTTTCAGCTTTTAGTTTTATGCATAGCTTTAAAAATGTTAAGTGTCTGCAATTAATCTTTATTATTGTCTGTAAGTTGTCCATAAGTTGTTCCTATGCACCTAGCCATGCCCACCCACTCACATGACCAGGTAGCCACACCCACCCGGTCATATGACCACCAAGCCATGCTCCCAAATAAGCCACACCCACAGAACCGGTTGTTAAAAAATTTGAATCCCACCACTGCTTTGACCTCCCTCACAAAATGAGTGGGTAGCTAAGAAACATGTTAGGGCCCCTGCATTGCTGAAAAAGTTTCACTCGAAGCATCCTAACAAACCGAACTAACCCTCTATGATGTTCATCTTTCTGTTCTCTCTTACAGATAATCCCCTATTTTTTTTGAAGGGGGGCAGCATGTCAGATCCCTATCATGATACTGCCAGTCAAGTGGGGAGGGGACCCCAGATTCTTGTACTCACTTATTGCTCTCATCCTGTTTTCCTATGTATCCTGTAATTCCCTAGTTTATAATTTTTACCCTGACACCTATTCTGCCCTGTATTTTGAGTTACCTTGGGAGATGTACAAGGGGGGGAGGGCCATCTGTTTTCTTTCAGTTTGGAAGCCTCACAGAAGAAACGCATGAGAACCAATCCTTATCTCTTTCTCAGGACAACCGTTTCCACAACATCTTCGCAACTGTGGATTGGCTCGTTGAACATCAAACTGAGAGGAGGGGTTTCTAACCACTTTATCCTAACAGAATGACTTGGGGTCATTCAGACCCTTTGCTTTGCTTTTGTTTTGCAATCACTCCCTTTCAATAAAAGGTTCCTTTTGAAATGCTGCTGTCTCAAGAGTCTGTACTTTCTTGATTGGGGAGTAGAGGCAGGATTTTACACCCATCCAATCTGACCTAGTGATGTCATATTATTATCACTGAAGACTCTGGTGTTTACAACATAAATATATCCATTTTGTGAGTGGTTTGACAATAACTAATAACTATCACAAATGTAGGCTTGTTTGCTTTCCTATTTAAAAAAGTTTTTAAAATGTTTGTCATTTCACTGGTTATGAATCCATAGCTCATAACCATTCCTTTATTTTACAAAGGTTTAAAAACATGAGACTAACAATTTAAACTTGCAATATAATTTGATTTTCATATAAAGAGAACACTAACCACTGGAGGTAATTGATGGGGTAAGAAGAAGACCTCATCCCTGTGTCATCCATCTCCTTGCTTTTAGTTTTATGCATAGCTTTAAAAATGTTAAGTGTCTGCAATTAATCTTTATTATTGTCTGTAAGTTGTCCATAGTTGCCTTATAGGTGAGAGGAGTAGCATCTAAAATAAATAAATTAAGATTTTATAAAATTTATTTATTTATTTATTTTATTCAATTTGTATCCCGCCCTTCTCCTAGTGGACTCAAGGCAGTGCACAGCCAAAACTAAAACACATACCAATACAAAATTTAAAATTTTTAAAAGAATTATATGACTTTGGCCCAAAATTTAAAACATTCAAACTAAAACCCATTGACAATTTAAAAGGCTAAAAAAAATAGGGGGGGAGTTCATGCCAGCCCTGCTTGATGGAAAAGAAAAGTTTTCAGGGCACAGCGAAAGACCCGGAGATCCGATATCCTTCGTATCTCCGGGGGCAAATCGTTCCAGAGGGCAGGAGCTGCCACAGAGAAGGCCCTCCCCCTGGGGGTCGTCAGCTGACATTGCCTGGCTGACGGCACCCTGAGGAGTCCCTCTCTGTGGGAGCGTACTGGTCGGTGGGGGACATCACTTCAAGGGCATCGTTGGGATGGCCTGGGGTGGAGATGTACAGCTAAGTATCATCAGCGTACTGATGGAACTCCACCCCAAAGCCATGGATGATCTCACCCAGCGGCTTCACATAAATGTTGAAGAGATAGAACCACCGCAAAATGGTGCCCCCCACTCCCAACCCCTCCAACCGGCGCAGCAGGATACCATGGTTGATGGTATCAAAAGCCGCTGAGAGATCTAACAGGACCAGGATAGAGGAGCAACCCCGATCCCGAGCCCACCAGAGATCATCCACCAACGCGAACAATGCCGTTTCCGTGCTGTGCCCAGGCCTGAAGCCAGACTGGAGCAGATCCAGATAGACAGCTTCATCCAAGTACCCAGGAAGCTGTCATGGCACCACACTCTCAACAACCTTCGCCAAGAAGGGAAGGTTGGAGACCAGACGGTAGTTAGCCAAAACAGCCAGATCCAGAGCAGGCTTCTTGAGGAGGACCCTCACCACTGCCTCTTTCAAGGCGGATGGCAAGACACCCTCACTCAAGGAAGCATTGATAATCCCCTGGAGCCAGCCTCGCATAACCTCCCGGGAGGCCAGCACCAACCAGGAGGGACACGGGTCCAATAAACATGTGGTCGCGTTCAGCCGCCCCAGTATCCAGTCCATGTCCTGGGGAGCAACAGGGTAGAACTCCTCCCAAACGGCAGTCTCAAGACCGGCACCCATCATCCCGTCTGTACCTACCCAGTCAGAGACCGAGACTTCCCGAATCTGAGTGATTTTATCGTGCAGATACTGGACAAAATCCTCAGCACAACCCTGCAAGGGATCCTCCCACGCTCCCAGATGCATAATGTATAATTAATGAATATACAGCATGTATGTGTATGTGTATGTACACTATTATATATGTACACTATATATTCATTCATATATTCTGTATGTGCGGATACAAAGCAGAAACTGAAAAATAAGCAAACATCTGGTAGTCTCATCTTAAATTTTAAAGGAGAAATAATTGAACAACTTCCAAAAAGTGACCTTTGTGAACTAGTGAACATATTCATTAGATTTACATTTTGGGACAAGTTTAAAGTGATATAACCAGACCTGCTTTAGTGACATTAAAGTTAGTTTGATTACTGCATTCTTTAGTTTTTGTAATTTTAAGATGAATGCTACTTTGTTAAGAATTTTTATAGGTAAGCTTAGTAGTGAACCATGCAATGAAAAACAAATAATAAGGAACTAACCATTCATGTGATTAATCCATGCTCTAAGAAACTATTTATATCTTATGTTCCAGTTGCTTTATAAACAGCATGTTTATCCCTGTCACTCATTACAGTGGATTATCTTAAAATGGATTGTGGTGACTGTAATTCTGTTCTGCCCAAAGGAGATCTCTTGGGATAAATAACAAGTTCAGGTATATCTGTGGCCTCAGAATAAAAACTAAACAGAATATTGAACTTCAATTTGTAATACTATTCATCATCAAATTCTTCAATATCCCTCTTTTTTTAACATATTGGCTATTTCTGTTATTTCTTTAAAAAAATAAAATGGTTGGTAAGAAGCGAAGAAATTTATCTTACAAAAAGGTAGTGATATATTAATTGGAAATTCTAGTTCGTACTGCAAGCTACATTGTAAACAATACTTTGAAAATATTGAGGTGTAATTCTTCGTATTATTTTCTAGGCTGTGAGAAGTCAGAAGTTTCTTGAACAAAGTATCCACTCTGCTCACGAGATTGACAAAACCCTTCAATTAATTCAAGAGTCTCTGGCCTTCATTGATCAACAATTAACAGGATATATTACAGACCGAATTGATGCAGCACATGTACCTCAAGAAGCACAGGTGAGCCATATAACATGTAATTGCATTAAATAGTTCTATCTTTCAAGGAATCAGTAAGAATTTATTTTATTAGATTGTTCTAAATTTACAATGATTCTAGAATTATCATTGATCTAATTCTTACCAAATTGCTAGCCAGCAAATGAAACAGGAACTGCATAAAATCAAAAAGATCACGTATATTTTCAAGTAAAATGATCTTTTATGTTTATTTTATCTTTCCTGATGCTAATGTAATATTATTTTATCACACCAAATTAAAAGTTTGCAAATGTTTATATTGTAAAATTAAAGAAGCAAAGTGAATACTATAATTTTTTGAAGTGCTAATTTTATCATGCAATTAAGTTACTCATCATGGTTAGTATTTTCAATTAACTTATATTTACACCCCAAGTGAATTCTTACATACAGATACCTGCATTTAGTTATTTGGACAATTTTATGCATATTGTCTTATATAAAAGAGCAGAATTATATAGATAGATGAAAGCCAATTTTATAATTGTAGTTAAGGCATCAGACTGGAAACCATGAGACCATAGTCCTGCCTTATACTCAAAGCCAACTCAGTGACTTTGGGTTAGTCATTTTTTCTCAGCTCTAGGAAACAGGCAGTATATTTACTGAATGTATGTATGTATGTTCGTGTGTGCGTATGTGTGTGTATTCCCCATTCAATCATTTTGGTTCTTGGAGACTTCCAGGACAAGTCCCTGAAGTTTTCTTGGCTAGGTTTTTCCAGAAGTGATTTGGCCAAGAACCTGACCAATATTTGTTTGTTTGTGTGTTTATTAAATTTGTATGCCTCACATTTCACCAAGAGGTGACTCCAGGTGGCATACAGCTAATTAAACAAGATAAAGCATTAAATATTAATAAATATTCATGTTAAAATTTACTTAAAATTAACAAAGATGGCAAGGAAGAGAGCAAGATGTACATGGGTGAAAGTGAATTATCTCAGTCCATTAACCATCTCAGTATGACATGCCCCCATTGGGGCCCCAAGCCAATGGCAGAGCCAAGTTTTCAAGCCTTTTTGGAAGGCCAAAATGGTGAGTGTGAATCTCACTTCCATGACATTCCAAAGAGCAGGAACCAAAACTCTTTTTCTGGATACTGCCAGCCGGAATTCCTTTACTGCTGGGGTCTACAGCATGCATAGGTGGGGCAGGCCAATCCCATTGGAGTGAGATGGTCCCTTGGGTAATCTGGACCCATGCCACAAAGGGCTTTAAAGGTAGTAACAAATACCTTGAATTGGACCTGGAAGCAAACTGGGTGGGTACTGTATGTCTGGATCAGTTCAACCCCATCCAGAACTAAAGATGGTAAAGCCCCTGATCCTGAAGCTCATGCACCAAAAGTCATTCAGTCTTACCATTATCTTACCATTAATATTATTATTGGCTTTATTTTTTGACATCTCATCCAACTAATAAATTATATAGAACTCAGACAAATCATCCTTTAATATTTTAATGTTAAATATGATTTCCATTTTATGAAGAAACATAATAAAACAATAGAAAACTAGAAATATATATCACAGAAATTGAATTTGAATTATTTTTTTCTTAATACTTTGAAGGGATTACTACAAATAATACTATTATTTTTGTAGCTGTAGTTGTAAGTATTTTAATTTCTTCTGTTCATGCTGTGGTGTTTAATTATTTATTTATAGCTTTCATATAGTTACCCAATACAAATAATGCAACTCTGAATAGGTTACAAAAAGTTAATATTGGAACACAGTTATATTTTGAACACACACCTCAAATTTATCATTATTCATTTATTCTTTTTATTATTAAATTTATATACCACCCATCTCTCTGTTTGGGTCTAGGTTTTGGAATGACTCTTATACAGTTCCATCCATATTTTACAAATCTCCACCTGCACAATGTCTATTTCTGTTTTTGGGCCATCTGTGAAAATATATATCAGATTTGATCTAGAGCATCAGCCAACTTCCAGGGCAAAGTTTTGAAGTATACAATTGAATATAGATGAACTTAAAATCCATTCTATAGACAATGCATAATCTATTACGGTACTGATACTATTGGAATTCAACTTTAATAATTTAAATTTATTTATTCTTTGTGTAAAGTCTTTGTGTAAATTCAGACAATTAATCTTATAAAAATAATATAATTTGATTCAAATATGTCTTCTCTCCACCACCACCACCTTTGCATCCACCCAGAAAATTCAATCAGAGTTGACAAGCCATGAGATTACCTTGGATGAAATGAAGAAACATAACCAGGGTAAAGATTCTGCCAAAAGGATGTTCTCTCAAATTGATACTGCACAGGTTTGTGAATTTAATTTGCTTTTGCAGATTAATTTAAAATCTACTTTCAAATATTCAAAATAAAGTTTAATTATGTGTTAATCATGCCATGACCTGAAAAAGAACTAAGATTGTGCAAAACTTTGGATCTGATTCAAAAATATGCTTTGTAGCACACAGATTCTTGGTTAGTCTAAAGTTTATAATGATCACTGCATAAAGGTCATGGGATTTATAAAACTAATATTTATTTATTTATTTTATTCAATTTGTATACCGCCTTTCTCCTAGTGGACTCAGGGCAGTGCACAGCCAGAACTAAAACACATACCAATACAAAATTTAAAATTATTAAAAGAATTACATAACTTTGGCCCAAATTTAAAACAATTTGAATTAAAACCCATTGACAATTTAAAAGCTAAAAAACTAAAAAAGACTAAAAAGACTAAAAGGGGCGGGGGTTCATGCCAGTCCTGCTTGATGGAAAAGAAAAGTTTTCAGGGTACGGCGAAAAACCTGGAGATCTGATATCCTTCATATCTCTGGGGGCAAATCGTTCCAGAGTGGTCGGTGGAAGGCTATCGGCGGCAGAAGGCGGTTCCGCAAATACCCAGGTCCTATGCCATGGAGCGCTTTAAAGGTGGTAACCAACACCTTGAAGCGCACCCGGAAGACCACTGGAAGCCAATACAGCTCACGCAGGAGAGGTGTCACATGGGAGCGCCCACTCGCCCCCATAATCTCCCGCGCGGCCGCATTCTGCACCAGTTGGAGCGTCCGGGTGCTCCTCAAGGGGAGCCCCATGTAGAGAGCATTGCAGTAGTCCAGGCAGGAAGTGACGAGTGCCTGAGTGACTGTGCGTAAAGAGTCCCAATCCAGAAAGGGACACAACTGGCGAATCAGGCGGACCTGATGAAAAGCCCCCCTGGCCACGGCTGTCATATGCTCTTCTAAAGACAGCCGTGCATCCAGGAGGATGCCCAAGTTGTGAGCCATGTCTGTCGGGGGCAATAACTCGCCCCCAATAGCCAGCGATGGAACCAGCTGGCTATATCGGGACGCCGGAAGCCACAGCCGCTCAGTCTTGGAAGGGTTGAGTCGAAGCCTGTTACTCCCTATCCAGATCCGCACGGCGTCCAGGCACCGGGACATCACTTCAAGGGCATCGTTGGGATGGCCTGAGGTGGAGATGTACAGCTGAGTATCATCAGCGTACTGATGGAACTCCACCCCAAAGCCACGGATGATCTCACCCAGCGGCTTCACATAAATGTTGAACAGAAGGGGCGTGATCTGTCCCCGTCCCCACACACACACAAACACAGCCAGCTGAGGGTTAAGGAAACACTTTGGAACGCACCCAGGTCTTATCTCCCACTTGGCAGCGATAGACACACCGTCTGCCAAATGCCTTTATTTTCACAAACAGAAAGATAAGATACTAACGTACAAAAAAGTCCAAGCAGAAATAATATTCCTCCCAGCAGTTCCGGACGAGGCTTTAGTGACTATCAAAGGTTTACTTTTGTTCGTCACAAGGATCCCTGACCACTACCCTCTATTATATAGTCTCTGGGGTGTGGTCCAGTGACTCAGTTCTAATCCCTAGCACGCCTCCTAAGCTGCTGCAATCGTTTATCACGCCTTCGGAGGCGTGCGTCCAGGAATGATGTTTCATCGTCACTCTGAGACGAACCAGCTGTCTCCCTGCTGATCTCCTCTCCCTCGGCCGGCACCTGAGACAATGCCAGAGGGGAGGGGCTTGGAGAGGGAGGCCTGGCTGACTCCTCTTCCTCATGCTCGGAGCTTTCTTCCTCCGATGGGACAGGCTCAGAGGGCGGGGCCACAACAGGGCGAGAGGACCGACCCCTGAGGCACCCCACAAACAAGGCACCTCGGGGTCGACCTCTGCCACCCTGCCAACACCGACTGCGACCGGTCGGAGAGATAGGAGGAGAACCACTGTAAAACGGTGCCCCCCACTCCCAACCCCTCCAACCGGCGCAGCAGGATACCATGGTCGATGGTATCAAAAGCTGCTGAGAGATCTAACAGGACCAGGATAGAGGATCAACCCGTGTTCGGTTGGATTCGGAGCGACTAGATCTCCAACTGCTCTCTAGGCGTCTTTTCTGGCGCTTCATCTCCCTCAGCTCCTCGGAGAACCAAGGAGCCAGGTAGACTCGGCGACAGGTCAGAGGCCGCACAGGCACGACTCGATCCAAAGCGTCAGTGGCCGCCCTATCCCAGGCGGCCACCAGCTCCTCAGCCGAGCCATAAGTCAGAGCCTCAGGAAATGGCCCAAGCTCCATCTGGAACCTATCAGGATCCATCAGGCGCCTGGGGCGGAACCATCTGGTCTCTTCTGCCTCTCTGTGGTGGGGTGTGGCGGTTAGAAAGTCAAGCCTAAGAAGGGAATGATCCGACCATGACAAGGGCTCAATCACTAACTCCCCTATCTCAAGATCATTCATCCACTTGTCCAGAGACAAAAATCAAGTCCAGAGTGTGTCCTCCCATGTGAGTGGGTCCATGAATTAATTGGGTCAGGTCCATGGCCGTCATGGAAGCCATGAACTCCCGAGCCGCCTCAGACGCTTCGCCGACAAACAGCAGGTTAAAGTCCCCCATGACCATAAGCCTGGGGGTCTCCACCGCCACCTCGGCAATCACGTTGAGGAGCTCGGGCAGGGCCGCCAACACATGGCAGGGAGCCAGGTACGTAATCAGCAAGCCCATCTGCCTCCCTTGTCCCCACTTCACAAGGAGGGACTCACATCTGGCTATCTGAGGTACAGTGGCCTCTCTTGGGGCGAGACCTTCCTTTACCAGAACCGCCACCCCCCCACCCCTCCCCTGGGACCTCGGCTGATGGAATGCATAGAACCCCGGAGGGCACATCTCAACGAGGGGGACCCCACCTTCCTGGCCCAACCAGGTCTCCGTAATACCTACCAGGTCCGCACCCCTCTCCTGAACCAGATCACAAATGAGAGGGGCTTTATTTACCATGGACCTGGCATTGCACAACATCAACTGGAGGCCCAGGGCCTGAGGATCTGAACAACCTAGGGTGCGAGACGAGCATTGAGGGCTGGAGCATGCAATCGCCCGCAGACAGCGAGTGCGCCCTCCCCTAACACGATATGGCCCCACCATATCTGCCACTCCCACCCACAATGCCGATGGAAACGCCCTCCCCAATATAGGAACTAGCCCCCCCTGCCCCCGACACCTGTGGGTTACCCCCCAAACCCACCCTGGTCGTTACATTCTCCCTTCCACCCCTTAAAAAACGAATTAAAAATGCATACAAAGAACTCTTAAAATCCCCAACTCCTTCGTGCCACCTCTCGGGATCCCAGGACCCGTCTTTGAGCTATTTCTTAGCCAGGCCACTGGGCCACTTCCAGGAATGGGGGGTATTCCTTAAAGCCCATAAGTCCGATCTTGAATATAATCGTGGTGCCATGGACAACCATAGAAGAGGGTGCGAAGAATGGCAAACAGGAGATGTTAATAGTGGGCTAGGAACTGGCTAAGATTCTCCCAAACATCGGGAACTTCCTCACCCAGGCGTCCCCTCACAACACCTGGGAGGCATAGCTGGTAACCACCGTCGTCCTCTCACTACGATGGCATCCTGAAGTCCACTGGGAGTTCTGTCCGGTGGTATTCTCAGCCATTTCAGAGCTCCCACCCCTGCATGGCTGGTTCGGTGTTGTAGACACCGACTGCCCTCTCATGGCAGTGGGAATCCCCACCCAAGACAAGCCAGTTCCATGGGGGAGAAAAAACCAGCGCCTTCCCAGCCGTCCAAGTCCAAGTCCCAGCTCACTGATCGCTAGTCCTGGGCAGGATCCCCAGATGGAACTAAGGGGCCCAGGGTTCAACAACCCTCTCGGGGGGGGGGCTAGAGAAGTCATATAGGGTTAATACCCCAAAGACCCCTCATGCCCGGGGAGTGCCCAGAAAAAAAACAATAGGCACAGCCGATGTCGCTCCAGCTTGTAGTCCCGGCAGCAACCAGCAGAGAGCAGAGGCAGTCCCTTTGTTATCCCATGGATACAGCAGGTCTCGTCATCGCCATCGGACTAGTGGAGTAAGACCTGAGCCAGCGAGCCATCTCCACCTCCCTTCAGCTCCGCCACTTCAGCTCTCGCCTCCTTCGTCCAGCCGGCCCGAGACCCCCACAGACTTCCCAGGCGACCCTTTCTGACACTCCTGGAGAGGGCCCGCGCCGACCTTGCTCCTCGGCCTCTCAACGACCCGGCCTGCCGATTCCGCTGCTCCAGCCTCTCCAAGGCCTCGCAACTGCCAAATTCCAATGCTGAGAGGCCGGACGCCGTTTGCAACTCACCGAGCCCCGCTGAAGCCATCGGTCTCGCCCAGGCAGCCTCGCCCTCGCCCTTGCCCTTGCCCAGGCAACAACAGCAACAGTGAGCCATTTCAAGGACTCACGACGACCCCTCCGGTCCACTGGTAAATCCTCTCACCGCCCATGTCAGGTGGGGGGGGTAATAAACAACACCCCCAAACAGTCCTGTTTAGCCAAAAATCGCTCACTCTCGGCAGAGGCTCAACACGCAGCGGCCATTTTGAAGGCGGAAGTTTAGGCAATTGATTAATTTAGCACGTTAATTAGCCACTGTACATTCTATTTATTACATGACAAAGCTTGACCACCCTTAAAGTAATAAAATAAGTTGAATCTAAAATTATGGTATGTTAATTAAACTGATCAAATGGCTGGGGATTTTTTTTAAGATATGGAGTTAACCGCTCATGGTGGGTAGCAACATAAAATGAAAGATATGACATGGTTTATCATGCAGAATTTCCAAACTCTGTTGAAACACTTTATGCAAAAGTAAACATATACAGTATGTTTCCGTCTCTTCCAGAAAAATTATTTATATAGTAGCTGTAGAATTTTGCTTTCAAATTACATTTCTAAGTAGATAACTCTTTTTCTTTTATATTCACATATTTTGTACCAACCACCAGAGGCTGATTGAATGTATTTAAGGAATAATATTTCTTAAAGAAATCCATGAATTTACATATTTTCTAAATTAAATGCATACAATTAACTGCTATTTCCATGCTGATAGTGAATTCTAAATATGAGATCACAACTATTTGTTATTTGTGTGAAGTGCTATACATCAAAATTTGAAAAAAAAAGTTAATATAAATTAATCCATAGGAGAAGAAGAACTCTACAGTTGTTTTCAGTCATTTCTATGTAGATTGTCTATTGATTTTGGCTATCAGTCACATTTTATTTCTTTAAAATATGTTTCAGTCCAATTTTTTTTCTGTTTGTTTGAAAGTTTATTATATTACAATACAATACAGTTTAGTCGGTTAGTCAGTCGTGTTTTCTACACGGGATTAAATTCATTCTTTTGTTATGATGCATCCTAATTTACAATTTACATATTCATCCTAATATTTACACTATCTCATATCTCTCCCTTATTCGGTTATCAATCCATCTATACCTTGAGTTTACTCAAGCCCAAAATCTAAGAGAAAATTTTTACAAAATGTTTTATAGATGGAATTTAGATCCCCAAAAGCTAGCCTGTATGTACCCGAACTTACAACCTACATGTTGGAGATGTAAATGTGATGATGCAACATATTTTCATGTATGGTGGACATGTAAGAAAATTAAGGCATTTTGGATTAAGATATGATGGATTATACAAAATATTCTTAAAAGGAAGATAAAATTTACTCCACAGTTCTTTTTACTGGGTATAATTGAAGGATGTACAGTTATAGAGACTAATCTGATTTTGAACTTAATAACGGCAGCCAGACTTTTGGTGGCGCAATACTGGAAGAAGGAAGAAATACCTATTATTGAAGAATGGACATTAAAAGTAGCTAATCTGGCGGAGATGGCTAAAATTTCTGCATATTTGAAGGACTGTTCGAATGAAAGATATGTACTAGAATGGAGAAGATAGATTGACTATATACAAAACAAATACAGGACTAAAAAGTTGCAAATAGCTTATGAATGAAATATTTAGATGATTTTTTTTTCTACTTTGATATTTTAGTACCTATGGCAGAGTTAAAGAGTAAGGGGAAGTTAAGAGTTTATAGTTAGTTTGCTTATGTTAGATTATGTTTGTTAAATGCAATACCCTGCTCTGGGAAGTCGGGGACGGGGAGGAAGAGGGGAAGGGGTGGGGGAAGGGGGGAATTTGTTTGTAAAATATTTTAAAACTTTTCAATTAAAAAAAAAATCCATCTATACCAAAGTTTTATATGCTGTACTTTCAAAAAAATAGTAAAGTATAGAGATCTAAGCAGGGATGAAATCCAGTAGGTTCTGACAGGTTCTGGAGAACCAGTAGCGGAAATTTTGAGTAGTTCGGAAAACCGGCAAATACCCCTTCTGGCTGCTCCCAGAGTGGGAAGGGAATGGGGATTTTGCAGTATCCTTTCCCTGGAGTGGGGGGAATGGAGATTTTGCAGTATCCTTCCCCTGCCACGCCCACCAAGCCACGCCCACCATGCCACACCACACCCACCAAGCCATGCCCACAGAACCAGTATTAAAAAAAAATGGATTTCAGAACTGGATCTAAGATATATTGTACCCTACTTTAAGGATTTAAGGAGAGTTATAAGTTTATTAAATTGGATTTATTATTGAAGTTAAAGCTTTGTGCTCATATCTTTCCTTCCTTATATTTTTTTCAGAAAAAATTACAAGATGTCTTTATGAAATTTCGCTTGTTCCAAAAGCCAGCCAATTTTGAGCAGCGATTACAAGAAAGTAAAAGAATTTTAGATGAAGTAAAATTGCAAGTGCCAAAGTTGGAATGGAGAAGTATTGAGCAGGAAGCAATGCAGTCACAGCTGGATAACTGTATGGTAAGTATTTCAAAGGAAGTTATCTCTCACAATGTCATGCATTTTATTATCCTTCAGGCAAATTGCAAACATGAGTTACATTTTGTTTAAATAAAAATATAGTTCGTCTTTTCTTGTGTTCACTAGAAACAATATAAAATTCTTAGTGAAGTGAAATCTGAAGTGGAAACAATAATAAAAACTGGGCGTCAGATTGTACAGAAGCAGCAAACTGAAAATCCCAAAGAACTAGATGAAAGGCTGACAGCTTTGAAATTACAGTATAATGATTTGGGTGCCAAGGTATGCTTTCCATCTTATTTCCTGATACTTATGTAAAAGATAAGTACACTTTGTATTTATTTATTTTTGTTTTTTATTATAAATTATATAACTTTCATTACCGAATATTTAAAGTGGTCAACTAATGCAGACAATTTAAATGTAATTCATGCTCTTGAAGGAACAAATTATTGCATATTTTATTTCTCCCTGATCTCTTATTCATACATACGGTATTTACGTTAAGTACGAAAGAGAACAATATTTTTTTTAAAATGCAAGGCTTGGCCAAATGTACATGCTCACACATGTTCTTGTCCTTTATGCTTATATAAGCATTTATCAAACAATATCCATTTTTCACAATTATTTTTATGAATCTATATGCATGCTATGTTTTATTTTCTGTATATGTAGATATATATGTAGAATAATTCTCCACCATCTTTTAGACAAATTACTATAATGTAATACAACTGCATTTAGTTTGTGATATTACTTTTACATAGTATATAAAGTTATACTACAGTATAGTATTAGTAGTTATAGTGAATTTATAACAGTTATAATGGTTAGCTGTTTCTTATTTATATCTTATAAATAACTTGTTTTAGTTTACATACAAATTCAGTTTAAGGAGAGCAAAATTCATTCTTAATCTCAAGACTTGCTATACTTAGAATCAGAAAAAAATATTAAAATAACCTGTTAATGATTTTAATGTAATCTGAGATGAGATAATAGTGAAGTTGTAGAAGCTTACTAATGTAGATATTTTTAACATTTTCCCCAAAATTAGTCAGAAAAATTGCTTAATTCATATATATCATATCATAGTGGAAAATAATATTTAACTACTAGAAGTATGATAAACTCAAAACTACGAGTTGGAATGTGGAACCTGAGAAGCCTATATGAATTTGGGAAAACATACAACACTATACAAGCAATGTTCAAATACAATATCTCTATACTGGGAGTGAGTGAAATGCGCTGGCCTGAAAATGTAACGTGTAGAATAGGAGATTATACTATCTACTACTCTGGTGAAAATAGTAAACATCATCGAAATGGAGTAGTTATAATAGTAATCAATCTTGTAAATAAATGCATCAAGTCAGTGGTGGGATTCAATTTTTTTAACAACCAGTTCTGTGAGTGTGGCTTAGTTGGGGGTGTGGCTTGGTGGTCATGTGACTGGGTGGGTGTGGCTAGCTGGTCATGTGAAGAGGAAGGAAGAGGAAGTAGGGAGGAGAAGAAGGGGGGGAAAGAGAAAGTAAGAAGGAAAGAAAAGAGAGGGGTAGTAAGTTTGAGGAGAAAGATTGCTGTACAATAAAAAAGATGAAAGGGAAGAAAGCCAACCCCAAACAAATATAAAGATATTAAGATAAAGAATGAATTGTTAAACTTTAAAGAATAAAAGAGAACAAATATGAATAAACAGCAATAATTAGAAACACACATACAAACATACAATGTATTTTCTTTGAACAGAGTATTTGGCTGGTTCACAAATTTAAACAGTGTTTAGTCATTTCAATTAAATTTACAATTTCTATATTTCCTTTTTGCCATATTTATTCCTCATCTATTTTTTTAAAAAACCAATATTACCCTTCATCCTCATCTCTAATCTTAATCAAATTCAATTTTTCCCTTCTATTCTATATTATACCTCTTCCCATTGTCATCTATTTTTATATCCATCCTCACATTGGTTAATTATGTAATACAGTTGTTTAATACAAATTCAACATTTTAATATAAATCAATTAGTTATATAACTATCTTTTTTGTATATTAATCAATATGAACATGAATATTCCAATTATTTTCATGCAATCCAATTTCTTACAAATCAATTAATTATATTTACCAATAATAATAAACCAAATAATTTCCCCTATATATTCCTCCAAACCACAACTTAACCATTTCTGCTTTCAACACAATATACAATTAATAGTATCTCAATTATTACAATTCCTTAGTTAAATAGAGCTTTTTTTCTTTTGTCTTTTAAAATCTTGAACTCTCCTCTTTTGCCCTAAATTTCCCATTGTTTGCACCTACCTTTTTTGGTGAGGAGAAAGAAAAAGAAAAATCTCTCTCCCTGCCTCATTTTGTCACATTGCAGCAGAGCCTGCTTTACT
Organism: Arizona elegans; assembly: GCA_022577455.1. Classification (NCBI taxonomy): domain Eukaryota; kingdom Metazoa; phylum Chordata; class Lepidosauria; order Squamata; family Colubridae; genus Arizona; species Arizona elegans. The sequence continues at coordinate 47,715,191 of JAKOOJ010000006.1, read as the reverse complement.
TTCATTTTCCTTTTAGCTAGGGAAAAAAAAAATCTGCTCGAGCACTCTTTGCAGCAAGCAAAGAGCTTGCAAAACAAGAGCTTGCAAACGAGCCTGCAAAACAGCTGAGAGCAAATCAGCTGAGAGTCGGAGGCCGATCTAATCATGCTAATTAACCTATGCTGAAACTGAAAGAGGCTGTTTTTTTCTTGCTTTTTGCTTGCAAGGAGGTAAGTGCTGCGAGGCACAGGTCAAAGGGGGGGCCACCCTCCTTGCCACTTAGCCCCCCTGTCACCCCCCTTTGCCTCTAGCGTCCCTCTTGCCGCCCCCCTTGCCATTTACCGCCCCCCTAAGGCATCCCACCGCCCCCCAGGAGGCGGTACCGCCCACTTTGGCAACCACTGGCTTAACTACTTAACAACCGGTTCTACCAAAGTAGAATCCCACCACTGGGTCTACCCATTTATATTCGCAGGCTTCGGTCTACTCATTTCTTTTTCTTTTAACACTGATCAGCTGTAAGGTGGCTGTTTGAAGCCCCGTGGCAGCTGCGAGGTGAATAAAATTATAAAAAAACACCAAACCATTTGTTAAATTGCTGGCTCGCCCACCCCTCACCCAGTGGTGCGGAGGGGCGGGGCAAGGGATGGGGCGAGCCAGCAATTTAACAAACGGTTCAGCCGAACCCCCTAGAACCGGCAGAATCCCACCACTGCATCAAGTCCTTTATTCCTGTGTCCGATAGAGTGATGATGATCCAAATAAATAGTACGCCAGTAAATATGAATGTTATAGAAGTTTACGCTCCCACAGCTGACAGTGATGAGGAGGATTTAGAGAAGTTCTATGAAGATATAAGCAGTATATTGAAAATCCTAAAAAGTAATGATATCACAATACTCATGGGGAACTTCAATGCAAAAGTGGGAGAAGGGTGATGCTCCTGTAGTTGGAAACTTTGGCTTAGGAACCAGAAATGGTAGAAGTGACATAGGCAATATGTGATAAATACTTCTTTCAAGTTACCAAAAAGATGCCTTTACACTTGGAGATCACCGGCAGATACACGAAATAATATAGTAAGGAACCAAATTGACTATTTTACAATAAACAAAAGATTTAGAAACTCAGTAAAATCAGCAAAGACATACCCAGGTGCAGATGTACCATCCGATCATAATTTACTACTTGCCGAAGTCCAACTGAAACTAAAAAAGATGAAAAATCCAAATCCTCCTAAACCAAGAATTGACAGTGACTTCATCACTGACTCACATGGAGATAAGATAAAAGAAGAACTAGAAATTCATTTAAGAGAAACCAACAACTTAAATAATGAAGATGTAGAAGTGAAATGGAATAAATTTAAAAATGCAATAGTAGAGGTAACAAACTCAAAACAAAGAGAGAGGTATCACAAGAAACAACAGTGGATGATGGATGAAATTCTTCATCTCATGGATGAAAGACGCTCTTATAAAAATAAAAACAAAGAAAAATACAATGAATTGCAGAAAACAATTAGAAGAAAAATTCGACTGGCAAAAGAAAAGTGGTTTGCAAAGAAATAGAAGAAACAGAATGTATTCATGATAATTTCAACTTACACAAAAAAGTGAAAGAAGCAGCAGGTGTCTACAAAAAGAAAATCAACAACTTAGTTCCAAGGGGAAAATCATCTTGGATGAGGATAAAAAACTAAAAAGATGGAAGGAATATATTGAAGAACTTTTTTTTTTATTGAAAAGTTTTAAAATGTTTTAGAAACAAATTTCCCCCCTCCTCCCCCCCATCCATTCCCTTCTCCCCCCCCGCCTCGACTTCCCAGAGCAAAATACAGGGTATTGCATTTAACAAACATAATCTAACAAAAACAAACTAACTATAGACTCTTAACTCCCCCTTACTCTTTAACACCCCCATAGGTACCAAAATATCAAAGTAAAAAGAAAATTATCTAAATATTTCATTCATAAGCTATTTGCAACTTTTTAGTCCCATATTTGTTTTGTATATAGTCAATCCATCTTCTCCATTCCAGTACATATCTTTCATTCGAACGATCCTTCAAATATGCAGAAATTTTAGCCATCTCTTTAGCTACTTTTAATGTCCATTCTTCAATAGTAGGTATTTCTTCCTTCTTCCAATATTGCGCCACCAAAAGTCTGGCTGCAGTTGTTAAGTTCAAAATCAGATTAGTCTCTATAGCTGTACAGTCTACAGTTATACCCAATAAAAACAACTGTGGAGTAAATTTTATCTTCCTTTTAAGAATATTTTGTATAATCCACCGTATCTTAATCCAAAATGCCTTAATTTTCTTACATGTCCACCATATATGAAAATATGTTGCATCATCACATTTACATCTCCAACACGTAGATTGTAAACTTGGGTACGTACAAGCTAACTTTTTGGGATCTAAATGCCATCTATAAAACATTTTATAAAAATTTTCTCTCAGGTTTTGGGCTTGAGTAAATTTTACATTTCTAACCCATATTTTCTCCCATACATCCATGGTTATTGATTCCCCAAAGTTTTGTGCCCGTTTTATCATACAATCCTTCACTAACTCGGTTTCTGAATCTATTTCTATCAATGCATTATACAGCCTTTTAAAATGCATTGGACTTTGATCCCTGATTTGTTTTATTAAATTTTCTTCATTTTGCAAAATACCAATTTTCTGATCTTCTTTCCATCTAGTATACAACTGTCCATACTGAAACCAAGTTTGAATTTTCCTTTCTTCTTTTAATATCTCTAAAGACTTTAATTGCAATGTGCCTCTTTCCAAGATAAGAAGCTCTTTATAAGTAATCACATCTTGTTTCTGTTCCACACTTATATTCTCTATCATATGTCTAGGTATTGTCCATATAGGTAATTTATTATTTAATTTGTATTGATATTTTTTCCATACACGTAATAATGCATTTCTTAATATATGACTTTTAAAATTCTTATCCACCTTTTTATCATATAGTAAATATGCATGCCATCCATATAACAAATCATACCCTTCAATATTCAATATTCTCTCTTCTGTTGAATTAATCCAATCACTAATTACTGAGAGCACGGCTGCCTCGTAATACAATCTTAAATTAGGCATTTTGAGACCTCCTCTTTCACGTGTATCTTGCATTATTTTTCCTTTTATTCTTGGTCTCTTTCCTGCCCACACAAAATTAGTAATACCCTTCTGCTATTCATTCAAATTTCCATCTTTTTTCAGTATTGGTATCATTTGGAAAAAAAATAAGAACTTTGGCAAAATATTCATTTTCACTGCTATCCTTCCCAGCAATGATAATTGCAATTTTTCCCAATTTTCCATCTCTTTCTGTATTTTTTGCCACAACAATTCATACACAACAAGTTATACTTATATAGTTTCGCATTTGATGTCGTAATATAAACCCCTAAATACTTAACCTTCTTTACTGATTCAAATCCTGTTATTCTTTCTATTTCTTCTTTTTGACTTGTAACCATATTTTTAATTATTATCTTTGTTTTCCCTCCATTTATTTTAAATCCAGATACTTGTCCATATTGATTAATTATATCCATTAAACCTATAACCGATTTTATTGGTTGGGTCAAGGTCACAACCAGGTTATCTGCGAATGCTCGTACCCTATAATCCTCATGCCTGATTTTAATTCCCCTTATTTTATCTGAGCCACGTATTTTATTCAACAAAAATTCCAGAGTCAAAATAAACAGTAATGGAGATAAAGGACATCCTTATCTTGTTCCCTTTTCTATATTGAAAGTTTCCGTTAAACTATCATTAACTATTACTTGTGCCATTTGTTGCTGATATATTGCCTTAATAGATTGTATAAAGTACTCTCCAAATTGCATCTTTTCCATTATTTTCAATACAAAATTCCAGTTCAATCGATCAAACGCTTTCTCCGCATCTAAGAATATAAGCACCACAGGGACCTGGTTGTTTTTTCCCAAATACTCCAATATATTAACTATTTGTCTTACATTATTCTTCATATATTGCCTATTAATAAAACCGGTTTGGTCATTGTGAATCATTTGTTACATAACTGGCAACAACCTATCTGCCAATATTTTAGTAAAAATCTTATAATCTGTATTTAACAGTGATATAGGCCTATAGTTTTTTGGCTGAGTATGATCTTGATCCTCCTTTGGGATCAGGGAAATAAATGCTGTTCTCCAGGAAGGAGGCACTTGTCCTCCAGTTTGTATTTTATTAAATAATTCTTTAAGTGGTTCCACCATTTCTCCCTGCAAATTTTTTATAATAAATCGCTGTCAGTCCATCCGTCCCAGGGGCTTTTCCCACCTTCAGTTGCTTAATTGCTAGAACAATTTCTTCAACAGTTATCAATTGATTCAAACCTTCCCTTTGCTCTTCTGAAACTATAGAAATATTCTCCCTCTGTAAATATTTGTCTATATCTGTACCTTGAATCTTATCACTAGTATACAACTTCCTATAGAATTCTGAAAATGCTTTTTTAATCATATTTTGCTGATACACCTCTTTACCCTTATATTCTATTTTCTCTATAGTACGTAACTTTTGTTTTTTCCTAAGCAAATACGCCAACCAACTGCCTGGTTTGTTAGCATTACAGAAAGAGTTATGTTTGGCATATTGCAAATTAGTTGCCACCTGATCTGCCATCAACATATTAAATTGCCCTCGCAATAAATTAATTGCTTCTTTTGTTTTCTTATCAGTTGGGTTTAAAATTAATACTTGCTCTTTATTTTTTATTTCTTCTAGCTCCTTCCGTTTCCTTTCCTGTTTACCTCTATATTTATTGTTCAAATATATTAAAATACCTCTCATATATGCTTTACTTGCATCTCAAACCGTTTCCATAGGTGTACCTTTATGCATATTCATAACAAAAAATTCTTTCATAAATTGTTTGCATTCTTTCACTCATATCTAAACAAATTTTCATTCAGCCTCCAGGACTTCCTGGGTCCCTTTTCATATTCTAATTCCATCCAAACCAGACTATGATCTGTTAATGTTCTTGGACATATTTTCATTTTCTTCACCCTAGAAAGAAAATCATTAGAAATTAGTATAAAGTCAATCCTAGAAAATGACTGATGTCTATCAGAAAAAAAGGTAAAATCTTTCTCTTCTCCATTCCTCTACGCCAAATATCTCTCAGCTCCATATCCTCCATCATATCAAAAAAGGATTTAGGCAATCTGGCACATGTTTGGATATTTTGCAGAGATCCTTTTTTGTCCTTTTTAATATCCAAAACTCCATTCCAATCTCCCATCATTATATGTGTTTTGTAATCCCATTGTGTTAATTTAGCATGTACAATCTTATAGAAACTTTCTTGTTGCTGATTTGGTGCATATATTCCAATCAATAATGTTTTTTTCCCTTCTATTAAAATTTCAATTGCAATATATCTTCCTTGCGCATCTGCTTCAATTAATTTAGCTATTAAACCTTTTTTTAGGTATATAACTATACCATTTTTCTTTTCCGGTGCAGATGCTACAAAATGTGTCCCCAACCTTGCATTTATTAAATATTTTTGATCTTGCATTCTAATATGTGTCTCTTGTAAGCATATAATGTCATTTTTATACTGTTTCAGATAATGAAATATTTTCCTCCTCTTTTGCAGTGAATTTAATCCATTGACATTCCAGGTTAAAAATTTACTTGCCATCTTTGGCAATTTGAAGCTTTTGAAGCATTAGCTGAAGGTCATCTTTCACTTTGATCTTCGGCCTTGCCCCTCCCACTGCTTCTGTTTTTGTGGTTTCTTGTGCTTTCATCTGGGCTTGCTGCATCTTTAATTCCTCTTGGCGTTTCGTTGCTGCTTGAGTCTGTCTTTGTTCCCTTGGTTCCTCTATTTTGCCAAATAATTCCATATCTTGGGCAGAGCTTGTAAATTGTAATAAATCTTCTTCAACAATCGAGGCCCCTCCTTGAGCCTGTGCCTGAGCCTGCATAATTTCTTTCCCTCCCTTTCTTGCTCCCTCTGTTTCCTTTCTTCTTCTGATTTCTGGAGAAAATGAACCTCCAGCCTTTAATACATTAAAGTGAAAATCTCTTGCCTTCCCTACTGTATTAAGACGAAATCTCTGTCCTGAATAATCCACCACCAATCCAGTTGGAACCTCCCATCTGTACTGTATCTGACGCTTTCTAAGTTCATGCACCAAAAAGGCATAGTCCTTCCTTGCTCTCAACATTTTGGGAGGGATTTCTTTCAATGTTAAAACCTTCTGCCCTGCCACTTGAAGTTTATTTTTGTAAGAAGCCTGTAAAATCACATTTCTTAGCCTCCTTGTTGTAAAGTAAATTACAATGTCTCTTGGTAAATTTCTCTGCCTTAAAACGAATTAAAACAATACATTTTATCAATTTGCCAATCCAGATCCTCCTTTCTTTCTTTAATTATCTGTACAAAGGCTTCTGCAAAGATCTCTCTCAAATTCTCTTGGGTATTTTCGTTCAGACATCTTACTCTTATGGCAAATTCCATTGATCTATATTGTATCATCATCACCTCTGAGTCTGCTTTTTCCATCTGTGTCGGAACCTCTCCCATTTTATTCTCCAAATTCCCGTTTGATTGATTAATTTCCTCTAATCTTTCATCTAATCCTTCAATATGGCTTGCCAAACCTTGAAATGCAAAAATAATGTCTTCTCTAATTTTCTTATTTCGAGTTTGAATTACATCTTTGATTTCTGTCATTTCTCCAGTTACTTCGTTCATTTTATCAGTCACCTCTTTCATTTTTTCATCAAAAGCAGAAGTATTTTTTTCTTCTAAAGTAAAGGCTTGCAGCTTTAAAGCTTGCTGCAAGGCTTCCAGAGTTAAAACTTGTGGTTCTACTGGAACTGTCAGAGATTGCGGTTTGGGTGGTGGAACAGGAGAACTCACAGTAATTTTGGCACCAGCAGTTTTTATTTGCTTGAAAGCCATTTTCCAATTTTCAGTTCCAAATTAAAACTTTTACAACAGCCAGAACAAAATCCCGGAAATTAGCTCAATTTCCAATTAGTTTCCAGTCCTCAGTAAGTTTGAATTTATCTACAGTCCAATTTAATTCTTCTTTCTTTTAAAACAAATTCCGTTTATTGTCAGCAAAGACTGTCAGCGCAGAGGAGAACTTTAGAGTTAACTTTCGTTACCACACCCAATTAAGACTCGGTGCCATTTCCTTTCACTTTCTTTCCACAGCAATCAAGAAGGAAGTGTTCAATACACAGGAGTTAAAGTTTAATACTTACAGTTAGAGTCCCTCCTGACTTCACTCTGCCTGCTTTTGTATCCAAAATGTTGTTAAATTGTTGCAGGGATGGTCGTGGCGTCTTGTTCTGCTAAAGGCAGAAGCGTCCCGGGTCCGGAGCTTGTGTCAGGCTTCCAGGGAGCTCTCACCCTTCAAGCCCAAAGAGTTATTCCTGGGACTCTTGGGGAGCTCAACCCAAGCCTGGCTGCTCTCTTTCCCCTCTTTTCCCGAGGAGAAAATTTCCAAGCCACTAGACAGCTGATTTTCGTTGTTCTAGCGGCTTTGACGAGATCACGGGGCTAGCGCTCCAAGAGGAGCTGCCATCGACGCCTGCAGTGCCACCAGAAGTCCCATAGAAGAACTTTTTGAGGACACTAGGGATGATATTGATATGGGAAGTATAACAACTGGACCAAACATCACTATGGAGGAGGTTGAACACACAATAAAAATAGCAAAAACAAGAAAAGCCACACAACCTGATAATATCCCAGTAGAAATTTTAAAATTGCTGGAAGACAATGGGAAGAAATTTTTACTGCAGCTCTTCAATCGAATATATGAAACAGGAAAGATACCAAATGATTGGCTAAAGTCAACCTTTGTGACCAAAAAATAAATGCAAAGAAGTGTACCGAATACAGAACAATAAGCTTAATGAGTCATGCCCTGAAAATATTCCTGAGAATAATTCACACAAGAATATACAACAAAATTGTAGAGTGTCTAAGTAACACACAATTTGGTTTCAGAAACAATCTTGGTACACGAGATGCCCTATTCAGCATTCAAGTTCTTGTACAGCACTGTAGAGATGTCAATCACAGTGTTTTTTCATGTGCTTCATTGATTTTGAAAAAGCATTTGATAAAATAAGACAGCAAACTATTACAAATCCTGAAACAAGTGGGATGACAAAGACATCTGAATCATAAAGAATCTATATTGGATCAGGTAGCAAATATGAGTCTAGGCCAAAAATACTCAGATGATGCAGAAATACGAAGAGGGGTCAGACAGGGCTGTATTCTGTCTCTGCTGTTGTTTAATATCTACTCTGAATCAATTTTCAACGAAGCACTAGAAAACATTGATGCCGGTCTCAAAGTAAATGGTGTTCAGATCAATAATTTAAGATATGCTGATGATACAGTTCTGCTTGCCAGTAAGCATGAAGACCTACAGCTCCTCATCAACAGAGTCTCAGAAATATCTGAAAAATATGGCTTGAAGCTTATTGTATATACTCGAGTATAAGCCGACCCGAATATAAGTCGAGGCACCTAATTTTACCACAAAACACTGGGAAAACTTATTGACTCGAGTATAAGCTTAGGGTGGGAAATGCAGCAGCTACATTTCAGCAGGTAAATTTCAAAAATAAAAATAGATACCAATAAAATTACATTAATTTAGGCATCAGTAGGTTAAATGTTTTTGAATATTTATTTCAAAGAAAAACAGTAAACTAGCTCTGTAAGTGGAAAAGAGGGTCAACAAAAGGAGCCTTGGTGGCGCAGCGGACTAAAGTGCTGTTAAGTAGCACTTAGCCACCAGCTGCCTGCAATTACTGCGAGTTCAAATCTCACCAGGCTCAAGGTTGACTCAGCCTTCCATCCTTCCGAGGTAGGTAAAATGAGGACCCGGATTGTGGGGGCAATAAGCTGACTTTCTATAAAAAAAGAACACCGCTGGGTGGGGGGAGGCGAAAGCCCTACTAAGCAGGTATATATAAAAGTATGAAGGCTATTACTTAATGCATTGTAAGCCATCCTGAGTCTCTGGAGAAAGGCGGCATATAAATTGAACCAATAAAAAAATAAATAAATAAACAAAAACAATATGGTATCAAAACGTCTTCTTTTATTGAAAAAGTTTTCAAATACAAGTTTTTCCCCCTTTCCCCCCCCTTCCCTAACCCCCCCTCACCACCCATCCCCCCCTGTGACTTCTTCACAACAATAGGCTATTTCATAACTAATTACATACATAATATCTTTCCTTTCCCTTACTCCCTCCTCAGAATACTGACCCTTAGCATATTATTCTTATAACTCCCATTTTTACGATAATCTGCCCTTTTTCTCCTCCCCTAAACTTATAGTGTATTATTACAATTTAACATTTAATCTTTTATATATATTAATATAACATTTTAAAGCGGCCTTCTCCCTACATCCAAATTTAACATTTATTCAGTTCTATCCAATTCCTCCACTCCCCTAAATATATGACTTAAAGATCCTTTTTCTTAGACTAATCAATCAGTAAACTAACCTATTTCAACCCTTCAATTCCTACAAAATCATGCAATACAATTCTAAATATAATCCACTGCCCACTTTACTAAGATATACACATATCTATATATGCATTCCATTTTGTAAAAAGAAAAAAGACAATAACTTTAAATTTATAATCCATATAATATCTTCTTTGGTGACTTTCCACTGGATTGTTAAATCCATCACCCATAATAGGGTAAAATAACATGCTGGTGCAACAGTTTGTTCAAAATCTTCAATCATCTTCTGCCCCCATCAGTAGTAGATATCCTCGTATATATATAAAAGTAAAAACAACCACCCGAGTGACATTATAATTATATCCATATAGTTATAGTTGTGGTGTTCATCAGGATTGTTGATTCCCATCCTCCTAATGGGTAACCATCCAGATCTTCTGCATGCCCCAGCGTAACTCTCCTGCCTTGTAACTCAAAATAATTATAATATATTTACCAGTAAAAGAAATCCAGAGTAGATAATTCAAATCCAACAAGGTAAGGCTCTTTTCACATCCCAAAATCACGGCATTACAGAGATCTGCCACAATCCTCAGGATAGTATTAAACAATTGTTCACCTCCACTATCTTTTCAGATATTCATTCATTTTTTAAAGTCCCTGGCTTCACTGTTGCTTGGTTTAGAAACTGCTGTTTCTATGAGATCTATTTCTTTTCTTTTTCTTTTGCGGGTTGAATTTCCATCCTCGTTTCGTGCCTACCAATTGTGTGTCGGCTGATCGATTTTCATTCTGCTTTATGAATTGATCTTGTTGGGTTAGTTTTGTCATCTCATCTTTCTTCTCCATCACTTGTATATCAACTGGTTGATTTGCGCACTTGTCTGTGACTTGGTGGTTCATCACATTGGAGTCGGATGACACTGCTCTCTTATTTATAGACAGTCCAGCTGGGGTATCCAGGGAGTCCAAAGACAATTTATCCACCACAGCCTCTGTAATTTGATATTTTCCTTTTGTTTCCAACTCCTTTTGCTTATCCTGTATTGTGCCTAAAGATGTTAAGTTCATTTTTAAAATTTTTTGATAAAATTCTTCCTCTTTTTCAACAGTGTTCAGTTGATATCTTACTCCTTGGTGTCTCAATATTAAACCAACTGGGGCATCCCACCTAAATAGGATATTTCTTTTTTTTAACTCAGTCACTAGAAAGCCAAATTTCTTCCTCTCCATTAGCATCTTAGTCGGGAGCTCCTTAAAAATCCAAATCTTTCTTCCATGAAATTGCAAAGTAGAATTAAAAGAGTTCTGCACAATATTATTCCTAATTTCTTTATCTGTAAAATAGATCACCACATCTCTAGGCAATTGCCTTTGCTTTGCCAACCAGGAGTTTATTCTATAAATTCTATCAATCCTGCAAAACACTTCATCAGGTTGAACCTTTAAAATCCCAGCCAGAATTTCAGAAGATATTTTCCTTAAGTCATCTCTATTATTTTCCTGCAGACCTCTCAGTCTAATTGCGTATTCTGTAAAATTATATTGAATCATTAAAACTTCTCTTTCAATCCTCTGTTGCACATTTTCTTCATTACCAGTCTTTTGGTCAACCTCCATTTTAGGTTTGTCTTCTGAGCTATTATCCTGAATGTTTACCAAATCCTTTTTAATTTTTTGAATCTTGTCATCCAAATTCTCCTCAGTTTCCTTCATTTTAGACTCTAATAATTTAGTCTTTGCATCCAACCGAATCAGAAAGTCTGATAAACCATTAGCTGTATTTAAAATCTTTCGATTCAAAAAGTCAAACTTTGATTTCACCAATTCACCAATTTCTTTAATTTCCTGCTTAAATTTTTCGAGTTGCTGGTTCACAATCTCATCCCTTCTTACAATCTCTTCAAGAAGAAATTCTATTATATTAAAATCAGGTTTCTGACACTGGAGAGTTACAACTTGTTGATGTAATTTATTAATGGGGGAAATTCCCCCCCCCCCGTTTGTCTAGCTATGTAAGTCCTGATGCCATTTCCCACACAGACAAGATTTAGTGGAAAAGAGAGAAAAAAAAAAGGCTTGTTTCCAACCAAGATCAATATCAGATCCCCAGGAAAAAAAAAAAGAAAAAAAAAAAGCAAGAGTGAGAGTGAGGTTTTGCCTCAATTACGGCCAGAAGTATTCATTCCGCTACTTTGTAATAGAAGACGGAAGGACTTTCCCTTTTCAGCCTCTCTTCAAGCCTCAGCAATCGCCATTTTAAAAAATCTTTTTTCCTTTCACTTCTTAAACAACTTCAGTAACTTTTCTAAAATAAGAAAAAAAATACTTGCGCTTCAGGGTCAGCGGTCCAGCTCACGTCTTCTTTAATTAGTTTAACAAGTTTACAGGCTTGCTTTTGCCACCTAGCTCTGCGTGTAGCAGAGATCTCCCAGAGCCCGGAGCATCGGCTGGGGATACGGGGAGTCTCTTCCGCTCCGTCCCAAAAGTAAAAAAAAAACTTTTGGGATTAGGCAGAGGACTCAACCCACCCCAGCCTGCTCTATCTCCGTTTCCTCATGGAAACGGAGTTTTTTCGAGCCGCCATTCCGCTATAAAGGCGGCTCTTTACAGGCAGTGGGTGCGACGATCCCAAAGGAGCGTCCAGCGGGGACAAACAGCAAACCGGAAGACCGTATCAAAACGTCTTCTGAAGCCACATCTAGTGCCAGGGTTTGTGTTCCTTCCTTCCTCTTCTTTCTTTCTCTCCCTCTCCCTCCCCCCTCTCTCTCCCGCCCTCCCTCCCTCCCTCCCTCTTCCTTCTTTCTTTCTCTATTTCTTGTCTCTCCCTCTCTTTCTTTCTTTTTCTCTTTCTTTCTTGTCTCTACCTTCCTCTCCCTTTCTTTCTTTCTCTTTTTTGGTCTCTTTTTCTTTCATTCTTTTTTCTCTCTCTCCCTTCCTCTTTCTCTCTCTCTCTCTCTCTCTCTCTTTCTCTTTCTTTCTTTCTTGTCTCTCCCTTCCTCTTTCTTTTTTTCCTCTTTCTCTCATTTTCTTTCTCTCTTTCTCTCTCTCTCTCTCTCTCTCTCTCTCCCTCCCTCCCTCCTTCAAAATCTAGGAGAGTGAGACTGGGAGGCCCGAGATAAAATGCCTGGCAGCGGTGGCAGTAGCAGCAGCAGCAGTGGCACTCAAAACAGGAGCTTCAGGCTGTGGCAGGCGAAGGCAGGGGTCGAAACAGGAGCTTCAAGCAGCGCTCCCCGAAACTTTTCCTGCACGGCTTTTGCCACTGCAGGCATCTGCGGCGGCAGTGGCAGGAAGTCCAAAAACTCCCTGGGACTTTTCCTGTGTGGCTTTTGTGGTGTCTGCCTTCCACCGCTGCCGCCGCCCCTCTCAACCCCATCGCAACGGCTCCATCTTCCCAAAGGGCCACCCACCCACCCACCCACCCACTGGCCGGGCTGGGCCGGAAGCAGCACATCTCCCATCACAGGCCGCATGTGTGTCCTGACCTCGGAAGGCAAAGGCATGGGGGACCGCTGGGAAGGCCACGTGGAAGGCAGGCAAGCATGCCAGGCCGCAGGGAAGGGAGTAGGCTGCTAGCTCCCTTCCCTATGGCCGGGCGGCTCTGACATGCTTGACTGCCTTCCATGCACCCTTCCCGGCGGTCCTGTGGCCAGGCCCACTTGCCTGCTTCCTCCCCCACCACTGCCTCTTTGTTCGGCTGCTTATCTTTCACAGCGGCCGGTCCAGAGTGGCCCCCAGCCAACTGCCACTGCTGGAAAGCTTTCTCTGAAGGAAAGCTGCTGCCATCTCTGCCTTGTTCTTCACATATGCACATGCCATTGGAGTTGGAGAGACTGGAGAACACCCGCACTGCACTGGAGAACAGGTAAGTGGGACCCTCACTTGAGTATAAGCCGAGGGGGGCTTTTTCAGCATAAAAAATGTGCTGAAAAACTCAGCTTATACATGATCTGTCCCCGTCCCCACACACACACACACACAGCCAGCCGAGGGTTAAGGAAACACTTTGGAACGCACCCAGGTCTTATCTCCCACTTGGCAGCGATAGACACACCGTCTGCCAAATGCCTTTATTTTCACAAACAGAAAGATAAGATACTAACGTACAAAAAAGTCCAAGCAGAAATAATATTTCTCCCAGCAGTTCCGGACGAGGCTTTAGTGACTATCCAAGGTTTACTTTTGTTCGTCACAAGGATCCCTGACCACTACCCTCTATTATATAGTCTCTGGGGTATGGTCCAGTGACTCAGTTCTAATCCCTAGCACGCCTCCTAAGCTGCTGCAATCGTTTATCACGCCTTCGGAGGCGTGCGTCCAGGAATGATGTTTCTTCATCACTCTGAGACGAACCAGCTGTCTCCCTACTAATCTCCTCTCCCTCGGCCGGCACCTGAGACAATGCCAGAGGGGAGGGGCCTGGAGAGAGAGGCCTGGCTGACTCCTCTTCCTCATGCTCGGAGCTTTCTTCCTCCGATGGGACAGGCTCAGAGGGCGGGGCCACAACACTATCCCCCACCGCAGGGCCCTTCCCCCGGGTCTGACGGTCGGGATGGGGTCGGGACAGGAACTGTTCGTGGAAAGCCCGCACCAGGTCAGGGGCCTGAACGGCAGACGCGTCCACCCAGGTGAAATCCTCGGGCCCATATCCCTTCCAGGCGATGAGGTATTGGAAGCGCCCCTTCAGCCAACGGGAGTCCGGATACTGTCCAGCTCATACATCGAGGTGTCATCCTCGTCGGCTGCGGCTGGGGGGGCAGGTGTCGGCGGGCGGCGGAGATGGCTTGCGGGTGCCTCAGGGACCAGGAGGGACCGATGAAAAACAGGGTGGAGCCGCATGGAGCCGGGTAGAGTCAACCGGTAGGCCACCGAATTGATGACCGCCTCGATAGGGAAGGGACCGATAAAGCGTTGGGCCAGTTTCCTCACCGGCCGGTCCGTGGGGAGGTGTTTTGTGGACAACCACACCCGATCTCTTACTTCCAGCGGTGGCGTCGCCCGGCGGCCGCGATCAGCGAACCGTTTATAATCCTCTTTCGCCTGGATCAGCTGCCACCGCACCAGTTGCTGTACCGCCTGCAGCTCCGAGAGGAAGTCCCGGGTCTTGGGAACAGGGGAGTCCATGATGGTCAACGGGAAAAGCCGTGGATGGTATCCGACGTTGGCATGGAACGGGGTCATCTGGGTGGAGGTGCGTTGGGAGTTATTAAAAGCGAACTCCGCCAGGGGAAGGTACTCGGCCCAGTTGTCCTGCTGCTGGTTGACAAAACAGCAGAGGTACTGCTCCAGTATGCCGATGACCTTCTCCGTGCCCCCGTCAGTCTCCGGATGGTGCGACGACGACAGGCACACCTGCACCTCCAGCGCGGCCATCAGGCTTTTCCAGAAGCGGGCCGTGAACTGGGCCCCGCGGTCCGAAACCACCCGGTACGGCAGGCCGTGGAGGCGGAAGATATGTTGCAGGAACAGGCAAGCCATGGTGCGGGCCGAGGGCAGGCCGCGGCACGGGATGAAATGTGCCATCTTCGTGAGCGCATCCACCACCACGAGGACGGTTGTGTACGTAGCGGACAGGGGCAGGTCTGTCAGGAAGTCCATGGAGATGGCTCCCCACGGTCTCTCCGGTGTCGGTAGCGGCTGGAGGAGTCCAGGAGGGGGGCCGGACGCGGCTTTGGCCTGTCGGCATGTCACACAGGACGTCACGTAGGCGTGCACATCATGCCGTACCTGAGGCCACCAAAAAGTCCGGCGTCACCAAGTTCAAAGTCTTAAAGAAGCCGAAGTGCCCCGCCGCGGGGTTGTCATGGCACTGGTTCATGACGAGGGCTCGGAGCGGACTCGTGGGCACGTACAGCCGACCGCGGTGTCTGAGCAAGCCCTCCTCCACGGTCCATGGGGACGCGGGGCCGACGTCCGCTCTCCGCTGCTGCAACCAGTCGTCCCGTCGCTGCGCTTCCAGCACCTGAGCCCGCAGGTCCACCGGTTCCTGGACCGCGGCCAAGGAGCCCGCTGGCAGCACCGTCCGGGGGGGAAGGGAGTCCTTGGGGCAAAAGTATTCTGGCTTGCAGGATAGCGCGTCTGCCCTCTGGTTGAGGTTGCTCGGAATGTATGTGACGTGGAAGTTGAACCGGGCGAAAAACAACGACCACCGGATCTGCCGCTGGTTCAACTTCCTGGCCGTGGTGAGGTGCTCCAGGTTTCGATGGTCCGTCCGCACCTCCAACTGGTGTCGGGCCCCCTCGAGGTGATGTCGTCAAGCCTCAAACGCGGCCTTGATGGCCAGCAACTCCTTTTCCCAGATGGTGTAGTTGCGCTCGGAAGGGTTGAGTTTCCGGGAGTAGTATGTGCAGGGAAAAAGAGTGCCGCCATCCACCAGACCCTGTAGCAGCACCGCCCCAATCGCCACGTTGGACGCGTCCGTCTCCACCATGAACGGACGGTGTGGATTGGGGTGCCTCAGGACTGGCTCCATGAGGAAGGCCTGCTTGAGGACCTCAAAGGCCTGCTGCTGCGGGGGGCCCCACTGGAACGGGACCTTCTTCCGAAGGAGCTGGGTCAACGGCAAGGTCAGGGTGGCGAAGCCCGGGATGAAGGTCCGATAGTAGTTGCCGAATCCCAACAGACGCTGGACGTCCTTCACCCGACGCGGGGGTTCCCAACTGCGCAAGGCCTCCACCTTGCGTGGGTCCATCGCGATGCCCTCGGGGGTGATGATGTGCCCGAGGAACTCTATGAAAGTCTGGAAGAAGTAGCATTTCTCCAACTTCGCATAGAGCTGGTGCTCCCGCAGGCGCTGCAGGACCTGGCGGACATGCTGGAGGTGACTTTCCGGGGTCCGGGAATAGATCAAAATGTCATCCAAGTAGATCACCACGAACCGATCCAGCATGTCCCGAAACACATCGTTCATCAAGTGCTGGAAGACCGCGGGGGCGTTGGTCAACCCGAACGGCATGACGGTATACTCGAAGTGTCCGTACCGAGTGCCGAACGCCGTCTTCCACTCGTCCCCCTCTCTCACGCGCACCAGGTTGTAGGCCCCTTGGAGATCGAGCTCAGTGAAGATCGAGGCCTCCCGCAACCTCTCCATCAGCTCCGGGATCAGCGGCAGGGGGTAGCGATTTCGCACTGTGATGGCATTCAAGTGCCGGTAGTCGCAACACAGGCGCAAGTCCCCCGCTTCTTTTTCACGAAGAGGACCGGGGCCGAGAGCGGGGAGGTCGAAGGCCGGATGAACCCACGGGCCAGGTTCTTTTCCAGAAAGTCCCGTAAGGCGGCTAGCTCGGGCTCCGACATGGAGTACAGGCGTCCCGAGGGCAGGGGCGCGTTGGGCATTAGGTCCACTGCACAGTCGTAGGGTCGGTGCGGGGGCAAGTGGTCCGCCTCCTTCTCGCTGAACACGTCGGCGAAGGGCGTCAGCTCCGCAGGCAAGGAGATGTTTGGGGCAGAGACGTCCTGGCTGGCGCAGGTGTGGTGAAGGTGGTCGACACACTGCAGGCTCGGGAACGAGATGGTGTTTCTCGACCACGCCACCTGAGGGTTGTGCGCCCGAAGCCAGGCCATCCCCAGGACCAAGGGAAAGTGCAGATCCGCCATTACGTAAAACTGGATCACCTCCTCGTGGTTCCCAATGGTGAGGCGCAAGGGCTGGGTAGCGGTTTTGATGGGCCCCGCCACGAGTTCCCACCCATCTATAGTTTCGACCCTCAACGGAGGGTCCACTGGAACCAAGGGGACTTTGTAATGGGCCACAAAGGCCTGGTCCATAAAGTTCGTGGTGGCCCCCGAGTCCACCAGTGCATGCGCCTGGAGCCCCTCCGACCGGTTAGCCAACAACACCCGGGTGTTCAAAATCAGGTGCCGAGGGGGCTCACAGTCCACAGCCGCCGACTCCGGCAGGGCATGGTCACGTGCCTGACCCAGAGTTTCCCCTAGGCCAGGCCTGGCCCGTTTCCCGGCTGGTCACGCTGAGACTCCGGAACAGGCTTGCGCGGTCCACTCCACTTCCGGGGACACGAGGCGGCAAAATGTCCCGCCTCACCGCAATAGAGGCACAACCCCCCTTGACGTCTCCGCATCCGCTCCTGGGCCGTCAGTTGAGGTCTGGCTGCTCCGAGCTCCATGGGCTCCTCAGCCGTTGCCACAAAACGCTGTGCGGTCCGGAGCGCTGTCAGTGCGAAACGCGGGGGTGCCGACGCTGTTGGTTCCGGAAGAGCCCGACGGGGCCGTCGCCGTTGTAGGCGGGCGTCGATGCGCAGCCTTTGGGTCACCAGCGCGTCGAGGGTCGGTGGCGCCTCCACACGAACCAGCTTATCCTGCATCTCGTCGGAAAGGCCATCTTGGAAGGCGTCCATCAGCGCCGCCTCATTCCAAGCCGAATCCTGGCCTAGCAGTCGGAACTCTGCAATATAGTCCTGCAGGGGGCGCTTGCCTTGGCGGGGGTCCTTGATGCGCCTCGCTGCCGTCTGCACCCGGAGGGGGTCCTCAAACATGGTGCGCAGGTGTTGTAAAAAGCCCTGAAAGTCCAGGAGCAAGGGGCTATCTTGCAACAACAGGGGCGTGGCCCATCGGGCGGCAGTGCCAGAGAGGGAGCTGATAACAAATGCCACCCGAGCCCGGTCATCCGGAAAATCCTCCGGCCTCATCGCCATAAACAGTTGGCATTGTCCCAAGAAGGCCGGAAACATCTCCTGCTGCCCAGAAAACCTATCTGGCATGTTCACTGGGCATCTCGGACGGGGAGGGGGAGGAGAGGGAGCTGCAGGAGCATTTCCCAAAGCAAGTTGGGCAGTTAGCTGTGCTACTTGCTGTTGCAGAAGCTGATTGGCCTCCAGCATCTGCTGTATCTGCTGCTGCAGGTGTTGGTCCATCGTGGGTTAACGATGGAGTGTGTTGGTGACGAACAAGATGATCTGTCCCCATCCCCACACACACACAAACACAGCCAGCCGAGGGTTAAGGAAACACTTTGGAACGCACCCAGGTCTTTTCTCCCACTTGGCAGCGATAGACACACCGTCTGCCAAATGCCTTTATTTTTACAAACAGAAAGATAAGATACTAACGTACAAAAAAGTCCAAGCAGAAATAATATTTCTCCCAGCAGTTCCAGACGAGGCTTTAGTGACTATCCAAGGTTTACTTTTGTTCGTCACAAGGATCCCTGACCACTACCCTCTATTATATAGTCTCTGGGGTGTGGTCCAGTGACTCAGTTCTAATCCCTAGCACGCCTCCTAAGCTGCTGCAATCGTTTATCACGCCTTCGGAGGCGTGCGTCCAGGAATGATGTTTCTTCATCACTCTGAGATGAACCAGCTGTCTCCCTACTAATCTCCTCTCCCTCGGCCAGCACCTGAGACAATGCCAGAGGGGAGGGGCCTGGAGAGGGAAGCCTGGCTGACTCCTCTTCCTCATGCTCGGAGCTTTCTTCCTCCGATGAGACAGGCTCAGAGGGCGGGGCCACAACAATACACAAGTATATATGGTAACACCTCAAAAACCAAGATCATGGTCGTCAGCAAACAACCCATTAATTTACCACTGATAAATTCAGAAGAAATACCATTAGAAAAAGTTGAAAGGATCACGTACCTCAGTTTTAATTTACATGAAAGCTGGGACATGATCAGCGAAGTAAAGACTAGGATAGAGAAACCTCAAACAGCATTCTTCAAAATGAAAAAGGTCTTCTGCAGTCACGACATAAGCCTAAGACTGAAAATCAGGCTTGTCAGATTGTAGATTTACAGATGACTGTTACGTATAAGCTGGGTTAACAAAATCACAAATGAGGAGGTGATAAGCCTCCTGGGAAAACAAAGAGAAATCATCAAAGCCATTAAAAAGCAAAAGTTAGAATCTTTTGGGCATGTGATGCGACACCCAGAAAAATATGGCATCCTTCATTTAATCCTCCAAGGAAAGATTGAAAGCAAATGAGGTCCAGGCAGAAGAAGACATCATGGCTTCAAAATCTTAGGGACTGGTTTGGACAAAACTCAGCAGCACTTTTTCATACGGCTGTTGACAAAAATAGGATTGCCAACATGATCGCCAACGTCCGATGATCGATATGGCACAAGAAGAAGAAGAAAAATGATAATAGTAAAATAGTAATACTAGAGAGAAATAATGTGTTTCTCTGTGTTTTATGTACTATGTTCCTGAAACATAAACATCTTTAAAAAATAAAATATAGAATTCTTAATTAACAAAACCAATATTTCAAGAGGTACAGTTTTCAAACAATTGTAGCAAGTTGGTGGTTAAATGGAAATGAGGGAAAAATTCCAACCAAGCATGTAGACTTGAGTAATAGTAGCAGTTTGGGTGGTAGACATTTGTGGATTGGGTTTTTAAGTTTTCTTCCTTTTTAACACAGGTAACAGAGAAAAAGCAAGAATTAGAGAAATGTTTGAAATTATCTCGGAAACTTAGAAAGGAAATGAATGCTCTGACAGAATGGCTGGCAATGATAGATTCAGAACTGACAAAGAGATCAGCAGTAGAAGAGGTGCCTATCAATTTAGATGCTGAACTTGCCTGGAGCAAGGTAAACATTTTTATCTTACCTTTAAATCATATGTTTTTTCCCTGCAGTCATCACCCTTTCTCAAAACAGTTTTCCTTCAGCATTATAAACTGCATATTATTTGATCCATAAATACTTAGGCTTTTGTCTTTTACTATCACAAGATTTGAACGTTTCATGCTGTGTACCAAACCAGACAAACAAAAAAAAAGAACACAAAACTTTAAACTATATGTTGTGATAGGTTTCAGGTGTCATATTGTTAGTGAAATATTGCTCTAGGCCTGTGATGGTGAATCTATGGCACGGGTGCCACAGGTGGCATACAGCGCCCTCTATGTGGGCACACAAGCCGTCACCCCAGTTCAGCTCCGCCGCGCATGCGTGTGCACCTCCCGCCGGGCAGCTGGTTGTCAGGTCTCTGCCAAACATGTGGGGGGGCATGTGCAGGGCGTGCATGGGGGGCAGGGGGCGGGGGGGGTGGGGGGCATGCATGCGTAGGGGACAGGGCCATGCACAGGCATGTGTGCATGCATGGAAACCGGGGCACATGCACAGTGGGCGCACGCGTATTGCATTTGCACATGCACGCTTTGGGCACTCAGCCTGGGAAAGGTTAGCCATCACTGCTCTAGGCAAACAAAAGAATTTCATAGCAAAATAATTGAGCATACTTTTTGAAACTGTTATTCAATTATGTCCTTATTTTCATTTTTGTTTATTTTAAATTAAATGATACAATTTATTTATTTTTATTTATTTATTAGAATTTGTCAAACAAAAAACGAGAACAAGAATAAAAGAAAATCTTTGGATTTCATTTGTTTTAAATCATAAGTTTTCATCTTTTCAAAGCTTTCCTTTATAAATACAGCTGCAATATGCAGTTTTCCCCAGTATAGGTAGTCCTCAGATTACAACAGCTATTGGGATAGGAACTGCAATTATAGTGGTCAAGTGCAATGTCACATGATCACTTATTCATCCTCTTCCAGGCCCAGATGGTTCCTCCTTTCAACCTCAGAACAAATACCTGGTCCTGCACTTGACCTGGCTGGATAGCGCCACCCCCAGTGCCCTCCCGCCTGTCCTTCCTTCTCCTGATAGGCTCCGGTGATTTGTCATGGGAGCCCTTAGCACACCTACTCCCTTCCCGAGGTTATTTGGCCGTGCTTGTGTGCTGCAGGGGCTGGGTGGTTTTTTGGACTGTGCCACCCTGAGAGTGGGCCTTCTGATGTTTCAAAAGTGTGTGTGGTAGGGTCCTCACTGTGAAATTGGCCCCCAAAGCAGATGAAAGGAGTCTCGGAGGGGAGGCTGATGCAGCCCTTTGGGCATCGGGGTTACCCAGCCACTGAGCGCTGGACTAAGGTCTGCCTTTTGCCCCTCTAGCGGGGAAAGGGGTTGCCTTCCCTATTGCTTGGCTCTTGGGTGAAATTCCAGGGGGGCACAACAGTGGTCAGAGTGGCTGTTGGTTGGATCAAGTGACCCGGAGGGCTGCGGAAACCGAAGGTCTGGGTGGAGGGCTTTGTTGCTCAGGCCGAGAAACGACATGAGAGAGAGAGAGCCAGCTTTGCTGGCTGAGGAACTCTGGGAGTTGAATCCACAGTCTAAAAGTTGCCAAGGTTGGAGACCCCTGCCCTAGATCACTTTAGGAGCAAAGTGGTAGGTTTTGCTGGCATTTCAGGAGGAAGGGGAGGGAGGGAGGGAGAAAGAGAGAGAGAGAGAAATAGAAAAAGGGACAAAGAAAGAAAGACAAAGACAAAGAAAGAAAAAGAAAGAGGAAGAGAGAGACAAGAAAGAAAGAAAGAAAGAAAGAAAGAAAGAAAGAAAGAAAGAAAGAAAGAAAGGAAGGAAGGAAGGGAGAAAGAGAGAGAAAAGAGAGAGAAAGAAAAAGAGAAAGAAAGAAAAAGAGAGAAAGAAAGACAGAAAGAAAGAAAGAGTAAGGGAGAGAGAGAAAAGAGAGAACAAAAGAAAGAGAGAAAGGAAGGAAGGAAGGAAGGAAGAAAGAAAGAAAGAAAGAAAGAAAGAAAGAAAGAAAGAAAGAAAGAAAGAGGAAGGAAGGGGAGAGAGAGAGAGAGGAGGAAGGAAGGACCACAAACCCTAGCTTCAGAAGACGCTTTGAAACAGGACAGCAATCTAGGGCTGGAAGGTACCTTGGAGGCCATCTAGTCCAACCCCTGCTCCAGCGGGAAACTTTATATTGTCTGGATTATTTTGATGCCTCTAATGGAGAGGAAAAATGCCAGAAAGGAGAAGGCTGCCATGCAGAGGAAGGCAGAGATAGTCCTTGACTTATGACTAGAATTGAGCCCAAAATTTTGGTTGCTAAGCAAGAGTGTTGTTAAGTGAGTTTCACCACATTTTACTCAATCCATGACCTCTCCTGGCTCTAACAGCCATGTGCAAGTTAGGGAAGAATATCTGAAGGTGTGTGTAATGTTCTAAATATACAGAAGTTATAGTTAAATGTGTGGCAGAAAGTGGACTCTGAGTGTGTTTTTCCAAATGTAGTAAGTGAAGTTGAATGTGTATAGTTTTAGAAGAGCTGTCTGTGTGTGTGTGTGTGTGTACATACACATACAGTATACATAGTAGATAATGTATCTTTTCATGTGCCTATACACACTCTATACTATATAATATGTATGTACACATATGACATATATACATAGGATTAAAAAGTATATTTTGGATGTTAAGTAGTAGTAAATAAATAGACAGGGAAATTGTATCTCGTTCAGGCCTTTGAAGCGAGGAGAGGCCAGGCACCCTAACCCTAACCCTAGCCCTAACCCTAACCCGTGACCTGAGTGACGTCAAGTTGGCCTTGCCCACCCAGTCACATGACCAACCAGCTACGCCCACCCAGTCACATGACCACCAAGCCACGCCCACCCAGTCACATGACCAACCAGTCACATACACCCAGTCACATGTCCGCCAAGCCATGTGCACCATCACATGACCATCAAGCCACACCCACAAAATAAGCCACGCCCACAGAACCGGTAGTAAAAAAAATTGGAACCCATCACTGATTTATATACTATATTGATGACAAAATAGCTAACAGGAAAAACAATAATAATAAAAAGACAGGGTTAAAATTTCAAAACCCTCTGTTAACCAACTGTTATTGTAATCAACTTGTAGAAAATTTGCCACTGCAAATTATCTATCCCAAATCATCCCCAAAGTTAAGAGTCATTCCTCCTGGTTCAAATATCCACATTTGTTTCTTAATGGCATCTCTTATAAATTATTGTCTAATTAAATATAATAAACTTTAAAAGAGCTGATTTAACAAACTCAGAGAGAGCCTAGAAAAGATTCTATGGATGAAAATCCTAAATGGGAAAACAACTCAAGAAGCATGGGAAACTCTGAAAAATGTGATAATAAAAATCCAATCCAGCACAATACCATTGAAAAAGAAAACCAAGAAGAAACCAGCATGACTGCACAAAGATCTCTCTGACAAACTGAAAGATAAAAAGGACAAGTACAAAAAATGGAAGGAGGGACACTTAACTAAGGCAAAAATATGCAAAGATGAAATCAGGAAAGCAAAGGCTCAGAATGAATAACAATAATAATAATAATAATAATAATAATAATAATAATAATAATAATAATAATAATAATAATAATAAGTTTATTTCAACATATTAATAACAAGAAAAAAGTCATGGAAACAGTAGGTCCACTAACGAGAGAAGATAGCAAGGAAGTAACAGGCAGTAGGGAAAAAGCAGAGCTGTTTAACTCATTCTTTGCATCAGTCTTCACACAAAAAGAAATTATAGCCCAACGTACAAAAAAAAACTACTATAAAAGACAAACTAGAAATAAAAATTAAAATAAGCAAGAAAATGATAAGAGAACACCTATCTGACCTTGACAAATATAAATCATGGGACCTGACAGATTACATCCCAGAGTTCTGAAGGAGCTGGCAGATGTTATCTCAGAACCATTGTATCATATCTTTCAAAAATCCTGGAGCCCCAGGGAAGTACCTGAGGACTGAAAAAGAGGTGATGTGGTTCCCATCTTCTTATCTAATTCAGTCTCCACAGTAAGTCTATCTTCCCAAAAAGTTCAGATAGACGTGATTGCCAGTTAAGTGTAATAAATCCATTCTCCAATCTTACTCAGTCTTCCTAAGAATAAACAATTTGTCACCTTTCCCTTCAATCAAGTTTCTAGGAAATATATTTTCTGGATATTTTGATCCAAGATTAAAAGAAAATTCAAAACAAATAAACTCCAAATATTTTGCAAATACAAAAAATGCAATAACTCTGCGATGAGAGATATTAACAAAAACACATCACCATCTAAAAACGTGCAGTGTTTCCTTACAAAGAGAGCAAAATTTATTCAAACAGCATCATAAATCAAAGTGGGGAGGAACCAGCTAGAGTCCATCAGGGGATTGAAATAAATTAGCATTCAACTAGGACAGTGATCAACTTTTAAAGATAAAAAGCAAAGTGAAAGAATAAATTCAAAAGGTGAAAGTTAAAACCCAGGCATACTTAGAAAGGAAGACAGATTTGCCCAGTGACTTTCTGACTGCTCCCACAGGGAACTGTAATCTTCAAAACTCCCTTCCCAAGAGGATTCACAATCATCCAAAAATCATCTTGGGCAGGGGTGAGTTTCAAAACCTGTTGCTACCGGTTTGCTTGTGGGTGCGTGCGTGCTTGCGTGCACCACTTCTGCGCAGAAACGTCCAGGTGGATGGGCAGAATCTCCTGCTGCCACCGCTACTGGTTCGCCTGATCCAGGGCAACCACTGATCTTGGGTCATTCTTAACTGCTCCCATTCAGACCCAGGCAGCAGCACTGCCAGAGAAGCAGCTTTGTCAGCAGAAACAGCAGATCATTGGCAAGAGAGGAAAAAGGCTGTTGCTGTACAACAGCCATTTTTCTGGAGGCATGATCAACAAATTCTTAACATATTTATCATTAGCTGCTTGATTAGATGTAGTGCTTTAGGGTGCTACATTATTATATTCACTATTAATGCAGATTTATTTCTCTTTCAATTTATTTTAATACACAAAGTATCCCAATATATAAGTAGCAATACTGTTATGCATAATGCAAATTTCAGAGTCATTGTCTTCACATTTACTGTTATTCATTCATTTCCACAGGGAACGCAGTTAGAGACTGAAAAACGACAGCATCAGCTGAAGATTATCACTGACTTGGGAGAGGGACTGAAGATGGTGCTTAAAGAGAAAGAAAGATTGGTGAATGATAAACTCGCCCTTCTCAGTAGTAACTGGATTGCAGTAACTTCACGAGCTGAGGAATGGTTTAATTTGCTGCTGGTAAGAGTTACTAATTAGTACTTCTCTACTTTCATGATCACAGAGATTGAACATCATTTTTTTTTCATTTTTAGACAGAGTTCCCAAGTGATTTAAGTCTTTGTGATGTTATTTTATAACATCATGTATAACATCATATAACATTATAACGTATGTCTTTAAAATCACAATGATAGATATCAGTTTTGTGTTTGTAACTCAGAGAAAGTTATTTTTTTAAAAAAATCTCTATATTCTAAAAATTGCTGCACACTTTTCTTTATTAATTCTAGAAAAATAATATTAGTAATTATGTAATAAATTCAAAGTTTTCTAAATTAATATTATAGGATAGTTCTTAAACTGCTTTCCTTGCCCTGCAGGAATATAATTTTTAAAAATAAAAGTGGCTACAGGTAGTCCTCGAATAACAAATGTAATGGAGCCTGCTCATTCCATTTGTAACCAGAGGATTCATGAGAGTGAATCTCGTATCTTGAACGAGATCACTCCCTCCTTTCGCCCATGCATTCAGTAATCAAATGCAAGGCTCGTTAAGTGCACATGAGGTATTTCAGGGTGGGGAAGGCCATGGGGGTCTACCGATGGAACAGGCCACCTGCCTAGGGCCACCCAAGGTCTCCCTGACCCACTGAGATACCTCATGTTGACCCAAATTTTTCCTTCCCCAACCTGCCGCACCAGGTCACTTACCTTGTGAAGATCTAGAAACAGTCTCCTCTCTAGCCTCATGTGCTCTGTTTGGCCCTCCACGGGCCTCCCCTGGCCCATTGCAAACTGAAATGGAGCCTCTGGGGGCCGTATTTGAGCCTCTATGGTTGGGATTTGGCCTCTGAGGCTCTGACCCTCCGCGGGCCTACCCCCGGCCCTTTGCAGGCTGAAATGGAGAACAGGGCTTCTGAGATCTGAGTCTCAGATCTCAGAAGCCCTGAGACTGAGATCTGAGATCTGAGTCTCAGAAGCCCTGTTCACAGGCCAAAAGGGGCTTCTGAGGGGCAGATCCCCCCCGCATCGAATCTCCATTTCAGCCAGCAAGTTGCCAGGCAAGGCCTCTGGATGACCGAACGGGGCTTCTGAGGAGTGGATCCACCCCTCAGAAGCTCCATTTCAGTCAGCAACATGCAGGATGAATGTTGCAGAGCCTCTGCGGTTGTTCATAAGGGCGAACAACTGCCGTGGTACTGCAAGATTCGAAGTTTCGGGCCTTGTCAACGTCTACATCATTGCAATAGATGGACAGCTCTCTTTGCTTCATCTCTCCCTTTATATGTAACTTTGTAAAGAATTAGAACTAAGTTTTAATTTTTTTCTGATTTTACCCAGTATTTAGACCTTATTTTTGCAGTTCTAAAATAATTTCATAGAACTGCTTTTATAGTTTTTGTATTTGGACAATATAATAATTCATGTAGTAATGCATTTTTTTTCTGTTTCCCTTTGGTCCTATTTTTTTTTAATTTGATTTAAATTTTGTTAATTTGTTGATTTAATTGTTTAGTAATATGTTGGTTTCTCTTTACCTACTTCTAGGCATATCAGAAACATATGGAAACGTTTTTTCAAAATGTTGCTAATATCACCACATGGATGTATCAAACAGAAATACTCTTGGATGAATCTGAAACCCAAAGCCCCCAGCAGAGAGCCAATATTCTTAAGGTAACAAATGCAAACCTCTGAAAATTATTATTTTTTTTTAATAAAAAGTTTTTATTTTCTGATCAAACAAGTATACAATATAAACAATCATTCAAACTATCATCAAGAAAAAGAAAAAAAAATCAATCCTTGGTAAACTCAATCTTCAACCCCTCCTCACCACCCCCCACCCCCGACTTCCCAGAACAAAAACAGGGCATAGATTTCACCAAACATTCGCTAAAATAAACTAGCTAACTGCAAGATTTAATAACTCCCAAGACCCCTTAACTCCCCTTTTACAATTTTATCAACCTCCCTTTTTATAGACTCAAAGTAGCGTATAATCCAATAACTCTAAGATTTTTAAAACCATTAACAAATATTAAACATTCAAACCTTAAAAATTCTCTTAATATATCAGTAAAGTATTCAATTGATTTGCAAAAACATTTTTCCCCCTCCTACTTTTCTCAAAGTTCAGATATTTTGAAATATCATAACAAAAAATAAACCTTAGGTATTCACTAATTAAATTTCTACATTTTTTAAGTTTCTAAATTTCCCCCCTTCATTATTCCTCCCTCCAACTTTTAAAATTTTAAAAGATAATCATCAACATAATTAACCATTAATACATAAACTAGAAAACCAAAAAAGATTAATCTTACATTCAACCATTAATGCATCATATTTAAAAATCAATATTTAACTTTATACTTTTTCCCCCTCAGTAGTTATAACACCTAAAACATAATCATTTTTAACCATAAGTAGAACAACTGCAAAGCCAAAAGAAAAGGTTAATCTTCCATTCTTGCTTTCTTTTTATATTTTTTCCAGTCTTTCTGCATCCCTCCTACTTCTATTTTGAGGAGGTTTTTCATTTTAATTTGAGGTTGATGTAACTGCGAAGATTGTCCCCTTTTTGAGAAAATTTCCTCTGATTTAGAGCCCCCAAATCGCCTCTTCTTGCTTATATAAATCAGTTCATTCCTTCGCCTGTAGGACCAAAGTTTGTCAAGAGTTTGTGAAAAAAAGTTCAGTTGTTTCTTTTCTATTAAATGTATAAATGCCACTAGCAAATCTCCTTCATCTTCTGGAACTTCGAAAGTCTGGTCATTTACTACTTTTTTCCAAACCAAGTCATAATTTTGAAAGATTCTATCAATTTTTCCAAAAAGAGCAGAGAATAAGCTCGAAAATTCTTGAGAAGATTCTTCCACCTTCTCTGCTACAATCAGAATATCTCCTGAATTGTCATCATGCTCCGTACTTGTTTTTGTCTCCTCAGTCATTTCTGTTGTTATCCCTTTAAGAATTGCTATTTGGTTACTTATAGCTGCAGTATGATTATTCATGGCTTCTTTTATAAAGTCTGTAAATTCTGCATCAAAATCCTTATAACTCTGTAAATCAGACAACTGTTTCATTTCTGACACCTCCAAATAGCTTCCAGCACTTTCAAGCTCTCCTTTCTTAGAAGCCATTTTATTTTAAAAAGATTTTCTTTCTTCCCACAACCATAAAATCAAAAAGTCAGAGCCATCCTTTTGAGCAGCTTTCAGCAATTTCTTTATAAATCACCAAACGAAATAATCTTTTCCCAAACAGCTCTTCAAAATCTATTCCAGCAACTTAAAGCCAGTCTCTGAGCACGAGTCTATTAGCAAAAACTTTCCTTTCTAACTTTCACTTTTAAAATCGCAACAAAGAAACGCCATCTTTACTTCCAGCTCAGAAAATCCAATTAGAAACATTGTATCCCCGGAGTTAAGTATTATACTTGCAAAAAGCTTGTCCTCCTGCTTCTGTTCCGCCTGCTTTTTTGAAATCATTTAATCTTCTGTTTGACAGCAGAAATTGGACGCAACGCCTAGCTCTGTAAAAAAAACAGAGTCCCCCCAGATCTGGAGCTTCAGTGGGCTGAACGGGGAGCTCTCGCCCTCCTAACCCCTGGAATTAATCCAGGGGTTTTCGGGGAGCTCTACCCTCACCCACCTGCTCTCCTCCCCTTCTTTTCCCGAAGGGGAGATTTTCAAGCCGTTTGACAGCTGATTAACGCTGTCAGAATGGCTCAACGGGATCGCGGGGGCGGCGGTCTAAAAAGACCGTCAATGGCGCTGCGGAGCCAACCCGGAAGATCTGAAAATTATTTTTTTTTAAAAGGCTAGTTGATTCTTTGTACATGAACATAATTGTATCACAGATTTGCCCTGTGGGTTTTCAAGTAATCTTTTGAATTTAGAGAACATTATGTTTCTCTTCAAAATAATATTTTATCATACTTTTAAAATTCTTAGAAAGCAAAGACCATTTCAGAACATGAGGACTTGTGAACAAAATATTTATTGTTAAGTAGCAATATAGTAGTCTTTTACATATGAACATTTTATATCCTTCTATCAGTATGTTCCAGTCATGAGTTTCATCCCACCAAGTTTCTGTAATTCCAACTATATCATATGTATCTTCATGTATTAATAATGCAAGTTCACCCTGTTTGTTCCCTAAACTTTGTGCATTTGTATATAGGCATTTGAGATCTTTATGTATGACTCTGGGTGTGCTTCCTATGTCTTCCATTAGATATTTGCGTTTGTCTTCCTTCCCATCCCTCCTTATTTGATTTATTTTATAGGGGTTTTT
The DNA here is from genome assembly GCA_022577455.1 of Arizona elegans. Taxonomy (NCBI): domain Eukaryota; kingdom Metazoa; phylum Chordata; class Lepidosauria; order Squamata; family Colubridae; genus Arizona; species Arizona elegans. The sequence goes on along the minus strand of JAKOOJ010000006.1, from coordinate 47,685,514 downwards.
GCTTGGAATTAGGTCCTGGAGATCTGTGTCAGGCCTGGAAGCCATCTTTTTCATTGGGCCTTCAGGCCTGCCACATTTACTGCTGTGGGAAATAGGTAGGGGGGATTGTATGGAGCCAGAGCAGTGGTGAAATGTAAAATTTGTTACTACCGGTTCTGTGGGCGTGGCTTGGTGGGGAGGGGTAATGTGACTGGGTGGGCATGGCCACCTTTTTTTTTTTTTTACTTTTACAAGCATTTTTTTCTACAACCTTAAAAGGTTGCATTAAAAAATGCTTTTAACCAACTATACCACTTTTCCCATACTAAGGAAAAGTCATGTTCTTCCCTATTTTGTAATTCCTTTGTGAGTCTATCTAATTCCGCACATTCTCTAGTTTGGGAAGCACCTGCAAACCAAATTTGATGATATCAGAAACTAAGAAAATGGAATGGCACGCCATCAACATGTTGGAAATGCAACCATCACAAAGGCACGTATTACCATATGTGGTGGACCTGCCCAATGGTGAAACAATATTGGCAAAGGATCAAAATACAAATAGAGGAAATAACACACCAAAAGATAGAACTAAGACCAGAAAGCTTCTTATTAGGCATAGTGAATGGATACTATGAAAAAGAAACAACCTATTTAATTATACATATGATAACAGCAGCATGAATACTATACGCGCAACACTGGAAGAGTAGTGATATACCAACACCAGATAAAGTAATCAATAAAATTATGGAATGTGCGGAATTAGATAAACTCACAAAAGAATTACAAAATAGGGAAGAACATGACTTTTACTTAGTATGGGAAAAGTGGTATAGTTGGTTGAAAGATAGGAAAGAGATGAAGCAATAGGAAGTAAATAAAATGACCAAATATAATATGATGGAAACAAAGAACAGACATAAGTTAACAAAGATCAATATTAGATAGATAAAAGGGAATGACCAAATAAGGAAGAGTCAAAATACAAAGAGAAATGTATATTATAGTTGCGACAAACTGGACATGTATTGAAATGGATGTTTATATGTTTTTATGTTTTATACGTTTCATTGTTCTGTTTAGTTTATACTTATAAATAATATATATATATATATATATATATATATATATATATATATATATATATATATATATATATATTTAAAAAAATGCTTTTAAAAGCCTCTGACAATCAGGCAACTCAGCTGGGATCATCAGAGGCTTTTAAAGGCATTTTTTTTTCCTACAACCTCTTTGGCCAAAGACGTTGTAGAAAAAATGCTTTTAAAAGTAAAAAAAAAAGCCTCTGATGATCGGGTGGCTCAGCTGGGCATGTGGGGGGGCAGGGATTTTTGCTAGTGGTTCTCCGAACCACCCACCACCATTGTTACCGGATCAGGCGATCCAGTCCAAACCGGGAGCATTTCACCCTTAAGCCAGAGTGATATATAGTCATAATAACATTCCTTTCTCAGAAAGTCAAGGTCATCATGCCCTGCACCTGGACGCCTGGAACTGGGAGGCATCTCCAGTTGGGATGGTGTTTGGATTTGACCATGTGATGGACATGTGGGTGTTGGGCAAAGACTTGAACTTTCTTTTGGGTGGGGAAAACCTGGAAGCTTTCAGATTTGGATTTTCCCAGATGTGCCAATATGACATCTCTAATAAAATGGAACTTTGAGGAAACTCAAGCCACTGAGTTTTCTTTCACTGGGGTTATTACTTGGGACCCTGACAGATTGGTTACCCTCCCCCCATAATTTTAGTTTAAAGCTCTCCTGATAAGTGGAGCCAGTCATTTTCTGAAAACATTCTTCCCAGTTTTTGTGAGGTGCCGCCTATCTGTTGTGGCCTGTCAGCCACCCGCCCAGTGGTGAAATCTAAAATTTGTTACTACCGGTTCTGTGGGCGTGGCTTGGTAGCAGGGATAATGTGACTGGGTGGGCGTGGCCATGTTTTTTTTTTTTACTTTTTAAACCATTTTTTCTACAACCTCTTAGGCGAAGAGGTTGTAAAAAAATGCTTTCAAAAGGCTCTGATGATCCCAGCTGAGTTGCCTGATGTTTTATTATCTAGCCATTGATAAAATAAATCCCATATCTTGTAGTATTGTTTATCTTCTTGTTCTCTAATTTCAAATGTCAATTTACTCATTTCAGCACATTCCATGATTTCTTAATAATTTCATCTTGCGTTGGTATTTTCTCATTTTTCCAGTTTTTAGCAAATACAATTCTAGCAGCTGTTAAAACATTCACAATCAAATATCTCAATTCTCTATTATATGTTTCTGGCACAATCCCTAATAAAAAAATCTCTGGTTTAAAGTCTATATGGTTTTTTGTCATTTTTTCCAACCATGTGTGGATTTTAGTCCAGTATCTTTTCGCTTCTACACATGTCCACCACATATGGTAATATGAGCCTGGTATCTGATGACATTTCCAACACTTCTCAGATTTGTTCTTGAACATTCTCGCTATTCTTGTCGGGGGTAGATGCCACCTGTAAAACATCTTATACAAATTCTCCTTATATGCTGTTGACATTGTCATTTTATAATTTTGCATCCACAATTTTTGCCATTTCTCTAAATCAAATTTTTCCCCCATGCAATCATAACCAAAATTTCCCCCCATGCAATCATTGTTTCTTTAACTTATTCTTCTTCCAATTTTACCTCTAATAAGTAACCATACAATTTTTTAATTACATAGTCATCAGAACCTGTTAAAATTTTATCTAAGTTAGTCAGATTACTGTAAAAACCTTCTGTTTTAGAATCTTTATCATATCTAGAATGTACGAAAACCAATCCATTTTTATATCCTGTTCTTCTAGTTCTTGCTTCGATTTAAGTTCACCCTTTTCATTCAGTAATTCACTATATCTAACAATTTGTTCCTTTCTAAATATTATTGAATATGAGAATGCTTCAGTAGATAACCAGACTGGAATTTTTAAATAATGTTGTCTTTTAATCTTCTCCCAATTTAATAGCAAAGACTCTCGAATAACATGTCTTCTAAAATACCCCTGTGTTTTTGTGCCCTTGTACCATAAGAAAGCATGCCAGCCCAACAACAAGTCATGTCCTTCTAAAGTCAACAACCTAGTATTTCTTAACATTATCCATTCTTTGATCCACATCAAATTAGTTCCTTGATAATATAGTTCCCAATCCGGCAAACCAAACCTCCTCTTACTCTAGCATCTTGCAGCAATTTTAATTTTATCCTCACCTTTTTACTCTGCCAAATATATTTTAACACTATTTTATTCAATTCTTCAAAATAATCTTTTCCCAACCTGATTGGAATTGTCTGGAACAAATATAAAATTCTAGGCAATATATTCATCTTAATAGTTGATATCCTCCCTCTCAATGATAATTGCAAATTTTCCCATTTAGCAAAATCTGTCACTATCTGTTGTTTAAGTTTATTGTAATTATTCTCCTTGAGTGTACTGCATCTTGCTCTCAAATATATCCCCAAGTACTTAACCTTGTTCGTGACCTGCGTCTTCGATACATCCGTCAATTCTTCTTTTTGTTTTTCTAATATATTTTTTGTCAAAATCTTTGTTTTATCTTTATTTATTTTCAAACCTGCTACTTTTCCAAATTCTCCTATTTTGTCTATCAGTTTATTTGTTGATTCAAATAAATCTTCAAGAATAAACACCAGGTCATCAGCGAATGCTTGCAATTTATATTCTTCGTTTTGAGTTTTCATTCCTTTTATTTCTTTTTCATCTCTAATATTTCTGTTTAATACTTCTAGTAATAACACGAACAACAGAGGTGACAGTGGACAACCTTGTCTCATTCCTTTTTGTATTTCAATAGATTCTGTCAATTCTCCATTTATCATTACTTTTGCTGTTTGTTTATGATATATGGCTTCTATGGCTTGAATAAATTTCCTCCCAAAGCCCATCTGTTTCAGCTGTAATAGCATAAATCGCCAATTCACATTGTCAAAGACTTTCTGTGCATCTAGAAATATCAAAGCCATTTGCTTTTCAGGATGTGCCTCATAGTATTCCAAAGTGTCCAGAATTATCCTCAAAATGTTTCTAATCTGCCTTTTTGGCAGAAATCCATTTTGATCAGAATGTATAAAATTATTTAAATAACTTTTAAGTCTTTCTGACAATATTGTAGCGAAGATTTTATAATCTGAATTTAGCAGGGATATAGGCCTATAATTCTTGACTTGTTGTGGATCAGTAACCTCCCTTGGGACAAGTGTAATATATGCTTCTGACCATGATTTGGGTATTTCCATCTTTAACATTACTTCATTCATAACTTCTAACAATCACAATGATTCCTGTAAAGTCTTATAGTATTCCGCTGGCAGTCCGTCCGGGCCTGGTGCCTTCCCATTCTTTTGTTTTTTAAGTGCTTCAGTCAATTCCATCATCGTTATGTTTCCTCCTAACATCATCTCAGTATCTTTAGAAATCTGGGGTAGATTCGCCTTGTGTAAATATCGTTTAACACTTTCCGCCTCTATATTTTCTTTTTCATATAATTTTTTATAATAATCTTGTATAATATTTTTCTTCTCTTTATTCCCAAATCTAATTTATCCTTGGTCATCTACTAATTGTGTTATTTTCCTTGATTCTCGCTCTTTCTTCAACTTATATGCTAGCCATCTACCTGGTTTATTGGCATCTCCAAAATAGTTCTGTTTAGCACTTCTAATTTTTTGTGCTAAATCTTCTTTTTCTATTAATCCCATTTTATGTTTAATTGTATCTATTTTCATTTTAATATCCATTTTTTGTGGGAATTTCTGTAGTTCTTTTTCAAATTTCTTGTAATCATCCTCTAATGTTTTATAAACTTGCCTTTTCTTAATATTTCTTTTCACAGTTACTACTATTGAGCAAGGTACCACATATACGGTACCTGTGCATTTTGTTTTTCTTCCCTAAATGTAGAACCTTGCTTTTTTCACTGTTGAATTTCATTTTGTTAGATAGTGCACAATGTTCAAGTCCGTCAAGATCTTTCTGTATCTTGAGCCTATCTTCTGGAGTGTTGGCTATTCCTGCCAGCTTGGTGTCATCTGCAAATTTGATGAGTTCCCCATCTATTCCCTCGTCCAAGTCATTGATGAAGATGTTGAAGAGCACTGGGCCTAAAACAGAGCCCTGGGGTACTCCACTGCATACTTCCCTCCATGTAGATGCAGTTCCATTGAGGACTACACGTTGAGTGCAGTTGGTCAGCCAGTTACAAATCCATCTGGTGGTGATGCTGTCTAACCCACATTTTTCTTCTTTATCTAGTAGTAGGTTATGGTCTACTTTATCAAATGCTTTACTGAAGTCCAAATAAATTATATCGACAGCATTCCTCTGGTCACTAATTTTGTCACTTTGTCAAAGAATGCAATAAGATTAGCCTGGCATGACCTGTTTTTGACAAACCCATGTTGGCTTTTGGTTATTACTTGGTTTGCTTCTAGGTGTTCAGTGATTTGTTGTTTGATTATCTTTTCCAGAATCTTCCCTGGTATTGAAGTCAGGCTGATAGGTCTGTAGTTTCCTGGATCTATTTTTTTTCCTTTTTTGAAGATGGGAACTACATCAGCTCTTTTCCAATCCTCTGGCAGTTCTCCTGTGCTCCAGGATCTTTGAAAGATATAGTTCAGTGGTTCTGAGCTCTCGTCTGCCAGTTTCTTTAGAACCTTGGGGTGTAATCCATCTGGTCCTGGTGATTTGAACTCGTCTAGGGTAGACAGGTGTTCACTTACCATTTTCTTCCCTATTTTAACTTGTGTTCCTAATCTGTTTTTTGTGGTGCTGTTTTTGATAGGTTGGACTGTTTTTTCCTTTTGTGTAAAGACAGATGCAAAAAATGAGTTAAGTAGTTCTGCTTTCTCCCTGTTGCTTGTCACCTTCTTGCCACTTTCTCCCAGCAATGGGCCAATTGTTTCCTTGACTTTTTTCTTGTTTTTAATATGTTGGGAGAAGCTTTTTTTTAGTTATTTTTTACTTTAGTCACAAGCCTTTGTTCATTGTGAGCCTTAGCTTTCCTCACTTCATCTTTACAGGCTTGGGCTATTTGCTGATATTCTGCCTTAGTTATTTGCCCCTCTTTCCACTTTTTATACTTGTCCTTTTTGACTTTCAATTTATTAGAGAGTTCTTTATGCAGCCATGCTGGTTTCTTTTGAGATCTATTATTTTTCTTCTTTTTATTTTTATTTTAATTTGATTTATATGCCACCCTTCTCCGGAGACTCAGGGCGGCTTCCAATGCATTAAGCAATAGCCTTCATACTTTTGTATATTTATACAAAGTCAGCTTATTGCCCCACACAAACTGGGTCCTCAATTTACCCACTTTAGAAAGGATGGAAGGCTGAGTCGACCCTGAGCCTGGGGAGAATTGAACTTGCAGTAATTGCAGGCAGCTGAATGTTAAATGCTGCCTTAGGAGGCATTAGCCTCCTACGCCACTCAGGCTCCTTCTTCATTAGTATTATGTTAGACTGGGCTTTTATAATCTCACTTTTCAAAATTTCCCAAGCTTCTTGAGTTATTTTCCCCTTGAGGATTCTCATCCATGGAATCCTTCTCAAGCTCTCTCTAAGTTTATTGAAATAAGCTCTCTTAAAATCCAAGACTCTAGTTTGACTTTGTTCTACTACTTGTGTTGCATAATGTTGAATTCCAATATTGCGTGATCACTTGCCCCCAAGGTTCCTGTAGCTTCAACATCTTCTATCATTTCATCTCTATTAGTGAGAATTAAGTCCAATATGGCTGGTCCCCTTGTTCCCTTCTCTACTTTTTGGGAAACAAAGTTGTCTGCTAGGTTTGTTAGGAACCTGTTGGATCTTCCACTTGGTGCAGAGTTTGTCTCCCAGTTGATGTCAGGGTAGTTCAATTTCCCCATTACTGTTGTGATGTGCTTCCTACATACCTTAGTTAGCTGACTAGCAAAAAGTTCATCTACTTCCTCTGTTTGGTTGGGTGGCCTATAGTATAGACCTATGGCAATGTCATTCCCCCCCCCTTTAATATTGACCCAAATACATTCAAGCTGGGTCCAGTCCCTGACACACAGATGTACAGAAGGCAGAGGATAGCAGTGGAAATCTATGGGCCGGTCCTCAGGAAGGATGAGCCATAGCTGCTAGCTAAGCCCCACCCTAGCTCTGGGGATGAAAGCAGGGGACGGAGACAAATAGGTGTGGCAGACAACTATTCATCTCCCCATCATCAGCCACTGATAGCCTGAACTTCTGAATCCTGTTTGAAACAACTTATCAGAATTCTTTCTTGGAATCTGCAGCACTGAGAGTCAGGCATGCCTTCTGAGCGTGTGTGTGTGTGTGTCTCTGCTGCTGGAAGAAAGTGAGTGTACCTTCCAGAACTTCTTTTGCAAGTGTGGAGAGAGAGAGAGAGAGAGAGAGAGAGAGAGAGAGAGAGAGAGAGAGAGAGAGAGAGAGAGAGAGAGAGAGAGACTCCTGGTATGTTGTGGCCATTTCAAGGGGAAAGGAAGTGAGCATTGCTTTCCACAAGCATTTAGAGACTTAGTTAGCCTGCTGTGAGGGAGAAAGAGGCTTTGCCAGGACTGCTGGTGCTCCTAATACAGACAACATTTAGTTAAATACAGAGAGCTTGTTGTGTTTGGGAGCCAGATCAGAACACCATCCCTTGACAAAAGCCCATTGTGGAGGAAGTATAGACCATGGTCCAGGAATCCTAAATTCTTTTGGTAACACCAACCCTTTAGCCAGTGGTTCACTTCTAGAATCCTTTATTCTCTTACTGGATGTTGACCTTTTGTTGGCAGTACAGATGAAAAACTACTTGTGCACCTAACTCCTTAACTTTCTTGCCTAGCTGCTTGTAATCACTCAATATTGTTTTCAGGTCCATTTTTGTGTCATTCGTCCCTACATGTAGTAGTAGAAAGGGGTAATAATCTGTGGCTTTTATTATTTTGGTTAGGTTCTCAGCCACATCTTTGATTTTTGTTCTAAGTGATTTCTATGTTTCCATAATATTAAAGTAGTATTAGTAATTGCAGCCATGCTATTTCTAATATATAGAACTGGAGAATTTAAAAAGCTCTGGATATCATTGCCACTATAAACTGTGTACATAATTAAATATTCTGAAAATCTCCAATTACCTCAAGAAGTGTAAACTATTATTTTTCCTAAATCCAAAATTATAACACTGTACAAATCATTAACAATTTAGCAAATAAATTATCAGTTTATTTGATTTAAAATTATTTCATGGAGAATGGAAATATTCCTAAAATCATCATAATATATTTTTGAAAGTCCTCTAAGAAGAGAATATTTATCAGCAGGCAATTCTTGAAATTAAAGAGCTACAAATATGTAATTTGTGTAATTTTTTTTTTAATTTGATTTATATGCTGCCCTTCTCTGGAGACTCAGGGCGGCTTACAATGCGTTAAGCAATAGCCTTCATTCTTTTGTATATTTTATACAAAGTCAGTTTATTGCCCCCACAAACTGGGTCCTCATTTCACCTACCTTAGAAAGGATGGAAGGCTGAGTCAACCTTGAGCCTTGGAGAGATTCGAACCAGCAGAAATTGCAGGCAGCTGTGTTAATAACAGGGTGCATTAAACCACTGTACCATCAAGGCTCTTAATAATAGTTGTTCATTTTATAGTACTATTTGGGTTTATTTGGGTTCAGATTTATATGATTTTACTGTAAGTAATACATCTTGGTTCCTTTTATTCATAACTGACCTGGAAATCTATTCTAAATCCAGCATGTTTAGCATAAATTGGTAACAGATTTTAACTTAACTCAACTGTTTATTTTGTACAAGTTTCTGAGTTGCTGCAGAAACTAAAATACCCGTTACTAGCTTTTGTGTCTTTGTATTGAAAGCTTTAGAAAGCAGGTTGCTTCATAGCTACAAATAATTTATTCTCCTGTTTAAATTATTTTTTTAAGGGGAGATTCTACATTAATTGGTTCATGCATAAATCTGTTTACAAGAAATATGACACAATTGTGTGTGGCTATCAGGATACTTGGATTTTTTTCCTTTTTTTTCTCCCTTTCTTTCTTTTTTCCTGTTTTTATATTTAATGTAAAGCTCTGTGTTTTACTCATATTTTGCAGTGCTTAAAGGGTGAGCTAAATGATATGCATCCAAAGGTAGATTCTGTTCATGACCAGGCAGTTGACTTGATGACAAACCGTGGAGGTCACTGCAGGAAGGTAATAGAACCTAAACTGATAGAGCTCAACCAACGGTTTACAACAGTATCAGAAAGAATTAAACGTGAAAAGGTAAGAGAAATAGCCCTACAAAGAGAGTTATATTCTTCAAAATGGAACATTTTAAATTAATAATTCTAGAAGGCAATTTTCCAAATAAAAATTAGCAAGAATAAGAGTTAGCTGCATCTCTGAGGGTTTTGTCTAAATGTGTGTGCTTATGTGTAATATTTATTGTGCTTCTATTCCAGGTACAGTTTACCTCCTTAGTTACATCTTTTGCGATCTATTTAAAAATTAACTTAGTTAGAAAAGGCTGTGCATCTTTAGAATAAGGGAACATATGCTATTCAAAAGGCTTTAATGTATGTGAAAAAGCTGTTGTATGCCTTTTCTAAGCTGCATAATCTAAGCTTTTATAATAAACTTAGACTGATATTTCTATGCGGAAAATTGCTTATTAATTTCTTGCTGTTTTGTTTCTGTGATGTGATCAGTGTGTGCATATGAACGAGAAACTGTTGTTATTACAGGTTTTATTTACACAAGATTGCTAAACCATTCTGGGAAAATCCACCCTGTGGTGGTCTGACTTTGGGTTTTGTTTGTTTGTTTGTTTGTTTGTTTTTGTTACTAGATAACTTACATTTCTTCTTTTATTTCTTACATTTATTTAATTTCTTACATTTATTTAACCACATCTGCAAAGAACTAGTAGGATGGGTGTACCCCCCCCCTCTCTCCCTCCCTCACCCTCCCACTTCTTCACATGGCCTTGGGAATAAATCAATAGCAAAGAAACAGAGAAAGAAAACCTGAGAGAGTAAGGAGGGAAAGAAAGCCTGGAGGGACAGCTATTTATCCTTTAAAAAGGCAAATGTAATAAAGAGATAGACAATTTCCCACGGAAATTAAAAATTATAGACCAATTTCTCTTCTCAACGTAGATTATAAACTATTCACATTAATTATAATGCAGAGATTGAAAGACCTAATCAAATACTATATACATCCTGATCAAAATGGTTTTATTCCTGGAAGACAAATTCATAACAATATAAGAACAATTATTGATACTCTGGAATTCTATGAGCAAAGATCGGAAAACCAGTTAGCTCTAATTTTCCCAGATGCGCAAAAAGCGTTTGATAATCTCAACTGGACATTTCTATTAGCACAATTAGAAAAGATGAAATTTGGAGAAAGATTTATAAAAATGTTTAAAATATATACAACACCCAAACAGCAAAAATACAAATTAATGGAGATACAACTGAACAATTGGATATAAAGAAAGGAGTGAGACAAGGATGCCCATTATCTCCTATATTGTTTATATTAACATTGGAAATCTTACTAGAAGAAATCAGGAAAGATACAGAAATAACTGGACTAAAAATAAAAAATCAAGAATATAAACTGCAAGCCTTTGCGGATGATATAGTACTCATCTTAGATAAACCCATACAATCTGGACCAAAATTAATGATAAAAGTACAATAATATGGAGAAGTAGCGGGATTGAAAATTAATAAACAAAAAACTAAAATTTTAACAAAGAACCTTAACAAGTATCAAGAAGAAGAATTGGAAAATATATTAGAGATACAAACAGCAAAGAAAGTTAAATACTTAGGAGTATGGATTACAAACAAAATATCAACCTTGAAGGAAGACAATTATATTAAATTGGCTAAACAAATAGAAAAGGATTTGGAAAGATGGGCAAAACTCCAATTGTCTCTTTTAGGCAAAATTGCTACCATTAAAATGAATATTCTGCCAAGAGTGTTATACTTATTTAGGGTGATACCAGTAAACCCAGGAAGAACATATTTTAAAGATTTAGACAGAATGATATTAAAATTTATTTGGCAGGGAAAAAAAGCAAGAATCAAATTAAAACATCTACAAGACAAAAGAGAGAGGGGGGGAATGGGACTCCCTGATTGTCAGAGTTATTACAAAGCCTCAGCGTTAACATGGATAAAAGATTGGATCAAACTCAAAAACATAAGAACATTAATATTGGAAGGTTTTGACTTGACAAGGGGATGGCATGCATATCTTTGGGGAAAGAAAATTACAAACAAGAACAATTTTGCAGACATATTGTAAGAGACAATTTGCTTAAAATATGGAATGAAATGAGAAAATATCACTATGATAGGATTCCTAGGTGGACTTCCATAATGGAAGCACATATTTATCCAAATACAATAGATACAAATAAATTAAAAACATATCAGGACATCTTAAATGAAGAAGGAAAACTAAAAACAAGAGAAGAATTGAGAATGCAAAATGTGGAAATAGAGTGGTGATCATATTTGCAATTAAAATCCAGATATAAATCTGATATGGAAAAAACTGGAATTCAAATGGAACCTAATCAGTTGGATAAAATTTTATTAGGCCCCAATGAGAAATTAATAACCAAAATTTATAATTTTCTTTTGGAATATAAACTAGCAGAGGAAGTAGTTAAAGAGAATATGATCACATGGGCGACGGATTTTGGGTATGCAATAGAATTAAATAAGTGGGAAAAATTGTGGAAAAGTATTAATAAATTAACATTATCTGTACCATACAAAGAAAATGCTTATAAATTGTTCTATAGGTGGCATCTACCACCGGCGCGAATTTCTAAAATGTTTCCCAGTACATCTCCACTCTGTTGGAAATGTAAAGCGCATAAAGGGACATACTATCATATATGGTGGTCATGTCCCAATGCTAAAAAATTCTGGAATAATATAAAAATGCAACTGAAACAAATAATAACTCAAAAGGTACCATTAAAACCAGAAACTTACTTATTAGGAATACCTACAAGCAAATATGAAAAAGAAATAATATATTTAATAACACACATTTTGACTGCAGCAAGAATCATATACGCACAAAATTGGAAACAAGAAGAGGTCCTGACTCAAGAGAAATTAATATCCAAAATTATGGAATGTGCTGTGTCCATAGCGCTCGATGTAGATCTCAGCTGTGTCGAGGAATTGCGCTAGCTGGTCTGGATCGCCATCGAACTTCCCTCTGAAATGGGGTGGGTCCTCCCTTGCTGCCCTCTCCTCCCACTGCGGGACTCTGTAAACCTGCCCTTGGTGCCGCTGGTCCTCTTCCTCATGTCTCCTTCTAGGGTAGGGAGGGGATATCCTATCTAGGCTGCTCTGCATGCTGTGTAAGGGGGGAACCCATGGATGCATCTTTGGGCTTCCTCTCCTTCTGCTATGGGAGGGGAGAGGCTGTGCTTCAGTCCTCTCAGTTCAGCAGACCAAACTGGCTCCCCCTTCTCCTTTGGCCCGCACGATAGCCCCTCCTCCCAAATGATGGCATGGTCAATTTTCTCCTTCAATTCATCTATGGGGCTCTCGAATGGCTTCCCTGAAGCTTTTTGGTGCCTGGCTTGCTGCCAGCCCCATAGCCAGTCTGCCCTCCCCAATTCACTCAGGGGTTTCCCCTTCCCTTGTGCGTTCGGGAAGGGAAACTCAGCTTCTGCGGATTTTGGCAAAGCCCACCAATACTCATCTTTTTTTTTCTTGGTTTGTGGCACGATCGTCTGACTTTGGCTGTCTTGCAGCTTCGCTGGAGGAGGGAGGGGTTGAGGCTCCATAGCATCCAAACTGGCTGGGATCAAGACTGGCTCTTTTCCAGTTGCCTGAATTAAACTGTCTTCAGACAGTTTGCTTTCCGCCATGACGTCCGGACTTCTTCTCCACTCACTCCATACATCTGGCAGGGAGCTGGAGATCTGGAGGTCAGCCAGTTTGGCTTGGAAAGGAGTGTTGGCTGTCTGTCAGGTTTCGAGGTCATCTCAAATAAATTGCATTTCAAACAAAGTCTTTGATGAAAAACTCCCATTTATTAAGCACGACATTCTAACTCTGACTCCATTGCAGCCAACACTGACTTCCAGACCCAAAACCCTCCCTTTCCGTTCCCCACTCCTCTGCACTCATTGGCCATCTTCCAAGTCACTCTACCCCTAATCTACTGCTCCAGCTCAAAGGAATTTCCCCCCTCCCATCCCATCTCCTAGGGGATATTATCTCCAGGGAAAATAAGTAGGTGAAAAGTCAAACGTCCCTTTTCAGACGCCTCCGCTTCTCCTTCTTATGTCAGCACTAGAGTAAATGCAGCTTGAAGTGCTGACATCTAGCTCCTTCCCCGCAGCCCTGCCATGATTGCCTGCCTTCCACATGGACTTCTGCTTGCCTGCCTTCACAAGCTGGCCACCGGATGCCAGGAAGGCAGCATGGAAGGCAGGCAAGCATGGCAGGACTGCGGGCCATGGATCGGTTCGGGGGCGTGGCCAACCAGCCATTGCTCCCAGTTTGGCGAACTAGCCTCAATCTCCGCTACCTACTCGCCCGAGCCGGTCTGAACCGGGAGCATTTCATTCCTGTGTCTAATACTGGAAGGTCTTTGAAGTATCATAATATTAGTCAGTAGAAAAGCATATCTGTATTTGTGAATAATGAAAAGTATTCCTCATCAAATAAATCTGTTTAAAATTTAGAAAAATAAAACATCTTTGCAATAACTGTCCATTAGATTTTGTAAAACACTTGAGAATTTATCATGAATTATAACTACACACCTATATATAGGTTATATATGTTACTTTCCTGCTGGAAAAGAAGTAAAATCTAGCTATAGGACAGGAGATGATGAGTTTTGCCTTAGCCATGAAAGCTAGCTGGGTGACCTTGGGTCACTCTCTCTCAGTCTAACCCACTTCACAGGGTTGTTGTTATGGGGAAAATAGGAGGAGAGAGGTGTATTGGATATGTTTGCCATCTTGAGTTATTTGTAAAATTAATAAGGTGGGATATAAATAAATAGATGTATACACTATAATTTGTATAAACTAAGCTTTCTGCCAAAGTTTTTGAATCCTCCCCCCCACCCTTTTCTTTGTTGAGGAAGTGGAGTAGAAGGTGAACCCAGGTGATTCTTTTAAAAGTAATACAGTAAAATTCTTTGGATACTATTTTGATTAAGTTTCTGGGCATTTTCCTATTTCTAATAAAACAGTTTAGAATTAAGGATAAATGTATATTTACAATTATTTTTTACAGAAAATTAATTTTGGAATGTTCTATTTCCATCTTGCCAAATTAGGAGTGTAGTGATTCATGTGGTTAGGATGCTAAGGTTGGAGGTTAGCAAGCCCACTTTCAAGACCTGAATGCTGCTGTGTGGCTGGTGAGCTCCTGTCATTCACTCCAGCTCCTTGACAGGGTCATGAAAGGAGCCCTTGGGGTGTCCCTCACCAGCTAATCCTTTCAACCCAGAAACGCCTTAAATGGTGTCTCTGACTTGAATGGAACTTTGTCAAATTGTGTTAGGAACTTGACTTTTTCCCCCATTCTTATTAATTTAATATTAATTTAATATTAATGTGTAATACTTTGTTTTTTACTCATCTGTTATTTAATGGAGATAACTATTTTTGAGCTTTTTTATTTCAGTACACACATACATACACACTCACACACATAAAAACTTAACATATTTGCTTTATTGGTGTAGATACTGATAAATTATCAAATAAGTTCCCATTATTAACATGTTGTGGAAATTTGGCTTTTTATTACTTTGGTGTAGTTAATATGGCATATTGTCTGGCTAATTGCTTAATTATCTGGGTTGGTTTGATTTGGTAACATAAAATAAGTAAGATTTATAAATACAAGCTGATCAGGTTCTACTTGTATTACTACATATATAGTAGTTTGTAAAATAAATGTATAAATTATCTATACATTTATTTTGATAAATTAATCAAAATTAATTGATAAATTAATTATCAATTTAGCAGTTAAAGGAAAGCATATATGCTTATGATATATATTCATAATAAAAATGTGAAGAAAAACTAATAAATGTCCATTCCTTTTCGCCTTTCCCATTTTCCAACCTTTAAGCCCTTCATTTCTTTGAAGGAATTGGAGCAGTTTAACTTTGACATACAAAAATTGCTTGAACCACTGGAGGCTGAAATTCAGGAGGGGGTGAATCTGAAAGAAGAAGACTTCAATAAAGATATGGTAAATTGGTTGTGATAGAAGTATGAATGAACTAGGAATGGAAAAGGAAAAATATTGGAGCAGAAATTAGGAACTTCTGCATTTGCATTTAACACCAGACAGTTCACAAACTTCAGTATTCTTAAATGTTATAAAACTATATATGATATTTACATATGGCACAATTATATCTTAGCAATAATTTCAATGTTACAATAACAAGAATATATGATTGTTCTTTATAATTATCAGGAAACAGGTCTGGATTAGTGAAATATACTATTTGACATTTCAGAAAACACACCCACACCACACCCACACCTACATATACACAATCACATATACTTATAAATCTCTCAAATCCCTACAACTGTTGCCCATGTATTAGTAACTCAGGATTGCTTGCTGTTAGTAAAAATATTCCAAGGAGTCCATAATATGGCAGACCACTGTGCACCTCAGCCAGTCAAAGTATACATATAGGTATACATATAGACATATGATGCTTGCTTGCTTTCGACTGCCATTGTAATGGGAGGGGGGAAGTATTGTTGGTATTTGGGAGGGGGGAAATGAGCTGATGGAGATGTCCACCACCAAAGACAGCGAAACCAATACCGACGATGAGCCCCTGGTAAGTCAGCATGGGGGTCCCATGACCATCCCAGTAGAACTAAGGGTGCCATCATCCGGTGCCCAGGGGAAGATGCTAGCCCCTTTAGATTCTGGATGTACTAGGTGTGTCATTAGCCTCGAGGTGGTGGACAAACTGGGACTGAGACTAAAAGCAATGAAAGTGCCCATTGCATTCTGCCAATTGGATGGGTCAGTAGCTGGGGGGGCAGCCCACTTTGTGACCAAACTGGTTGAGTTGTGGATGGGGGACCACTTGAGAGGTCTTGAGTTTTATCGTAGCCCCAGGCATGGAATGTTCCTTCTTACTTGGACTGCCTTGGCTACGGAAATGGAACCCCCAGGTGAACTGGAGGAAGGGATGGTTACGCATCCATTCTGCCCTGCCAGGGAAAGAAGGGGGCAAACCTTTTTGCATGGCCAAAGCTGCGAAGGAGTTGGCAGCAGTGGCAAGCGAACACATTGCTGGGGAGGAAAATATCCCTAA
The DNA here is from genome assembly GCA_022577455.1 of Arizona elegans. Taxonomy (NCBI): domain Eukaryota; kingdom Metazoa; phylum Chordata; class Lepidosauria; order Squamata; family Colubridae; genus Arizona; species Arizona elegans. Next base: position 47,669,114 of record JAKOOJ010000006.1, on the reverse strand, counting down.
GGAATATTGGGACCTCAGGGAGGCTTTCAGCGAGAAGGCATTAGATGTACTCCCCCCCCCCCATCGACCCACTGACTGTAACATAGAGATCCTCCCAGGGGTGAAGCTCCCTAAACCAAAGATCTACTCCATGACCCCCCGCGAGCTGGAGGATCTGCAGAACTTTATTGATAAAAACTTAAAATGGGGCTTCATCCAACTAGCGAGGGTGTGAGTGGCCACTCCGGTTTTGTTTTGGGCGAAGGATGGCTATCTTCATCTATGTGTGGATTATAAGAACCTCAACGTGATTTGCGTAGAAAATGTCTACCCATTGCCCCTCATGAAAGACATGCTAGCTCACCTGGCAAAGGGAAGATTTTCACTAAGCTGGATTTGACAGAAGCTTATTACAGAGTCTGGATTAAGGAGGGGGATAAATGGAAAACTGCTTTCAATTGCCCCTTGGGTTGTTTTCAATTTAGGGTGCTCCCTTTTGGGTTACAAGGGGCCCTGGCAGTGTTCATGCAATTAATTAATGAGGTATTACATGAGTATCTTTACAAGGGGGTTTTGGTCTACTTAGATGACATTCCTATTTACATGGACACCATGGATGAATACTTGAAACTGGTGTGGTCAGTTCTGAAAAAACTCAGAGCGGCTGAGTTGTATGCTAAGTTATCAAAATGTGAATCCCATCAGAGTAAGATTGACTATTTGGGCTACCGCATATCTCATGAGGGAATAGAAATGGATCCGGAAAAAGTCTGGGTGGTCCTGGAGTGGGCACCCCCCACACCCGCAAGCAGCTATAAAGTTTCTTGGGCTTTGCTAACTTTTATCAACAGTTTATTCCAACGTTTGTCCAGATTGCCTTACCCATTACCAACCTCCTGAAAACAAAGGGGAAAGCCAAGCCAAAGCCTAGTAGGCCGCTCGAGTGGACCATGGAATGTCAGGCCACGTTTGAGAAACTGAAGCAACTGTTTGCTGCTGAGCCTGTCCTAAAACACCCTGACATGGAAGACCCTTTCATCATCCAAGCTGATGCAAGTGATGTGGCCGTCGGAGCGGTGCTCCTTCAAGCTAATGCTGATGGATTTCTACAACCCTGCACCTACACCTCCCACAAATTGTCTGAGACTGAACGGAGATGGGCTATTTGGGAGAAGGAGGCTTTTTCTGTCTGCTGGGCCTTGTTAACCTGGAAACATTTCCTTGAAGGGGCAAAACACCTGTTTGAGGTATGGACTGACCATAAGAACTTAGAAGCCCTAAAAAGCCCTCAGAAATTGTTGCCCAAACAAGTCTGGGCACAACACTTCAATCGCTTCAATTTCTCCCTGTGCTACCTACCAGGAGGAAAGAACTTTATGGCCGATGCCCTCTTGAGACTGCTTCAATACAATAGCGCATGACAGGAGGTGATTTGTCCGGTTATCCCATCGAAACAGCTGGCCACTCCTGTTGTTACCAGAGCCCAGACGAGAGGAGAACTGGACCTACCCACCAGTTTAAGCGAACAGTTAAAAGAAGCACTTAAAATTGATGACTGGTTCACCTCCCACAGCAACGAGTGTACTGTTCATGATGGTCTCGCATGGATGAGGGCTAAATTGTATGTCCTGGCCAGTCTGAGGGGGGCAGTGTTACAACAATCCCATGATGCAAAAGTGGCTGGACATTTTGGGTTTGTTAAGACTCTACATTTGGTCAAACAACAATTTTGGTGGCCTTCCCTAAAGAAGGATATAGAGGCATATGTTGCTAGCTGCCCGGTGTGTGCTTTGGCAAAGAGACCACCTGGGAACCCACCCGGGTTACTCCAGAATGTGGTCAGACTGGGGGCTCCTTGGAAGGAGATATCCATGGATTTTATTGTAGAACTACCCAAAAGTAGTGGAAATACAGTCATTTGGGTGATTACGGACTTGTTCTCCAAACAAGTGCATTTTGTACCCTGTTCCAAGATTCCCTCAGCAAAGACCCTGGCTAAACTGTTTATTCAACATGTCTATAGTTTACACGGTGTTTCCGAACAAATAATTTCTAATAGAGGGGTTCAATTCACCTCCCATTTCTGGAGGGAGTTCCTGAGGTTGTTAGACTCCGCCTAAGAGCTAAGCTCCACCCACCATCCTCAAGACCAATGGGGCTTGTGAGAGGACTAATTTGGTGTTGGAACAATACCTCAGATGTTATGTAAATTACCAGCACAATAACTGGACCGACTTACTACCGTTTGCGGAGGTGGCCTATAGTAACTCCATACACAGCAGTACTGGGTTTACACCATTCAAAGTGGTGTCAGGTCAGGACTTTGTACCTATCCTGGGGTTACTGCAGGAAAAACCTCAAATTCCATCCTTGACAGATTGGATTGAACAGCTTCAGGTTACCTGGCCTGTCGCTCATAAGGCGTTAGATGAGGCTCATAGAGCCCATAAGAAACAGGCTGATAAGAAACAGGCTATGCCAAAAGTCTACCAAGTAGGGGATAGGGTTTTCCTCTCCACTAAGTACTTACAACTACTAAAAGTTGAAAAAACCTGGCCCTAAATATGTGGGACCTTTTTCCATTGTGTGAACCGTAAGCCCGGTCTCAGTACAGTTAGAACTACCAAAAACCCTCCGGAGAATTCACCTGGTGTTCCATGTTAGTTTGCTGAAACCTGTACATACCTCCTCAATTTGGCCAGATCAGACACCCCCCACCCAACCCCCGCTCCAGTTTAACTTCTCATTGAAGGGGAACAACATTTCAACATTTCTGAAATCCTTGATTCCAGAAATCATAGAGGTAGAGTACAGTACTTGGTGGCTTGGAAACACTTCCCTTCCTCTCAATCCGAATGGGTGAATGAGCGAGATGTTAGAGCTCCAAAACTTTTACAGTCTTTTCACAGTAAATATCCTGATAAGCCTTAAAGCTTGGGATTTATAATGATTACAGGTATGATGGATTTTAATCGTTTAATCATTTGGTTCTGCTCTGTCTATTTCAATTTGTTTTCTTTTTTAGGACTAATGACTCTTCTGCAGGAGGCCAAATGTCAGCCTCATGATGCTTGCTTGCTTTCAGCTGCCATAGTAATGGGAGGGGAGAGGTATTGTTGGTATTTGGAAGAGGGGGAAGTGAGCTGGTGGAGAGGTCTTGGAAAAGGGAGGAAAACTCTCACCATCTTCTTAGCAGCTGTGGAGAGAGCTGATAGCTGTCAAGGTAAACCATCCCGGCATACCAGAAGGATGGGGCCACCTGAAGAAGTACCCCACATGACACCTCAGGGAGATGTGGATTGGACATTCATCCCAGGTCCTGGGGGGGGGAGGAGGGATTTGGGGATGCTTTCAATATGTAATTTTCGTGCCTATTACCTCAGACTTTTCTTTTCTTTTGCTGCATTCAGTTCATGCTCAGTAAAAGTACCTTTCTTTACAAACATGGAGTGGGGGTTTTCCTTTCTTGAATTTTGAACAGAGGCGCCACTGACATATAGGTATACAAATATACATATAGACTTATTTTCTTACATATGATTTAATACACAATTACACACAGTTTGCTCCACCAATCTCTGCTTGCAGTATGAGTATAAGTATAAAATTTTCCTTCATGATAATTCCTCTGTTGTTTTTAATTTGACCTAATAAAAGCACCAGTCAGGAGAAGAGTATGTATATTAATTGGCTGAGGAGAAAATACTTCATTTACCCATGTTATGAACTCATTTTCCTGGCAGAATATATTCTATTTTGTACAGCATAAGTTTTTATTTATAGATTTATCATGCAGGTATTATGAAACTTTTTATTTCTAGTATTCCTCAGTTTAAAGAACAGTATCCTGAAAGGCAAGCTCAGCCTACCAGCATACCTTTTGCAGAGCTATCCTTTCAAAGTAGCAACCTCCAAAATAGATTTGCATGAGGGGCAATATGGATGCCTAAAACCTTTTCAGACAATTTAGGCACATTTTATAACTTTTCATGTCTCTTGCAATAGCGCTGGAATGTGTATTATGAATGTTAAAAGGCTTGGAGATCTGCACATTACAAAAATGTATACAATAGATCCTAATCTATAGTCTAATTTTGTTTATAGTGTGTTGATAGTATTAAGTAATTTTGTCATTGTACCATTATTTTCAAGATCCAGAAACAGTCTGAGATTGACCAACCCTCAATTACATAAATGTCATTACCATTTTTTATCTATCTGTCTCTGTCTCTATCTCTGTCATCTCTATTTCTAATATCGCTATCTTTCTATCCTTAGAGTGACAGTCATGAGGGCACTATAAAAGAATTGCTTCAACGTGGAGATATGCTTCACCAAATGATCAAGGATGAACAGAAAAGAGAAGAAATAAAAAAGAAACAGCATTTGTTGCAAAACAGACATAATTCTCTCAAGGTAGATTTTACAATCTTTTCAGTTCTGGATTAAGTTCTAAATGTTGCATATGAAGTCAGAAGTTATGAAGTTATGAAGACCCTAAACTTTTATAATTAATTATGTTTCCTAAGAGTAGGCACACAAGGCAGTAAGTAGGACAGCAAATTGGTATTTTCCTTTTATTTCGGCCTTTCATTTTTATTTTCATGTCTTCAAATATACTCTAGAAAAAGGGCAGAGAAGAGCAACTAGGATGATTAGGGGACTGGAAACTAAAACATATGAAGAACGGTTACATGAACTGGGCATGGCTACGTTGGTGGGATTCAAATAATTTAACAATCTGTTCTCTGCCCTAATGACAGCTGAGTAGGCGTGGCTGGGTGGTCATGTGGCTGGGTGGGCATGGTCAATAACTCAACGCCACTCATGTCAAGGGCACTTCACCTCGCCTGGCCTCTCATGACCATAGGGATGCTGCAACAGTCGTAAGCGTGAAAAATGGCCATAAGTCACTTTTTTCAGTGCCATTGTGACTTTGAATGGTTATTAAATGAATTGTTGTAAGTCAAGGATTACCTGTACAAAAATACAAAAAGCTTCTTTGCTTGCAAAAAGCTGCCCTAAATACCAATCATTAGATTAGAAATGGGGGAATATACACTGAAGATGAATGATAACCACAGCCATCATGGAAACCTAAACCATTCTGTCTGAATATCTTCCTTTTCATCAGCAATACCTGCAAGCTGGAGTTACAAATCAGGCAGGGTGCCAGAGCACCTTGAGTAATTAAAATAGTTAAAATGTAACTATGATTATCAGCAGCCAATTCTTGCTCATAAAGTGAAACCCTTTAGCAGAGAGGTCATTTAAGTTCTCCAGAAAGTGGGTGGGCACACACTTGGGCTACAAAATGCTGAGCTAAAGAGATAAATTAACAAATTATATAGGGGACCCAGGTTCAAGCCTACCACGCGTATCAGGATCACAATAAAATTAGTACAAGCCACAGAGATCTAAATAAACTTCAAGCCTGGTGCCATATTACTAAGCCTTATTATCATGAGAGAAAACTAAAACAAATTGGAGGATCCACACCCCTACCTCCTTTTTTTTAAAAAAAAAAATCTTACTTTCAGTGAGCAATCATGTGCCTTGGCCACTCCAAAGCAATGCAAGAGACTCCTGTCCCAAAGGTGCTTTTTCAAGAGGCAACTGGACTTTCTGGAAACCAAGAAAGTCTAGTTGCTGCTTGAAAAAAAGCACCTTTGGGACAACCATGACCTGGATGACTGAAGAATCCTGTGCTCAATGAACGGACAAAGCACCCTTTCCCACCCAGGAGAAACAATCCTCAGATTTATTTATTTATTTTATTTTATTTATTTATTAGATTTATATTGCTGCCTATTCACCCATGTTGACTCAAGGTGGCTTACAGAATATAAAAAAATACATTTAAAAAACAGTAAAACTCAGGCGGTGACGTCATGTGGTGTGGGCGAGGGAGAGTTTGGCAGCTCCCGTAAACCCAGCTAATCCTTGTATAGGAGCCCCATAAGGGCAGTTCCAGACCTGGAGAGTCCGAAACATTAAAGGGGAAGGTTTCAAGCTTCAGCCCGAGTGTCCTGGAGAGTGAAACCGGACCCCTTAAATCCAGCAGGGAAAAATCTGCCTGTCAGGCAGATCGAAAGTGATGGCAGCCGCCTCAGTGAGGAAGTAAGGAGTGATTACAGCTACAGCGATCGGAGGTGGAGGAGAGAAGAAGAGAAAATTAGTGAGGTGGAAAAAAAGTAAATAAACTTGGTGTTGAAAAGAGAGTCGCGGAGAGTATTTAAAGAGGCAACTAAGGAGAAGGGCGCTCAGCAGGAGACGATTGAAAGAAGAAAACAACATAATGGAAATAGTGAGTTGAATCAACAAAAAAGATACAAAGTAACTACCCTGGACTTTCTGGATTGATACAGAGGAAACTTTGTTTTAACGGATACTTTTGGTGGACGATTTTGGAACGATCTATCTGATTTGGTGTTGATTTTGGACAGAACCAGAGAAGTAATTAAAACATTTGGACATTGTGGATTTATAAATAACAAGATCGATCATAAAGTTTGAGACTATGTAGGATTGGAAATAAGGAAGAACTGAACGGCGGTGTGAAGAGTGGGGAAAAAAATCTGAACTGAACAATCTGATGCAATAAGGAACGGAAGAAGCGGAAGAAGATTTTGGAAAAAAACTCTGGTTTCAAATTGGATTTAAGTAATCTTAAGTAATTATTAAGTAATCATTATTAAATAATATCTAAGAAAGAATTTTGTAATTGGGAAAAAGGAGGATTCTGTTTTGCTGATTGTATGAACAAGAAATATAGGCTTTATGAGCTTTATAGAAAGGAGTAAGGATTAAAGGAGATCAGACAGTGGTGAAAAAGGGATTGGCTTAAACAATACAATGTACAGAGGGGGGAGAAGAGTTATAACAGTTGATAATCATTGTTTGAAAGTTATATTTGTGAGAGGTAGCAATATTTTAAGTGAGCACTAACGTGGCAAAGTAAAGTAATACCTAAAAATGTATGATACTGTGGAGGAACTGGACCAAAAATATAATAATGTCAACAACAACAACAATAACGGAAACAGGGGGGAAAAAACCTATGGTAAACCCAACTGTGACTACAATGCAGCGATCGATTGAATCCATGCTGGGAAAAGAAAAGGAAAAGATGGAGCCAACTATGAGCAGCATGCAAAATATGCTACAAACAATTCAAGAGACCTTATTGAAATTGCAAGAAAAAATGGCAGATCACCAAGAGAAAGCTAGAAGATATCACCAAGAAATTAAAGATGAATTAGGAGAGTTAAAGGATGATTTGAAAAGTATGAAAGAGAAGATGGAAAATATTCAACAGACAGTAGCAGAGAATGAGCATAAAGTAAAAAAAAAATAGAAGATAAAGTAGGCCATTTGGATTTAAAGTTAGAAATGGCAGAACAGAAATTACAACAACAAAATAAAGAATTGGCTGACTCAATTACTTTCCTAGAAATGGAAAAAGCTTCCTTCTTCCTATGCTTCCAGAATGTTACTGAAGAGAGAGAAGAACATTTGGAAGAGAAAATGAAGAGAAAAGATTATTATCCTAAAGCAAACCCCACGAAGAGTATGAGACCAAAGACAGTTATATTACTTCCTGACATCCAAATTAATTCAACACAAAGTAATGTTCCATTGGACCATGCCAGAAGGAATTCTTATTACCTGGCAAGACAAAAAATTCAAAATTGACACAATAGAAAAAGTGCAGGAGTTCTATAAAAATTATCTAGAAGAGGAACAAGAAAGTAAGGAAGAAATGGAAGACAAAAGTCAGGAAGAGGAATGACAGGAAGAAATAGAAAGAGAGGAAGAACAAAAGAAAGCCCAAGAAAAGGAACGAAAAGAAAGAGAGGGAGCAAAAGGAAGAGTTAAGAGAAAGACAAGAAACACCAAAAGGCAAGTACAGTAAGAGATGGAAGAAAAAATATCTCCATTTTCAGTGAATATTAACGGCCTAAATGTTCAGAAAAAAAGACCTCAGATATTTACAAAATTAAAAAAATTAGACATGGATGTGATCTGCCTACAAGAGGTCCATATAAAGAAAGACTATCAAAAATTGTTGGAAAATAAGAAATTAGGAAAACTATATGTAGCACTTTCTCAACAGAAAAAAAGAGTGTATATAAAGTGTATATAAAAGAAAGATTAAAATCAGAATTGAAATATGCAGATAATGAGGGAAGAATTTTGATGATTAAATTAGATACTGAAATGAAACAATTCTTATTAGTAGTGATTTATACCCCTAACACAAACTAAAAAGATTTGTATAAAAAATTGCATGACAAAGTATTAGAACAGGAAATAGAAAATATATGTATAATAGGAGATCACAACGCTATAGCTGATACTAAAAAAGATTATTATAGTGAAAATAAGAGCAAAAAAAAAAAAAAAAAGGAAACACTACCAAAACAGTTTTTTAATATGATATCAGAATTAGGTTTAAAAGATGTGGGAAAGAAATCAATAAAGAAGAAAGACAATACACATACTATTCCTACCCACACCAATCGTGGTCCAGGATCGATATGGCCTGGATGACAGTACAACTGCAATTGGAGATAGAAAAAATAGATATTGGAATAAATGAATGGGCGGACCACAATCCTATAATAATACATTGAAAGGGACAAAAGAAATATAAAAGGTGGACTCTTAAGTCAGTATTTATGTAAGGAGAAAGAATACAAACAACTAGTGGGAAAAGAGATAGAGATCTTTTTAAGTATAAATAAAAAAGAACACACCTCACCCCAAAATCTTTGGGATACTTTGAAAGCTTACATTAGGGGCGTGTCAATTGCATATATTGCAAAGAGGAACAAACAGAAAAGATACCAACAAAATAAATTACAGGAAGAACTCCAAAGAGAAAAACTATATAAAGATCTGCAAAATAAGAAATTTAAAGAGGAATGGAGAATAACTAAACACAAACTAAATTTGATTACACAAGAAGAAATTGCTTTGAAAATAAAGGCAGCGAAACAAAACTATTTTGAACATGCAAACAAAATAAGTAGATGGCTAGTTTATAAGCTGAAAAAAGAAAAAGGAAAAAGGTTGATACAATATCTGAAGAATGAAGAAGGGGAAGTATGTTACAAAACAGAAGATAAAAAAAGAATAGTACATAACTTCCTCTCTAGACTATACACTCAGGAATAAAAGAAAGAAATTGAAATACAGAGATATATAGAGGAAATAAATGTTTGCAAGCTGACAGAGGAACAGAAAGAGATATTGAATAGACCAATCACCGAAACTGAATTTGGAATAGCATTGAAAAAACAAAAAAATAATAAGTCCCCAGGCCCAGATGGATTACCGATTGAATTGTACAAAAATATGATAGAACAGATCGGAGAACTTATGTTAGAAATATTTAATGAAGTATTGCAAAAATAAAAAATAAAATTTTATTCCTCTTCCAGACTATTCTGATAAAAATGGGAAAAATTTTTTTTTACTTATTAAATAGATTGACCACAATTTATTTGGCAAGGAAAGAAGCCTAGAATTCGGTTAAAAGTATTACAAGATACCAGAGAGAGAGGAGGAGCCGCCCTCCCAGATTGGGAGACCTACTATCAAGCAGCAGGATTAGTTTGGATAAAGGAGTGGATAGAATTGGAAAATAAAAGACTGCTAATACTAGAAGGACATGATTTAACTATAGGGTGGCAATCATATCTGGGTGGGGGAACAAAACACTTATGGATACTTTAGAAGACACACAATTAGGAATTCATTACTAATAATTTGGAATAAAATTAAAAAACAACACTATACACAAATCCCGTCTTGGATCTCTCCAGAGGAAACTTTAACACACCCAAATTTAGTAGACTGGACAAAATTAATTAGATATAGAGACATAATAAACAAGAGGGGAATATTAAAAACCAGAAACGAATTGGAGCTGGACTTAGGAAGAGAAGTGCAATGGTGGACGTATCTACAGATAAGTTCAAAATATACAGAGGATATAAAAAAAGATCAGGTTCGACTAGAAGAAACAGAATTAGATAAAATCATATTAGGGAATGAATGAAAACTAATAAGTAGATTATACAAGTTTCTAATATGGTATAAAATGGAATTTGATCATCGTGAAAGACACGATGATCAAATGGGCACAAAATATTAACCATGTGATAGAATTAGACAAATGGGAGAAGATGTGGAAAACAACCATGAAACTGACAATTGTGATGGCATACAAGGAAAATCAGATGAAAAGGTTTCATAGATGGTATCTTCCACTGGCCAGAATTGCGAAAATGTTCCCCACCAACTCCCCAAAATGTTGGAAATGCAAGACTGGCTATGGAACATATTACCATCAATGGTGGACCTGCACGATGGCACAAAAATTTTGGAAGAAAATTAAAACCTGGATAGTAGAAATAATTCAGAATCCAATAGAGGGAAAACCGAAACAGTTTCTGTTAGGCATTTCGATAGAAAATTATACCAAAGAAATACAGTATCTTATATTGCATATATTAACAGCAGCACGTATTGTATATGCACAATATTGGAAGAAAGAAACAGTACCAACGGAAGAGGATTTAATTTAAAAAATCCTGGAATGTGCAGAATTAGATACATTAACTAAAGAAATTAAGGGGAAAGAAGAATCAAAGTATTATAAGGTCTGGAGTAGACGGTATGAATGGTTGAAAAATAAGGAAATAAGTTACATGTATGAAGAAAGGAGGGAGAAAATGTGTATGATCTTTTGTTAGTAAAGAAGAAATGATATAAAGTAAAAATGAACGTCAAATAAATTAATACTTAAATATCTGTAAATAGTGATGTATAGAAAGAATAGACCGCTGTATATAGCTGAAAAGAAAAGGATATTTTGTTTTTTGTTGTGTTACTTCTTGTTGTTTGTATATGTTTGATTTTAATGTTGTTTTAATGTGTTTAAAATAAAAAAACTTTTTAATAAAAAAAACAGTAAAACTCATAAAAAATCAAATAAATTAATGTAATAAAATCACACCTGACCCCCACCTCCCGCCCCAGCGACAGCCAATCCCACGAGCCATTTACGGGCTCCATCCCGCTCTGGGTTCCCCAGGTCCGCTGGCAGAACCAGGTCAGTGCCTTCCGGAAGAGAATTAGGGTGGGGGCCATTCTAATCTCTGGGGGAATGATGTTCCAGAGAGAGGGAGCCACCATGGAGAAGGCCCTTCTTCAGAGTCCTACCAGGTGTATCTCCCTCGGGGATGGGACCCGCAGCATTTCCTGCCTCCCCGCTCTAATGGGTCAGGTAGTTGTGACTGGCAAGAGATGGTCCCTCAGATAACCTGGTCCCAAGTCATGAAGGGCTTTAAAGGGTTTTAAAGATGACAACCTTGAATTGCACCCAGAAGCAAATTGGCAGCCAATGCAGCTCCTGCAGGAGAGGTGATATATGTGCATATCAGGGTCTGGACAAAACTGTGCGGGCCACTGCATTTTGCACCAACTGGAGCTTCCGGATACTCTTCAAGGGCAGCCCCATGTAGAGATGGGAAGTGATTAAGGCATGAGTGACTATGAGTAGGGATTGCCGGTCCAGGAAAGGGCATAACTGGCGCACAACCCGCGGCCAGGAGGGCCTTCGCGCAACAAGCAGTTGTGCAAAGGCCCTCCTGGCTGTGACTGTTACCTGGTCTTTGAGCAGGAATCGTGAGTCCAGGAGAGCCCCCAGATTATGCACAGGGTCTGTTTGAGGGTAGTGCCACCCCATCCAAGACCAAAGATGGCAATTCTCCCTTAGCCAATGAACCCCAAACCCAGAGCCACTCGGTCTTGCCAGGGTTTAGTTTCAACCCATTGTTCCCCATCCAACCCCTAACAGCCTCCAGGCACTGCGAGAGGGAGGACATGGCATCACTTAACTCACCACGGGCTGAGGCATACAGCTGAGAATCATCAGCATATTTGTTAAGGATATTGGTGTTGTGTTACCAACCAGCAGAGTAAATACACAAGGAAACATTGCTGAGAGCAATGAATAAGAGATATGCAAACTGGTTTATCAAAAGCTTACTTTATAGTAAAAAAACAGTCTCATAGTCTTTAAATCAATCCAAGTCTTTGCCAGTTAAATCAGTCCAGTGATACAGATATCTTCTTACCACACAAACAGTAGTTGGTTAGAATAACAAACTCACTCTGGTAACAAACCACAATGGTAGCAGATCCATCCAACGATGATAGCACAATGGATAGCAACTCCACACACTATGGTAGTTTATCATCAACTGAATACTTTACAGTACCTTCCTTAAATATGCTCACAACTAATTACAGCATGACTCAGCATTACAATGAATCAGCAGTAAAACTTTAAAGTCACACAATACATATTCATATTAAAGTTACAGAACACATATATTTGTTCTGCTCTGTTAGGCTCAAACCATATCCTAACAATATTGGTGATACCTCAGTCCATGGTGACAGATGATCTCATCCAGTGGCTTCATATAAATGTTGAACAGGAGAGGAGAGAGTACCAAGCCCTGTGGCACCCCGCATAGCAGTGGGCAAGGGCTGGATCTCTCCCCTCCTATCAGCACTGACTGAGAGCGGCCACAGATTAAGGAAGTGAACCAGGATAGCACAAGGCCTCCCGCTCCCATCCCCCAAAGCCACTCCATGAGAAGACCATGATCGATGGTATAAAAAGCTGTCGAGAGGTCAAGTAGAGCAAGGATGGATGCAGTACCCCCATCCCGCTCCTTCCAAAGATCATCCAAAAGTGCAACCAATGCCCTTTCTGTCCCAAATCCAGGCTTAATCCTGACTGATAGGGGTTGAGATAATCCATTTCATCCAGAAACCTCTGGAGCTGCCACACAACCACCTTCTCAACAACCTTCCCCAAAAAAGGAAAATTGGAGACAGGTTGGAAATTATCCAACTAGGTGGAATCCAGGGATGGCCTCTCAAGAAGAGGGCGGACCACAGCCTCCTTAGAGTGCTGGGGCACTGCCCCATTCTTTAAGGAAGCATTACTTACCACCAGAGTCCACCTGCCTGTCACCTCCTGGGAAGCTTTCACAAGCCAGGAGAGACATGAGTCTAATACATATGTGCTTGCACACATACTCCTTAGGATCCTGTCCACTTCCTCGGAAGCAACAGGGTCAAACTGTTCCCAGATGACAGGGCAAAAACCTGCCTCAGGGGTTCCATCGCACCAGCAACCATGCTGGGATCTAACTGGGAACGAAGTTGAGCGATTTTTTCTTCCAGAAAATCTTCAAACTCCTCAGCTCGTCCCTTCAGATGGACCTCAATCTCCTCCTTCCCCAGGAGGAGAAGGCTCACCTTAAAGAGAGTTGCTGGGTGATTATCTGCAGATGCAATTATTTACACTTTGCCACACGAATCACCACGAGATAGGCCGTAGTAGCAGCTCTTACCCATGCTCGATCAAGTTCATCCTCTGTCTTCCACCAGCGGTGCTCTAGACATCTCCTCATGAGTTTCATCCCTCTCAGTTCCTCTGTATACCATGGGGCACAGCAAGGTCTATGGGTGAGGAGAGGTTGCCTGGGTGCAATCCTATCCAGAGCCTCAGTCATCTTCCTATTCCAAACAGTGACTAAGAGCTCGGCTGGACTGCACAGTAGATCTGTAGTTATAACCCCCAGCTCCTTCTAAACCCATCCAGGTCCATTAGTCAATGGGGCGGACCAATCTAATAGGTCCTGCCTCCCTGCAGGGGGCTACAGCTCTTGAGAAACTCATTGCCACCTGATTGTGATCCGACCATGACAAGGGGACCAAGGACAGGTCCACCAATTCCAGGTCACATAGGCACTGCTCCGATAAGAACACCAAATTGGGTGTATGACCACTATTCCTAGTCGGGCCCTGGATGACCTGGGACAGGCCCATGAAAGTCATGGTTTCCATGAAATCTCGGGCTACCTCCAACCCCGACCCCAGGGATGGCAGGTTGAAATCCCCCAGAACTATAAGCCTTTTGAATTCCACCGCCAGCCCTGCGGTGAGGTCCAGGAGCCCAGGTAGGGAAGCTGCCACGCAGCAGGGAGGCTGGTACAGCAGCAGCAATCCTACCTGATCCCTTGTACCACTTAAAGATACCAGGTGGTCTCACTCACCTCACAAGATATCCTAAGGAAATCATCTAGATTTAAGGAAAGATCACATGCCACCAGAAAAATAGTAAAAATAATCAGTGCCAAGCTTGCATCCTGCCTCTTGGAAGTACACCCCAAAAGAATAGTGCCATGAGCCACTAAAGCAGTGTAAAAAGCTTAAAAAACACATCCCCTTTCAGAAAGTAAAGCCCCAGCAAAGAAAAAAAAAAACTCCGAAGAAGTTCAGGCAACAGAAAATCTGGGCATACTGTCTAGAACCATTAGCTTTTAAAATGTAACAAGGCTTAACCGGAGAGGCAGTTTCTGAAATAATTAAACTAAATGTTTCAGGTTATTTTATACTCAAAAGTCATTCAAAACCCAGAGTTGCATTTAAAGAAGGACAAGCAAAGTATCTCCACTTCACATAAATTTTCTTTTCTTTCTCTTTTAGTAAACTTTGGAATGTCTAAAATTAAAAATTTGAATGAGAGCAATATGTGCACATTAAAGTACACTTTGGATTTCCGTCTATTAGCAGGTTATAATTTAATATAAAAACATTTTGCAGTTAAATTTATATAAGTATCTCTTGCATAAAATGCTAGCATTTGGAAAATTCATTGTGGTATAAATCTGCCTGTTAATATTTCTGATTCAAATTTTAGGCTGCTAATTCTAGCTTTTTAAATGTGTGAAGTTTGTGTTCCATAATACATTTTTCTGTACATTATAAGTATAGAGAAGTAAGAAAATATTTTGGTTTATTTAAAAGTATAAATTTGCATTCATAATTATAATTATTATAATTCACAATAATTTTTAAAAATAACCTATCCACAATTTTACTCCATTCCATAGTGCATACAGTATTTACTTATAAACCATTTAAATATTACTTTTTATAACAAATATATGTACTGCAAACAGGATATGAGATTGCAAAGAAGGAAAAAAGCTTTGGAGATTTCACATCAGTGGTATCAATATAAGAAGCAGGCAGATGATTTAATGAAGTTCCTGGATGACATAGAAAAAAAAATGTCGGTTCTGTCAGATCCCATAGATGAACATAAACTAAAGGTAATATCATTTCCTATAGAGTATTGCATTTGTTTATGGAAACAAAACATGTTTTTCTGTTGTCTAGCTAGAGTAATTAATATAAATAATAGTAGCTCATCACTTAATGTTATTTAAATGACTGAGATGATATTTGTTGAAACTTTTTGTATCTAGGTGAATATATATGTAGAATGTGCCATCTTCAAATACTTTCCAAGAAAAAATACTTGACTTTTTTATCTTTATTCCAGATGAACAGATGATTTTATCGGTACATGGCTGAACTCTTTTTCATATTAGCAGCACACTCATTTTCATCAGAACATATTCATAAATCATGGTCAAAATTCTAAAGATTTGTTTATACGTTGTCAAAAATTGTCTTGTTTATTTTTCATTGTCTTCTTTTGCTTTATTCTTTGTTATGTTCTCTCCAATAGTATTTTTTTTTTAAAAAAATCTAGCCATCTAATTGACAATTACTATGGATATTTAGTATGCGATTCCAGCATTATGGTAATCTTTCCAGTTATCACACAGTGCTAGCGATAATTAGCCAATTAATATTTTGGCCTATGATGTCACATTTCCAGCAGAAATGGACTCAAATACCTAAAATCAATGAGCTGTATAATCCAAAGCTCTTTGTATTTCTTTTGTTTATATGTTAACTCAGGTTTTAAAATAATATTCTTTCTTTTTCTTCTTTTTTAACAATACCTCTACAAAAGTATTTTGCTAATTCTTAGGAACTGATGATTTAGTTAGCTAATTGTCCTGGGCCCTGTATTGGTTTTGCTCAATAGGAAATTGATCGAGAACTGGAGAAGAAGAAGGAAGAGCTGAATGTGGTACAGAGGCAAGCTGACCACTTGTCTAAGAATGGGGCTGCAAAAGCAGTGGAACCAACCCAGATACAGCTCAGCAAGCACTGGCAAGATATTGAGAGCAAATTTGCTCAGTTTCGAAGACTCAACTATGCACAAATTGTGAGTTGTTCCTCGAAAACATTTATGTTTGCAAATACTACTACTAACAAAACTCTACTAACATTAAGAATTCCCAATGATGTGTCTGAAATAGAGAATCTGGCCAGCAATTCAGATCCCTTTTATTTACAATATAATATAGTTTTCATTTTATATGATTTTTCTCTAGTAAATGCCCTTAAAATAAAACAGGAAGTGGTTCAATCATTCAAGCATTAAAGGAAAAAGAATCTTGTTTTTTGTTGCCTCATTTTATTCATAACATTACCAGTTTAAAGCTATCAGCTTGCCATATATTTATTTCATTCAATTAACATGTACAAACTGAGAAATATTTATTTTTCAATCTGTCATCCCATGCACAATCTAATTAGCTTTTATTTATTCTTGATGTTCAGATATATTTAGAAAAAAAATAAGGATTCTTTATTGTATTATTTCTATAACATAGGTTCTTTTCAACTTAATAGGAAGGAAACATACATGTTATTCTCTGCTTTTTACAAAAAGCCACACACTTCAAATATTATATTTAACAACAAATGAGTAAAACAAAATTGTACTACAAAGAGTTGCTTAATCTGTATCTGTACAAGTTTTTAATTTGTACAACTAATAAATACAAATCCTCTATCTCACAGGGATGTTGTGAGGAACTATTAATTATATATGGTTTTATGGAATTATGTGCTCATTTTAAGATGAATTTTATTTAGAACAAACAGCTTTAGAAAATATGTCTACAGTATTTATGTAAGAGTCCTTGTGCTAGTCAATAATTAGGATGTATAAAGTGTATAAAATACCAATAAATAAACAATAAAATATAATAAAATATGTTTAAGGTTAATAAACTGATAAGATTCCTTTTCATTATTTTGAAAATAAATGAGAGACAGGTGCTGCTTTCTTTAATAAATTGGAGAATAAGGGAAGGAGAAGGGGAAGGGGAAGGGGAAGGGGAAGGGGAAGGGAAGGAAAGGAAAGGAAAGGAAAGGAAAGGAAAGGAAAGGAAAGGAAAGGAAAGGAAAGGAAAGGAAAGGAAAGGATTTGCTTCATGTATTTTTTTTTCAAGTTTTTTTTTTTAAATTCATTAAAGGTTCACTGTTTCAATCATTGTTATTCTTTCAAAAATGACCCATATTGATATATTGCGGAGTTACAAGGAGAGAATGGAAGGTAAAGGTGGAGTAGGAAGTACAGATAATCCCCGGGTTATGAGCATTCCCTTAGTGAATGTTCGAAGTTACATGATCAGAACCCCCTAGTGTTTTCAAACAAGGCCCAAAACTATGAATCTTGCAGCACCATGGCAGTTGTTCACCCTTACAAACAACCACAGAGGGTCTACAACATTCATCCTGAACATTGCAAGCCAAAATGGGGCTTCCGAGGGGCAGAAGAAGCCCCGTTCGGGCCTCCAGAGGCCTCCCCTGGCCTGTTTAACTGGAGTCCTGGACTCTCAAAATATTATACAATTTATGCATGAGATCAGACAGGTTGAGATAATAAGGCATTTTGCTTGTTCCTGAGTTTTTCCTTAGATATCAAAAGTTGCATACAGGAAATGAATTTTGGGGCATATTTTTAAACTAGTAATATAATAGTAAATTTACCAAGTCTTTTTTTTTTCAGAGTTCCTGAAGTCTAAAGTAAACCTTGATACTTATTCTTACAATGCTGACAGTTAACCAGGACATGACATGTATTTTTCCTCCCCCCCAAAATAGGCAAAATTGGCATATGGGTGAATCCATAAAAGTAAGAATGGTTTCTACTATACCAAGTTACACCTGATAACCTCAGGTTAAATATGGTCATATAGTACTAGTATTGTTCAAGGTGCAGTTACTTAATTAATTTCGATATCTACGAAATTGAAACAAGGAACCACAGACAAGTGAGGCTCATCATTCATCTCCTCTGTAGTGCAGTAATTCCTGACCTACATAAAACTCTCACAATTCCCCTGAGATGTGATAATTCATGTGAGAGGGGCCATGCCTCAGGCATTTAGCAATACATTTTCAAAAGGTGATAAACATGTTTGTTCTGGCTGCTACAATCATTTGTTGCCATGCTATTTTTTGATTGTGACTCTCTATTTTCTAGCAGAAAATTGATACTGTCTTTTATACTGTGACAGTACCTGAGGGGAAACTAAAGTGGGCTTTTTATCTTTAAGCCTAGTATACTGCAGTGAGTCATTTCTTCACATTCACATATTCATGGTTCTTAAAAATTTAGACTAGACAACGGTGAGAATTGCTTATATTTGGTGAAATGGTTCTTTGATAGGAAGTCTAAATAAGCTCTTCTCATACAATGAAAGAATAGAATTGTTCACTTTTGCTGATGCAATTAGTAAACATATCTTCTGAAATTGAACAGATTTGCTATTTCTAAGACAGATTTACCAACCTGGTCCATTTTACATGAGAAAATTAATATCCACCAAGTGGAACTGAAGTAGAGACTTAAAAAGTAACTTAGTGTAAAAAGCTTCACCTACAGATCTATTAGGAATTGATGATGTTTTTACATTGCAACTTACCTTACTATTCAGTGTGGAGTTTACTAAGCAATGGATTACACTCACTTTGGAAATTGCCCAAAAGGTGAATGTCCTGGGTTGTCCTCTTGTAAGAATCAGCCATGGTTCTTTCTACAACAGAAAAATAATTTGTGATCTTTAAATGAGCCTTGGTGTGAGCCTACATTCTTTACATTCCTATGAGGTTTTTTTTTTTATGTGTTCAAAATTAAGGATATTTAACTTGCTTTCAGCCTATGAAGCCAGTAAGTACAGAGTACCATCTCACCTTCTTTCTACATGAATAAAGAACAGCTTTTGCAAATATTGAAATGCAATGTTAGACAGAGGGTAAAACAATGCTCTACAAATCAACAAAACCAGTATAAAGTTTTTACATTCGTAGATGTCTCCTCATATCTCCAATTCACCAAAGTATCCAAAGAATGTAGCCCAAATGTCAAGAAATCAATCCAAACTAGTGTAAAAGCTTTATATTTTAAATGCCTTGTGAAGTTCAACATCTATGAGAAACAAAAATGTGTACAAAGTACAAATACACAAATATCCAAAGCAACATTTTATAAGCAATATTTGTATTTACAGTAATTGAAACATATATACAATTACAATATGACTTACAGCAATAGTATGTGAAGCATAGTAATGCATGCCAACTCACATTTTTGAATTAGTTGCCTGAAAAATAATAACAACACAAAGGTAGCTATTCAGTCTTATAAACTCTTAACATTTCCAGAACAAAGAATTAAGGAAACTTTGTAATATACTAGACATGATAGTATACATTCAAGTTTAACCCAACAATAGCAGGAACATGACTGTTCCTGGCTGCTGTACCAGCTAAGTGGAAAGGGATTTAGAAGAAAACAGGGAATTAATTTACAAGTACCCCTCAATTTACAACCATTCAATCAGCAACCATTTCAAGTTACAATGACACTGAACAAATGGGGTTATGGAGTTCTGGCCATCCCAGCACCCCCATGGTCATGTGATGGCAATTTGATGCTTGGCAATCTGTTCACACTTATGACTGCTTGCCAAGAATCCTGTGATCATGTGATTGCCATTTTCAATTCTTCTTTGCTGGATTTCTGAAAAAGTCAGTTGGGAAGCTGGCAATCAAGGTTACAAGACTTCCTTACCCATGGAACATTCCCCAACCCCACTGCTTTCATACCATGCTGGTACTTGCACATCCCCACACATCCTCATTGATCCATGTTGTACCTCTGCAAACCTTTCCTGATCTATATCACACCCTTGCAAACCGGCATGGCATCTCTTATGCACTTCTCACACTCCTATGCACCCTCCTTGATCTGCATCATGCCTTTTGTACATTCCCTTGCATCCTTGCACACCCCACCATTCCCAATCTGCACCACTGCTCTTATCTCTTGCACCCTCATGCATCCTCAACCCTCTCTGACTTGCACTGTGATTCTTGTGCATCCTCACAGAGCCTCATGAACCCTCCCAACCTTCCCTGACCCATGTCCTTCTTCTCATGTACCCTTGCACATCCTCCCTACCAATGAATCAAAATAGAGCTGGAAAGGACCTTGGAGGTCTTCTAGACCAACCCTCTGCTCAAGCAGGAGACCCTAAACCCAGGGGTAAAATGCTACCGGTTTACACCGGTTCAGAAGAACCGGTAGTAATAGAAGCTACCAGTTCGGGTGAACCGGTAATAAAAATAAGCTATCGGTTCGTCTGAACTGGTATTTCCGACGATCAGCTGTGCCATGCAATTTATATTCGTTAAAGGTTTTCCTGACACATATGTGCTAGTCGTTCCCGACTCTAGGGGGTGGTGCTCATCTCCGTTTCAAAGCCAAAGAGCCAGCACTGTCTGAAGATGTCTCCATGGTCATGTGGCCGGCATGACTAAATGCCAAAGGCACACAGAACGTTGTTACCTTCCCACCAAAGGTGGTCCCTATTTTTCTACTTGCATTTTTTACATGCTTTCGAACTGATAGGTTGGCAGAAGCTGGGACAAGTAACAGGAGCTCATCCCATTACACAGCACTAGGAATTCGAACCACTGAACTGCTGACCTTTCGATTGAAAAGCTCAGCATCTTAGCCACTGAGCCACCTGCTTTCTAGCAAATCTAAAGCACGCAGCACAACTGTTCCCCCTCCCTCCCCCCGCTGCTCTACTTACCTCCTTTTTCCACGTGAAGTGCGTATTTGGTGCACACTGTGCATGCATATGTGATCAGTATGTGATCAGTATGCATTTGGCACACACTTTGCATGCGTGCACAGCATGCATTTGGTGTGCACTGTGCATGCATGCAGCACGCATTTGGTGCACACCGTGCATGTGCGGGCAGTGAACTGGTGGCAACTGCAGAGGATTTCACCACTGCCTATACCATTTCAGACAGGTGGCTGTCCAGTCTTTTCTTAATAACCTCCAGTGACAAAGCACCCACAACTTCTGAAGGCAAGCTGTTCCAGGTTAATTGTTCTCAACGTTAGGAATTTTCTCCTTAATTCTAGGTTGCTTTCTCTTTGATTAGTTTCCATCCGTTGTTTCTTGTCTTGCCTTCTGGTGCTTTGGAAAATAAGTTGCCCCCCCCCCCCTTTGAGGCAGCCCCTCAAACTGTTATCATGTCACCCTTAGTCCTTCTTTTCTCTAGACTAGCCATACCTAATTTCTGCAATCATTCTTCATATGTTTTTGTCTCCAGACCTTTAATCATCTTAGTTGCTGTTCATTGCACTTTTTCCAAAGTCTCAACACCTTTTTTTGTAATGTGGTGCCCAAAACTGGATGTAGTATTCCAGTTGTGGTCTTACTAAGGATTTATAAAGCAGTATTAAAACTTCACATGATTTTGATTCTATTCCTCTGTTTATACAAACAAGGATTGTATTAACATTTTTGGCTGCTGCCATACACTGCTGACTCATGTTTAAATGATCATCCATCTTCAACCTTCACAGCACATCTCTATACACAAAAAGTACATTTTTACTTGACACGTTTTCTATCTAACTTTTTTTTTAATGGACAAAATGCGAAGCCTCAAACTGTTTCATTTTCATAATCCTGGGACCATGACTAGTACTATTTTGCAATTGTTCTTTATGCAGACACATATCCAAGATATGAATAAGAGGCATAAAAACTTGAATTTAAATAAATTAATTTGGATGATTATATGTGGAATATTAGGAATGCTTATATATAGACTATTAAAAGGGAATAATGACACAATTGTGCATTACATAAACCTTGATACAGATTTGCTTTGTAAAAATATGCTCTTATATAATCAATCTAAAGAAAGACTTCTGTTGTATATCTGTACTAGCAAACTGTTCATGAGGAGACTACTGTATTGATGACTGAAGGTATGCCAATGGAAATTTCTTATGTGTCTTCTGCATACCTGGAAGAGATCCAACAGCTTCTACAAGCTTTGTCCACCTTGGAAGACTTTCTTAATTCTCCCACCCTTCAGGGAAAGGACTATGAAAATCTTGTTAGAAAAGAAGATAATCTCAAGGTAAGAAATCAAACCATTTAAATAATGTGTTCAGCTACTTACAGTAAAAGTTGGATATTTTCATTCTAAAAAAATTAAAAAGCACATTTTTTAATTGAGTAAATGAGTTGACGAAACATTATTTTACAAAACTCAAATGTGTTTTACTATTTTGCATCATTTCAAATCTCTTCAAAACTAGGCATAAAATATGTTTGGCTAAATCAGGGGTCTGCAATCTTAAACACTCAAAGAGCCACTTGGGCCCGTTTCCCACAGAAAACAAAACACTGGGAGCCACAAAACCTGGGTGGGCGTGGCCAACTCAACATCACTCACTCCCACCCAGTCACATGACACCCCCAGCCACGCCTACCCAGGTTTTGTGGCTCCAGGTATTTTCTTTCAATCAGGTCTCTCTCTCTCTTCCCCTATATTTCTCCCTCTCTCTCTCTTTCTCCCTCTCACACTTTCTCATCTCTTTCTCTCCCTCCCTCTTTCTTTCTCCCTGTCACATATAAATACCTGACCTCATGTTCATGCCAGGGGGCAGGGAGCTGATGAGATTAACTTCCAGGGTCCACCCTAACCCATTGACCCCTCCTTATCTTAGCTCTGCCCCACAGGTACTTAAGGTCCAGCCATGCGTTCCAGAGCCAGTTCCAGTCCAATACCTGTAAGGAAGAGACATGTTATGAATAAAGATCTTTAATTAAATAAATGCTTGTGTGATGGAGTTATTGGGCTTGATCCTTGAACTCCTTTGTCAAAATGGTAGCAGAGGATGGTTAATTAGCCCAAACCATTCCAGGATATGCCAAGGAACTCCAAGCCGACAGGAGCAATGAGCAGAGTGAATACCAGGGCATTCATGAAGAAGATGGCAGAGCAACTACTGTCGGCGGGAACCATGCAAGGAGAGATGCCAGAGGCAAGTGACCAGCCTTCTAACCCAGGCACCCCAACCAGATCTAACGAGGAAGAAAACAAATCCAAAAACGCAGCATGTGAGGAGAGCGACCTCAAAAGGAAACTCCTCGAGCTAATAAACTCAGCCCCGACCAACATGGACCTCATCGCGGAACTCTGGAGCCTAGTTGAGGACTGCAGAGCAGCGACTGAGGAAGATGAGGCCGAGCCAGACTACGCAACCGAAGACGTGGTAAGAGACGATTGCCCCTGCCAGAGACCCACTGAAAAGGCCGAAAAAGAATTTGCGCTCTTTTCGCGCAATCCACCATCTTTGGATGGTGATGTCACCAAAGATGGCCGACCAACCACCAATAGATTCCCGAGATTCAAATCTCATGGTGGGAATCGGGGCCTACACCAAAGCGACCACCCAGAACTATGGCGGCGACTGGGACGACCCAAAACCAAAGCCCACGAGCTCGCCTACCAAGCTCGAGATCGATCAAGCCATAAGGCTACTAACCGCGGCCTTCGGGGACAAGATAAGACTACCGGACGCATACTCCGGCACCCCAGAGAGGCCCAGAGGGACCACTGACCCAAAAGAAACCAGCATCGACGCCCACCCAGGGAGAGTGACCACCACGACGTGGGCCCAGCACCAGTCGTGACCCACAGGGGACACCCCGCCCCCATGCCTGCACTGAGACCAGTGATGGAGTACCAAGGGCGATGGGACTACTCACCAGACCGACGACCAGGACCGAGGCTCATGGAACCAGCGGCGGGCGTGATCCCAGGACACAGCCTCCATGCCAGGCCAAGCCATCCACACCAGCACGCGGCTTCTGCAGGAACTCCAGGTTTCACAGCTGATCCGCACAGCTTTCCAGCAATCCAGATGACGATCCGAGAACCCTTCGACCACACGAGGCCACCCAAGGAAGAGACGAATGGGGCCTCCAGACCCATCCAGACCCATCCAGACGAATGGGGCCTCCACCCGGGAGCTGCAGGAACGAGCTCCTTCCTCCATGGCTGCTGAACAAGAATGGAACCCGAACATGCGCAGAATCCATCTGTAAAAAAAGGAGAAAGGAACATAGAAGCAAGTCAGTACAAGAACATAGAAGCAAGTCAGTACAGACTCGCATCCCAGGACACAGCCTTCACGCCAGGCCAAGCCATCCACACCAGCATGCGGCTTCTGCAGGACCTCCAGGTTTCACAGCCGATCTGCACAGCTTTCCGGCAATCCAGATGACGATCCGAGGACCCTTCGACCACACAAGGCCACCCAAGGATGAGCCGAAGGCCCATCCGGATGAATGGGGCCTCCACCCGGGAGCTGCAGGAACGAGCTCCTTCCTCCATGGCTGCTGAACAAGAATGGAACCCAAATATGCGCAGAATCCATCTGTAAAAAAAGGAGAAAGGAATATAGAAGCAAGTCAGTACAAGAACATAGAAGCAATTCAGTACAGACTCGCAACAATCATCCCCCTGCCTTATTGCGAGTTCCCTTATGCGCAAAACCATGGACAGCGACATCCTGTAAGTAATTTAACTTACAATTCAGGGACATTGCCAAATGACTTTCCAAAGCTGAGATTAGATGGGAATAATTTATTGGAGTGGAACCAGCAACTCCAAGTCATCCTCCTAAAGGAAAATTTGTTGTTTCTGATTACTGATCCCCCTGAGAAACCATGGACTTTTGATTTAGATTGTATGCACCACAAGGCGTATTACATATTAATTGCCAGTATTTACCCCAGTATTTACCCCAGCATTAGCCTCCACCTAACAGTCTCAGAGGTGATACACAAATGCACAGCTTATTCTACAGCAAGAGTGTAGCAACTACGACTAGACTCTCTAGGGAGTTCCACTCAGCCAGGCTCAAGGCAGGGGCCTCCATGAGTGAACACCTATTAACATTAAATGCCACTAGAGCTGAACTAACACAGAGGGGGGAAATCATAAGTGAGGGAACCATGATCAGTATCATTATCAATTCACTGGACTCCAGCTGGGACAGTTTCATTACGCAATTAGATAGTCTCAGCCTAGAAAGACTTACATTAGAGACATTAACCAACAAACTCATTGCTGAGGATAACCTAAGGAGGGAGCGTTCACTAAGCCGCAGGGAACAGAGACCAGCAAAAAGAGTGGAATTCCAGAGCAGGGGCCACAATATGACTGAGTGTTTCCTGTGCGGTTCTAGAAATCACTATAAGAGGGATTGTCCTAGAAATATGAGGGACAGGGATCGAACATATCATAGGGATAGGCCAGAACATAATGCAAGGTTTCCTGACAGACATTCACACGACAACAGACACAGACGTAGAGATTCCCCCAATCCCAGAGATAGAAGAGGACACCGGGATAGTTCCAGAGAGAGCCAAATTGGGTCACTGTATGGACTGGGGGACCAGGAACACCTCACTGACCAGGGCAAGAAAGAGGGCACATGGCTGTTAGATTCAGGGGCCACCAATCATACCACCTACGATCAAAAATCACTCACCTCATTCACCAATGAGAGCTTCATAATAAAAGTGGCAAACCAAAATAATGTTCAGGTAACAGGGAAGGGGAACACATACATGCCAGGGATAGGAGTAATAGAGGGGGGACTACTCGTACCAAATATACTATATAACATACTCGCCACTTTGAAGCTAAGCAGGGACAACAACATTGAGGTTACATTCAAGAAAGGATAAGTATACATAACCAGGGGAGGCGAAAAGTACAGGAAGGACCGTAGTTAGGGGAGGCCTACCATACTTCCATCCAGACAGCGACACCCACCCAAGGGTGAACGCCAATCTCGAGACCAAGCCAGACACTACAGCTAGCGGAGACAAAGGGGGCAACAGTAAGGAAATAGAGAGGGTTAGCCACACACCCGATGACCCAAGTGGTCATGAGTCATCTGATAGGAGGAAACCATCAATAGGGTACATGACAATTGTGCGTGCTTTCCAGTTATACAGAAAATGATTAACTGTTCCAAAGGCATAAAATTAAAAAACTGTGAGAACTATCTCGAGTGTTCTGTATGCAAATGCTCAAAACTCAAGACAAAACCCAGGCCAAAAAAATCAGTACGCACCACCGATTCCATTTTTCAACTCGTACATATGGACCTAGTGGGACCACTAAAGCCATCCATTAAATACAAGAAGAGATTTTTTCCTGACCATAGTTGACGACTTCAATTGTTATGGGTTTGTGTACACTCTAAAACATAAAAATGAAGCATTCCAAAAATTCAAGGAATTTTATGCAAGGGTAGAGACGCAACACAACACTAGGATCAAACAGATAATGACAGATTATCGCGGGTCTGAATTTCTATCAAGCGATTTCTCACACTGGTTAAAAACACATGGGGTATTACATTACACATCTCCGCCTTCCAGAATGGCATCATAGAACAAAAAAATGGAGCACTGCAGACCATGATGAGGTGCGACCTAGAGGATAAGGGGCTAGGGCAACACTTTAGGTCAGAAGCACTCATATACTCAAATTACACATTAAACAGGCTATGGTCTAGTGTATTAGACAAAACTCCA
Organism: Arizona elegans; assembly: GCA_022577455.1. Lineage (NCBI taxonomy): Eukaryota > Metazoa > Chordata > Lepidosauria > Squamata > Colubridae > Arizona > Arizona elegans. The sequence continues at coordinate 47,642,388 of JAKOOJ010000006.1, read as the reverse complement.
TATGAGTTAATGTACAAGAGAAAGCCACAGGTAGCACACCTACACATATTCGGGGTTACAGCTGATGTTTACATTCCCAGGCAATTACGACGCAAGGGAGACAAAGTATCTAGGAGATTAAAGTTCATGGGGTATGAACCGGGAACCAAGGGATTCAGATTTATAGATAGTAACAACAAATTCGTAATATCCCAAACAGTGTTTTCCATGAGAATGCCAATTGGTCTAAAATACATCTCAATGAGGTATTTTCCAGCAGGGAGAGACCCAACAACAGCCTAGAGGGGGCAGAACACACTACAGAAGGGGACATAGGACAGGAAAAGGCCAAACCAAAGAGTCAGGGGATACAAGTCAGAGAGTGGAAAGAGAACCACCCAAACATAAAGCTGGACTCACTCACAGAGAAGGAGGCCAGGTACTTACATGATACAGAGACACCACCAGCCAGGCCAATTAGGGCAAACAGGGGTAAGGCACCAAAGAAACTAGAGGACTATGTCCTATCTATGCACACTAATCAACTAACCCCCAACACCTATGAGGACATGTTAAGGCTACCGGAGGAGGAAAGATCTAAATGGGAACAGGCCATGGAGCGGGAGATGAATAGTCTCAGGGAGCTAAATGTATACACCCCATCCGAAGTCCCAAGGGATAAGACCTCCATAGGCACCAGGTGAGTTTACAAGATTAAGGCATTGGAGAATGACAAAGTCTTATATAAAGCCAGGCTAGTAGCGCAGGGGTTCGCACAAAAATACCCAGAAGACTACACAGGGACATACTCCCCCCCAGTCAGGGCTGAGAGTGTAAAGTGCGCCCTGGTGATAGCGTCCATCCTAGGCCTAGAAGTTCACCAATTCGATGTACAAACCGCTTATCTACACGCTGAGCTCGATAAGGAAATTTATGTCAGAGCTCCCTCCAGCAGAAACACAACAAAGGGAGAAACCTGGATCCTAAACAGAAGCTTGTATGGACTGAAACAGTCAGGGAAACAGTGGTACGAGTGTTTATCCAAAATCTTGAGGTCTATGGGGTTCTCAGCTACATCAGCGGACAACTGCTTCTTCATTAAGAAAGTAGATGATTCCATTGAATACGTTCTAGTATACGTGGACGATATATTGTACATTAGTGATCAGGCCAGCAAATGCAATAATTTTGCTGATGAGTTGGGAAAACACTTTTCACTGAAAATATTAGGTAAAGTCGACAAATACTTAGGGGTACAGATCACAAAAACCAACAAGGGCTTCCGGCTATCACAAAGGGACAAAATACTAGAACTCTTACAGAAATGCAACATGATTAATGCCAAACCTTGTGAGACCCCAATGCAACCGGACTTTTTAAAGGATATGTATAACGAAGCGGAAGCGTTCAAGGACAATACACTTTATAGATCTACCATAGGATCATTACTGTACAGTGCGAACTGGACAAGACCGAACATCGCCTTGCCAGTCAACTTACTATCCCGACATGTAGGTAACCCCACCATGTACCATTGGGAGGCTATCAAAAAAGTACTGAGGTATCTGAAGCACAGCGCTGATGCTTACCTATCTTTGGAACCAGAGACATCCACAAAACCCACACTAACTTGCTACGCTGACGCTGATTGGGCTGGAGATGTGAAAAGTAGAAAGAGCACGTCAAGATACGTGTTCTTTCTCAACAACAGCCCAGTACATTGGTACACGGGTAAGCAGAACTTGGTAGCCACCTCTACAACAGAAGCCAAGTACATATGCCTATCTAAAGCAGCCAACAACATGGTCTGGTTTGACGATCTACTCACCAACGTTTGGGCTAAACCTACCTACCCAATCACTATCCATGAGGACAATAAAGCTGCCATTGAAATATTGAGAGCTGATGTAGTGGGTCAGAGGTCGAGACACATCGACATTAAACATAAGCATGTCAGGCAGTTTTCTAACATTGGGTTCATAGAAGTCATACACTGTGATACTGAAGAACAGACAGCTGACATACTAACAAAACCCTTACAAAACAAACAACATGCATACCTAACATCCAAACTGGGTATTCTTTCATAGGTAATCCCATGTACCTACATCACCTATTGTCACCCAGGTCAGGCATTTAGAGGGGGTTTTGTCACATATAAATACCTGACCTCATGCCCATGCCAGGGGGCAGGGAGCTGATGAGATTAACTTCCAGGGTCCACCCTAACCCATTGACCCCTCCTTACCTTAGCTCTGCCCCACAGGTACTTAAGGTCCAGCCATGCGGTCCAGAGCCAGTTCCAGTCCAACACCTGTAAGGAAGAGACATGTTATGAATAAAGATCTTTAATTAAATAAATGCTTGTGTGATGGAGTTATTGGGCTTGATCCTTGAACACCTTTGACACTCCTTCTCTCTTCTTTCCCCTCTCATCTCTTTCTCCCTCTCTCTCATCTTACTCCCTCTTTCTCTCTCATCTTTCTCATTCATCTCTTTCTTTCTCCCTCTCTTTCTCATCTTTCTCCCTCATCTCTTTCTCTCATCTTTCTCCCTCTCTCTCATATCTTTTTCTTTTTCCCCTCTCTCTTTCTCATCTCTCTACTTTCTCCCTCTCTCTCTCCCTCCCTCCCTCTCTCTCTCTCGTGTGTGTGTGTGTGCGTGCGCGCGCGCAGGAACCATTTCCAAAAACAGGAGAGGGTTGGGTTCTTTTTTTTCCTGATATTCTTTCTTCTTCTTTGGGTGCTTTTTACCATGATTTAATTTTAAATCAAGAGTCATTTCAGGATAAATTAAGCTCTTCTGTCCCCCTGCTGTGGCTTCCTGTTGGCTGGCTGTCCCCCCCTCCTCCTCACTCCTCACCTGCCCTGAGAAGAGAAGGGCGGTGGAGGTGGATGGAGACTCGCTCCATATTTCAGAGCGGAAGTGAAATGCCCCTCTACTTGCCTCTTTTTCCGGCCCTTGTTGGGAGATGCACGACTTTCTCCACCCTGAGACACCAGCTGGGCCACCCCAGCTGATGCTCCGCATCGTAATGGGCTCCAGGAGGAGGAGGAAGAGACACCGTCTCCCCCATTGTGCAGCACGCTAAGTTTAAATGCAAGAGCAGCAAGCAGCCACGGAGGTGGAGAGAGAAATATGGGGAGATGGGCAACTTTCTCCACCCCAAGACACCGTCTGGGGCACGTCTCCCCATATTCCTCTCTCCACCTCTGTGGCTGCTTGATGCTCTTGCATTTAAACAATGGGGGAGATGGTGTCCCCTCCTCCTCCTCCTGGAGCCCATTATAACACGCAGCATTGGCTGCAGCCGGGTGGCCCAGCCAGTGTCTCGGCGCAGAGCAAAGTCACACATCTCCCCCAGCGGAAAAAGAGGCAACTAGAGGGGCGCTTTGTTCCTGCTCTGGACTACGGAACGAGTCTTTATCTGCCGCAGTCGCCCTTCTCTTTTCAGGGCATTGGCCCCATGGAGAGGGCTCGCAACTTGGGTGTCCTCCTGGATGCACGGCTGTCTTTAGAAGAGCATATGACAGCTGTGGCCAGGGGGGCTTTCTATCAGGTTCGCCTAATAGGCCAGTTGCATCCCTTTCTGGATCGGGACTCCCTATGCACAGTCACTCATGCCCTCGTCGCCTCTCGCCTGGACTATTGCAATGCTCTCTACATGGGGCTCCCCTTGAGGAGCACTCGGAAGCTCCAGCTGGTCCAGAATGCAGCCGCGCGGGTAATTATGGGGGCGACATGGCACTCCCATGTGACACCTTGCCTGCGCGAGTTGCACTGGCTTCCAGTGGTCTTCCGGGTGCGCTTCAAGGTATTGGTTCTCACCTTTAAAGCGCTCCATGGCTTATTTACGAGACCACCTTCTGCCACCAATAACCTCCCACCGGCCAACTCGGTCCCACAGAGAGGGCCTCCTCAGGGTGCTGTCAGTCAAGCAATGTCGACTGACGACCCCCAGGGGGAGAGCCTTCTCTGTGGGGGCACCCACCCTCTGGAACGAGCTACCCCCAGGAATACGACTGATCCCGGACCTCTGGACCTTCCGTCGAGCTTTGAAGACCTTCCTTTTTCAGCAAGCTGGGCTGGCTTAAAATTTTAATGGGTTATTTTAAGGGTAATGGGTTTTAATTTTGGGGAAGCCAATTCGATTTAATTCTGCTTTTAAATTATTTTAAATTTTATATTGTATTTATTTTAATTTTGGCTGTTCACCACCCTGAGTCCTTCGGGAGAAGGGCAGTATGCAAATTTAAATAATAAATAAATAAATAAAATAAATAATAAAGGGCAGGCAAGGAGGGAGGGGGAGGGGAGGGGCCACCGAGTGGTGGGATTATCCTTCAGGGAGCCACAGGAGAGGGCCCAAAGAGCCGCATGCAGCTCTAGAGCCACACGTTGCCGACTTCCAGGCTAAATAAATATATTAATTACATACAGTCACTGTCCAATGGATTTTTTTCTTCTTCAATGAAGTCTGATCCTCAGAAACTGCCTGGACAAGTCCCTGTGGTTTACTTGGCAAGGTTTTTCAGAAGTGACATGGCACTGCCTGTTTCCTAGGATTAAGAGAAAATGACTAGCCCAAGGTCACCCAGCTGGCTTTGAGTGTAAGGCAACACTAGAACTCAAAGTCTCCTAATTTCTACCTTAATGCCTTATCCACTAAACCAAATTGGTCCTCTAAAAACTAGGTCTTCTCAATCAAAGAGAATGATGCTTTTCATGGATAACTAGCATAAAATACAAATTATGAATTATGAATTCAAGAGATGATTCCTTTGAAAATGTATCTGGAGAGAAAAGAATTAGCTAATTACTTATTAAATCAATAAAAATAAAATTCAAATGTTTAAAATACTCAAGTATCCTACAAACTTGAAATATTAGTCCTTCTGACTCTTAAATAATGTACACTGAAAAAAAAATCCTTCCTTTCATTTCCAGATTTTTTTTTCTTTCTTATGCAAGATTCTCCCAAATGCCAATTTAATTCTTTTCATTTCTCCCTCTCCTCTTTTAACATGGATTGATTGAATTATTTTATTTTTTCCTTTTGTTCAAAATATGGAAGTATTATAGAAGTAGAAATTTATTTACTAATTCAACATCCGTATGCCTTCTTTCTCGTTCTCCTCCATCTCTTGAATTGTAGAAAATTAAGGACACAGTAGGGAGATATTCAAATCAAATTGAAATCATTCAGAACAAGAAGCCTGCAGTTCTGAAAAGTGCCACACCTGGTGAAGTGATGAAAATTGAGGAAAAGCTGACTCAGTTTACTTCCCAGTGGGAAAAAATTAAGATATATTGGGATCAACAGGCGTAAGTAATTTTTTTATTTTAGTTTGCTAGCCATGATAAGCTTCATTACATCTGATTTACAATGTATGGTTAAATTTTATCTTTGTGAAAGAGCTTGTTGATTCCAGATTGAATCTGTCTTAATATTTGGACATTGATAGTAGAAGAGTTAATAGATTCATAGAATTTTCTGACAAAATAATTGTCAAAAAAACCCACAAACCCCTGGTATTTATATTGTTGCATCTAAGATATACAGATATGTCTACAGATAAAAATCAAGTAATTATTTCTCTGACTTTTAAGTAGAGTGTTTGGAATCATGATAGACTGGTTTTACCCATGTAAATAATCTTTTTATTGATATTCTCACTAGGTACTGTATGTATAAATATGGTTATTTAATTATATATGAAAAATTGTAAGGTTTTCTTAAATGGAGCTTCAGCCAAATTCTTGAACTTTCAACACAAGTTTTAGAGTACCATTTTAGAGTATTACATCCTACTAGAAAAATTTCTCTGTGTCACTTTCCTAAAGAGAATTGGATTACCATGTTGGCAATCCTATCCTTACAATGTACAAAATAGCAGAGTTGGCCACTATAAGGACATTTGCCAATTTCAGAAAAACACCTTCTCAGAATGGCTATCCATCTGCAGCTAGGGTACAAGAAAAAGATATGATTTAATGTGCATAGAGTGTGAGACCATACAGAGGAAAGAAGAGGTTGGAAAGAAACCAAGATGAACAAGGAGATAGACTGGCCTTAGTTTACTTGTTTCTTAATCAGGAGCACTTCTGACTAGTTCTAATAAACATAAGTTTAGGAGTTGAAAGTTTATTTGAATTTCAGTGGAAAACATAATTAGAATTATATGTTATCAGCTTAATAGTGGTATTAAACTCTAAAGTACTGATAATGGGACATTTTATTATTATTTACAAGCATTCACAGAAGAGTAGTGGGTGAAAATAATGAAACCAGTCCTACATCTCATTATTTGTCCCCACTACTCTCCCAATGGTATGGTTGAGGTGCTATGCAGTCATTGGAACATGTAAAGAAGTGAGCTTTTAAAATGTGAAAGATGATAAATAGATGATAGATAGATAGATGATAGATAGATAGATAGATAGATAGATAGATGATAGATAGATAAAACTTCCTTTACATATTTCATCCAATTTTAACCATAACTCCCATTTAGACTATAGCAATGCATTCTAGTAAGGACTGCCCTAGAAAATACCTGGAAAGGTAAATTTTCCGAGAATTCACCAGTGTGAATAGTTATGGGTGTGCCTAAGTACACTCATGTAATACCTCTGCTTTGTAAATAGCATTGCCTCCCAATAGATTTTTAGATGCAATTCAACTACAACATCTTCTATGACACTGGACTGGCTTATTTGCAAGCCTATCTGCCTCCAGTTATTTCTGCATGTTCCGTGAGAGCTAGCAAAGTTGCCATGCTTTTGATCACTTCTAGTAAAGTGTCACCTGGCAGGACCTGTGTCAGCCTCCTCCTCTATATTGCTTGCTTACTTCGGCTGCCATTTTAACGGAGGGAGGGGGAGCTGTCTGGTGGAAATGTCTCATAACAAGGAGTGAATTGGAGAAAGTTTTTCTCAGCACTTTTTCTGCAGCTGGAAGGCGTCCTGATAACAAGTCAAGGTCAACTGTCATGGCATACCAGAAGGATTGAGCCGTCTGAAGCTGCACCCCACATGACACCTTGGGGGGGATGTGGATTGGATAATCCTGACTGGACCCTTGGGGGGAGGGTTTGGGGATGCTTTCTATATGTGATTTTTGTGCCTATTGCCTCAGACTTTGTTTTTCTTTGGTTGCATTCAGTTCATACTCAGTAAAAGTACCTTTCTCTATGAAAATGGAATTGGGGTTTTTCTTTCTTGAGTTGTGAAAGGAGGCATACCTGACTTTTAAGCAAAGTCTGCCTTAACAGCCATCCTGGATAAAACTACCGTGTGGGCTGAGCAAAGAATGTCTGACCAAGGCAGCGACCAGGAGAACATGGGAGCTGCTGGATCCACTACCTCCCAGTCACACCGCAGCTGAGAAGCTTCAGAGTGGATGGCTGATTTACAGCTTGAGGAAAAGCCGGTGAGAGCGAAATAGTCGCTGGGCATGGGGAGGATGCCAGAGCCAGAGGAGATTCCCCCTGGAGTAACAACTACCAGACGCTGACATGGAGAGGCTGCCTGGCAGGAAGAGCAGAAAGAAGACCTCCTGCTGACCCAGGCTTTACAACTACTGAGAGAGGCTTGTGAAAGTTGAAAAGCCAGCGAAAGGTATGGATTGCCTGCCCATGAATTGCCTGCCGAGAAGAAGGCTGATCGCCCCGGGGGTGAAATTGAGGCTTCTGCTCACTTAGAAGAGAGACCCAAAGCCCAGGAAGAAGCAGCTCAGGCATCTGGAACTCAAGCAGCGGCTGCGATCCAGGGCCCCCCTGCTGGGCAGGCATTGCCATGGAGGTGTAAAAAGCCCAAAATCCCCTTGCTATCAGTAAAATACGGGGGAGATCCCAAAGGATTGGGATTCTTTCTAACCCAAGTGTGGAACCACATACAAGAATGGGGGGAGGATTTCACCTCAGATGCCGCATGCGTGAGGTGCATTACAATGGCCCTGGAGGGGGAGGTGGCCGAGTGAATGGTGGGACTCCATAATGAAGATTCCCCTTTGATGAGAAATTATGACCAGTTTATGGCAGCCCTCAGAGTGCGCTTTGAGGACCCGTTAGCTGAACAAAAGGTGAGAATCAGATGAAGTCCATAAATCGGGTGGAGATCAGTGGCTGAATACACCCAGGAGTTCCGCGAGCTGGTGCACCACATTAGAGGTCAGATCAGATGTTGCCCTACTGGAATGCTATAAGGATGGCGTCAATGAGGATGTCTACAAGGATTGCTGCTCCCGAGGGACCCCTCGGGATCTGCAAAGTTGGTATGTGTTGGCTGCTGACGTGGAGATCGATTTGGCCAGAGATCGCTACCGTGGTGGTCGCACCTGGAACAAGCCACCCTCCTCACCCCAAAAGGGGGCCCCAAAGACCACTGGGGGACCCTCAGGCTCCAAGCTGAAGTCCACCGCGTGCTTCAGATGTGGAAAGGAGGGGCACCGAGCATCTGATTGTTTCTCCAAGCCTGGAGCCAAGACGACCGCTGGTGGAGGGAAAAGAGCTGACAAACCACCCGCAAAACCCCGTGAGACCACCCTAAAAGGGGTGGAAGTTGCTGAGTTCACTCCCCCAAACCAGGGAGAGTTGGGAACTCCGACCACCGCTGATGAGAGTGAAACTGAAACTGATTCCGATGAAGACCTCATGGTAAGTCAGAGTGGGGGACCCATGACCACCCCAGTGGAACTAAAGGTACCATCTACCGGGGCCCAAGGGAACATGCTAGCCCTTCTAGATTCAGAGTGCACAAGGTGTATCATCAGCCCTGAGGTCATGGAAAAGATGGGTCTAAGACTAAGAACAATGAAAAGGCCCATTGCATTTGTCAGCTAGATGGGTCGGTAGCTGTGGGGGGCAGCCCATTTTGTAACCGAACCAGTTGAGATTGGATGGGGGATCACCAAGAAACTCTGAGCTTTATTGTGGCCTCTGGCATGGAACGACTCCTTCTACTTGGACTGCCCTCACTCCGAAAATGGAACCCGCGTGTAAATTGGAGGACTGGCATGTTGTGCATCCGCTCTAACCAGCAAGGGAAGAGAGTGGGGGAGCTCCTATTGCATGGCCAAAGTGGTGAGTGACAACAGAACACCTTGTGTGGGAGGAAAAGATCCCAAAAGAGTACTGGGACTTCCAGGAGGCGTTTAGTGAGAAGGCGTCAGATGTGCTACCCACCGATCGGCTTACAGACTTAGCATAGAAATCCTCCCAGGGGTGAAACTCCCTAAACCAAAAATCTACCCCATGACCTCCCGGGAGCTGGGGGAGCTACAAGACTTTATCGATAAAAACCTGTTCTGTCCCAGCTACAGACCCCAAAGAACGCAGCATACACAAAGTCCGTTCAAACCTTAGTTTACTGAATAAACCAGTCTTTTACAACAACGGCTGTTAATTAATTGAATTAACAGCCACCAAGAATTCAAAGAATAATAACTGAAAGCTTACTATGGTTGGCAGAATGCCCAGAAACAATTTGCAGGAAGCTGATAAGATAAGCAAGACAAGACACGAAGGTATGTGAACTAAGTTGTTCCCAGCAAATTGCTTCAGTCAGCATTTCTCCTTAAATAGGCTAAGGGAGTGGTCAATTGGCCCCAAGCCATACTTTATTTTACTTTACTTTACTTTACTTTTATTTGATTTATATACTCCCGAAGGACTCAGGGTGGTGAACAGCCAACAATAAAATACATACATACAAAATTTAAAAAGCAGAAATAAAATCGAATTAAATAGTTTGGCCTGGACAGATTAAAAAACCCCAATCAATTTAAAACAAATTAAACTTTGAATATTAAAAATATTTAAAAATTATTTAAAAAGAGGGAGAAAGTTAGGCCAGGCCCGTCTGGTGGAATAAAAAGGTCTTAAGAGCGCAGCGGAAGGTGCGCAGATCCGGGATCCTCCGTATCTCCGGGGGGAGCTCGTTTCAGATAGTAGGTGCCCCCACAGAGAAGGCTCTCCCCCTGGGGGCTGCCAGTCAACATTGTTTGGCTGACGGCACCTAAAGGAGCCCCTCTCTATGAGAGCGTACCGGCCGGAGGGAGGCTATTGGTGGTATGAGACGGTCCCGCAAGTACCCAGGTCCTAAGCCATGGAGCGCTTTAAAGGTGGTGACCAAAACCTTGAAGCGCACCCGGAAGACCACTGGGAGCCAGTGCAGCTCGCGCAGGAGGGGTGTTACATGGGAACGCCATGTCACTCCCATTACCACCTGCGCGGCCGCACTCTGCACCAGTTGGAGCCTCTGGGTGCTCCTCAAGGGGAGCCCCATGTAGAGAGTGTTACAATAGTCCAGGCGGGAGGAGAGGAGGGCATGAATGATCGTGCGTAAGGAGTCCCGATCCAGAAAGGGATGCAACTGGCGGATCAGGCGAACCTGATGAAAAATCCTCCTGGTCACGGCCGTCAAATGCTCTTCTAAAGACAGCCGTGAATCCAGGAGGATGCCCAAGTTGCACGCCCTCTCTGTGGGGGCCAGTGATTTGCCCCCAATAGTCAGTGATGGCACCAACTGACTATATCGGGAGGTCGGAAACAACAGCCACTCGGTCTTGGATGGGTTGAGCCTGAGCCTATTCCTCCCCATCCAGATTCGCACAGCCTCCAGGCACTGGGACATCACTTCAAGGGCATCGTTGGTTTGGTCTGGGTTGGAGATGTACAGCTGGGTGTCATCAGCGTACTGTTGGTACTTCACCCTGAAACCATGGATGATCTCGCCCAGCGGCTTCACATAAATGTTGAACAGGAGGGGCGAGAGGACCGATCCTTGCAGCACCCCGCATATGAGGGGCCTCAGGGTCGATCTCTGCCCCCCTGTCAACACAGACTGCGACCTGTCAGAGAGAAAGGAGGAGAACCACCGCAACACAGTGCCTCCCACCCCTAACTCTTCCAACCGGTGCAGCATGATACCATGGTTGATGGTATCAAAAGCCACTGAGAGATCTAACAGGACCAGGACAGAGGAGCACTCCCTGTCCCGAGCCCTCCAGAGATCATCTACCAACGCGGCCAATGCCGTTTCCGTGCTGTACCCAGGCCTGAAGCCCGACTGGAATGGATTCAGATACGTTGTTTCATCCAGGTGCTGGGGAAACTGTTGCGCAACCACGCTCTCAACAACCTTCGCCACAAAGTGAAGGTTGGAGACCAGACAATAGTTTACCAACATTGCCGGATCCAGGGAAGGCTTCTTGAGAAGAGGCCTCACCACTGCCTCTTTCAAGGTGGCGGGAAAGTCACCCTCACCCAACGAAGCATTTGTAATCCCCTGGAGCCAGCCTCGTGTCACTTCCCAGGAAGCCAGCACTAACCAGGAAGGACACGGGTCCAATAAACAAGTGGTTGCGTTCAGTCTGCCCAGAATCCTGTCCACGTCCTCAGGGGTCACAGGATCAAACTCATCCCAGATAACATTCTCAAGACCTGCCCCAGTCCCTCCCCCTGAGACTATCCAGTCGGAGTCCAGATCTTCCCGAATCTGAGTGATTTTGTCATACAGATACTGAGCAAAATCCTCGGCTCTACCCTCCAAGGGGTCCTCCCATACTTCCTGGTGGAGCATCCTGAGTGCAACCAGCTGACATTGTCTGACCGATGGCACCCAGAGGAGGGCAGTCCTATGTGAGTGCACAGGGCGGTGGGAGGCAGGCAGAAGGTGGTCCTGCAAGTACCCCAGGCCCATGCCATGTAGGGCTTTATAGGTAAGTACCAGCACCTTGAAGCGGATCCGAAGGACTACTGGTAACCAGTGCAGCTCACGCAGGAGAGGTGTAACACGGGAGTAATGAGAGGCTCCCGTAACAACCCGCGCAGCCGGATTCTGGATCAGCTGGAGCCTCTGGGTACACCCCAAGGGCAGCCCCATGTAGAGGGCATTGCAGTAGTCCAAATGAGAGATAACAAGAGCTTGGGTGACTGTACGGAGGGCATCCCTGTCTAGGAAAGGGCGTAACTGGTGCACCAGGTGAACCTGTGCAAAAGCTCCCTTGGTCACGGCTGTCAGATGGTCCACTAAGGACAGCGCGAATCCAGGAGGATGCCTACGTTACGAGCCATTTCAGAGGGAGTAAGCAACTCCCCTCCCATCAAAAGTGATGGGGCCACTAGACCTTGAAATGCCGGCAACCACAGCCACTCCGTCTTGGCGGGGTTGAGTCTGAGCCTGTTCCTACCCATCCAGACTTGCACCGCCTCCAGGCACTTAGACATCATGGAAAGGGCATCTCTGGGTTGGTCCGGGGTGGAGATGTAAAGCTGGGTATCATCTTCATATTGATGATACCTCACCCCAAACTGGGAATGATCTCACCCAGCAGCTTCATATAGATATTAAAGAGTAGGGGGGAGAGAACCGACCCCTGAGGCACCCCACAAGTGAGGGGCTTCGGGGAGGATCTCTGTCTCTCTGCCCAAACAAACTGTGTGCAACCTGAGAGGTAGGAGGAGAACCACTGCAAAACAGTGCCCCCCACCCCGAGCCCCTGGAATCGCCACAGTAGGATACCATGGTTGATGGTATTGAAAGCCGCTGAGAGGTCAAGTAGGACCAGGATGGAGGAATAACCCCCATCCTGGGCCCGCCAGAGATAATTCACCAGAGCGACCAATGCCGTTTCCGTGCTGTGTCCGTGCCTGAAGCCCAATTGGTACGGGTCTAGATAATCCATTTCCTCCAGGAATTGTGGAAGTTGGTGTGCCACCATGGATTCAACAACCTTCGGTATAAAGTGAAGGTTGGAGACGGGATGAAAGTTGTTCAAGGAGGCCGGATCCAGGGCAGGCTTCTTGAGAAGGGGTTGAAACACCGCCTCCTTAAGTGTGGCAGGGAAGACATTGACAGTCGCCTGGAACCAGTCTCCGGTCACCTCTCTGGTTGCCGCAACAAGCCAGGAGGTCCAACAAACAAACAAGTCCAACAAACACGTGGAGGCCCCCAGTCTACCAACAATCCTGTCCACTTCATCTATGGATACAGGGTCAAAGTCAACCTAGATGTTGCTTCAAGGCTAGCTCCCGTCTCCTCGTCAGACCCTGCCCAGTCAGAGTCTAAACCCGTCAGTATCTGAGCGATTTTACCTTGCAGAAATTGAGCAAAATCCTCAGCACTGCCCTGCAAGGGGTCCTCCCTCGCTCCCTGATTAAGAAGAGAGCGGGTCACTCAGAAAAAGGCTGCTGGGCGGTTCTCTGCAGATGCAATGAGAGCAGTGAAATAGTCACGTTTCGCCACTTCCATTGCCACAAGATAAGATCTAATATAGGTTCTTAACTGTGTTAATCAGACTTGGAATGGGAAGATCTCCAACAGCCCTCTAGGCATCTCTTCTGACACTTCATCTCCCTGAGCTCCACGGAAAACCATGGAGCTACCCGGGGTCCTGTCAGAGGAGAGGCCACAAGGGGGTGATTTGATCCAATGCCCCGGTGGCGGCCTGTTCCCAGGCATCCACCAGGGCCTCTGGCAAATCACGGGATAGGGACGTGGGAAATGTCCCAAGCTCCATCAGGAACCTATCAGGATCCATCAGGCACCTAGGGTGGAACCAACGTATTGGTCCCGCCTCCCAGCGGTGGGGGTTAGCAGATAGAAAGTCCAACTTAAGGAGGGAATGGTCAGTCCATTGCAGGGGTTGAATAGATAGTTCCCCCCTACTTCAAGCATTTAACCACTGCCCAGAGATAAAAATCAGGTCAAGTGTATGTCCACCACTGTGAGTTGGACCCTGTACAACCTGAGTCAGGTCCATGGCCGTCATGGAGGTCATGAACTCCTGAACCAGCTCAGATGTCTCGCCGGCTAACAGGAGATTAAAATCTCCCACTACCATCAGGTTGGGGAGCTCAACTGTCAGTTCAGCTAAGACTTCGAGCAGTGAGGGCAGGGCTGAAGACACGCAGCTGGGAGACAGGTACGTAATCATCAGACCCGACTGTACTCCAGGGTTCCATTTCAACAATAGAGATTCACACCTGCCTATCTGAGGGACAGTGACCTCCCTAGGCCTAAGACTTTCTCTAATAACAACTGCCACCCCCCACCCCTTCCCTGGAGTTGCAGCTGGTGCAGCACATGGAAACCCAGTGGGCATAGATCAGAGAGCGGGACCCCCTCCCTCCGGGCCCAACCAGGTCTCCATGATACAATCCATGTCCGTGCCCCCCTCATCAATAAACTCACACACGAGGGGGGCCTTATTCACAACAGACCTGGCATTTACCTTCTCCAGCTGGGGGGAACCCATCCCCCCCAGGTGAGCAAGAGGAGCTAAGAGGGCCAGAACGTGCCACCGTCTGCAAGCAGCGGGGGCGCGCTCCATTGATGTCATGACGCCCTCTGTTCTCACTATCTCTGCCCCTACCAACCACCACAGTGATGGAATGACCCTCACCCCACCATACCTCGTCCAGCCCCCTCTCCCTGTCTCCCCCATTGCAACCGTCCAACAGGCTAGGTTGCTGATCTGTAAGGACCCCCCCAGGTCCATTCTTCGCAGAATAACCCACCCCCCTCTTGGAACCCCTTAAAATTTTGGCTAAAAATTTAAGCAAGAACCCCCTCAACCCTCTCTTTGCAGCATGCCACCTCTCGGGATTCCAAAACCCATCATCAAGGTAGGCCCTTGATAGTATGGAGGGCCAAGTCTGCGAGAGGGGGGAATCTCGCAGCGCAAGGAGCTCAACCATTGAGTACATCCGGTAATCGGGGATGATAAAAACATACAGCCAGGGAGTCAAACAACGATAGTCCAAAAAAGTCCTGGAGAGGAAAAGTGCAGAATTTAAGCTCAGATTAACTGGACTCCACTGTCCTCTCACAACAGTGGGAGGAGTCTCATGCCATTTCGAAACAACCAGGGAATAAAGTATCCAAAGCCTCCCTCTCACAGCAGCTGGCCAAGAATGAAAAATGGCAGTGGAAATTGATGGACCATCACCTCCGGTGGTGAGACAGCAGTAAAGACCGGCTCCCTCAGTACCCGCAGCAATAAGCTGCCAACTCTCCTTACGGCTAAGAGGTTCAGATGATAATACAGAGTCAATCCACAGGATCAGGATAATGGAGAGGATGAAGATGGAAACAAAGGGAAATAATTTGCAGCAGGCAGGAATCAGTCAGGGTAGTGAATGACCATAATAGGCCTGACACCAGGCCAAAAGGGGAGGGGGAGGAAGACAGCACGAGGGCGACTGGGATAGCCACTCCGCAGTCATCTTCCAGCCTCTCCAAACCACCCCCAGATCTTCCAGTGGTCAAATAACTCGCGCCCTTAGCCTCCACCGGATTTCCATGGAGGCCTCCAGGTCACAGTAGGGGCTGGCTCACCAAAACTTGAGCCAGACACCTTCCAGCGTCCCAGGCAGTTCCAAGATGACAAGATGACAGGCTGCCATCAAAATACCCCCCGTCGCCATCAGCTGATGGCCGCTGGGCCACCGCTGCCATTACCGTCGTCATCATCGCAAATGGCCACTGCAGCCGCCGCTGCTGCCATAACCGCCAATGTCCTCACCACACCCTGGGTCCTCCAGGAACTCCCAAAGGCAACCAGGGCGCTGGCGAAGTCCGTAGCATCATTGCCACTGCTGCACCGTTGCCGCCGCCTCGGCCACTGCCACAACGCAAGCGGGATGTTAGAGCTCCGAGGCAGCTGCAATTGTTTTATTCCAAATATCCTGATAAACTTTAGTTATGGGGCTGTACATATGTTACCTGTTTATGTTATCTTCTATATTCCCTTTATTCTGTTCTCTCTCTAGGACTAATGTCTCTTCTGCAGGAGGACCGAATATCAGCCTCCGCCTCTCTATTGCTTGCTTACTTCGGCTGCCATTGTAACGGGGGGAGGGGGGAGCTGTCTGGGTATATGGGAGGGGGGAAGCAAGCTGGTGGAGATGTCTCGTAACAGGGAGTGAATTGGAGAAAGTTTTTCACAGCGCTTTCTCTGCAGCTGGAAGGCGTGCTGATAACAAGTCAAGATCAACCATCCTGGCATATCAGAAGGATGGAGCCATCTGAAGCTGCACCCCACATGACACTTTGGGGGGGGGATGTGGATTGGATAATCCTGACTGGACCCTTCGGGGGAGGGTTTTGGGGATGCTTTCTATATGTGATTTTTTTTTAATTGAAAAAGTTTTACAAATGCAGATTTTTCCCCCTTCCCTCCCCTTTCCCTCCCTAACCCTCCCCTACCCCCATGACTTCCCCAGGGTGAAATCCAAATCCAAATCACATTATATAATACTTTACCGCCCATCTACTTTCCCCCTGTGTACTATACATTTCTTCCTAAATACAACTATTCTACCCCATATATACTATACATTTCTACATAACGTTCAGCTAAAAGTTATCTGGTACATCCTGGTTTAATATTTATTCTACATAATCCACCCATTTCTCCACTCCCGTACATAGATCTCTTGGGTCCGGTCTTTTAAATATGCTGAAATCTTCGCCAAAAAACTGGCCACCTTCAGAGTCCATTCTTCGATAGTAAACATAAATCCCTTTCCCAATATTAACCAAACAATAACCTAGCTGCTATCACCATATACAATATCAATTTTATTTCATCCAGTAAAGAATCCTTAACTATACCCAATAAAAACAATTGAGGAGAAAGATTGGAGTTTTTTCCTCAAAACATTTTACATAACCCACAAAATTTTTATCCAAGAAGCCTTCACTTTCTTGCAGGTATATATGATAACATGTAACATCCAAACAATCACCTCAGATTAATCCCTTCTTCCAACAGTATATTTAATGTCTTTAATTACCATCTGCCCCCATCATTGAAGAATACTTCTATATATAACCCCCCCCCCCGAGTGACTTTATATTTATATTCTGTATGATATAACCAAAATCCAACCACAACGGTCGTCTTTATTTTTTCTTCTATAATGTCTTTCATCTGAATTGTTAATTCCATGAATCGTGTTAGGGTAACAACCAGATTGTCTGCAAATGCCCTTGTTCTGTATTCCTCTTGCCTTATAGCTATTCCCTTCCACACACTCATAGTCCATCTTACTCAAAGTTTATAATAGAAAGTTTCAATTCACTCAATCACAGGCCTTCTCCGCATCCAAAAACACCAGCACTGCAGGGATCTGTTTATTCCTCTCAAAATAGTCCAATAAATCTGTAATTTGCCTCACATTATCTTTCATATATCTGCCTTCTATAAGTCCTGCTTAATCATAATGAATCACCTCTTAGATAACTAGCATCAATCTCTTGGCTAATACTTTTGCAAAAATTTTATGATCCGTATTCAAGAGAGATATTAGTCTAAAATTTTCTGATTTTGTAAAACCTGTTTCCTCTTAATGGGGTATTTTACCCCCTTGTTATATTCGGCTTGGCTCCTGCCATGACTTCGAGTTTTTGTGTTTTATCCTTGACTCCCTTCTTGTATGGTGGCTAAGACCTCTGCTGTTGTTGTTTTTCTAGAATTTGTTTGTAAGCTGAAAGAGTTATACGCTGATCTTTAGCTTTATAGCCCCCTATGGCTCCTTGTGTTTCCATTGCCTCCATCTCCATCTGCTTCTGCTGCAGTTCAATCTCTTGTTCAAATTGCTTTTCTTTATCACCCTTCTGTATTCCTAACACTGAAGATGTACGTGGAGATGTTGGGCCAATTTTTAAAACATTGAGGTAAAATTCTTCTGCTTTTTCAAAAGTATTTAGTCGATATCTCTCTCCTTGATACCTCAATATTATGCCAACTAGAGCATCCCATCTAAATGGAATTTGTTGTTTCTTTAATTCAGTCACCAAAAATCCAAAATCCTTTCTGTCTTTTAACATCTTAGGCAGAAGCTCTTTATAAATCCCAATCTGCCTTCCATCCACTTGTAAGGTAGAAACAAAAGACTTTTGCAAGATGTCATTTCTTATTCTTCTATCTATAAAGTAGATCACCACATCTCTAGGCAATTGCCTTTCCCTTGCCATCCACGAATTCACTCTGTAAACCTTATCAGTCTTGCACAAAATCTCTTCAGGGCTAACCTTTAGCATCACAGCCAAGGCATCAGCACAAACCCTTCTCAAATCCTCTCTGTTATTTTCCTTTATGCCTCTCAATCTTACAGCAAACTCCATAAGTCTAAATTGCATCATTGTCACTTCATTTTCAATCCTTTGCGTTTTATTGTCCAGATTAGAAGTTTTATAATCAACTTCCTTCATTTTGGATTCTACTTCTGAACTAAGTTCTTCCAGTTTTTTATCAATCTGGACAACTACTTCTGAGAAGCCAGTGAAAACTGTCAGTATATCTTGCTTCACTTTATCATACTTTTCTTGAACCACCTCCTTAATTTCCTGTTGAGATTTTTTAAACTTCTGATCCATAATTTCATCTTGTTTCATCAGAGCCGTAACAATAAATTCCTTCAAATCTTCAAAACCAGTCTCCTTTATCTGGTTCTGTGTCTGCAAGCTGGAAGGCTGCTCTTGTGACTTATGAGTGGGGTAGCCCGCCCCACTACAGCTTTAGTGTCTGGCTTTGTTTGCTTTGAAGCCATTCTGCCACCTAGTCTAGCTTTTTCTAAAAAAGGAAGTCTTCCCTCCCTTTTCACCACCACAAAGTCCTCTCAAAAATTTTCCCAACTTTAATCAATTAAGGGAGAAGGAATAGATCAGAATCTCTTTAAAAAGGACTTTTCCGTTTTCTTCTAGCCAGCGCTGTTACTTTAAGTACTTTGTAGCGTATTGAAACAATCATGCAAATCCACTTTCGCTTTCAGCTTTTCCTACCACTGAAGCTGGACGCCATTTTAACAAACTTTCACTCTTTCTCCATTCTTTAGATTCAATCACAGGACTAGTACAAATACTTGCAGTTTTAGATTTCAGGTCCAGATTCCACCCTGTTTATTTTGATAATTCTCTTTACTTTCGCTGATAAAGTTGGTCGCGTCGTCTGGCTCTGCTAGATGCAGAGTTGTCCCTGGAGTCCGGAGCCTCGGCGAGCTGGATAGGGAGCCTCATCCTGCTTCCTCCCCAGAAGCAAAAAAGGCAATCTGGGGACTTCACAGGGGGCTCTACCTGATCTCGCCGGCTCTCCTCACAGTTCTTGTGGAACTCGGAATTTTTCGAGCCGCCTCTCAGCTGTAGAGGTGGCTCTTACAGATGGCAGGGCTGGCGGTCTTGAGGAGACCATCTAGCGACGACGGCGGCACCAACCGTATATGTGAGTTTTGTGCCTATTGCCTCAGACTTTGCTTTTCTTTGGTTGCATTCAGTTCATACTCAGTAAAAGTACCTTTCTCTATGAAAATGGAATTGGGTTTTTTCTTTCTTTAGTTGTGAAAGGAGGCATACCTGACAACCTGGTCTATGTGTCTTCTACGTTGCAGTACCTGCTTTATGGAACATTTCCTCCCATAATTTGAATAACCCCAAGCCTGCTTTTTCTAAGGCCTAGAAATCCCCAATGTTCTAATTGGGCCAGATGTTCTTGTTTGGCTTTAGTTATACAGTTTTTTTTTCTGGATGTTTTGGTTTTAGTACTGATGTTTTTATACTCACAACCAATTATAAGCCTGTGGCCCATGGTTTACTACTGGGCTGTGGCCTATTGGCCACGAGGCATGAATGACTGGCAAGTATGAGTGTGCACACATATGGTCCCTCCACTCATGGCATTGTGTGGGCCCTAGCATTGCCACAGGTACACACTGTTGGAAGAAAAACTCCCCCAGGTTCATCCCTTCAGCTGGGATGAAACTGTCAGCACTCGAGAGCAAATAGAGAAGAAAGCAAACTGCTGGAAAGTAGTTTATTTTAGGAAGTCAGCAATGGGTTCTGAGCTGACCAGCTGACCAGTGAACCAATTATTGGAGTTTTTATACTCTTTATAGCTTTTGAGATTCAGATATTTCAATGGGGTCTGAGGCAGGGGTGAAATGCTAACGGTTTGCATGAACCAGTAGTGATAAAAACTACTGGTTCGGGCCAACCAGTAAAAAAAGAAGCTACCGGTTCAGCCGAACCAGTACATGCCAAAAGAAGGCTTGGGAAGGTAAGTAGAACAGCAAAGGGGGGATCAGCTGTGTTGCGGAAACCCTGCTTTCTAGCAAAGCTAAATCCTGCGGCACAGGTCAGATCGTAGCTTTTTTAAACTACTGGTTTGACCAAACCAGTAGCTTTTTAAACACACAGCGCACAACTGGTGCGCACTGCACATGCAGCATGCATTTGGTGCGCACTATGCATATGCATGCAGCACATGTTTGGTGCACATGCATGCACACAGCGCATGCTTGGTGCATAGCACGTATGCATGGCCAGTGAACCAGTAACAAACCGGTTCAGATTTCACCCCTGGTCTGATGAGATCATTTCTTCAGGCTTGGTCACTCAGGGAGAAAGAGGTTAATTCTAGCTGCTGGGAAAGGTGGAGATGTAAAGATGAGCTTCGGTGTGCCTATTGTGTTAATACTGTCAATACTGATTGCCTTAGCTTTCTTGTGTTAATACTGTCAATACTGATTGTCTTAGCTGACAGCAAAAGGGGCTGTCTCCAGCTGCATTGCTGTGGTTTTCCTTATCGCAACAATGTACCCTCTTGCTAAGTGGTTCTTGGCAGTCTGCCCGGGACTTTCCCTAGACTGAGAGGCCCAAAGAAGTTTTTCTCGATGAGCTTTTATTCTGTGGCTTGTGTTTTTACTCACTGCTTGGTTTAAAGGGAAAATTGCTGTATTTTCTATCAGAGCCTTTTAATTAATTCTAACAACAGTCCCCCAACTCACACTAGCATCACGGCATTGAGCGTTGCTGCAAGTGTTGCATGGACTCTACTGTCACTGTGAGTACAGATCCTCCCACTTGCACTAGTGTCATGGTGTTCGCAGGTGCTAGAGTCACTGTGAATGCACACTCCTCCACTTGCGCTAGCTTCGTGTCATTGCACGGGCACTAACATCGTCTGAGCATCGCACAGACGCTCATGGTCCCGTTTGCATCATTTGCACTCATGGACTCTTTCGTACATGTGCATGGATGTGTAAAGCCACTTGCCCCTCCCCCCTGGGTTGCCAACCCAGAAAGGTTGGATAACTCTGACCTAGAGCCACTTTACTGAGTTGGAGGGATTATAGAAGAGGGAACAATTGACACCTAACATAAAGTTCTGCCTACAGTATACATGAAATATTGTAATTCAATCAAATGAGTGCTTTCTTCACGTGATCTCTAGTAATGTTGTAAACACTGATGCAATAATAATAATAATACATTGTAATACAGGTAGTCCTCGACTTACAACCATTTGTTTCATGACTATTTGGTAATCAAAATTATAACATCACTGAAAAAGATGACTCATGATTGGTTTTCACAGTTATGGCTGTTGCAGCTTCCCGTAATCAAAATTGGGATGCTTGGCAACTGACATGTATTTATGACAGTTGTAATGTCCCAGGGTCATGTGATCACATTTGTAATCTTCCCAGATGGCTTCATGCAAGGAACCAAAATCTTTGGGATGCTGAAAAAGCCTTTATGAGAGAAGTTGTGATAGAGTATATGGCCAAGGAAAATAAACAAAAGAAACAAAGACAAAAAAGTTTAGAAAGAGAATTGAGTAGAGTTGAGAAGGGACTGCAGAAAGAGCCACAAAAACAAGATCTAAAATGGCAATTAGGAGAAATTAAACATAAACTAAATATTATTGAGAAGGAGAGGTTGGCCCAGCAAATAAAAGGAATCAAACATTATTTTTTTTTTGAGAATGCAAATAAGCCAGGACAGTGGCTAGAATATAGATTGCAGAAACAGAGGGATACAAGATGGATTAGCAAACTACACAATGATGAGGGAGAATTAATGTACCAAAACGAAGAGAAGAAAACGATAGTTAATGAATTTTTTAGAAAATTATATGAAGACAAAGAAGAGATAGGGGAAGATAAGATTTGGTAATATTTTCAGAAAATGGGATTGCCCAAAGTCCTGGAAGAAAGTAAGGAGATATTAAATAAAGAGGTAACATCATTAGAAATATTAGAGGCAATCAAGAAGCAAAAGATAAATAAAGCCCCAGGTCTCAATGGATTACTGTCAGAGATATACAAAAATCATCAGGAAATATTAAGCCCTATTTTGTTAGAAGTCTATAATGATATTTTAAATAAGGTAAAAATTCCAAACACATGGAAAGAAGCGACAATTACTCAGATCCCGAAGGAAAATTCTGACCTGACATATGTAAAAAATTATAGACTGATATCTATATTGAATTTGCACTACAAAATTTTCATGACAATTATGGCCAAAAGATTTTAAAAATTCTAAGAAAATTTTATCCACTCTGATCAAAATGGCTTTTTGCCTAGATGATATATAAGAAATAACATTAGGATTATATTAGATATTATGGAATACTAAGAGCTTCAAAATGAAAAACAGATGGTACTAATATTTGCTGATGCACAGAAAGCATTTGATAATGTTAAATGGGAATTCATTTTAAATCAACTAAAGTATATGGAATTTGGGGAAAAATTTATAAGGATGTGCAGAGCAATTTACTCGGAACAAGAAGCAAAAGTGGTAATTAATGGGGAAACAACAAAGAACTTCCAAATCCAGAAAGGTACAAGACAGGGCTGTCCACTATCGCCCCTACTGTTTATTTTATCGTTAGAAGCATTGAATAGAGTAATTCAAGAAGATATACAAATTAAAGGTTTGAAGATCAGAAATGAAATTTTTAAATTGCAAGCATTCGCAGACAATCTCGTCTTTATTATTGAAGAGCCAATTCAATCAAGCGTACAGCTAATGGAAGTACTGGAGAAATATGGGGAGGTAGCCGGCTTAAAGATAAATAATGACAAAATGAAAATGTTAGTAAAAAACATGACGGAGGAGCAAAAAAGAGATATAGAGGGAAATATTGATATTCAGATAGTTTAAAAAATTAGATATCTAGGGATTCAATTGACATCAAGATGCGTGAGGCTTAAAGAGGAAAATTATGATAGACTAATTGAGCAAATTAAAATTGATTTAGAAAGATGGGGAAAATTGCAACTCTCCTTTATGAGGAGAGTTGCTACGATTAAGATGAACGTGCTACCCAAAATTTTATATTTATTTCAATGTATACCAATCCGGCTCAAAAAGATTTCTTTACAAATTTGAATAGAATTATAGCTAAATTTATATGGCAGGGCAAAAAGCCAAGAATTAAATTAAAATTATTACAAGATGCAAAAGAAAAAGGAGGATTTGGTCTTCCAAATTGGGAAAAATATCGGCAAGCTGCAGTCCTGGTTTGGGTAAGTGATTGGCTACACCACAAAAATAGAAGACTGTTGACACTAGAAGGACATGAACTTCAAATAGGGTGGCACGCTATCATGTGGGAAGAGAAGTATAAGGTTCACCAGTACTTCCAATGGCATTATATTAGGAGGACACTTTTAGATATTTGGATTAAGACCAAAAGAAGTAACTATATAGACATCCCCAATTGGATATGGACAGTAGAAATGCTCACACATCCTAATCTTCTCAAAATGGGAGGAGCTATTACATATAAAGAATTATTAAATGTGAAAGGGGAATTAAAATCAAGGAATAAGTTAAAGAAAGAAGGAATTGAATTAGAATGGTGGACATACCTACAAATACAATCCAAATTTACGAAGGATAAAAAAGAGCGGGATATAAAATTAGGATCATCAGAACTGGATAAGATTTTACTAAGCACAGAAGGAAAGGCCATGAAAAAACTGTACCACTATTTATTAGAAGAAGATATGCTCGAAGAACAAGTTAAGGAGACGATGATAATCTGAAGTAGATGTTTTGGGTACAGTGTCGATTTGGACAATTGGCAAAATCTGTGGGAAAAAATATCAAAATCACACTGGCAGCTTCTTATAAAGAAAACCTGTATAAAATGTTTTATAGGTGGCACTTCCCTGTAGATTGGCAAGAATTAGTAAAAAATACTCCCCAATTTGTTGGAAATGTGAGGTGAAACTAGGGTCATATTACCATATGTGGTGGGAGTGCTCAAAAGCCAAAAGTTTCTGGCAGCAAATAAGAAGCTGGTTACAAGAGATGTTAATGTTTAAAATAGAAGTTAAGCTGGAATTTTTCTTACTAGGCATGACAGATGGCAAATATGACAAAAATGTAACCTATTTAATATTGCATATCCACGGCAAGATTGGCATTTGCTCAAAAATGGAAGTGTAAAGAAATACCCTCAGAAGAAGAAGTAATACACAAAATTTACAGCTGTGCAGAGATGGACAGACTTACTTTAGAACTCAAAGACAAAAGTGAATCAACATACTATGAAGTCTGGAATAAATTTTATAATTGGTTAGATAAGAGGAAGAATGCCAAAAACAAGGGATAACAAATGTCTGGAAATGTATATATCAATATATATTATATATCAATGTATATTGAACTTGTGAATGTAATATTGGTTTATTAAATACATGCATAGTTGGTTAGGAAGTAAAATACAGTATACTTGATATATAATGAAGTAGGAGATATGTAAATTTGTATATAGAACAAGGAATAGATTACTTATTAACCTGATTTTGGCATAAATGTTAGAAACCAGAGACGTTGAGCAATGTCCATTGTTTTACTTTTAAAACTAATAAAATAATAATTAAAAAAACCCGAAAAGGCCATAAAATCAGGTTCAGTCACATGATGACCCACTGTACAACCATCACAATCTACAACCAAGATCACCAGGTATCATTAAAGTCATAACTTAAGGACTTCCTCTGCACAATATTCTACCAGTAAGGTAAATTCAGCAATTGTCATACTCTTGTCTCATTTCATACACTTTGAGCTCAATGAAATAGTCATAATCAGTAATTATAGCAATATGACAAGGCATCATATCAAGAATTATATGAGAACAATATATAAAAAACAAAAATGTATAAATATTATGTGTTTTGCAATTTAGTTTTCATTATAAAAAGAGGCAACTTGTGACATTCCTGCATAATAGTATTCTTCTATATACATAATTTGTTTCTTCATTCTTACCTCTTCTTTAATCATTCTTACTAGCTCATTTGAAAATACATATGCAAATGTTCACATTTTTATATGGAAATCTTCAAAGATTTTTTAGATTTTTTATACTTTATTTGAACATTTATGGTAAATGCAATGAACTGTACTAGAGAATAATTCTACCCATGTGCACTGGTATTCTATATATCTTCCAGAAATGGAAGTATAGTAGTTTTAATATAAGGGGGGCGGGGGGAATCAATCTTATGTTAGAAGACAATGCTCAAATGTAAAAAAGTTCCCCCCATAACAACATTTTAGTCAATATTTTCTTAGATGCTATACTAATGAAAATAGGATTTCTGATATACTTATGGGAGTGGAGGAAATGGACAGAATATGAGCTGAATAAATGTTAAATTAGGATTTATTATATAGTTTTATAGTGGAAGGCTGCTTTGAAGTGTTATATTAATATACACAAAAGATTAAACGTTAAACTAGGATTTATTATATTGTCTTAAAGTGGAAGGTTGTTTTGAAATGTTATATTAATATACATATAAGGTTAGATTTAAGAGAAATATGTAAGGGGAGGACAAAAAGGGCAGATTATTGTTAAATCAGGAGTTATAATAATATTATTATGTTAAATCAGAAGTTATCACATAATGTTATAGTAGAATGTTATTTTGAAATGTATAGTAAAAGGGGGATACAATAATATTATTAGAAAGAAAGGGTCAGTATTTGGGGGATGGAGTATGGGGATGGTAAAGTACTATATAATCTGTTATGAATTTGGATTTTACTCTGAAGAAGTCACAGGGGGGAGGGGTGGAGAGGGGGGGTTAGGGAGGAGGGGGGAGAAAAAAGGGGGAAAAATCTGTATTTGAAAAACTTTTTCAATTAAAAAAAAGAAATAAAAAAAATAGGATTTCTGCCCTATTTATATATTTCAAACAGCACAGTTACCCTGATACATTACTGTTATAAGATACACATACAGACACATTCAGAACAAGAAATTTAAGAAGAAATGAGCATGGCTGCACAAAGATCTCTCTGACAAACTGAAAGACAAAAAGGACAAGTACAAAAAAATGGAAAGAGGAACACTTAACTAAGGTTGATTATCAGCAGATAGCCAGAATCTGCAAAGACGAAGTCAGGAAAGCAAAGGCTCAGAATGAACAAAGACAAAAAATGAACAAAAGTCAAAGATAATTTTAAAAGTTTCTTTCAACATATTAATAACAAGAAAAAAGTCAAGGAAACAGTAGATCCACTAAAGAGAGAAGATGGCAAGGAAGTAACAGGCAATAGGGAGAAAGCAGAGCTGCTTAACACATTCTTTGCATCAGTCTTCACGCAAAAAGAAATTATAGTCCAACATACCAAAAATCTACTGTAAAAGACAAACTAGAAATAAAAATTAAAATAAACAAGAAAATGGTAACAGAACATCTATCTGACCTTGATGAATATAAATCACTAGGACCTGACAGATTACATCCCAGAGTTCTGAAGGAGCTGGCAGATGTTATCTCAGAACCATTGTACCATATCTTTCAAAAATCCTAGATGCAGGCTTGGACTATAAAACAATGAAGGTAAATAAAAAGACTTTTTTCCTACTATTGAAGAGTGGATACTGAAAGTAACGAACTTAGCAGAAATGGTGAAAATTTCAGCGTATTTGAAGGACTATACACAAGAAAGATACGTATCGGAATGGAGAAGATGGATTGATTATATTCAAAATAAGTATCAGACAAGAAAATATCAAATAGCTTATGAATGAACGTTAAGTATTAGAAGTATTATGTTATCTAGAGTGGAGTTAAGGTTTCAGGGGAGGATTTAGTAGTCTGAGGATAGATAGGTTAATTTAGCTTATGATTGTTAATTGAAATACCTTGTATTTTGCTCTGGGAAGTCTGGGGGGGAGGGGAGGGAAAGGGTGGGGGGAATATTGGGGGGGGGAATCCTTTTTTTTTCCTGTAAAACTTTTCAATAAAAAAAAAAAGAATGCTGCAATGGACATAGATATAAGGATGATCATAAGTGTGAGAACCGGTCAAAAGTGTGAGGACCTGTCAGAAATCATTTTTTCAGCCCTCTGGGTAGTCCCTATGTGCATAGGGACTACTCAGAGGGCTGAAAAAGTTATTTTTGACCGGTCCCCATACTTTTGACCAGTCCTCGCACTTACGACTGTCCTCACATTTTACATTTTGCACCCTATCTTTTCACCGTGGTGAAGAGAAGTAGTTGTGAAATGAGTGACATGGTTGTTAAGAATGCTGCAATGGTCATAAGTGTGAGGACTGGTCAAAAGTGCGAGGACCTGTCAGAAATGACTTTTTTCAGCCCTCTGGATAGTCCCTATGTGCATCTGGACTACTCAGAGGGCTGAAAAAGTTATTTTGGTGAGTAGTCCCTATGCACATAGCCACGCCCACCTGGTCACATGACCAGCTAGCCACGCCCACCCGGTAACATGACCATCAAGCCACACCCCCAACTAAGCCACACTCACAGAACCAGTTGTTAAAAAAATTGAATCCCACCACTGAATGGAATGGAATGGAATGGAATGGAATGGAATGGAATGGAATGGAATGGAATGGAATGGAATGGAATGGAATGGAATGGAGCAAGGTTTCTCTTCCCCACCCCCATTTATTCTTGTAGGAGATGTTTCTTTCCTGACAGAGAGATGGGAGGGAGAGAGCGAATGGAATGGAATGGAACGGAATGGAACGGAACGGAATGGAGCTAAGTTTCTCTTCCTCGCTCCCATTTGCTCTTTTAGGAGCCGTCTCTTTCCTGACAGAGAGATGGGAGGGAGAGAGTGAATGGAATGGAATGGAATGGGATTCAGCAAGGTTTGTCTCCCTCACCCCCATTTGCTCTTCTAGGAGAGAAGGGAGGGAGAGGGAGAGGGAGAGATGGATGAATGGATTGTAACCTCCTTGGGGATGAGAAGAATTGCTGCAAAATTGAGTTTTCTGAAGTGGACCACTAGACTCGTAAACAACTTAAAAAATGATCTAATAAAAAGAAAAGTCAAACAAAAGCAAATAAAACACTCCCAGGAGGAAAACAAATTAAAGTTTCATTTGTGTGTATTATTTAATGGACTGCTAAATTGGCAAAATGGACTGCTAAATTGGCCACACCCACCCAGCGACATCCACCCAGTCACATGACCACCTAGTCATGCCCACCCAGTCACATGGCCACCTAGTCACGGCCATCCAGTCACATGGGGGGCCCAGCCACATCCACTTAGCCAGTCTGGCTCCCCAACAGTCTGAGGGACCCTGAAGTGGCCCTCTGTTCAAAAAGTTTGAGCATCCCTGTTCTAATCCAATCCCCTACTCAAGCAAGATAATTTATATCATTCTAGGCAAATGGCTGTTCAATCTCTTGTTTACACAGGCTTGTGGTGGGACATAAACAGCAATTAGAAGAAATGAAACAAATACTATGATTTGCAGTTGATAATTAATGTCTCTAGGTTTTCATCACAGAATTTATATATTATATCCTGAGACCAAAATGAGGACCCAGATTATGGGGGCAATAAGATGACTTTGTATAAATATACAAAAGTATGAAGGCTATTGCTTAACGCATTGTAAGCTGCCCTGAGTCTCCGGAGAAGGGCGGCATATAAATCAATTTTTTTAAAAAAAAACTGTTGTTGATATATAAGCATGTCTCCTCCCTTCTTTTTACCAGATGTTTCTGCAATTCTGTCTGATCATTGAATCTGAAACCCTGGGATATGCAGGCTGCTATATTCAATTGATTCATTTAACCAGGTTTCAGAGAAGCATAGGACTGCTTAATTGTAAAAATCAGAATTGTATCTGTTTAAAAGGAGTATTTCATCCATCTTATTAGCAAGTGAACATATGTTGTTTAGGAAAATTGAAGGCAGAGGAGTTTTATTTCTCCTATTCCTTAATCTGTTTAAAATCCCCGCCCTTTTACCTCTCTTTCTTCGCTTCTTCCATTTGGTTTTTTGGGTAATCCATGGCTATGGGGAAATTGCTTCTTCCTGTGTTAGAATCTCCTCTGGGTTTGTAAAGGGAGGGGGAGAGATCACAGAAAGCTGCTCCTTAAAGAAACATTGCTTAATTTTTATCAGATGGTCTCGTGAGTAAGAAATCCATAGTGAGTCGCAGAGAATAATTAAAAATAAAGAAACCATTAGAGAGCATTTCACCAAGGCAGCCTTTGGCGGCACCATCTTGGATATTTATTTATTTATTTATTTTGGTCAGCCTGTCAATTGCCACATTATGGAGGATACCGCCTGACAGGATCTCCCTCAGCCAGGGTCCCATCTATCATCCGGACCCACAATAGTTGCATTTGACCACGTGGCGGTTGAGCGGAGACTTCTGAATGAGCAGAACTTCTCCTCTGGTGTTATTCAGACGATACAGGCTGCCAGGCGACCATCCACGACACATATTTATGATGCCACTTGGCGGGCCTTTTATTAGTGGTGCACCAGATGGAACGTTGAGACCACCAGGGTCTCCGTTCCACAACTGTTGGACTTTCTTCAAGATGGTTTGGAAAAGGGGTTGCCCCGTTGACTCTACGTAGGCAGGTAGTGGCTCTGGCTTCAGTTTTGTCCTGCGGAGCGAGTGACTCAATAACACAGCACCCAGAGGTGTGGAGGGGCCACCAATTTAAGGCCTATGGTGGTTCACAGGTATCTGACTTGGGATCTTTCTAAAGTGTAACAGGCACTCACTAAAGCTCCTTTTGAACCACTCAGGACTGTACATCTGACCTTTTAAACATATAAGGTGGTTTTTCTCGTGGCCATAATATCAGCCAGGAGAGTATTGGAGTTAGCTGCACTCTCCTTGAGAGAGGAATTACGTATTTTTCACACGGATTGAGTTGTATTGTGGTTGGACCCTGCCTTTCTGCCCAAGATCAATTTCTGGTTTCATCGGACACAGGAGTTGATTTTGCCGAATTTCTGCCCTAATCCGTCTCACTCGCTCACACTCACAGAGAATGTGTATGGCACACTCTGGATGTGCAGAGGGCCTTGCGTATATATATAAAAAGAAGACAGAAGCACTTTTTGTGTCCTACTTACCGGGCACTATGGGGCAGAAGCTTTTAGCTTCCGCAGTAGGCAGGCTGCTCAGTACGACTATTTCCAGAGCTTATGACGTACAATCCTTGCTGAGACCTAGGGCAATCACTGCCCACTCCACCAGAAGTGTGGCAACTATGGCAACCTGGGCAACACGGGCTTCTGTGGAAGAGATCTGTCAAGCGGTGACTTGGACAACTCTGTCCCCGTTCATGCAACATTACAGGCAGGACTCTTACATCTTGGTGGAGGCCGCATTTGGCAGAAGAATCTTACAGCGGGTATTGGAGACACCCAGCAACCAGGACCAGACAGATACCCACCCATGAGGACAACCTGCTTTAGTAAGTCCCATGCCTGGAGTCTCAAGTCCCCTATAAGGAAAATGGGTGTTGATCCTACTTGACACACACTTTTTCTGGAAAGGAGGAGAGACTCCAGCCCCACCCTAAGGAGGGGTCTGGTCCAGGGCATCCTTGGGGTGTCATTAAAGGTGTGGCATCCTGAAACATCACAAGAACTACTTTGAAAATGGGAGGAGTACTAGAGGAGGCGTCTCTTGAAATTACAACCCAGTCTGTAGAGCTAGAAGACGGAGTGAATCCCATGCCTGGAGTCTCTCCTGCCCTCCAGAAAAGGGGTGTTTCAGGTAGGACCAACACCCATTCTATCTCTAACTCCCCTGACTGGATGACAATCAGCTGTTTTTGACTTTTACACTCTGTGGAACCTTGGAATTGGAAGCAGGGGAGCCATCTACTGGATGAAGAAGATTACTGCAATTTGTAAAATTCAAAGGAAAGTGATGAGAGAAAGTAAACAACATCTGGAAAGCTACTTGATCTTAACTTTACCTTAGTAGGTGATTTGGATGCTGGGAAATATTTACTGAGCTTTTTGAAGATTCATAAGGCAAATTAAATTAAACACTAAAACTTTATTGGAACTGTATTCTGAAAAGCAGATTTAAAAGATTTGAAGAAACTTGGTGAGCTAAATTGGATTTGGGTTATAAACATCATGTGAAAAAAAAGAAAAGATAAATAAGACTTTAAAATCTGGACAATTGGAAAGTATAAATTGGAAATTATAAAGACTGAAAAGCATAAATTTATAGTAGCTAAGAATTAGAAATGTAGGGGACTTGGAGGAATAACTTGGGGATTGACCAAATCTTATTAACAATTGATTTTTTTCTGGCATTTTCGGATATTGGGATACTAGGATATTAGAGGTATAGTAACTTGTTATAAAATGACCCAGCAGGAGACAATAAAGTTTTATGAAGGAATGTTAGAAATAGTGACAAAGAATTAGAAGAAGTTGACGGGAATATTTAAAGATAAAAATGTGAAAGTAAAAGGCTGTCAACAAACGGTGGGGAAAGATGAATATAACACACAGAAGACAGCTGAGAAATTAGAAGGAGTGGTGGAGGGGACAAAGCAAAATAAATTACAAAAAGATAAAAATAAGTTAAAAGCAGATAAAATACTGAAAAGACAGCAATAATAAATACTAAAAATCAAATAGACAATCCCTTAAAATCTTAGAATAGAAGGTGGGAGGAGAAAGGAAGTTATTTCAAAAATAATGAAAGGGTTATGGATGGATATTCAAAAGATGCAGCAGAAGGAGATAAAAGGTAAGGCAGAAGGAACAGTCTGTGTAAAAATGCTAGAAAGACATATAGGATTCCAAGAGAGAAACATAAAGAATCACCAAAAAATCAATAAATGATGAAATTCTAAAAAGTCTGAGAGATGATGGATAGAGATATAATATTTTGCAATATAGTAACAATATTGAAAATCAATATAAATAAGTGGAAAGTTAGAATTGAGAAAATAGTAGCATATATATAGATATATAATAGAATTTATTATAAACATAAAGATGGTGGAAGGCTAAGACTAGGTATAGCTAAAGGTATTATTACGATTAACAGGATGTAAAAAATATATTGGAAATTATAGTTTTAAAGGACTATAAATTAAGAGGACTGATTAAATCTTATTGACAACTGGTTTTATTGGTGTTTATAGAAAATTGAGATATTGAAAATGTGGTGGAACACTGAGTGATATTTATAACTTTAAAATATTAGGGGCTAATAAGTATATTGTATAAAGAAATGTTATTGATGTTTACATATACTTTTGGAGAAAGTGATAAAAATCATAAAGAGAATAGTATTGTTTAAAGATAATGAGGTAAGAACCCCCAATAAATGGGAAAAATAAAGAAATAAGTATAAATTGGGAAAATAGTATAATATAGATTGATACATAGACGATTACATTAAGGTTAGATTAAGAAGAGTACATTAAGGTTAGAAGTTGGAAGATAAAAATTCTGTATATGTAATTGTATTATTACTGTGTGAAAAATATGTTAACCCAGTCATTACATTGTCCATAAAAAATGTTGGTTGTTAAAGAAAAACTGCAAATAAAACATACAAAAAAAAAAAAAAAGAAATTTCATTGACAATGAGTTATCAGCTGTGATGCTTCTATAAAAACCAGTAGACTTTCTGTATTTGTATTCTGGATTTTTTTTGAAAAAAAAGAATCCTTGTATCATTTTATCAAACTTGGACATCTTGAAAGCTAATGTTTCAAATATTCCAAAAGTACCGTATTTTTTGGAGTATTTTGCTGTGTGTTATATAGCGAATGTTGCGGTGGGGCGGGGAGGAAGGTTGATGCAGCACCAATCAGCTGTTCTAGAATGGGCTGTGGCAGGGGTGAAATCTACTTACCTTCCCTAACAGTTTGGAAGTGCACACGTTGCACAGACGCGCTTGCTTCACTTGCGCGTGCATGCATGTCACATGTGCGTGTGGATTCTCTGAGCATGCACAAACCCTTCTGTGCATGCACAAATCCTTCTGCGCATGCTCAGAGGGTAAAAAACAGGTTACTTCCTGGTTAAAACCAGGAAGTAATGATGACTGGGCGAGTGGGCGGAACTCGTGCTGCCATTGCTACCGGTTTTCCAAACCACTCACTGCCATCGTTACTGGTTTGACTGAACTGGTCTGAACCAGTAGCATTTCACCCTTGGGCTGTGGCAGCGGTGCTAAATGGGCCGCCCCGAATGGGCCGTGCTGAACATGCTGCGCTGGTGATGAACGGGCGGAGGCGAATGGGTCATGGTGAACGGACTGCAGCGAATGGGCCACGGTGGTGGCGAATGGGTCGCAGTGAATGGGCCACAGCAGCAGCAGCAAATGGGCCATGGCAAACAGGTTGCTCTGAACGGGCCATGCCCAATGGGCCATGGCGGTGGCAAACAGGCTGTGGCAACGGCGAATGTGTGGCCACGGTGGTGAAGGCGGACAATGGGTGGCGTCAAACAAGTCATGGTGAATGGGCCGCAGCGGCAAATGGATCATGGCAAATGGGCCAGATGAATACCGGATGGATGCTGGAGGCAGAGGCAGATTTTTTTTTTCTTGTTTTCCTCCC
This sequence comes from Arizona elegans, assembly GCA_022577455.1. Taxonomy (NCBI): domain Eukaryota; kingdom Metazoa; phylum Chordata; class Lepidosauria; order Squamata; family Colubridae; genus Arizona; species Arizona elegans. The sequence goes on along the minus strand of JAKOOJ010000006.1, from coordinate 47,608,752 downwards.
CCAAAAAGATAGGCGCATCTTATAGTCTGGCGCATCTTATACTCCCAAAAATATGGTATATGATTTTTTTTCATTCTTTTTCTAAATATAAACAATATTGATTGAAATTGAATAACATTGTAAATGACTGTTTAGGTCATCAGATCCATTCCCTCAACACTGCCAGTGATATAGATAGAGGGCTATAGGAAAGCAGCAATTATTTTAAGCATATAACTCAGGTTGAAGAACCATTCTAAAGTCTAGTCTTCCTGAGAGAATTACGATTTCTGTGACTTGAGAAGAGTACCTGCTTCTGATGGTTCGCTGGCAAGCATTGAGCTATTTGCTTTGACTAAGAATCTCCCCATTCCACTTCCTATTTAGTAATAGTTTGGCATGCTTTAGTTCACTATAGTGGTATAAGAAATGGCAGGTTAAGAAGAAGAAAAATAGATATCTAAATTTTCCATTATCTTCCTCCCTATAAGCCTCTTCCTCAGACCAGAGTGCTAATTGGGTAGAATTTAATTCTTCCATTTAGTTGATGTATATACTACTATTGAAAGCACTGCTGTATTATTTGGTTCACAATACATATACTGTAATGAGTTCTACATGGAACAGCCTTTGGAGAGTATCCTTAAGCTTCAGCTGGTTTGGAATGCTCCTGTGTGAACAGTTATATTAGCCCTTAAAGTGGCACATATTATATCTCTGCTTCCCAAGCTGCACTGGATGCCAGTTTGTTTTCAGGTGCAATTCAAGATGCTGATTTTTTATCTTTAAAGCAGGGATCTCCTCTTGGCAAATTTAAGACTTGTGGACTTTGTTTTTTTATTTATGCTTGAACTTTTTATGCTTTAATTATTTTATATATTATATGCTACCCAAAGCCACATTTTGTGAGATGGGAGACTATATAAATTTGTTAAATATTCCATTCTTAATTAGGAATATTGTAAACAATCAAGGTAATAATTAAAATGGTAGTACTCAATTCATTCAGAAGATAAGAATTTCATTCAAAGATATCAACTGGATTTCTAAAGGATTTCTAAACTTTACAATGATTTTCTTTCAGGGTAATGATGATTTAATAGCTGACCAGCTGCTGTAATGTTGTAATACTGTAATGATGATGCAATGATAGGAATGAGTCAGCAGGGTTATTTGACTGTTACCACTTTAAGAGTCTGTATTATAAAAAAAGGCCCTGTTGGGGTGTATCTCTCTCTCTGCGTATGCTTCTGTGCTGTAATCACTGATTGCTGTTTGTTTGAGAATGTGTATGTATAGGAGTCTTGACTCCTCTACCTCTTTCAAGTGATACCAATTGGCCCAGGAAAAGATTTTTTCAAGGATCTCAACAAGACAATAATGAAATACATTTGGCAAGGAAAGAAGGCCAGAATTAAAATAAAATGTTTACAGGATACTAGGGAGAAGGGAGGCCTTGGTTTACTGGACTGGAAGCTATACTACAAGGCAGCGTCGCTAAATTGGATCAGAGAATGGATAGACTTAACAAACAGGAGAATGCTATATTTAGAGGGATTTGATCTGAATCGAGGTTGGCATGCCTTTCTGTGGGAAGGCACAGACAAGCAACATGGGTATTTCCAGAGACACTTAATTAGAGGCTCACTATACAAAACATAGCAAGGCATCAGAAAGCAATATTATAGTAAAATCCCGCGATGGCTGTCGCCCATGGAAGCCCTAATTTATACAAATACCATAGAAATAGGAAAGATGAGGAAATATCAAGAATTACTGAGCAGTGAAGGGAACTTATACACGAGACAAGAATTGGAAAGGCGGGGTATAGTTATTGATTGGTGGCCATACCTTCAAATAGAGTCAAGATTCACAGCAGACTGGATACAATATGGATTTCAAACCAATCCGAATGAACTGGATAAAATATTAAAAGGCACGGATGAGAAAATGATAACTAAAATTTATGGATATTTAATAAAGTACAAATTAGAGGAGGAAACAGTGAAAGAAAATATAATAAGCTGGGCAAGAAATATAGGTCACAACATAGAATTGGATAAATGGGATAAGCTATGGACAGAAAATCATAAGATGACAATGTCGATCCCATACAAAGAAAATCTATACAAGATATTCTACAGATGGCACTTCCCACCGGCATGCTTGGCTAAAATATTTCCAAATACATCACCAATGTGTTGGAAATGCAAGTCACAAAAGGGGTCATACTATCATCTCTGGTGGTCTTGTAGAAAGGCGCAACACTACTGGCAAGAAATCAAGAGAATGATTGAAAAAATAACGAAGCAAAAGGTCGAAATGAAACTGGATTTTTTTTTATTTGGAATGACCACACCACAATATACTAAAGAGATAAAATACCTTATTATTCACATCCTGAGAGCGGTACGCATAGTGTACGCTCAAAATTGGAAATCCGAACTATTACCAACAGAAGGAAAAATAATTGCAAAAATAACTGAATGTGCAGAAATGGATAGACTCACTAAAGAGCTCCAAGAGAAGGAGGATACCGATTACTACATAGTTTGGCAAAGATGATACTCATGGCTAGAGGGAAAGATAGGGCCAGTAAAATAAGACGCTAGGAGAACCTAAATAAGAAGCACAGAAATAGGCACATGAGGAAAACTGTAGGACGGTATATATAAATAGTTAGTACAATTCATAGAAAGCTACATTTGGATATGCATAAATGTGTCAAAGTGCAAACAAGCAAATATGCAAATTGTTAAATAAAAAAATAACAGGTGAATTAGAAAACAACCACCGATGCAATAGTTTCTTAGGAGTTAGTCAATGGACTTCTTTTTTTTTTGTATTGTATTAATGTATACGTGTTTATATGTATTTGTGTTTTATGTTTGTTTGTGTTATAAAATAAAAAATTATATATATATATATAAAAAGAGAGAATGTGTATGTATATATTGTAGATAAAACCACTATTTAAAGCCTTCTGCCTTCAAGATGGCCGCTGCATGCTGAACCTCTGCCGAGGGTAAGCGATGTCTTGTTAAACAGGACTCTTGGGGGGGAGTTGTTTTGCCACCCCCCCCCCCGACATGGGTGGAGAGAGAGGCTTTACCAGAAGACTGCAGGGGTCATCGTGAGTCCCTGAAGTTGCTTGCTGATGCCGGGGTGAGGGGCGAGACTGATGGCTGCTGCAGGGCTCAGTGAGTGGCGAACGGTGTCCGGGGTCTCAGCGACGGAATTCGGTGTTCGGCGATGGAGCCGCGAGGCCCTGGAGAGGTCTGGAGTGGCGGAGTCAGTGGGCCGGGTCGCTGAGAGGTTGAGGAGTGGAGACGATGCTGACCCTCTCCTGGAGTGTCGGAGAGGGTCTCCTGGAAAGTCTGGGGGGTCTCGGGCTGGTCGGACGGAGGAGAGGAGTGCCACAGCGGCGGAGTCGGGGGGAGTTGGAGGTGGCTCGCTGGCTCTGGTCTTGCTCTGCTGGCACCGACGGTGAATTCAAGACCTGCTATACCCATGGACCATCAAGGGACTGCGTCTGCCCTCTGCTGGTCGCCGCTGAGACTACCTGCTGGAGCTACATCGGTGGTGCCTATTACATCTTTTGGGCACTTTTGGGGCATGAGGGGCCTTTAGGGGTGGACCAACCTAAGAGGCTTCCTTACACCTCCAGCGGGGGTGTTAGCCCCATACCCCATTGGTCCATCTAGGGACCCTGCCTAGGATCAGCGAGCTGGGACTCAGACTTAGATGGCCAGGAGGTCACTGGTTTTTCCTCCTCCATGGAACAGGCTTGCTTTTGGGCACTGATTTCCACTGCCATGAGAGGGCAGTTGTGGTTTTATGACATTGAACCGGCCATGCAGGGGTGAGAGCTCTGCAGTGGCCGAGAATACCGCCGGAGAGATCTCCCAAATGAACTTTGGGATGCTGTCGTGGTGAGAGGATGATGGCGGCTATCAGCTATGCCCCACCCAGGTGTTGTGAGGCGACACCTGGGGGAGGAAGTTCCCGATGCTTGGGAGAATCACAGCCAGTTCCCAGCCTGCTTGTAACATCTCCTGTTTACCACTTTTGCACCCTCTTCCATGGCTGCTATGGCTCCACAACTGTATTCAAGACCAGATTTATGCGCTTTAAGGAATGCGCCCCATTCCTGGAAGTGGCCTACTGGCCTTGCCAAGAAATACCTCAAGGATGGGTCCTGGGATCCCGAGAGGTGGCATGAGGGCGTGGGGGATTTTAAAAGTTTTAAAAGTTCTTTGTATTTTTTTTTAATTCGCTTTTTAAGGGGTGGGAGGGAGGATGTAACGTGTACAACCGGGGTGGGTTTGGAGGGCAACCCACAGGCATCAGGACTGGGTCTTGGGGGTGGGGGGGGCTAGTTCCTATACTGGGGAGGGCGTTTCCATTGGCACTGTGGGTGGGAGGGGCAGATATGGTGGGAGCAGGGGGCCATATCATGTTAGGGGAGGGTGCACTCGCTACTTGAGAGTGATTGCGCACTCCGGCCCCCAATGCTCTTCTCATTCCCTGGGTTGTTCAGACTCCCAGAGCCTGGGCCTCCGGTTGATGTTGTGCAATGACAGGTCCGTGGTAAATAAAGCCCCCCTCATTTGTGATTGGCTCAGGAGGGGGGTGCAGACCTGGTAGGTATTACAGAGACCTGGTTGGGCCAGGAAGTGGGGTTCCCCTCATCGAGATGTGCCCACCAGGTTTCTATGCATTCCATCAACTGAGGTCCCAGGGGAGAGGTGGGGGTGGCGGTTCTGGTAAAGGAAGGACTTGCTCCAAAGGAGGCCACTGTACCTCAGATAGCCGGATGTGAGTCCCTCCTCATGAAGTGGGGACATGGGAGGCAGATGGGCTTGCTGATTACGTACCTTGCTCCCTGCCACGTGTCAGCTGCCCTGCCCGAGCTGCTCAACGTGATTGCCGAGGTGGCGGTGGAGACCCCCAGGCTTCTGGTCATGGGGGACTTCAACTTGCCATCTGCTGGCAAATCATCTGAGGTGGCCCGGGAGTTCATGGCTTCCATGATGGCCATGGACCTGACCCAATTAATTCATGGACCCACTCACACGGGAGGACACACTCTGGACTTGATTTTTGTCTCTGGTCAGTGGATGAATGATCTTGGGATAGGGGAGATAGTGACTTAGCCCTTGTCATGGTCAGATTATTCCCTTCTTAGGCTTGACTTTCTAACCGCCACACCCCGCCACAGGGAGGCGGAACAGACTAGATGGTTCCGCCCCAGGCACCTGATGGATCCTGATGGATTCCAGATGGAGCTTGGGCCATTCCCTGAGACTCTGATTCACGGCTCAGCTGAAGAATTGGTGGCCGCCTGGGTTAGGGCAGCCACTGACGCTTTGGACCAAGTCGTGCCTTTGCAGCCTCTGACCCGTCGCTGAGTTTACCTGGCTCCTTGGTTCTCCAAGGAGCTGAGGGAGATGGAGCGCCAGAGAAGACGCCTGGAGAGCAGTTGGAGGGCTAGCCGTTCCGAATCTGATCGAACACTGGTAAGATCTCATATTAAAACTTACCTAGTGGCGATAAAAGCGGCAAAATGTAACTATTTTTCCGCTCTTATCGCATCTGCAGATAACCGCCCAGCCGCCCTGTTTAGGGTGACCCGCTCCCTCCTCCATCTGGGTGCATGGGAGGATCCCTTACAGGGTTGGGCTGAGGATTTTGTCCAGTATCTGCATGATAAAATCACTCAGATTCGGGAAGGCTTGATCTCTGACTGGGTAGGTACAGACGGGATAATGGAGGCCAATCTTGAGAATGTCATTTGGGAAGAGTTCAATCCTGTCACTCCCGAGGATGTGGACAGGATACTGGGACGGCTGAACGTGACCACATGTTTATTGGACTCATGTCCAATAAACTCGTGTCCCTCCTGGTTGGCGCTGGCCTCCCAGGAGGTTACGTGAGGCTGGCTCCAGGGGATTATTAACGCTTCTTTGAGTGAGGGTGTCTTGCTGTCCGCCTTGAAAGAGGCGGTGGTGAGGCCCCTCCTCAAACAGCCCTCTCTGGATCCAGCTGTTTTGGATAACTATCGTCCAATCTCCAACCTTCACTTTGTGGCAAAGGTTGTTGAGAGTGTGGTGGCGCGACAGCTTCCTCGGTACCTGGATGAAGCTTCTATTTAGATCCGCTCCAGTCCGGCTTCAGGCCTGGGCACAGCACAGAAACGGCATTGGTCGCATTGGTGGATGATCTCTGGATAGGGATTGTTCCTCTATCCTAGTCCTGTTAGATCTCTCAGCGGCTTTTGATACTATCGACCATGGTATCATGCTGCGCCGGTTAGAAAGGTTGGGGGTGGGGGGCACGTTCTATGGTGGTTCTCCTCTTTCCTCTCTGACCGTTCGCAGTTTGTGTTGGCAGGGGGGCAGAGGTCGACCTCGAGGCGCCTCACATGGGGAGTGCCACAAGGGTTGGTCCTCTCGCCCCTTCTGTTCAACATTTATGTGAAGCCGCTGGGTGAGATCATCCGTGGTTTTGGGGTGGAGTTCCATCAGTATGCTAATGATACTCAGCTGGGGTGGATACATCTCCACCCCAGGCCATCCCAACGATGCCCTTGAAGTGATGTCCCAGTGCCTGGAGGCCGTGCGGGTCTAGATGGGGAGAAACAGGCTTCGACTCAACCCTTCCAAGACTGAGTGGCTGTGGCTTCTGGCGTCCCGATATAGCCAGATGGTGCCACCGCTGGCTATTGGGGGCGAGTTACTGGCCCCCTCGGAGAGGGCTCGCAACTTGGGCGCCCTCCTGGATGCACAGCTGTCTTTAGAAGAGCATATGATGGCCGTGGCCAGGGGGGCTTTTCATCAGGTTCACCTGATTCGCCGGTTGCGTCCTTTTCTGGATCGGGACTCCTTACACACAGTCACTCAGGCTCTCATCACTTCCCACCTGGACTACTGCAATGCTCTCTACATGGGGCTCCCCTTGAAGTGCACCCGGAGGCTCCAACTGGTGCAGAATGCGGCCGCGTGGGGGATTATGGGAGCAATGGGTCGCTCCCATGTGACACCCCTCCTGCGCGAGCTGCATTGGCTCCCGGTGATCTTCCGGGTGCGCTTCAAGTTGTTGGTTACCACCTTTAAAGCGCTCCATGGCACAGGGCCTGGGTACTTACGGGACCGCCTTCTGCCACCGATAGCCTTCCACTGGCCAGTACACTCCCACAGAGAGGGTGGGAGGGCACCTCAGGGTGCTGTCGGCCAGGCAATGTCGGCTGGTGACCCCCAGCGGGAGGGCCTTCTCTGTGGCAGCACCTGCCCTCTGGAACTACCTGCCCCCGGAGATACGTAGGATACCAGATCTCCGTGCTTTTCACCGTGTCCTCAAAACTTTTCTATTTCACCAAGCTGGGCTGGCGTAACCCCCCCCCCTTTAGATATTTTAATTGTAACAGATTTTAGTTGGGATGTTTTAAATCTGGGCCAAAATTTGTCTAATTCTTTTAATTAATTTTAAATTTTGTATTGGATGTTTTTTATTCTTGGCTGTTCACCGCCCTGAGTCCAGCAGGAAAAGGGCGGTATAAAAATTTAAATAAATAAATAAATAAATAAATAAATAAATAAATAAATACAAACCTCTGTTTACTGTATTTGCTTCTGGGTTGTCTCACATAGTCACACTGTGCGCACTCTGACATTTTCACAATCTAAATAATACCTTTTGTGGCAAGATACCATGGATAGTAAAAGAAAATAGCCAATTTGTCCGTCAGTCAAATATTAACACTATGCAGAGAGAAGCTGAAAAGCATAATGGGAAGTGACGAGAAGAAAAAGAATCCCTTTTCCCTGATCAGGTTAAATTCTACCATTTTTCATCCAAAATGGTTTTTGTACATCACAGAAGAGATACATCAGGCCTTCTATATCCAGATTATCATATTCTCTTTCTGAAATTCCCATGGAGGGGTCAGAAGTTTTCCTAATTAAAAAAAAAACTCACTTTGTTCACAGAGCACAAAAAGTAAATGCATTTTATGGTCTATGGATTTTGGAATGCTGCAAAAAAGTTTAATATATGATCTTAATTTGAAAACTGTTTGGATCTATTGGCCTTTACATTCTTCATATATTATTTATTTATTTATTTATTTATTTATTTATTTATTTATTTATTTATGCTAAATTTTATACCGCGCTTCTCCCGAAGGACTCAGGGCGGTGCACAGCCAAGATAAAACAAACACATATATAAAATTTAAAAGCAATTTAAAAACATATTAAATAATTAATTCAGTGAATCATAAACAATGTCAATAAAGTCTTCACACAAATATGATCATGAAGTTATATTGAACCCTTTTTATTAATTACCTATTGACAAGCTGAAAAATGTACAAGTGTATTACCAATGATGTGTTTGCTTAATTGAAAAAAAATTGAAGCATTTGTGTTGTTTTGCACTACTTTATGTACAATGAGCACATCTCTTATTTATAACTGTGAAATGACAGACTGCAGACTTGAGTTGTGTCTAATGCTATTTGTAGGATATGATGTATCTTTAGTTTAGAAAATAAATTATAATTGATAAAATTACCCTTGCACATAAACCTCCATGCAATTTCATGAAAATACATGGAATTGATGTTAAAAAAAACAGCCATACTGTTGCCTGTATGCTCATATTTATATTTATTGTATATATAACTGCAACGTTGTGTATCACTGGGCTGTATATAAGCCAAACCCCATACAAACATATTTCCCTTTCTTGACACTAGATAATCCCTTTTATTACATAATTTCCATTTTGAAGTAACTTGATCTACATCTTCTCTTTCTTAATTGGATATTCCCAAATGGAATTGTTTAATTTTTTTTAGTTACATATCAGTTAGGATTACAGTCATCCTAATTCTGGATTATGCAACCTATGGTCAACAAGGAGTTGAAAACAAACCTGTTTCAGTAACTAAAATCAACTTAAATTTATGCACATCTGCATAAAAATAATTGGGAGAAGGATAACTAATAGGGACCTAAACTGACCAGGAATTAATTTATCATATTTTATAGTTTACTAGATTATATACAGGGGTGGGTTCTAATTTTTTTTACTACTGGTTCTGTGGGCGTGGCTTATTTTGTGGGCGTGACTTGATGGTCATGTGACAATTCTTTAGGATTTAGTAGAGGTACTAGTCTACCAGGCTTTTAACTGGTAGACCAGTAGCCCCAGACCCTCTTGGGATCAACCTGCAGCCTTCCCCTGCCTCCTAAGGCGGTGGAGCGTGGGGGGGGGATGCTTTTCAAGAAGTCACAAGGAGGGCTGAGAGGTGGTTTCTGTCCCACAAGTTAGTAAGAAAATATAAAATTGAAAAGAAATACAGCAATAGAGAGGGATGAAGGAAGGAGAAGAGAGATGGAAGAAGGAAGGAGAGAGAGGGAAGAAAGAGAAGGGAGGAAGGAAGGGAAGGGAAATTAGAGTAGGAGTGAAGGTAAGACAGGGAGGAAGAGAGGAGGAGAAGGAGAAAGGAAGAGGAAGTAGGGAGGAGAAGAAGGGGGGAAGAAAAAGTAAGAAGGAAAGAAAAGAGAGAGGTGGTAGGTTTGAGGAGAAAGATTGCTGTACAATAAAAAAAGATGAAATGGAAGAAAGGCAACCCCAAACAAATATAAAGATATTAAGATAAAGAATGAATTGTTAAACTTTAAAGAATAAAAGAGAAGTTTAGTTTAGTTTAGTTTAGTTGATTTATATACTGCCCTACTCCCGAAGGACTCAGGGCGGTGAACAGCCACAAAATAAAAACACATAAATACAAAATTTAAAAAACAGAATAAAACCGAATTAAACAATTTGGCCAAAGACAGATTTAAAACACCCCAATAAATTAAAAACGAATTAAAATTTGCGTATTAAAAAGGAAAAAAGGGGAAAATATTAATATTACAAATATTAATAAATAGCAATAATTAGAAACACACATACAAACATACAATGTATTTTCTTTGAACAGAATATTTGGCCGGTTCACAAATTTAAACAGTGTTTAGTCATTTCAATTAAATTTACAATTTCTATATTTCCTTTTTGCCATATTTATTCCTCATCTATTTTTTTAAAAAAACCAATATTACCCTTCATCCTCATCTGTAATCTTAATCAAATTCAATTTTTCCCTTCTATTCTATATTATACCCCTTCCCATTGTCATCTATTTTTATATCCATCCTCACATTGGTTAATTATGTAATATTACAGTTGTTTAATACAAATTCAACATTTTAATATAAATCAATTAGTTATATAACTATCTTTTTTGTATATTAATCAATATGAACATGAATATTCCAATTATTTCCATGCAATCCAATTTCTTACAAATCAATTAATTATATTTACCAATAATAATAAACCAAATAATTTCCCCCATACATTCCTCCAAACCACAACTTAACCATTTCTGCTTTCAACACAATATACAATTAATAGTATCTCAATTATTACAATTCCCTAGTTAAATAGAGCTTTTTTTCTTTTGTGTTTTAAAATCTTGAACTCTCCTTTTTTGCCCTAAATTTCCCATTGTTTGCACCTACCTGTTTTGGTGAGGAAAAAGAAAAAAAATCTGCCTCTTCCTAATTTTCCAACGTTGCAGCAAACAGCAAAGCCAACAGCCTGCTTTACTTTCACTTTCACTTTTCAGCATAGCTAGGAAAAAAAACAATCTGCTCCAGCGCTCTTTGCAGCAAGCAGCAGAGCCCTGCGCAAAACAGCTGAGAGCAAATCAGCTGAGAGTCGGGAGGCCGATCTAATCAACTGGCTAATTAGCCTATGCTGAAGCTGAAAGGAGTTGTTTTTTCTTGCTGTTTGCTTGCAAGGAGGTAACTGCACAGGCCAAAGGGTAGGGGCCACCCTCCTTGCCACTTAGTGCCTCCCTGCCGCCACCCCCTTGCCTCTTACCACCCCCCTAAGGCATCCCACCGCTCCCCAGGGGGTGGTACCGCCCACTTTGGGAACCACTGGTCTACTCTTTTATTTTCTTTTAACACTGATCAGCTGTAGGGCGGCCCTTTGAAGCCCCGTGGTAAGAGTTCAAACAGTTTTTTCCTCTCTAGCCAATCAGCTGGGACTCAGGAGGCAGCAATAGATTGGGGGTGGGGCCAAATAAAAGGTAAGACTAATGCCGGGGGGCAGGGGGGCATAACCGGTTCGGTGATATCATATCATCACCACTACCGGCTCAGCCGAACCGGGAGGATCCCACCACTGATTATATAGTATTGCTTTTGTATTTTTATACTTTCCCACATTCCCACCCTTTGTTTAGGCTACATTTATTTTTATTTCTTAATTAAAATACACAATGTATGAAGTTAGCTGACTGTGAGAACAGTCCAGCTAGATCAGAAACATTAGACTAAATATCTGCTTTACATCACATTTTTAACATGGCCAAGCTTTTTGTCAGTGAGGTGGTACTACATATGTTCTTGCTCGTTAGGTAATTGTTATGCTTTAGTTCTGAATACATTTCTTTGAACATAAATATATGTTAGGGTGATCTGGATTGGGATTTCTATTAAAAATGAGGAGAAATTATATTCCTTTCCTTATTTTTTTTTTATTTTATCACATTGACAAATGTTAAAAGATCCGCTGCATGATTCTTGTAGAGAGAGAAGAGAATTATTCACATATTAATTTTATAAATGTAAATTTTAAATAAAACATGTCCATAGAATAGCAGGAAAATGTGTACATTATCTGTTGAAACATAAATATTATCTATTTATTTTGTGGCATTCATATATCTCTAAATTTTGTGACATCATTTTCCAACACCAGTTTTAACAAACTTTCTTTCCATTTTTTTTCAATTTTTAAATAAAGAGTAATCTCACTATATTATTACTAAAAATATATATTTTTTGGATTGCTGCTTGCAATATGCTAATGTCCTAATAGCATTTGCTTTTTTTCTACAGAAAATTTGACAAATCATTGGAAAAATGGAGAAATTTCCATCATGATATGAAGAATTTTAATCTCTGGCTAACCGAAATAGAACAAACTTTAGCTAAAATAAGAGTAGAAACTGATGATCCAAATGTTTCTAAAAGCAAGCAATACATCCAGGTATGATTCCTTATATTTTTATTGTATGAATGCTGATACCTATATATGTTTAATGTGCATAGATATAAACGTGAGTATACATGTATGTATGTATGTATATATGTATGTATGTATATATGTATGTATGTATATGAGTGCGTGTATAGATAAAGATAATATAGATACAGATGTGGAACAGATAGATTGGGGTAGATCATTCTGGAAAAAGTCTGCCTATATAGATAACAGTTAACATTGAATTGCTGGAGTGATTGTATGTGTGTTGCACATTGCATATGTTTTCAATTTAGCCTCATCATTGATTCAAAATTTGCAACTCCAAAATCTTTTTGCTTTATTTGTCAATTTTTCTTTGATTCTAACAAGAGAATGTGAAAATCATGAGTTCCTATGAAAAATTGTATGTAAGAGTGGTAAAACTGGTTGTTTTTCACATTGTACAGGTTTTTTATTAAACTTATAAAACATCAACTTTCTTTTTCAAGTGATTACCACAAACTCATATTTTTAAATAATTTTACCTATTGTTATGCGGCTGCTATAGCTTCTTGAAGCAATCAAACAGATCAAACTGTTGTCATGTTCATGGATAGGTTTTTGACTACATTTGGTTTCACAAATGGATAGACCTTTTGCATGAGCTGCCCTTCCTTGAATCTCTCTCCCACAATTTATCAAAGGAAAAGAAAGAGGCGAAAAATATAACAATTGTATCTACTGTATTTCCTGGGCACTTAAGTTATAAAATAGTAGTCAATTCCTCTTAGTTAAAAAGAAAAAGTTCACTACCCATCAGTTACAGATATATATTTTTTGTACAGATGTATATGTATTAATTTCAAATGATGAAAATAATCCTTAGCATTACTCGTAAACATTTTTTGGTTATATGATCAATAGATGAATTGGGCAAATGATAAGATGCTTGATTTTAAATGCTCTGACATTCAAACACATTGATGGTGCTTTAATTCTTTAAAGTGTTCTTCCATTGATGTCAGTAAAAATCATATTTAATGGATAGTTTGATATATTTGAGCAGTAGCATTATGTTATTCTTCTGTAACCTTTAGAAAGAAATATGTTTTAGAATACTTCTGTTTATTATCTTCTTTTAAACATTTATAGGACAACACTCTTCTATTTTAAGTTTTCTTTTCTTAGACAAATGTATTTCAGAATTCATGGTAAAAGTTACAGAAATGTGGAGAACATAAATTTGGTATTTTAATGTTACAATATAAAATGACTTAAAATATATCAATATGCTTTGTCATACTGAACTAAATCCAACATTACACAAATGGACTTCTGCTCACTCAATTTCCCCCCAAGTTTCACTGCTTTGCAACCTGCTGCACAATGTTGGTATTCACTGCAAGATCATTTATTTATCACTTAAGATAGGAAAAATTAAGAGACATATAGATATAGGGAAGAGAAGAAAGCTGAATATGTTCTCCTGAAGGAGAATTTCTTAACTCAGTTTTTTGTCACCTTTTAGGCTCATAAAGAAGCATTTCTAAAAATCATTATCATTTTTCTTTTAGGTAGAAAGAAGTACTAAAGTTGAATTATGAATTCTGAGAGCATGTATCATGTGCTTAATTAAAGCTGGTTAATAAAACATTTTAATTGAATTTCTAATGACTATTTGTTTTTTAAATGGAAATGTTATCTATGTCCCTTTCTGGACCGGGATGCCCTGTGCACGGTCACTCAGGCCCTTGTCACGTCACGTCTAGACTACTGTAACACTCTCTACATGGGGCTCCCCTTGAAGAGCACTCAGCTCCAACTGGTCCAGAATGCGGCCGTGCGGGTGGTTATGGGGCGACTCGGCGCACCCACGTAACACCCCTCCTGCGCGAGCTGAACTGGTTCCTGGTGGTCTTCCGGGTGCGATTCAAGGTGTTGGTCACAACCTTTAAAGCGCTCCATGGCTTAGGACCGGGGTATTTACGAGACCGCTTTCTGCCACCAACAGCCTCCCACCGGCCAATATGCTGCCACAGAGAGGGGCTCCTCAGGGTACCGTTGGCCAAACAGTGCCGACTGGCGACACCCAGGGGGAGAGCCTTCTCTGTGGGGGCCCTCTGGAATGAGCTGCCCCTAGAACTCCGTTTTAGCCCTGACCTGCATACCTTTCGCTGCGCCTTGAAGACTCTTCTGCTCCAGCAAGTCGGGCTGGCCTAATACGAATTTTATAATGGGTGTATGTGTGTTTTAATTTGTGGGCCAAATTTTTTATATATTCAATTTTAATTGGTTTTAAATTTTGTAAATCTATGTGTTTTAATATGGCTGTACACCGCCCTGAGTCCTTTGGGAGAAGGACGGTATAGAAATCTAATAAACTCTAAACTCTATCTTGGTAGCCAAAATGGTGGGCTTATAGACATTGCCTTCATGGGATACCAAAATACCTTAACAGAATTGTGAAAGTTATAGGGTGAAATTCAGTTATTCCTCATCAATATATACATTATGTATTAACATGATTTTTATATATAAAATTTCTGACACAGTACAAGGCAGAATCAAATTAACAGCTGTTCTGCCCCAGCTACGGACCCCAAAGAACGCAGCACACATAAAGTCCGTTCAAAATACTTAATTAGAAAATACTTAATCAGTATTTTCAGATACTGATTAAGAATATGGATATTGCTTAAAATAAAAGCCAAGCACTTTTTTCTGAACCAAAATTGATTTTTGAACCAAAATATGTGATCTTCAGGGTATTCTGTTGATTAAATGAATTTTTTTTACTAAAGAAAATTTCTCCTATTAAGAGGTGTTCCTTTGGAGTTGATTTAAGGTTTGTGAATATAACACTATTTGTTTATTGTTAAATTTATTTGCTGCTTATCTTGCCAAGGGGCCACTGTAAGCGGTTTTCAACAATAAAAAGGAAATGAAAAGAATTTAAGCAAAACAAAAGTAAAATAATAGAATAATAAAATAAACAATGAAAAAACCAATAATAATTCACTGATATGATAATATATTAGTAAATTCAGCCTGGTTGCTACAGTTATGATATGTTTTTTTTTTTTTTATTGAAAAAGTTTTCAAATACAAGTTTTTCCCCCTTTCCCCCCCCCTCTTCCCTAACCCACCCTTTCCACCCAACCCCCCCTGTGACTTCTTCACAACAATAGGCTATTTCATAACTAGTTACATACATAATATCTTTCCTTTCCCTTAATCCCTTCTCGAAGTACTGACCCTTAACATGTTAAGCTTATTGAGTATTATTACAATTTAACCTTTAATCTTTTATATATATTAATATCTAAATATATGACTTAAAATCATACAGTACAATTCTAGATATAATCCACTACCCACTTTACTAAAATATACACATATCTATATATGCATCCCATTTTATAAAAAGAAGAAAAAAAAAAGAAGAGAAAAAAATATATCTTCTTTAGTATCTTTCCACTGAATTGTTAAGTCCTCCACTCCCCTAAATATATGACTTAAGAATCCTTTTTCTTAAACTAATCAATCAGTAAACTAACCTATTTCAACCCTTCAATTCCTACAAAATCATGCAGTACAATTCTAGATATAATCCACTGCCCACATTACTAAGATATACACATATCTATATATGCATTCCATTTTGTAAAAAAGGAAAAAACAATAACTTTAAATTTATAATCCATATAGTATCTTCTTTGATGTCTTTCCTCTGGATTGTTAAATCCATCACCCATAATAGGGTAAAATAACATGCTGGTGCAACAGTTTGTTCAAAATCTCCAGTCATCTTCTGCCCCCATCAGTAGTAGATATCCTCGCATCTGTATAAAAGCAAAAACAACCACCCGAGTGACATTATAATTATAATTATATCCATATGGTTATAGTTGTGGTATTCATCAGGATTATTAATTCCCATCATCCTACTGAGTAACATCCAGATCTTCTGCATGCCCCAGCGAGACTCTCCTGCCTTATAACTCAAAATGATTATAATATATTTACCAAAAAAAAAAAAAAAAATTTAGATGATTCAAATCCAACAAAGTGAGGCTCTTTTCACATCCCAAAATCATGGCCTTGCAGAGATCTGCCACAATCCTCAGGATAGTATCAGACAATTGTTCACCTCCACTATCTTTTCAAATATTCATTCATTTTTTAAAGTCCCTGGCATCACTGTTGCATAGTTTAGAAATTGCTGTTTCTATGCGATCTATTTCTTTTCTTTTTCTTTTCCGGGTTGAATTTCCATCCTCGTTTCTTGCCTACCAATTGTGTGTCTGCTAGTTGATTTTCATTCTGCTTTATGTATTGTTGTTGTTGGGTTAGTTTTATCATCTCATCTTTCTTCTCCATCACTTGTATTTCAACTGATTGATTTGCGCACTTGTCTGTGACTTGATGGTTCATCACGTTGGAGTCGGATGACACTGCTCTCTTATTTATAGACAGTCCAGCTGGGGTATCCAGGGAGTCCAAAGACAATTTATCCACCACAGCCTCTGTAATTTGATGTTTTCCTTTTGTTTCCAACTCCTTTTGCTTATCCTGTGTTATGCCTAAAGGTGTTAAATTCATTTTTAAAATTTTTTGATAAAAATCTTCCGCTTTTTCAACAGTATGCAATTGATATCTTATTCCTTGATATCTCAATATTAGGCCAACTGGGGTGTCCCACCTGAATAGGATATTTCTTTTTTTTAATTCAGTCACTAGAAAGCCAAATTTCTTCCTCTCCATTAACATCTTGGGCGGGAGCTCCTTAAAAATCCAAATCTTTCTTCCATGAAATTGCAAGGTAGAATTAAAAGAGTTCTGCACAATATTATTCCTAATTTCTTTATCTGTAAAATAGATCACCACATCTCTAGGCAATTGCCTTTGCTTTGCCAACCAGGAGTTTATTCTGTAAATTCTATCAATCCTACAATACACTTCATCAGGTTGAACCTTTAAGATCCCAGCCAGAATTTCAGAAGATATTTTCCTTAGATCATCTCTATTATTTTCCTGCAAACCTCTCAGTCTAATTGCATATTCTGTAAAATTATATTGAATCATTAAAACTTCTCTTTCAATCCTCTGTTGTACATTTTCTTCATTACCAATCTTTTGGTCAGTCTCCATTTTAGATTTGTCTTCCGAGCTATTATCCTGAATGTTTATCAAATCCTTTTTAATTTTTTGAGTCATGTCATCCAAATTCTCTTCAATTTCCTTCATTTTAGACTCTAATAATTTAGTCTTTGCATCCACCCGAATCAGAAAGCCTGATAAACCATTAGCAGCTTTTAAAATCTTTTGATTCAAAAAGTCAAACTTTGATTTGACCAATTCACCAATTTCTTTAATTTCCTGCTTAAATTTTTCAAGTTGCTGGTTCACAATCTCATCCCTTCTTACAATCTCTTCAAGGATAAATTCTAATATATTAAAATCGGGTTTCTGACGCTGGAGAGTTGAAATTTGTTGGCGCAATTTCTTGAGAGGGGAAGTTCCCCCCCCCCCATTTGTCCAGCTGTGTAAGTCCCGATGCCATTTCCCACACAGACAAGATTTAGCAAAAAAGAGAGAAGAAATAGAAAACAAAAGAACTTTCCCTTAAAAAAGGAAAAAAAAAACTTCTTTTCAATCAACAGCACAGGAGCGAGGTTTTATCTACAAATGTAGCCAGTGATATTTATTCCGCTACATTGTAGTAAGAAGAAACGGAAGGACTTTCCCTTTTAGCCCTTCTCCAGCCACAGCAGACGCCATTTTAAAAGGTTCTTTTTCCCTCTTTTCCTCTCCTCTTTTCTCTTAGATAGATTTTGGAAAGGTGAAATACTTGCGGTTCAGTATTAAGGGTCCAGCTCGTCATTTCTTTAATTATTCTGTTGAATTCGCAGGCTTGCTCTTGACGCCTGGCTCTGCATAAGCAGAGGTCTCCCAAAGCCCGGAGCAGCGGCAGGGGATATGGGGCTTCTCATCCGCTCCGTCCCAAAAGTTAAAAAAAAAACTTTTGGGACTCTGCGGAGAGTTCTACCCACCCCTGCCGGCTCTATCTCCGTTTCCTCTTGGAAACGGAGTTTTTTCGAGCTGCCATCCGCTGTAACGGCGGCTCTGACAGGGAATGGAAGCTGACGATCCCAATGGAACGTCTGGCGGCGGCCAGCAGCAAACCGGAAGCCATGATATGTTTTAACAAGTAAAATAATGCTGTACATTTATGGTATTCCAGTTGGAATACTGTATTTTAATAATTGAAAAATTATGATGTTGTAATATACTTGTTGGTATAGTAATATTGGTGGTAGCCAATATTGGTTGGTATAGTAATATTGGATGGTGTTAGCAATATTAATTTGCTAACAACTAACAGTCTTTGAAAAATATGAATCACTGAGAAGTTAAATAATTGAATCAAATATCCAAACAGGTTACAAAACTCTAAACTATAAAATTACTGCATGAATAATATACTAAGAATTTGAAAATTCTAAAAACTTGAAAACATTCAGATCTATTTTCCGTGGAATAAAAGCAAAAAAATCTGAAAGAATAATTTCTTAAATTACAGAAAATTAGTATTGCATTAAGGGGAAAAATAAGAATATAAAACTTCTTTGTATTTACACAAGGAAATGGTATTAAAATTAATTTTCAGTTACAATTCAGAAAGTACAAATTACAAAATTTCATAGATTATATTTTGTTATATTATTTAGTTAAGTTACAGTTTAGTTAAGTTATATTAACTAAAATAATTTGAAAATAATTTATTTTAAACCACCACAGAAATATTGTTGAATTTATATCTAATTACTAAAAACAACCAATTTAGGATAGTAAGATTCTATGAAAACTTAAGAATGTTATACACAATTAAACACAACCAATTTTTCTTTCCTTTATCTTGTTTATGTACTTAGATAACAAGTGCTGCAAAATACGAAAGCTGAATAGCCTCTCGGATTTGACCTAACCTTTATTAAAATTTAAGAAATAATCTATAAATTGTTTCAGCCAAGAATATTATCTAGTCATGAAAGATGTTCAAGCAACTGATTTTACTATGAAAGTTAAGCACATCAAAGGTGACTCATATACACCTTCAGACCAGTCAATCAGCTCCAGCAGAGTGGATACTCTGGCTTGACCGCTACCCAGTGCATGGCACCACTTTCACAGCAAATACTAATATTTGTAGAATTTTCTCCAATGGCCTTCAAGCTTTTATCCATGCCTTTCTTCTAGATGAAATGCACTAGATTATCTGCAATCATGAGCAAGTTTTCCTCTTTTTGAGCTTTTCTCTGGAGTTAAATGATAAAGATATCTTCCACCTGGCTTACTGCACAGAATAATGTTCTTCTTTGATGGTACTGGGGAGTGACTGGGTCTGAATTGTTTGCTGGGGAATTGCTGGTCTGAAAAGTTATGATATTTATGTAGTTATTTTCCAAGCACATCTAAATTATATTAAAGTAACCAAAATATGTTTATAATCAACACAAGGCATGTCGCAACTTTTGAGCACCCCTAATGTTTGGAAATTGAAAGTTGAAAATGTTGACATGCCCTATAAGTGGCATTTTAACAAACCCATGCTGACTTCTAGTTATAACTTTGTTTCTAGATGTTCGCAGATATGTTTTCTAGATGTTCACAGAGTATACTTATCTACAAAATTCCTGAAATCATTTCAACCATCGAAAAAACTAGGGCCAAAGTTCATTGGACCTTTCCCCATCACTAGAATCATCAATCCAGTAGCAGTTGAACTACTCCTTCCAAAGACACTCAGGCAAGTCCACCCAGTATTCCATATCAGTTTACTCAAATGAGAAATAATCTCATCCCTCAGACCACCTGCATCTACACCACCCGTTCCCATCATGATTGAAGGTGAACAACACTTTGAAATCAATGAAATCCTTGACTCTAGGATCCACAGAGGGAAAGTCCAATACTTAGTTGCTTGGAAACATTTACCATCAGCACACAATGAATGGGTCGCTAAACACCATGTTAGAGCTCCAATCTTACTGAGAAAATTTCACTCCCAATACCCTAACAAACCTTGTTGATATACTATCATGAAATCTTGAAGTCTTGTGTATATTTGTTTTTTTTACAGGTGGACCCTTTTGTTTTCTAAGGAGGGTAGCATGTCAGATTCCTAAAACTGATACTGCCATTCAAGTGAAGGAAAGGGGGACTTGGATTCGATTTACTAGCATGGCCTGTGTCATCAGATATTTTACAACCTATATCCTGGTGCCAAGGAGGCCTGAGATTCCCTTTACCTGCAGGAATTTATATGATAGCCATGTGGGTTGTCTCACTTTAAAGGGTAGTGGTGGGAATGCATGTTTGTTCAGGTTCTCAAAGGAAATAGTAAAGAAAACATCTTCACACTTGTGTATTGGCTAAAATCTGCATTCTGACTTAAAGGGAGGGGTCTCTACCACTTTAATCCTACTGCTTTGCCTAAGGGCATTCAGATTGTGCTTTAGCTGGATGGCTTTCACTTCTGCTTAATAAAAGAATCCTTTTGAACAACCAAGTTTCAAGAGTTCTCACTTCCTTAAATTGGAAGGAGTGGTGATCCTTACACTTAGGATGAGTTTCTCTTCATACATCTTGCATTCCTATTTCTTCCATCATTTTAAAGAAAGTTTTTGGGAGTGTTTTCCTTGTTTTTTTACCTCTTTTACTGCTCATATAGTCAAGTTCTGTGTCTACAATTGCATTAATGTCTCCTACCACAAAAATATTTTCATATTCCAATTCTATGATTTTCTTCTGAGTTTTCCATAAAATTTATGCTGTTTATTATTAGGTGCATATATCCCTATCAACAATATCTGTTTTTGGTTTATTGTTACCTCCACCATCAATATTTCCCCCCTCTTCATCTGCAAAGATTTTTCTAGCCTTTACTGTTTCTTTAATATATAGAGCCACCCTCGTTTTCTTTTGCTGTGCTAATGAAGAATATAGTTTCCCAATTCCCAACTCTAATAGCTTACTGTTTTGTTTTTTGATGTGGACTTCTTGAAGGCAGATTAAATTTAATTTTAATTTCTCTAATTTTTAACAGATTAACATATTAACAGAGTTGGAAGGGACCTTATAGGTCATCTAGTCCAACCCCTCCCTTAAGCAGGAAACCCTACACCAGGGATGGCAAACTGTTGTGTGCCAAAAGTGGGGGGAGCATGGGGGGGGTCACATGCCTACACCCATAATACAATGTCCCCTGTACACGACCCCCCTGCACTGCCCCACCCCGCCGTGCATGTGCATACAACCCTCCCACGCCCCTGTTTTGGGCCTAGAAGGCCCCCCTGAAGCCTCCAGAGGCTGGAAATGGCCTGTTTCCGGACTTCCACTAGGCCTGTTTTTTGCTCTCCCCAGGCTCCAAAGGCTTTCCTGGAGCCTGGGGAGAGCGAAAATGGCTGCCCCCGGTCCTCCGGAGACTGGAAACGGCCTGTTTCCAGACTTCCAGAAGGCCCATTTTCTGCCCTCCCAGAGTGTCCACGTGAGCCCTGTTCTTACCTGGCATCCAAAACGGGCTGCGTGGAGACTCCTGGGAGGGGAGGGGCAAAGAGGACGGGGCCAGCTGAAAATCAGCTGGCTGGTGGGGTGCGCATGTGTGGTGGAGGTGACCTAGGGCAATGGCCCGTGTGCCCACAGAGATGGCTCCGTGTGTCACCTGTGGCACACGTGCCATAGGTTCGCCATCACAGCCCTACACCATTTCTGACAAATGGCAGTCCAATCTTTTCTTGAAAGTCTCAAGTGATGAAACTCCCACAACTTCTGAAGGCAAGCTGTTCCATTGGCTGATTATTCTCACTGTCAGAAAGTTCCTCCTCATTTCTAGATTGAATCTCTCCTTGGTCAGTTTCTATCCATTATTCCTTGTCTGGCCTTGAGGTGCTTTGGAAAACAGCTTGACTCCTTCCTCTCTGTGGCAGCCCTTCAAGTATTGGAAGACGGCTATCATGTCTCCCCTGCTCTTCTCTTCATTAATTTATTGAAGATTCTTTTTCTTTTCATTGGTGAGTTCAGTCCATTTATATTAATTGATAGTAATTTTATTTCTTCTTCCATTGTTTACTTATAGATCGATTTTGTTGTCATTGTTGATTTTATTTCTCTCTGTTTTGCTCCTTCTCTTTCCCTTCTCTCTTTTTCCTCTGTTTCGGTTTCTTCTTGTTATGTGTTTCCTTCTACTATCGCTTACAAGCATCTCTGCTTGCTCCCTTTTCTCTTCTTCCTCGTGTGCTGTGAAGTACTGATCATAAAAATTTTGTGCTCTCTCCACCATGTCTAATCTATGACTTTTCCCCCTCCAAGTCACCAATATTCCTTCAGGTATTAGCCATCTAAAGTTTACCTCATATTTTATCAATTTTCTTGTCAGAAATTGATACTGTTTTCTTGTGTCTCTTACCCTTCTGGGTACTTGCTTCAAAACTACTATTTCTCTTTGAAAATCTCTCTGGGAAGCTTGTTTCTTCTTGCGTACCTTGTATATACTCTAAATATTTCTTCCATCCCATAGAGAGCTTCCTGTTTGTCTGTTTCCAATGCCTCTGCCAGTAATTTTGCCATTTTCTCCGCAATATCTTCCTCTTTTTCCTCCTGAACATTTTGGAATCTTAGGAAATATTCTGCCTTATCCATCTACAAAATAATTATGGAACGTTCAAGATCATTATCTACCTTGGTTAATCTAATCTCCATCTCTTCTACTTTCTTATCTATTTGCTCTGTCTTTTCTTCCACTTTCTGGATCCGTTGTTCATTTTTAATAATTATTTGCTGGATATTATCTATTTTATCTTCCATTTTCATTTCCATTTCCATCTTTTGCATCCTATCTGCCATATCCTCATGATTCTTAGCCATGGCTCCTTGTAGTGATTCGTGTAATGATTGGATTATATTTTTCATCTCTGACTGAAAGGCATTTAATTTTTCATTCTGCAACATGGTGTCTATAGAGCACTGACTCACTGGGCTCGATGCTGCTGCTGATGGCGCTGCTGATGGCGTCACTGATGGGGTTTTCCTCCCTGTTTTACTTGAATTTATGTTACTTGTCATTTTGATAGTTTGGAATAGTCAAATATTCCAAATAATATCAGTAACCCAACAATCAATAATACTGTAAGTCAAACACAATGGTACTCCACTATATCCAATTTATAAAATATACCTGGTATAGTCCAACAATTTCCTTTCTTATTCCCAGTTCTTATTTTCAAACCTCAAGTCACTTCCTGCTTTTAGTTGCTATATTTCACAAAGCCAAAATATCCATAATCCAAGTTCTCTTCAACAAGGGTTGTTTTCTTCTTTTTTTTCTTTTTAATAACTCATATGTTATAATCCACAAAGTTATAAATTATCATCCATGAAGACTCACCAAATTGTAATCCACAAAGGCCCACCAAGACCCTAGAATTATATCCAACAAATTATAAATCCCCAAGGAGAAGAGTTAAAGGCTGAAATGTGAAAATCTTCATTTATCTTATAAACAACCTCTATTATTTCCCAGTTCCAGTTGCTCAGTTGCTAAAATCTATATCCAGTCAAGGAGCTACAGTGTTTGCAGCTTACACTGTTTCCACTCTCTTTCTCTGTAGTTCTCTCTATAAACTATTCCGAGGTGCAGGCAGCTTATCTAAGTCTTGTGACAGTCTTGTAACAATGTTTTTCCAATAATCTGCCCAAGGTCAATTATTGTTCACACTTTCTTTTCTTCACTTTCTCCACTTTCCCTATGGTTTTTTTCTGGCCAGTAGATGTCGCTGTTGCTCTATTTCTCCTCTCTCCTTTAACTTTCTTAGCATACATCATTTTTTTCCCTTTAAAAGTTCTGGAGCTCAAGTTTTATAGTCCCAAATAAAGTTTTAGTTCAATAATATCCAATTACTATAATCCTTAGGTTAACCAATCCGATTTTCCTCTTTTAACATTTATATTTTCAAATTATCCAAATAGTTCAAGGTTCTTGTTCAGGTCTATTTCAGCTTTGTGCTTATTTGCTGCTATTTCCAGGGGTGGGAGATCAACAAATCCACCCCTTCTTTTTCAGTCCCACTATCACTCAGTCAATTTTAAAAGCGGCAATTTTGACAGAAGTTAGAAAATTCTCACCCAGCCACCACACTATTCTTCAGTATTTCCTCATTCTTCTCTGTTTGGGCTGTCACAGCCTTGGACAGTGTGCAATGGCCATCTTTTCCTTCCTGCTGGATTGAGAGCTTCCCTGGATCAGACAAGGAGTTAATGATATGCTTGTGATCTACGGGGGTCTCCTCTCTTCTTCAACACCCCTCCAAGGTGGCTTAGGTCCATTAGGACCCTCTGGAAGGGGAATTTGGTGAACTTCCATAGAGCCCTATAGAACAGTCATCGTATCACCACAACATCAGCTCTGCCCTCCGTGGGTGTGATGAATTTCTCTTATGTCTTATCAACTCAAGCTTCCCAAAACTGCTTAAATAAATCAAAAGACTCAGTAGCCCAGGAAGAAAAAAAAAGGAGTCAACCATAACACTGTCCTTGCACTGTAAGAATTGTAACAGCCACTATGTAAAGGCAAAAAACTAGCAAAGCACATCCTAAACACCAATTAACCATCAAAAGACATGATGAAAACCCTTTATTGTAATGTTCATGGAACAGTGCCAGGATATTTTCACCCAGGCATTTATATTTATTCTTATATTTATGTACATATGCACACATACACAAACATATATATATATACCTACACACAGAGAGGAAGACATTGTGAGAGAAACAGGTTTTATATATAAAAATATATTAAAAGCACTCCAATATTTTTATTTTATTTATTAAATTTATTTGCTGCTTATCTTGCTGCAATATATTTTTCTTTTACATATTAAATAATTCATTACATGTTTGCCTCAATATTAGCAGCTGAATTAGTAACAGGATAAGCTAATGCAATGTTGACTAATTCAGATGTTGATTCTGCTATACTATATATCATCTCTGAATAATAGCTGATAAAGTGATATATTTAATATATTTAATTTGCTTGTGAAATATAATAGATCGTTTAGCTAACATAATAGTAGTCTGAGATAATATCTGAATGGTTAATTGCTTTTTCTTTATTTATATTTACCATTCCTTTATTTATATGCTTATAATATAGTTTCTAGAATATAAGACATATTTCCATCAGAATTGAATAAAAGTCAAGTTAGAAAGATAGATGAACGATTCAGAGAAACCAAGCCAGCTAGTTTTGCAAGCTTTTCACAGTAGTATATTTGAAAGATGATTATTTCATTGACAGACTTTTAAGTATTTTAAGTGGACATGAATAATTTTTTCCTTTGCACTTAGCCAAAAACGTGGTACAGATTTTATGTCTTCTAAATAAATCAGAGATCATATTTGAAAACTATGCATCTTAGAATGTTTACAAAAACAAACAAATTATTTATATCAGTCTTTAGTTTGCACTATGAACTCTTTAAAGGCTTTATTCTTGAAAATTACAACTGATGGCGGTCATATCCTGATATGATGAGGTCATAATCAGGGCCAAAAGACTACACATGCATATATTAAAAATAACAAAACAAAAGGGAACAAATAATAAAAGCATTGGTAGTTAATAATAACTACTTAATAATCATTATAAATAAAATAATCTAAGAATGCCTTCAAGTCAGATTTTGACTCCTGGCAACTGCCTGGATTAGTCCCTCTTGCAAGGTTTTTTTAGAAGTCTTTTGCCCCTTCTTACTTCCTAAGACTGAGAGAAAGCAACTGACTGAAGGACACCTAGCTGGCTTTGTGCCTAAGGCAAGACTATAAATCATGGTCTCCTGGTTTCTAGCCTAATGCTCCCACCAAGCTGCATCTCTTTTACAATCATATGGCCTTTTAAAAAACTACTTGTTGTTTCTAGATTCTTTTAAAGCAGCCATACTTATAAATATATTGCAGGAATAATCATTATATGGATAATATATCATAGAATAATAGGATCCCAGAGTCCAAATCCCTTCTCACTGAAGGAATTCAGATGAAATCATCCCAGACAAATTTTATTTGTGTATCCTGTGATTTGAACCACACTGTAACATTCTAACAAGTGGGGAATTGGAATGTCATTCTACCCCACTTTGCATGGAGAAATGTGCATTCAGTAAATTAGTATGAATACTCATTCTAGATTATACCATGTATTTCCCTGATAATAAGACCTAACCAGAATGCGCTGACCAAGGGGCTGGTGAAATGCAGCTGCTACTGGACACCATTGGCCCCCATGCGCTCACCGGCCCTTTGCATATGCCGAGGGGGCGCCCACCCAGGCTGATCACCCTGATATTGTGTTTTCCCCAAAATAAGCCCTAATGATTATTTTGGAGCCAAAATAAATATAAGACCGGGTCTTATTTTTGAGAAAACATTGCATTTAGGCTATCTCTGCATATAATTGAAACTAGTATGTCAAATTACTGAAAATATTAAACCTAAAAGTTGCTCCAAACTGCTATGTTTATCTTTTGAAAAAATATAATTTCCTTTTGGATGCCATTCAGTAAAGAAATAAATCACTCACAAATAGAATCTCTAATTTGGATGGCAAAAGCAATAGCACTTAGACTTATATACTGCTTCACATAGTGCTTTACTGTCTTCTCTAAGTGGTTTACAGAGTCAGCATATTGTCCCCAACAATCTGGGTCCTCATAGACTCAGTGTCAGGGTTCCAAGTAACACCCCCAATGAAAGAAAATTCGGAGGCTTTAGTTTCCTCAAAGTTCCATTTTATTAGAGAT
Source organism: Arizona elegans (assembly GCA_022577455.1). Lineage (NCBI taxonomy): Eukaryota > Metazoa > Chordata > Lepidosauria > Squamata > Colubridae > Arizona > Arizona elegans. The sequence goes on along the minus strand of JAKOOJ010000006.1, from coordinate 47,581,819 downwards.
GTCATATTGGCACATTTGGGAAAACCCGAATCTGAAAGCTTCCAGGTTTTCCCCACCCAAAGGAAAGTTCAAATCCCTGCCCAACACTCACACATCCATCACATGGCCCAATCCAAGCACCGTCCCAACTGGAGATGCCTCCCAGTTCCAGTCATCCAGGTGCAGGGCAAGATGTCCTTGACTTTCCGAGAAAGGAATGTTATTATGACTATCACCCTGGCTCCATACAATCCCCCCTCCCAATTTCACACAAAAGTAAATTTGGCAGGCCTGAAGATCCAATGAAAAAAAAATGGCCCCCAGGCCTGACTGGCCACCCCCCTGGACAGCAAAGCATGATCTGAAAATGGTTAATTCAGCATACTAACCACATCTCCCTCCCCCAGGGGTACCCTTTGACTTGTTAGGGAACTTATTGTGGAATTGTTTTACTAGCCTGTCTGCTTTGACATTCTAGCTTTTAACCCAAGTAGCTTCAGACTCTTTTCAATGTACTAAATATTGTAATCTACCTCTATACAACCTAGAGTCTAAGATCTTTTTTACTTCATAATGGGTTTCCCCTTGAACTACAATAGGCTTTGGTGGTGCTTGAGCTTGTGGTCTTAACCTGGAATTTATGGCTGGCTTCAGCAAGCTACAGTGGAAAACAGGATGTATTTTCCCTAGAATGTGGGGGAGGTTAAACTGAACAGTCACTGGGTTAATTACTTTCACTATTGGGAATGGACTTAAAAATTAGGTCCTAGTTTCTTGCTAGGCAGTCTCAGTCTTATGTATTTAGTTGACAGATAAACTTGATCTCCCACACAGACAGGAGGTTGAAGAGATCGGTGTTTATCTGCTTGCTTTTTGTATGCCTCAGCAGCCTCCGCTATTGCCTTTTTGGTACTCTCCCAGCCTTTCCTCAGTGACTCCATCCACTCGTTCAGGGTCATAGAGGAGGGAAGCTCTCTGGGCAGTTCAGGTATGGGTACAAAGTCCATGCCGCTGTTGACCTGGAAAGGGGTCAATCCGGTACTACTGTACACAGCATTGTTGTAAGCCACCTCCGCAAAAGGCAGTAGGTCTGCCCAGTTTTCCTGCTGATAATCCACATAGCATCTGATATATTGTTTCACCATTGGGTTCGCTCATTCTACCACTCCGTTCACACTCAGATGGAGTTTTTTCAGCACCTGCCACACTAGCTTTACAGGTTCTTCAAGGGTTCCGCTGAATATGAGAATGTCGGTCAGGTAAACTAGGCCCCCCTTGTATAAGTGTTCATGCAGCACTTTATTGATTAATTGCATGAAGTCTGCTGGGGCCCCTTGCAGGCCAAACGGCATGAGTTTGAATTGGAAGCTGCCAAGTGGACAGTTAAAGGCTGTTTTCCATTCATCTCCTTCTTTGATTCTGATATGGTAATAGGGTTCCCTCAAGTCTAGTTTGGTGAAAACCTTTCCCTTGGCTAAGTGGCTTAGCATGTCCTTCATAAGTGGGAGGGGTAGGTGTTCTCCATGCACATGGCATTAAATTCATGAAAATCCATGCAAAGCCTCTTCCCTCACTCTTTCTTTTCTTTAAACAGTACTTGGGCAGCTACCCTGGACTTTGCGGGTTGGATGAAGCCCCATGCTAAGTTGGCATCGATGTACTTTCTCAGATCCTCTATTTCCTTGGGGGGGGTCATGGAGTACATCTTTGGCTTGGGCAGTTTAGCTCCTGGAAGGAATTCAATCATGCAATCTGTCACACGGTGAGGGGGAAGGAAATTGCAATCTTCTTCCCTAAAGACTCCCAATAGGTCCCAGTATTCCCTTGGCACTTGCGGGCAGCCAGGCAGTCATCCATCGTGGGGGCATCGTGGGGGCTGCGGCCTGTGGCTCACTGGTGTTGTCGTGGCTTACGAACACTTAGCATTGGTCTGGCTTTATGGGTGGTAATGATCCAATGCCTATGTTTAGTTTTCTATAGCCTGAGTGGCATAGGAGGCTAATGCCTCTTACTAAGGCAGCATTTAACATCCAGATGCCTGCAATTACTGTGAGTTCAATCCTCACCAGGCTCAAGGTCGACTCAGCCTTCCATCTTTTCTAAGGTGGGTAAAATGAGGACCCGGTTTGTGCGAGCAATAAACTGACTTTGTATAAAACATACAAAAGTATGAAGGCTATTGCTTAACACATTGTAAGCTGCCCTGAGTCTCCGGAGAAGGGCGGCATATAAAAATAAATAAAAATAATAAAAAATAAAAAATCCCACATGATGATTGGTCCCCATTTGTCTAGCCAGGCGAGCCCCAGTATGATCGATTCAGTCATTTCTGGAGCTATGATGAATCAAATGAGTTCTCGGTAATAGCCCATTTCTAGTCTGACCAGTTCTGTGACCAGTGTGGCAGGGGCTTCACCAATTAGTGTCCCATCAACTGACTCAAAGTGGATGGGGCGTGCTAGGGGTCTCGTACGTATGCCTAGCTGCTCGACTATGGGGAGGCTGATTAGGCATCTGGTGCAGCCGGTGTCTATGATGGCCTCTATTTCCCAATGGGCCCCTGTTTCTGGCACTACTATCCGGGTTTTGATAGTAAAGTGATGGATGTCTTCACTTACCATTGGGTCATGATCACCGCTGCTTCCCTCGGTGAGCGTCAGAAGGATTTCCTCAGCTGGAGTTCCCTTGACTTCAGTGGGAAGGAGTGGAACCTTCACAGCCTGCTTGGTGATTCTTCCTTTATCAGGTGGCCTCCATAGGGTCTTCCTCACCCGGGTGTGGCCAGAGCCAGAGTCGGAGCCAAAGCCAAGCATTCTTAAGGGGCCTGTGCTGGCCACACCAGTAGCATGTGACAGTGGCGGATGGTGTAGGAGGTGGCGCTGCAGGCGGCTTCATCAGAGTTCGGTGACCCAGAGGCCTTCTTGCGGGTTTCTCTGTTGTGGGCTTTCTATGGGGGTTAATTTCCAGATCCAAGGCCACGGCGGTATTGTACCATGCTTGTATGCATTCCGGTATTCCTCTGATGCCACAAGCTTTCCGAAGGTCTGGGTCTAGGTCTTCCTTGAAGTGGTGGACTAGTAGATCTTCTGGCCAGTCTCTCAGCTTCCCAGCCAGTCTCCAAAATTCCCAAATTAGCTCCTTGGGGGCTTGGGCTGCCTGATTCAGCACCTTGATCTGGGATTTGGCTTCTACTCGGTGGGCCATGTCTTCGAACTGACCTCTGAGCAGTTGGATGAATTTGTCGGCATCGTCGGCATTGTCTGGGGGCTTCTTTGTCATGAAGCTCCGCTATCCATTCCGCTGCTTCTCCTTCGTTCATGCCATCTGCTATGCCTGAAATCAATTCCCGATCTGATGGGTATTGATTCCCATAGTGTTCGATGTAAGCCCAGACTCGGTTGAGGAAATATGCTAGCTTCCCTGGAGTCCTGTCAAAGGTTGCCCTGAACCATGGAGGAGGAGGGAGCTGCTGGCAGGGCTGGTTGCTGAGCCAGTTGCTGAGCTTGTGCGGGCTGCTGGGCTGGCACTGGTTGCTGGGCTGGCACTGGCTGCTGGGCTGTAATCTGTTGTGGGGCTGCAGCTGGTTGTTAGAACTCCACTGGCAGTTGGGTGGCACCGGCTGGGCCCCCAGAATTGGGGGGCCAAAATGCCCATCTGGGAGGAATCTGGTCTGTTGGAGATAGTCTGAATGCCTGCTGCTGGGGTAGAGCACTTGGTTCCAGTAGCCCCAATTGTGGTCCTTGCAGCAACGTGCCGGGCTGGCTCAGGAAGCTCTGGTGCTGCACTACCCCAATCCCCACGGTGACTGTCACTCAGTAGCTCAGGCCTGGTGTGGGAGGCTGTGGAATGATCCGCTGTGCACCGAATAAAAGTAGACACCCCGCTCGGTGGTGCTGCGACTTCCTGGCATGGGAAGGTGGACATAGGTTGAGCCAGGATCCATTTGGGCTACTCGGTTCCACTGGCTTGAGCAGTGCTGGTCGTGCTGAGGTGGCCAAACTGCTCCAGGAGACTGGCCAACGACTGGCTGTGTGACGGCAGCGGGAATCCCCATTAATTGGAGTGTTTACAGCATAGCTAGCCCAGTGTTCTCCATTTGAAGGTTGGGATCTGTTCTGCTCAGCTTCCACCCAGTTGTGGTTCCAACAGTGCTACTCCACTGGCCGCTTCTTGGAGTGGCATGGTTCCTGTGGCTTTGCCCCACAGGGTTAGATCCGGTTGTGTGGCTCGCTTAGATGCCGGCTCATTGGGCTGAGCACACAGCTGGTGTTCTCTTTCTTCTGCTTCCACCATGGCTTGGGAAGGGGAGTAGATGGTCTCGACAGGAGTTGTCGAGCCAGTCCCCATAGTTCCCTCCATGGCTTTCTTGTCTTCCTCCATTTCCCCTGAGTCTTCACGCCACCAGGTTTCGGGTTGACATTCGGGGCTCAGGACCCCAGACAGTACCCCGGTATTGGGGGAGCTGGTTGGAGATTCAGGTTAATGTTGGGGTTCCAAGTAACATCCCCAATGGAAAAAAAACTCTGAGGCTTTAGTTTCCTCAAAGTTCCATTTTATTAGAGATGTCATATTGGCACATCTGGGAAAACCCGAATCTGAAAGCTTCCAGGTTTTCCCCACCCAAAGGAAAGTTCAAGTCCCTGCCCCCCATCCCCATGTCCATCACATGGCCCAATCCTAGCACTGTCCCAACTGGAGATGCCTCCCAGTTCCAGCCATCCAGATGCAGAGCAAGATGTCCTTGACTTTCTGAGAAAGGAATGTTATTATGACTATATATCACCCTGGCTCCATACAATCCCCCGTCCCAGTTTCCCACAGTAGTAAACGTGGCAGGTCTGAAGGCCTAATGCAAAAGATAGCTTCCAGGCCTGACATTGAGTTTTAGTTTATATTTAGTTTATAGGGCTTTTTATAATCTATTATAGTTTACAACATCTACAACTAATGTCTCTACAAATATTTGTATCAGAACACCTGGTGTCCCACTTGATTTATATGGAAAGAGTAAATAAACCTGGATGCTACACATGTTATGGTATCCACAGTCAAATACTATATCTGCCATAAGAATAATATAATATGCTATGAAATGTTTTCTGAATAGTTTTTATCCCAGAGCTATAATTGCACTCAACAATGAACTAAAGGGCCACCATCAGTGAGCTGTTGGACAGCATTACTTGGTCTGTTGTGTGGATGTTTGGGTGGTTTAGGGGTGGGGAATTGTGGTGGGTGGGAGTGTGTTTGGGGATTGTTATGTGTGTTGGACCTGGTCTTTGGGTGTTAAATGAATTTCGTTGTATAGGTATACTGTGTATACACATACAATGACAATAAAGTTATTATTATTATAACATTTTTAAAAAAAACCACCTCCATAACATAACTAAGCAATTATTTCTCAGGACCACCTTTAATGAAATAAAGTATCTGTGTGATGCTTTATTTTAAACAACTAACACTCTTCGTCGGACTTATTTCTATCTTTCAGAATTAGTTTTTTCCCCTTTTCTTTTTTGAAGTTATTATTATACCAATCATTAGGGATGAAGAAGATAAATGAGTTATATTCCATGTCAATGAAATTGAATATTGCTGAATATTGCTTTATGAAAATATTTTGATTTCTCAACTTCCATGTGCATAAATCAGAACCATGGGTCATTTCATTTCAATATTCCCGAAATTCCTGGTTTGTTTTTTTTTTTGAAAGAGATACTCAGTGTGATTCTAGACAGTGTTACAATGCTAGATATTTATAAGAAATTTAAATATAATATTTAAATAGAAGGGATACTTAAAGCCCTGGGAATGCTTTAGCATAGCACTTTTTCTGATATCATGGAAATAAAAATGGTATATCAATTTAATTTGTATAAAATGTGATTGGCTTTCTACTTAATAATTAAGTCATCTAGATGGAAATTCTATGACATGTTAGGTGAAATAATAAATCATATCTGAATTCAATTAAAATATGAATATAAGGTGAACCATGATGTGTAACATTTCTGTTGTTTCTAGGTTACAACTATAATATCTGAGGGATATCCTTTTAAAAATAGAGACATAAAGATACACAAAAAGTAACTAAACATTGGTTATATTAAATTTAATTGCACAGAGATTAAAATAAACACCATATTTGTGCCATGGTTCTTTTTCTTTTTATAGTTTTATTTCCTTCATCTTATTATAATTTGGTTTATATAAAATTCTAATTCTTCCTTTGTTCCGGACTGTTGTCAGATAAGGAACTATCTTTAGAAGTTATTTTTTATTACAAATATAAAGGTTTTCTGCTGTTTCCTGTGATTCCATCTGTATTTTAAATTGAATCCAATCCATACTTCAGAAGAGTTTCAGTCCAGATCTTCCACAAAACCTTTGCAACACATACAAAGTTGGCTGATGTGCCATTCAGCATCCTAGCAGCTCTTTCTCTTCACACTAGGAATGGTAAAGCATTGTGCGAATGCTGTGCCGGATGCTATGAAATAAAATAATTCTGGACATTTAGCAGATATTATATATGTGATGCAAGGTAAGGAAGAGAGCATGTGTGTGGGAGAAAAGTCATTCAGAATGGTTGCTTAATGCCATTCAGCTGTATTTTACATCTCCCATTCTGATGCAGGAGCCCAGAGCAATAAGTGGGATGCTTTTGCATTTGAAATCTGAAGATCCAGATTAAAGGTTTTGATTATAATGAACAGTGTAGGGTTTATCAATAATTAGTACAAACTAATTAGTTTCAAACAGATTCTGTTTGAAATCTATTATTTACTATCTAATTGCAAATCTTACTGTAGTTGGAAAAGAAGGTGGGGAGGAACATACAAGCCAGCAATTCCAGTCTGCAAGATGCTTTGAAGTCCCCTTGGAGCCTGTTTGGTGGAATCCTCTTACGGAAGAATATTTCATTTTACCCTTATTCCTCCTGTAGTTCTTTCTTTTGTAATACATCAAGGAGACTCTTATTTTAACAGCAATAGTTCATTTTCCACTTAGCCTATTTATTCACTATTTTAGTGAACTGCAAGTTCAGAATATTTTTGAGATTAGAGCTTCTTATTAACTTTTGTATTTAGGTCTGTATGCAATTTTTATTTAATTCTTAATCTTAATTTAATATGAATAATATTCTTGGGGGAATTTCTTTTTTAATAAGCAAGTGGTATTTTCTGATTCTTTTACCTTTCAGCCACACTCTGCATTAATGTGTTATCGGAAATTGGACCACAGGGAGTAGAAATCATCTTAATGTTAACACTTTTCAACTACTTATTTGAATTTTAAGGATAGTAAAGGATCAAATGTGTTTTGTCCTTAATAATTTATACTGTCCTTTAATTTGTAATTTTTTAATGTAACTTGTAGCTATCATTTTTTAATAATTTTGAATTACGTAAAATAGCATCTCTTTTTGGTTTTGTATAAGTATCAAGAATAAAAAAATAATGGTATTATAGTAAGTATTCTGAAAAGTTTCGTAGGGAAGCAGCTTTTAATAAAGAACATGCTAAATTCTGTAGTTGTCTGTGGCTCGGCTGACATCATAATCATTGTTGCTTTTTTTCTTGATATTTTTGTTCCCAATTTCTTTTAAACATCATTACTAGCATAGTACATTTTGTGATGAATACCTTTTCCCAAAACTGTTTTTAAATGCACCTACGCTACTCTCATTTACTTTTTTGTTTAAACCCAAAGGTATATGTGCATTTTCCTTACAGTAACTACAAAATCAAAATAGCAAGAGAATCTTTTGAGATGTAAATTGATATTTATTGTAGCCATACAATAGTTTTTCTTAATCATTAAGACAATGTCAGGCTCTTTAAAATATAATTAGGATATAATAGAATTACTAGGTGTACTTATTCATTAATTATTCTCAACCAGTAAAAGCTTTATATTCTTCTGTGGCCCATTTATAAAACTATAAATAACTAGATTGCGTCAACCAAATAGTCTTACACTAATAGTTTCACTTTTTGTTTAATTCATGCACTGTCACCTTGGTTTTGTGAAGCAGTTATTTGCCTATTATTTTCTATTACAACCCTACTATTTATTTTAGAAGCCCCAAATCTTAGGTTATTGGTTAGTGGTTTAAATCTTATACAGTTGTAAAGTAGCCAGGAAGATATGACACAAATTATCACATTGTTGGAGCGTTGGTGTTTCTATTGTAAGTAAATTATCAGTGCATAATTTTGAAACCTATTTTGGCAAATTATTTTTACATGTTGTTGTTTTAATTGTCTGGATACAGTAAGGTAAAATGCTGTAACTAAAAATATTGCATCTAAATTGTAGCTGAATATTTCATATCTGTTTTTTACAATAACTCTTCTTTTCCATTTGTTCTAAGCCCTTATATTGTGACTTAAAGCTGATGTCATCCGAGAAACATTTTGTGCTTGTTTTTATTCTATCTATTGGAAATCTATTGAATGATGCAACTCATTCATTTCTAAAATCTATTCTTGCTCTATGCCTCTCACTAAATGCATAGCTACTAATATGAATTAGAAATTCAGTGAAATAGACTCTTTTACAGTCTGTAAGGGAGAAAAATCCCTTTAAACACTAGAAAATGTCATGAAAGGTAGAACTGCTATGTGTACCCATTAAATTTTCAGTCAGGAAAATGAAAGCTTTTATGGGGAAAAATGATCAGAACTGACAATTTTAGTAATATCACTTCAGCTGGTGGACTCTCTATTTTCTTTGTGTCCCCCCTCCCTTGAAGACTTGCCCCCCTCCCTTGAAGACTTAAAGAAAGATGTTGTGGTAATATCAAATGAATTTCAGAGCTGAACTACACAGATGCAATTTAGAGTCAGATGTATCTCTGCATAATGTTTTACAGTATCTCTTGAGCTGCATTCATACTATATTGCATGTACATATAGTCCTCAGCTTACAATTGCAATTGGGACTGGATTTCCAGTTGTAAAACGATTGTAAGTCATGTTACACAAGTTTTTTGTGGCAGTCATTAAGCAAATCAGAGATTGTTAAGTGAATGCTACACTCTTAAGTTCCTAATAGTTCCAAAGTTCCTATTAGTTCCTAATATAGTTCCAAAGTGGATTTGCAGAAATTTGAAAGCCTTTATATTTAGTGTAGAATATGAATTTAGATTTTTGTACATAATGTAGGAGATGATTGAGGTTGAGGGAGGAGTCAAGTGCATCATCAGTTCTGAGTCTTTTCATGCTCACAAGAGATTTAAGTCCAGCCCACCTTGAGTTGTTAGTAATTCAGATTCTTGTAGCGAGTGTTAGCATGCAATAAACCAGAATTCATTTGAACCAACCAAGAGACCATGAGTTCTAGTCTGACCTTAGACATAAAGCCTGACTGAGTGACTTTGGGCCGCTCACTCCTCTCTCAGTCCAATCCATGTCACAGGATTGGATAAACAAACAAATACTGTATTTGCTTGTTTTTTATCATCTAACTTTTTGGTGATGTTCTATTTGATATGATACCTAAGCCACGCAAATTTATGTTTATTACTATATTTTATAGTTTTATTACTATATTCAGACTGGATTAGTTTTCTAGTTTGGGAAGCACCTGCAAACCAAATTTTGTTCGCTTGATGATATCAGAAACTAAGAAAATGGAATGGCACGCCATCAACATGTTGGAAATGCAACCATCACAAAGGCACCTATTACCATATGTGGTGGACCAGCCCAATGGCGAAACAATATTGGCAAAGGATCAAAATACAAATAGAGGAAATAACACACCAAAAGATAGAATTAAGACCAGAAAGCTTCTTATTAGGCATAGTGAATGGATACTATGAAAAAGAAACAACCTATTTAATTATACATATGATAACAGCAGCACGAATACTATACGCGCAACACTGGAAGAGTAGTGATATACCAACACCAGATAAAGTAATCAATAAAATTATGGAATGTGCGGAATTAGATAGACTCACAAAGGAATTACAAAATAGGGAAGAACATGACTTTTACTTAGTATGGGAAAAGTGGTATAGTTGGTTGAAAGATAGGAAAGAGATGAAGCAATAGGAAATAAATAAAATGACCAAATATAATATGATGGAAACAAAGAACAGACATAGGTCAACAAAGATCAATATTAGATAGATAAAAGGGAATGACCAAATAAGGAAGAGTCAAAATACAAAGAGAAATGTATATTATAGTTGCGACAAACTGGACATGTATTGAAATGGATGTTTATATGTTTTTATGTTTTGTACGTTTCATTGTTCTGTTTAGTTTATACTTATAAATAAAAATTGGAGGAAAAAAAAGAAAAAAAGAAAATGGAATGTACAAGACAAGGTAATGAAAGGAAGGGTTGCAAACCACTTTTTTCATTTTATTATATTAGAAGTAAATGGAAAGCATATGACAAGATAACAGAACGAAGGGTTATGCACTGTTATTTTGTGTAGCACCAAATTATTATTATCTATATATTTTGTGTTTATGAATCATCTATTTTTATGAATTATTAGCAGTATAGTATGAAAAAGTTTGCTAATATTATTCTAGAAAGCATATTTCTGAGCTGACATATAAAAAGGTGTACAGTTGTATACTAACATAACATACATTTGTTTACTAACTATAACATGATGAATAATCAGTGCATATGGTGCCTCCCAAATAATTATGTCTATATGGATATGTCTACAATATATGTTTGATGGTGAAAGTCTTCCTCTGCCCTGTAAACTAGTATGGAAATATTTATCTCACAAAATACCATACAATGCACAATTTGAGAGTATGATGAAACTATATTTAAAAACGGTTAGTTTTTAGCTAATTCTAAATATTAACTTGCAGCTTTTGTTTGTAAGAAGCAGAAAAGGCTAATATGAAAATGTAAAGAGCAAAAGTTCTACAATCATTTTTTTTTTAGTTTTAGAAACTACACAATCAACTTTGAAGAAAATATTTGCAATACTGTGAAGAAGACAAAAACATTTAAAAAGATTTGTAAACATTTGGAAAATGTGCAAACTTTAAATAAGAACTGAAATTTAAATTTAAAAAGTGATATTTGTGTCATATTATCACTTTTAACATGACAAATATTCCTTGTTACTTCGTTCGTGAAATAAATGAAGTTGTTTTGGTGAGTTTGCTGAATCTGTTTTGATGACATTTCATGTAGCTATTTACTAGATACTACTTGTAATATCAATTACAATTCATATAACAGTGTCAAGCTAATGATAAACCAATGTGAAAGGATATGGATTAGATTATTTCTTCTTTGATAAATGAATGAGACATCCAATGAACTTGGTTAAATGTGTTAACAAATAAAGTAAACCTGTATAAATTTAGAATTAAAAGAATTTTTATAAAGCTTTTATAAGCTCTAATTTGTTCTTAAGTATAGAAACTTTCAACGTTAATAATCATATTACTGTATTTTTCAGAGTATAAGACGCACCTATCTTTTTTGTTTTGTTTTTTTTTATAAAAAGTTTTTTTTTTATTTTTTAGACAAACACACATACAAACATACAATGTATTTTCTTCGAACAGAGTATTTGGCCGGTTCACAAATTTAAACAGTGTTTAGTCATTTTAATTAAATTTACAATTTCTATATTTCCTTTTTGCCATATTTATTCCTCATCTATTTTTTAAAAAAACCAATATTATCCTTCATCTTCATCTCCAATCTTAATCAAATTCAATTTTTCCCTTCTATTCTATATGATACCTCTTCCCATTGTCATCTATTTTTATATCCATCCTCACATTGGTTAATTATGTAATATTACAATTGTTTAATACAAATTCAACATTTTAATATAAATCAATTAGTTATATAACTATCTTTTTTGGTATATTAATCAATATGAACATGAATGTTCCAATTATTTCTGATAGACATAGATCCTTCTCTAGGATTGACTTCATTTTGTTGTCAGATGATTTACTTGTCAGGACAAAAAGAACAAAGATTTTACCAAGAACTTTGACTGACCATAGCCCAGTATGGATAGAAATTGAGATAGGTAAGACTGAGAGACACTCTTGGAGATTAAATGAAAACTTGTTCAGATATGAAAAAAATATAATAGAACTTAAAAAGTACTTGAAAGAGTTTTTTGAAATAAATTTGAACAAAGGCACCCCAATGGAAATTGTGTGGGATGCAAGCAAGGCTTATATGAGAGGGGTGCTTATTTATATGAACTCTAAACACAGATTGATTCGACAAAAGAAGACTTGAATTGGAAGCAGAAATAAAGAATAAAGAACAGTTACTTATTAAAAATCCAACAGATGAAAGAATACGTGGTGTTATAAAACTTTTGAAAGACCAATTCCAAGTGCTTATGGCGGAACAAGTTGCAACAAATTTACAATATGCAAAGCATAATACATTTTGTAATGCCAATAAACCGGGCAGATGGTTGGCCTATACAATGAGGAAAAAACAGAGTATACGGACTATTGATAGTATCGATATTGGAGGGAAAGAAATTTTTCAACAAAAAAAGATGAGGTGCAGAATGGACTTATAGAAAAATACTTAGATAATAAAAGAGTTATAAAAATTACTGACCAACAAAAGGAAAGAATGAATCATCCTATAACAGAGGAGGAGATAATAGTAGCAATTAAACAATTAAAAACAGCCAAAGCTCCTGGAACGGATGGTCTGACTGCAGTGTATTTTAAAACTTTGCAAGCAGAAATGGTGGAACAACTCAGAGATTTATTTTGTAATATACAACAAGGGGGTAAAATACCCCCATCATGGACAACAGCTTATATTTCTTTGATACCAAAAGAGCAAGCAGGTCCTAAAAAACTGGAGAATTATAGACCAATATCTCTTCTGAATACGGATTATAAAATTTATGCAAAAGTATTAGCCAACAGGTTGATGCCAGTAATTCAAAAGGTGATTCATGATGACCAAGCAGGATTTATCGAGGGTAGATACATAAAGGACAATGTAAGGCAAGTAATAGATTTATTGGAATATCTTGAGAAGAATAAACAGATCCCTACAGTGCTGGGGTTTTTTTGGATGCAGAGAAGGCCTTTGATAGAGTGAATTGGAATTTTCTATTAAAGACTTTAAAAAAGATGGACTTTGGGGATCAATTTATACAGGCGGTTTCAGCAATTTATCAAGAGCAAAAGGCACAGATTATTATCAATGGAAGTTTGACAACAGAGTTTAAAATTGAAAAAGGAATAAGACAGGGATGTCCGCTGTCCCCACTTCTATTTATTTTAACATTAGAAGTCTTGTTAAACACAATACGGGACTCTAATATCTTGAAAGGTATAATGATAAGGCAAGAGGACTACAGAATAAAGTCATTCGCAGATGATCTGGTTGTTACCCTAACACACCCAATGGAATCAATAATCCAGATGAAGGACATTATACAAGACTATGGTAAAGTTTCAGGTTTTAGACTGAACCAGAAAAAAACTAAGATGATAGTTAAAAATATGACACAAGATCGTAAACACGAGCTTGAAAGAAGGGCAGGTTTTGAGATTGTACCAAAGGTAAAATATCTAGGAGTTCAGGTTGCAGAATCAAACACAAAATTGTTTCAAAATAACTATGAGGTGTTGTGGCGAGAGGTGCAGAAAGTTATGGAGACTTGGAAAAAACTGCAGCTGTCTCTACTTGGAAGAATAGCAGCAATTAAGATGAATATTTTGCCAAGATTTCTTTTTTTGTTTCAAATGATTCCGGTGCTTAATAGTGATAAACAATTGAAACTGTGGCAAACTGGAGTGAATAAGTTTGTCTGGAACGAGAAAAAGCCGAGAGTGAAATTGAAAATTACGCAAGATGTTCCAGAAAGGGGAGGTCTTAAACTTCCAAACCTACAGTTATATTATGATGCAGCAGCTTTGACTTTAACAAGTGATTGGTTTGGAGGGAAAAAGACTGGAATATTGAACGCAGAAAGTTTTGATTTGGAATTTGGATGGCATGCCTACTTATTTTATGACAACAAAGAGGACAAAGTATTTAAAAGCCATATACTTAGAGATTCTTTGATGAGAGTTTGGAAGAAGCACCGATTCAAATGGGATTATAAAACACCGCTATGGCTGGATCTTGGTCATACTTTGTGGAATACAAATATAATGTCACTCGGGGGGGGGTTTATACAAAGAGGTTCTTTTTATAGATGCGGGCAGATGGCAGCTGAAGACATTACAGACATTGTTGGCTGAAGGGATTAATTTAACTTGGCTACAATATAATCAATTGCAATTGAGATGGAAAGAGGACCAAAAAACTGGTATTATGATGCATGAGGAAGAACTGGTTAGACATATAAAAGAGAAAGGTCCAATGCATATTAAAAGACTTTATAATGTTTTGTTAGAAAGGGATTCAGAAACTGAATTAGTTAAAGATTGTATGATTAAGTGGGCACAAAATTTTGAGGAACCAGTGATGTTGGAAACATGGGAAAAAATTTGGGTTCAGAATGTTAAATTTACACAGTCGCAGAATTTGAGGGAAAATTTTTATAAAATGTTTTATAGATGGCATTTAGACCCCAAAAAATTGTCGTGTATGTACCCTAATGTTCAGCCTAAATGTTGGAGATGTGATTGTTTAGATGCTACATATTATCATGTTTGGTGGACCTGTAGGAAAGTCAAGGCTTTTTGGATAAAAATTTGGTGGGTCATGCAGAATGTTTTGAAGAAAAAAATTCAATTTTCTCCACAATTGTTTTTATTGGGTATAGTTAAGGGTTTTACATTGGGTGAAACAAAATTGATATTGTACATGATAACAGCAGCAAGATTGTTGATAGGTAAATACTGGAAAAATGAAGCTTTGCCCACGATTGAGGAATGGATTTTGAAGATGGCCAGTTTTGCAGAGATGGCGAAGATTTCAGCATATTTAAAAGATTGTTCACAAGAGACTTATGAATGGGAATGGAAAAAGTGGATAGATTATGTTCAGAACAAATATCAAACTAGGAAGTATCAAATAGCTTTTATTTGAAAATGTTATATTAAGATAGAAATATTTTAATGTAATGAAGATGAAAATTTATAAGGGGGAGGGAGGGGTTCAAGTTTTATATAAGTTTTATACAAAGGAGGGTTTTTCCTTTTACCTGATATGAGTATATTGTGTGGAAGTCCGGGGGGAGGGGAGGGTTAGGGTGGGTTAGGGAGGTTGGGAAGTTTGGGGTGGGTTGAGGGGGGGGGGAAAGGGGTGAAAATGTAATTGTAAAACTTTTGCAATAAAAAAAAGTATAGAAACTTTCAACGTTAATAATCATATTACTGTATTTTTCAGAGTAAGACGCACCTATCTTTTTTGTTTTGTTTTTTTTTATAAAAAGTTTTTTTTTATTTTTTTAGACAAACACACATACAAACATACAATGTATTTTCTTCGAACAGAGTATTTGGCCGGTTCACAAATTTAAACAGTGTTTAGTCATTTTAATTAAATTTACAATTTCTATATTTCCTTTTTGCCATATTTATTCCTCATCTATTTTTTTAAAAAACCAATATTATCCTTCATCTTCATCTCCAATCTTAATCAAATTCAATTTTTCCCTTCTATTCTATATGATACCTCTTCCCATTGTCATCTATTTTTATATCCATCCTCACATTGGTTAATTATGTAATATTACAATTGTTTAATACAAATTCAACATTTTAATATAAATCAATTAGTTATATAACTATCTTTTTTGGTATATTAATCAATATGAACATGAATGTTCCAATTATTTCCATGCAATCCAATTTCTTACAAATCAATTAATTATATTTACCAATAATAATAAATCAAATATTTTCCCCCATATATTCCTCCAAACCACAACTTAACCATTTCTGCTTACAACACAATATACAATTAATAATATCTCAATTATTACAATTCCCTAGTTAAATAGAGCTTTCCTCTTATGTTACTCATTTTCACATCTTAAACTCTTCCAATAACTCAAATAGTTTTGCCCATATAATCCTCCAAATCACAGCTTAATTATTTCTACTTTCATCACAATATATAATTAAAAATATTTCAATTGTTACAATTTTCCTCATTAAATTTAAAAATGTTCTAGCTGTTATCCAAGCAACAACTTAATCCTTTTTACTTTCACCACCATATACCATTAAAGGTATTTCAGTTGTTACAGTTTATACTTATTCATATTTATAAAAAAAATAAAAAAAATAAAAACTTATCATTGTCTAGATTTCAAAAATACAAAGACAAATATTCCAATTATTATTCATTTCATTTTTACAATCATGATTTCCCATTTATTTTTTACTGTTGAGGGTAAAACTGCCCTCTGCAAAGTGGTGCAATGGACCAGACAGCGAATAGATACCTTGCTTAGCAAAACACACAGATACTCACAGATTCTGAACGTTTAAAGAAAAATAAACAGTCTTTACTTGTAGTAAAAAAACAAACTTGGCTTCTCAAAACAAAGATAACACTTCTTCAAATAATCACGGTTCAACACAAAAACATAGTTTGCTTACAATTCCAGTTCTCTTCAGTAACACAAACACAGTTCCTTTTAGCAGTTCAACCTTCTGATAGCAGGAGCAGAAGTGAATGAATTTCCTGCCTTCTTTTATGTCTGCTTAGCACAGCCAATTAGTCACCTTGTAGGAGTTAAAGTTACAGAACATAGTTTTATATATATTACCTACCCAACTGTAGGATAAGCATCCAACACTTACTACTATTCATATTTCAATTCTAAATATGTATAACATCTTTCTTTTTCATTTCTTTTTCTCCCTTCCCATTTTTATTTTTGCCTTTTTCTTTCTCCTTTTTTCTTTTGTGTTTTAAAATCTTGAACTCTCTTCTTCTGCCCTAAATTTCCCATTGTTTGCACCTACCTTTTTTGGTGAGGAAAAAGAAGAAAAAGAATTCTCCCTCTGCCTCTGAGCAATTCTGAGGCGTTGCAGCAAACAGCAAACAGCCTGCTTTACTTTCATTTTCATTTTCAGTATAGCTTGATTAGCACAAGGAAAAAAAAAATCTGCTCCAGCAATTTACCTCTTTGCAGCCAGCAGCAGAGCCTGCTCAAAACAGCTGAGAGCAAATCAGCTAAGAGTCGGGATGCCGATCCAATCAACTTGTGCTAATTAGCCTGTGCTGAAGCTGAAAGGAGCTTTTTTTCTTGCTGTTTGCTTGCAAGGAGGTAACTGTTGCAAAGCACAGGCCAAAGGGTGGGGGCCAGTGGGTGGACAGGGCTACATTCGGTGTATAAGATGCACCTAAATTTTCACCCCCTTTTAGGGGGGAAAAAAGTGTGTCTTATATTCTGAAAAATATGGTACTTGTAATTATATTCTATTTATTTTTTGCATTTTGATGGCCAACAAAAGCCTGATTATAAGGACCATTCTAATTTGAAAAGAGTAGTTTGTCCTTTATTCCTCATTTTTTTATTTTAAAAAATAAAAAAGTGGGGGAGATAGATATTCTATCTAGACCTGTGATGGTGAATCTATGGCACGCATGCCACAGGGGGCACATGGAGCCATATCTGTGGGCACGCAAGCGTTGCCCTAGCTCAGCTCCAGCATGCATGCCTGCACCGGCCATATGATTTTCGGGCTTTCCAGGCCCACCAGAAGTCGGGAAACAGCTTTTTCCGGCTTCTGGAGGGCCTCCGGGGGCTTTGTGGGGAAGGCCGTCACTGATCTAGACTTTAGATCTTCACAAATGTTAAAATAATAACTACAGACTTGAGGTTAAGGTTTATACATAAAATTGTATTTAGGTGTATTGACTTTCCAAATATGTATTTGAAAGGATAGGTTTTATATATTTTTTTATGTTGGAAGTTTAAGAAATTTGAGGGCTCATTCACCAATATGATTATGGTCAAGTGATCATTTAGTATCTTTTTTAAGATACTGTAATAGAGTATATTAGTAGATTTATAGAAAATGGTTAAATGTTAAAAGATTTAACAGATTAACAGAGTTGGAAGGGACTTTGTAGGTCTTCTAGTCCAAACCCCCATCCAAGCAGGAAATGCTACACTATTTCTGAAAGATGGCAGTCCAGCCTCTTCTTGAAAACCTCCAGTGATGAAGCTCCCACACCTTCTGAAGGCAAGCTGTTCCATTAGTTGATTGTTCTCACTGCCAGAAAATGTCTTCTTATTTCTAGGTTGAATCTCTCCATAATCATTTCCATCCATTATTCCTTGTCTGGCATCCAGGTCCTTTGGAAAATAGGTTGAGCCCCTCCACTCTGTGACAGCCCCTCAAATATTGGAATACTGCTATCATATCTCCCCTGGTCCTTCTCTTCACTAGACTAATCATGCCTGTAACATTTCTAAAACATATATTTTAGCCTCCAGTCCCTTAAACATCTTTGTTGCTCTTCTCTGCACTCTTTCTAGAGTCTCAACATCTTTTTTATAGCGTGATGCAGTGGTGGGTTGCTACCGGTTCGCCCCGGGACAGACGAACTGGTGGTGGTGGTGAGAGGCTTTGCCCACCTGCCTGGATGCTTCTGCGCATGCACAGAAGCGGCGTGCACACACCCACAAGCAAACAGGTAGCAACGGGTTTTGAAACTTGCCCCTAGTGTGGTGACCAAAACTGGATAAAATATTGTACGAGTGGTCTTACTAAGGCTTTATAGAGTGGTATTAGTACTTCACTTGATTTTGATTGAACTCCTCTGTTAATGCAATTTAGGATTGCATTGGCTTTTTTGGCTGCCACTGCATACTGTTAACTTGGTTGTCCACTAAGACTCCAAGATCCCCTTCACAGTTACTGCTATTAAGCCTGGTTTCATTCAGTCTATGTGTGTACTTTTGATTTTTGTTGCCTAAGTATAAGACTTTACTTTTCTCTACATCGAATTTCATTTTTTTAGATAGGGCCCAGTGTTCAAGTCTGTCAAGATCCATCTGGATCTTGAGCCTATCATCTATGGTGTTTGCTATTCCTGCCAGCTTAGTGTCATCTGCAAATTTGGTAAATTCCCCTTCTATTCCCTCATGTAAGTCATTTATGAAGATGCTGAAGAATACTGGACCTAAGACAGAACCTTGTGGTACCCCACTGCTTAATTTCCTCCATGTAGACACAGTACCATTAAGGACTACTCGTTGAGTACAGTTTGTCAGCCAGTTACAGATCCATCTGATGGTGATGCAATCTATCCCACTTTTTTCTAGTTTACCAAGAAGTATGTTGTGGTCTATTTTGTTGAATACCTTGCTGAAGTCTAAGTATACTATGTCCACAGTATTTCACTGGTCTACTAATTTAGTCACAATGTTGAAGAATGAAATAAGATTGGTTTGGCATGTTCTCTTTTTAACAAACCCATGCTGACTTCTATATATTACTTTATTAGTTTCTAGATGTTGGCAGATCTGTTTTTTTATTATCTTTTCCAGTATCTTCCCAGGTATTGATCTTAGGCTGATTGGTTTGTGGTTTCCTGGGTGTGTTTTTCCCCTTTTTTGGAGATGGGAACCACATCAGATCTTTTACAGTTCTCTGGTAGATCCCTGGTGCTCCAGGAATTTTGAAAGATGTGGTACAGTGGTTCTGAGATGACATCTACCAACTCCTTTAGAACTCTGGGATGTAATGTTAGGTCCTGGTGATTTATATTCATCAAGATCAGACAGGTGTTCTCTTACCATTTTTCCTTATTTTAACTTGTATTTATAGTCTGTCTTTTACAGTTATGTTTTCAGTAGGTAGGGCTATAGTTTCATTTTGTGTGAAGACGGTTGCAAAAAATGAATTAAGAAGCTCTGCTTTTTCTCTGCTGCCTGTTACTTCCTTGTTGTCTTCTCTCTTTAGTTGACTGACTGTTTCCTTGATTTTTTTCTTGTTATTTATATGTTGGAAGAAACTTTTTTCATTATCTTTGACTTTTGTTGACTTTATTCATTCGGAGCCTTTGCTTTCCTGAGTTGTTTTCCACTTTAGGATTTTCATCCAAGGAATGTCAGGGTTCCGACCAATGCCCTAATAAAATCAGGAGTCTCAAGCCATTGTGCAAGAAAAATCCAGTTGTTTATTAGGAGTGCCAAGTTGGACGACTTAGGTCAGTGATGGGTAACCTTTTTGCCATTGTGTGCCAGAAGGGGGGGCAGGGGAGGTTCATGCACACAGGTGCCCACACCCATAATTCTATGTGCCCCGCCCTGCGCATGTGCCCACGAACCCCCCATCCCCCCTGCTTCTGGCACACTATGGCACGTGATGGCCCGGTAGGCCCATTTTTCTTTCTCACCTGGCTCCAGATCCTCTCTATGCATCTGGGAAGGGCAAAAACAGCCTTTCCCACCCCCTCAGAGGCCCTCCAGAGGCCCAAAACAGCCCATTTCCCAACTTCCAGTTGGACAGGAAGTGATGTTTTTTGCTGTCCCCAGCCTCCAGAGCCTCTCTAGGATCTGGAGCCAGGTGAGAAAGAAAAACGGGCCTTCCCCACCCCCCAGGCCCTCTGGAGGCAGAAAACAGCCTGTTTCCCTACTTCTGGTGGGCCCAGAAGGCCCGAAAATCAGCTGGTTGGCATGCGCATGTGCACCAGAGCTGAGCTGGCATGCCCACTGATATGTCTATGCATGCCACCTGTGGCACACGTGCCATAGGTTCACCATCACGGACCTAGGTGAAATCAGCTCTGACTTCACCCAGTTTGCACCTTGCCTCTGACCCTGTTGCCCCCTCCCCAAATGTGTGTCACATTCCCCAATGAAGCAATTTTACTTGTCATAGAAGTCTCTCCCTCCAGCCGTTGCAGATCTCGGTGGAGATGGCCTTGACTTTGGCTGGCTAGGATGTGTTTTGTTTTGACTGAGATGTGAATTCCTCAGTGCAGCTGTGAGATGTGATTTTCCATCCCCCTGCCTATGGCAACTCAGGAGCAGGTCAGGAAAGCTTCGCGAGTTGACATTCTGCCTCCCTCACTTCCTGAAGACAACCTGTACAGAGCAAAAACCATTTGAGTACAGGTATATCTTTTAAGGGTGTAATTCCCCCCCTGCCCCCGGGCTTGGTTGAGTTCTTTTCATGGAACCTGGCTATGAGGCGATCAGCTTGGATGTTTCTGCTCTTTACCCAGGGCATCTCCGATAGAGGGTAGCCCTTCCACTTGATTAAGTAATGGAGTTGCCCCCTGTGCCACCTAGAGTCGAGGCTGCATTGCATCTCATAATGAATTTGATAAAGGGGAGGAACAGATGGGGCCCATCCCAGATGTGCGTATGCACAAAGAGGAAAAGAAAGGAGAGCAAAGAAAAGCAGTAAACCAGCTCTCAGGGAGAGGCAAACGATAGCCAGCCCCTCCTTGGGAAATAAATAGTAGGGGTTTGGGAGTGCTCGGTTGTAGCTTCTCAAAAAGAGGAGTTCCCAAATTGTGTCAAGTGTTTCATAGGATACATATGTCTGGCAAATTCCAAATTAAAAATTCCAAATTGAAATCCAAAGAGAGTCTCAAAGTTGAATACTACTTAATCAAGACATAGTGACCTAAAGTTGAATATTAGTGAGTGTGATATAGTGACTAATGCATTGAATTAATACAAGGGAAAGTTACTGAGTGAGTTTGGCCTAGTCATTCATTTTTGGCCCAAATATCTCAGAGTTTCTAGAGTGAGGAAAAATGGAAGGAGATAGTACTGGGTATATCACTTTCAGTTCCTGAATAAAACATGGTCTAGGAAAGATATGAAAGGTTTCCTATCACACATTCTTCCTGCTGTAAGCAGGACAAAAGGTTCAAAATTAGATATTAGAATAAGCTCTATCAAAGATAAAAAATCATCTGAAAACAGTAATGTAATCAGGTGAGTATTCATCTCTGTCTGAAAACTTAACCTGAGATCTCTTTGATCTAATAAGAAAAAAGAAATCTGTCTCCTTTTTCCAGAAAGATTACTATTTTAATTAACAAATCCTAAACAAGAACACCATAACTCAGGAGAGTGCCTGACTACAAAAGTGCTGTTTTTCAGCATGCCAATTATGTGCACTTTTAAGAAAGTTCCTAGAAATAGCACTTTTATGTGCTTTCAAGGAACAAAGGCAAGATTTTCCTAAATAAAGAACTCTTAGAAAATCACCTCCCACAGTTGATTTTTTATACAGATAGTCCTCAATATGCAACCATTAATTTACCAACTGTTCAAAGTTACAATTGCACTGAAAAAAGTGACTTACAACTGGTCATCACAATTGTTGCAGCATTCCCATAACCACATGGGTGCTTGTGACCAGTATGCATTTTTGATTGCAGCATCCCAGGATCATTTGATTGCCATTTGCAATCTTCTTAGCTGGCTTCCAACAAGCAAAATCAATGGGGAAAGCAGGAAAGCAGGACACTTAACAACTGTGGCAAAAAGTTCATAAAATTGGGCACAATCTATTTAACTACTTTGCGTAGCAACATAAATTCTGACCCCAGTTGTAGTTGTAAGATTGGTATATAAACCAACAAATATATGCAAAAGTTCCATTATTTTCTATTCTAAAGTGTCTGAAAAGAGTAATTTCACAAACAAGATCTCTCTTGATATGTGTTCTGACCCAGCCTTCTCAAGTAGTGATGTTTACTCATGAGTAAATCAAAACCTCTTTTTATATCAGGGTAGTAACAGTCTTTTATTCACAGGGATAAACAAAAGATCAAATGAAATTAGTCCCAACAAATCTGGATTTATCCAAGAAATCCGAATTGTTTGCTGTATATTAGAAATGAAAGTAATTCAAAGACTACCTGTATTGTGCTCTTGGAATAAACCTCACTCTGATTCAAGCAATTGCCTGCACTATTTGTTCCTGGCTTGGAAACAAATCTGTTATGTCACCTCAAGTGTTGTTGTTTTTTTCATTTGGGTTAGAGTTCTTTAGATGTTGCGGGCTAATCTCAGCAGTTCATTGGCTACTATTTAGAGGATGTTTGTCATGCATTAGACCAGGGGTGTCAAACTTGCGGCATCATGGTGGCAGCACATGATGTATTGGGACTTTTTTCCCCTTTTCTAAACCGGGGGGGGGTGGAGCCATCTGGCCTGCAGGCTGTGCGTTTGACACCCCTGCATTAGATTGTTTCTATACTTCCCCTTACCTTCTATAGGATTAAATGTGAATGTAAATCATGTTGTCTTCTGTAGGTTTAATTGGGAATTATTCAGCAAACATCAAAGACTATGACTTTCTTATAACATTTTTGAATTGTGCATTTATTCCTATGTCCGAAGCAGCCTGAATAGTTGACTAACTGTATATAGGCAGTAATATATTTTCTAGCTCAGGGATGTCAAACTCGTGGTATCACAGCGGCATCACATGATATATTTGGACTTTTTCCCCCTTCGCTAAACCAGGCATGGCCAGCATGTGATGCATCTGGCCCGCAGGCCACGAATTTGACAGCCCTGTTCTAGCCCCACCTTAAATTTCATTCTTACAGAGTTGGAAGTACAAGCTTATTTAGGCATGTGAAACTAACTGGAAAATAGTAAACATTTATTGCTGATATCCTTTCAAATAAGAGCTAATAGTAAAGTGGACCATTAAATTGGACTATTAAATCTATTGAATTATGGTGAATTAAAACATGAATTACTTGAATTAAAATTATTTTTATTCATTTGAATATTAACAAGCAAAGCTATGTGAAATTTTAAATATCGTCTTTTATTAAAGGGATAATTCAGTTGTCTTAATGTTACTACTTACCTAATAAGCATGACATTTTTCTTCTTAAACTCTCTCCATCATATTCTAATATAAAACACATTTCTTTATAAATGATCTCAGTTGATTTGTTGTTTCTTACTTTTCAGGATGCATGCTTAGGATCGTAGTATTAATCAGTTCTAACATACCAGTACACATTTGTGTAATTAGAATTGCAAACTATAATAGTTTAGCATTTTTTTTATGGCTAAAGCTCTCTGGCAGTATGCCATAACAATAGTTACTGACTGCTATAAAATGTTCAGGTGTCAAATTTGAATGCATGAGATGGTAATCTGGCTATTTATTTCCAGATCCTATAGATCCATGATGGGGAACCTATGGCACGTGTGCCAGATGTGGCACACAGAGCCTTGTCTGTGGGCATGCATGCCATCACCCCAGCCCAGCTCCAATCATGTTTCTCCATCGTGTTTCACTCAATCAATTCCAACTTCTCGCAAAAGAAAAAGATCTCATGAAGTTGGAATTGATTGAATACAGTTCACAATGAGGGAAATGGGGTCCCATCTTCCTCCTGAAGCCCATTACATTGCAGAGCCACAATGTGACCCATGCAGCTCTTTCACCCCTCTGCTGCGGCTCCCTGTCACCCTGTCACAGAAGGATGAAAAAGCTGTTGTCCTGTCATGGCGGTGGTGATGGGCAGAGCCTTAGTGCGGGAGCGAAGCACCCTTTCACTTCCCTTTGTGCGGCAACATACCGCAAATGTTCGTTGTGGTACATTTGCTGTTGCCACCAGCAAAGAGGGCTGGGAGAGAACCGTGGGGCCGATCTTGCAGAGTGGGGGCTATCCCCAAAACCTGGCCCTCCTTCTTCGTTGTGGGGCCAAGAGAAAAAAGGGGGTGGCATGGGGAAGTGCTCCCTCCCCCAGCTGAGTGCTGAGCACAAAAGCCCAGTGTGGGGGGTGGCAGCTGGCCCAACAGAAGTGCCCCATTGATGAGTCAGATGGTGGAGAGGCCTGGCCCGGCTCTTGCAGCTGTCCCACTGTTCGGCACCTCCAGATGTAAGCTTCTGCCTTTGAAATGTGCCGTGCCTTTGATGAAGCTGGGCAGATGGCTGGGACCATGGGGGGGGGGGGCAGCAGAGGTGTCAGGGCTGCTTCCCCCCTCTTCAGCAAGCCAGGCCTGGAGGAGCATGGAGAGTTATGAGCAGAGCACTGGAGGGTCATAAGGCACACTCCCACATTGCTCCAACAAGCATTTCCAGCGCGCACTCCTCTGTCCTGAAGTGGGATTGAGTGGGGGTAGGGGTAGGGGAGCAGGAAGCAGGAAACAGGGGGAAGGGTAGGGGGGCTTTTAGGAGGAGAAACCCAGATGGCTTTCCTTTTGGCGAGGGGCGGGGGGAAGACCCAATAAAAATCCAATTTCCCCCAATAAATGAAAAAAATAAAGGCCCGGCGGTCCAGAGTCCAAAAAGGGGGGAGCAGTCTGTTCATCGGAGGATTGGAGAGGAAATCAGTTGAAATCTGGGTCGGAGGCTATTCAGAAAGGGATCTGCCTTGGTCTCTTCTTCCCTCCCCCTTAGATTCCCCCTCCCAGCTTTCTTCCCTAGCCTCATTTTAAGGGGAGGGGGAAGCAAGGTGGGACAATAGTAGCTAAAAGGCTGCAAGTGGGGTTAGGTTTAGGGTTTATTATAGACGGGGATGGGGAACAGATGCCATTCCTTTCCCAAGGACCCAGTGAAAGTGGAATAAAAATAAGTGCGTGTGTGTATGTTTGTGTGTAAATAACAGCCCGAGATAGCTTCAGCCACAAACAACAGCTGCTGTTATTTTTGCTGAGAGCTTCTAAGCTACACAGCTTTCTTTAATAAATACTAACTGTTCTAGTTTGAAAGAACAGGCTGGGAGACTGAGGCAACGGTTAACAGGAACGGTTTATTAACATCTCTCAAACAGGAATTAACTAGATGAACAAGAACAAGAACTCTCAGTCACAGCTGCTATTTATATACGGCAGTCAGAAGCAGCAGCCAATGGCAATGACTTAATTCTCCCGCCGGCTGAGCTGTCAAGTCTCAGCCAATCGGGAGCGATTCCATGTTGCTGTGTAGCAAAGCCTCGCGTCTATAACATTCCTTCCCCCTTGGACGGCGCAAGCGTAATCCTTAAGGTAAGCCAGATGCCTGCACACTCGCCTTGACCGACAAAGTTCGCTGTCCTGGGAAAGAGTTAGCTCCGGATTTTCTAGGGTCGACTTGGACGGGTGCATTGGCCCCGGGGGCATTGGAACTGCCGGCGACTGTGCGGACACGGCATCAGAAGGATCAGTAATCGGAAGAGTAAACGGTTTAACAGGTAAGCAGGATGGCCGTGGCGCTGGTGTTGGTGATGCATCCTGGACCCTATCGCCCCTTAGAGTGGGGTCAGGGTCGACTCTGGTGAATAATCCTTGGCTGGTTCCGTGTCTCCCGGGGTCTGAGTGGTGGCGCGACCCCGTAATTGATATATGTGGCACTGCCAGGCTCGTCCGTCTTCGAGCTCAACCCTGTAAGAACAGGGCCCAATGATTAGAATAATACGTCCGGGCAGCCAAGGAGGGGCGCCCCCAAAGTTCCTGGCATACACGCAATCTCCTACCCCGAACAACCGGGGAAGGCTAGATGAATCTACGGGGACCTCGGGTGTGTAGCACGGGTGTAGCCTGTCCAGGGTGGTCCGTAAGCGCCTGCCCATAAGGAGTTCAGTGGGGCTGCGATTAGTCATCGGGCAAGGGGTTGAGTGCTGTGCAAGGAGATACTCTGCAACCTTTTCCTGCCAGTCCACCGGGCTGAACTGGGCTAGAGCGTCCTTGGCTGAGAGGACGGCCCTTTCAACCCGGACATTACTGGACGGATGATAAGGTGCCACCAGGGCATGGCGGATGCCCAACCCTGCAAGGAACAATTGAAACATGGCCGAGGTGAATTGGAGCCCGTTGTCCGAGACCACCACATCGGGGAGGCCATGGGTGCCAAACAAATTGTGGAGGACCCTACTCACAGTGTCCGAAGTGGTTGATGCCATGCGAGCTATTTCTACCCACTTGGAATATGCATCAACCACGATCAGCAAGGTCTGTCCCTGGAAAGGCCCTGCCAGGTCTATGTGTTGCCTGTACCAAGGGCACCGTGCTGTTTCCCACTCCCGAGGAGTAGCTGCAGGGGGCATGGGTCAGGACTGCTGTCACCGCTGTCACCCTGCTACCCATTCAGAAATGGCCTGGTCCAGTTTGGGCCAACAAACATAACTGCGACCCAAAGCTTTCAACCTATCGGTACCCGGATGGCTCTCGTGCAAACGTTTCAAAATGGGCCTACGTAGGGCAGGGGGAATTACCACTCTGCTGCCCCATAGTAAACATCCCCGGGAGATGGAAAGTTCATGTTGACGGGTGGCAAAAGGTCTAAATTCCCCTGGCACTGAGCCCTGCGGCCACCCTCGGCGTACCCAATCCAGAACCTGCACAAGAGTGGGGTCTTTAGCTGAGTGCTTGGCAACATCTGATGCCATTACTAAGGCAGGGAACTCATCGATCAACAGGACAGAGTGATCAGGGACAGGGTCATCCACAGCTATGGGAAGGGGACAGCGGTGGAGGCCGTCCGCATTCCCCAGATTAGCTCCTGGGCGATAGACCAGCTGGTAATTGTAGGCTGCCAGGAAAACTGACCACCGGGTCATGCGGGGGGACATAATTTGTGGAGTCTGTTTATTGCCTGCCAATAGGCCCAAGAGGGGCTTGTGGTCAGTAACTAATTGATGTTGAAAACGACCATAGACATAATCGTGGAACTGCTTTACCGCGGCCACGAGTGCCAGCACCTCTTTATCCAGTTGACCATAATGTCAGGATTCGGTGTTATCTCAAAAAAACTTCATTCTCAAACGCAAAGTCTTTGATGAATCTTTTCTTTATTTCAGAATTAACTACGTCATTCCTGAACTCTTAGTGCAGCCAGAACTGGCATCTCCTTCCAAACTCCTCCCTTTCCGCCCTTTATTCCCCAATGTCTCATTGGCCATCGTGCAGATCCATCTCTCCATCCCAAGCCCTTTCTAGTCACAGGAATTCCCCCTTCCCTCTATAACCTAAGTAACGTTATCTACCAAGAAGCAGGAAACTAAGTGAAAGTTCATCTCAGCATTAAAGCAAGGCTTCTCTTTCTCTCATTCATGTCAGCACTGGGGAAAATCATAAATTGGAAAGCTGACATCCGGCCCCTCTCCCTTCATTTCTCCAACGTGACCTGCCCCAAAGGGAAAAAAAAGCACAACAAGTTAAGTATCATTATCCCCTCCTTGGGCGCATCCCCCCCTTCCCGGCTTGCCCAGGTGGTCTGCATGGAATTTTGCTATAAGGCGGTCAGCTTGATGTTTGAGCTCTTCACCCAGGAAGCCTCTGACAATGGGTAGCCCTTCCATTTAATTAAATATTGGAGGCACCCCCTGTGCCATTTTGAGTCAAGAATTCGCTGTACTTCGTAGTGAGTTTGGCCCCCAACCACCAGGGGCCCAGGGGGGGTCACATGGCGTTGGCCTTAAAGTAGACCCCACTACAGGCTTCAGAAGGCTACTGTGGAAAATGGAGTGAATCTTCCCTAGGAGCCGGGGCAACTGCAGTTGTACTGTAACCGGGTTGATTATTTTTACTATAGGGAACGGTCCTATAAATTTTGGGCCCAATTTCATGCTCGGGAGTCTAAGACTCGAGTACTTGGTGGAAAGGTAGACCTTCTCTCCCAGTTGAAATGGTCTTTGGGGAGTTTGGTGCTTGTCTGCTTGTTTCTTATAGGATTGGGCCACCTTGGCCAGCGCCCTCTTAATATTCTCCCAGGTTTCTCTCAACATTGCCATCCAGTCGGTCAAGCTGACTGAGGAAGGGGGCTCCCTCGGGTACTCTGGCATGGGGACAAAATCCATACCACTCACTACTTTGAACGGGGTTAACCCCGTGCTACTGTGGACAGCATTATTATACATGACCTCCACAAAAGATAGGAGGTCTGCCCAATTGGACTGCTGGTAGTCGATGTAGCATCTTAAATATTGTTCTATCATACCGTTCAGTCTCTCCGCCCCCCCCCCATTGGTGCCTGGGCGAAATGCTGAGCTGAGCCCTTGGGATGACCCTATGGATCGTAGGAACTCCCTCCAGAACTTTGCTGTGAACTGGACCCCTCGGTTGGAGATGATTCTCCTGGGGACTCCATGCAGGCGGTAGATGTGTTTCAGGAACAGTTTGGATAACTGGTGGGCTGAGGGCAGTCCGCTGCAAGGAATGAAGTGTGCCTGTTTGGAGAATAAGTCTATTACAGTCCAGATCACTGTATTTCCACTACTCCTCAGTAGGTCTACTATGAAGTCCATTGCAATCTCCTCCCATGGTCTTATCGGTTCAGCTACTGGTTGCAACAGTCCAGGAGGGCACCCTGGTCTTTTCTTCATCGTGGCACAAATGGTGCAAATTTTTACATAACTGTCTATGTCCTTTCTCATGCAGGGCCACCAGAACTGCCTTCGTACTAAGTGCAGAGTCTTTAGGAACTCGAAGTATCCCGCTGGTTTAACGTCGTGGCTCCTCTTGAGGATCAGGGTGCGTAACGTCTGTGGGACATAGAGCTTTGTCCCCTTCCATGCTAGGTCATCTCTTTTTGTCAAGAGATGTTGATTGTCTTGGAACCAGGGGTCTGTCACTGTTTCATTTTTTAGTCTTGCAGTTAAGTCACTTGCAGGTTGGCCCTGCTGGTCTCGTCGTTGCCGTCTGGTGATCACCTGACCCACTGCTTGGGTGGAGGGGATGATGGCATTCACTACCTGCTCCCGCTCACTGTTGTATTGGGGCATCCAGGAGAGGGCATCAGCCAGGAAATTCCTCCCCCCTGGGATGTGCTTAAGCTCGAAGTTGAAACGATTGAAGTGTTGAGCCCACCGGACTTGCCTGGGCGACAATTTCCGTGGGGTTTTGAGGGCCTCCAGGTTTTTATGATCAGTCCAGACTTTGAACAGTTTCTGGCCTCCCTCTAGTAGGTGCAGCCAGGTCAACAACGCCCATCTCACCGCGAATGCTTCCTTCTCCCACGCCGCCCATCGCCTCTCCGTGTTGGTGAGTTTGCGGGAGGTGTAGGCGCAAGGTTGTAGATTACCTTGGCTGTTCTTTTGGAGCAGCACGGCCTCCACTGCCACATCACTTGCGTCTGCTTGGATGACGAAGGGCTGTTCAGGGTCAGGATGTTTTAAGACAGGTTCTTTTGCAAACATCCCTTTTAGCATTTCAAATGCCCGTTGGCAGGTCAGATCCCACTGTAGGGGTTGTCCCGGGCGGGGTTTCGTCATCGGACTTCCTGTCTTTAGGAGGTCTGTCAAAGGTTTGGCAATTCTCGCGAACGAGGGGATGAATTGTCTGTAGAAGTTTGCAAATCCTAGGAAGCTTTGCAGTTGTCTGCGGGTGCGAGGGGGCTGCCATTGTAGAACTGATTGGACTTTGGCTGGGTCCATCTCTATCCCCTCGTTTGATACTCGGTAGCCTAGGTAGTCTAGCCGTGATTGGTGGAAGTCGCATTTTGACAGTTTGACATACAGGTTCGCCCTCAGCAGTTTTTCCAGTACTTGGCGGATGAGGGGTATGTGTTCGTCTATGGTCTCCATGTAGATGAGAATATCGTCCAGGTAGACGAGGACCCCTTTGTAAAGGTGCTCGTGTAGGACTTCATTTATCAACTGCATGAACACTGCTGGGGCTCCTTGCAGTCCAAAGGACATTACCTTGAACTGGAAACTCCCCAGGGGGCAGTTGAATGCTGTTTTCCGTTCATCTCCTGCCTTGATGTGTATTCGGTAATAAGCTTCTCGAAGGTCTAGTTTGGTGAAAACTTTTCCTTTAGCTAGGTGGGCTAGCATGTCCTTCATGAGGGGGAGGGGATATAAATTGTGTACGCAAACGGCATTGACATCTCGAAAATCAACCACCAGCCTCATAGAGCCGTCCTTTTTCTCTTTATTGAAAAAGTTTTTCAAATACAGATTTTCCCCCCTTTTTTCCCCCTCTTCCCTAACCCCCCTCCCCCTCCCCTCCCCCTGTGGCTTCTCCAAAATAAAACCCAGAT
Source organism: Arizona elegans (assembly GCA_022577455.1). NCBI lineage: Eukaryota > Metazoa > Chordata > Lepidosauria > Squamata > Colubridae > Arizona > Arizona elegans. Next base: position 47,550,962 of record JAKOOJ010000006.1, on the reverse strand, counting down.
TAATAACAGATTATATAATACTTTACCATCCTTTTACTCCACCCCCCATATGCTGAGCATTTCTTTCTAACAATATTATTATATCCCCCCTATACTATACATTTCAGAGCAACATTCAGCAGTAAAATTATATAATAAATCCTAATTTGGCAATTTCAACTCATAATCAACCCTTTTCCTCCTCCCCCATACATATATCTCTTAATTCAAATCTTTTACGTATATTAATATCTGGACATAACCTCCCTTTTCCTAAACTAAACAATCAGTAAACTAACCTATCTCCACCCACTTTCCTACAGGTCTACCATACATAATATTTTTAATATCTTTGTTCTTCTGCCCACACCACTAGAAAATATTTCCATGTATAGATAAAATCCTCAAATGACTTTAAACTTGTAATCCATATGATATCTTCTGTAATGTCTTTCAACTGGATTATTAATTCCAACACCCATGTTAGGGTAACATCAAGTCCTAATTCCAACAGTATGTTCAGTATCTTCAGTTACCATCTGCCCCCATCAATAATAAGTATTTTTGTATATAAAAAACCACCCGAGTGACTTTATATTTATATTCCATAAAGTGTCTTCTGTAATGTCTTTCATCTAGATTATTAATTCCAACCACCGTGTTAGGGTAACAACCAGATCTTCTGCATGCCCCAATCCCATAGTTCTCTTGCCTTGTAGTTCAACATATACGTAATCCATTTGTCAAAGAGTCCAAAATAGAAAGTTCCAATCCACTCAATTAAAGGCCATCTTCCACATCCCAAAAACACAGCACTGCAGAGATCTGTCATTCTTCTCAAAATAGTATAAACCAATACTTTGCCTCAACTATATTTTCATGTATCAGCCATCTATGAATCCCACTTATTATATTTAATCGTCTCTTAAACAGTCTGGCATTAGACTGTTGTTTAGTCTAAAAAATTTTAGTTTTATAGAACCTGCTTCTTTTTTTCTTAACTTTTTGTGGTTTAGATCTCCATCCTGGTTGCCTTTCTAGGACTTGTATATCAGCTGATTGATTTCCATGCTGGTCTGTAACTTGATAAGACATCTCATTAAAATCCAAAGCCACCTCTCTTGTATTTATAGGTAATCCAACTATAACCTCTGAAGGAGAATCCAAAAGCGGCTCATCCAAAAAGGCCTCTGTAACTTGTTGTTTTTCCATTGCCTCCATCTCCATCTGCTTAGCCTGGGTTTCAATTTCTTGTTGATTTTGCTTTTCTTTATTCCCCTCGTGTGTTCCTGACACTGATGGCATACATGGAGATGTTGAATCCATTTTAAGAACCTTGTAATAAAATTCTTCTGCTTTTTCAACAGTATTTAGTTGATATCTTTCTCCTTGATATCTCAATATTATACCAACTGGAGCATCCCACCTAAATGGGATGTTTTGTTTCTTTAGCTCAGTCACCAAAAATCCAAAATCCTTTCTATCTTTTAACATCTTGGACTGCAACACTTTATATATCCAAATCTTCCTTCCATGCATTTCAAGAGTGGAGTTAAAAGACTTTTGCACAATATCATTTCTTATTCCTTTATCAGTAAAGTAAATCACCACATCTCTAGGCAACTGCCTTTGCTTTGCCACCCAAGAATTTACTCTGTAGGCCTTATCAATCTTACAGGATACCTCTTCAGGACTAACCTTTAAAATCCCAGCCAGAACTTCAGCAGACATCTTTCTCAAATCTTCTCTTTTATTTTCCTGTATTCCCCTAATTCTGACTGCAAATTCCATAAATCTGAATTGCATCATTGTGACTTCATTTTCAATCCTTTGTTTTATATTATCTGCATTGTAAGTCTTGTGATCAGCTTCCTTTATTTTAGACTCTACTTCTGAGCTATTTTCTTGAATCATTGTTAAATCATTTTCAATTCTTTGTATTTTATTATCCAAATTATGAATCTTATAATCAACTTCCTTCATTTTAGACTCTATTTCTAAATTGATCTCTTTATCTATCTTTATCATTGCGTCTAAGAAACTTATCATATGTTGCTTCAGTTTATCAAACTTTTGTTGAACCAGCTCTTTAATTTCCTGTCTAAATTTTTCAAGGTTCTGGTTCACAATCTCATCATGTCTTGCTATCTCCTCCGATACAAATTGCGTTAGATCTTTAAAGCCATTCCTCTGCATCTGCAAGCTCAAAACTTGTTCATGTGGTTTATAAATGGGGGAGCCCCCCCCCCCCACAGCTTGGTTGTCTGGCTTTGTCAGTTTTAACGCCATCCTGCCACACAAGCAGATTTTTTTTCCCTTTAAAGAAGAAAACTTCTCTCCAAACAATATCAATATCAAGTCTCTAAGAAGGAAGAAGCATGAAAAGAATTTTTCTCTTCACTTCTAGCCAGTGCTATTGTTTCAGTTACTTTGTAACATATTAAACTAGTCAAACGGAAGGACTTTCGCTTTCGGCTTTCTTCTCAAGCCTCAGCCAGTTGCCATTTTAAACTTTCTTTTTTCCCCCTTTCACTCTTCTTTACTTTTAAAGTCAGTCTTAGGGTTGTTAAAAATACTTGCAATTTAGGATCCCAGATCTGGATTTCATCCTTCTTGTTCAAACAATCTGTTAATTTTCGTTAGTTGGTTTGGTCCCATCGCCTGGCTCTGCAAAGCGCAGAGTTCTCCCGAAGCCCGGAGCAGCGGCGAGCAAAAATAAGGAGCCTCATCCTGCTTCCTCCCCAGAGGTAAAAAAAAAAGCTCTGGGGACTTCGCAGAGGGCTCTACCTGCCCTCGCCAGCTCTGTTTCACATTTCCTTATAGAAACGGAGTTTTTCGAGCCGCCTTTCAGCTGTAAAGGCGACTCTTTATGGGCGACGGGGCTGGTGGTCTCAAAAGACCGTCTGGTGGTGACAGAAGCCAAACCGGAAGCCCCTTTTTCTCTTTAAAAAGGACCGGTGCCGCTACCCTTGGTTTTACTGGCTCAATGAATCCCCTTCATAAGTTCTTGTCTATGTAGTTCCGCATTTCCTGCATTTCACGGGGCGTCATGGCATACAGTTTAGGTTAGGTTAGGTTTGGGCAGCTTCGCTCCCGGGATAATCTCAATGGCACAATCGGTCTCGTGGTGTGTGTGGGGGGGTAGAATGTCACACTCGGCCTCGCTGAATACCTCTGCAAGGTCTTGGTACTCCCCTGGGATCTGATCTGTATCACAAGCGCTATCGGGTGCAGCTGCCAGTTGCTTCACTGTACCTTCTGGGAGGGGCCCTTGTGTTGGCGGTGTTTTCTTCTGCAGTGGCGGGTGGCTTTGGGGTCTCTGCGTGGGGGGGAATTCTCCTGGTCGGGGGGTAGGGGTTGGGGGTCCTTTGCTATCCTCAGCCTGCGAGTCCCCTCTTGCCACCAAATGATTGGGCCCCATTTGTCCAGCCACGAGAGTCCCAATATGACTGGGTCTGTCATCTTGGGGGCTATTATGAACCGGATCATTTCCCAGTGATCTGCTAGTTCCAGCCTCACGGGATCAGTCAAGTGTGTGGTGTAAGTTCCCCCCACTAGGGACCCATCAACTTGCTCAAAACGAATTGGTTGGTTGAGCTTTTTAGCTCAGATCCCCAATTTTAGAACTGTGGGTAGGTTAATTAGGCACCTCGTGCTGCCAGAGTCTATTAGGGCTTGGAAAGTCCCTTGGGTCCCTGTTCTGGGGGCTGTTAGGCGTATGGGGAAAAGGAAAGGATGGACGGGTCCACTCACCATCGGGTCGTCCTCGCCTTCGTCCTCAGTGTCATAGGGTTCGGGGAACTGATCTCCCTCATCTGGGATTCCTCTTGTTTCGGTCAGGTGAGCGAAAAACTCCGGGCTTTGGGGAGCTTTCCGTGGCACGTGGATGGCGCGTTTGGCCCCTCGTTCCGGTCGTGCTTTGGGTGGTGGAGCTGGTCCCGGTCTAAGGGTTCCACACCTTGCTGCCAGGTGGCCAATTCCCCCACATCTGTAGCACCTCAGTGGGTTCCGTGGGGCGGCTGGCCTCTGGGTGGGCTGTGATGTTGGGGTTTCTCATCTGTTGGGTGGCCCCTGGTCCGGTTGGCCTCTCTCCTTTCTATCTGGTTGTTTCGACATGTCATTGGCCCGCAGCCCTTTGTCGACTTTTATCGCTACCCGGAACCATTCGGAGAGTTGGTTTGGGATGTCTCGATAGGCACTCACTTGGGCAATTCTCTTATCTAGGCTTGTCCTAAAAAAGTACACCAGCAGTTGCTCTGGTAGGGGAGGCAGTGTCCCAATGACTCTCCTGAATTCACGGATATGCTCTCTGATGGGCTTCCCCTTCTGCATTAGGTTTCTGAGCTTGTCTTCCACATAGGGGTCCTCCTCCGCCTCCTCATAACGGGCTGTCAATAGTTGCAAGAACCCATCTGCATCTTGCAGTTGGGGGGCCCTGTTTTTGTAGAGGGATGCTGACCACCTCTTTGCTTCTCCCTCCAACCCTTCTGAGATAGCACTCACTAGGGCTCTGGGGAAAGGATAGAGGTGTCCAAAACACTCTATGTATATCTCAGCTGAATCGAGAAATTGGGCGAGATTGTCTGGGCCACCATCTAACTTCCCTCTGAACTGGGGTGGTTCCTCCCTCTCTGCCCTCTCCTCTCTGTGCTGAGCTCTGTAGGCCCGGTCTTGGTGTTGATAGTTCTCTTCTTTGTCTCTCATCCTGGGGTAGGGAAGTGCTGCCTCATCTAGGCTTCTCTGCTTGCTGGGCCCGGGGGGAACCCATGGATGCATCGTTGGGCTCCTTCTCCTTCTGCTGTGGGGGGGGGGGTTGGGAAGGGCTGTGCTTCAGCCTACGGCCTCTTGGATCAACAGCCCAGACTGGTTCCCTCTTTTCTTTGGGTCTGCAAGATGGCCCCTCCCCCCGAAGGGTGGCACGATCAGATTTCTCTTTCAACTCATCTATGGGGCTTTCGAGTGGCTTCTTTAGAATTTCTTGGTTCCTGGCTTGCTGCCTGGCTTGCTGCCAGTCCCATAGCCAGTCCACCCTCCCCAATTCACTTAGGGGTTTCCCTTTATCCTTCACGTTTGGGAAGGGAATTTCAGCCTCGGAGGCTTTTGGCACAATCCCTGGGTGCTTATCTGGTTTCTGTTTCTTGGCTTGAAGTTCTGCCGGGGGGGAAGGTGGGGAGAGTTGAGCCTTCGTACTTTCCAAACTGGCTGGAATCACAGCCGGTTCTCCTCCCATCGCTTGAAGTAAACTTTCCTCCGAAAGCTTGGCTTCAGCCATCGTGTCCGGCGATAACCTCCACACGTCTGGGAGGGAGCGGGATGATTTAAAGTCAGCCAGCCTGGCTTTGGAAGAATTCTGGCTGTCTGTCAGGATTCGGTGTTATCTCAAATAAACTTCATTCTCAAATGCAAAGTCTTTGATGAATCTTTTTTTTATTTCAGAATTAACTACGTCATTCCTGAACTCTTAGTGCAGCCAGAACTGGCATCTCCTTCCAAACTCCTCCCTTTCTGCTCTTTATTCCCCAATATCTCATTGGCCATCGTGCAGATCCATCTCTCCGTCCCAAGCCCTTTCCAGTCACAGGAATTCTCCCCTCCCTCTATCACCTAAGTAACGTTATCTACCAAGGAGCAGGAAACTAAGTGAAAGTTCATCTCAGCATTAAAGCAAGGCTTCTCTTTCTCTCATTCATGTCAGCACTGGGGAAAATCATAAACTGGAAGGCTGACACATAATTCCTTTCAGCTGAGGACAAGGTCCTGGAATAATAGGCAATGGGGGCCTCATCTCCATTCGGTAAGACGTGGCTTAACACAGCACCGATGCCATACGGAGAGGCATCGCAAACTAGAGTGAGGGGAACATGGTCGCTGTAGTGCAGTAGCACGGCATTCGAAGTGAGCAGGTTTTTTACAGCCATGAAGGCTGTGGCCTGGGGTTGTCCCCAAACCCAGGGAGCCTTGCTGTCCAACAAGCGATGGAGCGGTTCTGCCACAGAGGCCTTATGTGGAAGAAAAATGCTGTAAAAATTGAGCAGGCCTAAGAAAGCCTGTAACTCAGCCTTGCAGGTGGGAGGCAGGGCCTTCTTAATGGCCTCAACCTTAAAAGGAGTAGGGTGGATGCCAGACCCATCCACAAGGAACCCTAAGAATTCAACCTGTGGCACTCCGAATTTACATTTGGCCTTCTTGAGTTTCAGGCCATTTTGTTGGAATCTGATCAGTATCTGGCGGATGCATTCGATGAGGTCAGATTTGTTGATAGCTGAGATTAAAACGTCATCGAAATAAGGGATGACACTGGGAATTCCCTGCAATAATCGCTCCATAAGGCTTTGAAAAATGCCAGGTGTGACACAGACCCCAAACTGCAGGCGGCGACACTTGAAAGCGCCCCTATGGGTGACTATGGTTTGAGAGGTGGCCGTGGCATCATCAACAGGGAGTTGTTGATACGCCTGAGTCATGTCTAACTTGGCAAAGATCGTACCCCGACCCAAAGAATGTAGTAAATATTGGACTACAGGGACTGCATAAGGATGCGCCTGCAAAGCACGATTGAGTGTGCACTTAAAGTCACCACATATGCGGATAGACCCATCCTGCTTGGTAGGGATGAAAATGGGGGTCTGCCATTTGGAATAATCAGTGGGCTCGAGGATCCCCTGGGCCAATAGCTTGTCCAATTCTGCGTCCACCTTGGGGCGTCGGGCAAAGGGCACCCTTCTGGGCTTGAGTTGAATGGGTGCCACCTGAGGGTCAAGGTTAAGGGAGATAGGGGTACCCTTATAGTTACCCAAGGAGCCATCGAAAACCTCGGCGAACTCGGAGGTTGGGGCCTCGAAGTCATCAATGACTTTAGTATTGACGCCAGAGATGGTGAGCCCCAATGCCTCGAACCAGTCTAACCCTAACAAACTGGGAAAGCTACCCTTAACAACAATAACTGGGAGTGATCCTGAGAAATCCCCTTTTCCACTAAGAAGTGGCCACACCCTAAGATAGGAATACTATTTCCCTGATAGTCATGGAGCCTGGTGTTGCAGGCTCGCAGTTGCCCAGGCATGATGGCAGGCACCAGCTTCTTCAGTGTCTGCCAGGCGATGATAGACTTGGAGGAACCGGTGTCCACTTCCATTCTGCATGGCATTCCCTCAAGTTGGACAGTTAGGAAGATTTTCTTGTGATGGCCGGAGGAAGCATGGCTGACAGACACAGTGGTGTTTGTTCCACCCCAGGATATGGCAAAACAATAGTCCTTTCGAGTGTTGAATCCCTTTCTAACAGGTTTGACATTAGCCGGACATTAGCCCGTGGTAGCTTCTAGGGGAACAGAATGGCAGACTTTGGCCAGATGGCCTTTCTTTCCGCTCCGGTGGCATATAGCGTTTTTAAAACAGCAAAAGGCACGAGGGTGATCCTCCCCGCAGCCCAGGCAAAGCGTCGTGGTCTGCTTCTTGCCCTGTGGCCTCTTGTTACTCACAGCTGCTTTGAGGCGGCTTACCTCGTCTTCGTCATCGGAAGGGCTGTCAGGGAAAGCATCCTCGAGGTGAATGGCGGCACAACGGGTGGCAGACAGCATGTTAGGAACTCTGTGTATCTCAGCTGCCGACCTGTCCGACATTTCAAAAGCACAAGCTTCATCTACAGCTGACTGCAAATTGATGTCAGTCTTGGCTAATAGGCGGCATTATAGCCGCAAGTCACGCACACCGCAGACCAACTGCTCGAGGAGAGAGTCATCAAGATTCTCGAATTTGCAATTAATAGCTTCAGCGCGGAGGGCAGCAAGGTATTCGTTAATGGACTCTCCCTCCTTCTGTAACCTCTGACGGAACAGGAACTGGCGGGAAATATGGGAGGGGGCGGGTGCATAGTGCCCCTTTAATTTGGCCAGTAAGGTGGTCCAAGGAACCGCAGACACAAAAAGCGGAGCTACAAGAGCCCTCGCCGTGGCAAAGATTTGAGGTCCACAGACGTTTAGAAAAAGGGCTCATTTTCTGTCATTAGAAAAATCAGCGTAGTCGTTGGCTTGTAGAAAGCACTCGAAACGCTCAATGTAAGTGTCCCATGTTTCTGAGGCCGACCTGAAAGGGGCCAACGTCGCCAGGTTAGCCATCGTGAGGGAAAAGACTAGCGAGTGGAATTTTTTCCTCACGATCAGATGAAAGTCTACCTTTCGTGGAGGAAACGGTGCTCAGGAAATGTGATGCCTTTGCTCAGTAAGGCAATCCCATCCTCGTTGCCAGTGTTCTAGTTTGAAAGAACAGGCTGGGAGACTGAGGCAACGGTTAACAGGAACGGTTTATTAACATCTCTCAAACAGAAATTAACTAGATGAACAAGAACAAGAACTCTCAGTCACAGTTGCTATTTATATACGGCAGTCAGAAGCAGCAGCCAATGGCAATGACTTAATTCTCCCGCCGGCTGAGCTGTCAAGTCTCAGCCAATCAGGAGTGATTCCGTGTTGCTGTGTAGCAAAGCCTCGCGTTTGTAACACTAACAATAACAAACCATAATACACAGGATTAAAGGAAGGAAGGTGAAATCAGAGGAGGGGGAGGGAGGGAGGGGGAGGGAGGGAGGGAAGGAAGGAAGGAAGGATGGAAGGGAGGGAGGAAGGAGGGAGGGAGGGAGGGAGGGAAAAGAAGGAAGGAAGGAAGGAAGGAGGATATGATGGCCCTCCAGAGGCTATTGCATTACTCTTCCATCATTCCTGAATTGTGTTGTTAAAGAAATCCAGTGCCACCAGGGAAAAGTCAAGTTTTGAAAGAGTGATTGAAATTCCTCACAAAACCTCATTATTCAGGTTAAATTGCCGTGTTGGCACTTTGTGATAAATAAGTGGGTTTTGGGTTGCAGTTTGGGCACTTGGTCCCTAAAAGATTCGCCATCACTGCTATAGATGCTCAGTAGTCAATAAAAGCAGTGAATAAAAGTTGATGTTAGTTCACATCAAAGACTCATTTTGTACAACTGACATTGAATATTCTTGCTGCTCGTTTACTAAAAGTGCAGACAAATGAATAAAAATTGTTTTAAGTGGTGGCGTTTTTCTCTTTTAGGATATACAGTCTTCAACTGTAACTAGTATCTGTGGCCATATGATACAGAAAATTCATATCACGCTTTACAGCTTTTAATTTGTTCAAGGCTTTTATCTCCCAAAATAATATCTAATCCCACTGGTTAAAACTATTTTTCCCCATCAGTTTGTTTCATTGTCTGCTTTTCTCTCACTTTCATTTCTGTAACAACCTTTATTTGTGTTTATATATTTCAGTGTGTGAAAATTATTCTCTTTACTTCTAAAGGCCATTTGACAAATGTGAATGTGGATTGCCAACAGTTCAGTGCAAAAATCAACAGGAAGAATATCCTCCCAGGTTTTCAGTCCTCTTCTCATATGCATATTATCAGCACATTCTCACCATTTGCACATCATTGTAAAGCTCCTGACAAATAACCTGGTAACACAGCCAATCAAATTACCATTGTTACCTAGGTAACCATCAGTCACAGAGGAATGCTGGAGAAAGACCACGCTACTTTTCTTTTCTAATTATTTGGATTCATCACGTACAGCTTAAAAAAATAAAAGCTGGAAAATTATAGGGCCAACATCATGAAAAACAACCCTTTAATCATTCTTCCAATAATCAACTTCAGGTGACATAATACAATACTCTGTAAGGTTTTTTTTTACATATGAAATTATGAATATGTAACACTAGTAATTTCTTTTATATGTTTTATCTGTTCCAAGGCTTTAATTCTCTTTCTTGTCCTGATTTAGATATTCATTTCCATATTTCTAAAACACATGTAGTTTTGTTTTAATATTCACAAAAGAAAGGGACATGACACTTTGAAATATTTAACTTAGTACATATGAGTTTCAATTTAAGATAATCAATCAATTTAGGATATACATAAAAATAATGTTTAAGCCCAGTGATCATACTTCCCTGTAAATTTTTTACTTTAACTTTTGTGCACTGCTTTTCAATGTTTTCTAAGGGTAATTTACAATAAAACTACCGGATAAATTTTTTAAATAATTAAATAAAATCACCTGGATAGTTAAATAGCTTTCAAGGATTAAAATAATAGAAAACAACCAAAAGCTAAAATAAAACTAATGTCAGATATACCTCATTGGGGAAGACATTAAATAAAATTACTCACAGCACTTTAATTGCTACAGAAGATCATCAGAAATAATTCCTTCAAAAATAATCTGAGGAAATGGGTAGGAATATATGGAAAAAGTTGTTCCTTCTCATATATCCATCTCAACAGGGAACTGTTGTATAGGTTAATACCAATACCTTTGAGTTCAACCAGAAACAAAGAGCCATTGAAAATCATAAAATTAGTATAACTCCAAAAAACACTTTTGCTACTATATTTTATATTTCTTAAAGCTTCTGGACTATTTTTACAACAAATACTATAAATGATAACTTGCACAGTGTAGATTACTGAAGCAATACAATCTCTATTCCAAGTAAGGCTATAATTGATTCAGCAATTATAATTTGGAAAAAGAAGCTTCAAGTTAAATGACAATAATGGCCAGTAAGACCAGGAACCTATGATTTTTAATTGTTAGAAAGATCTATCTTCTTCTAGAAAAGGTTAAACATGGTTCACCTGGATAGATCAACCACCCATAAATGGAACTTCTTATTCCAGACGGAATTTCAGATTCTTGGACCTCATCATCTAGTTGACCAGGCACTGATTCAATATTTCCATATATTGATTCGGATTTGTAAAATAAAAATAGAATGTGTGTTATTAGCATACAGTTGCACTTCATTTTAAATCTTTAAATGATATCACATAATTTCAAAGATATAATGACGAATGTTGACTTCAAAGTATGTTCAACCCATCATTGTTTTTACTGTGGATCTAAGTAAATCTCCCGCTGGGCCAGATCTCACAGAACAGTAACAAGAAGACACAGGTGGAAAAAAAATTGCTTTTTTGTTTCTATAATTTGTACAAAATAAGTTTGATGATAAACTCTTACTAGAGATCAATTTGATTCGAATTGACTTTACCTCCATCTGCATTCTAGTTATCTTTGACTTACTTTGTTGCCGTTAGCTGTAATATATTTCATCTGGCTAGCTCTGCATAGTGGAAAAGAACACTCAGGAGCAATCATGTAATCTGTCTGGATGATCTCGGTTTCAAATAATCAAGCCTTCAGCAAAAGGGCCAATTTGTGCTAACCAGAAAATCTCCCAGAGCGGACTGATTTATAGGATCTGTGGTCCTGCAGAGAAAATGCTCCAAGTCTAAATCCCAATAACAACTGATTAGACTATAATAAATAACTTCTGATCACTATCTTCCTATGGAGAAAGGGGGAAAATGGATCTGCATTTTAGCAGATGTTGCCATTCCAACCATGTCCATCTCAGCAGAGATGAATTTAAGAACTATCTCTGTTAACTCACAAGGGAAAAAGTGAGGCAAAGGGATGTATAACCTAATAATAGATAGAATCTTGCTTAAATGAACAGTAAGCTTGGGAATAGAAAAATTCTATAGACTACAGCCCCATGATCAATTCTCTGACCTGTTTTGATGCTGAAAAGCACAATTAGGTGAGTTTAGCTTCTTAGCTTCTAAGGGAAGGTTTGTGATTCAAACCAGATCATCTCTCTCCTACACAATCAAATCATAGATCATCAATATTTTAGTCTTTATTGACATACTTCCAACCAGATGGAAAATATGGCAAGATGAGCTTGCTTGTTTGTTTATTTATTCATTTACAGGATTTATCTCCATTTGACACAAAAGGTCCTCGGCACTTAAGTTTCTCATAACTTAAGACATAGGTAAAAACAAAGGTACCATTTCCCCCAGGCCAGACCAAACATCTTCACAGTTCATCCCACCCCAATTCTAACTCAATGCCAGTCTTTAAAAACCACTGGAAGGCTAAAGCTCCAGAGGCAGTTCTAGAGGACTGGGATGGCCACTAAGAAGGCACTCTTCCTACCGTGTTTTCCCAAAAATAAGACCTGTAAAATATATGAATAAGTCTTATATTTTGGGGGGTTCCAAAATAAGCACCAGGGCTTATTTTCGGGGAAACACAATAGAGTGATCCAGCCCACCAACTCTCAGCTTTCTCATGGCCTGCATGGCATGTTCAGATGCCTTCCCCCCATGCCTGTGCTGCCATCTGCTGTTGGTGCTGCCAAGCTAAGATTAGCCTCCTGTGCCTATCTGCCTATTCTGGCCCACCAACTCTTGGCATTCCTATGGCCCGCATGGTGCATCCAGATCATGTGCCTCCCCTCCACCTCTGCCTCCACCTGCTCCTTGGACAAGTAATCAACTCACCTACATTGCATGGGCTGCGGCTATTGCTGGACATTGTTGGTCTCCACACCCTCGCTGCCTCTGGTGCTGATCATGCCCACCCACCCACCCCCTGGCTGATGATGACCTTAATTTGGGCTTATTTTAGGGATAGAACTTATATTAGGAACACACTAAATAATTCAGGTTAGGGCTTATTTTGGGGAAAACAGTAGGTGTTGAGTCCCGATCCGGGGCTCGCCATACCTGGGGGGGGGGGGCACAAAGCTGTTTATTTTTCCGGTGGATAAGTGGAGAGTAAGAGGAGCTTCAGAGGCTGTGGCGGCGGAACATGCCAGGACAGCGCTGACCGGCTGCTTGTCAGCTGAGCATTCTTTGGCATCGGTGGTGGCAGCAACAGCAGGGCATATTGAGGCAGCACCGGCTAGCTGTCCACCAGCTGCAGTGGGGAGCATGAAGATCTTGGCTACTATGGCATCACTGGGACGTCCTGTGGTCCAGGACTCTACTGGTGGCCTGAGACCCACACCCAGATGTCAGCCACAGATGGCCAGATGCTGGGTGGCCAGCAGGTATGGCTGGGCAATCAGCGGGCATGACCCTGAGCCATAAAACACACTGGGAGATGAGAGCTCCCAGCGCTGACTTTGCACAGCTCTGTACATTATACTTAACGTGTACTAAGGCTCCGGCCTATGAGTGAGAAGTAAAACCTGGATTCCTGAGTTGCTGAGTTTCCTGTGTGTGTTTGCTTGACTCCTCCATGGTCTGGGCCTGGACCATTTGAAAGAAAGTCAGCATGTTGTGACCCGGGCCCATGTAGTTAATATTAAATGCAAAACAGTTCCAAAAAACAAAAAGATTTTATTAAAACAGCTGAGAATTAACTCATTCTCAGCTTATTCCAAATTAAATGAAAGCAAAGTTCTTAAAACATCTTCAGTTTATCTCTGACCTTGGGATAATTAGGCAAGCTGCCAAAGGCTTTTCTTGGCAACAGTTCAGGAAAAGAAGACACTGCCAAGAAAGAAATACATCCAAACACGAAGCAAATCTCTCAATGGTTGTTTTCTGGCAAAGAGGGCAAGAGACGTTGTTTGTCTTTTAAGCCTTATGGCAGGGGCCAATCATCTCTTGGCCTATTCCCGAGTCATCCTCTCTGCTTTAGCTGCTCCTGCCTTCTGGCAACTCTTCTCATATGTGCACTAGGAACAGGCTCCTCCTGTTCCTCTGCCTCTCTACTGTCAGCCTCTGGAGGCTCCGAAGTCCGCACATCACTCCCCAATGGCCCTAGCCCCATCTCTGCGTCCGATGCAGAGCCCTCATCCAGGCCTTCCCCAGCCTCCAGGACTGGCCCATGTTCTTCCTCAACCTCCTCACTGTCCAACTCTGCTGCCAGCTCCGCAGGCTGCTGGCAGACCACAACACAGCAGTCTTTCTTTTCCTTTCCACCCCTGGTGTTTGCAAGGTTGGAGAAGAGGAGGTAGGCCATTGTGATGGTGGAAGGGACGGTGCCCAAGCCAGAGGCATCTGGGGACAGCACACAGCTGGTTGTGAGACTGAAGGAGAATGAGGCAAGACAAGCCGAGCAACTGACTGAGAGCCACCACTGGCCCCAGGCCAGCAAGGTGCCAGGCCGATCAGGGGAGTGGTGGCATAGCACATCAATGGCTAGGGTTTCAGGGCCAAGGGTGCCTACCCCTCCTCGTGCTGGGGTTCCTTTGACTCAGTGGTGGGAGAGGCAGTGGACAGCCAATGATGAGGAGGAGTGGAGTTACTCAGTAGCCCAGGCAGCAGTACCATGGACATTCTGCGGGAGTGGTTCGGGGAGGCCAGCTTCCAGGATGCCCCACCCGGCCAGACAGTTATGCAGAATGGGGACTCAGTGAGCTCCACTGCTGCAGTCCTGATTTCATCTGGCCACCCCAAAGCTCCGCCTGGACCCAGCTTCCAGACGTTCCCAGGATGCAGTGCAGGGGGCCCTGTGGGAGCAGAGTTCATCACTGGCTGACTTGGTAGGATGACCAGAATGGCATGCATAGGGGACAACCACATCTGGGGACCATGGGTCTCAGAGTTGGAGGTGGCACCCAGGGTCCCAGCAGCAGGAACAGCATGCACCAGGAGGTGTCGACCCATGTCAGGCAGATTGAGGTCCCCAGGGCCCTGTGTGACCACCAGGGTACTGGGCCCTGCAGGTGGTGTGGGGCCCACCCTCATTACAGGCAACATTTGATGGGAACCCTGACCGAGTGGCCTTGTTCCTGAACCAAGCCATCAGCTATTTGGACTGATATGCTAAGTTGTATCCTTTGCAGTGGGCAATGGTGGTAGCCGTCACTGCAGTGCTAGAAGGTGAGGCTGGTGGATTTGCATACCGAGCATGCCAGCAAGCTGGTGAATGTGGGCCTTTTCCTGGATGTGCATCGGCTCTGGTCTGAGGATGGGTCCTGCGTACAGTGGGCAGAAGGAGATCTCCTGGCACTGAAGCAACAGGGCCAGCCAGCAGTTGAATATGTGTGGGAGTTCCATCGAGTTGCCAGCAAGTTGAGGTCCTGGCCAGAAAGGTTGTTGGTCCATCAGTTTGGGATTAGACCGTGATCTCTGGCAGGCTCGTGTCAGGGTGTCTTCTGCTTCGGCTGCAAAATGGTTCCAGGCAGTCATTGAGCTGGATGCGGGCTTATGGGAGTTCCATCCCAAGGGAGATGTGGGCTCTGGGCCCTGGAAAGGCCGACAGGCAGAATGTGTGCCATCCCCAGTACCCCAGGGACATCGGTACGGCCTGTGCAGCTTCCACTATGGTGTTTCTGGTGCAACAAAATGGGACACTGCACCACTAAATACACAGCCCCATTACCACAGTTTCCACTATTACCAGCTGGTGGCTCTGGAAAGACCACAGGACCTTCTCGACAGACCTCCGAGAGATCCCAGGGAGCACGGGAGGTGGAGTCCTTGTTGATGACCTTGGAGGAGGGGGAAGCAATGGCAGTGGGGAAGCTCCCAGCAGTTCCTTAGGACAGTGAGGACAATAGCTGGGAGGCCCTCATGATAAGCGACCCCATCTGTCCCTTCATCATCCCTGTCACCATTGTGGGGGCCCAGTCAGCATAGCGTGGGGAGTACGGGGCACTGACTGACACAGGGTGTACTTGATGCCTTATTAACCAAGCAGTGGTTGCCGCCCTAGGGATCCAGGTGAGGGAGATGGCCAAGTCAGTTAGCAGGTAGATGGTCCCTTGCTGGGAGGGGCACTGGCTACCCACCTAACGGAACCTGTGCTGTTGAAGATGGGGGAACATAGGGAGGTACTGAGATTCATCATCATAGCAGCAAAGATGACAGAGTCTGTTATATTGGGCCTGTCATGGCTCATCATGATATGGTGGGAGGGGGGGCTATAGGAAACTGAGAGTAGGAGTAGGCCCTAGGACACCCCCCATGAGCGGGGTCTGAGAGGGATCGAGAGCGAGATAAGGGAAAGATCTGGGGAGACCTTGGAGAAAGTTTTCCTCTCCCCACCCCCGACTATGCTGACCTGACAGAAGTATTCAGCGAGAAGGAGTCCAAAACCCTACCTCCACACCGCCCTACTGACTGTGGGATCAAACTGATACCTGGAGCCACCCTGCCAAAACCAAGAATGTACTCTATGACACTGAAGGAGATGGGGGAACTCTGGCAGTACATTGACAAGAACCTGGCCAGGGGATTTATCCAACCAGCCCGCTCGAGAGAAGCCACTCTGGTGCTGTTCAGAGAAAAGAAAGATGGGACCCTGCACCTGTGTGTTGGTTTCTGCAGCATCAACAGTGTGTGTGTGGATCTTATGTACCCCTTGCCCCTCATAAAGGACATGCTTGCCCATTTGGTGAAGGGGCACTTATTTACCAAACTAGACCTGTGAGAGGCCTATTATCGGGTGCACATTAAACCTGGGGACAAGTGGAAGACCGTGTTCAACTGCCCATTGGGGAGCTACCAGTTCTGAGTAATGCCATCTGGATTACAAGGGGCCCCTGCTGTATTCATGCAGCTAATTATTGATTGATTGATTGATTGATTGATTGATTGATTTGATTTGATTTGATTTCTATACCGCCCTACTCCCGAAGGACTCAGGGCAGTGCACAGCCAAACAATAAAACACATACATACAAAATTTAAAAGTAGCATAAAATCAAATTAAATAATTTTGGCCCCGACAAATTTAAAACCCCAAACTATTTAAAGCCAATTTTAAAATTGAATATATAAAATACTAAAAGATATTTAAAAATTACAAATCTTCTATAAAAGAGGGAGAAAATTAGGCCAGGCCTGCCTGGTGAAATAATAAGGTCTTTAAAGCGCGGCAGAAGGTGCGCAGATCCGGGATCCTCCGTATCTCTGGGGGGAGCTCGTTCCAGGTAGTAGGGGCCCCAACAGAGAAGGCTCTCCCCCTGGGGGCCGCCAGTCGGCATTGTTTGGTCGACGGCACCCGGAGGAGCCCCTCTCTATGGGAGCGTACCAGCCAGTGGGAGGCTACTGGTGGTAGTAGGTGGTTCCACAAGTACCCAGGTCCTAAGCCATGGAGCACTTTAAAGGTGGTAACCAAAACCTTGAAGCGCACCCGGAAGACCACCAGGAGCCAGTGCAGCTCGCGCAGGAGAGGTGTTACATGGGAACGCCATGTCGCTCCCATTACCACCCGCGCGGCCGCACTCTGCGCCAGTTGAAGCCTCCAGGTGCTCCTCAAGGGGAGCCCCATGTAGAGAGCGTTGCAATAGTCCAGGCGGGAGATGACAAGGGCATGAGTGACTGTGTGTAACGAGTCCCAATCCAGAAAGGGATGCAACTGGTGAATCAGGCGAACCTGATGAAAAATCCTCCTGGTCACGGCCATCAAGTGCTCTTCTAAAGACAGCCGTGAATCCAGGAGGACACCCAAGTTGAAAGCCCTCTCCGTGGGGGCCAATGATTCACCCCCAATAGTCAGTGATGGCACCAACTGACTATATCGGGGCGTTGGAAACCACAGCCACTCGGTCTTGGATGGGTTGAGCCTGAGCCTATTCCTCCCCATCCAGATCCGCATGGCCTCCAGGCACCGGGACATCACTTCAAAGGCATTGTTGGGGTGGTCTGGGGTGGAGATGTACAGCTGGGTGTCGTCAGCGTACTGATGGTACTTCACCCCAAAACCACGGATGATCTCACCCAACGGCTTCACATAAAGGTTGAACAGGAGGGGCGAGAGGACCGACCCTTGCAGCACCCCACATATGAGGGGCCTCGGGGTTGACCTCTGCCCCCCTGTCAACACAGACTGCAACCGGTCAGAGAGAAAGGAGGAGAACCACCGCAACACAGTGCCTCCCACCCCTAACTCTTCCAGCCGGTGCAGCATGATACCATGGTCGATGGTATCAAAAGCCGCTGA
The DNA here is from genome assembly GCA_022577455.1 of Arizona elegans. Lineage (NCBI taxonomy): Eukaryota > Metazoa > Chordata > Lepidosauria > Squamata > Colubridae > Arizona > Arizona elegans. The sequence continues at coordinate 47,533,210 of JAKOOJ010000006.1, read as the reverse complement.
GAGATCTAACAGGACCAGGACAGAGGAACATCCCCTGTCCCGGCCCTCCAGAGATCATCAATTAACAATGTGTTACACAAACATCTATACCGATGGGTGCTTGTATATCTCAACGACACACTCCTACCATGGAGGAACACATATGATTGGTGAGGCAGGTGCTACAGAAATTGTTGGTGGCACAATTATATAAGACTCTCTCAAATGCAAGTTTCACTGGACCCGTCTGGACTACCTAGGCTACTGCATCTCCAACAGAGGGCTAGAAATGGACCCCCGTAAAGTTCAGGCCATGATGGAGTGGCAGGTGCCAAAAACACGCAGGCACCTGCAGAGCTTCCTTGGCTTTGCTAATTTCTATCAGCAATTTATCCCATTGTTTGCCAGAGTGGCATTGCTGTTAACTGATTTACTCCACATGAAGCACATGCTAATGAATCCTCACCCCAGACAACCGCTCCAGTGGACGATGGATTGTCAACGGGCCTTCGAAATGCTGAAGGTCCTTTTTGCTCAGGAGCTGGTCCTGAAACACCCTGACCCTGAGCCGCCATTTGTTATCCAGGCTGATGCCAGTGGTGTGGCTGTGGAGCCGTTCTTTTGCAGAAAAAAGAGCAAGGCCAGTGTTGTGACCCAGGCCCAAGTAAGTAGTAGGAAAATCAGTCAGTGAACAAACAAACAAACTTTATTCGAACAGCTGAGAATTACTTCATTCCTAGCGTCGTTCAACTAAATTAAAGCAAATTCCTCCCAACACAAATTCCTCAGTCCTATCACAAATCTTGGTCCAATTAGGCAAACTGCCAAAGGCCTTTCTTGGAAAACGTTCAGAAGTCACAGATATAAAAATAAATACAAGTCGTAGATGAAGAAGAAGATGAAGCTACCAATGTTGTTTTCTGGCAAAGCCCAAATGCCGTTGCTGGCCTGTTTTAAGCCTTATGGGAGGAGCAATCATCTCTTGGCCCTACTCCCGAATTGTCCTCTTTGCTTGAGCTGCTCTTGCCTTCTGGCAGCTCTTCTCATGCTTGCATTAGGAACAGGCTCCTCCTGTTCCTCTGCCTCACTACTATCAGTCTCTGGAGGCTTTGGAGTCCGCACCTCACTCCCCTATGGCCCTGGCCCCATCTCTGCCTCTGACACAGAGCCCTCATCCGGGCCTTCCCCAGCCTCCAGGACTGACCCATGTCCTTCCTCAGCCTCATCGCTGTCCGACTCCACTGCCAGCTCCGCAGGTTGCTGGTGGACCACAACAGCCAGCTGCAACCTTGCACATACACATCACGGAAGCTCTCTGAGACAGAGTGGGGCTGGGCTATTTGGGAGAAGGAGGCTTTCACTGTGCACTGGATATTGATGACATGGCGGCATCCTTTGGAGAGGGCCAGAAATCCATTCGAGGTCTGGACTGACCATAAGAACCTGGAGGCACTCCAGATGCCATGATGGCTGTCCCCAAAGCAGGTCCAATGGGCCCAGTTTTTTCAATGGTTTCATTTCCTATTGAAGTACATCCCTGTGGGTAGGAACTTCCCGGCGGACGCTTTATCACAAATGCTGCAATATAATAGCTGCCGTGAGGAAGTAATCCACACCATCATACCACCCTCTCAACAAGCAGCACAGGTGATAACCAAGGCCCCGGGGGATGACCTGATGCCTGAGCTATGCACTGCATTATTGACCAACCCATGGCTTCAGGAAAACCAGCAACTAGTCATCCAGAGGGATGTCATTGCATGGAAAGGCAGCAAACTGTATGTGCCACTCACCATGAGGCCTGGGGTGTTGCAACAATGCCATGACACCAAACAAGCCAGCCATTTTGGGTTCCTGAAAACCCTACACATTACAAGGTGGCAGTTCTGGTGACCACGGATGAAGACTGACATAGAAAGCTATGTCAAAAGCTGTTCTGCCTGTGCAGCTACAAAACAACAGACAGGGAAACCATTCGGCCTCTTGCAGGCCATGGCTGACCCCTCCAGGCCATGGGAGGAGATTGGCATGGACTTCACTGTCAATCTACCAGAAAGCAATGGACACACTGTGATATGGACACTCTCTATGGAGAGTGCCACGTGGGATGCAGCTGAAGGTAGGCAGGCGGGCTGGCCCTCAGAGACTGTGTGGTTGACGCAAGCCAGGGAACCAGACAGAGAGCAGCAGCAACTATGCTGGGCAAGCGGACAAGATGAGGAGTGACTGGGCAGGGTGGGGTGGGGTGAGCAGGGCCAGCCAGAATTTTAACTACTGGTTTGCCTGAACTGGCCCAAAACGGCTGAATCCCACCACTGAATCTACCAGTGGCCTAAGGCTCTGCACCTGGATGTCAGCCACAAATGGCCGGATGCTGGATGGCCAGCAGACATGGCTGGACAATCAGTGGGCATGGCTCTGAGCCATAAAATACACTGGGAGGTGAGAGTTCCCAGCGCTGACTTTGCACGGCTCTGTGCATTATACTTAATGTATACCAAGGCTCTGCCCTATGAGTGAGAAGTAAAACCTGGATTCTTGAGTTGCTGAGTTTCCTGTCTGTGTTTGATTGACTTCTCCCTGGTCCAGGCCTGGACCGTTTGAGAGTAGGTCCCATCAGATGGCAACATTTAAGAGACAGAACCCAGAATGCATCCATCCTACAAACCAGGGGTGGGTTCTACTTACCTTTACTACCGGTTTGCAGTGGGGCTGTGCATGCTCTCTTCTGCGCATGAGCAGAAGCGGTTTGATGACATCAGGGTTGGTGGGCGGAGCTTCCCGCCAGTTTTACTACTGGTTCTATAGAACCGGTGTTAACCGGGAGCAACCCACCACTGCTACTAACCTAGTAGGACAGGCAGATACCCTCAGAGAAAAGCAGTCCTGCAAGTAGCCTGGCTCTGTGCCATGTAGGGCTTTAAAGGTAATAAATAGCATCTTAAATTGTACTCTGAAGCGACTATAAGCCAATGTTATTGACTGTTTTGCTACTTTCCACAGTGATAATGTTGTGGAAGTTAATAAATCAATAAACTGTGAACCTCTATCTCTACGAAACTCTACTTAAACAAATGAGCCTCTGAAGCAGCCTACAGCAAACGTTTTTATTTACACAATAAAAACATAATAATATATATACAATCAATAAACATCACTAAGTTACTATTATAAATTATACTGTCAGCTATCTATCTATATACATATCTATTCTCTCTAAGCTATGCTATCTATGAATATTCTTCCTCAGAAGAAATACCACAATATACCACAGAACTGCTCTTCTAACGGACTTCCAGACTGCTCATAGTTATCTAAAGGAAGATCCTAGAATACAATACAATACTAGACAGAAGAGCAAACTGAACAGCAAGGTGAAGAGCAAACTGAATACCAAACTGAACAGCCATGGTTTCTGTTAAGAATCACCTTTTTTACTGTTAACTGTGACAGTTAGGGGAGGCCCTGAAGATTCAGACATATTAGCTGCCCTCTGATTGGCCCATGCATCTATACATTCCAAAAGCCATCAATAGGCACAGCTATAGAGAAATAATTTTTCTCTAACAATCCCCTTCTCTGTGTCTATTGATGCTAATTATATATTCTTTACATTCAATATATCATACTCAAATACATCCTTTACATCACCAAACTTATTTTACCCAATAGATATTGGTATTGTTCTCGAGGCAATGATTTAGTTAGTATGTCTGCTATCTGTTCTTTTGTCTCACAAAATTTGGTTTCAATAAAACCTAATTTGCATATCTGTCCCACATGCTTGTATTTAATATCAATATGGCGTGACCTTTGACCCACAGCATCAGCTTTGATATATTGATTGCTGCCGTATTATCTTCGCGAATTCTTACTGGATACACAGGTTCTTCCCATAAATTCATTAAAAGATCATCAAACCATACTAAATTGTTTGAAGCCTTGGATAGACATACATATTCTGCCTCAGCAGTATTTTATTTATTTATTTTATTAAATTTCTATACCGCCCTACTCCCGAATGACTCAGGGCGGTGAACAGCCACAAAATAAAACACATAAATACAAAAATTTAAAATAAAATAAAAACGAATTAAATAATTTGGCAGAACAAATTTAAAATACCCCATAATTTAAAAACAAATTAAAATTTACATTTAAAAAGGGGAGAAGATTTAGGCCAGGCCAGCTTGATGAAATAAAAAAGTCTTAAGCATGCGACGGAAAGTGCGCAGATCTGGGATCCTCCGTATCTCCAGGGGGAGCTCGTTCCAGATCATAGGTGCCCCCACAGAGAAGGCTCTCCCCCTAGGGGCCGCCAGTCGACATTTTTTGGCTGACGGCACCTGGAGGAGCTCCTCTCTATGGGGGCGTACTGGCCGGTGGGAGGCTACTGGTGGTAGCAGGTGGTCCCGTAGATAACCAGGTCCTAAGCCATGGAGCGCTTTAAAGGTGATAACTAAAACCTTGAAGTGCACCTGGAAGACCACTGGGAGCCAGTGCAGCTCGCGCAGGAGAGGTGTTACATGGGAACTCCACGTTGCTCCCATAACCAACCGCGCGGCCGCACTCTGCGCCAGTTGGAGCATCCGAGTACACCTCAAGGGGAGCCCCATGTAGAGAGCATTACAATAGTCCAGACGAGAGGTGACGAGGGCATGAGTGACTGTGCGTAGGGAGTCCCGATATAGAAAGGGATGCAACTGGCGAATCAGACGAACCTGATGAAAAATCCTCCCGGTCACGGCCGCCAAGTGCTCTTCTAAAGACAGCCATGAATCCAGCAGGACACCAAAGTTGCAAGCCCTTTCTGTGGGGGCCAATGATTCGCCCCCAATAGTCAGCGATGGCACCAGCTGACTATATTGGGACGTCGGAAACCACAGCTACTCGGTATTGGATGGGTTGAGCCTGAGCCTGTTTCTCCCCATCCAGATCCGTACAGCCTCCAGGCACTGGGACATCACTTCAAGGGCATCGTTGGGGTGGTCCGGGGTGGAGATGTACAGCTGGGTGTCGTCAGCGTACTGATGGTACTTCACCCCGAAACCATGGATGATCTCACCCAGCGGCTTTACATAAATGTTGAACAAAAGTGGCAAGAGGACTGATCCCTGTGGCACCCCACATATGAGTGGTCTCGGGGTCGACCTCTGCCCCCCTGTCAACACAGACTGTGAATGATTGGAGAGAAAGGAAGAGAACCACCATAGTACGGTGCCTCCCACCCCCAACTCTTCCAACCGGTGCAGCATGATACCATGGTTGATGGTAACATAAGCCGCTGAGAGATCTAACAGGACCAGGACAGAGGAGCAACCCCTGTCCCGAGCCCTCCAGAGATCATCAACCAACGTGACCAATGCAATTTCTGTGCTGTACCCAGGCCTGAAACCCGACTGGAACAGATCCAGATACGATGTTTCATCTAGGTACTGGGGAAGCTGTCGCGCAAACACACTCTCAACAACCTTCGCCACAAAGCGAAGGTTGGAGACTGGACTATAATTAGCCAATACTGCCGGGTCCAGGGAGGGCTTCTTGAGGAGAGGCCTCACCACCGCCTCCTTCAAGGCGGCGGGAAAGACACCTTCACCCAATGAAGCATTTATAATCCCCTGGAGCCAGCCTCGCGTCACCTCCCAGGAAGCCAGCACTAACCAGGAGGGACAGGGGTCCAAATGTGGTCGTGTTCAATCTACCCAGAATCCTGTCCACGTCATCTGGGGTCACAGGATCAAACTCATCCCAGATAACATTCTCAAGACCTGCCTCCGTCACCCTTGCTGGACCTACCCAGTCAGAGTCCCGACCTTCTCGAATCTGAGTGATTTTGTCATGCAGATACTGAACAAAATCCTCGGCTCTTCCCTCCAAGGGGTCCTCCCGCGCTTCTTGGTGGAGCAGGGAGCGGGTCACCCTAAACAGGGCGGCCGGGCGATTATCTGATGATGCAATAAGAGCAGCAAAATGAGTACATTTTGCTGCTTTTATCGCCCCTAGGTAATTCTTAATATGAGATCTTACCAGTGTCCGGTCCGATTCAGAAAGACTAGCCCTCCAACTACTCTCTAGGTGTCTTTTCCAGTGCTTCATCTCCTTCAGCTCCTCAGTGAACCAAGGAGCCAAATGAGATCGGCGCCGGGTCAGAGGCTGCAATGGCACAACTTGATCCAGAGCTCCAGTGGCCGCCCTATCCCAGGTGGCCACTAGGTCTCCAGTCGAGGCATGAGCCAGATCCTCGGGGATTGGCCCAAGCTCCATCTGGAACCTATCAGGTTCCATCAGGCGCCTGGAGCAATACCATCTTATCGGTTCCGCCTCCCTGCAGCGGGGTGCCACGGTTCGAAGGTCAAGGCGAAGGAGAGAGTGATCCGACCATGACAAGGGCTTGATGACTATATCCCTTATCTCAAGATCACTCAACCACTGTCCAGAAGTGGTCCAAAAACCAAGTCCAGTGTGTTTCCCCCCCTCGTGCGTAGGGCCATGAATTAGCTGGGTCAGGTCCATGGCCGTTATGGAAGCCATGAACTCCCGAGCCACCTCAGACGCCTCACCCACAGACGGCAGGTTAAAATCCCCCATGACCATAAGTCTGGGGGTATCAACCGCCACCACGGTGATAACGTTGAGTAGCTCGGGCAGGGCTGCTGCCACGTGGCAGGGAGCCAGGTACGTGATCAGCAAACCCATCTGAACCCCATGGCCCCACTTCACAAGGAGAGACTCACAGCCGGCCGCCTGAGGAACAGTGGTCTCCCTCGGCCTAAGGCCTTCTCTAATTATAACCGCTACTCCCCCTCCCCTCCCCTGTGACCTCAGCTGATGGAATGCGTGGAAGCCTGGTGGGCACATTTCTACCAGAGGGACCCCTCCCTCCGGGCCCAACCAGGTCTCCGTAATACCTGCCAGGTCTGCTCCCCCCTCCTGAACAAGATCACAAATGAGGTGAGTAGAAGTGGCAATCAACTTCTGTTTCCCTGAATACCAGTGGACTGGGCTTCCATTCAGTAATATTACATACCCTGAAGTACTCTTTCTGGACTTGATGTCCCCTGCCCAATCTGCATCTGTATAACCATATAATTTAGGTTTTTCTGAAACATAAGGTTCTAAAATAAGTGAGTAATTTACAGTACTCTTCAGATACCTGAGGACTCTTTTTATCCCATTCTAGTGAAATTGAGTAGGTTTTTCAGACTGCCTGGATAATACATTTACAGCTAGACTAATGTCTGGCCTTGTCCATCCTGCAATGTACAATAGGGATCCTATTACAGATTTGTAGAATGTCTTTTGATCAAATTTGGCACTTTCAGTATACATATTTTCAAGAAAATCCGTTTGCATGGGAGTGTCACAGGGCTTGGCCTCTGCCATGTTGCATCTTTCAATTAACTCTAATATTTTATCCCGCTGAGAAAATTTAAACCCTTTCTCAGTCTTAACGAATTGAACCCCCCAAAATTTGTCAATTCGGCTAGAGGTTTTAGGGCAAAATTCTGGCCTAATTCTTCAGAGAATATCTTACATCTGCTCTCTGATTTACAAACGTACAAAATGTTGTCTACATAAACCAAAACTGTTTCTTTGGTGCCCTGGTTACTTCTTATAAATACACATTCATCAGCTGATGATGTAGAAAAACCCATCTGCTTTAGACGTTTGGTAAGACATTCATCCCACCTTCTGCCTGATTGTTTAAGACCATAGAGGCTTTTATTTAATAGCCAAACATCACCTTCCTTATGATCTATACCCTGAGGAGTCCTGACATATATCTCTTTGTCTAATTTAGCGTGTAAATACGCAGTTTGTATATCAAACTGGTATACGCTCTCCCCTTTTATGGCAGCTATGGTGAGCGCAGTTTTAACGCTCTCAGGTCTTACTGTAGGCGAGAAGGTATCAACATAGTCATCAAGAAATCTCTGTGAGAAGCCCTGTGCAACCAACCTTGCCTTATAAATAAATTCACCTTTTTCAACTGGCTTCTTCTTGAATACCCATCTAGTGCCAATTACCTTTTTACCTTTTGGTAATTTTGTGGTTGTGTATACATCTAATTTCTTTAGACTTTTCAATTCTGTATCCATTGCAGTATGCCAATTCTCTTGTTCTTTTTTAGGTAGCTTTAACACATCCTCATATCTTTGAGGTGATATAGTTATTTGATTAACAGAGGTAACATAATCTTTGTATCTCTTAGATTTCTTTCCCTTATTGGATCTAATTGGCCTTGTAATTTCTTCTTCATCTGTATCAGAACTATCGCATGAGCTGTCCTCCTCATCACTGTTCTTCTGAGTTTTTAAATTAGATTGCCCCTTTTTCCATGTCTCTCCTTTCTTTTTCTTTAGTATTCCTTTTAAATGTCTGGAGGGCATGCTTTCTCCCTCATCCTCAGATCCAGATGTGTCACCATCACTAGATGGATTTTCTGACTCATCTATTATTTGTTTGCCTAAATTACGATTAGTACCGGGAGACAATATCTCGTTGGCATGAATCCTGCTCCAATTTCTGGGACTTTTCATGAAAAGTAGCTGACCTTGAAATTACAATTCTTCTGTTTGATTCCACAAACCTAATGCTTTAGATCCAGATTCGTATCCAACAAACCTTAATTTGGTGGATATTTTATCCTCCTTCTTTCTAATTTCCTTGGGTATGTGGACATCTGCCATAACTCCAAATATATGGAGATGTGTTAATTTTGGCTTATGGCCATACCACATATGGTGTCTTCTATACCACACTGGACCATACCCTGTTTAGTGTGTAGTTTGAATACAAAGCAGCTTCTGCCCAATATGAATAATTTAAATCAGCATCCTCAAGGGCACACCTCATCATTTGTTGCAGTACTCCATTTCTTCTCTCTATCACTCCGTTTGGAAAAGTGGAGTAAGGAGCAGTACGCAAATGTACTATGCCCTTTTCTTTCAGCCAATCAGAGAACTGATTGAGCTGAGCTGAGTTGAATTCAGTTCCTCTGTCGGTCAAGATCTTTTGGATGTTGACCTTGTGCTGATTTTCAATCAGATTGCAGAATTTCTTAAATTTTGATAAGGCCTGATTTTTGGATTTGATGGGATAGACAAATCCGAACCTGCTATGGTCATCTACAATGGTTAAGAAGTAATGATTCTTACCAATGGAGGGTTTCAAAGAACCCACCAAATCCATGTGCACCAATTGAAATATGTGCTCAGAATGCCTCTCAGATTTTCTGGGCTTTGTCTTTATCTTGGATTTTGCACTCCTGCAAATAGAACAATCTAGAAAAATATTGCTGTCTTTAATATTTATTCCCTTTGAGCACTCAGGCTCTTTCTGCACCACAGGGAAACTCAAATGACCCATCCTGCGATGCATGAGGTGAGCACACTCATCATATAATGGCTTGCCAATATAAATTGCATTGGTATCCTCAGGCCTTTCATTACCTTGCTTCAGATTGAAGGTTACACACTTTTTACATTTTGAATCATTTTTACCATTGCATCTGTAACCCCTCTTTTCTTGTGTGCACTCATTCTCATCATCTGATTCAGTCTTAGATTCATCATCACTATTATAATCAGTGACCTGGTTGCTGGCATCATATTCATTATATCTTATAATTGGTGAGTAATAAGCAGACCATTAATTTTTAAAACTTCCCCAATTACTCTCTTATCATTTGTTACAATGGCAGTACCTTTTTAAAATAGTACCTCTATCTTTCGAGTTTTCGCTTATTTTTACCGTGCTGAGCCAATTATAATTAGTTTCAGGTACATATAAAACAGCATTTACTTCCCCAATCCCGCGGATGAATACCTTTCCAATTCCAGTTACCTTAGCCCTTATGCCATTTGCAACCTTGACCAAAGAATTATGGTTTTTTAATTCACAAAATAGTTTTCTGTCACTCACAATGTGTTTACTAGCCCCACTGTCCAACAGCCACAGTTGCTCACGTTGATTCTTAGATATTTTTGATTCTGCAGTCTCTATCACAGTAGCAAAATTATTATTAAACTTGAATCTGACCCTTTTTTCATTTTTCTTTGACCATTTACCCCTTCTCTGGCTAGAAGGTTTATCTTGTGGCTGTCTATGTGGTGTAGGTGATCTCCTTCTGTAACTGTCACCAGAAGGCGTTCTTTGACTTGCCCTGGCATTGGCATTACACGGGCAGTCTCTTTTGTAATGATCCCTGGACCCACAATTAAAACATTCCCCAACAGCGTTTACCCTTTCAGGACTATTATACCTCCTAGTTGGTCTTTCCTTCCTGTGGAAGACCGTCCTGTCTTTTCTCAGATTGTCCTCTGCAATAAGTTTACCAGACAGTACTTCCAGGGACATACCCTCATAGCTGGTGTTATCCAATTGGGAAATAAAATTATTCCAGCTAGAGTCTAATGAATTAATAATTATGCTTATTAAGCTCTCTTCTGACACAGACTCTTAAAATTAATTAATTAATTAATTAATTAATTAATTTATAAAATTTGTATGCCACCCTATCTCCAAGGACTCAGGATGGCTCACACAACAATCAACCAACAACTATTAAAATCAACAAATATAAACAAAAAATATAAAAATTTTAAATTTTTTAAAAAAAATTTAAAATATACTACCCCATCAGTCCAGGCTGGGGGACATAAAAAGCCAGGATTTCAATTCATAGTGGAAGGTGTGAAGGTCAGGGGCCAACCGGAGCCCCAAGGGAAGTTGATTCCAAAGGGTGGGGGCGCTCACAGAGAAAGTTCTACTCCTGGGGGTCGCCAGCCGACATTGTCTAGCTGACAGCACCCTGAGTAGGCCTTCTCTGTGAGAGCGCACTGGGCGATGGGAAGTTGATGCTGGTTGCAGGTGGTCCAACAAATAGCCTGGGCCTAAACCATGAAGGGCTTTATAGGTTAACACCAGCACCTTGAATCTCACCTGGAGGGCAACTGGCAACCAATGCAAGCCACGCAGGAGAGGTGTAATATGGGAGTATCAGGACCCTCCCGCAACAACCTGCGCGGCCGCATTCTGTACCAGCTGAAGCCTCCAGGTGGTCTTCAAGGGCAGCCCCAGGTAGACAGCATTGCAGTAGTCGATCCAGGAGGTGACTAGTGTATGAGTGACTGTGTGTAGGGCATCTCGGTCCAAGTATGGGCGCAACTGGTGCACCAGGCGAACCTGGGCAAACGCCCCCCTGGTCACGGCCGTGATATGACCCTCCAAACTCAGCTGTGAGTCTAGGAGGATGCCCAAGTTGCATGCCCTGTCTACGGGGGCAACACCTCGCCCCCAATAGACAGCGTTGGAACTTCTTGCTTGGGTCGAGATGCCGGTATCCACAGCCATTCAGTCTTGGCCGGGTTGAGTCGAAGCCGGTTACTCCCCATCCATATCCGTACCGCTTCCACGCACTGGGACATCCTGTCAAGTGCATCACTGGGCTGGTTCGGGGTGGATATAAAAAGCTGGGTATCATCAGTGTACTGATGATACCCCACCCCAAAACCAAGGATGATCTCTCCCAGCGTCTTCATGTAAATGTTGAACAGAAGGGGTGAGAGGACTGAACCCTGAGGCACCCCACAAGTGAGGGGCCTCATGTCCGACCTCTGCCCCCCTGCCAACACCGCTTGCATATGACCCGAGAGGTAGGAGGCGAACCACCATAAAACGGTGCCTCCCACTCCCAACCCCTCGAGGCGTCGCAGCAAGATACCATGATCGATGGTATCAAAAGCCGCCGAGAGGTCTAATAGGACCAGGACCGAGGAATGACCCCTGTCCCGAGCCCTCCAGAGAGCATCCACCAGCGCAACCAATGCCGTCTCTGTGCTGTAACCGGGCCTGTAACCTGATTGGCATGGATCTAGGTAATCTGCTTCATCCAGGGCCACCGGAAACTGACGTGCCACCACGGTCTCACCAACCTTTGCCAAAAAACAAAGGTTGGAGACCGGACAAAAGTTTCTTAAGGAGGGGCCTAACCACCGCTTCCTTCAAGGCAGCGGGAAAACTCCCTCCATCCAAGGATGCCGTTATCACTGCCTGGATCCAACTGCATGTCACATCCTGAGCTGCATAAACCAGCCAGGAGGGACACGGGTCCAGTATGCAAGTGGTCGCACTCAGCTTCCTCATGATCCTGTCCACTTCCTCCAGGGTAACAGAACCGACTTCTTCCCAGATAACAAGACCCGCCTCCTCCTCCCCATCTGACTCTGCCCAGTCAGAGTCCAAGCCGTTCCGAATCTGAGCGATCTTGTCCCGCAGATGATGGCTATACTCCTTGGCTCGCCCCCGCAAAGGGTCCTTCCCCACCCTCTGTTACAGGAGGGAGTGGGATACCCTAAACAGGGCAGCCGGGCAATTATCTGCAGACACGATGAGGGTGGAGAAGTAAGTATGCTTCGCCATCGCGATCGCCTCCAGGTAAGTCCGTGTGAATGATCTTAGCTGCGCTCAGTCAGATTCAGAACAACTAATCCTCCAACAGCTCTCTAGGCCTCTTCTCCTGCACTTCATCCCCTGGAGCTCCTCAGTGTACCAAGGGGCAAGTCGGGGTCTGCGCCGGGTCAGAGGCCTCAAAGGCATGAAACGGTCGAGAGCCCCAGTGGCCGCCCTATCCCAGGCCTCCACCAGGGTATCGACCGGGGTGTGGGAGAGAGAGAGAGGGATCATCCCAAGCTCCATCTGGAACCTCTCCAGGTCCATCAGGCGTCTGGGGCGAAACCAGATGGTTGGTTCCGCATCCCAGCAAGGTGGGGTGGCATCCTGGAAGTCCAACCGGAGGAGATGATGGTCAGTCCATGATGGGGGAAACGACAGATACCCCCCTACTGAGCATAACACGCCACTTCTCCAAGATAAAAACAAGATTGGGTGTGTGCCCTCCCTCATGAGTCAGTCCCTGAATAATCTGAGTCAGGTCCATGGCCGCCATGGATGCCATGAACTCCCAAGCCACCCCCCCAGCCCCCCACCCCGCCCAGGAAAGGCAGTTTGAAGTCACCCAGCACCATAAGTCTGGGGAACTCCACCACCAACCCTGACAGGGCATCGAGTAGGCCAGGCAGGGCCGCTGCCATGCAGCTGGGAGAGAGGTACGTGATCAGCAGGCCCAACTGACCCTGTGGACCCCATCTCATGAGGAGGGTTTCACATCCATCTATCTGTGGAACAGTGACCTCCCGTGGACTAAGGGCTTTCCTTATAACAACTACCACTCCGCCTCCCCTTCCCTGGGCCCTCGGTTGGTGCAGCACCCGGAAACCTGGTGGGCAAAGTTCAGTCAGAGGGACACCTCCCTCTGAGCCCAACCAGGTTTCCGTAATGCAAGCCAGGTCTGCGTTTTCCTCCTCAATCAAATCCCGAATGAGGGGAGCTTTGTGAAGAGCTTTCCTCCCTCAATTTACTGAGCTCACAAAGATGCTCATTCATATCCACCCCTTCCCTCAATTTAGCATAATGGAATTCTGTGGAAATCCTGCTAGTTGCATTAGAATTCTTACAACAAAACAAATTAAATAATTTTCCCATACTTCACTTATAGTTAAATTATGTGGAATACTAGGATACAATGCTGGGTCAATAGTTAATAATAAAATACAGAAAGCCTTATGATGTAACAAATCAATTTCCAGAGTCCAGGGCTTAGGGGGAAGTTCTAACAATAAAGACAATACATTTTCCTTCATTAGTACCACCTATACCCCTTTCACCCACTCCTTTAAATTCTTTCCATTTAAATTTAACTTTTTAAAACCAGGCAGCAATACACTTGTATTTGCAGACCCTGAAAAAGATAACTGTTGCTGTCCATGGTGCTGCAATTCTTTAAAGGAACAGAAAGGCACGGGTATAGAAGCAGCTGGCTTAAATCCCATTGGCCGGCTGTTTGACAGTTGCTCCTCCCTTGTGTGAGGGGTTGAGACAGGTGTACAGCTCATTTTCGTCGGAACTCCGAGGAGTGAGGATCTCTTCAACTGCTCCTCAGCAGAAGGCCTCGGGTCTGCTTCTGGGACCTCAGCCTCGGCTGTAGTCCCAGAAATGGCCCCGAAGACTTGATATGCCGCAGAAGAGTCTGCCATCATGGAAGTAGGTAAATAGCGGGCCGCAGTCGTCGGAAGGGTGTCGTGTCGAGCTGCTTTTGCACGATAGTTGTGAGGGAGCTGGAAGTTTGATCCGAAGACCAGTGACAATATTTTGACTGCCTCTTCTATCTCAAGCTCAGCAGGCGAGCTTCTTGTCTTGTTTTTGCTTGGGTCACCGCGACCGGGCTAGTCGCCTGTGCTCGAGCCCATTCAGCCAGTGCTGGTGTCATGCTCGGCACGGCTGGGACCAGCGGTGCCGCTGATGCCGGCTGAGCTAGCTCTTCAGCTGGCTGGTCTCTTTGTGTCACCGCAGGATTATATGCTGACAATTGTGTGTCTTCGATGCCGGTGCCCGCTTGCCATTGCGGGTTTTCGGTAGCTGACAGTTTGACAGATGACGCCATTTTATTTTGTCCAGTTTGAATTGTTAACTGGCATGGCACCATTTTTGTTATTTGAAGTAGTGCATTTAGATCTGCCACCGGGTCTTCGCTTGCTGCCTGCAAGCTGAATGCTTGTAATATTGCAGACCTCATCTCGTCCCTCTCTGCAGAATTTAAATTTGATGCAAGAAGTGGCTTCCTTTTGCTCTCAACATCTGCAGGCGGATTGCTGTCACTAGCGACTGCAAGGCTTTTTAGTACAGGCATACATTCTTTAGGACCTGTCATTATCCTAGCCTCCTGAGTTATAGAACCATGACATGCTTCAGTCAAATTTTCCCTGACCCTTGGTTCGGTTAATCTGCTTTTGTTTACCATTTGCCTGGTGAAGGCTCTGGTTGAAACCCTTGCTATCCTAGTAAACTTTATTGTGGGCATATTTGTTAAGTAGATAGAGATAAGGTTCAATAAACAACTCTGCTACCAATTGTTGTGGAGGTTAATAAATCAATAAACCATGAACCTCTATCTCTATGAAACTCTACTTAAACAAATGAGCCTCTGAAGCAGTCTACAGCAAATGTTTTTATTTACACAATAAAAACATAATAATATATATACAATCATATATATGATTGTACATATACACATGGGACTTGTCGCTCCCATGTAACACCTCCCTTGCACGAGCTGCACTGGCTCCCGGTGGTCTTCCGGGTGCGCTTCAAGGTGTTGGTTACCACCTTTAAAGTGCTCCATGGCTTAGGACCTGGTTACTTACAGGACTGCATTCTGCCACCGTTTTCCTCCCACCGACCGACACGCTCCCACAGAGAGGGCCTCCTCAGGGTGCCGTTGGTGAACCCCAGGGGAAGAGCCTTCTCTGTGGGGGCTCCTGCCCTATGGAATGAATTGCCCCCGGACATACAAATGATCCCCGACCTCCGTGCCTTCCATCGTGCTCTGAAGACCCTATTATTTCAGCAAGCCAGTCTGATGGGATAAATGATTTTAAATTGGGTTTTAAAGTGGTTTAAAATGGTTTTAATTGGAAGTTTTAATTTTGGCCAAAGATTGAATTGTTTTAATATATTTTTAAATTTGTCTTGTATGTTGTTTTATCATGGCTGTTCACCGCCCTGAGTCCTTCGGGAGAAGGCGGTATACAAATATAATAAAAACTAAACTAAACTAAAATCAATAAACATCACTAAATTACTATTATATATTATACTGTCAGCTATCTATCTATATACATATCTATTCTCTCTAAGCTATGCTATCTATGAATATTCTTCCTCAGAAGAAATACCACAATATACCACAGAACTACTGTTCTAAAGGACTTCCAGACTGCTCACAGTTATCTAAAGGAAGATCCTAGAATACAATACAATACTAGACAGAAGAGCAAACTGAACAACAAGGTGAAGAGCAAACTGAATACCAAACTGAACAGCCATGGTTTCTGTTAAGGATCACCTTTTTTACTGTTAACTGTGACAGTTAGGGGAGGGCCCTGAAGATTCAAACATATTAGAAGGCATATTAGCTGCCCTCTGATTGGCCCACGCATCTGTACATTCCAAAAGCCATCAATAGGCACAGCTATAGAGAAATATTTTTTCTCTAACAGATACCATATACCACTTCATCCTGGAAGTAAAAAAGAGCCTTGGTAGTACAGGGGTTTAAGGCACCCTGTTATTAAGCTGGTTATTAAGACCAGCTGCCTGCAATTACTGCAGGGTTCGAATCTCGCCAAGGCTCAAGGTTGACTCAGCCTTCCATCCTTTCTAAGGTAGGTAAATTGAGGACCCAGTTGTGGGGGCAATAAGCTGACTTTGTATAAATATACAAAAGGATGAAGGCTATTGCTGAGCACATTGTAAGCCGCCCTGAGTCTTCGGAGAAGGGCGGCATATAAATCAAATTAAAAAAAAAAAGTAGCCTAATCTCAGGTAACAGTTATCTCAGGCATATATGCCATCTAGATACATACACGGACAGACATTCATTCATACATACATATATCATGTACTTTTTCAATTTGCCCACCCAAATGCTGTAATTAAATGTATTACAGTCATGGTCTTAAATTTGTCCCCCCTGCCTGAATGTCCCAGTATTTCACATCTTTCGTTCCCTTGTTTTCAAGATGACAATGTGTATGCTTCATTATCTGTAACTTCAAATGTTTAAGACTTAAACATTTAAATTTAATTTACAAATTAAATTTACAAAAAAAGCTCTAATGATTTCAACCACTCAGATATGCTTGGTCACTCAAATATATTTGCAGCATACAAACAGGATTGAAGAGGGGAAAAAACATTGTTACAACAATAATTGTTCAATACCTCCTTTCTAAAGACCTGAAAGACCTGAATTTTCTAAAGAATCTATTTAGGTACCTGCAATTCATATAGGTCTTGAATAGATACTGTATCTATATTTATCTGCCCTATTTCTGCACAGCTAATGAAAACAATTTTTCATTGTACTTACAATGAACTACATCATTAACTTTTTTCTTTTTTTTTATTGGAAAAGTTTTACAATTACATTTTCTCCCCATTTCCCCCCCACAACCCTCCCTAACCTCCCTAGCCTCCCTAACCCCCCCTAACCCACCCCTCCCCCCGGACTTCCACAGAATATAATCCAAATCAAAATCCCCTTTTTATAAAACTTGAACCCCTCCACCCCCAATATATATTTTCATCTTCACAAAATTCAAATATTTCTATCTTTATATAATACTTTCAGTTAAAAGCTATCTGATACTTCCTAGTTTGGTATTTGTTCTGCACATAATCTATCCACTTTTTCCACTCCCATTCATAAGTCTCTTGTGAGCGATCTTTTAGATATGCTGAAATCTTCGCCATCTCTGCAAAGCTGGCCATCTTCAAAGTCCATTCCTCAATAGTGGGCATAACTTCATTTTTCCAGTATTGACCTATCAGTAATCTCGCTGCTGTTATCATATACAATATCAACTTTATTTCACCCAATGTAAAACCCTTAACTATACCCAATAAAAACAATTGTGGAGAAAATTGGATTTTTTTCTTCAAAACATTCTGCATGACCCACCAAATTTTTATCCAAAAAGCTTTCACTTTCTTACAAGTCCACCAGACATGATAATATGTAGCATCTAAGCAGTCACATCTCCAACATTTTGGTTGAACATTAGGGTACATACACGACAATTTCTTAGGATCTAAATGCCATCTATAAAACATTTTATAAAAATTTTCCCTCAAATTCTGCGACTGTGTAAATTTAACATTCTGAACCCAAATTTTTTCCCATGTTTCCAACATCACTGGTTCTGCAAAATTTTGTGCCCACTTAATCATACAATCTTTAACCAATTCAGTTTCTGAATCCCTTTCTAACAAAACATTATAAAGCCTTTTAATATGCATTGGACCTTTCTCTTTTATATGTCTAACCAATTCTTCCTCATGCAACATTATACCAATTTTTTGGTCCTCTTTCCATCTCAGTTGAAGTTGATTATACTGTAACCAAGTTAGATTAATACCTTCATCCAGCAGTGTTTCTAATGTTTTCAGTTGCCATCTGCCCACATCTGTAAAAAGAACTTCTTTATATAACCCCCCACCCCCCCAAGTGACATTATATTTGTATTCCACATGATATGACCAAGATCCAGCCATAGTGGTATTTTGTAATCCCATTTGAATCGGTGCTTCTTCCAAACTCTCATCAAGGAGTCTCTAAGTATATGGCTTTTAAATACTTTATCCACTTTGTTTTCATAAAATAAGTAAGCATGCCAACCAAATTCAAGATCAAAGCTTTCTATATTCAATATTCCAGTTTTTTTTCCTTCCAAATCAATCACTTGCTTGAGTCAAAGCTGCTGCTTCATAATATAATTGTAGGTTTGGAAGTTTAAGACCTCCCCTTTCTGGAACATCTTGCATAATTTTCAGTTTCACTCTCGGTTTTTTCTCGTTCCAGACAAACTTATTCAGTCCACTTTGCCATTCTTTCAATTGTTTATCACTTTTAAGCACCGGAATCATTTGAAACAAAAAAAGAAATCTTGGCAAAATGTTCATCTTAACGGCTGCTATTCTTCCAAGTAAAGACAGCTGCAGTTTTTTCCAAGTCTCCATATCTTTCTGTACATCTCGCCACAACACCTCATAATTATTTTGGAACAATTTCATATTTGATTCTGCAACCTGAACTCCTAGATATTTAACCTTTGGTACAACCTCAAAACTTGCCCTCCTTTCAAGTTCGTGTTTTCGATCTTGTGTCATATTTTTAACTATCATCTTAGTTTTTTTCTGGTTCAGTCTAAATCCTGATACTGTACCATAGTCTTTTATAATGTCTTTCATCTGGATTATTGATTCCATCGGCTGTGTTAGGGTAACAACCAGATCGTCTGCAAATGCCCTTATTCTGTAGTCCTCTTGCCTTATCACTATTCCTTTCAAGGTACTCGAATCCCGTATTGTATTCAACAAGACTTCTAGTATTAAAATAAATAACAATGCACTTAATAAGAAAAAAGTGCAATAAACAGTTGCTTATCATCATGAAATAGTCTGGTTTGCTTTCTTGGTGAAACAGTAGAGACTGTGAATTTAGTAAGCATACTTTCATTCTGTCTACTCTTTTCCTAAATACAGTATATGATTTTCTGTGCTTAAAAAAAACTTTAGTTTATTCTTAAATATCTGTTCCAGTAAGGAAATTGTTTTGAAGGATTATGTCATTTTGCTTCTATTAAAATATTTATCAAATTTACAGTGTATAGAGCCTATAAATTGGTTGTATTGCAGGAAAATGAGTGAACTCTCTTATGTTTTTTTTTATGGTTTGTAATGGTTTTTTTTAAAAAAAATGTTAAATGAATTCAGCTTTTCAATAAAGGAGAGTTTTGTTGTATTGTTT
Source organism: Arizona elegans (assembly GCA_022577455.1). Lineage (NCBI taxonomy): Eukaryota > Metazoa > Chordata > Lepidosauria > Squamata > Colubridae > Arizona > Arizona elegans. Next base: position 47,513,802 of record JAKOOJ010000006.1, on the reverse strand, counting down.
TTTGTGTTTTTATCTGGTACACCACCCAAAGTCATGTACATCAGACATGCAGCTATATAAATTTACCCCCAAAATAAATATTTATCTGTATGACATTTTAAATCTCTTTTATAGGATATAATATAGGATTCAGATAATTTATAACATTTTCAAGCAACTAACATTCATCTGTAAATGAAATATTTTAATACTCATAAAGACCTAGAGGTCTGTTTATACTCTTCAGTCCTGAACTAGGGCTACAGTCTGGAGACTTTCAGTGGAGAACTTTTTTCTGAGCAATTCTATGTGTCTTATTTATGTGTGATGTTTTTATATAACTATTTTGTTCAATTAGCCTATTATTTTCAGGAATTCCTTTGGTACCATTATATAGTATATTAGTAATTTATATATATAAATAAATTTATTATGTAAATTTTGTTAGCGATGGGTGCTTCAATCATTAGAATTAAAGTAAAACAAGTAAGGGTTATGATGTACAATAGAAATGTCAAAATCCAACCTATCATAGATGATATTCCTTACTGATAAGAACACTAGTAATGAAATTAGATCAGACCTCAGGCCGGAAAGCTATAAGAATATCCTTGAAAAATGGCAAGCAACAGAACAAGAATCAGAAGATTCTAACCAAGTTATGCCAATAAATCTGGAGAATGATATAGTGGTGGCATAGTGATTAGAATGTAATACTGTAGGCTACTTCTGCTGACTGCTGGCTGCCAGCAGTTTGGCAGTTCATTTCTCACCGGCTCAAAATTGACTCAGCTTTCCATCTTCCGAGCTCGGTAAAATTAGGACCCAGATTGTTGGGGGCAATATGCTGACTCTGTAAACCACTTAGAGAGGGCTGTAAAGTACTGTGAAACAATATACAAGTCTAAGCGCTATTGCTATTAAATGACTCAAATGTTTCTTGTTCTGAAGGAACAAAATTCAAAGTAAGTTGGGTGAACCAGCATTAGTCCCTCCCTCCCTCTCTCCCTCCCTCCCTCCCTCCCTCTTTCTTTCTTTCTTTCTTTCTTTCTTTCTTTCTTTCTTTCTTTCTTTCTTTCTTTCTTTCTTTCTTTCTTTCTTTTAGATCAGGTGACTACATTTCAGCCAAGCTGCAGAAAAAAATGGTTAAAAAATAGATTAAAATCATTTTAAAAAAAGAGACCCATTGAGTATAATGTTGCTTTTGCTCAACCTATATATTGGGCTTCTGCTGGAAAATTACTAAATAAAATTTTGTTTTATTGTTGCACAAATAATGATATAAATATATAAACAGCCAAAACAAAATCCTATTATTTAGATTCTACAATGATCAAAATCTATATTTAAATGTATTTTGAAATTATGCATCAAGAAAACAAATAGTCATATATAGAGTGCTCACATACTAAACCTTAAGCCAGTGCAGAGGTATTTGCAGTGTTAAAGGGATTATGAAGCTTGTCTTCAACAGAACATAAAACCATTCACAGACTGCAAACATTCCCCATGATTCACCATACCTACCCAGTTATGAACATAATACCAGCATTATATTATAGTATACATTATTGTATCTTATTTACATTGTTTTAGCATTGTTTTATTTGCTTTCATTACTGGTTTCTAAACTGGCTGAGATGTAGATGTTTGGACTGAGATGTACATAAGTCAAATCAACTACTTTGCTTCTGTGATGTTTTTAAACCATCAGCAATACCTTTTCCCCCACAGGCTTCAGAAGTATCTATTGCAGAATGAAATTTAGATACTGTAATAAGTTATTATTGCATTATGTGTTACATTAATTTTTGTCAATTTATGATAACATTTTAGAATTTTGAAAGAGTGGGTTGGAATTGCTATCAGTGCTTAAATCTGAACATACATTGCTAAGTGCAGTATCAATAGTGCCTTTACTTTTATTTCTCCCATTTTTCTTTTCTGAATGAAGAAGGCTCAGCTTAACTGGATGCTTGAATAAAATTTTGCAGTTCAGCTAAATTAATTTTGAATATTAGTATTCTTTAAGCATTCTTCTCAAGAAATATCAGATTTAGGAATGTTTTGCGCTAGTAGAAAATACTATTCTGCAATATTTTTATAAAACATTTTTATTATTAAGCCATTTATATAATTTAAATCTTTTAAAACAGTTGACAATAGTGCCTTTCTGTAAAATTTATACCTGGCTATTCATTCAGAATAGAAAATTATAACAATATAATTGTATTCTATTTTATTTCAACAATTAGATTATTTACTTATTTATATTTACCTTTCCCCCTTTGCAGGTAGCAAGGCTATGTTTACTGCCCTAGTAAAACTACAAATAATAAATTTTATTCACACTCTATCCTTCTTACCTTTACTTACCTCCTATGCAAATAGGAGATGCATCCTCCTGCTTTTCTCTCGTTTTCTCTTGTTGTTCATATGCTGTCCCTCAAAACAGTTAAGACTAGATTAAACTAGACTAGACTAGACTAGACTAGACTAGACTAGACTAGACTAGACTAGAACAGAACAGAACAGAACAGAACAGAACAGAACAGAACAGAACAGAACAGAACAGAACAGAACAGAATTTATAGCATGGATCCCCAACCCCTGGGTCATGACCCACTACTGGGCATGGCCTATTTGGAACTGGGCCACATGAGCAGCAGGTGGGTGGGCACTCATGCATGTGTGTGCTAGCCTGCCGCTTGCACAAGTCAAGTTGTGTGTATGTGCACCGGCTCGCTGCTCACATAGCCAAGTTTCCCTCTGCCCCCCAGCTGGGTTGCCAAGCCACAAAGATTGCGGACCGCTGGTTTATAGCACTTCAAAATACTTTATAGCACTCCAAAATTACATTTGAAATCTAAAAGGATAATTAGAATTATGCAACATATAAAGCAAACAGCAGAAACACCAGAGGAAGGATATAAAACTCTACTGCAGCATAAAATTAAGATATTAAAAGAAAACAATTTTATTAAAAAGCTGATAAAAACAGTCTTTCTTGGATTAAGCTTATTAAGCATAAACATATTAGTTCCTCATTATTATATTTTTTTATTGAAAAGTTTTACAAAAAACAAAAATTTTCTTCCCCCCATATTCCCCCCAACCTTTCCCTCCCCTCATCCCACCCTCCCCCCCAGACTTCCCAGAGCAAAATACAAGGTGTTTCATTTAACAATCATAAACTAGATTAACCTACTTATCCTTAGACTACTAACTCCCCCCCTGAAACCTTAACTCCACTATAGATAACAAAATACTTCTAATACTTAACGTTCATTCATAAACTATTTGATATTTTCTTGTCTGATACTTATTTTGAATAAAGTCAATCCATCTTCTCCATTCCGATACATATCTTTCTCGTGTATAGTCCTTCCAGTACGCTGAGATTTTTGCCATTTCTGCTAGGTTAGTTACTTTCAGTATCCACTCTTCAATAGTAGGCAAAGAGTCCTTCTTCCAATATTGTGCTACCAACAGCCTAGCTGCTGATATTAGATTCAAAATCAATTTAGTCTCTGATACTGTACAGTCCGTAGTTATACCCAATAGGAACAATTGAGGAGTAAATTTCAACCTTCTTTTCAGAATATTCTGCATCACCCACCAAATTTTTATCCAAAATGCCTTGATTTTCTTACAGGTCCACCATATATGATAATAGGTTGCATCATTACATTCACATCTCCAACATTTAGCTTGCAAATTAGAATACATACATGATAATTTTTAGGATCTAAGTGCCATCTATAAAACATTTTATAAAAGTTCTTTCTCAAATTTTGTGCTTGTGTAAATTTAACATTTCTGACCCAAATCTTTTCCCACGTTTCCATCATCACTGGTTCCTGAAAGTTTTGTGCCCATTTTATCATACAATCCTTAACCAATTCCGTTTCTGAATCTATTTCCAATAATGCATTATAAAACCTTTTAATATGCATCTGACTTTGATTTCTAATCTGTTTCACCAAATTTTCCTCATTTTGCATAACACCAATTTTTTGATCTTCCCTCCATCTAGCTTGAAGCTGACCATACTGAAACCAAGTATAAATTATCCCTTCTTCTTTTAATTCATCTAAAGGTTTCAGTTGCAATTTACCCCTTTCCAAAAGAAGAAACTCTTTATAAGTAATAACCTCTGTTTTTTGCTCTATACTTATATTTTCTATTGCATGTCTGGGATTTGCCCATATGGGGATCTTATAATTTAACTTATATTGGTACTTTTTCCAAATCCTCAACAACGCATTTCTAAGTATATGACCCTTAAACACTTTATCCACTTTTTTCATATAACAGATAAGCATGCCATCCATATAACAAATCATAACCTTCTATATTTAACATTCTTTCTTCAGTTAAGTTAAACCAATCACTGATTTGTGATAAAGCAGCTGCTTCATAATACAATCTTAAGTTAGGCATTTTAAGACCTCCTCTCTCACGTATATCCTGTATAATTTTCAGTTTCACTCTAGGTTTCTTCCCAGCCCAGATGAAAGTATTAACCCCTTTCTGCCATTCCATCAAATTTCCATCTTTCTTAAGCACTGGTATCATTTGAAACAAAAATAAAAACCTAGGTAGTGCATTCATTTTTATTGCTGCTATCCTTCCCAGTAATGATAGTTGTAACTTTTTCCAATTTTCCATTTCTTTCTGTACTTTTTGCCAAAGAGCTTCATAATTATTTTTAAACAATTTCGTGTTTGAGGCTGCAATATATACTCCTAGATACTTAACTTTGTTAACTATTTCAAACCCTGTTAATCTCCGTAAATCTTCGCTTTGAGTTATGGACATATTTTTAGTTATCATCTTTGTCTTATGTAGATTTATTTTAAATCCAGATACTTTACCGTATTGAGCTATTATGTCCAGCATATAGGGAGCCGCCTCTATAGGTTGAGATAAAGTAACAACCAGGTCATCTGCAAACGCTCTTAATCTATAATCCTGCTGTCTAATTACAATTCCTTTTATTTTATCAGAGTCATGTAACTTATTCAACAAAACTTCTAAAGTTAGAATAAACAACAATGGCAACAAGGGACAACCCTGCCTTGTACCTTTCTCAATTTTAAAGGCTTCTGTTAGGCCTCCATTAACTATTATTTGTGCTGTTTGTTCCTGATATATTGCTCTAATTGAATGTATAAAATACTCCCCAAAGTGCATTTGCATTTTTTCTATTATCTTAAACAAAAATTGCCAATTCAGTTGATCAAATGCTTTCTCTGCATCCAAAAATATGAACGCTGCAGGGACCTGGTTATTTTTTTCCAAATATTCCAATAAATTAATAATTTGTCTAACATTATATTTCATCTGCCTCCCTTTTATAAAACCTGATTGGTCATTATGAATTGCTTGTTGCATAACTGGCATTAATCTATTCGCTAATATCTTAGCAAAAATTTTATAATCGGTATTCAAAAGTGAAATTGGCCTAAAATTTTCAGGTTTGATACAGTTTTGATCTTCCTTCAGAATCAATGAAACAAAAGCTGTTCTCCAAGAGGGTGGAACTCCTCCCCCTAATTGAATTTTACAAAATAGAGCTCTAAGCGGTTCTACCATTTCAAGCTGTAAATTCTTATAATAAGCAGTTGTTAATCCATCTGTTCCTGGAGCTTTCCCTGTTTTTAACTGCTTAATTGCCGCAATGATCTCCTCAGAAGTTATTGGTTGATTCAATCCTTCCCTCTGTTCCAACGTTAATTCCGAAATATTCCCTTCCTTTAAATATCTATCTATATCTATACCTTGTATTGAGTCACTAGCATATAACTTTGTATAAAATTCCAAAAAAGCCTTTTTAATTATATTCTGTTGGTAAACTTCCTTACCTCTATATTCCATCTTGCTAATGACTCGTGATTTCTGTTTTTTCCTCAGCATGTAGGCCAACCACCTACCTGGTTTATTGGCATTACAAAATGTATTATATTTAGCATATTGCAAGCTAGTTGCCACCTGATCAGCCATTAACATATTAAATTGCCCTCGTAGTATATTTATTGTTTCTTTTACTTTCTTATCTCCTGGATTAGATATAAGTAATTGTTCTTTCTTTTTTATTTCTTCCTCTATCTCTTTACACTTCTTTTGTTGTTTTAGTCTATATTTATTGTTCATATGTATTAACATACCCCTCATATAAGCCTTACTAGCATTCCAGACCATTTCCATAGGAGTACCCTTATTCATATTAATAACAAAGAATTCTTTATTTGTTTTTTAAGCTCTTTCACATTTTCTTCATATCTAAATAAATTTTCATTTAACCTCCAAGACCTCTTTTCTCCCCTCTCCTGTTCAAATTCCACCCAAACCGGACTATGATCAGTTAGAGTTCTTGGACATATCTTCGTCTTCTTCACCCTGGAAATAAAATCATTTGTGATTAGTATAAAATCAATCCTGGAGAAGGATTGATGTCTATCAGAAAAAAAAGTAAAGTCTCTTTCCTCCACGTTGCGTTCTCTCCAAATATCTCTCAGTTCTATATCTTCCATCATATCAAAAAAAGATGTAGGTAGTTTTGCACGTGTTGAGATCTTTGATAAGCTTTTTTTATCTTTCTGTGTGTCTATTACTCCATTCCAATCACCCATTAATATAAAAGATTCATAGTCCCATTGTATTATTTTAGTATGTAAAAATTTATAAAACTTGTCTTGTTGCTGATTAGGGGCATATATTCCAATAAAAAGCATTTTTCCAGTCTGTGTTAATAATTCAATTGCAATATATCTTCCTTGATCATCTGCCTCAATTAAATTAGCTGATAGTCCTTTCCTTACATATATGACTAGTCCATTTTTCTTCTCTGGCGCTGATGCCACAAAATGTGTACTTAATCTTGAATTTATCAAATATTTTTGATCTGATAATCTGATATGTGTTTCTTGCAAGCAAATAATGTCATTGTTAAATTGTTTCAAGTAGTGAAATACTTTCTTTTTTGTGGTGAATTTAGGCCATTGACATTCCAAGATAGGAATTTATTTGCCATCTTTAGCCTTTCGAAGCCTTGTGAGCATCAGCTAAAGCTCCTCCTCCACCTTACTCTTCGGCCTAGCCCCCCACACTGCTTCTGTTTTTTGAACTTCTTGAGATAAATCTTGAGATTGTTGCCTTTTTGATTGTTGTTCTTGAAGTTTATAAGTTGATCGGGTCAGTCGTTGTACTTTCGGCTCTCCCTTCTTAGGTGGTTCCAAAGTTGGGGGTAAGCCCCCAAGATCCAAATCTTCTTCCATAATAATTCCTCCAGCTGCAACTTCAGCATAGGTTTGTATCTGTTTTCCACCTTTTTCTTGTTGTAACATCTCCGTTTTCTTCCCCCCTCCCCCCCCCCGGTGAGGGTGGGTATCCAGCCTTTAAAACATTTACATAGAAATCTTTTGCCTTCCAGACTGTGTTTAACCGGTATCTTTCTCCATTATAAGTCACTATTAGACCAATTGGAACGTCCCATCTGTATGCCACTTGTTGATTTCTCAGCTCATTTACCAGGAAGCCAGTCTTTTCTACTTCTCAACATCTTTGGAGGAATCTCTTTCAAAACCACCACCTCTTGCCCAGCCACCTGAACTTTATTCTTGTAAGAAGCTTGTAAAATGTCATTTCTGATCCTCCTAGTTGTGAAATAGACCACCACATCTCTTGGCAGCTGTCTTTGTTTTGCCAACCAGGAATTAACCCTGTAAATTTTATCAATTTGAATTGCCACATCTTCTGGTCTTTCTTTAATTATCTCTGCCATAGCATCAGCACAAATGTCTTTTAAGTTTTCTTTGCTATTTTCTTTCAGACCTCTCAATCTCAAAGCAAACTCCATGGATCTGTATTGTAACATTACCAATTCATCATCCACATTCTCTGTTCTGGTCATGACATCACCCATTTTGCTTTCCAAATTTAAATTGGCTTCATTAATTTCTTCAACTTTTCCATCAAGCTGGATAACAAGGTTTGACAATCCTGATTCAGCATAAACAATATCATCTCTTATTTCATCGTGTTTTTCTGCAACCACCTCCTTGATTGAACTGATATCCTCCTCAACTTTCTTTAATTTCCCTTCCACAAGTAGTGTTAGATTATTCATTGCTGTGGCTTGATTATTCATAGCTTCTCTCATTGATGTTGCTTGATTATTCATGGCTTCTTTCATAAATTCTTTAAAATCATTAAGTGCAGCCTCCTGACTCTGAGTCTGAGTCTGTGGATCAACTGGAAGTTGTGCTTTCTGTGTCACCACTGACACAACTGGAGAACCTCCCCCTCCTTTAACAACTCCTAGTTTCACTTGTCTAGAAGCCATTCCCCCCCCCTCTTTTAAGGAGATCTTTGAAAGCCACAAAGTCTTTTAAACAACTTTAAAATGTTTGTAATTTATAGTCTCCAATTTATCAGGCAGGATAGGGTTTTTTGTTTTTCCCCCACAAACTCTCACTTCCCAGCAGTTAATAAGCAGCTAGTCATTCTCCCAGCGCAAAGTTCTCAAGCACTTTCGTTTCTGGCTTTCACTTTCAAAACCATAACAAAGACGCCATCTTCAGCCTCCAGCTCAATGAAATTCAATTTGAAACAAAATAACTTCAGAGTTAAACTCTGTACTTTTAAAGCTTTTTCTCCTGTTTTCCGCTCTGCCTGCGCTTGTAATCAGTCAAACTCACTTTTGAAAGCAGGATCGGATCGCGGCTTCTCGCTCTGCTTTCGCAGAGTCGTCCTGGCTCCGGAGCTTCTTGGCGGGCTGGCTGGGGAGCTCTCACCCTCCAAGCCTCTGGAAATGATCCAGAGGGCTTTTGGGGAGCTCTACTTTCGCCCACCGGCTCTCCTCTCCTTCTTTTCCCGAAGGAGAGTTTTTCAGCCGCCAGACAGCCGGTTTGTGCTGTCAAAGCGGCTTTTACGAAGACACAGGGCTGGCGGTCTTAAAAGACTGTCCACGGAGCCTGTGGTGCCGACCGGAAGTCTCATTAGTTCCTCATTATTATTACAGCCAAGCAGCGATTAACCATTTCCACTATTTTACCAGATATGAAGGAAGAAAAGATACAAATATGTTTCATTAGTAAACAGATGACACAGTAAACCTCAAAATAATCTTACTGTTTTTCATGATGGTAGCATGGGGGGTATAAGGGGATATAGGAGAAATCTGTGAAACTCATGTAAATGCCATGATCTTGAATAGAAATCCTACAACATTGAGAATGCCGTTGAAGTGTGAATAGTAGGGTGTCAATAGCCCAAGAATATTTAACAACAATATTATTTATTTTATAGTACTATAGTACTGTATAGTACCTTTGTGTTTGATACTGTAAACCACTCAGGATAACTGTAAGTCTTATCCCAGTCCTAAAGGATTCTGACTGGTGTACAGTATCAAAAACAAAGGAAACAATAACAAATGGATAAAAGTAAATGAGTATCATCGAACTAACAAATAAAATGGCTAACACTTAAGATATTAATGTCTACAAAATATACAAAGACATCCTTGACAGCTTACCAAATAATAAGATGAGAAGTGGTTTAAAGCCCCTATGCCTCTATAAATTCTAAGAATAATTTGTCCCTTGTAATACTTGAAATGAATAAGCAACTAAGAGCATAAAAATCAGTTTAGTTTACTTCCTATGTTATGTTTTTTTCAGGAAAGGAAAGGAAAGGAAAGGAAAGGAAAGGAAAGGAAAGGAAAGGAAAGGAAAGGAAAGGAAAGGAAAGGAAAGGAAAGGAAAGGAAAATCCATAAGCTATTCTGAGTCATTCTCTGTGAGAGGGAGGCTACATAAATTTGTCAAATAAATCTATATAAATAAAAATGTAAATGTTTGTTTGTTCAAAATCATAAATCTCCGAAAGTTCTTCACCGATTGCTTTGAAATTTTGACACAACGTTGCATTCGAATACGCGTGTGTTTTTATATATCTGTATTATATAGATGTCACACCTGTGACAGGTAAAAACATGCTTTTTTGAAAAACAGCGCCATCTGTTGGAGGTAAAAGCAACACACGCTATACTATCTTTTTGGACTTTAACGTCGCAGCACCACAATGGCAGGTGCGAGCCAGGTCTTTTCCCCTCAGCACCGCCGTCGCCAAACCCACAAGCAAAATGGCGGGAAATGTCAACCACCGCCAAGCGTCCTCCCGACTAACGGAGTATGCTGTACCTTTGGCAGGGACCCTGATGCCGCCTGTGGTGCGGAGAGCTGCGAAGATGAAGGTGGTTATACCGGCAAACCGGGAAACCAGCTCTTACACCTGCAGCAAAGTAGGCGTGACCTGAGCTACAGAGGGACATTATTGGCACTCGATCAAAAAATATTGTATACTCACAAGACTGGGCCACAGCAACGCGTGGCCAGGTACAGCTAGTAAATAAGTAAGTAAGTAAGTAAGTAAATACTTAGATTAATTGATTACAAGAAGGCATTTGACTCCCTGCCACATGATTGGATAATCAAGTCCCTAGAAATAACAGGAGTCAGTAAAAACATCAGAAGCTTTATGCAAAGATTGAAGGCACAATGGAATACATGGTTGCGAGTCATGTTGATATCAAGGTGGTGCAACAGCTCCCACAATTCCTGGAGGAAACAGAGTACCTTGACCCATACCAATTGGGCTTCCGGCGTGGGCACAGCATGGAAACAGCATTGGTCGCTCTGGTGAATGATCTCTAGCGGGCTCGAGATAGAGGTTGTTCCTCCATCCTAGTCCTACTTGACCTCTCAGCAGCTTTTGATACCATCGACCATGGTATCCTACTGCAGCGACTTGTGGGATTGGGGGTGGGAGGCACTGTCTTGCAGTGGTTCTCCTCGTACCTCTCAGGTTGCTTGCAGTTTGTATGGGTGGGGGGGGGCAGAGGTCCACCCCGAGGCCCCTAACTTGTGGGGTTCCTCAGGAGTCAGTTCTTTCCCCCTTGTTCTTTAACATCTATATGAAGCCGCTGATTGAGATCATTCGTGACTTTGGGGTGAGATATCATCAATATGCTGATGATACTCAGTTATATATCTCTACCCCAGACCACCACAGAGATGCCCTTTCCATGATGTCCTGTTGCCTGGAGGTGGTGCAGGCCTGGATGGGTAGGAACAGACTCAAACTCAACCCCTCCAAGACTGAGTGGCTGTGGATACCGGCATCTCGGGTTTCAGAGGTCCGATCATTTCCGATGGGTGAGGAAAAACTTGCCCCCATTGTTAAGGCTTGCAACTTGGGTGTCCTCCTGGATGCTTGGTTGTCCCTTGAAGACCACCTGACAGCCATGACCAGGGGGGCCTTCGCACAGGTTTGCCTGGTGTGCCAGTTTCTCAGTCTTTTCTAGACCGAGATGACCTTTGCACTGTCACTCATGCCCTGGTTACTTCCCGCTTGGATTACTGCAATTCCCTCTACATGGGGCTACCCTTGAGGTGCACCCGGAGGCTCCAGCTGATTCAAAACGCAGCCGCGTGGATTGTAACGGGAGCCCCTCGTTACTCCCATATAACATCTCTCCTACGCGAACTACACTGGTTACCAGTGGTCCTCCATATCCGCTTCAAGGTGCTAGTCCTCCCTTATAAGACCCTTCATGACTTAGGTCCAGTATATTTGCAGGACCTTCTCCTGCCTGCCTCCCACCGTCCTGTTCGCTCACATAGGGTTGCTTTCCTCAGGGTACCATCAGCGAGCCAATGCCATCTGTCGATGTCTAGGGGGAGGGCGTTCTCTGTGTGCGCTCTCACGCTCTGGAATGAGTTACCTACCGAGCTCTGTATGGCTCCTGATCTCCGCTCCTTCCGTCATGACCTGAAGACTTGGCTGTTCAAACAAATGGGTTGACTATGATTCTGGGTTTTAATATTTTATTATTTATTACTTATTTGGTTTTAAGGGGATTTTATTGTTGCATGCTTTTTAACTTGTGTTCGCTGCCCTGAGTCCTTCAGGAGAAAGGCAGCATATAAATACATGAAATAAATAAATAAATAAATAAATAAATAAATAAATAAATAAATGTGTCTTTCAAGGAGATTCACTTTCACCACTACTGTTTGTCATTGTACTGATTCCTCTGTCAACAATACTGAATAACTCAGGCTAATACTGAATAACACAGGCTAATACTGAATAACTCAGGCCTTTCGGTTTTTGAACATCTCTCCTTCCTCGTGATTACCAACATCTTGCCTCTTGGACTGACTGATTCATTTTCATCTCACCCTAGCCGGATGATGATGACTGCACTATGTAAATGGGTGCTGAAGGAGCTGTTGCTGCTTTCCACCGGAGGGACAGATCAATTATCTTCGTGTTATTACCATCTAAGCCAGCCACCGTGAGAGGGTGGCTGGGATACTGACCTTCCAATTGTAATGTGTGGACACAGGTCTCCCCCCCACTGCTGTGAGAGGACAGTGGAATTCAGTTTCACCGGCTATCTGGAGATCTAATTTGTTCCAGTCTCTTGGACCATCTGATTAAGCCCCCAACCAGTTTCACCTCCATCCTGGTTTTTCGCTCGATGTATACGGTAGCTGACCTTCTGGTGTTGCAAGACTCCCCCCTCTCACAGGCCTGGCCCTCCACGCTATCGAGGGCCTACCTTGATGATGGATTTTGGAATCCCGAGAGGTGGCATGTTGCAAAGAGAGGGTTGAGGGTTTTTTAAACTTTGTTTTTAACTAAAGTTTTAAGGGGCTCTGGGGGAGGGATAGGGTCGTGGGTTTGGGGGACAACCCACTGAGAGTGGGGTCTGGTCCGACAGGGGGCTACATCACGGTGGTGCGGGGTTCGGGGTCAAGGAGGAGGCTAGAGTCCATACCGAGGAAGGCGATATCATCAGTACTGTGAGTAGGAGGGGCAGATATGGTGGGAGCAGGGGGCCATATTTTGTTGTGGGGGTGCACGCCCACTGCCTTCAAGTGGTGGCGTGCTCTGGTGCCCAATGCTCTTCTCGTTCCCCGGGTTGCGGGTTGGTGACCACCTTTAGAGTGCTCCATGACTTAGGACCTGGATACCTACGAGACCGCCTTCTGCCACTGAGAGCCTCCCACCGGCCAGTACACTCCCACAGAGAGGGGCTCCTCGGGGTGCCGTCGGTCAAACAATGTTGACTGGCGGCCGCCAGGGGGAGAGCTTTCTCTGTGGGAGCACCTGCCCTCTGGAACGAGCTCCCCCCGGAGATACGGAGGATTCTGGATTTATGTACTTTCCTCCAGGCCCTCAAGACTTTTTTATTTCAACAAGCCGGGCTGACCCAACTTCTCCAATTGCTTAATTTTAATTTTAATTTTAAAAGGGGTATTTTAATTGTTGGGCCAAAATTGTTTAATATGTTTTTTAAACTGTTCTTAAATTTTTGTATTCTATGTGTTTACCTTTGGTTGTTCACCGCCCTGAGTCCTTTGGGAGAAGGGCGGTATATAAATTTAAATAAAATAAATAAATAAATAAATATGGATGATCCGAAGCTGTATGGAAAAACACCATCTGAAATAGAATAGCTGTTCAACACTGTCCATATATACAGCCACGATATTACAATGAAATTTGAACTGGACATATGTGCAATCAAATGGGCAATTGAATTACAATCAAATGGGCAAGTGAAAAGTGAAGGAATCAAGATGACTTATGGAAATAACATTAAGGGCCTAGATGAAGATGATAACTTCATACCTCTGTAGGTATTTGTAATGACAATATCAACAATACTGAAGTCAAGAAAAAATGTTAGAATACATCAAGAGAATAAAGATGATCTTAAACTTGAAATTCAGTTGAGGAAATACCATCAGGGCAATCAACCTGAGCAATTTCATTCATTAGATATCCAGCTGGAATAGTGGACTGAACTTAAGCAGAACTAAAGGCCTTGGATAGGAAGACTAGAAAAATGATGACAATAAATCATGCCCTTCATCCTCAGAGCAATGTTGACAGATTCTACTTACTAATAAAAATGGGAGTATGTGAAATATTGTGAGTACATCAGATGGTTGAAGAAGGAAAAAGGGCATTGGAAGAATATCTGAAGGACAGTGATGATGATGCACTGAAGCTAGTATACCAGGAAGGCTTATTGAATATTTGGAGAGGCCAAAATGGCCTATAAGAAGAACCAAATGAAGAACAGAAAAGTGGCAGGGAAAAATAAAGTATTACATGGCCAGTAATTTTTTTAAAAAGCAGGTAAAGAAGATAATAAGACCTGTTAATAAGACCATTGGGCTAAGAGTAGGAAAGTTGAAGAAAGAAACAGAAGCTAATTCTGGCTACACAAGACCAAGTTTTAAGAACAAATGCATACAAAGCCAGAACTGAGAAGTCAGTAACAGACTGCAAGTGCTGCCTCTGCCAAAAAGCTGTAGAAACAGTGGACTGCTTGGTTAGCTGCTGCAAGCAGATTGCACAGACTAACTACAAACAATGGCATGACAAAGTACCAATAATGGTGCATTGGAAGATCTGCAAGAAATACAATTTGCCTGCAAGCAAGAACTGCTGGGACCATAAAATTGAGAAAGTCATAGAAAATGAAGAAGTTTGTTTCATTGTTTGCTTGTTTTATTAAATTTATATACCGCCCTACTCCCAAAGGACTCAGGGCGGTGAACAGGCACAAAATAAAATACATAAATACAAAAGTTAGAAACATAATTAAAACCAAATTAAATAATTTAGCCCAAGACAATTAAAAATCCCAGTAATTTAAAACAAATTAAAATTCCAATTTAAAAATTTAAAAGAAAGGGGAGAAAATTAGCCAGGCCGGCTTGCTGGAATAGGAGGGTCTTAAGAGCATGGCGGAAAGTGTGCAGATCCGGGATCCTCCGTATCTCTGGGGGGAGCTCGTTCCAGATAGTGGGTGCCCCCACAGAGAAGGCCCTCCTCCTGGGGGCCGCTCTCTATGAGAGCGTACCGGCCAGTGGGAGGCTGTTTGTGGTAGTAGGCGGTCCCGTAAATAACCAGGTCCTAAGCCATGGAGCGCTCTAAAGGTGGTGACCAAAAGCTTGAAGCACACCCGGAAGACCACTGGGAGCCAGTGCAGCTCACGCAGAGAGGTGTCACACGGGAGCGCCACGTTGTGGTGACCAAAACCTTGAAGCGCACCTGGAAGACCACTGGGAGCCAGTGCAGCTCACGCAGAGAGGTGTCACACGGGAGCGCCACGTTGCTCCCATAACCACCCGCACGGCCATACTCTGCGCCAGTTGGAGCCTCCGGGTGCTCCTCAAGGGGAGCCCCATGTAGAGAGCGTTACAATAGTCCAGGCGGGCATGAGTGACTGTGTGTAGGGAGTCCCAATCCAGAAAGGGACACAACTGGCGAATCAGGCGAACCTGATGAAAAATCCTCCCGGTCACAGCTGTCAAGTGCTCTTCTAAAGACAGCCGTGAATCCAGGAGGACACCCAAGTTGGGAGCCCTCTCCGTGGGGGCCAGCGATTCGCCCCCTATAGTCAGTGATGGCGTCAATTGACTATATCGGGACGTCAGAAACCACAGCCACTCGGTCTTGGATGGGTTGAGCCTGAGCCTGTTCCTCCCCATCCAGATCCACACGGCCTCCAAACACCGGGACATCACTTCAAGGGCATCGTTGGGGTGGTCCAGGGTGGAGATGTACAGCTGGGTATCATCAGCATACTGGTGGTACTTCACCCCGAAACCATGGATGATCCCACCCAGCGGCTTTACATAAATGTTGAACAAAAGGGGCGAGAGGACCGACCCTTGTGGCACCCTACATATGAGGGGCCTCGGGGTCGACCTCTGCCCCCCTGCCAACACAGACTGCAACTGGCCAGAGAGAAAGGAGGAGAACCACCATAGTACAGTGCCTCCCACCCCTAACTCTTCCAACCGGTGCAGCATGATACCATGGTCGATGGTATCAAAAGCCACTGAGAGATCTAATAGGACCAGGACAGAGGAGCAACCCCTGTCCCAAGCCCTCCAGAGATCATCAACCAACGCGACCAATGCCGTTTCCATGCTGTACCCAGGCCTGAAGCCCGACTGGAACGGATCCAGATACGTCATTTCATCCAGGTACTGGGGGAGCTGTCGCGCAACCACACTCTCAACAACCTTCGCCACAAAACAAAGTTTGGAGACCGGATGATAATTAGCCAACACTGCCGGGTCCAGGGAAGGCTTCTTGAGGAGAGGCCTCACCACCGCCTCTTTCAAGGCGGTGGGAAAGTCACCCTCACCCAACAAAGCATTTATAATCCCCTGGAGCCAGCCTCGTGTCACTTCCCAGGAAGCCAGCACTAACCAGGAAGGACACGGGTCCAATAAACAAGTGGTCGCGTTCAGTCTGCCCAGAATCCTGTCCATGTCCTCAGGGGTCACAGGATCAAACTCATCCCAGATAACATTCTCAAGACCTGCCCCAGTCTCTCCCCCTGAGACTACTCAGTCGGAGTCCAAATCTTCCCGAATCTGAGTGATTTTGTCATACAGATACTGAACAAAATCCTCGGCTCTACCCTCCAAGGGGTCCTCCCGCGCTTCCTGGTGGAGCAGGGAGTGGGTCACCCTAAAGAGGGTGGCCGGGCGGTTATCTGATGACGCAATAAGAGCAGCAAAATAGCTACATTTCGCTGCTTTTATCGCCACTAAGTAATTCCTAATATGGGATCTTACTAGTGTCCGGTCAGATTCAGAAAGACTGGCCCTCCAACTACTCTCTAGGCGTCTTTTCTGGCGCTTCAACTCCCTCAGCTCCTCGGTAAACCAAGGAGCCAATTGAGATCGGTGCCGGGTCAGAGGCCGCAAAGGCACAACCCGATCCAGAGCTCCAGCGGCCGCCCTATCCCAGGCGGCCACTAGGTCTCCAGTCGAGGCGTGTGCCAGAGCCTCAGGAAATGGCCCAAACTCCATCTGGAACCTGTCAGGTTTCATAAGGCACATATGATGTTACAGGTTCCATCAGTCACATATGATGTTACAGTATCTGTGAGTTCATCTAAGTCTGCAGAGGTATTTTTGAAAACATTCCAATCAGTACAGTCAAGGCAATCCTGTAGTTTTAACTTTGCTTCCTCAGTCCAGGTCCTCACTGATTTAATTGTTGGTTTTGTGGTTTTAAGTCTTTGCCTGTAAGCAGTTACAAGGTGAATCATACAATGATCAGAGTGTCCCACAGCTGCTCGTGGTAAAGACTGATAAGCATCTTTTAGTGTTGTGTAGTAATGGTCTAATGCAGTGGTTCTCAACCTTCCTAATGCCGCGACCCTTTAATACAGTTCCTCATGTTGTGGTGACCCCCAACCAGGGGTCGGTTCTAAATTTTTTTACTACCAGTTCTGTGGGCATGGCTTATTTTGTGGGTGTGGCTTGGAGGTCATGTGACTGGGTGAGTGTGGCTAGCTGGCCATGTAACCGGGTGGCCATGGCTATGTGTATAGGGACTACTCAGAGGGCTGAAAAAAGTAATTTCTGACAGGTCCTCGCACTTTTGACTGGTCCTCACTCTTATGACCATCCTCACATTTATGCCCATGCAGCATTCTTAACAACCATGTCACTTGTTAGGGCTGAAAAAAAGCTTCAGAAAAGCTACATTCAGAATATAAAACACACCCAAATTTTCAGCCTCTTCTTTTGGGGGGGGGGAGGTGCGTCTTATACTCCAAAAAATATGGTATATTGGCTATACATGGACAACTCAATGTTCCCAAATTCACAGAATTATTTTAAAGCCCTTTTCTAAAGATACACATGTATGTATGTATGTATGTATGTATGTATGTATGTATGTGCATTTATATCAGGTATAAAAATACTGTGTTAAACTATTCTGTGGTCATAGTTTACTTCTTTTGATTTTTTAATCCTGGTTAAATAATGATGACTTCATGAGCTGAACCTAATTACAATACAGACTTATTTCAACCAACAAATGGCTGAACTAAAGTTTTCCTGCTTTAATGAACAGATAGGCATTAAAATATTGTTAGATTAACAAATTTACAGAGTTGGAAGGGTCCTTGTAGGTCATCTAGTCTACACATATCCACCCAAGCAGGAGTCCCTACACCAGGGGTGTCAAATTCAAGGCCTGGGGGCCAGATCCAGCCTATGGGCTGCTTAGATCTGGCCCATGGTGTCCACCTGGAAACAGCAAAGACTTGCCCGTGGTGCCTTTGTCAGCCAAAATGGCAGAGGGTTGCAGGAGGCCGTTGCAGCCGAAAACAGAGCTCGGGAGCCTGTTTTCACTGGCAGAGTGCTCAGGTCGCCACAGGTGCTCCTGACATGAGTGATATTGAGCTGGCCATGCCCAGCATGACCACGCCCACCCCAGCCCCCGAGATCAAACACAACCCTGATGCGGCCCTCAATGAAATCGAGTTTCACACCCCTGCCCTATACCATTTCTGACAGACGGCAGTCCAGTCTCTTCTTAAAAGCTTCCAGTGATGAAGCTCCCACAACTTCTAAAGGCAAGCTGTTCCATTGGTTGATTGTTTTCACTGTCAGGAAATTTCTCCTTATTTCTAAGTTGAATCTCTCCTTGATCAGTTTCTATCCATTATTCCTTGTCTAGCCTTCAGGTGCTTTGGAAAATAGGTTGACCCACTCCACTCTGACAGCCCCTCAAATATTGGAACACTGCTATCATGTCTCCCCTGGTCCTTCTCTTCACTAGACTAGCCATGCCCAGTTCCTGTAACAGTTCTTCATATATTTTAGCCTCCAGTTCCCTAATCATCTTTGTTGCTCTTCTCTGCGCTCATTCTAGAGTCTCAACATCTTTTTTATAGCATGGTGACCAAAACTGGATGCAGCATTCTAGGTGTGTTCTGACTAGAGTGGTGTTTATACCTTACAAGATCTTCATTGAATCCCTCTGTTAATGGAATTTAGGATTGCATTGGCTTTTTTGGCTGCCGCCACACATTATTGGCTCCTATTTAGTTGGTTGTCCACTAAGACTCCAAGATCCCTCTCAGAGTTGCTGCTACTAAGCCTGGTTTCACCCAATCTATATGTGTACTTTGGTTTTTCTTCCCAAGACTTTACTTTTCTCTACATTGAATTTCATTTTGTTAGATAGGGCCCAGTGTTCAAATCTGTCAAGATCCATCTAGGGTGTTGGCTATTCCTCCCAGTTTAGTATCATCCACATATTTGATAAGTTCCCCTTC
The DNA here is from genome assembly GCA_022577455.1 of Arizona elegans. Taxonomy (NCBI): domain Eukaryota; kingdom Metazoa; phylum Chordata; class Lepidosauria; order Squamata; family Colubridae; genus Arizona; species Arizona elegans. The sequence goes on along the minus strand of JAKOOJ010000006.1, from coordinate 47,494,635 downwards.
TGTTCCCTCATCTAAGTCATTTACAAAGATATTGAAGAGTACTGGCCTAAGACGTAATGTTGTGGTACCCCAGTGCTTCCTTCCTTCCATGTAGACGAAGTACCATTAAGGACTACTCATTGAATATAGTTTGTCAGCCAGTTACAAATCCATCTGATGGTGATGCTATCTATCCCACTTTTTACTAGCTTACCAAGAAGTAGGTTGTGCTCTACTGTGTTGAATGCCTGGCTGAAGTCTAAGTACACTATGTCCACAGTATTTCACTGGTGCACTAATTTAGTCACTATGTTGAAGAATGAAACAAGATTGGTTTTGCATGATCTATTTTTAACAAACCCATGCTGACTTCTAGTTATTACTTTACTTTCTTCTAGATGTTGGCAGATCTGTTCTTTTAATTATCTTTTCCGGTATCTTCCCGGGTATTGATGTTAGGCTGATTGGTCTGTAGTTTCCTGGGTCTGGTTTTGTTTTGTTTTTTTTAAAGATAGGAATCACATCAGCTCTTTTCCCGTCCTCTGCTAGTTCCCCGGCACTCCAGGATTTTTGAAAGATGTGGTATAGTGGTTCTGAGATGACCTCTGCCAGCTCCTTTAGAACTCTGGAATGTAATCAATCAGGTCCAGGTGGTTTGAATTCATTAAGATCAGACAGGTGTTCTCTTACCATTTTTTTGGCTTATTTTAACTTTTATTTCTAGTCTGTAGAGGTTTTATGGAATTTACATTTTGATAACTTTGTGTAGAGTTTTGCAGCTAGGAGTTTTTTCAGCACTTGCCACACCAGCTTTACATGCTCCTCAAGAGTATCGCTGAATATAAGAATGTCATCTAGGTAAACTAGGACTCCTTTATATAGGTGCTCATGTAGCACCTCATTTATCAGCTGCATAAAAACTGCGGGGGGGGGGGGCGGCTTGCAGACCAAATGGCATGACTTTGAATTGGAAGCTGCCAAGTGGACAGTTAAAAGCCATCTTCCATTCATTTCCTTCTTTAATCTGTATGCAGTAATAGGCTTCTCTCAAGTCCAGTTTGGTGAACACCTTGCCCTTGGCTAAATGATTTAGCATATTCTTCATGAGGGGGAGGAGGTAGGTGTGCTCCACGCACATGGCATTAATGTAACAAAAATCCATGCAAAGCCTCATTCCCCCATTTTTTTTCCTTGAATAGTTCTGGGGCTGCCACTCTGGATTTTGTGGGTTCGATAAAATCCCATGCTAAATTGGCGTCAATGTATTTCCTTAATTGCCCCATTTCTTTTGGAGAAATGTGCTGCTGCGGCCCCCTGGCCCGGGAAGGTGAATGTGGGTTGAGCCAGAGTCCATCCAGGTGGGCCAGTACTAGGAGGTGCGATGCTCTCCATCCTGAGCTGGCTGAACCATTCTGGTAGGCCTGCCAGGGATTGGCTGCATGACAGTGGTGGGAAGCCCCACACTCGGGAGTCGCTGAGATCAGCCGGTCCCGATGCTCTCCATTTGAGGGCTTTTGCCTGCTCCACTCTGCTCACTCCCATCTGCTGTTCTTGCAGCATCGCCCTGGTCAGCAACTCCTGGGGAGGCACAGCTCCCACAGCCTCGCCCCACAGAGAAGGATCTGGTCAAGCAGCATGCCAGGGCGCTGGGTCTTTGGGCTGGGCACCCTGTTGGCATTCCCCTTTGGTGGCCACTGCTGCCTTCACCACAGCTTTGGAAGGGGAGTAGAAGGTCTCAACGTGGACCATCAAACCAGTCCCAGTGGTCCCCTCCATGGTCCCCTTGTCTTCCTCCATCTTCCCTGAGTCTTCACACCACTTGGTGTTGGGTCGGCACTTGGGGCTCAGGACCCCAGACATCATCCCAGAGTACGGGAAGCTGATTGAAGTTTTAAAGGAGATTCAGGTTAATGTCAGGGTTCCAATTAACACCCCTAATGAAAGAAGAACTAGAAGTTCCTCAAAGTTCCATTTTCCCCTCTATGTTTTATTTGTTTTATTTATATAACATTCAATTTCCATCAAACAGTGTGTGATCTGGGTACAGTAATATTTAACATCATCTTCTTTTCCACATTATCATTTCCTCTTTTTATATCTCTTCCTTTCTAACTTCTGTTTCTATTGTCTAGCCATTGATAAAATACATCGCATATCAAAAAATATTCAGTTTCTTCTTTATCCTTAATAGTGAGCATTAATCTATCCATTTCTGCGCATTCTAATATTTTCTTAATTACATTCCTCTCTGATGGAAACTCATCATTTTTCCATTGCTGGGCAAATGCAATTCTAGTTGCAGTTAGTATATGCAAAAACAGATATATAGTTTTTTATCATATTTTTCCAGTAGAATGACCATCAAAAATATCTCTAGTTTCAAGTCTATGTGTTATTTTGTCATTTTTTCCAACCAAGTATATATTTTTGTCCAATATTTTTTAGCTTTTGGGCATGTCCACCACATATGGTAGTATGAACCAGATGATTGATTAAATTTCCAACATTTAGCAGATCTATCTTTATACATTTTTGCCAGTCTTGCCAGTGCAAAATGCCATCTATAAAACATTTTATACAGATTTTCTTTATATGCAGTTGACATAGTCAATTTAATATTTTTATCCCATAGTTTCTGCCATTTATCTAATTCTATTGCATATCCAAAGTTTTTAGCCCAGGCGATCATTGTCTCCTTTACTTGCTCATTTTCAAGTTTATTACTTAATAGTTAACAATATAATTTTTTTATCAGTTTATCATCCGTTCCAGTTAATATCTGATTTAATTCTGTTAACTCTCTATTAAATACATTTTAGCATCTTTCTCGTAATGGGATTGTATCTGCATATGTGGCCACCATGCAATATCTATCCCTTGGTTATTAAGTTCCTGTTTAGTTTTTAATTCCCCTTTGTCATTCATAATATCTTTATATTTTAAGATTTTTTTCCATATTAATAACATTAAGATGTACCAATGCCTCCATAGTGGAAAGCCAAAGTGGTATTTTCAAATAGTGTTGTTCTTTTATTTTAAACCAGACTGATAGCAATGCATTCCTAACATAGTGTCTCTGAAAATAATTGTATATCTTGTTCTTCCCATACCATAAGAAGGTGTGCCAGCCTAGTTGGAAGTCATGCCCTGCAAATGTTAATAATCTTGTGTGTCTCAAGCTGATCCGTTCTTTCACCCGTGTGAGTACTGAGGCCTGGTAGTACAAAGTCCCCTCTTTTTTTGGTTTCCTGCAACATTTTTAAGCCTATTCTTGCTTTTTTTCCTAAGCAAACATATCTTAATATTATTTTATTTAGTTCTTCAAAATATTTTTCTCCAATTTTATTGGTATTGGTATTGTCTTGGCAAAATGTTCATTTTTATAGTAGCTATTCTTCCTGATATGTTTTATGTTTTATTTGATTTGTATACTGCCCTACGCCCGAAGGACTCAGGGCAGTGAACAGCCACAAGATAAAAACACATTAATACAAAAATTAAAACAAAATAAAACCGGATTAAATATAATATGATAGTGACAGTTGTAAATCTTTCAATTTTTCAAGGTCAATTTGCCACGTCAGTTTCATGTAATTATCCTCTTTAATTGTTGCACATTTTGCTGTTAGTTGTATTCCTAAGTACTTCACTTTTTAAACTATCTGTATTTTTATTCTTTCCATGGACCGAAGCTAATTAGAAAAATAGAAGAATATGGAGAAGTAGCAGGACTGAAAATAAATAGAGATGACAAAGATTTTAGTTAAGAATCTTACAGACACACAAAAAAGAGTGTTGATGAAAGTTCCATTTTATTAGAGATGGCTTAAAGATGGCTTCCAGGACTGGCACATACACACCTGTGGTGGGTTTCAAAAAATTTTCCTACCAGTTCTGTGGGCATGGCTTATTTGGTGAGCGTGGCTTAGCAATCATGTGACTGGGTGGGGGGGCGGCTTGATGATCATGTGACTGGGTGGGAGTGGTTTGGCAGTCATGTGACTTGGTGGGCGTGGCTAGGTGGTCACGATCCTAGTTCCCTCTATGAAGATTCCCCCATCCGGATCTTTTGCAATCTCCCAAAGAGTCAAAGGAAATCAGATTCCACACAGCTCTGAACCCTTAAGGCAAACCAAATACAAGTGGTCCTCGCTTAATGGCCGGTTGCTTAGCAAGTGTTCTAATTTATGACTGACCTCCCCAGAGCTACTTGACCTGTTTTTGGAGTTTTGACAGCTATTCATACACACACACACACACACACACACACACACACACACACACACACACAAACTTATGACCAGTTACAACATCCCACACAGTCATATGACTGAGGTTTTCTATGTTTTTTGCCAGTTTCCAATAATTCCTTCTGGTTTCTGGTTAAAAATGCTCATTGGGGAAAATGGACTTGTTTATTATTTATTTATTTATTAGTCCAATTTATATGCCGCCCTTCTCCATAGACTCAGGACGGCTTACAATGCATTATAGCAGTAGCCTGCATACTTTTTTGTATATACCTGCTTTATTAGGGCTTTCGCCCCCCCCCCAAGTGGTTCTATACAAAGCTGGCTTATTGCCCCCACAATCCAGGTCCTCAGTTTACCTACCTCGAAAGGATGGAAGGCTGAGTCAACCTTGAGCCTGGTGAGATTCGAACTTGCACTAATTGCAGGCAGCTGGCAGCTAAGTGCTAGCACTTAACAGCACTTTAGTCCGCTGCACCACCGAGGCTCTTTAACAACCAGTGTTCACTTAATGACCACAAGGTTCACTTAATGACCATGGTGTTTGCCTAACCCAGGCGTCTGCAACTTTAAACATTCAAAGAGCCATTTTTCTATTTTCTTTTAAATAAATATCTCTCTCTCTGTCTCTCTCTTTTCTCCCTCTCTCCCTCTCTCATCTCTCTCTTTATCCATCCCTTTCATCTCTTTCTCCCTCTGTCTCTCTCTGTCTCCTCTCTCTTTTTCTCATTTTTCTCTCATCTCTTTCTTTCTTTCTCCCTATCTCTCTTTCTCATCTCTCTCTCATCTCATCTCTCTCCTCTTTTTCTTTCATTTCTCTCATCTCTCTTTCTTTCTCCCTATCTCTCTCTTTCTCATCTCTCTCTCTCTCATCTCTTTCTCTTTCTTTCTCCCTCTCTGTTTCTCATCTCTCCCTCTTTCTCTGTCTCATCTCCTTTCATTCATCTCTCACTCTCATCTCGCTCTCTCGCTCTCTGTGTCTCTCTCTTTGCCCCCCTCTCACTGTGTGTCTCTTCTCTCTCTCTCTCTTTCCCTCTCTCCCTCTCTCCTCTCTCTCTGTCCCCGGGTGGGGGAGAAGGAACCACTGAACAGGTGCTGGGCAGTAGGAATCTGATGTCTGGAGGCCAACGAGCCATGTACTGAAGACCAGATGGGGGCAATCCTGCAAAAATAACATATCTCTCTTGTCGCTTGTGAGCGCTTCTGGTTAGGAGGAAGAGAAGCATGGTGGGAGGAGGCTTGGGTGTCAGAGGGGCAGCGAGTGCTTTGTGGCTCCTAAGGGGGTTGAACCTCCCCGCTCACATCTTTGCCTGAGGGCATTGCTGGCAGCCGCTTCCTGTGTTTCAGGAGGTCTGTGCTCTTCCCAATGGTGCTCGGCCTTCTCGATGCATGGAGGCAGGAAGCGGCAATCACAACACAGGTTTCATTCACTGCCTGCAAGCTCCGGGCAGCAAGCAGCTGAGCGAGCAAGCCAGCAATCTGCCAGATGCCTCTAATCTGCAGTTTATTCGTGATCACCATTGGCCTTTCTCCCTGCCTTTCCTGGCCAATGGTGCTCATGAGTAAACTGCAGCTAGGAATCTCAAATATGGCCAGGAATGAATGTTTGTGTGGTAGCTACTGGCTGGCTGGGCTCCTCAAGAGACAGAGTTTGCAGGGGGCTGATCTGCCGCTGGCTACAACACAATGTTCATTCTCACCCGTATTTGAGATTCCTAGCTAGGGCTGACTTTGGCAACTTCTCTCCACAGGAGTGCTTCCTGGATGTGGCTTACAGCTCTGAGCCCAAAGCAGCAGGAGGCGTGGGCTGTTTTGGCACCAACAGCTTTGGGCTCTTAGCAGTCTGCAGAGAACACACTCGAATTGGCGCTGAGACCAGGGTCCCAGGAGGGTGCGGGTGAAGACTTTTACAGCTTGCTTTCTGCCTTGCAGAAGCATAGATGGGTGGGAGGTCTGAGATCACACAGACCCTAGTGCAGCGCTCTCTCGAGGGCTGCCCGCCCACCCCCTTGTTCACCTCACAAGTCCAGCTGCTGATCTCCCATGCACTTCCCTTGCAGGCAGGCTGGCTTCAGGAAACCTGGGAAGGGCTCCGGTACTGCAATCTCCCATGTGCTTCCCTCGCAGACCAGGCCGGCTTTGGGAAACACACGGGAAGGGCTCCACTACTGCAATCTGCCATGTGCTTCTCTTGCAGGCAGGCCAGCTTTGGGAAACATGGGAAGGGCTCTGGTGCTGCAATCTCCTGCGTGCTTCCCTTGCAGGCCAGGCCAGCTTCGAGAAACACACAGGAAGGACTCCAGCTGACTTGGGATGGAAACACGGAGAAGCAACTGCCTTTTCTCTCCGACTTCTGTTTGCAGAGAGAAGGAAGAGGCAGAGGCGGCAGCAGCAATGGCAGTGGAAGGGGCCAACCACTTTGCTGCCGGCGTGGTTACCCAGTCACCTGGCTCTCCTTTAGCAGCCCTGACCTTAGCCCCACTTCCTCCCCCACACCGCCTGCTTACCTTCTGTGGCACCTGGTCCAGAGTCTGGAAGGCAAGCTGACTGGAGTTTTTCAGCAGCCCCCAGCCAGCTGCCACTGCTGGAAAGCGGCTGGCAAAGAAGCCTCCGAAAAGGCTTCTTTGCCAGCCGCTTTCTCTGTCTACTTTCACTGAAAAGTACTGGTGGAAAAAGCTGCTGCCGTTGTCGCCATGTTCTTCATGTATGCACATCCTGTTGGACTTGCAAGGCAATGGGATGCGCGTGCATAAAGAACATGGTGGCAATGAACATGGTGGCTGGGGTGAGCGAGCAGTGACCGGGAGACCAGTTCGAGGATGTGGCCAGCCGGCCATCGTTACCAGTTTGACGACCTTGGCCAAATTTCCGCCAATGGTTTGCCCGAACTGGTGCGAACTGGTAGCAACCCATCAATGACACACACACAGACACACACACACACAGACACACACACACACAAATATATATATATGTCAGATGTATCAGACTTCTCTAACCTTGTGTCTTTTAGTTGTATTGGGACTGTAGCTTCCTGTATGTATGCTGAATTTCTGAATTGCACTTTAACCTCAGTTGCAGAAACACATGGGAAACACCAGATCAGAGTAGAAAGGAAAGACAAAAAAAAAATCATTATTTATATGCTTTTATAGATTTATATATGATACAGCAGCAGTCCCCAATTTTTCCAACTTTGCAGACTAACAGAGGCAGTGGAGGTGGTGGCAGGGAGGGGAGAGGGGATGGTTCTGTGCAAGCAGAGGGCGAGCACATTCACACAGTAGCTCTATTTATACCCACCATTCCCGACTCTTGCATGGTCTGGTACAGGCCATGGCACCGGATTGGGGACACCTGTGATACAGAATCTACAAAATTCTGTAAGTCACTTCAGCATGTTCTACATTGGTGAATATATCTGTCAATTAATAGGAAAATACTTTTTCAGTATCTTAAGCATTACTTATAACAGAGAATATTATCATCCCTGGAAATTTATATCCCAGTGGTCAGAATCCATAGTAAAAACTCTACAACTCATAGAAATCATAGAAATCACTTAATGGAAATATTTGAAAAATATTTCTCAATTATTTATGGTTTTCATTGCAATTGTTATTATAATGAAAAAAGTTTAATTTTACCATGATTGTTGGAAAGAACTATCTACAATTGTTGGCAGGTAAAAATCAGGGCACACAGAAGTTATATATATGTCTATCAACTGCCTTCTTTTTGTACAAATAAAAAATGCATGGAATAATCATTTCAAAGCTGCAGAGTTTCATTAATGAATTATATATTTAAAGAATAAGAATATGATCTATAATTACAATATAGTTTTTAAAATAAAATTATAAGGACTATCAAACCTGTTCCTACTATGATCTGATTTTCCTGTGATCATAAAAAAGGCTTTCATCACTACTTCTACCATACAGTTGTATATACCAGTAATTAAGTGGCTTAAGTAAGATTTATGTCCCTATAAATCAAAAAGTATGTTTATTTTCACTATCTACTAACATTGCTGAATATTCTTTTTTGAATTTTGTTAAATGATTCCATTCAAAGTTGCAGTTGTGGCTATTTTAAGCAAACTAAATAATTTGAAAATAAAAATGTATAATCCTATCAACAGCTCAGTTCAAGAAATTATAACCACTGTGTATTTTAACACCAAAATGTATTTTAAAGCTATATTTTGCTCAATGTATTCTAATGTTCTCTAACAAATATAACAGTAACTACTGGTAATACTTGCTACCAATTGAGTTACATAGCTGCACTTTTCCTCTGTATTTTATTCAACAGATTGGTAATTATTCTCTTTCTGATATACTTATGTCACCATATAGTCAATATTATTGTATTATTCTTCTGTTGGAACTTTTTGAATGGAGATAACTCTTCCAAACTTGAACTTTTTTGTGACACATAGAATATAACATATTGTCTAAATACAGTATTTCTTTACTATCATATAATTAAATATGAAATAGCATTAATTATTATTGACCTAGTGTTGATATTGAGAGGTACGCTGTTTTTCAGATTTATTCATATTTTATTTAATTTATTAAATTTGTTTGCTTCCCATCTCATTTCAAAGCAACTTACAGCTTTAAAAGCATTAAAACCATAAAAGATGAGCCCTGATTTTGCAGCGGTTAGAATGCAATAATTGCAGGCTAATTCTGCCCACAGCTAGAAGTTGATCCTGACCGGTTCAAGATTGAGTCAGTCTTCCATCCTTCCGAAGTGACTCATGCTTTAGTGAACTAGGTCTTTTAGAGTAAGGTGACCAGATGTCCCGCTTTTGGTGTGACAGTCCCGATTTTTAGCAATTTGTCCCGCGTCCTGCGGCGTTTCAAAAAAGTCCCGATTTTTCATTCTGCCTCCTGAGTCCCGCTGCCTCTTGAGCCCCAGCTGATGGCTAGAAGAAAAAAAAACTGTTTAAACTCTTGCCCGGGGCTTCAAAGGGCCGCCCTACGGGCAATCAGTGTAAAGAGTTCCTGAAGCAGTTTTTTTTCCCCCTAGCTAAGCTGCAGAAACGAAACCGAAACCAGGATCTTTGGTGCAACGTGACAAAATGAGGCAGAGAGAGATTTATTTTTATTTTTATTTTTCCTACCTTCCAAAAAAGGTAGGTGAAAAACTGCAAACAATGGGAAATTTAGGAGGAGAGTTCAAGATTTTAAAACACAAAAGAAAAAAAAGCTGTATTTAACTAGGGAATTGTAATAATTGAGATACTATTAATTGTATATTGTGTTGAAAGCAGAAATGGTTAAGTTGTGGTTCAGAGGAATATATGGGGAAAATTATTTGGTTTATTATTATTGGTAAATATAATTAATTGATTTGTAAAAAATTGGATTGCATGGAAATAATTGGAATATTCATGTTCATATTGATTAATATACAAAAAAGATAGTTTTATAACTAATTGATTTATATTAAAATGTTGAATTTGTATTAAACAACTGTATTACGTAATTACATAATTAAACAATGTGGGGATGGATATAAAAATAGATGACAATGGGAAGGGGTATAATATAGAATAGAAGGGAAAAATTGAATTTGATTAAGATTAGAGATGAGGATGAAGGGTGATATTGGTTTTTTTAAAAAAATAGATGAGGAATAAATATGGCAAAAAGGAAATATAGAAATTGTAAATTTAATTGAAGTGACTAAACACTGTTTAAATTTGTGAACCGGCCAAATACTCTGTTCAAAGAAAATAAATTGTATGTTTGTATGTGTGTTTCTAATTACTGCTATTTATTAATATTTGTTCTGTTTTATTCTTTAAAGTTTAACCATTCATTCTTTATCTTAATATCTTTATATTTGTTTGGGGTTGGCTTTCTTCCCTTTCATCTTTTTTATTGTACAGCAATCTTTCTCCTCAAACCTACCACTTCTCTCTTTTCTTTCCTTCTTACTTTCTCTTCCCCCACTCTTCTTCTCCTCCCTACTTGCTCTTCCTTTCTCCTTCTCCTCCTCTCTTCTTCCCCCTCTTACCCTCCCTCCTACTCTAATTTCCCTTCCCTTCCTTCATCCCTCTCTATTGCTGTATCCTTTTATGCATATGGACTACTCAGAGGGCTGAAAAAGTTATTTTTGACTGGTCCTCGCACTTTTGACCAGTCCTCGAACTTACGACTGTCTTCACATTTTACGTTTTTTGCCCTATCTTATCACCATGGTGAAGAGAAGCAGTTGTGAAATGAGTGACATGGTTGTTAAGGATGCTGCATGGGCATAAATGTGAGGATGGTCATAAGTGTGAGGACCAGTCAAAAGTGCGAGGACCTGTCAGAAATGACTTTTTTCAGTCCTCTGAGTAGTCTCTATACACATAGCCATGGCCACCCGGTCACATGACCAGGTAGCCACGGCCACCCGGTCACATGACCAGCTAGCCACGCCCACAAAATAAGCCACGCCCACAATGGTGTCCCTCTTTACCAATCTTAAAATCTGGTCACCTTATTTTAGAGGCAGCATTTTTTTCTCTTTTTTTGGAAAGGACAGCATGCTTTCAGAAGTGTCAGTTCAGCAAGGCAAAGGACTAGCATCAACAAAGATTAAACTGCAATGAAGGCATTTTGAAAACTGCAAATTCTTTTGTAGACATAATATAACAAAGGCATTCAGGCTATTATACGATTCTTGCTCTTGTCCCTTACTGATATAAGTGAAACGAAGGATATTATTTCCATGCAGAAGAGAGATAATGGTTAATGTATTTGCTGCACTCTGCAAGCTGGTATACCACAGTGATACCACAGGCCAAACTAAAAATTATAAGCGTCCTAGTTTGAGTCCTTGCCATCTCTATGACGAATTCTATGGGTGACTATAAGCAATTTATTCTCTCTTGTGTGATTATATGTATGTACGTGTGTGTGTGTGTGTGTGTATCCTGTACTGCAGTCCCTAATTCCCTTGTAACCTTGGCTCTTTTGGCTCATGATGAGGATTTCTCTCCCCCTCTTCTCTTCAGTTGTGAACGGATTTTTAGAAGCCACTTCCTCCAGTTCACAAGAGGGTTCCATTTGTGGAGTCAGGTTAATCCAAGCAGGAGGGTCCTCTCCATTCCAGATGCCACAATGAAACTCAATGTCTCTTTGTGGCTCCCTATTCACATTTCCACAGGTTCAGTTATGAAGTGAGCTGCCCCCTCCCCCCAGCCACTGACCCATCCAGCTGGCAAAAGACTATGGGTACCCTCAGTCTCTTCAGTCTCAGTCTCAGTCTCTCTACAGAGAGGAAGGAAAGCTGAGTGCGGGGAAAAGTTACCACCCTTTTCTCTGAGAGATGAATTTAAGTAGACTACCCGAAAGAAGTGACCCGACCATTGGCACGTCCCCTCTCCCCCACTCTCTTTATAGAGGCAGAAACCAATTGAGGATGTGGGGGACGAAGATTGTTTGTTATTCAATGTTTGATGTGTTTTTTGTCCTTTTTTGTTTTTTTTTATTGTTTTTTTTCTTCTATGTTGAATGTTGTTTGGAATGTGGGAGATTGGTGTTGGGATCTGGGCACAGAAAGGAAGAGGAGGGGAAAGGATTAAAAAAATTACAGTTTAAATGGGTTTAATAAAAATAATGACATGGAATGTGAAGGGTACAGGGAATCAGATTAAGAGAAGACGATTGGAACTTAAAATTAAAAGAGATCTACCAGATATATTATTTTTGCAAGAAACCCATCAGAAATCTGAAGACTCAAATAAAATGTATATAAAGGGTATGCAAATTTATGAAAAATCTTTTGGAACTTCAAAAGCAAGAGGAGTTGCTACATTGATATCAGATAGGGTATATTTTGAAAAAGAACAAGTAATTGTGGATGAAGAAGGAAGGTATGTAATAATTGTGGGAAATATTAACGAGGAAAAAGTGACACTGGTTAATTTATATTTACCAAATGAGAAGCAAAAAGAATTTCTTGAAAAAATAACTAAAATTTTGGAAATCGAAAGTGTAGGGAAAGTAATTGTGGCTGGGGATTTTAATTTAATTAGAGATAAAATAGATAGTACTAACCCCACTCGTTGTGGAGAAGCAAATAAAATGGGGATCTTAAATAAATGGATGTTTCAAAACGGTGTGGTGGATGCCTGGAGAGAAGTGAAAGGAACTGAAAGAGTGTACACTTTTTACTCTAAGATACATAATACATATTCAAGAATTGACTATATCTTAGTTTCTAAAGATTTGTTGAATAATGTGGATAAGATAGATGTGGGAATTTTTAAGGATTCTGATCATGCAGAAGTTACGATGGAAATAGATTTTAATTTTGAGAAAAAAGGAAGTTGTTGGAGATATGATGAAAAACTGTATAAAAATGAGGAGGATAAAAAATGGATATTTAAAAAATGGGAAGAATGTTGGAGATTGAATGATAATGGAGAGGTTAAATTTGAAATTGTTTGGGATGCGATGAAAGCAGTGTTTAGAGGGGAAAGTATCAAGTTATCAAGCAGAAAATATAAAAATTATAAAAATAAAATTGAAAAAGATAAAAGCCAGATTAAGGAATTGGAAAATCAATTTTTGCTTACTAAAGAAAAGTTTTTTTTGGAGGAATTAAATCTGCTAAAAAATAAATTGATAGAAGAAGATATAGAATTGGTAAAAAAGAATATGAGATATTTAAATAGGAATTTTTTTGAATTTAGCAATAAAAATTCTAAGTTATTGGCAAGGATGGCGAAAAATAAAAGAGAGAAGAGAGAAATTGGAGCCTTGATAGATGATAAGGGCATAAGACGCTATAAAAAATTAGAAAAATGTGAAGTGGTCAGGAACTTTTTTCAAAATTTATATTCGAAAAAATTAATTGATCGGGGAAAACTGAGAAGCTATTTAGAAAAACATGTTGTGAAAATTGACCAAACATATAAAGATTTAATGGAAGAAGATATAACACAAGACGAGATTAATGGAGTAATACAAAAAATAAAATTAGGGAAAGCTCCAGGTGAAGATGGATTACCTGCTGAGTTTTATAAAGAATTTAAGGAAATAATAATACCAAAATTGCAAAAACTATTTAACGGAATTTTACATGGTGGAGAAGTTCCGTTGTCATGGAACAGAACGGTGATATCTATAATCCCTAAACCAGATAAAGACTTAGAAAGGATTGAGTCCTATCGGCCCATCTCTTTAATTAATCAAGATGCAAAGATATTTACTGCCATTATAAGTAATAGATTAAGTAGATTTATAGATAGATATATAAGTTATAACCAAGTAGGTTTTGTGAAGGGTAGATATATGAGTGATATTGTCAGAAGAGTATTAAATATTATAGATGTTGCTGAATATAATGCTGATAAAATAGGTATAATATCATTAGATATTTTTAAAGCTTTTGACTCTGTACAATGGGAAACTATTAAAATAATTGTTGAGGTACTAGGTTTTGGTAATAAGTTTATACATGTTATTTCAAAACTGTATCAAAAAAGTAGTGCAAGAGTGAAGGTGAATGGAAGGCTGACAGAAGAGATAAGATTGGAAGCGGGTACAAGACAAGGATGTCCCCTGTCTCCAACATTATTTTTATTGGTTATGGAAATTTTGACTAAAATGATAGAAAAAGATGAAGAATTGGAAGGCTATAAGGGATATAAGATAAATCTGTATGCGGATGATACTTTGATTATTTTGAAAGATATAGAGAAAGATTTGAAAAAGATACATAAGCATTTGGAAGAATTTGAGGAAATGACAGGTTTGAAAATAAATTGGTCAAAATCTGAATTATTAATGAATAATAATGGTAAGGAGTGGGAGAATATGCAAGAACAACTTGGGATAAGGATTAAAAAAACATTGAAATATTTGGGCATAACACTTTCACTCAAAGTTAAAGAAATGAAAAAATTAAATTATGATGTGGCGATGAATGAAATTGAGAAAAAGATAGATAAATATAAAATGATAAAGTTGTCTTGGTTTGGTAGAATTGCAATGTGTAAGATGATGTTGTTGCCAAAGTTTAATTTTTTATTTGAGATGTTACCGTTAAACTTGACAGAGAAAGATATTGAAGGATATCAGAAGAAATTGGATAAATTTTGCAATGGTGGGAAAAGACCTAGATTAGTGAAGAAAATGTGGTATCAAAATCAAAAGGAAGGTGGATTAGGAATCCCCAAACTACTCAATTATTATTGGGCTTATGCTATTCGGACTGTGGTAAAAATATTTAAAGGTGAAGATAGTCATTGGAGAGATTTAGAATTAAAGGACATTAAGAGATTTGGCTCAACATGGTTTTTAGATAAAGCAAAATCAAAATGTGTAATTAATAGCTATTGGTTAAAGGGATTGAGTAAAATTTGGAACAAATTTGTTAAAATTTTAATTCCAGATATAATTTTCTTAGGGAAGACAATTGAAAATTGGCCGATTAAAACTAATATAAGTCGTGATAGGGTAATGGAAGATGAAAATATACAAATTATAATAGATTGGTTAAAAACTTTAGAAAATGAAAGGAGGAAAAAAGAAATCATTGAAAAATTGGGTTTGGGCTGGTTTGAAAAAATACAGATAGAAAAATGGACTAAGAAGGTAAGGGACAATTGTTCGATAAGTAGAAGTAAAACTGAATTTGAATACTTAGTATTCCAAATTATGAAAGATGAAATTGGACTAAAGGGACTCGTTAGTAAGATATATAAGATTATAAATTTTGATGGAAAACCACAAAGGGTGATGAAGATGAATTGGGAAAAAGAACTTAATATTAAAATATCAGATTTAGATTGGAACGTGAATTGGAAGAGTAGAATTATGAAGACTTTATCTGTAAGGATTAAAGAGCACAATTATAAGGTTGTTTGGAAATGGTATTTGACTCCATTAAGATTGTCATTGATGGATAAAAAAATTAGTAAACAATGTTGGAGATGTGACATGGAATTAGGGACTTATGAACATATGTGGTACAAATGTGATAAAGTTAAAAAGTTTTGGCAACAATTGGAGGAAAGGATATTTGAAATGATGGGGAAAGCAATAATATTGAGACCAGAAACTATATTACTGTTGATAATTAAGGAAATAGAACCAACAAAATATGAAAAAGAATTGATTAGAATTATGATTATAATGGGTAGAATTATAATAGCCAGATATTGGAAATTAGATGTGAATTTTAGAATAGAAGAATGGTATTGTGAAATGTGGAAATTAGCTTTAAATGATAAAATGACATGTGATATTAAAATTAGAAATGGTGACTATAAAGAAGATATTTTCTGGAAAATTTGGAAACCATTTGTGGACTATGCGCTGGGAAAATTGGATGCTTCGGTACCTGTACCCCGAGAACGTGGATTTTGGCGATCATGAGGATATATCCGAAGAACCAAATCTTCCTTTCTTATGTATAGCACAGGGTGAAGTATTGTATATGTTGTTTGTAATGTTAGTAATTTAAAATATAAAATGAATAAAAAAATTAAAAAAAAAAAATAATTAAATATGAAATAGCATTAATTATTATTGACCTAGTGTTGATATTGAGAGGTACGCTGTTTTTCAGATTTATTCATATTTTATTTAATTTATTAAATTTGTTTGCTTCCCATCTCATTTCAAAGCAACTTACAGCTTTAAAAGCATTAAAACCATAAAAGATGAGCCCTGATTTTGCAGCGGTTAGAATGCAATAATTGCAGGCTAATTCTGCCCACAGCTAGAAGTTGATCCTGACCGGTTCAAGATTGAGTCAGTCTTCCATCCTTCCGAAGTGACTCATGCTTTAGTGAACTAGGTCTTTTAGAGTAAGGTGACCAGATGTCCCGCTTTTGGTGTGACAGTCCCGATTTTTAGCAATTTGTCCCGCGTCCTGCGGCGTTTCAAAAAAGTCCCGATTTTTCATTCTGCCTCCTGAGTCCCGCTGCCTCTTGAGCCCCAGCTGATGGCTAGAAGAAAAAAAAACTGTTTAAACTCTTGCCCGGGGCTTCAAAGGGCCGCCCTACGGGCAATCAGTGTAAAGAGTTCCTGAAGCAGTTTTTTTTCCCCCTAGCTAAGCTGCAGAAACGAAACCGAAACCAGGATCTTTGGTGCAACGTGACAAAATGAGGCAGAGAGAGATTTATTTTTATTTTTATTTTTCCTACCTTCCAAAAAAGGTAGGTGAAAAACTGCAAACAATGGGAAATTTAGGAGGAGAGTTCAAGATTTTAAAACACAAAAGAAAAAAAAGCTGTATTTAACTAGGGAATTGTAATAATTGAGATACTATTAATTGTATATTGTGTTGAAAGCAGAAATGGTTAAGTTGTGGTTCAGAGGAATATATGGGGAAAATTATTTGGTTTATTATTATTGGTAAATATAATTAATTGATTTGTAAAAAATTGGATTGCATGGAAATAATTGGAATATTCATGTTCATATTGATTAATATACAAAAAAGATAGTTTTATAACTAATTGATTTATATTAAAATGTTGAATTTGTATTAAACAACTGTATTACGTAATTACATAATTAAACAATGTGGGGATGGATATAAAAATAGATGACAATGGGAAGGGGTATAATATAGAATAGAAGGGAAAAATTGAATTTGATTAAGATTAGAGATGAGGATGAAGGGTGATATTGGTTTTTTTAAAAAAATAGATGAGGAATAAATATGGCAAAAAGGAAATATAGAAATTGTAAATTTAATTGAAGTGACTAAACACTGTTTAAATTTGTGAACCGGCCAAATACTCTGTTCAAAGAAAATAAATTGTATGTTTGTATGTGTGTTTCTAATTACTGCTATTTATTAATATTTGTTCTGTTTTATTCTTTAAAGTTTAACCATTCATTCTTTATCTTAATATCTTTATATTTGTTTGGGGTTGGCTTTCTTCCCTTTCATCTTTTTTATTGTACAGCAATCTTTCTCCTCAAACCTACCACTTCTCTCTTTTCTTTCCTTCTTACTTTCTCTTCCCCCACTCTTCTTCTCCTCCCTACTTGCTCTTCCTTTCTCCTTCTCCTCCTCTCTTCTTCCCCCTCTTACCCTCCCTCCTACTCTAATTTCCCTTCCCTTCCTTCATCCCTCTCTATTGCTGTATCCTTTTATGCATATGGACTACTCAGAGGGCTGAAAAAGTTATTTTTGACTGGTCCTCGCACTTTTGACCAGTCCTCGAACTTACGACTGTCTTCACATTTTACGTTTTTTGCCCTATCTTATCACCATGGTGAAGAGAAGCAGTTGTGAAATGAGTGACATGGTTGTTAAGGATGCTGCATGGGCATAAATGTGAGGATGGTCATAAGTGTGAGGACCAGTCAAAAGTGCGAGGACCTGTCAGAAATGACTTTTTTCAGTCCTCTGAGTAGTCTCTATACACATAGCCATGGCCACCCGGTCACATGACCAGGTAGCCACGGCCACCCGGTCACATGACCAGCTAGCCACGCCCACAAAATAAGCCACGCCCACAATGGTGTCCCTCTTTACCAATCTTAAAATCTGGTCACCTTATTTTAGAGGCAGCATTTTTTTCTCTTTTTTTGGAAAGGACAGCATGCTTTCAGAAGTGTCAGTTCAGCAAGGCAAAGGACTAGCATCAACAAAGATTAAACTGCAATGAAGGCATTTTGAAAACTGCAAATTCTTTTGTAGACATAATATAACAAAGGCATTCAGGCTATTATACGATTCTTGCTCTTGTCCCTTACTGATATAAGTGAAACGAAGGATATTATTTCCATGCAGAAGAGAGATAATGGTTAATGTATTTGCTGCACTCTGCAAGCTGGTATACCACAGTGATACCACAGGCCAAGCTAAAAATTATAAGCGTCCTAGTTTGAGTCCTTGCCATCTCTATGACGAATTCTATGGGTGACTATAAGCAATTTATTCTCTCTTGTGTGATTATATGTATGTACGTGTGTGTGTGTGTGTGTGTATCCTGTACTGCAGTCCCTAATTCCCTTGTAACCTTGGCTCTTTTGGCTCATGATGAGGATTTCTCTCCCCCTCTTCTCTTCAGTTGTGAACGGATTTTTAGAAGCCACTTCCTCCAGTTCACAAGAGGGTTCCATTTGTGGAGTCAGGTTAATCCAAGCAGGAGGGTCCTCTCCATTCCAGATGCCACAATGAAACTCAATGTCTCTTTGTGGCTCCCTATTCACATTTCCACAGGTTCAGTTATGAAGTGAGCTGCCCCCTCCCCCCAGCCACTGACCCATCCAGCTGGCAAAAGACTATGGGTACCCTCAGTCTCTTCAGTCTCAGTCTCAGTCTCTCTACCACCTCAGGGCTAATCACACATCTGGTGCATGCCAACTCCAAAATGGCTAACATCTTCTCCTGGGTGCCTGAAGAAGGCATCCTTAGCTCCACTGGGATAGTCATGGGATCACAAGCTGACTTGTGGGCTTGTCATCAGGGGGTCATCATCAGAGTTCCCAGGAAGAGCAAGAGGGGCAAACTCAATGATCTCCACCCACTTCAAGGCTGTTTCATGGTGCCTTGGCAGCTGCTTCTCAGGCTTCTTGCCCCCAGCAGCCCCAGATTTGGGGTTTGGTTGAAAGGCAATCAGCTGCTCAGGGTCCCTCCTTCCCACACTTGTTTTGGATCTCAGTTTGGGTGCTGGCCCACCTTTGGCAGCTTTTGGGGGCTCTTTATGAGCAGGAGGGGAAGACTTCCTCTAGCTGCAGTTGCCATGGTGCCAGTCCCTGGCCACATCGATTTCTACCTTATCTGCCAACACATACCAATGCTAGAGTTCTCGAGGGCCCCTCAGGAGATGGAGCGGTGATAGACTTCATTGTTAAGCCTATCCTTGTAACATTCCATCAGGACTTCCTCAGGCCAGGAGGTCATATGACAGGCCAGCTCACGGAACTCCTGGGTGTATTCTGCCACTATGTAATGGTCTTCATTCAGGTCCTAGTCTTGCATTCAGCTAGGGGGTCCTCGAACTGCCAGCAAAATGTCACCCTAAATTAGTTGTAGGTCCTTAGTTGGGGGGCATTGTCATTATCATTGTCATTGTGAAGAATAACCATCCACTCTGCTGCAGCTCCTTCCAAGGCCATGGTGACACATCTCACTCTGGCTGCCTCAGATCTCAAATCATCTCCATAATCCAGAGTGCAATGGACTAAGTGCTGTTAAGTGCTAGCACTTAGCTACCAGCTGCCTACAATTAGTGTGAGTTCAAATCTCACCAGGCTCAAGGTTGATTCAGCCTTCCATTCTATTGAGGTAGGTAAATTGAGGACCCGGATTGTGGGGGCAATAAGCCAGCTTTGTATAGAACAACACCGCTTGGGGTGGGGGGGCAAAAGCCCTAATAAGCAGGTATACTGTATACATAAAAGCATGCAGGTTATTGCTATGATGCATTGTAAGCCGCCCTGAGTCTATGGAGAAGGGCGGCATATAAATTGGACAAATAAATAAATAAATGAATAGATAGATAGATAGATAGATAGATAGATAGATAGATAGATAGATAAATAATAAATCCTGCATGTGATTCCAGTCTTGGGCTAAGAAGAATTCCAGAGCTTTGGGATCCCTTCAGTATTTTAGTCCCAGCTAAGGTACCCAGTGGAGGAACCTTAGGAATTACGCACCTCCAGGGATTGTTCCCCTGTCAGGGTGGGGCTAAGCCACTGCAGCAGCAGCTGGCTGAGCAGCTGCAGCTGTCCCCTGTGGAGCAACGGAGGCCACTGCTGCGACTGTGGAAGTGGCTGCTCCCCCTGCTGCCTGGCTGGTCTCTCCTTATGATGGCTTGCAGGCTTCTGGGCAAGGGTTTCCCGAGCTCTCTGACTCTATCGCCTCATGCAGCAGTTGCAATGCATGGCTCAGCATGAGGTCCTCTTTGTTAAAATCAGGCAGGGTGAAGTCACTATGCTGCCCTCTGGTGAAGGTCATTCCCAGTGGGTGCTCAGGGTCTTCCAGCCATACTAAGCTTAGCAACCATCTGGCTCTGACTGGCTCCTCATCAAGTTGCAGCTCCTCCAGCCATTCCATCTTATCTCAACTCTGGTTTGGCCAAAGAGAGGTCGATCCCAGGGCTCCGGATCTCTTCCTGGTTGTTCCCATGGGTTGACTTTGAGTGCTCAGCCCCCACAATAGACTAGGGTCTCTGAGTTGGTTGATAAATCAGACCTGCCTCCATTCAAAACTCAAGAAAGAAAACCCCCAACTCCATTGAATTAGTGAAGAGGTACTTTTACTAAGTTTGAAATGATAGCAGTCATGAAATGATAGTAAAAGCAAGGCAAGATCTGATTCAAAACATGTGAAGGTTACACATTGAAAGTCACCCCAAATCCCTCCCCCTAGGGTCCAGCACTGAGAGTCCAATCAACATCCAGTATAATGTGGGAAAGCTCTTCTTCAGGTATTTTGTGCATCTGGAGTCTCCGGACGGTTGATCTTGACAGAGTATAAAAAACTCCACTCAGCAGTGCCATAATTCATGAATACAAACCTCCCTTCCAGTTCTCATGGGACTGCTACATACCAGCTCACTTCCCCATCTCAAATGCCCAAGCCCCCCTCCCCATTTCTATGGCAGCTGATAGCAAGCACACTGCAGATACCCATGCTTTAGAATCCATGGCTGACAATGGCAAAGAAATAAAAGTAAAGAATAAGTATGTATGTATATGTATATGTATATGTATATGTATACGTATACGTGTGTGTGTGTGTGTATAATTTATATCTTTTCAACCTCAAAAACTGAAGTCAATAATATGCAAATAAAATGTAATAATATAATAATGTCATAGCACCAATAAAATCTTACAGTATCCTTATTTTAGCAGATGATTGCCAACAATAACATAAGGACATTGATGGAATGAATGTAGAGTTGTTCTGTTAGCAGTATATTTAGAATCTAGGTGAATGTTCACGGAATGTGATAGTGTTATAGTTCAATTATTACTAGGAGTTTGTGATCGGGCAATTGTTATAAACATTTTTTTCAGAAATAGAATCAAGTTAGTTAAAATTTAGGTCAAAATTTGTTAAGTCATCATAAGGATTACAATCTGGATTAATTTTGATAGATAGTAATACCATTATGATTTGCCATTGAGTGTTGAGCAAGAGTATTGTGCTCTATTTTTATGTATATTAGCTTGGGTAAAATTAGTTTTCAGGCTAAGGGTTAATTTTGAAATCTTATGATTTCACACCAGCATGATTGAAAATCTACCATTTTTGTATATGGATCAGTACTGTATACATGAACAAATGAGTTTGGCTTCAATTGCATTGCTGCTACCATCATCTTGTATTTTTTATCATCCATGAATGCTTTATCCTCTTTAAAATATTTTCCATCACAAGTAAATAATATTTATATCATTGACCAATATAATGATTGGTAAGTTAATTTATAACTATTATCCGATGAGAGTATGGTATCTCAATTCAGGCCACAGTTAGAGCTAATCTTATAATCAATATTATAATTTAGCAACTTGTGTTGAAATTAAATTGGTTTTAGCTGATCAAAAATTTCTATATGTGGAACAATACATGGGCTTATATGGTCATAAGGCAGCATTAGAACAAAAAACAGTTACCTGTGCAAATGATCCATAGAAAGTTTTAAAATACTGACCAATAAGTGTGTTTTATCTGCATGGCAGAAGAAGATATGTATGTGCCATGAGGTGGAATATAAATCACTTTCAAATTTCCAACAGATTAAGTGATGTTTTGCATTTGGTATATATATTTTAAATCTTTTCTACGAAATCTTCTATAGTGCACCAAAAATCATAAGGGAAACATATCTGAAAATAATTCATGCTTGTAAAAAAACCCACTATTGATAAATTTGGTATTTAAAGACAAAAAAAAAAGATTATATCATGTATATTTACTGTGCCATCATTCTTAATCTGTAATGAAGCAGAAGGGGATTGCTTTCTAGTTTAATTAGATTATTTGGTACCTTGCAGGATCTTCAGGATGACATTGGGAGGCAGCAAACTATTGTCAGAACTTTGAACATAGTTGGAGATGAGATTATTGAGCAATCATCAGCAACAGATGCCAGCATTTTAAGAGAAAAATTGGACAGCTTGAATTTCCGATGGAAGGAAGTCTGCAGGCAATTGGCAGAGAGAAAAAAGAGGTAGGGTAATAACAGTTTTATTTTATTTTTGGTATTTCATAACATATTCCAATAATGATTACTGTGAAGGAGGTCTAATTTTATGTGTGGATGGATGACACACTGCTGAGGAGACAATTGAAAGTACTAAGAAGTGGCTTTAGGACTTGGCATTATATTATATTAGAGTTTTTGTTTTTAGTAGCACATGCTAAGTTGATTCCTATCTAAATTCATTTTCTGAAGAAGGGACACCCTAGTCTCTCTTCCACAAGTAAAAGGAGTTCAAAGTAAACCAGTTTACAGCAGATACCAGTTTTAGCAGACATTTTGGCAGACATTTAATGCTTCAATAAAGAATTAAAAATTCTCAATAGAATTTTTACTTGCCATCAAGAAGGAACAATATGCAGTTGTATGAGACTATAGAACATGTTGTGATAAAATTAAAATAAGGTAATATATTTTATTTTTCTCATCAATATAATATATTTGTTTAAAAGTGGCTGGTTGTTTCAGCATTCTCCTAATTTGTAAACTACTTTGAATTTAAATTGGAAATGTAACATAAGGGTTCATTTTATCGTGCTTGGTGGACTTGAAAAATAACTAGAAAATTTTGCATTCAAATACATGCAGCGATACAAAGAATTTTAAAGATTAATATTCATTTGAAACCAGAACTCATCTTATTGAGAGTAATGGATAGAGAAGAGATATAGAAGGTTGTTTTTATTTATGATAACTGCTGCAGGATTATTATATGCACAAAATGGGAAGATTCTGAAATACCCACAATGGAGGAAAGGCTGATGAAAATGACAGCATTAGGAGAGATAACAGTATTGACTTAGAAAAAAGGCATTTATTATTATGATTAGAAACCTTTGTGAATTTTTTTCTGAAAAAAAGAAAAAAAAATGTGTGTATGGATTTAAGAAGTATGAGTAAGTATTGAGTAAAACTTCCAATGTATTTTATGATTAATTGAACTTACTTTGCATAAAAACATGTTTTGATTTATTTTTCTTTATTATTTAAATGTAACCTAAGTCCCACTACCAGCTCTAAATTTTATGCATTGAACTGAAGTCTTCAGGAGCAGTATTAAGTATGTACAGTGAATTTTATCCTTTAGGTGGTTCACTTCATTGCCTATGAATATTTTGATTGAATGAATGAATATATTAAGGGACATTTGGGCTACCAGGAACTGAAAGTCCACGAAAATTTCTTTTTAATGTTTGTGTTCTGTTCAGGGGCTCAATCAGTAAAGCTACATATTACAGCTAGAAATCCCATGAAAAATTTAAAAATCCCTAAACATCATTAATCTCCATATCTTAATTGGTCGCTACCTAACAAGGTATATTGTTAAACAAAACAAGAGCAAACATATTTGATCTGGTGCTGGATGACTTTTTATACTGATCCATTATCATGACAGATTACTTCCTTGTGACAATGAAGTTAACTAGAGCAGGATAGAAAGGACCTGCTTTTTAAGATGGCCTGCTTCAAACATGTAATGGCTCCATCAAGCTTCCTGTTGTGGTTCATCGACTACCAGTGGAGCTGGCAGTCAAGTCAGATGAGTCAGAGGAGGTGGACGGGATGCCTGTGTTAACATCAGAGCCTCTGGAAGGCTCTGAGGAGCGAGAGGATTCAGAGCCAGATGCAGAGCAGGGCACTCAACACACGCTCAGACAGAAAGACAGCTGTTTTTGGGCCCTGAACTCAGCGAAGGGGAGGAACAGCCGGGGCCCATCCCAGACACAATTAAATATTTTGCTTTAGTATAAACTGAGTCAGAAGAATTGGCTTCTAACAAAGTAGAACATTGGTTTGTTGTTGTTTTTTTAATTGGAATGATTTGAGAAGCGTTATTTCAAGATTTATCACCTTTGGGAAGTTAAAGAAGAGAGACAAATGGATGGTTACATAATAGCTATGAGATCCTCCTTCTGTTTGGAAAAGAAACAGAATTTGAATTGCTATCTACTTTGGATTACTTTGAAATTAACTATAGACTTTTGGATTTTGGAGACTCCTATTCTGTCTTCGGGTGATTTTACAAAGAAAGAAGAAATATACTGGATTTATTAAAATCAAAACTAACTGGCTTAACAACAAAAGATGTGGTGCAGGAACAAAAGAAAGGAAGCTGATGGATTTTACATGGAGCAGATGTTACAAAAGAATTAAAGTGATATATGGAGTTTCTAATATGGAAATATGGATTTTGAAGTGGAACATTTATGGACAGATTATGGACAGATTCTTCAGGGAAATGAAGAAATAAAGCAGATAAAATTAAAATGTAATGTTTATAAGCTAAATGTATAAATGATTTTTAGATAAAAACAGGAGGGCTCCTGAAGTAATAAAGATGGGAAATAAAAGAAGGTAATTAAAATAGAGGATCGATGTATAGGTGGTTAAAAATGATATTTTTATAAAAACCTAAGAGTATATACCAGTATGAGATAAATCTAAGAAAATTTATTGTTTGATGTAACATGTTTTAATTCTAATTTCTAAACAAATTTGAGAAGGGTAAATACGACTGATTAATGTATTACTTGATGAAAATATAAGACACATAGACTTAAGTAACGAATTGTGATTGAATTCAATGTATGCTGGAAATGATTAATAATATGAAATGTGCTGAGAATTAATTTGGAAGAGTATACTGGGAAATAGCTAAATAATTGACAAATATACTGCAAGGAAAAAGTTAAAATAAGAGATGCTGGGTACCAGCGAAACAAGAGTTGGAGTTCTGGAGGAGAATATACTAGAAATCAGCCAAAATAAAACATGTTGGAAATCAGCCAAACAATAGTTGGAGGCTTGGCGGAGATTATGCCGGAAATCAGCCAAAATAAAATATGCTGGAAATCAGCCAAACAATAGTTGGAGGTATGGAGGAGATTATGCTGGAAATCAGCCAAAATAATAATATGCTGGAAATCAGTGAAACAAGAGTTGGAGATATGGAGGAGGATATGGATTTTGAGATAAATCTTTGTAAAATAAAATGTGTAATAGATGATAAGTGTGAGAAAATTAAAGGTAAAGTGATAAAGTCTAAGATTTAAAGATTTGATGAAATGGGCCCAGAGATTAAGAAATATGGATAGAATTTTGTTCTATAAATTGAAATAAAAATAGAATTGTATTTAATTTGAAAATAAGATTTGTGGTGCTAAAATTGTAAGGTAAATAATTAGATTAAGAAGTTAGAATATTTTTTAAGATTAATGTTTTAATTTATTATTAAAACATTAAAGATTTAATGTTTTTGTAGAGGCATTATATCATTACTATTTAGAAGCTTTCAAATATAGTCTTAAATTATCATACTAGAAGAATTGAAAAGCTGCTTTTATATTAAAGATTGTGTTTCAATATACATATGCATCATCTTTGTCTAAATTTTAATTAAGCTTTATAAGAGCCATGGTGGCACAGTGGTTAGAGTGCAGCACTGCAGGCTCTCTGCTGACTAACTGCTGACTGCAATTTGGCAGTTCAAATCTCACCAGGCTCAAGGTTGACTCAGCCTTCCATCCTTCCGAGGTAGGTAAAATGAGGACCCAAATTGTTGGGGGCAATATGTTGACTCTGTAAACCACATAGAGAGGGCTGCAAAGCACTGTAAAGCAGTATATAAGTCTAAATGCTTTGCTATTGCTATTCTAATTCAGATTAAAAGTAACAGTGAAGAAACAGTGCAGTAAACTTACCATATACTAACAATTATTTGTCTAAGTAAATAAATACATAAATAAATACTAATTCTTATACTAATATTACTAATACTAATGGCTTGTATTGTTCAACATATTATTAATACTTCAGGAAAATCACCAGAGTATGAAAATAAATTGCTTGGCTAGATTGTATCAAAATGAATATAAATGATTTATTTTAAATGATCTAATTTACATGATCTGTTTTTATTTTGCTCAACAGGCAGGAAATATATCAAATTATTACATATTCAGAAAAAGAATAGACAAGCAGATTTCTTGTTTCAATATTGTGTAAAACAATTCCATCATCCTTTAATTAGAGATTAAAATATAGGTGAGAAGTATTAAAGTCTAATGGCTTTGTATTGCATATTTCCTATACATTTCAAAGACTATTAATTTAGGATTTAATCTTTAAAAATGGATCCCTTCTGGCAAGGGATAATCCTTTCATAATATTTTCATTTTAGACCTCTGGAAGTATATTGCTAGAAATTATTATAGTTGGAATGGCTTTATCAGGAAGTTGTTGGACTGGGTTCCTATATTTTATACAGGCATCTCAGCCAACATCTCTAAAGATATCTAGGGAAAGTGTCAGCATTCTGATGCTGCCATAAAAAGACGAGGCTTGACTTTTCACCTACTTATTTTCTCTGTAGATAATATCCCCTAGGAGATGGGACGGGAGGGGGGAACATTCCTGTGGGGTGAGGTCAGAAGACATCGAAACCTGACCCTTCCCAATGTGATGGGATGACTATAAATTATGCATTTATACTTACCGTTGTATTGCAATAGTAAAAGTATCCAGGCTGTCATATGAAAAAAAAATTTTTATTAAGGAAATGCCTTAATACTCTTTCTTTCTTTCTTTCTTTCTTTGTTTGCTTGCTTATTTAATTGGAAAGTACTGAAGTATATTTTAAATCTGATAATGTATTTCATTTGCATTCAGAAACATTAGTCTTAAAAATGGTTGAACATTTTGTGTTGTCAAATATTATACTACCATATTATCCGGCATATAAGACGACTGGGCGCATAAGACGACCCCCTAATTTTCCTGTTAAAATATAGGGTTTGGGCTATACTCGCCGTATAAGACTACCCCTCTTCCAATGCACACCAAATAAAAATTAAAAAACATCAACTGGCTCACCCACAATGTAAAAGCAGCTGTGCTAGACCCAAAATGGCCCCTGCAACAAGCAGGAACCTCACACAGCCACAAAAAGCCCCCAAAAAACCAACGTTCACACTTTACACACACACAACACAACACAACTGGCTCACCCACAATGTAAAAGCAGCTGTGCTAGACCCAAAATGGCTCCTGCAACAAGCAGGAACCTCACACAGCCACAAAAAGCCCAAAAAAACAATTTTCACACTTACACACACAAAATTCCACATACAGCTTTGTGAGATTTTGTGTGTTTGTGTAGTTAGAGTGAAACACTACAAAAACACACTAAATCTCAGAAAGCTGCACAAATATTATTTTATTTTATTTTATTTTTATTTTTATATGAAAGCTAAATTTAAAACTTCCTAAACTTTAAATGGCTAGGTCTAAAAAAGAACAACTAAAAAAAACCCCAATTAACTATTTTTTTTAAAGATCTCAAAGGGGGAAAAAATTTACTCAATAGAACAGGGGTCTCCAACCTTGGCAACTTTAAGACTTGTAGACTTCAACTCCCAGAATTCCTCAGCCAGCTTTGTTTTGCTGGCTGAGGAATTCTGGGAGTTGAAGTCCACAACTCCCTGCCTGCTTGATTGCAGGCAGGGAGGTGCTTGCTGATGGAATGGATTCAGGCAAGTGAAGCAAGGTAAGCATTGCGACTAGCAGCTAAGGTAAGCAAGCTGGAGGGGGAAAACTTTTTTCCTTCTCCATGGCTCTGGCGATCCCAGCTGAGTTGCCTGATTAGCAGATCGTCAGAGCTTGGATCGCCAGAGTCATTTAAGGCTCGTCAGAGCCTTTCGGGCTGGTCTGCCTGGTTACAGGAGAACGACACCCGGCGTATAAGACGACCCCCGACTTTTGAGAAGATTTTCATGTGTTAAAAAGTCGTCTTATACGCCAGAAAATACGGTAATTAAATAAGTAGTACTTTAAGAGTAATTTCTTCTGAGACTTGTATATTAGCATGGAACTTATATTTCACCCATTTGGATGGAATTTCTTTTATGTCATAGGCTGCTCTTCTAGTGGAGAGTGTCTCTTAAAGGAGACATAAATAATCCTGCATGTAAAATTTCATTTTCATTGTCATGCTTTACTAGATTGTTTATTCTTTCAAGACTATAAAAGATCCTTTATCAACCTAGTATTCATCTATAGAGAATCATAAAAGTTTGGAAAGGGTCATTTGGACCATCAAATCCAATTCCCAATTAGTGAAGCACTCTGAATTAAAAGATTCCAAAAGGAGGCTGCCTTGACTCTGGTTGAATACATTCAATAAAAAGTATAAGGAGATTCTCAGTTATCCAGGTCATGGCTGTCCCAAAGGTACTCTTTCAAAGGCAACTAGACTTTGTTTTTCCTTGAAGACATTTCACTTCTCATCCAAGAAGCTTCTTCAAAGTTCAGTTGCCTTTAAAAGAGTACCTTTGAGATTCAATAAAAAGGATTTCAACATCACTCTTACTACTAGGAAGTTTTTTCTACAATTGAATTTTCCATTTTATAGTTTCATTATTCTGTGTCATACATTCTGAAATAAGAGAAAGAAGTATTGACTCTTCCAAGACCTTCAGGAATCTGAAGAATGTTGTCATCTTCATTGTCATCACTTTCCCTCAGTTGTATTTTCTCGAGGTTAAATTCTCATCACAGGGTTTGATATCTAATCTCTTAATCATTGTTAATATTCTCTGAATTTATTCAAAATTCCCTGAATGCTTTACTTCTAGTTTTGTGGCCAGAGGTGCACAAAAATACTCAATACTCTCATCAAATCAGAACAAAGTCAATGCAACCTAAAATTAATTTACTTATTTTTGCATCCACATCACACTACAAGCTCATATTCAGTTTGCATACAGTTACTCTTTCATCATTTTCTTGCAAATGAAATTAGCAAGCCAATAATATTTATTCTAAATCTGTGCATGTGCTCTTTGTCTTTATATAGTAAAGGGGGTCTATGGTGAAGAAAAGGTTGAGAACCACTGGTCTACAGCATTACTTGGTTCATTTGGACTTCTAAGCAGGAATTCATATTTTTAGTATATAAATCAAGTCCTCTTTTCTTATACTTTTGTTCCTTTGGGAGTGGTGGAAAGTGTATGTTGTTTGGTAGGTTCCAAACATGGGAATCATTTTTGCCAAATTGCCATATTAAATAAGGATATACAGAGTTTCAGATTTAAAATCCTAAGATTGTTTGACAGAAGGCATAGCTTTACCAGTTCCATTAACTTAAAGGTATGTGTTTTCCTAGGTTCTCATAGTAGCTATTAATCAGTTTATTACAGTCTTAAACTAGAGACCAGAACAAATAAAAACATTCAGTAAATATACAATTAAAAATTCTAGTATAAAATAATAAATAACAACTAAAATCTATAATAAAATCAAGTCCATCAATTATACATGGTCTAAGTGCTGCTGCGTAGAATCTGGCCACTTGCACTGTAGTTATGGTCTGTTCATCCTTAAGCAGCCACTGAAGATAGGTAGTATCGGAAAGGCCAGGATATCTAGCAGTTATTGGCAGAATATGTTTTTTCCTAATCTCTGTGTAAAAGGGACATCTAAGGAGAATGTGACCCACAGTCTCCACCTCTCCTGAGCCGCAGGAACAGAGTGTCAGCCTTGAAAGCCATCTTTTCTTTGCATCTTTATTTAGTGCTGTGGGAAACTGGGAGGGGGGATTGTATGGAGTAGGGGAGATATTTAGCCATAATAACATTCTTTTCTTTGAGAATCAAGGACATCCTGCCCTGTACCTGGAGTGGAGTGACTGGGAGGCATCTCCAGTTGGGATGGTGCATTAATTGGACCATGTGATGGACATGTGGGTGCAGGGACTTGGACTTTCTTTTGGGTGGGGAAAACCTGGAAGCTTGTGCCAATATGACATCTCTGTTATTGGTCTGTAAATGGCAGGGCATAGTAGCTATGTAGTCCTAGAAAATTGTGTATTTAAAATAAAGAGGCAACAGGAGCAGTAGATAAGATGTTTCAGAATAGCACAGATATACCACAGTATTTCTTAACTCAAACATTTGTTGGGGAGGGGGAAGGGATGAGTGACTACTATGCAACCTCCCAAAAGACTCAGCTTCTTTTGGGTAGTACTGACAAAAGCAGTGTGCTTGTCCATGACAACTCTGAATCACATTTGGTTTCAGATCCATCTGCATATTTACAATTTTTCATTCTATCCTTCAAAGAAATGTTACAGGGTAACTTCAGCTTTAAAAATTTCCTACAATAAAAATTTGAACTTGAATTTAGCAATGTATGCCACTTCTTATATCCTACTTGCATTTCATAGTGTTGATTGCACACCGCCAATCACTAAATTCTATATATAAAGCAATTCAATTTCAGATATTCTTGGAATTACTAGCAGCACAACTAGCACTGTCTCACAAAATATTACCCACAAGTGAATTTACTAACAAATAACAGTTTGGAAATCTACAATCTCTTTTGAATTATTTTGATTTTATATGTAGACATTTTAAAAAGCACTGGATTAATTGATGGATTATTTGAAAAAAATGGCACTTAAATTGTGAACACTATTTGAATTAAGAAATATATGTTGCTGGGCATCTGTTAAAATATTTATGTTACCTACTATAGTGAAATTAATGTATTT
Source organism: Arizona elegans (assembly GCA_022577455.1). NCBI lineage: Eukaryota > Metazoa > Chordata > Lepidosauria > Squamata > Colubridae > Arizona > Arizona elegans. The sequence continues at coordinate 47,463,653 of JAKOOJ010000006.1, read as the reverse complement.
TTAATACAAATATACAATCTATTCAGTCTTAATTATATATTTCTTTTGTCACTACAGATTTGATGAGGAACAGCATCTTCTCGCAGAATTACAGCATAACTTCAATAAGTTTATTTTATGGTTAAATGAAGCCAGCAGTGTTGTCAGTATTCCAGCTGAGCCAGGAAATGAATATCAGTTAAAAGCCACCCTTCAAAAAGTAAAGGTAATATAATTAGGAAACCGTTATTTCCAATTGTTTCTTTTTCCTTTCCTTTCCCCTTTCCCCTGTTAAAATGTAAACACTATAAACATCTTGAGAAGCTTTCCCAGCATGATGTGTTACTAATGTGCTGGATTATAATTTACGTTTGTCAACATTTCTATTTTCAAATAGGACTTCAATGATATTTTTTGGAATCATGTGAAATATAGTGTCAGATCCCTAAAAATGATACTGCCATTCAATTGGAAGAAGGGGGAGACTTGGATTCGATTTACTAGCATTGCCTGTGTCAACAGATATTTTACAACCTATATCCTGGTACCAAAGAGCCCTGAGATCCTTTTTACCTGGAGGAATTTTTATGATAGCCATGTGGGTTGTTTCACTTTAAAGGATAACAGTGTGAATGCATGGTTGTTTGGGTTCTTAGGGAAACTAGTAAAGAAAGTATCTTCACACTTGTGTATTGGTTAAAATCTGCATTCTGACTTAAAGGGAGGGGACTCTACTGCTTTAATCCTACTTGTCTTGCCTAAGGGTATTCAAATCTTGCTTTAACAGGGTGGCTATCACTTCTGCTTAATAAAAGGTCTCTTTTGAACAACCACATTTCAAGAGTTTTTACTTTCTTAAGTTGGAAGGAGAGGCAATCCTTACATATAGCAATAGCACTCAGACTTATATACCACTTCATAGTGCTTTACAGCCCTCTCTAAGCAGTGTACAAAGTCAACATATTGTCTCCAACAATCTGGGTCCTGATTTTACCAACCTCAGAAGTATGGAAGGCTGAGTCAACCTTGAGCTGGTCAAGATCGAACTTCTGCAATATTGCATTCTAACCACTGTGCCACCATATGAAACAATGAAGTCTTTTCTGTTTATGACAGAAATGGATTGTCACAACATAGAAATAGATTGAATATATGACATTAAGTTGTTGTCAACTCTTAGCAACCAAAATATTTTTAGTATTTATTTTTTTGAAAAACAGTTTTAAAATGATATATCATTTTTAGTCAAAGTACGGTTCTGAAAGAATTAGTGTCCACAGACCGTTTTGAAGAAAAATATTAGGTCATGTTTAACATTACTGTTTTTGATTCAAACTCTAAAAAAAAAAAAGATAAAGATTCACTTGAGTTGAACCGAACTGCTGGTGATTTCATGGATATATGCAATCTTTGCTGTTTTGCTGTCATCTCTACTCATTAGATGCATGGACAGGGGGGTCTTACATCCTCTGACTTTTCTAGTTACTCACATGTTACCTGTGTTTGAAAAGCCTTGTGTGGTTTCTGACTTGTCCTTTCTTAGGCTGACATTCTACAGGTTCAACTAGAGCAGTTTCTTCAGCATCAGATTCACTGAGAGTGTGAGATATGAGCCCTGTCCATGACATTTATAATCTGTATGAAAATTATAATCTGTTGTATGTATGTATGTATGTATGTATGTATGTATGTATGTATGTATGTATTATGCTTATGTACATTTAAATTGATTTTGTAATTGTTCGTCACCCACAGCCACTTGTCTGTGATGGGCAACTGTAAAAATTGAATTAAACAAATAAATAAATTTCTGACTTGCAATGCTTCTATCATTTCTAAAGTGTCCATCCACTGAGGAGCAACATCAGGATTTAGTAAATGGTTTCCAGATTGACTTTCTGAGGTCAAAGATAATTGAGACTCTGGGGTGGTGGTAGACCATTGACAGTACGAAGCAATATTTGGACTTATCAAAAGAAGACAAGATGTTTCAGCAGGGGGTAATAAATGGGTTGCAAAAAGATATGGTGTCGATGTTTCAAAGCATTTATGATATTATGATAAGGAATCACAGGGAGATCAAAGATCTAATGAATAACATAGATGGGAAGCTAGAAAGTGTTCAACAAGGGATAATGAACAATGATCAAAAAGCCCAGGAAATAGAGGAGATAATAGAAACATCAGGAGAAAAGATAGAACAAACAAATCAACAAATAAAACAAGAAGACAAGAAGGAGAAGGCAATAAAGTCTTATGAAACAATTCAGGGAAAATACATACTAAAAGACAAAAAAATGGTTCTGGAGAAACAGAAAGATATTCTTGAAAAGAAGATAGAGACTTGGGCAGACGTTCTGGAGGCCTGGCAGCAAAAGATAGTAGAGATGGAAGAAATACTTAGGTTAAACAGGAAAGATAGAGATAGAGATAAAGACCCAAGGGAGGAGTTTGGGAGGCAAGTCAAAAAATGAATAAGAATTGAAATATTAAAACCGACAAGAGATGATGGATAGAGGAAATATTGAGGTAACACAAGATTGGCTTTACTAGGAGCTAGAACAGAGGCAGAAAAAAGAAATAGGGGGAATATTATTATACATATTTCTATATAATATACTAAAAGTAATAGCTAGATGTAAAGATGGTGACATTATGTATGTTTTAATTATACTGTTATTGTCATTAAAGGGCGGACTAAAATACCGAACAACTAAATAATGAAGGCCTATATTTTAACATAAATATATATAATAATATTACAATTACATAAGTATGATTAAAGTAACAAATATTATTAATACTACCATTACTACTTGTATCCAAATGAATGATACCCAGATGCCTCACTGTTCATGTATTGATATTGATAAGTATTAAAATAATAATAATAAAGTGTCCATCCTGAGCTGTAGCTTCTGTAAAATCCAAATCTCTCCCAACAATTCAGGATCTAATCATAATTTGTTACACTGTCTTGTTCCCCAGAGATTTCTCCTTATGGCCCCACCCAAAAAAAAAAAAAAGGAAAATACCGGAGGCATATAAACCTTGAATAAAAATTGTGGATATTTTGTTCTGAATTGAGCTCTTGAGTCTATTTGCCTCAGCTGATAAATCAATAGAAATAAAGATAAGGAACTTGAAAATTCTGCTATTCATTTTAAATGTTGCATTGGTCTTTTCTAGTTAAAAGTGGAAGAACTACCTCCACACAAGGGAATACTGAACCAATTAAATGAAACTGGAGGAAAAGCACTCAGTACTGCATCACTGACCCCTGAAGTAAAACATAAGCTTGACAGTAGACTCAAAGAGGCCAACCATCGCTGGATCAAGGTTAGACATATTAGTAATGAAGCTGTAGTTAATATGTGTGATTGGGAACATGTACTTACAGCAACAGTATGCATTAGCCTCCTCCCCTGCCCTCAGGATACATGCTTAAATGTAATGGTGTTGAGAAATCTTCTTTACAGACAAGCTCCTGTTTCTTGAACAATATTATTAAAATTAGATAATAGAAGTCATAATGGAATTAGCCAGTGAATGAGGATCTATTGTTTTTCCCTGGATGCAGGAAATAATTTTCAAAAAGGTCTATTATAGTCAATCCCCTATTGTTTGTATTGTAATTAAAGTTACAACTTTAACATTGAAGTCAGATTAAGTTACTGTCCTGAGGCAAAATACTTTAACAAAAACAATTTATAATAAAGTTTTGCTTTGCTTATGTTCAAGTCCTTTAGGATGAATACTCACTTTTTTTAGTAGACCAGATACTTAATAATAGTTTTCTCTAGTAGTAAAGAAAGAAAATAAAGAAATAAAAGGACTTTCTCAAACTAAGAATAAAAAAGTTTACCTATGCATTACATTCCTATTTTTTTCTTAATTACACAAGTTTCTAAGATAATTTTATTTTTCTTGCTAGAGATTATTAAAATGTTTTACATTAATAAAATATTTTATAAAGACCCTCCCCAAACTATATACATTTATTTAATGGCAATTTTAAATTAGAAATTGAGCCTTTTTTCCACTTTAGAAATGTAAATTGGTATGCCCCATTACAGCTAAACTCAAGTTTTCACATTACTCATCTAAGAGACATCAATATTTCTTTGAGAGAAATGGCAAAAATATGGAAAAGAATTTAAGAATATAGGTGCCATAGTGAGTGAGACCAGAAGTTTATTTCAGTGTTTTCCAAATTTGTCAACTTCTGTTTGTGTGGAGTTCATATCAAATTATATTTCTCCAGTCAGCATTGCTATTGGTAAGAATTCCAGGAGTGAAAGCTCATTTGTCTGAAAGTTGACAAGATTCAGAAACATTTGTCTACTTGATGTAGTATATTTTGCTTACTGTGGCCAACCTGATGCCTCTCGTGTGAGTTTAAGAAAGACCTGATTTATTTATTGTTTATTTATTTATTGTTTATTTATTTATTGTTTATTTATTGTTTATTTATTTATTTATTTATTTGTTTGTTTGTTTATTGGTTCAATTTATATGCCGCCCTTCTCTGGAGGCTGCTTACAATGGCGGCTTACAATGCGTTAAGCAATAGCCTTCATACTTTTGTATATACCTGCTTAGTAGGGCTTTCGGCCTCCTCTAAGCAGTGTTCTTTTTTAAACAAAGTCAGCTTATTGCCCCCACAATCTGGGTCCTCATTTTACCTACCTCGAAAGGATGGAAGGCTGAGTCAACCTTGAGCCTGGTGAGATTTGAACTCGCAGTAATTGGAAGCAGCTGGTGCTACTTAACAGCACTTTAGTCTGATGTGCCACCAAGGCTCTTGCAACTGTAATTCTATTAATTGGTACTAAAGAAGTCCATCTCTTCTGGAGCTTGTGTTATGGAGCTATCATATTTAGTAGTCTTTGATAATATTTATTAAAGCTGACAATATTCAGAAACATTTGTCTACTTGATATAGTATACTTTGCTTACTGTAGCCAAGCAGATGCCTCTAGTGTGAGTTTAAGGAAGACCTGATTGCAATTGCAATTCTATTAATTGGTACTAAATCAGTGGTGAAATGCAGCCAGTTCTATCTGGCACGGGCAAACCAGTAGTGCTGGTGGCGGGAGGCTCTGCCCACCCGCCCAGACATCATCATGTCCCATTTTTGACACTCTGTGCATGCGCAGAGGTGTTACGCACAAGCGAAGCGAGCACACATGCTCCCATTTGCGAACTGGTAGCAAAGGTAAGTGGATTTCTCCCCTGTACTAATTATGTATGCATACATATACAAGTATATATATTTAGGTTAGATATTCTAAAGTGGCTGTTTTCAAATGGAACAAAACATAAAATATTTTCAGTCTTCCAATCTTAGAACAATGGGAACTCAAACCAAACAGTAACTTCCTACTTTTCAGCCTAAGAACCAGTAGATTGCTTTAAGAATCTGTAATAAGAGTAACAAGGGAATTGTTTATTACTTAAAATTTCATTATAAATCTTCATTAAACATGGAACATTTGTATGTTAGAGAGGTTTTAATAAAATTTATCAGCCTCCCTGTCTAACAGGAGTAAATCCAGCAATAGCTAATTAGTAAGTTGTCTGTGGTAAAGAAATAAAAAGCTGCTTGCAAATAATCAAAGCCCTTTTTAAATCAGGAAATAAAGGCAAGCATGCTTCCTAGCTCTGACCCAGCCATTAACATAGTCTAATAGTAATCTTTGCATTTAGAACATATGTTAGCAGCAGCACCAATACTTATTTACATTCCTCTTCTGCCTTTTACCTTTATTTACCTGGCATACCTCCCATGAACTCTAAAGCAATGACTTATCTACGAGACAGGAAGGCTCATATGATTCCAACCAATAGTCTGTTCCAAAGAAACAGCAGAAAAATCTAGGTTTTTTTTTTAAAGACCTAGCCAAGTGTTTAATAATTTCTTCTATGCCCAACCTCTCTCCCCATCCATACCCAATATTCATATATTACTTAAAACCTTGTAGTCATGTCCTTTAACTGGGCATCATAAAGTAACAATTTTGGAACCAAAATACCTCAAATTGGGCTAACTAACAGAATTTGTCCAATGGGACCTATGACTCCTGGGGGAATGAAATTTGGGAAAGCTTCTTCAGTGCTATTGACTGCTGCTGCGCTTCTGGGCAGCAATGTAGTCTTCATTTTCAACATTCCAGAACAGTTTCCCAGCCAGTCTTGCAATCCCTCACTCCGTCCCCTACTCAGAAAGGAGGGAGGGAGGGAGGAAAGAAGGAAGGGAGGAAGGATTCCAATGCTCCTTGCCAGATTCCCATAATGAAATTCAATAGGGATGTCAGCAGGAGACCAGAAGTTGCTCCTGCTCCCACTGCTTTTTTGCCCAGCCTTGGTCATTATGTTTCTCTGTTTAGGTAAGGAAATATCTCTCTTTTTAATCTCTATTTGTTATTTTATTCAAACGGAAGTTAAAATACAAAACACCAAAAAAAAAAAAAATCCTAAAAAAACCAAAAAAACCCCCCACAAAACAATCAAGAAATTAAAACAGTGCATTGAAAAGAAAAAACCCCAACATATATATACACGTTATCCCCCTACTTCAATACTGATTAATACATTATTACAATATTGATTCCAACTTCTTGCAAAACAGTTCCCCCAAAATTTTTAAATTGATAAAGTTATTTGCAAATTTTTGATTTGTCATTCTGAATACTATATTAATGACAAAATAGTTAACAGGAAGAACACTAATTTGCCATGGCATTTTATCTATCCCAAATCATCTCAAAAGTTAAGAGTAATTCATCCTGGATCAAATATCCATGTTTATTTTTTTAATGGCATCTCTTATCAATTGTTGTCTAATTAAATATAATAAATTCAGTCTCCACAGTGGGTCTATCTTCCCAAAAAGTCCAAATAGAAGTGGTTTTCCAATTAAGTATAATAAATCCTTTGTAAGGTCTTGCTTCTCCAATCTTCCCAAGAAAGCAGGACTCTTGAAAAAAGCAGTTATTTCAAAAGGAGCTTTTATTTATTTATTTATTGGTTCGATTTATATGCCGCCCTTTTCCGGAGACTGAGGGCAGCTTACAATGTGTTAAGCAACAGCCTTCATACTTTTGTATATACCTGCTTAGTAGGGCTTTCGGCCCCCCCCTAAGCAGTGTTCTTTTTTATACAAAGTCAGCTTATTGCCCCCACAAACCGGGTCCTCATTTTACCTACCTCGAAAGGATGGAAGGCTGAGTCAACCTTGAAAGGTTTGCGATAACAAGAGATCTAGGCAAGAACTGAAGCTTCTCACTTAAAACCAGCTATTTAAAGCAATGCTAACCAAACCCCTTCCACACTACATCACTTCATATAGAGATTATTCCATTTCTCCCCCTTTCCTCCCACCAAAATGCCAGCATCCCTATAGAAATATCTGGGACCTGACATGCCACCCCCCTAGAAAAATGGGAAGTTCACCTGAAACCAGAAGAGGGAAGGAAATACAAAGGAAACATAAAATCAACAAGGTTTGTCAGGGTACAAGTGATGAAATATACGTACTAACTGAGGGACATGCACATGTTTTTTTGTGAACCCATTCATTGTGTGAGAAGGGGAGGTGTTTCCAAGCCACCAGGTACTGAGTGGTCCCATGGAATTTCCTAGAGTCAAGAATTTCCTGAATCTCAAAATGTTGTTCACCCTCTACCATAATAAGGGGTGGAACAGGTGTTAACACAGTAATGCAAGAAACAAACAGAAACTTCATATCTCCCCTCAATTTGTCACTTTTCTTTTCAGTCAGGTTTCTGGTTCAATCAGGCTTGAACTTTAAAGAGACATATGCGATTGGCTGAGTTAGTTCTCCATCTGTGAACTCTCCTACTTTGTATTAGAATCCTTCTGTGAATCAAACTTATCCAAAGCTACATGCATCAGCATGTTTTCCATGGCCATTATCATCTCATCAAACTTTTTTAAAAAAACTTTCAACTAAAAATTGAATGTTACCAGAAAGCCTTTTCTCAGATTTCAGCCAACATTATGGTTGTCTGTGTCAGGGTGCTGATTAATCCCATTCTGCTTTTGGGATAATCGCACCTTGATTAAGAGGAGTGGATCGAGACTTTTCCTTGCAAGCATACTTTAAGAAAACAAAACCCGAAGATATATCTTCTAATAAAATTCATTTATTTGTTATAAAGAAAATAAAACATCTTACTATCTAAAAAAAATAAAATTAATTGTTACATTTTTGCAAAAGTTCTTATCGGCTACTTCTCAGCAGCCAGACGTCTCTTGGCAAGAGAAGAAAGGAAAGGTGTATGAAGGAATGTGGGTGGATGACATGTGCAGTTTAGCTTACTGATAAGGATTCTTGGCAAGCTACGGAAAGTCTGATAGTCCAGAAATGAGAGCTCAGCTGGTAAATAAAAGAACGCAGTGACAATCCCCTTCTTTTGCCAGTTGAGCGAATATCAGGTACATCATCAAATAAGGCACATCTTCTTACGCAGATACTCGTGTTGATCTGCTGGAAGTGGTTTGCTGAGCATATCAGCAATTTGATCATGTGTAGATACATACTGCATTTTAACAAAACATTTTTTTACTAAATGTTTTATGTTTTGATAACGGATGTCAACATGTCTGGACCTAGAACCTGTGAAATGTGATTCAGAACTATAAACCACCAATTCATTGTCTTCCATCATGGTGATCGGTCTGATTGGGTGTGTCCAGATATCTGTGACTAAAGCATCAAACCAAGTTAGAGAATTACATGCATCTGAAACACAAGCATATTCAGCTTCAGTAGATGAACAAGAAACAAAATTCTGTTTATGTACTTGCCAATAAACAGGACATCCATTTAAGAACATCATATAACCTGAAGTACTTTTACGTGATTTCTTATCACTTGCCCAATCAGAATCTGCATAACAACATAATTCTGCATAATCAGTATGTGTTGGTTCTAACAATAATTTCATGTGTTTAGTGTATTTTAGGTATCTCAATAATTTCTTAACGATGTCCAATGAAACTGTTTTGCCTTACCTACGTGTCGAGACAAGAGATTAACACTAAGTGCAATGTCGGGTCTGGTCCAACTACTAATGTACAACAGTGACCCAATAACTGAACGATAAAGTATTTGATCCTCGAACTCAGGACTTGCTTCTTGTGTCAAGTTATGAAAATCTGTTTGCATGGGTGTCTTTGTTGTGTTAGCATCCTTCATGTTGCAATGATGCAAAATTTGTTCGATTTTATCCTCTTGTGAAAGACTAAACCCTTTCTGTGTTTTTTCAATCTGAACACCTAAATAAGTGCTAATATGACCTAATGATTTCAATGTGAAGTATCTCTGCAAAGCTTTGGCAAAAATTTCACTCATTTGCTTATTTGGATCAATATAAACAATATCATCAACATAAACAAGAACTATCTCATATGCATTGTTAGATCTTTTTGTGAACACGCACTCATCAGTTTCGGACTTAATAAAGCCCATTGAATTTAGTTTGTCAGTAAGACGTAAGTACCACATTAAACCAGACTGTTTCAGACCATAAAGACTTTTGTTTAGGAACCAGGTATCCCCTTCTTGCTGTCGGAATCCTGGAGGACCTTTCATGTAGATCTCTTCATCTAGGTCTGCATGTAGATAAGCTGTGTCAACATCGAACTGGAAAACTTCTAAACCAAGGATAGTTGCAGTTGCTAAGGCAATTTTTACACTTTCAGTTCAAACTGTCGGTGAGTAGGTATTTGTGTAGTCCTCAGGATAACGTTGAGCGAAACCCTGAGCTACAAGTCTGGCCTTGTACAATGACTCACCATTTGGCTTCTTTTTGATTCTGTAGACCCATCGAGTGCCAATGACCTTTTTGTTTGCTGGAGGTTTTGCAGGTGTAAACACTTTAAGTTTCTTTAGACTGTCCATTTCAACCTGCATTGCTTCATACCATTTGTCTTGCTCTGAATCAGGAAGCTGCCTGATTTGTGTGAAATTATCAGGTGGAATGTAACATTTCAAATCAAAGGCAAGGGTGCTTTTGTCAGTTGACAAGAATATTGTTGTGGGGGGATTCCTTTTGTGGCCCTCTTGGAACATCTCGGAACAACTGTCCAGTCTTCTTCTGCTTCGTCCTTGTCCTCACATTCGTCACTAGCGTCAGTATCCGCAGCTTGCGAAGACGGAACATCGGGTTGAGAAGAACCAGTGGAATCTTGATCATCAATCTGCGTGGCATCAGCAGTATCATCTCTAGGAAAATAAACTCCAGGATCATTGGAATGAATCCTGGACCAGTCAACATCTTCCTTAAAATTAGCAGATTGGGAAATCACAATTACATGTTTAGGGTCAATAAATTTGCTCCGTTTTGAATTATCATCAATACCCATAAATCTCAGTCTCTTTGCTGCTGGACCTCCTTTTCTTCTTTGAGCTAAGGGAATGTTCACCATAGCGTATAAACCAAAAATATGGATGTTTTTAAGATCGGGCTTGTACCCATACAACATGAAGAAAGGAGTCTGATTTATTACACTGCTCCAAGTACGGTTGACAATGTAATTTGCATATTTTATAGCTTCACCCCAGTATATCATACCAAGGTTGGCGTCTTCTAGGAGACAACACATCATGGTTTGCAGTACCCCTCCATTGTGAGCCGGTGTGCAAGGAGCCGACGTCTGATGAATAATTCCATTCTTACGCATCCAGTCCTGGAAATGCTGAGACATGAATTCAGCACCACAATCACTCTGGATTCTGGCGATGAGAACTTGGTGTTGGGTAGAAACAAGGGCTGCAAAGTCTTTAAAGATCTGAAAAGTCTCAGATTTTTCTTTCATAGGATATACATATCCATATCTAGAGTAATTATCAACAATTGTTAGAAAATATTTTCTACCACCAAATGATGGCGGAAAAGGACCAACTATGTCAGTGTGAACCAAATCAAAAATGCGTGTTGACAGGCGTGTAGCGCGTTTGGGAATGGCTGCTGCTTTGGATTTGGCCCTTTTGCAGACAGCGCAATCCAAAAACACCTTACAACCCTTAATCCAAACCTTTTGCGAACTCCAGCATCGTCCTAAGAATACGGAAACTGGCATGCCCCAATCTTCTATGCCATTTATGGATACACCTAGAATGCAAAGGTTTACCAGTTAGTGAATTCTCAACATTAACAGCTTTATGAGGAACCTCAGGCTTGCTCTGAGCAACCTGTTTCCCAATTTTCTTTTTGTTGGCTTTAGGAGCCTTTAGAATAGTAACAGGATCTCTCTCTGGAGGTTCTCTCTCTGTGCCTGTGCTCTCTCCTTTTGGAGTTTGTATACTTACCTGTGTTTGCGGTTTAGGCTTTGGCTTTAAGTAATAAACACCACCAATTAATATGGTTTCAGCAACAATATCTCCATCTTTAACTATGTAACTTGATTTTTCAAGGTGGTGAATCTGGAACTTTAATGCTCTAGACAAGTGACACTGACTAAGCAAATTACTGGTTGCTGTTGGTATGTAATAAACATCAGGAATGAATGCATTGAGCTCTTCAACATAAACAGTTCCTTTTCCTATGACCTGACAAGGATGATTTGAAAAAGAATAAAGTTCATGTAGTTCAGGTTCAGGCTCGTGCATCTCTGTAAAAAGTTCCTTTCTGTAGGTAACATGCAAAGGTGCACCACTGTCCAAAGTCCACAGGTGTCGTCTGTCATACTCTGGTTGAGGTTGTGGATCATTGATTAAAACCAATGTGGCGAGTGGAGCTTGTGGATCACGCTGGGGACCACGACAACCTTGTCTTCCACCTCTGCCTTTGCCTCTGGAGTCTGTTCCTCTGGGCTGGTACGTGACGGGAGCTGGAACTCGTTGGGGACAATCCCGGGTGGCATGTCCCACACGATCACAGATGTAGCATCTTGGCATCCTTGGAGCGTAGGTCCTTCCTCAGAAGGGGAAGCTCTTGATGCGGGTGGTCCTTTCAAGTGTGGCGTGGCTAACATGAGTGCTTCTTCTTCAATTAAAAGTCTGCATACATTGTCCACTGTGTGTTGAGCAATAGGAACTTGGTTAATCTTCCATTCATAATTCAATGAGTTAATAATAATGCTGATCATTTGAATATCTTCAATGTTATAGCCTCTTTCTCTTAATTCTTTTCTCAGTCCTTTCAGTTTGGTCAAATGTCCTCCAATTTGTTCACCAGGTTTCAATCTCGAACCATGGAATTCAGACATGAGCAAACATGAAGATTCAATTGAAACAGGCCTGTAGCAATTTTCCAATTGGGCCCAAATTTGTTGGGCTGTTGCATCAGGCGAAAAAGTAACCTGCAATTCAGTATCCATTGACATCAATAATGTTGTGCAAGCTTTAGTTTCTAAGTCTCTTATTACAGGAGACCATGGCTGAGCAGGAGGATTAAAAATCATACAGTGAGTAACTTCTCTGCGAAGTAACAATCCAATCTCACTGACCCAGGCCTTATAATTCTGTCCTGACATCTTTAATTTTGACTCACCAGCCAGTGGAGCAACAAAAGATCCTGGTGAGGAATGTGCATTTGAGGTGCTGGCTGTGGAAATAAAAGCACTTGTTGCGCTGGAGGTGGACCAGGAGCCCTGTACAGCTGGAGGCACGTGTGCATGCATTTGTGGCTGCTGTTGCATTTGAGCTGCAATATTGACATGACCTGCTGGAGACGCAGTCATTTGCCTTTGCTGCATTAAGCTTTGTTGTGTTCCATCTAAAAGGACACCAGCACCACCAGGGGATGCTGGAGATTGAGCCTGTGGAGACACTTGTGGCATTGCAGCCTGAATCTCTGAGTGAGTTAAAGACATCTCTAATAGAGTCTTCTACAATAATTGTAATTGCTCTCTCAAATTGTGATGCATTTCAGCTTTCTCTAGTAAATTACTTTCGCCAGCAGATGGTGCTGCACCTTTAGTTTTGGGCAGCTCAGCTCTTTCTGCATACGTGGCATTGTATGTAATTTGATCAGAGAGAACACCATGTGATAAATGTGACGTGGGCACAGCTCTCTGTTCTGATTGGCCTGACACAAAATCCACCAGGGTGTGTGTCTTTGGCTCCGAAGAAGAAGGCAAAATGGCGTTTTTAGATACTTTGAAAGCACTAGACTCTCTCTTATCTTGCTCAAGCATAGATAAATCCATTTTTGTCTGGGATAGCTTCTTTTCAAAAATTTCTATACGGTCACGATAGACTTTTATAGCCAGCTCATCCAGAGTGAGCTCAGAGCTTTGAGGAGAATAATGAATTATTTCTCTCTCTGTGTAGGAGGGAAAATGCTGGGCAGTTTGTGAATGCTTTGGCCTTGCACCAAGCGTTACAAAAATGGAAGGCTCTGGGAGGATTGTTTGAGAGCATGCATATTCAGAAGGAGACGCTACTGACCTCAGTTGTAGCACGTTATCTTCGAAAGCAGTTTCTTATCTCTCTCTTATGCCTTTTTAAGAGCATTTTGTCTGTTTCTTCTCCCATGGCTTCTTGTTCCAGGCGTGTGACTGTAGCAAGGGGCTGGAAGTTTGAAATCCTCCTTTCTGCCTCTTCTTCATAGGAGAGGTTGAAATCATTAATAGGGAATGCTCTGAGTTTCATTTTGCCCTTTTTCTTCTTGCTCGGCATCTTAGCAGATAATTAATTAGCGTTCCTTGGTCACAAAAAAAATCATCTGTCTAATTAGCCTAGAGGTTTTATCAAAGTAGCAAGCAAGGAAAAAGCCATAATTTTGACCGCCCTCTGCTACCAGGTGTCAGGGCGCTGATTAATCCCATTCTGCTTTTGGGATAATCGCACCTTGATTAAGAGGAGTGGATCGAGACTTTTCCTTGCAAGCATATTTTAAGAAAACAAAACCCGAAGATATATCTTCTAATAAAACTCATTTATTTGTTATAAAGAAAATAAAACATCTTACTATCTAAAAAAAAAAAATTAATTGTTACATTTTTGCAAAAGTTCTTATCGGCTACTTCTCAGCAGCCGGACGTCTCTTGGCAAGAGAAGAAAGGAAAGGTGTGTGAAGGAATGTGGATGGATGACATGCGCAGTTTAGCTTACTGATCAGGATTCTTGGCAAGCTACGGAAAGTCTGATAGTCCAGAAATGAGAGCTCAGCTGGTAAATAAAAGAACGCAGTGACAGTCTGTATATTGCGTGTAATGTGATATATTGTTGCCCTGTGTAACAAGCTCAGGGGACATAGAACGCTGAAACATCAGGAAACAGGAAATATATTTTCTGGATATTTTGATCCAAGATTAAAAGAAAACTTCAAAAGGAACAAACTCCAAATATTTTGCAAATACAAAAAATGCAAAAATTCTAAGGTAAGGATCCAATATTAATGTAAATCAAATGAAAGCATTTCACCATCCGAAAACACACTGTGTTTTCTTATGGGGAAAAAAAGTTATTCAAAACAATAACATTAATCAAAGGAAAAAAAAGGAACAACTAGAGTCCAGCAAGGGGTTGAAATAAATCAGCATTCAACCAGCCATTCAAACTTTGAAGACAAAAAGCAAAGTAAAACAATAAATTCAAAAAGTGAAAGGCTTGGTTAGAAAAAAAACTGCTGAAAGGAAGATAGACTTGCCCAGTGATTATACAACCACTTTATGACTTTACAATTCACACAGGGAACTAGAATTCTTAAAAACTCCCCTTCATAGGTGGCTCCACAGCTAGCCAAAAATTGTCTTCGATCATTCCTAAGTGCTCACATTCAAATCCAGGGAGCAGCATTGCAGTGAACCAGCTTTGATAGCAAAACAGTGGATCATCAGCAAGAGAGAAAGAAGGCTCTTGCCATAGAGCAACCTTCTTGGGGAGGACAAGGAGATATCTCTAAAATAATGATAAATTTTATTGGGTGAACAATTAGAGAGGGACAGTCTTCACATTCTTTCTCTCATAAAGAATGTCTGGACTGAGATACCATTTACTGCCCCCCCCATTCCTGGAAATCCACCTACTTACTGCATTCCATCACACATAATAACTTAATCAAAAGACATTCAGTCAGTAGAGTATTTTCTGTCTCAGAGCATGGCGCACAGCTATTTCATTTATAAAGGTTTCAACTGACTATTTCAGAAAAAATAATAATTCATGATTCCTCAATTCAGAGCCCATTTGGTGTAATGGTTAAGGTACAGGGCTAGAAACCAGGACACCATCAGTTTCAATCTTGCCTTAGATATGAAGATATAACTGGGTGAACATGGCCCAGTCACTTTCTGTCAGCTCTAGGAAGCAGGTTAGAAAAAGCCACTTCCGAAATCTTGCCAAAAAACCTGCAGGGATGAATCCAGGTGTCAGAGTTCCAAGTAACACCCCCAACAAAAGAAGACTCTGAGGCTTGAAGTTCCTCAAAGTTCCATTTTATTAGAGATATCATATTGGCACATCTGGGGAAACCCGAATCTGAAAGTTTCCAGGTTTTCCCCACCCAAAGAAAAGTTCAAGTCCCTGCCCAACACCCACAAGTCCATCACATGGTCCAATCAAAACACCGTCCCAACTGGAGATGCCTCCCAGTTCCATCCTTTCAGCTGCAGGGCAAGTTGTCCTTGACTTTCTGAGAAAGGATTGTTATTATGACTATACATCACCCATGCTCCATACAATCCCCCCTCCCAGTTTCCCACAGTAGTAAACATGGCAGGTCTGAAGGCCTAATGCAAAAATTGGCTTCCAGGTCTGACAGACCGCACATACACATACACACACACCCCGGTCAGAAAAGCATGCCCTGAAACAAGAGTAGCATAGTGGTTAATCATTCAGTATACTAACCACCTCTCTCTCCCCCAGGGGACCCTTTGGCTTATCAGGGAACTTATCATGGAATTGCTTTACTAGCCTGTCTGCTTTGACATTCCAACTTTTAACCCAGATAGTCTCAGACAGAATATCCTTTCCAATGTACTAAATATTGTAATCTGCCTCTATATAATCTAGAGTCTAAGATCTTTTTTACCTCATAATGGGTTTCCCCCTGCACTACAATAGGCTTGGAGGGTGCTTGAGTTTATGGTCTTAACCTAGAATTTATGGTTGGCTTCAGTAAGCTACAGTGGAAAACTGGATGTATTTTTCCTAGAATGAGTGGGAGGTTAAGATGTACTGTCACTGGGTTAATTACTTTCATTATTTGGAATGGACCTAAGAATTTAGGTCCTAACTTCTTGCTAAGCAGTCTAAGTCTCAAGTATTTGGTTGTTATCTCCCACACGGAAAGGGGGTTGGAGAGATTGGTGTTTATCTGCTTGTTTTTTGTATGCCTCAGCAGCTTCTGCTATTGTCTTCTTGGTATTCTCCCAGCCTTTTCTCAACAATTCCATCCACTCATTCAGGGTCCAGGAGGAGGGAGGCTCCCTGGGCAGTTCAGGCATGGGCACAAAGTCCATTCCGCTGGTGACCTGGAAGCAGGTCAATCCGGTACGACTGTGCACAGCATTGTTGTAAGCCACCTCCGCAAAAGGCAGTAGGTCTGCCCAGTTCTCCTGCTGGTAATCCACAGAGCACCTGATATATCCACCATTGCATTCACTTGTTCTACTACTCTGTTCTTACTCGGATGGAAAGCCAAACTAAGTCCTTGTGTGGATCCAACCGATTTCAGGAATTCTCTCCAAAAGTTTGCTGTAAATTGGACTCCTCGATCCGACATGATTCAGCATGGTATTCTGTGTACTCAGTAGATTTGTTTGATGAACATCTTCACCAGTTTTTTAACAGATGGTAATCCCGAACAAGCTGTGAAGTGGGCTTGTTTTGAAAACAAATTGATTACTGTCCAAATTACCGTATTTTCCGTACTCTCTCGAGTATGGAACTACTCGAGAGATAAAACTATAAAAACTATAAAATCCATCGCAATCTCTTCCCAAGGTCTGCTGGGGCTTCCAACTTGCTAGAGGAGCCCAGGAGGTTTCCATGGTCTCATTTTCATGGCTGCATGGGTGGCACAGCTTCTCACGTAGTCCTCTACATCAGCTTTCATTTTTGGCCAACAAAATTGCCTCCTAGCCAAATGTAGGATTTTTAAGAATCCGAAATGGCCGGCCAACCTGAGTCGTGGCTGCGTTGTAATACTTCCAGCCTCAAACTGGCGGGGACATATAGTTTTGGACCCTTCCAAGCCAGTTGATCCCTTATAGTCAAGTTATCCCTATTATCTATGAACCACTGGTTGGCTGGGAGCACTACCTTCAGTGCTACCGTTAGCTTGTCCCAGCTGGGATCCGGTTGTCTTCTGGTTAGGCCTCTGATGGTGACTTGTGCGGCTGATTGTGAGGGGGGAATGATGGTGTGGACTACTTCTCCCCTGTGACTATCGAATTGGGTTTTTCTTGATAGGGCATCGGCTAGTAAATTCTTTCCTGCTGGGATGTATTTCAACTCGAATTTGAACTGCCTGAAGTACTGTGCCCGGTGGATTTGTTTGGGAAACAATTTCCTAGGGGTCTTTAGAGCTTCGAGGTTTTTGTGATCAGTCCAGACCTCAAAGGGCACTTTGCCTCCTTCTAGAAAGTGCCTCCAGGAGAGGAGAGCCCAGCAGCCTGCATAGGCGTCTTTCTCCCAGATGGCCCACCTCCTCTCAGTGTTGGTTAGTTTCTTGGACACATAGGCATAGCGTAAGAGCTGTCCCTGTGAGTCTTTTTGCAGGAGCACTGCCACCATTGCCACATCACTGGCATCCGCTTGGATTATGAAATGCCATTCTGGGTCCGGGTGCTGAAGGATCGGTTCTTCGGCGAAGAGCCGTTTTAATTTCTTGCAGGCTTTTTGACAGTCCATTGATCAAGCAGGTGGTTGGCTTGGTCATGGCTTTGCAGGGTTTCACCCCGTTTTTAACAGTTCTGATAGGGGCAAGGCGACTTCTGCAAATGCTGGTATGAACTGTCTGTATAAATTTGCAAATCCTAGGAAGCTTTGCAGCTGTTTGAGGTTGCATGGGGGTTGCCAGTCTAACACTGCTTTTACTTTTCCTGGGTCCATTTCCACACCTCTGCTGGATATTCGGTAGCCTAGGTAGTCAAGGGAGGTTTGGTGGAATTCACATTTTGACAGCTTTGCGTAGAGCTTAGCAGCCAGGAGTTTTTTCAGCACTTGCCGCACTAGCTTTATGTGTTCTTTGAGGACCTCGCTAAATTTGAGAATGTTGGTCAGGTAACTAGGACCCCTTTGTATAAGTGTTCATGCAACACTTCATTGATTAATTGCATGAAGACTGCTGGGGCCCCTTGCAGACCAAACAGCATGACTTTGAATTGGAAACTGCCAAGCAGACAGTTAAAGGCTGTTTCATTTGTCTCCCTCTTTGATCTGATACAGTAATAGGCCTTCCTCAAGTCCAGTTTAGTGAATACCTTTCCTTTGGCTAAGTGGATTAGCATGTCCTTCATGAGTGGGAGGGTGTCAGATCCCTAAAATTGATACTGCCATTCAATTGGGAGAAGGGGGAGATTTGGATTCGATTTACTAGCATTGCTTGTGTCAACAGATATTTTACAACTTATATCCTGGCGCCAAAGAGCCCTGGGATCCCCTCAATGTGGAGGAATGTTTATGACAGCCATGTGGGCTGTCTCACTTTAAAGCAGTGGTTCTCAACCTTCCTAATGCCGCGACCCATTAATACAGTTCCTCATGTTGTGGTGACCCCCAACCAGGGGTGGGTTCTAAACTTTTTTACTATCAGTTCTGTGGACGTGGCTTATTTTGTGGGTGTGGCTTGGAGGTCATGTGACTGGGTGGGCATGGCTAGCTGGTCATGTGACCGGGTGGCCATGGCTATGTGTATAGGGACTACTCAGAGAGCTGAAAAAAGTTATTTCTGACAGATCCTCGCACTTTTGACCATCCTCACATTTATGCCTGTGCAGCATTCCTAACAACCATGTCACTCATTTCACAACTGCTTCTCTTCACCATGGTGATAAGATAGGGCAAAAAACCTAAAATGTGAGGACAGTCGTAAATTCGAGGACTGGTCAAAAGTGCGAGGACCAGTCAAAAATAACTTTTTCAGCCCCCTGAGTAGTCCATGTGCACAAAAGGACTACCCAGAGGGCTGAAAAAAGTTATTTCTGACAGGTCCTCGCACTTTTGACCGGTCTTCACACTTATGACTGGTCATCATGCCCATTGTAGCATTCTTAACAACCGTGTCACTCATTTCACAGCTGCTTCTCTTCACCATGGTGACAAGATAGGGCAAAAACGTAAAATGTGAGTTCAGTCGTAAGTTCGAGGACAGGTCAAAAGTGCGAGGACCAGTCAAAAATAACTTTTTCAGCCTTCTGAGTAGTCCATATGCATAAAAGGATACAGCATTAGAGAGGGATGAAGGAAGGGAAGGGAAATTAGAGTAGGAGTGAGGGCAAGAGAGGGAGGAAGACAGGAGGAGAAGGAGAAAGGAAGTGGAAGTAGGAAGGAGAAGAAGAGGGGGGGAAGAGAAAGTAAGAAGGAAAGAAAAGAGAGAGGTGGTAGGTTTGAGGAGAAAGATTGCTGTACAATAAAAAAGAGGAAAGGGAAGAAAACCAACCCCAAACAAATATAAAGATATAAAGATAAAGAATGAATTGTTAAACTTTAAAGAACAAAAGAGAACAAATATGAATAAATAGCAATAATTAGAAACACACATACAAACATACAATGTATTTTCTTTGAACAGAGTATTTGGCCGGTTCATAAATTTAAACAGTGTTTAGTCATTTCAATTAAGTTTACAATTTCTATATTTCCTTTTTGCCATATTTATTTCTCATCTATTTTTTTTTTAAAAAAACAATATTACCCTTCATCCTCATCTCTAATCTTAATCAAATTCAATTTTTCCCTTCTATTCTATATTATACCCCTTCCCATTGTCATCTATTTTTATATCCATCCTCACTTTGGTTAATTATGTAATTATGTAATACAGTTGTTTAATACAAATTCAACATTTTAATATAAATCAATTAGTTATATAACTATCTTTTTTGTATATTAATCAATATGAACATGAATATTCCAGTTATTTCCATGCAATTCAATTTCTTACAAATCAATTAATTATATTTACCAATAATAATAAACCAGATAATTTCTCCCATATATTCCTCCAAACCACAACTTAACCATTTCTGCTTTCAACACAATATACAATTAATAGTATCTTAATTATTACAATTCACTAGTTAAATAGAGCTTTTTGTGTGTGTGTGTTTTAAAATCTTGAACCTCCTCTTTTGCCCTAAATTTCCCATTGTTTGCAGTTTTGCACCTACCTTTTTTGGTGAGGAAAAAGAAATCTCTCTCTGCCTCATTTTGTCATGTTGCAGCAACGACCCTGCTTTATTTTCAGTTTCGTTTTTCAGCATAGCTAGGGGGAAAAAATCTGCTCCTCTCTTTGCAGCTAGCAACAGAGCCCTCTGCAAAACAGCTGAGAGCAAATCAGCTGAGAGTCCGAGGCTGATCAAATCAACTTATGGTAATTAACCTATGCTGAAGCTGAAAGGGGCTGTTTTTTTCTATTTTTGCAGGCATGCGTCTTCTCATTTGTTTTCTTTTAACATTGATCAGCTGTAGGGCGGCTCTTTGAAGCCCCGCGGCAAGAATTTAAATGGTTTGTTTCCCTCTAGCCATCAGCTGGGACTCAGGAGGCAGCAATAGATTGGGAGTGGGCGGGGTAAGCGAACGGCGATCTAACAGAGGCAGAGGGTGAGGGTGAGTGAAGGCGTGGGGGGGGTGAGAGAGGGCTTTGGTGACCCCTGTGAAATGGCCTTTCGACCCCCAAAGGGGTTGCGACCCCCAGGTTGAGAACCGCTGCTTTAAAGGATAACAATGTGAATACATGTTTATTCGGGTTCTCAGGGCAGCTAGTAAGAAAATATCTCCACACTTGTGTATTGGCTAAAATCTGCATTCTGAGTTAAGGGAGGGGCCTCTACTGTTTTATTCCTACTTGTCTTGCCTAAGGTTATTCAGACCTTGCTTTGATTTCCTTGCTGTCACTTCTGCTTAATAAAAAGGTTCCTTTTGAAATACTCCGTTTCAAGAGTTTTTACTTTCTTAAATTGGGAGGAGAGGCAATCCTTACAAAAAGCAAGGTCTGCAAAACGGTCAACCCAGGAAGCAATTTTCGCTCTACTGAGGGAACTTTGCAAACTATGTTTGAACAAAGCAGAGAACTGAGAGAAGCGGAAAGCTGGGGGGAAACATCTACCACCACCCAGTTGGATGCCTGTTTCATACACCCCATCGGAGAGGATGAAGTAACCTTGGAGAATCCTGAAAAGCCCCACTGGTCAATTGGCATCAAGAAGAAAGATAGCTGGGATGAGAGAACAAGTGAAGTCACCCTCAGCCATGGCAACCAAAAACCAGAGTGGAAACTGGAACTAGAAGCCCTTGCTGACCAGGGGGAACTAAACGAAGCACCACTGAGGGAGGATTGTCTGAAGAGACATATAACCCAATTGGTCATGGAAACTTTGGAAAATCTCAACATCCGAGGGGAGCCAGGATGACAACCAACCAAAGGTTTGGCTGAGTGATGATCTATACAATGCCTGTGTGGCCCAGGTGCACCAAATCACCTATATGAGTGGTACATCACCGCCGAAGAAGCTGAGATCGATATGGCCAGAAACCAATATCAAGCAGGGGGAGCATGGAAGAAATCCCCACCCCAATGGAAGCAAGAGCCCCTCAAACCACAAACCGTATTCTGTCCGAGATCTTCAGCCTGTTTCAAATGTGGAAAAGAGGGACACCGAGTGTTGTTTGCAAACACCCACCCAGAACCACCCACTGGGGGAGAACCTTGCAAAACCTGGCCAGTGTGGGAAGGAGACTGCCCTAAGGAGTAGGGAGACCGTAGAAGTTCCATCCCCTCCCCTCTTTCGGGAGGAAACCCTGGCATCTGAGCAGGAGGAATCATACTCATTCAGAAGCGATCCAGATGATAAACCACTGGTAAGCAAACCAATTAAACCGCTTACCCTCCCCTTAAGACTATTTATCCCAAACCGGGACAGGGAGATAAATATCTCCACTCTAGTGGACTCAGGGTGCACCCATTGTTTGATCAGCCCAACCCTAGTAGAGAAGTTGGGGATTAACATAAGAAAGCTGAAAAACCCCATTGCTTTCTGCCAACTAGATGGGTCAATAGCAGGGGGGAGCCAGCTTCTTTTCCTACCGAGCGTCTACATCTAGGCATTGGAAACCAAGAGGAAATACTTAAATTTATAGTGGCACCTGGCATGGAATGTTCGTTAGTTTTAGGCCTTGCATGGCTGAAAAAAATGGAACCCCAAAATCAATTGGAAACATGGAATAATAACATTTCAGATGCACGTGACTTTTGCCGAGAATCCACACAAAGGAACTGAAGGGGCAGAGAACCGAGAAACAGCCATGTCTGGTGACACCATACAAACTGAGGGCATACCCATAAAATACAAGGATTTGGCTGAAGTTTTTAGCGAAAAAGCTTCAGACAAGCTCCCTCCCCACCACGCCACCGACTGTGCGATAGAAATCTACCCGGAGCTAAACTCCCTAAACCCAAGATGTATAGCATGTCCCCGAGGGAGTTGGAAGAGCCGAGAACATTTATTGAGAAAAACCTAGCAAGGGGTTTCATCGAGCCAGCCCAACCAAAAATCACATCTCAAGTGCTATTTAGAGAGAAAAAAGATGGCTCAAAACATCTATGTGTTGATTTTCATACCCTGAATGGGATCAGTGTGGAGGGCATGTATCCCATCCCCCTTATGAAAGATATGCTAGCACACCTCATTAAAGGGAAAATTTTTTTCAAAGCTGGACTTAAGGGAGGCTTACTACTGTGTCAGAATTAAGGAGGGGGACAACTGGAAAATGGCCTTTAACATCCCCCTCAGCTGCTACCAATTCAAGATGCTCCCCTTTGGGTTAAAAGGAGCCCCTGCAGTGTTTATGCAGTTAATAAATGAAGTGCTGCATCAGCATTTATATAAGGGGGTCCTGGTCTACTTGGACGACATTTTAATCTATACCGAGACCAAAGCAGAACATGTAAAACTAGTCAGGGCAGTTTTAAGCAACTCCACTCTGTCAAACTTTATGCTAAACTTTCTAAATGTGAATTCCACCAAGAGAAGATTGACTATTTGGGGTACCGCATTTCACACCAGGGCATAGAAATGGACCCTCAAAAAGTGCAGGCTGTACTTGATTGGGAACCTCCATGCACCCGTAAACAGTTACAAAGCTTCCTGAGTTTTGCCAACTTTTACTGTCAGTTTATCCCCGTTTCACTCAGATTGCCCTCCCCATTACCAACCTCTTAAAAACGAAGGGGGAGGGCAACCCTAAGCCAAAGCAGCCTTTGAACTGGACTATGGAATGCCCGGCGGCATTTGAAAAACTTAAACGGTTGTTCTCAGCAGAACGAATTCTAAAACACCCGGACACTGCAAAACCATTTGTCATACAAGCAGATGCCAGCGATGTGGCAATAGGAGCAGTTCTGCTTCAGAAAAATGAGCAAGACCAACGACAACCATGTGCTTACACATCCAAAAAGTTGAATGAGACTGAGCTAAAGTGGGCCATTTGGGAGAAAGAGGCTTGTGCAGTTCATTGATCGCTGTTAACCTGGAGGCATTTCCTAGAAGGAAGTAAGACACCTTTTGAAGTCTGGACTGATCATAAAAATGATCTGGCTACACCTTACAGTACATAGTGATAGATACTTGTGCATTTCTCTTGATAATTCCATGTCTACATTTCTGGGGTGGGGTGGGAATGGAGATTAGGGAGATTACACAACAGGGATTAGGGAAGCGTTCACAGGACACCCAGACAACACCTGTTGGACGGATACCCCGAGCGAATATACAGTGACCTGCATCCGGATGGGCTGGATGGGTGGGTGGTGCACACAATGGTGGTGGTGGGTGATGGCGCCGGGTTAGGCGGCCAGTCATGTTGCAGCCGGATGAGGTGCTTTCTTGCTGGAACCCCACCGCCATGCTGAATGAGCCGGACTGATGTCAAAGCCTGCGCAGCAGCAGCAGAGCTGCCAAACCCGGAACAGCGGATGATTGGTGGGCTGGCCAGTGTGGCTATTTAAATGGTGTTGGGAGGAGGCTGGTCCCAATGCCAACTTTGTGTTATTTTACATTAGCATCAGCTTTGTTTGTGGCAGATCTGGCACTGGAATAAACCCACTTGCATCAAAGAAACCTTTTGGCTGCAGCGTTGTTATTCAGCATGCCCAGGTTTGTTGCGGAAGCTGAGAGAAAGTTGGCATTTTCCTCATTTACCTTTCTGGTTTGACTAGCTGTGAGCCGGTAGGATGGCAGAAGGCATATCAGCTGGTTCCCCAGTGATGGAGGAGGCAGCCAAGGACATAGTAGTGGAGGTACCAGATGTCCAAGGGGCTGGCGAGTCTGTTGTGGTATGCCCCAAGGAGAAGAAACCCCGGGGGGGGTGTTTCTGAGGACCCAGATCCATCTGTACTGAGCGGAACAAAGTCTTCCTCAGTTGATTGGTGGCACAGCTCTGCTCTTACCGGTCCTGTTACAACTAAACCATAAACCCCCCACAATGGCAATGTGACCTTTCAAGGCTGGAGAGAGAGAAGGTAGATGGAGGATGAGGGAGGGGAGGGGAGGGGAGCTACTCCACAGGCCCTGGGACCACAACTTTAGATGTCCTGAGAGAGAAGTTTGGGGAACTTCATGGCAGCCTTGGGCAACAGGGGCGGAACCCTCAACTTCCTGGCAGGGAGGAGGGGTGGGAATACAAGGCAGTACGGACACCTGTTTCCACCTAGCAAGCCCCAAATTGCTATGGATAAGGGGTTTGGTAGGTCCAGAGTGACAGACCATCAACTGACTGGACCTACCACCTCCTCCTTGGGGGAAGTTCTGCGTGGGCCAGACCAGGAGAAACAGAGAATGCAAGGAGCCCATGACCTGGGCCAAGCGGGACCACAGAAACAGGGCAGTACTTGTAGGATAGAGGGGAGGGACTCTCAGGAGGCCAGACCAGCTGGCCAGGCACCTGTATGGACACCGGGTTTGTGGCCACAACAGCAGTTCTGGGGACCCCCACCCATACATTTGATGGGAGTGCTGACAGAGTATCGTTTTTAAGTCAGATAATTAGCCATATGGACTTGTACGGATGCCTCTACCCCTCGCAATGGGCCATGGTGGTTGCTATTACCACAGTCTTACAAAGGGAGGCAGTGGACTGGGTTGCTTACGTCCATAGTGATCATGCAAAAGAGCTAGTGAACGTTGGGTTGTTCCTGGATGCCCTGAGGGGACAATTCGAAGACAACTCCAGAACTCAATTCAAGCAGAAGGGGAGCTTGTAGCTCTGAAGCAAAGAGGACGGCCTGCCAGGGACTACATGAAGGAGTTCCGTACCCTCGCTGGTCGACTCAGAGTGTGGCCAGAATGTCTCTTAGTACATCAATTCCTAGTGGGTTTGGACAAAGAATTGAGACAAGCTTGTGTTTATTGGGGTTTACCGCCCAGGCTGTCAGAATGGTTTAGAGCGGCTGTGGAATTAGATGTAGGATTGCAAGAATTCCAACCACAAGGAGTGGGGAGCTCTAACCAACCACCACGGGCTGCAGACAAACAACCCGGGCCTCGGGGACTTGGCTCAGACGGTCCCTTTCCAAGTCGTCCTACTGTTTCCTTAGGGAGAGGAACATTTCGCTGTTTCTGATGCAACCAACTGGGGCATTGGGCAGCCGAGTGTCCCATGCCTCCTGTACAACCGTCGCCCTCCCGGGTCCCGGTAATGGGGGGGGGAATCCGGGAGCAGGCTCGATCCACCTCGGAACAGTCTAGGACGGCCACACAGACAACCAGTGACTCCCGTTCAACAGCGCAGGACGTGAGGAGTCCCCTTGGGGGGGGGGAGTTTGCCACCGGTGGTCTCGGATGACAGTGATGACAGTGAGCTGAACAACACCATGGTAAGTGACTCAATACATCCATTCGTCATACCGGTGATGTTAAGGAATATATGCACATCCGTTACGGTTCACCAGGGAGCTTTGATCGATTCAGGGTGCACCCGTTGTCTGATCCGTAGAGCAGTGGCCGATAGCCTAGGCCTTCATACCGTAAAGTTACGGATTCCAATACAGTTTGAACAAATGGATGGCTCTATGCTTGTAGGGGCACCAGCGAGATATAGATATAGGAGAGCATAGGGAAAACATTTGCTTTATAGTCGTTGAGCGTATGGTCGAACCTATTATATTGGGCCTAGCATGGTTGGATAAATGGAAGCCAACCATTTGGTGGGAGGGGGGTTTCCAGAGACTACGTCTGGTCATTGGACCAGACCCGGAACCAGAGGACCAACAACGGAAAGAACAAGTCCAAGATATGGTGGAAGGCATACAGGGATTCCAGCAGGCAGGGTTCCCAGAGATATGTAGGGATCTAGAGGCTGTTTTTGACGAGGAGGAATGTGAGGGTGTATGAAACATAGAGCAACCGACTGTGCTATAGAGTTGATATCCGGTGCTAAATTACCAAAACCACGCATGTACGCCATGTCCCAAAAAGAATTAGACGAACTTCGGAGATATATTTATAAGAACTTGGCCAGGGGCTTTATTAAGCCCAGTAGGTCATGTATGGCGGCACCCGTGTTGTTCCGGGAGAAGGACGGAGGCTTGTGTCTCTGTGTGGATTTTCGCGAATTGACCGCTGTGTGTGTCGAACACCTACACCCTCTGCCACTGATTAAGGACCTCTTAGCCACGTTGTCTACTGTTCACGAAACTGGATCTGACAGAGGCCTATTATAGGATATGCATCAAATCAGGTGATGAGTGAAAGATGACCTTTAACTGTCCTTTTGGTAGCTACAAATTCCCGGTAATGCCATTCGGGCTACAGGGTGCTCCGGCCGTGTTCATGCAGGTGATAAACGAGGTCCTGCATGAACACCTCTACCGAGGAGTCCTTGTATACCTGGATGACATTTTAATATACACCAAGACACTGGAAGAGCATACACAATTAGTACGGCGGCTATTGACCAAGTTACTACAAGCAAAGTTCTTCGTAAAGCTCTCAAAATGCGAATTCCACCATTCGAGGTTGGATTACCTGGGGTATCGCATTTCAGGGGATGGGGTGAAAATGGACCCAAAGAAAGTGAGCGCAGTACTGGAATGGCAAGCACCGGGGACAAGGAAACAATTGCAGTTTCCTTGGCTTTGCAAACTTCTATAGGCAATTTATTCCAGCCTTTGCTCAAGTAGCCCTATCCTTAACTGACCTTCTGCGTACCAAATATACTGGCGTTAAGGCAAGGCCAGGACAAGTATTGGCATGGACACCTGAGTGCCAAAGAGTGTTTGAAAACCTGAAAAGCCTCTTCTCCCGAGAGCTGATACTCAAACATCCAGACCCTGCTTTAAAGTTCATAGTGCAGGCAGATGCTAGCGATGTAGCCGTGGGAGCTGTCTTATTACAGAAAACCAAAGAGGGGAACTTGCATCCTTGTACTTATACGTCGCGCAAATTGATGCCCACGGAAAGGAGTTGGGCCTTTTGGGAAAAGGAGGCATTCGCGGTAAGATGGGCGCTGCTCATGTGGCGACATATACTAGAAGGTATTGGTGATAGATTCGAAGTGTAGATGGACCATAAAAACTTGGAGGCTCTCCAAACCCCCAGAAAATTGTCACCAAAACAGATACGCTGGGCGCAATACTTCCAAAGATTCAATTTTGACTTGAAATAAGTGCCAGGAGGGATGAACTTTTTGGCTGATGCCTTATCACAAATGCCTCAATATGCCGCAAGAGGGATGAGATTATACAGGCAATGATACCGGAAAGTCAACGGGTGGGTAGGTCACACACCCCAGAACTCAAACCCCCGTGGCATGAAGAAATGCATCATGGGTTGAGCAAGGATTCTTGGCTTGCTGAGCATAAATCGACCATGACTCACTGAGACGGTCTTGCGGGGATGGGAACCAGGATGTATATACTTCGATCATTACAGTCTTTGGTATTACAAAGATGCCATGATGCAAAAGCAGCTGGTCACTTTGGTTTCCTCAAGATTTTGCACCTTACGAGATGCCAATTCTGGTGACCTAAGATGCGTAGCGACATTGAACAATATGTTCATCTTTTATTGTCATTTGCTGGGGGTTTTCTAGTCTCATATCTGTATCCTGCATCAGATTCCTTGTCATATCTTCCTGAATACATTGAAACATCAATAATATTTCTTTATAAACTGTATTTGTCTTCCCCTGTTGAAAGTACTACATTTGTAGTACTTTAATAGGCAGAAAGTTACTCAATATTCCACCAAGCACCAATATCCCAATTGCCCAGAAACACCAAAAATGCCAATATTAGTGAAGTTTACTCAGTCTCAGAACTGTTCCTCAAAATCCCCTACATTTATAGTCCTTAAAGTTTTCCAATTTGCTCCCTCTAAATTATCCAAATTTTTAAGTCTTGTTTAATTTTTCTTCTCTCTTCTTCCACCTTGTAAGGTGTTCTTTAAATAGTATTAATGATCCAAATTGGCCCCCCAAATCTTTTTAATTCACAGAATCCAGTGTTCAGTTTCAAGGATGTTTCTTATTAATTATAGTCCACCTTGCCTTAAAAATCTTCAAAAGGCTCACTAAATATTTCCAAGCAGCTAAAATGCTAGTAGATATGGAACCAAAATAAAGAGGTCTTCCTGGTGTTGTTTGTCTTTCACTATTTCCTCTCTTCTCCTCTTCATTTTTCTTCTGTTCCTTCTGTTATCTTCTTTCACCAGAATGTGGCACCCCAGCTCTACGTTCCAGCCTCAAACAGAGCAAAGATAGAACAGCTGACTGTCAAACCACTTGAGTAGAAAGAGGGAAAAAAACTCAATTCCTTTTTCTTTATACAATTTCTTCCAGTAATCAGACAATATTATCTGCAAATTATGTCACTTTTCAAACTACTACAACTTCCAGTCCAGGCTTTCTATATTTTAAATCTTCATAGTCTTCCATTAAAGGTTTGTTTCACTTCTGGGTCTGAAATCTTTCTGTGTTAAATCGCTGCTTTCTTCACGTTTTGAAGAGTCCTTTTTTTTAAAAAAAAATAAAATACTTTTATTTGGGTTAAAATATCTAATATAGAAGTTGAAAGTCATCTCACCCAGTTCCAATCCTCTGTCCACACTGCTTCAGCTCATAATCTTCTTGTCCCGTTTGTCACATCTTCGGTCTTGCCAAAATGACCGTCGTCTCTGCTGCCAATCTGGAGGGTTTCTGTGGATCAAACGAGAAAATTGCTGTTTCCTCGCAATTTACAAAGCGTCCCTCCTTTCTTCACCAGCCCTTCAGGGTGGCTTTGGCCCTGTAGGGTCTTCTGGCAAGCAAGTATCGGCTGGGTTTTGCGAAGCTCCATGGAGCTCCGCTATCTGCTATCTGTCCACTGCAACGCCAACCAGTCAATCCTAGACTTTTTTCTCTGTGTTGATTGGAGAGATATATGACCACTAATAATAAATAAATAATGATGGCTTATCCATGCACAGTTGCACTTGTCATACCTAATATCCTGCATTTTAGAAAGATAGCATTGTGAAAGTCATTTTGAAATTATTTATGTAAATTTGATATTGGTCTTTGTATCATCTTCATCCAATGAGTATTATGAACTGAAAAAGTTACGGAATTAATAAATTTGTACAGTAGAGCCTATTCACAGAAATTAAGTGATTAAATGAGCAAGTAATTAAATGAGAAATTTAAAAAATGAATCTGTAAAAACTATGTGGAATGTTTATCTTGTAAAACCTAAAAAATAAAAGACAACAGATAAAAAACAATGTTAGTCCAGTCTTCCATTATTTGGTTTTAGGGAAGGTTATTTTTTATAGAATAGAATGAGCTGGAAGGGACCTTGGAGGTCTTCTAGTCCAGTCCCCTGCTCAAGCAAAAGAACTTATACCATTTCAGATAAGTGACTATCTAGATTCTAGACTCTTCTTAAAAACATCCAGTGATGGAGCGCTCACAATTTCTGGAGGCAAGCTGTTCCACTGATTAATTGTCCTCACTGTTAGGAAGTTATTCCTTAATTCCAGGTTGCTTCTCTTTTTTATTAGTTTCCAGCCATTGTTTCTTGTCCTGCCCTCTGGTGCTTTAGAGAATAATTTGACCCCCTCTTCTTTGTGGCAGCCCCTCAAATACTGGACTACTGCTATCATGTAACCCCTAATTATTCTTTTCTTTAGACTAGCCAAACCCAAATCCTGCAGCCATTCTTCAAAAGATGGTTGTTTCGCAGCTTCAGAGGGGTTTTAGATGAAATGGATTATCTGGACCCCTTTCAGTCAGGATTCAAGCCTGGTTATGGGACAGAAATAGCATTGGGCACACTTGTGGATGATCTCTGATAAGAGCAAGGTGGATGTAGTGCAACCATCCTTGCTCTTCTGATTTCTCAAGAGCCTTTAATACTATTGACTATGGTAACCTTTTGGACCAGCTGTGCAGTTCAATTTCAAGAACTGGCCATAAGTGTCCATATTCAGTGCCATTACAATTTCAAATGGTCACTGAATGAATGATTATGGATTACCTATAAACCTCTCCTCCTATTCGCTTATGGTCTCTCAGTTATCACATCATCTAAAATAGATGGATTAGAGTCTCTCTGTTTATGTAAATAATAATAAAGTGCATACTCCTAATTAAAATTATATATATATATATCAATTTTCTTACTTCTTCGTAGGGTCTATGTGTGTTTTTCTTCTAGCCAGGTTTTCCCTACGTAGCCAAGGTTTTTTTTTTGTAGCTCCAGCTCAGTAGAATCTCATCTACTCGGTTCTGGGCTTTTTTTCCTTTCTAACACCTAGCAAGTTAGATAACTGAGATTCTACTGAACTGGAGCTACAAAAAAAACCTTGGCTACGTAGGGAAAACCTGGCTAGAAGAAAAACACACACACACACACACACACACACACACACACACACACACACACACACACACATATATATATATATATATATATATATATATATATATATATATATATATATATATATATATATATAGTGAGACACTATAGTACAATATATATAGTAAAAAAATACAATGTTGCTATATTGTATGACTGACTTATAGTTTTATCTTACAAATGAATTTCTGATATTTTAAAGGTATCCAAAGATCTGCCTGAGAAAGAGAAAGAAATTGAATTTATGTTAAATAACTTGAATCAATTTGAACAGCACTTAAGTCAGCTAAGATTGTGGCTTACTCCCATCAAGGATCAATTGGTACTATACAATCAAGTGGATCAACCTGGAACTTCTGACATTAAGGTAATGTTTAATTTGAATGTTTTTCTAAATATTTATCTATACATTGTAAAATCCATTTAAAAATCAATTATTTTCTTTATTAAAAAGTAGTGCAAGACAATGATGAAGTCATAAATAGTTGCTTAGTTATTTAAATATTATGTAATTATCCATTTGTATTATTTGGTTATTTCATTTTTAAATATACATTTTAACCATGTTCCACTTCTATTAAGTATAACTACATACAGAAATTGGATTCACCTTATTTCACCTTATCCCAGTTAGGCTAACCCACAAGTATATATGGTAATGCTTTTTAAAAGTATTAAAAGTATCCATATATCCAATATAATGTTCAGATTTTTAAGCTAAATATCATGAAAAATGGATAATCTGTGAATTAGCCACAGATAAACCAATTGTGGACTCACTGGAGAAACGCCTAATGCTGGGAACAATTGAGGGCAAAAGAAGAAGGGGATGACAGAGAATGAAGTGGCTGGATGGAGTCACTGAAGCAGTCAGCGTGAGCTTAAATGGACTCCGGGGGATGGTAAAGGACAGGAAGGCCTGGAGGAACATTGTCCATGGGATCATGATGGGTTGGACACGACTTCACAACTAACAACGACAACAACCGATTCTGAAACTTAAAACCAGGGGTAGTATTCACTTACCTCTTCAATCAATTTTATTTATTGATTAGCCCTTTGCATTCACTTACCTTCGCTACCGGTTCACAAAAGTCAGGACATGCGTGTGCGCAGGGCCTTCCATGCATGCACAGACTGTCAAAAATGGGACATGATGATGGCAGGGTGGGTGGGCAGAGCCTCCCGCAGCTGATGTGAAAATGTAGAGGGTGAATTAATCTGCAGGTGGCACATTTCACATGATATTTTGATTAAAAAATTGATGGGCTTATTCATGGATGGGTTTATATGTGGGTATATATGGTATATATACAAGAATATATACAAACTCTTTTTTTTTTTTTTTTGCATATAACTTTAATTATTTAACTCTTCCCAAATTTATTTCCCTTGATGTTTGCCATTATACTTTTGTCTTTTTTTAGGCTGAAGGGCTCATTTTTTAAATTCCAACATAAAAAGTAAAATTTCCTCAAAAATTTGTAAACTTTATCTTTCTTGTCATGTAAAGCATCTTGCAGTGAAGTCTTGTCAGGCTCTTAGCAAATAAGCTTACTGCAGCTGATTGCTGCATTTGCATGTGTCATTTGTTTTTATTTTTTCTCTTTAAACATTTTATTAGATTATAGAATAAAATACAAAAATACAACAAGCAAATAGGAAGACACGGGGGGGGGAGAAAGGGAAAAACAAGGGAGGGAGCGAGAAAAGAAAAAAAAAGTGTTAACTTCTGACTCCCTCTGTTGCAGTAGAACGGGGGTCGGCACCTGCGGCTCCAGAGCCACAAGCGGCGCTTTGAGCCCTCTGCTGCGGCTCCCTGTCCCAGGAGTGCAGGAGCGAAGCTGCCCTGTACCTGCCTTCACACCACATTTGCACATAAGGCAGCCTTCGCTTCCTGCCATTTCAGGCTGGAGTCCAAAAAATAAATAAGAGGGGCAGGGCCAACCAGTGATGGGACAGGAATGGAAACTCCTCATTTTGAAATGGCAAAGTGCTGCTGGGGTGGGTGATGACATGGCAAGGTGATGGCCAGAACATTAGTGCAGGAGAAAAGCTGCATCCTATTAAGACCCTCCTAAGTGAGTGGCCGCCCACCCCACGCACGCCTTTGCTGCGCTTTGGTGCTCACTTGAGGAGGGTCTTCCTGCGCGTGCGAACGCTCCTGGCTCAGCCACAGCTGGCCAGGGAGTTATGAGGGGGGGGAGGAGGACAGTCACCTGAAGGGAGGGGGAGAGACACACACATGCACACAGAGAGAGAGACATAGAGTGAGACACACAGAGTGATACACAGAGAGGGGGGAGAGAGAGGGGAAGATAGGGAGAAGGACAAACACAGAAATACAGAAAGAGGGGAGAGAGGGGGAGATAGGGAGAGGGAGAGAGAGACATAGAAAATAGTTTTGTGGCTGGGTAGGTGTGGTTAGATGGTCATGTGACTGGGTGGGAGTCAGGGACATCGAGTTGGCCATGCCCACCCAGGTTTTGTGGTTCCCAGTGTGGTTTCTTCTGTAGGAAACAGGTCGAAGTGGCTCTTTGAGTGTTTAAAGTTGCCGACTCCTGCAGTAGAATAAAGCATTAATATCGGACCTCAATGTTTTACTTTTCCATAATAATATAAATTAGCCATTTCTATAAAAACAAATCAATCTAATCAGTAAAACCCAAAATCAAAAGTTTCATTTTTTTCCACCTTAAGCACGAAGTCCAAAAATGGTCTCCATGTAGCAATAAAAGTACTTATTTTCTTTTCTTTGACCAAAACAGTCAACTTAGCCATTTCTGCCAACTCCATCAACTTCTGTAGCCATTTGTCCATGGTGGGAATTGAAATATCCTTCCAGTTTTGTGCGTACAGTAGCCTTGCTGCTGTCAACATATGTAAGATCGAAGTTACAATATTTTTTCCCAGTCTTTTTCCATTAAACCCCAAAGAATATATCTAGTCAACACTTCTAACACCAAGATGAACAGCAGAAGGGACAAGGGGTATCCTTGTCTTATACCCTTTTGAATTTCACATGAGTTAGTTAAATCATCATTAATACAATATTTGTTTTCTGTGACTTGTAAACCACTTTGACTCCTTGAATTAAAGTTCTCTCCAAAGTCCATTTCTTCCAGTGCTCTAAACATAAAAACCCAATTTAAATTGTCAAAGGCACTCTCTGCATCTAAAAATATTAAGGCTGTCTGTTTCTCATTATGATATTGTAAATATTCAATAATATTCAAAACAGTCCCCACATTATCTCTTAGCTGTCTTTTTGGCAGAAAGCCCGATTGGTCTTCATGTATATATACAATATATAAATAATATGTATATAATGTGTATATAATGTGTATATGTATATATGTATATGTATGTATGTGTATGTATATGTATGTATATTAAGGTGACCAGATTTTAACATTGGTAAAGAAGGACACCATTGTGGGTGTGGCTTATTTTGTGGGCGTGGCTTGGAGGTCATGTGACTGGGTGGGTGTGGCTAGCTGGCCATGTGACCGGGTGGCCATGGCTATGTGTATAGGGACTACTTAGAGGCCTGAAAAAAGTCATTTCTGACAGGTCCTCGTACTTTTGACTGGTCCTCACACTTATGACCATCCTCACATTTATGCCCGTGCAGCATTCTTAACAACCATGTCACTCATTTCACAACTGCTTCTCTTCGCCATGGTGACAAGATAGGGCAAAAAACGTAAAATGTGAGGACAGTCGTAAGTTCGAGGACTGGTCAAACGTGCGAGGACCAGTCAAAAATAACTTTTTCAGCCCTCTGAGTAATCCATATGCATAAAAGGATACAGCAATAGAGAGGGATGAAGGAAGGGAAGGGAAATTAGAGTAGGAGTGAGGGTAAGAGAGGGAGGAAGAGAGGAGGAGAAGGAGAAAGGAAGAGGAAGTAGGGAGGAGAAGAAGAGGATGGGGGGAAGAGAAAGTAAGAAGAAAAGAAAAAAGAGAGGTGGTAGGTTTGAGGAGAAAGATTGCTGTACAATAAAAAAGATGAAAGGGAAGAAAGCCAACCCCAAACAAATATAAAGATATTAAGATAAAGAATGAATGGTTAAACTTTAAAGAATAAAAGAGCACAAATATGAATAAATAGCAATAATTAGAAACACACATACAAACATACAATGTATTTTCTTTGAACAGAGTATTTGGCCGGTTCACAAATTTAAACAGTGTTTAGTCATTTCAATTAAATTTACAATTTCTATATTTCCTTTTTGCCATATTTATTCCTCATCTATTTTTTTAAAAAAAACAATATTACCCTTCATCCTCATCTCTAATCTTAATCAAATTCAATTTTTCCCTTCTATTCTATATTATACCCCTTCCCATTGTCATCTATTTTTATATCCATCCTCACATTGGTTAATTATGTAATTATGTAATACAGTTATTTAATACAAATTCAATATTTTAATATAAATCAATTAGTTATATAACTATCTTTTTTGTATATTAATCAATATGAACATGAATATTCCAATTATTTCCATGCAATCCAATTTCTTACAAATCAATTAATTATATTTATCAATAATAATAAACCAAATAATTTCCCCCATATATTCCTCCAAACCACAACTTAACCATTTCTGCTTTCAACACAATATACAATTAATACTATCTCAATTATTACAATTCCGTAGTTAAATAGAGCTTTTTTTCTTTTGTGTTTTAAAATCTTGAACTCTCCTCTTTTGCCCTAAATTTCCCATTGTTTGTACCTACCTTTTTGGTGAGGAAAAAGAAAAGAAATCTGCTGCCTAATTTTCCAACGTTGGAGAAAACAGCAAAGCCAACAGCCTGCTTACTTTCAGTTTCGTTTTGAGCTTGGTTTGCACAAGGAGAAAAAAAAATCTGCTCGAGCAATTTAGCAAGCAGCAAGAGCCCTGCACAAAACAGCTGAGAGCAAATCAGCTGAGACTGGGGAAGCCGAGCTAATCAACATGCTAATTAACCTATGTGGAAGCTGTAGGGGGCTGTTTTTTCTATTTTTGCAGGTATTGGTCTACTCATTTGTTTTCTTTTAACACAGAACAGCTGTAGGGCGGCCCTTTGAAGCCCCGCGGCAAGAGTTTAAACAGTTTTTTTCCCTCTAGCCATCAGCTGGGACTCAGGAGGCAGAATGAAAAATTGGGACTTTTTTAAAACGCCGCGGGACGCGGGAGAAATTGCTAAAAATCGGGACTGTCCCGCCAAAAGCGGGACGTCTGGTCACCTTAATGTATATGTATGTATATGTATATAAGTATATAAGATCTTTAGTATTTCTGCCAAAACTGCAGCAAAGAGTTTGTAGTCCTTATTTAATATTATAGAAATTGGTCTATAATGCTTTGTTTTTGTAACATCTTGATCCTCTTTTGGTAACAACACAATATTGGCTTCTTTCCATAGTCTGAGGTACCGCCCTGAGGTACCTTTCCACCCTATCATGTGTCATTTGAAAGGGAATCCTTAGGTCAGTGGACTCAAAAACTATTATAATGCCTTTAGTTTCCTCCAAGACAGCTACTATGTTTTAAAAAAAGCTTTAACAACTCCGCTGCATCTTCCTGGATGTTTTTTCCTTCCTTCTTTTTTAATACTCTTGCATCTTAATGGAGTTTAGGTCAATGATAATGATATGGTCCCTCTCAGTGATTTATTCTCCTGTTTCTATATCATTGTGCAGTAATCAGATTGGGAATGCTGCAACCTGTTCTCCTTCTGAGGATCTCATTTCTATAACAAACAGCTTGTGTGATAGTGGATTCTCTGAACCTGGAAATTCAACAGCATTTTCAAACTGTAAATGACCCAGTTTACCATCTGATACAAAATGCCATTTTTTTTTTTTTGCCAATCCTTCTGTTTTCATTATTGTTTCTAGGTCAAAATATTATGCCTTAGTTTCTCTTTGTGCACTGAAAGAAATGTCATTTCTTATTCCAGTAACTATTTCTTAATTATAGCTGAGACATCCTAATAATGAGCCTATTGTCCACAATTTTAGATATCTACAGGTAAGGAAGGCAAAAAAATCAGGTGAGTCTTGGCTGCAAACTAGGTCTTCTCTACAAAGCATTTATAACAGAACAATGTTGTCATTTTTGGTGTGAAGAGATGTATCAACCGTCCCATTGGCATGTTCAGCAAAAGAAACTCCTGGGCCATTTTTCTTCACCAGGAGTATACTGACAGATCCATATAGGTACAGAAGAAACAAAGCCAATTCTAAGGTTTTGACGTGAAACACAGAATAGTAAAAAACCCTTTTCCTTCCCCGGGCTGCCCATTGTCTACTATCCAGCTTAAAAATTTTACTTTGGGAAAAACAGTCTGCAACTTTCAAAAGTCTTCAGCATCTGACCTTGGGGTTGCAAGATTTTCTCAGACTGCAAACGGCTCACATAAATTCCTTCTCTCCCTCCTAGCTTCCCACACATTCTGAAGTGGTTCGGGAATAACGAGAGGCACAAGCAAGCAAGTGACAACAGCTCTTTAATATACAGTGAGACTTCAGCAAAAACTCAGAGGCTGCAGCCCTCCTTATATACAATCCTGGAGGGACTGTCAGCCAATCAGAAACTTAGGCAGGTTTGAAACTCCCACTGAAATGTATCAATACATAACACCCCTCCCCTCCCAGAAGGCACTAACACTCAAATATTTACATAAGTACACACAAAATCTCACAGGTGCCCTGGACGAGTTCTCGTTCTTGTTGACCTGTGCAGTTCAGTGTTTGGTGGGGCATTGAGCTGGTCAGAGGGACTTTCTGTCTCTCCCAGCTCCACCAATGGAACCTCCTGGATTTTGTCCGGGGCGCGGTTATCCCCAGTTGGGAGTGGCGACTCGCTGGGGCAGCGCTGGGACCAGGGCTTGTCAGCTAAGTATTCTCGCGAACCCGGGCTTGAGTTAGCTGTTTTGGGAAAGTTGTTGTAGTTAGGTTCGGAGATGTCTAAATTGATGTTTGCTTCGCCGACTATCCTTTTTCTAAGTTGGTCTATGTGGCGCTTCCAGAGTCTGTCTACCCCTACATCTACCGTGTAAGATTTTGGGCCTGTTATGCCCACTATGGTTCCTGCAACCCATAGAGGTCCGCTAGCATAATTGCGAGCGAACACCGGGGACCCAACCTGGAACTGTCTTAGTCCGGTGGTCTCTCCCTTGAAATTTTCGTGAGAGTAATTAGGGTGAAGCCTGTCTAACACGCACCGAAGCTTCCTGCCCATGAGGAGCTCGGCTGGGCTTCTCCCTGTGGCCATGCATGGTGTGGCATGCTGAACAGCTAAGAATTGGTCTATCCTGGCTTGCCAGTCCCCGTTATCTAGCCTGGACAAGGCTTCCTTGGCCATTCTTACAAAACATTCGGCCAATCCATTAGAAGCCGGATGGAAAGGGGCCGATAGGGCATGGCAGATGCCCAGTCCGGCCAAGTAACCCTCAAACAGGGTTGCTGTGAATTGAGGGCCATTGTCAGATACCAGAGTATCCGGTAGGCCATGGGTGGCAAATAGCTTCCTCAGGAATTTGATGACTGCTTCGGCTGTGGTTGAAGGCATTAGAATTATTTCGAGCCATTTTGAAAAGGCATCAACTACAATTAAAAATGTTTGCCCATGGAAGGGGCCGGCAAAATCAATGTGGATCCTCCCCCATGGCCCTTTTGGTTTCTCCCACTCTTGGATGGGTGCTACCGGGGGATCAGGGCGCGACTCCTGGCAGGGTCTGCACTTCCCCACCCACTTGGAGATGACTTGATCCATGTTGGGCCACCACACATAACTGCGGGCTAAACTTTTCATTCTGACAATGCCTGGGTGCCCTTCGTGCAGTAATTCTAAGACCCTTGTTCTTAGTTTCGTTGGTACTACCACCCTGTCACCCCACAACAAGCAACCCCCTTGCATAAACAATTCGTTACGTTTGTTAACATAACCTTGGTACTCCCCACCGTCTACTTTGACCGGCCACCCCTTGAGGACCCAACCCATCACAGTACGAATAACAAGGTCTCTAGCAGAGGCTTTTGCCACCTCGCAAGAGGAGATAGGTCCCAAAGTCATAGCGTCCAGCAGAAGGACGGGGGCTTCCGGCGTGGGGTTGGCAAGTAGGTCAGGTAGGGGGCAGCGGCTGAGGGCGTCCGCGTGGCCCAAAGTCCATCCGGGTTGATGGACAAGTTGGTACGAGTAGGCCGACAGGAAAATGGCCCACCTGGTCAAACGTGGGGACAGAGCAGCGGGGGTGGGCCTATCACCAGCCAAAAGTCCCAGCAAGGGCCGGTGGTCAGTCACAAGTTCGAATTGATGGCCATAGAGGTATTCGTGGAACTTTTTAACCCCCGCAATTGCAGCCAGAGCCTCTCTGTCCAACTGACTATAGTTCCTCTCTGTGCATGACAGGGTGCGAGAGTAAAACGCAATGGGCGCCTCTAGGCCGTTTGGCAGTCTATGGCCTAGGACGGCACCAACTCCTACGGGGGAGGCATCACAAACCAATACAAGCGGTAGCGCTGAGTTGTATTGGATTAGGAAACTGTCTTCAGATAGAAGTCTCTTTACCGCCTCAAAAGCGGCTGTTTGTGGTTTCCCCCACACCCATGGTACATTCTTCCCCAATAGTTTGTGTAGGGGATCTGCGATGGTAGCCTTGTCCTTCAGGAACATCAAATAAAAATTGAGCAGTCCAAGGAAGGCTTGGAGCTCTGCTTTGGTTTTGGGGGCTGGTGCGCTCTTAATAGCTCTCACCTTGCTTTCGGTAGGGTGGATGCCTGTGCCATCCACCCTGTACCCCAGAAACTCCACAGAGGGGACAGCGATCATGCACTTATTTTTCTTTAATTTAAGTCCCGCTTCTCTAAATCGGGAAAGGACGTTCCTTACTCGGTCCCCTAGCTGACGTTCATCCTGAGCGCTGACTAGAACGTCATCGAAATAAGGCACCACCCCCGGAAGCCCATGGTGCTTTGAAACAGGCCGAGTGTGACGCTCACCCCAAACTGGAGCCTGGTGCATTTGAATGCACCCCTATGAGTTACAATTGTTTGCGCCTCTGCTGTGGCGTCGTCGACTGGTAATTGTTGATAGGTCTGAGCTAGGTCTAATTTGGCAAAAAATTTTCTGGGCCCCAGGGAGTGTAGTAGATGATGCACGATCGGCACCGGATAGGCGCTCGGCTGCAAAGCCTTGTTGATCGTGCACTTGTAGTCGGCGCAAATCCTGATTGAGCCATCAGACTTTACTGGGGTCACTATGGGGGTCTCCCATTTCGCATGGTCGACGGGGACTAACACCCCTTGTTTAATTAATTTGTCCAGTTCCTCATCGATCTTTGGTTTTAATGCGAAAGGCACCCGTCTGGCTTTAAGTCTTATTTGGGCGACGTTGGGGTCTAAGTTTAGGGAGATAGGGGTCCCCACATACTTGCCCAACGTGTCCCCGAAAACGTCCTGGAACTCGTTCAGGAGGCTGTCCTTCAGTGATGGCTCGGACATTCGGTGGACGCCGGTGAAGCCCATGCCGAGGGCTCGGAACCACCCCATGCCTAGAAGGCTAGGCAGCTGCTTTGTGACGATGGTCAGTGGCAGATCTTTTTCGTAGTCTCTGTAGGTGACTCGGAACATGCCCAAGCCTTCGAGGGGTACCCGGTTCCCCTGGTAGTCTAGGATGCGCAGTCGTTGCTTGGATAGCTGGTCCTTTCGGAACGATGGCAGGATGGTCTTTAGGGTCGCCCATGACATTATGGAGAGAGCTGATCCGGTGTCGATCTCCATCGAGCATGGCTTGCCGTTGATTTCGACCACCGTGCTGACTTTGTCCTCGATCGCTGTGCTGGCCTGGTCTATGTGTATGCTGCGACCATCTCACGGTTCAAATTCGCGCCGTTTCTTCGCGCCGCCTTCTCTCATTGGATGCTTCTGGCATGTCGATTCTGGTTGGCTGCGGCGCTCACGTTGTTGGTGTTTTCTGGGCAGAATGGCTCTACAGACTTGCGCCAAGTGCCCTTTTTTCTCGCAACGCCTGCAAATAGCCTCTCTGTATTTGCAGGATAGTCTATCATGGTGCCCACCACAGCTGGGGCAGTTTCGCTGGGGGCTGCCTGCGTCTTTTCTCTGGTGCTCCGTTCGGAAGACGTCCTCATCTGACTCGGACTCCGAGCTGGATCCGGCGTCTTCCCTGTGCACTGGTGCAGACTTGGGACTGTCTTTGCTGGTCAACGGACACTGCAGCGTTTCTGCGGCTTTTGTGGAAGCTTCATGAGCCCTGGCCTCGTCTAGGGCTCAGCAAGCATTACATCAGGCTTGGCGAGCAGGCACCATTGTAGCCTAATGTCCCGAACACCACAGATTAGTTGCTCAAGCAACGCATCGTCCAAGTCCCTATAGTCGCAATGAGTTGCGGCTTTTCGCAGGCTCGCCATGTAAGCGCTGACCGGTTCTCCCTCTCGCTGTATGCGCTGTCTGAGTTGGTATCTCTGCACGAACTTGGAGGGCACGGGAGCGTAGTGAGCCCGGAGAGTTGCCATCAGGGTTTCCCAGGAAACGGTCTGGACCGGCGTTGGCTCACAAAGTGACTCGGCCATCTCGAACACGTCCAGTCCGCAGTGGCTTAGGAAGAGGGCTCTCTTCCGATTAGCGGAGAGTCCCTGCATGTCGCTGGCTTCGAGCGAGCACTCAAACCTCGTTAGGTACGAGACCCATTTTTCGCGGGTCAGATCAAAAGGCTTGGGCGGAACGTAGGCAGACATGTTCGGTATGCCTCCTGTAGTTCGCCTTGTCGCCTAGCTGAAGCTCGTGGTCTCACTGGTTCGCTTCTTGTGGCCTCAATCCCACCTTAATCACCAATGAAGTGGTTCGGGAATAACGAGAGACACAACCAAGCAAGTGACAACAGCTCTTTAATATACAGTGAGACTTCAGCAAAAACTCAGAGGCTGCAGCCCTCCTTATAAACAATCCTGGAGGGACTGTCAGCCAATCAGAAACTTAGGCAGGTTTGAAACTCCCACTGAAATGTATCAATACATAACACATTCCAATCATATTTCCCCCTCCCTTAGCTTCTTTGTCAAGTAGGAAACAGAAAGAGGGGCTTTGTGAGTCAACCTTGACAAGGTGTCCTTATTCTTACTTTATTTTAGTGCTTGATTGGTACCAGGAACTGTTTTAGCCACTTTTTATGGTATTCACTAGTAAATAGAAAATCAAATTTACAATGGTGAGTTACCAAAATAAGTATGGGGAAGCTTCTGTCTTGTTAATGTGCTTATCTCTATGCACACAATATTCATCACAATGCACTTAAAATATAATAAGGTTAATTGTATAGAAAAGATGCTAACTGAATGAAAACAAATGAAAACAAATCCTCAAATTAACACAAATAGTGACAAACTAATTGATTAAATTGCTACCTGTAATTTGCATAACCAACAGGAGAGAAGTTCATTTTCCTTTCTCAAACATCATAATGACAAATGGAAAAAAATTTATAGGGAAATACACTTGTAAAGATCATGACAGGTACAATTGAAAGTGCAGAATTAATGTTGTTAATTTTTTTTAATATCTAAGAAACAATTATATTTTTGTTTAATTCAGCATAACTTTGAATAAACAGGAGAGATGCCTGGTAGTATATATTCCAGCTAAGACAGAGTCACAGGTGATAAAATTCTACTTGCCCAATTATTTAAGTCCAAATGCATGGGAGAAGAAAAGAGGAGGCCTGTGTGCAGCTGGGCCTAGACAGCTGAGGCCTTCTAGGTATGGTGGTGCTGGGAGAAGACTGGGTCTCTTGGGAATAGGGAGTAAGGGAAGATGCCTGGTCCATGGCAGGTTTCCATGTGCTGGAGAGCAGCAAGCCTCCCAAGCCCTCCACACACTTTGAGGTGCTGTTGCATGGTCACTTAATGACTATAATGGAGACAGCTGGGATTGTGCTCATTGAGTGAGACAGTCTCTGAAAATTGGACATAATTGAATGGAATAAGAACATATATTTTTCATAATTTAAGAATAAAGATTTCAGCCTCTGTGTAAATGAAGACAAAAACTGTTTTGTCCAATAATTAATATCTTGAGTTTGTGGCTCGTTTAGGAATTACATACATTTTCTGATCCTATAAAAACCAGAAGACTTTCAGACATCCATGTAGCTCAAACATGAGGGTATTCTCGAAGTCTTTAAAAATATGTTTTTCCAAGCCTTAGGGTAGTGTTTGAGGGAACCCATAGATGATTGTTCGATGTATATAGTTTGTCTGGATATTTAGATTTCTTTTTAGTCTTTTTCACTGTAAGCTTACAGTGTTGTTCTAGAATTGAGCTGCCTCTAAACATAATTTTTAAAAAATAGAACATATTTCTGTTTTCAATCACTTAAGATGTGTGACCGTACCACCTTCTAACAGCAAGTAGCAATTCGTTATGTTGAAACCTTATTAAGAGGAATGTTTTTATTTGCATGTTTAATAGATGTAGGCTGGTAGTTTGATATATGGGGGATGTTAGATTATTTAACTAACTGTACTCTGGAGAGCTATTAAGTTGTCATTAAAAAAAAAGGAATAGAAGGAAAAATAAATTAAGAACAGGAAATTAAGACTTCCCAGAAAATTTACATGATTATTTCAACAAGGAAGTTACATCAAATACACGAAATAGTACAGAACTAAAATTTGAAATGACAGAATATAGATGTGAAAGATTCTTTTACTGCTCTTTAAGAATCTCTCAGTTTTTTCTAAAAAAAATGCTAATAAGTGAAAAATCAAACAATCTTCTGCAAATAATCAAATAAATTATTGAAGTAGCCTCAAAAATTAGATTGCTTTTCATATTCCTATCAATGGTAATATCCTTAAATTCTGTAAAATGAACACTCACTTATCTACTATCAACTAAGAATCATCGAGACCAGAGGTGGGCTTCAGACGGTTGGGCAAACCAGTTGTTAATTTTTTTCCCAGTTTGGAGAACTGGCTAATCGCACCACTGGCTGGCCTCACCCACACCACTCTGCCCCTCCCAGTCACTCCTTATCTTGCCTTGCCTGCCTTGGCCATGGCATAGCTGCTGCTGTTCTCTGGCTCCCTCGCTCGCTCGCTTGACCATGTGGCCCCCCTGGCTTAGCCCACTTGCCTGCCTTCTCCCTGGCCTCCCACATGGCCCAGCTACCTGCCTGTCTGATGAGCCTTCCTTCGCCTCTTTGCCGGCATGAATGGCCTGTTACAGGGCCTTCCTAGGGCTCCCCTGGCCTCTTACAGCCCAAAATTTAGGGTCCTTGGGCCCACTCTGCCCTCCTCACCCCATTTCCCATGGCTTTATTGTACTTACTTTTCAAAGAGCTGCAGAAGAGGCTGAGTCACGTGGCAGAGAAGCCAAAGTCTTTTATTCAGAAGCAGGTGAAGCTGTAAGAACGTGAGATGTAAGGAAAACAGCTTTCCCCATCTGAATAAAAGACTTCGGCTTCTCTGCCATGAGGGCCTGCAGGCTTAGTTTTTACCCAGTCTGGTCAGGCTTAGTTTGGGTCCAGTCTGCTGGCTGCTGACTGGCTACTTTGAATGAGCAGGTTCAAGAATTGGGGTGTGGCAGCCAATCAACAAGGGCCTTGCAGTTCAGTCCGATGAGACAAAGGAAGCAACCTCCCCTTTGATTGGCTTCTGCTGCCTCAATCCCTGAAGCAGGAGACTGCTGTGACCCACACCAGGCCTAGGCCTTCTCTGCCAGTGGGTCAGCCTCTTCTGGACCTCTGGAGATCTTTAAAAAAGTAAGATCTTTAAAAAGTAAGTAATAAAGTAAATGGCATGATTAACATTTCCATTATTT
This sequence comes from Arizona elegans, assembly GCA_022577455.1. Taxonomy (NCBI): domain Eukaryota; kingdom Metazoa; phylum Chordata; class Lepidosauria; order Squamata; family Colubridae; genus Arizona; species Arizona elegans. The sequence goes on along the minus strand of JAKOOJ010000006.1, from coordinate 47,418,800 downwards.
TCAGTGGGAAGTAAAGGTAATTAAGTTAGCATGAATATAACCTATTAAGGTTATGTTTAAAAATATAAAAGAACTATATGTTAAAGATGTCCCTGATTTCCAACTAAATCATTTACGTTCATCCGTTGATTTTTGTAGCAAATTGTACATTTTTGTTTTGATAAAAGCCAAAGTGAGTATTCATTGAGAATCAATCTGTTTCTTCAGAGTAGTTCCTCTCTCACCATCCTCTAAAGCTCTACTTCTTAACTGATTTTTCTTAATAATTTGTCTATTTAGAACAATATAAAGGAAGCAGAAAAAAAGGCAACACAATTCCTAAGGGAGCAAAATCCCTACAGCTATATAGAGACCCTACAGTGGTCTCTAAAATGGTCTTATTACCACAGTAAAAAGCTAGTACAATAACTATAAAATACAGCTATTACTGTTTCCAAAAAATATATACCGGTACTTGCTAAAATTTTAGAAGGTACCTATGTTAACAGATAGCTGCTTCCATTAGCAGAAGACCAGTTTCCAATATGGGGGGGAAATAATCACAAATCCAGCAAGTTTTTATATTTGCTTGAGAGTCGTGAGAAACCTTTTGCTAATGTTAGAATGAGACTTCACTGAACAACTAATGTAGTTTTGTCTTTTTGTAGTTCTTGAAATCCATGTCACAGAATTCAGTGTTTCAAAGGTATTCATATCATTTTAGCCTTTTTTGACATAAGATTGCCACATTTAAAAATTTTGAGTTTTTAAACATTTCATGGAAAAGTCTTTTTATAATCCTACTATCAATCATTGTACATTAGGCTTGTCAAATTTCTTGTTTCTGATCAGATTGTATTTCACAATGCTTCGAGTGTATAATGGCTTATTTAGTTATATTAACAGAATAGATATCAGTAAAAAGTATACCTTTATAGCAAAAAAAGAATAATCCATGGGAAATAGGGTAGGGAGGAGTAAGTGGAATCTGAGATGCTAGCAAAGCAGGCCCAGTATGTGGAGACCCAGCAGGGCAGATTGGGGTGGGGGAAGCAATTGTGGAAACCCCACATGAGGTAACACAGTGGATTGGGGGAGGCCTAGGATAGTCTGCTCCAGCACTGTGCCCCACATGCTGTTCCCCAGCCTGAGATACCTCATGTGCATTTAAAGACCTGCACATTCGATTAACAAATGCATTGGGGAAAGCAGGGAGTGATCACATTCATTTAACATGATTCAATCAAACAAATTCCCAGGTTACAAATGTAATTGGCAGGCTCTATTACATTTGTAACTGGAGGATTACCTGTATAATGAGAGTGAGGGTGGGTCTCAGGGAAATCCTGCCTTAGCACCACACAAGTCCCATGTTACGCCCACCCTGGCCATGCCCATCCAGTCACATGACCACCCAGCCACACCTACCCATTAGGTCAGAGAACTGGTTGTTAAATTATTTGAATCCCACCACTGACTGAGACTGATATAAAACATTTTTATGCATTAACTAGTGAACAAATCTGAAAAAACAGTCACAGAGAAACTGAACTAAGAAGGCAGAAAATGTAAACTTTGTTAATATAAAAGTAATTAATTACCTTGCAGATAAACTCAATCTTTTAAAATATGAAAATTTGAAATTCTTGAATCCAAGTAGAGAAATGCTGAATGTGCTGATAAATTCAGGAACCTTGCTAGCATATGCCAAGGTGAATGACTATACAGTAGTCATTCCTACTACAGCCTTCATGATATCATTCTGAGGACAGATTATCTAGAAGCCTTCTGAACTTGATGCTGATGGAAATCCAGATAGGAAGTTTCTTCCCAAATATAGCTTCTGTAGCAAAGAGACTAGTGGGTTACCAAATAGCAGAACCAGTAGATCTGAGCAACTGCCCATGAATTCCAGATGCTGCTTTTGATATTACATACTGCAGAAATAAAACATTACCTGATAAAAAAGACTGCCAAACATTCTTAAGAGTCTGTTAACATTTATTATCGGCCTAACCTAAGTTTCTAAAAGCTTCTGGGATTTTATGCTGTGTCCTTGCTTAATCTAATCACCAAAATAACCCAATTTCCAAGGATAAATTAACCAAATAACCAAGAATTGCTTCCCCTCCACATCAAAATTTACTTACCGTATTTTTCAGAGTATAAGACACACTCCTCCTCCCCTAAAAGAGGCTGAAGATTTAGGTGTGTCTTATACTCCAAATGTAGCTTTTTTGAAGCTTTTTTTCAGCCCTAACGAGGCACTAGCAAGTGAAGTGATCTTTTGAGCTTCGCCTGCTTTTCTCATTGCTTCTCTCTCCAAAGATCAGCTGTGCTTTAGAAGCTGTTTTTTAACTCCAAGCAGGGGATAAAAAACGCACAAGGGCAAGTGCAACCCTCAAAACCAGCTAACTAATGTGCTGAAACTGAGCAGACTAAGGAAGCTAGCCAGATGAATATCTGGTAGGCAGATTCCCCCCCCCTCATTTTCCTCCCCAAAAACTATGCTGCGTCTTATACTCCAGTGCATCTTATACTCCAAAAAATACGGTAGATTTAAAGTAACTTAGTTTATCCAGTTTTAACTAAACAATTTAAAACTGTTTAAAACTTGACCAAACTAAAACTGGTCAAGATACAATGCAAATCCAGTTTTGTTTATCTCATTCATGCAAAGCCTTTTTTTCTACAGCTGTTAAGACTTTTTTTTCCTTTTTTCTTTTTGGCAGCTGAAAAGAAGTTGCTGTGGAGATACTGAGATACTTTCTAAGGGAATGGGAATAGAGGTAGTACAATACTTCATAGATGAAAAGGGACTAATTATAAATGTAAATTACAATATATAAACTTGAGAAAAGAGACTTTTATCCTGCAATGGAGTGATTTCTGCTGAGTAGGAGGATAAAGAGGAAACTTTCTAAAAGGATCTTCAAGATAACCCATATCCTAAATAGATCCTTAGTATGTATTCATGTGTTTCTGTTTCTTTTTTATTTGATATGAGATGAGATGAAATAACATAATCTTTATTATCACTTTTTCTGTGTATACACTGGCACATATTAAAAATGAAATTCTGATGCCTGCTGTCAAAAGAAAATGTGTGTGTATGTGTATACACACACACACACACATACATATACCATATTTTTCAGAGTATAAGATGCACCTTTTTACCCCCAAAAAGGGGGTGAAAATTTAGGTGCGTCTTATACACCGAATGTAGCCCTGCCCACCCACTGGCCCCCACCGTTGCAGCAGTTACCTCCTTCCAAGCAAACAGCAAGAAAAAAACAGCTCCTTTCAGCTTCAGCATAGACTAATTAGCACAAGTTGATTAGATCGGCCTCCTGACTCTCAGCTGATTTGCTCTCAGCTGTTTTGCGCAGGGCTCTGCTGCTTGCTGCAAAGAGCTAAATTGCTGGAGCAGATTTTTTTTTCCTTGTGCTAATCAAGCTATGCTGAAAACGAAACTGAAACTAAAGCAGGCTGTTTGCTTTTTGCTGCAGCGAGGCAAAATTAAGCAGAGACAGAGGGAGATTTCTTTTTCTTCTTTTTCCTCACCAAAAAAGGTAGGTACAAACAATGGGAAATTTAGGGCAAAAGAGGAGAGTTTAAGATTTTAAACACAAAAGAAAAAAAGAGAACGAAAAAGGCAAAAATAAAAATGGGAAGGGCGAAAAAGAAAAAGAAATGAAAGAGAAAAATGTTATACATATTTAGAATTAAAATATGAATAGTAATAAGAAATAAATGGGAAATCATGATTGTTTAAATGAAATGAATAATAATTGGAATATTTGTCTTTGTATTTTTGAAATCTAGACAATTATAAGTTTTTATTTTTTATTTTTTTTAGAAATATGAATAAGTATAAACTGTAACAATTGAAATACCTTTAATGGTATATGGTGGTGAAAGTAAAAAGGGATTAAATTGTAGCTTGGATAACAGCTAGAACATTTTTAAATTTAATTAGGGAAATTGTAATGATTGAAATATTTTTAATTATATATTGTGATGAAAGTGGAAATGATTAAGTTGTGATTTGGAGGATTATATGGGCAAAACTATGTGGGTTATTGGGAGAGTTTAAGATGTGAAAATGAGTAACATAAGAGGGGAAATTATTTGGTTTATTATTATTGGTAAATATAATTAATTGATTTGTAAGCAATTGGATTGCATGGAAATAATTGGAATATTCATGTTCATATTGATTAATATATAAAAAATATAGTTATATAATTGATTTATATTAAAATGTTGAATTTGTATTAAACAATTGTAATATTACATAATTAACCAATGTGAGGAAGGATATAAAAATAGAAGACAATGGGAAGGGGTATAATATAGAATAGAAGGGAAAAATTGAATTTGATTAAGATTAGAGATGAGGATGAAGGGTAATATTGGTTTTTTTAAAAAAATAGATGAGAAATAAATATGGCAAAAAGGAAATATAGAAATTGTAATTTTAATTGAAATGACTAAACACTGTTTAAATTTGTGAACCAGCCAAATACTCTGTTCAAAGAAAATACATTGTATGTTTGTATGTTTGTTCGTCTAAAAATTTTTTTAAAAAATTAAAAAAAAACAAAACAACCCAAAAAAGGTAGGTGCGTCTTATACTCCGGTGCGTCTTATACTCCGAAAAATACTGTACATGTGATGTATGAAATACATACATATAGCCATTAATCCCAGTCAATTTTGAATACATAGCAGAAAAGAGAGTCTTGAGAGTTAACATGATTGATACTATATTAGTACAAAGCTATTACAGAATCTAGTTGTTATGCTTCAGATATCATGAAGCCTCTTCCCAGAAGGTAACAAAGAAAACCGGTCATGGAGAGGATGTGTAGCATCTCAGACAATATTGCGGACCTTGGTCAAGTAGTGTTTATATGCGATGTCTTGGATAGAAGGAAGTGAACTTCCAATAATCTTTTCTGCCATCATCACTCTCTGCACAGCCTTCCTGTCCAAAACAGTAATACACACATATGTTGTTCTTTGAATATTGACAAATACAGAAAGGAATATTAATAACAATAAGATGATTTTCCCCTCAGGAAATATCTCAGAATTAAAAACAATATGTTTTTAGCTAAGAAAATATTAGTGATAGTAGTGGCTGATATCAGAGTCTCTTTTTGACTTTGAGAAGTCAGTTTAATGCAATATTATTTTAAAATATATCTTATTTCCTGTATCAATTTTATTTTGATTTATTTCTGTACTATTCAGTCACTAAGACATAGGGACTATTGTTGCCTCAGTTTTTTTAAAAAAATGTTTTTTTGCTAAACATTTTTGATTACTACTTTATCCAGAATGCAACTTCTTGGGGAATTTCAAACTATGATTCTTTTATTGTTCAGAATAGAGCTAATCTACACTACTTTTGTTTCTGTTTTTTCAGGAAATTGAAGGAACTGTAAAATCTAAACAGCCAGATGTGGAAGGAATTTTGTCTAAAGGGCGTCATTTATATAAAGAAAAACTAGTTACTCAATCAGTAACGGTAATGAAACAATCTTACTAATACTTATTACTGCATGATAGATTATACTTCTCCTGTTTGGCAAACTATTGCCAAATTTATTTTCTTTTGTGGCCCTTCTGTTCCATTCTAATATTATCAAACTTGATAAAAGTCTGCATGCGGTCTTTGTTCTGGATGTACAAAGTAAGAACAGTCATGCACACAATATTTAATATTTTACTTCAAGTTTTGATAAATGAAAGATTTAAAAACATTCAGTAGTATTTTATGTAATGCTACTATTCAGTCAGTAATAAGTATCTTATTCCACTATTATCTTTACTTTACTTGTGCACAAAATTTATACTCCTAGATACAGAATCCTGTGCAAAATAATTGTGGAGATAGTATAAATAGTTTTAAAACTGAATAGATTGGCTTGTAATGCCATTAGAGACTTGCACAAATATGTTGGAGTGCCTTCTATTGATACTGTAGCATTCAAGTTTGTACCTCAGCATAAGATTACATTAGATGATCAACTATTTCAACTCAGTGATTCTACCTGAACATTGAAATACTAAATACCAAACGAGTTTTGAATGATATCATAACAGAATAGAAATTAAAAGAAATAATTATAAGGTGAAATATTTATCTTAAAATGCTAGATCTTTATGAAACTTTTAATAATAGGCTTTTTTTTTTTTGCTTTTAGAAAAAATTGGAGGACTTAAACACTGACTGGAAAACAGTAAATCATTTAATCCAAGCTCTAAAAGAAAAGCCAAGGTCTGCAGTTCCAGTTGTACCTTTTCGGGCTGGTAAGTACCTAATAATTTAAAACATTCACAGGTAAAAGTTAACCCAGAGTATTAAAGTTAATGCTGCTGTAACTATAATAACAATAATAACTCTGACATCTTAATATGCTCTATAGTACTCTGAGTCTGTCATTTCTTTCAATTCCAATGTTAGCTTGTCCATTTCAGAGTACTATGTATCATGGGAGAAATGGTACGAATGGATTAAAAAGAGAAAGATGAAACAGGCTCAGACATAACAAAATTTGATGAAGTAAATATATAGACTATAAGTATTTTATAAGGAGAAGGTTTGCAAATGGACATAGCTTTGCAAAAAAAATTCTTTTTTCGCTCTTTTTCTTTCTTTTTTCCCCTCTCTTTCCTTTTCTTTCTTTTTCCTTTCTTTCTCTCACTACTTCTCTCTTTCTTTCATTTTTCTCTTTTTGTATCTCTTGCATTATTTTTTTCTGTTTTTATGTATATTTTTGTATGTACGTTTTTGGTATTGTGTTTATTGAAAAATTAATAAAAATCTTTTTTTAAAAAATATGTTCTATAGAATTAATATTACAACTGTATTTTGATTAAAACAAATGAAACTAAAGCAGTACTTGAATAGCTTCCCTAATATAATGTTAAGAACAATAGTAACATTACAATACTGTTGTACTGAAAAAGTATAGGGTAGGTATTAAATGCCTTATCTGTAGTGGTGGGATTCAATTTTTTTTACTACCAATTCTATGAACGTGGCTTGATAGGCATGGCTTGGTGGGTCATGTGACTGAGTGGGCATGGACAACTCCACGTCACTCATGGCAAGGTGGGGTGGCATCTTGCTGTGAGTGACACTGAGTTGGCCACACCCACTTAGTCACATGACCGATGCTGCAGAGAAAGGGCAATTTCCTATGTACCCCCGCCCCGCTGTCCTTGGACTGACAAAATAAAAGCCCATCTAAACATGTGACTGCCTGCCGAGCCTGCCTGCCAAATGCTGGCAAAAGGAGGTTAGGGGGAAAAAAGAGAAGGGCCGATAGAAACGCCCCATTTTCCACCTCAATTGGGCTGTATGCGCCATGCTGGATTGGGATGGGGGGAAGCAAAAAACCTACTTGGATACTAACCAGCACAACGGTGAATCTCTCTTCTAGCTCGTCAGATCGGGCATTGGAAGCTTGAGGAGTAGATTTGTTTGCCCTGAAGTCTGTCTGCTGCTCTTCCAAGCCCGGCTCTGGCTGTGCCGAACATTGGCCAATTTTGTTCCAGTTCAGGGAATCCTCCGAGCAGCAGCATATATATTGCATGCTTTTCATTCCAAACAGCCTGGACTGGAAAACACATGGCTGGGGTGGAGGAATGGTCCTTCTTAAAAAACTCCAAACTGTTGCTGCTGCTGCAAGCCCAGCTCTGGCTGCAGGCATGCGATTGTAAGGGCACTCAGGGCAGGCTTTCACAAGGCCGGTCATAGAGGGAAACAGGGAGTACTTCCAGTGCTTGTGTGGGGAACCCAGGCTTGCAGCAACAGTTTGGAGTTTGTTAAGAAGGACCACTCCTCCACAGCAAACACACACATATCTCATGGCGCCAAGACCTTCTGCAAGGAGATGATGCATGGGTGAGTCCCTCCGGTGCCGTGAGATGTGTGTGTGTTTGTTCTGTGTGTATGTTTGAGGCAGAAAAGAATGAGAAGCCTTGGCCGAACTTTTCTGCCTCCCTCTCTTCTGACACTGGCCAGGCAGGTGAGCAGCATTGCATGGGGCAAGTGTCCTCCCATGCAGTTTCCCGGACAGTCAGGAGCCTCTTTCTGGCTAAAATGGCCATGTAGTCGGGGCCAGGAAGCTGCATGGCTGCACTGGCTGGGAGAATTTTCTTCCCCCTGCCGGGAGGCTGCATAACCACATTAACCAGGAAGAGGCTCACCTGCCTGGCCATGAAGCTGAATGGCCGTGCTTTCCATTCTCCCAGACAGCACAGCCATGCAGCTTCCTGGCTAGGCAGGTGAGCATCATCCCGGCTACCGTGGCCATGCAGCTTCCCAACTGGCATTCAGAGGCAAGCGGGAAGATCCAGGAAGATCCAGGAAATGCAGGGAGGTCCGGTAAGCACAGGAAGTGCTGGGAACAGTAGGAAGCTCCAGGAAGCACTGGGAAACTTTGGGAAGTACAGGAAGCAGTGCTGGAGGCTAGGGATGTTGAGGGGGCAGCTAGCTACCTAGGCCGCAAGCACTATGTGTGATGGAGCCACGGCGCCGACGGCGAAGCTAGCCAGGTAAGCCCAAGGACAGGGGGACTACTAGCTAGACCGCAGCCAGTGCCACCACCTGGGTTGGAAGCTCACCAGCGGCGAAGCCAGTGCAGCCAGGCAAGCTCTGGGAATGGGGGGGAGGTAGCTAGGCTGCAGCCAGCACCACCACCATCAGAGCTGCACTGGCGGCTTAGCTAGCCAGATGAGCCTGGGGATGGTGGGGGGGGCACCTATCTAGGCCGCAGCCAGTGCTGACACCTGGGATGGAGCCGTGCTGGCAGCAAACCCAGTCAGATGAGCTCTGGGGATGGGGGGGGGGGGCTAGTGCAACTTGCAGGCTTACCTGTAAGCAAACAGATCACGGCTGCTCAGTTGGGGTGCAGGTACCATGTGGGAAGGCAGTTTAGGCAGGCAAGCCACAGATCAGAGCACATGCACCAGCGAGGACCTAGTGTGCCACATAGGAGGTGAGGAGTGACTGGGCAGGGTGGCATGAGCAGGCAGGCGGGGTGGGTGGCAAGCGGCAGGCAGGGTGGCATGAGCAGGCAGGCGGGGTGGGTGGCAAGGGGCGAGTGGAAACTGGGCGAGCGAGTGGGTGGGGCCAGGTAGTATCTGCCATTTCTCCAAACCAGGTAAAATTTCCACTACCAGTTCACCCGAACTGGTCCAAATCGGCTGAATACCACCTCTGCTTATCTGTTAGTTATTGATAATGGGGAAAAAAAGAATGATAAACTGCTATTAGTTGTTCTGCTGTACAGATATGCCTTTAGAAAAATAATGGAATATTAATATATTTGTACAACTGATCAGTTGAACAAACAGTTCAGTTTAAGGGTAGATTTAGCTGAATATTAATTAAAAAGGTAGTCAAACTGGAAAATTATCTGGAAATTACATAGAGTTTAATATGGTTCTATGGCAAAATCACAACTTAACTATATTCCATTTTATAATTTATTTAAGCTATAGTAATTAATCAGAATATAGCTGGAAGGGACTTAGGCACCAAGTGCCCAACTGGAACCCTTGTGCGTGTGTCTGCGTGTGTCTGCACGTGCATCCAATGGAGCTCCAGAGACCCAAAAACCAGCTGACTGGTGCACATGGAAACCAGAAGTGCAGCTGGTGACAGTGCGGATGCCCACAGAGAGGGCTCTGCATGCAACCTCTGGCACGTGTTCCATAGGTTGGTCATCATGGTCCTATACCAATTCAGACAGGTGGCTATCCAGTATTTTCTTAAAAACCTCTAGTGATGAAGCACCTACTTCTGAAGGCAAACTGTTTCTGTAAGGTTTTGCGTCTCCAATCTTCCCAAGAAAGCAGGACTCTTGAAACTGCAGTTGTTCCAAAAGGAGCTATTGGAAGGTTTGTGGTAACAAGAGAACTGAAGCTTCTCACTTAAAACCAGCTATTTAAAGCAATGCTAACCAAACCATCCTTGCAGGGAAACAGAAACAGAGACTTCATATAGAGATTAACACAGTATTACTAGAAATAGAAACAGAAACTTCACATAGAGATTAGCACAGTAATGCAGGAAATAGAAACTAGAAACAGAAACAGAAATTTCATATACAGAGCACTCTATTCTTTCCCCCCACCCTCCCACCAAAATGCCAGCATTTCTGTAGAAATATCTGGGACCTGATATGCCTCCCTCCTAGAAAAATGGGAAGTCCACCTGAAACCAAAAGGGGGAAGGGGATACAAAGGAAACATAAAATCAACGAGGTTTGTCAGGGTACAATTGATGAAATATACATACTAATTTAGGGGCATGCACATGTTTTTGTGAACCCATTCATTGTGTGAGAAGGGAGGTGTTTCCAAGCCACCAGGTATTGAGTGGCCCCGTGGAATTTCCTAGAATCAAGAATTTCCTGAACCTCAAAATGTTGTTCACCCTCTACCATAATAGGTGATGGAATGGGGGTAGTAATCAGATGAAAATCAGAGGTGACTTCAGGCTTCAATAAACTATAATGGAAAATGGGGTGAACTTGCTGTAATGATTTACAGAGTTGTAATTCCACCATGACAGGGTTAATGATACGAACTATGGGAAAAGGCCCAATATATTTAGGACCCAACTTTTTAGACTGCTACAAAGATTTTAGAAATTTGGTGGAAAGATAAACTTTGTCTCCCACTTTATAAGGTTTAGGTTCAGTTTGCTTCTTGTCTGCTTGTGCTTTATAGGCAGCCTTGGCTTCATTCAAGACTTTGTGGACCATCAGCCAAATAGTTTGCAAATGACTGGTCCACTGTTTCAAGGAGGGTATATCTGGTTCATGTAAGGGTAACTCAGCCATAGCGTTAAATTCTTGCCCTGTGGACACTCTGAAAGAAATAAAACCTGTGCTAACGTGAACTGCATTATTATAGGCTACTTCTGCAAAAGGCAGTAGTTCGCTCCAGTTGTTCTGCTGGTAATTAATAAAACAGGACAGATACTGTTCCAGAACTGAATTCATTCTTTTCGTGGCCCCGTTTGTTTGCGGGTTGCTGCCAAGCGTCTTATCGGAAGAATTGGTTGTCTGCCAGTTTATTTAACCCCCGGCTGTCTGTTTGTGTGTGTGTGTGAGACGGGGACAGAACACACTCATCCGTTTCTAAGGTTTTTTTGAAATCTGTGGTGGTGGCATTGTCTAAGGTGGAGGTGCCGTTCTTCGCCTGAGAGCATGTGACGACCTTAGCTGTTAATTGGGAGGTTGAGATCATGGGCTTAATTACTTCTGCTTTGACACTGTTGCATTGTGGTAGTCTGGACAAGGCATCTGCCAAAAAGTTTTTCCCTCCGGGTAAATACTTCAAAGTGAAATTAAAGCATTGGAAGTACTGTGGTCACCGGACTTGTTTTGGAAACATTTTCCATGGGGTTTTGAGTGCTTCCAGGTTCTTGTAGTTGGTCCATACTTGGAAAGGTATTTTACTTCCTTCCAAGAAATGTCTCCAAGTTAGGAGTGCCCACCTAACTACAAAAGGCTCCTTTTCCCATATTGCCCATCTCTATTCAGATTCAGTTAACTTCCTAGAGGGGTATGCACATGGTTGTAATTTGCCTTCTTCATTCTCTTGGAGTAAAACAGCACCGACTGCCACATTGCTGGCATTGGCCTGGATTACAAATGGTTTCTCTGTGTCTGGATGTCTTAATATAGGTTCAGCTGAAAAGAGGTTTTTTTTTCAGTTTTTCAAATGCCACTTGGCAGTCCATAGTCCAATTCAGTGATTTGCTAGGTTTCGGTTTATCTACCCTCTTGGTTTTTAACAGATTTGTAATTGGCAACACTATTTTGGTAAAATAGGGGATGAACTGCCTATAAAAGTTAGTGAAACCCAGGAAGTTCTGCAATTGTTTGCAAATATGGGGGGTTTCCTACTTGAGGACTGCTCTGACTTTTGCGGGGTCCATTTCCACCCCCTGGTGAGAGATTCTATACCCAAGGTAATCTATCTTATCTTGGTGAAAATCACATTTGGAGAGTTTGGCAAACAATTTAGCTGCCCTTAATTTCTTCAAAAACCCCGCACCAATTTAACATGTTGAGACTTAGTTTCAGTATAAATCAATACATCATCAAGATAAACCAAAATTCCCTTAAACAAGTGTTCATGCAGCACCTCATTAATTAGTTCTATGAAAATGGCGGGAGCCCCTTGGAATGGCAAAACCTTGAACTGAAAACATCCTAGCGGACAATTAAACACTGTTTTCCATTCATCTCCTTCTCAGATCCTGATTCAGTAATAAGCCTCACACAAGTTTTGTTTAGAAAAAATTCTCCCCTTTGCCAGATGGGCCAGCATGTCTTTCATTAAGGGTAGAGGATAAAGATTTTCCTTGCAAATAGCATTTAAATTCCTATAATCCACACATAAACATAAAGAATCATCCTTCTCCTGGAAAAGGACAGGGGCAGTCACCTTGCCGGTTTGAGGAACCCACGCTCAAGGTTTTTGTCTATGAATTGCCACAATCCATCCAGTTCCCAGGGAGTCATAGTATAAAGTTTTGGCTTAGGTAGTCTGGCTCCCGGTAAAATCTGGGGCCACAATCTCCAGATGGCACAATCCGTAGACCTATGAAGGGGAAGTTCATCTGAGGCCACTTCATTGAAAATCTCCATCAAATCCCAGTTCCCTGGGGACGTCCAGTAGGGGTCCATTTGCCACAGCAGCAGCTACCTCCTCAATCTGGTGTTTCAGTCTGGTGGGGTTCCTCATTCCAAATTAATTCATCATTAGGGAATTGGAGGGTCCCCTCAGTCCAGTCTACCCATGGGTTCCACTTCTTTAACCAAGTTAGCCCCAGAACTAAGGCCCAGTCCATCCTTGGTGTCACAATGAAAGCAATGGTTTTGGAGTGATTTACCATTGTTAGTTCGAGTGGTTCAGTGGCAAACATGACCAGGGCACCCCCTGCAATGGACCCATCAAGTTCACAGAATGAGACTGGGGTTTTTAGTGGCCTTAGTTGAATGCCCAATTCCTCAACCAGAGTCGGGGAATTGGGCATTAGGTTTTTCATGCACCCTGAATCTAGCAATGCCTTAAGTCTCATTTTTCTCCCTGTTATCAGAATTAACAGTTCTATAGGGGTTGTAAGGGGTTCGACAACCCCACTCAACAAAGGGTCTTTGTAGTCGCTCTCCAACTGACTGGGTTCATCCACTGGAGGGGTCAGAGTTCCTCACACTGTAATTGATTGCGGTGGGTATTCAACAACTGCATGGGTCTTCAGGGTGATATCTTTGTAACGTGGTGGTGGCTTTTAGGGTTTCCTTCTGACCTGCTTCTCTCCCTTTCGGGTGGACATTCTCACATGGCACTCGTTTGCGTGGTGACCTTCTTTCCCACAATGGAAGCAGGCATATGAGCGTGGCAGGGCAGAATGAGGTTTGGTTTCCTCCCTTCTCCCTTCCAGTGGGGATCTCTTCCAGGAGAAGTGTCAGATCCCTAAAAGTGATACTGCCATTCAATTGGAGGAAGGGGGAGACTTGGATTCAATTTATGAGCATAGCCTGTGTCAAGAGATATTTTACAACATATATCCTGGTGCCAAAGAGCCCTGAGATCCTCTTTACCTGGAGGAATTTTTATGATAGCCATGTGGGCCATTTCACTTTAAAGGGGAACAGTGGGAATGCATGGTTGTTTGGGTTCTCAGGGAAATTGGGAAAGAAAATATATTCACACTTGTGTATTGGCTAAAATCTGCATTCTGACTTAAAGGGAGGGGTCTCTATTGCTTTAATCCTACTTGTCTTGCCTAAGGTATTCAGATCGTGCTTTAGCTGGATGGCTTTCACTTCTGCTTAATAAAAGAATCCTTTTGAACAACCACGTTTCAAGAGTTTGTACTTTCTTAAGTTGGAAGGAGAGGCAATCCTTACAGAAAGCACGATCTGCAAAATGGTCAACCCAGAGAAGCAATCTTCGCTCTACTGAGGGGACCTTGCAAACCATGTCTGAACAAAGCAGAGAACTGGGAGAAACCGATTGCTGGGGGGAGACAGCAACCATCACCCAGTCGGATGCCTGTTTCGTACACCCTATCAGAGAGGATGAGGTAACCAAAAGCTCCGCTGGTCAGTTGGCATCGGGAAGAAAGATAGCTGGGATGAAAGAACCAGAGGAGTCACCCTCAGCCATGGCAACTGAAAATCGGGGTGGAAACTAGAACTAGAAGCCCTTGCTGACCATGGAGGACTGACCGAAGCACCACTGAGGAAGGATTATCTGAAGACGCATATAACCCAATTGGTGATGGAAACTTTGGAAAATCTGAACATCCAAAGGGACTCAGGACAACAACCAAAGGGAATGGCAGCAGTTGCGGATGATGCCATGGGAGGCAACCCCCTTCTGGAGCCTATCTATCGAGCAGATTTGATTTATTTTTATTTGATTTATTTATTTTATGCAATTTATATGCCGCCCTATCTCCGAGGACTCAGGGCAGCTCACAACAGTAAAATGCATAATTCCTATTAAAACGATATAGGATTAAAACCCAGTTTAAAATAGTTTAAAATTCCTTAAAAAAAACCCCATCAGTCCAGGCTATGAAACAACCAGGTCTTCAACTCATGGCGGAACGAGTGAAGGTCAGGGGCCATCCGGAGCTCCAACGGAAATTGGTTCCAGAGGATGGGTGCGCCCACAGAGAAAGCTTTCCCCCTGGGGGTCGCCAGCCGACACTGTCTGGCTGACGGCACCCTGAGGAGGCCCTGTCTGTGGGAACACACTGGGCGACTGGGGATTGTCGCTGGCTGTAGGGGGTCCGATAGGTATCCTGGGCCTAGGCCATGAAGGGCTTTATAGGTGATAACCAGCACTTTGAATCTCACCCGAAGGGCAACTGGTAACCAATGCAAGCTGCGCAGGAGGGGTGTAACATGGGAGTGTCGGGCGCTCCCATCACAACCTGCGCGGCCGCATTTTGCACCAGATGAAGCCTTCAAGTGGTCTTCAAGGGCAGCCCTAGGTAGAGAGCATTGCAATAGTCAAGACAGGAGGTGACCAGTGCATGAGTAACAGTGTGTAGGGCATCCTGGTCCAAGTAAGGGCGCAACTGTCGCACAAGGCGAACCTGGGCAAATGCCCCCCCTGGTCACAGTCATCACATGGTCTTCCAGAGAGAACCGTGAATCCAGAAGGACTCCCAGGTTGCGGCCCTATCCACAGGGGGTAACACCTCACCCCCGATGGTCAATGATGGAACATCTCGATCGGAACAAGATGCCAGTACCCACAGCCACTAGGTCTTGGCAGGGTTGAGTAGAAGCCTGTTCCTCCCCATCCAGGTCCATACCGCTTCCAGGCAGTGGGACATCACGTCGAGGGCATCACTGGGCTGGTTTGGGGTGGATATAAAAAGTTGGGTATCATCAGCGTACTGATGATACCGCACCCCAAAACCACGGATGATCTTCCCAAGTAGCTTCATATAGATGTTGAACAGGAGAGGCGAGAGAACCGACCCCTGGGGCACCCCACAAGTGAGAGGCCTCATAGCCGACCTCTGCCCCCCTGCCAACACCTCTTGCGTACGGCCCAAAAGATAGGAGGAGAACCACCATAGAACGGTGCCTCCCACTCCCAACCCCTCGAGCCGTCGCAGCAAGATACCATGGTCGATGGTATCAAACACCGCCGAAAGATCCAAGAGGACCAGAACAGAGGAATGTCCCCTGTCCCGAGCCCTCCAAAGATCATCCACCAGTGTGACCAATGCCGTCTCCATGCTGTACCCCGGCCTAAAACCCGATTGGTATGGATCCAGGTAGTCTGTATCCTCCAGGGCCAATGGGAGCTGCCATGCCAGCATGCTCTCAACAACCTTCGCTACAAAGTAAAGGTTGGAGACCGGACGAAAGTTATCCAATATAGTTGGATCCAAGACAGGTTTCTTGAGGAGGGGTCTCACTGCCACCTCTTTCAGGGCAGCAGGGAAGATCCCCTCATCCAAGGATGCCATTGTTACTGCCTGGATCCAATCGTGTGTCACCTCACGGACTGCACGGGCCAGGAGGGACATGGGTCCAGTACACATGTGGTGGCACTCAACCTTCCCATGATCCTGTCCACTTCCTCAGGGGTGACAGGATCGAACTCTTCCCAAATCACAAGACCAGCTGCCTCCTCACCATCAGACCCTGCCCAGTCAGAGTGCAAGACGTCCCGAATCTGAGCGATCTTATCTAGCAGATGCTGACTAAACTCCTTGGCACGTCCCTGCAAAGGGTCATTCCCCGCCCTCCGATTTAGGAGGGAGCAGGACATCCTGAACAGGGTGGCCGGGCGATTATCTGCAGGCACAATGAGGGCGGAAAAGTATGTTCGCTTCGCCACCTCCATCGCCACCAGATAGGATCCTGTAAACGATCTCAACTGGGAACAGTCAGATTCGAAACGGCTGGCTCTCCAACTGCTCTCTAGGCCTCTCCTACGATGCTTCATCTCCCAGAGCTCCTCCATAAACCAAGGGGCCAACCAGGATCTGCATCAAGTCAGAGGCCACAAAGGCTCAACACGGTTGAGTGCCCTGTAGGCTGCCTTTTCCCAGGCATCCACTTGGGCAGCCTTGACCGGGGCGTGTGAGAGAGAGGGGGGTATTGTCCCAAGCTCTGTCTGGAACCTCTCTGGGTCCATCAGGCACCTGGGGCAGAACCAGATGGTCGGTCCCGCATCCCAGTGGGGTGGGGGTGGGATTCAGGAAGCCTAGCAGCAGGAGATGATGATCAGTCCATGACAGGGGATGGATAACTGGTACTGCCTCACCGAAGTCATCCTGCCACTGTTCCGAGATAAAAACAAGATTGGGGGTATGCTCCCCCTCATGAGTCAGGCCCTGAATTATCTGGGTCAGGCCCATGGCTGCCATGGAAACCATGAATTCCCGGGCCACCCTCAACGCTCCACCCAGGGATGGCAGATTAAAGTCCCCCAGAACAATGAGTTTAGGGAACTCAACCACCAACCCCAAGACAGCATCGATCAGTCCGGGCAGGGCCGTTGATACGCAGTTGGGAGATAGGTACGCAATCAACAGGCCCAATTGCCCTTGAGGATCCCATCTCATAAGGAGGGACTCACACCCGTCTATCTGAGGAACAGTGACCTCCCGTGGGCCAAGGGATTCCCTAATAACAACTGCCAACCCCCCACCCCTACCCTGGGCCCTCGGCTGGTGTAGCACCCAAAAACCTGGTGGGCAAAGTTCAGTCAGAGGGACCCTTCCCTCCGAGCCCAACCAGGTTTCCGTAATGCAAGCCAGGTCTGTGTTCTCCTCCTCAATCAACTTGCAGATGAGGGGAGCTTTGTTAACCACAGATCTGGCATTAAAATAAACCAGCCTAAGCCCAGGGACCCTCTCTCTCAAACCCCCAGGGAGTCAGACAGAATCAAAAGTGTTGGAGCATGCCACTGCTCGAAGATAGCGGGGGGGCGCTCCCAAGCACTGATATGGCCCTCTGCAGCAGCAGTGGGAGAAGACCCAGCAAATCCAGCAAACCCTCCCCACCAGGCCGCACGCACACCGGCGCCCATTCCCAACCAGCCCCAAGTCCCACAACTGGAAAGAGAAACTCCTTCCCTTGGGGTGAAGTTTGATGGGAATCCGCAACAATTAGGATTCTTCATGTACATGTGCTAACCTACATGCAAGAGTATGGGCGTGATTTCCTAACCCAAGGATCCAGAGTGCGAGTTGTGACCCTAGCTCTAGAGGGTGCCGCTGCCAGATGGATGGTGACCTTGCATAACGCCAATGCACCAGAATTATGGGATTTCAACCTTTTCATGATGGCCCTGCAACGTCGATTTGAGACCCCACTAGCAGATCGCAAAGCACGCGACCGCATCAAGGTGGTGAGGCAGGGTCGACGGCCAGTAGCAGAGTATACTGAAGAATTCCGGGACCTCGTGTGTCGTGTTCACTGGCCGGGAGATATTTGGGTGAGCTGTTTCAACGTTGGGCTGAGTGATGATCTATACAATGCCTGCATGGCCCAAGGTGTACCGAATCACCTACATGAATGGTATGTCACCACTGAAGAAGCTGAGATCGATATGGCCAGAAACCAGTATTGAGCGGGGCGAGCATGGAAGAAATCCCCACCCCAATGGAAGCAAGAGCCCCTCAAACCAGAAACCGTATTCTCTCTGAGATCTTCAGCCTGTTTCAAATGTGGAAAAGAGGGACACTGAGCTGCAGAGTGTCGTTCGCAAACATCTGCCCGGAACCACCCACCAGGGGAGAACCTTGCATAACCGGGCTGGCGTGGGAATGAGACTGCCCTAAGGAACAGGGAGACTGTAAAAGTTCCATCCCCTTCCCTCTTTTGGGAGGAAACCGGGGCATCTGAACAGGAGGAATCACACTCATTTGGAAGCGATCCAGATGATGAACCACTGGTAAGCAGACCAATTAAACCGCTTACCCTCCCCTTAAGACAATTTATCCCAAACCAAGACAGGGAGATAAATATCTCCACTCTAGTGGACTCAGGGTGCACCCGTTGTTTGATAAGCCCAACCCTAGTAGGGAAGTTGTGGATTAATGTAAGAAAGCTGAAAACCCCCATCACTTTCTGCCATCTAGATGGGTCAATAGCAGGGGTGGGGGAGCCAGCTTCTTTTGCTACTGAGCCTCTACATATAGGCATCGGAAGCCACAAGGAAATGCTTACATTTATAGTGGCACCTGGCATGGAATGGCCATTTGTGCTGGGCCTTGCATGGCTGAAAAATGGGAAGCCAAAAATCAATTGGAAATAAGGCATCATAAAATTTCAGAGGAATGTGACTTTTGCTGAGAATCCACGTAAAGGAACTGAGGGGGCAGAGAATCGAGAAACAGCCATGCTTGGTCACACCATACCAACTGAGGGCATATCATAGAGTACAAGGATTTGGCTGAAGTTTTTAGCGACAAAGCCTCAGACGAGCTCTGGAGCTGTGCGATAGAAATCTTACCTGGCGCTAAACTCACTAAACCCAAGATGTACAGCATGTCATCGGGGGAGTTGGAAGAGCTGAGAACATTTATTGAGAAAAACCTAGCAAGGGGTTTCATCGAGCCAACCCAACCAAAAATCGCAGCTCCAGTGTTATTTAGAGAGAAAAAAGATGTCTCAAAATATCTATGTGTTGATTTTAGAAACCTGAATACGATCAGTGTGGTGAACATGTATCCCCTCCCCCTTATGAAAGATATGCTAGCACACCTCGCTAAAGGAAATTTTTTTTCAAAGCTGGACTTAAGGGAGGCTTACTACTGTGTCAGAATTAAGGAGGGGGATGAGTGGAAAACGGCATTTAACACCCCCCTCGGCTTCTACCAATCCAAGGTGCTCCCCTTTGGGTTGTAAGGAGCCCCTGCAGTGTTTATGCAATTAATAAATGAAATGCTGCATCAGTATTTTAATCTATACCGAGACCAAAGCAGAACATGTAAAACTTGTCAGGGCAGTTTTAAACAAACTCCGCTCTGCCAAATTTTATGCTAAACTGTCCAAATTTAAATTCTACCAAGAGAAGATTGACTATTTGGGGTACCGCATTTCACACCAGGGGGTTGAGATGGATCCTCTAAAAGTGCAGGCTGTACTTGATTGGGACCCTCCACGCACGCGTAAACGGTTACAGAGCTTCCTGGGTTTTGCCAACTTTTACCACCAGTTTATCCCTGCTTTCACTCAGATTGCCCTCCCCATCACCAAGCTCTTAAAAACAAAGGGGGAGGACATCCCTAAACCAAAGCAGCCATTGAACTGGACTATGGAATGCCAGGCAGCATTTGAAAAACTTAAACAGCTGTTCTTGGCAGAACCAATTCTAAAACACCCAGACACAGAGAAACCATTTGTCATACAAGCAGATGCCAGCGATGTGGCAATAGGAGCAGTCCTGCTTCAGAAGAATGAGCAAGACCAACTACAACCATGTGCTTACACATTCAAAAAGTTGAATGAGACTGAGCAAAGGTGGGCCATTTGGGAGAAAGAGGCGTATGCAGTTTGTTGGGCATTGTTAACCTGGTGGCACTTCCTAGAAGGCAGTAAGACCCCTTTTGAAGTCTGGACTGATCATAAAAATCTAGAAGCCCTAAAGACCCAAAGGAAACTCCCCCAAACGAGTACGATGGGCTCAGTACTTTAAACGGTTTGATTTTACTCTAAAATACCTCCTGTGGGGGGGAAACTTTCTGGCAGATGTGCTATCCCAAAAACCACAATACAATAGTGCAAGGTCAGACGTAATCAAACCCATAGTACAAAACAATCAACTAGCTGCTAAAGAGGTCACCAGATCCCAGGCAAAACAAGAAACATTGACGGGAAGGCTTCCGATTTGGCTTCCGTCATCGCTAGACGGTCTTTTGGGACCGCCACCTCCGCCACCTGTAAAGAGCCGCCTTTACAGCTAAGAGGCGGCTCGAAAAATCCCGTTTCCTTAAGGAAATGTGAGGAGAGCTGGCGAGAGCAGGTAGAGCCCTCTGCGAAGTCCTCAGAGGTTTTTTTTTTTTTACTCTTGGGGAGGAAGCAGGATGAGGCTCCCTATCCAGCTCGCCGCTGCTCCGGGCTTCGGGAGAACTCTGCGCTTTGCAGAGCTAGACGATGTGACCAACCTAATTAGCGAAAACTAACAGATCGCTTGAATAAGCAGGATGAAATCCGGATTTTGGACTCTAAATCGCAAGTATTTGTAACAACCCTATGATTGATTTTAAGAATGAAGAAAGAGTGAAAAGGGGGGGGGGAGTTTAAAATGGCGGCTGGCTGAGGCTTGAGAAGAAAGCTGAAAGCGAAAGTCTTTCCGTTTGAATGGTTTAATATGTTACAAAGTATCTGAAGCAATAGCGCTGGCTACAAGAGAAGAGAAAAATTTCTGTTTCATGCTTCTTCCTTTCTTAGAGACTTGGTATTGATATTGTGTGGAGAGAAGACTTTTTCTTTAAAAAGAGCCTGTTTGTGTGGCAGGATGGCATTAAAACTGACAAAGCCAGACAACCAAGCTGTGGGGGGGGGGGGGTTTCCCCCATTTATAAATCACAAGAGCAATTTTTGAGCTCGCAGATGCAGAAGAATGGTTTTAAAGATTTAAAGGAATTTGTTGTGGAGGAGTTGGCAAGACATGATGAGATTATGAACCAGAATCTTGAAAAATTTAGACAGGGAATTAAAGAGTTGGTTCAACAAAAGTATGATAACCTGAAGCGATATATTGTAACAGCTTTGAAAAGCTCAGAAGTAATTCTAAAGATGGATAAAGATATCAATTTAGAAATAGAGTCTAAAATGAAGGAAGCTGACTATAAGATTCATAATCTGGATAATAAAATACAAAGAATTGAAAATGATTTGACAATGATTCAAGAAAATAGCTCAGAAGTAGAGTCTAAAATGAAGGAAGCTGATCACAAGACTTACAATGTAGATAATATAAAGCAAAGGATTGAAAATGAAGTTACAATGATGCAATTTAGATCCATGGAATTTGCGGTCAGAATGAGAGGAATACAGAAAAATAACAGAGAAGACTTGAGAAAGATGTCTGCTGAAGTTATGGCTGTGATCTTAAAGGTCAGCTCTGAAGAAGTATTCTGTAAGATTGATAAGGCCTACAGAGTAAATTCTTGGGTGGCAAAGCAAAGACAATTGCCTAGAGATGTGGTGATTTATTTTATTGATAAAGGAATAAGAAATGATATTGTGCAAAAGTCTTTTAACTCCACTCTAGAAATGAATGGAAGGAAGATCTGGATATATAAAGAGCTGCCGTCCAAGATGTTAAAATATAGAAAGGACTTTGGATTTTTGTTGACTGAGCTAAAGAAACAAAACATCCCATTTAGGTGGGATGCTCCAGTTGGTATAATATTGAGATATCAAGGAGAAAGATATCAATTAAACACTGTTGAAAAAGCGGAAGAATTTTACTACAAGGTTTTTAAAATGGGCCCAACATCTCCACGTATGTCATCAGTGTCAGGAATACAGGAGTGGGATAAAGAAAAGCAAAATGAACAAGAGATTGAAACTCAGGCTAAGCAGATGGAGATGGAGGTAATGGAAAAACGACAAGTTATAGAGGGCTTTTTGGATGAGCCGCTTTTGGATTCTCCTTCAGAGGCTATAGCTGGATCACCTATAAATATAAGAGAGGCGGCTTTGGATCTCAATTTGATGTCTTATCAAGTTAAAGACCAGCATGTAATTCAATCAGCTGATATACAAGTCCTAGAAAGGCAACCAGGGTGAAGATCTAAACCACAACAAGTTAAGAAAAGAAGAAGCAGGTTCTACAAACCTAAAAAATTTTAAACTACAATTCATTTTTAGCCAACAGATTAATGCCAGTTATTTAAGAGACAATTAAATATAATAAGCGGGATTTATAGAAGGCTGATACATGAAAATATAGCTGAGGCAAATTATAGACTTATACTATTTTGAGAAGAATAACAGATCTCTGCAGTGCTGGTGTTTTTGGGATGTGGAAGATGGCCTGTGATTGAGCAGATTGGAACTTTCTATTTAACCTATTTCTGAAAAATGGATTACGTATATGTTGAGCTATAAGGCAAGAGAACTATAGAATTGGGGCATGCAGATGATCTGGCTGTTACCCTTATGTGGTTGTTGGAATTAATAATCTAGACAAAAGACATTATAGAAGATACCATATGGAATATCAATATAAAGTCACTCGGGTTTTTTTTTTCATATACAGAAATGCTTATTAATGATGGGGGCAGATGGTAATTGAAGATACTGAATATACTGTTGGAAGCAGGACTTGATGTTACTCTAACATGGTCGATGGAATTAACAATCTAGTTGAAAGACATTACAGAAGATACTATATGGAATACAAATTTAAAGTCATTTGAGGGTTTTATTTATATATGGAAATATCTTTTAGTGATATGGGCAGAAGAATAAAGATATTAAATATATTATGTATGGTAGACCTGTAGGAAAGTGGGTGAAATAAAATTGATATGATACAAGGTGATAGGTAACGTTACTGATTGCTTAGTTTAGGAAAAGGGATGTTATGTTTAGATATTAATATACTTAAAAGATTTGAATTAAGAGATATACATATGGGGGTGGAGGAAATGGGTAGATTATGAGTAGAATAAATGCCAAATTAGGATTTATTATATAGTTTCATAGCCGAATGTTGTTTTGAAACGTATAGTATACGGGGGACATAATAATAATAATGTTAGAAAGAAATGTTTAGCACATAGGGGGTGGTGTAAAACGGTGGTAAAGTATTATATAATGTGATATTAATTTGGATTTCATCTTGTAGAAGCCATGGGGGGAGGGGAGGGGGAGGGGGGTTAGGGAGTGGGGGGGAAAGGGGGAAAAATTTGTATTTGAAAAACTTTTTCAATTAAAAAAAAAAAGAAACATTGACGGGCAATGACACCACCCAAACTTTTAAACAGGCATTGGCCACTGATGAATGGTTTTTGAACAACAAATCCAGCCTTCTGATGAAAGAAGACTTGGCTTGGGTGGGAGGGAAGTTGTATGTTCCAGTCAGCCAAAGACTATGCTTAATGGTAAGGTGCTATGACTCCAAATTAGCTGGACATTTTGGGTTTGTGAAAACTTTACACCTGATTACCATCAAGAGCCTTGATGGTACAGTGGTTTAATGCACCCTGTTATTAACACAGCTGCCTGCAATTTCTGCTGGTTCGAATCTCTCCAAGGCTCAAGGTTGACTCAGCCTTCCATCCTTTCTAAGGTAGGTGAAATGAGGACCCAGTTTGTGGGGGCAATAAGCTGACTTTGTATAAAATATACAAAAGAATGAAGGCTATTGCTTAACGCATTGTAAGCCGCCCTGAGTCTCCGGAGAAGGGCGGCATATAAATCAAATTAAAAAAAATAAAATTAAAAGACAATTTTGGTGGCCGTCACTAAAAAAGGACATAGAAAGCTAGGTAGCTAGCTGCCCCATTTGTGCAGCAGCAAAAAGACGTCAGAGGAAAACCCCAGGTCTATTGCAGAAGGTAGCTGAACCTTCAGTGCCTTGGAGAGAGATTGCCATGGATTTCATCGTAGAATTGCCAAACAGTGAGGGAAATACTGTTATTTAGGTCGTGACAGACCTGTTTTCAAAACAGGCACATTTGGTTCTACCACCCCAACCTTCCATCTTCCCAACACTAATGGACCACCTTGGCTTGGCAGCAGTGCTTGAGGCAATGTTCTCCTCAATCCTGGCATTGAGGACCTCATTTGAGATTTTTGGGTGGGTGGGGTTCTCCCCCAGTCTTTAGTCTCTTCAGGTTCACGGCCCTGGGCAGACAACCTTTCCGGGTTGACCAGTTTGCAGTTCTTGCCTGTTGTAAGGTCTTGCCTCTCCAATCTTCCCAAGAAAGCAGGACTCTTGAAACTGCAGTTGTTCCAAAAGGAGCTTCTATTGAAAGGTTTGTGATAACAAGAGATCTAGGCAAGAACTGAAGCTTTTCACTTAAAACCAGCTACTTAAAACAATGCTAACCAAACCTCTCCCACACTCACTATATCATTGCAGGGAAACAGAAACAGAGACTTCATATAGAGATTAACATACTATTGCAAGAAACAGAAACTGGAAGTAGAAACAGAAATTTCATATACAGACCACTGCATTCCCTCTCCCCTTCCTCCCACCTGTTCTGTCCCCGTTCCACTCACGCACCCCCACAGATGACCCGGAGTTAATAAGCCACACGACAAAATTCTTTGAAAATAAAGCTGGCAACAACCCAGTGGCTAGCTGTCAATTCAGACTTTACTCACTCAAAACAAAGATTAGCCTGCCAGCATTCCGATAAAACAGGCAGAGTTTTCAACAATACCAGGATTAATCCAAATGCAGTCCGATAAAGTAGGCGAAGTCCAGTAACGCAGAAATCATGGATTAGTTCTAGTTTTTGCTCGTCACAAACTTAACCGGCCACCACACCCACATTTATACCCTGTGGGGTGTGGTCCAGTGACTCAGCTAATCTCTGGCATGCCTTCCCCTCTGCTGTGCATGCTTCTCCCTGCACCTCTGTCGAGGGTCCAGCCAGCACTTATCTTCGTCATCACTGTCTACCTGTGGCTGCGGGGATGTGCTTGGCTCTGAGCCTATCGTTTGGCCTTTGGTGTCCTCCGGAGGCATTGCCAGAGAGGAGGGTCCTGGAGAGGGAGGCCTTGCCAACTCTTCCCCCTCACTCTCAGAGTCTGCATCTGTTGATAGCCCAGGCTCAGGCAACGGAGCCACAACACCACCAAAATGCCAGCATCCCTGTAGAAATATCTGGGACCTGACAGTTCCATTGGTTGATTTTTCTCACTGTCAGAAAATTTATTTCTAGGTTGAATCTCTCCTTGATCAGTTTCCATCCATTGTTTTTTGTCTAGCCTTCAGGTGCTTTGGAAAATAGGTTGACCTACTCTGTGACAACCCCTCAAATATTGGAACACTGTTATCATCTCTCCCCTGGTCTTTCTCTTCATTAGACTAGCCATGCTCAGTTCCTGTAAGCATTCTTCATATGTTTTAGCTTCCAGTCCCCTAATCATCTTTGTTGCTCCTCTCTGCACTCTTTCTAGAGTCTCAACATCTTTTTATAGTGTGGTGACCAAAACTGGATGCAGCATTCTAGGTGTGGTCTTACTAGAGTGGTATTAATACCTCACAAGAAATACCTATATTAATGAAATTTAGGATTTCATTGGCTGTTTTGGCTGCCGCTACACACTGTTGTCTCATATTTAATTGGTTGTCCACTAAAACACCAAGATCTTTCTCACAGTTTCTGTCGAGTGTCAAGTAACCCCTCAACACAATGCCATCCCAGGCGAGGGGCCTCCGAAATAAGTTCATCAACAAAACACGGTGGAGCAGGTGTGTCGCGCCTAGATGTACTTACACAGTGATATTAGGTAGCAGGTGGTATACAGAAGGGGGGATGGCGGTTAGTAGTCTGATGCTTGCATTTCGATCAGGGAGCCGTGGATGACGTCCTGACCCCGTGCCTGACCCCGACTCCTCGAGCATAACCATGGAGCTGCAGATGACGTTATGATTTTGCGCAGCTGAGATTAACTAGATTAAGTGGCAGATTCAAAACTGCGCAGCTGTGGAGATTATAGGGTGGAGTGAGAGCCACTCTATAAAACTCCACTAACGAACTAAGCAAGCGTCTCTGACTTTGTCCTGTATGGGGCTTCAGCGCCTAGTGTAAACCGCTGTGTAAGCTTTGGAGAAATTTCCATGTGCGTATGTGGTGTTTCCCTGGCAAAGCACAGGCGGTTCCAGAGGGGCTGACAGTTGCTGCTATTAAGCCTGGTTTCACCCAAACTATATGTGTACTTTGGTTTTTCTTGCCCAAGACTTTACTCTCTACACTGAATTTCATTTTGTTACATAGGACCCAGTGTTCAAGTCTGTCAACCTCCAGTGATGAAGCACCTACAACTTCTGAAGGGAAGCTGTTCCACTGGTTAATTGTTCTCAGTGTTAGGAAGTTTCTTAATTCCAGATTGTTTTCCTCCTTGATTAGTTTCTATCCATTGTTTCCTGTCTTGCCTTCTGGTGCTTTGGAAAATGAATTGACCCCCTCTTCTTTGTGGCAGTCCCTCAAATACTGAAATACTGCTATCAGGTCATCCCTAGTCCCTTTCTCTAGACTACCCATACCCAAATCCTGCAATTCATATGTTTTTGTCTCCAGGCTTTTAACATCTTAGTTGCTCTTCTTTGCACTTTTTCCAAAGTCTCAACATCTTTTTTGTACTGTGTTGATTAAAACTTGATACAGTATTCCAGGTGTGGTCTTACTAAGGATTTATAAAGTGTTACTAATACTTCACATGATTTTGATTTATGTATCTGTTTATACAACTCAGGATTGTATTAGCTTTTTTGGCTGCTGCCGCACACTGCTTGGTCATGTTTAAGTGATTGTCCACTAAGATTCCAAATTCCCTTTCACAGTTACTGTTTTTGAGCCAGGTTCCCTCTAATGGATTATTTAAACCATTAATATTAGCTGAAAATAAGGATACCCCCACCTCTCCCTTTACCATCCTCCTTACTGCTTACTTATTACTTGCTCTCTGTTTTCTTTTTAGTCTGTCGGGTTTTCCTCGGGGAAAGGGGTTCTTTCCTTCCACCAACTCCTTCCCTCTCTATCTTTCTCTCCTTCCCATCTGTTCGTTCCTTAAATTCTTCATCTTCCTGTAGGTCTTCTAAGCTTCCATTTTCCGCTTCCCCTTCAGTCTCCAAGTCATTCGCCTTAAAATTTAGTTCATAGAAATCTCGTGCATCTCTCAAGTTCTCAATTTTAATCCTCTTGTCTTGCAAAGTTATCAATAAACCTTCCGGTATCAACCATCTATATAGAATTGCATTTTTCCTTAATTGTATCGTCAGAAATTGGTATCTTCGCCGCTGCTCTCTAACTTTCCTAGGGATTTGCTTTAAAATCATAATTTGTCCTTTATATGATATCACCTGGTCCCTTGCCTTCCTATAAACTTCCTCCCGTATGTCCTTCTTACAAAATCAGATATGAATTTCTTGAGGCAAATTATGTCGTTTTGCATATCCCGTAAATACCCTATAGGCCTCGTCAATGTCTTTCATTATTAACTCCTTTTTCCAAGATTTCAGTTATAATACTTCCAACTATTTCTCTCACACATTCTTCTTTATCTTGAACCACGTTCTGCATTCTTAGGAAAAAGGAGGAGCGTTCCATCTGTAAGAAGATTATTTCTTCTTCCATAGTCCTCGTAGTTGCAGCCTGTTCATGTTCCAATCCCGCCAAGCGTTCTTCATATCTATTGGTACGGACTTCCACTTCGTGAAGTCTCCCCTCTTGTTTAACCATTGCCTCTCACACTTCTGTCAATTGTTCATTTAATATTTTAATGTCTCCCCGCACCGCTCCCATTTCACTTCTCAAATTCATCGTTAAGCCTTCAAAATTCTTCATCATTACCTCTTGCATTGTCTGCATCATTCCCTGTAAATTCTGTAATGAGGGGGACTTTCCCAATGTATTTGCATCTTCTATAGATTTAGATGACATTTGGAATGATAATACTGGCGATGACGCCGAGGGGGGCAGTAAAGCTTTCTTGCTCCCTTTAGTAACCGTTGTAGACGCTGCAATGGACATCTCTCCTTGAGGTCCTCCTTGATTTTTATTTGGAGACCAAAATTTCTTCCAACCCAGCATACACACTAAGTTCTCTCCACTTTTCAGCTTACTTAGTCTTTCTCTTCCTCAAATTCTCTATTTATCAATTAATTTAAATCAACCCAATATATACGATTAATCTACAATTTTTAGCCAATCTATTAAGTATATAGATATATAAATTATTTTCTACAGTAACAATAGTAGTTCAGTACCCTCTATATATAGTATAAATATTGTATAAATCTGTTTAAGTTTCTATTCAGCCTGATATATCACTCAGGCCTGATCAGTAAATAAGGGTTGAGAAAAGGAGGGAGAGTACTGTCAAAGATTAACCAAAAAGGAGAGGAAAGAGGAAATGGGGAGGACCAAATCTTTAGATTTTAGACTTCCTCTAAGTACAACCACGATGTTCTTTTGGAGTTTCCAAGTCTGCCACTAGATGGAATTGCTGATCTTATATTGCCGACAGTTCCAAGCAAAGACGTTTCCAGCTACAAACCTAGAGTATCAGAAAGCTAGTAATTCAGCTTGATAAGGGAGATGATTGATAGTTTGTCCCAGATTTATAAGTTTATGATAGAAAAAAAAAGTCCACAGCAAAATCCAATAATCCAATCAAGGAGATAACAGATGCAAAAGAGAGAAAAATTACACTCCATTACCAGCTCTTCCCCTATTAAATAGGCAGATTTCTTCACTGTCCGGGTTACTCTCTCTCTCTGAGCCGCTGATCAAGTGAGGCTATTTCGCCTCCCACCTTGTCCCGGCAATTAGAGCTTCACACACTCTCTCTCCACGCTCTCACCTCCGAGTTCATAAATCCAAGTTCTCCAACTCTCCAACTCTCTGCAATTGGCTTCCTATCCAACATGATGAGTCATTCCTTCGGGGCCGCCATTCCTTGGCGCCCTCTCCTTGACTTCAGAGACCGAAAGAGGATCAAGCCTTCAGTGCGTGGGATCACCACATCCACGCGCGCCCTGCACTCCTCACTCTCCCCGCTCCCTCCAGGGGTGGTTTGGGCAGAAAAAAAAAAGCCGTCTGAGTCAAGAAAAAGAAGATCAGGTCAGGAGCTCTTTTCCTATACATCTTCCAACAACAAAATATATAGTCCATTCTGTCTTTCACATACTGATCTATTTTACATTAAATAGTGTATTTCTTCTTCTTTACTTACTCACATTTCATTTTACTTATATCCCTTTTACAATAATCTGTATCTTCCTTCTAAATTGCTTTTTACATATAATTTCTAGAGTTAACACCCTTCTCTTCAATTAGCATGTTCATCTTTTAAATTTCCTTTTACTATCTCCAAACTATTTTCTTTTAATTTCTCCACAATTCCATTTCTTTTTCTTTTTTTTATTTTATTAAAAAAGTTTTTCAAATACAGATTTTTCCCCCTTTTTCCCCCCTCCCCCCTCCTCCCTAACCCCCCTCCCCCTCCCCTCCCCCCATGGCTTCTCCAAAATAAAATCCAAATTGATATCACATTATATAATACTTTACTTTACCATCCTTTTCCACACACCCCCATATGCTAACCATTTCTTTCTAACATTATTATTAACCTTTTTATCAGGTTCGCCTGATTCGCCAGTTGCATCCCTTTCTGGATCGGGACTCGTTACGCACAGTCACTCACGCCCTTGTCACCTCACGCCTGGATTATTGTAATGCTCTCTACATGGGGCTCCCCCTGAGAAGCACCCGAAGGCTCCAACTGGTCCAGAATGCGGCCGCGCGGGTGGTAATGGGAGCAATGTGGCGCTCTCATGTAACCCCCCTCCTGCGCGAGCTGCACTGGCTCCCAGTGGTCTTCCGGGTGCGCTTCAAGGTTTTGGTTACTATCTTTAGAGCGCTCCATGGCTTAGGACCAGGGTACTTACGAGACCGCCTCCTGCCACCAATAGCCTCTCACCGACCAGTTCGCTCCCATAGAGAGGGACTCCTCAGGGTGCCGTCGGCCAAACAATGTCGACTGACGGCCCCCAGGGGGAGAGCCTTTTCTGTGGGGGCACCTACCATCTGGAACGGGCTTCCCCCGGAGTTACAAAACATCCAAGACTTACGCATATTCCGCCGTGCCCTGAAAACATTTCTATTCCAACAAGCTGGTCTGGCCTAACTCTCCCTTTTTAATTTGGCTTTTAAACTGGCTTTTAAATTGGGTTTTAAACCTCTTTAGATAAATTTGGATGTTCTTAATCTTTGAGCCTAAATTACTTAATCTGTTTCTTAATAGTTTTTAACTTCTATATGTATTTGTATTTATTATGGCTGTTCACCGCCCTGAATCCTTCGGGAGTAGGGCGGTATACAAATATGAAAAATAAATAAATAAATAAATAAATAAATAAATAAATAAATAAATAAATAAATTATATCCCCCCTATACTATACATTTCAGAACAACATTCAGCTGTAAAATTATATAATAAATCCTAATTTGGCATTTATTCAACTCATAATCTACCCATTTCCTCCACCCCCATACATATATCTCTTAATTCAAATCTTTTACGTATGTTAATATCTGAACGTAACATCCCTTTTCCTAAACTAAACTAAAAAATCAGTAACCTACTCTATCTCCACCCACTTTCCTACAGGTCTACCATACATAATATTTTTAATATCTTTGTTCTTCTGCCCACACCACTAAAAGATATTTCCATATATAAATAAAATCCTCAAATGACTTTAAATTTGTAATCCATATAATATCTTCTGTAATGTCTTTCAACTAGATTATTAATTCCATCACCCATGTTAGGGTAACATCAAGTTCTGCTTCCAACAGTATATTCAGTATCTTCAATTACCATCTGCCCCCAACAATAATAAATGTTTCTGTATATAAAAAACCACCCGAGTGACTTTATATTTATATTCCATACATAGTATCTTCTGTAATGTCTTTTGTCTAGATTATTAATTCCAACCAGGGTTGGAATTAGGGTAACAACCAGATCTTCTGCATGCCCCAATTCCATAGTTCTCTTGCCTTATAACTCAACATATACATTTTCCAAAGAATCCAAAATAGAAAGTTCCAATCCGCTCAATCAAAGGCCATCTTCCACATCCCAAAAACACCAGCACTGCAAAGATCTGTTATTCTTCTCAAAATAGTATAAGTCTGTAATTTGCCTCAGTTATATTTTCATGTATCTGCCTTCTATAAATCCCGCTTATTATATTTAATTGTCTCTTAAGTAACTGGCATTAATCTGTTGGCTAAAGAAAAAGAAAAAAAGAAAAAAAAATTTTTTGTTTGGTTTAAATTTTTTTAGTTTTGTAGAACCTGCTTCTTCTTTTCTTAATGTGTTGTGATTTAGATCTCCATCCTGGTTGCCTTTCTTGGACTTGTATATCAGCTGATTGAGTTACATGCTGGTCTGTAACTTGATAAGACCTCAAATCGAAATCCAAAGCCGCCTCTCTTATATTTATAGGTGATCCAGCTATAGCCTCTGGAGGAGAATCCAGAAGCGGCTCATCCAAAAAGGCCTCTATAACTTGTTGTTTTCCCATTACCTCCGTCTCCATCTGCTTAGCCTGAGTTTCAATCTCTTGTTCATTTTGCTTTTCTTTATCCCCTTCCTGTGTTCCTAACACTGATGACATACGTGGAGATGTTAGGTCCATTTTAAAAACCTTGTAGTAAAATTCTTCCGCTTTTTCAACAGTATTTAGTTGATATCTTTCTCCTTGATATCTCAATATTATACCAACTGGAGCATCCCACCTAAATGGGATGTTTTGTTTCTTTAGCTCAGACACCAAAAATCCAAAGTCCTTTCTATCTTTTAACATCTTGGACGGCAGCTCTTTATATATCCAAATCTTCCTTCCATTCATTTCTAGAGTGGAGTTAAAAGACTTTTGCACAATATCGTTTCTTATTCCTTTATCAGTAAAGTAAATCACCACATCTCTAGGCAACTGCCTTTGCTTTGCCACCCAAGAATTTGCTCTGTAGGCCTTATCAATCTTACAGGATACCTCTTCAGGACTAACCTTTAAAATCACAGCCAGAACTTCAGCAGACATCTTTCTCAAGTCTTCTCTGTTATTTTCCTGTATTCCCCTGATTCTGACTGCAAATTCCATGGATCTAAATTGCATCATTGTGACTTCATTTTCAATCCTTTGTTTTATATTATCTGCATTGTAAGTCTTGTGATCAGCTTCCTTTATTTTAGACTCTACTTCTGAGCTATTTTCTTGAATCATTGTCAAGTCATTTTCAATTCTTTGTATTTTATTATCCAAATTATGAATCTTATAATCAGCTTCCTTCATTTTAGACTCTATTTCTAAGTTGATATTTTTATCCATCTTTATAATTATTTCTGAGAGACTTTTCAAAGCTGTTACAATATATCGCTTCAGGTTATCATACTTTTGTTGTACCAACTCTTTAATTTCCTGTCTAAATTTTTCAAGGTTTTGGTTCACAATCTCATCATGTCTTGCCATCTCCTCCAAAACAAATTCCTTTAGGTCTTTAAAGCCATTCTTCTGTGTCTGCAAGCTCAAAACTTGTTCATGTGATTTATAAATGAGGGAGCCCCCCCCCCAGCTTGGTTGTCTGGCTTTGTCAGTTTTAATGCCATCCTGCCACACAAACAGATTTTTTTTCCTTTTAAAGAAAAAGACTTCACTCCAGACAATATCAATATCAAGTCTCTAAGAAGGAAGAAGCATGAAATAAGAATTTTTCTCTTCACTTCTAGCCAGCGCTATTGTTTCAGATACTTTGTAACGTATTAAACTATTCAAACGGAAGGACTTTCGCTTTTAGCTTTCTTCTCAAGCCTCAGCCAGTCGCCATTTTAAACTTTCTTTTTCCCCCTTTCACTCTTTCTTCACTTTTAAAATCAGTCTTAGGGTTGTTAGAAATACTTGCAATTTAGAGTCCCAGATCCGGATTTCGTCCTGCTTGTTCAGACGATCTGTTAATTTTCATTAATTAGGTTGGTCCCATCGCCTGGCTCTGCAAAGCGCAGAGTTCTCCCGAAGCCCGGAGCAGTGGCGAGCAAAAATAGGGAGCCTCATCCTGCTTCCTCCCCAAGAGTAAAAAAAGAACTCTGGGGACTTCACAGAGGGCTCTACCTGCCCTCGCCGGCTCTATCTCACATTTCCTTAAGGAAACGGAGTTTTTTGAGCCGCCTTTCAGCTGTAAAGGCGGCTCTTTATGGGCGACGGGGCTGGCAGTCTCAAAAGACCGTCTAACGGCGACCCACAATTCCATTTCTTTTTTTTTTATTACAAAAGTTTTACAATTACATTTTCACATTTTCACCCATTACCCCCCCCTCAACCCACCCCAAACTCCCCAACCTCATCCTCCCTAACCCTCCCTAACCCTCCCCTCCCCCCGGACTTCCACAGAATATACTCACATAGAAAAACCCCCCTTTATATAAGACTTGAACCCCTCCATCCCCTATATAATTTTTCATCTTAACTAAATTAAAATATTTCTATCTTAACATAACATTTTCAATTAAAAGCTATTTTATACTTCCCTGTCTGATATTTGTTCTGCACATAATCTATCCACTTTTTCCATTCCCACTCATAAGTCTCTTGTGAACAATCTTTTAAGTATGCTGAAATCTTCGCCATCTCTGCAAAGCTGGCCATCTTCAAAGTCCATTCCTCGACAGTGGGCAAAGCTTCATTTTTCCAGTTTTTACCTATCAGTAATCTCGCTGCTGTTATCATATACAATATCAACTTTGTTTCACCCAATGTAAAACCCTTAACTATACCCAGTAAAAACAATTGTGGAGAAAATTGAATTTTTTTCTTCAAAACATTCTGCATAACCCACCAAATTTTTATCCAAAAAGCTTTAACTTTCTTGCAAGTCCACCAAACATGATAATATGTAGCGTTTGAACAATCACATCTCCAACATTTTGGCTGAACATTAGGGTACATACATGACAATTTCTTAGGATCTAAATGCCATCTATAAAACATTTTATAAAAAATTTCCCTCAAATTCTGTGACTGTGTAAATTTGACATTCTGAACCCAAATTTTTTCCCATGTTTCCAACATCACAGGTTATTCAAAATTCTGTGCCCACTTAATCATACAATCTTTAACTAATTCAGTTTCTGAATCTCTTTCTAGCAAAACATTGTAAAGCCTTTTAATATGCATTGGACCTTTCTCTTTTATATGTCTAACCAATTCTTCCTCATGCAACATAATACCAATTTTTTGGTCCTCTTTCCATCTCATTTGAAGTTGATTATATTGTAACCAAGTTAAATTAATCCCTTCAGCCAACAGTGTCTCTAATGTCTTCAACTGCCATCTGCCCGCATCTGTAAAAAGAACTTCTTTGTATAAAACCCCCCCGAGTGACATTATATTTGTATTCCAAATAATATGACCAAGATCCAGCCATAGCGGTATTTTATAATCCCATTTGAGTCGGTGCTTCTTCCAAACTCTCATCAGGGAGTCTCTAAGTATATGACTTTTAAATACTTTATCCACTTTATTTTCATAAAATAAGTAAGCATGCCATCTGAATTCAAGATCAAAACTTTCTATATTCAATATTCCAGTCTTTTTCCTTCCAAACCAATCACTTGCTTGAGATAAAGCTGCTGCTTCATAATATAACTGTAGATTTGGAAGTTTAAGACCTCCCCGTTCTGGAACATCTTGCATAATTTTTAATTTCACTCTCGTTTTTTTCTCGTTCCAAACAAACTTATTCACTCCACTTTGCCACTCTTTCAATTGTTTATCGCTTTTAAGCACCGGAATCGTTTGAAACAAAAAAAGAAATCTTGGCAAAATATTCATCTTAACTGCTGCTATTCTTCCAAGTAGAGACAGCTGCAGTTTTTTCCAAGTCTCCATATCTTTCTGCACATCTCGTCACAACACCTCATAATTATTTTGAAACAGTTTCATATTTGATTCTGCAACCTGAACTCCTAGATATTTTACCTTTGGTACAATCTCAAAACCTGCCCTCCTTTCAAGCTCGTGTTTACGATCTTGTGTCATATTTTTTACTATCATCTTAGTTTTTTTCTGGTTTAGTCTAAAACCTGAAACTTTACCATACTCTTGTATAATGTCTTTCATCTGGATTATTGATTCCATTGGCTGTGTTAGGGTAACAACCAGATCATCTGCAAATGCCTTTATTCTGTAATCCTCTTGCCTTATCATTATACCTTTCAAGATATTAGAGTCCCGTATTGTATTTAACAAGACTTCTAGTGTTAAAATAAATAGCAATGGGGATAACGGACATCCCTGTCTTGTTCCTTTTTCAATTTTAAAATCTGTTGTCAAACTTCCATTAATAATGATCTGTGCCTTTTGCTCTTGGTAAATTGCTGTAACCGCCTGTATAAATTGGTCCCCAAAGACCATCTTTTTTAAAGTCTTTAATAGAAAATTCCAATCCACTCTATCAAAGGCCTTTTCCGCATCCAAAAAGACCAGCACTGCAGGTACCTGTTTATTCCTCTCAAGATATTCCAATAAGTCTATTACTTGCCTTACATTGTCCTTCATGTATCTGCCCTCAATAAATCCCGCTTGATCATCATGGATCACCTCTTGGATTACTGGCATCAACCTGTTGGCTAGTACTTTTGCATAAATTTTATAATCATTATTCAGAAGAGATATTGGTCTATAATTCTCCGGTTTTTTAGGACCTACTTGCTCTTTTGGTATCAAAGAAATGTAGGCTGTTTTCCATGATGGGGGTATTTTACCCCCTTGTTGTATGTTACAAAATAAGTCTCTGAGCTGTTCCACCATTTCTGCTTGCAAAGTTTTATAATACGCTGCAGTCAAGCCATCCGTTCCAGGAGCTTTAGCTGTTTTTAATTGTTTAATTGCTACTATAATCTCCTCCTCTGTTATAGGATAATTCATTCTTTCCTTTTGTTGATTAGTAATTTTTGTGACTCTTTTATTATCTAAATATTTTTCTATAAGTCCATTCTGCATATCATCTTTAGCATATAGTTTAGTATAATAATCTACAAAAGCTTCTTTAATTAATTTTTGTTGAAAAATTTCTTTCCCTCCAATATCAATACTATCAATAGTCCGTATACTCTGCTTCTTCCTTAATGTATAGGCCAACCATCTGCCCGGTTTATTGGCGTTACAAAATGTATTATGCCTCGCATATTGTAGATTTGTTGCAACTTGTTCCGCCATAAACATTTGGAATTGATCTTTCAAAAGTTTTATAGCGCCACGTATTCTTTCATCTGTTGGATTTTTAATAAGTAATTGTTCTTTATTCTTTATTTCTGCTTCCAGTTCAGATCTTTTCTTTTGTCGATTCAGTCTATGTTTAGAATTCATATAAATGAGTACCCCTCTCATATAAGCTTTGCTCGCATCCCACACAATTTCAATTGGGGTACCCTTATTTAAGTTTATTTCAAAAAATTATTTCAACTGCTTTTTAAGTTCTGTTATATTTTTTTCATATCTAAACAAGTTTTCATTTAATCTCCATGATCTTCTCTCAGTCTTTCCAGTCTCAATTTCTATCCATACTGGGCTGTGGTCGGTCAAAGTTCTTGGAAATATCTTTGTTCTTTTTGTCTTAACAAGTAGATCATCTGACAACAAGATAAAATCAATCCTAGAAAAGGACCTATGTCTATCGGAAAAGAAAGTATAATCCAATTCTTTGGGATTATGTATTCTCCAAATGTCTTTTAATTCCAAATCTTCTTTCATATCAAAAAAAGTCTGTGGTAATCTGATCCTTGATTTCGCCAAACTCCTTTTATCTAATTTAGAATCAATTACTCCATTCCAATCTCCCATAATTAAAATAGATCTATAGTCCCATTGCAGTATTTTAGTGTGTAGCATTTTATAAAAATGATCCTGTTGTTGGTTAGGAGCATAAATTCCAATCAAAAGAATTTGGCCATTTACTGTAAGCAATTCGATTGCTATAAACCTACCATCTTCATCTGCTTCTATAATTTTAGCTGTAAATCTTTTATTTACATAAATAACCACACCATTCTTTTTTTGCAAAGTTGAAGCTATAAAATGTATTCCTAATTTAGAGTTTATCAAGTATTTTTGATCTTGAGTTCTAATATGAGTTTCTTGTAGACAAATTATATCATTATTAAATTGTCTCAAATATGTGAATAACTTCTTCCTTTTCTGTGGTGAATTCAACCCATTCACATTCCAAGATAAGCACTTAATTGTCATCTTCATCTTTTCGAAGTGACAAGCAGAATAGCCGAAGATCTTCCAAAATCTCCGGTTGTGCTCCCCCCATGGCTTCGATCTCTTGTGTAGTACTCTTAGCTCCCTTTTTATATTGTCTTTCCTGTTGTTGCTTTTCTTTGAGTTGCTTAGATTTTGCACGAGTTATACGCTGATCTTTGACTTCAACCATCCGAACCGGGTCCAAAATTGGAGAAGATTCTAACAGGTGCTCCTCCAGAAAACCTCCTACAGCACCCTGCATTTCCTCTGGCTCCGCCTGTTTATTCTGTTCTAGCACCTCTTGCTGGAGTTGCTTCTTATCACTCTCCTTAATCTCCAGCACTGTAGATGTACGTGGAGATGGTGTTCTCTCTTTAAGAACAGTAGAATAAAAATGTTCCGCCTTCTCAACGGTGTTCAGCCGATGTCTTTCTCCATTGTACTTCAGAATTATACCAATTGGGGCATCCCACCGAAATGGTATCTGATGTTTTTTCAATTCATTCACTAGAAAGCCAAAGTCTTTTCTATCTTTCAACATTTTAGGTGGCAATTCTTTATAAACTCCAATTTGAGCCCCCTCCACTTGCACAGAGGAAAGAAAAGATTTTTGCAGGATATCATTTCTTATTGTTCTATCTGTGAAATATATCACCACGTCTCTAGGCAATTGTCTTTGTCTGGCCACCCAGGAATTCACTCTGTAAATTTTGTCTATTTTATAAAAAACCACTTCAGGATTAATTTTTAATAACACAGCCAAGGCATCAAAGTTGTCTCAAAGTTGTCTCAAATCCTGTCTGTCACTCTCTCTAATTCCTCTGAGCCTTATAGCGAATTCCATTGCCCTGAATTGCATCATTGTAATTTCATTTTCAAATCTCTGCATTTTATCATCAGCATCACAAATTTTATAATCAGTATCCTTAATCTTGACATTGACTTCTGATTTGAATTCTTCCAATTTGGAATCCACTTTAATAATAAATTCTGAGAGGCCAGAGGCAACATCCAATATTTTTTTAGTCACCTTGCCATAATCCTATTTCACCATATTTTTCATTTCATTAATTTCCTGCATAATTTCCTGTTGAGATTTTTGAAGTTTATCATCTATTTCCTGTTGAGATTTTTGAAATTTGTCATTCAAAGCCTGAGAAATAAATTCTTTTAAATTTTCAAAATCAGTCTTTTTTCTGAGTCTGTTGAACGGAAGGAGGCTGCTGTGCATGTTTATGTGTGGGGGATCCCCCCCCCGCTGCCTTTCCTTCCTGCTTCTTTGAAGCCATCCTGCCACGTAGATTAGAATTTCTGAAAAAGGAGATCCTTTTTCCTTTTCCACCACCACAAAGTCCTCTGAAAAAATCCCCCAGGTTTAATCAAATTGGGGATAGAAGCTAAACTGAAGCAAGCTCAGATTTTAAAAAAGAATTTTTTTCCTCTTCTCCTGTTCCTCCTTATTGCAGGCAACGCTACTTTGTAGCAGATCAAAGTAACTTCACAAATGTTAACTCTGTTAACTCTGCAGCTGGGTGCCATTTTTTTTCAAACTTTCACTCGCTCAAACTTTCTCTTAATTCAAAAAGTCACCAAAGCAATAATACTTGCGATTTGCAGATTTAAGGGTTCAAGTTGATATTTCCACTATTTATTAAGGTTGGTTTCATTCAGTTTAACTGTTTGCTGCAGCCGGCTTGCTCTGCGGATTAGCAGAGTCGTCCCGACAATTCCATTTCTTGACACTTTCCTCCCTTTCTCCCATTCCCTTGCCTTCTTCTCCTCCTTTTTCTTCCCCATTTCTTTCTCTTCTCTTCCTTTTTGAGATGTATTCCTCCTTATCCATTTTTATTCTATCACTATTAATCCCAGTGTAATCATCTTTTTTATTCTGTCACAGTTAATCCCAGTGTAATAATCTTTTTTATTCTGTCACTGTTCATCCCAGTGTAATCATCTGTATCTTTATTTTCATTTATTTCCTTCCCAATTCTCCATGTTATCAATTTAAAAGGCAAGGATTTTTAAGTTTATTATTCCTCTGCATATAATTCAAATTCAAAGTCCATGTAGTGTCTCTTTTTTCTTTTTTTTTCTTTCCAGATAGTGTCCAATTCAAACATTCATTTGAGCCATTCCAATTTCAGTCTTTGTTCTCTCCGCTCCTCTTGCAATCACATTCTTGTTATATAAACAAAACCCTCCTACAGTACTTTCACACGAAGATATAAATAAGCTTAGTATGATACTTTCTTTCCACCAACAGATGTCTCTCTCCAATTCACAAATCCTCCAGCCAGAAAATATTCCTTTGTAAATCCACAAAAATGATTATTTCCTCTTCTCCGAATTAAATCCTTTTGTTGTTTAAAGAATACTTCTCTATCTCCTTTTTTCTTGTCTTGTTTTAATTTCATCCAAATCCAGTTTTAAGTCCTGGTGAAAGGTTCCTTTTAAGGCTTTAGTTTTGGTTTTAAAGTTCCTTTTTTTCCTTCGCTTAATTTCCCAAGTGCCAATTAGCTGCTAATTAATCGTTGGGACTTCTTTCAAGCTTTTAAAAGTTTTTTCTT
The DNA here is from genome assembly GCA_022577455.1 of Arizona elegans. Classification (NCBI taxonomy): domain Eukaryota; kingdom Metazoa; phylum Chordata; class Lepidosauria; order Squamata; family Colubridae; genus Arizona; species Arizona elegans. The sequence continues at coordinate 47,378,714 of JAKOOJ010000006.1, read as the reverse complement.
CTTACCTGTGAGTTGGCCAATTACTCACCCAATAACAATACTCTGTTCATTCTCCACTCCTGCTCACATCTTAATCTGTTTGCCCCAGTTTGTAGCAGATACAATGGCCTCCTTCCCCACCTCTCCTCTTTCCCCTCTCCTCTCTTCTTCCTCCTTTTCTTACCCTTTCTCCTCCTCTTTCCCCCTTCTTTCTTCCCCTCCTTTTCCCGTTCTTCTTTTCTTCTCTTCTCACCTCCCAACTCTCCTCACTCCCCCTCTTTACTCCTCTCTCCTTTTCCACTCCCTTGTTGTTTCCTTTTTCAATTTAATCTGAGATGGTATTCGAGCAGTCCCAATTTCTATTCACATACATCTTCATTTCAAATTCCTTTTTTACTTTATAATTATATCTCTTCTTACATTCCTGTACATTATTAATCAATCCATGTGCCATCTGGGTATAACATTTTTGTGACCTCATTCTTTATAATTTATCATCATTTCTTAATACATACATTTGTCATACTTTTTCATTTAATTTTAATATACTACAACTTAATCATCCCAAAGTTCTTATCTTTACCATGTTTATTGTCTATACTATTTTCTATCCATTGATAAAATTTTCTCCATATATTATAATACTCCGACTCTTCTTTCCCTTTAATTGCCAATGCCAACCTATTCATTTTTGCACATTCTAATATTTTCTTAATTATCTCTCCCTTTGTAGGAATTTTTTCTGCTTTCCAATTTTGGGCAAATACAATTCTTGCCGCCGTTATTACATGTATTATCAAATATATGTGTTCTTTACTATATTTCTCTGAAAGAATACCCAACAGGAACAATTCTGGTTTTAAGTCAATATGTTGCTGTGTCATTTTCTCTAGCCATATTCTAATCTTTGCCCAATAGTTTCTCGCTTCTGGACATGTCCACCATATATGATAATATGATCCTGGCATCTGATGACATTTCTAACATTTAGCTGATTTATCTTTAAACCAGTGGTGAAATCCAATTTTTTTTACTACCAGTTCTGTGGGCATGGCTTGTTGGGTGTGGTGTGGCTTGTTGGGCATGGCTTGTTGGGTGTGGCAGGGGAAGGATACTGTAAAATCTTCATTCCCACCCCACTCCAGGGGAAGGATATTGCAAAATCTTCATTCCCTCCCCTCCTGGGAGAATAATATTGCAAAATCTCCATTTCCACCCCACTCTGGGGCCAGCCAGAGGTGGTATTTGCCGGTTCTCCAAACTACTGAAAGTTTCCACTACCGGACTTCCTGTGACATCACAGCAGCCGGAGGAGGCAAGGGACTCTTCTCCCGAGCTGATTCTCCGTTTGCTGCACCCGGCGGCTTCATTGAAGCTTCTTTGAAGCCACCACCAAGCGGAAAAGCTTGGTGAGAAAGAGGGAATTTGCCAGCTCCGTGTGGAAAGTGCAGGCTGCACGAAGAGACTGAAGTACCTCCCCGATGTTGGCACAGTGAGAGGATGCCTGCTATGGCGCTCCAAGGCTGTGGCTATACTACTTGAAGAAGTCTATTCATCCCAGCCAAACTAAAAGACTGATTCGGTAATTTGAGACTGTGATTCGATTGGAAGCCGCAAGGTAGTGGAGTTTAAAATCTTTCCTACTCCCAGAGCCTAAACTGAGTGAGGTGGCAGTGAAGTTTGTTGGCAGTTTGAGAAGATTATCAATCTTGGATTATAACTGATTATTGCGATCTGATTTCATCCTGTTTTTACGACTGGTGAATTTTGAATTTTGACTTACTGTTTGGGAATGCGATTCCCCATGGACTTTGAATGAAAGAGTGCTCTGCTTCCTTTGATTTTCCTGTCTTTGACTTAGCATTAACATTTTCTGTTTGAGAATGCCATTTGCATGAGCCGTCATTTTTTAATTTGCTTCCACTGCAAGAAGAGCTGGAGAACTGGAGAAGTTGGTGTTTGCTGCCATCTAGTGACCAAAATTGCTAACTGCACCTAGATTCATTATAGTTGGACTTCCCCCCCCCTTTTTTTCCCCTTTCCCTTTCCTATTTCCTTTTAGATAGCCAGTAGGAATTAGATAGCCAGTAGGAATTAGTGAGTAAATTTACCCCTAGTGTGGTTTGGACATAGCAAAGCAAGAGTGAATTTTGATAATAGACGGTGAAACCATTTGGTGTTGTATGATTGCCTGGAAAGACTTTTTAGGAATATCCAAAATGGCTACCATGACTACTACCTTGAAGAAGAGGGCAATCACGACCTCTTCAGCCTCATCTCCAGCCACCACCTCTGTGACGCTACGAAAATCATCTGAAGACGTGGCTACTCCAGGAAAAGCATCGACGCAAGATATTCTCCAATCTATACCCGAGACGTTGATTAAAAATCAAGATTCAACATCAAAGACCTTGGAAGAGCTGAAGAGGAATGTCGAAACGTTAACTACTGAGACAAGGTTGTTTTATGCAAAGTTTGAGGAGATCCAAAATACTTTGACTAATCATGAGGAACGGATTCAAGCTTCCGAGATAAAGACCGAGAAGGTGACCTGTAGGATGGAGCGGCTCGAACTCCGGCAAGCCTTGGCTAATAAAAAAATCGAGGAAGAGATTATCTTCCTTGAAATGGATAGATCTGGCTACTTCTTACGGTTTCAGAATGTCCCTGAAGAGAAAGATGAGCGCTTGGATGTACTAATGGGAGAGATCGTTGCAGGAATTACTGGAAGAGATTTTGCAGAAGTTTCAAGAGATATTGACGATGTGTACCGAGTATATACCAGTTATGTTTGGCGCAACAAGCTCCCTAAAGAGATACATGTTCGATTTACTAGAACAGCACTAAGGGATGAAGTGTTTCGGAAAACGAGGGACCAAGCTTTTACCTACAAAGATAACCAACTAACAGTATTGCCCCAGTTCCCAAGACGAGTACGAGACATTAGGAGGAAATATGACTTTTTGACAACATGGCTGAGGAAACAAGGGATATTTTATTGTTGGCTTCTACCGGAAGGCCTGAGGTTTACCTGGCAAGAGCAGAGGTTACGATTGGAAACTGTACAGGAAGCGCAGGACTTCGCGGAGGCCTATATTAATTTTAGTGACCAAGAGAGTGAAGGTGGTGACCTAGGTAAGAGACAAGAAGAGGTAATCCAGGAAAAAACAGCCACAGAGCATATTGGACATGACAAAGACACAGCCCAATCTGGAGAAGAAAGAGGAACAAATTTCCAAATCGAGACCAGATTCCAGAAACTCAAGAACGCAGGTAAGTAGAGGTATGGATGAGGTGCTCCACCTGTTTTTCGTTAACATCAATGGCCTGAATGCTCCCAAGAGGAAAAAGGTCTGGGCTAAACTTCAAAAAGATAATTATGATATTATATGTTTACAGGAGGCCCATATAAGGAAAGACCATTCTAAGATTTTAATTTATCCCAAACTGGGGAAGTTGTATGTATCCTTGGCCGACCAGAAGAAAAGAGGAGTTGTTGTTTACAATCGGAGAGGCCTGGTGAAACGTCAAGTATATGCAGATACAGAGGGTAGGATACTGATGTTAGAGATTAGTATTGACCAAAAAATAGTATTGTTAGTAAATATATATGCCCCTAATGTTAACCAAATGAGTTTCTTTAAAAATTTGCATAAGAAAATTAATGAATTAAATTACGAGCATATATGCATAGTAGGTGACTTCAACGTGATTGCTTATACTTCAACTGATTATGATCCAGGAAGGGGTTCTCCTAAATATAAAAAAGGGCATAGGAAGGTACTCCCTAAAACATGGGATAACCTAAGAACAGAAATAGGGTTAAGAGACGTCTGGCGAGACTTCCATCCTATGCAAAAGCACTTTACATATTTCTCCCCCAGGCATAGATCATGGTCTAGAATAGATATGGTCTGGTCAACATCAGATTTGAAAGAAGGCATAAATTCGGTTGAAATAGGGACAAATATATGGGCAGACCACCATCCCCTGGTAATAAAATGGAAGGGGTCCACTAGAAGAGCGAGATGGTCTATGAGGGCTGAGATCATGAAAGATGAGGGATTTATAAATATGATTAAAAAAGAATTAGATCATTTTTTTACCGAAAACAAGAGAGAAGATACTTCCCTTCAAAATATTTGGGATACTGTCAAAGCAGTAGTTAGGGGATTGGTAATAAAATATACAGCTACCAAATGGAGAAAGGAGAAGGCCAAACGGATTGAGTTAATGGCTGAATTGGAGAAAGCTGAAGGAGAGCTGCATTTAGATCCGCATAATAATTTGATTAAGGAGAAAATTGACTTGATTAGGCATGAGTTATCTATCCTAGATCAAAACGATTTGGCGAATAAAATTCGAAAATGTCGACAAAACCAATTTGAGCATGCTAATAAGTCGGGCTGGTGGTTGTCATATAGATTAAGAAAAGAGGCAGAATTTAGAAAGATTGAATTTTTACAGGACTCTATGGGAAATTTGGTAGGTACCTCAGAGCAAAAAGCAAAGGTGGCCCAAGATTTTTATACCTCCTTATATAGCCAAGAAATCCATCAGGAAGATAAACTCAAGAGTTATCTCCAGAATCTACAATTGGAGATGATTCCGGATTACTGTAAAGAAATTTTAAATGCAGAAATTACAGTTGGGGAAATAGCAGTAGTTATCAAGAAACAAGCCAATGGGGCTTCCGGTTTGGCTTCCGTCACCATTAGACGGTCTTTTGAGACCGCCAGCCCCGTCGCCGGTAAAGAGCCGCCTTTACAGCTGAAAGGCGGCTCAAAAAACTCTGTTTCCTTAAGGAAATGTGAGATAGAGCCGGCGAGGGCAGGTAGAGCCCTCTGCGAAGTCCCCAGAGTTCTTTTTTTACTCTTGGGGAGGAAGCAGGATGAGGCTCCCTATTTTTCCTCGCCGCTGCTCCGGGCTTCGGGAGAACTCTGCGCTTTGCAGAGCCAGGCCATGGGACCAACCCAACTAATGAAAACTAACAGATCGTCTGAACAAGCAGGATGAAATCTGGATCTGGGACTCTAAATTGCAAATATTTCTAAAAACCCTAAGACTGATTTTAAAAGTGAAGAAAGAGTGAAAAGGGGAAAAAAGAAAGTTTAAAATGGCGACTGGCTGAGGCTTGAGAAGAAAGCTGAAAGCGAAAGTCCTTCCATTTGAATAGTTTAATACGTTACAAAGTATCTGAAACAATAGCGCTGGCTAGAAGTGAAGAGAAAAATTCTTATTTCATGCTTCTTCCTTCTTAGAGACTTGATATTGATATTGTCTGGCATTAGTCTGTTGGCTCTGCAGTGCTGGTGTTTTTGGGATGTGGAAGATGGCCTTTGAGCGGATTGGAACTTTCTATTTTGGATTCTTTGGATTACATATATGTTGAGTTATAAGGCAAGAGAACTATGGAATTGGGGCATGCAGAAGATCTGGTTGTTACCCTAATGTGGTGGTTGGAATTAATAATCTAGACAAAAGACATTACAGAACATACTATATGGAATATAAATATAAAGTCACTCGGGTGGTTTTTTATATACAGAAACATTTATTATTGATGGGGGCAGATGGTAATTGAAGATACTGAATATACTGTTGGAAGCAGAACTTGATGTTACCCTAACACGGGCGATGGAATTAGTTAGACATTACAGAAGATACAATATGGATTACAATTTAAAGTCAATTTGAGGATTTTATTTATATATGGAAATATCTTTTAGTGGTGTGGGCAGAAGAACAAAGATATTAAAAATATTATGTATGGTAGACCTGTAGGAAAGTGGGTGGAGATAGGGTAGGTTACTGATTGTTTAGCTTAGGAAAAGGGATGTTACGTTCAGATATTAATATACGTAAAAGATTTGAATTAAGAGATATATGTATGGGGGTGGAGGAAATGGGTAGATTATGAGTTGAATAAATGCCAAATTAGGATTTATTATATAATTTTTTTTTTAATTTGATTTATATGCCGCCCTTCTCCGGAGACTCAGGGCGGCTTACAATGCGTTAAGCAATAGCCTTCATTCTTTTGTATATTTTATACAAAGTCAGCTTATTGCCCCCACAAACTGGGTCCTCATTTCACCTACCTTAGAAAGGATGGAAGGCTGAGTCAACCTTGAGCCTTGGAGAGATTCGAACCAGCAGAAATTGCAGGCAGCTATGTTAATAACAGGGTGCACTAAACCACTGTACTATCAAGGCTCTTTTTTACAGCTGAATGTTGCTTTGAAATGTATAGTATAGGGGGGATATAATAATAATGTTAGAAAGAAATGGTTAGCATATGGGGGGTGTAAAAGGATGGTAAAGTAAAGTATTATATAATGTGATATTAATTTGGATCTTATTTTGGAGAAGCCATGGGGGAAGGGGAGGGGGAGGGGGGTTAGGGAGGAGGGGGGGAAAGGGGGAAAAATCTGTATTTGAAAAACTTTTTCAATTAAAAAAAAAAAGAAACAAGCCAATGGCAAGGACTGGATGGGATTCCTAGTGAATTTTATAAAGGAGTCTTTGACTCACTTAGTTTGTACATTAAAGATCTATTTAATGAGGTTTTATTTCACTCTAGAATACCCCTTTTATTACACTCTAGGATCCTTCCTGGACGGAAGCCTACATTTCCCTAATCCCAAAACCCGATACAGATAAAACTCTGATCCAGAACTATAGGCCAATCTCGCTCCTGAAAGTGGATTACAAGATTTTTGCGACAATACTAGTTGAGAGACTCCGGGTGTTCCTGTCCCGATTTATCCACCAAGACCAGAATGGTTTCTTGCCTCATAATATCCCCAAAGAGATAACGTAAGGGTAGTATTGAACGCCTTAGAATACTATGAGACACACCCTGATAAACCAATGGTAATGATTTTTCTGGATGCCCAAAAGGCTTTTGACAGAGTCAACTGGAATTTTATAATACAACAATTGGAAGTGATGGGTTTTGGGTCTCAATTTACAAGGGCAGTTCAAGCCATCTATTCTAAACAGTCAGCAAGGCTACTGTTTAATGGATCACTATCAGATGAGATACAGATTTATAAAGGTACCAGACAAGAATGCCCTCTTTCACCGCTGCTTTTTATTTTAACACTTGAACCACTTCTTAAGACGGTCAGGCAGGATTCCGAAATTAAGGTCTTAAAAGTTAAAGGGGAAGAATACAAACGCCGATGATTTGGTTTTCATATTAGAAGATCCCCTTATTACGGAACCAAAATTATTTACTAAATTAGATGAATACGGGGAGGTAGTGGGATTAAAAATCAATAAGGATAAAACCAAAATGTTAACAAAAAATTTGTCAGGTGCCCAAAAGGAACAGATCCAAAGTATTATGGGGATTAATTGTGTCAAAAAACTTAAATATTTAGGTATTTGGCTTACAAATAGATGTTCTTCTATCAAAGAGCTCAATTATTCCAAATTATTAATAGACAGAGTGAATGAAGTGGAGAGATGGCAGCATATTCAGATCTCATTTTTGGGTAGAATTGCCGCGATAAAAGCCCATGTTTTACCAAAATGGATCTTTTTATTCCAAATGGCTCCTGCAAGATTGGATAAAAACTTTTTTAGGAAATTAGACCAAATTCTAAGTAAATTTATTTGGCAGAGTAAAAAACCCCTTATAAAAAGAAAAATGCTGCAAGAGCACAAAACAAGGGGTGGCTTGGGGCTCCCTATGTGGGAGCTTTATTACCAAGCTTCATCCCTGGTTTGGATAAAAGATTGGGTGATCCTCTCAAGAAAGCACATTTTGGCAATTGAAGGATATGATTTGCAGCGGGGATGGCATTCCTTCTTGTGGTCTCAGAAAGACAAAGAATCCAAACATTTTACTAATCCTTATATTAGAGGAATTTTATTAAGGGTTTGGGAAATGGTGAAGAAGCAAGTTTACACCCAGATTCCTAAGTGGGTGTCTCCGTTAGAGGCAGTGACCCTTCCGACTGTGCACAATGTAAAGAGGAACTGGGTTTATGGTGACTTGCTGGATGAAGTCAGGAGACTTAGACCTAGAGCCGATCTCCAAACTAGACATAGACTGGTGGTCCTATGTGAAAATTCAAACTATCTCCCCCCACACACACCAGAATCGCTAAGATGTTCCCAGGATCTTCTTATAGATGTTGGAAATGTGGGTCGGCCAAGGGTATTTTCTTCCATCAGTGGTGGATTTGTCCATCAGCTAGACGCTATTGGGGGAAAATACAGCAGTGGCTGCTGGAAATAACAGGTGTGAGCTTTCCCCTTCACCCAGACCTCTACTTACTCGGAATAAGACCGGACTACATCGACAAGAAGGATTGGTATATATTTGTCCATGTCTCAACAGCGGCGAGAATGGCATTTGCTCAACTGTGGAAAGATGCAGATACGCCCCCTGACCATCTGATAATAAACAAGATTCTTCGATGTGCTGAGATGGATAGGCTAATGTATATCTTAAAAGACAAGAAAGATTCAGTATATAATTAGAAGTTGGGATAGATGCTTTGTTTGGCTCAAAAGAAGGTTAAACTTAGGAGAAGGGTGATAAGATCGTCTAATTAGATTAACTAGATATTTACTAGGCTTTATAACTCTTTATAATTTTGATAAAAACAGACCAATTGTTTTGTAGTTAGTAAAAAGAACTTGATTGCATTGAAATGTTTGGCTAGGATGATATTAGTTAATATTAATTGGAGAGTGAGCTTAACTCTCGGTTAGTCGTGTTTGTTGTTTCGTTTTAGTCCTGTGTTTATGTGTTTCTATATTTCGCTTTTATATTGCTTTTCAATCATTATTGTGTGTTAATTTTATTGTAAATATTTAATAAAGATTTTTTTATAAAAAAAAAATTCCGCTACCGGTTCTCTGAACTGCTCAAAATTTCCGTACCGGTTCTCCAGAACCTGTCAGAACCTGCTGGATTTCACCCCTGCTTTAAACATTTTTGCCAATCTTTCTGGTGGCATGTGCCATCTATAAAACATTTTATATAGATTCTCTTTATATGCTGTGGCCATTGTTAATTTATAATTTCTTTCCCATAATTGCTGCCATTTATCTAACTCAATCGTATATCCAAAAATTTTTGCCCATGCTATCATTGTTTCTTTGACTTGTCTTCTTCTAACTTTACTTCAAGTAAATAACTATACAATTTCCTAATCATTTTTTCCTCAGTTCCTGTGAGTATCTCATCCAATACTGTCATTTCCAAGTAAAAACCATATAGCTTTACATCTTTTTCATATCTCAATTGTATTTGCAGCTGAGTGTACCACTCCATTTCAATCCCTTGTTCATCTAATTCTTGTTTCGTTTTCAATTCCCCTGTTGCTGATAACATGTCTTTATATCTTATAATATTTCTCATCTTAATAAGATTTGGATGTACAAATGCTTCCATTGTTGAAAGCCATATTGGTATTTTCAAATAATGTTTCTCTCTAATTTTTTCCCAAACTAGTAATAATGCATTTCTTACATAGTGCCTTTGAAAATAACTATGCATCTTGTTTTTCCCATCCATAAAAAAGTGTGCCAACCTAGTTATAGATCATGCCCTTCTAAAGTTAATAGTCTTGTATTTCTTAACACAATCCATTATTTTATCCAAGATAATGCTGCTGCTTGATAATATAGTTCCCAGTTTGGTAATCCAAATCCTCCTCTTAGTCTTGCATCTTGTAACATTTTCATATTAATTCTTGCTTTTTTCCCCTGCCATATAAATTTCAATATCATTTTATTCAAATTTTTGAAATATTTCTTTTCCAATTTGATTGGTTTTGTCTGAAATAAGAACAGCAGTCTAGATAATATGTTCGTCTTAATTACTGCTATTCTTCCCATTAATGAAAGTTGCAATTTTCCCCATTTTCCCAAATCTGTTTTGATTTGGCCTTTCAACTTATAATAATTATCTTCTTTGATCGTTGCGCATTTTGCTGTTAATTGTATTCCCAAATATCTTACTTTTTTAGTAATCTGAATGTCTAATTTCTACATTAATTCTCTTTTCTGTTTCTCTGTGATGTTTTTCACCAATATCTTTGTTTTATCTTTATTAATTTTCAATCCTGCCACTTCTTCATATTCCTCTATTTGTTCTATCAGTTTGGGTCCTACTTCTAACGGCTCATCTAGAATAAACACTAAATCATCTGCAAATACTTGTATTTATACTTTTCTTTTTTAATTTTTGTCCCTTTTATCTCCTCATTTTGTCTTATATTTATATTTAACACCTCTAACGTCAGCACAAATAACAATAGTGATAGAGGACATCCTTGCCTTGTTCCTTTCATAATATTTACCTTCTCCATCATATCTCCATTTATTATTATTTTTGCAAATTGTTTGTTATAGATTGTCTCAATCATCTTTATAAATCTCCCCACAAATTCCATAATCTGTAATTGTTTTGTCATAAATTTCCAATTCACATTATCAAAAGCTTTTTGCGCATCTAAAAACATCAGTGCCATTTGTTTTTCTGGGTGTGCTTCATAGTATTCTAAAATATTCAGAATCATTCTCACATTATCTCTAATTTATCTTTTTGGTAGAAAGCTATTTTGATCTACATGTACAAAATCATTTAACAACCTCTTCAGTCTATTCGCCATTATTGATGCAAATATTTTATAATCCGCATTTAGCAAAGAGATCGGTCTATAGTTTTCAGTTTGTTGTAAATCTGCATCTTCCGGTATAAGAGTAATATAAGCCTCCATCCACGAGTCAGGTATTTTTGCATTTACTAAAAGATCATTAAACACTTTCAGCATCCTATTACTAAGCACATCCTGGAAAGTTTTATACAATTCTGTTGGTAATCCATCTGGACCTGGTGTTTTGCCATTCTTCTGTCTTTTAATGCTTTCTATCACTTCCATCATCATTATTCTTCCCTCTAGAGCCTCTTTATATTCTTCTGGTATTTTTGGTAAATTAGACTTTTCTAAATATTGTATAATCTCTTCTGATACTATCTCTTGTTCATAAAGTCTCTTATAATATTTCTGTAGTGCTTCCTCCCCACCCCCTTCATTTCGGTAACATATCTGTCCTCCCTCATCTATTAGTTGATTAATTCATTTTTTCTCCTTCTCCTTTCTCATTTTATATGCCAGCCATCTACCTGGTTTATTAGCATTTTCAAAAAAGTTTTGTTTAGACATCTTTATTTGATAAGCCAAGTCTTCTTTTTCAATTAAGTTCATTTCATGTTTTTTTCAAATCCATTTGATTTTTAGTCCTCTTGCTTTGCGTATTTTTTTGTAATTCCATCTCCAGTTCTTTGTATTCTTCTTCCAATTTTTCTGTGTTTGTCTTTTATTTTTATTTTTTTTCCCCAAATAGGTCATTGCCAACCCTCGAATATATGCTTTAATTGTATCCCACACATTTTGCAATGAGGTGTCTTCCTTTCTGTTTTCCTTAAAAAAGAAACCTAATTCTTTCTCTACAGATTGTTGAAACTCTTTTCCATTTAATATTGTTTGATTCAATGTCCATCTTAATCTCTTTCTTTGTCCCTTCCATATAATTATAATCGGATTATGGTCCGCCCAAATACTTGTTTCAATGCTTATATCTTGTACATTCGCTAATAAATCATTTGACATCCACATCATATCTATTCTGGACCATGACTTGTGCCTGTTTAAATAAAAAGTATACTGCTTTTCTTTCAAATGTCTTTCTCTCCAAACATCTTTAATGCCTATTTCATCTACCATTGTGAGAAAGGACTTTGGAAGTGTTTTTCTAGGTTTCTTATTAACTTTTGTCGTTTTATAGTCCCAATCTACTTCCCTTATCACATTAAAGTCTCCCATTATGCAAATATTGTCAAATTCAAATGTCAAATTATTTTGCTGTGCAATTTTCCATAGAATTCTTCTTGTTTATCATTTGGTGCATATATCACCACCAACAATATTTGTTTATCATTCATTGTTACTTCCACTATTAAAATCCTCCCTTCTTCATCAGCATATATTTGTTTAGGTTCTAGTTCTAGTGGGAGTTATATTATCAAGCGGCAGTTGACATGGGTAAAAGATTGGATAAACCTAAAAAATAAGAGGATTCTGGCAATAGAAGGCCCTGATTTACAACTAGGTTGGCCTGCCTTTATATGGGAGGAGGGAAACAAAACACATACCTATTTTCAAAAACATTAAATTAGAGCCGCTCTTATACTAGTATGGGGAAAAATAAAGAAGAACCACTACAATAAAAATCAGTTTGGCTATCAACTATGGAAGCACTAATATACCCAAATGTGTTGGACCTAGACAACATAGCAAGATATAAAGATATACTACATGACCAAGGAAAATTAAAAATGAATCGAGAATTAAAAAAACAGAGAATTGAAATAGATTGGTGGCCTTACATGCAAGTCCAGATGAGATATAAAAAAGATGTAGAAAAGTATGGTTTCTATAAGGAACAACAAGAGCTGGACAAAATATTACCAGGGACGGAGGAAAAAATGATTTAAAAATTTACAATTATTTATTGAGATTTAAAATGGAAGAAGAAATGGTTAAAGAAACTATGATAACCTGGGCAAAAAATTTTGGTTATACTATAGAATTAGAGAAATGGGAAAAATTGTGGGGGGGAAATTATAAACTGGCAATGTCGGTGGCATACAAATAAAATTTATATAAAATGTTTTATTGCTGGCATCTGCCCCCAGTGAGAGTAGCTAAAAATGTTCCCAAATAGTCCAGATGATTTTTGGAAATGTAAACAGAAGCAGGGAACATACTACCACATGTGGTGGACATGCCCAGAAGGAAAGAAATATTGGATAAAGATAAGAAACTGGCTAGAGGAAATTACCCAACAACAAATAGATCTAAAACTGGAGTTATTTATATTAGGTATATTAATAGGAAATTATAATAAAAAAATTCAATACATAATGTTACATATAACAACAGCAGAAAGAATTGTTTATGCAAAAATTGGAAGAATGAAAGCATACCTTCTGATGGAATGGTGATAATGAAAGTGCTAGAATGTACAGAGATGGATAGGCTGACAATGGAAATAAAAGACAGGAAAAACTGACTACTATTTGATTTGGACTTTATGGTACAACTGGTTAGAGAATAGAAGTAAAGATTAAGGATGTTAAAGTAAGATAAGATGTGATAAAAATGAATATATATTTATGTAACTATAACAAGCACATAGTGTACAGATGAAGGTACATTGTTAATTTATAGTCACGAATTATAATGTGTATTAAAAAAAATGGAAATAACCTGTATGTACATATGAAGTATTCTGATACTGAAGGTAAAATGAAAATTGTGATAAAAAATAGAAAAATTGTTTAATGAAAATATTATTTAAAAAAATTAAATCTTCCAGTTCACTCTGGGGTTCCACTTCCTCAACCAGGTGAGCCCTAGAACTAGCAGCCTGTTGTGGAGGTTTTGTAGACCACAGACTTATCCACTTACAAATGCACCAAACAGGCGAGCCAGAAGAGTTTAAAACAAACTAGTTTAATAAAAACAAACAAAACAAAATCTACAAAGAACATCAATAGTCATCTCCCTTTCAGCAATGTCCATTCAGCTCTTTCTGCAATTGCTCCATGCGGTTGGAGCCCGGATCTTCCTTCCTCAGAAGGAGGCTAAGTGACTTCAGCTCTTGTATGTGACTTGGGAGAAGAGTTAGGCGCAGCGTGCTCTCAGCATGTATGTGCACGCATGTGTGCTCTCAGCAGCCAGAACAGCTCCTTATATACTGAGTGAGTGTCAGTTACAAAGCCCGGGAAACTCAGAGTCAATAGCTGCGCTCCGATTGGCTCTGTTGAAGCGTGAATCAGCGTCGTTCCCCCCCTGGGGAAACTGTAATATTTAGAGGTGAATGGATCTTGTTTTCCATGCTGTATACTTTCAAAGAAAGAAAACCCGAATGTATTCTAAGAAACATTTTATTATAAAAACAAACAAAACTAGACAACTACATCTTTTCCGGACAAAGGAAAAAGATCAGAAAGTTAGAAAAGAAAGAATGTAGGCATGCGCAGTAGCTCAGAAATCACAAGAAAGTCTTATCTCAGTTGCTACAGATAAATTCTCTGGCAAGCTACCGTAAATCTTAGGATGGAAGCTCAGCTGGCAAACACTTAACGCAGTGACAGGCTCATTCAAACATTTAAATCAGAAACCAATCAAAGCCAATCAATAGGCACAGCAAACCATGAGAGAAGTTTTCTCTCACACAGCCATTCCATTCGGGTGCCACAATGAAAGTGAGTCTCTCATCATGAGTCCCCAGGGGTTCTGTGGCAAAAATGGCCGGTTCCCCCCTCCTGCAACTGACCCATCTAACTGGCAGAATGTGATGGGGGTTTTTAGCTTCCGCAAGGGTATGCCCAATTTTCCCACCAGAGTTGGGGTAATCAAACACTGGGTGCACCCTGAGTCCAAGAGGGTTGAGATTTTCACTCTTTCCTCCCAACTGGGGATGAATAGTCTTAGGGGCAGGGTGAGTGGCTCAATTGGTTTGCTTACCAGCAGGTCATCTTCAGGGTCATTCTTGGGTGGGCCTGATTCCTCTCCAGGTGATGGTGGAGTTACTTCCCTCAATTTTGTGAGGGGGCGAAACTCTGCAGCCTCTCCACTTCTCAGTGAGATGTCTTTTCCTCGGTGGTTGTTTTCGCGGGCTTTCCTCCAGACAGGTATTCTGGCTTTCGGACGGGAGTTTTTGAATGACACTTGGCTGCACGGTGCCCCTCCTTCATTTCAAAAAAAGCATTTCAAAATGAACCTTTTATTGAAAGGGAGTGATTGCAAGACAAAAGCAAAGTAGGGTCTGAGTTCCCCCCAGGCAATTCCATTATTATACATTCTGGAGGGGTTTTATCTATGATCATGTGCATTTCTGTAGATATGTAGTGGTCACTCACATATAGTATAACTCCACCTCCTCTTTTTGTTGACTTGTTTCTTTTGAACAATTTGTATCCATCCATCAGTACATTGGAATGGAGTTTTGGATACTAAAAAAGATAAGAAGGGGCTCTTGCAGAACATTTCAACGTGTGCCAGATTGCCAAAATCGTTTTTTGAAATGATGGAGGATATGGAATTGCGAGCTATCTGGTGAGAGAGAAACCCCGAAGAAAAAGACTTTACCTTTTTTTCTGATAGACATCAATCTTTCTCAAGGATTGATTTTATATTAATTACAAATGATTTCTTTTCCAGAGTGAAGAAGATGAAGATTTGTCCAAGAGTTTTAATGGATAATAGTCCAGTTTGGATGGAATTAGAGTATGGAAGGGGATCTAAGAGGTCTTGGAGGTTAAATGAAAATCTGTTTAGATATGAGGAAAATGTAAAAGAATGTAAAAAATTTATGAAAGAATTTTTTATTATAAATATGCATAAGGGTACATCTATGGAAATGGTTTGGGACGCAAGTAAAGCATATATAAGAGGCATTTTGATATATTTGAATAATAAATATAGATGCAAACCAGGGAAAAAAAGGAAGGGTTTAGAAGAGGAAATCAGAAAAAAAGAACAAGCTTTGATATTGAATCCAGCAGATAAGAAAATAAAAGAGGCAATTAATTTATTGCGAGGGCAATTTAATATGTTAATGGCAGATCAGGTTGCAACTAATTTGCAATATGCTAAACATAATATTTTTTGTAATGCTAATAAACCAGGGAGGTGGTTAGCATATTTGTTAAGGAAAAAACAAAAGTCACGGACTATAGAGAAAATAGAATATAAAGATAAAGAGGTTTATTTTATTTTTATTTTTATTTATTTATTTAAATTTCTATACCGCCCTACTCCCGAAGGACTCAGGGCGGTGAACAGCCAGAAGATAAAATACATAAATACAAAAATTTAAAATAGAATAAAAATGAATTAAATAATTTGGCTGAACAAATTTAAAATACCCCATAATTTAAAAACAGATTAAAATTTGCATTTAAAAAGGGGAGAAGATTTAGGCCAGGTCAGCTTGATGAAATAAAAAAGTCTTAAGCGCGTGACGGAAGGTGCACAGATCTGGGATCCTCCGTATCTCCGGGGGGAGCTCGTTCCAGATTGTAGGTGCTCCACAGAGAAGGCTCTCCCCCTAGGGGCCGCCAGTCGACATTGTTTGGCCGACGGCACCCGGAGGAGCCCCTCTCTATGGGAGCGTACTGGCCGATGGGAGGCTATTGGTGGTAGCAGGTGGTCCCGTAGATAACCAGGTCCTAAGCCATGGAGCGCTTTAAAGGTGATAACCAAAACCTTGAAGCACACTCGGAAGACCACCAGGAGCCAGTGCAGCTCGCACAGGAGAGGTGTTACATGGGAACGCCACGTCGTTCCCATAACCACCTGCGCGGCCGCATTTTGCGCCAGTTGGAGCCTCCGAGTGCTCCTCAAGGGGAGCCCCATGTAGAGAGCATTAAAGTAGTCCAGATGAGAGGTGACGAGGGCATGAGTGACTGTGTGTAGAGTGTCCCAGTCTAGAAAGGGACGCAACTGGCGGATCAGGCAAACCTGATGAAAAATCCTCCCAGTCACGGCCATCAAATGCTCTTCTAAAGACAGCCATGAATCCAGGAGGATGCCCAAGTTGCAAGCCCCTTCCGTGGGGGCCAATGATTTGCCCCCAATAGTCAGCGATGGCACCAGCTGACTATATCGGGACGTCGGAAACCACAGCCACTCGGTCTTGGATGGGTTGAGCCTGCGCCTGTTTCTCCCCATCCAGATCCGTACGGCCTC
This sequence comes from Arizona elegans, assembly GCA_022577455.1. Classification (NCBI taxonomy): domain Eukaryota; kingdom Metazoa; phylum Chordata; class Lepidosauria; order Squamata; family Colubridae; genus Arizona; species Arizona elegans. The sequence goes on along the minus strand of JAKOOJ010000006.1, from coordinate 47,361,948 downwards.
CAGGCACCGGGACAGCACTTCAAGGGCATCATTGGGGTGGCCCGGGATGGAGATGTACAGCTGGGTGTCATCAGTGTACTGATGGCACTTCATCCCGAAACCACGGATGATCTCGCCCAGCGGCTTTGTTCAAAAGTTGAACAAAAGGGGCGAGAGGACCGATCCCTGCGGCACCCCACATATGAGGGGCCTCGGGGTCGACCTCTGCCCCCCTGTCAACACAGACTGCGACCAGTCGGAGAGAAAGGAGGAGAACCACCGTAGTACGGTGCCTCCCACCCCCAACTCTTCCAACTGGTGCAGCATGATATCAATGGTATCAAAAGCCACTGAGAGATCTAACAGGACCAGGACAGAGGAGCAACCCCTGTCCCAAGCCCTCCAGAGATCATCAGCCAATGAGACCAATGCCGTTTCCGTGCTGTACCCAGGCCTGAAACCCGACTGGAACGGATCCAGATACGACATTTCATCCAGGTACTGGGGAAGCTGTCGCGCAACCACACTCTCAACAACCTTCGCCACAAAGCGAAGGTTAGAGACTGGACGATAATTAGCCAATACTGCCGGATCCAGGGAGGGCTTCTTGAGGAGAGGCCTCACCACCGCCTCCTTCTAGTGATAAAGTTCAAGGTACAGATATAGATAGATATTTACAGAAAGAGAATATTCGTACAATTATAAAAGAGCAAAGGGAGGGTTTAAATCAACCAATAACCCCTGAGGAGATTATGTTTGCAATTAAGCAGTTGAAATTGGGTAAAGCTCCTGGGACGGATGGCTTGACAGTTGCTTATTATAAACATTTGCAGTTAGAAATGGTGGGACCACTTAAAGAATTATTTACTAATATACAATCTGGAGGAGATGTACCCCCATCTTGGAGGACAGCTTATATTTCTTTGATTCCAAAGGAGGAGCAAGACCACACCCAGCCAAAAAATTATAGGCCCATATCACTCTTAAATACAGATTACAAGATTTTTGCTAAAATATTAGCAAATAGGTTAATGACAGTCATGCAACAAATGATTCATAATGATCAAACTGGTTTTATAAATGGTAGACAAATGAAGAGTAATGTAAGGCAAGTTGTTAACCTATTGGAGTATTTGGGGAAGAACAACCAAATCCCTGCGGTGCTGATGCAGAGAAAGCATTTGATCGATTGAATTGGCAATTTTTATTGAAAATAATAGAAAAGATGCAGTTTGGGGAACATTTCACAAAATCTATTAAGGCAATATATCAGAAACAAACAGCGCAAATAATACTTAATGGTAGTTTAACAGATACTTTTAATATAGAAAAAGGAACAAGACAAGGATGCCCTTTGTCTCCATTATTGTTTATTTTGACTTTGGAATTTTTGTTAAGTAAGATATGTGGGTCGGAAAAAATAAGTGGAATTAAGATTAGGCAGTTTGACTATAGATTACGAGCATTCGCAGATGGCTTGGTTGTTACTTTAACCCAACCATTACAGTCGATTGTAGGTCTAATGGATATAATTAATCAATATGGACAAGTATCTGGATTTAAAATAAATGCAGGGAAAATGAAGATAATAACTAAAAATATGACTATAAATCAAAAAGAAGAATTAGAAAGACTAACAGGATTTGAAATTGTAAAAAAAGTTAAGTATTTAGGGGTCTATATTATGACATCAAATGTGAAATTATTTAAGTATAATTATGATCCGTTGTGGCAAAAAATAGAGAGATGGAAAACTGGAAAAAATTATCCTTGTTAGGAAGAATAGCAGCAGTAAAAATGAATGTTTTGCCTAAATTTTTGTTTCTTTTTCAAATGATACCAATACTTTAAAAAGATGAGAATTTGAAGATACGGCAGAAGGGTATTAATAATTTTGTTTGGGCAGGGAAGAGACCGAGAATAAAACAAAAAATAATGCAGGATATACATGAAAGAGGAGGTCTCAAAATGCCTAATTTAAGACTATATTATGAGGCAGCTGTTCTATCAGCAATGAGTGATTGCCTGAATTTAACAGAAGAAAGAATATTGAATATTGAGGGATATGATTTGGTTTACGGGTGGCATGCTTATTTATTATATGATAAGAAAGTGGACAAGACTTTTAAAAGTCATATATTAAGGAATGCTCTATTGCATGTCTGGAAAAAGTACAAGTATAAACTAAACGAGAAGTTACCATTGTGGGCAATACCCAGACACGCAATAGAGAATATAAGTGTAGAGCAAAGGCAGGATGTGATTTCATATAAAGAGCTTCTTAACAAGGAAAGAGGTATACTACAATTAAAATCTTTGAATCAACTAAGAGAAGAAAGGACAATTCAAACATGGTTTCAATATGTACAGTTGCAAGCTAGATGGAGAGAAGATCAGAAAATTGGTTTTCTGCAAAATGAGGAGAACTTGGTAAAACAGATTAGAGATCAAAGTCAAATGTGTTTAAAAAGGTTGTATAATGCGTTGGTAGAAATAGATTCAGAAACGGAGTTAGTTAAGGACTGTATGATAAAGTGGGCACAAAATATTGAAGAACCAATAATGATGGAAACATGGGAAAAATATGGGTTAGAAATGTGAAGTTCACGCAAGCCCAAAATTTAAGAGAGAATTTTTATAAAATGTTTTATAGATGGCATCTGGATCCTAAAAAGCTAGCCTGTATGTATCCAAGTGTGCAACCTAAGTGTTGGAGATGTGAATGTGATGATGTGACGTATTATCTTATTTATTTATTATTTATTTATTTTATTTTATTTCATTTCATTATTTCATTTCATTTCATTTCATTTCATTTCATTTCATTTCATTTCATTATTTCATTTCATTTCATTATTTTATTTTATTTTATTTTATTTTATTTTATTTTATTTTATTTTATTTTATTTTATTTTATTTTATTTTATTTTATTTTATTTTATTTTATTTTATTATTTTATTTTATTTTATTTTATTATTTTATTATTTTATTTTATTTATTTTATTTTATTTTATTTTATTTTATTTTATTTTATTTTATTTTATTATTTTATTTTATTTTATTATTTTATTTTATTTTATTTTATTTTATTTTATTTTATTTTATTTTATTTTATTTTATTTTATTTTATTTTATTTTATTTTATTTTATTATTTTATTTTATTTTATTTTATTTTATTTTATTTTATTTTATTTTATTTTATTATTTTATTTTATTTTATTATTTTATTATTTTATTTTATTATTTTATTTTATTTTATTTTATTTTATTTTATTTTATTTTATTTTATTTTATTTTATTTTATTTTATTTTATTTTATTTTATTATTTTTTTATTTTATTTTATTTTATTTTTTTATTTTATTTTATTTTATTTTATTTTATTTTATTTTATTTTATTTTATTTTATTTTATTTTATTTTATTTTATTTTATTTTATTTTATTTTATTTTATTTTATTTTATTTTATTTTATTTTATTTTATTTTATTATTTTATTTTATTTTATTTTATTTTATTTTATTTTATTTTATTTTATTTTATTTTATTTTATTTTATTTTATTTTATTATATTATATTATATTATTTTATTTTATTTTATTTTATTTTATTTTATTTTATTTTATTTTATTATTTTATTTTATTTTATTTTATTTTATTTTATTTTATTTTATTTTATTTTATTTTATTATTTTATTTTATTTTATTTATTATTTTATTTTATTTTATTTTATTTTATTTTATTATTATTTTATTTTATTTTATTTTATTTTATTTAATTTTATTTAATTTTATTTAATTTTATTTTATTTTATTTTATTTTATTTTATTTTATTTTATTTTATTTTATTTTATTTTATTATTTTATTTTATTTTATTTTATTTTATTTTATTTTATTTTATTTTATTTTATTTTATTTTATTTTATTTTATTTTATTTTATTATTTTATTTTATTTTATTTTATTTTATTTTATTTTATTTTATTTTATTTTATTTTATTTTATTTTATTTTATTTTATTTTATTTTATTATTTTATTTTATTTTATTTTATTTTATTTTATTTTATTTTATTTTATTTTATTTTATTTTATTTTATTTTATTTTATTTTATTTTATTTTATTTTATTTTATTTTATTTTATTTTATTTTATTTTATTTTATTCAATTTGTATACCGCCCTTCTCCTAGTGGACTCAGGGCGGTGGACAGCCAGAACTAAAACACATACCAATACAAAATTTAAAATTATTAAAAGAATTACATAACTTTGGCCCAAATTTAAAACAATTCAAATTAAAACCCATTGACAATTTAAAAGCTAAAAAACTAAAAAAGACTAAAGAAGAGAGGGGTTCACGCCAGCCCTGCTTGATGGAAAAGAAAAGTTTTCAGGGCACGGCGAAAGACCCGGAGATCCGATATCCTTCGTATCTCCGGGGGCAAATCGTTCCAGAGGGCAGGAGCTGCCACAGAGAAGGCCCTCCCCCTGGGGGTCACCACCCGACATTGCCTGGCTGACGGCACCCTGAGGAGTCCCTCTCTGTGGGAGCGTACTGGTCGATGGGAGGCTATCGGCGGCAGAAGGTGGTCCCACAAATAGCCAGGTCCTATGCCATGGAGCGCTTTAAAGGTGGTAACCAACACCTTGAAGCGCACCCGGAAGACCACTGGAAGCCAATGCAGCTCACGTAGGAGAGGTGTCACATGGGAGCGCCCCCTCGCTCTCATAATCCCTCGCGCAGCCGCATTCTGCACCAGTTGGAGACTCCGGGTGCTCCTCAAGGGGAGCCCCATGTAGAGAGCATTGCAGTAGTCCAGGCGGGAAGTGACGAGTGCCTGAGTGACTGTGCGTAAAGAGTCCCGATCCAGAAAGGGACGCAACTGGCGAATCAGGTGGACCTGATAAAAAGCCCCCCTGGCCATGGCCGTCATATGCTCTTCTAAAGACAGCCGTGCATCCAGGAGAACGCCCAAGTTGTGAGCCCTATCCATGGGGGCCAATAACCAGCTAGCTATATCAGGACGCCAGAAGCCACAGCCACTCAGTCTTGGAAGGGTTGAGTCGAAGCCTGTTACTCCCCAAGATTAAGGCTTTTTGGATGGTGGATAAAAATATGGTGGATTATTCAAAATATTTTGAAGAAAAAAATTAAATTTACACCACAGTTTTTTCTGTTGGGAATAGTTACGGATTGTACTGTAATAGAGACTAAGCTGGTTTTGAACTTAATAACGGCTGCCAGGTTACTGGTGGCACAGTACTGGAAGAAAGAAGATCCACCTACTATTGAGGAATGGACATTAAAAGTTGTGCATTTGGCGGAAATGGCAAAAATTTCATCATACCTTAAAGACCATTCAAATGAGAGATATATATCGGAATGGAGAAAATGGATTGATTACATACAGAAGTATCCGAATAAGAAGATTCATATAGCTTATGAATGAAATAATATTAAGTAGTTTATGTTTGTTTTTTCTGAGTTATAATGAGTTAAGGACCTAGGGAGAATATGAAATGTAATAATTTGTTAGCACATTTTAGTTTTTGGTTTGTGAATGCTATACCCTGTGCTTGTTCTGGGAAGTCTAGGGAGGGGGGCGGGGGGAGGGAGGGGAAGGGAGGGTGGGGTTGAGGGGGGAAGGGTGGGGGGTGAAAATGTTTGTATTTTTCATAAAACTTTTCAATAAAAAAAATAAATAAATAAAGACAGCCGTGCATCCAGGAGGACGCCGAAGTTGTGAGCCCTGTCCGTGGGGGCCAATAACTCGCCCCCAATAGCCAGCAATGGCACCAGCTGGCTATATCGGGATGCCGGAAGCCATCCCAGAAGGGTTGAGTCGAAGCCTCTTACTCCCCATCCAGATCCGCACAGCCTCCAGGCACCGGGACATCACTTCAAGGGCATCGTTGGGATGGCCTGGGGTGGAGATGTACAGCTGCGTGTCATCAGCGTACTGATGGAACTCCACCCCAAAGCCACGGATGATCTCACTGAGCGGCTTCACATAAATGTTGAACAGAAGGGGCGAGAGGACCGACCCCTGAGGCACCCCACAAACAAGGCGCCTCGGGGTCGACCTCTGCCCCCCTGCCAACACCGACTGCGACTGGTCAGAGAGATAGGAGAACCACCGCAGAATGGTGCCCCCCACTCCCAACCCCTCCAACCGGTGCAGCAGGATACCATGGTCGATGGTATCAAAAGCCGCTGAGAGATCTAACAGGACCAGGATAGAGGAGCAACCCTTATCCCGAGCCCTCCAGAGATCATCCACCAATGCGACCAATGCCGTTTCCGTGCTGTGCCCAGGCCTGAAGCCGGACTGGAGCGGAACCAGATAGACAGGTTCATCCAGGTACCCAGGAAGCTGTCGCGCCACCACACTCAACAACCTTCGCCAAGAAGGGAAGGTTGGAGATCGGACGGTAGTTAGCCAAAACAGCCGGATCCAGAGCAGGCTTCTTGAGGAGGGGCCTCACCACTGCCTCTTTCAAGGCAGATGGCAAGACAGCCTCACTCAAGGAAGTGTTGATAATCCCCTGGAGCCAGCCTCGCGTAACCTCCCGGGAGGCCAACCAGGCCACCAACCAGGAGGGACACGGGTCCAATAAACATGTGGTCGCATTCAGCCACCTCAGTATCCTGTCCACGTCCTCGGGAGCAAGAGGATCGAACTCCTCCCAAATGGCAATCTCAAGACCGGCATCCATCATCCCGTCTGTACCTACCCAGTCAGAGACCAAGCCTTCCCGAATCTGAGTGATTTTATCGTGCAGATACTGGACAAAGTCCTCAGCACAACCCTGCAAGGGATCCTCCCGCGCTCCCAGATGGAGGAGGGAGTGGGTCACCCTAAACAGGGTGGCCGGGCGATTATCTGCCGATGCGATAAGAGCGGAAAAATAGTTACATTTGCCGCTTTTATCGCCACTAGGTAAGTCTTAATATGAGATATACCAGTGTTCGGTCGGATTCGGAGCGATTAGATCCCAACTGCTCTCTAGGCGTCTTATACGACTCTTGGTGGCACAGTACTGGAAGAAGAAAGACTTGCCTACTATTGGAGAATGGACACTAAAAGTAGCAAATTTAGCAGAGATGGCTAAAATTTCAGCATATTTGAAGGACCATTCAAATGAAAGATATATATTGGAATGGAGAAGATGGATTGACTATATTCAAAACAAATATTGGACTAAAAAGTTTCAAATAGCCTATGAATGAAATCTATATTTTCTTTTTGAATATGTTTAGTTAGTTGAAAGGGGAGTTAAAGAGCAAGGGGGAGTTTGGAGACCACAGAAAGTTAGCTTATTTTAGCTTATGTTTGTTATGCTATACCCTGTTTTTGCTCTGGGAAGTCTGGGGAGTGGGTGTTGGGGGGGAGGGGGGTTGGAGGGAGAGGGGGATGGGGGGTGGGAGGGGGGAAAATTGTTGTAATGATTGTTAAAACTTTTTAAATAAAAAAAAAACACTTTTATATATGCCCATGGATATGGTTCCTGCATCTCCTAATTGTTGTTTGGGTTTTTCTTTTTTCCCATCACTCCCTACCTCATTGTTTGATTTGTTTCCTTGGGATTTATGATTGGTTTTGTGTTCTAGAGATTCTAAAGATTGGTCACACTCCCCTCTCAATTTTAGTTTAAAACCCTCCTGATAAGTTCGGCCAGTCTTTTACCAAATCCATTTTCCCGTTTTTCTGAGGTGCAGCCCATCCCTTGCCAAGAGTCCTTCTTTTAGGTAATGTAGTCCATGCTGCAGGAAACCAAAGTTTTCTTGGCAACACCAACCCTTTAGCCAATGGTTTATTTCTAGGATTTTTTTTCCCCTCAATGGGTGTTAACCTTTTGTTGGGAGTAATGATGAGAACACTACTTATGCTCCTAGCTCCTTAACTTTATTGTCTAGTTCGATAATGGTCTGTCACATGCCAAGGGGAGCGCAAGGGGGTCACACATATGTGTGCCCACACCCATAATGCAATGCCCCCCATGCCACGCACCCATGCATGTACACATGACCACCCCACGCTCCCCCTGCACATGCATGTGCGACCCCCCATGCTCCCCCCGCCCCCACGCAAGTGTGCACACACCCCTGCACTCCTACACATGTGCATGTGACACCCCCCCACTGCCAATTTTGGGCCTGGCAGGCCTCTCTGAAGCCTCCTGGGACCAAAAAGAGGCAATGGGACAGGCACACTGCTCCCCCACACTCCCCCACCCCTGCACGTGCACATGAGACCCCCTCACGCCCCCTCACATGCGCGTGAGAATCCCTGTGCATGCTTGCGCATCTCCTGCATGCACCTCACCCCCACGCCAGAGTCCAGAAAATCAGCTGGCCAGTGGGAGGTGCACGTGCATCCACGGTGGAGCTGAGCTGAGTGATGGCTCACATGCCCACGGAGAGGGCTCCATGTGCCATGTGCTCCATGAGGGCAGTTGAAATAAATAATAATGGAAAAATGATTTCCATTACAAAAAAATATATTAACACACTTTCCTCTTGTCAGTAACTTCTTAACCAAACTGTTACTGTGGTTACAGAAACTCTAGTATCCAAGGAAACTACCATCTCCAAACAAGAAATGCCATCATCTTTGCTTCTAGAGGTACCAGCCCTGGTTGATTTCAATAAGGCATGGGCAGATCTCAATGACTGGCTTTCTCTGTTGGATCGAGTGATACAATCCCATATAGTTACCGTCAGTGATTGTGATGAAATCAATGACATGATCATCAAACAAAAGGTATGTAAAATATTTAGACACTGATTTTTCTATGTATTAGCACAAATAGCTACAATAACATGTCTATAAATGTAAAAAAATTAAAATCTTTTGAATTAATTTTTTAGCAAACCTGTTTTAAATAGAAGTCTGATTTGTTTTTTTCACACTACTGTTTAAATATTTGCAGAGTATAAATTTTTAAAAAATATCACAATCTATATATTGTTTCTAGTGGAACATTTTTCCTTTATATTTGGATGCCATGCCAAATTATCTTCAGAAACTATATATAAATTGAACAGTAAATAATGCATACAAATTATTCTTTGCCTTTGTATGTTGGAATATCTTTTTTGAAAAGTTACAGTTCTATTATTAAAAATACTTTCAATCCCCCTTTTTAAAAAGAGCATACCATTAAGAAGTGTTCTGTTAGCAAATAAGACTAGTTATCTTTGTAAAACAGAAAAAATGTAGAATTTATATCTCTACTGTAAAATTAATAAAATAATTTATTTAATAATTTATTTAAAAATAATTACTTTTTCCAAATCTAATGCTGTTCAGTATAAAAGCTACAGTTTTAATGATCACAACTTCCTAAAGTTTTAGCACTTTTTTTTATTATATGGTGCTTTGTTTTGGCTTTTTTGTTTTTGTTTTGTTATGCTATGCAACACTGTTATTTTTTCTAGTGTAAAACATTCAGTGCAAAATATTTGAAAATGTTTTCTCTATGTAACTGTAGAACAAAAGAAGATTACATATTTAAATAAGAGCAATGAAAAAAGCAACTTTATTGATTTTTTAAAAAAAAGTTAAAATGCAAAGAGGGGGAAAAATGGAAAGTGGGGAAAAACAAAATTCCTGTGCAAAAGGAAAAGAGGAAAAGGTTATAGAAAAGAGTAAGTTCCCACTTTGTTTCATACAGATGCAAGAATATGACAGAATAAGCCTTTGAACTGGAGTATACCATAGCATACTGTACTTCTATAATCAGATACAGTTCTAGTCATTAAATCCAAAGGTTAAAATTTCATTTTTTTTTTCAGTTTCAAGCAAATAATCCAAAAGAGGTTTCCAAGAAGAAACAAAGTTAGGTGGGGTTTTTTTCATCAGTGGTCAATTTTGCCATTTCTGCCAACTGCGTTATCTTAATTGCTATGAAAATTGTGACTATTTTAGTAATATCTTACATTTGCCATAAGGATTTCAATAGTTAATTTTCCCCCAATATTATTGTGTTTAGTTAATATCACTTCACTCCCCTTCCTGTTAAAGATAACAGTGTGTGTGTTTGTGTGCTCTAAGTGACGGCTTAGAGTTAGAGCTCTTATGCTTAAAATTTAAGTTTTTGTAAATGATGGCTGTTGATATGTACTCTTCCTATATGGTTTCTAGTTAGGTTCTTCCTACCTATGATTAGATTGGGTTTTTTTTTAATGTTAATCTAAAAAGTTACCCCTTGTTTAAAACATATGAGAGCATATGAATTCTAAGTGCATTGCTGATCTGTTGAATCTATTGCATGAAGGTTTGTTTCTTTCATCTGTGGAACTAATTTAATATACTTTTTTTTTACCAAATGGAATGGCTTTTTTCTCTTATACTGTCCATTTTAAAGATGATAGAATATGAACATGCATATTGCTATGACTATTTATGTGTTCATATAATATTTTCTTACTTTTTGCACATTTTCCACATTTAAATATGGCTATTTCTGAAGCACATGGCATTCATTATGTAGAATGAATATTTAAGTTCCTAAAATAATACTTCCTTGCATAAATATATTGTTAAAATCTAACTTAAATATGAGAAAATTATCTTTGTTTTTAAAACAAATCTCTCACTAGGAACTGATTAATAAAACTAGAACCTCTTCCCATGTAAGGTGAAAAGACGCATGACCTAATTATTATGCTGGCAGGAAGAGAAAGCAAATGTTATACATGAAAGAAGGCCTTATTTATATCTTTATAAAAATAAATTATACAAAGTTATAAATAATCTAGTTTTGTAAAGCTTACATGTTGATCTTTCCTTGATGTTAACTACTATGAAATTCTTTTTAAAATATGTCACAAACATAATCAGAAATGCTGTTTGATATATTTTGCTGATTAATTCCTGTTCCCATTTGATAATTACATTGGGTGCAATATGTAAAACAGGAAGTATCAGATCTTAAATTAATTGCTGAGAGCTGTAAACTCTGTTTTGCATCTTTGTAGTTTTGCTGATTTTCCCCCAGTTATTGTATATATAAAAGTAGATTTTTTAAATTGTAATTTTAAAATTATAAATACTATGAATTACAATAGCAGTTCCACTAACTTTTAATTTTTTTTCTTAATCCAAAATATGATGAAGGGAAAAACTTTAATGTTCAGATTTTTTATTTTAAAGATTCTTTTAATTATCTTGATTTTTGTCTTTTCATGTTATTATAAACATTATCTTATTCCATTTTCCTTTTTCTCATCACTGCCCACTCATTCAGAGAGTAGAACATGGTGTGAATTTAGTTACAATTATATGGCCTTTATGGTTCAAATAAGATAAGAAAATAATGCAAGAAAGCAATGAGAGAAAAATATGTCGTCTTTATGAGCATATGGGAGAAAAGAGAAAGGAAACATTGTCAGGCCTGGAAGCCATCTTTTGCCTTGGGCCTTTAGGCCTGCCACATTTAATACTGTGGGAAACTGGGAGGGAGGATTGTATGGGGCAGGGGAGATCTATAGTCATAATAACATTTCTTTCTCAGAAAGTCAAGGACATCTTACCCTGCACCTGAAGAGGTGTGACTGGGAAGCATCTCCAGATGGGATGGTGCTTTGATTGGACCATGTGATGGACATGTGAGTGCTGGGCAGGGACCTGGATTTTCCTTTGGGTGGGGAAAACCTGGAAGCTTTCAGATTCGGGTTTTCCTAGATGTGCCAATATGACATCTCCAATAAAATGGAACTTTGAGGAACTTCAAGCCTCGGTGTCTTCTTTCATTGGGAGTGTTAATTGGAACCCTGACATTCACATCTCTTGCCAATGTAATAAGCCTTTATTTAATTATTTATTTTTGTATATCTCCATTATCATATACAGTACTGTGCAAAAGTGTTAGGCAGTTCTGCAAAAATGCTGTAAATTAAGAATGCTTTCAGAAATAGAAGCATTAATAGATTATTTTTTATTAATTAACAAAATGGAACATAAATGAAAAGAAGAAGGGCGGCATATAAATCAAACCAATAAATAAATAAATAAATAAATAAATAAATAAATAAATAAATAAATAAGAGAAATCTAAATCAAATAAATATTTGGTGTGACCACCCTTTGCCTTCAAAACAGCATCAATTCTTACACTTTTTTGTAGGAATTTTGTAGGATTAGAGTCAGATGTATGATTAACTAATTATATCAGGCAGGCGCTAATGATCATCAATTTCTTGTGTAGGTTTAAACACAGTGAAATACAGTTTCATGTTTCATATCACACGTCATATACCATGCAAAACTGAGCACAGGAACAAGACAAAAGCATCAGCAAGGTGTCTCCCAGTCAAAGATTTCAAAGCAGACTGGGGTTTCAATATATGCTATTCAAGCTCTTTTGAAAAAGCACAAAGAAATAGGTAACATTAGGGACTATAGATGTAGTGGTCAACCAAGGAAACTTAATGCAGCAGATGAAAGACAAACCATGCTTACTGTCAGATTCCTATCATGATACTGCCATTCAAATGGGGAGGGGACCCCGGATCCTTTTATTCACTTATTGCTCTCATCCTCTTCATTTTGAAATGCTGCTGTCCGAAGAGTCTGTACTTTCTTGATCGGTGAGTAGAGGCAGGACCTTACATAAAACAAGGTCTGCAAAAGTGGTCAACCCGAAGAAGCAAATTTGCTCTACCGAGGGGAGGGGACTCTGCACACAATGTCCAAGCAAAGCGGCGAGCAAGGAGAGGGAGAATGCTGGGGTGAAACCTCCACCACCACCACCCAGCCAGAAGCCAGCTCCTTCTGTCCCATCGAAGACATTGAAGCCAGGTTGGAGACCCCCATGAAACCCAGATGGTTGATCGGGGTGGGGAAGAAAGATAACTGGGATGGAAGAACCTGAGGAGTCACCGTCACCCGGGGCAGTCGACAACTGTGCTGGAACACAAGCTGGAAGCCCTGTCTGACCAGGAAGAGCCGATGAAGAACCGGGTGGAGATGACCGCCTCAAGAGAATCGTTATGTGGTTCGTGATGGAGGCTCTTGAAAACCTCAGAACCAGGGGGGAATTAGATCGACACCAGAAAGGGGGCGAGGCAGCAGCAACAGCCAACGAGGCCAGGGACGCCGCTCCAGATCCAGCAGCAGCAGGCCATCCAGGTGAACCCACCCCATGCAGCACCAGCCCTTGCACTCATTCCTGGCCAGCTCAGAGTGCCACAACTGGAGAAGAACACCCCCCCCCCTTGGAGTATCCCCTCCGGATGACCCACCCACCAGGTTTGTGTGGGTGTGCTTTATGGAACTGCTTCAGCAATCGTGGGGCATTGAAATCTTTCACTCGTACCCACGTTGCATCAGTATCAGGGTATCCCTTCCAGCATACAAGATATCTAAGTGTACCGTGGTATAATTTCGAGTCGAGTATCTTTTCTACTTCATACAGGTTTCCTGCCACAGGCCCTGGACGTGTGTCAGGGGACCTCATGCCGATGGCCAGTTTCAGGAGGCTGCTGTGGAATACAGGATGTATCCTACTGAGCAGGGATGGAAGCCTCAATGATACCGTTACGGAATTTATGACTCTGGTAATGGGAAAGGGGCCTATATATTTCAGGCCTAGTTCTTGCTTGGTATTTGCAATTTGATGTACTTAGTAGACAAGTACACCTTCTCCCCTACCTTGAAGGGTGGGGTATCGCTCCTCCTCTTATTGGCCTGCTGTTTGTATGCTTTGGCGGCCTTGGTTAAAGTGTTTTTTTATACGTGGCCAAACCCTATTTATTTGCTCTGTCCATCCAGCTGGAGTGTGTGGAGTTTGTGTCTGTATATCGAGTTCTGGTATGGCAGGAAAGTCTTTCCCTGACACCACCCGAAAAAGGGTGTAACCTGTGCTACTATATACAGTGTTGTTATATGCTGATTCCGCAAATGGTAATAAATCATACCAATCATCCTGCTGGTCGGACACATAAGATTGCAAATACCTTTCCACCATTGTGTTGGCTCGCTTGGCTGCCACGTTGGTACTCGGATGGAATGCAGAAGTGAGCCCTTGGTCCGTCCCTATCTGTCGTAGGAAAAGCTTCCAGAAACAGGCAGTAAATTGGGACTCTCGGTCAGAAATAATCCATTTAGGTACACCATGGAGACGGTATATATGTTGTATGAACAACTTTGCCAAACGTCTAGCAGAAGGTAATCCTTTACAGGGAACAAAATGTGCCTGTTTAGAAAACAGGACAATGACAGTCCAGATTACAGTGTGTCCTTTGCTCTTCGGTAGCTCAACAATAAAATCCATGGCTACCTCATCCCATGGTCTATATGGATCAGCTACTGACTGTAATAGGCCGAGTGGCTTGCCTGACTGTGGCTTGGCTATTGCACAGACCAGACAGCCCTGTACATATTCCTCTACATGGTTCCACATGCGCGGCCACCAAAATTGCCTTCCTATCAAATGCAATGTTTTGACAAAACCGAAATGTCCTGCTGTTTTGACATCATGACACTGCTTTAACACTTTGTTTTGCAGGGGGGTAGGGATGTACAACTTATCCCCTCTCCATGTGAGTCCTTCCCTTTGTGTCACTAATTGACGATGTGCTGCTAACCAGGGGTCTGCGGCTACTTCTTTTTGTAAGTCCCCTATCCAGGGGGACAACACTTGGGGTACGTCCCTTACTTGATTCCCTGCTTGTCGAGGAGGTAGTAACGCTTGTGGTGAGTCATCCCTCTTACTATCGTATTGGGGCATCCGAGATAGAGCGTCCGCCATGTAATTCTTCCCTCTGGGTATAGTTTTCAGGATGAAAGTAAACTGGTGGAAATATTGAGCCCATCTTACTTGTTTTGGTGACAACCTACTGGGTGTTTGCAGGGCTTCTAGGTTTTTATGATCCGTCCATACTTCGGACTGGACATTGGTGCCTTCCAATTAGTGTCTCCAAGTCTGAAGAGCCCATTTGATATTGTAAGCTTCTTTCTCCCACACGGTCCAATTCCGTTCCATGGGCGTTACTTTCCGAGATGTGTAAGCCCTTAGTGTCTCATTGTAGAAGTACTCCACCCACCGCTACCTTGCTTGCTTCTGCCTGGATTCAAACGGCTTTGTTGTATCGGGGTGTTGGAGTATCAGTTCTCTGGCAAACAGGAACTTTAAGATTTCAAATGCCTTTTGACAGGCATTTGTCCACTCTAGGACCTGTTTTGGCCTTTGTTTCTCTACGGCAAGGTTCCTTGTTCTCAGGAGATCAGTCAAGGGTAAGGCTATTTGAGCAAATGAGGGGATAAACCTCCTAAAAAAATTAGCAAACCCCAGGAAGCTCTGTAGTTGTTTTCGGGTCTTTGGAGCTTGCCATTCTAACACCGTTCCAACTTTGTTGGGGTCCATTTCTATCCCTTCCCCTGTAATCCTGAACCCAAGGTAGTCAATTTCTGTCTTGTGAAATTCACACTTTGAGAGTTTCACAAATAATCGGGGATTCAACAGTTTTGTGAGGACTTGTCTTATTAGGTGCACATGCTCTTCCATAGTGGTGGAGTATATTAGAATATCGTCCAGGTACACTAGGACCCCCCGATACAGATGGTCATACAACACACTATTTATGAGTTGCATAAACATTGCAGGGCCCCCCGGCAACCCGAACGACATGACCTGGAATTTATAACTACCAAGAGGACAGTTGAAGGTTGGCTTCCACTCATCACCATCACGGATACAGACTCTATAATACACTTCTCGTAGGTCCAGCTTGGTGAATATCTTACTGGTTGCCAAGGTAGAGAGCAGATCTGTCATAAAGGGTAAAGGGTACAGTGGTTCCACACATGGCATTCAGACCCCGAAAATCAATTCATAGGTGTAGACCGCCATCTTTTTTTTCTTTGAATAGTACCGGTGCTGCCATATGGGATCTGCTGGGTTTGATAAACCCCCTGACCAGATTGCTATCAATATATCGGCGTAGTTCCTCCAGTTCCTGGGGAGTCATCGCATACATACGAGGCTTAGGCAACCGAAGACCAGTCACAGCCACACAGTCAGTAGTACGATGCGGTGGAAGGGATTCACATTTCTTCTCACTAAACACTCACCCCAAATCTCTGTATGTATCCGGGACCTCCTCTGGAAGGGACGGCTGTACTTCCTTCCCAACAGCTTCTGTACCATGGTCATTGTCTGGGGGTTCAGGACCTATTACCAGCCTTAGCTTGCGTTAACCCCCCTCCACCAAATGGTGGGTTTCTACCTGTCCAACCATGAGAGCTCCAGGATAACGGGTTTGATCATTTTCTTAACCACCACAAACCTCACCAGCTCCCAATGTTGTCCGATTTCGAGCCTTGTCGGTTCTGTCACATGGGTAGTAGGCTGTCCACCCAAGGTTGAACTGTCCATTTGCTTGAATAAATTTGCTTCTGCAAATTTATGATATGGAGGCCTAGATTCTCGGCCATCGACCTTCGCAATAAACAGCGCGTACACCCTGTATCTATCAAACCCCTAGATGGTCTGCTTTCCCCATTCATGGCTGTTTTAAGGTCACCTGGATTATAAATGGCTGTATTGGGTCACATACCATGGGGTCTTGAGTGTCTGTCTTGTCCTCAGTGATCCCCGACTCTTCTGGTACCTGAGCCTTTCCAGGACGACAACGGCTCTCATCATGTATACTGAAGTCGCTATCTGTTGACTGAGTCCCTATGTGTAAGAGTTCCAATGTCACCTGGGAATGTGGTCTGGATCTACCGCCAGGAATTGATGTTTGCGACATTGATGACACCCGGAGTGGTGGAAGTGGACATTCGATGGCTCGGTGTCCTTCTTGATCACATCTGTAGCATCAGAGCAGACGTCTTGGGGGAATGGCAGCCCTGGTTCCTGTAGGTATGTTCGGTCTCCTGACTCCTCGCCCACCGGTGGTCTCTCCAACTTCCGATATGGTTGGCCCAGTCCCCCCCTCTCGTGGCCGAAACTCCTTCAAACCTATATCCAACTCTACGGCTGCTTTATACCACTCCGCTATACAAGGACCAAGTCCCCTATAAACACAGGTTTGACATAAGTCTCTGTCCAGCCCCATGTGGAACTGGTGCACAAGTAAATGTTCGGGCCACCCTCTCAATCGTCCTGCCAGTTTTCAAAACTCCTGTACATAATCTTTGGCCGCTCAGCCCCGTTGCCTCAATGATACCAGATCACCTTCGGCGGCCATCTGGGCGCTCAATGCAATGCAACCTGCAATGCACAGCTTCCAGGAAAAGACCCAAGTTTCCGAGCTCCCAGGCGTGCATATTGTGTAAACCAGCCACCCAATCAGCTGCATCACCTGTTAAGACCATGATAACAGCTACTACTCTCGCCCATTGAGAGGGATATAAATGTCCATAGGCATCCATGTAACTGATCACCTGGCTCAAAAATAGAGCCACACAATCCGGAGTACCATCAAATGTGGCCTGCAATGGAGGAGGCCCCCCACGGGATTTGCTGCGGCCATATGCCTGGCGGCCACATGGGTACTGGATCCCTACCTCGGCCAGAGCCTTCACTGCCTTGGTGGCCCCTCCGCACTTCTGTCTGCTGATGCCTGACAGCCGGTTCTCCTTCTCTTTCCCGTGAGACCGTTCCATGAGTTTGGGCCGCTCCTCGCAGCGCCCCACTCAATGAGGACATCACTTCAGGGTTGGTGGATTCCTCCCCCCTCCTCCCATATCTCTCTTTGTCCACCCTCAACTTAGGACTGGCCAGACGAAATCTGCTCTCAGACGCTCCTACCGATGGTGGTCCACCTCCTCCCTGCCAAGCTGCTGACGGGTCCACCCCCGGTGCCCGTGACTTCCAGGAAGGAGCATCCCTAAAGCAGGCCTCCCCAAACCTCTCCCTCAACAAGTCCATTGTAGTCACCCCCGGGCCAGTGGAGTAACTCCAGTCTCCTTCTTCCTCGTCGGCCCATTGTTGCTCTCTCCAGCCTTGATATTGCAGGCCTGAGGGGGGGAGTTGGTGCCTGAAACCCCAGTTTCCCCAACAGGGTTGAACTATGCCACCAATGTCCTGAGGAGGGTTGGGCTTTCCCTGTGGCCATGGAGTCTTGACTATCCTGCCTCTCCTCTGTTCGGACCGCTTTCTGCTTGGGGCGTACCACCGGCTGTTCACATTCCTCCTTTTCTTCCGTTCCTTCTTCTGTACCATCAGGCCCCGCCAAATCCAGCACAGCACTCCCCTCCTCTGTCCCTTCTGCCATTGTCCCTCAGTTCCACTCATTGTTCCTTGAAGAGGATAAGAAGGGTCTCTGACTTTCTCTCAGCCCCTCTGGAAATGCCAGTGCTTTGCCAGGCGATGTAGCACACACACACACACGAGTAAGTGGAGCCAAAACCAGGTTTATTTATTTATTTATTTTTAATTTTTATTAAATTGCATAATAATACAATACATGAACTATTGGTTAGACAGTGTTAATATAAATACAGTTTGAATACATTCTTCACTTATTATATCTCATATTTTACTCCCTTATTTAGATATCTAAGTTATTCCTTTTCCTTTCTTTATTCTATCTTCCAACCATTTGTACCATAGTCCCCACACCGTATAATATTCCGATTCCTCTTTCTCATCAATCTCATATGTTAATTTACACATCTTAGCGCATTCTAAAATTTTCCAAATTAAATGCTTTTCCGATGGTATTCATTTTTTTCCCCAATACTGTGCATATGTTATTCTGGCTGCCGTGATAATGTGTATAGTTAAGTATCTCTTTCTCATATGTCCTCTTTAGAACTCCCAGGAGAAAGGTTTCAGGTGCCAAATCTATATTTTCTTCGATTACTTCCTGGATCCAAATTCGAATCTTTTTCCAATATTTGATCGCTTTGGGGCATGTCCACCACATATGGAAGAAGGTACCCTGTTGGTGGTCACATTTCCAACAATTTGGTCTCAAATTTGGAGGGGCCTAAGTGCCATCTGTACAGTATTTTATACTGATTTTCTTTAAATGTTACCGCTCTTGTCAATTTATAGTTCCTATTCCAAATTATTTCCCAGTCAGCCAAATTTATATTATGCCCTATGTTTTTTGCCCATACAATCATTTGTTCCTTTACCACCTCCTCGGCTCTGTCATATTCTAATAAGTAATTGTATAATTTGGATAGTATTTTATTTTCTGTGCCCGTCAATAATTTGTCAAATCTGTTTAATCCCGTCTCTATACCAAATTCCTCCTTATCTTTTTGATACCTAGATTTGATCTGTAAATATGGCCACTAGTCAATATAGATGCCCTGTTCTTTGAGTGATTCATTTGTTTTGAGATTTCCACAACTATCTAAAATATCCTTGTACCTGTACATTTTATCTATTGCTAGAGCATTGGGATATATCACGGCCTCCATTACTGAAAGCCAGTTTGGAATCTTCATGTGTTGTTTTAGCCCAATTTCCTTCCACGTTTGTAATAGCATATCCCGTAGTCTGTGTCTGTGGAAGTATGATTTTCTCCCCTTTTCATTGTCCCATAAATACATGTGCCAGCCTCTCTGTAGATCATGCCCTTCTAGTGTCAAAATTCTTTTATTCTCTAAAGTGAACCATTCCTTTATCCAAACTAAATTGGCCACTTTATGGTAGATGTCAGCACGTCAAGATGCATTTATCCTAGTGCTGACATGAGAAGGAGAATGCAGGCATCTGCAACGGAATGGTTGCCTTTCACCTACTTATTTCCTCTGGAGATAATGTCCCCTAGGAGATGGATGGGAGGGGGGAAATTCTTTGAATTGGAGCAGTAGATTAGGGGTGAATGATTGGGAAGTTGGCCAATGAATGCAGAGGAGTGGGGGAAAGAAGAGGAGGGGTTTTTGGGCAGCACATCAGTGCCGGCTGCAACGAGCTTAATAAAATGAAAGTTTGTTTTATAAAAGACTTTGCTTGCGATGCAATTTATTTGAAGACAGCCTGAAAACTTGACAGTAGATTTCCCATGCTAGGAGTCCAAAGCCTCCCTGCTTCTATTGTCCTGCAACAATTTTAGCGAAATTCTGGGTTTTTTCCAGGGGTGGATTCTAAAATATTCTACTACTGGTTCTGTGGGCATGGCTTATTTTGTGGGCATGGCTTGGAGGTCATGTGACTGGGTGGGCGTGACTAGCTGGTCATGTGACCAGGTGGCCATGGCTATGTGTATAGGGACTACTCAGAGGGCTGAAAAAAGTCATTTCTGACAGGTCCTGGCACTTTTGACTGGTTCTCACACTTATGACCATCCTCACATTTATGCCCGTGCAGCATTCTTAACAATCATGTCATTCATTTCACAACTGCTTCTCTTCACCATTTTTTCAGTGCGCTGAGTAGTCCATGTGCACAAAAGGATCACCCAGAGGGCTGAAAAAAGTGATTTCTGACAACTCTTCGCACTTTTGACCGGTCCTTGCACTTATGACTGGTCATCATTTATGCCCATTGTAGCATTCTTAACAACCATGTCACTCATTTCACAACTGCTTCTCTTCACCATGGTGACAAGATAGGGTGAAAAACGTAAAATGTAAGGACAGTCGTAAGTTCGAGGACTAGGCAAAAGTGCGAGGACCAGTCAAAAATAACTTTTTCAGCCCTCTGAATAATCCATATGCACAAAAGGATACAATAATAGAGAGGGATGAAGGAAGG
Organism: Arizona elegans; assembly: GCA_022577455.1. NCBI lineage: Eukaryota > Metazoa > Chordata > Lepidosauria > Squamata > Colubridae > Arizona > Arizona elegans. The sequence continues at coordinate 47,341,301 of JAKOOJ010000006.1, read as the reverse complement.
AGAGAGAGGGAAGGAAGAGAAGGGAGGAAGGAAGGGAAGGGAAATTAGAGTAGGAGTGAGGGTAAAAGAGGGAGGAAGAGAGGAGGAGAAGGAGAAAGGAAGAGGAAGTAGGGAGGAGAAGAAGAGGGGGGAAGAGAAAGTTAGAAGGAAAGAAAAGAGAGGTGGTAGGTTTGAGGAGAAAGATTGCTGTACAATAAAAAAAGATGAAAGGGAAGAAAGGCAACCCCAAACAAATATAAAGATATTAAGATAAAGAATGAATTGTTAAACTTTAAAGAATAAAAGAGAACAAATAGCAATAAATAGCAATAATTAGAAACACACATACAAACATACAATGTATTTTCTTTGAACAGAGTATTTGGCCGGTTCACAAATTTAAACAGTGTTTAGTCATTTCAATTAAATTTACAATTTCTATATTTCCTTTTTTCCATATTTATTCCTCATCTATTTTTTTAAAAAAACCAATATTACCCTTCATCCTCATCTGTAATCTTAATCAAATTCAATTTTTCCCTTCTATTCTATATTATACCCCTTCCCATTGTCATCTATTTTTATATCCATCCTCACATTGGTTAATTATGTAATATTACAGTTGTTTAATACAAATTCAACATTTTAATATAAATCAATTAGTTATATAACTATCTTTTTTGTATATTAATCAATATGAACATGAATATTCCAGTTATTTCCATGCAATCCAATTTCTTACAAATCAATTAATTATATTTACCAATAATAATAAACCAAATAATTTCCCCCATATATTCCTCCAAACCACAACTTAACCATTTCTGCTTTCAACACAATATATAATTAATAGTATCTCAATTATTACAATTTCCTAGTTAAATAGAGCTTTTTTAGAGTTAAATAGAGAGTTTTAAAATCTTGAACTCTCCTCTTTTGCCCTAAATTTCCCATTGTTACTTTACATCTACCTTTTTTGGTGAGGAAAAAGAAAAGAAATCTGCCTCTTCCTAATTTTCCAACGTTGCAGCAAACAGCAAAGCCAACAGCCTGCTTTACTTTCAGTTTTGTTTTTCAGCATAGCTAGGGGAAAAAAATCTGCTCCAGCACTCTTTGCAAGCAAGCAGCAGAGCTCTGCGCAAAACAGCTGAGAGCAAATCAGATGAGAGTCGGGAGGCAGATCTAATCAACGGGCTAATTAGCCTATGCTGAAGCTGAAAGGAGTTGTTTTTTCTTGTTGTTTGCTTACAAGGAGGTAACTGCTGTGAGGCACAGGCCAAAGGGTGGGGGCCACCCTCCTTGCCACTTAACGCCCCCCTGTTGCCCCCTTTTGCCTCTAGCGCTCCCCTGCTGCCCCCCTTGCCTCTTACCACCCCCCTAAGGCATGGTACCGCCCACTTTGGGAACCACTGGCTTAACTACTTAACTACTTAACAACCAGTTCTACCGAAGTAGAATCCCACCACTGGGTCTACCCATTTATTTTTGCAGACACTGATCAGCTGTAGGGCGGCCCTTTGAAGCCCTGTGGCAAGAGTTTAAACAGTTTTTTTCCCTCTAGCCATCAGCTGGGACTCAGGAGGCAGCAATAGATTGGAAGTGGGGCCAAATAAAAGGTAAGAATAACGCGGGGGGTGGGGGTGGGGGGGCGGAACCGGTACCAGCTGGGAACCGGGCCGAACCGGGAGGAACCCACCACTGGTTTTTTCCCTCCCCAAACAAATTTCCTAGTGATTTTGTTCAATTCTGCAAAGAATTTTTTATCTAAATTTATCGGCGTCGTTTGGAATAAGTATAGTAATTTAGGCAGGATATTCATCTTTATTGAGGCTATCCAGCCTAGCAGTGATAATTGTAGGTTCCCCCATCTTTCTAAGTGTTGTTTGATTTTCCTAATCAGTGGTATATAATTATCCTCTTTCAGAGTTGAACATCTTGACGTTATCCATATTCCTAAGTATTTGATTTTTTTGACAATTTGTAAATCCATTATCTTCTCTACTTCTTCCTTTGTCTCTCTGTCAAATTCTTTACCAACATCTTTGTTTTTTCTTTGTTCAACTTAAATCCAGACATCTCCCCATACCTGCCTAATTCATTCAAGATTTTTTTTGCCAGATTTCAATGGCTCTTCCACAATCAACACTACGTCATCGGCAAATGCCTGCATCTTATATTCCTCGTTCCTAATCTTCAGCCCTTTTATTTTGTTGTTTTTTCTAATCCTGTTTAACAATACTTCTAAGGCCATAATAAATAATAATGGTGATAGGGGGCATCCTTGTCTTACCCCCTTCTTTATCTGGAATGGTTTAGTCATGCCTCCATTTAATATTATATTTGCCCTTTGTTTATTATAGATTGTCTTTATCATTTTCTCGAAATTCATTCCAAATTTCATTATTTTAATTTGTTCAATCATAAAATCCCAATTTAAATTATCGAACGCTTTTTGGGCATCTAAAAAGACTAGGGCCATTTGCTTTTTGGGGTGGGCCTCGTAGTATTCTAAGGCGTCAATGACTATTCTTAAGTTGTTTCTTATTTGTCTGCCGGGGAGGAAACCATTCTGATCTGTGTGTATTAGGGCATTTAATATTGTTTTCAATCTTTCCGCCACTATACTCATGAAAAGTTTATAATCCGAATTCAAAAGTGAAATTGGCCTGTAATTTTTTATTTGTTTTGGGTCGGTACCTTCTTTTGGTAGTAATGTGATGTATGCTTCCCTCCACGAATCAGGTATTTTGGCATCCAGTAGGGCTTCATTATAAACTCCAATAATTTTGGTAGTAATATATCCTCCAATTTTTTGTATAATTCTCCTGGGAGACCATCTGGACCTGGTGATTTGTTGTTTTTTAGTCTGGAAGTTGCCCTCTTTAATTCTTCTCTCATAACCTCTCTATTTAACATTTCTCTTTCCTCTTCTCCTATTAATACAAGTTCATCTTCTGAGAGGTACTGCACAATCCTTTCTCTGGAAACTTCTTCCTCTTTATAGAGTTCCGTGTAGTATTCACAAGCAATTTCGAGCTTGATTTCTTCTTTATTTTGCAGCTCTCCCTTCTTATCTTCCAATTGGTGGATACTCAGTCTCTCGTTTTCTTTCTTTAATTTATATGGCAACCATCTGCCCTGTTTGTTGGCATTTTCAAAGTAGTATTGCTTTGATTGTTTAATTTTGTAAGCCAATTCATCCTGCTCTAATATGTTCAATTTATGTCTTAACGTTATCCAATTCTCTTTCGTCACTTTGTCTCCCGGATTTTGCTGCATCTCCTTTTCCACTTTCCCCAATTCTTCCTGGAGGGCATCTTGCGCCTTCCGTTTTTTTTTTTTGTTGTTGTTCTTATATGCATTATATGATATCGTTATACCTCTTAAATATGCCTTCATTGTGTCCCATACATTAACTCGGGATGTTTCTTGATTATCATTTTCTTTGAAGAATAATTTTAGTTCTCCCCTAATTTTATCAATGAATTTTTTGTCTCTCAGGAGTTGTATATTTAATCTCCATCTCCTTTTTCTCCTCTGTGAGACCCTCCACCTAATTTCTAGGGTCTGCCCATATATTAGGTGTGATTTCTGCAGTATCAATTTCTAATCCCAATTGTTTGGTGACCCACATCATGTCTATTCTAGACCAGGATATTTGCGGGTTCGAGTAAAAGGTAAATTGTCTCTCATTTGGGTGTAGGGTCTGCCAAATATCTATTAAGTTCATTTCCTCCACTAAGTCAAAAAACGGTTTGGGTAGGGCATCCCTTTTTTATTTTTCCCTTCGCTGCTCCTATGGTCTTTGTCATGGTCTACAATCCCATTAAAATCACCCACAATACAAATTTTGCTATGTTCCATTTTACTTATTTGTTCATGAAGTTTTTTATAATAATTTCCCTGATTTTTATTTGGGGCATATATAGCTACCAATAATATCGATAAATTGCTTCTTTTTATCTCAATCATTAACGTCCTCCCTTTTGAATCAGTGTATTTTTCCCCCGCAATTATCCCTCCCTTAACGTACATTACTGCCCCCCTCTTTTTTTTTCCACTAGCGAAGTGAAGGTCTTCCCTAATTTATTATATTCTAAATATCTTTCATCCTGTTTACGTATGTGGACTTCTTGAAGGCATATAATATCGGCATTTAGTTTGACTAGTTTTGTAAATATTTGTTTTCTTTTTCTATTCTCTAACATCTAATTGATGTTAATTTCCAATCTTCCATATACTATTCTCCTGGGCGACTTTAGTATTTATTTGCTCGTGTAACTCTTTGGGTTCTTGGGTTCTTTTCTTTTGTGTCTTTGCTTTCTTTTTCTTCTAATTCTTTCTTTTCCAGAGATCCTTCCTTGGGTTCCCATCTTTTTGAGCTACTGCTTTGGTGTCTTCTTTACTGCTCTGCTTTTCCTCCATCCCCACTAGCTGATCAAGAAAATCTTGTGCGGTTACTAAGCTGTCAATCTTGATTTTCTTCCCTAGCCATGTAATTATCATACCTTCCAGCAGAATCCATCTAAATAAGATATTTCTCTTGGTCAATTGCATGGCTAGAAATCGATAATCCCTTCTTAGTTCCCTAACCCTTCTGGGAACTTGTTTCAACGTTGTTACTTCCTTCCCCTTTTATATTATTGGTTCCTCCCTCGTAACATTATACAGTATGTCTCTGACTTTCTTCCTAGCAAAACTGATGTGGACCTCTCTTGGCAGCTTGTTCCTTCTAGCGTAATTGGTCTGCACTCTGTAAACTTCATCCAGCTCCCTTATTATTTGCTGCTTATCTTGTTGCAGGGCTTCCGCTATCATCTCTGCCATCACTTGCCCCAGATCTTCCTCTTTGTCTTCCACTATATTTTGAAAATGCAAGTAAAAAGCTGCCTGATCCATCTCTAGTTGGATGATTGAGTCCTCTAATTCTCTATTTTGTGCCATCAACTTCTGGTCCACTGATTCGAGCTTTTTCTCATTCTGTTCCACCCTTGTTTCCACTTTCTTTCTTTTGTTCATTATTGTGGATCAATTCTTTTATCTCATTCATCTTGCAATCTAGAGCTTGTATATCTGTCTTCAACTCAGCATGATTATTAGACATTTGCTCTTGCATTTTCATCATTGTTTCTTGGATTAGTGTCAGGGTGGATTGCATAGCTTGCATTGTCGGAATAACCACAGATTTTTCTGCTTTAAATAATCCTTCCATCAATTTTTGGGTTGCAGGAGAAGTCATGGTGATTGTAGGATTAGAGGTTGTCTTCTTTCCTGTTTTCAACACTGTTGAAGCAAGACTTGTCATATTTTTCAGGATTATTTTTTTTTTTTTTTGGTCTCTCACTATTCCTCCAGATTAACATCCACTGGTATCACCTGTTCTACTTGCTTCCTTTGGCTATCGTTGTTGCACTTTTTAATATTGTGCTAGGCAATCTAAATATCAGTCAATAATAATTAATCAATTTGCTTATAGTTATAAGTATATCTAAATATGGTATAAATAAATATAAATATAAATATAGTTTAGTTATAAGTATAGTTAATTAATATATCTAGTTAAATCAATTCATTAAAATATACAATTGATCTTAATTTGCTACTATCTGATTTCTAATTGGTTAACAATCAAGTACTAACTTATATCACAAATATATTTATACTTATTTACTGGATAATTAAATATTACTCTATCAACCAAAAAAAGGGAAAGAGAAAAGGGAAAGGAGGGGGGATAGAAGTCACCAAGGAAAGTCAAAGTAGAAATGAAATGCTTTGCCTTTAAAGGCTAGATCCAACTTTCTTTTACTGTGTTTTGTTAGTGAAAGTCACCGTTGTTTAAACTTTCAAAGTCCCCTTAACCTCAATCTTCTTCTCCACTCTAAAAAGTCAATTTTTCAGCTTTATCCCAGTTAGTTACAAGTCCACATAAAGCGTTTTTTCCAGATGTATTTCTCAGATTTCAATTCTTTTAACTCATTGATCCATTAGTCTCCCTTCTATTTCTTTCTCCGTCAGTTCCTTGCAATGGCCGCACTTCCTGCTTCTTTCCTCTTCAATCACCGCCTAAAGGTTCTGTCTGACATTTCATTGAGATTCTTCTTGACAGCAACATTTTCCCCCTTCCCATTTTATTGCTACTTACAGCGTCCTGCCAGTCTTTCTCTTTGCGCCGTAACACCTATAAAGCGCTCTTCTTATTCTCCTGTGCCAACCTCTCAGTTCTCCGCTTTTTCAGTCTGTCTCCTTCCTTCCAGTCGCCGCTCTGTTTCTTTCTGTGAGTCCTTTCATCTGACACGATCGACCTCATTCTCTTCCCGATCTGAGTCTCTACAATCTCTTTGGTAGTCGGAGCAGTTAAAAATCCCTCGTCTCACACTGTCTCCTCCGATCTTCTTCTTTGCTTCCCGTCTCTTTGCTGGTTTATCGTGGCCTCAGGTCCGCCATTAAATGACAGACGCACCCATGTTAGGATCAACAGGTGCGTCTGGTCGAGTGAGAAGTGCTTGCTCTGCAATTCCCACTTGCCTGACTCCCACTCTCATTCACAAAGCTCTCCAGGCTTTGCGCCCCTCAGGGTCTCCCAAAACACGGCAAAAAATGGGGCAGGAGAGCAGAGATCGCTCTCCTGTCACCCTGTCACCACAAATCGCCAACTGGAACCGCTAAAATCCAGTTTAATGATAGCTACACAGCGACTTACAGTAGGCACTGAACTGGTTAATCAGAAACAAAGTCACAAACGCCTGTGCTCTCCTCCCACATGGTTTTATAGGGAATGGGAGTGTTTAACTATCATCAGGTAATCTGCAACAGCTGCTGGAATCAAATCTGCTACTCAGTTCTCCTGTCTTTGGGTGCAGATCTCTGATGTCATCCTCAGCTTCGTTTACAATCTGCTACACAAATCCCCCTCCTTTCATTCTTCGTGTATCCTACCCCCTCTTCTTTGTGTTCTGTCCGTCACCTGCTATCATCCATGCATACAATCCTAATAGCAACACTGCCCCTCCACCATGCTCTGTCGCTGGATTTCATTCTGGGTCATCTGGAGGGGATTCTGCCTCCTTCCTGGTCTCCCATGCTGACGTGGTAACGCGATGTTGAGGGGTATTTGACACTCAACAGTCATCACCTTTGCCCTGGAAAAGGCAGCTGCCTGTTGTATGGTGACCCTCCACAATGCAGATGCCCCTGACCTGTGGAACTTTGACCAATTCATGATGGCTCTCCGCTGTCAATTTGAAGACCCCTTGGCAGATCACAAAGCTGGCGATCACATCAGAACTGTGAAACATAGGTGCCAGCCAGTAGCTGAATACACTGAAAAGTTCCGAGATGTCGCCTGCAGAATGGACTGGATGGAAGACATCCTAGTGAGCTGGTTCAAAGACGTCCTGAATGATGACCTCTATCATGCCTGCCTGGCTCGAGGGGCCCCAGACCACCTGTACAACTGGTACATCCTGGCTGAAGAAGTGAGATTGACATGGCCAGAAACCACTACTGAGGGGGAAGAGCCTAGAAGAGATCCCCACCCCAGGGGAAGCGAGAGCCATTTAAGCCCCAACCCCCCCCCCCCAAGATCGAGATCATCTGTCTGCTTCAAATGTGGAAAGGAGGGGCACCGTGCAGCCAAGTGTCATTCAAAAACTCCTGCCCGAAAGCCAGAATACCTGTCTGGAGGAAAGCCCACGAAAACAACCCCTGAGGAAAAGACACCTCACTGAGAAATGGAGAGGCCACAGAGTTTTGCCCCCTCACAAAATTGGGGAAAGTAACTCCGCCATCACCTGGAGAGGAATCAGGCCCACCCAAGAGCGACTCTGAAGATGACCTGCTGGTAAGTGAATTGAGCCACTCACCCTGCTCCTAAGACTATTTGTCCCCAGTTGGGGGAAAAGAGTGAAAATCTCAGCCCTCTTGGACTCAGGATGCACTTGGTGTTTAATTAGCCCAATCCTGGTTGGAAAATTGGGCATATGCTTGCAGAAGCTAAAAACCACCATTGCGTTCTGCCAGTTAGATGGGTCAGTCACAGAGGGGGAACCCACCATTTTTGCCACAGAACCCCTGGACATAACAATGGGGACTCATGATGAGAGACTCACTTTCATTGTGGCACCTGGAATGGAATGGCTGCTAGTTGTACAGCTCACCTGGTTGAGGAAGTGGAACCCCAGAGTGAACTGGAAGCAGGGGACTCTAAGATTTCAATGAGGAGTGAATGGACCCAATGGCCAAAGGGAAGAACTGGGGGGAGACCCAAACAAAGAAGCAGCGATGGCGGGAAAGGCCGTGCCAGAGCAGGGCATCCCCAGGGAGTACAAGGACCTAGTTGAAGAAGACTTTGACTAGCTCCACCACCACCACCCCACAGACTGCACTATCGAGATCCTTCCAGGGGCCAAAACTACCAAAACCAAAAATGTATAGCATGTCCCCCACGGAACTCGAGGAATTGAGAGTCTTCATAGATAAAAACTTGGCGAGAGGTTTCATCGAACCCATGCAACCAAAAATTGCTGCCTCAGTGCTATTCTGAGAGAAGAAAGATTGTGCCTTTGTGTAGATTTTAGAAATTTGAACACTGTGAGTGTGAAGAATGTGAACCCCCTTCCCCTCATGAAAGACATGTTAGCTAATCTCTGCACAGGAATTTTTTCCCCAAAACTGGACTTACACTTTCTCCTAACGGAATTGCCTGGGGGAGGGGGACTCAGACCCTGCTTTGATTTTGTCTTGCAATCACTTCCTTTCAATAAAAGGTTCCTTTTGAAATGCTGCTGTCTCAAGAGTCTGTACTTTCTTGATTGGAAAGTAGAGCCAGGACCTTACACTTACTTCCCTTCAACATCAGAAGATGTCCAGCAGTGCATGGCAGAAACCAGTTGGAGCCAGGTACTCACCCATCTACTGTCTAGAGAATTTTGGCCAGAGGTGGTCTTCATGGAAGAATTACAGCCAAAAAGCCATACCTCCAATGTGGAAACAACGCTAAGGAGTCAACTATGCATAAAAACATAGGAATTGGGGTGCAGAAAAATGGCAATAGGTGCTCTGGACTGATGTGTCAAAATTTCAGATATTTGGCTGTAGCAGGAGGCAATTTGTTTGCTGAATGGCTCATTATGGTACAATAATGAGTGTCTGCAGGCAACAGTTAAGGTTGGTGGAGGTTCCTTGCAATTTTGGGGCTGCATTTCTGGAAATGGAGTTGGTCAGGATCAATGTCCCAAAGGTGCTTTTTCAGGAGGCAACTGGGTTGTCTTGTTTTTTCTTTTGAAGACGTTTCTCTTCTCATCCAAGAAGCTTCTTCAGCTCTGACAGGATAGTGGGGAATGGAAGGATTTATATTCCTTGCAGACAGCTGGTAATTTGTATCCTTTTTAGAGGGTCATTGAAGCAGGGTCATCTGAGTAGTGCTTATGGTTCCTGTAGTCTGCAATTTTTTGCTCCTGCAATCCATTCCTACTCCCACACCATTCAAAGGGTTTTCATCCCAAATTGTATAGCTAAAAGTCTGTAGAGATTCTTAGTCACCATGCCTGCTTCACCCACAGAGCTCCAAATTGCCTCCATGACTGGTACGTCCTAGTGGAGGAGACAGAAATCAACCAAGCGAGGAACCAGTAATAGTCCAGTCGAGTCTGGAAGAGGTCCCTGCCAGAGAGGAAGAGGGAGCCTGCCAAGTTGCAAGTGATCACGCCACGCTCAACCACTTGTTTCAAATGCGGAAAGGAAGGCCACCACACCGCCGAGTGACACTCAGTAGCCCTGGTGAGGAAGAGTGACTGTGCCATGGCTGGAAAGCCTATAAAAGCCACACCGAAAGAGAGGAAGAACTGGAAGCATTGCAATGATACTAGCTGGAAAATAGCGAAACTCTGATGAGCTTTGCGAAAATCCAGCCAGACAAACTGCTGTCAGGGGGTCTTTGGACCAGAACTGTCTTGGAGGGACAGTGAAGAAAGAGAAGTGCCTTGGAAACCCAAGAGGAACAGGCAAGTTCCTCAAAGGGTCGGAGGCAGCTCTTTGATCCGATGGCAGGGGTGGCGGCCATTAAAACAACCACTCTAAATTGGGGCAACCAGACTAAGATTTGTGCAGGAGCAATGTTTGAATGGAATATTTTTTTAATTTTTTTTTTATTATAAATTAGAAACAAAAAACAGAATAAAGACTATAACGAAACACAATCACATACATACGACTGAGGTTGATTCAACCCCCATATATATACAGTTTCTAAATAACATTACATATCATCATACTACAGCTTCAATTTAGTTTATCATACTGCATCTTGCATTTGTTAATCTTCTTATATCTAATATTCCCTTATTTATATTTAGCTTGCTATTTACATATCTATGCTACATGCTTCCCTAACATCTACCTCATGACATTTTTACTTCTATCCATTGATACCATTTATCCCAGCTTTGATTGAAAGTTGATTCTTGTCTATCTTTAAGTATATATGTTAATCTATCACATTCTGCACACCACAAAATTTTGTTGATAATCATCTGATCCGATGGTACTTCTTTCCCTTTCCAAAGTTGCGCGTATACAATTTTAACCGCAGTGGTAATGTGTATGAAAAGGTATCAGTCTGCTTTCCTTATGCCCCCAGGGTTTATTCCTAGCAAGTAGACCTCTGGTCTCAGTTGAAAACTGACTCCTGTAATCTCCATGAGCCAAACTTTTATCTTACTCCAATAATTTTGGGCTTGTAGACATGTCCCCTATTGGTGGTAAAATGTACCCCTGACTGACCCACATTTCCAACATTTTGCTGAGGTTCCTGGGAACATCTTTGCGATTCTTGCTGGTGGTATATGCCATTTATATAACATTTTAAATATATTTTCTTTGAAAGACACTGCCATCGTCATTTTCGCATTTCTATTTCATATTTGTTTCCATTATTCCAGATCTAATGAATATCCGAAATTCCTTCCCCGGGCTATCATCGAGTCTTCAACTATTTCCTCAGCTACAAATCAGGACAGGAGGAGATTATATACCTTAGTGATACATTTCTTATCACCTTGCAGGAGGGCCTTATCGAACTCTTGTGGTGAAATGAAAACTCCCCCATTGGTTTTATCTTTTTGATATCTTGCTTGAATTTGTGCATATGCCCACCAGTCCAAATTGATTCCCCATATTTGTAGTTCTGCTTTAGATCTAAGATTTCCCCCACCGTCCAACAATTCCCTGTATATCACAGTTTTGTCCAAGTTGTATAGAGGTGGGTATATAGTCGCTTCAAGGGTCACAAACCAATATGGAATCTTACTATATATCATTCCTTTGATCTTATTCCATACCTTAATCAGACATCCCCTTACATAGTGATTTGTAAAATATTTATGCTGTCCTGCTTTGATTGGCCAGAGAAAATAATGCCACCCCTGCTTTAAATTATAGCCTTCAATTTTTAATATACGCTTCCTCTTCAGTATTATCCAATCTTTTACCCAAACCAGGCAAGAAGCTCGATAGTACCGCTCCCAATTGGGGAGTCCCAAGCCTCCCCTTGTTTTATGCTCCTGCATCATTTTCCTTTTAATACGTGGCTTTTTCGCTTGCCATATGAATTTTCCAATTATCTGATCCATTTTCCTAAAGAAACTTTTCTCTAATCTTGCCGGGGTTGTTTGGAAAAGATATATCCATTTTGGCAGCACGTGTGCCTTTATCACTGCCACTCTTCCTAACAGGGATAGCTGTACTTTCCTCCACCGATCTAAATCCTGTTCCATTTGCAAGATGAGTTTTTCATAATTATTCTTTTTTATCGAGGAGCATTTTGGGGTCAGCCATATGCCCAAGTATTTTACCTTTTTAGCTATTTGTATTCCCAACGCATTCTCTATCTCCAATTTCCGTGTCCCCTTAAGATTTTTAACAAGTAGTTTGGTTTTGTCCCTATTAATTTGTAGATCCGCTACTCCGCCGAATTCCTCAATATTTCTTAACAAATTTGGCTCCGAGATCGTCTACAAACGCTTGTATTTTAAACTCCTCTTTCCTAACATTAAGTCCTTTTATTTCTTTGTTTTGTCTGATTTGATTTAGTAAAGGTTCCAGAGTCAAAATAAATAATAGCGGGGATAGTGGGCATCCTTGCCTAGTTCCCCTACGTATTTGTATCTCCTCTGTTGTTTCACCTTCAATTAACACTCTTGCATATTGCGCCGTATAAAGTGCCCAGATAGCTTGTGTAAAACTAGATCCAAAATCCATCTCCTCAATTTGTAATAAAATAAAGTCCCAATTAACCCTATCAAACACCTTTTGCACGTCAAGGAACATTAGAACCATTTCTTTGTCTGTATGTGTTTCATAATATTCCAGTGTATCCATGATGGTTCTAACGTTGTCTCGTAAGTATCTATATGGCAAAAAGCTGTTTTGATCTTGGTGGATGTATTCATTTAAAAAAACCTTTAATCTTTCCGCTAATGTTGATGTAAATATTTTGTAGTCCGAATCTAGTAGGGAGATGGGTCTATAGTTTTTAATCTGTGTTTGAATGGAATATTGTTACCGGAAGAGCAATTTGGCCAATTTAAAGGTAAAAAGAAATTCTTTGGAAAAAGCTTGAAAAAGATCCCAGCATGAAATGAGCAGCTAATTGGCACTTTGGAATGTTAATTGGAGGGGAAAGAACAAAGAGGAAGTTAAAAAACTAAAGCCCCAAAAAAGAAAACTTTCTACCTGAACTTAAAATTGAATTTGGAGAAATTAGAAATAATACAAGAAAAAGAAAACTGAGAGAAAGCATTTTTTAACAATCAAAGGAAAACAAATTGAAGAGAAAGTATTTTCGATGTGGATTTAAAAGTGATATTGTGTTGCCCGGGGATTTGTGAACTGGAGAGAGAAGAAAGCACTACAACAAATGCTTTAAACATTGAAGGAGTACTTGTTTAATCAGCTGGATCCCGACCTTGAAAGGAAAAAAGAACAAAGCCATAAATTAGAATGGTTTAGATAAATATTTGAAGTGGATACTATTTGGAAATTTAAAAAAAGAGTGATACTATATGGACTTGAATTTTAACTACATATAAATTAAAATAAAAAATCTATTTTAATTGACAATATGGAACATTGGGAATATGAGGAATTAATGGAAATGTTTAAGAAGGTGCGTGAAGCATTTAAGGGTGATAAAGAAGCGGAAATCTGGTTAGAATACCAAAAAAAAAAAAAAAAGGAAAAAGAGAATATAAATGTGAAGCAAGAACATAATGTTGAAAGGAAAATAATTGAAGATTGCACTCGGATTGACAATGAAAAATAAAATGTTGATAGGGGGTAATATCACCTAAAAAAGAAAGGAAATGGGAAAAGAGTGAGGGGAAGAATTAGAAGGGTAACAATTTTAAAAATGAGAGAAAGGATTCAGGGGAAAAGATATAATAAATATAAAAAGAAGAAGAAGAAGAAAATAAGAGAATGGGAGAAAGAGAGAAAAATATTAAGAAGTGGAATATTGGAGAGACCAAAAGAAAATGGGTAAAAGGGGAAGAATAATGGAGAGAAGGAAGGGAAATAAAACATTTATTAGTTGATTTAAGGGAAATGTATTAATAGTAGAAATCGTATGTAAGAAGTAAACAAGAAGAAGTATATTGTTTATTATAAAATGGATCAGCAGGTGTAATATGAAATGCAGATTGGTTTAAATATGAAAATAATGGAAATTAAGATGCAAAATTGAAATGCTAGTAAATGATGTATGTAAGAAGTAAAAAAGAAGAAATATATTGTTTATTGTAAAATGGATTAGCAGATGCAATTTGAAATAAAGATTGGTTTAAATGTGAAAATAACTGAAATTAAGTTATAAAATTGAAAGGCTAGTAAATAGGAAAATAACTAATGGATGTTGGAATAAGAAATTAGAAACTAAGGAAAATAAGAGGTGGAAGGTTAATTAAGTTAAAAGGTTTCAATGTAAAAATGGAATGAGTTGAAATACATTGTTAACAATTAAAGAATGTGATGGGGACTTTGAAAAATATAGTTAATAAGGGAGGGGGGAAATCAGGGTTGCCTGGATACCATTGTGGAAGATATTGAATTAAAAATGAATACAACAATGGAAAGAGAATGGAAGGAGGAGTAGAGGGAAGAAGGAGAAGAGAGGAGGAGACAGAAGAAGAAGGGAAAAGGAGAGGAAGAAAGGGAGGGGAAATAAGAATAGGAGAGAAGGTTAGAAAGGGAGGAAGGAATAGAGGAGGGGAGAAGGAAGGGGAAGTAGAGAAGGAGTAGAAGAGGAGGAAAGATGAAAGTAGAAAGGGATAGAAGAAGGGAGGGAAGAGAAAGAGAGGAGTGGAGAAGAAGAATTGTTGTAAAACAAGGGAGATGATGGTAGAAAGGCAATCCCAGGAATGTGCAAATTTATTATGATTAAGAACAAATTAATATGAAAGTTAAAAGGGAATATATATGATTAACAAAAGATAAGATAAAATAACTAATTGAAATAATGTTAAGAAACTAGGATTTGAGGGTAGATGGTGATGCTGTTTATATAATAAGTATAGAAGTATTAAGATAAGATTAAAAAGTATGGAAAAAGAATATTTTGCTAAAAATGGTAACTATGTAAAATGAAATTGGAAATGATAAGTTGTATAAGATGGTCAATACTCTGTTCATAAAATATGTGTGTCTATGTGAAAGAAAAAAATCAATAAAACTTGATTTAAAAAAAAAAGTCACGCCAAAAGCCAGGGACACAGCGCTGAAAAGTGGCAAGGTCTTAGAGTTCCACCCATCCCAAAACCAAGGGTGGGAACTCCGACCCTGTCCAAGGAAAACTCCAGGCTGTCTGAGAGCAACCTCGAAAATGATCCCTTGGTAAGTGGACCAATTGAGCTGGTCACTTTACCCTGACAATTAATACTCAATTTGGGAAAGAGAGTAAAATTCACAGCTCTGTTAGACTCAGAGTGCACCAGATGCCTGGTAAGCATGACCCTGGTAGGGATATTGGGGATCTGCCTGAAGAGATTAAAAAGCCCAATTGCCTTTTGCCAACTGGATGGATCTGTTGCGGGCAGGGAGTCAACCATGTCTGCCACTGAGCCCTTATAATTAACCATGGGAGACCACAACAAGACTTTAATATTTATAGTGGCACCTGGGATGGAGTGGCCCATGGTACTGGGACTCACTTGGCTAAAGTGATGGAACCCTCGAGTAAATTGGAGAGAAGGTACCTTAAGATTCCAATGAGTAACAGCGCCAGGCAAAAGTGACGAGGAGCAGGGAGACCAACCTAAAGAGGAAACTGCAGTCACTGTGAAAACTGAGCCACTGCAAGGCATCCCCAGAGAATAAAGGGACCTGGCTGAGGTTTTCAGTGAAGAGGTTTTGGACGAGCTGCCCCCTCATCAACCCACAGACTGTGCAATTGAAATTCTCCCCCATGCTAAACTACCAAAGCCAAAGCCCTCTGCCCCTAGGGAACTAGAGGAGTTACACGCATTCATAGACAAAAACCTAGCCCTGGGGTTCAGTTAGACCCAAAGTGGCAGCCCAGTTCTGTTCCGAGAGAAGAAAGATGGCAGGCCTGAAGGCCCAAATGTAAAAGATGGCTTCCAGGTCTCTGTGCTTCTGCATTGATTATAGGGGTTTGAACTCAGTGTGTATGGAGAATGTGTACCCCATCCCCCTCATGAAGGACATGCTGGCCCACCTTTCTAAAGGGAATAATAGAATAAAAACTTTATTACGGTCATCGACCAGCAATAGATATACAATAAATTAAAAATAATACTGACATTAATCGTGAATAATAACATCCCTGTTATGAAAATACATGATCTCAAACTGTTAGGGTCACTCCCTAATTTACATGAGTGGAGAGCCAATAAGTATGTGAGTAAATGTATTTTTCCAGTAATTGTTATAGATATCTCCAAAAAATTGGCACCAGTTGACATCTATAATTCTGTAACTAATTTTTTTCTTGTGGACATTGCAGCGAAATAGAATTTTGCCACTGCATGCATGGTAGTCGGATTTGAGTCTTGGAGGAGAAAGCCTACATAAAAGTCGTCTGTCCTCCCTGGCAATCTCTCTAGTAAGGGAAGAATATATATTGACCTACATACTCTGTATAACTCACAGTACAATAAAACATGTGAGATATCTTCAACTTCTCCTTTTCCACATATGCATACCCATTCTGCTATTGGTGTTCTCTTGTACCTACCCTGGAGTAGTGCTGAGGGGAGAATATTAAATCTGGCTCTGAAGAAAGCTATTCTTTGTTTTGGGAAGATCAGATCATTTAGATATCTTGCTGATTCCTACACACCCTGCTTTATTCTGTCCCTACTATGGAGAGATAACCTATTTAGTTCTTCTTGGAACTCCATGTCCTTCATTCTATCAATTACTAATTGCTTTGCTTTGTCAAAGCTTAGGAACATTAAGAGCACAGCTTGTGATCTATCGCCTGTTTCCAGTGGGAGGGGAAGTTGTCAGTCAGCACTAGCGGGGACAGTCCCTCTGGAAAGAAATGAATTTTTAGCCAATAAATGACCATCATTTTCCAGGCTCTTACCTGAATTTGAAGCACACCTGTCTCAATTCTTAACAGGGCATTTGGAGTTCCTTTTGGTTCAGCTAAGATGGCTCACAGGAATTTGATTTGTATAGTTTCTAGCAAGTTTTTCTTTTCAAGGATTCATGTTTATGCCCCATAAAGAATGTGCGCCAATGTTTTGGCCTCAAAAAGTTTTAAGGCAGCAGGTACTAATTGACCTTCACCTGTATAAAAGAAGTGTTTAATTGCATTTGAGGACCTATTGGCTGCTTGCAATGTCTCCAGGTGTGCCTTCCATGTCCCTTGTGAGTGGAAGACCACCCCAAAGTATCTAAATGTCCTAACCTGTTCCAATCTGTGTCCTTCAATTTTCCAGAAGTATTGTCTGGGTCTTTTAGCAAAAAATAAAATTTTTGATTTATCTAAGTTAAGGACCAATTTGTTCTGTCTACAGAAGCCAAGTGTTGCCCTAATTGCTCTCTTCAGTCCTATGGGAGAAGTAGATGTTTTTCTGGAACTCCCTAGCTTTCTCCATGAACCAACATATTTTGGCAATTTGATCTCTAGTTCCTCTGCCTCTTCGAAATTCTGCCTGTACTTCTGGTAGTTCTCAATCCATATACTGCTGGAGCCTAGCTTGTAGGCTTTTAAGCATAATTTTACTAGCATGTGAAATGAGTGCAATGGTGTGATAGCTTGAATATTCTTTGGCATTGCCTTTCTTTGAAATTGGAATGTAAACAGACCTTTTCCAATCCTGTGGCCACCGTTGAGTTTTCCAAATTTGCTGGCAAATTGAGTGTAGCACTTTTACTGCATCGACTTTTAAGATTTTGAATAGCTCAGCTGGAATATTGTCTCCTCCACTAGCTTTGTTGTTGCTCAGATTTCCTAAGGCCCATTTGACTTCACATTCTAGGAAGCAGCTCGCACAGGAGAGGTGTTACATGGGAACGCCACATCGCTCCCATAACCACCCACACAGCCGCACTCTGTGCCAGTTGGAGCCTCTGAGTGCTCCTCAAGGGGAGCCCCATGTAGAGAGTGTAGCAATAGTCCAGGCGGGAGGTGACGAGGGCATGAGTGACTGTGCGTAAAGAGTCCCGATCTAGAAAGGGACGCAACTGGCGAATCAGGTGAACCTGATGAAAAATCCTCCCAGTCACAGCCATCAAATGCTCTTCTAAAGACAGCCATGAATCCAGGAGGACGCCCAAGTTGCGACCCCTCTCCGTGGGGGCCAGTGATTCGCCCCCAAAAGTCAGTGATGGCACCAACTGACCATATTGGGACGTCGTAAACCACAGCCACTCAGTCTTGGATGGGTTGAGCCTGAGCCTGTTTCTCCCCATCCAGATCCGCATGGCCTCCAGGCACCGGGACATCACTTCAAGGGCATCATTGGGGTGGTCCGGGGTGGAGATATACAGCTGAGTGTCGTCAGCGTACTGGTGGTACTTCACCCCGAAACCGCGGATGATCTCGCCCAGCAGCTTTACATAAATGTTGAACAAAAGGGGCGAGAGGATCGACCCTTGTGGCACCCCACATATGAGGGGCCTCGGGGTTGACCTCTGCCCCCCTGCCAACACAGACTGTGACTGGTCAGAGAGAAAGGAGGAGAACCACCGTAATACAGTGCCTCTCACCCCCAACTCTTCCAATCAGTGCAGCATGATACCATGGTCGATGGTATCAAAAGCTGCTGAGAGATCTAATAGGACCAGGACAGAGGAGCAACCTCCATCCCGAGTCCTCCAGAGATCATCAACCAACACGACCAATGCTGTTTCTTTGCTGTACCCAGGCATGAAGCTCGACTGGAACGGATCCAGATACGTCGTTTCATCTAGGTACTGGGGGAGCTGTCGCGCAACCACACTCTCAACAATCTTCGCCACGAAGCGCCCATCTTTGCATGAAACGCCATCATGCCCATCTTTGCATGAAACGTTCTCTTCATATCTCCACTTTTCTTGAAGAGATCTCTGGTCCTCCCTATTCTATTATTTTCTTCTATTTCTTTGCACTGTTCATTTAAGAATGCATTTTTATCTCTTCTAGCTATTCTCTGGAATTCTGCATTCAACTGGGTGTATCTTTCTGTTTCTCCCTTGCCTTTCGCTTCCCTTCTTTCCTCAGCTATTTTCAAAGCTTCCTCAGACAACCATTTTGCTTTCTTGCCTTTCTTTTTCTTTGAGATGGTTTTAGTTGCTACCTCTTGTACAATGTTGGGAACCTCCACCCATAGTTCTTCAGGCACTCTGTCTATCAGATCTAATTCCTTAAATCTATTTGTCACCTCTACTGTATATTCATCAGGGATATGAGTGGCCTAGTGCTTTTCCCTACTTTCTTCAATTGAAGTCTAAATTTTGCAACAAGAAGCTCATAATGTGAACCACAGTAAGCTCCTGGTCTTGTTTTTACTGACTGTATAGAGCTTCTCCATCTTTGGCTGCAGAGCACATAGTCAATCTGATTTCTGTGGTGATGTCCATATCTAGAATCGTCTCTTGGGTTGTTGGAAAAGAGTGTTTGCTATGACCATTGTATTATCTTGACAGAATTCTATCAGCCTATGCCCTGCTTCATTTTGTACTCCTGTTGTGGCCCGCCAGCGGCCTGCGCGGATTGTGGCTGATCCTGACAACGAGGAGGCTGGTGGGGTGTCAAGCCAGCAGCCTGTGCAGCCGGGGCTCGAGTCGGACAGCCAGAGGCAGAGATTCAGCCAGGGCTTTTAGATCCTCCAGAGGCTCCTTCAAGTGAAGAGAGTGAAGTGGAGGAGCTTCTTCTCAATGCATGAGCACGCAGAGCTGCCAAAAGGCAGGAGTGGTTACTCAGGAGGAGGTCTCCCTGAGAGTAAGGCTTGGGGCTAATTGGCCACTCCCTTAGCCTATTTAAGTTAGCACACAGCTGGCAAACGTTGCAGGAAACAAAGTGTGTTCGTCTGGTCATTTGTTGAGCAATTGAGAGTGAATTTTCCTTGCAAACCTGGTTTCTGGGCTAATTGCCAACTATTGTAAGCCTTTATCTAATCTTTGGAATTTCTGGCAGGCTGTTAAGGACATTTTTAGTAATAGCTTACATTTGAAAAAGACTGTGTTTGTAGTAAACGGAGTTGTTCGGAGTTTTGTGTGTGCTACATTTCTTGGGTTCCGTAGCTGGGGCAGAACAACTCCAAGGCCAAACTTGCCTGTTATTCTGGTTATCTTTTGGCTTCCTACTTTAGCATTCCAATCCCCCATAATGATTAGGACATCATTTTTGGGTGTTTATTCTACAAGGTGCTGTAGGGCTTCATAGAACTGGTCAATTTCATCCTCTTCAGCACCAGAGGTTGGGGCATAGACTTGGATTACTGTGATATTGAATGGTTTGCCTTGGATTTGAACTGCAATCATTCTGTCATTTTGGGGATTGTACCCCAGTATTGCCTCTTTTATTGATTATGAAGGCTACCCCATTTCTTCTGAGGGATTCTTGCCCACAGTAGTATACCTGATGGTCATTTGAATTAAATTCACCCATTCCTGTCCATTTTAGTTCACTGATTCCTAAGATGTCGATGTTCAGTCTTGTCATCTCTTGTTTGACCACGTCCAGCTTGCCTTGATTCATGGATCTTACATTCCAGGTTCCTATGGAGAAAAAATCTTTACAGCATCGGACTTTCCTTTCACCACCAGATGCATCCCCAGCTGAGCATCCTTTTGGCTTTGGCCCAGTCGCTTCACTCTTTCTGGCACTACTAGTACTAGCCCTCTGCTCTTCCCCAGTAGCATATTGGACACCTTCCAACCTGAGGGACTCGTCTTCTGGCATCATATCTTTTTTCCTTTTGGTACTGTCCATGGGGTTTTCATGGCAAAGATAATGGAGCGGGTTGCCATTTCCTTCTGCAGTGGATCACATTTTGTCAGAACTCTCTGCTATGACCTGTCCATCTTGGGTGGCCCAGCATGGCATAGCTCATAGCTTCATTGAGCTATGCAAGCCCCTTTGTCACAACAAGGCAGTAATCCATGAAGGGGGACAAACGCATACAAAGCCAGAATTGAGAAGACAGCAACAGACAGTAAGTGTCGTCTATGCAAAGAAGCTGAAGAAACAGTGGACCACCTGGTAAGCTGCTGCAGGAAGATTGCACAGACTAACTGCAAGCAAAAACTGGTGGAACCATAAAATAGAGAAAGTCATAGAAAATGAAGGAATTAAATTGCTCTGGGACTTTAGAATTCAAACAGACAGGCACCTGCCAAATAACACCCCAGACTTAACAATTGTCAATAAGAAAGACAAAAAAGTCTAGATAATGGATGTGGCAGTACCTGGACACAGCAGAATAAAAGAGAAAGAACTGGAGAAGATAACAAAATACAAAAGCTACAAATAGAAATAGAACGACTGTGGCAAAGGCAAGCAAAGGTAGTACCAATAATAATAGGTGCCTTGGGTGCAATCCCAAAGCAACTGGAGTACCATTTGAACATAATTGGAGAGGGATTCAACTGGAAGTGTCGTGGCAATGCAGTCAGGGAATAGCAGGCTCTCATGAGCCTTGCAAAAACCAGGACTGACTAACTGCTGTCAAGGGGTCTTCGGACCAGATCTTAAAGATTTCTTAAAGTGATAGGAGTGGTGGGAACTTTTGAGGAGGATTTGTTTTTGTTTAAGCTGTTTGATCTCGACATTCAAAGAAAGTGGAACATAATAAAACTTAAAACTGGAATAAAGACAACTTAGAAACAACAAAATGACGCAGGAACTAATTGAAATGATTAAAATGATGTGCATATCATTCAAGTTGGAAATAAATGAAATGCTTACAATGATGCATGGGAAATCTAAACTGAATGAACTAGAGATTGTGCTGGAACATATCCAAGTGGAAGGAACGAGTAGCAAAAAAGTAGTATTAAAAATAAAGATATTGATTATGAAAAATTAAATGATTAAGGTGGGAGTAACAATGAAAAAAAGAGAGGATTTAGGAGAAAATTAATGGGAAAAGGAAACAAATAAAGGGAAGAAAAGGAAAGGGGAAAAGGTTAGAAATGAAGATGAACTTTAAAGATTACATTGGGATTAACAATGACAAAAATAGAGGGCTTAGAAAGAGACAAGGAAAGAAAGAAGAGGGGAAGAGACAAAATATAAAAAATTCAAATGATTACACTGGGATTAACAGTGGTAAAGCAAGAAAGGTGAATAGGGGAAAAAGGAGAAGAGCAGTTGGAAATACAAGGCAAACTAGGAGAGCAAGGGGCTTTAGAATTAGGGAATAAAAAGAGAAAAATAAGAAAATAAGAGGATAGGATAAAGGATAGTAAGATTTATAACTATAAATGAATGGTAATAAGTTTAATAGATGTGATTATTTGGAATGTTTTTAATGGTTTTAATGGAATTCAGCTAAAACATTTGAAATTATATTGTATTGATGTAGAAATGAATGACTTTAAAGTAAATTGTAGTAATAAATTTGAATGCAGTATTTGGATAAATTGGAAGGGGGGAAGAAATGGAAAAGAATCTGGTGTAAAATTAATGCAGGAAATACAGGAGTATGGAGAGGTGGCGGGCCTAAAACTTAATAAGGATAAAACCAAAATAATAGTGAAAAACATGACAGATCTACAAAAGGAAAAATTGGAAGATTTACTAGGCCTCCAGACAGTTAGGAAAATAAAATACCTGGGAATATGGATCACTGCGAGATTTTCCTCACTAAAAGATGATAATTATACCCCACTTCTGCAGAAAACACATCAAGATCTCGAGAGATGGAAAAAGCTCAAATTGTCTCTGATTGATAAAATTGCAGCGATTAAAATGAATATCTTACCAAAAATTCTGTTCCTATTTCAAAACATTCCGCTATCATTAGACAAAAAATTCTTTTTGGACTTGAACAAATACATCAGAAATTTTCTGTGGGAGGGTAAGAAATCGAGGATTTCTCTTAAGGTACTTCAAGGGAAAAGAAATCTGGGAGGTTTTGGGCTCCCCGACTGGGAATTATATCAAAAGGCTGCAAAATTAATTTGGATCAAGGAGTGGATCAAGTTACAAGATAGGAGAACCTTGATTTTGGAAGGACATGACCTCCTAGAAGGATGGCACTCCTATCTTTGGGATATAAAGAATAAGAAAAAATCCTATTTCCACAAGCACAAAATTAGGGAGACACTTATTCGCACGTGGGACGAAATTAAACAGAGGATTTATACCAAGGTACCCAACTGGCTTTCCATTATGGAAGCATTGGCGGCATCAAATAGGAGAGATGATTATAAATGGGGTACATACAAGGACATCCTCGATGTAGAAGGGAAACTTAAATCGCTGGATCTTTTGAGGGAGCAGGGCTACAACCTGGATTGGTGGAACTATTTTCAGATCAACTCAAGATTCCAAAAAGATAGAGATAAATTCGGTATAGCAGCGAAACACGGAAATTTTGATAAAATTAGTTGGGGAACAGATAAGAAAATGTTAACAAAAATTTATAACTATCTATTAGATGAAGATAAGGCAGAGTCTATAGCAAAAAATCAACTGAACATCTGGGAAAAAAATTTAGGACATAGACTAAATTTTAATGATTGGGAGTTAGCTTGGAATAGGAACTACAAAATAACCAAATCGATAACGTTTAGGGAAAATCATTACAAATTGTTACACAGGTGGTATCTAGCCCCAGTGAGGCTAGCCAAGATGTTCCCAAATCTCTCTCCCACATGTTGGAAATGTGGAAAAATGGTCGGCACCTTTTATCATTTATGGTGGACTTGCCCTGAGACTAAAAAGTACTGGTCTAAAATCCAACACTGGGTCTGTGAAATAACGGGACAGGAGGTAGTCCTAGCCCCAGAACTTTTCCTCCTAGGCATAACCGAAGAAGGCTTAAACAACAATAAAACCCAACTGATAATCCAGATCATAACTGCGGCTAGATTAGCCTTCGCAAAATGCTGGAAAAACAAACTTATACCCTCAGAAGAAACTTTAATAAATAAGATCTTAGAGTGCGCAGAAATGGCGAAACTGACAAGTGAGTTAAAAAACGAGGACAACTCAAAATATTATGATGTATGGGGTGTTTGGTATCACTGGCTGAACAATAAGATGAAAACATGGCTTTAGAAATTTTGACCTGGCACATGTACTATAGCCATAGTGTATAGAATAATGTATAGTTAAGGATGAAGCTTTTTTTAAAAAAAAACCTTTGTTTCACTATATTGTATTTACACTGTACTTCCGAAAGCATAGATAGATTGTACATTTTCTTTCTTTTTGTTTTGGAAAACCAATAAAGTATTTAAAAAAAAGAAAAAGAAAAAAGAAATGGAAAAGAGGGAAGGAAATGGGTTATACAGTCAGGTCCAGAAATATTGGGACATCGACACAATTCTAACATCTTTGGCTCTATACACCACCACAATGGAGTTGGAATGAAACAAACACAATGTGCGTTAACTACAGACTGTCAGCTTTAATTTAACTCAGGTGAACGGTGTAGGACTTACAGCAGTTTGCATATGTGCCTCCCACTTGTTAAGGGACCAAAAGTAATGGGACAGAATAATAATCATAAATCAAACTTTCCTTTCTTAATACTTGGCTGCAAATCCTTTGCAGTCAATCACAGCCTGAAGTCTGGAACGCATAGACATTACCAGACGCTGGGTTTCATCCCTGGTGATGCTCTGCCAGGCCTCTACCGCAACTGTCTTCAGTTCCTGCTTGTTCTTGGGGCATTTTCCCTTCAGTTTTGTCTTCAGCAAGTGAAATGCATGCTCAATGGGATTCAGGTCAGGTGATTGACTTGGCCATTGCATAACATTCCACTTCTGTCCCTTCAAAAACTCTTTGGTTGCTTTTGCAGTATGCTTTGGGTCATCTACACTGTGAAGTGCCATCCAATAAGTTCTGTAGCATTTGGCTGAATGTGAGCAGATAATATTGCCCAAAACACTTCAGAATTCATCCTGCTGCTTTTGTCAGCAGTCACATCATCAATAAATACAAGAGAACCAGTTCCATTGGCAGCCATACATGCCCACGCCATGACACTACCACCACCATGCTTCACTGATGAGGTGGTATGCTTAGAATCAGGAGCAATTCCTTTCCTTCTCCATACTCTTCTCTTCCCATCACTCTGGTACAAGTTGATCTTGGTCTCATCTGTCCATAGGATCTTGTTCCAGAACTGTGAAGGCTTTGTTAGACGTTGTTTGGCAAACTCTAATCTGGCCTTCCTGTTTTTGAGGCTCACCAATGGTTTACATCTTGTGGTGAACCCTCTGTATTCACTCTGGTGAAGTCTTCTCTTGATTGTTGACTTTGACACACTTACACCTACCTCCTGGAGAGTGTTCTTGATCTGGCCAAATGTTGTGAAGGGTGTTTTCTTCACCAGGGAAAGAATTCTTTGGTCATCCACCACACTTGTTTTCCATGGTCTCCCAGGTCTTTTGGTGTTGCTGAGCTCACCGGTGCATTCCTTCTTTTTGAGAATGTTTCAAACAGTTGTTTTGGCCACGCCGAATGTTCTTGCTAGCTCTCTGATGGGTTTGTTTTGTTTCTTCAGCCTAATGATGGCTTGCTTCACTGATAGTGACAGCTCTTTGGATCTCATCTTGAGAGTTGACAGCAACAGATTCCAAATGCAAATAGCACACTTGAAATGAACTCTGGGCCTTTTATCTGCACATTGTAATTGGGGTAATGAGGGAATATCACACACCTGGCCATGGAACAGCTGAGAAGCCAATTGTCCCATTACTTTTGGTCCCTTAACAAGTGGGAGGCACATATACAAACTGCTGTAAATCCTACACCGTTCACCTGAGTTGGATGTACATACCCTCAAATTAAAGCTGACAGTCTGCAGTTAACACACATTGTGTTTGTTTCATTCCAACTCCATTGTGGTGGTGTATAGAGCCAAAGATGCTAGAATTGTGTTGATGTCCCAATATTTCTGGACTTGACTGTATATGTAAAAGTGTATGAAAATTAAGATGTATAACTGGAATACCAGAATCTAGGGAAAATATGTGGAAACTGATAAAAAAAAAAGAAATGGAAAAGAGGGATATATGTAAAACTGCTGAATACTAAATATTTATGATTGGAATGATGGAATATAGGGGAAATATTTGAAATTATATTATACTGTGAAAGGAGTAATGGGACAGAATTTGAATAAGATAATTTAGAGTTAGGTTTAGATTTTAGAAAAATGATTGATTTCAATTTAAAGGGTTTCAATTTGAAAAAAGTAAAGAGAGGAGTGGAAAAAGAAAAATTGATTAAGATTAGAGATTAGGGTGAATGGTAATATTGTTTATATATTAGAAGAAATAGAAGGAAAATAAAACAAAAAATTAGACAGAAAGAATTTTACAAAACGTGAAATATATAAAATATTGTTCGAGAAAACTAAAAGCGGTACAAATTTTGGCTCGGCCAATACTCTGTTCAGAAAAAATGCACTGTTTGTTTGTATCTGTGTTTGAAAAAAAATAAAAAAACTTTTATTAAAAAAAAGAACATCATTGGTATTGACAAATTTGCCATTAGTCAATTGCAGAAAGTGGCTTTACTTCCATCCCACAACAATATCTGTAACACCATCAAACATCAATATCTGCTTCTCCCAGGTTCTTAGTAAGGACTCAATAGTAGACAAAAATGCTAAAGTCAGTCTGAACATTTAGCTGACTGTGCGATGATCAATCATCATCATAATTATCATCATCATCACCATCACCATCATAAACGGCATTGGTCACATTCATAGATGATCTCTGGAGGGCTCGAGACAGGGGTTGCTCCTCTGTTCTGGTCCTGTTAGATCTCTCAGCGGCTTTTGACACCATCGACCATGGTATCATGCTGCGCCGGTTGGAAGAGTTGGGGATGGGGGGCACTGTGTTATGGTGGTTCTCCTCCTTTCTCTTGGATTGGTCGCAGTTTGTGTTGACGGGGGCAGAGGTCAACCTCGAGACGCCTCATATGTGGGGTGCCTCAGGGGTCGGCCCTCTCGCCCCTTTTGTTCAACATCCATGTGAAGCCGCTGGGTGAGATCATCCGTGGCTTCGGGGTGAAGTACCACCAGTACGCTGATGACACCCAGCTGTACATCTCCACCCCGGGCCACCCCAATGATGCCCTTGAAGTGATGTCCCAGTGCCTGGAGGCCATGCGGATCTGGATGGGAAGGAACAGGCTCAGGCTCAACCCATCCAAGACTGAGTGGCTCTGGTTTCCGGCATCCCGATATAGTCAGTTGACACCATCACTGACTATTGGGGGCGAGTCTTTGGCCCCCATGGAGAGGGCTCACAATTTGGGCTTCCTCCTGGTTACGCAGCTGTCCTTGGAGGAACATCTGACAGCTGTAGCCAGGGGGACTTTTTATCAGGTTCGTCTGATCCACCAGTTGCGGCCCTTCCTAGATCCGGATTCCTTGTGCACAGTCACTCATGCCCTCGTCACCTCTCGCCTGGACTACGGCAATGCTCTCTACATGGGGCTCCCCTTGAAGAGCACCCAGAGGCTCCAACTGGTCCAGAATGCGGCACGTGGGTAGTTATGGGAGCTGCATGGCACTCCCACATAACACCTCTCCTGCATGAGCTGCCCTGGCTCCCAGTGGTCTTCCGGGTGCGCTTCAAGGTGTTGGTTATCACCTTTAAAGTGCTCCATGGCTTAGGACCTGGATATCTTTGAGACCACCTGCTGCTACCAATGGCCTCCCACCGACCTGTGCGCTCCCACAGAGAGGGCCTCTCTGTGGGGGCACCTGCCCTCTGGAATCAGCTGCCCCCAGAGATACGAAGAATCCAAGACCTCGGTGCCTTCCGCCGTGCCCTGAAGACCTTTCTTTTTCAGCAAGCCGGGCTTGCTTAACACATTTTAAAATGTTTTTACTAGGTTTGTTATTGTTTTTTAATTATGGGGCCAAACACATATATATCTTTTTAACTGTATTTTAATGTTTGTATTTATGTTTTTACTTTGGCTGTGCACCGCCCTGAGTCCTCCGGGAGAAGGGCGGTATATAAATCTGATAATAAATAAATAAAATAAATAAAATAATATTTCTCATCTTCTCTACTATACCCTCTTATTGGTATCATTATTATTATTATTTATTACTCTGTTGGTTTGTATGTATACTTAGAGCTTCTGGAGACAAATTTCATGTGTGTCTAATAACATTTGACCAAATAAAGCTAAGCTACTCTACTCTACTCTACTTTATTCAAAAAACATTTCATTTTAATATCTTAATTCTATGCACAAGAAGTCAATCAGGTCTGTTGTGTTTGCATTAAATGTGGAGTACAATAAGAACAGACCAACTTGCTAGGATATGTAGTACAATTTGTTTTTATGTAAATGCTCTCATCCCGTAATTTTTTGCCCAAACTGATTACATTTGTTTGTGTATGACAACTGTTCTCAATATTTTCGTCACCCATGGACCCTTTTGTGGCCATGGACTATGGCCACAGACCACCAAGACTTAAATCATAAGAATTCTTCAAGACTTCACAGACTCTCTGTGATGACATCGAAGCCCCACAGGGGCCTGTGCACAACAAGTTGAGAACAAGTCTTAGAATGTTCAAAAATATTATATAACAACAAAGTTTGTATTTTGATCTCTGAACTTAAAATAAAATATAAATTCATCCTATTTAATTTCTTCCATAGTATATTCCTCATGGGAGAGAGTAATAGTAACTTATTTTTATAGGCATATCTGACTGGATATATTTTCTATACTTTGCTTTTCCCCAATGAAAGTTAAAGACAAGACTGCTGTTAAATATTCCACCACTATTAAGACAAAAATGATTCCTGAATGTATATATATCCATTCTTCATAAACTGTACCATGTACACGTTTAAAATTTAAGTTTATAGTTTTATTTGAATTTCTTAAATGATTATTTTGGTCGAATTGTGTCTTTATTGGGTATAATTTTAATTATCATAAATTATTTTATTCATTAGGTTTTTATATTTTTGAAATATATAACTATCTGTTATGATTGGTTATCTCTATTTTTTTAGTTGGTATATTTTATGGAAAAAAATATTAATAATAAAAATAGAAATAATAATAGTAATAGTAATATCAAAATATATTTATGATTTCAGGCAACATTACAAGATCTGGAACAAAGGCGCCCACAGCTTGAAGAATTAATAACAGCAGCCCAGAATCTGAAAAATAAAACTAGCAATCAAGAGGTTCGAACAATCATCACTGATCAAAGTAATGCATTTTTTGTATTTAATATTTTAAAAGTATAAAAATCCTGATTTGTATGTAAACATGAAGTAAAAGTTTTACAGTTTATGTTTTAACAACTCTCCTGCCTTCCATTTAAAAAAAAACTTCTTATAGAAATTGGAAGATATTCAAAAAGCATTGAAATGTGCATCTTCAGAGGAATGGTGATATTTTTAGATTAGATTGGTGATATTGTTGGTGAAGTTGTGAAAATTACAGATAGGTTGCTCCCCTGATGGTCTGCCTGATCTGTGGCAATGTTCTTCATATTGCAAATGTTTCCTGAAAGTACCCTGCTTGCCCAAAACATTTGGAACTAAAATTGGTTTAAAATATGTGTATCTGCTGGCAGCGCAGCAGACTAAAGCACTGTTATTAACATCAGCTGCCTGCAATTACTGCAAGTTCAAATCTCACCAGGCTCAAGGTTGACTCAGCCTTCCATCCTTTCTAAGGTAGGTAAAATGAGGACCCAGATTGTGGGGGCAATAAGCTGACGTATAAAAATATATAAAAATATGAAGGCTATTGCTTATTGCATTGTAAGCCGCCCTGAGTCTCTGGAGAAGGGCGGCATATAAATCAAATTCAAAAAAAAAAAAATGCTTAAAAAAACCTTTTGTACAATTTTGGGTGCTATGGTACTCAAGATGCTGCATAAACAAGAGCATTCTTTATATGGGGACTGTGAAAACCAATTTTAATTTTACATTAAGTTATATTGTCCCTCAAGTGCAACTATGTACTGCTAAAGCAGTTAGGTGAATGCAAGCAACACTGTGCGGGGAGGAAGACTTTTGGCATAATCACTTTCTTGAATCTCCTATGAAACCATGGCAAGATCTTTTAATGAAAGTAACATTTAATGAAAGTAACATTATTGGGATTGCTGTTATTATTTTAAAAATATTAGATGACTTTCTTCTGAAAAAGCTTGATATTTTTACCAATGTGCTAGAAATTATCATATTTCCCTGAATGTTAGATGTTGCTTTGAGTATAACTTTAGGCTTGATATTATGGGACATTGTTTCCTTATTCAGTTAGCATAATGTGTAGGACACTTTTTGTCTTTGCCTTCTCCTTTCCTCCTCCTCCTTTTCTTTTTTCCTTTTTTCCTAAAGAAGTGATGATTAAGATCTTATGGTTTTAGAATAAGTGCAGTTCCTCATAAATGCCAAATTCATTTCTGCATGATGATCTATTAGTGATTAGTTATAAATATAATTATTTATATTATTTTAGCTAATAATTGTTCCTCAAATGTCAGTAACTATAAGATTTAAAGAATTTTAAAACTGCTTGAGAATATTGTAACTCATCATTTTATGTCTTTTAACTTCTTCCAGACTGTGATATTAATGTACAATTTTATGTTACTATAGCTCACATTGCTATATTGCTAAAGGTTGCAAAGCAACTTGTAAAATTTGTCAAAAAGTGACCACTATTAACAGTTAAATATACTAAACAAAATCAACATTTATATCATTGTACTAGGTATTGTTGTCTATTACTCTTAAACTTTTAATTACGTTGTTTAACAGACTATTAATTATAATATATTAGCAGAATTTTAAAAATATTTTACTAATTTCATTCAGTCTTTCTACATAGCATACAATTATATTTATTAGATTGTCTTATATCATAATTGTCTTGTATATTTTTAATAGTAATAGTAATCATAATTGTCTTGGTACTTCTTCCTAGATTTAACTTCTAGAAAATTTTAAGTTCAGTGCTATAAATTTAAATCCTTTTAGTTACCATGCTCATGCTCTTATAATAATCTATAATAATCTTATAATTTTAAATGTTACCTTATCCCAGACTGACATAAAATAAATATGAATTTATTTATATGTTTTATGTTATTTTACTGTTCTTCAAGAATTTCAGTGCAATTATATAGTTCTTTTTACTTTTATATTAGCTTCATGCCAACTTTATGAGAAAAGTTAAGCTAAGAGATGGCAATTGATAAAAGCTCACCAGCCTACTTAATTGACTGATTAAAAGTTTGAATCTGTAATTTTGACATTGTATTCAAGTCTTGTAATTTTTACATTTATGGGCTTTATTATGAATGTTTTAAGCTTTTTTAAAAATCAGTTGATAATCCTTGATTTCATTAATCCATTCACATGTGGAATATCTTTCAGCTGCAGATGCTATTATGTTTTTTTAATCATTTAACACATATGTGCTTGAAACATATAGCATGCAATAAAATATAACAACTGCATACAACTTACATGCCATTGGTTATTCTCCAATGATTTATGAACAAACATTCTGGCATATTTTTGTTCTATAAAAATATATACCTCATGTTAGATTTCCAGGAAAAAAATATAAATCTATATAAATATTTCTGAACATATAAAATTTGTGACATAGTAGGAGAAAAATAGGAGAAAAAATGTGGCAATGCTTTATCTAGGTTTATAACTGCTGAATTGCTCTAACTTGAAAAATACACTGGAAATATGAATGTATAGCAAAGAAAATGAGTTTTGTTACAGTGAAAAGCCTTCACTGTATTGCATTCATGTTTTATTAAACAAGGAATATTTCTAATCTTAAATTGCATAATACTTTTGGATTGGAAGGTATAAAAGTCTTTTAACTTTCTCAACAGAACTGGTTTATTTTTTAAAAAAATGATAACATTGTTTATATTCAGATTAAATGGAACAGCATTTCATTATTTTTTTGTCCCTTTGGGAAAAATGTTCTTGAAATTGTTGGAACATCTTTAAATCTTTATTTCTTCATTCATGAACAACAGTTACATTCCTAATTAAAAATTTGTTCCCCCGGCTTCCGGTTTGACTTCCGTCGCTGTCAGACGGTCCCTTGGGACCGCCAGCCCCGTTGCCCGTAAAGAGCCGCCTTTACAGCTGAAAGGTGGCTCAAAAAACTCCATTTCCATAAGGAAATGTGAGATAGAGCAGGCGAGGGCAGGTAGAGCCCTCTGCGAAGTCCCCAGAGTTTTTCTTTTACTCTTGGGGATGAAGCAGGATGAGGCTCCCTATTTCCTTCGCTGCTGCTCCGGGCTTCGGGAGACCTCTGCCTTTTGCAGAGCCAGGCAACGAGATCAAACCTTTCAATGAAAAACAACAGATTGTTTAATTAAAGAGGATGAGATCTGGACTTGGGACCCTAAATTGCAAGTATTTTTAACGATTTTATAAGTGTTTCTAAGTGAAGGGAAAAAAAAAGTTTAAAATGGCGACCGCTGAGGCTTGAGAAGTAGCTGAAAGTGAAAGTCCTTCCGTAACAAGTTACAAAGTAGCAGAACAAACAGTGCTGGCTAGAATAGAGGAAAAAAAATTTCTATTCTAAGTTTCTTTTTTTCTTGGAGATTTGATATTGATCTTGTTTGGAGAGAAGTCCTCTTTCTTTAAAAAGAGTTTGTTTGTGTGGCAGGATGGCGTTAAAATTAACAAAGCCAGACAAACAAGCAGCGGGGGGGGTTCCCCCATTTACAATTATGTGAACAAGTTTCGAGTTTACAGACTCAGAAGAATGGTTTTAAGTTAAAAGAATTTGTTTTGAAGGAAATGACAAGACATGATGAGATTGTGAACCCGAATTTTGAAAAATTTAGGCAGGAAATTAAAGAATTCATACAATTAAAGTATGATAATTTACAACGAAAGATTGTAACAGTGACTAATGCTTTTTCAGAAATAGTTATAAAGATGGATACAAATATCAAGTTATTAGAGTCTAAAATGGAGGAAGTTGATGATAAGATTTATAATTTGGACAATAAAATACAAAGAATGGAAAATGATTTGATAAATATTCAAGACAATAGCTCTGAAGTAAAGTCTAAAAAGGAAGCTGATCACGAGACTTACAATGCAGAAAATATAAAACAAGGGATTGAAAAAGAAGTTACAATGATGCAATACAGGCTCACAGAATTTGCAGTTAGAATGAGAGGGTTACAGGAAAATAATAGAGATGATTTAAGAAAAATATCTGCTGAAGTTCTGGCCAGGATTTTAAAGGTTCATCCAGAGGAGGTATCTTGTAAGATTGACAAGGCCTATAGAGTAAATTCTTGGATTGCAAAGCAAAGGCAATTGCCTAGAGATGTGATTTATTTTACAGATAAAGAAATAAGAAATGATATTGTGCAAAAATCTTTTAATTTCACTCTACAATTGTATGGAAGAAAGATCTGGATATATAAAGAGTTGCCGTCCAAGATATTAAAAGACAGAAAGAAATTTGGATTTTTGGTGACTGAGCTAAAGAAACAAAACATCTCATTCAGGTGGGATGTCCCAGTTGGCATAATATTGAGATATCAAGGAGAAAGATACCAACTAAATACTGTTGAAAAAGCGGAAGAATTTTACTATAAGGTTCTTAAAATGGGTTCAACATCTTCATGTATAATACATGAGTGGAATAAAGAAAAGCAAAATCACCAAGAGATAGAAATTCAGGATAAGCAGAAGGAGATGGAAGTAATGGAAAAACAACAAGTTACAGAGGACTTTGTAGATGAGCCGCTTCTGGATTCTCCTTCAGAGGTCACAGCTGGACTATTTATAAATACAAGAGAGGCGGCTTTGGATTCTAATGTGATGATTTATCAAGTTACAGACCAGCATAGAAATCAATCAGTTGACATACAACTAATAGAAAAGAAACCAGAATGGAGATTTAAGCCACAAAAGCAAAACCAACAAGATCAAGTTATAGATCAGCATGAAAACCAAATAGTTGATACACAACTTATAGAAAGGAAATCAGGATGGAGATCTAACCCACAAAAAGTCAAGAAAAGAAGAAGCAGGTCTTACAAAAACAAAAACTTTTAAACTAACAACAGTGTAATGCCAGTTATCTAAGAGATGATTGAATATATGAAAAGATAGCTGAGGCAAAGTATTGATTTATATTATCCTGAGGAGAGTGACAGACCTCTGCAGTGCTGTACTTTTGGGATGTGAAAAGGGCCTTAAACTGAATGGATTGGAATTATCTATTTTGGATTCTTTGATAAATGTATTATGTTTATGCTGAGCTACAAGGCAAGAGAGTTATGGGATTGGGGCACGCAGAAGATCTGGTTGTTACCTTATTACGGTGGTTGGAATTAATAATTTAGATGCAAGACACTACTATAGACACTATATGAAATACAAATATAAAGTCACTCGGGTGGTTGTTTTTTATATATCAAGACATCTATTGTTGATGGGGGCAGATGGTAATTGAAGATACCGAACATACTGTTGGAATTAGGATGTGATGTTACCCTAATATGGGTGATGGAGTTAACAATCCAGCTGAAAGATACTACAGAAGATATTATATGGATTACAAGCTTAAAGTCATTTGAGGATTTTATTTACATAAGGGAATACTTCTTAGTGGTATGGGCAGAAGAATAAAGATATTAAGAATTATTATGTATGGTAGTCCTGTAGGAAAGTGGGTGGAGATAGGTTAGCTTATTGATTGTTTAGTTGAAGAAAAGGGATATTATGAATATATGTAAAAGATTTGAGTTAAGAGATATATCTATGGGGGTGGAGGAAATGGGCAGACTATGAGTTGAATAAATGTTAAATTAGGATTTATTATATAGTTTTATAATGGAAGGTTGTTTTGAAATGTCATATTAATATACAAAAAAGATTTGATTTAAGAGATATATGTATGGGGGAGGAGAAAAAGAGTAGATTATGAGTAGAAATTGCTAAATTGGGGGATATAATAATACTACTATGCTAAATTAGGAGTTATTATATAATGTCATAGTAGAATGTTATTTTGAACTGTATAGTATAAGGGGGATATAATAATATTATTAGAAAGAAAGGGTCAGCATATGGGGGATGGAGCTAGGGGATGGTAAAGTATTATATAATCTGTTACGAATTTGGGTTTTACTTTGAAGAAGCCACAGGGGGAGGGGAGGGGGAGGGGGGTTAGGGAGGAGGG
Organism: Arizona elegans; assembly: GCA_022577455.1. Taxonomy (NCBI): domain Eukaryota; kingdom Metazoa; phylum Chordata; class Lepidosauria; order Squamata; family Colubridae; genus Arizona; species Arizona elegans. The sequence continues at coordinate 47,306,439 of JAKOOJ010000006.1, read as the reverse complement.
GGGAAGGGGAAAATTTTTATTTGAAAAACTTTTTCAATTAAAAAAAAATTGTTCCCCCAAATAGCTTGTTTATAGCCAAAGTTCAAGTAAAACATCTGACTAGAAATAAACAATTACATACATCATGAACCTTGATTAATAACCATAATATGAAGAGTACGCAAAAATTAATGAGTTGTTTCCTATAAAAGTATTTTGAAAAATGTACAAAAGTATATATTTTCACACTTTCTAATGTGGATAGCTAATTCCAGTGGTGAAATCCAATATATATATATATATATATATATATATATATATATATATATATATATATATATATATATATATATATATATATATATATATATATATATATATATATATATGTAAGTTTTCACGGGTATGTATGTGTGTATAGTTAATATTTCGGGTTTCTTCCCGTGTAATTGTGGATATATCCCTAAAAGGGTAGAAGCGACGTTTCAACAGAATCCCATCTGCCATCATCAGGCTTATGTCAGCAGTCTGACATAATAATAATGACTGCTGACATAAGCCTGATGATGGCAGATGGGATTCTGTCGAAACGTCGCTTCTACCCTTTTAGGGATATATCCACAATTACACGGGAAGAAACCCGAAATATTAACTATACACACATATATATATATATATACACATACACACAAAAACATAAAACACATCTTTTCAAAACGAAGCTTTTGCTCCGGTCACATATTAAAGCAAATCATTAACAAATCTTATTTTTCAATTAACACAACTAAATATTTTAAAACAAGTATTTCCCTCAAATCTATCTATATAACTATGCCATTATCCCCAAAAACCCGTTATTTAAATTTTAAATCCAAACCAATTATCAACCCATTTTCTCTTTCATTTGCTTAGATGGATATATTTTAACAATATAAATCATACAATTATTTTAAACATTCCAAAAAAAATTAATTTCAACATACCCTTTTTTCTAACTATTAAATTCAAAATTTATACTCTTTATTTCTATTATTAAACCTATCATTATTCATTTTATCTTAACTATCACACTCAACATACCTCCCCTCACTTTAATTATCCCACCTCATTTTATATTTTCCTAAAAAAAAACAAAACCCAACATTATTGTCTTTATCTTTGTTGTTAAACCAATCATTTTTATTTCTTAGCTGTTAAACACAGCATAACCATTTGTTTTGGCTGTTGAACACAGCATATCCTTTTTTATTTTATTTTATTTTTTTTGGCTGTTACACAGCATGCTCTTTGTTTGGCTGTTAAACACAGCATATTAATTTTTTTTTTTTGGCCGTTAGATGGCATATTCAGTTTGATTTGGCTGTTACACAGCATAATCATTTTGTTTGGCTGTTCAACACAGCATATTATAACTTTTTGGCTGTTGAACACAGCATATTCATAGTTGGTTTAACTATCAATCTCTACTTAAACTTTTCTTTGTTGTTTCCATCCATCTATGCATTGCTTTTTCCCATAATCTTATTTTTCTGTATCCTTTTTCATGACATTCATGACATTTTAACATTGAGACATGATTCTTGCTTAATACATTCTTTAACTGTATTTATAAATTCCTTTTAACATTTTCAATTAATCATGTTTACCCTTGTTCTTTTCCTTAACATTTTGACATTAAAACATAGTTCTTGCATCAAGCATATCTTTACATGTATTAATTAATTTCTTTTAACATTCTTAATTTCTATAAAAACCTCCCTTTTATTATTACAATCCATCTTTACTTTATTTTATTTTTAATCACATTATCTTCATTTCCTCACATGCAAACGTATATTTCCTTCCATTTTCCAAATTTTTAATTTTTTTCTCCATAAATCACATTAAATCTTTTTTCTTATTTTTACTCCGAATATGATGTATCAAATCTTTTTCTTTTAAGGCTGCACTTAATCCTTCTTCTATTCCTGCACCAACATTTAAATTGTTATTATTTCAACTGTAGGAGTTCCATTGTAAATTTCTTTTCTTTTTACCATAATCAACTGCCTGCATACAGGAAAGAAAAATCCTCCTCCACAGAATTCAGTAATTTTTATCTCTAAAACTCAGAGTTACCCATAACAAAGGAAAGTTACAAAGTTCCTCTTTATGCCAGATGGTGTCTCTCTATAATCCAAATTTCCATTAGTCATGCAAGACTCCATTTTATTTATAATTATATAACCATCCAATTTATTTCTTCTTATTTCTTCTTCTTTTAATTAAAAAAAATATCAAATCTTCTTTTTAAAATCCAGTTCAAATTTTAAAGTGTTTAGTCTTTTAACCATATGTCCAGATTAATTCAGTTCTGTTCCAAAATTGGTTGTTTCTCGGGTCTTTGTCTCTTTAAAATTGTAGTTTTAAAAAGTTTTTCCAAAGCCCCTTTGTTGCATAGCCGCTGTTTTAAGCTAGGGGTCTTCTAATTATTAGTGATGTTCCAAACGTTCTTACAAGCCTGGGCTGTTGTCACTCACCCGGCTTCAAAGAGTTCCATTTTTCTCCGCTTTCCTCCAGCACTTTTCTTGCCCAGTTGTCACAGCTTCATGGCAGCCGCCATGGCTGCCGCCCCCGCCGCCAATTCACAGAGGGTTCCCTCCGATCTCTGAGGAACTTGCCTGTTCCTCTTGGTCGTCCGAGGCACCCCTCTTCTTCCCCTGTCCCTGCAAGATGGGTTCAGTTGAACCCCCAGCAGCCAGGGTTTTCTTGGGGCTCATCAGAGCCCGCTATTTCCCCGATTGTCTCACCGCGACGCCAAATCGGAAGCGTGAAATCCAAATTTTTTTACTACCGGTTCTGTGGGCATGGCTTGGTGGGCATGGCGTGGTTTCGTGGGTGTGGCTTCGTGGCATGGGAAGGATATTGCAAAATCTCCATTCCCACCCAATTCCAGGGGAATACTGCAAAATCCCCATTCCCTCTCCACTCCTGGGGGAAGGATATTGCAAAATCTCCATTCCCACCCCACTCTGGGGCCAGCCAGAGGTGGTATTTGCCGGTTCTCTGAACTACTCAAAATTTCCACTACCAGTTCTCCAGAACCTGTCAGAACCTGATGGATTTTACCCCTGGCTAATTCATATAAATCTTTTATCTAATGTGCTTGATTTGAGTCTCTCCAGTAATGGCCAGATCAAAAGTCCTCATGGAGAGAGTCAAGAGGCAAGCAGTGTGGGAAGAAGCCCAAGCCACAGGGGACCACTATTGAACGGAGGGGGATGCCTGGCACAAGAAGACGGCTGAGTGGGATAAGCAAGAGGAATGGAGGTACCTAACTGCCACCCATAGCCCATCAATCAAATGGCTGAGAGAGAGATGCAACCACATGGAGATTCAATGAGTGGAACTGTTGCACAGATTTGAACCACTGGTGGAGACTTCGGCCCAGATGACTCAGCAACTTCTAGCTTGTTGGAGGCCAAGCCCAGTTGCAGCAGCTCAAGCAGTCAGTCTGCCTTGCCAGATGGCAGCAGTAGCAAGTCCAGGACCAAGACGAAGCCTCCTGTCAGCTCTGGAAACCATCTTTTACTTTAGATCTTCAGGGCTGCCACAATTAGTGTTATGGGAAACTGGGAGGGGGATTGTATGGAGTTGGGGATATATCTAGCCATAATAACATCCTTTTCTCTGAGGGTCAAGGACATCCTGCCCTGCACCTGGAGTGGCGTGCCTGGGAGGCAACTGCAGTTGGGATGGTGCATTGATTGGACTATATGATGGACATGTGAGTGCAGGGGAAGGGACTTGGACTTTCTTTTGGGTGGGGAAAACCTGGAAGCTTTCAGTTTCGGGTTTTCCCAGATGTGCCAATATGACATTTTGAATGAAATGGAACTTTGAGGAACTTCTCACCTCAAAGTCTTCTTTCATTGGGGATGTTACTTGGAATGCTGACACCCCCAGCAGCAGCAGCAAGTAGTAAGCCTGGCTGGACAGTCTCGGATCCCCCCTAGGTGGCCTGGATATCAACCATGGCCTTACTATCCAGGCCCCAGTTGGTTCCCTGGGTGATGGGCACCCCTCATCTTCTGCCAATGGATCCCCTGCCAAAGAAAGCCACTTTCGATGGGGACCCAGAAAAGTTCTTCCTAAACCAGATATGGGCTCACCTGGACTGTTATGCTCTAGCCTACCCGATGGAGGTAGTGATGGTGAATGCAGTGGCCACTCAAGGGAGAAGACATGGAGTGGATGATAAGGCTCCATGATGAGGATGCACTGGAGCTGGGGAACATCAATGCTTTCCTGGAAGAGCTAAGGGCCAGATTAAAGGATGAGTCCCAGACCCTGCAAGCTATGGCGGAGGTCCGGGATCTGAAGCAGGAGGGTAGCCAGCAAAAGAATACATTTGGGAGTTCTGCAAGGACACTGGCAAGTTTACGCAATGGCTGGAGAGGCTACTGGTCTATCATTTCAAGAAGGGCTTGGACTGAGAACTGTTCCATGCCTGCATCTACCAGGGAGTCCTCGAATTCACAAATGGTACCAGATGGCCAAAGTGCTAGACCTCAAGCTAAAGCAATGCAAGAAGCACGGTGTGCCTGAATCAAAGCCAAAGCAGAGCCAGGAGAGGTGCCAATTCAGATGGTGACCTATCATGGCTTCATCCACTAGCCCTCCCACTGGTCCAGTCGGGCCCCCCATCAAATGCTTCCAATGTGGCCATCAGTGTCAGCAAGCAGCCGAGTGCCTAGAACCTGCCTCCTGGCCAAAGAGCAACCCGCCAGCCTTGATGAAACCGAAGAAAGTGTAGTGGAAGAATTGGGAGAAGTCGAATTTAGCACACCAGGCTGTTGAGGTCCCCTCCCCTTCAAGTGTGAGAGAGAGAACTCTGACCAGAGGGGACCAGCAACCTGCCCCCTATGACAGTGAGGGTGAAGGCGAAAGTGACCTGACCGTAAGTGAAGCCATCTGCCCCTTTGCCATCCCTGCAAGAATGGTGGTGCCAAAGTCAGGGGTCCAGGGAGTGGTGGATGCCCTAATAGACTCAGGCTGCACCTGATACCTAATTAGTCTGCCAACAGTGCTAAGGTTGGGGGTCCGAGAGAAGAAACTGCTCCAAGCCATGAGTTTCGAGCAGGTCAATGGATCACTAATAGGAGCGTCCCCCGTGATGCACCTAATCGAACCAGGGCGGCTAAAGATGGGTCAACATTGGGAGCCTACCTGCTTCAGGATAGTCCCAAAAATGACTGAGGCAGTTATTCTGGGACGGTCCTGGCTGACAAGTGGGGTCTGACAATATGGTGAGAAGGGGGAGAGAGGAAAATGAGACTGGAAAAAGGCCGTCTCCCCCCTCAAAACAGCCTTGAGAGAGGAGCGGCTCAGCATTGAGCAGGAACTGAGGGGAAAAAGTGTTTGAAAGCGGTGTCGGAGCAGCTACCATGGACCCAGTCCATCCCCAAAGAATACCGGGAGCTAGCAGAGGAATTCAGTGAGAAAGAATGTGACCTGCTGTTCCCCTCCCCCCCCCATTGCCCTATCGACTGCAATTGAGATCTTGCCGGTGCAAAACTTCCTAAGCCAAAGATGTATTCCATGACCCCAAGAGAGATGAAGGAGCTAATTGACAAGAACCTAGCTAAGGGTTTCATTCAGCTGACGAAAAACAGCCCCCATACTGTTCAAAGAAAAGAAAAATGGGATGATGACATTATTTGTTGATTTCAGGGGAATAAAAGCTGTGTGTGTGGAAAACATGTTGTCAGCATTCCAGAAAAACCCTCAATTCCAAGTAAAGACTCTGAAGCAAGAATTTTTCAAAGTTCTATTTACTAGAATAGGTAAACTGGCACATCTGGGAAAACCTGAATCTGAGAGGTCTGGTTTTCCCTCAGTAAATCAAAACCCCCAAAATCAAAACCCCCAAAACCATCCCCTCACTCCTCAGTCAATCACATGCTCCAATCAACTGCCGTCCCATATCGAGACCTCACTCTGAACACTCCTTTTACAGATGCAGGATCACCCTGACCTTGACTGACAGGAAGAATGCTATTATGTCTACAGACAACCCCTCTACTAAATCCCCCCTCCTACTTTCCCACACATGAGAAGGTGGCAGCATAGAAGCTTCCGGCCTAATATGGGCTTCCAAAGCTGACAGGTGTCCCCCCCTGCAGAAAAAAACACACCCTGAAAAATAAACAGACAAAACACAAAAGAAGGGATTAACACCTTGTACAGGACCCCTTAACCCCCTCTCCTCCCTCCAGGCAGACCTTTTGGTTTCTCAGGGAATTTATCATGAAATTGCTTTACCAGAGTATCAGCATTCACATCCCAACTTTTCACCCAAGTAGCTTCAGACAACAGGTACCCTTTCCAGTATACAAAATATTGTAACCGACCCCTGTATAGTCTAGAGCAGGGGTCCTCAAACTTTTTGAACAGAGGCCACTTCAGGGTCCCTCAGACTGTTGGGGGGCCAGACTGGCTAGATGGGTATGGCTGGGCCCCCCATGTGACTGGGTGGGCGTAGCTAGGTGGCCATGTGACTGGGTGGGCGTGGCTGAGTGGGCATGGCCAATTTAGCAGTCCATTTTGCCAATTTAGCAGTCCATTAAATAATACACACAAATGAAACTTCAATTTGTTTTCCTCCTGGGAGTGCTTTATTTGCTTTTGTTTGACATTTTTTTTACTAGATCATTTTTTAAGTTGTTTACGAGTCTAGTGGTCCACTTCAGAAAACTCAGTTTTGCAGCAATTCTTCTCAGCCCCAAGGAGGTTACAATCAACATTCATCCATCTCTCTCTCTCCCTCTCCCTCTCCCTCTCCCTCTCCCTCCCTCTCTCCTAGAAGAGCAAATGGAGGTGGGGAAGACAAACCTTGCTGAATCCCATTCCATTCCATTCACTCTCTCCCTCCCATCTCTCTGTCAGGAAAGAGACGGCTCCTACAAGAGCAAATGGAGGTGAGGAAGAGAAACTTTGCTCCATTCCATTCCGTTCGCTCTCTCCCTCCTATCTCTCTGTCAGGAAAGAGACGGCTCCTAGAAGAGCAGATGGGGGTGGGGAAGAGAAACCATTCCATTCAGTGGTGGGATTCAATTTTTTTAACAACCGGTTCTGTGGGTGTGGCTTAGTTGAGGGATGTGGCTTGGTGGTCATGTGACTGGGCAGGCATGGCTAGCTGGTCATGTGACCGGGTGGGCGTGGCTATGTGCATAGGGACTACTCAGGGCTGAAAAAAGTCATTTCTGACTGGTCCTCACACTTTTGACGGTCCTCACACTTATGACTGTCCTCACATTTATGCCCATTGCAGCATTCTTAACAACCGTGTCACTCATTTCACAACTACTTCTCTTCACCACGGTGACAAGATAGGGTGCAAAATGTAAAATGTGAGGACAGTCGTAAGTGCAAGGACTAGTCAAAAGTGCGAGGACCGGTCAAAAATAACTTTTTCACCCCTCTGAAGTAGTCCATATGCACATAGGGACTACCCAGAGGGCTGAAAAAAGTGATTTCTGACAGGTCCTCGCACTTTTGACCGGTCATCATTTATGCCAATTGCAGCACTTAATTAAATTAATTAAATAAAAATGACCTACTGGAGCAGTCAGAGGCAGTCCGAGGCGGGTGTTTGGGGCTGACTGCAGGGCAAGGTGATACAACCGGGGTAGGTAAGCCGCTGCTGCCCGGGGTGGGAGGTGGGCGCAGGCCTACAGGACTGGCTGCAGGATGAAGGATGGGGTAGGTCAAGGGTCTGCAACTTTAACACATGTAAACACTTAAACACAATCTTAAACCTGGGTTGGCATTGCCAACTCCATATCACTTACTCCCACCCAGGTTTTGTGGCTCCTAGTATTTTCTTTTAAACAGGTATCTCTGTGTGTCTCTTTCATCTCTCTCATCTCTTTTTTTCTCCCCCCTCTCTCTCCTTCATCTCTTTCTTCCCTCCTCTTTCTCTCCTTCATCTCTCTTCCTCTCCATCTCTCTTTCTTCTCTCCTGCTTGAGCGGTGGCGATGGCAGCTCACCTACCGCACCATCGGGTCGCGATGGGTGGGCGTGGCCAACTTTTTTTTTAACTTTTAAAAGTATTTTTTCTACAACCTTAAGAGGTTGCAGGAAAAAATGCTTTTAGAAGCCTCTGCCGATCAGGCAACTCAGCTGGGATCGCCAGAGGCTTTTAAAGGCATTTTTTTCCCTACAACCTCTTCAGCCGAAAAGCTAGCCATGTGAGGAGTGGATGGGAGTGGTTGGGCAGGAGGCAGGGCAGGAGGCAGGGCTGAATCCCACCACTGCGTGGGCCGGATACATTATGTCAGCGGGCCATACCCGGCCCGTGGGACATAGTTTGAGGATCCCTGGTCTAGAGTCAAGGATCTTTTTAACTTCATAATGAGTCTCCCCTTGTACTACCAAAGGAAGTGGGGAGCAGCTGATAAGGGCCTTAAGTTAGATCCTCTTGCTGATTTCAATAAGCTACTGTGAAAAACTCGGTGTACTTTCCCTAATATGCAAGGGAGGCTAAGTTGGACAGTCACTGGGTTAATCACTTTCACTATAGGGAAGGGACCTATGAATTTGGGTCCAAACTTCTTGCTAGGTATCCTCAATCTTAGGTATTTGGTTGATAAATACACCTTATCTCCTGTTCGGAAAGGTGGTTGAGAGACCGGCATTTATCGGCCTGGGCCTTATATTTTTCCCCTGATTCAGCTAAAGTTTTCTTAGTATTTTCCAACCCTTTTTTAATGAGGTCATCCATTCTGTTAAGGACATAGAAGTGGGCGGCTCACTAGGCAACTCAGGTATCGGCACAAAATCCATGCCCATAGTTATCTGAAAAAGAATGAACCCAGTACTGCTGTGTACTGCATTATTATAAACCACTTCTGCGAATGGTAATAACTCCGCCCAGTTTTCTTGTTGATAATTTACATAACATCTAATCTATTGTTCCACCATTGTGTTCGATTTTTCAGCGGATCCGTTAGTCCATGGGTGAAAAGCTGAGCTAAACCCCAATGGACCATAGGAACTCCTTCCAGAACTTAGCAGTAAACTGGAGGGTTTTTAAAAATCCAAAGTTGCCCCCTAGTCAAAAATCATGACCCCTCTTTAGCACCAGGAGTCTCATGCTGCTGGGCACATAAATCTTACTCCCCTTCCAAGCCAATCCCTCTCTTAGAGTTAGGTCCGTCTGGTTTTCCTCAAACCAGGAATCGATTGAGAGTGCCGTTTTTAACTCTGCTGTCAACTTGTCTTCAGGGAGGTCAGAACCATGGCACGTTTGCACTCTAGTGGCTGAATCTCAGAGATCATGGCATGAACTATCTCAGCCGAACTATCATTGGCTGTCAAACTGGGGCTTACGGGAGAGAACATCAACTAATAGGTCCCCCCCCTCCCGGAATGTATTTCAGGTTGAAGTTAAAGCATTTGAAATACTGAGCCAAGCGAACCTGCATGGGGTCTTCAGCGCCTCAAGGTTTTTGTAATCAGTACACACTTCGAAAGGCTCCTTAACCCCCTCTAGTAAGTGTCTCCAGGATAGGAGAGCCCATTGCACCACAAAAGCCTCCTTCTTCCATACCGCCCATCTACACTCAGTGTCCGTTAACTTTCTCAATATGTAAGCACACAGCATTACTGTGGGCATTACTTTGCACTAGAATAGCAGCCACTGCTACATCACTCGCATCAGCCTGGACCACAAAGGGTTTATTTGGGTCAGGGTGCTGGAGAATCGGCTGGAGAATCGGCTCCACTGCGAATAGGCATTTTAATTGTTCAAAGGATTTTTGACAGTCCATTGTCCAAGCTAAGGGTTGGCTAGGTTTTGGCTTGGTGGAAGTGGACCAGTTTTTAGTAATTCCATCAAGGGGGGGAGAGCAACCTTGGCGAAGGATGGGATGAATTGTCTATAAAATTTTTCAAACTCCATGAAGCTTTGAAGTTGCTTACAGGTTCGTGGGGGTTGCCTCCTTCACCTTCCCCAGGTTCATTTCGATTCCTTGATATGGCACCCTGTATTTCAAGTAGTCCAAGGACTCCTTATGGAATTCGTATTTTCACAGCTTTGCATAAAGTTTGGTCGCTAGGAGTTTTTTCAGCACTTGCCTGACTAATTTGACATGTTCTTCCATATTTTCGCTGAATATAAGAATGTGATTCAGGTAAACAAGGACCCCCTTATACAGGTGCTCATGCAGAACTTCATTGATCAGTTGCATGAAGACTGCAGGAGCCCCTTGGAGTCCAAAAGGCATGACCCGGAATTGGAAGCTGCCCAGGGGACAGTTAAAAGCAGTCTTCTATTCATCTCCCTCCTTTATGCGAACCTGGTAGTAGGCTTCCCTTAGATCCAACTTGGTGAAAATCTTGCCTTTTGACAAGTAGTTCAGTAAGTCTTTCATTAGTGGTAGGGGATATGTATTTTGTATGCAAATGCAGTTTACATTTCTAAAGTCCACACATAATCTTAGCCCCCCCCATCTTTCTTCTCTTTAAACAATACTGGGGTGGCCACCCTGGATTTTGCAGGCTCGATGAACCCTCTGGTTAGGTTGGTCTCAATGTACTTCCTCAACTCGGTCATTTCAGCAGGCATCATGGAGTACATCTTGAGTTTTGGCAACTTGGCTCCAGGTTCTAATTTGATGGCACAATCTGTGGGCCAATGAGGGGGGAGGAGGTTACATTCCTCCTTGCTGAACGCTTCGGCTAAGTCTCCATATACCTTAGGAATCTGGGGTTTGCCTGGAGGCCTGTCTGAACAAACAGCTGCTGTTTCTGGCAGCTGGCCCTTATGGGTAGGCTGTTCCTTTGGAGGAGGGCAGGGGATAATGGACCGATATCCATTATGATTTTCCAGTATACATCTTCCCATTTGATAGTGGGGGCCCATTTGTCCAGTCAAGCCAGGCCCAGTATGACAGATTCTGATATCTTTGAGATTACTATAAATTGTATAAATTTGTGATGTCTTCCGATTTCTAATCTAACCAGTTCTGTAATATGGGTGGTGGGGACCCCTCCAATTAACGTCCCATTCACCTGGTGAAATTTAATTAGGTGCTTTAAGGCTCTTGTTCAGATCCCCAATTGTTCAACAATTAGAAATCCAATTAAACATCTGGTACAACCTGTGTCTATTATTGCTAGCAGTTCTCCTTGCTTCCCTGTCTCTGGCAAAACCAGTTTCACTTTAATTGAAAAGGGGGGATGGGTGAACTCACCATCGGGTCTTCCTCTCTGCTAGCTTCATCAGGTGGGGCTTCTTTGACCAGAGGTTCCTCGCTGTCTTCAGTGGGGAGGGGAACCTCTACGGCTTGTCTGGCAAATCAACTGGTGTCTGGGGCCTTTCTTGGAGCCCTTCTGCCTCGAGCGGCTATGGCAGGACGTTGTTGTTGAACTGGGGCAGGGGCCAGGCACTCTGAAGCTCGATGTCCCTGTTTTCCACACCAATAGCATTTAATCGCCCCTGCCAGTTGAGGGGGTGTTATGTCCTTATAAGGACATCCGCCCTGATTGGCTGCTAGCCATCGGGCGGGAGATTTGAATCCCTGGCAAGGGGTGGTGCGTCTGCCGGGAGCGAATATAAGGAGAGCTCCGGCAGCACACGGGCAGTCTTGCTACTGTTTCTGTTCTTAATAAAAGTTACTTATGTAACGAGCTGGTCACGTCTTCCATGCCTGCGCCGATCTAACACTGGCGACGAAGGACTAGAGAGAAGAAACGAACCTCACGGCACCAAGCCAACAAGACCAAGACTCCGGCACCTGAAACTACAGTAGGCATTTCCAAAGGCATGGCATCCGCTGAAGTCACTTTGCCAGCCCTTGCTCCCTTCCGCCCAGGGAAGGACAAGTGGAAATCCTACGTAGTGAAATTCCGGCAATACCTGAGAGGCAACAACATCAGGGATGCCGATGATGACCGGAAAAAGGGCATTTTCCTGGCCAACTGCGGCTCCGAGGTCCTCGATATGGCAATCGATCTCGTAGCACCACGAGACATCGAAGAAGTGCCATGGGCAGACCTGCTGCAAATCCTGGAAGACCACTATGCCCCAACAGGAACACCGGTGGCGAACCGTTTCACCTTCCATCAGAGGGACCAGATGGAAGGTGAGACTATCAAGGAATTCGTGGCCGCCCTACGCCAGATCGCAGCCAGATGTGAGTTCGACCACGTGGACAATGCCATCGCTGACCGCGTGGTTTTCGGCATGAGGGACAGAGGCCTGCAGAAGAAATTCCTGAGCAGGAAGAAACTCGTGCTCAAGGATGTGGTGGAGGAAGCCACCGCATCCGAAATCTCTGAGAAAGCAGCTGCCGCAGTAAGCAGAGCAAAGGGAATCCACAAGATTCGCTCCACAGCGCAATCATCAACAGAGGATTCCACAGCTGGATCCGAGTCGGAGGGGGAGTCCACCGTACACAAAGTATCCAGACCCCCAAGGCGGGAAACCGCCCAACGGAGCCACAAGGGGGAGCGCTGCGCCAGCTGCAGAGGGGACCATGCCAGGGCGACCTGCAAGTGGAGAGATGCGACCTGCCGACGCTGCAACAGAAGGGGTCACATCGCCGAAGCTTGCAGAGCCGAGGAACCAGCCCCAGAGCCCTCCAGCCACCGTCCCCGCGAGAATCGGAAGGAGTACCAGAGATCATCCAAACGGTCCTCTGGCCCTTCCAGACGCAGAGACGACGAGTTTCCCCGGAGTGGAGCGGTCCACCAGACGACCATCGCACACACGACTTCAGACAACGCCACCAAGTTCCACGTGACCATCCATGTGGAAGGAGCACCCTGCAACATGGAGGTAGACTCTGGCTCAGTCTACTCCATCATGGATTGGCAGCAGCTGAAGCGCCTGCATCCCAGCATCACCAAGCGAGAGCTGAAGCCACTACACTCCAAGCTCGTCGACTTTGGGGGAAACCCCATCGGAGTGTTAGGAAGAGCCTACATCCGAGTCACCTACAAAGAGTTCGAAGGCAAGCTCCCCATCACCGTCGTGAAGGACAGCCGACCGAACCTGCTAGGAGTGGAGTGGTTCAAGCCGCTGGGGCTTTCAATCGAAGGCATCAACCAAATTCGCAGGGACGAACTCGACAACCTCATCGAAGAGTTCAAGGAAGTCTTCGATGGTAAACTGGGGAAATTTGTGGGGAGGCCAATCTCTTTCAATCTGGACAAGGGAATCACCCCAATTAGGCTCAAGCCCCGCCAAGTTCTGTTTGCCCTGCGGCCCAAAGTAGACGAGCAGCTGGATAAGCTGATCACCCAGGGCGTCCTGGAACTGATCGATCATGCTTCATGGGAGACCCCCATTGTGACCCCACTGAAGCATGATGGGTCTGTGCGCATCTGCGCCGACTACCGTTGTACCATCAACAAGGCGTTGGCACAGAGCGCATACCCAGTCCCAGTGGTGCAACACCTGCTGCATTCCCTGGGATCTGGATCAATTTTCGCGAAACTGGACCTGGCCCAGGCTTACCAGCAACTGCCAGTAGACGAAAAAACGGCGGAGGCTCAAACAATTGTCACGCACAGGGGGGCATTCAAATGTAACCGCCTCCAATTTGGAGTCAGCGCTGCCCCCGGCATCTTCCAATCCATGATGGAACGCCTTCTCCAAGGCGTTCCAGGGGTGGTGCCTTACTTCAACGATGTGCTCATCTCCGGTGACTCAAGAACTCAACTCCTTGAAAGGCTCAGGCTTGTCCTGCAGCGATTCAAGGCCAAGGGCTTGAGGGTCAGGCGGGACAAGTGCATCATAGGAATACAGGAAGTCGAGTTCCTGGGCTACCTCATTGATAGCACAGGCATCCACCCCACCAAATCAAAAGTGGAAGCAATCCATGAAGCTCCAAGCCCAAAAAACAAAACGGAGCTTCAGGCTTTCCTTGGGTTGCTCAACTTCTACGCCATTTTCTTAAAACAGAAAGCCACAGTTGCTGAGCCGCTCCACCGCCTGCTGGGGAAATCGGTCTCCTGGAAGTGGGGCCAGGAAGAGGAAGCAGCGTTCCGGGCCATCAAAGGACTATTGACGTCCAAAAGCGTCCTCATCCAATACAGCGAGACGCTGCCCATAAAGCTGACTTGTGATGCGTCTCCATACGGGATGGGGGCAGTCCTCAGCCATGAACTGCCCAACGGCACGGAAGCCCCAATTGCCTACTTCTCTAAGACGATGTCCGGCGCGGAGCGCAACTACAGCCAGCTGGACAAAGAAGCCCTGGCAATCGTGGCTGGAGTGAAGCGCTTCCACGAATACCTCTACGGAAGACGCTTCACCGTAGTCACCAACCACAAGCCACTCCTGGGACTCCTCGCAGGCGACCAACCCACCCCGATATTCATGTCCCCACGGATGACGAGATGGGCCATCTTCCTAGCCGGCTACGCCTATAGGCTCGTGCACCAGCCAGGCACAGCCATAGGAAACGCCGACGCGCTCAGCAGATGCCCGTCAAAGAATCCAGTCGAAGACCCAGCCCCCACGCTCCATCTACTCCATATAGATGACAACGCCAGCTGTCCTGTGTCATCCGCAGATGTGGCCGTCCACACCCAAAAGGACCCCACATTCCGCCAAGTGAAGTCCTGGATCCTCAGAGGGTGGCCATCGGAAAAGCCAGAGGAGAAATTCAGCCCGTTCGCCAGGAAACAGAAGGAGCTGTCCACCATAAAGGGCTGTCTGCTATGGGGAGACAGGGTGCTGATCCCAAGCACTCTGCAACGGCGGACGCTAGAAACGCTGCACAAAGGGCATCCGGGCATCGTCCGCATGAAGGCCCTGGCACGGAGTTACGTCTGGTGGCCCTCCATGGACAAAGACATTGAGCAATGGGTCTCCAGATGCGACCCGTGCCAAGAAGTTCGCCCAGCGCCACCGCAATCCGAAGTCGCGAAGTGGGAGACCCCCAGCAACCCCTGGTCGAGGATACACATCGACTTCGCGGGCCCGATGAAAGGACGACACCTCCTCATCGTGGTAGATGCCTTCTCCAAGTGGCTCGAGGTGGTGCCCATGGCATCTACCACAACGGAAGCGACGATCCGAGCCCTGCGCCGTCTGTTCGCCACACATGGACTACCGGACGTGCTGGTCTCGGACAACGGCCCCCAGCTCACATCCCTGACCATGGAGTCCTTCCTGGCAGGACTGGGCATCCGCCACGCCCTGTCCGCCCCCTACAGGCCGGCTGGAAACGGACAAGTAGAACGCATGGTCAGACTGACCAAAGAAGCCCTCACCAAGATGGGCCCGGGAGACTGGCAAGAACGCATAGACAACTTCCTCCTCACCCAGCACATCATGCCACATGCCACCACCCACAAGAGCCCGGCCGAACTGCTGATGGGCAGAAGGTTGAGGTCACCCTTGGACCGGCTGCACCCCCAATACAGCCCGGAAGTGACCACAACCGCCAGCCGCCCGCTTCGCGCCTTCAGCAACGGAGATTCAGTTTTCGCGCTGAATTTCAACGGCTCTCCCAAGTGGCTGAAGGGGAAGATTGCCAGCACAACCGGCCCCAAATCCTACACCGTCGAGTTGGAAGATGGACAGGTCTGTAGACGGCACATCGACCAACTCCGAAAAAGGTGGGGGGGCACACGAAAACCAGCCTGACGAGGGAGGCCTACAACACCCCAGCGAGGTAGGCCCACCACACCCAGAGGAGGTAGGCCTACAACACCCTGGCGAGGTAGGCCTACGACACCCCAATGAGGTAGGCCTACCACACCCCTGCGAGGCAGAACAGCGCCATCCCGACGAGGTCGGCCCAGCCCACTACCAGGTACTGTCACGTCGGCAGTCCAGCGAGGTAGACCGGGGCCAACCGCACGGGGGATGGCAACACCAACCCAGCCAGGTGGGCACCCGGCACAACAGGGCCAGGGAACACCAACCCAGCCCGCAAGTAGACCGGGACCTGCCCAGAGGAGGAGGAGCGCACCCAACCAGTAACGGCAGCCATCACCAGCCCAGCCCGGGAGACCGCAGTTCCAGGCGAGTAGACTGGGACCCAGCCAAGACGGGCACCCCACTACCCATGGGCGAGGGTGGCACACGACTCCCCGGCGAGAGGGACCCCCGCCTATCGCAAAAGACAACCTGGAAACAACAACCCAACCAGGGGGACCCCAGGCACCACCTGACGGTAGACCAGGGTCTAGGGGGAAGGAAAAGCCGACAACAACCCGGCGAGGCAGACCTACACCACCCCGGCAGGGGAGACCTCTGCCTCCCCCAACCAGACGGGGGAGACCTATGCCAGCCCAACCGAGGGGACCAACGCCACCCCTGCGAGGTCGGACAGCACAACACAAGCCAGCACCACCCGCAGACGGCGGACCGGGCCCGAGGGCACCAAACGGAACCACCACCCGAATGGCAGCAAGCCGGACTGCGACCGAACCACAGCGCCCAGGGAACCAGGGAAGAGCAAGCAATGGACTTACCGAGGCTCAGACGCTCTTCCCGGGTCGGAACCGAGCGACCGAGACGAGGCAATAGACCCACAGGCCAGGAGGAAGACCATCAGAACCAGCCATCCAAGGTCTGCGGTCCGGCCGGAGGCGCTGGGGGTGACCCCGCTCACTCGACAGCCGAACCAAGCCCGGTTCCGGAGGAGGAACCAGGAGACGAAAGAGCCCCGTCCGTCCAGGCCGGAGACAGAGAAGAAGTGGGACTGCGCAGGTCAGCTCAGCTAGGGTGCCGAGGCGTCCTACGTACCTGCGTGATTACGTGACTTTTGTGAACGAGATTGACAGTTCGGACTAAGGGGGGAGGAGTGTTATGTCCTTATAAGGACATCCGCCCTGATTGGCTGCTAGCCATCGGGCGGGAGATTTGAATCCCTGGCAAGGGGCGGTGCGTCTGCCGGGAGCGAATATAAGGAGAGCTCCGGCAGCACACGGGCAGTCTTGCTACTGTTTCTGTTCTTAATAAAAGTTACTTATGTAACGAGCTGGTCACGTCTTCCATGCCTGCGCCGATCTAACAGGGGGTGTGTGTGACTTCAGCAGGCTTTGAAAGGGGCCATCTAGCTAAAGCTCTCCGAGGAGGCTTCTCTGCTGGGGTTTTGCGGTGGGGGTGAAATTATCTATCTAGAGCTATGGACATGATATACCAGTTGTGCAGTCGCTCAGGCACCCCCTGGACCCCACAGGCTGTTCTGACTTCTTGATCAATGGCCTCTTTAAAATAGTGTAGGAGTATGTGGTCTGGCCAATGCCCCAGGTTCCCTGCGACCTGTCTAAAGTCCCATACAAAGTCTTTTATGGGTTGATTACCTTGCTTCATCACCTTTAGTGTGGCTTCATTTTCATTTATTCAATCTGGGTCTTCAAATCTGACCCGGAGCAGCGCAACAAACCCATCAGCATAATTTAGTTCTGCAGCACCCTCATTGTGCAGCTGGCCTATCCATTCAGAAGCCTCCCCTTCATTCATCCCGTCAAAAATCACTGATACCAAGTCCTGGTCTGACTTGTATTGGTCTCCATGCTGAACTACATGAGCCCAGACCCTGCTGAGGAAATAACGCAGTTTGGCAGGCGTATCATCAAAGGTTGCTCTGAAGCGGGGTGGTGTTGGCCTCACAGGTTGATTGGGCCTGGCAATGGGCGGCTGAGCTGGAACTTGTGGCGGAGCTGCTGCTGGTTGCTGGACTCCAGCTGGCTGCTTGGGGAGCGGGGCTGGCTGCTGAGCTGCTTGCTGGGCTGCGGGGGGGGGACTAAAGATTAGCCCCCTTTGTGGTGCCGGGATTGTTGGGCCATATTGGGGCCATGGGGATCCCTGGAAAATTGGAGCAGACGATGCTGGATACCACTGGCAGTGGACCCACCCCTGGCCGGGATAGAATCCTCAGCCTGGGCGTATACATTCAGCAGGAGGTAGCACAAAGGCAGGCTGGTGAGGGGGCCCCGCAGGGAGGTTTCACATTCCCCATGCTGGCTGTGTCTGATGTCTCCCAGCTGCAGGATGGCCATGCTGCGCTGATCCACTTGATTTGCCCCTGGCCGGGTAGAGAGGTGCCTGCTAATTCCTCCGCCAGGTCCTGGATCAGGGAAGGTGAATGTAGGTTGTGCTAAGGTCCATCTCACTTGAGGAGGTTGGAAGGGGGCTGTGTAACTTCCCACTTCCATCTGTTCAAAACCCTCAGGGAGCCCAGTTAACAATTGGCTTCACATTGGGGGCAACAGATTCCAGTCCCAGGAGTCTGCAGATCCCATAGCTGTCCACTCTGGCTAATGGGGCGACTTCATGCAGTCTCTCCTCTGGTCCCTTTTCTGGAGTTGGGTCAGACTGCCAACTTTTCCAAGAATCTGACTCCTTGGGCCGAGCACCTAGCCTTCGGGCTTCCTCTGCAGCCTCAATGGCTCGCATCATTTCTTCAGAAGGAGAAAGCAGGGTGTTGGTAAATCCTTGAGTATCTGTCCCCATAGGCCCCTCTGTGATCTCTCCTTTCTCCTCCATTTTTACTGAGTCTTTGTACCACCCGAGATTTAGGTAGATGCTGGGGCTCAGCACCTACAGCCTGTGAGGTCCAGGGGGTGATGTTATGCTTTAAGAGGGAGTCAGGTTAATGTCAGCATTCCAGAAAAAAACCCAATTCCAAGTAAAGACTCTGAAGCAAGCATTTTTCAAAGTTCTATTTACTAGAATAGGTAAACTGGCACATCTGGGAAAACCCGAATCTGAGAGGTCCGGGTTTTCCCACAGTAAATCAAAACCCCCAAAACCATCCCCTCACTCCTCAGTTGATCATATGCTCCAATCAACCGCCGTCACATCTCGGGACATCACTCTGACTACTCCTTCTCCAGATGCAGGATTGCCCTGACCTTGACCAACAGGAAGGATGCTATTATGTCTACAGACAACCCTTCTACTAAATCCCCCCTCCTACTTTCCCACACATGAGAAGGTGGCAGCATGTTAGCTTCTGGCCTAATATGGATTCCAAAGCTGACACATGTACCACCTTAATGAAGGACGTGCTGGACTACCTGGCAAAGGGAAAGATCTTTACCAAGCTGGACCTGAGAGAGGCATACTATAGTGTGAGTATTAAAGAGGGGGACAAGTGGAAGATGGTATTTAATTGCCTGCTGGGGAGTTTCCAGTTCAAGGTGATTCCTTTCGGGCTCTAAGGAGCCCCTGCCATATTCATGCAGCTGATTAATGAGGTACTACATGATCATTTGTGTAAAACAGTCCTAGTGTATTTAGATGACATCCTCATCTTCATCAAGATGATGGAGAAACATGTCAAGCTCGTTCACCAGGTACTCAGAAAACTCCTGGCAGAAAACCTGTATGCCAAGCTGTCTAAATGTGAATTTTACAAGACTCGCCTTCACTACCTAGTGTATTGAGTGTCAAGCAAAGGGATGGAGATGGATCCTGGAAAGGTAACAGCCATCCTGGAATGGCAACCCTCTAGGACCCGCAAGCAACTGCAAAGCTTTCTGGGGTTTGCAAACTTCTACCAGCAATTCATCCCTTCCTTTGCCAGGGCAGCCTTGCTGATCACCAAACTTCTAAAGATAGGAAAAGGGGGGTCAAGCCTTGGCCCAGCCAACTGCTAGAGTGGACTATAGAATGCCAGAAGGCATTCAAGAAGCTCAAATGGCTCTTTGTGGAGGAAACAGTCCTAAAGCACCCCAACCCTGAGCAGCCTTTTGTTATACAGCCTAATGTCAATGATGTAGTCATGGGCATGGTCCTCCTCCAGAAAAATGAGGGAAACCTACAACCATGCATCGACATCTCCAGAAAACTCACTGACTCTGTCATTGGGCATTATTAACCTGGCGCCACTTTATAGAGGGGAGCAAAGTGCAGTTTGAAGTATAGATTGATCACAAAAATCTGAAGGCACTTAGGACCTCTCAGAAGCTCTCACCCAAACAAGTTCGGTGGCCGCAGTACTTTAATTGGTTTTATTTCACCCTAAGGTGCATCCCCAGGGGAAAAAACTTCCTTACTGATGCCCTATCCTGAATGCCACAATACAAAAGTAATCACAAAGAAGTGGTCAATGCCTTCATTCCCCTCCCTCAAAAGACAGCACAAGTCACCATGAGGCAGCAAGCTTGAAAATGGTCGACCAAGCCCAGTGGCAAACTAACCCAGAAGCTCAGAGCCGAGTTGCCGGCTATCCCCTGGTTAAGGGACAACAACCAGCTCCTAACCTCCAGGGACAGGCTGGCATGGAAAGGCCCCAAATTGTACATCCCCAGTACCCTCTGGGTCCAGGTTCTGTGGATAAGTCGCAATGCCAAGCCAGCCAGCCACTTTGGATTCTTAAAAATATGGCACTTGGGAAGGAGACAGTTTTGGTGGCCAGGAATGACGAAGGACATTAAGAGTTATGTGAAAAGCCATGTGGTATGTGCCGCAATGAAAAAAAAGCCAGAGAAACCTCCTTGACAAGTAGCCAAGCCATCCTGATCCTGGGAGAGATAGCAATGGATTATATTCACCCGATTACCAATGGGACAGTGGAATGAATGAATGCAATGGTAGAGCAGTACTTGAGGTGCTATGTCAACTACCAGCAAACTAATTGGGCAGACCAACTGTCTTTTGCTGAGGTGGCGTACAACAATGCTGTGCACAGCAGCATGGGACTTACTCCATTCAAGGTAGCCCCAGGGGTAGGGTTCCTTCTCATGCCTGAGTACCCCCAGGAGCCCCCTTCATCAGTGAGTTTGACAGAATAGGTAGACTCACTGCAGAGTGCTTGGGGAAATGTGAAATAAGCATTAACAAAAGCCATCAAATCACAAAAAGAACAAGCAAACCAAAAGCAATCCCGCCAGGGACCGTTTCACATAGGAGAGAAAGTCTAACTCTCCACCAAGTACCTGAAATTAAAGTTGGCTTGTAAAAAATTGGGGCCTAAATTTATCGAGCCTTTCCCCATTGTAAGGATCATCAACCCAGTCACAGTACTGAAACTCCCACATCTTTTGGGGAAAGTACATCCCGTCTTTCACAGCAGCTTATTGAAACCGGTAATAGGATCGGAGCTGAGGACAGTAGCTTGGATAGCCCCAGTCCCTATCATAGTGGAAGGGAAGAACCATTATGAAGCACAAAGGATTCTAGACTCTAGACTATACTAAGGGAAAGCTACAATACTTAGTGCAGTGGAAGGGTTACCCCCTGTCAGAAGCCACCTGAATGAAAAAATAAGGACATAAGAACAGATAAGCTAGTCAAGAAATTCCATGAAAGAAATCCCCAAAATCCGAAAGAACAACCTGATGATGGGAGGGGTGGCTAGAAGGGAGTTAATTTGTCTGTATTTGATGTTTTCCATGTACTTCTCACTCACTAGGAGAGATCCGACTTGTCAACTTTGAACTGAACCTGGCCAAGGCCATTCTGTTTTTTCTCACTTGCCCCACATAATGGGGGTGGGGGGGAAGGAGGCTAGAATATATTACTATACACAACACAGAACTGTATCATGGGAACCAAGGTCATCTCCACAGGTATTGGATGAAGATGGACAGGAGTGCCTAGGCGAACCCACCAATTAACCTAATTGGACAATGTGACCTGTGACACTTGGGGAGGGGATCATTTACTACTTTAACTATACTGAAACCAGGAAATATTTAGAGTTGGTTTTATGTTTAATCATGCCAATATGATGTGCCCAATAAAGAAGTTGTTTGAGAGAGATCTCAGTCTCAGAGTTCTGATTTGCTTGGGTTTGTTAGTCAGAACCTTAACACTATGTTTCCATAGAATCATGGACAAGAAGGGTGGCATTTGGGAAATCATATAGTCCAACTCCTTTACTAGTGCCAAAATTCACTATGAAAATAATGTCCTTCCACTTAGCCTCTGCTAAAATGTCTTCAGCAAAAAAAAAAAAAAGTCCCCTACTGAGTCTTTTCCATGACTCTTCTTTCTGATGTCCATAGAAAATTTGTTTCATCCTAATTTACATCCTAATTTTTCTCTTATCTTCTGGATCAGCACTGAACAAATAATTTACTGGATCAACTGAGCAGAAGTTCACCATGGGGGGAAAATGTTACTAATGACTATTACTTGCTTAAATATGTATACAATGTAAAAAATGGTTAAGTGCAGAGTTGGGGACTTCTTTCATTCAGTGAAAGCAACTCAGATTTAGCTTTTCTCCTTCCAGCTGAACAGAGCCGATATGTGTTATTATTATACAATAAATGCCCTGAGTGCTCCATTATTCATTCCTAGCCTCACTGGGACTCACAGACTTTTTTCTGTAGTTATAAAATTTCTATATATGATCCTTTGAATTCCTAAAGGAAAGGTAGGGTATTTAATATAGGTACTGTAGTCTTCACTTAGCAATCAAAATTGGGACTGGCAATTCCATCAATAAGCATTGAATCTAAGCAGAAAATTACCTGATAAACTTATCATGTCACTTCCTATTTGGTTCGGAAACAAGTCACCCTGGCTGTTAAGCATGACATCACAGGACCGCAATTTGTAATTTTACTTCCAAATTCTCTATTAACTATGCTTATTGGAAGCCAGTTGTAAAACACAAGAATGGTGGTCGTGCCATTGCGACACACTGCAATGATTGTAAATGTATATTAGTTAAGTGTCTTAATGATGATTGGAACCATGGGACAGTGTAATTGTCATAAATGCGAAGACTGATTACAAAGTTATTTTTTTACACTATTGTAACTTTGAATAGTCATTAAACAATGCAGTCTGTAAGCAAGGACTGTAAATAAATGTAATGTCATAATGCAGAAAACATGTTTTTATTTTTTAATATGTGAAAATGATTTTTCAACCTCTTCATAATCTTAAGAGTTTGATTTATTAAGTTTTATTAACATTTTCTTTAAGAAAGAGATGGGTTGTTTGCATGTTTTCTATAAAAAATGAATGCGGATTTCTGATGGCCATTAAAGCACTAAGAACT
Source organism: Arizona elegans (assembly GCA_022577455.1). Taxonomy (NCBI): domain Eukaryota; kingdom Metazoa; phylum Chordata; class Lepidosauria; order Squamata; family Colubridae; genus Arizona; species Arizona elegans. The sequence continues at coordinate 47,283,489 of JAKOOJ010000006.1, read as the reverse complement.
TACTAAATTTGAAGAAAACTGTATTGGTTTGCTTTAGAAGGAATTGGCAATTGAAAAACTTAGAAGGTAAAAAATATTGAGGACAAAATTACATTAATTAAATAATAATGTATAGAAATGTATTTCTAAGTATAGAAATGTACTGACCACAGACTCTTTTTTACATTTTTAACAGCTGTAGGAAAACAAAAACAAAATCCAGTGTTTACAGGAAATCCTAGTTTCTCAGAGTTTTCCAAATATTTTCATTTGGTTGACATGGAAATCACCTGAAGTCTGTGGTGCAGAAAAGTTGTGTCCCAATCCCAATAATAGATTCTCTCATTTTATATACTCCTCGTTATCTGATATATTTTTTTTGGTTATTAATATACCTTTTTTTACAAATTTCATGGCATCCTACGGTATTTATACTGTTTCTTGTGATTAGATTTTGCTCTTAGCGCCACAGAGGGATTTATTTCCAGTACTTACCAGATTTTACCTGTAGATGTCAGAGCTTCAAACAGACAGCTTCTGCATATAACTTTTGCTTTATATCATGTAACCATTTATATTATGTTACTAGCTGTACCCGGCCACGCGTTGCTGTGACCCAGTCTGGTGCTTCCGCTGGGCTAAAAGAGCGAGGCTGAAGTTCCAAACTCTCCATGAACATTTGGTGGGCATGGCCAACTCGACGTCACTCACTTTCAACAGTTACATGACAGCCCCCTAGCCACGCCTACCCAGCTGGTGATTAGGGCAGAGAACCAGTTGCTAAAAAACAATGGGAACCACAAAATCCTCCCTCTCTGTCTCCTCCTCTCTCTTTGTATCTCTCTATGTCTCTCTCTCTCTCCCCGTCTGTATCTCTCTATGTCTCTCTCTCTCTCCCCCCTCTGTATCTCTCTATGTGTCTCTCTCTCCCCCTCTCTCTGTATCTCTCTATGTCTCTCTCTCCCCCCTCTGTATCTCTCTATGTGTGTCTCTCTCTCCCCCTCTCTGTATCTCTATGTCTCTCTCTCTCCCACCTCTCTCTGTATCTCTTTCTGTCTCTCTCTCTCCCATCCTCTCTCTCTGTATCTCTCTATGTGTCTCTCTCCCCCCACCCACCTCTCTGTATTTCTCTATGTCTCTTTCTCCCTCTCTCTCTGTTTATCTCTGTCTCTGGCCCAGCCTCTTCTGCATCCCCCGCCATCGCTCTTACCTTTTCAGGCCAGGCCTTCGCAGCTCTCTGCACCACAGCAGAAACTCAGGGGGCCCCTCCATCCTCCCTACACAGATGTGCTCTAGGGGCTCGATGGGGAGATGCATAGCAGGGAAGGGAAGGGAAGGGAGGGAGGGAGGGGTTGCGGCAGGGGTTTGAGGCTGGTTTCCTGCCTGAAGGAAGAAAGTGGCAAAGCCAGGAGCCACGCACACCCCACTGGACCCCTGCTGCGCAGTTCTCCTCCCCTGCCTGCCAAGGGCAGGGGAATGATTAAATCCCCTGCTCTTCCAGGCAAAATGAAGGAGGGCCAGCAGGATATGGGCTTCCTGGCAGGGAGCCGGCTGCCTATCTGCTGAGCCTGGTGGCAGGATATGGCCTCGGGCGTCTCTGCCTTCCAAATGTGCAGTTTCTTGGAAGCAATATGGAGAGTCTAAATATAAGGAGCAGAACAGAAATCTGTTGAGCGTAATCAGGGCTGGGAGGCTGCCATGTTGGTTTTACGTCCAGCAGATGGCGCTGTTTTTCAAGGTTTTTCAATGTTTGTCAATGTCTTTCAAAGTTTTCCATGTTTTTACCTGTCACAGGTGTGACATGTATATAATATAGGTATATAAAAACACGCCCGTAGTCTAATGCAATGTTGTGTCAAAATTTGAAAGCAATCAGTGAAGAACTTTCGGAGATGTGCGGTTATGTACAAATGGACCTTTACATTTTTATTTATATAGATTTGAGAGTGATTGGAACTGAGCTACACATATTTCACCACACAACTCTTGTTATAAATTAGTGATATTGCTGTCTCATATTATCAATTTGCTCAATCTCTCTCATATGCATTTATGTATTGTTCAATTCCCAAAGTCAATTTTGCCTCTTTTCTGTGAAGGACATTGTGTTTCAAAGAAATGATGAAAAACTCTTACATGTTTTTTTCTTCTTAAGCCACTTAAATATATCAATGTTGTTGTCCAGGTCTTTCCTTTACATGGATGTATTTTATTTTTGTCTTTTAAAATGATACTGACTTATTCATGTGACTCAACTTTCTACTGATTAAATTCATGAAACTGTTTCCATACATTTATTATCTGTTCTCTTATTTATATTTATAACAGATTCTACATTTTTCAATTTTATATTTTGTGAAATTTATGCTCATTTTACAAAACCACAGCAAAGCATTTTTCTTTGCTTCTTAGAAAACAATTATTATTATTATTTTATTTGATTTATATGCCGCCCTTCTCCGGAGACTCAGGGCGGCTTACAATGCATTAAGCAATAGCCTTCATACTTTTGTATATTTTATACAAAGTCAGCTTATTGCCCCCACAAACTGGGTCCTCATTTAACCTACCTTAGAAAGGATGGAAGGCTGAGTCAACCTTGAGCCTGGTAAGATTCGAACCTGCAGAAATTGCAAGCAGCTGTGTTAATAACAGGGTACATTAAACCACTGTACTACCAAGGCCCTATTGGTAGTGCAATTATAATTATATTATTATTATTAATGCAATTATAACTGTGTTATATTTGCATAAAGAATCATATTTTATACTGTACCAAATAATTCATAACTAAGCATAAAATTATGTCCAGGCTTTATCAAAAGGGATTATTTTCTCTACTTATTTTCTCTACTTCAAAAGCTGCTGTTTCTTTCCATATTAAAATAGAACCATTAGTATGTATAAAATATGTGACAAAGAATTGTTTTATGTACACTTCTGGGTTAATGATTATAAATTCCAGTATTATAAAGACTTTTAAGTTTTGTATAATGAACTTCATCAGCATTTTACTTATCAAACACAACATTTATTTTTTATTTTATTTATAACACAACACAATATAACAAACACAAAACACATAGTATATGTTCCCTTTTTACAACTGTTTCGTAACGGTAATCTTCTAATATTTACGTTTTCCCCCATTTCCCCTTATACTATTCATTTCCTTCTTGCCCCTTTTTCTCTTATATACACTATAATTCCTAACAATCATGATATTAATTTTATATATTTTATACATTGTCCTATAAATGTTTTACATTTATAATTTCTCCCCTATCATTATTGTTCACTATTTCTAATCTCCAGCCAGTTGTACCATTTGTTCCATATTACATAGTATTCCGTATCTTCCTTTTCTTTAAGTTCTTTTCAAACACAATATTTAATTAATGGACGAGCTAGAATAGTAAGATGAATTATTTTCAAACTCTTCCTCTTTCTGAATCAATTGAAGATCATAGCTTGTTTAATTGAAATATGTCTAAATGATAAACTGATTTCACATAGTTACAGTGAGTGTACAGCATATCGAAATCATATTCCTGTTGTGTAATTCTTACTTATCTAAAGTCTTGTCATTATTATATAATAATGTTATAAAAAATTAATTCAACAAATACAATTTAAGATTCTAAATTTAGATGTTAATTTGAAATAATTTAAGTTTGAACATAATCAAGAACAGCCTTTTTTTTAAAAAAAACTTTTTATTAAATAAACATTAAAAACATTGGACACGATGTGACCATCCTGGCTTTGTCATTTCCATACATATTTTAACATAACAACAAATACAATTCCTACTTATCGTACATTTCTATTTTGATGTTATAAACTTATCCCTTATCCTCATTTATATACTTGTCTAAATATTGTCCAATTTCCGTTCTACAAATCCTCAATCTTTTCTGTTCCGACTCCTTTTCCTCGTTTCCAACAATTGGTACAATTTGTTCCAAATATCATAGTATTCTGTCACACCCTTGTTTTTAAGTTCTACTGTCCATTTCTGCACAGACCAAGATTTTCTTTATTATCTCTTCTTCTGACGGAATATCTTCATGTTTCCAGTATTGCGCATAAACCAGTCTTGCTGCAGTTATAACATGCAGCATTAAATATATCAATCCTTTACTATATTTATCTTTTGTAATTCCTAATAGGAATAGTTCTGGTTTCAAATCTATATTTTGGTCTAGTATCTCTTCCAACCATGTCTTTATCTGACGCCAAAATTCCTTGGCTTTTGGTCATGTGACCATGTGACCACCACATATGATAGAATGATCCTAATGCTGAGTTACATTTCCAACACTGCAGTGATAGATTCCTGTTCATTTTTGCTAATCTTGTGGGTGGAAGGTGCCACCTGTAGAACATTTTGTATACATTTTCTTTGTACACGGTGGCTAATGTTAGTTTCCTATTTCTCTCCCATAGGTCTTTCTATTTGTCCAAATCAATATTATAACCAAAATTTTTGGCCCACACTACCATGGTTTCTTTCACTTGCTCTTCCACCATTTTATATTCCAATAGATATTGATGGGTTTTCTTTATCACCTTTTCATCCGTTCCTAATAAAATTTTGTCTAGCGCCATTAATTCTTTCTTAATACCCCATTCCTTTCTATCTTTCATGTAGCATGATTGAAATTGTAGGTATGCCCACCATTCCAATTCTACCCCTTCATCTTGTAATTCTTGTCTAGATTTTAGCTCCCCTCCTTCATTTAAAATATCCTTATATGTAACTACATTCCTCAATTTGATAAAATTTGGATGTACCAACACCTCTAATGTAGAGAGCCAAGCTGGAATTTCCATGTAATTTTGTTGCTTAACTTTTGTCCAAACTTCAAAAAGAGCTCGTCTGACATGATGCCTCTGGAAGTACTGGTGAGCCCTATGTCTACCATCCAACAAAAACGCATGCTATCCTATTTGCATATCATATCCTTCCAATGTTAGTAACCTCCTATTCTTTAGGTTTATCCACTCTCTCGCTCATGTGAGTGCGGCAGCTTGATAATATCTTTCCCAATCAGGCAGACTGAACCCTCCTCTTTCTTTGGATTCCTGAGGTAATTTTAGTTTAATTCTAGGTTTTTTCTCTTGCCAGATAAATTTGGATATTGTTTTGTTCAAATTTCCGAAATATTCTTTGTCTAATCTTATGGGTATGTTTTGGAATAGGAAAAGTATTTTCAGCAAGATATTCATTTTTATTGTTGCAATTCTCCCCATAAGGGAGAGTTGCAGCTTTTTCCATCTTTCCAGATCTGTCTTAATTTGGTCATTTAATTTATTGTAGTTGTCCTTTTTAATTGTTATACATCTTGCTGTTAATTGTATTCCTAAATATTTCACTTTTTTCGATATTTGAAAGCTTATTCTCTCAGTCAATTCCTTTTTCTATGTTTTAGACATATTTTTAACTATCATTTTGGTTTTTTCCTTATTTACCCTCAATCCAGCTACTTCCCCGTATTTTCCCAGTACTTCCATTAGCCTCAAACCCAATTGTAGTGGCTCTTCTATAATAAATACATGATCATCTGCAAAAGCTTGCAATTTGTAAACTTCTTTCTTCATTTTCAATCCCTTAATTTGTTTGTCCTTCCGGATTAATCTTGTTAACACCTCTAAAGTTAATATGAACAGTAGTGGCAATAACGGGCACCCTCGTCTCATACCTTTCTGGATTTTAAAACTTTGTGTTACTTCCCCATTTACTATAACTCTAGTCTCTTGATTAGCATATATTGCTTTAAACATGTTTATAAAATTTTCGCCGAATTGCATATATTTTAACTGTCTCAACATAAAATCCCAATTAACATTATCAAAAGCCTTTTGGGCATCTAAAAATATCAATGCTACTTGTAGCTCGCTATGCACTTCATAATATTCTAATACATCCAATATTGTCCTCATATTATTTCTCATTTGTCTTTTTGACAAAAAAAAGTTTTGATTGACATGGATAAATTCATTCAGATACCTTTTTAATATTATTGCCATAAATATTTTGTAATCCGAGTTCAACAATTATATAGGCCTGTAATATTTTATTAGTGTTAAATCCATATTCTCCTTTGGAATCAATGTGATGTTTGCCTCTGCCCATGAAACCGGTGCTTTTGCTTCTCTTAATACTGCATTGAATACCTCGATTAATCTTTCTTTTTCTTAGATATGTTCATTATCCTTGTATAGTTTCTTATAGAAAACATGAATTATATTTTTCTTCACTTCATTTTGATAAAACATACTTCCCTCTTCCCTTTGTAATTTACTAATTCACCTTTTTTCTTTCTGTTTTTTCAATATATATGTTAGCCAGCTCCCTGGCTTATTTGCATTTTTGAAAAAATTTTGGTTGCTCCGTTTTATTTGTTGTGCTAAATCTTCCTTTTCGAGAATATTCAACTTGTGCTTAATTAGTTCCATTTGTTATTTAAAGTCTCCTCTTTGAGACAACCTCCTTCCAAAGAAAGTCAACACTAATAATTGTTATGTCTACAGGATTTTATTTAAAGGATTAAAGCTACTAGCATCCTATAATGCTTATATGTAGCACTGCATTAGTTCATTTCTTATATTATTCAGTTGAGTAATACTAGACTACAAAGAAACTTTATCCTGTTTTTAAAATTTATTCTAATGGGAAGACTATTTATGCAGATTTTTTCTGTAAAGGCATTGTTTTCAATTCATCTCAGATTTATATTTTAAAAAAATTGTGAAACTATGTCAACAGAACTGCTTATATTTTTCTCTCCTTCATTGAATGATTGAGGAAGAGAGATAAAATACATTATTGTAAGCCCTACATAGCCCTTTCTAAAGGAAGGAAAAGAAAAGAAAGAAGGGGAAAACATACTTAAGAGTTAAATGATGTCTGAAAGTAAAAGGTGAGTGCAGAAAAGGAAGAAAAATGTGTCATTTAATTATAAAAGCTATTATATGAAATCATATAAAACAGAAAATAATGGGACTCTTAATAGGTTGGCTGATAAAACACTATCATTGTGATCTCCATTTAGCTCAGGGACATTGGAAGTGTTGACTGAAGATTGGAAGCCTTTCAAAGTTTTTCAAAAGATTATTTTGTCAGACAAAGAGAGAATAAGGCTTTTATTCCCTTTCTAAACATTAAAACTGATACTCCTGTTTAGTAATGTCAATGAATTTAATAGATAAAGTATTGAAGTTAATTTTGAGAAGCAGCACTTTAAAAATATCCTTGTAATGGATTCAGAACGTCCATTAAATAATGTCCCTGAGAAGGGATTACAAAGTTATTTAAATATAGTAAAAAAGTATTAGTAAAAGTTTACAGGTCATTACTTCATTCTATCAATAAAGCAACCATATGAATTGTTAATACCAGTTTATAATGCCTTAGCAAGACCACACTGGAAATATTACATCTAGTTTTGGTCGCCACAATATAAAAAGTCAGACTTGCCTCCATTCAAAGCTCAAGAAAGAAAAACCTCAACTCCATGTTTGTAGAGAAAGGTACTTTTACTAAGTATGAACTGAATGCAGCAAAAGAAAAGCAAAGTCTGAGGCAATAGGTGCAAAAATTACATATTGAAAGCATCCCTCAAATCCCTCGCCCCACAGTCCCAAGCAAATGTCCAATCCACATCTCCCCAAGGTGTCATGTGGGGTTCTTCTTTAGGCAGCCCCATCTATCTGGTATGTCAGAACGGTTGACCTTGGCAGTTATCATTTCTCTCTTCAGCTGCTAAAAAGACAGCGCAAATTTCTCTCCCTTTTTTGAGACATCTCCACCAACTCACTTCCCCCCTCCCAAATACCATCAATACCTCCCCCCTCCTGTTACAATGGCAGCCGAAAGCAAGCAAGCAGCATAAGGCTGACATTTGGCCCTCCTGCAGAATTTAATTTAATAATTTAATTTAATTTAATTTAATTTAATTTAATTTAATTTAATTTAATTTAATTTAATTTAATTTAATTTAATTTAATTTAATTTAATTTAATTTTTTAATTTAATTTTTTAATTTAATTTAATTTAATTTAATTTAATTTAATTTAATTTAATTTATATGCCGCCCCTCTCCGGAGACTCAGGGCGGCTCACATACATTTTTAAAAAATCATTATAAAAAAACATTTAAAAATTAAAAACATTAAAAACTCATTCACGCCATTCATGGCCGGATCTCGCCAGAACAAAATATAGGGTATAACAATTAACAATCATATACTAAACTAAGCTAACTATCTATGGACTCCTATCCTCCCCTTCACACTTTAACTCCCCTTTTACTTAACTAAATATAAATACTCTTAATTTTTCTATTCATTCATAAGCTATTTGATACTTTTTAGTCCGATATTTGTTTTGAATATAATCAATCCATCTTCTCCATTCCAATATATATCTTTCTTGTGAATGATCTTTCAAATATGCTGAAATTTTTGCCATTTCTGCTAAATTCGTTACTTTTAATGTCCATTTTTCAATAGTAGGCAGATCTTCCTTCTTCCAATATTGCGCCACCAAAAGTCTAGCTGCAGTTATTAAATTTAAGATTAATTTAGTCTCTCTAACCGTACAATCTGTGATTATACCAAACAAAAACAACTGTGGAGTAAATCTTATCTTCTTTTTATGCATATTTTGGATTATCCACCATATTTTAATCCAAAATGCTTTAACTTTTTTACAAGTCCACCATATATGATAATAGGTGGCATCATCACAATCACATCTCCAACACTTAGATTGCAAATTCAGATACATACAAGCTAACTTTTTAGGATCTAAATGCCATCTTTAAAACATTTTATAAAAATTTTCTCTTAAATTTTGCGCTTGCGTAAATTTCACATTTCTAACCCATATTTTTTCCCAAGTTTCCATCATTATTGGTTCCTGAATATTTTGTGCCCATTTTATCATACAATCCTTAACTAATTCCGTTTTTGAATCTATTTCTATCAATATATTATATAATATTTTTATGTGCATTTGGCTTTGATCTCTAATTTGTTTTACCATATTTTCCTCGTTCTGCATGATACCAATTCTCTGATCTTCTTTCCATCTAGCTTGCAGCTGTCCATACTGAAACCAAGTTTGAATTATCCTTTCTTCTTTTAATGCATTTAAGGACTTTAATTGCAATATACCCCCTTCCATTTTAAGAAGCTCTTTATAGGTAATCACCTCTTGCTTTTGTTATACACTTATATTCTCTATCGCATGTCTGGGTATTGCCCATATAGGTATCTTATAATTTAAATTGATACTTTTTCCAAACTCATAACAAGGCATTCCTTTTAAAGGTTTTATCCACCTTCTTATCATATAATAAATAAGCATGCCAACCATGTAACAAATCATATCCTTCAATATTCAATATTCTTTCATCTATTGAATTAATCCCGTCACTAATTATTGATAGGACAGCTGCTTCATAGTATAATCTTAAATTAGGCATTTTAAGACCTCCTCTTTCACGTATATCTTGCATTATTTTTAACTTTATTCTCGGTCTTCTCCCTGCCCAAACAAAATTATTAATACCCTTCTGCCATTCCCTCAAATTTTCATCTTTCTTGAGTATTGGTATCATTTGGAAGAAAAATAAAAACCTGGGTAAAACATTCATTTTTATTGCTGCTATTCTTCCCAACAAAGATAATTGTAATTTTCCCCAATTCTCCATCTCGTTCTGTATTTTTTGCCATAACAATTCATAATTATTTTTATATAATTTTACATTTGAAGCTGTAATATGTACCCCTAAATATTTAACCTTTTTTACTATTTCAAATCCCGATAATCTTTCTAGTTCTTCTTTTTGCTTTACTGTCATATTTTTAGTTATTATCTTTGTTTTTTGTTTGTTTATTTTAAATCCAGACACTTGTCCATATTGGCTAATTATATCCATTAAGCCTATAACTGATTGTACTGGTTGAGTTAAAATAACAACCAAGTCATCTGCGAATGCTCTTAGTCTATAATCATGATGTCTAATTTTAATTCCCTTTATTTTATTTGACCCTCGTATTTTATTCAATAAAAGTTCCAAAGTTAAAATAAACAATAATGGTGATAAAGGGCATCCCTGTCTTGTTCCTTTTTCAATTTTAAAAGTTTCTGTTAAACCACCATTAATTATTATTTGTGCTGTTTGTCTCTGGTATATTGCCCTAATAGATTGTGTAAAATACTCTCCAAACTGCATCTTTTCTATTATTTTCAATAAAAATTGCCAATTCAATCGATCAAATGCCTTCTCCTCATCCAAAAAAATAAGTGCTGCAGGGACTTGGTTGTTTCTTTCCAAACATTCCAATAAATTTACAATTTGTCTTACATTACATTTCATTTGTCTCCCACTTATAAATCCAGATTGATCATTATGAATCATTTGTTGCATAACTATCATTAACCTATTTGCTAATATTTTAGCAAAAATCTTATAATCAGTATTTAAAAGCGATATTGGCCTATAATGTTTAGGTTGACTATGATCTTGATCCTCCTTTGGGATCAATGAAATAAAAGCTGTTCTCCAGGATGGGGGTACATCTCCTCCAGCTTGAATTTTGCTAAATAGTTCCTTAAGCAGTTCCACCATTTCTAACTGCAAATTTTTATAATAAACAGCTGTCAGTCCATCTGTGCCAGGAGCTTTACCCCCTTTTAACTGTTTAATTGCTAAAATAATTTCCTCCGAAGTTATTGGTTAGTTCAATCCTTCCCTTTGCTCTGGTGTAACTAGAGGAATATTCTCCTCCTGTAAATATCTATCTATGTCTTTACCTTGAATTGTATCACTAGCATATAACTTTGTATAAAATTGTAAAAAAGCTTTTTTAATCATATTTTGTTGATATACCCCTTTGCCTTTTTGTATTCTATTTTTTCTATGGTATGTAGCTTTTGTTTTTTCCTTAACAAATAAGCTAACCATCTACCTGTTTATTCGCATTACAGAAAGTATTATGTTTAGCATATTGTAAATTAGTTGCCACTTGGTCTGCCATCAGCATATTAAACTGTCCTTGCAACAAATTTATTGTTTCCTTTATTTTCTTATCTGTTGGATTCAATATAAATGCCTGCTCTTTCTTTTTTATTTCCTCTTCTAAATCCCTCAATTTCTTTTCTTGTCTACGTCTATATTTATTATTCAAATGTATTAAAATTCCTCTCATATATCCTTTACTTGCATCTCAAACCATTTCCATAGATGTACCCTTGTGCATATTCATAACAAAAAATTCTTTCATTTGTTTTTTACATTCTTTCACATTTTCCTCATATCTAAACAAATTTTCATTTATCCTCCAAGACCTTCTAGCTCCCTTTTCCTGCTCCAATTCCATCCACACCAGGCTATGATCAGTTAAAGTTCTTAAACGTATCTTCGTCTTATTCACCCTAGAAATAAAATCATTAGTGATTAGTATAAAATCAATCCTAGAAAAAGATTGGTGTCTATCAGGAAAAAAAGTAAAATCCTTTTCTTCAACATTTCATTCTCGCCAGATATCACTCAGCTCCATATCATCCATCATATCAAAAAAAGATTTAGGCAGTCTAGCACAATTTTGGGTGTTTTGAAATAATCCTTTTTTGTCCTTTTGGGTATCCAATACTCCATTCCAATCACCCATTAATATACATGATTTGTAATCCCATTGTATTATTTTGGTGTGCAAAGGCTTATAACATTTTTCTTGCTGTTGGTTGGGAGCATATACTCCAATTAAGAGTGTTTTCTTCCCTTCTATTAAAAATTCAATTGCAATGTATCATTCTTGAACATCTGTCTCAATTAGTTTAGTTATTAAATCTGTCTTTAGGTATATAACTATACCATTTTTCTTCTCTGGAGCAGATGCAACAAAATGTGTTCCCAATCTTGAATTTATCAAATATTTTTGATCTGTCACTCTAATATGTGTTTCTTGTAGACAAATTACATCATTTTTAAACTGTTTCAAATAGTGAAATATTTTCTTCCTCTTTTGCGGTGAATTTAAACCATTAACATTCCAGGTCAAAAATTTAATTGCCATTCTTGGCACCTTGAAGCTTCTTGGAGCGCCAGCTGGAAATCCTCCTGCACTCTTCTCTTTGGCCTTGCTCCTCCCACTGCTTCTGTTTTTGTAGTTTCTTGAGCTTTCATTTGGGTTTGCTGTATCTTTAGGTCTTGTTTTCTTTGTTTGGCTGCAGCTCGGGTCTGTCTTTGATTTTTTGGTTCTTCTCTTTTTTCTGCTAATTCCAAAGGTTGAACAGTACCAAAAAATGCAATAAATCTTCTTCAATAAGCGAAGTCTCTCCTTCAGCTTGTGGCTGCTTACCTTCCTTCTGTCCCTGTATTGCCAGCTCTTCTTTTCTTCTCCTCATTTCCGGAGATGGTGGGCATCCAGCCTTTAATACATTAGTATGAAAATCTTTTGCCTTCCAAATTGTGTTAAGACGATACCTTTCTCCCAAGTAATTCACCACTAGTCCAGCTGGAACATCCCATCTAAATTGGATCTGTCGATTTCTAAGTTCATCCACCAAAAAAGCAAACTCTTTTCTGTTTCTCAACATTTTTGGGGGGATTTCTTTCAGTACTAAAACCTCTTGTCCTGCCAATTGGAGTTTATTTTTTATAGAAGGCTTGTAAAATTTCATTTCGGATCCTCCTCGTTGTAAAATAAATCACAATATCTCTTGGCAATTGTTTCTGTCTGGCAAACCAGGAATTAACGCGATATATTTTGTCAATTTGCAATGAAAGATCTGCTTGTTGCTCTCCAGTTATCTTTGCAAACACCTCTGCAAAGATCTCTCTCAAATTCTCTTGATTGTGCTCTCTCAAACCTCTTACTCTCAGGGCAAACTCCATCACTCTATATTGTAACATCACCACTTCATTGTCTACCCTATCCATCTTGATCTGAACTTCATACATTTAATTTTCCAAATTCACATTAGACTGATTAATTTCTTCTACCCTTTCATCCAACAATTCAATGTGTTTTGCCAGACACTGAAATGCCATTACAATATCTTCTCTTATTTCCTTATTCCGAGTTTGGATAACCTCCTTAATTTCAGCCATCTCATCAGACACTCCCTTAATTTTTCCCTCTAAAACAGAGGTTTGCTGCTTAAAAGCCTCCTGTAAAGACTCTTGTAAAGCTTCCAAAGTCAATATTTGTGGATTTGAAGTAGACAAAGATTGTAGGTTTTTTTTTTATTGAAAGAGTTTTCAAATACAAGTTTTCCCCCTTTCCCCCCCTCTTCCCTAACCCCCCCTCTCCACCCATCCCCCCCTGTGACTTCTTCATAACAATAGGCTATTTCATAACTAGTTACATACATAATATCTTTCCTTTCCCTTACTCCCTCCTCAGAATACTGACCCTTAGCATATTATTCTTATAACTCCCATTTTTACGATAATCTGCCCTTTTTCTCCTCCCCTAAACTTATAGTATATTATTACAATTTAACATTTAATCTTTTATATATATTAATATTAATAATATTAATATAACATTTCAAAGCAGCCTTCTCCCTACATCCAAATTTAACATTTATTCAGTTCTATCCAATTCCTCCACTCCCCAAACTAACCTATTTCAACCCTTCAATTCCTGCAAGATCATGCAATACAATTCTAAATATAATCCACTACCCACTATGCTAAAATATACACATATCTATATATGCATTCCATTTTATAAAAAAAAAAAAGACAATAACTTTAAATTTATAATCCATATACTATCTTCTTTGGTGTCTTTCCACTGGATTGTTAATTCCATCACCCATAATAGGGTAAAGTAACATGCTGGTGCAACAGTTTGCTCAAAGTCTTCAATCATCTTCTTCCCCCATCAGTAGTAGATATCCTCGCATCTATATAAAAGTAAAAACAACCACCCGAGTGACATTATAATTATATCCATATGGTTATAGTTGTGGTATTCATCAGGATTGTTAATTCCCATCATCCTAATGAGTAACATCCAGATCTTCTGCATGCCCCGGCGTAACTCTCCTGCCTTGTAACTCAAAATAATTATAATATATTTACCAATAAAAAAAAAAAATCCAGAGTAGATGATTCAAATCCAACAAGGTGAGGCTCTTTTCACATCCCAAAATCACGGCATTGCAGAGATCTGCCACAATCCTCAGGATAGTATTAAACAATTGTTCGCCTCCACTATCTTTTCAAATATTCATTCATTTTTTAAAGTCCCTGGCTTCACTGTTGCATGGTTTAGAAACTGCTGTTTCTATGAGATCTATTTCTTTTCTTTTTCTTTTGCGGGTTGAATTTCCATCCTCGTTTCTTGCCTACCAATTGTGTGTCGGCTGGTTGATTTTCATTCTGCTTTATGGGTTGTTCTTGTTGGGTTAGTTTTATCATCTCATCTTTCTTCTCCGTCACTTGTATGTCAACTGATTGATTTGCGCACTTGTCTGTGACTTGATGGTTCATCAGCTTGGTGTCGGATGACACTACTCTCTTATTTATAGACAGACCAGCTGGGGTATCCAGGGAATCCAAAGACAATTTATCTGCCACAGTCTCTGTAATTTGATATTTTCCTTTTGTTTCCAACTCCTTTTGCTTATCCTGTATTATGCCTAAAGGTGTTAAATTCATTTTTAAAATTTTTTGATAAAAATCTTCCGCTTTTTCAACAGTGTTCAATTGATATCTTACTCCTTGATATCTCAATATTAAACCAACTGGCGTGTCCCACCTGAATAGGATATTTCTTTTTTTTAACTCAGTCACTAGAAAGCCAAATTTCTTCCTCTCCATTAGCATTTTAGTCGGGAGCTCCTTAAAAATCCAAATCTTTCTTCCATGAAATTGCAAAGTAGAATTAAAAGAGTTCTGCACAATATTATTCCTAATTTCTTTATCTGTAAAATAGATCACCACATCTCTAGGCAATTGCCTTTGCTTTGCCAACCAGGAGTTAATTCTGTAAATTCTATCAATCCTGCAAAACACTTCATCAGGTTGAACCTTTAAAATCCCAGCCAGAATTTCAGAAGATATTTTCCTTAAGTCATCTCTATTATTTTCCTGCAGGCCTCTCAGTCTAATTGCGTATTCTGTAAAATTATATTGAATCATTAAAACTTCTCTTTCAATCCTCTGTTGCACATTTTCTCCATTACCAGTCTTTTGGTCAACCTCCATTTTAGATTTGTCTTCTGGACTATTATCCTGAATGTTTACCAAATCCTTTTTAATTTTTTGAATCTTGTCATCCAAATTCTCCTCCGTTTCCTTCATTTTAGACTCTAATAATTTAGTCTTTGCGTCCACCCGAATCAGAAAATCTGATAAACCATTAGCTGATTTTAAAATCTTTTGATTCAAAAAGTCAAACTTTGATTTCACCAATTCACCAATTTCTTTAATTTCCTGCTTAAATTTTTCAAGTTGCTGGTTCACAATCTCATCCCTTCTTACAATCTCTTCAAGGAGAAATTCTATTATATTAAAATCAGGTTTCTGACACTGGAGAGTTACAATTTGTTGGTGCAGTTTCTTAATGGGGGAAGTTCCCCCCCCCCCCGTTTGTCCAGCTGTGTAAGTCCCGATGCCATTTCCCACACAGACAAGATTTAGCAAAAAAGAGAGAAAAAATAGAAAACGGAAGGACTTTCCCTTAAAAAAAAAAAAAAAAACTTCTTTTCAATCAACAGCAAGAGAGGACACAGGAGCAAGGTTTTATCTACAAATGTAGTCAGTGGTATTTATTCCGCTACATTGTAGTAATAAGAAACGGAAGGACTTTCCCTTTCAGCCCTTCTCCAGCCACGGCAGACGCCATTTTAAAAGGCTCTTTTTCCCCCTTTCCTCTCCTCTTTTCTCTTAAATAGTTTTTTAAAGGGTAAAATACTTGCGATTCAGTATTAAGGGTCCAGCTCGCCTTTTCTTTGAGTATTCTGTTAAATTCGCAGGCTTGCTCTTGACGCCTGGCTCTGCATAAGCAGAGGTCTCCCAAAGCCCGGAGCAGCGGCAGGGGATATGGGGCTTCTCATCCGCTCCGTCCCAAAAGTAAAAAAAAAAACTTTTGGGACTCTGCAGAGAGTTCTACCCACCCCTGCCGGCTCTATCTCCGTTTCCTCTTGGAAACAGAGTTTTTTCGAGCCGCCATTCCGCTGTGAAGGCGGCTCTGACAGGCAATGGAAGCTGACGATCCCAAAGGAACGTCTGGCGGCGGCCAGCAGCAAACCGGAAGTCAACAAAGATTGTAGTTTTGATGGTTGTGCTGGCGATCCTCCAACACTTTTAAAAGAGCCGGGTTTTATTTGCTTAGAAGCCATTTTTAACTTTCAATTTATACTTCTTGCAGCAACCAAATCAATAAGTCCAATTGTTTTTAAATCTTTTGTAAATATTGTAGTTTATTTAAAGTCCACACTGTAATCTTTCCACTTTAAATCTTTCTTTCTTTAATATAGAATCCAATAATCTTGAACAGCCTTAAAAGCGCTAACAATGTTAACAATCACTTTCACTATAACTTTGAGGTTCCTTTTATAATGCTACCTCTAATTTCCTGAATTCCTCCTCTAGGTTTTTCTGTCATGGTTTCTTCTTTTTGTTTTCTTTCGCCATATAAACAATCGCAATACCTCTCATATATTTATTTATTTATTTATTTATTTATTTATTTATTTATTTATTTATTGGTTCGATTTATATGCCACCCTTTTCCGGAGATTCAGGGCAGCTTACAATGCGTTAAGCAATAGCCTTCATACTTTTGTATATACCTGCTTAGTAGGGCTTTCGCCCGCCCCCCCAGCGGTATTCTTTTTTATACAAAGTCAGCTTATTGCCCCCACAAACCGGGTCCTCATTTTACCTACCTCGAAAGGATGGAAGACTGAGTCAACCTTGAGCCTGGTGAGATTTGAACTTGCAGTAATTGCAGGCAGCTGGTGTTACTTAACAGTGCTTTAGTCTGCTGTGCCACCAAGGCTCTTAGAATTCTCTGTCTCCTCCTCCCCCCCTCTCTCTCTGTATCTTAAGAGAATGGGAAGTATGTTTCTATATATATATGCCTTAGCGGTGTCCCATAGGTTTTGTAAATTTGTATCTTCTTTTTCATTTTCTTAAAAGAAAAAATGCATTTGTTCTTCCATCTTCTTTTTAACTTCTATTTTAATTCACTGAAATAAGTATTTGAAAATAAAGAGATATATTTTATTTTTGCCTTTATTTCCCACAGTTGAAGAAATACAAAACCAGTGGGATGAAGTGCAAGGTCACATTCAGAACCGAAGACAACAGTTACATGAAATGTTGAAAGATTCAACACAATGGTTGGAAGCAAAGCAAGAAGCTGAGCAAAGACTAAAATGTGCCAAAATGAAGGTTGGAACATGGAAGGAGATTTCTTATACAGTGGAAGGACTAAAGAAACAGAATGCTGAACTCAAGGTACTAGTGATAAATCAGAAAATAGAAATAGTATAAATTAAAAACAAAACTGTCCCAAACAAGTGTTTAAATCTTACTGAAAATTAATTTAAAATAAAATAAAGAATAGCTTTCATATTTCCTCTGCCTATGACAACATACTTCCCCAAAATGTATTTTGTACTATATTATCATTCAATATTTATTTGGTTTGCATTACAATGTATATGTACATTTTTTGATTAAGCAACAATGACTGTTAATGAAAAGAGATAAAATACATCCAAAGGCAAGCAGAGAACATTCAGTAAAATGCTTAGTAAAGTCAGATGTATGCATTCCAGTAAAGAATTTTTAACTAGTTTGTGATATATCTTCATAGTATCTAATTTGTAACTATTTATAAATCTATTTCAATGAGAAATAGTATGTTCATCCAAGTAACAAGTATAGTTGTTTACTACTTCATAGAATGTTTCATTGTGATATGGCTAAATTATTAAAGGAAAGAGGCATATGTTCTTACAATATAGAAAATATAGAAAAAGATCAGATTAAAACATAGCTATATTTGGTAAAATTAACAAGAAAAAAATGAAACCAAGGGTACATTGGAAAACAAAATTCTAGAAAATGCAAAATTGTCAGTCAGGACAAGAACACCAGCGATCTAAAGTACGGGTTCCAATCCTGGCAACTTTAAGACTTGTGGACTTCAACTCTCAAAATTCCTAAGCCAGATTGCAGTCTTTGGCAGCAGGGAAACAGTGAATTTAGATATCTCTAAATTAATTCAGTTATTAAAAACAACCTCCTTCCAAAGAAAGTCAACACTAATAATTGCTATGTCTACAGGATTTTATTTAAAGGATTAAAGCTACTAGCATCCTATAATACTTATATGTAGCACTGCATTAGTTCATTTCTTATATTATTCAGTTGAGTAATACTAGATTACAAAGAAACTTTATCCTGTTTTTAAAATTTATTCCAATGGGAAGACAATTTATGCAGATTTTTTCTGTAAAGGCATTGTTTTCAATTCATCTCAGATTTATATTTAAAAAAAATTGTGAAACTATGTCAACAGAACTGCTTAGGCAGCCCCATCTATCTGGTATGTCAGAATGGTTGACCTTGGCAGTTATCATTTCACTCTTCAGCTGCTAAAAAGACAGCGCAAATTTCTCTCCCTTTTTTGAGACATCTCCACCAACTCACTTCCCCCCCTCCCAAATACCATCAATACCTCCCCCCTCCTGTTACAATGGCAGCTGAAAGCAAGTAAGCAGCATGAGGCTGACATTTGGCCCTCCTGCAGAATTTAATTTAATTTAATTTAATTTAATTTAATTTAATTTAATTTAATTTAATTTAATTTAATTTAATTTAATTTAATTTAATTTAATTTAATTTATTCAATTTATATGCCACCCCTCTCTGAAGACTCAGGGCGGCTCACAATACATTTTAAAAAAATCGTTATAAAAAAACATTTAAAAATTAAAAACATTAAAAACTCATTCACGCCATTCATGGCCGGATCTCGCCAGAACAAAATACAGAGTATAACAATAGGGTCGCAATTGGTGCACAAGGCGAACCTGTGCAAAGGTCCCCCTAGCCACAGCTGTCAGATGTTGCTCTAATCTTAGTTGTGAGTCTAGGAGGACACCCAAATTGCGAGCCCATTCTGAGGGGGACAATTTCTCCCCCCCCCCCCCCCGAACCAAGGATGGACAATTGACATAGTCTTTAGGAGGCAATACTCACAGCCACTTGGTCTTGTCTGGGTTAAGTCTGAGCCTGTTGACTCCCATCCAGACCCTCACAGCCTCCAGGCACCGGCACATCACATCCACCGCATCACTGAATTGACACGGGGTAGAGATATACAGCTGAGTATCATCCGTGTATTGCTGATACCTCACCCCGTGTCATTGGATGATCTCACCCAGCGGCTTCATTTAGATGTTAAATAGGAGGGGGGAGAGGACCGAGCCCTGAGGCACCCCACAAATGAGGGGCCTAGGGGTCGACCTCTGTCCTCCTACCAACACTGACTGTGATCGACCAGAGAGATAGGAGGAGAACCACCGTAACACGGTGCCTCCCACTCCCAGCTCCCTTAGTCGTCCCAGAAGGATACCATGGTCAATGGTATCGAAAGCCGCTGAGAGGTCAAGTAGCACCAAGATGGGGGAATGACCCCCATCTCGGGCTCGCCAGAGATCATCCATCAGTGTGACCAAAGCAGTTTCTGTGCTGTAACCAGGCCTGAAGCCAGACTGAAAAGGGTCTAGATAATCCGTTTCCTCCAATGACCACAGGAGCTGAAGTGCCACCACTCTCTCTACAACCTTTCCCACAAAGGGTAGGTTGGAGACTGGACGAAAGTTCTTTAATTCTGCTGGATCCAGGGAAGGCTTCTTGAGGAGGGGCCTTACAACTGCTTCCTTTAATGGTTGCAGGACGGCCCCCTTCCCTCAAGGATGCGTTAACTAAAGCCTGGAGACAGCCTCGTGTCACCTCCCTGCTGGCCAAAACCAGCCAGGAGGGGCACGGGTCCAACAAACAAATGGAGGAACTCATCACTCCTACAGCCTTGTCCACTTCCTCAGGAGTCACAGGCTCAAACTCATCCCACACAATGGGACTAAAGACCTGCCCCCGTCATCTCGGTCAGAATTGCCCAATCAGAGTCCAGGTCCATCCGAATCTGAGCGACTTTATCCGACAGAAACTCCTCAGCTCTACCCTGCAAGAGCTCCTCCACTCCCCCTACATTAAGGAGGGAGCGAGTCACCCTAAATAGGGCGGCTGCATGCAAATCAGCGGATGCAATAAGTGCAGAAAAATGCGAGCATTTTGCCGCCCGTATCGCCACTAAATAAGTCCTAATAAAGGCTCTTAAGAGTGTTTGGTCAGATTCGGAGTTACTGGTCCTCCAGCATCGCTCTAGACGTCCCTTCTGGCGCTTCATTTCCTGGAGCTCCCCGGTAAACCAGGGAGCTTTCCTGGATCCACCGCCATGGAGAGGTCACAAAGGCGCAATCCGGTCCAGTGCCCCAGATGCTGCCCTATTCCAGGCAGCCACCAGGGACTCAGCCGGACTGTGGACAAGGGAGTCAGGTATCTCCCCAAGCTCCTTCTGGAACCCTTCAGGGTCCATTAGGCGCCTGGGGTGAAACCACTTAATCAGCTCCGCCTCCCTGCGATGGAGGAATAGTGCCCTGAAGTCTAACCTCAGCAGGAAATGAACTGACCACGACAAGGGAGAAGCATCTATACCCCTTAATTCCAGATCATATCTCCCCTGCCCCGAGAGAAACACCAGGTCAAGTGTGTGTCCCCCCCATGAGTCGGACCCTGAACTACTTGGGTCAGGTCCATGGTTGTCATGGAAGCCATGAACTCCTGAGCCACATCTCAGGATTCACCAAGTGATGGCAAATTGAAGTCCCCCAGTACCATAAGCCTGGGGAACTCCACCGCCAGCCTGGCTACTGCCTCTAGCCGCACAGTCAGGGCTGTCATAATGCAGCTGGGAGTCAGGTACATCAACAACAAGCCCAACTGAGCCCCTGAGTCCAACCGCAAGAGGAGAGACGCACACCCAACAATCTCAGGGGCAGGGATCCTGCGAGGGCAAAGACTCTTCCAGACAATAGCTGCCATTCCTCCACATCTTCCCTGGAGTCACGGCTGATGCAATATCTGGAACCCGTCTGGGCACATCTCTGAGAGGGGCACACCCCCCCTTCTGGCCCAGCCAGGTCTCAGTTATGCATGCCACGTCAGCCCCCTCCTCCAGGATTAAGTCCCGAACGAGGGGGGCCTTGTTAACAACAAACCTGGCTCCCACCATATCTACCTCTCCTGGTCATAACCGCAATACTCCAGCTCTACAACACCCTAGAGATCCCCTCCCCCACCTCAATGGCCCCCCTCCTCCCCAGCAGGCAAGGCACCCCACTCATACCAAGCCGGGGGTCATATCTGAGCCCCCATCTGCTTCTGTTTGCACACTCAGCAGAGGGGGCTCCATACCTTGCCCCTGGCTCCCTCATTCTCCCCAAATTCAGCCACTCCAAACCCATTCCTTCCATCCAATCCATCCCAGCACTCTCACACATACACACACGGACACCCTTCCCAAGATATGTTACCAGAAGAGACGTTAATCCTAGAAAAAAAACAAATGGAAATAGATAGAATGAAATGATAAAATATCCAACATACAAATAAATTCCAACTTATTAAAGCTTATCAGGGTATTTACTGTGAAATTTTTGTAAAAGTTTAGGAGCTCTAACATCTCGCTCATTCACCCATTCCGATTGAGAGGAAGGGAAATGTTTCTAGGCCACCAAGTACTGTACTCTACCCTTATGTTTCCTGGAATCAAGGATTTCTTTGACTTCAAAATGTTGCTCCCCTTCAATGAGAAGTGGGACCAGAGGGGGGGGGGGTCGAGTCTGGACGAATTGAGGAGGCATGTACAGGTTTCAGCACACTTACATGGAACACTGGGTGGATTCTCTGGAGGGTTTTGGGTAGCTCCAATTGTACGGTGAACGGATTTACAATTCTCACAATGGGAAACGGTCCAACGTAATTAGGCCCAAGTTTTTTTGACTTTTGGGTAGTTTGTAAGTACTTAGTGGAGAGGAAAACCCTATCCCCTACTTGGTAGACTTTTGGCATAGCCCGTTTCTTATCAGCCTGTTTCTTATGGGCTCAATGAGCCTCGTCTAACACCTTACATGCTACAGGCCAGGTAACCTGTAGCTGTTCAATCCAATCTACCAAGGATGGAATTTGAGGCTTTTCCTGTGGTAACTCTGGGATAGGCACAAAGTCCTGACCCGACACCACTTTGAATGGTGTAAACCCAGTACTGTTATGTATGGAATTATTATAAGCCACTTCTGCAAATGTGGTAAATCTGCCCAGTTATCCTGCAGGTAAGTTACAAAACACCTGAGGTATTGTTCCAACACTGAATTAGTCCTTTCACAAGCCCCATTAGTCTGAGGATGGTGGGCAGACCTTGACCCTTGGGTGGAGCCTAACAATCTCAGGAATTCCCTCCAAAAGTGGGAGGTGAATTGAACCCCTCTATCAGAAATAATTCATTCTGGAACCCTGTGCAATCTATAAACATGTTGAATATTTATTTATTTATTTATTTATTTATTTTATTCAATTTGTATACCGCCCTTCTCCTAGTGGACTCAGGGCAGTGCACAGCCAGAACTAAAACACATACCAATACAAAATTTAAAATTATTAAAAGAATTACATACTTTGGCCCAAATTTAAAACAATTCGAATTAAAACCCATTGACAGATTAAAAGCTAAAAAAACTAAACCAAAAAAAAGGGGAGGGGGTTTCACACCAGCCCTGCTTGATGGAAAAGAAAAGTTTTCAGGGCACGGCGAAAGACCCGGAGATCCGATATCCTTCTTATCTCCGGGGGCAAATCGTTCCAGAGGGCGGGAGCTGCCACAGAGAAGGCCCTCCCACTGGGGGTCGCCAGCTGACATTGCCTGGCTGACAGCACCCTGAGGAGTCCCTCTCTGTAGGAGCGTACTGGTTGGTGGGAGGCTATTGGGGGCAGAAGGTGGTCCCGCAAATACCCAGGTCCTACGCCATGGAGCGCTTTAAAGGTGGTAACCTTGAAGCGCACCCAGAAGACCACTGGAAGCCAATGCAGCTCACGCAGGAGAGGTGTCACATGAGAGCACCCCCTCGCTCCCATAATCCCTCATGCGGCCGCATTCTGCACCAGTTGGAGCCTCCGGGAACTCCTCAAGGGGAGCCCCATGTAGAGAGCATTGCAGTAGTCCAGGCGGGAAGTGATGAGTGCCTGAGTGACTGTGCGTAAGGAGTCCCGATCCAGAAAGGGACGCAACTGGCAAATCAGGCGGACCTGATAAAAAGCCCCCCTGGCCACGGCCGTCATATGCTCTTCTAAAGACAGCTGTGCATCCAGGAGAACGCCCAAGTTGTGAGCCCTATCCATGGGGGCCAATAACCAGCTGGCTATATCAGGACGCCAGAAGCCACAGCCACTCAGTCTTGGAAGGGTTGAGTCGAAGCCTGTTACTCCCCATCCAGATCCGCACAGCCTCCAGGCACCGGGACATCACTTCAAGGGCATCGTTCGGATGGCCTGGGGTGGAGATGTACAGCTGCGTATCATCAGCGTACTGATGGAACTCCACCCCAAAGCCATGGATGATCTCACCCAGCGGCGTCACATAAATGTTGAACAGAAGGGGCGAGAGGACTGACCCTTGAGGCACCCCACAAACAAGGCGCCTCGGGGTCAACCTCTGCCCCCCTGACAACACCGACTGCGACCAGTCGGAGAGATAGGAGAACCACCGCAGAACGGTGCCCCCCACTCCCAACCCCTCCAATCGGCGCAGCAGGATACCATGGTCGATGGTATCAAAAGCCGCTGAGAGATCTAACAGGACCAGGATAGAGGAGCAACCCCTATCCTGAGCCCTCCAGAGATCATCCACCAATGCAACCAATGCCGTTTCTGTGCTGTGCCCAGACCTGAAGCTGGACTGGAGTGGATCCAGATAGACAGCTTCATCCAGGCACCCAGGAAGCTGTCGCGCCACCATACTCTCAACAACCTTTGCCAAGAAGGGAAGGTTGGAGACCGGACAGTAGTTAGCCAAAACAGCCAGATCCAGAGCAGGCTTCTTGAGGAGGGGCCTCACCACTGCCTCTTTCAAGGTGGATGGCAAGACACCTTCACTCAAGGAAGCATTGATAATCCCCTGGAGCCAGCCTTGCGTAACCTCCCGGGAGGCCAGCACCAACCAGGAGGGACACGGGTCCAAGAAACATGTGGTCGCGTTCAGCCGCCTCAGTATCCTGTCCACGTCCTCGGGAGCAACAGGGTCGAACTCCACCCAAATGGCAGTCTCAAGACCGGCACCCATCATCCCGTCTGTACCTACCCAGTCAGAGACCAAGCCTTCCCGAATCGGAGTGATTTTATCATGCAGATACTGGACAAAATCCTCAGCACGACCCTGCAAGGGATCCTCCTGTGCTCCCAGATGGAGGAGGGAGCGAGTCACCCTAAACAGGGCGACCGGGCGATTATCTGCCGATGTGATAAGAGCGGAAAAATAGTTACATTTTGCCGCTTTTATCGCCACTAGGTAAGTCTTAATATGAGATCTTACCAGTATTCGGTTGGATTCAGAGCAACTAGATCTCCAACTGCTCTCTAGGTGTCTTTTCTGGTGCTTCATCTCCCTCAACTCCTCGGAGAACCAAGGAGCCAGGTAGACTCGGCGACAGGTCAGAGGCCGCACAGGCACGACTCAGTCCAAAGCATCAGCGGCCGCCCTATCCCAGGCGGCCACCAGCTCCTCAGCCGAGCCATGAGTCAGAGCCTCAGGAAATGGCCCAAGCTCCATTTGGAACCTATCAGGATCCATCAGGCGCCTGCGGCGGAACCATCTGGTCTGTTCTGCCTCCCTGCGGCAGGGTGTGGTGGTTAGAAAGTCAAGACTAAGAAGGGAATGATCTGACCATGACAAGGGCTCAATCACTATCTCCCCTATCTCGAGATCATTCATCCACTGCCCAGAGACAAAAATCAAGTCCACAGTGTGTCCTCCCGTGTGCGTGGGTCCATAAATTAATTGGGTCAGGTCCATGGCCGTCATGGAAGCCATGAACCCCCGAGCCACCTCAGACGCTTCGCTGACAGACGGCAGGTTAAAGTCCCCCATGATCATAAACCTGGGGGTCTCCACCGTCACCTCGGCAATCATATTGAGATGCTCGGGCAGGGCCGCCGACATGTGGCAGGGAGCCAGGTACGTAATTAGCAAGCCCATTTGCCTCTTTTATCCCCACTTCACAAGGAGGGACTCACATCCGGATGTGGGGGGAAATCCACCAGGGTCAGAGCCATGCCCGGCACAGGGTAATGATCCGGGAGGCACCGGACGAGGGATTGGAAAAGGGATGGGGGGCGATATCTATGAGGGCTGTACCATCGGCACGGTGAATGGGAGGGGCAGATATGGCGGGAGCAGGGGACCACATCAGGTGTTGGGGGCTCGCACTTGCTGTTTGAGAGCAATTGCTTGCCCCGGTCCCCAAGGCTCCGCTCGGATACTAGGTGGCTTAGATACTCAGGAGCTGGGCCTTCGGCTGATGCTGTGCAATGCCAGGTCCGTGGTCAATAAGGCCCCCCTCATTCACGATCTTATACAAGAGGGGGGAGCGGACCTGGCGGGTATTACGGAGACCTGGTTGGGCCCGGAGGGTGGCGTCCCTCTGGTGGAAATGTGCCCACCAGGCTTCAGAGCATTCCATCAGCCGAGGGCCCAGGGGAGGCGCGGGGGGGGTGGCGGTTATTATTAACGAGGATCTGAGTCCGAGGGAGACCACTGTGCCTCAGATAGCCGGATGTGAGTCCCTCCTTGTGAGGTGGGGCCGTGGGGTTCAGATGGGCTTGTTGCTTACGTATCTGGCTCCCTGCCTCGTGGCAACAGCCCTACCTGAGCTACTTGACGTGATAGCCACGGTGGCAGTAGATACACCCAGGCTTTTAGTCATGGGTGATTTCAACTTGCCATCCATCGGTGAAACGTCTGAGGTGGCTCAGGAGTTCATGGCTTCCATGACGGCCATGGACCTGACCCAGTTAGTTCATGGCCCTATTCACAGGGGAGGTCACACTCTGGATTTGATTTTTGTCTCTGGCCAGTGGTTGAGTGGTCTTGTTATAGGGGATATAGACGTGGAACCCTTGTCATGGACTGACCACTCACTCCTTCGCCTAGATCTTCGAACCGCGACCCCTCGCCGCAGGGAGGCGGACCCAATTAGATGGATCCGCCCCAGGCGCCTGATGGATCCTGATAGGTTCCAGACGGAGCTTGGGCCATTTCCTGAGGATCTAGCACATGATTCGGCCGAGGACCTGGTAGCCGCCTGGGATCGGGCGGCTGGTGGGGCCTTGGACCGAGTTGTGCCTTTGCGGCCTCTGACCCGATGCTGATCCCGTGCGGCTCCTTGGTTTACTGAGGAGCTGAGGGAAATGAAGCGCCGGAAAAGACGCCTGGAGAGTGGTTGGAGGGCCAGTCTCGCTGAATCTGATCGAACACTGGTAAGGTCGCATATTAAGGCCTACCTAGTGGCGATAAAGACGGCAAAGTCTAACTACTTTTCCGCCTCTATTGCGTCATCAGGGAATCGTCCGGCCGCCCTGTTTAGGGTGACCCGCGCCCTGCTCCATCTGGGAGTGCGGGAGGATCCCTTAGAAGGCAGGGCGGAGGATTTCGGACAATACCTGTATGACAAAATCGCTCAGATCCGGGGGGATCTGGACTCTGACTGGGTAGATCAGGGCAGGGTGACGAGGAACAGTCTTGAGAATGTTATCTGGGAGGAGTTTGATGCTGTGACTCCCGATGATGTGGACAGGATTTTGGGGAGACTTAGTGTGGCCACATGTTTACTGGACCCGTGTCCCTCCTGGTTGGTACTGGCTTCCCGGGAGGTTACACGAGGCTGGCTCCAGGGCGTCATTAATGCTTCTTTGAGT
Source organism: Arizona elegans (assembly GCA_022577455.1). Lineage (NCBI taxonomy): Eukaryota > Metazoa > Chordata > Lepidosauria > Squamata > Colubridae > Arizona > Arizona elegans. The sequence goes on along the minus strand of JAKOOJ010000006.1, from coordinate 47,256,436 downwards.
GAGGGTCACTTCCCCGCTGCCCTGAAAGAGGCGGTGGTGAGGCCTCTCATCAAGAAGCCGTCCCTGGATCCAGCAATATTGGCCAACTATCGTCCTGTCTCCAAACTTCGCTTCATTGCAAAGGTTGTTGAGAGTGTGGTCGCGCAACAGTTTCCGCAATTCCTGGAGGAAACATCCTATCTAGATCCGTTCCAGTCGGGTTTCAGGTCTGGGCACAGCACGGAAACGGCATTGGTCGCGTTGGTGGATGATCTCTGGAGGGCTCGGGACAGGGGTTATTCCTCTGTTCTGGTCCTGTTAGATCTCTCAGCGGCTTTTGATACCATCGACCATGGTATCATGCTGCACCGGCTGGAAGAGTTGGGGGTGGGAGGCACTGTGTTGTGGTGGTTCTCCTCCTTTTTCTCCGACCGGTCGCAGTTTGTGTTGGCAGGGGGGCAGAGGTCGACCTCAAGGCCTCTCATCTGTGGAGTGCCGCAGGGATCGGTCCTCTCGCCCCTTCTGTTCAACATTTATGTGAAGCCGCTGGGCGAGATCATCCGTGGCTTTGGGGTGAGATACCACCAGTACGCTGATGACACCCAGCTGTACATCTCCACCCCAGGCCACCCCAACGATGCCCTTGAAGTGATGTCCCAGTGCCTGGAGGCTGTGCGGATCTGGATGGGGAGGAACAGGCTCAAGCTCAACCCTTCCAAGACTGAGTGGCTGTGGCTCCCGGCATCCCGATATAGTCAGTTGACTCCATCGCTGACTATTGGGGGCGAGTCTTTGGCCCCCACTGAAGGGGCTCGCAATCTGGGAGTCCTCCTGGATAGGCAGCTGTCCTTGGAGGAACATCTGACGGCTGTTACCAGGGGGACCTTTTATCAGGTTCGCCTGATTCGCCAGTTGCGGCCCTTTCTTGATCGGGATTCCTTGTGCACAGTCACTCACGCCCTCGTCACCTCTCGCCTGGACTACTGCAACGCTCTCTACATGGGGCTCCCCTTGAAGAGCACCCGGAGGCTCCAGCTGGTCCAGAATGCAGCAGTGCGGGTAGTGATGGGAGCAACATGGCGCTCCCATGTAACACCGCTCCTGCGCGAGCTGCACTGGCTCCCGGTGGTCTTCCGGGTGCGCTTCAAGGTGTTGGTTATCACCTTTAAAGCGCTCCATGGCATAGGGCCTAGCTATCTCCGAGACCGCCTGCTGCTACCAACGACCTCCCATCGACCCATGCGCTCCCACAGAGAGGGCCTCCTCAGGGTGCCATCAGCCAAACAATGTAGGCTGGTGGCCCCCAGGGGGAGGGCCTTCTCTGTGGGGGCTCCTACCCTCTGGAATCAGTTGCCCCCGGAGATAAGGAGAATCCATGACCTCAATGCCTTCCGTCGTTCCCTGAAAACCCATCTTTTCCAGCAAGCCGGGTTGGCTTAGAAGAAATTTTTAAATTTTTTAATTAGTTTGTGATTCTTAACTTTCGGCCCAAATTTATATATATTTTTAAATGTTTTAATATTTGTATTCTATGTTTTTTATCTTGGCTGTACACCGCCCTGAGTCCTCAGGGAGAAGGGCGGTATATAAATTGGAAATTAAATTAAATTAAATTAAATTAAATCCGGCTATCTGAGGTACAGTGGCCTCCCTTGGGGTGAGACCTTCCTTTACTAGAACCGCCACCCCCCACCCCTCCCCTGGGACCTCGGTTGATGAAATGCATGGAAACCCGGAGGGCATATCTCAACGAGGGGGACCCCCCCCTCTTTCCATAATACCTACCAGGTCCGCACCCCCCTCCTGAACCAGATCACAAATGAGAGGGGCTTTATTTACCACAGACCTGGCATTGCACAATATCAACCACAGGCCCAGGGCCTGAGGATCTGAACAACCCGGGGTGCGAGACGAGCATTGAGGGCCGGAGCACGCAAACACTCGCAGATAGCGAGTGCATCCTCCCCTAACACGATATGGCCCCCTGCTCCTGCCATATATGCCCCTCCCACCCACGATGTCGATGGCAATGCCCTCCCCAATATAGGAACTAGCCCCCCCCCCGAATAAACTATTTAGCCAATGTTCTCGCTGAGGGAAATTTTGAACAGGGTACAAAGTGCACTTGTTTGGAAAACAAGTCCGTAATCACTCAAATGACTGTATATCCATTACTTTTGGGTAGTTCGACAATAAAATCCATGGCTATCTCCTTCCACAGAGACCCTGGTCTGGCCACTGTCTGGAGTAACCCGGGTAGCTTCCCTGGCAGCCTCTTTGCCAAAGCACATACCGGGCAGCTAGCGACATATGCCTCAATATCCTTTTTTAGGGAAGGCCACCAAAATTGTCTTTTGACCAAATGTAGTCTTAACAAACCCAAAATGTCCGGCCACTTTGGCATCATGGGACTGATGTAGCACTGCCCCCCTCAGACTGGTCGGGACATACAACTTAGCCCACGCCCATGCAAGACCATCACGAACAGTACACTCGTTGCTGTGAGAGGTGAACCAGTCATCAGTTTGTAGTGCTTCTTTTAACTGCTCTCTTAAGCTAGTGGGTAGGTCCGGTTCTCCTCTCATCTGGGTTCTGGTAACAACAGGAGCTGCCAACTGCTTCGAAGGGATAATTGGGTGGACCACCTCTAGATATGTGCCATTGTATTGAGGCAGACGCGAGAGGGCATCGGCCATAAAGTTCTTTCCTCCCAGTAGGTATCGCAAAGAGAAATTGAAGCAATTGAAGTGCTGTGCTCACCAGACCTGTTTTGGTGACAATTTCCGAGGAGATTTTAGGGCTTCTAAATTTTTATGGTCTGTCCACACCTCAAAAGGCTGTTTTGCCCCTTCCAGGAAATGCCTCCAGGTTAGCAAGGCCCAGTGGACAGCAAAAGCTTCCTTCTCCCAAATCGCCCATCTCTGTTCAGTCTCAGACAGTTTGCAGGTGATATAAGCACAGGGTTGTAGAGACCCATCAGCATTTGCTTGAAGTAACACTGCTCTGACAGCTACATCTCTTGCATCAGCCTGGACGACGAAAGGGGCCTCCATGTCAGGGTGCTTCAGGACTGGCTCAGTGGCAAACAATTGCTTTAATTTCTCAAAAGCCACCTGACATTCCATGGTCCATTCAAGCGGCCTACTAGGCTTTGGCCTGGCTTCCCCCTTTATTTTCAGGAGGTTGGTAATGGGCAAGGCAATCTGGGCAAATGTTGGAATAAACTGCCGATAGAAGTTAGCAACGCCTAAGAAGCTTTGTAGCTGCTTGTGGGTGCAGGGTGTGTGTGTGTGTGTGCCCACTCCAGGACCGCCCAGACTTTCTCCGGATCCATTTCATGAGATATGCAGTAACCCAAATAGTCAATCTTACTCTGATGGAATTCACATTTTGACAATTTAGCATACAGTTCAGCTGCTCTGAGATTTTTCAGAATGGACCGTACCAGTTTCACGTGTTCGTCCATGGTCCCTATAGATAAGGATGTCATTGAGGTAGAACAGGACCCCCTTGTAAAGATGCTCATGTAACACCTCATTGATTAATTGCATGGACACTGCCAGGGGGGCCTGTAGCCCAAAGGGGAGCACCCTCAATTGAAAGCAACCCAAGGGGCAATTGAAAGCAGTTTTCCACTCATCCCCCTCTTTAATCCAGACCCTGCAGTAAGCCTCTCTCAAATCCAGTTTAGAGAAGATCTTCCCCCTTGCCAGGTTAGCTAGCATATCTTTCATAAGGGGTAGTTGGTAGACATTTTCCACACAAATCGCGTTCAGATTCTTATAGTTGACACACAAGTGAAGAGAGCCATTTTTCTTTTCCCAAAACAAGACTGGGGCAGCCACTTGCGGCCTCGCTGGTTGGATAAAGCCTCATTTTAGGTTTTTATCAATAAAGTTCCTCAGCTCCTCCAGCTCATGTGGTGTCATGGAATAAATATTTGGCTTAGGGAGCTTCACCCCTGGGAGGATCTCTATGCCACAGTCAGTGGGTCGGTGGGGTGGGAGTACGTCTGACGCCTTCTCACTGAAAGCCCCCCCCACCCGAGGTCCCAATATTCCTTAGGGATTTTCTCCTCCCCCACAACATGTTTGCTCACCACTGCTGCCCACTCCTTTGCAGCTTTGGCCATGCAAAAAGATTTGCCCCCTTCCTCCCCCAGGGGGGCGGAGGGGATGCGTAACCGCCCCGTCCTCCAGTTCATCGGGGGTTCCATTTCTGTAGCCAAGGCAGTCTAAGCAGAAGGGTTGTTCCATGCCAGGGCCACGATAAAACTCAAGACCTCTCGGTGGTCCCCCATCCACATTTCAATCAGTTCGGTCACAAAGTAGGCTGCCCCCCCTACAAATGACCCATCCAACTGGCAAAATGCAATGGGCACTTTCAGGGCTTTTAGTCTCAGTCCTGGTTTGTCCACCACCTCAGGTCTTATGACACACCTGGTGCATCCAGAGTCTATGAGGGCTAGCATCTTCCCCTGGGCCCCAGAAGAAAGCACCTTTAGTTCAACTGGGATGGTCATGGGGCCCCCACATTGACTTATCAGGGGTTCATCATTGGAGTCAGTTTTGACATCGCTGTCATCTGTGGTGGTCGGAGTTCCCATCTTCCCCAGGCCTGGGGAAGTGAACTCAATGACTTCCACCCCTTCAGAACCGTCTCACGATTCTTTGCTGGAGGCCGGTCAGTTTTCTTCCCACCAGCAGGGGTCGGCTTGGAACCAGGCTTGGAGAAACAATCAGCAGCCCAGTGGCCCTCTTTCCCACATCAGAAGCATACTGTGGATTTCGGCATCATTGTTGACCCTCCTTTGGATGCTCTAGGGCCTTCTTTCTGGGGGGCAGGGGATGACTTGTTCCAGACATGGCTCCCCTAGCGATCCCTGATCAGGTCAATTTCCACATCAGCTGCCATCACGTACCAGTGTTGCAGGTCTCGGGGGGGCCCCATGGGAGCAGCATGTCCTGTAGACATCCTCATTGAGGCCATCCTTATAACATTCCATCAGGGCTTCCTGGGACCGCACCCTCATGTGGCGCACCAGCTCATGAAACTCCTGGGTGTATTCAGCCACCAGTCTCCGCCCTTGATTTATCGATTTCATCCTGATTCTGGCCTTTCGCTCAGCTAGGGGGTCCTTGAAGTGGCCTCTGAGTTCCATCATGAACTGGTCATAATTCCTCAGCAGGAGAGAATTCTCATCATGGAAGCCCACCCACCAGTCAGCAGCCATCCCCTCCAGGGCCATCGTGACGCATCTCACACGGGCAGCATCCAATGGGAAATCCTCCCCATACTCCTCCATGTGGTTCCACACTTGGGACAGGAAGAATGCCAATCCCTTGGGGTCCCCTCCGTATTTTACATTAACTGGAGGAACCTTTGAAATTCGATGCCTCCCTGTTCCTGCCCCCCCCCCATAGGGAGGCCCTGGGCTGCAGCCACAGCTTGAGCCCCAGCAGCTTGTTCTCTTTCTGGATGAACCCTGGGAACCTCTTCTGCTCTTGCTGCAACCTCTGCTTCCCCCCCCCCCCCCAAGATGTTCTGTCTCTCTCTGGGATGGCAATCCATACTTTTCATGGACTTTCCAACTTTCAAAAGCCTCTTTCAGGAGTTGCATGGCTTGAGTCAGCAGGAGGTCTTCTTTGTCTTGTTCCTGCCAAACTGCCTCTCCCCACTGGTGTCTGGTAACTGTCACCCCTGAGGGGATTTCCTCTGAAGGATCCATCCTCCCCATGCCCAGCGACCACTTAGCTCTGGCTGGCTTTTCTTCAAGCTGTAATTCAGACATCCAGTCCGAAACCTCCCCACCTCGCTTGGATAAGAGAGGGGTGGACCCAGTGGCTCCCATGTCCTCTTGGTCACTGTCTTGATCAGACATTCTTGGCTCAGCCTCCATGGTAGAGTTTTCTCTGGGATGGCTGTTAAAGCAGACTTTGTTTAATGTTAAGCTTGCCTCCGTTCAAAGCTCAAGAAAGAAAAACCCCAACTCCATGTTTGTAGAGAGAGGTACTTTTACTGAGTATGAACTGAATGCAGTGAAAGAAAAGAAAGTCTGAGGCAATAGGTGCGAAAATTACATATTGAAAGCATCCCCCAAATCCCTCCCCCCACAGTCCCAAGGCAAATGTCCAATCCACATCTTCCCAAGGTGTCATGTGGGGTACTTCTTTAGGCAGCCCCATCTATCTGGTATGTCAGAATGGTTGACCTTGGCAGTTATCAGTTCTCTCTTCAGCTGCTAAAAAGACAGCGCAAATTTCTCTCCCTTTTTTGAGACATCTCCACCAGCTCACTTCCCCCCTCCCAAATACCATCAATACCTCCCCCCTCCCATTACAATGGCAGCTGAAAGCAAGCAAGCAGCATGAGGCTGACAGATGTTGAGACTTTAGAAAGAGTGCAGAGAAGAGCAACAAATGATTAGGGGTCTGGAACCTAAAACATATGAAATGTCAGCCCTGGAGGCCATCTTTTTCTTTTGATCATCAGGGCTGCCACATTTAGTGCTGTGGGAAACTGGGAGGGGGGATTGCATGGAGTGGTGGAGATATCTAGCCATAATAACAGTGGTGGGTTGCTGCTGGTTTGGCCCGGTTCTACCAAATAAGTAGTAACTTTAGGAAGTAGTTCTCCGAATCAGTAGTAACGGCAGCCAGGCCATGCCCCCAAACCAGTTCCCCGGTCGCTGCTTGCTCGCCCACCTGAAGCTGACCGGAGCAAAGAAGCCTCTCAGCCGTCTGGCCACAGAGTGCTGAAAAGTCCTTCAGCTGGTGAGAAGAAAGCTTCACATGCACGAAGATGGTGGCAATGACCAGAGGTCTTTCCTGCGTTGTGCGCCAGTGGCTGGGAGGAAAAGAAGCCTCTTGGCTTCCAAGTTCAGCAGCTAGCTCAGTCCCTTCACACAGGGTTGCTTTTCTCCATGCTCGAGAAAGATCAAAAGGCGCGGAGTAGCCTTTAATGACAAAGTCACCAAGACAAGGTAAAAGAAAACAAACTACTGAGGGAAGGAGCCCACCAAAGCTGCTGGCGTTGCAGCCGCCCCCCCCCCTCCCTGCAGCTTGGAGCTACAAGCAGAAGATGTCCTCGGCTGTTGTGAAGAAACTGTAGCTCTGGGTGCGCCACACCTGCTTCTTTCTCTTTGAGAGCCGCTTTGCAAACAAGGTGCAACAGCTGAGGACGGAAGAGTTCGCTCAGGAGCAACGCCAGCAAGGAAGACAGCTGGGTCAAAGGGAGATGTAGCCCGAGCTCTCTGGGATGGGTAAACAAGTGAAGGGAGGCGAAGGAGAGCGGACTTGGCCCTCCACATGTTGCACCCCCCTGCCAGCCTCCACTTGCACTTCCGTGCCACCAGCATCTCCCGAAGCCGCTGCCATTGGAGCCACGATAGGGACTGGGGCAGCCCGGTAGCAGCCATGAGCCATACTTTCCTCTAAGCACTGTGGGTGGCAGAGGGAAACAGGTGCTTCTCTGTGAGACTTGGAGGAAAGCACAGCTCATGGCTGCTAAAGCACCTCAATCAGCTACAGCCCAGACAAGCTGAGGAACTGCGGGGAGCCTCCTGTATGTTGCACCCCACTCCCAGCCTTCGCCTATGCCTCCATGCTGCCAGCATCTCCCGAAGCCGCCGCCCTTGGAGCTGCGACAGGGATGGGGGCAGCCCAGTAAGCCCAAAAATGGTATGGAGGCGCAGGGAGAAGGCTGGGAGGGGGTGCAACACACGGGAGGCTCCCCGCAGTTCCTTTGCTCATCTGGGCTGCAGCTGAGTCCGCTGCCCTGAGCTGGCAGAGTGGGTTGCTCCGGCTGCAACCACAAGGAAGGCCCGTCAGAGGCGAGAAGGAAGGGCAACGGAGGGAAAGCTGAGATGACCACCGCCACCCCACGCATCCCGACCTGGATATGAGGTCAGAGTTTCAAAGTTTTGAAAAAAAAGTTTCAAAAAGTCCCAAAAATTTTAGCCACCTTTTCGGTAGGCATGGCTTGGGGGGGGGTGTCATGTGACTGAGTGTGTGAGTGATGTCATGTTGGCCACGCCCAATCAGTTGCCCCCCCGCCACACCCACCGAACTGGTAGTAAAAAATTTTAGAAGCCACCACTGCATAATAACATTCTTTTCTCTGAGAGTCAAAGATGTTCAGCCTGCACCTGGAGAAGTGTGACTGGGAGGCATCTCCAGTTTGGATGGTGCATTGATTGGACCATGTGATGGACATGTGGGTGCAGGGGAAGGGACTTGGACTTTCTTTTGGGTGGGGAAAACCTGGAAGCTTTCAGATTCAGGTTTTCCCAGATGTGCCAATATGACATCTCTAATAAAATGGAACTTCGAGGAACTTCTAGCCTCAGAGTCTTCTTTCATTGGGGGTGTTACTTGGAACCCTGACATGAAGAATGGTTGCAGGAATTGGGTATGTCTAGTTTAATGAAAAGTAGGAATAGGGGCAACATGATAACAGTGTTCCAATACTTGAGGTGCTGCCATAAGGAAGAGAGGGTCAATCCAGTCTCTAAACCACCTGAAGGCAGGACAAGAAGCAAAGAATGGAAACTAATCAAGGAGAGAACTAAGGAGAAATTTCCTGAAAGTTAGAACAATTAATCAATGGAACAGGTTGCCTCCAGAAGTTGTGGGTGTTCCAACACTAGAGGTTTTTAAGAAGACAACCATTTGTCTGAAATGGTATAAAGTTTCTTGCTTGAGCAGGGGGTTGGACTAAAAGACCTTCAAAGTCCCTTCCAATTCTGTTATTCAATATTTATTTATTCTGTCCTTCAGTAATTTAAAAAAATCAAATTGGTGGTTTGACTACAAAAACAATGTAATAACTTCTCCCATCCAAAACTGAGTACTCTGAATGACTAAATTTCCAATAATACAGTATGTATGAGTGCAAATCAGCACATATAACTCTTATGGACATAATAGCAAGAGTGTGACAGGCCATAGTACTGAATTTAATAATTTAAGCTTATTCAGATCTATAAAACCTATCAAATCATATAATAGTTATTTATGCATTTGATGTTCAATTTCATGCACTGGTGTATTCTATGGGCATGTGTTTGTTATCAATACAAACAAGATTCACACTGGTGAATTCTTAATCTATATAGCAAAGAATTATGCAGACTGAAATTTACAAATTATTTCTTAAATTCTGCAAACTGTCATAATAGGAAATCAGAAAGTCTCCTACTTTCCTTCCATTTTTTTTTCATTACTCAGCCAGTCCTAAGGCCAAATTTCAGGTGTCTATATTTTTTTAAAAATAAATAAAACCCTGTTCTATTTATTTATAATGTGTAATTTAGAAACTGGTTCATTAACACTTCCCCAGATAAAAAATAAATTGCTTGATCACTGCCATTGGTGGTACCTTATTCATTTGCTTAGTGTGCATTTTCTAATCATATATAAATCAATCATTTTTATTATGGTCACAGACCATCATTACAAGTAAAAACATTAAAACAACGGTAATAATAAAAAATAAAAAAACAGATAAAATAATGTATTACAGTTAATGGTGGATTATCAGTGGACAGTTAGAGTCTGCCTAATTTTTCATACAATATAATAAAATTTGGCCACATTCAAAGAAAGTACTGTAAATCATTGTCATCATCATGAATGTTATTATTGGAAACTGTAAACCTGCCAAGCTATCTTTTCCCCTTAATAGACCCTGGAATAAGGGCAAGAGATGATGGATAGATACAGAATACATCTTAATATGGGATCAGTTTTATTAAAGATTAGAAAATAGAGCTAGAAACTAGAAATTGGGAAAATGTTATTATGCATACTGTTACATGATATAAGTTACTATAATTACTATGTATAAGTAAATGTTAGAAGCTGAAAGACTACTATCATGTATGCTTAAATAGTAAAGAGCAAGAAATGATGGATAAATATATAATACTTATTAATATGGGAATTATTGTATTAGGGGTTAGAAATAAGAGGTAGAAAGTAGAAATTGGGAAAACATTACTATGTATAGTGCTCAGTGGTGGGATTCAAAAATTTTTATTACTGGTTCTGTGGGCATGGCTTGGTGGGCGTGGCATGGCTTGGTGGGCACAGCTTGCTGGGAGTGGCAGGGGAAGGATACTGTAAAATCACCATTCCCACCCCACTCCAGGAGAAAGATAGTGTAAAATCTCCATTCCCTCCCCACTCGAGGGGAAGGTTGCTACAAAATCTCCATTTCCTCTCAATCAGCTGGGACTCGGGAGGCAGAGAATAGATGGGGGTGGGGCCAGTCAGAGGTGGTATTTACCTGTTCTCTGAACTACTCAAAATTTCCGCTACCGTTCTTCAGAATTGGTCAGAACCTGCTGAATATCACCTCTGATACTGCTACAAAATATAATACATTTTAACTACAATGTATATGTAAATCTTAGAAGTTGAAAGATTATTACTATGTATACCTAAATAATATTATTATTGTTACTAGTATTTTGTATAAAGCAAATTTTGTATAAAGCAAATTGACCCAGACAATATACTGTTCACTAAACACTTATATATGTTGAAGAAAAAACCCCATAAATTTTAAAAAAGAAAAGGACCCTGGAATAATTTTGTGTGAGTGAATCTCAGAACCTAGAAATTTGATGGAGTTATGGAAAAATAATCTACACACGTTTGCAAACCTGTAGCACTAAAGAAGAAGAAAAAGTTTTAACATTATAGAAAAATCATTGAAGAATCAGAAAAAAGAAAGTCGGCACTCTCAAATAGATGGGCTTGTGCAAATATTGACCTTATTTGAGAGTGCTTCAAATATTTTGTGGAATCCCCCCCCCCCAAATAACCCAAACTTTTTTTTTTTGAAAAATTTTATTTTTATTTTTAAACAAACATATATAAAAACATAAAACCATCTTCAATTACACACAGTGTGTTGGTTGGTTACAAGTCTTTTGTGTGTCTTCACCATATTCATGGCTTACAGTTTACCTAAATTCTTATATTATTGATCTAATATATATCTATGTATTATTGTCCTCATTAATCATTTATTGACTATAGCTATTCTTCCCTCATTTTGTACAAAATATTCTAAGATTTAAGTTGATTTATATTATAACATTCATTTCATCATCCTAAATCGATCCAATAATAATACATCTTTATGTTATATTTTATATAGCTTTACAATTCTTATATTATAAAAATCTCTATCATATTTCATTTCCATATTTTTTATCTAACCATTGATAAAATAAATCCCTTATCTTATAATATTGTTTTATCTTCTTGTTCTCTAATTTCAAATTTCAATTTACTCATTTCAGCACATTCCATTATTTTCTTAATAACTTCATATTGCGTTGGTATTTCTCATTTTTTCAATTTTTAGCAAACACAATTCCAGCCACTGTTAATACATTCACAATCAGATATCTCAATTCTCTATTATATATTTCAGGTACAATTCCCAATAAAAAATCTCTGGTTTAAAATCTATGTGCTTTTTTATCATTTTTTCCAACCATGTGTGGATTTTAGTCCAGTATCTTTTGGCTTCTGTACACATCCACCATATATGGTAATATGAACCCAGTATTTGATGACATGTCCAACATTTTTCAGATTTATTCTTGAACATTCTGGCTATTCTCGTCGGAGGTAAATGCCACCTGTAAAACATCTTATACAAATTTTCTTTATATGCAGTTGACATTGTCATTTTATAATTTTGCCACCACAATTTTTGCCATTTCTCTAAGTCAATCTCGTGTCCAAAATTTTCCCCCCACGCAATCATTGTTTCTTTAACTTGTTCTTCTTCCAATTTAACCTCCAATAAATATCCATATAGTTTTTTAATTACGTTTTCATCAGTACCTGTTAAAATTTTATCTAAATTAGTCAAATTATCATAAAAACCTTCTGTCTTAAAATCTTTATCGTATCTAGAATGTATTTGCAAATAGGAAAACCAATTCATCTTTATACCTTGTTCTTCTAATTCTTGCATAGATTTAACTTCACCCTTTCCATTTAATAATTCACTATATCTACCAATTTGTAACAATAACCCAAACTTTAGAACTTTTAACTGAATGAGAAAGGTGACTTACTGAAGAAATTTGCATAGCATATTAAGCACTAGACTAAGAAGCTGAAGTGTTTATATCTGAAAAAGATTACAGATAGTCCTCAACTTTAGTGACTTTTCCAAGTAGCAACAGCCTGATAAAAGTGACTTACAACAGATCCTCACATTTATGAAAATTGTAGCATCCCTGCAAACATGTGATGAAAATTTGGGTGCTTAGCAATCAGCATGTATTTATAAAGGCTGCAGTTTTCCCGACTCACATAATCACTATTTGTGACCTTCCCAGTCAGCTTCCAACAAGCACAGTGAATGGGGGAAGCTAGATTAGTTTAATGACCATGTGATTTGTTTATGGATCATAGAGATTCACTGAACAACTGCTCAAAAAGGCTGTAAAATTGAAGATGATTCAGTTAAGAACTACCTGGCTTAGCAATAGAAATATTGGTCCTAATTATGGTTATAAATCAAGATCTACCTGCATATGTTTCTATTATGAGTATTTAAATTGCTTTGTGTATATTTTCAGGTTGTGTAACTTGCTGAGGCCTTTCTGAAATAGTGCTCATATTTTTCTCTCTTTCCAGCAATTTTCAAAAGAACTACGTCAATGGCATATAAATCTGGATGTAGCAAATGATTTGGCCCTTAAACTTCTTCGGGATTACTCAACTGATGATACCAGAAAAGTACAAATAATAACCAATAATATTAATGATGCATGGGCCACCATTAATAATAGGTAGGACATGATGTTTATTATCATATTTATAAAATGGAATGAAAATCCTGTTTTCACTCAAAAATTCAAGAAAATTTATCAAATAATGATGAAAGATTTAAGAGAACTGGATATGGTATTTGTTAGTTGTTTTGTTGTTGTTGTTTTGCTACCATATATTTCCATAAGATTAGTCTTGAAAAAAAGTTTCTTCTTTCAGATATATTTTAATCAATGTATTATTTACTAAATTATTTCAAACTTGTCTTTGTTTTCTGAGCATTTGAGTTACAGCTTATGATTCCTAATTTTGCACATTACAGTTCTATCGGTATTTGTTCTTCTCTTCCAAAATGTATATTTAATACTTAAAGTCCCATTAAAAATTAGTGCCATGAATGTTGAATGTTGTAGATTTTCTAAAAAATGAATAAGGTGCTTACCTTAATGAAAACATTTTTTCAGCTCATTAGCTGTTTTTTCTTATATAGGATAATTATTAAAGTTCTAATATCTCTTTTATCCCATCCTCATTATTTAGTATAGATATCATCAATTTAAAAGATATTTTAAAATATTCCACTATATTATGAATTATGTTATAAAATATAAACAAATATATCTGAAATAAAAAGTGTATTAAAGCAATAAAAACATAAAATCATTGTTTTGAATTCATTATTCAGTAAGATGCACAATAATTAAATAGGTTTCTCTCTTTCTCTTCCTTTTGTTTGTTTTTGTTTTTTTTTGTTTTTTTTTAGAATTTAGCATGAGGTTTGTAGCTTATACTCTAAGGCAAAATGAATGTGGTTTTAAATGGCTTTTAATTACAATTAATGAATATTTATTTATCTTATTTCAGAGGGGGGTGCTGACCTGGCAGGGATTACAGAGACCTGGTTAGGCCAGGAGGGAGGAGTTCCCCTTGTGGAAATGTGCCCGCCAGGTTTCCATGCATTCCATCAGCCAAGGACTCAGGGAAGGGGTGGGGGAGTGGCAGCAATCATTAGAGAAAGTCTTTGCCCGAGGGAGGCCACTGTTCCTCAGATAGCCAGATGTGAGTCTCTCCTTGTGAAGTGGGGTCAGGGGATTCAGATGGGCCTACTGATTGCATACCTGGCTCCCTGCCACGTAACAGCGGTCCTGCCTGAGCTGCTCGACATTATAGCCAGGGTGGCGGTGGAAACCCCCAGACTTATTGTTATGGGGGATTTTAACCTGCCATCCGCTGGTGAGATGTCGGAGATGGCTCGGGAGTTCATGGCTTCCATGACGGCTATGGACCTGATCCAGGTAGTTAAAGGCCCCACCCACTTGGGGAATCACACTCTGGACTTGATTTTTGTCTCTGATCAGTGGCTGAATGATCTAAGAATAGGGGATATAGACATCAAGCCCTTGTCATGGTCTGATCATTCTCTCCTTCACATGGACTTTCAAGTCACTTCCACCCACTGCAGGGAGATGGAACCAACTAAATGGTTCCATCCCAGGCGCCTGATGGACCCCAAAAGGTTCCTGACGGACCTTGGGCCATTTCCTGAGACTCTGGCTCACGACTTTACTGAGGACCTGGTGGTCGCCTGGGACAGGGCGGCTACTGGGGCCTTGGACCGAGTCATGCCTTTGTGGCCTCTGACCCGATGCCGATCTCGTCTAGCTCCTTGGTTTTCTGAGGAGCTGAGAGAGATGAAGCATCGGAAAAGACGCCTGGAGAGCGATTGGAGGACAAGCCGAACTGAATCTGACTGAACACAGGTGAGATCTTATATTAAGACCTACCTAGTGGCGATAAGAGTGGCGAAGTCTAGCTACTTCTCTGCTCTTATTGCATCTGCAGAGAACTGCTCAGCAGCGCTGTTTAGGGTGACCCGCTCCCTACTTCAGGTGGGGGGCACAGGAAGATCCCTTACAGGGTCGAGCTGAGGATTTTGTACAATTTCTGCATGATAAAGTCGCTCAGATTCGGGAAGGCCTGGACTCCGATTGGGTAGATCCAGGGGAGGAGACAGGGGCAGGCCTTGAGAGCATTATCTGGGAAGAGTTTGACTCTGTGGCTCCTGAGGACGTGGACAGGATTCTGGGCAAGCTTAATGCTGCCACATGTTTATTGGACCCGTGTCCCTCCTGGTTGGTACTGGCCTCCCGGGAGGTTACACAAGGCTGGCTCCAGGGGATTATAAATGCTTCTCTGAGTGAGGGTGTCTTTCCCGCCACATTGAAAGAGGCGGTTGTGAAGCCCCTCCTCAAGAAGCCTTCCCTGGACCCGGCTATATTATCAAATTATCGTCCAGTCTCCAATCTTCGCTTTGTTGCAAAGGTTGTTGAGAGTGTGGTGGCGCGACAATTACCCCGATACCTAGTGAAGTTGTCTATCTGGATCCGTTCCAGTCGGGCTTCAGGTCACGATACAGCATGGAAACGGCATTGGTCGCATTGGTGGATGATCTCTGGAGGGCTCGGGACAGAGGTTGCTCCTCTATCCTGGCCCTATTAGATCTCTCAGCAGCTTTTGATACCATCGACCATGGTATCTTACTGCACCGGCTGAAGGGGTTAGGAATAGGGGGCACCATGCTTCGATGGTTCTCCTCCTTCCTCTCTGACCGTTCGCAGTTTGTGTTGGCAGAGGTCAATCCCGAGGCACCTTATTTGTGGGGTGCCGTAAGGGTCAGTCCTCTCATCCCTTCTGTTCAACATTTATGTAAAACCGCTAGGCGAGATCATCCGTGGTTTTGGGGTGAGTGTTCATCAGTATGCTGATGACACACAGCTATACATCTCCACCCCACACCACCCCAATGATGCCCTTGCTGTGATGCCCCGTTGTCTGGAGGCCGTATGGATCTGGATGGGGAAAAACAAGCTCAGACTCAACCCTTCCAAGACTGAGTGGCTGTGGCTTCCGGCGTCCCGGTATAGTCAGCTGGTACCATCGCTGACTATTGGGGGTGAATCCTTGCCCCCCACAGAGAGGGCTCGCAATCTGGGTGTCCTCCTGGACGCACGGCTGTCTTTAGAAGAGCACTTGACGGCCGTGGCCAGGGGGGCCTTTTATCAGGTTCGCCTGATCTGCCAGTTGCGTCCCTTTCTGGATCGGGACGCCTTGCGCATGGTCACTCATGCCCTAGTTACCTCCCATATGGACTACTGTAATGCTCTCTACATGGGGCTCCCCTTGAAAAGCACCCAGAGGCTCCAACTGGTCCAGAATGTAGCCAGGCGGGTGATTATGGGCGCAGCTCGTTGCGCCCATGTAACACCTCTCCTACGCAAGCTGCACTGCCCCCCCCGGTGGTCTTCCGGGTGCGATTCAAGGTGTTAGTTATCACCTTTAAAGCGCTCCATGGCTTAGGACCTGGGTACCTATGAGACTGTCTTTTGCCACCAATAGCCTCCCACCGACCAGTTTGTTCTCTCAGGGTACCATCAGTCAAATTATGCCGACTGGCGACTCCCAGGGGGAGGGCCTTCTCTGTGAGGGCTCCAACCCTTTGGAATGAACTGCCCCCTGAGATACGAAATATCCCTGATCTCCATGCTTTCCACCATGCCCTCAAAACCCTGATGTTCCAACAAGCGGGGCTAAACATATGAACATGTGAATGTTTTTAAAATGTTATCTAATTTTAGGTTCTATTTAATTGGGCCAAACTATGTTAAAATAATAATTTTAATTAGCAATTTTATGATGTTTGTGTATCTATATTTTTCTTGACTGTACACTGCCTTGAGTCCTATGGGAGAAAGGCGGTATAGAAATATAATTAATTAATTAATTAATTAATTAATTAATTAATTAATTAATTAATTAATATGCTTAAAAGACTGTGGTATAAAATATAATCAGAGGTCCTGCATAGATATGGAAATTATTTCAATTAGCTTTCTTTTACCATATATATTTTAAAATTCTGAATAATTTTGCTCTTTTAAACAAACATTTCATATTGTATGTTTAAAGGCAAGCTTCAAATTTTAAATAACTTGAATTAAAAAATATATTAGAATGTTTCCAAATATATTAACAACTTTTGCTGTCTCTTTGAAGTACAAAAAAAAGCCCATTACATTTCTGTTAATAGTTACTTTTCTTGGATCCCTGTAATGGAAGTTCCCCTCCCCAGAAGAGGGAACAAGACATGAGATAGCAAATAATGCAAACACAATAAAAATAACTAAATCACAACCATTTAAATCCTTTTAACTAAGAGTACAAGGGACGAAAATCCTTGTCTGGCTCATTGCCACAATTTACAGCCTCAGGCAAATTCAAGTGGAAACACTTGAGATTAGCCTGATCACAAGAATGTATTTAGCTCTAGAATGTAGCAAGCAGGAAACAAGCCAGCTGCTGCTTGTTAAACCAAAACAAAAGTACCAAAACAAAACACACAGAAGCTAGCAGGATTTCTCAACTTTATTTCTTTTCAGGAACAGGGATTAACCTTTTCCTTTCCCAACAAAGCTGAATAGAGAAAAATAACTCATCAATAGACACAGGATTAAACATCACCAAAAAACAGTTTTAGACTAAAAATCAGAAAATGTATATAAACTCTCTTTGAATGTTAATCTTTCTAGCTAGCCAAGAAGCCTGGGTTATCTTGGTTCCTTGTCATTAAAAGCTTCTTTCTGGCAGCTTGCTTCTTTATTCAATTTATTCTTCAGAGCACCGATCATTGCATTCTGGCTTAAAGAATCCCAACAGGGCAGTATTTCCTCCCAACACCTGTATGAAGTCCTTTCTCTTTTAAGTTTGATATCCTATGACCTGGATAGCATTCTAAAATTATACATTTGGTCAGATTGTTACTTCTAGATCAAAAGTAATTTTGACTAGAAGAAGAATCCAGCAATTTAGATTTTTTTCTGATTGATTTTAGAAACTCATAAACCAGCTCTGTGTTAAACTCCAGAAATATAACCACTGATGTCTTTTTATATTATTAACCACTATTGACAATAAGAATATTAAGCAAGGGATACCTTCTTATCTCTTGTCTCTGCTTTTCACTGATTGTAAATTCTTGTCTCTGCTTTTCACTGATTGTAAATTCTTGTCTCTGCTTTTCACTGATTGTAAATTCTTAGGCTCCTCCTAAAGGGAGAATATTTCCATCTGCTTTTCCCTTTCTACCACCATGAGGCCAGAAAGTTCAAAGGTTGCAGGGTTTTTAAAATATCAAATTAAGTAATTTATTACTTCAGTTTATATTTTTGCAACTTGAGCATCCATGTCTATATAATTTTAATGTGCTTGGTTATGCTCAAACATGCTAAACATTGATTCCAGTAAATAAACTAATAACAGTAACAGAGTTGGAAGGGACCTTGGAGGTCATCTAGTACAAACCCCTGCTCATGCAGGAGATCTACAGTATACTAGGGATTTGAACTGCCAACCTTTCTGATCGGCAAGCTCAGCGTCTTAGCCACTGAGCCACCTAGCCGGGCTAGATACAAGATACATACTCGGCATTACAAGACAAGATAGAAAGACCTGCACATGGATTAGAGAACAAACAAAAGTATATGATATCATCAAGAGATTAAAAGAATTGAAATGGACATCGGCTGCTCAGATAGCAAGAAGAACAGTTGGCAGGTGGACCAAAGCAGTCTTAGAAAGGATTCCACTTGATTCATGAAAGAGACCTGAAACAAGAGGAATTGACAACATCAGCAAATATTGCAGACACAATTGGCAAAAGAAAGCTCAAGACTGTATTGGTTGGAAACATGCAGAAGATGCCTTCATCCTGCAATGATGAATGGATTTAGGCAATGGCTAAAACAATAGAATAAACTAGTTAGGGTTATCATAGGATTCCAGCTAGGGTTATCGCAACATTTTTCTTTCACGAAGAAATCCTGATAGAATTGAACAAGAGATAAGATGAGACAAGATGATTTGATCTAAAGGTATCAATAGATTCCTAGTTCCTTTTTTTTTATTTATTTATTTATTTTTTAAAAATTTATTTATTTAAAACAGTACATCAAACAAAAAAAAGAAATAGTCAAACAAATGATCGCGACAGAAACTTTACATGATATTTACACTTTCTACGGTATGTAGGCTTCAGTCAAATTTAACAAATATTAAACATAGTCCTGGTTATACTTGACTTTTTGGGTGTCTGTTGTTCAACCAAACATACCATTTGTCCCAACATTGGAAATATACGGAGTCCTTTTGATCTCGCAATGCTTTAGTCAGTCTGTCGGCTTCCGCATAATCCAAAATTTTCTCCAGAATCAAATCTTCAGCCGGCAGATCTTTCCCCTTCCAATGTTGGGCGAAACATATTCTTGCTGAAGTGGTGATAAATACACACAGACACCATATATTTGTGCCTATATTATCTGGCCTAATGTTCAGTAGATAGTACTCTGGTTTCAGGATTAGGTTATAACCTGTGATTTCCATAATCCATGCCTGTATGGTTTTCCAGAATTCCCTCGTCCTGGGACAGGTCCACCACATGTGGAAATAGGTGCCGATCTCCCCGCACTTCCAACAGTTTGGTGAGAGATTTGAATACATTTTAGAAAGACGGGCAGGTGGAAGGTGCCATCTATACAGCATCTTGTACACATTTTCTTTATATGATGTTGCCCACAGGAGTTTCATATGTTTGAGCCAGATTTCTTCCCATTTGGTCAAATCAATTGGATAACCAATATTTCTCCCCCAGGCAATCATAGAGTCTTTAACTATTTCATCCCCTATCCAATAGTCTATTAAAAGTTTATATATCCTTGATAACATTTTATCCTCTTTTCCTAGAATGATATTGTCCAGTTCATGCTGATTCAAATTAATACCAACTTGTTCCCTATCTTTTTTAAATTTCGAGCAAATTTGGGCATAAGCCCACCAATCCAGTTGTCTTCCCTGCAACTCCAACTCATTTCTTGTTTTCAGACTGCCATGGGGGTCCAAAAGTTCCCGGTAAGAGAGGTGATTTTCTTTGTTATATAGAGGCCTATACGTTATAGCTTCGAGTGGGACCAGCCAGGAGGGGACTGAAAAGTAAAATTTACCCTTAATTTTCCTCCACGACTCAATTAGAATATTCCTCACATAATGTCCTGCAAGACACCTGTGCTTTGGGATTTTATTTTGCCAGAGAAAATAATGCCATCCTTGATGTAACCCCTCACCTTCCAAAATCAGCAACCTCCTTCTTCTCAACAATATCCAATCCCTGATCCAGACTAAGTGTGCGGCCTGATAGTAGTATTCCCATTTTGGAACACCAAATCCCCCTCTTTCTTTAAGTTCTTGAAGCATTTTAAGTTTAATTCTGGGTTTTTTATTTTGCCAAATGAATTTAAGGACAAAAGAATTTAATTTTTTAAAAAAATTGTTATCCAATCTAACTGGTGCTGTGTAGAATAGGTATATCCATTTCGGAAGTATATAAGTTTTTATAATTGCTATTCTACCTAGTAGGGATATCTGCATACTCTTCCATTTCTCTAGATCCTGACCTGTTCTCTTGAGAAGGTTCAAATAGTTGTCCTCTTTGATCGTATTTGGCTGATATAATAATGCCTAAGTATTTTAGTTTGTTTACAATTTGGAACCCCAAATTTACTTCTAATTCTTTCCCTTGCTTTACTGTTAAGTTTTTGGCAATAATTTTAGTTTTTTCCCTATTGACTTTTAATCCCGCCACCTTACCATATTTTTCTATTTCCTGGGTCAGACACGGTCCCGATATCAACGGATCTTCTAATATAAATACTAAATCATCAGCGTAAGCCTGCACCTTATATTGTTGATTTTGGATATAAAGACCTTTTATCCCCATATTACGTCTAATTTCCCTCAATAAGGGTTCTAATGACAGAATAAATAACAACGGGGAAAGCGGACACCCTTGTCTAGTTCCTTTCTCAATATCAATTTGATTGGATACATCACCATTAATTGAGATTTTAGCAGTCTGCTTCGAATAAATTGCACGGATTGCCCGAATAAATCTTTCTCCAAATTGCATATGTTGCCGTAAACCTATTAAAAAACTCCAATTCACACGATCAAAGGCCTTATGTGCATCCATGAATACCAGGGCCAATTGTTTATCAGTATGAGTTTCGTAATATTCCAAAACATTCATAACTATTCTTACGTTATCTCTAATCTGTCTGCCTGGTAAGAAACCATTTTGGTCTTCATGTATAAATTGGTTAAGAAACCCTTTAAGTCTCTCTGCTAAAACCGCTGCAAATAATTTATAATCCGCGTTAAGAAGTGAAATGGGCCTATAATTCTGAATCTGAGATAGGTCACTATTGTCCTTTGGCAAAAGAGTTATTAGTGCTTCTGTCCATGATTTCGGGATCTGTCCCTCCCGAATTACCCCATTAAATAGTTCGGTCATATGCGTACCTAATGTTTCCCAAAATGCTTTGTAATATTCAATCGGTAGGCCATCTGTACCGGGAGTTTTCCCTGTCTTTTGTTTTCCCATGACCCTTTCAATTTCCCCCTCCGTAATTTCTTCATCCAATACTTCCCTAGATAAGTCTGGTATTTTGGGTATGTCTGATTCCTCTAAGTATTTCTTTATTTCCTGCTCAGACTTATCTTCCTTACAATATAAATTAGTATAAAATTCCTGTACAATTACTTTCTTCCCTTCTTCCCCTGTAATCCAATTGCCTTTCCCATCTCTCAAATTATGAATTCTGTTCTTTTCTTTTTCTTTATTTAGACGGTAAGTGAGCCACCTCCCTTGTTTATTTGCCCTTTCGAAGTATCTTTGCTTCATCCATCTTATTTTTTTCTCCAAATCCTGTTGATCTAATAAATTAATTTGGTGTCGTACTACTTTCAGGTTCATTTTAAATCCTATATTGCTTGGGTCCCGCTGTAACATAGCCTCACTTCTTACCAGGTCATCCAATAATTTATTACGCTCAGCCCTTTCCTTCTTTCGTTTCCCTGCCATATAGTTAATCACCAAACCACGAAACACAGCCTTCGCTGTGTCCCATACGTTGAAAGGGCATGCATCCTCCCTGTTATTTTCCTGGAAAAAGAACCCCATCTCTTTCTTTAGGTATTTTAAGAATGGCTCATCTTTAAAAACTCCTATGTCCAATCTCCACTTAGGCCTTATTTTCGGGCTTCCCCATGTTATCCAAAGAGGGTTGTGATCTGCCCACTCATTGACGCCTATTTCTGCTTTCTGTATCCCCTGACTCAATTCCCCTGACAGCCACGCCGCATCTATCCGCGACCAAGATGAGTGCCTGGCGGAGAAGTATGTATATTGTTTATCATCTGGGTGCTTTTCCCTCCAGATGTCTCTAAGTCCAAATTCTTCTTGTATTTGCTGCCAGATAAAAGGCAGCCTTTTCTTTACCGTATTCTTTTCTCCTTCCTGCTTCCTCTTTCCAGATATATAATCTTTGCTTTTATCCTCTATAGCATTAAAGTCTCCCACTACACAGATATGTGGGTAATCATATTCAACAAGTTTAGAGTGTAAGATCTGAAAAAAAAACTTTCTGATTTCCATTAGGTGCGTATATACAAACCAATAAACATTTTTTATCACATATTTCTACCTCAACCATCAACAGTCTCCCATCTTCGTCTGCAAAAATCAGCCTCGACTTTATGTGTTTTTGTACATAAATAGCTACTCCTCTTTTTTTTGTTTCTGCTAGGGATGTATATAGTTGACCCAATTTGCTATAATTCAATAGGTAGAGGTGATCTCTTTTTATATGTACCTCTTGGAGGCATACTATATTCAAACGTGCTTTCATTAATTTAGTAAAAACCTTTTTCCTTTTATTTGGACTATTCAATCCATTGATATTCACAGACATTAGACGCATCTCTTCCCCCATCCCGTCTTCCTTATTACCCTTACTTGCCTTCTGCTTGAGGTTTCTTTTTTGATTGTCTTGTTTCAACACCCCTCTCTACCTGAGTCTGAGTTTGTCCTTTCCCTTTCTTCCTTTCACCTACTTGTTCTATTTCCCCTCTCTCTTCCTCCTCTAGTACTTCTTCCCCGCTCTTGCTCTCTAACTCTTCTCCCACGTCTGCTTCTGAGGGGTTCAAATGTCTAATAAAGAAATCTCTAGCGTCTCTAAGATTATCGATTCTCACCCTTTTTTCTGCCCAAGTAAATAATAAACCTTCTGGGAGTAGCCACCTATATAATATTTTATGCTTTCTCAGTTGGGCCGTTAAGAAGTGATAATTACGCCGTATTTCCCGAACCCGCCTAGGGAGCTGCCTCAAAAATATCAATTGTTTATCCTTATAGGTTACTGTTTTATCTCTAGCCTTCGCAATTACCTCTTCCCTAAGGGCTTTCTTAGATAGTCTGATATGAACCTCAGTTGGAAGTTTCTGTCTCCTGGCATAACTTGTGTGAACCCGAAACACGTCGTCTATATCCCTCAAAACCTCTTCCTTTGTGATCTCCAAAGTCCCAGCCAGTATTTCTGCTACTATATCTCTTAATGGCTCCCCCCTTTCTTCCACCACATTTTGAATCCTCAAGTAGAAAGATGATCTGTCCATTTCCAAAAAAATAATTTCCTCTTCAAAGACCCTGCTCACCGCTATTTGCTCCCTTTCCTCTCCATCTTGTCTTTCCTCACATCGTCCCATCCTCCTTTCAATGTCTTGTATTTTACTCTCCTGTTGCGTCAAGACCCCCTGAACACCTTCCAAACTCTCATTCAACATTTTGATATCATTTCTAACGGCTCCCAACTCCCCTTTAATATCTAGTGTTAGGTCCTCTAAGTTTTTAGAAATAGCTTCTTGATTTTTGGTCATCACTTCGTACATAGCCTGCAGCATGTTCTGTAAGCTTGCTAGCGATGGTGGTTTCCCTGCAGCAACCATATCATCCAGTGACCTGGCAGACGAAGGCGATGAGGTGGGTGTGGCCGTAGCAGCGACCATAGGGAGTGTCAGGACTTTTTTCCCAGTTTTTGCGGTTACCACTGATGTTGCCGTTGACATTTTGATTGGAGGAGTTTTTATCCGATCAGTTCCAAAGAAAAGGGGTAGTCAGGGGTAAGCAAGATTTAAATTAATCAGGTGAGCAGTCTAATCGGTAGTAGGGGTAGTATTCAATACATAATTCAGAGAGGAAAGAAAGGTAAGAAAAAAAAAATCCAAAAAATATTACTCGGCAGAGTTCTTCTCTTCCTCAAGTTGCTATACACACGTTATAATAAAGATCTCCACTAGATGGGGGTATAGCGCTATTCTGCACACACACTCTTTAGTAAGCACGTTGAGGGGAAAAGGGGGTGGGGAAAGGGTAATAGATTTCTAGCAAAAAGTATAGCTGTTTGTTCAGTCACAGGTCCTTCCAAATTCTCTGTAGAAAATATAAGAAAGGAGCAGGAGATCAGCCCAAAATCAATCACACCCTCCACCAGGAACAACTCACAACTCGATCCTTTTCAAATGTTCCATTCAGCCAGCACAGTTCAAAATCAGCTCCACAAGTAAGGAGTGGGACACACGTAGCCGCTATCCCGTCTTTGCTCCAACCACACACAGGGCACTTTTCATAGATCTCACCACCTCAGCATATCCAGTGGGGCTCTCAGAAGAGTCAAAACACCGTCTCCATTAGCTCTTATTTAATTGAAGGTGTAGGGCATCTTGTCCGTCGCGATCAGGTTTCCCTTCCTAAATGGGCAGTCATCGCTACAGAGCCGCCATTACTGGCGCTGCCTTCTCAGCCTGAGACAGGAGAGATTCGCTTACACGTGCCGGATTGCCACTCCTAACACGCTCCTAGCTCCTCTCCGCTTGCGGCTGCCTCTCCGGGGCTGCCGCTGGCAAAACAAAGCCGCCCAGGCTAAGAGATTGGCAAGATCGTGACAGGAGCTAACTCCAAATCCATCTTGCTGTCACGATGACCGGAACCGGAAACCGATTCCTAGTTCCTTGATATGACCCAAATGAGGAAAATATTGCAAGGAAGTTATAGATATGTTAGTATCCATAAAACATAACCTCAAGATTAAGGGTTTTTTCTTGTTTTAAAAATATTCTTACATTTCTGTTTACAAGACACGACATACTGTATATGACTAATTCTACTAAGAAATCTAAGTATAGAATTCCAACTAAAAATCCGTGGGGAATAAATGTGCTCACTGTAGCATTGATTCAGTGGTGGGTTCCAATTTTTTTTACTACTGGTTCTGTGGGCGTGGCTTGTTTGGTGGGTGTGGCTTGTTTGGTGGGCGTGGCTTGTTTGGTGGGTGTGGCTTGGTGGTCACATGACTGTGTGGGTGTGGCCTGGTGGTCACGTGACTGTGGGCGTGGCTTGGTGGTCATATGACTGGGTGGGTGTAGCTGGGTGATCATGTCACTGGGTGGGTGTGGCCAACTTGATGTCACTCATGTCAAGGATTATGGTTAGGGTGCCTGGCCTCTCCTTGCCTCAAAGGCCTCAACGAGATACAATTTCCCTGTCTATTTATTTACTACTACTGAACATCCAAAATATACTATTTAATCCTATGTACATATGCTATATGTGTACATACATATTACAAAGTATAGAGTGTGTATAGGCACACAAAAAGATACATTATTTACTATATATACTGTATGTGTATGTACACACACACACACACACACACACACATCTCTTCTAAAACTATACACATTCAACCTCACTTCCTACATTTGGAAAAACACACCCAGAGTTCACTTTCTGCCACACTTTAACTATAACTTCTGTACATTTAGAACATTACACACACCTTCAGATGTTCTTCGCTAACTTGCACATGATTGTTAGAGCCAGGAGAGATCATGAATTGAGTAAAATGTGGTGAAACTCACTTAACAACATTCTTGTTTAGCAACCAAAATTTTGGGCTCAATTCTGGTCATAAATCAAGGACTATCTCTGCCTTCCTCTGCATGGCAGCCTTGTCCTAGTAAACTCCTCCTTTCTAGCAATTTTCCTCTCTGTTAGAGGCACCAAAATAATCCAGGCGATGTAAGGTTTCCTGCTGGAGAAGGGGGTTGAACTAGATGGCCTCTAAGGTCCCTTCCAGCCCTAGATTGCTGTCCTGTTTCAAAGGGTCTTCTGAAGCCACGTCTAGTGCCAGGGTTTGTGGTCCTTCCTTCCTTCCTCTTCTTCCTTCCTTCCTTTCTTTCTTTCTTTCTCTCTCTCTCTCTCTCTCTCTCTCTCTCTTCTTTCCTCTTCCTTCCTTCTTTCTCTCTTTCTTGTCTCTCCCTTTCTCTTTCTTTCTTTCTTTTTTCTTTGTCTCTTTTTCTTTCTTTTTGCTCTCCCTCCCTTCCTTTCCTTCTTTCTCTCCTTTTCTTTCTTTCTTTCTTCTTTCTTTCTTTCTTTCTTTCTTTCTTTCTTCTTTCTTTCTTTCTCTTTCTTTCTTGTCTCTCCCTTTCTTTCTTTCTCTTTTTCTTTGTCTCTTTTTCTTTCATTCATTCTTTTCTCTCCATTTCCCTTCCTCTTTCTTTCTTTCTCTTTCTTTCTTTGTCTCTTTCTTTTTCTTTCTTTCTTTCTTTCTTTTTTCTTTGTCTCTTTTCCTTCACTCTTTCTTTTCTCTCTCCCTCCCTTCCTCTTTCCTTCTCTTTCTTTGTCTCTTTCTTTTTCTTTCTTGTCTCTCCCTTCCTCTTTCTTTTTTTCTCTTTCTCTCATTTTTTTGTCTTTTTCTCTCTCTTTCTCTCTCTCTCTCCCTCTCTCTCCCACGCCTTCCTTCAAAGTTTAGGAGAGTGAGACTGGGAGGCCCGAGAGAAAGTGCCTGGTGGTGGCGGCAATAACACCAACAGTGCCACCCAAAACAGGAACTTCAGGCTGTGGCAGGTGGGGGCGGGGGCTGAAACAGGAGCTTCAGATGGTGACAGTGGGATGTCCCAGAACAGTTGGGAAGTTTTCCTGCACGGCTTTTGCCGTGGCAGGCAGCGGAGGAGGTGGCAGCAGCAGGGCGTCCCGAAAGATCCCGGAAGATTTCCTGCACAGCTTTTGCCACGGCAGACAGTGGAGGAGGAGGAGGAGGCGATGACAGATATTGGCAGTAGTGGCAGTGGGGCGTCCTGGTACTTCTGGGGAGTTTTCCTGCATGGCTTTTGCCACGGTAGGTGGCGGTGGCAGCAGTGGCGGTGCATCCCAGAACTCCCGGGAAGTTTTACTGTGCGGCTTTTGCGGTATCTGCCTCCCTTCACATGCGGTGCACATATGCAGCAGTCCTGGGAAATCCGCTCGCCTTCCTGCAACACCATTGCTGCCGCTGCCCCTTAGCCCTAGCACAAAGGCTCTGTCTCCTCGAAGGGCCACCCACCCATCCACCCACTGGCTTGGCCGGGTCAGGCTGGGCCGGAAGCAGCATGTCTCCCATCATGGGCTGCATGTGTGACCCAACTTCAGAAGGCAAAGGCATGGGGGACTGCTGGGAAGGCTGCGTGGCAGGCAGGCAGGCAAGCATGCCAAGCTGCAGGGAAGGGAGGGGAGCTGCTAGATCCCTTCCCTACAGCCGGGTGGCCCTGACATGCTTGCCTGCCTTCCATGCACCATTCCCGGCAGTCCTGTGGCCAGGCCCGCTTGCCTGCCTTCCTCCCTCACCACCACCTCTTTGTTTGGATGCTTACCTTCCACTGTGGCTGGTCTGGAGTCAGGGAGGCAAGCTGGAGTTTTCGGCTGCCCCCAGCCAGCCACTGCTGCTGGAAGGCAGCTGGGAAAGAAGCCTCTGAAAAGGCTCCTTTGCCAGCCACTTTCTCTGAAGGCAAGCTGCTGACATCGCTGCCATGTTCTTCATGTATTCACATCCCATTGGACTTGCAAGGCAATGGGATGCGCATGCATGAAGAACATGGCAGCGCTGAACATAGCGGCCAGGCGACCAGTTCAGGGACATAGCCAGTCAGCCATTACTACCGGTTCTCCAAGTGACTAAAATTTTTTACTACCGGTTCTCCCGAACTGGTGCAAACCGGTAATGACCCACCACTGCATTGATTTTAGCATATCTTATTATTGTATCTTATTTCAGCCACTGCCTTTTAGCCAACCCTCACTCTATTTTGGCTTTATTCTGACATGCACTGAAGAAATCAAAAAGAAAGGTGAGATTTGTAGAGCTTCAGAAGGCATGTCACACAGGGCTATACTGTATTCTGGTTCTGGTTCTGATTAGATTTGGCAAATTATGAATTTAAAGAGTTAAGACATCCTCAGATTACTGAAAAAAAATGTACATTTTAATATTCATGTTAAGTATACTTTTTCTTTCTTTATTCTCACAAAATAAGACCTGCAATCTTGGCATCCCATGAAATGCCATCGTCCTAATACCCCCTTGTTGCAGAGAAATGGCATCAAAAAGTACTGAGATGTAAAGCTGTATATGGCAATATCCATATGGCAATATCATGCTTCATCAACTATTATAGTTATTATATAACTAATTTCTTTTTATAGCCTGAACTGTTAGATATCCATCCATCCTTGGTGCTGTAGATTGCAGTTGTTTACTGTATCATTCCCTGAATATGAACATTCACTTCATAAGTGAATAGATAGTAATTATGTTCCTCTCTAGATTGGGTTTTAACAAATGTAGTTGAATTTATAAATGTTACATAACGTTGAATGATTTGATTGGTTTATGTTTACAGATTATCCCAAATAGTTTGAAATGCTGCTAGTTTAACAAATACATATTCTAATTGCACACATTTCAGCCCCATGTGAGTATTGAATGAATGCGATTTGAAAGTAATTTGCTTAATATTGAGTGTCTTGAAAATTTTCTCTTATGTAAACTGTGAACTGAAATTCAGAGTAAGAGGGTTTTGAAGAATGTGTAAGTATTCCCAAACATGGTAGAAACTGGAAGTCAATTAACATTTGAAACAAGAAGATATTTTTTCCAGAAAATTATTATGGAAAATGAAAAATTATTTATATTTTGATATATTCCAAATATTATAGATTTAACCAAGAAGAACATATACACACTTAGCATATGACTGATCCAGAGCCACATCAATAGTCCAGAACAATAATTTGATTTATATACTAATTTCCAAGTTGCATCTCTAGTAGAAAAGTAAGTGCAACCAATCCTTATTAAACATCTAATACATTCAGTATACACAGATATATTTTAATTAAGTACAATTCCAAGATTATAGGAAACTAACATCATTTTTTAGTGTTATTATTTAAGCGGTCAAAACACAACATTCACGTTTGTTATCCCAAAGATCATGTGAATAGTTACTATGAATCATAAAATATCAAATATCCACTGAATTGAAATTAGATATTCTATCTAGCAAAATATTAGGAATCTAAGAATATAATTTGAATGTTAGAGTGTTACAACCTGAAAAAATAATCCAAAATTTGACTCAGATCATTTACTGAATCGTCCACTGACTTGTATAGAAATATTGAAAACAATTACATATTCGTTTCATAAAATCTGTAGTTGAACTTTAAAGTTAAGCAAAGTAAATGTTTGAGGGTAGTTTTAGAGCCACTTTCGTCTATTGGTTAAGGCAGCAGTCTAAAAAGTGGGAGACTGTGAGATCTAGTCTCACCTTAGCCATAAAAGGCAGGTGGATGACTTTGGGCCAGTCTCACTCTTTCAGCCCAACACATCATATAGGTATTGTGGAGAAAATAAGAAGAGTAAGGTGTGCTGTATATATTAACTGCTTTGAGTTATTTGTAAATGTAGCGCTACCCGCAAAAGGGCCTCTGGAATCTGCCTTCTCCTGGCCCTATTGGTATGGCTGCCGGACCACACTGGTCCCTTGCTCAGGCACCTCTACTGGCCTGGGTCATGTAATGTCATGGTTGTCAGTCTCCTCTCAGCAGGCAGATCATGTGGTGGTGTGATGGTCAGTCTTTTCCCAGCAGGTGGGTGATGTGATAAAATGTTATTCATCTGGCTAGTCGACCTTCCTTCCTTCCTTCCTTCCTTCCTTCCTTCCTTCCTTCCTTCCTTCCTTCCTTCCACCCTCCCTCCCTCCCTCCCTCCCTCCCTCCCTCTCTTTTTTTAATAATTTTTTTTTATTTTATAGACAAACAAATATACAATACATAATCAGTCATTCAGTGTATCATCTGAGTACATCTTTTGTGTGTTCTTCTTACTTCTCCCATCTTTATCAATATTATCATTTCATTTACTGTAACATTTCTCCCCCATTTAATGGCTATTATCTATCCTATATATATTCTTCTCCAGCCAATGGTAAAATTGCCCCATATCTTAAAATATTCTGATTCCTCTCTTTTTTAATTGTCAACATCAGTCTACTCATTTCTGCACAATCCAATATTTTCTTAATTACTTCTCCCTCTGTAGAGATTATCTCTGCTTTCCATCTTTGCGCAAATGCTATCCTCGCTGCAGTTATAACATGTATAATCAAATATATATATTTTTTTACTAAACTTCTCTGGTAAAATACCCAATAGGAACAGTTCAGGTTTTAAATCTATATGTTGTTGTATCATTTCTTCTAACCATGTTTTAATTTTAATCCAATAATTTCTCACTTCTGGACATGTCCACCACATATGATAATACGTTCCTGATATCTGATGGCATTTCCAACATTTAGCTGATTTATCTTTAAACATTTTTGCCAATTTTTTGGGTAGCATGTGCCATCTGTAAAACATTTTATATTGATTCTCCTTATATGTTGTGGACATTGTTAATTTATAATTCCTTTCCCATAGCTGCTGCCATTTATCTAACTCACTTGAGTATCCAAAACTTTTTGCCCATGCTATCATTGTTTCTTTTACCTGTTCTTTTTCTAATTCAATACTAAGTAAACGATTATATATCTTTTTAATTATGTGTTCATCTGTTCCTGTGAGTATCTTATCCAATTCTGTCATTTCTAAATAGAAACCATACAGTTTAGCATCTTTTTCATACCTTGTTTGAATTTGCATATGAGTATACCAGTCCATCTCAATCCCTTGTTCTTTATTTCTAGTTTCCCTTTCAATTCCCCCTTATCTGTTAAAATATCCTTATATCTAAGAATATTTCTAATATTAATAATATTTGGATGTATTAATGCTTCCATTGTTGATAACCATGTTGGTATTTTCAAATAATATTTATTTCTTATCTTCTCCCACGCTAATAACAATGGATTTCTTACATAATGTCTTTGGAAATAAGTATATATCTTGCTCCTGCCATACCATAAAAAGGCATGCCATCCCAATTGTAAATCATGACCTTCCAAAGTTAATAGTTTTATATTTCTTAGTCCAATCCATTTTCTCATCCAAGTCAACGTTGCTGCCTGATAATAGAATTCCCACTTCGGTAGTCCAAATCCTTCATGTAGTCTCACATCTTGCAATAGTTTTATATTGATTCTCACTTTTTTCCCTTGCCATATAAATTTCCTTACTATTTTATTGAGATGATCAAAATATGTCTTTTCCACTTTTATCAATATTGTCTGAAATAGGAACAATGGTCTCGGTATTATGTTCATCTTTATTATCGCAATCTTTCCCATTAATGATAATTGTAAATTTTTCCATTTCTCCAAGTCTTCGTCAATTTGTTTTTTTTAGTTTATAATAATTATCTTTCTTTATCGTTACACAGCTTGAAGTTAAATATATTCCTAAATATTTTACTTTCTTCACAATTTGAATATTTATTTTCTCCGTCAATCCTCTTTTCTGTTTTTCTGTGATATTTTTTATCAATATTTTTGTTTTAATAATTATTAATTATTATTATTATTTAATAATTTTAAACTATTTTAACTGATGTTGTTTTGTGTTTTTAATAGGCTGTACACCACCCTGAGTCCTTCGGGAGAAGGACGGTATAGAAATAAAATAATAATAATAATAATTATTATTATTATTATTATTATTATTATTGTTGTTGTTGTTGTTGTTGTTGTTGTTGTTGTTGTTTCTTTATTTATTTTTAGTCCTGCCACTTCTCCATACTCTTCTATTTGTTTTAATAGTTTAGGGCCCGTTGTTTGAGGCTCCTCCAAGATAAAAAGTAATCATCTGCAAAGGCTTGTAATTTATATTCTTCTTTCTTAATTTTCATTCCTTTTATTTCTTCATTTTGTCTTATATTTCTATTTAACACTTCTAATGTTAATACAAATAACAATGGAGATAACGGACATCCTTGCCTTGTGCCTTTCATTATATGTCATCTCTCCGTTCATCATTATTTTTGCTGATTGTTTATTATAGATTGTTTTTATCCTATCTTAAATCTCTCCCCAAATTCCACCATCTGTAATTGTTCTATCATAAGTTGCCAGTTCAAATTATCAAACGCTTTTTGTGCATCTAGAAACATCATCGCCATTTGTTTTTCTGGATGTGCCTCATAGTATTCCAAGGTATTTAGAATTATCCTCATATTGCCTCTAATTTGTCTCTTAGGTAAAAACCCATTTTGATCCATATGAATAAACTCATTTAAGAGCCTTTGCCATTATTGAAGCAAATATCTTATAGTCCACATTCAACAATGAGATTGGTCTATAGTTTTTGACTTGTAAATCTGTATCGTCTTTAGATATAAGTGTGACATACGCCTCCATCCAAGAATCTGGTATCTTTGCCTTCACCAAAAGTTCATTAAATAATTCCAACATTATATTGCTTAACACCATGTCTTTTATTGGCTTTGTTTTTACTTGTTGTGAGCCACCCTGAGTCCTATGGAGATAGGGCGGCATACAAATTATATTAAATAAAATAAATAAATAAATAAACTTTAAGAGAGGTGAGAAGCCAATGCAAAAGAAGCGGCAGCGGAGCCGACAGGGGTGTGTGTGTGTGTTTGTTTGTCCTTCTGCGGTCCTCTCCCAGGGGACAGCCAGGGCTTTACTGCCTCCTCTTTCCTTCAGAGGGGCTGCCTCCAAGTCCTTGCGAAGGGATAAACACAAACACACACACACACACACACACACACACAGAGAGAGAGAGAGAGAGAGAGAGAGAGAGAGAGAGAGAGAGAGAGAGAGAGAGACACTGCCCTGTCACCTCCACTGCTGCTTCTTTTGCATTGGCTTCTCATTTTCTTAAAGTTGATCGTGAAGAGCTGGAAGACGTTTCCTTAGATCTCTGACATTGCACAATGACTTGGGAGTGATCTAAGGAAACGTCTTCCAGCTCTTCACGATCAACTTTAAGAGAGGCCAGAAGCCAACGCAAAAGAAGTGGCAGTGTAGGCAACAGGGCAGGGCATGTGTGTGTGTGACAGAGAGAGAGAGAGAGAGAGAGACATCCAGCCACCCTCCCCCAGCACCGCCGCTGCTCCTGCTCCTCTCACCTCCAGCACAGCGGCTCCGTCTCCCTGAAGGGCCACCCACCCACCCACTGGCCGGGCTGGAAGGCAGGCAAGCATGGTAGGGCCATGGGGAAGGGAGCTAGCTAGCCGAGCGGCCCCGACATGCTTGCCTGCCTTCCTGGTGGTCCCCATGGCCAGGCCCGCTTGCTTACCTTCCTCCCCAACACCGCTTCTTTTTTTCAGCTGCTTACCTTCCACGGCGGATCCAGAGTCGGGAAGGCAAGCTAACCCGAGTTTTTGGCAGCCCCCAGTCAGCCGCCGCTGCTGGAAAGTGGCTGGCCAGAAAGCCTCCGAAAAGGCTTTTTTGCCAGCCACTTTCTCTGCAGGCTGCCAAAAAGCATCTGCTGTTGTTGTCACGTTCTTTGCTCATGCACATTCCATTGGACTTGCAAGGCAGTAGGATGTGCATGTGCAAAGAACATGGTGGTGATGAACATGGCAGCCGGGGAACCGGTTCGGGGGCGTGGCCAACCAGCAACTACTACCGGTTCTCCGAATGATGAGAGATTTTTATTACCGGTTCTCGAGAACCGGTACGAACCGGGAGCAACCCACCACTGCTTAACACCTCTTGAAATGATTTATATAGTTCTGCTGGTAATCTATCTGGACCCGGTGTTTTCCCGTTTTTTTTTTTTGTTTGTTTGTTTTTTAATTGCTCCTGTCAATTCCATCATTGATATTCTTTCCTCTAAGGCTTTCTTGTATTGTTCAGGTATTTTAGGTAGGTCAGATTTCTCTAAAAATTGTTTTATTTTTCCATCAGGTATCATCTCTTGGTTATATAGTCTCTCATAATAATTTTGAATTATTTTTTTTTTCTTTTCTTCATTTCTATAACATATACTTCCTTCTTCATCTTGTAATTGATTAATTAATTTCTTCTCTTTTTTTTCATTTTATATGCCAACCATCTACCTGGTTTATTTGCATTTTCAAAGAAATTCTGTTTGGCTGACCTTAATTTACATACCAAAAATTCTTGTTCAATTAAATTTATTTCATGTTTTTTCAATTCCATTTGTTTTTTATTTTTTCCATTTTCTGGGGGTTTTGGTAATTCTTTCTCCAGTCTCTTATATTCCTCTTCCAATTTCTTCTGTTTTTGTCTTTTCTTTTTATTCTTTTTTCCCAAATATATTATTGCCAGGCCTCTAATATATGCTTTCATTGTATCCCATACATTCTGAAGTGATATATCTTCCTTTTCACTTATTTTGGGGAAAAAAAACTCCAATTCTTTTTCCATAAATTGTTGAAATTCTTTTTCATTTAGAATTGTTTGATTCAAAGTCCATCTATACTTTTTCTTTTGTCCTTTCCATGTTATTATAATTGGATTGTGATCTGCCCAAAGATTTGAATCAATATTTATTTCTTGTATATTGTCTATTAGATCTGATGACATCTATATCATGTCTATCCTGGACCATGACAAGTGTCTATTTGAGTAAAAGGTATTTTGTTTTTCTTTCAAATGTCTATTTCTCCATACATCTTGTAATTCTTCTATCATTGTGAAAAAAGTCTTCAGAAATATTTTTCTGAGTTTCTTATTTATTTTTGTTGTTTTATAATCCAAATCAACATCCGTTATTGCATTAAAGTCGCCCATTGTGCATATATTTTCATATTCCAATTCTAATATTTTTTTGTATAACTTTCCATAAAATCCTTCCTGTTTATCATTTGGAGCATATAACGCTATTAAGAGTATTTGTTTAAAGTTCATTTTGCTTCTACCATCACTATCCTCCCTTCTTCATCTTCAGATATTAGTTTAGGCTAGGTTTTCTTTTATATATAATGCTACTCCACTTTGTTGTGTCAATGAAGTAAATAAAACTCCTAATTTTGAACATTCTAATAATTTTATGAGTTGTTTTCTGATGTGTACTTCTTATAAACACATAATGTCCATCTTTAATTTATTTAATTTGTTTAAAATTCTATTGCTTTTTGATGCCAAATTCAACCCATTTACATTTTTTTTATTGCAAAAGTTTTACAATTACATTTTCACCCCTTCCCCCCCCCCCCATCCCACCCCAAACTTCCCAACCTCACTAACCCTCCCTAACCCTCCCCTCCCCCCGGACTTCCACACAATATACTCATATCAGGTAAAAAAAACCCCTTAGTATAAAACTTATATAAAACTTGAACCCCTCCCTCCCCCTTATAATTTTTTTATCTTCATTACATTGAAATATTTCTATCTTGATATATCATTTTCAAATAAAAGCTATTTGATACTTCCTAGTTTGATATTTGTTCTGAACATAATCTATCCACTTTTTCCATTCCCATTCATAAGTCTCTTGTGAACAGTCTTTTAAATATGCTGAAATCTTCGCCATCTCTGCAAAACTGGCCATCTTCAAAGTCCATTCCTCGATCGTGGGCAAAACTTCATTCTTCCAGTATTTACCTATCAATAGTCTCGCAGCTGTTATCATGTACAATATCAACTTTGTTTCACCCGAAGTAAAACCCTTAACTATACCCAATAAAAACAATTGTGGAGAAAATTAAATTTTTTTCTTCAAAACATTCTGCATGACCCACCAAATTTTTATCCAAAAAGCCTTAACTTTCCTACAGGTCCACCAAACATGATAATATGTAGCATCTAAACAATCACATCTCCAACATTTTGGCTGAACATTAGGGTACATGCACGACAATTCTTTTGGGTCTAAATGCCATCTATAAAACATTTTATAGAAATTTTCCCTCAGATTCTGCGACTGTGTAAATTTAACATTCTGAACCCAAATTTTTTCCCATGTTTCCAACATCACTGGCTCCTCAAAATTTTGTGCCCACTTACTCATACAATCTTTAACCAATTCAGTTTCTGAATCCCTTTCTAACAAAACATTATAAAGCCTTTTAATATGCATTGGACCTTTCTCTTTTATATGTCTAACCAATTCTTCCTCATGCAACATAATACCAGTTTTTTGGTCCTCTTTCCATCTCAATTGTAATTGATTATATTGTAACCAAGTTAAGTTAATCCCTTCGTCCAACAGTGTCTGTAATGTCTTCAACTGCCATCTGCCCGCATCTGTAAAAAGAACCTCTTTGTATAAAAACCCCCCGAGTGACATTATATTTGTATTCCACATAATATGACCAAGATCCAGCCATAGCGGTATTTTATAATCCCATTTGAATCGGTGCTTCTTCCAAACTCTCCTCAAAGAGTCTCTAAGTATATGGCTTTTAAATACTTTATCCACTTTGTTGTCATAAAATAGGTAAGCATGCCATCCAAATTCCAAATCAAAACTTTCTGCGTTTAGTATTCCAGTCTTTTTTCCTCCAAACCAATCACTTGTTAAAGTCAAAGCTGCTGCATCATAATATAACTGTAGGTTTGGAAGTTTAAGACCTCCCCTTTCTGGAACATCTTGCATAATTTTCAATTTTACTGTTGGCTAATACTTTTGCATAAATTTTATAATCCGTATTCAAAAGAGATATTGGTCTGTAATTCTCCGGTTTTTTGGGACCTGCTTGCTCTTTTGGTATCAAAGAGATATAAGCTGTTGTCCATGATGGGGGTATTTTACCCCCTTGTTGAATATTACAAAACAGATCTCTAAGTTGTTCCACGCAAATTTTTATAATACACTGCAGTCAAGCCATCCATTCCAGGAGCTTTGGCTATTTTTAATTGTTTAATTGCTACTATTATCTCCTCCTCTGTTATAGGATAATTCATTCTTTCCTTTTGTTGATCAGTAATTTTTGTAACTCTTTTATTATCTAAATATTTTTCTATAAGTCCATTCTGCACATCATTTTTAGCATATAGTTTAGTATAATAATCCACAAAAGCTTCTTTAATTAATTTTTGTTGAAAGATTTCTTTCCCTCCAATATCAATACTATCAATAGTCCGTGTACTCTGCTTTTTCCTTAATGTATAGGCCAACCATCTGCCCGGTTTATTGGCATTACAAACATATTGTAAGTTTGTTGCAACTTGTTCCGCCATAAGCATCTGATATTGGTCTTTCAAAAGTTTTATAACACCACGTATTCTTTCATCTGTTGGGTTTTTGATAAGTAACTGTTCTTTATTCTTTATTTCTACTTCCAATTCAGATCTTTTCTTTTGTCGGATCAATCTATGTTTAGAATTCATATAAATGAGCACCCCTCTCATATAAGCTTTGCTCGCATCCCATACAATTTCAATTGGGGTACCTTTATTCAAATTTATTTCAAAAAATTCTTTCAAGTGCTTTTTAAGTTCTATTGTATCTTTTTCATATCTGAACAAGTTTTCATTTATTCTCCAAGAACGTCGCTCAGTCTTGCCCATCTCAATTTCTATCCATACAGGGCTATGGTCGGTCAAGGTTCTTGGAAGAATCTTTGTTCTTTTTGTCTTAATAAGTAGATCATCTGACAACAAAATAAAGTCAATCCTAGAGAAGGATCTATGTCTGTCGGAAAAAAAAGTATAATCCAATTCTTTTGGATTATGTATTCTCCAAATATCTTTTAATTCCAAGTCTTCTTTCATATCAAAAAAAGTCTGTGGTAATCTAATCCTAGATTTCGCCAAGCTCTTTTTATCTAGTTTAGAATCAATTACTCCATTCCAGTCTCCCATAATTAGAATAGATCTATAGTCCCATTGCAGTATTTTAGTATGTAACGTTTTATAGAAATGGTCCTGTTGTTGATTGGGAGCATAAATTCCAATCAGAAGAATTTGGCCATTTACTGTAAGCAATTCGATTGCTATAAACCTACCATCTTCATCTGCTTCTATAATTTTAGCTGTTAATCTTTTGTTTACATAAATAACCACACCATTCTTTTTTTGCAAAGTTGAAGATATAAAAAGTGTTCCTAATTTAGAATTTATCAAATATTTTTGATCTTGAGTTGTGATATGTGTTTCCTGTAAACAAATTATATCATTATTAAATTGTCTCAAGTATGCAAATAATTTCTTCCTTTTCTGTGCTGAATTCAACCCATTCACGTTCCAAGATAAGCACTTAATTGTCATCTTTATCTTTCTGAAGCATCGAGCAGAATAACCGAATATCTTCCGGAATCTTCGGTCTCGCTCCCCCCATGGCTCCAGTCTCTTGTATAGCACTCTTAGCTCCCTTTTCTTGTCTTTCCTGTTGTTGCTTTTCTTTAAGTTGCTTAGATTTTGCACGAGTTATGTGCTGATCCTTAACTTCGGCCATCCGAACCAGGTCCAAGATTGGAGAAGATTCCAACAAGGGCTCATCCAAGAAACCTCCTTCAGCACCCTGCGTTTTCTCTAGCTCCACCTGCTTAGACTGTTCTTGCGGTTCTTGTTGAAGTTGCGTCTTATCACTCTCCTTAATCTCCAGGACTGTAGATGAACGTGGAGATGGTGTTCTTTCTTTAAAAATAGTAGTATAGAAATACTCCACCTTCTCCACGGTATTCAAATGATGTCTTTCTCCCTTGTATTTCAAAATTATGCCAGTTGGGGCATCCCACCAAAATGGTATCTCTTGTTTTTGCAATTCTTTTACAAGAAAGCCAAAATCTTTTCTTGCTTTCAACATTTTAGGTGGTAGTTCTTTGTAAACTCCTATTTGTGCACCCCCCACTTGCACAGAAGTAAGAAAGGATTTTTGCAGGATATCATTTCTTATTGTTCTATCCGTAAAATATATGCCCACATCTCTAGGCAATTGTCTTTGTCTGGCCACCCAAGAATTCACTCTGTAGATTTTATCTATTTTGTAAAAAACCACGTCAGGATTAATTTTTAAAAGCACTGCCAGAGCCTCAGCACAAATCTGTCTCAAGTCCTGCCTGTCACCCTCTTTAATTCCTCAAAGCCTTATG
Organism: Arizona elegans; assembly: GCA_022577455.1. Lineage (NCBI taxonomy): Eukaryota > Metazoa > Chordata > Lepidosauria > Squamata > Colubridae > Arizona > Arizona elegans. The sequence continues at coordinate 47,217,429 of JAKOOJ010000006.1, read as the reverse complement.
GCAAATTCCATTGACCTGAATTGCATCATAACAACTTCGTTTTCAACTCTTTGCATTTTCTCATCAACATCAGAAATTTTATAGTCATGATCTTTCATCTTAACATTGACTTCTGATTTAAGTTCATCCACTTTAGAATCAACTTTAATAATAAATTCTGTGAGGCCAGACGCCACATCTGATATTTTTTTAGTCACCTTGCCATAATCCTGTTTCACCATATCTTTAATTTCATTAATTTCCTGCATAATTTCCTGTTGAGATTTTTGAAGTTTATCATCTATTTCCTGTTGGGATTTTTGAAATTTATCATCCAAAGCTTTAGAAATAAATTCTTTTAAATTTTCAAAATCCGAATCTTTTTTCTGAGTCTGTATCTGTTGAGCAGGGGGAAGCTGCGTTTCATGTTTGTGTGTGGGGGATCCCCCCCCTGCTATCTTTCCTTCCTGCTTCTTTGAGGCCATCCTGCCACGTAAGCTAGATTTTCTGAAGAGGAAAGTCCCTTTTCCTTTTCCACCTCCACAGAGACTTCTAAAAAAGTCCCCCAGGTTTAATCAAATAAAAACTGGAATAATGCAGAGTCAGATATTAAAAGAAGAATTTTTCTTTTTTCCCCTCTTCTCTTGTTTCTCTTTATTACAAGCAAAGCAACTTTGTAGCAACTTTGTAACTTTGTAGCAAAGCAAGACGACTTCACAAATCCACTCTCGCTTGCTCATTAACTCTAGCGCTGGGCGCCATATTTTTTTCCCAAATCACTTTCACTCGCTCATATTTTCTCTTGAATTAAAAAGTCAACAAAGCACTAATACTTGCGATTTCCGAGTTGCAGGGTTCAAGTTAGTATGTTCTGCTGCTTATTAAGGTTGGTTCCATTCCCTTGAAATGTTTGCTGCAGCCGGCTTGTTCTGCTGAAGGCAGAATCGTCCCACACCGTCCGGAGTCTCAGCAGGTTGGGAGGCAGCCGCGCCTGTTTCCTCCCCAGAAGCAATTCCCTGGGGGCTTACAGGGGCTCAACCTGTACCCTGCTATCTCTCCTCCTTCAATCCTCTGGATTTCAGAGTTTTCAAGCCGCTTCTCTATCGCGAAGCGGTTCTACAGGCGGCGGGGCTGGCGGTCCTTAAAAAGGCACCGTCGTCGCCGAAGGCTAGCAAACCGGAAGTCCCAACCCATTTACATTTATTGATATTGCTTTTATTTCTTCTTCCATGTTTTACTTATTACTAACTTTCGATCTTGTCTCTCTTGTCTCTCTTTGTTCTTTTGCATCTTTTGCTCTTGTTCCTTCTTGGTTTACGTAGGTAGAACCTGGCTAAAGAGAAATACACATAAAACCTACAAAAAAGAAAAAAAAAACAAATATTGTACCTTTACAGGGAGGATACATGAGATGAGGGTGTGGCTAACTGATGAGGCCTTATAAGTCCGAAATAGATCTATCTTAGTCTCCTAATGGGCAGCAAAGGGTCTGCTGGCTGCCAGAAGGAAAAAAAAGGCCCAGAAACTAGTGAATTATGATTTCACTGAACTAGGGCTGCATAATATCTTGGTTTACGTAGGTAGAACCTGGCTAAAGAGAAATGCACATAAAGCCTACGAAAGAGAAAGAAAAACAAATATTGTACCTTTACAGGGAGGATACATGAGATGAGGGTGCGGCTAACTGATGAGGCCTTATAAGTCCGAAATAGATCTATCTTAGTCTCCTAATGGGCAGCAAAGGGTCTGCTGGCTGCCAGAAGAAAAAAAAAAGGCCCAGAAACTAGTGAATTATGATTTCACTGAACTAGGGCTGTATAATATCTTGGTTTACATAGGTAGAACCTGGCTAAAGAGAAATACATACATACATACATACATACGTAGGTGAAGTGGTTCGGGAATAACGAGAGGCACAACCAAGCAAGTGACAACAGCTCTTTAATATACAGTGAGACTTCAGCAAAAACTCAGAGGCTGCAGCCCTCCTTATATACAATCCTGGAGGGACTGTCAGCCAATCAGAAGGCAGGTTTGAAACTCCCGCTGAAATGTATCAATACATAACACCCCTCCCCTCCCAGAAGGCACTAACACTCAAATATTTACATAAGTACACACAAAATCTCGCAGGTGCCCTGGACGAGTTCTCGTTCTTGTTGACCTGCGCAGTTCAGTGTTTGGTGGGGCGTCGAGCTGGTCAGAGGGACTTTCTGTCTCTCCCGGCTCCGCCAATGGAACCTCCTGGATTTTGTCCGGGGCGCGGTTATCCCCGGTTGGGAGTGGCGACTCGCTGGGGCAGCGCTGGAACCAGGGCTTGTCAGCTAAGTATTCTCGTGAACCCGGGCTTGAGTTAGTTGTTTTGGGAAAGTTGTTGTAGTTAGGTTCGGAGATGTCTAAATTGATGTTTGCTTTACCGACTATCCTTTTTCTAAGTTGGTCTATGTGGCGCTTCCAAAGTCTGTCTACTCCTACGTCTACCGTGTAAGACTTTGGGCCTGTTATGCCCACTATGGTTCCTGCAACCCATAGAGATCCGCTAGCATAATTGCGAGCGAACACCGGGGACCCAACCTGGAACTGTCTTAGTCCGGTGGCCTCTCCCTTGAAATTTTTGTGCGAGTAATTAGGGTGAAGCCTGTCTAACACGCACCAAAGCTTCCTGCCCATGACGAGCTCGGCTGGGCTTCTCCCTGTGGCCGTGCATGGTGTGGCATGCTGGACAGCTAAGAATTGGTCTATCCTAGCCTGCCAGTCCCCGTTATCTAGCCTGGACAATGCTTCTTTGGCCGTTCTTACAAAACGTTCGGCCAATCCGTTAGAAGCCGGATGGAAAGGGGCCGATAGGGCATGGCGGATGCCCAGTCTGGCCAAGTAGCCCTCAAACAGGGTTGCTGTGAATTGAGGGCCGTTGTCAGATACCAGAGTATCTGGTAGGCCATGGGTGGCAAATAGCTTCCTCAGGACTTTGATGACTGCTTCGGCTGTGGTTGAAGGCATTAGAATTATTTCGAGCCATTTTGAAAAGGCATCGACTACAATTAAAAATGTTTGCCCATGGAAGGGGCCGGCAAAATCAATGTGGATCCTCCCCCATGGCCCTTTTGGTTTCTCCCACTCTTGGATGGGCGCTACCGGGGGATCGGGGCGAGACTCCTGGCAGGGTCTGCACTTCCCCACCCACTCGGAGATGACTTGATCCATGTTGGGCCACCACACATAACTGCGGGCTAAACTTTTCATTCTGACAATGCCTGGGTGCCCTTCATGCAGTAATTCTAAGACCCTTGTTCTTAGTTTCGTTGGTACTACCACCCTGTCATCCCACAACAAGCAACCCCCTTGCATAAACAGTTCATTACGTTTGTTAACATAACCTTGGTACTCCCCACCGTCCACTTTGACCGGCCACCCCTTGAGGACCCAACCCATCACAGTACGAATAACAGGGTCTCTAGCAGAGGCTTTTGCCACCTTGCAAGAGGAGATAGGTCCCAAAGTCATAGTGTCCAGCAGAAGGACGGGGGCTTCTGGCGTGGGGTTGGCAAGTAGGTCAGGTAGGGGGCAGCGGCTGAGGGTGTCCGCGTGGCCCAAAATCCGTCCGGGTCGATGGACAAGTTGGTACGAGTAGGCCGACAGGAAAATGGCCCACCTGGTCAAACGTGGGGACAGAGCAGCGGGTGTGGGCCTATCACCAGCCAAAAGTCCCAGCAAGGGCCGGTGGTCAGTCACAAGTTCGAATTGACGGCCATAGAGGTATTCGTGGAACTTTTTAACCCCCGCAATTGCAGCCAGAGCCTCTCTGTCCAACTGACTATAGTTCCGCTCTGCGCTTGACAGGGTGCGAGAGTAAAACGCAATGGGTGCCTCTAGGCCGTTTGGCAGTCTATGGCCTAGGACGGCACCAACTCCTACGGGGGAGGCGTCACAAACCAATACAAGCGGTAGCACTGAGTTGTATTGGATTAGGAAACTGTCTTCAGATAGAAGTCTTTTTACCGCCTCAAAAGCGGCTGTGGTTTCCCCCACACCCATGGTACATTTTTTCCCCAATAGTTTGTGTAGGGGATCTGCAATGGTAGCCTTGTCCTTCAGAAACATCGAGTAAAAATTGAGCAGTCCAAGGAAGGCTTGGAGCTCCGCTTTAGTTTTGGGGGCTGGTGCGCTCTTAATAGCTCTCACCTTGCTTTCGGTAGGGTGGATGCCTGTGCCATCCACCCTGTACCCCAGAAACTCCACAGAGGGGACAGCGATCATGCACTTATTTTTCTTTAATTTAAGTCCGGCTTCTCTAAATCGGGAAAAGACGTTCCTTACTCGGTCCCCTAGCTGACGTTCATCCTGAGCGCTGACTAGAACGTCATCAAAATAAGGCACCACCCCGGGGAGCCCTTGCAAAAGGCGCTCCATGGTGCTTTGAAATAGGCCGGGTGCGACGCTCACCCCAAACTGGAGCCTGGTGCATTTGAATGCACCCCTATGAGTTACAATTGTTTGCGCCTCTGCCATGGCATCGTCGACTGGTAATTGTTGATAGGCCTGAGCTAGGTCTAATTTGGCAAAAAATTTTCCGGGCCCCAGGGAGTGTAGTAGATGATGCACGATCGGCACCAGATAGGCGCTCGGCTGCAAAGCCTTGTTGATCGTGCACTTGTAGTCGGCGCAAATCCTGATTGAGCCATCAGACTTTACTGGGGTCACTATGGGGGTCTCCCATTTTGCATGGTCGACGGGGACTAACACCCCTTGTTTAATTAATTTGTCCAGTTCCGAATTGATCTTTGGTTTCAATGCGAAAGGCACCTGTCTGGGTTTAAGTCTTATTTGGGCTACGTTGGGGTCTAAGTTTAGGGAAATAGGGGTCCCCACATACTTGCCCAACGTGTCCCCGAAGACGTCCTGGAACTCGCTCAGGAGGCTGTCCTTCAGTGATGGCTCGGACATTCGGTGGACGCCGGTGAAACCCATGCCAAGGGCTCGGAACCACCCCATGCCTAGAAGGCTTGGCAGCTGCTTTGTGATGATGGTCAGCGGCAGGTCTTTTTCGTAGTCTCCGTAGGTGACTCGGAACGTGCCTATGCCTTCGAGGGGGACCCGGTTCCCCTGGTAGTCTAGGATGCGCAGTCTTTGCTTGGATAGCTGGTCCTTCCAGAACGACGGCAGGATGGTCTTTAGGGTTGCCCACGACATTATGGAGAGAGCTGATCTGGTGTCGATCTCCATCGAGCATGGCTTGCCGTTGATTTCGACCATCGTGCTGACTTTGTCCTCGATCGCCGTGCTGGCCTGGTCTATGTGTATGCTGCGGCCATCTCGCAGTTCAAATTCGCGCCGCTTCTTCGTGCCTCCTTCTCTCATTGGATGCTTCTGGCGCGTCAATTCTGGTTGGCTGCGGCGCTCACGTGTTTGGTGTTTTCTGGGCAAAATAGCTCTACAGACTCGCGCCAAGTGCCCTTTTTTCTCGCAACGCCTGCAAATAGCCTCTCTGTATTTGCAGGACAGTCTATCATGGTGCCCGCCACAGCTGGGGCAGTTTCGCCGGGGGCTGCCTGTGTCTTTTCTCTGGTGCTCTGTTCGGAAGACGTCCTCATCTGATTCGGACTCCGAGCTGGATCCGGCGTCTTCCCTGTGCACTGGTGCAGACTTGGGACTGTCTTTGCTGGTCAGCGGACGCTGCAGCATTTCTGCGGCTTTTGTGGAAGCTTCATGAGCCCTGGCCTCGTCTAGGGCTCCAGCAAGCGTTAAATCAGGCTTGGCGAGCAGGCGCCGTTGTAGCCTAATGTCCCGAACACCACAGATTAGTTGCTCAAGCAACGCATCGTCCAAGTCCCTATAGTCGCAATGAGTTGCGGCTTTACTTAGGCTCGCCATGTAAACGCTGACCGGTTCTCCCTCTCGCTGTACGCACTGTCTGAGTTGGTATCGTTGCACGAACTTGGAGGGCACGGGAGCATAGTGAGCCCGGAGGGTTGCCATCAGGTTATCCCAGGAGACGGTCTGGACCGGCGTTGGCTCACAAAGTGACTCTGCCATCTCGAACACGTCCGGTCCGCAGTGGCTTAGGAAGAGGGCTCTCTTCCGATTAGCGGAGAGTCCCTGCATGTCGCGGCTTCAAGCGAGCACTCAAACCTAGTTAGGTACGAGACCCATTTTTCGCAGGTTGGATCAAAAGGCTTGGGCGGAACATAGGCAGACATGTTCGGTATGCCTCCTGTAGTTCACCTCGTCGCCTAGCTGAAGCTCGTGGCCTCACTGGTTCGCTTCTTGTGGCCTCTATCCCACCTTCGTTGCCAATGAAGTGGTTCGGGAATAACGAGAGGCACAACCAAGCAAGTGACAACAGCTCTTTAATATACAGTGAGACTTCAGCAAAAACTCAGAGGCTGCAGCCCTCCTTATATACAATCCTGGAGTGACTGTCAGCCAATCAGAAACTTAGGCAGGTTTGAAACTCCCGCTGAAATGTATCAATACATAACAGTAGGTCTTTGGTTATTTGGGTTTTCTCCCGCGTAAAATTGGAAGTGTCTTGGCGATGTTTCAACGATGTCTCATTCGTCATCTTCAGACTGGTGTTTTCGGCTTCGTGCTTCTAGGAGCAATGTGTGATTGCAGCTGTTTCTTCCTTTTAACTGCTAGTGGGGGTGTGAACTGATTGGGTGGGAGCTTGGCTGTGTTCTGATTGGGTGGAGGTATGTTCTGATTTGTTGGGGGATTGGCTGTGCTCTGATTGGATGGGCGCTTGGTTGTGCTCGGGTTAGACTGAGGGGGATTTGAGCTGGTGAGCTGTGTTGCTGTTGTTTGGCTTCGCATTCGTGTTCGTGCCACATCTTCATGATGGGTGTCAGTCTGCTTCATGTATGGATTGGAGGGGTTAAAAGTGGCTAATGATGCAGCTGTGGTCTGGCTTCTGGTCCGTGGTCATGCCTCATCATCGGTGTGGGTTTGAGTCTGCTTTTTGTGTGGATGTGTGGTGGTGACATCCTGTGTGGCCCTCGTGAGCATGAGTCTGGTGTCATTTCTCATGTTAGGGACTCCCAGTAAGCTAGGGCTGTAGAAAGAAAAATCTTGGTTATGTAAGAGAAACCTGGCTAAAAGAAAAACACACATAAAACCTACGAAAGAAAAAAGTAAGAATATATATATATATAGCCATCCCAGAATACCAGCACCAGATTTGAAATACCAATGGCAGTTAGTACAAAATGACTGCTGACATAAGCCTGATGATGGCAGATGGGATTCTGTCGAAACGTCGCTTCTACCCTTTTAGAGATATATCCACAATTACACGGGAAGAAACCCGAAATATTAACTACACACACACACACACATACGTATACGTATACGTATACATATATATATATATATATATATATATATATATATATATATATATATATATATATATATATATATATATATATATATATTCCAGAAGATGAAAAAGAAACTTTTTTTAATCCATTATTTTTCTTCAGGCTCTTCTTGCCTTAATCCAAATTTTAAACGAACCAGCAGTATTTTTCTTCGCTCACTCAGAGAAAAAAAAAAAAAAAAAAAGAAGACCAAAAAAGGGGACAAAAGGAAAGGTTTTCATCCAGACTTTGTTCCACCATCAAATAGTAGACAAGGAAAAAAAATAGAAGAAAAGAATTTATTTTCCAAAACACCAATTACAAAACATTGTATTTCAAAAGGCTCAAAAAACAAACAGAAAAATAAGAAAAATAAAAGCTCAAAAAGTAAAAACAAACTCAGCACTCCAATCTCATTATTCCTTTCCAGTAAGTCTTTCTCTTTTCAACATCTGTTTTCTTATCAGTACAACTAACGTTCAAGGTCAAATTTAAGTTTTATAATTAATTCAAAGTCTTTTTAAAATCTTTTCTTTTTGCCACTAGATGGCATTGCAATATAACCAAAGTATACATTTCCAAGTTTCAACTCTTTAATCCATTTCTCTTCACTTTAAATTCCTTTATAATCATTCCATCTTTCTCCAAATAATCAGTCAATTTTCTAACTCATTTTAATTTCAAATCCACTCTTTTAAATCAATTCACAATCATTATTTCAATTCATTTAATTCATTCAGAAAAAAAAGGAAATCTCCCCCTTTAGACTTTAACTTTTTCGCCGCTTCAATACCAGCAAATACCGCTCTCCCTCCTTGCTTTAGCCACTTTTCCACTCTATATTCAACCCAAGTGGGTATGAAAATAAAAATTTGTATCTGTAAAGCCAAGTTCTCACCCAGATGATGCACTTTCTCTCGATTTCACTGCTCTGTTGTGACTGCACCAGCTTCTTAGCGGCTCCTATGGCCGCTTTCTCAGACATCCGGTTCAAGAAGTCCTCTGATCAACCCGCGAATTTGTGGATTCCCTGAGTTATACAGTTTGTGCTTCTCTTTTTTTAAATAAAATTTTATTATAAATTAGAAACATAAAACAGAATAAAGACTATAACGAAACACAATCACATACATATGACTGAGGTTGATTCAACCCCCATATAAATACAGTTTCTAAATAACATTATATATCATCATACTACAGCTTCAATTTGGTTCATCATACTGCATCTTGCATTTGTTAATCTTCTTATATCTAATATTCCCTTATTTATATTAGCTTGCTATTTACATATCTATGCTACATGCTTCCCTAACATCTACCTCATGACATTTTTACTTCTATCCATTGGTACCATTTATCCCAGCTTTGATTGAAAGTTGATTCTTGTTTATCTTTAAGTATATATGTTAATCTATCACATTCTGTACACCACAAAATTTTGTTGATAATCTGATCCGATGGTACTTTCTTCCCTTTCCAAAATTGCGCATATGCAATTCTAGCCGCAGTGGTAATGTGTATGAAAAGGTACCAGTCTGCTTTCCTTATGCCCCCAGGGTTTATTCCTAGCAAGTAGACCTCTGGTCTCAGTTGAAAACTGACTCCTGTAATCTCCATGAGCCAAACTTTTATCTTACTCCAATAGTTTTGAGCTTGTAGACATGTTCACCATTAGTGGTAAAATGTACCCCTGGCTGACCCACATTTCCAACATTCTGCTGAGATTCCAGGGAACATCTTTGCAATTCTTTCTGGTGGTATATGCCATCTATATAACATTTTAAATATATTTTCTTTGAAAGACACTGCCATTGTCATTTTCACATTTCTATTCCATATTTGTTGCCATTTTTCCAGATCTAATGAATATCCAAAATTCCTCCCCCAGGCTATCATCAAGTTTTTAACTATTTCCTCAGCTACAAATCGGGACAGGAGGAGGTTATATACTTTAGTGATACATTTCTTATCACCTTCCAGGAGGGCCTTATCAAATTCTTGTGGTGAAGTGAACCCCCCCCTTGGCTTTATCTTTTTGATATCTTGCTTGAATTTGTGCATATGCCCACCAGTCCAAATTGATTCCCCGTATTTGTAATTCCGCTTTAGATCTAAGATTTCCCCCACCGTCCAACAATTCCCTGTATATCACAGGTTTATCCAAGTTGTATAGAGGTGGGTATATAGTCGCTTCCAGGGTCACAAACCAATATGGAATGTTACTATACATCATTCCTTTGATCTTATTCCATACCTTAATCAGACATCCCCTTACATAGTGATTTGTAAAATATTTATGCTGTCCTGCTTTGATTGGCCAGAGAAAAAATGCCACCCCTGCTGTAGAGTATACCCTTCAATTTTTAATATACGCTTCCTCTTCAGTATTATCCAATCTTTTACCCAAACCAGGAAAGAAGCTTGATAGTACCACTCCCAGTTGGGGAATCCCAAGCCTCCCCTTGTTTTATGCTATGTTTGTGCTTCTCTTGTTTGCCATCCTTACAAGATGGCTTAGGTCAATTAAGACCCCCAATCAGCTGAAATATCAGCGGTACTTCCAGAACCCAGAAAAAAACTGCTGTCATGCTGTGATGCTGGCCACTTCTCTCCCCCCCCCTCTCTCTCTTGAATTGCCTGCTGGGCTCTCCTCCGTGGATTCCTCTGCTTGCCTTACAGAAGCCTCTCCTATCTTATCCCTTCTCTACATCAGGCTTGTTCCAGAGAAGCCTCCTGTTATGTCCTTATATGAGCATCCGCCGGGGATTGGCTAATCCGGCGGGAAATTCAAAGAGCTGTCATTGGGCGGCTGAACCTGCCGGAGCGTATTTAAAGAGCCCCGGCAGCCCAGCCGCTCGTCTTTTTCTTGTGCTTAAATAAAGTACTGAATTGGACCAGAGCTGGTCGCGTCTTGCTTCCCTGCACCGATCTAACACCTCCCTCTCCCTTTCCCCAGGCCTCCTTTTCCATTTCCCCCTTAAGTCTCTTTTCCTATCCTCTCAGGTCTCCTTTTCCCAAGGCATCCCTTCCTATTCTTACCTTCTGGCTTCCCCCCCCTCTTTCTTCCTCTTGCACTCCTTCTGTCTCCTCCTCTTCCTGCCAAAACCTCTTCCTTTTATTCCCTTCTCTCCCCTGCTACATAAAAAAATAATAATAAAGGTGGGATATAAATAAATAAATGCACATTAACTAGTCTGACAACAAACACTAACATTAAGAAATATTTTGTCTATCTGATTTTAATTTCCTTGGCTTGAAAATTAGAGGTCTGTACCGGGGGGGGGGGAGTGTTCTAAAACTTTTTACTACAGGTTCTGTGGGCATGGCTTGTTTTGTAGGCATGGCTTGGTGGGGGTGGGGTAATGAGATTGGGTGGTAGGACTTCTGGCGGTGATGTAGAGTCGTGGCGGCACAGAAGAGAAACGCGCTCTCTCTGTTGCCGATTTTCCGAGCTTTGGTGCCTGTTTCTGGCGGAGACCGGTCCCGAAGAGACCGGGAATAAAGAGGGGAAGCTTTGGGGGAGGCGAGGAGAGGTGTGATCTCCCGCCGTACCGTAAAGAACCCTCAATCCAGGCTTGGGAAGAAGTCGGCTGGCGCGGTGAGCACAGTCGGCCCGGAGACCCGAACGAGCCGATTGAGACCATCGGGAGCAAAGGAGGGAGTACAGTGCAGAACTGCTGAGGTCGAACAGAAAGTGGAACTAATTTGGATTACTAATTTTGGCGCAAAACCGAGGAGAAAGTTTCTTTTCTTTCCAGAGGGACAGCGTGAAGAAGGAAGATCTCAAAGCATAACTGGGCGGCAACTGAAAAGGCGAGCAAAAAGGAAGGGGCAAAATACAGAGCAGCGAAGAAAGTCTAAAAAACTTTAAAACAGGCAAAACGAAGGTGAGGAGAAATAGACTTAAACAGTGGAGATTAAAAGAAGAATGGACTTTTTTTTATACCTCCGTTTCTAGCTGCTTGAGCGGAAGGAGTGAGAAAGTTTTGGCAAAGTAAGGATTGCATACAGTGACTGTGCAGAATAGAGGCCGCCATATTGTAACCAGAAAAGACTTCAACAGTAGTAAAAGAACTTGTTTTTTTTTTCTTTCTCTTTATTGAAAACATACCGAGGCCAACAAAAACATTGAAAAGCACTGCTCCAACTTATCTTTATTTTCTTTACTTAAGTATAGATGAATTAATATTAATGTTATTTATTAGAATTAATTAATTAAGAAATATAGTGTGTATTTAACCAATTTAGAAAATATTTATAATACATAGAGATTTAGAAGTACTATTATTAGAATACCATATTACTATTAATTAACTATTATATATTAACCAGTATATATTATTAGAATATTTTCTGTTTGTGGATTTTATTGAATAATTAATTACCAGATATTAAGATACTAAGAACTGATCAATTGTATAGTCTTTAATTAGATAAGATACTTATTTATATATATATTTATATTTGTAGCTATATTTATATTTATATTCTTACCACATTCTTAACTGAATTTTATATAGAGAGGATTAATTATTTAAAAGAATTTATTTAAAGAAGGTTTATTGGATTGATCTTTTATAAGGAGGGGGAAAAAAAGAAAAGAAAAGAAAGGAATTATAGAAATTATAGAAATTTGGATGGTGATTTGGGAGAAAGTTGATAAAATACTGGGAGAACAATACAAGATTTTGAAAGAAATGACCAGCACTACCACTGTTGGTAGTTGAAGACTACCATTGAAGACAGCCAAGAAGCCAATGACATTTTTAACAGGAACAGCGGCCTCCCCAGTGACACAAAAAACCTTGGAGGGAATGTTTGCATCAGACAAGCAACCCAGTACACCTAATATGCCAACAATGCAGGCCACGCTCATAACAATTCAGGAAACTATGGCCAAAATGCAAGAGTGTATGACCAGAAATCATGAACAATCTAGAAAAGACATGGACAAGGTAAAGAGAGAAGTCAAGAATGATATTCAAAAGATTGATGGAAAAATGGACTTAATACAAGAAATCATTCAAAAAAAATGACCAAAGGATAAAAGAAATAGAACAAAAAACCGAATTGACGGAAGAAAAATTAGAAGCATTAGATACAAAAATGACAGGATTAAATAAGGAACTTGAGAACACCGTGGCCCAATTAGAAATGGAGAAGGCGGCATTTTATTTGCATTTCCAGAACGTAGCGGAAGACCGGGAGGAAGATCTGATGATGGTAATGGCTGAGATGATAGCAGAGGCACTCCAGAGAGAAAAAGATGAGATAATTAATGAATTGGATGAAGTCTACCGAGTCCACACTAACTACACCCGACAAAACAAACTCCCTCGGGAGGTACACATAAGATTTGTAAGAAGGAAGGTGAGGGATATTGTGTATAAGATAACAAAGGACGAACCAATGTACTATAGAAATAAAGAAATAATCACCCTAAAGCAAATACCTAAAAGAATACGAGATTTGCGAAGAGATTATTGGTTCCTGGCCACGTTACTAAACAGAAGATATATACCATTCAAATGGATAACCCCAGAAGGAATGTTAGTAACGTGGCAGGGAAAGAAAATCAAGGTGGATTCGCACAGCAAAGCAAAGGAATTATATGACCAAATGATGGGTGCTGAAGCAACAAATGGTAACAAAGAAGAAGAAGGAGGAATATCAAAGGAAAACAGAAGAGAGATCGGGAAAGAACACCGCAACAAGGAGGGGAAGTAGATGAAGGAGAGACCCAGGAAGAGGAAGGAGTGCAGACAAGACGCAAAAAAAAAAAGCAATAGGAAGAAATAAAGAAGAAACAACAGGAAAGTCAATAAAAAAAATGGAACGGACTTTAAAAATATTATCTGTAAATGTTAATGGACTCAACTCACCATCCAAATGACACCAAATTTACAAAAAAAAATTGAAACAAAAATCAGACATTGTGTGCCTCCAGGAGGTACATATAAGAAAACAGGACATCAAATATATACAATATAAAAAATTAGGTAAAGAATACGCTTCATTGGCAGAGGAAAAAAAAAGAGGAGTGGTGGTATATATGAAGGAAGGAATAGACAATAATATGAGGTATGTGGATACAGAAGGTAGGATAGTCATGGTAGAGCTAAATCTTGAGTTCAAAAAGATATTATTGGTAGCAATATACGCCCCAAATAATCAACAATTAGAATTCTACAAAAAAGTGCATGAGAAAATTATAGATCAAAAAATGGAGAATGTCTGTCTGATTGGGGATTTCAATGCTATTTTAGATGTAAGAAAAGATTATGAATGTAGTCAGCAAAACAAAAAAAAGAGAGAGAGACTGGGTGGGCATGGCCAACTTTTTTTTTTCTTTTAAAAGCATTTTTTCTACAACCTTAAGAGGTTGCAGAAAAAATGCTTTCAGAAGCCTCTGATGATCCCAGCTGAGCCACGTGATCATCAGAGGCCTTTTTTTTTTAATTTTTAAAAGTATTTTTTTCAGCTGAAGAGGTTGTAGAAAAAATGCTTTTAAAAGTAAAAAAAAAAAAGAAAAGCCTCTGATGAGGTGGGCAGGGTAAGCGAGCAGCGACCAGGCCGGGGACCGGTTCGGGGGCATGGCCAGCCAATGTTACTACCAGTTCTCTGAACTACTACAAATTTTTACTACTGGTTCTTAAAAACCAGTGCGAACCGGGAGCAGACACCACTAGTCTGTACCCTAAGCCCGTTTATGAATATTCTGAAAGTAACTAGAACAACCAAAAGCAATACCAGTCACGTTAACATTTTTATTTTCCCAGTTTACATTAAAATTTCAATTCTAGTTTCTTTTTTTTAAAGATTCAAATACAAAATTAGTTGTCTTTAAAAAAATAATTCAAGAAAAAGAATCTCATAAATCTATAGTGACAAATAGCAATTAGCAAGAATTTGAAATATTATGAGGAAGCAAAAAAGAAATAAAAATAACCCATAGCAAAGTGCTGACTGCAGAAAAACTGAGAAAAGTAAAATAAAAAAACTCATAGTTTCCAAATTTCTATACTTTACCTGTAATTCCTGCTTTAAACTGCCTTCTTGAAGTTAGTGTGATTCTTGTGTCAAGGCTCCTGTCAGGGTTCCAAGTAACACACTCAATGGAATCAAAACTCCAAAGCTGACATCTTTCTCAAAGTATGAATTTATTAGGCATGTCATATTGGCACATCTGAGGAAACCCGATGTCAGCCCTGTAGGCCATCTTTTTCTCTGGATCTTCAGGGTTGCCACACTTGGTGCTGTGGAAAAGTTGGAGGGGGGTTGCATGGAGTTGGTGGAGCTATTTAGCCATAACAACATTCTTTTCTTTGAGAGTCAAGAACATTCAGCCTGCACCTGGAGAGGTGTGACTGGGAGGCATTTCCAGTTGGGACAGTGGATTTATTGGACCATGTGATGGACATATGGGTGCAGGGGAAGGGACTTTGACTTTCCTTTGGATGGGGAAAACCTGGAAGCTTTCAGATTCGGGTTTTCCCAGATGTGCCAATATGACATAGAGATGGATCTTTGATGGATCTTTGCCAGCCTCGGAGTCTTACTTGGTTGGGGGTGTTACTTGGAACCCTGACATTAACCCAAATCTCCATTAAAACCTCAAACCAGCTCCCTGCTTAGCAGGGTGCTGTCTGGGGTTCTGAACCCCGAGCACCGACCCGATAGCCAGGTGGCATAAAGACTCAGGGAAGATGGAGGAAAAGATGGCAATTACAGAGGAAGTCACCAGGACCAGTTCAGAGATCCTCCTCGAGACCATCTACTCAGCAGCATCTACTAGGCAGCAGAGGCCACTAAGGCCGAGCGCCAATCGGGCATCTGGCCCAAGGAGCCGGTGCCTTGGCAGGTCACTCAGCCAGATCCTTCCTTATGGGGTGAAGCTGGCCATGCCACCCCATGAATTGGCGATTGGGGCAACACTGCAGGAACCTCAGATAGGAACGAGCAGGCCTTCAAATGGAAAACGATGAAACCTCTTGAGCCCAATGATTCCTGGGAGTGGAGCCTCCCACCACCATTGTGAACCCAGTCACTAGCAGGTCTTCCAGAGCAGTTTGACCAACTCAGCATGGGCAGCATTGCACAATCACCTCCTCCTGGCCAACCCGGCTGGGTTCTGGCTCAACCCAAGTTCACCTTCCCGGGCCTGGGAGCCATGATCACCCAGAGTGGAGCATCAGTTTTGTTTCACTCTCAGCCTGAGCCTCCCCCATTGGGCCTGGTCTACTGGGATGACAGCTCATGCAGGAGTTGGCACAGTGAGCAGCAAGGCCCGCTAGGGCAGTCCAGGCTGGGACTGCATGGAGAAGCATTGGGGCTGCCAAGAAACAACACACTCCCTTGCCAACTCGTCCTCAGATTGCCTCTTGCCAACCAAACCCCTCCCCCCCGACTGGGCCTTCTACCCAGGCCATTGGGTGCAGTACCAGTGGATGCTAGCCCTGGCCCCAGCCCCACCACCACCACCGGCCCCACCACCAGCCCAGCCAGCTGCTCCTCCCCCATGGTTCAGAGTGACATTCAATGGGGCCCCAGGGAAGCTGGTCTACTTCCTCAATTGGATTTGGTCCTACATTGACCGTTAGGGGGATCAATATCAGACCAATCGAGACATTGTATCAGCAATTGCTGATGGTATGAATAAGGGGGATGCGGTGGATTGGATAGCCCAGCTACATGATGAATGAACCCCAGAACTAGAGGATGCTGACGTATTTGTACAGCTGTTCTGGGCCCGATTCGAAGACATGTCCAATAGGCAGGAGGCTGAAGCCCAAATCAAAGCCCTGAAGCGAGTAGACTGACTCCCAAAAGATTTTGTCTGGGAGTTCTGGAGTTTGGTCAGAAAACTGAGAGACTGGCCTGAACACCTTCTCATCCAGCCCTTCAAAGAGATCCTAGACCAGGACCTTCGGCAAGCTTGTGGCATCAGAGGGGTTCCAGACCGTATACAGTACTGGTACAATATAGCTATGTCAATGGACCTAGAGATCCACCCACATCGGAAGCCTACCCTGAAAAAGCCAGTCAAGAAGACCCTGGGCCACCGACCCCCTGCAAAGCTACCTGAAGCGCTGCAACAGGCACCGCCAGGGATAACCAAGTGCTTCCAATGCAGCCAACATGGTCACTGAGCATCTGAGTGCCTGGCCCCCACCCCAGTCCCTCAACTCTGAACCCCATTGGCATCCCGGGTAAGGACAACCCCAAGGAAGCCACCAGACAAGGGCAGAATCACCTGACAAGCCACTGAGGTTCCTCTCCTCCCAGCCAGGATCGATGAAACTCCAGCTTTGGAAACCCCTCTGGGCTCTGCCAGTGGGAGCAGTGGCAAAGAGGATCCAATGGTAAGTGGTTCACAGTAAAAACCCAGATTGTAGTGCCAGAAACTGGGGTTCAAGGGGATGTAGAGGCTGTCATAGACACTGGCTGCACCAGATGCCTGATCATCCTCCCCATAGTCCAGCAACTAGGGACCCCTAATGCACCCTATCCACTTTGAGCAAGTCGATGGGATGCTAATAGGTGGAGCCCCCACCATTTAGTCATGGAATTTGTTACACTGGAGATGGGGCACCACCCAGCGGTGAAATCCGGCTCGCGCAAACCGGTAGCACTGGTGGTGGGAGGCTCCACCCACTGACCTGGAAGTCATTACAGCCCATTTTTGACCCTCTGTGCATGTGCAGAAGGCTCTGCGCATGCACAGAAGAGGCACACATGCACATAGTATGTGTGTGCTCCTGCACACTCCTGTTCCTGAACAGGTAGCGAAGGTAAGTGGATTTCACCACTGGCACCACTGGGAGCTCATTAGATTTGTAGTAGCCCCCAAAATGTCTGAATCAATCATACTGGGTCTTGCATGGCTGGACAAATGGGGCCTGACCATCACGTGGGAAGATGTGTACCGAAAGCTAAGAATAGGCATTGGCCCACTTCCGCCTATCCAGCCAAACAATCGCCAAAAGGCAACAAACTCTGGCAGCCCCAGACAACCGGAAAATGTGGCAGCCACCACAAACGAGCTCCCTGGCTGCCCACAGGTGCCCAAGGAGTACCGAGATTTGGTGGACATCTTTAGCAAGCAGGATTGCAACTTCCTCCCCCCTCACGGCCCCAAAGACTGCGCGATTCAGTTCATGCCAGGAGCCAAGTTGCCAAAGCCGAAAATGTACTCCATGACCCCAAAAGAAATGGCTGAATTGAGAAAATACATTGACACCAATTTAGCTAGGGGTTTCAAGGAGAAAAAAGATGCGGGGATGAGACTCTGTGATGATTTTTGAAGAATTAATGCCGTGTGTGTGTGTGGAGAACACCTACCCCTTCCCCCTAATGAAAGACATGCTAAGCCATCCAGGAAAGGGAAAGGTGTTCACCAAACTAGATCTAAGAGAAGCCTATTATCAGACACAGATTAGGGAAGGGGACAAATGGAAAACTGCATTCAACTGCCCACTGGGCAGCTTCCAATTTAAAGTCATGCTGTTTGGGCTCCAGGGAGCCCCCACAGTCTTCATGCAGCTAATTAATGAAGTGCTGCATGAGCACCTGTATAAAGGAGTTCTAGGTTACCTGAATGACATTCTCATATTCAGTGAAATGCTGGAAGACCACATTAAGTTAGTGCGGCAAGTACTGAAAAAACTTCTAGCCACAAAGCTCTATGCGAAACTCTCTAAATGTGAGTTCCATAAGACCTCCCTAGACTACCTGGGCTACCGAATGTTAAGCAAAGGAGTTGAGATGGACCCAGGGAAAATGAAAGCAGTGCTAGATTGGCAACCCCCATGCACCCACAAACAACTCCAAAGCTTCCTGGGGTTAGCAAACATCTATAGACAATTCATTCCAGCATTTGCAGAAGTAACCCTACTCCTAATGAAACTATTAAAAACATGGGTCCCTCCTATGAAACTGTGCCTGACGCAACCACTGGCCTGGTCACTGGATTCCCAAAGGACATTTGAAAAACTAAAGCAGCTTTTTTCCAAGGAGCCAATTCTCCAGAACCCCGACTCTGAAAGACAATCCAAGCCGACGCCAGCAACATGGCGATTACAGCTCTTCTCCTTCAGAAGGACCCACATGGTCAGCTCTTGCCTTGCACATATGCATCTAAAAAATTCGCTGACACCAAGAGGAGGTGGGCAATTTGGGAGAAGGAGGCCTACGTAGTCCACTGGGCCCTCCTCTCCTGGAGGCACTTCCTGGAAGGGAGCAAGGTGCCTTTCGAGGTCTGGACTGACCACAAAAACCTCTAAGCCCTAAAGACCCATCAGAAATTCTCCCCCAAGCAATTCTGCTGGGCACAGTATTTCTGGCAGTTTAACTTCAAACTAAAATATTTCCCATGGGGGGAAAAATCTGCTAGCTGATGCATTATCAAGAAAATCACAATTCAATAGTCAGAGGGTGGAAGTCATCCCCCACTCACAACAGTCATCCCCTTCTCACAACAAGCAGTGCAAGTCACCACCAGAGGAAAAGCCAAACACCAAACCAATCCCATATGGGAAAAACTGATAGCAGCGATAAAGGCTGCGCTCCCAATGGTTTAATGGAAACCAATGGTTTAATGGAAACAAAAACATTTTAACCATGAGAGAGGAGCTAGCTTGGAAGGGATCCAAACTTATGTCCTCAACAGCTTGAGGCTGCAGGTTTTACAGCACAGCCACAATTCACAACTGCTGGCCATTTTGGCTTCCTAAAAACCCTTCACCTGGTCCAAAGGCAGTTCTGGTGGCCGAAGATGAAAGATGATATGGAGGACTATGTTAAAAAGTTGTGCCACCTGTACCGCCATGAAGATGAGACCAGGGAAACCTCCT
Source organism: Arizona elegans (assembly GCA_022577455.1). Taxonomy (NCBI): domain Eukaryota; kingdom Metazoa; phylum Chordata; class Lepidosauria; order Squamata; family Colubridae; genus Arizona; species Arizona elegans. The sequence goes on along the minus strand of JAKOOJ010000006.1, from coordinate 47,198,237 downwards.
GGACACCTCCAACAAGTGGCTAACCCCAGTTTATCCTGGGAGGAGATCGCTATGGACTTCAAATTCAAATTCAAATTCAAATCTTTATTGTAAGTGTACAACATATGTACAATGAGATTGATTGAGCTCCCTCAGTGCACCCCCCCAAACACAATACAACTCACAGTGAAGACAGAAAATCCCTAACCCAATAAATCATATTAACAAAACACCCAGTCCTATTGCACCAGTGTGAACATGTTACACATTACGCCGGCCCTGCAGTCTATCATACTACATAGTTATGATGTTATTTCTCATTCAGGAGTCTGAGCCCACAGATAAAAACTGTTCTTCAGTCTTTTTGTGTGGCTGGTTATATTTCTAAATCTATATCTCCTTATAGGAGATATAGGAGGGTAAAAAAGTGATGACCACGGTGAGAGAGTGGGAGAAATACAGTCATTTGGATGGTAGCCGGTTTGTCTTCTAAACAAGCCCACTTTACTGCTTGCTCGGGATTACCCTCAGCCAGAAAGCTGGCTAAAATGTTCATCAAGCAGATTTATCAGCTGCACGGAGTGCCCTGCTGATCTCAAATCGAGGCATGCAGTTCACCGCCAAGTTCTGGAGGGAGTTCCTGAAATCCGTTGGATTGACTCAGGGACTTAGCTTGCCTTTTCATCAAAGCACAAACAGAGCTGCGGAATGGATGAACACAATGGTGGAACAATACATAAGATGTTATGTGGATAGCAGCAGGTCACCAGTCCGAGCTGCTGAGAGAATCACCCTCCTCCTGACTCTAGCCAAATGGATGGAGTTGTTAAAGAAGGGCTGGGAAAACACCAAGAAAGTGCTGGCGGAGCCATTGAAGCATATAAAAAACAAGCTGACAAACACCGATCTCTCCAACTCCCCTTCCATATGGGAGATTGAGTTTATCTATCAACCAAATATATTAAATTGAAATAACCCACTAAGAAGCTGGGACCTAAATTCTTAGGTCCTTTCCCGATAGTGAAAGTAATTGACCCAGTGATAGTTCAGCTTAACCTCCCATGCATACTACAGAAAGTGCATCCAGTCTTTCACTACAGCTTGCTAAAACCTGCAGCCAGTTCAAGATTGAGGCCACAGACCCAACTGGCACCCAAACCCATAGTGGTGCAAGGGGAGACCCATTATGAGGTTAAGAGAATTTTTGACTCTAGATTACGTAGGGATCGTTTGCAATATTTAGTTCATTGGAAAGGATACCCTTTGTCTGAAGCTACTTGGGTTAAGAGCTGGGATGTAAAGACAGATAGGCTAGTAAAGCAATTCCATGATAAATTCCCTAATAAGCCAAAGGGTCCTCGGGGGGTGGGGGGGTGGGAGGAGGTGGTTAGGGAATGACTGAATTAGCCTCCTTTGTTCCTCTCATTACAGGACACAATCATTGGTTGAGGCGGGGCAGCCTGTCAGCCCTGGAGGCCATCTTTTTCTCTGGATCTTCAGGGCTGCCACACTTGGTGCTGTGGAAAAGTGGGAGGGGGTTGCATGGAGTTGGTGGAGTTATTTAGCCATAACAACATTCTTTTCTCTGAGAATCAAGGACATTCAGCCTGCACCTGGAGAGGTGTGACTGGGAGGCATCTCCAGTTGGGACAGTGGATTTATTGAACCATGTGATGGAAATATGGATGCAAGGGAAGGGACTTTGACTTTACTTTGGGTGAGGAAAACCTGAGAGCTTTCAGATTCAGGTTTTTCAGATGTGCCACCCGCCCCCTTGAGTTTCCCCCTAATTAAAAGTAATGTTTTCTTTCCCCCTCCCATGCAGTCCATCACATGGTCCAATCAGGTCATTTGGTCTCATATCCTACTTCCTTGCATTTGTGGGAAAATCCTTCTTTCTCAGAGGAAAAGAATTTTATTTTGGCTACAATCCCCCAACTACTCTACCCCCCCCCCCCCCGCTCTTGTTCCCACAGCTCAACTCATCTCTGCTGTGTCAGCCCTGAACGTGGAGGGGGAAAATGGCTCCAGGACTGACAGCTCTGACTAACAAACTCAAACAAATCAGAACTCTTGAGACTTGGCTTCTTCTCAAAGGTCTTCTTTAATGAGTATACCATATCAGCACAACTGCAAAGGGAAACCAAATATAAATCTTTTTCACAGTTACAGTATAATTAAACTAGGAAATAACCCCATCCCCAAGTGTTACAGGTCATGTTGACCAATTGGGTTAATTGATGGGCTCTCCAGGCACTCCTTCCCCAACCTTATCTGTTGCCAGTAGAGATGACCTTGGTTCTCATGAGAAAACTCTTGGTTGTACCCAACCTCCTTCCCCCCTTCTCCCTCTGTGTGGCAACTAAGGAACAGAAAGATGGCTATGGCCAGGTTCAGTTTGAAGTTGACATCTTGGTTGTCAATTATGTCCTTTGACAGAGGGCTTGACAATTTCTATTTTATATTGGCTTTCTGAATCTTGAAAGGCTATTTAAAATGTGAGTAATTACACTGTGCTCTGCTTCTCATATATTATTACTTGAATTGTGTTATTGTTGCTATTGTTTTAAGAAGGCATATATTAATTCCTTTATTGGATGGGGAATGCATTCCTTTATTCATACGTAGTTATTAGCTACTTTTTATTTATTTTATTTTATTTATTTATTTTATTAGGCATATATGCGGCCCTATCTCCAATGGACTCAGGGCAGCTCACAACAATAAAAACCACAATAATCCATTATACAAAGTTAAAATGCCTAATTAAATCTGATAAAGCTAAAAAACCCATATAAAACCCCATCAGTCCAGGCCGAGGGTCTCGAATAACCACGTTTTTAATTTGCGGTGAAAGGTGCGAAGGTCAGGGGCCAATCGGAGCCACAAGAGGAGTTGATTCCAGAGGGTGGGCGTGCCCACAGAGAAGACTCTATCACTGGGGGCCGCCAGCTGACATTGTCTCACCAACGGCACCCTGAGCAGGCCCTCCCTATGGGCGCGAACCGGGCAATAGGATGTTGTTGCTGGCCTTTCCCTTGGTGCTTGAGAAATTTGGAATGCATGTACTTTGCTGATTATCTTATGAAACTGTAAGGACTTGTCTCTCCTATTCCCTCAAGAAAGCAGAAATCTTGAGACAAGCAGCATTTCAAAAGGAACTTTTATTGGGAGATAGTGATAGCAAGAAGAGTAAGGCAGGATCTGAAGTTCCCGCTCAAAACTGTTAGGTTAAAAATTGTAGAAAGCCCTCCCCTCTGTTGAATCCAAGGTGAGCCAATCCACGGGTGTGAAGTTGTTGTGGGAATTTCAAACTGAGAAGGTGATAAGAAGTTGTTCTCAGGCACCACTTGCTCGTTCCTCTGGAGCTGAGACAAAACAGATGACCCCAGGCTCATCCCTCTCCACTTCCATTCCCAGGAAAGTACATCAAAGTAAAGGAAAAGCCAGAAACAGGAAAAGGTTATAAAATGTCAACCAGGCCCCCTCTCGTCAGAATGGCAGCGTCCCAATAGGCATCTATGGGGACTTGACAAAAACAACAATCTGCCATTAGTTTCTTAATGATCAATGAAGATTTTTATTACCTGACTATATGAATAACTCAGTGCAAGCTATGCTGAAGGATTGTCACCTATTCCATGTAGTGCTTTTGTCATTTAGTACTGTGACATATAAGTGTGTGCATTTTTTAAAACCATCCAGGCAAATATTCTTAGAAAAAGTAAATGAGTGCAGAGATTTCCTGAGGCAATTTGTCATTATTCCCCTCTGTTGCTAGGTAACTATAATCTGCAAAATAACCATAATATACAAAAAAGAATAATAGGCATGCCTCCAACAAATCTTCAACAGTCTAACAATATCAATCAATCAATCAAGAACTATGTCAGTCAATGTAGGGCCACATATATCTTGAATTCCCAGTGCATCACAATATACACAGACATAACATAATATGACAATACCACAATTCAATCAAATTCAATAATGCTGTTGCTTTGACCTGACATTCTCAGTGACACTTGGTATCTGGCAGTGGTGGGATTCAGCTGAACCTATTGTTAATTTTTTGTGTAGTTTGGCGAACTGGTTGTTCCCACCACTGGCTGGCCACGTCCCTCCCACCGGGTTGCCATTCAGGGTGGGAAGGCTGCAGGGGCATGACTGGGAGCTGCACTGATCAGCTGGGAGGTGGCAATGGACTAGCCGTGCCATCAGCTGGGAAGCTGATCAGTCAGTTCAGTCAGACCTTCCAACTTCACAAGATTTATTTTTGCCCAAGAAGTTGGAAGGTCTGACTGAACTTTTTTTAAACTGGTAGTCACATGGTCTTCTTTTGTTGCCCTGCATGCAGGAGAATGGAGCTGGAAAGCAGGTCAGAACAAAAATAAAAAATCCACCAATAAAAAATTCCAAAGCCAAGATATTTGCTCAAAATGTCCAACCAAACAATAAAAAATAGAAAAAGTATAAGATATAGTCTCGCAAAAAAAAAAAAAAAAGTTGAAAAGAAAACGGAAAAAGCAAAAACCCTCCCAATCACAAAACAAATAAACAAACAAACAAATTTAAATCCAGGAAGCAAAGACCTCTAAAAAACACACAAAAAAAAGAGGTACCCAACAATAGAATAAAAAAAAAGGGCAAGTCAGTGAAGACAAAATAATATTCCAAATGTTCCAAATAACACTTTTGCAAAATCTTCCAAAATTTAAATCCAACAGGCAAGAGGGGAAAAAAAGGTGAAAAAAAGAAAAAAGAAAACAGACAGCCTAGCTTTTCCCTCTTCTGTTACAAAATCACAAGACCACTTGTTATCAAAAACTTCTTGCCAGTTTCCAAAACATTTTCCAAGGTGATTCTCCTCCTTTATTCAGTACATCTATTTAGTTTTTTCTGTCACCACCAGAGGGCACTGCCATCCACTTAAAATGGTCTTAAAAGTCTTTAAAAAATATCCATTTACTTTCCTTCTTTCCATTTTGGGCTCCCAGTCACAAAACTCAAATTTTTAAAGTGCAGTTTATTGACCTCTTTGTCCAATCCGCTTTCAATTCATTTAATTTAATTTTTCAGCTTTCATTAATCAGTCTGTATCCTTCTGCTCCTCCGCCGCTATTCCAGAAGTGGGGAGGTAGCCTTATTCCATTCTCTCCTCTTTGCCAATTCTCTCAAGTAAAATAGTTTTAAAAGTTCAGGAGTTAAGTATATAAAGGAATCTTGTTTCCAAGACAACAGTTTCTCACCCAGTTGATCATCTCATTCTTTTTTCCTTCTCTTCTTGCATGTGGCTGCCCAGCTTTTGACAGCTCCTAATGGCTGTCTTCCCTTGCCGCTGGGTCAGAGGCTAATGCCAGCACTTCAGGGAACTTGCGACTTCCCTGTTCGTACCAGCCTGTGCCTCCGTTCTTCACTGTCCCTACAGGACAGCTATGATCCCTGGGGATCCCCTGAAGCAGCTGAGATATCGGCATTTTCCAGGGAGCCCCAGAATTTGCCAAACCAGCTGTGGTGCTGGCCACACCCCCTCTGGTGCTCTCTTAGCTTGGTGGTTTTGTTGCAGATGTTTCATTACCAAACTAGGTAATATCATCAGTACTCGAAGGGAGTGGAGCTTTCTCTTATTTTCATATACTAGTGGCTTCCCTGTCAGTGTTGATCAGTTGCTTCACAAACAGTGTTTTGATTGGTGCCAGGTCTCTATAGCTAGACAGAGAAGGGCTATTCTGCACTCCTCCCTCAAATGTTGTTTAAAATACAGAGTTTCCCAGCATTTCTTTAGGAACCTCCAATATGCAAACTGTGGTTATTCATCCTAAAATGAATCCTCTTTACCTGGAGCTTCAAACTTTGCTTTTTTGCTAGGAATTTATTTATTTAGCGTATGGCTGGTCACACACAATATTAAAACACTTCATTTTTACAGGTTAAAACAATTAAAACAATTAGAAAAAGAGCAGTAAGAAAACCTAAGAGGAAAACAGAAATAACATTTCAGAGTTTAATGTCGAGTTTGGAGTTCCAGTCAGTAGCTGTTGTTGTTACGCAGAGGAAGTCCCTAAAATCTCCTGGATACCTTCTGTTAGAGCATTTCCTCACTATATGTTGGATAGTCTGTCGGGGGGTGGGCCACAATCACATTGTGCTGAAGGTGTCTTTCCCCATTTATACAGGAGTCGGCACATACCCCATGAGTCATTCTAATTCTATTATATGTCACCCATATGTGTCAGGGTAGATTAAATCCTGGAGGTATGCTATTAGGATTAATATGCTCAGAAATATCTTGGGGGGAATAGCTACTCCACGCTTCCATCCACTTTTGTATGGTGTTCTGATGATTGGCCAGCAGCTTAAGCGCTGTCAAGAGTGGTGGGTTTCTTGACTTTAATCGGCATCTTAAGAGATCAGGAATGTAGCCATGAATGGGTAGAGAGGAATTTAACAGGATCTTACTATACTCCCGAATGAAAGCTTCTTGTCATCATAAGTGCAGGGGAAGTATGTGATTAAGAACTGGTAACCAGTAACTAGGTATAGAGTTTATGCACCCAGTAATTAGCGTCATAGTATGGTTGAGTTGAACATCAATAAATCCTGTATGTGAGCTGTTTATCCATACAGGTGCACAGTATTTCGCTGCAGAGTAGCAAAGCCCGAGGGCTGCACATCGAAGAGTTGGGGCTGAAGCTCCCCAAGTTGTTCCACATAGTTTTTGTAGAATGTTATTTCTGCTGTTAACCTTGGCAGCCATATTCTGAATATGTTTTTTAAAAGACAGAGTCCTGTCTAAGGTGACCCCCAGGTATTTTGGTGTTGCCTCATATGGGAGCAGTTTGTTGTTTAGGTATACATTGAGTTCTCTTTTTGCCAATTTGTTGTTAAAGTGAAAACATGATGTAACTGTTTTACTTATGCTTGGGATTAACCTCCATTGGTTAATGGAAGTATGTACTCAAAGTAGTAAGATCGGCTGTAAGTATGCCTTCTGTAGCTTCAATGTCCTTGTTGAAGTACAGCTCCAATAACATCTAAACCCAGCCTGTTCAACCAGTATTTGTTCGTTAATTTTCTGTCCTATTCTGTTAAGTATCAACCTTTCAAGTAGTTTATAACAGACACTTAACAGAGCAATGGGGCGATAGTTTTCTGGTTTATTGCTTTCTTTTCCAGGTTTTAATATGCCGATTACCTTGGTTCTTTTAAATTCTGGAGGGAGCTTACTGAAAGTTAGACTATCACAACTAAAATTGGAGATACCCAAGTCATGAACATCTATAAGCCCCCTACTATCTCCTGGCCTAACACAGTTCTTCCAAGGATTCCACACCCGGGAATTTACATAGGAGATTTTAATAGCCATCATACTCAATGGAGATATATGCTTAATGATACTAATGGCGAGACCCTCTGCGAATGGGCAGAGCAGAACAATCTATACCCAGTTTTTGATGCTAAAGATCGAGGCACTTTTGCTAGGAAGATGTGTAGCTAAAAGTCAGTCTACATTTAGTGGACATCTGACTTTGGGGATATTTCTTCATAACCAAACAAAAGTGTATTTTCTGTGCAGTTCACACCCCTTGCTCACTGGATCTGGCTGTCACAAAGCAAATCCCACATTTGGTAATTAACCCCTATGCCCTGTTTTTACTGGCAGAATGCTGCAGGGAGCTGAGTGCTATCATGCCCCTTGGCCACGTCCACCCAGCCACACCCACCCAGTCAGTCATTAGGGCAGAGAATCGGATGTTAAATTATTTCAATCCCACCACTGGTATCTGGCCTTTGTAAGGCAAGATATTTGATCTCAACGCACTTCAATTCATAGAAGACAGGCTATAACTTCCTTTGTTTATAAACTGATTTTAAAAAGTGTTTCTCTGTTGGATCAGGTGCAGGGAAAAGAAGATGTAACCAGCGAGATCCATTCAATGCTTTATTTAGAACAAGAACAGACTGCTGCTGCGCTGCCGGAGCTCTCCTTTTAAGCACTCCGGCAGACGCGCCGCCCAGCAGACAGCGGTTTGAATTTCCCACCGGTGGATTAGCCAATCCACAGCGGATATCCTTATAAGGACATAACACTTCTCCCCTCCTAGTTAGCAAACAGACAATCAAAGTCAATGAAAGTCACGTAATCGCGCAGGTACGTGGGACGCCTAGATGTCCTAGTTGACCTGCGCAGTTTCACATGTTCATCGATGCCGACTTGGACAGATGGGGCTCCTGTGTCTCCCGGTTCCCTCCCTGGAACCGGACTCGGTTCGGCTGTCGAGTGTGCGGGGTCCACCCCAGCACCTCTGGCCGAACCTTGGACCTTGGACCGCTGGTTCTGATGGTCTTCCTCCTGGTCTGTGCATCGGTCGTCTCGCTGCGGTCACTCGGCGCAGACCGGGGAAAAGCGTCTGAGTCTCGGTAAGTGTCTGGTTGTCATTTGCTCCTCCCCGGTCACCTGGACTCCGCGGTTCGGCTGTGGCTCTGGTTCCCGTTGTTGGGGGGGTGTCTCGGATCGGTGCCCTCGGGTCCCGGCCCCCGGCAGCTGTCGGCGTTGTCATTGGTTGTGTTGGCCGACCTCGCCGGGCTGGTGCAGGCCTCCCTGGTCGGGGTGGTGGAGGCCTTCATTGCTGGGCTGGCATTGGCCTACTCTGCCGGGGTGGTGGTGGTCGTCCTTGTTGTGTTGTTGTTGTTGGGTTACCTCTGCGGGGTGGTGGAGGTCTCCCTTGCCGGGGTGGTGTTGGCCCCCTTGGCCGGGTTATTGTAGGCTTTCCTCCCGCACTTGTCCCCGGTCTACTGCAGGTCGGTGGCTGGGGTCTTCCATGCCAGGGTGTTGTTGGGCTGCCCTCTTGGATGGATGGAGGTCCCCCTCGCCGGGGTGTTGTGTGCCATCTTCACTCACGTGCTGTGGTGTGCCCTCCTCGGACGGTCCCTGGTCTACTGCTGACTCTGGTTGGCAATCCTCCTTGCTCTGGGCCCGCCTGATGCCCCTGCCAGGTGGCCGGGGTTCACCCTGGTTGGGAAGTCTCCGGTCTACTTCCCTGGCACAACGCTGCCCTGGCTGATCGGGTTGATGCCTCCCCACCTCGTTGGGGTGTTGTAGGCCTACCTTGGCAGGCCCACCTTGTCTGGGTGTTGTTGGCCTCCCTCGGTGGGGTGTTGCAGGTCTACCTCGACGGGGTGTTGCAGGTCTACCTCATCGGGGTGTTGCAATGCTACCTCGCCGGGCTGGTTTCGTCCTACTTCCCTCCATCTTTTCTGGAGCTGGTCGATGTGACGTCTACAGACCTGTCCATCTTCCAGCTCCATTCTGTAGGACTTCGGGCCGGTTGTGCTTTCTATCTTCCCCTTCAGCCATTTCGGAGAGCCGTGGAAATTCGATGCAAAAACCGGATCTCCTATGCTGAAGGCGCAAAGTGGGTGGCTGGCAGTTGCGGTCACTTCTGGGCTGTATTGTGGGTGCAGCCAGTCCAAGGGTGACCTTAGCCTTCTGCCCATCAACAATTCAGCTGGGCTCTTGTGGATGGTGGCATGTGCGTGATGTGTTGGGTGAGGAGGAAGGAGTCAATTCTTTCCTGCCAGTCGCCCGTGCCCATCTTGGTGAGTGCCTCCTTGGTGAGTCTCACCATCCGTTCAGCCTGACCATTCCCAGCCAGCCTGTAGGGTGCTGACAGGGCATGGCGGATGCCCCTTCCGGCTAGGAACTCCTCCATCGTCTTGGACGTTAACTGGGGCCCATTGTCAGAAACCAAGACGTCCGGTAGCCTGTGTGTAGCAAATAGACACCGGAGCGCCCTGATGGTGGCTTCGGACATGGTAGATGCCATGGGGACGACCTCTAACCACTTGGAGTAGGCATCTATGACTATCAGGAGGTGTTGCCCCTGCATCGGGCCCACGAAGTCAATATGTACCCGTGCCCAGGGGCTGCTAGGCGTCTCCCACTCTGAGGTTGGGGCTTGTGGGGGGGCGGGGCGTACCTCTTGGCACGGGTCACATCTGGCGACCCATTCCTCGATGTCTTTGTCCATGGATGGCCACCAGACGTAACTCCGTGCCAGTCCTTTCATCCGTACGATGCCAGGGTGCCCGCTGTGGAGGGTTTCCAGCATCTTCCGTTGGAGGGCGCTGGGAATCAGCACTCTTTCTCCCCATAGCAGACAGCCTCTCATCATGGACAGCTCCTGCTGCTTCCTTGCGAACGGGCTGAATTTCTCGGCGGGTTTCTCTGTTGGCCAGCCTCGCTGGACTTAACTTGCTTGAGTATGGGGTCCTTCTGGGTGTGGGCTGCCACATCTGCAGATGTGACTGGGCAGTTTATGTCAGAGTCAATATGGAATAGTCCAAACGTGGGTGCGGGGTCTTCTACTGGTTCCCTGGATGGGCATCTGCTCAGTGCGTCTGCATTCCCGATTGACTTCCCTGGTTTGTGGATTAGTCTGTAGGAGTAGCCCACTAAGAAGATTGCCCAGCGTGTCATTCTGGGTGACATGAATGTCGGGGTGGGCTTGTCCCCTGCCAGCAGTCCCAGTAATGGTTTATGATCAGTCACTATGGTGAAAGTCCTGCCATAAAGGTATTCGTGGAAGCGTTTGGTGCCTGCCACGATGGCCAAAGCCTCTTTGTCCAGCTGACTGTAGTTTCTTTCAGCGCTGGACATGGTCTTTGAGAAGTACGCGATGGGAGCTTCCGAGCAGTTGGGTAGTTCATGGCTAAGCACTGCTCTGACCCCATAGGGTGATGCATCGCAGGTCAGGCGGAGGGGAAGTGTCTCATGGTACTGCATGAGCACGCTGTCCAAGGAAAGTAGCTTCTTAATTGCCTGGAATGCTGCTTCTTCCTCTTCCTCCCATCTCCAGGAAACCGCTTTCCCCAGCAGGCGATGGAGTGGCTCCGCGGTTGTGGCTTTCTGTTTTAGGAAAACACTATAGAAGTTGAGTAATCCTAAGAAAGCCTGAAGCTCTGCTTTGTTTTTGGGACTGGGAGTCTCATGTATAGCTTTAACTTTGTTTTTGGTGGGATGAATGCCTGTGCCATCTATGAGATAGCCCAGGAACTCGACTTCCTGGACTCCGATGATGCACTTATCTCTCCGGACCCGCAGACCCTTCTCCTTGAACCGCTGTAGGACTTGCCTTAGCCGTTCAATCAGTTGTGTATTTGAGTCCCCTGAGATTAAGACGTCATCAAAGTACGGCACCACCCCTGGAATGCCTTGGAGAAGGTGTTCCATCATGGATGGGAAAATTCCTGGGGCTGCGCTGACCCCAAATTGGAGGCGGTTACATTTAAATGCGCCTCTGTGAGTGACAATTGTTTGAGCCTCCGCTGTTTCCTCATCAACTGGCAATTGCTGGTAAGCCTGGGCCAGGTCCAGTTTGGCAAAGATTGACCCACTTCCAAGGGAATGCAACAGATGTTGCACTACTGGAACTGGGTATGCGCTCTGCTGCAAAGCCTTGTTAATTGAACATTTATAATCAGCGCAGATGCGCACAGACCCATCATGCTTCATGGGTGTCACAATGGGGGTCTCCCATGTCGCATGATCGATCGGTTCCAGAATGCCTTGGGCGATCAGCTTATCTAGCTGAGCGTCTACTTTCGGTCTCAAGGCAAACGGAACCCTGCGGGGCTTTAGCCTAATTGGTGTGATTGATTTATCTAAATTGAAGGAAATTGGCTTCCCCACAAATTTGCCCAGCTTACCATCGAAGACTTCTTTGAACTCTTCAATGATGTTGTCGAGTTCATCCTTCTGGATCTGGTGAATCCCTCCAATTGTAAGCCCTAGTGGCTGGAACTACTCCACTCCTAGCAGGTTCGGGCGGCTGTGCTCTACGACTGTGATGGGCAGGCTGCCATGGAACTGGTTATAGGAGACTTGTATGTGGGTTCTCCCTAGGACTCCGATGGGGTTTCCTCCAAAATCGACGAGCTTCGAGTGAAGAGGCTTCAGTTCTCGCTTGCTGATGTTGGGTTTCAGGTGCTTCAGCTGATGCCAGTCCATGATGGAGTAAATCGAGCCCGAATCTACCTCCATTGAGCATGGCGATCCTTCCATGTGGACGGTCACGTGGAACTTGGTGGCATTGTCCGCGTTGGTGTGGGCGATGGTCGTCTGATGGACCACTCCGCTCCTGGAAAATTCTTCGTCTCCGTGTCTAGATTGACCAGAGGACCGTTTGGATGACCTCTGGTAATCTTTCTGAATTTCGCGATTCCGGTGCCTGGGTGGTTCGGGGGCTGGGTCCGCGGCTCTGCAGGCCTCTGCGATGTGCCCCCTCTTTAGGCAGCGTCTGCAGGTGGCATCTCTCCAATGGCACGATGCCCTGGCATGGTCCCCTCTGCAACTTCCGCAACGCTCTCCCCGGTCGCCATGTTGTGCGGTTTCCCGCCTCGGTGGTCTGGACACTTTGTGGATGGCCATCTCTTCTTCGGATTCTGATGCAGCTGTGGAATCGTCCGTTGAGCTTTGGGGGCCTTTTTGGATTTTGTGTACCCCCTTCACTTTCATCATCGCAGCAGCCACTTTTTCCGACATCTCCGCCGCTGTGGCTTCCTCTACGACATCCTAGAGCAGCAACTTTTTTCTGCTCAGGAATTTCTTCTGTAGGGCTCTGTCTCTCATGCCGAAGACGATTCGATCGCTGATGGCATTGTCAACGTTGTCAAATTCGCAATTTGCTGCGATTTGACGAAGCGCAGCCACAAAGTCTTTGATGGATTCACCTTCCTTCTGGTCTCTCTGATGGAAGTTGAATCTGTTGGCGACTGGTGTCCCTGTGGGTGCATAGTGTTCCTGTAGGACTTGTTGAAGGTCAGTCGAGGGCATCTCCTCTATGTCCCTTGGTGCCACGAGGTCAACGGCCATCTCCAGGACTTTGGAACCGCAGTGAGCCAGGAACAGGGCCCTTCTGCGGTCATCGTCGAGGTCTCTGAAGTTGTTGCCTCTCAGGAATTGCCGGAATCTTATCATATAAGATTTCCACTTTTCCTTCCCTGGTTGGAAAGGCGCGATGGCGAGCATTGCGGTTTCGGGTGCTGCCATGCTGTCGGTGGTCTTGGTGACGTGACTTCAGCTCTTAGTTTGGTGCTGGTGTCTCAGGAGGGTCTTCGCCTTGGTTCTCGAATCCTTCGTCACCAGTGTTGGATCAGGTGCAGGGAAAAGAAGACGTGACCAGCGAGATCCATTCAATGCTTTATTTAGAACAAGAACAGACTGCTACTGCGCTGCTGGAGCTTTCCTTTTAAGCACTCCGGCAGATGCACCGCCCAGCAGACAGCGGTTTGAATTTCCCGCCGGTGGATTAGCCAATCCCCAGCCAATGTCCTTATAAGGACATAACATTCTCAATCTTAGCAACTTGTTGATTTAGGGAATTCTGGGAGTTGAAGTCCACACATTTTCAATGTTGATGGATGTATAGCTGGCTGACAAACCATACTCAATAAGTAGTCCTTAAGGATACTATATCCAAATGGAGAGAAGTAAGCAGTGGGGTACCACAAGGCTTCGTTAGGCCCAGTACTCTTCAATATCTTCAATGACTTAGATGAGGGAATAGAAGGGGAACTCATCAAATTTGCAGATGACACTAAACTGGCAGGAATAGTCAACACCCCTGAGGAATAGCCAACACCCCTACCCACCAAAATGAATTTTAACGTGGAGAAAAGCAAAGTTTTACATTTAGGTAGGAAATTATTAGTTTTAAAATATATAGAGAGAGACCAAAGCAGTGAAAACAAAAACTGTCTCTTTTTGTTTTTTGAAATGTGAGGGGAAAGCAGATATCAAATGTCACAAGCTTACCCCTCCTTCTCAGGCAAAAGCTCAAGGTTTCAACTTAGCAGAAAAAAATGGTTAAAATGAACAGACAAACTGCACCCTCCCCCTTTCCTGCTTCTCTTGCTCTTCTAAAATAGATCCTTGGGTAAAACAAAAGTAACAAACTGGGGAAAATGTTAAAGGACTACACATAAATTTCACCCTTCTTTTTCAGCATTTTTCTAACAAAATAGTTTTTTCTCTCTCTCTCCCTCCCTCCCTCCCTCCCCCTCTTTCTCCCTCCCTCCCCCCTCCAGTAAATTACTGCATTTTGCCATAAATTCCTCTCCCAGAAGGATTTTTCTTCTTCCATGGGACATTCCTTTTCCATTTCCTTGTAAGCACTTGCCATTGCCTTTCCACTTACTTCACAACAACAAAATTCTGCAACTTATTGTTTCTTTGGAACAAAGGGAATCAAAGTATTAGCCCATTTCAGTCTGTGGGTCAACACACAGGCATTCACACTAACTTTTTTACCATCAACATACCCACACATTTGTCCTCCAATCAGACTACTTGTATAAACAATTTCACATACAAACATTTCTTTTCATGCTTTCTCCAGGCAAACCAATCAATATAATTATTTCATGGAGCTTTTCACAAGCCAATGAGTTCCATTTTTCAAATCTTTTTTTAAATAACTTTTTGTGCATTGTTATTAGAGAATCTCATCCTCCCCTCCAGGTGTTGCAAATGACTGCACACAGACATGCACATACCATTAAACAATATTTACAGAACTTTGGAAGTTTTGTCCCTTTAAATTTCCACCTTTTTTTTCCTTGGGCAACCTGTGGTATGTTCTCCAAGCAGTGGAAAAACTCAAGAAGTGATTCCAATAAAAAATGTGATTGGGGGCCCTTATCACTGCCTACCTGTTTCCCGCTGCTTTAAGCCGAAGCTGAGTAGCCCACTTAATTTGCTGGCTGGTAAACATGTCACAATTTTTGTTTTGTTTTGTTTTGAGCTACAGATGCCCAATTGTGGCTATTCTATTCTTTCTGCCATCGTTGTATTTCCTTCTGCAAATTTGGATATAATTCCTCTCTTATTTCTCTATTGCGTCTTTCTACTGGGGCCTCTCAGACATCATGATTTGAAATGTTCATCCCCGCGGCTATTACCTGCAGATTATATGGAGGAGAAAAACTGTCCAAAGGGTCCCATTGGGGTTCCATACCATCATTTTTCTTCTCTTTGATCATGAATATACTATCTGGGATCCATCAGGCAACATATTCTTATTCTTCGGTTGTATGACTTCTATTATCAATATATATGTTCAACACCTGACACAACCAATCTACAAAATTTCCATATTTAGCCCAAAAAAACACTAGTGTGCTTAAAGAGATTTCTTGGCCACTCAAAATAACAATACTGAATCATTTTTTCTTTACTCTTAGTCTTGGTCTTGCTGTTATGCTTCCAGGTCGGATTCTCTGGGGAGGGGGAGGAGCAGAGAGAATGGGGAGTAAGCAGCAGCTTTGAGCTTTGCTCTCCTTTTTATTCTCTATTTTTATTTTTTTATTTTTTAAAAAACACTCTTTACTTTTAAATCAATTTTTAGCTTTTAACTTTTAAACTTAAAAAGTTTTAGTTTTACTACTTGAGAGGTTTTTACCCCAGTTTTTTACTCCAGCTAGTATAGCATTTAGTGAATGAGAGGAAAGTTTTCTCTAGTAAGCAAACCAGCTATCCCTGGCTGCAACAACTCCCAGACAACCTAAGACAAAAGACTTTTTTCAGATAACAGACATTGCAAAGATTAACTGGGAATTCCAGATGGCTTCTCCCAAGGGGAAGAAAAGAAAGATGGCTATCCCCTGCCGGATAGCTGCGAGGCATTGGCATTGTTTGGGGATTCTTTCCTGGAATGGGATCTGCAGGCACAGGCCAAAGTTAAGAAGCCAGTCAAGAGGCTCGCTAACTCCTCCGTGTGATCGGATGACAAATGACTCAGCAACTTTAAGTGAGCCAGCTGCATGCCGGGATAAGGGCCTAGAGTCAGAGTTTTACAACCACAGTGAATTAGCTTTAGGGTTTGAAAACCAGCTAAGTGATAGTATAAAGGATTTTATCAGCCGGCACAGTTTGCTCACTTCTCAGACAGTTTTAGCCATTTTTGACCAGTTTGCAGAGGTGCATTTAAAGTTGGACTCCGTGATCAATTTTATTGCTGTGGTACAGATGGAAAAGCCACAGGTAATTTCAACTGGTTGCCAGACAGAACAACCTGGCCAGATACTATCAATGGTGCAATGGAGGGAAGGAGTAAGGAGACAGCATATTGACTGTAATTGTGGGGGGGGAAAAGATGGTGAGCTAGTTGGGCCTGAAATCCTGCAGCACAGGAGTGGGGGGGCAGGCGATTGTTGAAGGAGCAGATTGTATTAAACATATATAATTCTGAGATAAATGCGGGTAGATGGACTTCAAAAAGACGGATAGTGACCTCTTTGTCACAGCTTACTCGGAGTGACAAGGGGGCAATAGATTTGGCAGCATATGAATATCTTCCACAGGGCCGGATTTAGATGAAAAGAGGCCCTAGGCTATTCCACTTATGAGGCCCTTTCACCAGTGGTGGGATTCAATTTTTTTAACAACAGGTTCTGTGGGCGTGGCTTAGTTGGGGGTGTGGCTTGGCAATCATGTGACTGAGTGGGCGTGGCTAGCTGGTCACATGACTGTGTAGGCGTGGGTAGCTCGTCATGTGACCGGGTGGGCGTGGCTATGTGCATAGGGACTACTCAGGGGGCTGAAAAAAGTCATTTCTGACTGGGCCTCGCATTTTTGACCTGTCCTCACACTTATGACCATCCTCACATTTATGCCCGTGCAGCTTTCTTAACAACCATGTCACTCATTTCACAACTGCTTCTCTTCACCATGGTGACAAGATAGGGAAAAAACGTAAAATGCGAGGACAGTCGAAAGTTCGAGGACTGGTCAAAAGTGCGAGGACCAGTAAAAAATAACTTTTTCAGCCCTCTGAGTAGTCCATATGCATAAAAGGATACAGCAATAGAGAGGGATGAAGGAAGGGAAGGGAAATTAGAGTAGGAGGGAGGGTAAGAGAGGGAGGAAGAGAGGAGGAGAAGGAGAAAGGAAGAGGAAATAGGGAGGAGAAGAAGAGGGGGAGGAAGAGAAAGTAAGAAGGAAAGAAAAGAGAGAAGTGGTAGGTTTGAGGAGAAAGATTGCTGTACAATAAAAAAGATGAAAGGGAAGAAAGCCAACCCCAAACAAATATAAAGATATTAAGATAAAGAATGAATGGTTAAACTTTAAAGAATAAAAGAGAACAAATATGAATAAATAACAATAATTAGAAACACACATACAAACATACAATGTATTTTCTTTGAACAGAGTATTTGGCCGGTTCACAAATTTAAACAGTGTTTAGTCATTTCAATTAAATTTACAATTTCTATATTTCCTTTTTGCCATATTTATTCCTCATCTATTTTTGTAAAAAACCAAGATTACCCTTCATCCTCATCTCTAATCTTAATCAAATTCAATTTTTCCCTTCTATTCTATATTATACCCCTTCCCATTGTCATCTATTTTTATATCCATCCTCACATTGGTTAATTATGTAATATTAGTTGTTTAATATAAATTCAACATTTTAATATAAATCAATTAGTTATATAACTATCTTTTTTGTATATTAATCAATATGAACATGAATATTCCAATTATTCCCATGCAATCCAATTTCTTACAAATCAATTAATTATATTTACCAATAATAATAAACCAAATAATTTCCCCCATATATTCCTCCAAACCACAACTTAACCATTTCTGCTTTCAGAAATATACAATTAAATAGTATCTCAATTATTACAATTCCCTTGTTAAATAGAGCTTTTTTCTTTTGTGTTTTAAAATCCTGAACTCTCTTCTTTTTCCCTATTGTTTACACCTACCTTTTTTGGTGAGGAAAAAGAAAAGAATTCTGCCTGCCTAATTTTCCAACCTTGCAGCAACAGCAAAGCAGTTTCAGTTTCATTTCTCAGCATAGATGGGGGAAAAAAATCAACACTCTTTGCACGGAAGCAGAAGAGCCCTGAGCAAAACAGCTGAGACAAATCAGCTGAGAGCCGGGAGGCCAATTAGCCTATGCTGAAACTCCGTGGGCCAATAAAATTACAAAAAAACCACCGAACCCTTTGTTAAATTGCTGGCTCCCCCACCCCTCGCCCACCACTATTGATTGGCAATAAATAGTGGTGCGGAGGGGCGGGGCAAGCCAGCAATTTAACAAAGGGTTCGGCTGCACCACTGGCTCCAGGGCGGCCCTTTGGAGCCCCGCGGCAAGAATTTAAACAGTTTTTTTTTCCTCTAGCCATCGGAGGCAGCAATAGATGGGGAGTGGGTGGGGTAAGCGAACGGCCGGCGATCCAACAGAGCAGAGAGGGAGGTTGAGTGAAGGCGTGGAAGCTGCTTTCTCCATCCTGCTCTCTTGCGTCCGGAGCCGGTGGGGAACCACGTGGCAGCCCATGTGGATCCCAGGCAACGGAACTCAGGCTAGGGAAGGGGTGGGCAATTGTGGCTCTTTTACAACCTGTGGCCTTCAACTCCCAGAATTCCTGAGACAGCCAAGGTGTCTCAGGAATTCTGGAAGTTGAAGTTCACAGGTTGTAAAAGAGCCACAATTGCCCACCCCTGGCTACGGTAGGCTGGCGCCGTGCGGGTGGGAGGCGAGGGGCGGGCGAGCCAGCAATTTAACAAAGGGTTCGGCCGAACCCCCTAGAACCCCCAGAATCCCACCACTGTGTAGGCCCCTCTTGATCTTGAGGCCCTAGGCTGAAGCCTAGTTAGCCTATAGGAAAATCCGGCCCTGGCGGTGCCTCATGTAAAATCATTTACCGTGGAGGCAGAGATTAATAGAGCCTATGGATCTGCAAACCCAAAAGCAACAGGCAGAGTAATGACGCCTAAACAGACTTGTGTGGAGCTCAGGCGATTAAATGGGTGTGTGAGTGTAAGTGAGGGAGGACGGGTGGGAGAGATTATTCAAGAAGCCTGACTAGGAAATAGCGAGCAATCATTTTCTTCAAGAATACACTTCCTCTCTTGGAATGTGGGAGGATGGAGAGGAAGCTGGTGCACAGATGACTGTATTCAATTTTTAAACAGGTACCAAGTAATTGCCTTACAAGAGACTTGGGTTAGCAATGATGAGGCCCCCATTGAGCTCCCTGGGTTTAATATTTGGCAGCTGCCAGCAAAGAGGATAGTATAAAGGGAAGAGCCTCAGGAGGGCTGTGCATCTTGGTAAAAGCTGAATTAGGATGGAAGAGAAATGAGATATGCTCGGACCCCGGCCCTTTATTTTTTCAAGCAATCCATTTGGCATATGAAGGGATGTCAATGGTATTTGTAAATGTGTATGTTAATCCAGCAATGGGCGATCTGTGGGAGGCACTAGAGCCAAAAATATTAGATATACATAAAAATATATAAAAACACCTTTAATTTTGGCAGGGGATTTTAACGCTCGGGTGGGTCCCTCATTGGAGCCTTTTATTGAAAATGGTACAATTCCAGATGTATATTTATATAACCAACAATCATGGGACTCCCAAGATAGGAAAAAGAATAAAGATGGGGGGAAATTTCTAACAATGGTATACAACTGTAACCTTCAAATTGTAGGCCAGTACTCAGAAACTAAAAGGTATCCCATAACTTTTTTTGGCCCTAAGGCATGTAGCTCTATTAATTACTTTTGTGTTTCTCTCAGCTTAGTATCAGGGGCAACTTCGGTCTTGACGTTACCAAGGCCAGAAAGTGATCATCTTCTGATTGAGACGTCCCTGGCAATCCCTTCCGACATAAGGAAAAGAAATCAAACAATTCAACAAATAGGCTTTAACTTAGAAATAGCCCATGAGAAAAGACTAACATAGAAGAGGGTTGATAGTAAAGCAGTGACAGAATTCATGAATTCACCACGTATGGAAGCCTTAGCGCATATATGCTCAAATAGTATAGGTGAACAAGAGCTTATAGTATATTTTGCGGAAATATGCCACAAATTGAAGCATTTTTTCATGACTACCAAGCCAATGGGCCAGTTTGATTCTAGTTACTCAACATGGTTTGATAATGACTGCAAGGAAAGGAAAAAACAGTTTAGAAAATCACTTAGGAGATACTTAATCAGCCCAAACATGGAATTACAGAAGGAGTATATCACCATAAGGCAGAAATACAAGCAGCTATTGAAGAGGAAAAAGGCCTCTTATATTGATAACTATGGGCTGACCTAGAACAGGCAGCAAAGCTGGCCTCACCCACACTTTTCTGGTTCGAGGTCTTAAAAATTATTAGAGATAGAAAACCAATAAGTGACCCAAACATTACTGCAGAAAGTTGGGAGAAGCATCTGGCCACTCCAGAGCAGCAGAAAGTTCTGATGAGATGATATCCTCTCTGAGCTTGATACAGGGATATGAAACCTTACCCCAGTGGGAAGAAGTGTCAGTCATGGAGGTGAGGCATTTAATTTCCTCCCTGAAGACAAACAAAGCTCCAGGGCAGGATGCGCTCCTGGCATCATTATTTAAAGATAATATAGCCTGGTGGGCGCCTGTCCTGGCGGGTCTCTTTACTTTTATCAATTGAACAGGGCAAATTCCTGTCAGTTGGCGTTCATCAATAATTATTCCATTATATAAAAAAGGCTCTAGAGATAACCCAGATAATTTCTGTTTAATTAGTCTAATTGATATATCAGCAAAAATTTATGCTAAGTATTTGCTTCATAAATTAGAAGATTGGACAATGAGAAATAACATTTTAGCTGAAGAACAGACAGGCTTCAGGAGAGGAAGATCTACTATGGATAATTGTTTTGTATTGGACCATCTAATAACAAAGTTTAAGTTTTGGAAAAAACCACTGTATGTGGCATTCATAGACCTGAAGGCAGCCTTCGACTCAATTGATAGACAAATTTTATGGGATAAATTAGAGACCATGGGAATAGAAAAGAAATTGTTATATCTAATTCGATTGTTATACATGGAAACCCAGGTAAGAGTTCGAGCGAACAGGACAGGATCAGTAACAAATGCAATCCCAATAAAGAAGGGCGTTAGACAAGGTTGCATTTTAGCCCCAATACTTTTCAATTTATATTTAAATGACCTTTCAAAATGTTTGGAAGACATATCACTCCATGGGCCTACTATAGGAACAAAACAGGTAAATTGCTTGTTATATGCCAATGATATAATTTTGCTGTCGGCCTCACAGGTGGGGCTACGAAGGTCACTCAGGAGGTTGGCAGCATATTGTATATAAAAATCGCTTGACAATTAACGTAGAGAAATCAAAGGTAATGATATTTAGCAGGCAACAAAAGACAAGGAGATGGGTTTTAAATGGCAGAAGAATAGAACAAGTTCAATCTTTTACTTATTTAGGGCTAGTATTTCAGACAAATGGCAAATGGAATAAGCAGGTGTTAAAGGTCTTTCAGGCGAAAATTGAACCAGTACTTACCTATGGGGCAGAAATATGGGGGTCGATTAAGTTGCCTGAGCTGGAAACTCCTCAAAATAAGTTATTGAAGAGAATTTTGGCAGTGTCCCCTGGAACCCCAGCTTGTGTAGTAAGGGCAGGAACGGGAGTCCATGCAATTGGCATTAGGGCCATGCTGAAGACCGTTTATTATTTGTTAAGACTAATCGAGATGGAGGAAGGGAGGTTACCAAAGCTAGCGCTAATGGATCAGATTATCTCAAGTAATAAAAATAATTGGTTATCAAGAGTTTTGAAGCAGGTATCTAACTCTGGTATTCCTTTAAATTGGCAGCAGTATGATCATAGGCAGATCCGAAATTGGATTGCACAGAGATTTAAGGACATAAGTGCACAATCGGATATTGCACAGGTGACAGCAGTAAAAGTTTGCCCCTGGTTATCGGCCAATAAACAAATTTTTAAAATAGAAAAATATTTAACTGTGCCTTTGTTTCCCATCATAAGGAGATTTTTTACTTAATTGACTTCAAACAAACATGCTTTGTGGTAGGTATAAGGGTATCTCTGTAAGTGAAAAAGTCTGTTTATGTGGGAAGGAGGAAGTTGAAACAATGTAATTTTTGACTGTCGCCTGTAGTCAGATTTGAGGGAACATCAGCTGGGCAGGATCTTTTATGCCAGCACCCCTAAGTCTAAAGAGCACTTCTTGCAACATTGTTTGCTAGGTTCTAACTTGCAGCTGGTGAAATGGATTGCCAAATTTGCTGTAAAATTGATGGAAAAAAGGACAAAGTTGGTGCAGCAGAATGTGGTAAATTGCAGGAAAGATCACTTGATTTAATAATGTAATTTTAATAGTAGTTTTAAGACTGATCGGGTAGATGCAGCGGTGACATTGTAATATAATTTTAATCATATTTAAATTTGTATCTCAAATTATTGTATTCTATTCTGATTTCATTCTAGATCATATTTTACTCTAATTTCATTTTAAATAGTGTTTTATTCCTATTCCAGTTTCATTTTAAATTGTTTCTACCGAACTTTTGTAATAATTGTTTCTGGAACTCTGCACTTTGATATGGCCCAAGGGCTAATCAATAAATAAAGGTTGATTGCTTCCAGTTCTTCAACATTGCACCCAATGGACTATCTGGCGGAATGTTGAGAAATTCCATCTTTTCCCCACAGCACTTCTTACCTGCCCTGTTTCTCATGTTAGAGATCACAATCACTCTAGAGTTAACCAAATCATCTGCTTCACCCTTCTCCGGCCGTTCCCCTTGCAGAAAGACAGAACCGTGAATCCGGACTCAATAATAATTTCGTACTCAGAGTACATCTCACACATCCCGTCAATCTTGGTCTTTCACACACAGAGCCTACCCAACTGTCAAGGCAATACTTAAGTCCAATTTTCTTACCTTGGTCTGTGCACAGAGTTGCCCAGTTGCAGCACTTAGTGCCCACTGTTATGATTCACAGGACTCTTTACAATTTTTTTCTCTTTAATCTTCATATCAGATTCCACAGGCACATGAGACTTGCCAAACAAGGAGACATAGGAATGTTGAACTCAATGGGACATGTCTTCTTAGTCAGTGTCCAGTCAAAGATTCCCACAGCTTGTCCGAAAAATCCTAGAGGAGCCCCCAAGTTGCGGGATTCATTGTCTAGGTTTTGAAATGATTGCAAGGCAAAACTTATAAAAGAAAACAATGATCATTTTGTTTAATACTTTCAAAGAGGGTGTATCACATACACACAGGTACAGTGGACACACCTTATACTCAATATACTTTCTTTATATTTTGCACTTCTATGCAAGCTAAAATCTGATATCTGGTGTTTTGGCTCCTTGGAAGTATTTAGTGAGCCTTTTGAAGATTTTTAAGGCAAGGTAGACTATAATTAATACGAAACATCCTTGAAACTGAAGACTGGATTCTGTGGATTAAAGAGATTTGGGGGGCCAATTTGGATCATTAATACTATTTAAAGAACACCTTACAAGGTGGAAGAAGAGAGAAGAAAAATTAAACAAGACTTAAAAATTTGGATAATTTAGAGGGAGCAAATTGGAAAACTTTAAGGATTATAAATTTAGGAGATTTTGAGGAACAGTTTTGAGACTGAATAAACTTCACTAATATTGGTGTTTTTGGTGTTCCTGGGCAATTGGGATATCGGAAGCTTGGTAGAAAAATTGAGTAACTTTCTGCCTATTAAATGACTACAAAATGTTTCACAAGGGAAAACAGATACCGTTTACAGTTTATAAAGAAATATTATTGATCTTTTAATGTATTCAGGAAGATATGACAAAGAATCATAGGGAGATGATGGAACTGATGCAGGATATAGATGTGAGACTAGAAAACCCCCAACAAATGACAATAAAAGATGACCAAAAAATTCAGAAAATAGAGGAGAAACCAGAAGTAGCTGAGGAATAAATAGAGGAGATAAATAAAAAAATGAGACAAGCAGATAAAGATATGGAAGAGATAGTAATAATTCTTAAAATTGGAACAGATAGATTACTCTTTAAGAGTTCAAAATATAGAAGAGAATAAAGAGAAATGTCTCCCAAAAGTGATGAAAGAACTATGGATGGGTGCTCTACAGTTCCTGTCAGCGTTCCAATTAATACTCCCATTTCAGGAGAAACCGAAAACATCGCGGCGAGACTGGCTAGAAAAATAGTGGGCTCTGACGAGCTCTGTGAAAATCCAGCCCTACAAACCGCTGTCGGGGGGTCTTCAGACCGGAACCATCCTATCGGGATGGTGAAGAAGGAGAGGTGCCTCAGACGACCAAGAGGAACAGGCAAGTTCCTCGAAAGGTCAGAGGCTGCTCTTCAAACCGGCAGCGGGGGTGGCTGCAAATGAAAAATGACCGCCCTGAAGCTGTGGCAACCAGACTAAGTTTTTTGTGCAGGAGTGGTGCCTGAATGGAATGCTGGTACCGGGTGAGTGATTAGCCAACTCACAGGTAAAAAAGAAAAATTTTAATAACTTTAAAAGGTGTCCCAGAGTGGAAATGAGCAGCTAATTGGCATTTGGGAAAGTTAATGGAGGAAGAAGAACAAAGAGGAGGTTAAAATACCAAAGCCCAAGAAAGAAAATTTTACAACTGGATTTAAAATTGGATTTGGAGAAACAAAAAATAATAAAAGAAAAAGAAACCCGAGGAAAAGTACACTTTATCTGGATTCAAAATACTTTTGACAGTTTTGATACTTAGTTGCTCTGAGAATATTGTGGATTTGAGAGAGACATCTGCTGGCAGAAAGAGAAAACTGCAATCTTGGTTGAAAGACAGAAGAGAAAATTACAGTTGTGACCTTGACTAATAAAAAATAATTCAGAAACTGTGAGAACTTTTAAGGAGTATCTTTTTTTCTGAACTGCTTGGTTTCGACTTTCAATGGTTGTGGAAGATAATAAAGCTTTAACTTGGAGTGGTTGGATAAATATTCAAATTGGATACTATTTGGAATTAAAAAGAGACTATATGGACTTTAAATTTTTTTTAAAATTGACAATATGGAGTCTTGGATGTGTGAGGAATTAATTGAGATGTTTAAAAACATGTGTGAATTACTAAAGGGTAATAAAGAGTCAGAAATTTTGCTGGAACACACAGAACAGGAAAAAGAGAGCATAAATGAGGAGCAAGAAAATAATATTGAAGGAAAAGGAATTGAATGCAAAAAGCAATTAGATGATTTCACTGGGATTAACAGTGGCAGAAAAAAAAGAGTGGATGGGGGGAATATTCTCCCAAAAAGAATCAATCAAAGGGAGAAGAAGGAAAGAGGGGAAAGAGATTAGGAGAAAGCTTGGGGAGAATTACTTGAGTAATATATCTAAAAGTGAGAAAAAGGATTCAGAAGAAAAGATATAATAAATACAAAAAGAAAAAAAGAAAAAGTTAAAAGAATGGAATAAAAGGAGGAAATTATTAAGAAGTGGAATTTTGGAGAGACCAAGAGAAAATGGTTCAAGAAGGGAAGAATAGTGGAAAGAAGGAAGGGAAGTAAGATATATATTAGTAGATTTAAGGGAACTGTATTAATAATATTAATTGTGGGTCAAATAAGTTAAAGGGTTTTAATGTAAGAAGTGAATATGATGATGTATATTGCTTATAGCGAAACAGAATAGCAGATGAAATATGAAAT
The DNA here is from genome assembly GCA_022577455.1 of Arizona elegans. Classification (NCBI taxonomy): domain Eukaryota; kingdom Metazoa; phylum Chordata; class Lepidosauria; order Squamata; family Colubridae; genus Arizona; species Arizona elegans. Next base: position 47,172,726 of record JAKOOJ010000006.1, on the reverse strand, counting down.
GGCAATGGGGTTTTATTATGAAGACAAGTTAAATTAAAAGATAAAATTGAAATGTTAAAAAGTAGGATGGGGATTTTGAAAAATATATACTGTAAATGAAGAAATAAGATAATTAATTGATGTTATTGTAAGAAATTAGGAATTAAGGGAGGATAGTGATAGTGTTTATGTATTATGTATTAAGAAGAGACTAAGATACAATGTGGATGGTTAATTAAGTTAAAGGGTTTCAATGTAAGAATTGAATATTATTATTATTATTATTATTATTATTATTATTATTATTCATTAAATTTATATACTGCCCTACTCCCGAAGGACTCAGGGCGGTGAACAGCCAGAAAATAAAATACATATAATACAAACGTTAAAACCATTTAAAATACATTAAATCCTTTGGCCCAGAAAACAAATTTAAAACACCCCAATTTATAAGACAAATTTAAAATTTGAAAAAGCAATTTAAAAGAGAGGTTAGGCCAGGCGAGCCTGCTGGAATAGGAATGTTTTGAGGGCACGGCGGAAAGCACGCAGATCCAGAATCCTCCATATCTCTATGGCGAGCTTGTTCCAGATGGCAGGTGCCCCCACAGAGAAGGCTCTCCCCCTGGGGGCCGCCAGTCGACACTATTTGGCCGACAGCACCCTGAGAAGCCCCTCTCTATGGGAGCGTACTGGTCAGTGAGAGATTACTGGTGGTAGAAAGTGGTCCCAGTCCTAAGCCATGGAACGCTCTAAAGGTGGTAACCAAAACCTTGAAGCGCACCCGGAAGACCACCGGGAGCCAGTACAGCTCGCGCAGGAGGGGACTTACATGGGAGCACCTCGTCGCTCCCATAACCACCCACACGGCCGCATTCTGGACCAACTGGAGCCCCCGAAACCATGGATGATCTCAACCAGCGGCTTCACATAAATGTTGAACAGAAGGGGCGAGAGGACCGACCCCTGTGGCACCCCACATACAAGGGGCCTTGGGGTCAACCTCTGCCCCCCTGCCAACACAGACTGCGACCAGTCGGAGAAAAAGGAGGAGAACCACCGCAACATGGTGCCCCCCTCCCCTAACTCTTCCAACCAGTGCAGCATGATACAATGGTCTATGGTATCAAAAGCCGCCGAGAGGTCTAATAGGACCAGGACAGAGGAGCAGCCCCTGTCCCGAGCCCTCCAGAGATCATCGACCAATGCAACCAATGTGGTTTCCATGCTGTACCCAGGCCTGAAGCCCAACTGGAAAGGATCCAGATAAGCTGATTCATCCAGGTACTGAGGGAGCTGTTGCGCTATCACACTCTCAACAACCTTCACAACAAAGCAAAAGTTGGAGACTGGACAGTAATTAGCCAACACTGCCTGGTCCAGAGAAGGCTTCTTGAGGAGAGGTCTCACCACCGCCTCTTTCAAGGCGGTGGGGAAGACTCCCTCACTCAAGGAAGCATTTATGATCCCCTGGAGCCAGCCTCGTATAACCTCCCGAGAGGCCCGCACCAACCAGGAGGGACACGGGTCCAGTAAACATGCAGCCGCGCTCAGTCTGCCCAGTATCCTGTCCACATCTTCGGGAGTCACAGAATCAAACTCTTCCCAGATAATATTCTCAAGACCTGCCTCCATCATTCCCCCTGAACCTACCCAGTCAGAGTCCAGATGTTCCTGAATCTGAGCGATTTTGTCATACAGATACTGTACAAAGTCCTTGGCTCTACCCTCCAAGGGGTCCTCTCGCACTTCCTGGTGGAGCAGAGAGCGAGTCACCCTAAACAGCGCGGCCAGGCAATTATCTGATGATGCAAAAAGAGCGGAAAAATAGTTACATTTGCCACTTTTATCGCCACCAGGTAGGTCTTAATATGAGACCTTACCAGTGTTCGGTCAGATTCAGAACAGCTGGTCCTCCAACCGCTCTCTAGGCGTCTTTTCCAGCGCTTCATCTCCCTCAGCTCCTCGGTGAACCAAGGAGCCAAGCGAGATCGTCACCAAGTCAGAGGCCGCAAAGGTACGACACGATCCAAAGCTCCAGTGGCCACCCTATCCCAGGCAGCCACCAGGTCTTCGGTCAAGCCATGAGCCAGAGCCTCAGGAAATGGCCCAAGCTCTGTCTGGAACCGATCTGGGTCCATCAGGCACCTGGGGCGGAACCACCTCATCGGTTCCTTCTCCCTGTGGTGGGGTGTAGTGGTTCAAAGGTCAAAGCGAAGGAGAGAATGATCCGATCATGACAAGGGTTCAGTCACTATATCCCCTATATTGAGATCATTCAGCCACTGACCAGAGACAAAAACCAAGCCCAGAGTGTTTCCCCCCGTGTGAGTAGGGCCATGCACTAACTGGGTCAGGTCCATAGCCGTCATGGAAGCCATGAACTCCCGCGCTGCCTCAGACGCTTCACCGATGGATGGCAGGTTAAAATCCCCCATGACCATAAGCCTAGGGGTATCAACCGCCACCCCGGCTATAACGTTGAGCAGTTTGGGCAGGGCTGCTGCCACGTGGCAGGGAGCCAGGTACATGATCAGCAAGCCCACCTGTACCCAATGACCCCACTCCACCAGGAGGAACTCACTTCCGGCAATCTGAGGAACAGTGGCCTCCCTCAGACCAAGACCTTCTTTTATAACAACCGCCACCCCCCCCGCCCCTACCCTGTGACCTCGGCTGATGAAATGCGCGGAAACCAGGTGGGCACATTTCAACGAAACCCAACCAGGTCTCCGTAATACCTGCCAGATCTGCATATGATGATACATATTGTGTATAGTTAAAAAGTGGGATGGGGATTTTGAGAAATATATTTTCCAAATGTAGAAAATTGGCAAAGAAATTAGGAATTAAAGGGCAGATAGTGATACTGTTTATGTATTATGTATTAAGAAGAAATTAAGATAAGATAAAGAAATATGGAAAAAGAATATAATGGCCGAAATTGGAAATATGTAAACTGTACTTGGGGAGGGGGAGAGAAAGAGATGAAATAACAAGATATGGTGAAAAATGATAAAGAATTATATAAAAGGGATGAATTTGGAAAAAGCTGGAAGATTGGAATAGATTATAAAAATTAAGATATATAAGATGTATGTGACCTGGTCAACACTCTGTTCATAAAATATGTATGATGAAAGAAAAATTTTAATAAAATTTGTTTAAAAAAATACTCCCATTTCAAACAGAACTCTGATGCAGGATGATTCTTCAAAAAACAGCTTTATTAGGAGATATCATCTTGGCACAACTGGTGGAAAGCCAGCTATGAATGTTCCCGTGCTTTCCACCACATTAAAAAGTCAAAGTTTCCTGTCTTCTCAAAAAAATAAATCACATTGTCCAATGTGGATACTGGCTGGTTGCCTAGTTACATCTCTCCTCCTCCTCTGACCAGCCAGCCATTGGAATGTTTCTGACTCAACAGAGAACTATATTGTTTTGGCTGCAAACCCCATCTAGCCCTACCCCACTTCAGCTCCAAACTGTGTCAACCTGAAGCCATGTGAAAAGAAACCCCGATAGGCAAAAAAACCTACAGAAAAGAAAACGGTCGCAGCCAGGTCAGCTTCAGGCTTGACAGTTCCAACAGCAAGAGATATGTATTGAGGCAGGGGAAATACTTAGATTAAATAAGTGTGATGTAAGGAGATACAATTTCCCAAGGGAGAAACATAAAAGATTTATTAAAAAGTCAGTAAGAGTTGAAATTTTACAAAGGGCAAGAGATGATGGATAGATATAGAATACTTCTTAATATGGTGGCTATTTTATTAAGAATTAGAAAAAAAGAGGTAGAAAGTAGAAATTGGACAAATAGTACTATGTATACTGATATATAATAGAATGTATTATAATCATGATGTATACACAAATGCTAGAAGTTGAAAGATTATGACTATGTATATCTAAATAGTATTATTAGTATTGTGTATAAAGTATATTGACCCAGATAATACACTATTCACTAAGCACTTATGGATGTTAAAGAAAAAAATATAAATAAATAATTTTTAAAAATGTATCATTTTTATTTTCATTAAAATTATTGTCTTCCATGGATTACCATTTGCTATAATATTATCTAAATTATTTGAAAGTGTGCTTTACTGTCATCTTAGGAATTTTAATTTTAATTTTAATTTCATATTTATTTTTTCTTTCAAAATTCATTAGGTATAATATTTATTTATTATGAGGAAAAGATAAGCGGAAGATGTGTTTGGGTGGGCCAAACACATCTTTTCAAACATGTTTTCAAACATTAATGGTGGAGTAAGCAGGTGGAACAATAATTTGGTTCTGCTCCAGATAGAAAGATATATTGGTATAACTTTGATTCTGGTAGAAATAAAATATAGTAAGGAAAAACTAGTTAAAAGAGCTATGAAAAATAATTAACATTTATGGTTATATTTACTTTCTTGATATATTTGACAAGCTCTTTTTAATTCTTAATAAAATATCATTTTACTCAACTCAAGGTTACATAATTCATCCAAATTTTTCTTTTTTAAAATGTTGCAATTATAGTATGGATGGAAACAGACTTTAATAACTTTAAATGAAAATTACACAAACAATTTAAAATGCCTTTTTGAATCTTAATTGCTGTTTTACAATTAATCAACACATTTAATTCTTTTTTATTTTATTAATTTTTTATTAATTACGTTTCTTAGTGCTTAATAAACATTGTGTTGTCTGGGCATTCAATTTGCTTAACAATATATATTATGTTCTTAATCTCCACCCCTTTTTTCCAACCACTGATAAAATAGATTCCATGTTTGATAATATTGATAGTATCTTCTTTCTGTTTCTTTTTTAATGTCAGCCTGTCAATTTCTGCACACTCTACCATTTTCTTAATTATTTATTCATCTCAAGGTGTTTCTTCATTTTTTCAGCATTGCACAAATACACATTTAATTTTGTTAAATTCTGTCATTTTTGCAATCATTAAAACAGGTGCTTTTAAAATCTAATTATTTTCATAACCACTTCACACTTAAGTACTCTTTGAAAGTCAAGAATGCATTTTAAACCAATTTTGCCCAATTAATTAATGTATTATTTTGACACCATTGTTTACTACTACTGTAAAATCTCAAGAGTAATATGTTGCAAAGAATTAAGAAATTTTCTTTCTATATTTATAATGCTTTCTGATTTTTTGTTACCATATCACTGATTGATGGAATCTGCAGATCTTCTGGAACCTTGTTTCCTAAGTCACTGCAGGCATCTCCATTTCTTTCCTTTTCATTCCACCTTCCTTTTTTTGGATGCTACTTTGCAACTAAATTCAGTTTGATAGTGATATACGATCTCCTTTAATAATCATTATGGAAACCCAAGAGCTTCACAGAAGGCTTGGCCAGGACCATTCTCTGCCTGTGATCAAGACAATTGTGTCTGAAACTTACAAAGAGATTATGTCAAGCTCCTATGAAAACAGATAGTTTAGAATCCAAAATACAAGGCTGGGAGATAAAAGGAACACTAATTTGTAAGAAAATGTTCTTTAAAGAAACAATGGCTCAAATCAAAGCAAATCACAAGTAATCCAACAGTTGTACTGAGACCAAAGTTTATACTATAAATTTTTGCCTGGAAGCAGAGATTATCTGCTGGGTTATCTGTACCAGCCTTTTTTTTTTGTTCTGTTTCATGCTAATTTTCCATCCCTTGATTTAAGATTTCTTTGTGAAGGAACTGTGAATTTCTTGGTAGTGATTCATGGTTTGGATCATTGCCTAGTTTGTCTTCTCTTATTTCTAATCTTTTAATTGTTTCCTAATAACTTGATTTACTTTCACATTGGATTAACTTGTTACTGTCTCATACGGATTATGAATTATGAATTGATCATACCATTATGTCTGCTAAATTTAAGATACCAGAATAAATAAATCCACACATGTAATTAACATAATGGGCATTAGGTAATCATTTACTCTTCTTTTTTAAGAGTCTGTATTAAGAACTGTCTTATTTAGATAGAGATTCTTAACAAAGGGAACCAGATGCCTTTAGTTTATCATTAGCATCAAGCCTTTCCCAAGTCTATAATGAAATACATTTTAGTAATTTGGTGTTGCAGCAGCATATGCAAAAATTATGTATATCTTTCTCCTTTTTTGCTATTGATTTCTTCTACTTAATAATTTATGTGGACATTAGGTTAACATTTGTAATTGAGAATATATGTCCAGGATAATAGCTCTTCTAGAGTTTGACAAATCTTGATATATGCTGTTGAAGTCTAAAAGTACTGACAGTACCACATTTTACCCCATAACTGTGACAGATTGATTGGAAGTTAGTGACTGCCACTTGATATTGGTTGTGAACAATATTAAAGGAGGAGTGTGCATACTGTGGAAAGTTGATGAATGATTGGAGGATTTTTAGATATTGCAGGGCTCTGTGGAAAGTGAAGAAGGCAATGATGTTCACATTTTCCAAGGTAGTTGCAGGTATGAAGAAAGAGTGTTGAGTGGAGCTTGGTAGATCAGGAAGCCAGATTAGATAGCACAATTGACTGAACTACTTTGATAAGCAGAGAATCAGTGGTGGGTTCCTCCCGGTTCCGCCGAGCTGGTAGCAGTGACGATATGACATCACCGAACCAGTTCTGCCCCCGGCCCCCCCACCCCCTCGCATTATTCTTACCTTTTATTTGGCCCCACCCCCAATCTATTGCTGCCTCCTGAGTCCCAGCTGATGGGCTATAAGGAAAAAAAACTGTTTAAACTCTTGCCTGGGTGCTTCAAAGGACCACCCTCCAGCTGATCAGTGGTAAAAGGCAGTTTGGTGGTAGACTGGTGCCTCCAAAAACAAATGAGTAGACCGGTGCCTGCAAAAATAAATGGGTAGACCAGTGCCTGCAAAAATAAATGGGTAGACCAGTACAGCTCTGCAAGCAGTTAAAAGCCTGGTAGACCAGTACCTCTGCTAAATCCTAAAGAATTGTCACATGACCATCAAGCAACGCCCACAGAACTGGTAGTAAAAAATTTTAGAACCCACCCCTGCAGGGAATGTACAGTACCAGCAATGGTAGCAGTGCCACTGATCAATTGTCCAAAAGCACTGATGATCATTTGTTTGTTTGTTTTTTTATTGAAAAGTTTTAAAAGTTTTACAGACATTTCCCCTTCCCCCCTCCCTGCTCCCCTTCCAACCCTCCCGTTCCCCTCCCTCCCCCCCCCCCACTTCCCAGAGCAAAATACAGGGTATAACATTTAACAATCATAAGCTAACATAAGCTAATTATCTATAGCCTCCTATCCCCCTCTTGGACTTTTAACTCCCCTTTTACTAAACTAAATTTAAGTACTTTATAAAATCTCTTTAATCATTCATAACTATTTGAAATTTTTTAGTCCGATATTTGTCTTGAATATAATCAATCCATCTTTTCCATTCTAACATATATTTCTCATTTGAATGGTCCTTTAGATATGCTGAAATTTTCGCCATTTCTGCTAAATTTACTACTTTTAATGTCCATTCTTGAATAGTAGGTAAATCTTCCTTCTTCCAGGACTGCGCCACCAAGAGTCTTGCTGCAGTTATTAAGTTCAAAATCAAATTAGTCTCTATAGTCGTACAATCTGTAATTATACCTAACAAAAACAACTGTGGAGTAAACTTTATCCTTTTTTAAAAAATATTTTGAATAATCCACCATATTTTTATCCAAAATGCTTTAACTTTTTTACAAGTCCACCAAACATGAAAATAGGTAGCATCAACACAATCACATCTCCAACATTTGGGTTGTAAGTTTGGGTACATGCAAGCTAACTTTTTAGGATCCAAATGCCATCTATAAAACATTTTATAAAAATTTTCTCTCAAATTTTGAGCTTGTGTAAATTTTACATTTCTTACCCAAATCCTTTCCCATGTTTCCATCATTATTGGTTCCTCAAAATTTTGTGCCCATTTTATCATACAATCTTTAACTAACTCTGTCTCCGAGTCTATTTCTATCAAAATATTATACAACCTTTTTATGTGCATTCTACTCTAGTCCCTAATTTGTTTTATCAAATTTTCTTCACTTTGTATAATACCAGTTCTCTGATCTTTTTTCCATCTATTCTGCAGCTGTACATACTGAAACCAGGTTTGAATTGCCCTTTCCTCTCTTAATACATTCAGAGGCTTTAACTGTAGTACATTTCTTTCTGTAAACAGAAGTTCTTTATAAGTAATTAAATCCTGTCTTTGTTCTATACTTATATTTTCTATTGCATGTCTGGGTACTACCCACATGAGTATCTTGCCATTCAATTTATATTGGTATTTTTTCCAAACACGCAGGAGGGCATTCCTTAATATATGACTTTTAAAAGTCCCATCCACCTTCTTCTCATAAGCTAAGTAGGCATGCCAACCATATAGCAAATCATACCCTTCAATATTCAGTATTCTTTCATCTGTTAAATTAATCCAATCACTAATTGCTGACAAAACAGCTGCTTCATAGTACAATTTTAAATTGGGCAATTTCAAACCTCCTCTTTCACGTGTATCCTGCATTATTTTTAATTTAACTCTTGGTCTCTTCCCTACCCAAACAAAGTTATTAATGCCTCTCTGCCATTCCTCCAAATTTGCATCCTTTTTAAGTATTGGTATCATTTGAAAAAGAAATAGAAACTTGGGCAGAACATTCATTTTAACTACTGCTATTCTTCCCAACAAAGACAGTTGTAATTTTTTCTATTTATCCATCTCTGTCTGTATTTTATGCCATAACAATTCATAATTATACTTGTATAATTTCCCATTTGACATTGTAATAACAATTCCTAAGTACTTAACCTTTTTCACTATCTCGCATCCTGTTACTCTTTCCATTTCTTCTTTTTGATTTGTATTCGTATTCTTAGCTATCATCTTTGTTTTCCCTATATTTATTTTAAACCCTGACACTTGACCATATTGCCTAATTATCTCCATCAAACCTGTAACTGAATTTACTGGTTGGGTTAAAGTTACAACCAAATCATCTGCAAATGCTCGTAATCTATAATCATGTTGCCTGATCTTAATACCCTGTATATTATCAGAGTCCCATATTTTATTCAGCAATACTTCCAAAGTTAAAATAAACAGTAGTGGAGACAAGGGACATCCCTGTCTTGTTCCTTTCTCTATTTTAAACATTTCTGTGAGACTACCATTAATTATTATTTGTGCTGTTTGTTTTTGGTATATTGCCTTAATAGATTGTATGAAATGCTCTCCCAATTGCATCTTTTGTGCTACTTTCACTAAAAACTGCCAATTCAATCGATCAAACGCTTTCTCTGCATCCAGAAACATAAGCACTGCAGGGACTTGGTTGTTCTTCCCCAAATACTCCAGTATATTAACAATTTGTCTTACATTACTTTTCATTTGTCTCCCTTGTATAAATCCAGTTTGATCTTTATGAATCACTTGTTGCATGACTGACATTAGTCTATTTGCCAAAATTTTTGCAAAGATCTTATAATCTGCATTAAGCAATGATATGGGTCTGTAATTTTTGGGTTGACTATGATCTTGATCTTCTTTTGGGATCAGGGAAATAAAAGCTGTTCTCCAGGATGGTGGCACTTCTCCTCCCCATTGTATTTTAGCAAATAACTCCTTAAGAGGCTCTACCATTTCTAATTGAAAATTTTTATAATACACTGCTGTCAAACCATCTGTGTCAGGAGCCTTTCCACTTTTTAATTGTTAATTGCCAAAAGAATTTCCTCAGTGGTTATTAATACATTCAATCTTTCCCTTTGTTCATCAGTAATTGCGAGAATATTTTCCTTCTGCAAATATCTCCCTATATCATTACCTTGTATATTATCACCAGCATATAACCTTGTATAAAAATCTAAAAATCCTTTTTTAATCATATTCTGTTGATATACCTTTTTACCTTTATACTCTATTTTTTCTATTGTACGAGATTTTTGTTTTTTCCTTAACAGCTAACCACCTGCCTGGTTTATTTGCATTACAAAAAGTATTATGTTTGCATTTTTGATGTTTGAGCTGGAGAAGTCCCCGCACTTTTAGTCACAACAGTTTTTATTTGTTTCGCAGCCATCTCCAAACTACACTTTCCCACCAGCCACTGAGCAGAACCAACAGGTCTTCTTAATCTCAGTCCTTAATAATTATTATGGCTTATTGATAAGTCAATATTGTATTCTTTAATTTCCAATCCTCAAAATTCCCCAACAAAGTCTTTTAAGAGGTACTGACAGCGTTAACGAGTGCTAATGAGCATTAACAAGCTTTTAACTTTCGGTTTCATGCCCTTAAGCAACTCAACACCATCTTTTTTAACTTTCTCCCATCTAAAGCTCCGAAGTGGTAATTTATTAGAGTTAAAGTTTAGTACTTGCAGTTGTGATTTCTCCTGTCTTGCTCTGCCTGCTTTAAGTCCAATCACTGTGAAATCATTTAGTTTGCAGGGGTAGTCGCGGCACCTTGTTCTGTTAAAAAACAGATACGTCCCGGATCCGGAGCTTCTTCAGGTGCTTGGGTAGCTCTCACCCTCTGCGCCCCAGGATTAATCCTGGGGTTCTTGGGGAACTCTACCCACACCTGCCTGCTCGCCTTCCCCTCTTCTCCCGAGGGGAAAATTCCGAGCTACTAGAACAGCTGATTTTCACTGCTCTAGCGGCTTTACGAAATCGCGGGGGTTAGCGCTCCCAAAGGAGCTGCCACCGTCGCCTGCGGTGCCACCAGAAGTTCCTGATGATCATTTGTTGAAGACTGATGGCAAACCTGATGGCATTTTCAACTAGATGAATAATCAGTATATTCAGTAAAAATCAATCTCCCCTCACTGTCATTCTCTGTTTAACTCTTGACCAGAATGTACAGAATTTGAGTCCGCCAATAAACAGAATGAGCTGGATTAGGTCAGTGGTTTTACTGGATGGTAATTCAGCAGTAATCCAGCATTCATATCAGTAGGCAACAGCCATCTCGCCTCCTACATATGAAAGCAGGACTCTGTTCCATTTATTGGCAGTACAACTCCAATTATTTTCATCTATGACATCTGAAAACATTGATTGTGGAAGGGAATGGACTTTCAAACTGAGAATAATTTTGGTGAATGCTAAATGTGCACACTTCACACAACATTTAGTAGTCTTGCTACTGGGGAACTATTATGGAGCTTGAGAATTTCTGGCTGTTTCTTCAGCCATCATCCCCTTATCCAATACAATGTACTTGATAACCTATACATTACCCAATATGAATAAATTTTAAATGTGTAGACTCTATATCCATGAATGGATATAGCATAAAATAAATTGTACATACTTAGATATAGTTGAGTCAGTATATGCAGGCTTTGCTCCATGGCTTAAAAGCAGTGATCAAGAATGTTGCAGATACAATAGCTCATTTGGATTTCATTAGACATTTACAGGTAATAATTCCTTCTGGGATGAATCTCCTTTATGTTAGCAAGTTATAAATGGTTTAATTTTACATAGCTTGCTACACTTCCACTATTTTTATCATTTTGTTTTATTGCCAATTGTTTTACTGAATGTTTTCTTCTATTACCATTCTGGATTGCCCTGGTAGAAGAGTGACATATAAATGCAATATTAATAATCAGTAATAGTAACAGTATACCACCAGTTCATATATTTTACACCTCCCTTTTATGCCATAGATCAGCTGTCTCCAACTATGCAGCTTCTTGAATTGTGGAGTTCAATTTCTAGAATTCCCCAGCCAGCATGATCATTGCTGTGAATATTAGAAACAGCATTCTGTACTTCTGAAGCATACTCCAATTAAACAGTGGTGTGTTGATTCGTTAAAATGGAAGTAGATAGTTTAGCTGTCAGGTGTTATCTTAAGGAAAGTAGTAAGAATTTTTAGCAGGTTAGGTTAGGGCTTCCCTAACCCTAAAGGCAATTGACTATAGGGGAAGAAAAAAAAGAGGGAAAAAAAAGACAATAATTAGAACACATTTTTTAAAAAGGGAAAGAAGCTCTGGAAATGCTTTGTGACAACCAAATCACTATTCTTAACTCTGCATGAACTTCTGTTCTTTAAAGATAAACATTTTATATCCTATAACCATGATGGTGAACCTATGGCATGCATGCCAGAGATAGCACGCAGTGCTCTCTCTGATGCCAGGCAAGGTGTCGGCCCAATTCAGCTCTGCTAATCATGCGTGCATACCTCCCGCTGGCCAGCTGGTCTTTAGGTCTCTGCTGTGCATGCGCAGGGGGGGCCATGCATGCGAATGCACAGGGGATGGGGTGCATGCAGGGGGCCATGCGTGCATGTGCGGGAGGTGGGCAGATGCATGGGGGTCACATGCACATTGCATTTGGGGGGTTCAGCCACACACATGTGCAATTGCTCATGTGCATGCACGCTTTGGGAACTTAGTCCAGAAAAGGTTAGCCATCACTGTCCTATAATATCTAATTATTCAATGTTCCTTTCAATAGTAAGAGACAATATATAATAAACCTTCCCCACATACATTAAAAACTACTGTGTTCTGGGTATCTAATACCAGTTAACTAGTGGGCTGTTCCATTTTGTAACAATTGCAGTTTTGGGGGCTGTTTAAAGGCAGCTCTGTGTGGAATACCTTGTGGTCGTGCAATGAAGTAGCATCTCAGGTGAAGAAAGCCTAAATTATTGTGCTTTTACATTTAATATTGAATTGGGCAGTGAATTTTGTATTTTATTCCCATGAGTTGGAATGAAGTCTGGTGTGTTTTCTGCATGTGTATCTCTCTGGGGACTTTCTTTTTCTTTTTATGTACTGAAATCAATGATGGGATTCAAATAATTTAACAACCGGTTCTCTGCCCTAATGACTGCTGGGTGGGTGTGGCTGGGTGGTCATGTGACTGGGCATCATTGGGTTGGGTGTGGCCAACTCAATGTCACTCACATTGAGGGGTGACTCGCCTGATCTCTCCTCACCCCTCTTGTCAGATCCATGTATCTGCCATTCTTCGTGAAAAAGGGGGGATTTGGAGTTGTCACATTTAGTTCTTTTCCTAGGTGTCCTAAGTATCCAATTTCTTGCCTGATCCTCTTTGTATAAACTTTACCCTGATTTATAACCTTTGCCTGGTGCCAGGAATGCCTGGAGAATTCTCACACCTTGGGAAATGAAAGAGAAGGTGGGGGAATGAGTGGATTGTTAAATGAGAAGCTCTTTGTATCTATTTCTCAGAGAGGCTGGTGTAATTTGCATTCACACGGGCGGATTGGTCAGAATCCACATCGGAAGGTGGGGAGGAGGTTCCTAATTTCCTTTATCCTGAACTGCATGCCCTGAGGGATCCCAGAGCCTGCACTGAGTTTTGACTTGCTTTCATCCCTTTCAATAAACAGTCCCTTTTGAAATACAAAGTTCTCAAGAGTTTGCACTTTCTTGGAAGTGAAAGTACTTTCCCCTCCCAGCCAGTCCTCACCTCATCTTGCATGTTATGGTGAGAGAGGAAACTTTTTCAAAGTCACTTTCCCCTTGATACTAGCCAATAAGATGAGATTTTGCTATCAGAAGACCTGATGTACATTTCCAAGTATTGTTTATCACCATTCTCTTGGTAAGACAATGGAGAGATTTATAAAGAATAACAGAGTTGGAAGGGACCTTGGAGGTTTTCTAGTCCAACCCCTGCTAAAGCATGATACTATTATGGACATTTTTTTTTAAAAAAAAACCTCCCACAACTACTGAAGGCATCCCATTCCTCTGATTAATTGTTCTCACTCTCAGGAAATTTCTTCTTATTTCTAAATTGGATCTTTTTAATAAATTTCTATGTCACAGATCCGTCTCACAGTTACTTCCAGTTGAGCCAGGCACCACCTATTCTATAACTGTTCATTTGGGGGTTTATTTGTCTAAATGTAAAATCTTACTTTATTCTCCATTAAATTGCATTTTTGGTGAGAAGCTTGAAGAATACATTTTGAACATTAAAGCATATAGTCAAGCAAATATTTCCATTCCATTGTAAATGAAAACATATTTGAAAGGTATTTTCAAAGCAGTCAGTTAGTGGATGTCTTACCATTCTTTCTCTTCTCTTTTAATTAAATCTTTCTGTTTTTTTCCCCCTTGGGCCTTATTGCAATGTTCCAAAACTTTCACAGATCTTTCACAAAAAACCACTTCTAATTTAACTGGAATACATTGTTTTCATTCTCAGTTTTTCTGGTTACAGAACTTCCCTTCTCCTTCACTCATTTCTCCCTTTAATGATATTTGTACGTACTTGCAAGAAAAGGAAGCATTTAATTTTGGAGCCGCCTGGGCGAGGGCAGCCCACATTATCCAGGCCCGGCTTCCCTGAGTGGCGACCCCAGCACTGGTCCAGCAGCCACCACTGCCTCGCGAGCCAGCCAGCCAGCCTAGCCAGAGCCTGCCAGGTGCTCTTGGCCAGTCTCCTAGGGACTGGGCGCAAAGGGACAATCATGCCCAGTTCCACATTGTCTTCTTCCCGTCCCTATTTTGGGAAGATTTTTAGATAAAGGGCTGGGAACTTCAAGCGAGGCATGCGCTGCTGCCTCACCCACCCCGCTGGCAGCTCTGGGTTAGACAGTGATTCGGCTTTCCCGACTGGCTGCGACCTTACCTTCCTCCCACGGCTGGTGGCAGAGGGGAAGGCGAGTCAGCCAGGGCTGAGCCATTGCCGCTTGGCTCCCTCCCAGCTCACATCTTGCCCCCCACCCAGATTCTTCGCAGCTGCTGGGCCTCACCTGCCAGTAGGCTAGAAGATAAGGCTGATGTGCAGAAGGAAGATCCGCTCTGGGATTTCTGCACTCAGCCAAAGGGCCGCCTTGGTGCGGGGGGGGAACACAGTGAGGCGAGGCTGCCTTTCAGGCCCTGCTCTGAGCTGCCACCTGCTCAACCTCCACTCCGCCTCGGGTCCTGCATCCAGCCCACGACAAGGGGACATGCTGCTTCTGTCAGCCTCACCTTCCAGCCCATGAGGCTTGCACCGTTCTCAAAGCTGTGGCCTGCACTTGGCTGAAGGGTGTGGGCTGGTGGGCGGGTGAGGGTAGGGCGGCTAGCAGAGGGGCAATGCGGGCAGCATAGTGTCATGCTTCCTGGTTGCCCCCCGCCCCCTCACAGGCAAGGCCCAGCAGCTGTGGGAAGTCGAGCGGCGATGGCTCAGCCCTGGCTGGTTCACCCTCCCCTCTGCCACCAGCCACGGGAGTAAGGTAAGGTTGCAGCCAGTCAGGAAAGCCAAATCGCTGTCTGCCACCAGCTGTGGGAGGAAGGTAAGGTCACGGGACAAAAAAAGAGGCAGTCATGGTGGAAGAAGTTGGGAGAGTGAATAAGGGCCTCTGAAGAAGGGGAAACGGGGCAGAGGTAAGCGAGCCGATTTGGCAAAGTGTGAGACCCTGGTAGAAACTTGCAGGAGCAAGCGGGCAGAGAGAGGGAGGTGTCTCTTTAGAAAGACAGGAACTGGCATGTCCCCCGACCTGAGGTGAAGGGTGATTGGATGACATGTAGGTGGAGGCCCTGGGAAAGGCCAGAGCCAGGGACTGGCGCTTCTGCTGACCCTAGGCGAAGGGTGATTGAGCATGTGGGCATAGGCCCTGGGAAAGGCCAGAGACAGGGACTGGCCCATTCCTGACCCAAAGCAAAGGGCAAATGGGTGGCATGCAGGTGGCATGATGGTGCGAGCCAGGCAGGAAGGCAGCCGAGCCTTTCTGTATCCACCCTGAGGCAGCCCTTTGGCTGAGCACCTTACCTTCGTGGGCAGCCATGGTGAGCAGAGCGGGCAAGATGTAGAGATCAGCTGGGCCACATGGCCAGCATGGTAGGCCATGGCAAAGGGAGGCAAGCGGGTGAGGCTTGGAGATCAGCTGGACCACGTGGTCTAGGTGAGTGAGCGAAGGAGCCACAGAATAGCTGGGTGCAGGCATGACTCTAGCTACCAGCCAAGGTGGGCGAGGCAAGATAGGGCAGGGTCAGCAGGGCAGGGCAGGGCAGGGCAGGCATATATTACAAACATGTATGATAGAACGAAAATCGGTAGTATTTCAATATGATTTTATTCTGTATTGAATTTAATCATAATTTGGGGGGGTCAAAGATATTTTATTTATATTTATTATATTTCATATTTCTTAACCACCCTTCTCCCTCAGATATTCATGTTCCTTTATTAAATTATGGATATGGATATGGAAAAAACATATCTTTATTACATTTGTAAGCTTCTTGACACTATTCTATATTTTTTGTTTCTTCTTTCTTGTATGTGTATATATACATATGCATATTCTTTTTAAGAAGCTATTTTTTTAAAAAAAACATAGTCAACTGTGATCAACAGATAGGATCACACCCCCTAACCCTGAAATTTATTAGGTTTCAGTAAATTATAACTAGTCAGTGGTAAAGAAATGATTTATTTGACTTCTCTTAATAGGTTTATATAGCATTTGGAAATAGTGACACCTGTGATTAAGGAGCTTGTTTCAAATTATAATAGTAAAAATGTCACTAAATAGTCACTTCTATCTTCCCTTTGCAAAAGGGTAGAAAATAGTTTTAATGGTTTCAGAAGCAAACATTACTTAAAAGGATTTATGACACTTTTGCATAAAGTTTAATTCAAATTTCATTTCAGTATTACTGAAAATTTCTCCTATATTCTCTGTCTATATGAGTGAATGAACCACTTTGGATCCCAGTTACTCATCATCATGTAACTATGTTTACACTTTCACAGTGTTGGAGAGCAAGAAGCCTCATTGGAAGCAGCCCTAAGGCTCTTGCAACAATTCTACTTGGATCTGGAACAGTTTCTTGCCTGGCTTACAGAAGCAGAAACCACTGCCAATGTCCTACAGGATGCCACACTTAAAGAGAGAATCCTAGAAGATGCTCAAGGAATACGGGAACTCATGAGGCAATGGCAGGTAAGCTAAGCAATTGAAATATTTCTTAGGAATATTGTAATGATGAATTACTTTCACATGGGTATGACTCAAACCAAAACAATCAAAGGCTTTTAAAGTTAGCTCTAAATCTCTCTCTCTATTTATGAACTTTAATAAATATTCATAAAAATATAGACAGTAGATTGATCTCATATCAAATAAATCACATGTTCAGAAGTTATACTCTTTGCTTTTCTTATTTTGAGCAAAATAAAGTAAAGTTTCTATCCCCCCCCTTCATATATATGAGCAATTTGTATTCAGTAATGTGTATATATTGGGAGAAGGGAGTAAATTCATATTTTTAAATTACGAACTCAGTAGAAAAAGGTAAGCTTTCCTATGTCAGGGTTCCAAGTAACACCCCCAACAAAAGAAGACTTTGAGGCTAAAAGTTCCTCAAAGTTCCATTTTATTAGAGATGTCATATTGGCACATCTGGGAAAACCTGAATCTGAAAGTTTCCAGGTTTTCCCCAACCAAGGAAAGTTCAAATCTCTTCCCCTGCACCCAAATGTCCATCACATGTGTCAGGTGTGCTTCCTTCAAAGTCCAAGAAAGAATGACCCCAACTCCATGGTTTATAGAGAAAGGTACTTTTACTGAAAATTGAAGTGATCACAACCAAAGAAAAGCAGAATCTGAGGCAAAAGCGCAAAAATTACAGATAGAAAGCATTCCCTCTCACTGTCCATTGTAAATCACCCAATCCAAAGGTCTCCCAGAGGTCAGGTGGTAGCACACATCTGGCAGTGTCATCAATCAGGAATGCCACGACCGTTGACCCGATAGCAGCTTCAAAGATGCAGCACGGTAGCTTAAGTCTCCTCTCCAGCATGCTTCCCCACCTACACTAGCTCCCCACTCCCCCCGTTACCATGGCAGCCAAAGCAGTAAAGGCAGAGGCTGACATTTGGCCCCCCTTCAGATGAGATCTTATTCCTAAAAGAAAAGAGAAGGGAAAAGAGATAACAACACAACACATAAATTAAGGTTTATCAGGATATTTGGTGTGAAACAACTGCACTTTCTTTGGCGCCCAAACATCACGTTTATTTACCCATTCAGCTTTAGATAATGGAAAATGTTTCCAAGCCACGAAATATTGCACTCTACCATGATGCTTTCAGGAATCTAAAATTTCCTTAACTTCAAAATGTTGCTCACCCTCAATCAGAATGGGGACAGGGGGTTGCTCTTGGTCTGGACGTAAAGGGGACAAATGTTCTGGTTTCAATAAGCTGACATGAAACACGGGATGAATTCGTCGCAATTTTTTTGGTAATTCCAATTCAACCGTGACTGGATTAATTACTCGGGTGATTGAAAAAGGTTCCACATATTTGGGTCCAAGCTTTTTGGACTTTTGGGAGGTTTTTAAATATTTGGTGGAGAGATAAACCATGTCCTCCACTTTATAAGGATGTGCCGGGCATCTCTTTTTGTCAGCTTGGGTTTTATGGGCTCGATGTGCTTCAATGAGAGCTTTTCGAGTTACTGCCCAAGTTCCTCGTACCTGTTCGATCCAATCAATCAAAGAGGGATTTTGTGGGTTGTCTTGAGGTAGTTCTGGATTTGGCACAAACTCTTGGCCTGAAGCCACCTTGAACGGAGTGAAACCTGTGCTGCTATGTATGGAGTTATTATACGCAACCTCTGCAAATGGCAATAGATCCACCCAGTTATCTTGTTGATAATTTATGTAACATCTCAGATACTGTTCTAACACATAATTGGTTCTCTCACAAGCCCCATTTGTCTGGGGAGGTGGGTGGAGCTTAACCCCTGGGCGGAGCCTATCAGCATCAGGAACTCTTTCCAAAACTTGGAGGTAAATTGCACACCCCTGTCCGAAATTATACGTTTCGGGGCACCATGTAGCCTATACACATGTTGTATAAACATTTTTGCAAGTGTTTTTGCTGAAGGGATTTTTGAACATGGAATGAAATGCACTTGTTTGGAAAACAAATCAGTGACAGCCCATATAACTGTGTTCCCCCCACTATCCGGCAGGTCTACAATAAAATCCATGGATATCTCTTTCCAAGGGGCATTAGGTCTGGCCACACCCTGAAGTAGACCAGATGGCTTTCCCGAAGGTCTTTTAGCCAAGATACACACTGGACAGTTGGCTACATATGTCTCTATGTCTTTTTTGAGTGTGGGCCACCAGAACTGTCTTTTAACCAGGTGTAGGGTTTTGACAAACCCAAAATGTCCCGCCACCTTAGAGTCATGAGCGTGCTGTAAAACTGTTGCTCGCAGTCTAGTGGGAACATACAACTTTGCTCCCACCCAAGCTAGTCCATCACGAAGTAAGGCTGGATCGCCTCTCGCCTGCGCTCTCGTAGTTACTGGTGCCGCCAGGTGGGTTGCAGGGATGATTGGCCAAACCACTTCCTCTCTGGCACTGTTATACTGAGGCAGTCTAGAAAATGCATCTGCCATGAAGTTCTTCCCACCAGGAAGGTAGTGTAGGGTAAAATTAAAACGTTTGAAGTGTTGAGCCCATTGGACTTGCTTGGGTCACAGCTTACGTGGTGTTTTCAACGCCTCCAGGTTTTTATGGTCAGTCCACACTTCAAAAGGGTGCTTAACTCCTTCAAGAATTTGTCTCCATGTTAATAGTGCCCAGCATACTGCAAAGGCCTCTTTCTCCCATATAGCCTATCTCCTCTTGGTCTCAGTCAATTTATGGGAGGCATAGGCACAAGGTTGTAATTTCCCTCCTGCATTCATTTGCAGAAGTACAGCTCCTACTGCTACATCGCTAGCGTCAGCCTGAACAACAAAAGGCTCTTCCATATCGGGATGTTTAAGGACTGGTTCAGCAGCAAACAACCGTTTCAGCTTCTTGAATGTTGCCTGGCAGTCCATAGTCCATTCAAGGGGCTGAGAGGGCTTCGGTTTTAATTCACCTTTGGTTTTCAGAAGATTTGTTATTAGCAGTGCGATTTTGGCAAACGAGGGGATGAATTGTCTGTAAAAGTTAGCAAATCCCAGGAAGCTCTGTAGTTGTTTGTGGGTACGTGGTGTGGCCCACTCCAACACTGCCCGAACTTTTCCAGGGTCCATCTCAATCCCCTCATGGGATATGCAGTATCCAAGATAGTCAATTTTGCTTTGGTGGAATTCGCACTTGGAGAGCTTGGCATACAGTTCAGCAGCCCTGAGCTTTTTCAGGACAGTTCGCACCAATTTCACATGGTCGTCCATGTTCTCAGAGTAGATAAGGATGTCATCCAAATAGACCAGCACCCCCTTATACAGGTGTTCATGCAGCACGTAATTGCATGAACACAGCAGGAGCTCCTTGTAGTCCAAAAGGGAGCACCCAAAACTGGAAACATCCCAGCGGACAGTTAAATGTCATTTTCCATTCATCTCTTTCCTTGATTCGTACTCTGTAGTATGCCTCTCGTAAATCAAGCTTGATGAAAAGTTTCCCCTTTCCTAGATGGGCTAGCATGTCTTTCATGAGCAGCAGGGGGTAGACATTTTCTATGCAAATGGTGTTTAGATTCCTATAATTCGGGGCTCGGGATAGGGGTTACTCCTCTATCCTGGTCCTGTTAGATCTCTCAGCGGCTTTTGATACCATCGACCATGGTATCATGTTGCGCCGGCTGGAGGGACTGGGAGTGGGGGGCACCGTTTTGCGGTGGTTATCCTCCTATCTCTCCGACCGGTTGCAATCTGTGTTGACAGGGGGGCAGCGGTCGACCCCAAGGTGCCTTGTTTGTGGGGTGCCACAAGGGTCAGTCCTCTCGCCCCTCCTGTTCAACATTTATGTGAAGCCGCTGAGTGGGATCATCTGTGGTTTTGGGGTGGAGTTCCATCAGTACGCTGATGATACTCAGCTGTACATCTCCACCCCAGACCATCCCAACGATGCCTTGGAAGTGATGTCCCAGTGCCTAGAGGCCGTGCAGGTCTGGATGGGGAGAAACAGGCTTCGACTCAACCCTTCCAAGACCGAGTGGCTGTAGCTGCCAGCGTCCCGGTATAGCCAGCTGATGCCATCACTGGTTATTGGGGGCGAATCATTGGCCCCCACGGAAAGGGCCCGCAACTTGGGTGTCCTCCTGGACGCATGGCTGTCTTTAGAAGAGCATATGACGGCCGTGGCCAGGGGGGCTTTTTATCAGGTTCTCCTGATATGCCAGTTGCGCCCATTTCTGGATCAGGACTCCCTACGCACGGTCACTCAAGCACTCGTTACTTCTCGTCTGGACTATTGTAATGCTTTCTACATGGGGCTCCCCTTGGGGTACACCCAGAGGCTCCAACTGGTGCAGAATGCGGCCGCGCGGGGGATTATGGGAGCGACGGGGCGCTCCCATGTGACTCCTCTCCTGTGCGAGCTGCATTGGCTTCCAGTGGACTTCTGGGTGCACTTCAAGGTGTTGGTGATCACCTTTAAAGCGCTCCATGGCTTAGGGCCGGGGTACTTACGGGACCGCCTTCTGTCACCAATTGCCTCCCACCGGCCACTTTGCTCCCACAGAGAGGGCCTCTTCAGGGTGCCGTTGGCCAGACAATGTCGGCTGGCAACCCCCAGGGGGAGAGCCTTCTCTGTGGTGGCACCTACCCTCTGGAACAATCTACCCCCAGAGATACGAGTGATCTCCAACCTCCAGACTTTTCGTCAGGCCCTAAAAACCTATTTTTTTCAGTTAGCCAGGCTGTCCTGATTTTACGGTTGGTTTTAAAATGTGATATGGATTTTAATTGAAAAGTTTTAAATTACGGGCCAAATTTATTTAATTATTTTAAATCTATTTTTAACTTTTGTGTATAAATGTTTTTATCTTGGCTGTTTACTGCCCTGAGTCCGAAAGGAGAAGGGCGGTATAGAAATCTGGAAAATAAATAAATAAATAAATAAATAAATAAATAAATAAATAATCAACTACCACATGAAAGGAGCCGTCTTTCTTCTCCTGGAACAGTACTGGTGCTGCCACTCTTGGCCTGGCTGGTTGAATAAACCCCCGTTCTAGGTTTTTGTCAATAAAGTTCCGTAGTTCCCCCAGCTCCCGAGGAGTCATGGGGTAGATTTTTGGTTTAGGGAGTTTTACTCCAGGGAGTATTTCAATGGTACAGTCCATTGGTCTGTGGGGAGGTAGCACATCTGAGGCCTTTTTGCTGAAGACCTCCCGAAGATCCCAATACTCCTTAGGAATCTTCTCCTCCCTCTCAATGTGGTCTTCTGCCATTTCTGCTTCCCCATTTTCTACACCGTCCTCCGGGGGGGTTCTTCCCTCTGTATCCCTGGCTTCCCAGTGCAAATGCGCAAAAACCCCGTCCTCCAGTTAACCCATGGATTCCATTTTTGGAGCCAAGGGAGTCCAAGTATGAGGGTTGCTCCATGCCAGGAACCACAATAAAACTGAGTCTCTAAATGATCCCCTAATTGCATCTCGATGGGTTCAGTCGCAAAACTGGCTGGGCCCCCTCCTGTCATCGATCCATCTAACTGACAGAAGGCCATGGGCCTCTTTACCGTTTTTAGCCTCAGGCCCATCTTCTCCACCACTTTTGGGCTGATTATGCATCTAGTGCACCCAGAGTCTAGGAGGGCTGGCATCTGCCCGTGTGCCCCAGTGGCCGGCACCCTTATTTCTACAGGGGTGAGCATGGGGCCCCCTTTGTGACTCACCAGGTCATTGTCATCAGAGTCGGTGTCTGTCTCGCTGTCGTCTGCGATGGTCGGAGTTCCCAACTCACCCTGGTTTCGGGGAGTGAACTCAATGACTTCTCCTTTCAGGGCGGCCTCATGGGGTTTTGTAGGCGCTTTGTCAGTCCTCTTGGCTCCCAAGCTAGTGGCTTTCAGCACTGGCTTGGAGAAACACTCCGCGGCCCGGTGCCCTTCCTTTCCACATTTGAAGCATGTGAAGGACTTCGGCTTGGGCTTGAACTCTGCTTTCCCCCCGGCTGTCTTTGGCACCCCTTTGCAGTAGTGGGAGGATGATGGATCCCCTGCGCGGGCCCCACGGAGTTGGCTTCGGGCCAGATCGATCTCCCCGTCTTCAGCTACTATGTACTAGCTCTGCATATCTTCGGGGACCCCCCGTGCTCTACAGTCTTTGTAGATGTCTTCATTTAACCCATCTTTATAATTCTCCAGTAGGGCCACCTCTGACCATCCCATCATGAAAGGTGCCAGCTCACAAAACTCTTCATTGTACTCTGCCACTGATCTCCGGCCCTGCTGAATACCCTTCATTCGGAGTCTTTCCTTCCGTTCGGCTAGGTGGTCCTCAAACTGTCTTCTAAGAGCCCCCATGAATAGATTGTAATTTCTCAGCAAGGGGGAGTTGTTATTGTGGAGGATCACATCCATTCAGCTGCCACTCCCTCTAGGGCATTCGTGACGCATCTCACTCATGCCGCATCTGACAAGTAGTCCTCCCCCCAGTCCTGCATGTGGTTCCACACCTGGGTCAGGAAAAACCCCAGGGTTTTCGGATTTCCTCCATACTTGTTGGTTAGGAGGGGAATTTTTGGTTTTTTTCATCTCCGGGGTGGAGCCTGCAATGCTGGGGGCCCCTGGACTGCTGCATCCCTCGCTTGGGTACCAGAAGTTTGAGATGTTCCTTCCCCAGCTTCTTCTTCCTCTCCTGTTAAAAAAAAATGAATAGACCCATGCCTGCAAAAATAGAAAAAACAGCCCCTATTAACAGCTTCCGCTAGGTTAATTAGCTGCAAAAAGCTGCAAAAAGTTCCTGGAGCAGATTCCCCCCCCACCAGCTATACTGAAAACAAAGGCGAAAGCGAAACTAAACCTGCAACATGACAAAATGAGGCAGAGAGAGATTTCTTTCTTTTTCTTTTTCTTTTTCCTCACCAAAAAAGGTAGGTACAAAACTGCAAACAATGGGAAATTTTGGGCAAAAGAGGAGAGTTCAAGATTTTAAAACACAAAAGAAAAAAAGCTCTATTTAACTAGGGAATTGTAATAATTGAGATACTATTAATAATTGTATATTGTGTTGAAAGCAGAAATGGTTAAGTTGTGGTTTGGAGGAATATATGGGGGAAATTATTTGGTTTATTATTATTGGTAAATATAATTAATTGATTTGTAAGAAATTGGATTGCATGGAAATAATTGGAATATTCATGTTCATATTGATTAATATACAAAAAAGATAGTTATATAACTAATTGATTTATATTAAAATGTTGAATTTGTATTAAACAACTGTATTACATAATTACATAATTAACCAATGTGAGGATGGATATAAAAATAGATGACAATGGGAAGGGGTATAATATAGAATAGAAGGGAAAAATTGAATTTGATTAAGATTAGAGATGAGGATGAAGGGTAATATTGTTTTTTTAAAAAAATAGATGAGGAATAAATATGGCAAAAAGGAAATATAGAAATTGTAAATTTAATTGAAATGACTAAACGCTGTTTAAATTTGTGAACCAGCCAAATATTCTGTTCAAAGAAAATACATTGCATGTTTGTATGTGTGTTTCTAATTATTGCTATTTATTCATATTTGTTCTCTTTTATTCTTTAAAGTTTAACAATTCATTCTTAATCTTAATATCTTTATATTTGCTTGGGGTTGGCTTTCTTCCCTTTCATCTTTTTTATTGTACAGCAATCTTTCTCCTCAAACCTACCACCACTCTCTTTTCTTTCCTTCTTACTTTCTCTTCCCCCCACCCTCTTTTTCTCCTCCCTACTTCCTCTTCCTTTCTCCTTCTCCTCCTCTCTTCCTCCCTCTCTTACCCTCACTCCTACTCTAATTTCCATTCCTTCATCCCTCTCTATTGCTGTATCCTTTAATGCATATGGACTACTCAGAGGGTTGAAAAAGTTATTTTTGACTGGTCCTCACACTTTTGACCAGTCCTCGAATTTATGACTGTCCTCACATTTTACATTTTTGCCCTATCTTGTCATCATGGTGAAGAGAAGCAGTTGTGAAATGAGTGACATGGTTGTTAAGAATGCTGCACGGGCATAAATGTGAGGATGGTCATAAGTGTGAGGACCAGTCAAAAGTGCGAGGACCTGTCAGAAATGACTTTTTTCAGCCCTCTGGTTAGTCCTTTTGTGCATATGGACTACTCAGAGGGCTGAAAAAGTTATTTTTGACTGGTCCTCACACTTTTGACCAGTCCTCGAACTTACGACTGTCCTCACATTTTACATTTTTGCCCTATCTTGTCATCATGGTGAAGAGAAGCAGTTGTGAAATGAGTGACATGGTTGTTAAGAATGCTGCATGGGCATAAATATGAGGATGGTCATAAGTGTGAGGACCAGTCAAAAGTGCGAGGACCTGTCAGAAATGACTTTTTTCAGCCCTCTGGTTAGTCCTTTTGTGCATATGGACTACTCAGAGGGCTGAAAAAGTTATTTTTGACTGGTCCTCACACTTTTGACCAGTTCCTCGAACTTACGACTGTCCTCACATTTTACGTTTTTGCCCTATCTTGTCACCATGGTGAAGAGAAGCAGTTGTGAAATGAGTGACATGGTTGTTAAGAATACTGCACGGGCATAAATGTGAGGATGGTCATAAGTGTGAGGACCAGTCAAAAGTGTGAGGACCTGTCAGAAATGACTTTTCAGCCCTCTGAGTAGTCCCTATACACATAGCCATGGCCACCCAGTCACATGACCAGCTAGCCACGCCCACCCAGTCACATGGCCTCCAAGCCACGCCCACACAATAAGTCACGCCCACAATGGTGTCCTTCTTACCAATGTTAAAATCTGTTCACCTTACCCTATACGCATAGCCATGGCCACCCGGTCACATGACCAGCTAGCCACACCCACCCAGTCACATGACCAGCTAGCCACGCCCACCCAGTCACATGACCAGCTAGCCATGCCCACAAAATAAGCCACGCCCACAATGTCCCTCTTTACCAATGTTAAAATCTGGTCACTTTACTGTAAGAGGCAAGGTGGGCGGGGCCAGCCAGTGGTGGGATTTACCAGTTCACCAAACTGTGCAGAATCTTAACAACCAGTTCACCCAAACCGGTCCGAACTGGCTGAATCCCACCTCTGTGTTGACACCAATATTGATAATTTTAAAAGTTACCCATTTCAATGCATTTCTAAGCTGAAAATCTAGCAGAATAATAAAGCATTTACCCAGTGTATTTGTTAAAAAAAATTTGCTTTTATTAGCAGGGCAGGATCATTTAAATTTATTCAAATTCATATTGGTACATAAGATTATGCATAGCATTAAACTGTAAAGCATAGTTTTAAAAATTGAGGGACATTTTATGGAAGAAAATAAAGCAGCTGTATTGTTATTCAGTGTTATATTTGTATATGCCTATTTATCTAGAAAATACAGTTGGTGAAATGCATTCTGGAGGGGAAAATTTAGTTAGAGAGGATGAGTACCCACAGTGCCCATTTTTGGATAGAAAATGTCTTCCCAAAGGAGAAAGTGCCTTGAACATAGTTTACACATTCCAAGAGCGGTCATTGCTTTTAAAATAGTCACATCTCTTCATTCCAATATTCCTGTTTCATTAATGGGAAGATTAGAAATCCAACTAAAGCCATTTTGGTTTTTCTGTAGTATGTGTGAGTTTGGATAATAACCAGTGGTGGGATTCAGCCAGTTCGCATCACTTCGGGAGAACCAGTTGTTAACTTTCTGAGCAATTTGGCAAACTGGTTGTTCGAAGAAATCATTAGGGCAGAGAACCAGCTGTTAAATTACTTGAATCCCACCACTGATAATAACATAAGGTAGTAACTATCAGAATTGCAAAGAAGCCTAAATACCTGTATAATGTCAGAATGACAAGTATAACATGTTTACAATTTTGAAAATAAAAATAAAACAGTTCTAATTCATTGTTTCACACATATCATATATCATTTGATCTATTTTAAGCTTACTAACCATATTAATATGAATATGAAATGTAATTTTGATTGCTGAAATAATTATTTTATTACCTTCATATCTTTCTAGTGTTCTGATTTCTTTGTCCTAAGAATACTGCTTCTACTTTGTTTCTTCTTTTTTCTTCTTCTAAGACTGTCAGTCCTGAACCTAACTTTAAATTAACTAATATATTTTTGTTCTCTATGTATGTAATAAAGACAAAAAAGACCGAGTACTGTGGTTGAAAAAAATATGTGAGCAGTAGCAAATGGACTGTAATATAAGCAGGCATTGATTTTAACCTATGCTAATAAATTGTCAGTTCATGTTGTCAGTTTTAAATATGATCTGACAACATTACAATTTGCACAGGTAAAACCCACAGCAGGAGCATAAAAGTGCTTAGCTAAAATGACAGAATTTCCCAAGTTTCGACTGAGTTCTTGGCTTATTAGTATAATCCTAGAATCCAGTGGTGAAATGTAAAATTTGTTACTACCGGTTCTGTGGGCGTGGCTTGGTGGTGGTGGGTAATATGACTGTGTGGGCGTGGCCAACTTTTTTTTTTTTTTACTTTTAAAACCATTTTTTTACAACCTCTTCAGCTGAAGAGGTTGTAAAAAAAATGCTTTTAAAGCCTCTGACAATCCCAGCTGACTTGCCTGATCAGCAGAGGCTTTCTTTCTTTTCTTTTTTTTTAAGCCTCTGACAATCCCAGCTGACTTGCCTGATCAGCAGAGGCTTTCTTTCTTTTTTCTTTTTTAAAGCCTCTGACAATCCCAGCTGACTTGCCTGATTGGCAGAGGCTTTCTTTTTTTAAAAAAAGCCTCTGATGATCCCATCTGAGCCGCGCGATCATCAGAGGCTTTTTTTTTTACTTTTAAAAGCATTTTTTCGGCCAAAGAGGTTGTAGAAAAAATGCTTTTTTAAAAAAAAAAGCCTCTGATGATTGTGCGGCTCAGCTGGTCAATGGGGGGGGCAGGGATTTTTGCTACTGGTTCTCCGAACCACCCGCTTCCATTGCTACCGGAGAATCCTAAAATCAAAATCAAAACAAGTGTCAGGCCTGTCTCCATTCAAAACTCAAGAAAGAAAACCCCCAATTCTATTGAATTAGAGAAGAGGTACTTTTACTAAATTTGGAATCATAGCAGCAAAAGCAAGGCAAGATCTGATTCAAAATACATGAAGTTTACACATTAAAGTCACCCCAAATCCCTTCCCCCAGGGTCCAGCACTGAGAGTCCAATCAACATCCTGCATGATGTTGTGGGAAAGCTCTTCTTCAGGTATTTTGTGCATCTGGAGTCTCTGGATGGTTTGCCTTGAGTATAAACAACTCCACTCAACAGCACTATAATTCATGAGTACAAACCTCCCTTCCAGTTCTCATGGGACTGCTACACACCAGCTCACTTCCCCATCCCAAATGCTCAAGCCCCCCTCCCCATTTCTATGGCAGCCAATAGCAAGCACGCTGCAGAAACCCATGCTGGAGAATCCACGGCTGACAAGTATATTTTAAATATATTTTAAAGTTTTTCTTCCAATTTAATTTGACCCAATTCCTTTATCCCCCCAAAAAAACAAATTTGGGAAGACAATTGCTAGTCATATGCCACAGATATTATGGATTACTAATTAGCATTTATATCATATGATATTCATGTATGTGGATTTTGTGTGGCATTAGTACAGGGAACCTATAACAGCTGGAATTCCGAAGATTATTTAGAAATAGTAGGTATCCGGAACATATTGCTGCATTCACACATCACATATTGGTTATTAATACTTTGTTGATGAAATTATAATTGGATAGATTTTAACATAACTTAATTGATATGTCTATGGAGATTCTCAGTCATCCAGGCCATGGTTGTCTGAAAGGTGCTTTTTCAAGAGGCAACTGGACTTTCTGGTTTTTCTTTGAAGAATTTTCACTTCTCATCCAAGAAGCATTTTGGCCATTTTTTTCAATTTTTCAGTTGAATTTTCATGTGCACACATTCCCTCCCCTTCCTTTTTTGTAAAATATGCATTTTCTGCCACTATTTACCTATCACATCATATTTTTGCTATTTTATAAGATGAGCTATCTTTCAAAATTCTTAAAAGTATGGTTTCTTGCATGCATGTATTTAAATTTTATTTACATAGTTGTCAAGCCCAAATCAGTGTTTTCCATAAACTTTCCTTGAATAAATTACACCATAGAAATTTCTTGGACATAAGTTCATATATAAGTTTGAGTTCACATACTTCTAGCCAAAGATGGAAAGCAAAACATGCATTACATAATACTGATATATTTGTATGAAATTTAGCTTAAATTTTACCTGTGGCATCCTCAAAATGTTCAAAAATTGTTCAGGTATAATTTCCTTATTTTTCTCTATGTTAAAAAAAATCATTAAATTAAATAGATTTTATTTTTCTTGAAATTAATTTAATGATTTTTTACCATCCATTTGCTTGAATTAAATAGGTTTTATTTTACAGAATATTAACTATTAACATGTGCTTTATAATATTCATTGGGTTACATTATTATTATTATTATTATTATTATTATTATTATTATTATTATTATTATTATTTATTAAATTTTTATACCGCCCCCTCTCCCGAAGGACTCGGGGCGGTGAACTGGCCACAATACACACAATAAAAATATTAAACAAATATTAAAATACATTAAAACAAAATTAAATTATCTTAGGCTTCTCCAATTTAAAACCCCGTTACCCATAAAATTCACCCAATTAAAAATTTTTAACCCAGCCCGGCTTGCTGAAATAAAAAAGTCTTCAGGGCCCGGCGGAAGGTCCGGAGGTCCGGGATTAGTCGTATCCCTGGGGGTAGCTCATTCCAGAGGGCGGTGCCCCCACAGAGAAGGCTCTTCCCTGACAGACGGCACCCTGAGGACACCCTCTCTGTGGGAGCGTGTTGGCCGGTGGGAGGTTATCGGAGACAGAAGGTGGTCTCGTAAATAACTGGGTCCTAAGCCATGGAGCGCTTTGAAGATGAGAACCAACACCTTGAAGCGCACTCGGAAGACCACTGGAAGCCAATGCAGCTCGCGCAGGAGAGATGTCACGTGGGAGCGCCATGTCGCCCCCATAAGTACCCACGCGGCCGCATTCTGCACCAGTTGGAGCCTCCGAGTGCTCCTCAAGGGGAGCCCCATGTAGAGAGCGTTGCAGTAGTCGAGGCGGGAAGTAACGAGGGCATGAGTGACCGTGCATAGGGAGTCCTGATCCAGAAAGGGGCGCAATTGGCGTATCAGGCGAACCTGATAGAAAGCCCCCCTGGCCACGGCCGTCATATGCTCTTCTAAAGACAGCCGTGCGTCCAGGAGGACACCCAAGTTACGCGCCCTCTCCGTGGGGGCCAATGTCTCGCCCCCGATAGTCAGCGATGGCACCAGCTGACTATATCGGGGCGCCGGCAGCCACAGCCACTCAGTCTTGGAGGGATTGAGTTGGAGCCTGTTCCTCCCCATCCAGACCCGCACCGCCTCCAGGCACCGGGACATCACTTCAAGGCATCGTTGGGGTGGTCTGGGGTGGAGATGTACAGCTGGGTGTCATCAGCATACAGATGGCACTGCACCCCAAAACCATGGATGATCTCACCCAGCGGCTTCACATAAATGTTGAACAGGAGAGGTGAGAGGACCGACCTTTGTGGCACCCCACAAACCAAGTGCCTTGAGGTCGACCTCTACCCTCCAGCCAACACAGACTGTGACCGGTCGGAGAGATAGGAGGAGAACCACCGTAAAACGGTGCCTCCCACTCCCAACCCCTCCAACTGGCGCAGCATGATACCATGGTCGATGGTATCACAAGCCGCTGAGAGGTCTAATAGGACCAGAACAGAGGAGCAACCTCTGTCCCGAGCCCTCCAGAGATCATCAACCAACGCGACCAATGCCGTTTCCGTGCTGTACCCGGACTGGAACGGATCTAGATAGACGGTTTCATCCAGGTACTGCGGGAGCTGTCGCGCAACCACACTCTCAACAACCTTCGCCAAGAAGCGAAGAACAATAAGCTATACTTTTGATTAATTCCTGGTTGTAAGGAATATGAAGTTTCAAATTCTCGTCATAAGGCAAACTTCAAATAATACAACAAAACAGGCATTTTTATTTCTCAGGTCAGATTTTTTAAAATAATAGCAGCATTAGAATTAGTCCTGTCTGTTAAGCAACTATGTCTAGCAGGATCCAGGAGACAGCCCTTTACTGTCATATCTCCTC
The DNA here is from genome assembly GCA_022577455.1 of Arizona elegans. NCBI lineage: Eukaryota > Metazoa > Chordata > Lepidosauria > Squamata > Colubridae > Arizona > Arizona elegans. The sequence continues at coordinate 47,141,595 of JAKOOJ010000006.1, read as the reverse complement.
TCCTGTAGAACATCATTCCCTCTCTCCCCTCCTCCTTGAGGTGAGACTAGCCCCAGAGGAAGATATCCTTCAAGAAGTCCCTAAAAACCTGATGTAATGGTATGTGGAAATGATCTTGAGGGATGAGAGGAAGATATGCTGCCTAGGGAACAATCAGACAAGATGAGAAGCTCTCAGTAAGTTAATGATCAGAGAAAGAAGCTTAAGAAAGACACACCCTAACTGACCAGGCTGTAAAAAAGAAGGTGGGAGATTTGTTCTTTCAGACTTGCAAGATTTATGTCAGCTTTCCCAGGTAAACCAGATAGACAACACTGCCGTGATGAACTATTCTACTTTATTATAAAGCCTTATTAACCATCAGGCCCCAAGAACCAAGGAAGGTATACAGAATTACCCTGAGCAGTTGCTTTTATTGTTTCTCATCTATAGGCAGAAATCTTGCCACACTAAAGCAACTACTTGCATCATGAAAGATATATTCTGAGAACTGTTTGGAAAGAGTTATCTTAACTTTCTTTCTCCCAGCCAAACTATCTAAACTTGGTTGCTTCTTGTCCTCTGGGGTGCAAACCCTCCCTCCTGGAATCCAGACTACATTTCACCTCATTAACAGAATACTGCAAGTCTGAAAGCACAAATCTCCCACCTTTTTAGGCCTGGTCAGTTAGCTAAGTTTTTTTCTCTGACTATTAAGCAACCATTAAACTCCTTGTTTTCTGATTGTTCCTTATGCAGCATCTCTACTCTTTTCCTTCAAGATCATTTTCATATATACCATTACCTGGTTATCTCAACAGCCTTGGGGGTCTCACAGAAAGGGGTATTTAATGAAGTGGTTACGTTGTGTGTAACATGTAAATGGTCTCCCTACTCCTTTAGTTTTTCTCTATTTTTTGTAATATTATAATATTCATGTGTTAATTCTAGATTCTTTGAATTTACAAAGTTTTTTGTACACTTCCAACAGTTTCTATGAGATGGGCAACATATTAAGTGTGATAAATAAAAATATTTTGTACATTAACTAAATATAAAACAACATCATTTTTTAAATTATTCAATATCTGAGGCAAACATGGCATCAGTAGTGGGTTTCAAATCCCAGCACTACCAGTTCAGTATCGGTAGCGTGCAGGTACATGTGCTCGCTTTGCGAGCACACAGAGCTTCTGTGCATGCGCAGAGCATTTTTGATGACATCTGGGTGGGTGGGCAGAGCCTCCTGCCGCCACCGCTACCGGTTCACTCAAACTGGGGCGAACCGGGAGCAACCCACCACTGTGTGGCATGATATCATTTGGCAATTTTGTTGTTTAAAGCGAATATACTCCATTTATTAATAGATTTTTTAAAAAGAATATACTATACTCCATTTATTAATAGACTTTAAAAAGAAACTCTTGTGTCAGAAGTTGTGTTTCTCTTAAATATGGAAAGCACAGGCAAATATGGCAAAGCACAGGCAGGGTTTTGAGTTAATAATATTCAAGAACACTCACAGCAGTTGTACTTGCTTGATTTAGCTCCTGCTATGTTGATTCCTTTTTTATTAACTTTGCAATTATAGAGCACAGCTAAACTCAAAAGTACTTCAAGCTGAGTCTTTTATATACTTTCTCAGTTGTTCATCAGCAATCTTAGACTCTGAAATGTAGTCAATTCCAAACTCCTTCCAACAATATTTATTACTATAACATTGAACTGCATAATTAATTTAACAAAGATACACACACATACACATATACGGCATGAAGCACGCACGCACACACACACATATATGTTGTGTTTATATAATGATATAAATATATTATAAATGGCATGTGTACCATACATTAAATTAGGAATTAATAGGCCTTTATGTATTTTTGTGAGTTTCAGTCTATGTTTGCTTGTATAAATCAATAGTTTATTTTTTAATCACTTTAATTAAACTTTTATTACATTCAAAACATAAAAAATTATTTCACTCAACAACAGTTAATTGTGATGTTTTCCTTGTGACAATAATTCGTGCATTATTTACAAAAATTAAATTGTGCATATTTACATTCTTATTTTATCTATTACTTATATTTAATAACTATCTATCTTCAATCTAACTCCATTATATCCAGTTATACCACTGTTCCCACACATTGTAAAATATCGATATCTCTTTATCTTTTAAACTCAGCAGAAATTTGTCAATTTCTGCGCAATTCATGACCTTTTGTATGACCAGTTTCTCTATGGGTGTACATGGCTGTTTCCAACATTGAACATAAATCAATAGTTTAAATGTCTTGGTCACAGAACTTCTTAAGTCTTACATTTAATTAAAGTTATTATCTTTAGATTAGGAAAAAAAAATCACAGAAACTTCAAGTAAGATTTCTACCATTTAAATATTGACTAACAATTTATTTCCATGACATAAATCTGAATTTTGGCTGAGAAGTTCAATAAACAGCTTTTCTATTATTAATTTCTATTTTTTGCTGACACTTCATCAATGAAAAGGCAGATTTAGGCTACCTGGGTTGCAATAATCTGGACTACTAGGTGACAGCAGAAATATAAAACCTAATAATTTGCTGCCATTTAGCAGCCATCATTTTTATAGTCTAGCATCTGGGGCATTAAGACACCTAATTGTAAAGGATAGGTGAATAATGTGCTCATTTGTTAGTTGCGAAGTTCTGTCCGACCCATCGCAACTCCATGGACAATGTTCCTCCAGGCCTTCCTGTCCTCTACCATCCTCTAGAGTCCATTTAAGCTCAAGCCTACTGCTTCAGTGACTCCATCCAGCCACCTCATTCTCTGTCATCCCCTTCTTTTGCCCTCAATCTTTCCCAGCATTAGGCTCTTCTCCAATGAGTCCTTCCTTCTCATTAGGTGGCCAAAGTATTTGAGTTTCATCTTCAGGATCTGGCACTCTAAAGAGGGTTGATCTCCTCTAGGACTGAGCGGTTTGATTGCCTTGCAGTCCAAGGGACTTGCAGGAGTCTTCTCCAGCACCATAGTTCAAAGACCTCAATTCTTTGATGCTCAGCCTTCCTTATGGTCCAACTTTCACAGCCATATATTGCAACAGGGAAAACCACAACCTTGACTATATGCACTTTTGTTGGCAGGGTGATGTCTCTGCTTTTTAGAATACTGTCTAGATTTGCCATAGCTTTCCTCTCCAGGAGCAAGTGTCTTTTAATTTCTTGGCTGCAGGCCCCATCTGCAGTGATCTTGGAGCCCAGAAAAATAAAATCTGTCACTATCTCCATTTCTCCCCCATCTATTTGCCAGGAATTGAGAGGGCCGGATGTCATGATCTTAGTTTTCTTAATGTTGAGTTTCAAGCCAACTTTTGCACTCTCATTCTTCACCCACATCAAGAGGCTCTTTAGTTTCTCTTCGCTTTCTGCCATTAGAGTGGTATCATCTGCATATCTGAGGTTGTTGATATTTCTCTCGGCAATCTTAATTCAATTTTTTTATTCATCTAACCCCACCTTTCTCATGATGTGCTCTGCATATACTGTAAGTTAAATAGGCAGGTTGACAGTATACAGCCTTTCCAGACTCCTTTTCCAATTTTGAACCAATCAGCGGTTCCATGTCCAGTTTTCATTGTTGATCCAGTAGGATCCAGCGTATGTTGTCAATTTGATCTCTAATTCCTCTGCTTCTTTGAAATCCTGCCTGTACTTCTGGTAGTACTCGATCCACATACTGCTGGAGCCTAGCTTGTAGGATTTTAAGCATAACTTTACTAGCATGTGAAATGAGTGCAATGGTGCGATAGTTTGAACATTTTTAGGCATTGCCTTTCTTTGAAATTGGAATGTAAACTGACCTTTTCCAATCCTGTGGCCACTGTTGAGTTTTCCAAATTTGCTGGCAAATTGAGCATAGCACTTTTACTGCATCGACTTTTAAGATTTTGAATAGCTCAGCTGAAATACTGTCTCCTCCACTAGCTTTGTTGTTGCTCAGATTTCCTAAGGCCCATTTGACTTCACATTCTAGGAGGTCTGGCTCGAGGTCAGTGACCACCCCATTGTGGTTATCAGGAACGTTAAGCTCGTTCTTGTATAGTTCTTCTGTGTAATTTTACCATCTCTTCTTAATCTCTTCTGCCTCTGTTAGGTCCCTGCCATTTTGGTCCTTTATCATGCCCATCTTTGCATGAAACATTCCCTTCATATATCCAATTTTCTTGAAGAGATCTCTGGTCCTCCCTATTCTATTGTTTTCTTCTATTTCTTTGCATTGTTCATTTAAGAAGGTATTCTTATCTCTTCTAGCTATTCTCTGGAATTCTGAATTCAATTGGGTGTATCTTTCTCTTTGTCCCTTTTGTCATGGCTGGGGACTTCAATCAAGCGTACCTAAAGACAGTTCTCCCTAAGTTTGTGGAGTATGTGCAGTTCTCCACCAGAGGGAAGAACACTTTAGACATGTGTACTTCCACCTGAAACAGGCATACAGAGCAATCCCCCTCCCCCATCTGGTACATCCAACCATATTTCATTCCTGTTATGCCCGAAGTATGTCCCTCTCAGGAAAAGAACTCAGCCAGCCATGAAAATGGTTAAAACCTGGCCAGAGGGCTCTCTCAGTCAGCTGCAGAACTGTTTTGAAACCATTGAGTGGAATATATTTGAACATCAAGACCTGCATGAATATACTGATGCCATACTCTCTTACATCAAAGTGTGCACTGACAGCGTTACAGTGGACAGGTGCTTCAGAGTCTATGGGAATTGTAAGCCCTGGATAACTGCTGAGATACGAATGCTTCTGAGAGCCCGGGATTCTGTCTTTAAGGCAGGGGACAGTGAGAGATATAGAGAGGCCAGGGCAAACTCAGAAGAAGCATTAAGATGGCAAAACAACAATACAAACACAAGATGGAGAACCATCTAGGAGATAACAACCCAAAGCAAGCGTGGCAGGGACTGCAGCACGTAACTAATTATAAGGGCAACATGAGGAACACTGTCAACACTGACGCCTCATTGGTAGAGGAGTTAAACACCTTCTTTGCCCACTATGAGGTGAAAAGACCAGATCCCATAGCTGCTGCACGCCGCCCTTCAGATTCCCAGCCACTCACTCTCTACGAACACCAAGTGAGAGCTGTATTGAAGGCTGTGAATCCTTGCAAACCTGCAGGCCCTGATGGGGTGCTGGGGACAGTGGTAAAGAATTGTGCCAATCAATTAGCAGAGGTCTTAACAAGGATCTTTAATATCTCCCTGCAAATGGCCTGTGTTCCATTATGCTTGAAAGCAGCCACTATTGTCCCAGTCCTGAAGAAAATAGCAATTAACTGCCTGAATGACTACAGACCTATCACATTAACGTCTGTAGTGATGAAATGCTTCGAGAGAGTGGTTCTCCAACACCTTAGGGCATGCCTCCCACCGGACTTCGACAAATATCAGTTTGCCTACAGGGGGAATAGCTCGACAGACGATGCCATAACTACTGCTTTACATTCTGTAGCGAGCCATCTGGAGAAACCCGGGAACTTTGCCAGGATGCTTTTCATAGACTATAGCTCAGCCTTCAACACCATTCTGCTGAGCATCCTTATCAAAAAGCTGACTGACTTGGATTTTCCCTCTTCCATCTGTGACTGGATCAAAGACTTTCTGAGGGACCAGCCTCAAACAGTGAGGTTGGGTCTGTCATATCCATCCCCTGAAGCTTAGCACTGGCTCCCCACAGAGCTGTGTGCTCAGTCCCTACCTGTATTCACTGTACACATATGATTGTGTACCATCAGGCCCATCTATTGTGATCATTAAGTTCACAGATGAACCACTATACTAGGTCTTATTACAGGTGGAGACAAAACAGCGTACAGGGGGGAGGTTCAAAAACTTTCCACATGGTGCTTAAAAAACAACCTGCACCTGAACATCAGCATGACCAAGGAGATGGTGTTGGACTTCCAGAGGAAGAGAGAGGAACCTGCCCCACTTTACATTGAGGGGGGCTGTGTAGAGAGAGGTTCCTCCTTTAAATTCCTGGAGTCCATCTCAGTGAAGACCTCACCTGGAAAAATAACACAATCCAGGTGGCCAGGAAGGCCCAACCAAGACTCCATTTCCTTAGGTTCTTGGGTAAAAACAGGGTGGAACAACAACTGATGACCTCCTTTTACCGGTCCACAATAGAAAGGGTCACTTATTGCATCACCGTATGGCAGTGGTTCTCAACCTTCCTAATGCCGTGACCCTTTAATACAGTTCCTCATGTTGTGGTGACCCCCAACCAGGGGTGGGTTCTAAAAATTTTTACTACCGGTTCTGTGGGCATGGCTTATTTTGTGGGCGTGGCTTTGAGGTCATGTGACTGGGCGGGCATGGCTATGTGTATAGGGACTACTCAGAGGGCTGAAAAGTCATTTCTGACAGGTCCTCGCATTTTTGACTGGTCCTCACACTTATGACCATCCTCACATTTATGCCTGTGCAGCATTCTTAACAACCATGTCACTCATTTCACAACTGCTTCTCTTCACCATGGTGACAAGATAGGGCAAAAACGTAAAATGTGAGGACAGTCGTAAATTCGAGGACTGGTCAAAAGTGCGAGGACCAGTCAAAAATAACTTTTTCAGCCCTCTGAGTAGTCCATGTGCACAAAAGGACTAACCAGAGGGCTGCAAAAAGTGATTTCTGACAGGTCCTCGCACTTTTGACCAGTCTTCGCACTTATGACTGGTCATCATTTATGCCCATTGTAGCATTCTTAACAACCGTGTCACTCATTTCACAACTGCTTCTCTTCACCATGGTGACAAGATAGGACAAAAACGTAAAATGTGAGGACAGTCGTAAATTCAAGGACTGGTCAAAAGTGCGAGGAGCAGTCAAAAATAACTTTTTCAGCCCTCTGAGTAGTCCATTAGCATAAAAGGATACAGCAATACAGAGGGATGATGGAAGGGAAGGGAAATTAGAGTAGGAGTGAGGGTAAGAGAGGGAGGAAGAGAGGAGGAGAAGGAGAAAGGAAGAGGAAGTAGGGAGGAGAAGAAGAGGGGGGAAAGAGAAAGTAAGAAGGAAAGAAAAGAGAGAGGTGGTAGGTTTGAGGAGAAAGATTGCTGTACAATAAAAAAGATGAAAGGGAAGAAAGCGAACCCCAAACAAATATAAAGATATTAAGATAAAGAATGAATTGTTAAACTTTAAAGAATAAAAGAGAACAAATATGAATAAATAGCAATAATTAGAAACACACATACAAACATACAATGTATTTTCTTTGAACAGAGTATTTGGCCGGTTCACAAATTTAAACAGTGTTTAGTCATTTCAATTAAATTTACAATTTCTATATTTCCTTTTTGCCATATTTATTCCTCATCTATTTTTTTAAAAAAACAATATTACCCTTCATCCTCATCTCTAATCTTAATCAAATTCAATTTTTCCCTTCTATTCTATATTATACCCCTTCCCATTGTCATCTATTTTTATATCCATCCTCACATTGGTTAATTATGTTATTATGTAATAGTTGTTTAATACAAATTCAATATTTTAATATAAATCAATTAGTTATATAACTATCTTTTTTGTATATTAATCAATGTGAACATGAATATTCAAATTATTTCCATGCAATCCAATTTCTCACAAATCAATTAATTATATTTATCAATAATAATAAACCAAATAATTTCCCCCATATAATCCTCCAAACCACAACTTAACCATTTCTGCTTTCAACACAATATACAATTAATAGTATCTCAATTATTACAATTCCCTAGTTAAATAGAGCTTTTTTTGTGTGTGTGTTTTAAAATCTTGAACCTCCTCTTTTGCCCTGAATTTCCCATTGTTTGCAGTTTTGTACCTACCTTTTTTGGTGAGGAAAAAGAAAAAGAAATCTCTCTCTGCCTCATTTTGTCACATTGCAGCAAAACCCTGCTTTACTTTCAGTTTTGCTTTTTCACATAGCTAGGGGGAAAAAAATCTGCTCCAGCAATTTACCTCTTTGCAGCTAGCTAGCAACAGAGCCCTCCGCAAAACAATTGAGAGCAAATCAGCTGAGAGTGGGGAGGCTGATCAAATCAACTTATGGTAATTAACCTATGCTGAAGCTGAAATGGGCTGTTTTTTTCTATTTTTGCAGGCACCGGTCTACTCATTTGTTTTCTTTTAACACTGATCAGCTGTAGGGCGGCCCTTTGAAACCCCGTAGCAAGAATTTAAACAGTTTTTTCCCTCTAGCCATCAGCTGGGACTCAGGAGGCAGCAATAGATTGGGAGTGGGCGGGGTAAGTGAATGGCAAACAGCAATCCAACAGAGGCAGAGGGTGAGGGTGAGTGAAGGCGTGGGGGGGGGCGAGAGAGGGCTTTGGTGACCCCTGTGAAATGGCCGTTCGACCCCCAAAGGGGTCGCGACCCCCAGGTTGAGAACCGCTGCTTTAAAGTGACACAACCCACATGGCTATCATATAAATTCCTGCAGGTAAAGGGAATCTTAGGCCTCCTTGGCGCCAGGATATAGGTTGTAAAATATCTGATGACACAGGCCATGCTAGTAAATCGAATCCAAGTCGCCCCCTTCCTCCACTTGAATGGCAGTATCACTTTTAGGGAATCTGACATGGTGTGCCGTGCTCTATAGCGTTGTTGTGAGGGTAGGAGTTATGTCCAGGGTGCGAGGGGTCTGTAAATATTTTCACAGCCCTCTTTTTGAGGTCCTCAATAGAAGGCAGGTTGGTAGTAATTGTTTTTCCTGAAGTTCTAATTATCCTCTGAAGTCTGTGTCTGTCTTGTTGGGTTGCAGAACCAAACCAGATAGTTATGGAGGTGCAGATGACAGACTCAATAATTCCTCTGTAGAACTGTATCAGCAGCTCCTTGGGCAGTTTGATCTTCCTGAGTTGGCCCAGAAAGAACGTTCTTTGTGGTGCTTTTTGATGACGTTTTTGATGTTAACTGTCCATTTTAGATCTTGAGATATGATAGAACCTAGAAATTTGAAGGTCTTACTGTTGATACTGTGTTGTAGACAACACAGTATCAACAGTAAGACCTTCAAATTTGTAAGAAGTGGTAGTATGGTAGTGGTAGTTTCTCCTAAAGTCTACCACCATTTCTATAGTTTTGAGTGTGTTCAGTTCCAGATTGTTCTGGTCGCACCACAAGGCTAGTTGTTCAACCTCTGGTCTGCATGCAGATTCATTGTTGTCTCAAATGAGACCAATCACTGTTGTGTCATCTGCAAACTTCGGTAGTTTAACAGATGGATCATTTGAGATGCAATTTGTACATAAATTTGTGTATAAGACAATTCTAATCAGGAGACAGGATAAAGAATAAGGTTCAGAATAAAATCTGCATGTTGATGTGGCTAAGATATAATGTTCTAACTGCAAAGAGCAGGACAGATAATACATAAAGAGTCCATTCAAGATGTAGGCAGGAAAGAATGCTAGCAACAAGCAGCTGGCTTTCTAAAGAATGTTCCATTGGCAGTCACTGCCTTCCTAAAAATGAGTGGGAAACATGAATCTTCAAAAGTTTCTGGCCTGAATTTCCATAGTGATAAGAAAAGTTGGCAATTCTACATAAGTTGACAGGTTTGTATTCTGGGTCCCTTTACTGTTCTCCATTCCTCCTACAGCTATGGCCTGGCTGATATTTTGACATAGTACAAAGTGGCTGTTTATTACAGTTAAGTGTTGTGGCCTGTACTGTGAAATACATTTTGTCTGTGGAATTTAACTGAACTTGGCATTTTAAAGTGTGTTGTTCAGTTGCTTACTTTTCCTAAGATTTCAGTGCTTCAAGATTGCTGAAACCTCTGCTTCAAGTTGAAAATGTTACACAAGAAGACATACCATGTAAAGGTTAGATTGGCTGTGATTTTGATGCTTAATTGTAAACAGCAAGGTGCAGAGAAGCTTTTTTTTTTCTTTATCTTTGGCACAGGTTATAGTGTGATTTTATGTATTTAAGATGTACGAACTGCCCATTATTGTAAATGGCATGATAATGGAACACATCATAGCATATAGAAGGAGGAAACTAGCAAATTATATTAAAATTTTGAGTGCAATTTTTATTTATGTTGGGAACAAATTCTAAAATAATTAAGACTTTAAATTTCAACTGGTCTCGAACTAGCATTTTTCTCATTTCAATACTGCAATGGAAAATGACTAACTGAAAAGGTTCAGGCAAAAACTTAAGAAATCACAAGATCAGCCTATCAGTAATTTCATGTATTTTAATTATTAAAAATTGTTTATTAACAAAGCTCAGGCAAATGCCAAAGTTCTTATATATTTTTTATGTTTCTTTATAGGAGCTTCAGAAAGAAATTGAAAGCCATACAGATATCTTCCATAGCTTGGATGAAAATGGACAGAAAATCTTGAGATCACTTGAAGGTTCCGATGATGGTGCCTTGTTGCAGAGACGCCTGGATAACATGAACTTCCGATGGAGTGAACTTCAGAAAAAGTCTTTAAATATCAGGTAGGGCTAAATAGCAACAGCTGGGAAGCAGAAACTGAAGTGAAAACAGAAGTATTCTTGGCAACCCACCTACCTATATAACCCTCATTCTTTGTTCCCTTAGTCTTTTTATTCTAATTGGACTAAAATGTCTGGACAATTTATTCAGTGAGAACATACTAGATTACTCCATTACTCTAGAAAGATAGTTCATTATCTACTCATAAGAGAGTTTTAAGATGCAAAGACTTGATGATTTTCTCTATATTTATATTTGCATAAAAAGAGATTAATTCTGCTCACCTAATCACCATGTTTTTGCTGAAATTATTACTTTATAACTATGATCCTATATAGTGTAATAAGTAAATTTGTAGCCCATGCTAAATTAATTTCAGAAGAATTACAATTAAAGTAAATTTCAGAAGAAGCAAAGCAAATTTCAGAGGACATTCTGTTCACGTGATGTTCTTTCTCTGATATAAATAGCATATTTGAAACATACATAATGATTTGGGAATTCATATATAATAAATTTGCATAGAACTTGGAATAATATTTACTTATGATAATTACAATCTGGTGAATGGACAATAATTTGAGGAAAGCTTTGCAGTGTGGAACTCACACATAAATGTTCCTTAATTTTTTATATAAGTTTAGGTCTGTAAATCCAATTTTGGGGTAGAAAGGTGATGTCTTATTGGGGAGAAGAAAGTCGTTCTGCAAAAGTTCATAATAAAGGGCATTATTAGAGAAAATTTTAAAAACTGCAGTGCAGAGAGAGTATTGTTTGAATCACTTTTGTTTGCTCTCAACCTTTTCAAAGCGTTTTTTTTTTTTGCATAATGACAGAAATCATCTTCATAACATTCATTATTAAAAATAAATGAAATACTTTGCTGTAATTTTGATCACCCAATTTTGATACCACTGATACTAAGCAAATTGAAAATAGTAAACATGGTTTATCATGGTTGCCTTTCTTTCTTGAATTAAACATTAAAGCAATGTTCTTATTCTACAGAAGTAGGAAGTTATAATGAGACATTTATTTTAGCCAAACCATGTAGGTGAGAAACACAATTAAAAGGCATTCAGTTGTTATTACACACAAACACGCATGCATGCACACACATAAACTTATTTATCTATAGATTGGAGAGTGGAAACAATAGTTACATTGCCTACATTCACACAATATTCTGGACCAGGTTAGTGTCATGTTCATTATACAATGAAAGAGGCATTCACACAATGTGCTAAGTTTGGACATTCATAAGGTTTATATACATGTATGTGTGTAAGTTTTAAAATGGTATGTGAATATAGCTCAGAAAAGTTATGTGAATTCAGAAATGGATTAATTCAGTCAGCAAGCTGGGCAGAACTACAATGAGAATTACGGACAAAATGCCTCTCAGCATATACTGTAATTCAGGTTAACATTTAGCAGCTGAACCAAACTCGGAAATGCTTTCATATGAAAGCCTACAATTTGTTTTGTATTCTCCCAAATTATTTTTCAGCTACTGATTATGAAAATTAAGTATTCTTAGTAATACATTTTGGATGTGAGAATCAGTATTCTTACTGCAACTTCTTAAGAGATCCATTTGTCAATCCTGATATACTTTCTTCCCATTCACCACTTTTGAACCACTTTTTGTATTTTGCCTTCTAACTTCTGTTTGTGTAATTCAAGCTCTCCATTTTGAAAGAGAGTCACAAACAGGTGGTATTCAGCAGGTTCTGACTAGTTCTGGAGAACCGATAGCAGAAATTTTGAGTAGTTTGGAGAAGCGGTAAATACCACCTCTGACTGGCCCCACCCCCATCTATTCTCTGCCTCCCGAGTCCCAGCTGATCAAAAGGAAATGGGGATTTTGAGGAAACCTTCCCCTGGAGTGGAGCGGGAATGGAGATTTTACAGTATTCTTTCCCTGCGATGCCCACCAAGCCACGCTCACCAAGCCATGCCATGCCACGCCCACCAAGCCATGCCCACAGAACCAGTAGTAAAAAAATTTGAATCCTACCACTGGTCGCAAAAGGTACAGAATCTGAAAAGCTAAATTTTTGAATGTAGATGTTTGGCTTTGAAGAAAAGTTCACAATAGTGACTTTGTTTTGTTTTGTTTTTTGTTGAAAATCTCATGCTTTCAAAATAATAGAAAGTTTTACCCCCACAAATGAAGTGTGCTTAGCTCCTGCACTTGCAACATTTGACATTCAGCTAACACTGTTGGGCAGCTTTCAGCAATTTTTAAGCTAGTTTATGTTGATTTTAATAGATTTTAACTTTTATAGAATATAGATTAATTTTTTTAACTTTTGTACTCAATATTTGTGACGTTTGGGAGGGAGGGAGGAAACAAACAAACATATCTATTATATAGCTTATATTTTAACTTTTAAGAAATGTTTAAATGAATTTAGAAAAATAGAGGGGAAAGAAATAGTAAAAGTTCTGATCTCACATTGTGCCTTACTACTGATTTACTGGAAATCATCTTTTTCATATTATCTTTATTTTGCATATATGAATCAAGGAAAATATTGCTTTTGGTAATATTTGTAACACAGAAACTGAACCTCTTTTTCAGGTCTCATCTGGAAGCAAGTTCTGATCAGTGGAGATGTCTACACCTTTCTCTTCAGGAACTTCTGGCATGGCTACAGTTGAAAGAGGATGAGCTAAAGCAACAGGCACCAATTGGTGGTGATCTTCACACTGTACAAAAGCAGAATGATATCCATAGGGTATGATTTTTTTAAAAAAAAAATCTGGAAGTAGATATAAAAACATAAAAATTTGAAAATTATTAACTCATTTTCCCAGGTTTTATGTTGATAATATAATTTATTTATTTTTATTTCATTTGTCAAGAACGTATTAGGTAATATATATAAGTATAAGCATGAATTGAATACATAAAATAGAAACAAATATGAAACATTAGGACAGGGACGGTAGGCATGCTGGTGGTCTTATGCACGCCCTTTGTTTGTTTATAATCTCTCAGATTATAGTTTCTATATCTTTACGTTTAATTATGCTTCGAGCAATAGAAGTAAAGAACTACACATCTTAATATGACCACTTTTTAAGGTATGATAAAAAATATATGGTGAACTGCAATGGGGGTAACTAGAGGACAAGTACATAAGTCATGGCATATTATGAAGTCATGTGATGAAAGGCATATGACTTCATAATACAATTGTCATGATTTAGGTACTTTCATCTGATGTTGGACACAAGTACGTATTGGAATTTAGGTCAAGGCATCATAACATGTGTTTCTTCATGTTGGCAGCATTTTAGCTTGCTGTAAATGATACCATATTTGTTGAACTTTTGCCCTCCAACAAAGATTGGAATCATTTGGAGGACGTATTATTTTATGGTTCTTGTTTTATGGGATTTCAAAGCCTATAGTGACATTGCAAAGATGGACTCAGCATTCAACCCTTTATCTGTAAAGTTGAAAATATTTGTTGGCATTATTATTATTTGGAATAGAGATTTGGAATACAGAGATGGCAAAAATATTGACACAATTGCTCCTCTTCCTCTTGCAGAGCCAAATACATTGTTCAATTTATTAGCAAGGTAAAGGAGATGAAAGGGCTAGAACAACATTTGAACTGCAAGATCAAAATATGCTTCTTTAAAGGCCTAATTCATGGCAGTCCAGATAGCAAAAATTGATTACATCAATGTCTTTATTATATCTGCATTGATAAAGTGGGTACTACTCTGTGCACTATGCATTTTATTAGAGAAATGACAGTCATTATGAACAGTACATATAATTCATTGTGGATAGTGTTATTCAGATCTGCTATCATTTGGATTCCAATGTTAGGGCCGATCATTGAAATGTACATTTGGCAACCATATAACTTGTTATTATAAATCTTGCAGACTAAATAAGTGAAAAGATAAATTATTCATTATTTAAACCTTCCTAGCTGATAAATCTGTCAAAGTAGAACTGACCACATGTTTAATGGATGTAATAAATGTCTCTAGCAATTGGTATGCATTCCCCCACTCAATCTGTTTAAAGGGGAAGACCTGGAACAGCTGTGCAGTTACAGGTCAATTTCTAAGAAAACTGATTGAAAAGGCAGTGGCCTCACAGTTGTAATTGATTTGATACTAACTATCTGAACTCATTTTAATTTGACTTTCAACTTGAATAACAGATTTCTATATGACCTATGTGAAACCTGGATGGATGAGCTATGGAATCACTTGATGGCTTTTATAACATTTACCATAGTATACTTCTTAATTGCCCAGTGAAATGAGTTTTAGGGGAGGTTTTAGTTTTAGGGGGTTTTGTGCAGAATTCTGGATTTCCCATAAAACCAACTCCAGATGTTTGTATCAAAAATATTAAGCTGACATTCAATACCAGATCTATGATTACCCATAGGTCTCTATCAGTGGTGAAATTAAAATTTGTTACTATCGGTTCTGTGGGCGTGGCTTGGTGGGGAGGTAATGTGACTGGGTGGGCGTGGCCAACTTTCTTTTTCTAACTTTTAAAAGCATTTTTTCTACAACCTCTTCAGCCGAAGAGGTTGTTAAAAATGCTTTTAAAAGGCTCTGACGATCCTAGTTGAGTTGCCTGATTGTCAGAGGCTTTTGTTTTCTTTTAAAAGCATTTTTTTTTGCTTTTTTTTACTTTTGATTCGGCTGAAGAGGTTGTAGAAAAATCCTTTTAAAAGGCTCTGACGATCCCAGCTGAGTTGCCTGATCGTCAGAGCCTTTTAAAAGCATTTTTTCTACCAAAGGCTCTGACGATCAGGCAACTCAGCTGGGATCGCCAGAGCCTTTTAAAAGCATTTTTTAAACAACCTCTTTGGCTGAAGAGGGTCTGACGATCCCAGCTGAGCCAAGCGATCGTCAAAGGCTTTTTTTTTTTTTTACTTTTAAAAGCATTTTTTCAGCCAAAGAAAAAATGCTTTTAAAAGTAAAAAAAAGCCTCTGATGATCGCGCGGCTCAGCTGGGCATGGGGAAGTGGGCAGGAATTTTTGCTACTGGTTCTCTGAACCACCCACCGCCATCGCTACCGGATCGGGTGATCCGGTCCAAACCAGGAGCATTTCACCCCTGGTCTCTATACTCATTTAGCACATAGTGTGATTAACTGAAAAATGATGAAATGTTCCAGAACATCTCAAAACAAATGTCTGCCTTTTGTACTTGTATCCTTATATCAGGACACAAGTCCCTGATTACCATAAATCATGGAGTTTGTGTTGTAACATCATGACTGAAATTCATCATTTGTCTTTCCTTGCCATCTGTAAACACCTATGCTTGTCTCCCCTGCTGTTTAAGGTCTTCATAAAACAGCTAGAGCTGGTGATTTTGGAGCCAGGCATGGTTTTAGTACCTTTGAATATTATGAAAACTTTATAACTTTATAATAGAAAACTTTATAATAGACTAGGTAAACTAATCAAATGGAATTTATATGCAAATAATATGAAAATTTGTAGCTGAGAAACTATTTTCTGGAATTAAAATTCCACCTCTTTTGGTTATGTTTGAATTCCCACCAGTGACTAAGTCACACATTAGGAGTGTTACTTCAGCCTCAGCTATCATCTGATTAAAAGATGGTGATTAGGTATATCATGTATTTATTAGTGCACCAATTGGATTTGGCAAAGGCTACCTGTAAGGATTGCCTCTCCTTCCAACTTAAGAAAGTAAAAACTCTTGAAACGTGGTTGTTCAAAAGAGACCTTTTATTAAGCAGAAGTGATAGCCACCCGGTTAAAGCAAGATCTGAATACCCATAGGCAAGACAAGTAGGATTAAAGCAGTAGAGACCCCTCCCTTTAAGTCAGAATGCAGATTTTAACCAATACACAAGTGTGAAGATGCTTTCTTTTCCAGTTTCCCTGAGAACCCGAACAACCATGCATTCACACTGTTATCCTTTAAAGTGAAACAACCCATATGGCTATCATAAAAATTCCTCCAGGTAAAGAGGATCCCAGGGCTCTTTGGCGCCAAGATATAGGTTGTAAAATATCTGTTGACACAGGCAATGCTAATAAATCGAATCCAAGTCTCCCCCTTCCTCCAATTGAATGGTAGTATCGCTTTTAGGGATCTGACATGCTACCTCCTTAGAAAACGAAAGGATCCACCTGTAAAAAAACAAATATATACAAGATTTCATGATAGTATATTAACAAGGTTTGTTAGGATATTGGGAGTGAAATTTTCTCAGTAAGATTGGAGCCCTAACATGGTGTTTAGTGACTCATTCATTGTGTGCTGATGGTAAATGTTTCCAAGCAACTAAGGTTTGGATTTTCCCTCTGTGGATCCTAGAATCAAGGATTTCCTTGATTTCAAAGTGTTGTTCACCTTCAATCATGATGGGAACAGGTGGTGTAGATGCAGGTGGTCTGAGGGATGAGATTACTTCTCGTTTGAGTAAACTGATATGGAATACTGGGTGGACTTGCCTGAGTGTTTTTGGAAGGAGTAGTTCAACTGCTACTGGATTGATGATTCTAGTGATGGGGAAAGGTCCAATGAACTTTGGCCCTAGTTTTTTCGATGGTTGTAATGATTTCAGGAATTTTGTAGATAAGTATACTCTGTCTCCAATATGAAAAGGTTTGGGTTCCATCCTTTTCTTGTCAGCTTGAATTTTAAAAGCTTCTCTAGCTTCCTTTAAGGCTAATCTAACCACTGGCCATATGTTTTGCAAATTATCCATCCACTCCTTAAGTGAGGGGATGGTGGGTTCTTCTGTGGGTAGTTCAGGTATGGGACTGAAATCCTGGCCTATTGCTACTCTAAAAGGGGTAAAACCAGTGCTTGAATGTACAGCATTATTAAACGCAACTTCAGCAAAAGGCAAAAATTCGGTCCAGTTATCCTGTTGAAAATTAATGGAACATCTTAAATATTGTTCTAATACCGAGTTTAAAATTTCAGAATTTCCATTAGTAGCCAGTTGATGCGAAGAGCTCAACCCCTGGCCAGTACTAAGTAAGTCCAGAAATGCCCTCCAAAATTTGGAGATGTATTGAGCCCCTCTGTCGGAGATGATCCTTTGTGAAGCACCATGAAGTCGATAAATGTGTATTAGGAATAATTTGGCTAAACTTTTAGCAGTTGGGATCTTTTGGCAGGGTATAAAATGTGCCTATTTTGAAAACAGGTCTGTCACGACCCAAATAACAGTATTTCCCGCACTGTTTGGCAATTCCACAATGAAATCCATAGCAATCTTTCTCCAAGGCGCTGAAGGTTCAGCTACCTTCTGCAATAGACCTGGGGTTTTCCCCTAACGTCTTTTTGCTGCTGCACAAATGGGCCAGCTAGCTACATAGCTTTCTATGTCCTTTTTTAGTGATGGCCACCAAAATTGTCTTTTAATCAGGTGTAAAGTTTTCACAAATCCAAAATGTCCAGCTAATTTGGAATCGTGGCACCTTACCATTAAGTATAGTCTTTGCAGGAACATACAACTTCCCCCCCCCCAACCCAAGTCAAATCTTCTTTCATCAGACAGCTGGATTTGTTGTTCAAAAACCATTCATCAGTGGCCAATGCTTGTTTAAAAGTTTGGGTGGTGTCATTGTCCGTCAATGTTTCTTGTTTTGCCTGGGATCTGCTGACTACTTTAGCAGCTAGTTGATTGTTTTGTACTATGGGTATTGAGCCCGCCCTCACACTCGACACGAATGGACTCACCGCCAACCCCTCGATCTGTGTCCTCGGCGGTGGATAGCCAGCGGCGCGGATGGCGGCCAGGCGCTGTGTTACTCCTGCGCCAGTAATCATGCACACAAGGGTGGGGGATTGGTACACCGGGTTAGGTGGACAGGTGTGGTGCAGGGTGCATCAGGTGTAGGGCTTCACGTTTCCGTGGTTTCCTGATGCAGGCAACGCCTCCCTCACAGCTGATCGGGATCAGACGCGCTGCTTCAAGAAGGATGCGGATCCCAAGCCGGCTAATCTACCGCCCCCGCTGATTCGCTGATCCAGGGCACGGTTGGGCGCGGCGCGGGCCACGCCCCACAGCTGTTGGGTGGGGAGGCATAAAGGCGCTACAGGCTACACGTCCGTAGCGCCGTTTTTAGATCGCTACGACTGCAGCATTTTCGGAGCTATGAAATTAAACCAGCATCCCAAAGCAAACCATCGTCTGTTGGTGATTTGTTGTGTTTGATTCTTTGTGTTGCCCGAGGATCCTGAGAGGAAAACGGCGCTACTCTTCCAACTACAGCGGAAAAACAAGCAGATGGATGGCAGAAGGTTTGGATCCTGATCTGTGCGTGGCAGATGCAGCCAGCGAGGAGCAGGTGGAGGCAAGTTCAGGGGTCTTGGACGACGCCCCCACCCCTGTCATTCAGCCAAAAGAACGGACGGGCAGCCAAGGCAAGGGGGCAGGCGAGCCGGAAGGGGAAAGCAGAAGGGATACCTGCTACCTCCGGGAATGGTGGCATAGCTCAGCCCTTACCGGTCCTGGAGGCAGTGCGAGAGTGCCGACCCCACCCCCCATGGATGAAAGGTTTCTCAAGTGGAGACAACGACGGTGGATTGATGATGAGGAAGGGGGGGAGTGGAGTTACTCCACCGGTCTGGGCCCCTCGACCCTGGATGTCCTAAGGGAGAAGTTCAGGGAGGCCAGCTTTCAGGACGCACAGTCCTGGCAACCATGGGCTGGGGGGTGGAGTCCTCTGCTGCTTGGCAAGGGGGAGCGGGGGCTTCTACAGCAGATACCCATTTCCGTCTGGCCAGCCCTAAGTTGAGGATGGATCGAGGGACAGCTGGACAGAGATGTGAAATTCTCCCTCCTACAGATGCCCAGGACAGGTCAGGGACCCACCCGGATGACGGGTTGGCCCGCACAGGATGGGCGTCGGACTGACCCAGGGCGGAGGTTGCTCTCACAGGGCCCCAGAGGCACACCAGCCGGTCAGCCCGGGTCCGTACCACCCTGGACATTGGGCCCATGGGGGCCCCAGCCTATGTGGGGTCCACCCCCGTTCCAAACAACGTTCGATGGGAGTTCGGACCGAGTGGCAATTTTTCTAAGACAAGCCATTAGTTATATGGACCTCTATGGCCGTTTCTACCCATCCCAGTGGTCAATGGTGGTCGCCATCACCACCGTTATGATGGGGGAAGCTGCTGATTGGGTGGCGGACCTACACAGTGACCACGCCCGTGAATTAACTGACATGGGCCTTTTTCTAGAGGGCCTCCGGGCTCGGTTTGAGGATGATTCTAGAACGCAACAGGCCGAAGGAGTGCTAGTGTCCTTGAGACAAAAGGGCCGTCCTGCCAAGGACTACGTTAAGGAATTCCTATCCATCGCTGGGCGGTTGCGGGCCTGGCCCAAACGCATACTTATGCATCAGTTTCATTTGAGACTAGACCAGGACTTGAGACAGGCATGCGTATATCGAGGGCTGCCACCACGTCTGCCGGAATGGTTTCGGGCGGCCATAGAACTGGATATGGGGTTGAAAGAGTTCCGCATCAGGAGCAGTGCAGGACCACCAGCCCAGTTGAGGAAGATACCAGAGCGGCCTGCGCCCAACCGAGGAAGCATTCCTGCAGCACCCGGAGACTCCGCTCGTAGGGCGATGTTTCGTTGTTTCCGATGCAATCAAGTAGGCCACAGGGCTCTGGACTGTCCCCTTCCACCTCCTCAACAACCTGCAAGCCGGACACCTGCGACCGGGGGGAAGGGTCGTGAATGCCAATGAACGACGCCAGAATGGTCTAAGGTCATGGCCCAGGCTCGACAGTCCAGTAACGACACGTCACCACTCGAGCCTGCGGAGCGTTCCAGCACTGGCGAGGCGTTTGTAGCAGAAGGGGATAGCGACGAGGAGGACAGCAATAAGGATCCGATGGTGAGTGCTCCCGTTCACCCTTTCCTGATCCCGATTACGTTAGAGAATACATGTCGGGGTCTGGATGTACAGCAGGAAGCACTAATTGACTCTGGCTGTACTCGTTGCTTGATGAGACGAGCATTAGCAACACAGTTAGGTTTACGGTTACATCCGTTGCGGTCCCCTATTAAGTTTGAACAGGTGGACGGGTCGACACTGGGGGGGGGTCCTGCTACACATGTCACAGAACCAGTGCAATTGAGGATAGGAGAGCATAGAGAGTGTCTCAGGTTCGTGGTGGTGGACGTCATGATCGAGCCCATCATCTTGGGGTTAGCATGGCTGGACAAATGGAAACCAACTATCTGGTGGGAAGGAGGGTACCGCAAACTCCGCCTTGAACTAGGCCCTGAGCCAAGCGCTCCAGAACCATCTGGTCAGGTGGCTGAAGGGGATAAACATGGGGCGAAACCCCTGACGCCTGGGGTGCCTGATGTGTATGCGGATCTGGCAGCTGTGTTTGACGAGGAGGAATGTGATATATTGCCACCCCACCGTAGGACAGATTGTGCTATAGAACTTGTACCTGGTGCGAAGCTACCTAAACCACGAATGTATGCAATGACACCAAGAGAGGTAGATGAACTGCATAAATATATAGATAAAAACCTAGCCCGGGGGTTTATCCAATCCAGCAGAGCCCATATGGCTGCCCCAGTCCTGTTTCGAGAGAAAAAGGATGGAGGCCTTCGCTTATGTGTCAATTTCTGTGGTTTAAACGCTGTAAGCGTGGAACCACTTTATCCCCTCCCACTGATAAAGGACCTTCTGGCCACACTGGCAACGGGGCGGTACTTTACCAAGTTAGATCTGCGGGAGGTGTATCAGACAGGGGGTTGAGTGGAAAACCATGTTCAATTGTCCCCTAGGGAGTTATAAATTCCGGGTTATGCCTTTTGGACTGCAGGGCGCCCCAGCGGTGTTTATGCAGTTGATAAACAAGGTTCTCCATGAACACCTCTATCGTGGTGTCTTGGTATATCTGGACGATATCCTGATTTACATTAGAACGATGGATGAACACATACAATTAGTCCGCCAAGTACTGCGCCGACTACTGGACGCCAAGTTATATGTTAAAGTGTTGAAATGTGAATTCCACCGCACCCAATTGGACTACCTTGGTTTTAGGATTTCTACAGATGGTCTAACAATGGATCTGAAAAAGATCAGCACTGTCTTGGAATGGCAAACCCCAGAAACAAGGAAGCAGTTACAAAGTTTCCTCGGGTTTGCAAATTTTTACCGGCAATTTATTCCTTCTTTTGCCCAAATAGCATTACCACTCACCGACCTCTTGCAGACCCGGGGACAGGAAGGTAAACCACGTCCAGGTCAGAAACTGAACTGGTCGCCGAACTGTCAAACAGCTTTCGATACATTGAAAGCTCGGTTTGCGCAGGCCCCAGTACTACGACATCCCGACCAGGAGATTCCTTTTATAGTGCAGGTGGACGCAAGCGATGTGGCCGTGGGGGCTGTGTTGCTACAACCCAATAACCAAGGACAGTTGCAGCCATGCGCGTATACGTCAAAAAAGTTCAGTGCCACAGAACGGGGTTGGGCTATATGGGAGAAGGAGGCTTTCTCTGTCCGATGGGCTCTCCTTAGTTGGCGACACATCTTGGAGGGGGCGCGTACCCCTTTCGAGGTCTGGACGGATCACAAGAACTTGATAGCCTTACAGACTCCCAGGAGATTGTCCCCCAAACAGGTGCGGTGGGCCCAATATTTCCAGCGTTTCAACTTTGTGTTGAAATACGTACCAGCAGGGAAGAACTTCACATTTGGACATTTTAGCATAAAGTTTGGCAGAGCGGAGTTTGTTTAAAACTGCCCTGACTAGTTTTACATGTTCTGCTTTGGTCTCGGTATCGATTAAAATGTTGTCCAAGTAGACCAGGACCCCCTTATATAAATGCTGATGCAGCACTTAATTTATTAACTGCATAAACACTGCAGGAGCTCCTTGCAACCCAAAGGGGAGCACCTTGAATTGGTAGCAGCCGAGGGGGGTGTTAAATGCCATTTTCCACTCATCCCCCTCCTTAATTCTAACACGGTAATAAGCCTCCCTTAAGTCCAGCTTTGAAAAAATTTTCCCTTTCACATATCTTTCATAAGGGGAGGGGATACATGTTCTCCACACTGATCGTATTCAGGTTTTGAAAATCAATA
Organism: Arizona elegans; assembly: GCA_022577455.1. Lineage (NCBI taxonomy): Eukaryota > Metazoa > Chordata > Lepidosauria > Squamata > Colubridae > Arizona > Arizona elegans. The sequence goes on along the minus strand of JAKOOJ010000006.1, from coordinate 47,118,987 downwards.
CAGAGACGTTTTGAGCCATCTTTTTTCTCTCTAAATAACAGTGGAGCTGCGATTTTCGGTCGGGCTGGCTCCTTTATTGAGAGGTTGCTGCGATTTTCGGTCGGGCTGGCTCCCCTTGCTAGGTTTTTCTCAATAAATGTTCTCAGCTCTTCCAACTCCCTCGGTGACATGCTGTACATCATGGGTTTAGAGATTTTAGTGCCGGGTAAGATTTCTATCACACAGTCAGTGGCGCAGTGGGGGGGAGATCGTCTGAGGCTTTTTCGCTAAAATCCTCAGTCAAATCCTTGTATGGGTATGCTCTCAGTTGGTATGGCGTGACCAGGCATGGCTGTTTCTCGATTCTCTGCCCTGTCATTTCCTTTATGTGGATTCTCAGCAAAAGTCACATCCATCTGAAATTTTATGATGCCTTGTTTCCAATTGATTTTTGGGTTCCATTTTTTCAGCCATGCAAGGCCCAGAACCAACGGCCATTCCATGCCAGGTGCCACTATAAATGTAAGTATTTCCTCGTGGCTTCCGATGCCTATATGTAAAGGCTCGGTAGCAAAAGAAGCTGGCTCCCCTCCTGCTATTGCCCATCTAGTTGGCAGAAAGCGATGGGGTTTTTCATCTTTCTTACATTAATCCCCAACTTCCCTACTAGGGTTGGGCTGATCAAACAATGGGTGCACCCTGAATCCACTAGAGTGGATATATTTATCTCCCTGTCCTGGTTTGGGATAAATAGTCTTAAGGGGAGGGTAAGTGGTTTAATTGGTTTACTTACCAGTGGTTCATCATCTGGATCGCTTCCGAATGAGTGTGATTTCTCCAGATGCCAGGGTTTCCTCCCCAAAAGGGGGAGGGGATGGAACTTCTACAGTCTCCCTGCTCCCTGCTCCTCAGGGCAATCTCCTTCCAACGCCAACCCGGTTTTGCAGGGTTCTCCCCCGGTGGGTGGTTCCGGGCGGGTGTTTGTGAACGACACTCTGCAGCTCGGTGCCTCTCTTTTCCACACTTGAAACAAGCTGAAGCTCTTGGAGAGAATGCAGTTTGTGGGTTGAGGGGCTCCTGCTTCAATTGGGGTGGGGATTTCTTCCATGCTCGCCCCACTCGATACTGCTTTCTGGCCATATTGATCTCAGCTTCTTCAGCAGTGACGTACCATTCATGTAGATGATTCGGTGCACCTCGGGCCGCGCAGGCATTGTATAGATCATCACTCAGCCCGTCCTTGAAACAGCGCACCAAAATATCTTCCGGCCAGTTCACACAAGGTCCCTGAATTCTTCAGTATACTCTGCTACTGGCTGTCGCCCCTACCTCACCACCTTAATGTGGTCGCATGCTTTGCGATCTGCTAGTCGGTCCTCAAACCGGTGTCGCAGTGCCATCAAGAAATGGTCGAAATCCCGCAATTCTGGTGCGTTGGCATTATGCAGGGTCACCATCCATCTGGCAGCAGTACCCTCTAGGGCTTGGGTCACAACTCGCACTCGGGATCCTTGGGTTTGGAAATCATGCCTGTACTCTTGCATGTAGGTTAGCACATGTGCCACAAAGAATCCTAATTGTTGTGGATTCCCATCAAACGTCACCCCAAGGGAGGGAGTTTCTCTTTCCAGTTGCAGGATTCAGGGCTGGTTGGGAATGGGCGCCGGTGTGCATGCTGCCTGGGGCGGGGGGGATTGCTGGGTCTTCTCCTGCTGCTGCTGTGCCATCTGCTTGATAGGCAGGCTCCAGAAGGTGGATGCCTCCCGTGGCATCATCCGTGACTGCTGCCCTTTCCGCGCCCTTTGGTTGTTGTCCTGAGTCCCTTTGGATGTTGAGATTTTCCAAAGTTTCCATCACCAATTGGGTTATATGCCTCTTCAGATAATCTTCCCTCAGTGGTGCTTCGGTCAGTTCCCCCTGGTCAGCAAGGGCTTCTAGTTCCAGTTTCCACCCCGGTTTTCGGTTGCCATGGCTGAGGGTGACTCCTCTGGTTCTCTCATCCCAGCTATCTTTCTTCCCGATGCCAATTGACCAGCCAGGCTTTTCAGGATTCTCCAGGGTTACCTCATCCTCTCCGATGGGGTGTACAAAACAGGCATCTGACTGGGTGGTGGTTGATGTCTTTCCCCAGCAATCGGTTTCTCCCAGTTCTCTGCTTTGTTCAGACATGGTTTGCAAGGTCCCCTCAGTAGAGCAAAGATTGCTTCTCTGGGTTGACCATTTTGCAGATCTTGCTTTGTGTAAGGATTGCCTCTCCTTCCAACTTAAGAACATAAAAACTCTTGAAACGTGGTTGTTCAAAAGAAACCTTTTATTAAGCAGAAGTGATAGCCACCTGGTTAAAGCAAAATCTGAATACCCTTAGGCAAGACAAGTAGGATTAAAGCAGTAGAGACCCTTCCCTTTAAGTCAGAATGCAGATTTTAACCAATACACAAGTGTGAAAATGCTTTCTTTCCCAGTTTCCCTGAGAACCCAAACAACCATGCATTCACACTGTTATCCTTTAAAGTGAAACAACCCACATGGCTATCATAAAAATTCCTCCAGGTAAAGAGGATCCCAGGGCTCTTTGGAGCCAGGATAGGTTGTAAAATACCTGTTGACACAGGCAATGCTAGTAAATCGAATCAAAGTCTCCCCCTTCCTCCAATTGAATGGCAGTATCACTTTTAGGGATCTGACACTACCTATGTGTTCATTATGCCTGGTAGAGCCTAACTTTGAAAAGTGTGAGTTGGATTATTGAAACATGGCAGTTGTGTTTATAAAGTTCTGAGAATAAAAGTATATTATGGAATGTGTGATTTCGGAAGTAATTGTAAAATCTTATTTCTGATTTCTTAACAGCTTTGACCATGTTTCTCATCTCTGTCTCTTCCACAAGGACTCATATTCTTTGGTTACAATTTCTGTTCCAATTAACTATCAAAGCTAGTCTCTTCATGGATACTTTTAGGAAACTTTTTCCACATGCATAGCACATTTGTAACAGAATACAGAACTTGTCTTGTTAGAGGCACTTGCTTCCCTGCGGAAGAAAAAGAACAAAAGTCAGTTTTGATATTTAGGTCATCCTGTCTATTTCTCAGGAAGCCTCTTGGTTAAAAAAAAAAGGTGGAAAGTAAGACCTACTTTAAAATTGTCTTTGGCAGATATTTTATTTGTACTTTTCAGAGTTCCTCCTTCTCTTTCTAGTACATTTTCTTTCCAAAACAATCGGTGTGCTACCCTAAAGTTACATTATATTGCTTTGCATAACAATAGTCCTAAAATGTCCTTTAGAAATCAGTTAGTCTTTTCAAGAGCTGTTTCAATTTTATTTTCACAGAAATGTTGTGAAGTACATTAGACTAGATACAAGAGTATCAATTATCTATAATTTGATCCTAGCCATTGGGAAATACATAGTTAAGGAAGCAGAAATACCAGGAATATTGGGGGGGAAAGGGTAACATTCTAGATTTTTAAAGGAAAATTAAATATATATTTTGTCCACAATTATTAAATGATTCTTGCAGCTGTATTGCACATGACTGTGCGTCCACAACCCCAATCCAACATTACTATGCATATTATTAAACTACATTTCTTTTCAGTTCTCATCCCAAAACTGTTTCAGTAGGAATTTCCTGGATTTCTTTCCATGAAGAATCTTATTTTGTGTAGAGATATTTGGGTTTTTATCCAATATAAACTACTATGATATCCAATATTGCATATATTTTTGTAAACAATGAACAGCACAGTAAAATATGTCATTTTGTATTTATTTTGCATACATTAAGTATATCATAATAGAAAATAAAATTGATTAATCACATAGCATGGAATTTGGCAATATTTTGTTTTATGTGTACCAAAATGGCTACAGTAATCCCTATCTGCCCTGTATTTAATTCGTTGTACCACTTTGTCTTATTTGTGCAAATAAGAGTAAGATTCTGAAGCGAAACTTATAACTCTATTATATTACTTCTAGCAAAAAATGTTAGGCTCAAAACAGGAAAAACACATGGAAGTAAGTCGAGTTCACTGAGGAAATTTAGTGAATTCCCTTTACTGGGATGACTCTATGACTGAAATATAGGAAATTTAAAAATTAAAAGAAGCAATGGCAAATGGCAAAGTTAGAGAAATGTGTACTGTGTGTAAAAATATCCAAGTTGATAAAAATATCCAATATTGATGGTGCAATGGCCACTTATACTGGACACTTATACTGGGAGAAAATTCTGTCAAGCAGGATTCTTCCAGAGAATATCTGACAGCGTTCTCCTCCAGAAGATGAAAGGAAATACAAGGAGCATCAGTTATCCATGACGTGATCCTAGCCATTGGGGAAGACTTAGTCAAGGAAGCAAAAAAACCTGGAATATTGAAGAAAAGTGTAACATTCTAAAAATAATAATCCAGAAGTTTTGAAGCTGTACATATTTAATTTTTAAGAATGTCTGTTGATTATTTATCTTGTAGTGTCAACTGTCCTATTAGCATATGAAGGGGAAAAAAAACTCCTGGGGCATAATTTTACCAAGAGTAAAATTTTACTGATAGATCCATATAGGTACAGATGAAGTAAAGCCAATTCTAAAGGTGCATAGGTACCTTGAGGCCTCTTCGCTGTCCATTGTTCGCCAATCCAACACTTTCTTCGTGTTTTAGAAAACAGTCTCTGCTGTTCAAAGAGTTCCCATAACATGACCCTGAAGTGGACTTCCGGGTTGGCTCCGCAGCGCCATTGACGGTCTTTTTAGACCGCCGCCCCTGCGATCCCGTTGAGCCGTTCTGACAGCGCTAATCAGCTGTCAAACGGCTTGAAAATCTCCCCTTCGGGAAAAGAAGGGGAGGAGAGCAGGTGGGTGAGGGTAGAGCTCCCCGAAAACCCCTGGATTAATTCCAGGGGTTAGGAGGGTGAGAGCTCCCCGTTCAGCCCACTGAAGCTCCGGATCCGGGGGGACTCTGTTTTTTTTACAGAGCTAGGCGTTGCGTCCAATTTCTGCTGTCAAACAGAAGATTAAATGATTTCAAAAAAGCAGGCGGAACAGAAGCAGGAGGACAAGCTTTTTGCAAGTATAATACTTAACTCCGGGGATACAATGTTTCTAATTGGATTTTCTGAGCTGGAAGTAAAGATGGCGTTTCTTTGTTGCGATTTTAAAAGTGAAAGTTAGAAAGGAAAGTTTTTGCTAATAGACTGGTGCTCAGAGACTGGTTTTAAGTTGCTGGAATAGATTTTGAAGAGCTGTTTGGGAAAAGATTATTTCGTTTGGTGATTTATAAAGAAATTGCTGAAAGCTGCTCAAAAGGATGGCTCTGACTTTATGATTTTATGGTTGTGGGAAGAAAGAAAATCTTTTTAAAATAAAATGGCTTCTAAGAAAGGAGATCCTGAAAGTGCTGGAAGCTATTTGGAGGTCTCAGAAATGAAACAGTTGTCTGATTTACAGAGTTATAAGGATTTTGATGCAGAATTTACAGAATTTATAAAAGAAGCCATGAATAATCATACTGCAGCTATAAGTAATCAAATAGCAATTCTTAAAGGGATAACAACAGAAATGATTGAGGAGACAAAAACAAGTACGGAGCATGATGACAATTCAGGAGATATTCTGATTGCAGCAGAAAAGGTGGAAGAATCTTCTCAAGAATTTTCGAGCTTATTCTCTGCTCTTTTTGGAAAAATTGATAGAATCTTTCAAAATTATGACTTGGTTTGGAAAAAAGTAGTAAATGACCAGACTTTCAAAGTTTCAGAAGATGAAGGAGATTTGCCAGTGGCATTTATACATTTAATAGAAAAGAAACAACTGAACTTTTTTTCACAAACTCTTGACAAACTTTGGTCCTACAGGCGAAGGAATGAATTGATTTATATAAGCAAGAAGAGGCGATTTGGGGGCTCTAAATCAGAGGAAATTTTCTCAAAAAGGGGACAATCTTTGAAGTTACATCAACCTCAAATTAAAATGAAAAACCTCCTCAAAATAGAAGTAGGAGGGATGCAGAAAGACTGGAAAAAATATAAAAAGAAAGCAAGAATGGAAGATTAACCTTTTCTTTTGGCTTTGCAGTTGTTCTACTTATGGTTAAAAATGATTATGTTTTAGGTGTTATAACTACTGAGGGGGAAAAAGTATAAAGTTAAATATTGATTTTTAAATATGATGCATTAATGGTTGAATGTAAGATTAATCTTTTTTGGTTTTTTAGTTTATGTATTAATGGTTAATTATGTTGATGATTATCTTTTAAAATTTTAAAAGTTGGAGGGAGGAATAATGAAGGGGGGAAACTTAGAAATTTAAAAAATGTAGAAATTTAATTAGTGAATACCTAAGGTTTATTTTCTGTTATGAGATTTCAAAATATCTGAACTTTGAGAAAAGTAAGAGGGGGAAAATGTTTTTGCAAGTTAATTGAATACTTTACTGATATATTAAGAGAATTTTTAAGGTTTGAATGTTTAATATTTGTTAAAGGTTTTAAAACTCTTAGAGTTATTGGATTATACGCTATTTTGAGCTTATAAAAAGGGAGGTTGATGAAATTATAAAAGGGGAGTTAAGGGGTTTTGGGAGTTATTAAATCTTGCAGTTAGCTAGTTTATTATAGCAAATGTTTGGTGAAATCTATGCCCTGTTTTTGTTCTGGGAAGTCGGGGGTGGGGGGTGGTGAGGAGGGGTTGAAGATTGAGTTTACCAAGGATTGATTTTTTTTTCTTTTTCTTGATGATAGTTTGAATGAATGTTTATATTGTATACTCGTTTGATCAGAAAATAAAAACTTTTTATTAAAAAAAAAAAAAAAAAAAAAAAAAAACATGACCCTGAAGTGAAGGAACTCTCACAGGGCCCAGCTGGCTCACTTGATTCCTCAGCCCCTCTCAACATCCCCCAAGGCTTCTACCCCATCCCTTCCATTTCTGTTGTCAAGGTGCAAGGAAAATTGCAGGCAGAAATAGAATCCGAATCAGTAGTAAATGTTTGACCAGGGAGTAAGGACTATTATTTTTTTTGTTGGGGGGGGGGTTGTTGGTAAAAGTTTAGGCAATTGAATACAATGTGCCAGATAAGATTGACTCCAGAACATGAGTCTTTGGGAAGGATGTATTTAACCAAACCATCTTGGTATTTATTTATTTGAAAACATTTAACCTTTCTTTGCTTTTTCATTCAATGACAAAAAGAAAATATATAATCAGGATATGAAACAACTTAAATGTCAGTTTATATTTTTACTGTTTCCTTATGTAGGCCTTTAAGAGGGAACTAAAAACAAAAGACTCTGTTATCTTGAATGCACTTGAAACAGCCCGAACATTCATATATGAAAAGCCTCTGGAAGGACTGGAAAAGTTTTACCAGGAGCCGAGAGGTAAATGCTAGAGAGCAATAATAACCTTTCAGAAAAAGCAGCAGCAGTGGCTAAAATAAAAAAATCTTTCCATTCTTATTGGATCTCTCTAAATCTTTGCAAGTTTAATATGATAAGAATAAGGAGAATACATAGAATGTAAACAGTAATCAATTTGCAGATTTATGAGCATAGCAATATTGGGCACAATTATTATGTGTAATTTATTGATTATTATTCTAAATCCATATTCCTTGGCATAGAGAAGGTTCTAGAATCAGGAATAAAACACTAATATATAAAATTAAAGTAAGTTTACACTTTGTATTTCTAATCCCAATACTGTCTTTGCATATTCTAATCTAATATTGCTTCAAATATATGGAAAGAGTGACCATGATGCCATTCAGGTGGACTTAATGCCACTGATAGAACCCATGATACTACTCAATTTGAGCCAGTGCCACGGATATAACACTTGAATGTTTTTGCCTGTTAATAATAAAAAAAATTGAAATTTTGTTTTTAAATTTTATTTATGTTATCTATGCGCTTCGCTTTTAGAGCTGTCTCCGGGTGAAAGAGTCCAGAATGTAACTCAATTCCTAAAGAACCAGGCAGTTGATGTTAAAACAGAATGGGATAAATTGAATCTACAATCTGCTGACTGGCAAAAAAAGATTGATGAAGCCCTTGAAAGACTACAAGAGCTTCATGAGGCAATGGATGATTTAGATCTAAAACTGCATCAGGCAGAAACTGTCAAAGAGTCTTGGCAGCCAGTTGGGGATTTGCTCATTGACTCACTGCAGGATCATCTTGAAAAACTGAAGGTAAAATTGTATTTTTGTTCAGTGCTATTTGCATTAACATATACTTAACATTCTGCTGTAGCTTCAACACCAAGAGAGAATTCATAATTATTTTAAATAATCACAATGAATATTGAGATAAAATATAAATAAAAACATATTACTGCTATCTTAAATAACTTAGTTGTGCTTTAAAATGTAAGATAGTGAAAAATTCCAAAGGCATTTGGTTTTATATGTCAAATTATTTTAATTGTGCATTTTTAGGAAACTTCATTTATCTATTTATTGTTAATGTAACCAAATTTATTTTTTATATATACATTATGGAAAAATTACCAAATGTCAGCAAAATTATAGTTACTTTATGGGCTAATTATCCACTTCATAGGATGCAAGAAAATGCTTTCATTTCTATACTACTTACATTAATTAATTAATTGATAGATTGATTATTGTTGCCAAGTAATTGATGACTCTTAGCAGCCATGAAGATATTCTCCTCGATGATCTATCCCTAACTTGTTCCTTCAGTTCTTGCAACAGTGCACTCATTGCCACTGTAACCAAGTTCATCTTCCTTACTACTGGTCACCCTCTTCTTGTCGATTTTTTATCCTTTATATAAATTTAATGATTTATGTTTTATATCCCTTCAGAGAAAAGTGGGATGAAAAGGTTTGAGGATCCAGGAGGTCCTACTTATATAGGACTATTTTGTAATTTCATTTATTTTTGTGACCTTGTTTTTCCTAAATTCTCTCTCTCCCCTGCCTCTGTTCTGTTCTTTGTGACCTATATTTTTTTCTAATTTCTTGGTTGCAAACATGGTTATCCCTTGACCTTTTTGTTTAGCCATGTCTTTCTTTGTAACCCTATTCCTCTTCCATTTTCCACTCTCATCTCTTTACATCCTTTTGCTAAGGTTATCACAAGTTTAAAAATGTTCATTTCTCTTTATTAGAGTGCATTATGAAAATATGGTTTTTAGCAATTTACATGAAGTTGACAACTGAATTATATTTCAGGATGCATTACAAAAAAAAAATAACGTACTGTATTAAATTATGTCGGTTGGTATGGCTAGAATAAGGAAAATCATTTATTTAGTTCATCCATAGAGAACAATTCTTTTTCAACAAGCTAGAATTTATCTTTTCCATTTTGAAGAAATAGATATAATCTCCTATGAGCACCAATGTTAGATCAGGTTTTTTTCTGTCAAAGAAAACACAGTGAAATCAGTAGTATGTATTAGGTGTCTGGTATTCTTTCTTCTTTTGCCACTATTGAACACAGATCTGAAGCCTTATGAAACATATACTAGCAAGAGAATATTTAAGTGCCAATTTTGTCTATATGGGTTTTGAAGATATCAGAACGGTTCTACTGAATTCAAGGTTGATAAGAACACTTTGGTTCATGTGAATATGGGAGTTTTCTAGGGAAATAATCCCATGGTTGTTCTCTGCTGAGATTTGCTCATGAGTCTGCATTGATTTTAATCTATTTTATTTGGTTGTTCTCTGCTGAGATTTGCTCATGAGTCTGCATTGATTTTAATCTATTTTATTTGTATTTTGACTGGTTAGATCATTTTACATTCTTCATGCACTTTGCATACCTTATGATAGAGTTAGGGTAGAGAAATGAATACATTTAGAATAGAATAGAATAGAATAGAATAGAATAGAATAGAATAGAATAGAATAGAATAGAATAGAATAGAATTCTTTATTGGCCAACAATCAATATAAATCGTAAGGATACAAGCAACGAAGTTACAGTCATGTAGTCATAAGTGGGAGGAGATGGGTGATAGGAATGATGAGAAGATTAATAGTAATAGTAATGCAGACTTAGTGAATAGCTTGACAGTGTTGTGGGAATTATTTGTTTAGCAGAGTGATGGTGTTCGGGAAAAAACTGTTCTTGTGTCTAGTTGTTCTGGTGTGCAGTGCTCTATCACAGGGGTCTCCAACCTTGGCAAATTTAAGACTTGTGGACTTCAACTCCCAGAATCCCAGAATTCTGGGAGTTGAAGTCCACAAGTCATAAAGTTGTCAAAGTTGAAGTCCCCTATTCTATAGCGTCATTTTGAGGGTAGGAGTTATGTCCAGGATGCGAGGGGTCTGTAAATATTTTCACAGCCCTCTTTTTGAGGTCCTCAATGGAAGAGAGGTTGGTAGTAATTGTTTTTTCTGAAGTTCTAATTATCCTCTGAAGTTTGTGTCTGTCTTGTTGGGTTGCAGAACCAAACCAGACAGTTATAGAGGTGAAGATGACAGACTCAATAATTCCTCTGTAGAACTGTATCAGCAGCTCCTTCGGCAGTTTGATCTTCCTGAGTTGGCCCAGAAAGAACATTCTTTGTGGTGCTTTTTTGATGATGTTTTTGATGTTAACTGTCCATTTTAGGTCTTGAGTGTCGAAGCGTGAATCAGCCTCGTTTCCCCCCCCCCGGGGAAACTGTAATTAATTAGAGGTGAATGGATCTTGTTTTCCATGGTGTATACTCTCAAAGAAAGAAAACCCGAATGTATTCAAAGAAACATTTTATTATAAAAGTGAAACAAACTAGCTAACTACATCGTTACTGGACAAAGGAAAATCAGGAAGTTAGAAAAGAAAGAATGTAGACATGCGCAGTAGCTCAGAAATCACAAGACAGCCTTATCTCAGTTACTACAGATAAGTTCTCCTGCAGACTACCGTACTGCTCAGAATGGAATCTCAACTGGCAAACACTTAACGCAGTGACAACCCCTTCTTTGTCAGTTGAGGGGACATCAGGTACTGCCATCAGTTAAGGCACATCTTCTTACACAGATACTCGTGCTGAGCTGCTGGAAGTGGTTTGTTGAGCATGTCAGCAATCTGATTATGTGTAGGCACATACCACAATTTTACAAAACCTTGTTTCACTAATTGTTTTATATTTTTGTAACGGATGTCAATGTGTCTGGACCTAGAATCCGTGAAACGTGATTCAGAAATATAAACCACAGATTCATTGTCTTCCATCATGGTGATTAGTCGGATTGGGTGTGTCCAGATATCTGTGACCAAAGCATCAAACCACGTTAGAGAATTACATGCATCTGAAACACAAGCATAATCAGCTTCAGTAGATGAACAAGAAACAAAATTCTGTTTTCGCACATGCCAGTAAACAGGACATCCATTTAAGAACATCATATAACCTGAAGTACTTTTACGTGATTTCTTATCACTCGCCCAGTCAGGTCTAGTCCAACTACTAATATACAACAGTGACCCAATAACTGAACGATAGAGTGTTTGATCCTCGAACTCAGGACTTGGTTCATGTGTCAAGTTGTGAAAATCTGTTTGCATGGGTATGCGTACTGTATTAGCATCTTTCATGTTGCAATGATGCAATTTTTTTTTTTGCTGGGCGGGCTGTGCAGCTAAAGGCACTTGTACTTGAACCTGAGGCTGCTGTATTTGGACTCGTGATTGTTGTGCTCCAGCTGCCGCTGGTGCCTGAGCTGCAATATTAATATGGCCTGCTGGAGGCACTGGCACTTGTCTTGGCTGCATTAAACATTGCTATGCTCCATCTAAATTAGGAATTTGGACAAAAACATCATCAGTACCACCAGGGGGTCTGATGATTGACCCTGTGGAGACACATGTGGCATTGCAGCCTGCAGACTTGATTGAGTTAGGGATATGTTGAAAAAGTCTGATGTAATTTTCTTAACTGCTGTTGCATCGTGGAGTGCATTTCAGCTTTATCTTGTAAATTATTTTTGCCAGCAGGTGGTGCCGCAACATTAGTTTCAGGCATCGCAGAAAACTTTGCTTCTCTATCAACGTCATGTGAAATCTGAGAAGGGACAACATCACTAGACACATGTGGTGTGTACACAGCTCTCTGTTCTGATTTGCCTGACACAAAACCATCCTGGGGAAGTGGCTTTGGCTTTGAAGAAGAAGGCAAAATGGAGGACTCAAGAATTTGAAAAAGACAAGAGTCCTGCTTATCTGGCTTAAGTATAGAAACAAACACTTTTGCCTTGTGCAGCTCATGTTCCAGAAACTCTATTTGATCACAATAACTTTTTACAGCCTTCTCATGCTGGGTTTGTTCAGGGCTCAGATGAGAATAATGAACATCACCTCTCTCTGTGGGTAAAGAAAACCCAGCCGCTTGTGGAATTTTAGGTTTGGCACCAAGCCTTTCAAATTCCTGGGCTTCTTTAGTAAATCCTTTAGTAATTAACTGAGGGCTTGAAGAAACATAAGAGGGTGTCACTGACCTCAGCACGTCGCCTTCAGGATAAGCTTCCCCAACAGCACCTCCAACAGCACATTCCTCCAGTCTGGTTGCTGAAGCAAGCAGTGTTTGAAAAGTTGAAAGCCTGTGTAAAATTCTTTTTGCTTCTTCATCAGAGAGATGATAGAGATTTATGTCTTCAGCAGACTATGCCCTATATTTGGTTTCTTTTTCTTTCTTGGCATATTTGCAGTAAATAATCAGCATTCCTCGGTCGCCAACTAATCTATCTGCTTAATAGCCTATTCCAGTGATGGCTAACCTTCTTGCCATCGCATGCCAGGAAAGGGGGGGGGAGGTTCACGCATGTGCGTGCCTACACCCATAATTCTATGTGCCCCGCCCTGTGCTTGTATGCACAAACCCCTCCCCCCCGCTCCTGGCACGCAATGGCCCAGTAGGCCCATTTTTCTTTCTCACCTGGCTCCAAATCCTCTCTATGCATCTGTGGAGGGCAAAAACAGCCTTCCCCACCCCCCTTGGAGGCCCTCTGGAGGCTTGAAACGGCACATTTCTCAACTCCCGGTTGGACAGGAAGTGATTTTTTTGCTGTCCCCAGCCTCCAGAGCCTCTCTAGGTGAGAAAGAAAAATGGGCCTTCCCCACCCCCCCCACCCAGGCCTTCCGGAGGCAGGAAACAACCTGTTTCCCTTCTTCTGGTGGGCCCAGAAGGCCCGAAAATCAGCTGGCCAGCACGCACATGCATGCCAGAGCTAAGTTGGTGTGCCCACTGATATGGCTACGTGTGCCACCTGTGGCACATGTGCCATAGGTTCGCCATCACGGGCCTATTCGCTTATCAGTTGAGCAACAGCCAAGGAAAACAAAATAAATCAAAACCATCCTCTGCTACCATTGTCGAAGTGTGAATCAGCCTCGTTCCCCCCCTGGGGAAACTGTAATTAATTAGAGGTGAATGGATCTTGTTTTCCATGGTGTATACTCTCAAAGAAAGAAAACCCGAATGTATTCTAAGAAACATTTTATTATAAAAGTAAAACAAACTAGCTAATTACATCATTACCGGACAAAGGAAAATCAGGAAGTTAGAAAAGAAAGAATGTAGACATGCACAGTAGCACAGAAATCACAAGACAGCCTTATCTCAGTTACTACAGATAAGTTCTCCGGCAGACTACCGTACTGCTCAGAATGGAAGCTCAGTTGGCAAACATTTAACGCAGTGACATTGAGATATGATAGAACCTAGAAATTTGAAGGTCTTATTGTTGATATTGTGTTGTCTAGTATTGTAAGAGGTGGTAGTATGGGAGAGTTTCTCCTAAAATCTACCACCATTTCTATGGTTTTGAGTGTGTTCAATTCCAGATTGTTCCGGTTGCACCATGAGGCTAGTTGTTCAACCTCCTGTATGCGGATTCATCATTGTCTCGAATGAGACCAATCATACATTTCTTGGATGCCACCAACAAATTACAGTTCTTTATAAACTATCTATTACTATAGCAATTCATTTTGACTTTCCACATTAGCATGGCTATTTTTTTTAGTAGCTTCCCAATATGGGAATATATCATATTAAACATATCAAGGTTTGGAAATACTGCTTTTTAAAGTATTACTTTTATTACTGTTAGTAAATGATATTTTATTTCTAAGATGGAAGAATGTGAAAGAAATATTTTAGGGTTCGTTTTTTTCAAATGAGGATTATAATTCTAAAGAGTTGTTTAAAAATTGCTGGTACATAATCAAAAGGTTTACTTGCTATGTTGCTTCCATATTTGTCTTGCAGTTTTAAGATGGTAAAACTAATTTCCACACAAACAGTATCCCAATATTTGTCAGGAATTTAAAGAATTTGGATAATAATTCTCAGATTTAGCCTAAATAGAAGATAAATTCATTACATTAATATATTTAGCAGTTCCGACAGTACATAATCAGCATGAGAATTAGATTGAAATATACTATTTTATTCCAAATATGTTTTTGTCCTTTAGAAAAGTTGCTTATATAATAATATTCACTTTCCATTAAATTCATAAAATTCCATAAAATTCCATAAAATTCCATTAAGTTCTATTGTATAGAACAGTGATTGCTAACCTTTTTGCCATTGCGTGCCAAAAGCAGGGGGATCGCAGGGGGGGTGTCACACATTAGCGCGCCCACACCCATATCTTTCTTGGAGCCTGGAGAGGGTGAAAACGGCCTCCCCCCCCGGAGGCCCTCTAAAGGCCGGAAACAACCTGTTTCCCAACTTCCAGTGAGACCAAAAGGCCCGTTTTTTCGCCCTCCCCAGGCTCCAGAGGCTTTCTAGGAGCCTGGGGAGGGCAAAAATGGCCTCCCCCCCCACCCCGGAGGCCGGAAACAGCCTGTTTCCTGACTTCCAGTAGGCCTGGAAGGCCTGAAAATTAGCTGGCTGGCACACACATGCGTGCTGGAGCTAAGGTAGGGCAATGCTTGCATGCCCACCGATATGGCTCCGCGTGCCACCTGTGGCACGCGTGCCATAGGTTCGCCATCACGGGTATAGAACAATACAGCAAGAATGTATTCAATCCATAAGCAAATCATATCAATATTTTAATGCTTCTTCCGTTATTATCTACATATGCAATCTAAGTATTTTTCAACATTTTCATAGCTTTTGGGATTTATTAATCACCTTTTTGATGAAAATGTTTATATCATATCATTATCAATTCCATAATATATAATTCTTATTCCTATACCAGTTTCTTCTACTTTTAGTTCCATGCTGAACTCTTTTTCAATTAGCAATGGGAATTTATTTCCATCAGATTTGCCATTCATTTGGGGGAGGGGAGGAGTTTGATCTATTTTCTAATGTTTTTCAATAAAGAATACTCACCAGTTTTCATTCTTATTCATTACAGGTCACTAAATGACCCAGTTAATTTTTCTGTACTCTCTCATATTATTCCTACTAATTTATGTCACCTAATTTGAGAATTCTATACAAATTTTCTCATATCTGTTTGTTTGCTTTGATTATCACAATCCACTGAAATATAACATGCAATTATCAATAATTTATGGAATCATGTGTATTTTAAACCTTTAACCTTAAATTTAATGCGTGTATTAATCAAATGAACTCCACAGACTCAAGCTACCTTCATTTAGATTTCCTTCCTCTTTCTTTTAATTTCACAGGTACGTTCTATTTTATTTCATTCATTGTATTTATTAATTCATGCCTTTTGCCATATATTCTTCTTAAAGTCCAATAACAATCTTTTATATGTAATAGTGATTACCAAATGGAACCAGATACCTTGTCTACCCACTATAACTTTGGTCAGTTGAAACTGTCACATAATGCTTTTTAATAATTCAGAGACAATATAGTTACATGTAAATATAGATGTAGACATTATCCATTTAGACATATATTATTTATATTATCTATATTATCAATATAGACAGTAATAATTATCAGCCTCAGTTATTTCACTATAGTTAGCTATATCACATGCACCATTCCCTGCTATTGGTAAGAAAGGTATCAATTCATTTCACAAGCTTTGGACAAGATTCCTCAAGGGCAATCAAAACTCTGTTACTATTTGAATTATACAGTTCCAGACCAGAAAGGAACTAATTTCACATTATTATTTCCCAACTCCACAGTGTTTCCAAGGAATACAATTATGTGGAGAATGAGAAAAATTCTTTGTTATGCTTGTGACACATTGGATAGCAAACATAAACAAAAATATTTAAGGGGGTGGTTATTTTAAGAAGGGATAGAAAACAGATAAAATCTTTACCATAGTTGTAAAGAGATAATCCCAGATCAAATGCCTGTTTTCCAAGAAAAATCTTTGTCTTGAACTTATTTTAATTTTCTGGAAGACAAATTCTGAATACTGTATTGTTGTAATTATTCACATGATTTCATATATTCTTATGAGCCACTAAATCAAATTCATATATTATTCTTCTTACTTGTAATCCCAACATTATCTGTCCATATGGAGCATAAAATTAAATTTTATTTTTTTTAAATTTTATTTATGGTTTTTTCTTTAACATATATGAGTACTTAGTGAACAAGTACATTGTCTGGGTCAATTTACCTTATACAGAGTACTAATAACAATAATAATACTGTTTAGGTATACATAATAATAATCTTTCAACTTCTAAGATTTACATATACATTGTAGTTATAATTTATTATACAGTATAATGTATTATACAGTACAGAGGAACAAGCTCAGACTTAACCCTTCCAAGACCGAGTGGCTATGGTTTCCGGCGTCCCGTCATAGTCAGTTGACTCCATCACTGACTTTTGGGGGTGAGATCTTGACCTCCTCAGAGAGGGCTCGCAACTTGTGTGTCCTCCTGGACTTACGGCTGTCCTTAGAAGACCATCTGACGGCTGTGGCCAGGGGGGCTTTTTATCAGGTTCGCCTGATTTACCAGTTGCGTCCCTTTCTGGATCAGGACTCCTTACGCAGTCACTCATGCCCTCGTCACTTCCCGTCTGGACTATTTTAACGCTCTCTACATAGGGCTCCCCTTGAAGAGCACCCAGAGGCTCCAACTGGTCCAGAATGTGGCCGCGCGGGTAATTATGGGAGCGACTCGACGCTCCCATGTAACACCGCTCCTGTGCAAGCTGCACAGCTCCCGGTGGTCTTCCGGGTGCAATTCAAGGTGTTGGTCACCACCTTTAAAGCGCTCCATGGCATGGGCCCTGGGTATCTACGAGACCACCTTCTGCCACCGATAGCCTCCCATCGACCGGTACGCTCCCACAGAGAGGGGCTCCTCCGGATGCCGTCAGCTAGACAATGTCGGCTGACGACCCCCAGGGGGAGAGCTTTCTCTCTGGGGGCCCCCACCCTCTGGAATGAGCTGCCCCCGGAGATTCGTAGGATTCCCTACCTGCGTACCTTTCGCCATGCCCTAAAAACATTACTATTCCAACAAGCAGGGCTGGCCTAAATAATAATAATATTTTTACTATTTTAATGAGTTGTTTTATTAGAATTTTCGGCCAATTGATTTAATTGTTTTAAATTGTTTTTAATTTTTATATTGTCATGGTTTTATTTCTGGCTGTACACCACCCTGAGTCCTTCGGGAGAAGGGCGGTATAGAAATTTAATAAAATAAAATAAATAAATTTTGTAATGTTTTCCCAATTTCTACTTTCTACCTGTCTACAATTCCCATAGTAAAAAGTATTATGTATCCATCCATCATCTCTTGCTCTTTACTACTTAAACATGCATGGTAGTAGTCTTTAAACTTTTAACATTTACATTTACATATACATAGCAATTATAGTAGCTTATTTCATGTGACAGTATGCATAATAACATTTTCCCAATTTCTACTTTCTAGTTTTATTTTCTAATCTTTAGTAAGACAAATCCCATATTAAGAGGTATTCTGTATCTATCCATCATCTCTTGCCCTTTTTAGTATTTCAACTTTTATTGACTTTTTGATCAATCTCCCATGCTCCTCCCTTGGCATCTTGTATCCCTCTACATCACTTATGTTTAGACTAAATATTTCCTGTGCCTCCACATTTGCCTCTCATTTCTACTCTCTAAAATACCCATCAATGACTCTTTCATCCCTTCTAGGGGATCTTTCTCTTTACTCTTTTCTACATTTTGGCCTCTTGAAAAATAGTCAACCTGCTCTATTTCAAGAATTTTTACTATCTTTTCTGTATCTTTATCTACTTGTATCATTTGTTGATTTACCTCCTCTCTTCTTTCCTCTATTCCTTCTGAATTTTTCTCTGTTGTCTGCATTTTTTGTTCATTTTTCATTATCATTTGCTGGAGATTTCCTGATCTCACATCTATATCATGCATCAGTTCCATCATCTCCTTATGGTTCCTTGTCATAGCTTCCTGGATATCTTGAAGCTGATTTCTGTTTGAGATATATTTGTTCTTCCTTGTTGTAACATTTTGCTTTATTTTAGTGGGCTAAAAGTTACTCAGCAATCCATCCAGGTCCCAGTGTCCCAAATGACCAAAAACATCAAAAAGCCAATATTAGAAGAATTTGCTCAGTCCCTGAACTGTTCCTCAAAATCCACAGTATTTGTAGTCCTCAAAGACTGCCATTTTACTCCCTCTGAATTATTCAAATTTGTAGGTCATGTTTAGTTTTTCTTCTTTTGCCTTGTAAAATATTCCATCGAATAGTATTTGTAATCCAGAATGGCCCACCAAATTTCCCATGTCTCATTAATTCACAAAATCAGGTATTCAGTTTCAACAGCAATTCCTATTATTTATAATTCTTTGAGAAATTTCAAATGGCTGATCAGTTACTCCCAAGCCACCAGAAAACAAGTAGATAGAAAGGAAAAAACAAAAAGGCTGTCTTCCAGATGTTGTTTGCCTTTCACTCTGTTTCTCTTCTTATCAATCTTGACTGTCCTTTCTTTTTTATCAACCCTGGCTTTTTTTTTCAAGGTCCTTTCCAACCATTTAATAATGTAGTATCTTCTTTGGCCAGTAAATGACATTCCAACTCTAAATTCCAGTACCAAAACGAGGCAGAAGCTCTAACAGCTGATTGTCAAAGTTCAACAACAGGGGGGGAAAGCATTTTTTAAATATAATTTCTTCCAGCAGTCAAACAATGTTTCCAACAAATTAAAATCACATTTGCTTTTCAGGACCGCCAGCCTCGTCGCCCGTAAAGAGCCGTCTCTACAGATGAGAGACGGCTCGAAAAACTCTGTCTCCTTGAGGAGACGTGAGATAGAGCCGGCGAGAACAGGTAGAGCCCTCTGCGAACTCCCCAGAGTTTTTTTTTTACTCTTGGGGAGGAAGCAGAATGTGGCTCTCTTTTCAGCTCGCCGCTGCTCCGGGCTTCGGGGGAATTCTGCTTTTTGCAGAGCCAGGTGATGGGATCAATCCAATCAATGAAATCTAACAGATTGTCTGAACAAACAGGATGAAACCCGGATTTGGAACCCTAAATCACAAGTATTTCTAACAATCCTATGAGTGATTTTAAAAGCAAAGAAACAAAGTTTAAAATGGTGACTGGCTGAGGCTTGAGAAGAAGAAAGCTGAAAGCAAAAGTCCTTCCGTTTGAATAGTTTAATACGTTACAAAGTATCTGAAATAATAGCGCTGGCTAGAATTGAAGAGAAAAAATTCTATTTCATGTTTCTTCCTTCTTAGAGACTTGATATTGATATCGTTTGGAGAAAAGTCTGAGTTTGTTTGTGTGGCAGGATGGCGTTAAAACTGACAAAGCCAGACAACCAAGCTGCGGGGGGGGGAGGGTTCCCCCATTTACAAATCATATGAACAAGTTTTGAGCTTGCAGATTCAGAAGAATGGCTTTAAAGACCTAAAGGAATTTGTTTTGGAGGAGATGGCAAGACATGATGAGACTGTGAACCAGAATCTTGAAAAATTCAGGCAGGAAATTAAAGAGTTGGTACAACGAAAGTATGATAATCTGAAACAACAGATTGTAACAGCTTTGAAAAGCTTTTCAGAAATAGTTATAAAGATGGATAAAGATACCAATTTAGAAATAGAGTCTAAAATGAAGGAAGCTGATTATAAGATTTATAATCTGGACAATAAAATACAAAGAATTGAAAATGATTTGATAAATATTCAAGAAAATAGCTCAGAAGTAAAGTCTAAAATAAAGGAAGCTGACCACAAGACTTACAATGCAGATAATATAAAACAAAGGATTGAAAAAGAAGTCACAATGATGCAATATAGGTCCATGGAATTTGCGGTCAGAATGAGGGGAATACAGGAAAATAACAGGGAGGACTTGAGAAAGATGTCTGCTGAAGTTATGGCTGTGATCTTAAAGGTCAGCTCTGAAGAAGTATTCTGTAAGATTGATAAGGCCTACAGAGTAAATTCTTGGGTGGCAAAGCAAAGACAACTGCCTAGAGATGTGGTGATTTACTTTACTGATAAAGGAATAATAATAATAATAATAATAATAATAATAATAATAATAATAATAATAATAATAATAATAATAATTTTATTTCTATACCGCCCTTCTCCCGAAGGACTCAGGGCGGTGTACAGCCTATTTAAAAACACAGAAACAAAACAGCAATTTAAAATTTAAAATCATTAAATAATTAGGCTCCAATTAAAATCCCAGAAATTTAAAATACCCCCAATTTAAAACGTTATGTTAATAGCCCTGCCTGGCGGAACAATAGGGTCTTCAGAGCGCAGCGGAACACCCGGAGGTCGGAGATCCTACGTATTTCGGGGGGCAGTTCATTCCACAGGGCTGGGGCTCCCACAGAGAAGGCCCTCCCCCTGGGTGTCGCCAGCCGACATAACTTGGCCGATGGCACCCTGAGGAGACCCTCTCTGTGGGAGCGGACTGGTCGGTGGGAGGCTACTGGTGGCAGAAGTCGGTCTCGAAGGTACCCGGGTCCTATGCCATGGAGCGCTTTAAAGGTGGTAACCAACACCTTGAATCGCACCCGGAAGACCACTGGGAGCCAGTGCAGCTCGCGCAGGAGGGGTGTCATGTGGGCGCAACGAGTTGCACCCATAACCACCCGCGCGGCCGCATTCTGGACCAGTTGGAGCCTCCGAGTGCTCTTCAAGGGGAGCCCCATGTAGAGAGCATTGCAATAGTCCAACCGGGAGGTGACAAGGGCGTGAGTGACCGTGCACAAGGCGTCCCGATCCAGAAAGGGCTGCAACTGGCGAATCAGGCGAACCTGATAAAAGCCCCCCCTGGCCACGGCCGTCATGTGCTCTTCTAAAGACAGCCGTGTGTCCAGGAGGACACCCAGATTGCGAGCCCTCTCTGTGGGGGGCAAGGATTCACCCCCAATAGTCACCAATGGCACCTGCTGACTATATCGGGGCGCCGGAAGCCACAGCCACTCGGTCTTGGAGGGGTTGAGTCTGAGCCTGTTCCTCCCCATCCAGGCCCGCACGGCCTCCAGGCAGCGGGACATCACATCAAGGGCATCGTTGGGGTGGTCTGGGGTGGAGATGTACAGCTGAGTATCATCAGCGTACAGATGGCACTTCACCCCAAAACCACGGATGATCTCACCCAGCGGCTTCACATAAATGTTGAACAGGAGAGGCGAGAGGACCGACCCTTGCGGCACTCCCCATGCGAGATGCCTTAAGGTCGACCTCTGCCGCCCTGCCAACACAAACTGCGAGCGGTCGGAGAGGAAGGAAGAGAACCACCGCAGAACGGTGCCCCCTATTCCTAACCCCCTCAACTGCTGCAGCATGATACCATGGTCGATGGTATCAAAAGCCGCTGAGAGGTCTAATAGGACTAGGACAGAGGAGCGACCCCTGTCCCGAGCCCTCCAGAGATCATCCACCAATGCGACCAATGCCGTTTCTGTGGTGTACCCCTGCCTGAAGCCCGACTGGTACGGGTCCAGATAGATAGCTTCATCCAGGTGCCGGGGAAGTTGTCGTGCCATTATAAGAAATAATATTGTGCAAAAGTCTTTTAACTCCACTCTAGAAATGAATGGAAGGAAGATTTGGATATATAAAGAGCTGCCGTCCAAGATGTTAAAAGATAGAAAGGATTTTGGATTTTTGGTGACTGTGCTAAAGAAACAAAACATCCCATTTAGGTGGGATGCTCCAGTTGGTATAATATTGAGATACCAAGGAGAAAGATGTCAACTAAATACTGTTGAAAAAGCGGAAGAATTTTACTACAAGGTTTTTAAAATGGATCCAACATCTCCACGTATGCCATCAGTGTTAGGAACACAGGAGGGGAATAAAGAAAAGCAAAATAAACAAGAGATTGAAACTCAGGCTAAGCAGATGGAGATGGAGGTAATGGAAAAACAACAAGTTACAGAGGCCCTTTTGGACGAGCTGCTTTTGGATTCTCCTTCAGAGGTTATAGCTGGATTACCTATAAATATAAGAGAGGCGGCTCTGGATTTTAATGTGATGTCTTATCAAGTTACAGACCAGCATGGAATTCAATCAGATGATATACAAGTCCTAGAAAGGCAACTAGGATGGAGATCTAAACCACAAAAAGTTAAGAAAAGAAGAAGCAGGTCCTACAAAACTAAAAATTTTTAAACTAAACAACAGTCTAATGCCAGTTACTTAAGAGACGATTAAATATAATAAGCGGGATTTATGACGGCTGATACATGAAAATATAACTGAGACAAATTATTGACTTATACTATTTTGAGAAGAATAACAGATCTCTGCAGTGCTAGTGCTTTTGGGATGTGGAAGATGGCCTCTGATTGAGTGGATTGGAACTTTCTATTTTGGACTCTTTGAAAAATGGATTACGTATATGTTGAGTTATAAGGCAAGAGAACTATGGGATTGGGGCATGCAGAAGATCTGGTTGTTACCCCAATGTGGTGGTTGGAATTAATAATCTAGATAAAAGACACTACAGAAGATACTATATGGAATATAAATATAAAGTCACTCGGGTGGTTTTTTATATACGAAAATACTTACTATTGATGGGGGCAGATGGTAATGGAAGATACTGAATATACTGTTGGAAGCTGAACCTGATGTTACCCTAACATGGGTGATGGAATTAATAATCCAGTTGAAAGACATTACAGAAGATACTATATGGATTACAAATTTAAAGTCATTTGAGGATTTTATTTATATATGGAAATATTTTTTAGTCGTGTGGTGTGGGCAGAAGAACAAAGATATTAAAAATATTATGTATGGTAGACCTGTAGGAAAATGGGTGGAGATAGGTTAGGTTACTGATTGTTTAATTTAGGAAAAGGGATGTTATGTTTAGATATAAATATACGTAAAAGATTTGAATTAAGAGATATGTGTATGGGGGTGGAGGAAATGGGTAGATTATGAGTTGAATAAATGCCAAATTAGGATTTATTATATAGTTTTATAGCCGAAGGTTGCTTTGAAATGTATAGTATAGGGGGGATATAATAACAATGTTAGAAAGAAATGGTTAGCATGTGGAGGGTGGTCTAAAAGGATGGTAAAGTATTATATAATTTGATATCAATTTGGATTTTATTTTGGAGAAGCCATGGGGGGAGGGAAGGGGGAGGGGGGTTAGGGAGGAGGAGGGGAAAAAGGGGGAAAATCTGTATTTGAAAAACTTTTTCAATAAAAAAAATAAAAAGAAAGAAAAAAAAGAAAAGAAAAAAAATCACATTTCACAGCACCACAGATTCCAGTTCAGTCTTTCTATATTTTGAAACTTCATATTCTTCTGTTAAAATTTAATTTTTGGGTCTATAATTTGTCTCCGTGTATTAATTCACCGCTTTCTGCTCTTTGGAGTCTTTCAAAAATTCTTTTATTTAGGGTGGGTCTCTAATAAAGAAGTTGAAAATTGTCTCATCCAGTTCCAATCCTCTGTTCACACACCGCTCCAGCTCATTTCTTCTTCGGTTGCCCCAGCTTTGTTCCAGCTATAATGGCCATGTCTCTTCTTCATTGGTTGGGAGGGCACCTCGGATCTAGCAAGAGAGCCACCAGTCTCCCACGATTGACAAGGAATCCCTCCTTTCTTTGTCACCCCTCCAGGGTGACTTTGGCCCCTTAGGGCCTCCTATTGGAGAAGAATTGGTCAGGATTTGTGGAGCCCCACTATGTCTGACTGCCTCACCACAATGCCAAACCAGAAGTCCACTAAATTTTACATTTTGATAAGTACATTTCACCAATTTCAATGAAATGTTTATATGGGCATACTAAGACAAAATATGAGGGTTTTTTGTTTCAGTAATCTTTTAATTAGCCTTTGCTAACATAGTGGATGAACTGAGTCATACTCCTCTAAGGATTATTTATACTTTTTAAATCTTTTCCAAAGTAATATTTTCAAAAGCTTGCATCATATCGGAAAATTTAATTTAGAGAAAATCCTGAATTAAGAGTCTCTTTGTGTTTCTTCTTCTGGAGTGGAGATTTCATTTTCTTTTTAACAAGAGAAGTCAAAGCAGATATGGGGAGAGGAACAAGTTAATTTATTAATGAGAATAAATGGAACAGAAGGTTGTTTTCCCCTGAGAGACTCAATAGTCTTGCTGACAGTTTCCTGAACTGAAAATAAATTGCTGATTACCAGGTACATAACTGGGAAAATAGTAGCATCTTGGACTCTGTCTAAGACAAGCAAGATGATTAAGTTTTGTTAAGAGTGGTCTGCTTGACTTTAGCCATATGTAGTAGCAGGTAGAATTTTGGAGACTAGGGTGGAATGGAGAGTTATACTGGCCTACTATAATTGTACTATAAATATACTATAATTTTACCTTTCTGAAAAGATGATTTGTGCACAGTATTTTTAGTGTTCCAGATGGCAGAACTATTCTGGAGAGGTGATGGATTGGTACAGAGAGTCCACTGCAGGAGGCTGATGGGTCTGTTTGGTGATATTCCTTCCATCATTGAGCAAGTCTTTCAAATCCTGATTAACCTATAAAATAGGAAATGGGCCATGCAATAGAAATAACCATCTTTTAATGGCCTTTCCTGCTGACTACAGTTAATCAAACTGCCTGGTTTTCAAAGAAGCTGTTGGCAAGAAAGTGAAAAGGGCTAGAGTGCTGTTAGCAAAAAAACAAAAAAACAAAAACCCTCCTTTGAAAGACTAGCCTATGACAGTGATGCTATTAAAGAAATCTTTTGTCTCTGCTGCTACTGTGTCTCAGGAAAGCTGAGCAGTTTAGCAATCTGGGTAGACAGAAGCCTATTGAATTTTGGTACATGAGAATAAAGATCACAAAAAAGCCTATTGTAATACATTTTCCCCAGAATTCACTGTTCAAATTATTCATCTCCATGGTGACCTGAATGTTGTGCTTGATATAGATTGAGTTAATATCTTCTTGGTTGTATAATGGAACTTATCGGCATCAACAGGAATCTTTTAAAGGAGAGACTTTCAGGATGTATGTTTCATGAGTTATGAAAATGCATACATTAGTAATAGAAGAAGAGCTTAGAGTTGATTGAATATTTTTAAAAGGCAGTATTTAAAAAAAATAGTAAGATCTTGTTTATAAAAAAAACTTTTGGCTTAATATCTTAAATATTCCATCTTCCATCTTGTCAAAATCAGTATCTCAAATATACCATATTATCTAACAACTTTATGAAAACTCTCAAACTCTCAAACATGATGATTTCTTACCAGTATGTGAATGACCAAAATTATACCATTCCTTTCCAAATACAGACGCAAAGATGTTGAGATATTTTGGAGATAGGGTTGGGATAAATGGGGGAATAAAGAATCTGAAACTTAACCGAGGAAAGATAAACCATACTTAAAGAGTAGCCCTTAATGGGTCTAAGTCTACATGGAGTTTGTTTGTTTGTTTTATGTTTTATTAAATTTGTATACCGCCCTACTCCCGAAGGACTCAGGGTGGTAAACAAGCACAGGATAAAATACAGAAATACAAAAGTTAGAAACAATTTAAAACCAAATTAAATAATTTAGCCCACGACAATTTAAAATCCCAATAATTTAAAAACAAATTAAAATTTCAGTTTAAAAATTTAAAAGAAAGGGGAGAAAAATTAGGCCAGACCGGCTTGCTGAAATAAGAGGGTCTTAAGAGCACGGCGGAAAGTGCGCAGATCCGTGATCCTCCGTATCTCCGGGGGGAGCTCATTCCAGATAGTGGGTGCCCCCACAGAGAAGGCCCTCCCCCTGGGGGCCGCCAGTTGACACTGCTTGGCTGATGGCACCCGGAGGAGCCCCTCTCTATGAGAGCTTACTGGCCGGTGGGAGGCTGTTTGTGGTAGTAGGCGGTTCCGTAAGTAACCAGGTCCTAAGCCATGGAGCGCTCTAAAGGTGGTAACCAAAACCTTGAAGTGCACACGGAAGACCACCGGGAGCCAGTGCAACGCGCACAGGAGAGGTGTCACACGGGAACGCCATGTTGCTCCCATAACCACCCGCGTGGTCGCACTCTGCACCAGTTGGAGCCTCTGGGTGCTCCTCAAGGGGAGCCCCATGTAGAGAGCATTACAATAGTCCAGGCGGGAGGTGACGAGGGCATGAGTGACTGTGTGTAGGGAGTCCCAATCCAGAAAGGGACGCAACTGGCGAATCAGGCAAACCTGATGAAAAATCCTCCCGGTCACGGCCGTCAAGTGCTCTTCTAAAGACAGCCGTGAATCCAGGAGGACACCCAAGTTGCGAGCCCTCTCCGTGGGGGCCAGCGATTCGCCCCCAATAGCCAGCGATGGCATCAACTGACTATATCGGGACGTTGGAAACCACAGCCACTCGGTCTTGGATGGGTTGAGCCTGAGCCGGTTCCTCCCCATCCAGATCCACACGGCCTCCAGACACTGGGACATCACTTCAAGGGCATCATTGGGATGATCGGGGGTGGAGATGTACAACTGAGTATCATCAGCGTACTGATGGTACTTCACCCCGAAACCATGGATGATCTCACCCAGTGGCTTTACATAAATGTTGAACAGAAGGGGCGAGAGGACCGACTCTTGTGGCACCCCACATATGAGGGGCCTCGGGGTCGACCTCTGCCTCCCTGCCAACACAGACTGCAAGCGGTCAGAGAGAAAGGAGGAGAACCACCGTAGTACAGTGCCCCACATCCCTAACTCTTCCAGCCGGTGCAGCATGATACCATGGTCGATGGTATCAAAAGCCGCTGAGAGATCTAATAGGACCAGGACAGAGGAGCAACCCCTGTCCCGAGCCCTCCAGAGATCATCCACCAACGCGACCAATACTGTTTCCGTGCTGTACCCCTGCCTGAAGCCTGACTGGCACAGGTCCAGATAAATAGCTTCATCCTGTCGTGCTACCACGCTCTCAACAACCTTCGCCACAAAACAAAGGTTGGAGACCGGACGGTAGTTGGCTAATTCACTGGGTCCAGGGAAGGCTTATTGAGGAAGGGCCTCACTACCGCCTCTTTCTAGGCGGCAGGAAAGGCACCCCCACTCAGAGAAGCACTTATAATTCCCTGGAGCCAGCCTCGTGTAACCTCCCGGGAGGCCAGTACCAACCAGGACCCAGGAGGGACACGGGTCCAATAAACACGTGGCGGCACTAATCTTACCCAGAACCCTGTCCACTTCCTCGGGAGCCACAGGATCAAACTCCTCCCAGATAATATTCTCAAGACTTACCCTCGTCTCCTCCCCTGGACTCATCCAATCGGAGTCCAAGCCATCCTGAATCTGAGCGACTTTATCATGCAGGAATTGCAAAAAATCCTCAGCATATAATAAGTTAATTGCCTCTTTTATTTTCTTGTCTGCTGGGTTCAATATCAAAGCTTGTTCTTTTTTTAAAATTTCCTCTTCTAAGTCCTTCCTTTTTTTCCTGTTTACGTCTATATTTATTATTCAGATATATCAAAATACCTCTCATATATGCTTTACTTGCATCCCAAACCATTTCCATAGATGTACCCTTATGCATATTTATAATGAAAAATTCTTTCATAAATTGTTTACATTCTTTTACATTTTCCTCATATCTAAACAGATTTTCATTTAACCTCCAAGACCTCTTAAATCCCATTCCATACTCTAATTCCATCCAAACTGAATTATGATCCGTTAAGGCTCTTAGGGAGATCTTCGTCTTCTTCACCCTAGAAAAAAGATCATTAGTAATTAATATGAAATCAAATCCTAGAGAAAGATTGAAAATCTTTCAATTTTCAAAGATTGAAAATTCTATCAGAAAAAAAGGTAAAGTCTTTTTCTTCAGGGTTCCTCTCTTTCCAGATATCTCTCAACTCCATATCATCCATCATTTCAAAAAACGATTTTGGCAATCTGGCACACATTGAGATATTCTGCAAGAGCCCCTTCTTATCTTTTTTTAGTGTCCAAAACTCCATTCCAATCGCCCAGTAAGATACATGATTTATAATCCCATTGTAGTAACTTGGAATGTAAAAACTTATAAAATTTTTCCTGTTGTTGGTTCGGTGCATAGACTCCAATTAAAAGTATTTTTTCTCCTTTTATTAAAAGTTCAATTGCTATAAATCTTCCTTGATCATCTGCTTCAATTAATTTAGCAATTAAGTCTTTTTTTAGGTATATAACTATACCATTCTTCTTCTCGGAGTCAGATGCAACAAAATGCATGCCTAACACAGGACTATTTTTACAAAATGCTACATACTAAAATACTACAATGGGATTATAGATCTATTTTAATTATGGGAGATTGGAATGGAGTAATTGATTCTAAATTAGATAAAAAGACTTTGGCGAAGTCAAGGATTAGACTACCACAGACTTTTTTTGATATGAAAGAAGACTTGGAATTAAAAGATATTTGGAGAATACATAACCCAAAAGAACTGGATTATACTTTCTTTTCTGATAGACATAGATCCTTCTCTAGAATTGATTTCATTTTGTTGTCAGATGACTTACTTGTTAGGACAAAAAGAACAAAGATTTTGCCAAGAACTTTGACTGATCATAGCCCAGTGTGGATAGAAATTGAGACAAGTAAGACTTAGAGACGCTCTTGGAGATTAAATGAAAACTTGTTCAGATATGAAAAAAATATAATAGAACTTAAAAAGTATTTGAAAGAGTTTTTTGAAATGAATCTGAATAAAGGCACTCCAATGGAAATTGTGTGGGATGCAAGCAAAGCTTATATAAGAGGGGTGCTTATTTATATGAACTCTAAACATAGATTGATCCGACAAAAGAAAAGACTTGAATTGGAAGCAGAAATAAAGAATAAAGAACAGTTACTTATTAAAAATCCAACAGATGAAAGAATACGTGGTGTCATAAAACTTTTGAAAGATCAATTCCAAATGTTTATAGCGGAACAAGTTGCAACAAATTTACAATACGCAAAGCATAATACATTCTGCAATGCCAATAAACCGGGCAGGTGGTTGGCCTACACATTGAGGAAGAAACAGAGTATACAGACTATTGATAGTATTGATATCGGAGGGAAAGAAATTTTTCAACAGAAATTAATTAAAGAAGCTTTTCTTGAATACTACACTAAACTATATGCCAAAGAGGAGGTGCAGAATGGACTTATAGAAAAATATTTAGATAATAAAAGAGTTACAAAAATTACTGAGCAACAAAAGGAAAGAATGAATTATCCTATAACAGAGGAGGAGATAATAGCAGCAATAAAACAATTAAAAACAGCCAAAGCTCCTGGAACGGATGGTCTGACTGCAGTGTACTATAAAACTTTGCAGGCAGAAATGGTGGAACAACTCAGAGACTTATTTTGTAACATACAACAAGGGGGAAAAGTACCCCCATCATGGACTACAGCTTATATCTCTTTGATACCAAAAGAGCAAGCAGGTCCCAAAAAACCGGAGAATTACAGACCAATATCTCTTTTGAATACGGATTATAAAATTTATGCAAAAGTATTAGCCAACAGATTGATGCCAGTAATTCAAAAGGTGATTCATGATGATCAAGCAGGATTTATCGAGGGTAGGCACATGAAGGACAATGTAAGGCAAGTAATAGACTTATTGGAATATCTTGAGAAGAATAAACAGATCCCTGCAGTGCTGGTTTTCTTGGATGCAGAGAAGGCCCTTGATAAAGTGGACTGGAATTTTCTACTAAAGACTTTAAAAAAGATGGACTTTGGGGACCAATTTATACAGGCGGTTTCAGCAATTTACCAAGAGCAAAAGGCACAGATTATTATTAATGGAAGTTTGACAACAGAGTTTAAAATCGAAAAAGGAACAAGACAGGGATGTCCG
The DNA here is from genome assembly GCA_022577455.1 of Arizona elegans. Taxonomy (NCBI): domain Eukaryota; kingdom Metazoa; phylum Chordata; class Lepidosauria; order Squamata; family Colubridae; genus Arizona; species Arizona elegans. Next base: position 47,088,792 of record JAKOOJ010000006.1, on the reverse strand, counting down.
TTGTCCCCACTGTTGTTTATTTTAACACTAGAAGTCTTGTTAAACACAATACGGGACTCTAATATCTTGAAAGGTATAATGATAAGGCAAGAGGATTACAGAATAAAGGCATTTGCAGATGATTTGGTCGTTACCCTAACACAGCCAATGGAATCAATAATCCAGATGAAGGACATTATACAAGACTATGGTAAAGTTTCAGGTTTTAGACTGAACCAGAAAAAAACTAAGATGATAGTCAAAAATGTGACACAAGATCGTAAACACGAGTTTGAAAGGAGGGCAGGTTTTGAGATTGTACCAAAGGTAAAATATCTAGGAGTTCAGGTTGCAGAATCAAATATGAAATTGTTTCAAAATAATTATGAGGTGTTGTGGCGAGAGGTGCAAAAAGACATGGAGACTTGGAAAAAACTGCAGCTGTCTTTACTTGGAAGAATAGCAGCAGTTAAGATGAACATTTTGCCAAGATTTCTTTTTTTGTTTCAAATGATTCCGGTGCTTAAAAATGATAAACAACTAAAAGTATGGCAAACTGGAGTGAATAAGTTTGTCTGGAACGAGAAAAAACCAAGAGTAAAATTGAAAATTATGCAAGATGTTCCAGAAAGGGGAGGTCTTAAACTTCCAAACCTACAGTTATATTATGATGCAGCAGCTTTGACTTTAACAAGTGATTGGTTTGGAGGAAAAAAGACTGGAATACTAAACGCAGAAAGTTTTGATTTGGAATTTGGATGGCATGCTTACCTATTTTATGACAACAAAGTGGATAAAGTATTTAAAAACCATATACTTAGAGATTCTTTGTTGAGAGTTTGGAAGAAGCACCGACTCAAATGGGATTATAAAATACCGCTATGGCTGGATCTTGGTCATACTTTGTGGAATACAAATATAATGTCACTCGGGGGGTTTTTATATAAAGAGGTTCTTTTTACAGATGCGGGCAGATGGCAGCTGAAGACATTACAGACATTGTTGGCTGAAGGGATTAATCTAACTTGGTTACAATATAATCAATTGCAATTGAGATGGAAAGAGGACCAAAAAACTGGTATTATGATGTATGAGAAAGAATTGGTCAGACATATAAAAGAGAAAGGTCCAATGCATATTAAAAGACTTTATAATGTCTTGTTAGAAAGGGATTCAGAAACTGAACTAGTTAAAGATTGTATGATTAAGTGGGCACAAAATTTTGAGGAACCAGTGATGTTGGAAACATGGGAAAAAATTTGGGTTCAGAATGTTAAATTTACACAGTCGCAGAATCTGAGGGAAAATTTTTATAAAATGTTTTACAGATGGCATTTAGACCCCAAAAAATTGTCGTGTATGTACCCTAATGTGCAGCCTAAATGTTGGAGATGTGATTGTCTAGATGCTACATATTATCATGTTTGGTGGACCTGTAAGAAAGTTAAGGCTTTTTGGATAAAAATTTGGTGGGTCATGCAGAATGTTCTGAAGAAAAAAATTCAATTTTCTCCACAATTGTTTTTACTGGGTATAGTTAAGGGTTTTACATTGGGTGAAACAAAACTGATATTGTATATGATAACAGCAGCAAGATTGTTGATAGGTAAATACTGGAAAAATGAAGCGCTGCCCACAATTGAGGAATGGACTTTGAAGATGGCCAGTTTTGCAGAGATGGCGAAGATCTCAGCATATCTAAAAGATTGTTCACAAGAGACTTATGAATGGGAATGGAAGAGGTGGATAGATTATGTTCAGAACAAATATCAAACTAGGAAGTATCAAATAGCTTTTATTTGAAAATGTTAAGATAGAAATATTTTAAGGTAATGAGGATGAAAATTTATTTGAAAATGTTATATTAAGATAGAAATAGGTTAATGTAATGAAGATGAAAATTTATAAGGGGGAGGGAGGGGTTCAAGTTTTATATACAAAGGAGGGTTTTTCCTTTTACTTGATATGAGTATACTGTGTGGAAGTCTGGGGGGGAGGGGAGGGTTAGGGTGGGATAGGGAGGCTGGGAAGTTTAGGGTGGGATGAGGGGGGAAAAAAGGGGTGAAAATGTAATTGTAAAACTTTTGTAATAAAAAAAAAGCATGCCTAACCTTGCATTTATTAAGTATTTTTGATCTTTCCTTCTAATATGAGTCTCTTGTAGACAGATTTCATCATTTTTAAACTGTTTCAAATAATGAAATATTTTTCTCCTCTTTTGTGGTGAATTTAGGCCATTAACATTCCAAGTCAGAAATCTAGTTGCCATTCTTGGCCGCCTGAAGCTTTTGGAGCATCTGCTGGAAATCTCCATGCATTTTGCTTTTTGGTCTTGCTCCTCCCACTGCTTCTGTTTTTGTGGTTTCTTGAGTTGTCATCTGGAGTTGCTGCACTCTTAATTCTTCTTGACACTTGGCTGCCGCTCTGATCTGTCTTTGATCCTTAGATTCTTCTATTTTTTTGAATACCTCCAAACCTTGAGCAGTAGTCGAAAGTTGTATTAAACCGTCTTGAATAATCAAAGCTCCCCTTTGGGCCTGTACCAATGATTCTTCCTTCTCCCCCTTTCTTGCCCCCTCTGCTTCCATCTTCCTTCTAGCTTCTGGGGACTGTGGGCATCCAGCCTTTAGTACATTGGTGTAAAAATCTCTTGCCTTCCACACTGAGTTAAGACGATATCTTTCTCCTGAATAGTTCACCACTAGTCCAGCTGGAACCTCCCATCTGTACTGTATCTGACGGTTTCTCAGTTCTTCCACCAGAAAGGCATGATCCCTTCTGGCTCTCAACATTTTGGGGGGGGGATTTCTTTCAGTATTAAAACCTCCTCCCCTGCACTTGAAGTCTATTTTTAAAAGTGACTTGTAGGATTTCATTGCGTATTCTCCTTGTTGTAATATAGACTACAATGTCTCTTGGTAGATGTTTCTGTCTGGTAACCCATGAATTAACACGATAAATTTTGTCAATTTGCCATTCAAGATTTGCTTTTTGATCTCCCATTATCTGTGCAAATGCTTCTGAAAAAATCTCTCTCAAATTCTCTTGCTTATTTTCTCTGAGGCCTCTTATTCTCAAAGCAAATTCCATATCTCTATATTGTATCATTATCACATCAGCCTCTGCTCTTTCCATCTTATTCTGGACCTCTCCCATTTCATTTTCCAGGTTCTCATTAGACTGCTTAATTTCTTCCACTTTTTCATCTATTGCTTCAATATGGCCTGCCAGACCTTGAACTGCCATGATAATATCTTCTCTAATTTCTTGATTTCGTTTTTGAATAATCTCTTTAATTTGAACTATCTCCTCAGCAACATCTCGAATTTTATCCTCAAACACCGAAATATATTTTTTTTCTGTAACAGAGGCTTGTGTTTTAAGGGCTTCCTGCAACATTTCAAGTGTTAATATTGGTGGTTCCGTTGGAACAGAGAGAGATTGCAATTTGGACGTTTGAGCTGGCGAGCTCCTAGCACTTTTGGGGACAATAGTCTTTATTTGTTTTGAAGCCATTTTTAGTTTCCAATTTGAATTTATTCAGCAGCCAGAACAATAAATCCACCAAATCCAAAAATTCCCAGTCTTTAAATAATATCAATCCTTTTTTTAAAAAAATCACTGCTATAGTCTTTTTAGCCTTTAATCTTTTTTTTTTTTAAATCAAAAATGTCTAATTTTGAACAGGGGCTACCGGCACTAAACAAAACTTTCCTTTTTAACTTTCGCTTTCACACCCCATTAAAACTCAATCGCCATCTTGGTTTCACTTTCTCTCCTTAGTAAGTCAGAAGGAAGTAATACACATTTGGAGTTAACATTCAGTACTTGCAAATCTGATCTCTCCTGAGTTTGCTCAGCCTGCTTCCGAATGAAGTTTATTCCAAGCGTTGTTTGCACGGGTGGTTTCAGCGTCTTCTTCTGCTTAAAGCAGAAACGTCCCAGATCCAGAGCTCTGTCAGGCTTCCAGGGCTTCTCACCCTTTGAGCCCCAGAATTGTTTCTGGAGCTCCTTGGGGAGCTCTACCTACGCCCGTCTGCTCTCTTCCTCCCCTTTTCCCGGGGAGAAAGATTCCAAGCCGCTAGACAGCTGATTCACGCTGTTCTAGTGGCTTTACGTGATCGCGGGGCTGGTGCTCCCAAAAGGAGCGTCTTTGGCACCTGCGGTGCCACCGGAAGCTTCACAAGTCCCATTGCCTTGGTGATGACAGTAGCACCTTTTTCCACCAGTACTTTTCGGCGGCCTGCAGAGAAAGCAGCTGGCAAAGAAGCCTTTTCAGGGAGGGTGGCAGAGCACCTTGAGGAATTAAAATAGTTAAAATGCAATGATAACTATCAGCAGCCAACTCTTGCTCATAAAGTGAAACCCTTTAGCAGAGAGGTTATTTAAGCTCTCCCGAATGAAGCAAAAGAGCAAACACAGTAACTGTTGCTTGTTAAACCAATTACCAGAACAAATAGACATAGAACTAGTCAGATTTTCAAAGCTGCTTCTTTTCATGAACAGAGATTAACATTTTTCCTTCCAAATAAAGCTGAATAGGGAAAATTATCTCATCACTAAACACAGGATTAAACATCACCAAGCACAGAATTAAACTTCACCAAAAACCAGTTTTAGACCAAAAGTCAGAAAGGATATGTAAACTCACATTTGAACGTCACTCTTTTTAGCTAGCCAGTAAGCCTTGCTGAATGTCACTCATCTTGTCCTTATCATTAAAAGCTTCTGCTTCGTTATTCAATTATTTCTTCAAAGTGCTGATCATTGCATCCTGGCTGGAAGAACTCCAACAGGGGAGTATTTCCTCCCAACAGCGGTGTAAAAAAGCTTAAAACAATCCTTCCCCTTTAAGAAAGTCAAGCAAAAAAAAAAAAAAAAAAAAAAACCTCCGAGAAGCTCCAGAACTGGAAGCGACAGTAAGTCTAGGTGTACTGCCAAGAATGTAATAAGGGTTAACGGAGAGGCAGCTTCTGTAAGCAGGGCAATAAAGATTAGGCTAGGAAACAACATCAGAAAATTGCAATTCCTTACAGGATTAACCCTGTAAAGTGGAAAAAAACAAAAGGAGATTTCTTCTAACAACCAGTTCTCTGAACTGCTTAACTACTGGTTCTACCGAACCGGTGCGAAGTGGTAGAATCCCACCACAGAGTGGGATTAAACCCTTATGGTTTTAAGATTAGGTCATGTTAAACATTAGCCTCAATTGTCTCTTATCCTATCCATTTGTAAATCAAAAACTTGAAAATAAATTAGACTGGTAAACATGAAAAAGGGACTTTGAGGCTTTAGAGATGTCTTATAATTTCATAGGGTTTTCCCATTCTTTATGTTGATATACTTAGAATAATATTTACTTTATACTCTATATTAATACTTTATACTTTATATTAATTTTAAACATAAAATTAATACTCTTATTAATATTCTTACAATAAAAATATTCTATTATATTATTAAGATGTTTCTATTCTGAATAATGATAATGATAATAATGATAATGATTATGATACTGAGTCTCATCTGAATTATTCATTTCTCTAATTTATATTCCACCTTTCCTTTAGAAGTTCAAGCCAAACTTCCTTTCTTTTGAATCCATAATGCAGAGCCTTATGTACATTCCAAAAATCAAAACTAGCTCTGGTTTCCGGTGCAAATGCTTGTCTAGTTAAACAGTAGCTTCCCCTTCTCCCCACTCCTGGATGATCACATTATCCAATAATGAGATGTTCTTTTGTTATGGGAACAGTCCATTTTTTTCTCAAGCACCTGCAGTGGTGATCTTGATGGTTGCCAGGTTCTCACGGTCCACACACACATTTTCAGCATTCTAATTTTCCCTTCCCTCCTCCCAGTTCATTGGCAAGTTGAAAAGCATTAAGGTTTGGAAGAAGCAGTGTTCAATCTTGACAGTTTCATACAAAATATATTCCATTCCAAAATATATTTCAAAACATCAGTTCCTCCACTTTCTTTTAAGCAAATTCTGCATCAGTTTTGAGATCTTTCTATCTCTAATATATCTCAGTGAAATGTGAGAAGTTAAAAGTTTGATATGCTGAGTCTGGCATCAACCTGTCACTACAAAGAAGGATTAGACTTATAAAAGTATAAATGTAAGACCCATATTTCGTCTTTCTTTTCAAGTTCTGCATTTTGTTATCTTCCATAGCACTGCTAGCACTTTAAAGCATAGCACTTTATGCAGCAGCATAAAGTCTAATTGCTGGTCACATCTTATCTATGACAATCCTTCCCTAAGTCTTTTCTCTTTCATTTATCTGCTTTCATTTCATGATGTGCCTAATTAGCTTGCGGGGTGACTACATACTATATTCCTGAGATGCCAGTTTAATTATTCTGAACTCCTCAGCCACTCTCCCAGTAGAGATAATTAGAACAATATGGAGGGTTTTTTTTTTTGCAATTTCCATTCTCTTCGTGCATCAAATATTATTTTAATCTTTTTAATAATAATGCCTGGCCTACCATTTATATTAGGTGACTGAGAGCCAAATGCATTTCAATGGATAAAATATTTAAAGGATACCTAGAAAGGACGTATGAATCTTAAGAAGTCACAATTTTGCAGGCTTGATTAATTTTCTTTTTAACAGGGAGCTCACTATTCCAGAATAAGTAAGGAACAACTTTCTGGTGTAGGCAGAGCTGCATATCTGTGTTGTGGCCCCGCCCTCCGAGCCTATCTCATCGGAGGAAGAAGGCTCCGAACATGAAGAAGAGGAGTCGGCCAGGCCTCCCTCTCCAGGCCCCTCCCCTCTGGCACTGCCTCAAATGCTGGCCGAGGAAGAGGAGATTAGCCAGGAGCCAGGTGTCTCCGATGAGAGCGAGGGAGGTGATCTGTTGTTCCTGGATCCACACCAACGAAGTCATGATAAACGGTTGCAGCAGTTAAGGAGGCGTGCCAGGGATTATAACTGAGTCACTGGACCACACCCCAGAGACTATATAAGAGAGTGTGGTGGCCGTTGAAAACTCTGTGACGAACAAAGACTAACTCTGGCTAGTCACTTGAACAACGTGTAAATCAGCCGAAGGGATATTGTTTGAGCTGGACTATTTACAATTCGTATGTATTTTATGTTATCTGTTGAAGTAAAGCTCTTGGCAGACGGTGCTTGTTTTGTTGCCAAGTTTAGATAACGACCTGTGTGCGTGCCAAGTGCTTTCTTAACCCTCGGCTGGCTGTGTTTGTGTGTGTGTGGAGACGGGGACAGAACATCTTGTTCGTCACACCAACACATACTCCATCGTTAACTCACGATGGACCAACAGCTGCAGCAGCAGGTACAGCAGATGCTAGAGGCCAATCAGCTTCTGCAGCAGCAAGTGGCACAGCTAACTGCTCAACTTGCTTTGGGAAATGCTCCTGCAGCTCCCCCTCCTCCCCCTCCCCGTCCAAGATGCCCAGTGAACATGCCAGATAGGTTTTCTGGGCAGCAGGAGATGTTCCCGGCCTTCATGGGACAATGCCAACTTTTCATGGCGATGAGGCTGGAGGATTTTCTGGATGATCGGGCTCGGGTAGCATTTGTGATCAGCTCCCTCTCTGGCTCTGCTGCCCGATGGGCCACGCCCCTGTTGCTGCAAAATAGCCCCTTGCTCCTGGACTATCAGGGCTTTTTGCAACACCTGCGCACCATGTTTGAAGACCCCCTCCGGGTGCAGATGGCAGCGAGGCGCATTAAGGACCTCCACCAAGGGAAGCGCCCCCTGCAGAACTATATTGCGGAGTTCCGACTTCTAGGCCAGGATTCGGCTTGGAATGAGGCGGCGCTGATGGATGCCTTCCAGGACGGCCTCTCCAACGAGATGCAGGACGAGCTGGTTCGTGTGGAGGCGCCACAGACCCTCAACGCGCTGGTGACCCAATGCCTGTGCATCGACGCCCGCCTTCAACGGCGACAGCCCCGTCGGGCCCTTTCGGAACCTCTGACAGCGTCAGCACCCCCGCGTTTCGCATCGACAGCGCCCCGGACCACACCGCGCTTTGTGGCGACGGCTGAGGAGCCCCTGGAGCTCGGAGCAGCCAGACCTCAACTGACGGCCCAGGAGTGGATGCGGAGATGCCAAGGGGGGTTGTGCCTCTATTGCGGCGAGGCTGGACATTTTGCCGCCTTGTGTCCCAGGAAGCAGAGTGGAGCGCTCAAGCCTGTTCCAGAGTCTCGGCATGACCAGCCGGGAAACAGGCCAGGCCTGGCCTAGGGGAAACCCTGGGCCAGGCACGTGACCATGCCCCGCCGGAGTCGGCGGCTGTGGACTGTGAGCCCCCTCGGCACTTGATTTTGAACACCCAGGTGTTGTTAGCCAACCAGTCGGAGGGACTTTGGGGGCCACCACGAACTTCATTGACCAGGCCTTTATGGCCCATTACAAAGTCCCCTTGGTTCCAGTGGACCCTCTGTTGCGGGTCGAGACTATCGATGGGCGGGAACTCGTGGCGGGGTCCATCAAATTCGCTACCCAACCCTTGCGCCTCACCATTGGGAACCATGAGGAGGCGATCCAATTTTACGTGACGGCGGACCTGCACTTTCCTTTGGTCCTAGGGATAGCCTGGCTTCGGGTGCACGATCCTCAGGTGGCATGGTCGAGAAACGCCATCTCGTTCCCGAGCCTGCAATGTGTCGACCACCTCCGCCACACCTGTGCCGGCCAGGATGTCTCCGCCCCGAACGTCTCCTTGCCTCCAGAGCTGACGTCTTTCGCCGACGTGTTCAGTGAGAAGGAGGCGGACCGCTTGCCCCCGCACCGACCCTATGACTGCGCAGTGGACCTGCTGCCCAACGCGCCCCTGCCTTCGGGACACCTGTACTCCATGTCGGAGCCCGAGCTGGCTGCCTTACGGGATTTTCTGGAAAAGAACCTGGCCCATGGGTTCAGCCGGCCTTTGACCACCCTGCTCTCGGCCCCGGTCCTCTTCGTGAAGAAGAAGACGGGGGACTTACGCCTGTGTTGCGACTACCGGCGCTTGAATGCCATCACAGTGCGGAATCGCTACCCCCTGCCACTGATCCCGGAGCTGATGGAGAGGTTGCGGGAGGCCTCGATCTTCACTAAGCTCGATCTCCGAGGGGCCTACAACCTGGTGCACGTGCGAGAGGGGGACGAGTGGAAGACGGCGTTCGGCACCTGGTACGGACACTTTGAGTATACTGTCATGCCGTTCGGGTTGACCAACGCCCCCGCGGTCTTCCAGCACTTGATGAATGACGTGTTCCGGGACATGCTGGACCGGTTCGTGGTGATCTACCTGGACGATATTTTGATCTATTCCCGGACCCAGGAAAGCCACCTCCAGCATGTCCGCCAGGTCCTGCAGCGCCTGCGGGAGCACCAGCTCTATGCGAAATTGGAGAAATGCTACTTCTTCCAGACTTCCATAGAGTTCCTTGGGCACATCATCACCCCCGAGGGCATCGCGATGGACCCGCGCAAGGTGGAGGCCTTGCACAGTTGGGAACCCCCACGTCGGGTAAAGGATGTCCAGCGTCTGTTGGGATTCACCAACTACTACTGGACCTTCATCCCGGGCTTCACCACCCTGACCTTGCCGTTGACCCAACTCCTTCGGAAGAAGGTCCCATTTCAATGGGGGCCCCCGCAGCAGCAGGCCTTTGAGATCCTCAAGCAGGCCTTCATCACGGAGCCGATCGTGAGGCACCCCAATCCACACCGTCCGTTCGTGGTCGAGACGGATGCGTCCAACGTGGCGATTGGGGTGGTGCTGCTACAGGCTCTGGTGGATGGCGGCACTCTTTTTCCCTGCGCTTATTAATCCCGGAAACTCAATCCTTCTGAGCGCAACTACACCATCTGGGAAAAGGAGTTGCTGGCTATCAAGGCCGCGTTCAAGGCTTGGCGACATCACCTCGAGAGGGCCTGACACCAGGTGGAGGTGCGGACGGACCATCGGAACCTGGAGCACCTCACCATGGCCAGGAAATTGAACCAGCGGCAGATCCAGTGGTCGTTGTTTTTTGCCCGGTTCAACTTCCACGTCACGTACATTCCGAGCAGCCTCAACCAGAGGACGGACGCGCTATCCCGTAAGCCGGAATACTTTTGCCTCAAGGACTCCCTTCCCCCCCGGACGGTGCTGCCAGCGGAATCCTTGGCTGCGGTCCAGGAACTGGTGGACCTGCGGGCTCAGGTGCTGGAAGCGCAGCGACAGGATGACTGGTTGCAGCAGCGGAAAGCGGACGTCGGCCCTGCGTCCCCATGGACCGTGGAGGAGGGCTTGCTCAGGCACCAGGGTCGGCTGTACGTGCCCACGAGTCTGCTCCGAGCCCTTGTCATGAACCAGTGCCATGACAACCCCACGGCGGGGCACTTCGGCTTGTTTAAGACCTTGAACCTGGTGACGCAGACTTTTTGGTGGCCTTGGGTACGGCACGATGTGCACGCGTACGTGATGTCCTGTGTGATGTGCCGACAGGCCAAAGCCGTGCCCGGCCCCCCTCCTGGACTCCTCCAGCCTCTGCTGACACCAGAGAGACCGTGGGGAGCCATCTCCATGGACTTCCTGACAGACCTGCCCCTGTCCGCTACATTCACGACCGTCCTCGTGGTGGTGGATGCGCTCACGAAGATGGCACATTTTATCCCATGCCACGGCCTGCCCTCAGCCCGCACCACGGCTCGCCTGATCCTGCAACACGTCTTCCGCCTCCACAGCCTGCCGGACTGGGTGGTTTCGGATCACGGGGCCCAATTCACAGCCTGCTTCTGGAAAAGCCTGATGGCCGCGCTGGAGGTGCAGGTGTGCCTGTCGTCGTCGCACCATCCGGAGACTGACGGGGGCACAGAGAAGGTAATCGGCATACTGGAGCAGTACCTCCGCTGTTTTGTCAACCAGCAGCAGGACAACTGGGCCGAGTACCTTCCCCTGGCGGAGTTCGTCTTTAATAACTCCCAACACACCTCCACCCAGATGACCCCGTTCCATGCCAATGTCGGATACCATCCATGGCTTTTCCCATTGACAATCTTGGATTCCCCTGTTCCCGAGACCCGGGACTTCCTCTCGGAGCTGCAGGCGGTGCAGCAACTGGTGCGGCGGCAGCTGATCCAGGCGAATGAGGATTATAAGCGGTTCGCTGATCACGCCCACTGGGCGACACCACCGCTGGAAGTCGGAGATCGGGTGTGGCTGTCCACAAGACACCTCCCCACGGACCGGCCGGTGAGGAAACTGGCCCACCACTTTATCGGTCCCTTCTCTATCGAGGCGGTCATCAACCCGGTGGCCTACCGGTTGACTCTACCACGCTCCATGCAGCTCCACCCCATTTTCCATCGGTCCCTCCTGGTCCCTGAGCCCCCGTGAGCCATCTCTGCTGCCCGCCGACGCCTGCCCCCCCCAGCCGCAGCCGACGAGGACGACACCTCGACGTACGAGGTGGACAGCATCTGGGACTCCCATTGGCTGAAGGGGCGCTTCCAGTACCTCATCGCCTGGAAGGGGTACGGGCCCGAGGATTTCACCTGGCTGGACGCATCTGCCGTTCAGGCCCCTGACCTGGTACGGGCTTTTCACAAACAGTTCCCGTCCCGACCCCATCCCGACCGTCAGACCCGGGGGAAGGGCCCTGCGGTGGGGAATAATGTTGTGGCTCCGCCCTCTGAGCCTATCTCATCGGAGGAAGAAGGCTCCGAACATGAAGAAGAGGAGTCGGCCAGGCCTCCCTCTCCAGGCCCCTCCCCTCTGGCACTGCCTCAAGTGCCGGCCGAGGAAGAGGAGATTAGCCAGGAGCCAGGTGTCTCCGATGAGAGCAAGGGAGGTGATCTGTTGTTCCTGGATCCACGCCAACGAAGTCGTGATAAACGGTTGCAGCAGTTAAGGAGGCGTGCCAGGGATTATAACTGAGTCACTGGACCACACCCCAGAGACTATATAAGAGAGTGTGGTGGCCATTGAAAACTCTGTGATGAACAAAGACTAACTCTGGCTAGTCACTTGAACAACGTGTAAATCAGCCGAAGGGATATTGTTTGAGCTGGACTATTTACAATTCGTATGTATTTTATGTTATCTGTTGAAGTAAAGCTCTTGGCAGACGGTGCTTGTTTTGTTGCCAAGTTTAGATAACGACCTGTGTGCGTGCCAAGTGCTTTCTTAACCCTCGGCTGGCTGTGTTTGTGTGTGTGTGGAGACGGGGACAGAACAATATATACCCTCATACCCCCAAACTAAGCTTCTACATCTTTGGTGGGATTCAGCTGGTTCAGGGTGGTTTGGGTGAACCAGTAATAAAAATTCTGTCTGGCCCCGCCCTCCCCTCCCAGTCACTCTTCTTCTTGCCTGCTCACCTGGCATAGCTACTGTTGCTCTCTGTCTGGCTCCCTCGCTTGTCTCAACCACACAGTCTCTGCAGGCCAGCCAGCTTGCCTGCCTTCGCCCCAGCCTCCCACACAGCCCAGATCCCTGCCGAGCCTTCCTTCAACATTCTCCACTGCCTCCGACACAGCTCAGCTACCTGCCTGTCTGGTGAGCCTTCCTTCGCCTCTTTGCCGGCGCGAACAGCCTGTTACAGGGCCTTCCTAGGGCTCCCCCAGCCTGTTACAGGCCAAAATGGAGGGTCCCTGGTCCCAATCCACCCATCCAGGCCCTATCTGGGCCTTCCTGGAGCTCCCCTGACCTCTTTCTTACAGACCGAAATGGAGAGTTCCTAGGCCTGATCCGCCCTCTCCACCCCATTTCCCATGGCTTTACTGTACTTAATTTTCGAAGAGCTATAGAAGATGCTGAGCCACGTGGCAGAGAAGCCACAGTCTTTTATTCAGAAGCCGGTGAAGCTGTAAGAACATGAGATGTAAGGAAAACAGTGTTCCCCATCTGAATAAAAGTCTTTGGCTTCTCTGCCATGAGGGCCTGTGCAGCCTTAGTTTTTACCTAGTCTGGTCAGGCTTAGTTTGGGCCTGCTTGCTGCTGATTGGCTAGTTCGAATGAGCAGCTTCAGGGATTGGGGCATGGCAGCCAATTAAAGTGGTCTTATTACTACAGTAAAAAGCTAGTGCAATGACTTTAAAATACAGCTATTACTGTTTCCAAAAAATACTGTTTCCAAAAAATATATACCTGTACTTGCTAAAATTTTAGAAGGTACCATTAGCAGAAGGACAGCTTCCAATATAGAGAGGAATAATCATAAATCCAGCAAATTTTTATATTTGCTTGAGAGGTTAGGGAGAGCTGGGGGAGGGAATTGAGGAGAAAATGTAATTGTAAAACTTTTTCAATAAAAAAAAAAGAATGAGACTTCATTGAACAACTAATGTAGTTTTGTCTTCTTGTAGTTCTTGAAATCCATGTCACAGAATTCAATGTTTCAAAGGTATTCATGTCGTTTTAGCCATTTTTGACATAAGATTGCCAGATTTAAAAATTCTGAGTGTTTAAACATTTCGTGGAAAAATCTTTTTAGAATGCTACTATCAAGCATTGTACATTAGGCTTTCTTGTTTCTGATCAGATTGTATTTCACAATGCTTCAAGTATATCAGTTATTCTTTCCTTAACAAATAGTAATTAAAGCAATATGAACTGGACTTTTTGGGAGAAGCTAAAATTAAAAGTTGATCTGTGCTTTGATGATTAGATATGGGATTATGGAAATAATGTAGACAAATGTTAATTTTAGAGTAAGAGTTTGATATATTTTGTACTTATATCTGTGCCAAAGAAACTTGGAAGTCATTCTTTTTTGGTTTTCTTTCTTTTCCTCTTTTTTTCTTACACTTTCACTCTTTTTCTTTCCTGAGCCTTTTCTTTTTTCAAATCTGTTTTTTATTTGTTTATCCCTTAGCTTTGTATTTTTTGATGTATGAAGGATCAAATACTCAGCCATTATAATTCTACATTCCTTATTTACAGAAATCATATGAAAATTTAGAAAGAAATCCACTGGGAACCACCTCATATAAGGCAGGCTCTGAGTCCCTCTAACCAAAAAGTGTTTATTGATAGAAGAAAATATTTGTAGCTCAGGGTTGAACTGTGGGGTCCTTGGTGCTCTCTCAGCTTGATAGTTTTCTTGCAGATGTTTCATTACCAAACTAGTTAACATTGTCAGTACTAGAAGGGAGTGGACTTTGCTCTTATTTTCCTATACTAGTGGCTTCCCCCTGTCAGTGTTGATCAGTTGCTTCACAAAGAGTGTTTTGATTGGTGCCAGGTCTCTACAGCCTCAGGCAGAGAAGGGCTATTCTGCACCCCTCCCTCAAATGTTCTTTAAAATACAGTGTTTCCCAGCATTCCTTTAGGAACCTCCAACATGCAAACTGTGGTTACTCAAAATGAATTCTCTTTATCTGGAGCTTCAAAATTTGCTGTTTGCTAGGAAGATGTGTAGCTAAAAGTCATACATTTAGTGTACACCGGACTTCATAACCAAACAAAAGTGTATTTTCTGTGCAGTTCACACTCCTTGCTCACTGGGTCTAGATGTCACAAACCAAAGCCCACATTTTGTAATTAACCCCTGCGCCCCGTTTTGACTGGCAGAGTGCTGCAGGAGGCTGAGTGCTGTCATGCTCCCTGCCCACACCCACCCAGCCGTGCCCACCCAGCCGTGCCCACCCAGCCAGTCATTAGGGCACAGAACTGGTTGTTAAAAAATTTGCAGCCCACCACTGCTCAAAGCTACCTTTGGAGGTAACCTCCAAAACAAGGGAGTTTGCTTAAATTGTGTGTGTGTGTGTTTCTCAGGAATAATGGAATAACAGAATTGAAAGGGACTTCTGAGGTCTTCTAGTCCAACCCTCTGTTCAGGCAGGAAAACTGAGGATACCAAAATCTGAGTGGAGGGCCTGGGAAAGGTGTCAGAATAACAGAATAACACTTAGGAGGGACTTTGGGGGGAACCCTATACTATTTTAGAGAAATGGCTGTCGAGTCTTTTCTTAAAAACTTCCAGTGATTGAGCACGCAGAACGTCTGGATACAAGTAGTTCCACTGGTTAATTGTTCTTACTGTCAGGAAGTTTCTCCTTAGTTTTAGGTGCTTCACTCTTTGTTCAGTTTCCATCTATTGCTTCTTTTTTTGCCTTCTGCTTCTTTGGAAAATATATTGCCCTTCCTTCTTTGTGGCAGCCCCTCAAAAGCCTGTTTTGTGACCTGCCTATCACACTCTTGGGCAAAGCAGGTGAGCCATTTCCTCCTTTCAGTGGTCATGAAAGTACATCTATAGTATGGAGATGCAGATAATAAATTCGAAAAAAGGTGAACATTTTTTCAGCACTATAGATATGTTGAAGCCGGGCGTGATAAGGAGTGGCTGGGAGGGGAGGGGCCGGGCAAGGCACCCCTTGGCGTGAGTGATGTCGAGTTGGCCACACCCACCCAGTCACATGACCACCTAGTCACACCCACCAAGCCACGCCCACAGAATTAGTAGTAAAAAAAATTGAATCCCACCACTGAATGGGTTTCTTATAAAGTACAGTCTCATGTTTTTTAGACAGACATTCAATTCAAATGAAAGCTTGAAGTTAGTCTAATAGGTAGATGCCACTACCAGAAAAGGCCTCATCTTTGTCTTTAGCTGCTTTTAAATAAATATGTTTTCTCATCTAAAGCAAACTAAACTCCGATAGCACTACTCTTGTATGTTCTTATTGCTCAAAGCAGTGTTTCCACATTTTTAACAGACAAATTAGCTTTGATTTTAAGGCAGACTACTGTATGTTTCATAATGTGCAAAACACAATAAAAAGAAAAGTTGTTATTTGTATCCTGCAAGCATATTTACTTAATTTAATTTAATTTTTCACATTGGTCAACAGTTGAGGATCTTAGTGTTAAGCAGCAATGAATCTCATTAAGATTTTTAAGTCTAGTCCAAAAACAAATATTTTCCCCATGAAAATAAAATAAAACTAGAAAATAAAGTTGTAGCTGTTCTGCTTAAAGAAAATTAATATAGTAAATCTAATTGTTCACATCTAGAAATCAGCTTAAAACTTTTTCAGAATACATTGCCTTTAAATTTCTTTACATGAAAGATAATAAAAAATATTTTTCAATCAGAATAGGGCTGGAAGGGATCTTGGAGGTCTTCTAGTCCAACCCTCTACTCAAGCAGGAGACCCTATACCCATGATGGCGAACCTATGGCACACAGGTGGCACATGTAGCCATATCAGTGGGCACGCAAGCTTAGCTCTGGCGCAAGTTGATTTTTGGGCCTTCTGGGCCCACCAGAAGTAGGGAAACAGGCTGTTTCCTGCCTCCGGAGGGCCTGAGGGGTGGTGGGGAAGGCTGTTTTCACCCTCCCCAGACTCACAGAGAGGCTCTTGAGCCAGGTGAGAGAGAAAAATGGGCCTACCGGGCCATTGTGTGCCAGGAGCGGGGGGGCACATGCGCATGCATGGGGGCAGGGCGCATAGAATTATGGATGTGGGCGCGCATCCGTGCAAACCTCCCACCTCCTCTTCCTGGCACACGATGGCAAAAAGATTAGCCATCACTGCCCTATACCATTTCAGATCGGTGACTGTCCAGTCTTTTCTTAAAAACCTCTAGTCATGAAGCCCCTGCAACTTCTGAAGGAAAGCTGTTCCACTGATTAATTGTCCTCACTGTTAGGAAGTTTCTCCTTAATTCCAATTACTTCTCTCCTTGATTAGTTTCCATCCATTTTTTCTTGTCTTGCCTTCTTGTCTTGCATTGGAAAATAAGTTGGCCCCCTCTTATTTGTAGCAGCCCCTGAAATACTGGAATACTGCTATCATGTCACCCCTAATTCTTCTTTTCTTTAGGCTAGCCAAACCCAAAACCTGCAGCCGTCCTTTGTATGGTTTAGTCTCCAGGCCTTTGATCATCTTAGTTGTTCTCCTTTGAACTTTTTTCAAAGTCTCAACATCTTTTTTGTAGTATGGTGACCAAAATTGGTGGCAATATTTCAGGTGTGGTCTTACTAGGGTTTTATAAAGCGGCACTAATATTTCATGTAATCTTGATTTTATGCCTCTGTTTATACAACCCAGGATTGCATTTTTTGCTGCTTATTTATTTATTTATTTATTTAAATTTCTATACCGCCCTTCTCCAAATAGGACTCAGGGCGGTGCACAGCCAGAGTAAAAACAGAGCATACAAAATTTAAAAAACAATATTAAAATAATTTGAATATTTTGCCCATAAATTAAAACAACCCAATTTAAAACAATTTAAAATTTAAGTCAAGCCAGCCCAGCTAGTTGAAATAAATAAGTTTTCAGGGCCCGACGAAAAATCCGGAGGTCTGTTATTGTACGTAACTCTGGGGGAAGGTTGTTCCAGAGGGTGGGCGCCGTCACAGAGAAGGCTCTCCCCCTGGGGGTCGCCAGCCGACATTGTCTGGCGGACGGCACCCTGAGGAGGCCCACTCTGTGTGAGCGTACTGGCCGGTGGGAGGCTATTGGTGGCAGAAGGCGGTCTCGTAAGTACCCCGGCCCTAAGCCATGGAGCGCTTTAAAGGTGGTCACCAACACCTTGAAGCGCACCCGGAAGACCACCGGGAGCCAGTGCAGCTCGCGCAGGAGAGGTGTCACATGGGAGCGCCTCGTCGCCCCCATAATCCCCCACGCGGCCGCGTTCTGGACCAGCTGGAGCCTCCGGGTGCACCCCAGGGGGAGCTCCATGTAGAGAGCGTTGCAGTAGTCCAGGCGGGAAGTGACTAGTGCCTGAGTGACTGTGCGTAGAGAGTCCCGATCTAGAAAGGGACGCAACTGGTGTATCAGACGGACCTGATAAAAAGCCCCCCTGGCCACGGCTGTCATATGCTCTTCTAAAGACAGCCGTGCGTCCAGGAGGACGCCCAAGTTACGAGCCTTCTCCGTGGGGGCGAGTGATTCGCCCCCAATAGCCAGCGATGGCGTCAGCTGGCTATATCGGGACGCTGGAAGCCACAGCCACTCGGTCTTGGAGGGGTTGAGTCGGAGCCTGTTTCTCCCCATCCAGGCCCGCACGGCCTCCAGGCACTGGGACATCACTTCAAGGGCATCGTTGGGGTGGCCTGGGGTGGAGATGTACAGCTGGGTGTCATCAGCGTACTGATGGAATTCCACCCCGAAGCCACGGATGATCTCACCCAGCGGCTTTACATAAATGTTGAACAGAAGGGGCGAGAGGACCAACCCTTGTGGCACCCCACAAGCAAGGTGCCTCGGGGTCGACGGCTGCCCCCCTGTCAACACAGATTGCAACCGGTTAGAGAGGTAGGAGGAGAACCACCGCAGAACGGTGCCCCCTACCCCCAACCCCGCCAACCGGTGCAACATGATACCATGGTCGATGGTATCAAAAGCCGCTGAGAGGTCTAACAGGACCAGGATAGAGGAACAACCCCTATCCCGAGCCCTCCAGAGATCATCCACCAATGCGACCAATGCCGTTTCCGTGCTGTGCCCAGGCCGGAAGCCGGACTGGAGCGGGTCTAGATAGACAGCTTCATCCAGGTACCGGGGAAGCTGTTGCGCTACCACACTCTCAACAACCTTCGCAACGAAGCGAAGGTTGGAGACTGGACGATAGTTAGCCAAAACAGCCGGATCCAGAGAGGGCTTCTGGAGGAGGGGCCTCACAACCGCTTCTTTCAAAGCAGCCGGCAGGACCCTCTCACTCAAAGAAGCGTTAACAATCTTCTGGAGCCAGCCTCGTGTCACCTCCCAGGAAGCCAGTACCAACCAGGAGGGACACGGGTCCAATAAACATGTGGTCGCGTTCAGCCGTCCCAGGACCCTGTCCATGTCCTCGGGAGCCACAGGATCGAACTCCCCCCAGATAACACTCTCAAGACCTGCCTCTGTCATTCCGTCTGGACATACCCAGTCAGAGGCCAGCCCTTCCCGAATCTGAGCGATTTTGTCATACAGATACTGCACAAAATCCTCAGCTCGGCCCTGCACATTGCTGCACATTGCTGGCTCATGTTTAAGCGATCATCCACTAGGACTCCAAGGTCCTTCTCACAGTTACTGTTTTTGAGCCAGGTTTCGCATACTCTGTACTTGTGCCTTTGGGTTTTCCTGCCTAAGAGTAAAACCTTGCTTTTCTCCACATTAAATTTCATGTTGTTGGATAGGCCCATTGTTCAAGTCTGTCAAGATCTTTTTGGATCCGGAGATCACTGGAAGCGTTGCGGCGAGACAGTCAGGGAATTAGCGGGCTCTGATGAGCTCCGCGAAAACCCGGACTGACAAACCGCTGTTGAGCGGTCTTTGGACCTGAACCATTCTGTAGGGACAGGGAAGAAGGAGAGGCACCTCGGAAGACTGAGAGGAACAGGCAGGAAGCTGGGTGAGTGACAGCCAACCCAGATGAAATAACAGCACTAAAAAGCTTTTAAATTTGGAAAAAACCCAGCAAGAAATTGGCGGCTAAAGGGCACAGGGGAAAAAAAGAGGAGGTCGGAAGCAGAATTTAAAGGGATAAAAACCCGAAAAGAAAATTGACTTTTGGAAGGAAATTATTTGGAGAACATTAAAGATTAGAAGAAATAATCCTAAATATGGAAAAAGGGTTGGAAAACATAAGCAGATCCTTTTTTCTTCTTTTTTGAAGGTTAAGACAAATAAAAAAGAATTGAAATAAGCCCGTGTAACAGAAGTGTTTTTGTAAATTGAATATATATAATATATATATATATATATATATTAATAACTGAGATAGAACATGTTCAATCTGACAAGGACTTAAAGACAGAGATACAAGATGCAGAGATTGAAAACAAAGAGGAAGATAAAGACAATGAGATTAATTATGTAAAATTAACTGAATATGAGGACAGTAACAATAAACGGGAGATTGTTGGAGATTATATTGAAATTAACAATGGAAAAAATAAAGAGGATGGGAAGAGACAAAGCTGGATAGAGAGATGGAACAGAAAAACCACAAAAAGCTTAGATGATTACACAGGGATTAACAGTGGAATGACAAAAAAGAGAGAAAAAGGTTGGAAAATACTAGGAAATATAGGGCAAAATAGAAGACTCCAGGACTTTGGCTCACAAAATGATTACTTTGAGATTAACAATGGTAAAATAAGGAAAAGAGAAAAGAGAGGGGAAACAATGGGACAGATAGGGCAAAATAGGGGAACACAAGACGTTAGAACACAAAAGAAAAAAAAGGGGAAAGAAAAGGGTAAAAATAAAAAAAGGGAAGAGAGTAAGGAAGATAGAAATGAGAGAAGAATATGTTACAGATAGTTAGAATTAAAATATGGATTGAAGCTAAAATATTTGAAAATTTGATTATGTAAAAAGAAAAGATATTAATGGACATAATGAATTAATTTTTATTAAGATGTTGGATGATATTATTTGAAAAATTGATGGGTATAATAATTGGGATATCATTTAAATACCTATAACAATTGTAATAATTTGAATATTCTCAACAATACATTTATCTAAACAAAAAGGAAAAGAAAATTGAAATGATATAGGATTATGATTTAATTAAATAAGACTTATTTAATTGGCTTTTATATAAATGGTATTGTTAAATAGGCAGAATTTAGGGAAACAATTGGGAATTGTATTATGTTGTATTATTTGAATTAAGAACTTTGTTTAATTGTTAAATTGGTATATTTTTAAGATTAGAGATAAGATTTAAATTTGATGAAGTAATAATTAAATAAAGATTTAATGAATATTATATGAAGTAATAACAAAATATAGGGAAGTTTTAGAAATTAAAAGAAGATTCAGAAATATAAACATGTTTGAACTGTATTGTTGTTGGGTTTTTTTTAATTTTTTTTATTTAAAACAAAAACAAAACATAAAATCACCACCATTCAAATACAATTACAAAGAGTGTATCAATCAGTTAAAATTCTTTTGTGCTCAATCCCTTATCCCAAAATACCAATTATTTAATTTCTCTTATTAACAGTTTTATATGTTATACTCATTTAGCCATTGTTTAACAAAAGAAACCTTTTCATATATTTTATCATTACATTAATTTCCTATTTCATCTCCATGCTTTATTATCTAGCCATTGATAAAACAAGTCCCAGATCAAACAGTATTGTTTATCTTCCTGTTCTCTAATTTCAAATAACAATTTACTCATTTCAGCACAATCTATAATTTTCTTAATAACTTCCTCCTCAGTAGGTATCTTCTCACCTTTCCAATTTTTAGCAAAAACAATTCTAGCCGCTGTTAAAACATTCACAATTAAATATCTCAGTTCTTTGTTATATATTTCTGGTAAAATCCCTAATAAAAATATCTCTGGTTTAAAGTCAATGTGTTTCTTTGTCATTTTTTCCAACCATGTGTGGATTTTAGTCCAATATCTTTTAGCTTCTGTGCATGTCCACCATATATGGTAATATGATCCTGGAGTCTGATGGCATTTCCAACATTTCTCCGATTTATTCTTGAACATTCTGGCTATTCTCGTCGGGGGTAAATGCCACCTGTAAAACATCTTATACAAATTCTCCTTATATGCTGTAGACATTGTCATTTTATAATTTTGCAACCACAATTTTTGCCATTTCTCTAAATCAATCCCGTGACCAAAAATTTTCCCCCATGCTATCATTGTCTCTTTAACTTGTTCCTTTTCCAATTTTACCTCTAATAAATAACCATACAATTTTTTAATTACATAATCATCAGACCCTGTCAATATCTTATCTAAATTAGTCAGAACATTGTAAAAACCTTCTTGTTTAGAATCTTCTTCATATCTAGAACGTATTTGCAAATAAGAAAACCAATCCATCTTAAAACCTTGTTTTTCCAATTCTTGCTTCAATTTAAGTTCACCCTTTTCATCCATTAATTCACTATATCTAACAACTTGTTCTCTTCTAAATATTACTGAATATGAAAAAGCTTCAATCGTCGATACCCAGACTGGAATTTTCAAATAATGTTGTTTTTTAATCTTCTCCCAATTCAATAACAAAGCCTCGTGTATATGATGTCTCCTAAAATACCCCTGTATTTATGTTCCCTTATACCACAAAAAAGCATGCCACCCCATCAACAAATCATGACCTTCTAGATTTAATAGTCTAGTATTCCTTAATGTTATCCATTCTTTAATCCACATCAAACTTGTCACTTGATAGTAAAGTTCCCAGTTAGGTAGGCCAAAACCCCCTCTCATTCTAGCATCTTGTAGCAACTTTAGTCTTATCCTCACCTTCTTTCCCTGCCAAATATATGTTAACACCATTTTATTCAATTCTTCAAAGAAGTCTTTCCCCAATCTAATTGGAATTGTCTGGAACAAATATAAAATTCTGGGCAAAATATTCATCTTTATAGTTGATATCCTTCCAATCAAAGAAAGCTGTAAATTTTCCCATTTCGCCAAGTCTGTCCCTATCTGTTGTTTGAGTTTATTATAGTTATTTTCTTTAAGCGTGCTACATCTTGCTGTCAAATATATCTCCAAATATTTAACCTTGTTTGTGACCTGCATCTTTGATATATCCACCAATTCTTCTTTTTGCTTTACCAACATATTTTTAGTCAGAATCTTCGTTTTGTCTTTGTTGATTTTCAAACCAGCTACTTTCCCAAACTCTCCTATTTTATCTATCAGTGTAGTTATTTATGTTAGTGGATCTTCAAGAATAAAGATCCAGGTCATCTGCGAATGCTTGCAATTTATATTAACTGTATTGTTAATAGTGAGAATTTAGGGTAAGAATTGTGAAATGTATTATGAGGTACTATTTGAATTAAGATTTAAGGTGGATTAATAGAAGGGTAACCGTTTTGATTAAACTAATATGAGTAAGTTTACTGTAAGATGGTAATAGTTGAGATATGTGAGCCAAGATTAAGAAATAAATGTTATGGCAAAAATAGAATATATAAAATTGTGTTAAAGATGGAACAAAAAGTTTAACAAATTTATGACCAGGTCAATGCTCTGTTCCGAAAAGATGTATTGTATTTTGTCTCTGTGTTTTAAAAAATAAAAATAAAAATGCAAAAAAAAGAAGAAGATCTTTTTGGATCCTGAGTTTTTCTTCTGGGATGTTGGCTATTCCTGCCAGTTTAGTATCATCTGCAAATTTGATGAGTTCCCCTTTTATTCCCTCATCTAAGTCATTTAAGAGTACTGGCCCTAAGACATAACTACCCCACTGCTTACTTCCCTCCATGTAGATGTAGCATAGGGGTGTCAAACACGGGCCAAATGCATCATGTGTAGGCCATGCCCATCCCAGGTCCACAAATGCAAAAAAAGTCAGGATATGTCACAATACGTCACATGACGCGATCGAGTTTGACACCCGTGATATAGTACCATTAAGGACTACTTGTTGACTATGGTTTGTCAGCCAGTTACAAATCTATCTAGTGGTAAAGCTGTCTATCCCACATTTTTCTAGTTTACCAAGAAGTAGGTTGTGGTCTACTTAGTTCTTAGTTTTTTCTTAGATCTAATTTATAAGGTTGATGGCAGCTTATAAAATTGCTTTTATAATCTATCAACATAAACACATACACACACACACATTTATAGATCCTTTGTTTGCCCTTCCCAAGCATCTTCCTAAAATCTGCAGGAGTTTAAGGAGTTGCAAGGCCTTCCAAAGCTCTTACAATACTTTTAATAATATGGAATAATAATAATATCCCCTTTTTGATGGCTTCTTAAATGTCTGAAAAGCTTTTTGTTTAGCTTTCCACTAAAATATGTTAACTCAATGAAGTAACTCCAACAATTATTGTACAGCTAATATCCAGAAGTTCTTGTGGAGCTATGAACTAGAGCAGGGATCAGCAACCTGTGGCTCCGGAGCTGCATGCGGCTCTTTGGGCCCTCTGCTGTGGCTCCCTGTCAGATGATCCCACCACTGGATGGCCCTCCCCTCCCAGTCACTCCTTGCCTGGCCTGAGATGGAGGCCAGGGGATGGAGAAATGGCCAGAGCAGAGACAGAGAGATACAGAGAGAGGGGGAGGGAGGAGAGAGGGAGGGAGGGAGGAGAGAGAGAGAGAGATGTCAAAATGATTTTGTGGTTCCTGGTGTTTTTTAACAACTGGTTCTCTGCCCTAATGACTGGCTGGGTAGGCATGGCTGCGGGGGGCGGTCATGTTACCGGTAGAAGTGAGTGACATTGAGTTGGCCATGCCCACCCAGGTTTTGTGGCTCCGGGTGTTTTCTTTTCTGTGGGAAACGGGTCCAAATGGCTCTTTTGAGTATTTAAGTTTGCAGACCCCTGAACTAGAGTACTGGTGCTAATACTAGAGGAATACAACAAATGTTTTTTGTATTCTGTGTCCAAAAACTGACTCTGTATTCTAACCCTAATTTGCAAAAACCATAGGGTTTTATGATTTCAATATAGGAGAATATTTGTAGCTCAGGATTGAAATGAGGGGTTCTTGATGCTCTCTGGGAGGGGTTGTTTTCTTGCATTGGGTATGTTACTTAATTTGGGTAATAAAATGTCTGCAAGAATCCAGCTCAAAGAGCACCAAATACCCTTTTTATGTTTTCTTTTACATAAAGTTTTTTTTTTATTTCATGTATAGCATCCTAACTTTACATTGTTACTTTACGCAGGTCTACGAAGGAGAAATTACACCTCTTAAAGAGAACATGAACAATGTTAATGGCTTAGCTCATCAGTTTACCTCATCTGAGATTCCACTTTCTCCATATATGCTCAACCGGCTAGAAGACATGAATGGAAGATGGAAACTCCTGCAGGTAAAATGTACACCTTAAGAACAATCAATACTGTTAGGGTGGTGATTTGGATATTTTTATCTGTTCTGATTTTCTCTCAAGCAAAGCAAGAAACAAATAGATCCTACTAGTGTTTAGTAACACTAGTAAATTGGGCATCATTGAGAATGTTATATAGTATTCTAGTTGTGAGATGTCTGTGTACGCTTCTGTAATTGTTTTTCTGAAGGCTAATTAAATCTTTCAGGATAATATAATTTCTCTGCAGCTTTACTCCTGCTAGTATATGAGATGAGAATTTTGGAAGAAGGATAGAAAGTTGGAAGGAAAAAACATAGAAAATTGGTTCTATATGGAAACTAACTCACTTAAGAGATTGAGTAGAAAGACAGGCCTTTTTTCCCAAATTGCAAACTAAGAAAGATCAGCAACTTAGAAAGATACTTAATGCAATGAGAATTATTATTAATGAAAATATTTTTTTAAAAAGCTAATATTATCACACAGCACTAATATTTTTTCTAATTTCTTGAACATAAAAATACTTTATATTTTTTATTTCCGCTTCAAGTTCTTTTGGAGGAAGTTTTTTTCAGGTTTTTCTGTTGTAATTATTTGTATTTGGGCTGTTAAAAGTATTTAAGTTTCTAGTTTCTAATTAAATATTTGTTTGTTATAATTCTATGTTGCTTTAAGGAAAGATTAGAAATTGAAGTTTATTTTTAAGTAGTTCTTTGTCTTTATAATTCAATAAATTAATCAGTGGATCTTTCTGCTCTTCACCCTGAATTCATTTATGTGATATAAATTATAATAATCACTATGACTGGTTTACTGATTTGTGTAAAGTAGAACATACACACTATTTTATCACTTTTTAAAAATTGTACTAATTTTTACTCTAAAAATTACTCTAACTGCATTTTTGTAAACTCAAATGGTGTAATATATGTTGATTTCTTGCTCATTCTATTAATAGTCATTATATTTAATTATATAATAATAATTATATGTCAGTCTCTTTGGTAATGTGATATTTTAACATTTAAATGAAAAAGGTTTTGTTTTATTTTTTTTGAAAAAAGTGTAGGGTTTGGTGCTGGGCAGCTCAGTTTTGAGCTATTTTGACTTTCTCTGAGGTCAATTTCAATTAGTGTTGATTCAATAGCCAAATCACAAGTAGTTATTAAGCTCTCTTCCCTAGTTAAATTTATCTCATGATATATGTATTAAAGACATTTGATATATCTCCATTTATTTTAATCTGGCTTTAGAAGCTCCTTTATATATTATTATTAATTCTGAAATTATTAAACTAATTACAGTGGACTCTATATCTTATAAGATTCTACGGTATGAATCTGATCTGTTATGTGGCATAATAGCAAGAGATTATTAATCTCAATATATTAATATATGAATTACTTATTCTATGGACTAGTTCTGGCAAGGGCGGAAGAGAGGTGTGTAATTAAAAAGCTAGATGACCACTGCTTACAATTTGTGCTAAAGAACCAGGTATCCCCAGTTTCTAGGCTGCAACAACCCAGCAATGAATCTGATCTGAAAAAGACTTCTCTTATACAAGCCCTGCTGAAGCCCTCAAGCAAGAAATAGTACAAAAAGCAATGATTCACTCAATACTGACTTTGAAAGAATATTCTTTTACAAGAAAGGATGCTATTAGCATTATTAGTATAACTATCCCTCCTATTGACACCCAAGCAATTAAGGAAAATAGAGCATTACTGATTACCCTTATTACAGATTTGTTTATGGCTACCTTTCATTTCATATTTTTTTAAGATAACCTGACACTCTGTAGAGCATGTCACACCTGTCGCAATGTGTACATCATTCTCCCAAAGTTTTGACAATAGTGATTTATAACTTTATTATAAAAATTCAGGAGGATTTAGTGCCATCAGAGAATATTGAGCTGATAAGTAATGAAAAAGTCTCAAGGCAAAGGCTCCAGGGTACTTAAGAAGAAACCAGCAAGGCATTCTTATTCATTGTAAATGCAAATTACAAATTGAAAGTATATTTTACCGTTAGTCCTTCTACAATTATTCAAATTATTGTCATTGCAAGCCAAGTTACTTATCAGACAAATCAAGAAATTAGGCATGCCTGTACATGCAAATTTATTTCATTCACTTAAATCTAAGGAGTACAATTATCATCCTACTGTATTTCATTTATGGCCCTAAGGGTTCTTAGAATACCCCTCTCCCCACAATGGTATGTTTTTAAAAAGGGCCTTCAAGCTTACTGAGCTTAAGACAGCCATTGAATGCTTTAAAAAAATCCTTTCCTGTGATAGGACCAGGTGGGTTTTTTGTTTTATTTTGTTTCACTTGAAGCAAATTTTTTCATATAACCTTTTTTAATGAAAAAAGTATCTTTGAAAATTCAACTCACCTGTTCTGGCGTTATTTTCTGTTACAATATTTTGAGGATCAGACTCAATGATGAATTCAGAGGCAATTTCTTCAGTTAAAGAAAAATTTATTCATAATAGGCATTCTACTTATTCTTGTCAGATTTACAGTGAGAAGCAAGCATGAGGTAAAAGCACTCTCTATTTATATCAAAGGGGAGGAGTCCAGGAAGGGGGGTGACTACACATGAATACATTAAAGGAGGATGAATAAATTAACCCTTTATATCCTGTACATATATACATATCTCTTGTTATAGAATAAGGCATTTACTTATGACAAATCCCCCTCTAAATGCCGATTCGACATATAACAATGATTGCATTCGGATTCAGAATTATATAGTACTTGTAATTTTGATGTCAAGTATTTGTGTTGTTTAGAAGGTAAAGGTTTAGTTAATATATCAGCTATTTGTTCTGAGGTTTCGCAGTGGATTGCTTTAATGAATCCATCCTGAGATAATTGTCTCACGTGTTTAAATTTGATATCTATATGTCTGGACCTTTGACCAATGGCGTCAGATCTTGATATTTCTATAGCCGCCTTATTATCTTCATGTATGACAAATGGTAGTATTGGATTCTTCCAAATATCAGATAATAAATCATTAAACCACACTAAATTATTTGAGGCTTTAGATAAACAGACGTATTCTGCCTCTGTTGTGGAAGTCGCTACTAAATCTTGCTTCCCAGTGTACCAGAATATTGGACAATCATTTAAAAATAATACATAACCTGAGGTGCTCTTTCTACATTTGATGTCACCTGCCCAGTCTGCATCAGCATAACTGGTGATAATAGGTTCTTTATTATTATTGGGTTCTAAGAGTAGGCAGAAATCTATGCTGTGTTTTAGATATCTTAGTATTCGTTTAACTGCTTCCCAATGATACATAAGTGGTTTACTTACATGTCTAGATAATAAATTAAGTGGCAGAGCTATATCAGGCCTGGTCCAATTAGATATATACAAGAGAGAACCAATAATTGATCTATATAATGTATTGTTCTCGAACTCAGGTGAAGATTCATCCATATTCCTTAGAAAATCAGTCTGCATAGGAGTATCGCAAGGTTTGGCATCTCTTAAATTGCATTTTTCCAGAAGTTTTATAATTTTATCTCTCTGGGATAATTTGAATCCCTTTCTTGTTTTATTGATTTGAACTCCAAGGTATTTGTTTACCCTTCCTAGCGACTTTAAAGAGAAATGTTCACTTAGCTTGGATACAAATAAGTCTTTCTTTTCTTTATGTTTGCCTATATACAAAATATCATCCACATAGATTAACACAAATTCTAATGATTCACCTTCCTTTCTAACAAAAAAGCAATTGTCTGCAGTTGTGGCTTTGAAATCCATATTTTTAAGCACGCTGACTAGACATTCATACCAACGCTTGCCGGATTGTTTTAATCCGTACAAGCTTTTGTTAAGTAACCAGGTCTCATTTCTATTTGTACATTGGCTATGAGGTGCCCTTACATATATCTCTTTGTCGAGCTTTGCATGTAAGTATGCAGTCTGCACATCATATTGAAAGACATCAAGATTGAGTATAGCAGCTATGACTAAAGCTGTCTTTACACTTTCGGTTCTTACAGTGGGAGAGTATGTGTCAGTGTAATCCTCAGGATATTTTTGAGCGTAACCTTGTGCGACTAATCTAGCTTTATATAATTTATTACCCTCTTCTAAATCTTTGATTTTGAATATCCATCTGGTGCCTATAATTGTCTTGTTCTTAGGGGCAGGGACTGATGTAAATACACCTAATTCATGCAAGATGTTCATTTCTTTTGTTATGGCTAATTCCCATTTTTCTCTTTCTTCCATGGGAAGTTTCAACACTTCCTCGTATGTGTTAGGTGTTGGTGTCTCGTCATTCACACACATTATATAATCCTTATACTTATTGGGTAATTGTTTTCTGTTACACCTGATTGTTCTTATTGGAATGCTTTCATTATCGTGTAGATACCTTGCTTCCTTTTTGGTTAATGAATCTGTTTTTATCCTGGTATGGTTACCTGTCCATGTTTTGTTTTTGTCATCATGTGTGTTATGTTCATGTTTCTCTCTTTCTATTCTGTCTTGTTGTTCAATATTTGGTTCTGTATTTTGGATTATCTCGTTAAGATGTATCTTAGACCAGTTGGCCTGTTCATGAAATACTGCTGTTCTTGAGACTATGAATTTGTTATTATTGTCAATGAATCTATATCCTTTTGTGCCTGTTTCATATCCCATGAATCTGAGCCTTCTGGATACGTTATCTCCCTTACGTCTTAATTGTTTTGGTATGTGTACGTCTGCTGTAACTCCAAATATGTGCATGTGTGATATTTTTGGTTTCCTATTGTACATCACTTCGTATGGTGTTTTATTTAGGATGCTAGACCAGGTCCTATTTTGGGTATAGTTTGAATATAGTAATGCTTCTGACCAGAATTGTTTTCCTAAACCAGCATCTTCTAATGTACATCTAATCATGGTTTGCAGTGTCGAGTTCTTTCGTTCTGCTGTACCATTCTGAAAAGCAGAAAATGGGCTAGTCGTGAAGTGTATCATTCCTTTGTCTTTTATCCATTGTGAGAATTCTTTTGACATGAATTCGGATCCCCTATCTGTCATGATTTGTTTTATTTTGATATTGTGTTGTGTTTCTACACGTTTGTAAAATTCTTTGAATTTTTGGAAAGTTTCATCTTTGTGTTTTAAAGTATAAACAAATCCATAACGGCTATAGTCGTCTACAATAGTTAGGAAATATCTTTTTTTGTATGTGATGGATGGTGTTAATGGACCAACCAGATCCATATGTACCAGATCAAAAATTTGGTTAGAGGTCCTTGTTGCCCTCTTTGGTTTTGGGTTTGTTCTGAATTTTGAGGATTTACATACTGAGCATTCCAAATAGTTTTTACAATCCTTTATTTTAACGCCATCAGCATATTCAATCATTTTTTGTATTACAGGGAAACTTGCATGTCCCAATTTCCTATGCAACATGTGTGCACATTCATCATGAATTGGTTTGCCTATATTGGGTCTTTTGTTATTGTGTGTATCACTAGTGGGTGTGTCTTTGTGATTACAGTGTGTATTGGGTTCTTCATTGTCATTGTTGTTACTATGTTCACATTCTATGTTGATGTCGTCATCAGTGTTTGTATTAATGTTATGCAACCATTTATCTTCTATTACAAGGAAGGGTAGGCCCCCTTCGATAACTACACTATTCAATTTAGTCCCATCCTTTTCTAGTATTGCTTTTCCCCCAGAGAAGATTATATTTATGTTGAAATCTTGGCTTAATTTCACTGCACTAAGTATGTTATGTGATATTTCTGGTATCAACAATACCCCCTCTACTTTACCTAAACCAGGTATATTTACATCTCCTTTCCCTATGACTTGAACATTTTCTTGATTGGCTACTCTTATCATAAATTTATCATTTGTGAATGAAGACAGTATTTTCTTGTTATTTGTTGTATGATTAGTCGCCCCTGAATCTATGAGCCAAGTATTGTTTTTTGAATTTTGTGTGATGACATCGTTATGTTTATCTAATCCATTTAATGATCCTGATTTTCTGTCCCTTGAATTATCTCTATCCTTTCTGCGTTCTCTGTAGTTTGGGGAGTCTCTATATCTGTATCTATCAATAGATGATTGCCTGTCTTGATATCTACCCCTATAATCACGGTTTTGTCTTTCCCTATGAAACATGGGGCAATCTCCCTTAGAGTGTTTTCTGGATCCACAATTGTAACATTCAATTGTTTTTTGGTGATTTTCTTGGAAGGTTACCCCTTTTGTCTGTCTGTGTTCTGTGTATGCATTGTATCTACTTCTCCTCAAATTATCTTCAGCTATTAACTTATTTGACAGACTTTCTATGGATAAGTATCCTAGATTGATTGAGTCTAAGTGTGATATGTAGTTATCCCATGATGAATCTAATGAGTTAAGGATAACGCTTTTCATTGTCTGTTCTGATATTATTTCTCCTCTTAGATGTAATTCTGCTCTGGTTTTGTTTAAGGATATTAAATGTTCACTTATGGTGGTTCCAGATCTTAATTTGGCTGAAAAGAAATCTTTAGACATTCTAGTGGTTGTTGCTACACTTTCACTATGAAACAATTTAAACATGCATTGAATTATTTCTGAAACAGTAAGATTATGCTTAATACTGTAGTACATGGCAGGTGATATGCTAGAAATTATTAAATAGAATGCTCTGTGATGCAGGCAGTCCATTTTTAGAGTCCAAGGTCTTTTGGGAGGATTGGTTATAAAAAATAATAAATTTTCTTTCATAAAGACAACCTGAATTTGTTGACACCATTCCTGTAAATTGATGCCATCAATTCTAAGTTTTGGAAAATCACTCGGTAGATTCCCAATATTACTATTCCCACTACTTACAACTGTGGGTAGTCCATGGTCCTGTAGATGTTGAAAATTGCAGAATGGTGTGGGTATTCTGCTGATGAGCTTGAAAGGTTCTCCTTCTTCATAAAGTTCATTGTAGTTCTCTGTGTTCATCTGCGCATGCGCGTTGGTCATTTCTCTGCTGAAGCCGCTGGGAGAGGTTCTCTTTGCTGTAGCTCCCTCGTAGTGCTCTCCTTCTGATGATTCGGTCTCCGGCTCGATCTTGGGTGTTCTGCTGGCAGCTGTGGTTGGTTTCTTTTGTATTTTTGCATTATTGGCTTTTATCGATTCTTTTGAAATTGTTAGACTTGTGCCAAACGTTTTAAATATTTTTCTCATGGGTGTTTCGATTTCTTGTTCGGTGGATGATTCCTCTGTATCTGTTTCTGACTCTTCAGAAGAGTAAATATATTTTTTGCTATTTTTTATGTTTTTTCGCGCCAGAGTTTTTGAATGGTGCATTCTGATTGGTTCAGCCGTGTTCATTTCTGTGGCCGGTTGAAGAGAAGATGGCTGCCTTTCAAAATTTTGAGCGGGACCTCTGGTCTTGCTTCTGGTTATTTTTTCTTTCGTTGTAGGTTCGCTCACCATTTTTGTATTTTCGGGTTTGGCTTTTTCAATGTCTTTTTCTCTCGCTGCTCCGTTTTCTTCCAAAAAGCCTCGGAGTTCCGCGATGAGTTTGTGGTCATCTTTTTGACTTTTTATTAGCCTCAGTATCTCCGATCTGAGGTCTTTGTCTTTTATTTTGTTCTCTTCTTGGTTGTCGGTTTCATCTGCTGTTTCTTCTATGTCTGTGGTGTTATCTTCAGATTCTTTGATTGTTGTATTTATTGGTTCGTCGATCATTTCTTGATCTGTTTTTGTTCCTTTATCATTTGCCCTGGTATTGGGTCTTTCTTTTTTATTCTTGAGGTTTTCTTTCTTAGGCATGTTGGATTTTATTGAGTCAGTTCAAACCATCCTCTGCTACCAGCTTGTTACAATATTTTGAGGATCAGACTCAATGATGAATTCAGAGGCAATTTCTTCAGTTAAAGAAAAATTTATTCATAATAGGCATTCTACTTATTCTTGTCAGATTTACAGTGAGAAGCAAGCATGAGGTAAAAGCACTCTCTATTTATATCAAAGGGGAGGAGTCCAGGAAGGGGGGTGATTACACATGAATACATTAAAGGAGGATGAATAAATTAACCCTTTATATCCTGTACATATATACATATCTCTTGTTATAGAATAAGGCATTTACTTATGACATTTTCACTATTCCCTTACAACTTTCAGGAGGACAGAAAAAAAACTGCAAACCTTATGTGATTAATACAGTATAGTCTTCCCATCACTTAACTTTTATAGAGCACTTCTTGGCTATATTGCACATAATTCTTCTTTATTCCTTTCATCAGTAGGAATCCTACACAACATCCAACAACATTAATCCTGTAGAGAAAAAAATAATCTACTAACAAAGAAACTTCTATTTTCAGAACAAAACTCCATATAATACAATATTTTATTAGACAAATTAATCAAGTGTAAAATATTATTATCCTAAAGATGGCATTCTTGATATCTGGCACACAAAATTCTACTGTCTCTCTACTGGAAATTTCATACAGGTAACTGTTGTCATCATATTAAATGAACTTGTTTGTGAGAATCAAATAATAAGTTATATATTAAAAAAACCATTGCTGGCTTCTATGATTATGGATTAAAGACATGAAATCAGTGGGATAAGTTAGTTATTTGAATGAGAAGTGACGCCAGTTAATAATCTGCTTCTAGCGCAATGAATTCCTTAAGTTTATATATTTATGTAAAAAAAGCATTTCATTTTGCTAGTTCTCCAGATATTATTAACAATTAAATTTATTGATGCATTTATAATTTTTGCAACCCCTATTTTTGTTGATTCAGAGAGGATATAATATACAAACCTGAAACAATTTTTTGCCAACTATATTTTTTAGAACTTAGGTTCTTATTTCAGTGTAATGATTTTCAGATAGTACACAATAACACTATCAAGAGATTTATTTTTATCCATAATGGATATTTTTATTTTATTTATTATTATTAAATTTATTTGCCATCCATCTCAACCACAAGGTGGTTCTGAGAGACTTACAATGTTAAAAGTATAAAACAATGCAACATGATAATAGTATAGTATTTAGGCTTATACAACACTTTACAGCACTCTCTGGGTGGTTTACAGTATAGAAGCATTATTTGCATATTTCCCCAACAATCTTTTTACTGACATTTTACTGACTTCAGAAGGATGGAAGGCCGAATCATCTTTGTGCCTCATCAGGATCAAACTCCAGGCTATGGGCAGAGTTTGTCTGCAATAATGCATCTTAACCACTGTGCCACCAGGGCTGTTATATACAATATGTATACAATAACAGCAAAACACTATAAAAATATAAATTATCATATATCAGATATGCAGTATCCTTTTTTTAAGCAAAGAGCATTACTTAAACATTGAAAGACCAACAGTTGGGATAATTTGCCTACAAGGAACTAGTCCTATTGCCCATAACTTTAAATATTCCTTCAGAGAATTTTGCAAAGTAGAAATAAGCCAAAGAGTTACAATTGATTTCTGTTACAACATAATCACATTTCTTAAGCATAAGTTATATCTTGATTTATCCTTAAGCAGTCTATTTAAGCACTGCAGCCAGCAGTCAGCAAAAGTAGCCTGCACTACTGCACTACTTCTAACCACTGCGCCACCACAGTAAACACCATTTTCCTGCAAAACCTTGCAAATCAGGATCACATGACTGTGGGATGCCGCAAATAGCCATAAATGTAGGCCAGTTGCCAAGCACCTAAAATGTGATCATGTGATTGTAGGAAGGGGTTATCTGTTAGAAATTTTAATCTAGGTCATAAGTGACCTAGGGAAAGTCTGTCATAACTTCAAATGGTTACTAAACAATCAATCATAAGCCATTACTATTAATACAAAGGATGAATAAAGAATGAAAAAGACTTCTGAGTAAACATAATTAAATATGATAGATAAAAATATGGTAAAAACCATGTGACCTAAAAAAAACCCCCAAACATAGAGACTGGAAGATTAGGAGGAATAATGTGCTTAAAATGGCTTAAAGCACATCCAGGATATGCTTGAGATGGCAGAGTAATTGATCACAAAACTTGTGTCCCATAACCATCAGACCTAGGGCCTACCTGCCATAAGCAGCAGAAGAAAACAAAATTTTTAGAAAACCCTAAATCTAAAAATACTCCAAGAGGAACTAATAAAATAGAATAAAAAGTAACATCCCTTGAGAGCTCTAAGGCAATGGACTATAGAAGATCAGAGATACAGAGGCAGCTAACAAATTTAGCAGGGAATTAATCTGGAAATGAAACCCACATATAAATCAGTCACAAGATCTGTACCAATTACACTTGCAACAAATTACCAGTAGTGCCATAGATATAATTTTGTAAGGAGAAGCTGAAATCCATGCATGCAGACAAACATATTCATGTTCATAAGAAAATAAGCAGCCTCTAATGCTGGGTTCTTGTAATGGCCAACGAGGAAGAGGTGGTGTAGGTGAATCTGTAATCAGAAAGTGTTTTAGGGATATTTTGTGTTGCTAGACCTTGGAAGGAAGCTATATCATTTGATTTGTCTTTTTTAAAGTGGAAATAACCCCACTTACAGTTGCCAGGATTTCTGTGCTGCAGATTTTGCTGTGTTGATTGCTAGAAATCAGCAGTTTTGTGTAGCTCTTTGTTCTACTTGATGATATTTTTTTTCACTCTGATCTGCTGCCATATGATTTAAGCCAGCACGGCTACTCAGGTGAGACTAGTTAACCTAAAGAAACCCAGAGCTGTTAAGTATTAACACGTCTTCTGCTCAACTGCTGAGTGCGTGTTTGCACAATATGTTTACCCCCATTCATAAAAGACTGTTATGCAAATAGGGCTCTCAGTATCATGATACATAATTATAACATGTTGGGATTTGGTTTAGTATTTTGTGTGAATTCAGCCCTTATTATTTCAAAACTATGGTTTATCTTTCAGCATATAGTGTGGTTTATTCAATAAATGACATTAAATATGTAATGGCTTTACATATCAGACCAGTCAATCTAGATTAAAATCTCCACTTAACTATCAAAATGGAACCAAGCAGGTTAAAATCATCAAAGCAATCTCTACATGTTTATGCTATAGCTAACATACACTGGGACAAGTTACTGTGGGCATAATATGCTAACATCCCCTTCTCCATTGTATTTCTTTTGTTTTATCTAGATGGTTATCTCTCTATATAATAGTCCTAAATATCAACGCAATAGTATCCTTTATTATGGTAATCCACAACACAGACTTAAAACATCAGTTTGTTCTCTCGCAAGAAGATTTATGCACATGCATTTATGTATGTATAACATAGTTCTTTAATGTGAGAAGGAAGAGGTGTGAGAAAACATGGTACTGATGTAGAATGAAGAGACCAAACAACATTCCTGGGTCAGCCAGAGACAGTTTTTATTGTGCAAGGTTCAGAGGCAGATGGGTTCTTGCTATCTGAACAAAGGAAAGAGATCTAATACCCCTGTTTTATACTTTTCCAAAACAAAGGATTTTGCTAGCACAGCAGTTTTCCATATATGGTTAACATACATCCGTTACATGATAATTGACATTTCCTAATTACTAAATTCCTGCCCTAATTTATAGTACATGAGACAATTTTAGCTAAACATCCTCTTTAGTTCTGTATCCGCTGATGCGTAGATTTATGGCTTCCTTTGATAATAAGTAACTTCTTGTTCCCTATGGATGTCCTTACATTCTTGACAACTAGGTTCTTCAGAAGATATATATATTTATTACCCAGGATGTAATTTAGCTGACTTACTGTAATCTTCCAAACAAGTATTGTTCTTCCCAACCAGCACATTTCTTTCTTACAATAATGTGAATAAGGAGGGCCCTTCAGTGTTCATATAGCTGATCCTGCATCATTCACATTAGTACTGACCATAGATTGACTGGAGAAGTTGTAATTGATTTGATTTGTTTAATTTTATTGGTGGTAAGAATCTAAGGAATTGATTGACATGAAGAAATAACTTTCCTCCCAGGGAATACAATCAATAGAACTCCCTTTGGATAAACTTATCAATACACAAAATCTGTTATTACCAAGAATAACTTTTTAGTTCTAGAAAACAGACTTCTTCTATAAGGGCAGTCCTCAATTTACAACCATATGTTCAGTGACCACTCGAAGTTATTAGCAGCCCTGAAAAAAGTGACTTATGACCATCACGCTTAAGATTATTGCAGCATTCCCATTGACCATGACCATGGTCAAAATCTGGACACTTGACAACTGGCTCATATTTATGACAGTTGCACTTTCCCCAGGTCATGTGACCATTTTTTGCCACCTTCTGACAAGCAAAGTCAATGGAAAAGCCAGATTCACTTAATCACCGTGCTGCTAACTTAACACTCCAATGATTCACTTAACAACTGTGACAAGAAAGGTCGTAAAATGGAGCTAAACCAGAGGTGAAATCCAGCAGGTTCTGACAGGTTCTGGAGAACTGGTAGTGGAAATTTTGAGCAGTTCGGAGAACTGGTAGCGGAAATTTTGAGTAGTTTGGAGAACCGGCAAATACCACCTCTGGCTGGTCCCAGAGTGGGGTGGGAATGGAGATTTTGCAATATCCTTCCCCCAGGAGTGGGGAGGGAATGGGGATTTTGCAGTAGCCTTCCCCTGCCACGCCCACCAAGCCATGCCCACCAAGCCACACCACACCAACCAAACCACGCCCACAGAACCGGTAGTAAAAAAATTTGGATTTCACCACTGAGCTAAACTCACTTAACAGCTTTCTTGCTTATGAATGGAAATTTTTGGCTCAATTGTTGCCCTAAGTTGAGGACTACCTGTACTTTAGATTCCCTTTCCCCTAAATTTTAAAAGCATATGAAACATATTTTATTTATAGTATGAGAAACATGTTGAAATAAGTAAAGTTCATATTTAAACTTTAAAACCTTTCATTTTCCAATCTCCTTCCACAATTTTTACTGTTGCTGTTAATTATGATTAAGAAAAAATCAGTACTGTACTAACACTGCCATTTCCTCACTTCGGATCTTCAGGGGATAATTTATGATAAGCAGAGTGCTGAGCCCCATGACGGAGTGAATTTTGGTAGTGAAATTATTTGAATTAAAACTAATTTTACATTGACATTCCCTTCAGGTCAAATTAAGTAAGAACTCAATCA
Organism: Arizona elegans; assembly: GCA_022577455.1. Taxonomy (NCBI): domain Eukaryota; kingdom Metazoa; phylum Chordata; class Lepidosauria; order Squamata; family Colubridae; genus Arizona; species Arizona elegans. Next base: position 47,050,920 of record JAKOOJ010000006.1, on the reverse strand, counting down.
GCAACCAAGCAAATTTTGAACAGCTCATAGAGCAGAATTTCTCTTTCTAATTTTTGCAATGGAAATTTACAAATGGTGCAATGTATAGCTTTTATAATAAGCTATTAAGAAAGTGATCAGAGAACAAATTACTTTTCCAGCTGTTGCTATCAATTGTGATATCCACAATGCACAACACATTAACTGAGTTTCAATACTTATTTCCATCTGGAAGTGATCAGAGGTAACGGATGAGTAAATCATGAGTGTCTTGTTCTGATTTTATTAGGGAGCAGCAGGCAAAGCATAAAAAGGCTATACTTGTGTTTCTCAACCTTAGCAACTTTAAGAAGTGAACTTCAACTTTCAGAATTCCCTAGTCACCTAGCTGAAGAATTCTTAAGGTTAAAGTCTGCACATCTTAAAGCTGCCAAGGATGAGAAACACTGAGCTAAACTCCTTATGGGAAAAAAAATCTTTTTACCATTTGTTTTGGTTTAAATACAAAGTCATTTTTATCATAGAATATAGCAACTATAATATAAAATAAGGCAGTAGAGATGTATACAATATTTCATCCAAAACAATATTTATTAAAATATTAAATCAAAAACTGTAATTTGGTTGTATTTTTATCTTGTTTTTAAGTAGTGCTATCAGTAGAATCATGAATTTGAGATAGGCAGTAATAAAAATTTAATAATACTTGTGAAACCTCTGAAAGAATATTGGGAAGTAAGCAGAAACCCACTGTCTGAAATAAAGCATTTTGAATGCTTACATACAGTATGCTGCATAAATACATTTTTTATCTTATGTTATCAGTCTAGATTTTCCATATTTTTTTTGCAAACTTTCCACTTTTTTTTTTTTTTTTTTTTTTTTTTTTTTTTTTTTTGCTAAATTACTTTATATTTCTTCAGACCCTATTTCCTGCAGTTTCTACTTTAGTCCACCATTTTACTGGTGGTTTATCTCTGGCCATTTTTCTGGTCTAACTGTGAGCACAAGTATTTCTTGCATTCCTTTTGCAAGAATTTTTTCTAATATATGGATTTGTATAAGAATATAGCTGTTCAAACTAGTTATATCACTTTTTTTTAATTCTTTGTCTAGGCTATTGACAGCTGTGCAAAATATAACAAGGTTATCCTGTGAGCAGGGGAAAGTGAAACTTTGGGTTCATTGATTTAAAGCTTCATATTCTTTTTGCTGTGTCTTTGTTGATAGATTGTTTCATTGATGATAGATTGTTTCATTGGTCTTCATAATGATTCAAAACTTCTGCAACAAAGAATAAATAAAGGAACCCTCTCTTTTCTCTGCCATCAATTCCAAGGGTTGTCAGAACCTATTGTTTAATATTTGGTTTCATCTCCAACTAAGTACTCTTAGTAACTTATATGAGGCTTTGTTCCTTTCTACCTCTTGTGCCAGCCTCTCTATAGAGGCAGCAGGTTTTGAGAAATAATAGATTCTATTTTCTGGAAAGAAATGAAGAAATATTTCATTTGAACCAAATGCTTTGGAAATATTGGAATATAGGTAGTCTACCTGTGACCTTGGAATGTCAATCAACAATCATTCCTAATTATGGCAATACTGTCCTTGGAATTATGGCCATCCCAGCACCCCAACACGATTGCATTATGAGTACTTGGCAACCCATTTACATTATGATTAGTTGCCAGTTGTCTTGCGCCCTTTGTAACCTTCCCTGCCAGCTTCCCCAGAAAGTCAATGGGGAAGTCTGCAGGAAAGATCACAAGTCACTAGAGCAGGGGTGAAATCCTAAATTTTCCCCTGGGCATGGCTTGGTGGGTGTGGCAGGGGAAGGATATTGCAAAATCTCCATTCCCACCCCTCCTGGGGGAAGGATATTGCAAAATCTCTATTCCCACCCCACTCTGAGGCCAGCCAGAGGTGGTATTTGCTGGTTCTCCGAATTACTCAAAATTTCCACTACCGGTTCTCCAGAACCTGTTAGAACCAGCTGGATTTCACCCCTGCACTAAATGTCTCCTACTAGTGCACCTTCCCCCAATCCCCAGAGCTGTTGTTTAGCTATTAGTTGTTTAGCTAAATAATTTGTAATGGAGACAAAACAATATTTATTTATTTATTTATTTTATTAAACTTGTATGCCGCCCTCTCTCCCAAAGGACTCAGGGCAGCTCACAACGATAAAAAACACATAAAATTCAGTATTCAAATACAAAAACCAATAAAATCCCCTTAAAAAAAACCCTTCAGTCCAATCCGGCCAGGCCAAATAGCCATGTTTTGAGGTCACAGTGGAAAGAGCAAAGGTCAGGGGCCATCCGGAGCTCCAGGGGGAGCTGATTCCACAGAGTAGGTGCACCCACAGAAAATGCCCACTCCCTGGGAGTCACCAGCCGACACTGTCTGGCCGACGGGACCCCAAGGAGGCCCTCCCTGTGAGAGCGCACCGGGCGATGGGAAGGTGTCACTGGCCGCAGATGGTCCCCGGGCCTAAGCCATGTAGGGCTTTATAGGTAATTATCAGCACCTTGAATCTCACCCGGAGGGCAACTGGTAGCCAATGCAGGTCCGCAGGAAGGGTGTAACATGAGAGTGTCGGGACACTCCCATCACTCTGCACACATTCTGCACCAGCTGAAGCCTCCGGGTGATCTTCAAGGGCAGCCCCATGTAGAGGGCATTGCAGTAGTCGATCCGGGGGGGGGTGACAAACGCATGAGTGACTGTGCACAGGTCATCACGGTCCAGGTAGAGGTGCAACTGGCGCACCAGACGAATCTGAGCAAATGCCCCCCCTGGTCACGGTCGTAACATGGTCATCCAAAGTCAACCATGAATCCAGGAGGACGCCTAGTTGCGCGCCCTTTCTACAGGGGGCAACACCTCACCCCCTATAGCCAACGATGGAATATTCTCCTGGAACCACGATGCAGGTATCCACAGCCATTCTGTCTTGGCAGGGTTGAGCTGAAGCCTGTTCCTCCCCATCCAGAGCCGCACCGCTTCCAGGCACTGGGACATCACATTGAGGGCATCACTGGGCTGATTCGGGGTGGATATAAAAAGTTGGGTATCATCAGCATACTGATGATACCCCACCCTGAAAACATGGATGATCTCCCCCAGCGGCTTCATATAGATGTTGAACAGAAGGGGAGAGAGGACCGACCCCTGAGGGACCCCATACATGAGGGGCCTCGGGGCCGACTTCTGTCCCCCTGCCAACACCGCTTGCGAACACCCAGAGAGATAGGAGGAGAACCACCATAAAACAGTGCCTCCCACTCCCAACCCCTCAAGGCGCTGCAGCAGGATACCATGGTTGATGGTATCAAAAGCCGCTGAGAGTTCTAATAGGACCAGGACAAAGAAATAACCCTTGTCCCAAGCCCTCCAGAGATCATCCACCAGCGCGACTAATGCCGTCTCCGTGCTGTATCCGGGCCTGAAACTCGACTGGTACGGGTCCAGATATATTGCTTCATCCAGGGCCAATGGGAGCTGAGTGCCACCACGCTCTCAACAACCTTCGCAATAAAGCGAAGGTTGGAGACAGGATGGAAGTTATTCAAAATAGCTGGATCTAGGCTAGGCTTCTTGAGGAGGGGTCTCACCACCGCCTCCTTCAAGGCGGCCAGGAAATTCCCCTCACCCAAGGAGGCAGTTATCATTGCCTGGATCCAGCCACGTGTGACCTCTCGGGCTGAATAAACGAGCCAGGAGGGACACGGGTCCAGCACACACATGGTGGTACTCAGCTTCCCCATGATCTTGTCCACTTCCTTGAGAGTAACAGGATCAAACTCGTCCCAAATTACCAGACCCATCGCCCCCTTCCCCCACTGACTCTGCCGAGTCAGAATCCAGCCCCTCCCGAATCTGAGCGATCTTATCCTGCAGGTGTTCACTAAATTCCTCGACCTGCCCCTGCATAGGGTCATCTCCCGCTCCCTGATGCAAAAGGGAGTGGGACACCCTAAACAGGGCGGCCGGGCAATTGTCTGTGGACGCGATGAGAGCGGAGAAGTGAGCCCGCTTCGCCGCCTCCATTGCCACCAGATAAGATCGAGTAAAAGATCTTAACTATGATCGGTCAGATTCGGAACGACTGGACCTCCAACAGCTCTCCAGACCTCTCCTCCAACACTTCATCTCCCGGAGCTCCACAGTAAACCGAGGAGCCAACCAGGATCTGCGTCGGGACAGAGGTCGCAAAGGCACAACCCGGTCGAGAGCTCCGGCAGCCACCTTTTCCCAGGCATCCACCAGAGTCTCGACCGGGGCATGGGAAAGAGAGATAGGTATAGTCCCAAGCTCCCTCTGGAACCCCTCGGGGTCCATCAGGCGCTTGGGGCAGAACCATGTGGCCAGTTCTGCCTCCCAGCAGCGGGGGGCGGCACAATGGAAGCCCAGCCTAAGGAGATAGTGATCGGTCCATGATAGGGGTTGGGTAGTTGGCATGACCCCTCCGAACTCACTACACCACTGCTCTGAGATAAAAACCAGATCAGGCGTGTGTCCCCCCGATGAGACGGGACCTGTATTATCTGGGTCAGGTCCATGGCTGCCATGGAAGCCATGAACTCCTGGGCCACTCCCGACGCCCCACCCAGGGAAGGTATATTAAAATCCCCGAGCACAATAAGCCTCGGAAACTCAACCACCAACTTGTTTCTTATGGGCTCGGTGAGCCTCGTCCAGGGCCTTACGTGTTACAGTCCAGGTACCACGTAGCTGTTCAATCAAGTCAGCCAATGAAGGTATTTGTGGTTTGTCCTGAGGCAATTCTGGGATGGGTACAAAGTCTTGACCCAAGACCACCTTGAATGGGGTAAAACCAGTACTGCTGTGTATAGAGTTATTATAGGCGACCTCTGCAAACGGCAACAGGTCCACCCAGTTATCTTTCTGATAATTTATGTAACATCTAAGGTATTGTTCCGAGTTAGTTCTTTCACAAGCCCCATTGGTCTGAGGATGGTGGGCGGAGCTTAACTCCTGGGCGGAGCCTAAAAACCCCAGGAACTCCTTCCAGAAGTGGGAGGTGAACTGAACCCCTCTGTCCAAGATTATTCGCTCCGGAACTCCGTGTAATCTATACACATGCTGGACAAACAGTTTAGCCAGAGTTTTAGCCAAAGGGATCTTGGGACGTGGTATAAAATGCACTTGCTTGGAAAACAAATCAGTAACCACCCAAATGACTGTATTTCCCCCACTTTCGGGTAATTCAACAATAAAATCCATGGGTAGCTCCTTCCATGGGATTCCAGGTTTGGCTACACTTGGAAGTAGCCCAGGGGGTTTCCCAGGAGGCTTCTTCACTGACGCACATACAGGGCAGCTCACCACGTAGGCTTCTATGTCTTTCTTTAGAGCTGGCCACCAGAATTGTCGTTTAACTAAACGCAATGACTTTACAAATCCAAAATGCCCAGCGATTTTAGCATCATGGGCATGTTGTAACACCGCTCCCCTCAGGCTGGTGGGGACATACAGCTTCATTCCCACCCAGGCAAGACTCTCATAAAGTGTACACTCATTGGAGTGAGCTAAAAACCACTGATCAGTTTTCAATGCTTCTTTTAACTGCTTGCTCAAGTCGCCGGACAAGGTTAGGTCCCCTTTCGCCTGGGCTCTGGTAACTACTGGAGTCGCCAGCTGTTTCGAGGGGACAACTGGGCGAATCACTTCCGCCCGAGTACTATTATATTGAGGTAGTCTCGAGAGAGCATCTGCCATAAAGTTCTTTCTCCCAGGAAGGTAGTGCAGAGAGAAATTAAAGCAGTTAAAGTTTTGGGCCCAGCGGACTTGCTTGGGTGACAACTTCTGGGGTGATTTTAGGGCCTCTAAATTTTTGTGGTCAGTCCGACGCCAGTGATGTGGCCTTCCAGGAACTGCCTCCATGTTAGTAGCACCCAGTGAGCAGCAAAAGCCTCCTTCTCCCAGATAGCCCATCTCCTCTCAGTTTCATATAATTTCTGAGAGGTATAGGCATAGGGTTGTAACTTTCCCTCGGCATTGGCTTGGAGTAACACTGCCCCAACGGCCACATCACTGGCATCGGCCTGGATGACAAACGGGGCCTCCATGTCAGGGTGTTTAAGGACCAGTTCAGCGGCAAACAGTCATTTCAGTTTCTCAAAAGCCGCCTGACATTCCATAGTCCACTCGAGATGCCGGGAAGATTTTGGCTTCACTTCACCCTTTGTTTTCAGGAGGTTAGCAATCAGTAAGGCAATCTTCGCAAACAAGGGGATGAACTGTCGATAGAAGTTAGCAAATCCCAGGAAGCTTTGTATTTGTTTGTGGGTATGTGGAGGTGCCCATTCCAGGACTATATAGAGAAAGGTACTTTTACTGAGTATGAACTGAATGCAACCAAAGAAAAGCAAGGTCTGAGGCAATAGGTGCAAAAATCACATACAGAAAGTATCCCCAAAACCCTCCCCCCAAGGAACCAGTCAGGATTGACCAATCTACATCCCCCAAGGTGTCATGTGGAGTGCAGCTTCAGATGGCCCCATTCTTCTGGTATGCCAGGACGGTTGACCTTGACTGGTTATCAGCACACCTCCCAGCTGCAGAGAAAGCAGTGAGGGAAATTCACTCCCTGTTACGAGACATCTCCACCAGCTCGTTTCCCCCCTCCCAACTACCCAGACAGTTCCCCCCTCCCCCGTTACAATGGCAGCCATAGCAAGCAAGCAATATAGAAGTGGAGGCTGACATTAACAGAGTTGGAAGGGACCTTGGAGGTCTTCTAGTCCAACCCCCTGCTTAGGCAGGAAATCCTACACCACTTCAGACAAATGGTTATGTAACATCTTCTTTAAAAACTTCCAGTGTTGGAGCATTCACAACTTCTGGAGGCAAGTTGTTCCACTGATTAATTGTTCTAACTATCAGGAAATTTCTCCTTAGTTCTAAGTTGCTTCTCTCCTTGATTAGTTTCCACCCATTGCTTCTTGTCCTACCCTCAGGTGCTTTGGAAAATAGCTTGACTCCCTCTTCTTTATGGCAGCCCCTGAGATATTGGGACACTGCTATCATGTCTCCCCTAGTCCTTCTTTTCATTAAACTAGAGATACCCAGTTCCTGCAATCGTTCTTCATATGTTTTAGCCTTCAGTCCCCTAATCATCTTTGTTGCTCTTCTCTGCACTCTTTCTAGAGTCTCCACATCTTTTTTACATCGTGGCAACCAAAAGTGGATGCAGTATTCCAAGTGTGGCCTTACCAAGGCATTATAAAGTGATATTAACACTTCATGTGATCTTGATTCTATCCCTCTGTTTATGCAGCCTAGAACTCTGTTGGCTTTTTTGGCAGCTGCTGCACACTGCTGGCTCATATGTAAATGGTTGTCCATTAGGACTCCAAGATCCCTCTCACAGTTACTACTATTGAGCAAGGTACCACGTATACTGTACCTGTGCATTTTATTTTTCTTGCCTAAATGTACAACCTTACTTTTTTCACCATTGAATTTCATTTTCTTAGATAGCAACCAATGTTCAAATCTGTCAAGATCCTTCTGTATCTTAAGCCTATCTTCTGGAGTGTTGGCTATTCCTGCCAGCTTAGTGTCATCTGCAAATCTGATGAGTTCCCCATCTATCCCCTCATCTAAGTCATTGATGAAGATATTGAAGAGTACTGGGCTTAAAACAGAGCCTTGGGGTACTCCGCTGCATACTTCCCTCCATGTAGATGCAGCTCCATTGAGGACTACACATTGAGTGTGGTTGGTCAGTAGTTACGAATCCATCTGGTGTTAATGTTGTCTAACCCACATTTTTTTAATTTATCTAGTAATAGGTTATGGTCTACTTTATCAGTGCCTTACTGAAGTCCAAGTAAATTATATCAACAGTATTCCTCTGGTCCACAAAGGTTAAACAAAGCAGTTTCATGACATCTTGCTTAACAACCACTTTGCTTAAGATTCTGGTTCCAACTGCAGTCATAGGTCAAGGACTACTTGTAATTCTATGTGTTCAGATTCAAAACAACCAACCAGGATAGAAAATGCTTCATTGGAGAAATCAGAGACATTTCTGTTGGGAATATCTACTAGGAAATATATTAAAGAAATACAATATCTAATTTTACATATAATAATGGCTGCAAGAATATCATATACGCAGAACTGGAAAAATGATAAGATACCAACTGAGGAAGAACTGATAATGAAAATTCTGGACTGTGCTGAGATGGACAAATTAACGAAGGAGATAAAAGAAAAAGATACAGATTACTATGCAGTATGGGAGAAATGGTATAGTTGGCTGGGGATTAGAAATAGTAAATAAGACTGAATGAGAAAAGGTCACAAATGAATAAATGTTTGTAAAATAATTTATAGTTATAGTATTATATGTGAAGGAATATATATAGAAATATGGGATAATGGGACAATAAGGATAAATATATTTAAAGAAGAGTAAGGGGGAAATATAAATAAGAGAAGACTACCGCTGCGAAATTGTTGTGAAAAGGGAATATATATTTTCTGTTTGTGTATGTCATGTCCTGTAGTTTAAAAAAAAAGAAAAAAAAAAGAAAAAAATGCTTCATTCGCATGGTATATTATTGAAAGAAATGAAAGGAAGGATTTCCAGGAATTAGGGAAAGAGTCTGGAGAATAATAACATTTACTTTTATTATACTTATTAAAATGTAGCTCCTCCAAAAATGTGGAACTGGATACCAGGTAAAAGAGAATTATTTTCATTTCAGCATTCATTATTTTGGATTGGTCCAGCAAGAAAAGTACAGTATTTTGAATCTGTATTTACTGTTTTGTGAAATGTGTGTTGTGATTTATCAGTTTAAAGAAGTAAGAATTGAAGCTTGTGTAATCAAATAAACTCAGATTTATTTCTGAATTTATATTGTACATTTTTCTAAGATTGCAATATATCCTATTTAAAAAATTGTCTCTCAAATTATTGTAGAGTTTAAATAAATTATTTTGATAACTATATTCTGAATACATCAAAATGATTGCAATTTTAATTATACCTATATTGGGCATGCTGCAAAAACAGAAAATGTTTAGATTTTTTTTTAAAAAAGCTGCTTATTTAACAAACTTGCAAAAAGAGTCCAGTTTTAATTAAATATCTCTGATTTAGCAACTAAACTGAAAATTTATTAGGAATGTCTTCATAATTTTTCATACTTTTTAATGATATTAGTTGTTTAACAATCAATGGCGGAAAATTCATAATTACAAGGAATTTTTGTCATTTCATTCTTTTATTGAAATGGCTATTTGGTCTCTGAGCTGAACACTTACCCATTTAAATGGATGTGCTATTTGCACAGTTGTGGAAGTTTGAAGGTAATAATTGCATAAATGTCAACAACATTAGAGCAAAATTTGCTTCCTCTCTTTCTATGCATTTTAAAAAAGTATTCAAACTATCATTAAGTATTCTACCAAGATGATATCTTGATAACTATAGAACAGGTTTGTCTTGAGTACCTTACTTATACAGAAATAACTCTTTGTGTAAGTTTTCTGAAAACAAAGTGCATTACACTATTTCTAATGTAACCTGTTAGTTAATAGCTTTAGTGACATATAATAAGACTATTCTTTAAAATTCAAGCGTGGATGTTTGGTTCAGCTAAATAAAATGAACTCATAATTACACATGACATTTAGGGAAAACATGAAAATATTTATTTAAAAAAGATAATTTCATTTCTTGAATTATGTCACAATGGTTTTGTCAACCCTGAAGTGAACCTGTGTTCTATCTGTACAGCCATCTGTACAGATTCAGGGTTGCCGCTGGAAGGGAGGGGGAGCAAAATAGATAGCCAAAACAAATGGATGTGCTATTTGCACAGTTGTGGAAGTTTGAAGGTAATAATTGCATAAATGTCAAGGGGTTTCTAGCCAAAACAAAAAGGTTTCCTGTGGAAACCAAGGACATTTCAAAAGGTGACTGGAAGGAAGAGTAGGAGTAGAGTAACCAAGCAACCAGCCAGCACCTCTATTGGACAATGTGATGGATGATTTGTGGGAAAGGTGGAACTTTCATTTTTAACTGGGTGAAAACTGCGGGAACTTTCAGAGTTGGTTTTCACCAGTTGTGCCAATATGATGTATCCAATAAATTGTTCTTTGAGGAATCTACCTGCTTCAGAATTCTGCTTTCTATGGGTGCATTACTTGGAACACTGACATTAAACCAACTCTGCTAAAGCTCTACAATCCAACTGGTGCTGCTCTCAGGGGTCCTGAGCCCTGGCTTTTCATCCGATCTACCGAGGGAGCTGTAAAGACTCAGGGAAGATTGCAGAGATGGAGAAAAAAGGAGAGGAGTTCCAGCAGCTGGTGCTGCCCCCCTGGAGAGCTTGCAGACCCCCAAAGAAACCCAGCAAGTGGCAACAGTGATGGTGGAATCACCTTTCAACTGGTGACCCAGCTGAAAGTCCATGCAGAATGGCCAAACACTAGAGACCTGTACCAAGCAGAGGAAGACTTCAGATGTCAGAGATCGTTTCCCCATGACCTCAACAAGGAAGCCAATGGCTACAGTTCCCCAGTGGAGGGCGAGGGGATCTTTGGAGCTGGATGAGTCCAGGGACTGGAGATATCAAACAGCATTTCACAGTCATACCTTGGAAGGTCTGCTGGAGAGGTTTGACAGGATGAGCTTCAAATGTCTGGGACAAGCACGTTGGGTGGAATGAGCCAGAGTGATCCTGAGCCAGCCGACCCTAATGTTCCCTCCTCAATGGGACCCACCATCCTTCATGTCTGCTCCAGCAGCCCAAGCAGCTAGCCCTCCACCAGTCCTCTTGGCGCAATGAAGCCTGGAACTGCGGCAAAGCCCACCGAGGCATCGTAGATGAACAAACCCGCCTGGTCACCCACATTGTCAGCCGGGTTGGTAGGTGCTCCCCGGCTGGGCCTACTACCTCGGGCATGGCTGAGTCCAATGCAGTGAGCCCCTGCTGGGGCACCACCACAGCCTCGGTGCCTGCCCCTCTGCCTTCCTGCCCAGCTGTTCCCACTGTCGATTAACACCACCTTTGATGGGGACCCGGATAAGCTAGTGTTCTGTCTGAAACAGGTGTGGGTTCACATCAATGACTATGGCCCTGACTACCCTGCCGACCAAGCCATGGTCCAAGCAATAACTGCAAACCTAGAAGGAGAAGTGGCTGAATTGGTGACCCAGCTCCATGATAAAGATGCACCCAAGCTAGGAAACATTGACACCTTCCTACAGGAGCTGTGGGCTAGTTTCTAAGATGAGTTGGGCCTGCTGACCCACCTGGCAAAGAGCTACACCTGCAGGAGGTGTACTACTGGGTACGAATCAAGGAAGGGGATGAGTGGAAAATGGCATTCAACTGCGCTTTAAGAAGTTTCCATTTTAAAGTAATGCCGTTTGACCTCCAAGGAGCCCCCGCTGTGTTCATGCAGCTAATCAATGAGGAGCTATATGAGCACCTATATAAAGGACGCCTCATCTATTTGGATGACATTCTCATATTTAATGAGACCCTAGAGGAACACATTAAACTAGTGTGCCAAGTGCTTAAGAAACTCCTCACAGCCAAGCTATACGCCAAACTATCCAAATGAGAATTCCACAAATCCAGCCTAAACTACCTAGGCTGTGTCCAGTATCCAGTGTCAGTGAAGGAGTAAAAATGGACCAGTGGAAAGTCAAAGCCATCTTAGACTGGCAGCTCCCTCACACCCACAAACAACTTCAAAGTTTCCTGAGGTTTGCAAACTTCTACAGGCAGTTCATCCCTTTCTTTGCTGAGATTGCCCTCCCAAACACAGAGCTACTTAAAACCAGAGCAGGGGAGTAAAACCACAGCCAGGCCAGCTTTTAAAATGGATCCTGGAATGCCAGAAGGCATTTGAGAGTTTCAAGAGACTATTTGCCAAAGAGCCAATCCTCAAACACCCAAACCCAGACAATCCCTTCATCATTCAAGCCAATGCCAGTGACGTAGCAATGGCTGCAGTCCTCCTTCAAAAGAATGCAAATGGCACCCGGCAACCCTGTGCCTACATCTTCAAAAAGTTATTGGAAACTGAAAAGAGATGGGCAGTTTGTGAGAAAGAAGTATATGCCGTCCGATGGGCTTTGCTGACCTGCTGCCAATTTCTTGAAGGCAGCCTGGTGTTGTTCGAAGTATGGACAGATCACAAAAACCTGGAGGTACTTAGGACCCCATGGAAAATCTCCCCAAAGCAAGTCCGATGGGCACAATACTTCAAACCGATTCAATTTTACATTGAATTGCATCCCTCAGGGGAAAAGCCTTCTAGCTGACACCTTATCACGAAAGCTACAGTACAACAGCACATGAGAGGACGTGGGCCATGCCATGCTCCCCCCCTCCCAGCCAGCCAGGCAAGCCACCACCAGAAGACAAGGGCAATGACAGAGGGATGGGGATGGAAGGGGTTTGACTCAGAAACTAAAAAACGAACTGCCAGCTGACCCGTGGTACAGGGAGAACAAAGAATTGCTAACCCTCAGAGATGGACTAGCCTGGGAAAGCTCTAAGCTGTATGTCCCCAACAACCTGTGCCTCCAGGTACTCCAAAAGAGCCACGATTCCAAGCAGGCAGGGCATTTTGACTACTTAAAGATCTTGCACCTTGCAAGAAGGCAATTTGGCCAAAAATGAAATGAGACATTGAGAACATTGAAGAAGCCCCCAGGCTTTCTCCATCCTAGCCATGGGATGATATTGCCAAGTTCCTCAGAGGTCAGAGGAAATTCTCTCTGGCTCTGCAGTGGGGGGGGGGGGGGGAAGCAGCGGCCATTATGACTGCCAGTAAGCTGGGGCAACCGGACCAAGCATTGTGCAGGAGCGGTGAATTGAGCGGAATATTGATGCCGGGTGAGCGACATCTAAGTCATAGGCAGAAAGGAAAAAAAAAGAGGACTTTCAAAATAATTGTAAATGTCCTGGCGTTATAACAGCGGCTAATAGGCATGGGAAAGGACAGAAGAAGAAGATTAAGGTGGAAGTTATAAAGTAATAACTTCATAACTATCAGAAAATTGTTTTTTTGTTTTGTTTTGTTTTTTGGATTTAAGTATTTGGAGAATTTTAAAAAAATAATTAGAAGAATTAAGAACCTGAAAAGATCCTTTTTTAATTTGGGAACCTTAAAGGGAGGAAAATTAAAGAATGAAGAAAAACCTGTAATAGAAAGGACCGATTAATGACTCTAAATTGAAATTAAATTGGAATGTAACGTGGAATTTGGACTATGCAAATCTGGACTGAATTTTAAATTGAATTGGTGCATATAAAGGTAAAAAAGAAGAAGAAAAATTAAATAAGTAAAAATTGTTAAAGTGGACTGCAAACAAAATGGATGCTTTTCAAGCTTGTTGATTGTAATTGTGGATTGTAGAGAGTCATCTTCAGGAGAAAAAATAATTACAACACTGAATCTTTGTTTTGGGGAAAAAAACTTGGACTCTGAAAGGGATAACAGTATGTGAGAATTTTTAAGGAGGCTTTGTTTGTTCAGAAGTGTTTTGGCTTTGAGGAAAAAAAGAAGATTACAATGTAACTTCAATTGGAATAATATCAACCTAGAAGGAACAAAATGATGCAGGAACTTAAGGAAATGATAAAAACAATGTACTTATCATTGAAAATGGAAATAAGGGAAATGACCACAATGTTGCATGGAAAATTGAAACTTGATGACCAAAAAATTGACTTAGGATTCATTCAAGCTGACAAAGAAATAAATAATGAGAAGCAAGAAAAAAGAGACTGACAATAAAGAAGAAGACAAAGACAATGAGATTGATTATGGAAAATTAAATAATTATGTGGGTAGTAATAATAAAAAGGAGAACTTTAAAAATTACATTGGGATTAACAATGGAAGAAATAGAAAAAGAAGAAAAAAAACAAACAAAGAAAAGAGGGTGAAATAGAAAGAATATAAAAAACTTAAATGATTACACTGGGATTATCACTGAGAAAATAAGAAAAAGGGAAAAGGGAAAATAACGGGAAAGACAGCAAAATAGAAGAGTTTATGACCTTAAAAAACAAAATGATTATACTGGGACTAACAGTGGAAAGATAAGAAAAAGGGAAAAGAGAATGCAGGACTTTAAAGTACAAAAGAAAAGAAGGGGAAAGAAAAATAAAATAAAATAAAGGATAAAGATAAAAAGGGAGGAAGAAATGGAAGAGGAATATGGGGTAAATGAAATGAATACTAGAGAAAAGATGAAATTATATTTTTAATGAAGTGATTTTAAACTATATGGATGTATGATGATATAATAATTAGAATATTTTTAAATAATGAAGGGGACTGTGATAACTGGAATATTCTTAATTACATATTTGGAATTTAACTAAATAAGAAAAGAAAGCTGGAATGATATTGGATTATGAATTAATTAAATAAATTTAACTGGTTTTTATAAAAATGTTGAAGGGTATTATTTGGAACAGTTGATAAAGAAAAAATTATTTGAGATTGGAACAAGAGAATTTAAGAAAATAATTGGGAGTTGTATTATGTTGAATGAATTTAAATTTAGGGGTGTTGGAGTAAGATTAATACTTAATTGATTTTCTATTGAATATGTTTAACTAATTAGTGAAATTATGATAACTGGCTTATTTTTAAAATAAGAGATAAGAATATAAATAATTGATGAAGTAATAGAATGATAATAATGAATTATTTAAGTCAATATGAAGAAATGACAAAATGTAGGGATGTTTAAGAATTGAAAATAAGACACAGAAATAAGAAGTTTAATATATGAAATTGTAGTAGTCGGAACATTTGGGTTAAGATATATATTTAATTGGTTTTTACTAATATGTTGAATTGTATTATTTGGAATAGTTGATAAAAGAATCATTGGTGATTAGAATAAGAGAATTTAAGGAAATAATTGGGGATTGTACTATGTTATGTGAATTTAAATTTAAGGGTTCAAATTTTAAGGAGGGAAAAGAAAAATTGAATTATATTAGGATGAGAAGTTAAGATGAACGGCAATATTGGTTTTTTAAAATTAGAGAGAATAAATGATATGAGAAAAAATTAACATATAAAACTGTGTTAAAGATGAACAAAATTTGTACAAATTTAAGACAGGGCCAATATTCTGTTCAGAAAAATGTTTGTTTGTGTGTTTAAAAAATAAAAAAAAACTTTACAGAAAAAATAATAATAATACAATGCACAGCAGCACTGGTCTAACCTCTTTCCAGGTCACCAGTGGTTTGGAATTTGGCCCCATGCCTGAGCTCCCTAGGGAGCTATCCTGCTCCATGTCTTTAGCTGAATGGAGGGAGTCCCTGAAAAAAGCCTAGGAAACCCCACAAAGCGAGCCCTTCAGGAAGCGGGAAAGACCCACTTCAAAGTGCAAGCCGATAAACACCAAGGCTCCCAAAAGCCTTTCCAAATAGGAAGCATGGTTTACCTCTCTACAAAATACTTGAAAATACCTGCAAGATGTTAGGACCAAAGTTCATAGGGCCGTCCCCAATAGTGAAAATGATTAATTCTGTTGCAGTGCAGCTAAAACGGTGGTAGGCTCCCAACTGAGATCAGTAGACCGGCTAGCCCCAAAACCGATCATAGTGCAAGGGGAAATGCATTATGAAGTAAAAAGAATCTTAGATTCTAGACTGCACAAGAGGAGGTTGCAATACTTAGTACAGTGCAAGGGATACCTGCTCTCCAAAGCTATGTGGGTAAAGAGCTGGGGTGCAAAAGTGGACAGATTGGTCAAGCAGTTCCATGACAAATATCCTCAAAAGCCATGGACCTCCGGGGGGAGGGAGAGGTGGTTGATTTAATATTAACTGACCTCCATTTGGTTTTCTTTTCTTTTTCAGGAGCTTTTCACGAATTAAGGGGGAAGGTCCAACTGTCAACCCTGAAGCAAACCTCGCTGAAGCCATCTTTATGGCTTCAGGGTTGCCACTGGATGGGAGGGGAGGAAAATAGATAGCCGGGGGTTTCTAGCCAAAACAAAAAGGTTTCCTGTGGGAACCAAGGACATTTCAAAAGGTGACTGGAAGGAAGAGTAGGAGTGGAGTAACCAAGCAACCAGTCAGCACCTCTATTGGACAATGTGATGGATGATTTGTGGGAAAGGGGGAACTTTCACCTTTAACTGGGTGAAAACTGCGGGAACTTTCAGAGTTGGTTTTCACCAGTTGTGCCAATATGATGTATCCAATAAATTGTTCTTTGAGGAATCTACCTGCCTCGGAGTTCTGCTTTCTATGGGTGCATTACTTGGAACTTTGACAGGTTTCTTATTTTATTTACATCATGTTCTGATTATATTAACAAATTTCAAAAACATGTAGCAATGATAGATACCACTATCTAGTCAGAAAAGTGTGATGATAGAGATAGATAGATCGATAGATAGATAGATAGATAGACAGATAGATAGATAGATAGATAGATAGATAGACAGACAGACAGATAGAGTGGGTAGGTATGTAGGTAGGTAGATGAGAGATAGATGAGAGAGGGAGGGAGGGAGAGAGAGGTGGAGGGAGGGAGAGATATTGTATCCTGCTACATTTCCATAATTTTGTTTATACTGTCCTATCTATTATGAGGACAATAACAGTTCTTGTCAATACTAAGCCAATAAGCAACCTGAAAATGCTCTTGCTTTAATCAAAATGACAAATATTCCTTTATGAAAATTATGGTTTTTACTCATAGTCAGATATTTAGTCTGGATCATTATCATGGCTGTTTTTGTAGTCAGCCCAATGTTTAGGCTGGATTTGGCATTTTTATCCACCTATTGAGCCCTTCCCAAAAACTTGTTTGATTGTGTAAAAGATATTGTCACAAGATGTAAGCTGTTACTAGTAAAACTGGCTTTTGCAATTGACTGAGACTGATTTTGTCAATGCCGATGATGTTCATTCTAATACATGCATCCAGTATTGACATGTTCCCAGCTCACCTTGTAAAACTGCATATATGAGTCCTTGCATGGTAGTCTAAATCTTATCCTATGGGGTCCTTGGTGTTCTCCAAGCTTGGCACCAAGGAACTCACAATTCAGTCCTGAGCTACAAATACTCTTTTTTAAAAAAATAATTTTTTATTGATTTTATTAACATACATAAATCATAATATATAATATATAACAATATATACAATACAAACAATCAACAAGTGCTCCCCCACCCGTCATTCCTGCTTCCAAAATCTTAAAGCTTCTTCTGGTGGTGGTGTCCCCCTTCCTCCCGAAAACACATATATTAGGAACTGTTTCCAGATTCCATTGAATTCATTTACTTTCATTATGCCCCTCCTTACTTTAACATTACAAGTCAGTTTATCATTTATGGCAATATCCCATACTTCCTTATACCATTCTTCCAAACAATAATCACCTCGTATCTTCCAGTTCCTAGAAATCATTAACCTTGCTGCGGTCAACAAATTTGTTATCAACTCTTTAGTCTCTTTTTTACACTTTATATCTTCCAATAGTGAGAGTAATGCTACCTTTGGTGCCTCTTCTACCTTTATTCCTACAATTTCTTCAATCTCCTTAAACACCATCTTCCACAATTTTTGCACAAATTTACAATCCCACCACATATGTAAATACGTTCCTTTTTCCCCACAACCTCTCCAACAGTTATCTGAATAGTTCTGATTCATATTGCTTAATCTAACCAGAGTTAAGTACCACCTCCATACCATTTTATAATAATTCTCTTTTATTCTTACTGACATATTTCTCAACACTCTTTGTTGCCAAATTCTTTCCCAACTCTGTTGCCCTATTTGTATCTTCAAATCAGTTTCCCATACCATCTTTCCTAAATTTTTCCTCTCCTCTTCCTCCAACAATATTTTATAAATTCCACTCATTAAGCCTTTTATCCCTTTATTTTCTTTCTTTACAGTTTCATTTTTTTTCAATTAATTCCCCGAACCTCGTTAACTCTCTACACTCTCTATTTTCTCTTAACCAGTTTTTAGTCCATTGTTCCACTTGGCTGTAATTTAACCAAGACAACCATTTTCCTCCTAGAACCTCTTCCAATTCCTCACGTGTCCTCATTCTCCTAACCATTCCCTTAGTTTCATTTTATAAAATATTTAAAACATTATTGGTACCGAAATTATTAAAGCTGTATAATGCAATATTAGAAGGGGGAAAGATTCCAGAATCATGGGAGCAGTCGTTAATAATATTACTATCTAAACCAGATAAGGATCCGACGCTCCCTGACTCGTACAGACCTATATCATTAATAAATCAAGATGCAAAAATTTTTTCAACTATTTTAGCAAGAAGAATGAATAATTTTATAGGTAATTATATAAGGGAAGATCAATGTGGATTTGTAATGGGTTGACAAATGCATAATTTGGTTGGAAGAGTGTTAAATGTAATTCACGAGATTAAAAATCTAAATCTTAAAGTGGGGATATTAGCCTTAGACGTTTTTAAGGCCTTTGATTGTGTGAGCTGGCAAACATTAAAGATGGTAATAGACAGAATGGGGTTTGGAAACAAATTCAAAGTTGTAATAGATCAATTATATTCTCCGAACTCTGCCTTAATGGTAGTGAATGATGGAGTTACAGACAAGATACAACTCACCAGAAGAACAAGGCAAGGGTGCCCACTCTCACCTATCCTATTTGTATTGGTTATGGAAGTATTGGCCAATGCATTGAGAGATGACAGGGAAATAGAAGGGATAGGTAAAATAAAACTAAATATGTTTGCTGATGATACATAGTTAACAGTTAAGAACATAGTACATAAGATGGAAAGAATTGGATGGCATCTAAAAGAATTTGAAGAAATAACTGGATTAAGAATAAATTGGTCAAAATCTGAATTGATGTTGTTTAATTATACTAAAAGGGAAGAGAAGGATTGGGAAGCGAAGCGAAGCGAAACTAGAATTAAAGATCATATTAAATATCTGGGAGTTAGAATTACAAAAAATTTGGAGAAGTTAGAAAAGGAAAATCTAGGCAGTTTAAAGAAGGAGATTTTGGAAAGTTCGAATAAATATAAAAGGTTGAATTTATCATGGTTTGGCAGAATTGCTTTAGTAAAAATGAAGATTTTAGCAAAGATTAATTTTGCTTTTAGGATGCTACCAATAATAATATCAGATTTAGAGTTAAAGAGTTAGCAGAATATACTGAATAACTATTGTAATGGGAATAAGAAAGTGAGGATAAATAAAAATAAGTGGTATCTAAGCCAAAAAAGGGGGTTTAGGACTCCCAAATATTAAATTATATTATGTCGCTAATAGGCTTAGACATGTTATAGAAGCAATTTTAGGAATAGGAGAATTGGAATGGTTGGAAGATAAATCTAAAATTAAAACCAAATTAGAATGGAAGCTGGAAAATATATTTTTTATGGAAGGTGGAAAGAAATGGGCTGAAAGCATAAGCAATTCTCTCCTGAAGTTTCATTGGGAAATTTGGAGTAAATATAAAGGGAGGCTGCTTCCGAAGAACTCTCCATTATCACCGGTAGTAATCTTGGAAAAGTTCCCAGGGAATTTGAAGAATAAAGTGAATAAAATTTTAAAAGAGAAAAATAAAATACTCTTTTTTATCAAAATCTTATCGTGTAGGGTTTTGAAATAGTGCAATTTAAACTCATCATTCTATTTAGGATTTCTACCTATTTTATATTCCCATCTGTAATAGCAGAATAATATAATGATCATTGATAACTGGTAGTTGTGAATATAAGTGAGATGTAGTAAAATTATATTGGCCCTGAACTATAGACATTATGTTGTGCTTTAAAACAAAGAGAACTTAGATGTTCCACTTAAATATCCTCCCCCAACCATTTAGAAATCAAAGAATCCTGTTCTTTTAGACTGTACAATAAAACTCATAATGTTAAAGAAATCAAGAATTAAGAACGCTATTTTAGTTCTGGGTAATTCCCCTGGAGCCTTATACACATAGCAACCAAAATATAACCATATACGTAAGTGCAGGGCTATAAGTGCAAGAAAAAGTAAGTTATTTCATATTTCTGCTGAATATTGTACACATATATGCTTTAATTTAATTTATGGTTTGTAAGACTGCAGAATTCAAAAAAGCACTTTTCTGCTGTTCATGAAAACAGCCTAATTTTTGTTTTCAGATCAGACCGATAGATGCATGCATACATGCATGCTGTACATACAAATTACTATATTAAGGATCAATTGATTGAAGTTAATGTGATTCTTAAAACAGTTGGATCCTTTCAGAAATAGCAAGGAAATTCTGTGCTTGTATGAATCTGAAATATTAAAATGTTCACAGACCTAGTACTTTGAGCCTGGCATACATAAACATTGTTTCTAAAGAACCATTACAAATTTTTAAATTGTATAGAAATAAGGTATCACTAATATAATGTCAAGGCAGATGTCCTGGGAAAATGTATCTTGAATTAATGAGTTGTGCACTTGTGAATGTTTATTCATTTCAGAAAAATGCAACATGAGAAATGAAATTATAGTAGCATAACATTCTCTGCCCAGGCAGCAGAGAGGGAGTTGTAGCAGCAGATGCCAGTTGGGATGAATCTCAAATCAAGGATAACAAAGGGAAAATAAAAATGGTACAAGTTGCTAACATCTGCATATGTGAAATAAAACAGGAAAACTAACATACTGATAAGGCAAAGAAAAGAAAAGCACAAGTATCTTTCTGCAGCATAGACACTTAAAAATCAAAAGCAGGTTCTAAATCAAAGTGAGATGATTAAACAGTGAATTCTTCAGACAGCAGATACACAAATAGGTCTCCAATAGATCAATTATCCAACATTAAGAAAGAGCTTGAAATAGCTTATAATAGCTTATTGAAATAGTGTATTGAACAAATTCATTCCTTATATCTCATTAATCTATTTTTATATAAAACAGAATGATTAGAGTACTATTAAACCAGTAATATAGAAGCTAATTTTAAACATTTTTATCATGTCTTTTTAATTCATAGAACTCAAGGTAGAAAACATTCTGGTTGGATTCAAATAATTTAACAACCGGTTCTCTGCCCTTATGACCAGCTGGGTGGGCATGGCTGGGTGTTCATGTGACTGGGTGGGCATGGCCAACTCGATGTCACTCACGTTGAGGGGTGCTTCGCCTTGCCCAGCCTCTCATGACCGTGGGGATGCTGCAACAGTCGTAAGTGTGAAAATGGTCATAAGTCATTTTTTTTCAGTGCCAATGTAACTTTGAATGGTCACTGAATGAACTGTTGTGAGTCAAGGATTACCTGTACAAAAATACAAAAAGCTTCTTTGCTCACAAAAAGCTGCCCTAACTACCAATCATTAGATTAGAAATGGGGGAATGCATAGTCACAGTCATCATGGAAACCTAAACCATTCTGTCTGAATATCTTCCTTTTCATCAGCAATACCTGCAACCCAGAGTCCAGTTTGACGTCGTGGCGATACAGACACAGAGGAATGGGTCTCCATGTTCCCTGTCCTGAATTCTTCCTGTTTGTGGGCTCCGGAGGGAGACTAAGCTGCCCTGAAGGGGCAGTGAAGAAAGAGGAGCACCCTGCGAGGTCAGGGAGAGATGCAGCTCTCTTGTCTGACCCAGGGTTTTTTCTTTCCTCTCAGCCATGGCAAGAAGAAGAAGCAGCCTAAAGATGGCCACTACAAAGCTGGGACAAACCGAAGAATAACAGCCAAGACTGGTGCTGCAGAGAAGCAGATGTGCAGTGGTGGAACTGGGGGAGAGGACTCTTCTTTTGTATTAAATTGAACCCCAAGAAATAACCAGAACTTTGCCCAGCAGACTATGAAATAAACAAACTCCTAAACTGGGAAGAAACACTGCTGGGAAGGTATTTTTAAACATTAGGATTTACTCTGCTTCGATATTTGCTGTATAATCCAAATGACAATGGACTAGTAAACTAGCAAACTGAAATTTAATCAGAGAGTGCTACCTGCTGACAAAAGAGGAAACTACAAGGAAGTGATTTAGGTAGACACACTTGAATACCATATTAGAGGATTGAATTTGCAAAGAGGATATAAAAGGTTTTTTATAACTTTTGGGGATTACTTGAATGGAACTGAGTGTTAACTTAAGAGATATAAAGAATTGGGACTAGTGTGCTCCTTGAAGGGCAGTTTAAAGACTAAATAAATAATTCTTGGACTGTTGGATAAAAATCAACCTTCTTAAAAAATAAAATAAGAAATTGAAGAAGCAGATAGGAGTGGAATGGTCCAGGAGATGGAATTACTTTATCAAAATATAAAAGACATTATGGACAAAGGATTTAAAGATATTATGGAAAAAATGGAAAACATTATACAAGGGATGATGATCACAGACCGAGACGCCCAGGACAAGGAGGAGCTAAAAGAAGAAACAAAGAAGGAAGAAGACGAGGAGATTATAAGGAAAATAATGATTGATGAATTAAACCAGGGGGGAAACATATTAAGAGCGTTGGAAGATATGTTTGAAATAGAGACGGAGCCTCGGTAAAAAATATTAGAAAATAGGCAGTGGAAGAGGTGGGAGGAACACTTAGATTGAACATCCAAGAAATAGAAATAGATGGAGATTTAAGAGAGGAATGGGGGAGGCAGGTCAAAAAAAAAAAGCATAGCAATTGAAGTATCGAAGCGGGCAAGAGAAGATGGGTAGATGATCTTTTTCTTTCTCTAATGTTGTTTTGCTTTTCCTTTTACCCCTCTTTCTTTTAAAGTATAGCAACTAAAGTACAAAGCAGGCAAGAGATGATGGTTAGATGATTCATTTTCTTGGTTGCTGTATTGAATTGTCTTTCCCTATCTCTCCTTTTCTATTCTTTTTCTTTTTCTCTCTTTTTGTAGGCAGGTGACATGATTAGAAGATAGGAAAGAGAGAAAAAGCTTTTTAATATAGGGTGATATGATTAAAAGCTAGAGTAAGAGAAATAAAGGGAATATTAATATATTACATTTCTATTCGATAAAATGAAAGTAATAATTAGAAATAGATGGAATAACTGAATAACAATAGACTATAACCTAATATAGATGTGTATTGTTATGGGAATTTCATAAATTGATTGAATGTAATAATAAGGTTTAATCTGATCAGTTTTGTTTGTACTGGAATGTATGGCGCCCAGGTGCCACACTGTTCACGCATTGATTTGACAGTTTTATAAAAAATAAAAAAATAAAAAACTTGAAAATGGAAAAACAATACCTGCAACCCAGAGTTACAAATCAGGCAGGGTGCCAGAGCACCTTGAGGAATTAAAAAGAGCCTTGGTAGTACAGGGGTTTAAGGCACCCTGTTATTAAGCTGGTTATTAAGACCAGCTGCCTGCAATTACTGCAGGGTTCGAATCTCGCCAAGGCTCAAGGTTGACTCAGCCTTCCATCCTTTCTAAGGTAGGTGAAATGAGGACCCAGTTGTGGGGGCAATAAGCTGACTTTGTATAAATATACAAAAGGATGAAGGCTATTGCTGAGCACATTGTAAGCCGCCCTGAGTCTTCGGAGAAGGGCGGCATATAAATCAAATTTAAAAAAAAAAAAATAGTTAAAATGCAACGATAACTATCAGCAGCCAACTCTTGCTCATAAAGTGAAACCCTTTAGCAGAGAGGTCATTTAAGCTCTCCAGAAAGTGGGTGGGCATACTTGGGCTACAAAATGCCAAGCTAAAGAGACAAATTAACAAAGTATATAGGGGACCCAGGTTCAACTCTCTCCCTTCCCAAGCTTGTCAGGATCACAATAAAATTAATACATGCCACAGATATCTAAATAAACTTCAAGCCTGTGTTGGAAGAAATATCCATCTGGTTCAGTTCCAAGCTGGGAGAAAGACATTGGAAACATGGAGGCTGATTGGAAAGATAGTTTAATGATGAAGCAGAACCACATGGGTGGTTCTACTGCAGCTGACCACATGGAGTTGAGAATACGGGGTTTTTATACCTTCTCTTGGGCTTTGACCTTGAGCTTCCTCTTCCTGTGCAAGAACATGCATTTTATTGGTTGTTGTCAGACTCCCATGGGGCCATGTAGCTGGCTCTGTAGGTTGTCTGAGAGGTTTGGTTGAAGTTTGGACTCTCTGAAATGATATAATGAAGAGGCTTGAGTCCTGAAAAGGTATTGGGCAATTCCTATTGTATCTTAATGTCTTCATGTTTTGGATCTTTTATATATGTATGTATATATGTATGTATGTAAATTTTGGTGTATTCGGGTGTTTTCCCATGTAAGATTGAGAGTATCTTGGCGACGTTTTGATGAGGTCTCACTCGTCATCTTCAGGCTGTTGTCTTCGGCTTTGTGCTTGTGCAAGGAAAGCATGATCGGAGCTGCCGTCTCTCTATAAATACTGGTGGGGAGTTGTGGGGTGCTGTCTTTGTGTTGTGGCCCCACCCTCTGAGCCTATCTCATCGGAGGAAGAAGGCTCCGAACATGAGGGAGAGGAGTCAGCCAGGCCTCCCTCTCCAGGCCCCTTCCCTCTGGCACTGCCCCAGATGCTGGCCGAGGAGATTAGCCAGGAGCCAGGTGTCTCTGATGAGAGCGAGGAAGGAGAGCCATCGTTCCTGGATGCACGCCAACGAAGGCGTGATAAACGGTTGCAGCAGTTAAGGAGGCGTGCTAGGGATTATAATTGAGTCACTGGACCACACCCCAGAGACTATATAAGAGAGGATGGTGGCTGGTAAAACTCTGTGACGAACAAAAACTAACTCTGGCTAGTCACTTGAACAACGCCTGAAGCTGCCGAAGGGATATTGTTTTGCTGGACTATTTACAATGCGTATGTAATTTTATGTTATCTCTTGAAGTAAAGCTCTTGGCAGACGGTGCTTATATTGTTGCCACGTTTGAGATAACGACCTGTGTGCGTGCCAAGTGCTTTCTTAACCCTCGGCTGGCTATGTTTGTGTGTGTGTGGAGACGGGGACAGATCACTTTGTTGCTGTGAGCGGGTTGGTTGCCTGTGTTGTTACATCTTGATTGGTTGATGGAGTTAATGTTTGCAGATTAGTCAGCTGTTTCGTAACATCCTGTGTGGGTGAGGTCCTTGATGTGTGCCCATTAGTCTTTTGTGTTTTAACGACCTGGGTAATGGGCTGTGTGTTAACATTCTGAGTTCTAGTGTTGTGATATCCTGAGTTTTTTGATGTAATGTCCTGAGCAGATGGCTGTGATGCCACATCCCGGGTTTTGGTTTGGCTCCACGTTTGAGGTTTTGCTATGTGTTCATGGCGTGTGTCAGTTTGCTTTGTGTGGGGATCGGAGGGGGGTGCTGGTAATGCTGCCGTGGTCTGGCTTCTGGATGGTGGTTGTATTTTGTCTGTGGGATGGGTTTGGGTTTGAATCTGGTGAGGATGATTGGTGGTGGTGTCATGTGTTATCTTGGGTCTGGTATTAATCTTTGTGGCTGGGACTCTTCTGTTGACTAGGGCTAGTTTCCAGATGTCCGGTAGGCGGGAGGTATTTTCGCGTTTATTCATGTTATGGGAGTGTTTCTCTATTTCGATGGCTTCCATAATTATTCTCTTGTTGAAGTGTTCAGTTTTGGAGATTAATTTGGTTCCTTCAAAGTCAATTTTATGTCCTGTTGTTTTAAGGTGCTGGAAAAGGGAGGACGTTTTTTCTTCTTTTCTGATTGCGTTCTTGTGTTTTGCAATGTATGCAATTATTCTCCTATTAGTTTGTCCAATGTATGTGGCTGGGCAGATTTTGCATGGTATTTCATAGACTCCTTGGTTTTCTAGTTGGATCTTATCTTTGGGGTTTCTTAAGATGTTGGCTATTTTTTGGTCAGTGCAGAAGGCTGTTTTGATCACCCACACAGGATATTACAAAACAGCTGACTAATCTGCAGACATTAACTCCATCAACCAATCAAGATGTACCAACACAGGCAACCAACCCGCTCACAGCAACAAAGACAGCACCCCACACCTCCCCACCAGTATTTATAGAGAGACGGCAGCTCCGACCACGCTTTCCTCACACAAGCACGAAGCCGAAGAGACCTGTTCTGTCCCCTTTCCCCACACAGGCAAACACACAACCAGGCACGCCTGCAAAGATTTTATTAAGCAATCAGACTAGAAAACCTTGCAGATAAGAGTTTTGGCAGTAAACTGCGAAATGCCTGCCAAGTCAGTTTTCACTCACAGTAAGCAAGAGAGAGTTTATCCTCAGTCCGGTTCAGTAGCAAAAAGTAATCCACGAAGCAAGAGTTAGCCAAAGTCCAATCCAAATATGCACAAGCCAGATTTCAGGTGACTCTCAGGTTTTTAACTTTGACCGTCACAAAGCCTGAAGAGCAATCACACCCACTTTTATTCCTTGTGGTGTATGGCTCAGTGACTCAGCTCAATCTCTGGCCCTCCCAAGCCTCTTTCGTTGCTGCGCATGCTTCTCCCACCGACGCTGCCTGGGATCAAGCCAGGATTCATCATCCTCGCTCCCTATCTGTTGTTGTTCCAATATGCTTTCCTCCTGGCATATCCCAGGCTGTTCCTCTTGGCCTTCGGATGGAACCTGAGGCATTGCCAGGGAGGAGGGCCCTGGAGAGGGAGGCCTTATCAGTTCCTCCCCATCACCTTCTGAGTCCTCTTCCTCTGTTAGGACAGGCTCGGGAGTTGGGGTCACAACACCAGCCTGAAGATGACGAGTGCGACCTCATCAAAATGTTGCCAAGATACTCTCAATCTTACATGGGAAAAGACCCAAATACAGCAAAACTTGCATACCTCTACCCATGAAAATCTACGAATATATATATATATATATATATATATATATATATATATATATATATATATATATATATGTAGGTCTTTGGTTATTCGGGTCTTCTCCCACGTAAAATTGGAAGTGTCTTGGCATTTTTACGTGGGAGAAGACCCGAATAACCAAAGACCTACATACAAACACCCGCGAAAACCTGAGAAAATATATATATATATATATATATATATATATATATATATATATATATATATATATATATATATATATATATTATATATGTATGTATGCATGTATGTATATATGTGTGTGTGTGTGTGTGTGTGTGTGTGTGTATGTATGTATGTATGTATTTCTCTTTAGCCAGGTTCTTCCTACGTAAACCAAGATTTTTATGCAGCCCTAGTTCAGTGAAATCCCAATCCACTAGTTTCTAGGCTTTTTTTCCCCCAGCAGCCAGCAAGCACCCTGCTGCCCATTGGGAGACTAAGGAGACTAAGAAAGATCTATTTTGGATTTATAAGCCCTTATCAGTTAGCCACACCTTCATCCCATGTATCCTCCTGAACTAGGGCTGCATAAAAATCTTGGTTTAGGTAGGAAGAACCTGGCTAAAGAGAAATATACATAAAGGCCCATGAAATCTCATCTGCCATCATCAGGCTTATGCAAGGGGTCTTCTGCAGCAACTGCCATTACTATTAGTAATCTGCCGTTACTAATAGTAACTACCGTTACTATTTCAATTTCAAATCTGGATTTGAAATAGTTACGGCAGTTGCTGCAGAAGACCCCTTGCATAAGCCTGATGATGGCAGATGAGATTCTGCCGAAACATTGCCAAAGTGCTCTCAATCTTACACAGGAGAAGTCCCAAATACACCAAGACTTGCATACCTGTACATATATATATATATATGTCTCCCAGTCAAATGCTTGGGGGTATAGCTCAGTGGAGAGCATTTGACTTAAGTCTCTCACTAGGGAGCAAGGGCCTGCTGGCTGCCAAAAGAAAAAAAGCCCAGAATCGAGTGGATGTGACTCCACTGAGCTAGGGCTGCAGAAAAACCTTGGTTACGTAGGAAAAACCTGGCTAAAAGAAAAATATATTTGTTTTCTGAGGTTTTCGCGGGTGTTTGTATGTAGGTCTTTGGTTATTCGGATTTTCTCCCGCGTAAAATTAGAGGTGTCTTGGCAACGTTTTGACGAAGTCTCATTCATCATCTTCAGGCTGGTATTTCGGCTTCGTGCTTCTAGGAGCAATGTGTGTGATTGCAGCTGTTTCTTCCTTTTAACTGCCAGTAGGGGTTTGAACTGATTGGGTGGGAGCTTGGCTGTGTTCTGATTGGGTGGAGGTGTGTTCTGATTGGTTGGGGGTTTGGCTGTGCTCTGATTGGATGGAGGGTTGGCTGTGCTCTGATTGGATGGGTGTGTGTTCTGTTTAGGTGGGGGCTTGGTTGGGCTCGGGTTAATCTGAATAGCAGGGGGATTTGAGCTGGTGAGCTGTGTTTCTGTTGTTTGGCTTCGTGTTCGTGGCCGTGCCACCTCTTCATGGTGGGTGTCAGTTTGCTTCATGTATGGATTGGAGGGGTTTAAAGTGGCTAATGATGCAGCTGTGGTCTGGCTTCTGGTCCGTATATATATATATAATTTATTTTCCATTAAAAACATATGTAAACAATCCATTTCTCCTTAAACAGTGTGTTGTCTGAGTATAAATATTTCTGTGCAACATCCTCCCACAAATTATATACATTAAACAATTATACCTTGTGTAACTCTTCATTTCCTTCATAACATATCTTCTAGTACAAATACAATAATACAGTATACAATATACAATAATAACATTAAGCATAATTTTTTTTTTTAATTTGATTTATATGCCGCCCTTCTCCGAAGACTCAGGGCGGCTTACAATGTGCTCAGCAATAGCCTTCATCCTTTTGTATATTTATACAAAGTCAGCTTATTGCCCCCACAACTGGGTCCTCATTTCACCTACCTTAGAAAGGATGGAAGGCTGAGTCAATAGTTATTCTCATCATACTCATATTATCAATTGCCATTTTATTCTTATCTCTATTTTAATATATTTTCTATTTTTATTGTCTTCTTCCTTTATTTCCAATTTCCTTTTTTCCCTCTAACCATTGGTAAAATACTTCCCATATCATATAATAATCAGTTTGTTCTTTCTCTTTAATTGCTAGTGTTAGTCTATTTATTTCTGCATATTCTAATATTTTCCTAATCACCTTCTCTTCAGTAGGAATCTCTTCACTTTTCCGATATTGTGCAAATACAATTCTAGCTAAATATATTCTTTGTTATAAGTTTCAGGCAAGATCCCCAACAAAAATATTTCTGGTTTGAACTCAATACTTTGTTTTATCATCTTTTCCAACCATATCTTTATTTTTGTGCAATACTTCTTTGCTTCTCCACATGTCCACCACATATGATAATAAGATCCAGGTATCTGGTGGCACTTCCAACATTTAGCTAATTTGTCTGTAAACATCTTTGCCAACCTCGCCGGTGGAAGATGCCATCTATAAAACATCTTATATAAATTCTCTTTATATGCAGTTGACATTGTTAATTTATAATTCCTGTCTCACAGTTTCTGCCATTTATCTAGTTCTATCGTGTAACCAAATTTTTTTGCCCATGCTATCATTGTCTCCTTTACTTGTTCTTCTGCTAGCTTTTCACCCAGTAAATAATTACACAGTTTCTTTATTAATCTTTCATCTGTTCCTGTTAAAATTTTATCTAATTCTGTTGATTCTTTATAAAAACCCTGTGATTTACATCTTTCTCATATCTAGAATGTATCTGCACTTGTGCATACCATGATAAATTGATTCCTTGCTCACTCATTTCCTCTTTCGTTTTCAGTTCCCCCTTTTCATTCAAAATGTCTTTGTACCTAACAATATTTCCCATAGCATGCCACCGCAGTTATAAATCATGTCCTTCCAGAGTCAATAATTTTGTGTTCCTCAATACAATCCACTCGTTCATCCATGTTAATACCGCGGCCTGGTAATATAGCTCCCAGTTTGGTAGTTCAAAACCACCTCTGCTTCTTATATCTTGCATCATTTTCAGGCCAATTCTTGCTTTTTTCCCTTGCCAAATATATGTGTATTATTTAATTAAGTTCCTCAAAGACTTTTTTTTCCAGTTTTATCAGAATTGTTTGAAATAAGTACAATAGTCTTGGTAATATGTTCATTTTAATTGTTGCTACTCTTCCTACCAATGACAATTGTAGGTTTTCCACTTTTCCAGGTCTATTTGAATTTGTTTCAGCCACTTATAATAATTATCTTCTTCAATTGTTACACATCTTGCTGTCAACTGAATTTCTAGGTACTTAAATTTCTTTACAATTTGAATATCTATTCTCTTTGTTAATTCTATTTTTTGCTTGTCTGTAATGTTTTTTAACTAAAATCTTAGTTTTCTCTTTATTTATTTTCAGACCTGCCACTTCTCCTTAATCTACTTTTTTTATTAATTTAGGCCCTATTACTAGTGGATCTTTCACAATAAAAGCTAGGTCATCTGCAAATACCTGTAACTTGTACTGTTCCCTTTTAATCTCCATACCTTTTATCTCTGTATCTTGTCTAATGTTCCTGTTTAGTACTTCCAATGTCAGTATAAACAATAATGGGGACAAGGGACATCCTTGTCTTGTACCTTTCTTAATGCTAACTTTCTCAGTCGTGTCTCCATTTACCATTATTTTTGCTGTTTGCTTATGGTATATCGCCTTGATTATATTGACAAATCTCTCCCTAAAGTCCATCTTTTTAAACTGAATTAACCTAAATTGCCAGTTCACATTGTCAAACGCTTTCTGTGCATCTAAGAAAATCAGCACCATTTGTTTCTCTGGATGTACTTCATAATACTCCAAAGTATTCAAGATTATTCTCATGTTATTTTTAATTTGTCTCTTAGGTAAAAAACCATTTTGATCTGGATGTAGAAATTGGTTTAAAAATTGTTTTAGTTTTTCTGCCATTATTGAAGCAAATATTTTATAATCCACATTCAATAGGGATATTGGTCTGTAATTTTTTATTTGTTGTAGATCTGCATCTTCTTTTGGTATAAGGGTAATATATGCTCCCATCCATGAATTCAGTACATTTGCCTCTAGTAAAAGTTCATTAAATACTCCCAACATTGGATTACACAAAGTTTCATGCAGTTCTTTATACAATTCTGCTGGTAGACCATCCGGTCCTGGTGTCTTCCCATTCTTTTGTCTCTTAATTGCTTCTGTTAACTCCATCATTGATATACATTCATCTAACATTGCTTTGATTTATCCAGGTATTTTAGGTAGCTCTGCTTTTTCTAAATATTGTTTTATTTTCTCTTCTGATATTAACACCTGATCACATAAATTCTTATAGTAACTTTGGATCACTTTCTTCTTATCTTCATTTTGGTAGTAAATTTTCCCATCATTGTCCATTAATTTATCTATCAATTTCTTTTCTTTCTCTTTTTTCAGTTTATATGCCAGCCATCTTCCTGGTTTATTCACATTTTCAAAAAAGTTTTGTTTAACACTTTTAATTTTCCTTGCTAAATCTTCTTTATCCATCAAGCTCAGTTTATGTTTCGCTAAGTCCATTTGATTCTTTATATCCTTTTTTTTGTGGATCTTTTTGTAGTTCTATCTCTAATCTCTTATATTCTTCTCCTAATGTCCTCTGGTTTTGTTTCTTCTTTCTGTTTAGTTTTGCACTGTATGTTATAGCTAAACCTCTAATATATGCCTTGGCTGTATCCCAAACAGTTTGTAGTGATGTTTCTTCTTTTCTATTCTCTTTAAAGAAAAAGTCTAGTTTTCTTTTCATTAATTGAATGCATTCTTTTCCTTTTAATATTTTTTGATTCAATGTCCATCTCATTATTCTCTTTTGTCATTTCCATATAACTTTTATTGGGTTGTGATCTGCCCAGTTATCTATTTCTATACTTATTTCTTGAACATTAGCTTTCAGTTCCGCCGTCATCCATATCATATCTATTCTTGACCAGGACATGTGTTTTTATTAATCAGTTTCTAGTATTTCAGTCCAAATAATGCTTTGTTCTTTGAGATTTTGTTCAGTACATTGAACTGTTTTTTAAATAAGTAAGCACATAATTAACGCAAAATATTAGCAAATAGCCCAAGCCTTCAAAGATGAAGTGAGGAAAGCTAAGGCTCATAATGAACTAAGGCTTGTGACAAAAGTAAAAAAATAACAAAAAAAGCTTCTTTCAACATGTTAAAAACAAGAAAAACATCAAGGAAATGATTGGTCCATTAGTGGGAGAAAGTGGCAAGAAGGTGACAAGCAACAGAATGAAAGCAGAACTATTTAACTCATTTTGTGAATCTGTCTTTACAAAAAGGGAAAAAACTGTCCAACCTATCAAAAACAGCATTGCAAAAAACATATTAGGGACATAAGTTAAAATAGGGGGGGAATGGTAAGTGAGTACCTGTCTACCCTAGACGAGTTCAAATCACCAGGACCAGATGGATTACACCCAATGGTTCTGAAGGAACTAGAAGACATGATCTCAGAACCACTGACCTATATCTTTCAAAGATCCTGGAGCACTGGGGAACTGCCAGAGGACTGGAGAAGAGCTGATGTAGTTCCCATCTTCAAAAAAAGAAAAAAAAATAGATCCAGCAAACTACAGACCTAACAGTCTGACCTCAATACCAGGGAAGATTACCTGGTATTATCAATACCTGGAAAAGATAATTGAACAATGAAATCAGTGAACACCTATGAGCAAACAAAGTAATAACCAAAAGCCAACATGGGTTTGTCAAAAACAGATCATGCCAGACAAATCTTATTGCATTCTTTGACAAAGTGACAAAATTAGTTGACTAGAGTGTTAGGTGTTTTGTGCCAGCCATGGCAGTTTTTTAAAAGGCCACCAGATGGGAGCAAAGAAGCACCTTTGATCCCATTGGTGGGCAGCCCCATTGGGGAGAGTTAATGGCCCTCTGGCCCCCTCACATACTTTGGTAAGAGAGGGGCCAGGGGCCCCTATAAGAACCCCTGCACAGGGGCTGCTGTTTGTGCTCTTGTTCTAACTTCCTACGGGACTGATCCATGGGCTCAATCCAGGCATGGATGCCTCCATGCAAGGGAACTCATTTTCTCTACTTTATTTCTAAATAAAGATTTAACTTGATTGCATCCTTGCATGCTGCCTTTTCTTGGAAGCGCCCTCAATGAACCATCAATCTTTGTGAGATCCCTCACATAGAGGAATGCTGACAATATAATTTACTGGGACTTCAGTAAGGCATTTGATAAAGTAGACCATAATCAACTACTAGATAAAGTAGAAAAATGTGGGTTAGACAGCATCACCACCAGATGGATTCGTAACTGGCTGACCAACCGTACTCAACGTGTAGTCCTCAATGGAACTGCATCTACATGGAGGGAAGTATGCAGTGGGGTACCCCAGTACTCTTCAACATCTTCATCAATTATTTGGATGAGGGGATAGATGGGGAACTCATCAAATTTGCAGATGACACCAAAATGGCAGGAATAGCCAACACTCCAGAAAATAGGCTTAATATACAGAAGGATCTTGACAGACTTGAACATTGAGTGCTATCTAGCAAAATGAAATTCAATGGTGAAAAAAGTAAGGTTCTACATTTAGGCAAGAAAAACAAAATGCACAGGTACAGTATATGTGGTACCTTGCTCAATAGTAGTAACTGTGAGAGGGATCTTGGAGTCCTAGTGGACAACCATTGAAATATGAGCCAGCAGTGTGCAGCAGCTGCCAAAAAAGCCAACAGAGTTCTAGGCTGCATAAACAGAGGGATAGAATCAAGATCGCATGAAGTGTTAATACCACTTTATAATGCCTTGGTAAGGCCACACTTGGAATACTGCATCCACTTTTGGTTGCCACGATGTAAAAAAGATGTGGAGACTCTAGAAAGAGTGCAGAGAAGAGCAACAAAAGCAAGAGGAGACTAGAAGCTAAAACATATAAAGAATTTGTCTTGGTGCATACGGTCTTGGAGTACATAAAAGAAAAGATACATTCGTCAAGAATCATAAGGTACAACACTTAATGATAGTCATAGGGAAACAGTCAATATAAATCTTAAGGATACCAGCAACAAGGTTACAGTCATACAGTCATAAGCATGAGGAGATGGGTGATAGGAACAATGAGATGATTAATAGTAATGCAGACATAGCAACTAGTTTGACAGTGTTGAGGGAATTATTTGTTTAGCAGAGTGATGGCGTTCGGGGAAAAAATGTTCTTGTGTCTAGTTGTTCTGGTGTGCAGTGCTTCTATAGCATGGTTTTGAGGGTAGGAGTTGAAACAGTTTGTTTCCAGGATGTGAGGGGTCTGTAAATATTTCCACAGCCCTCTTTTTGATTTGTGCAGTATATAGGTCCTCAATGGAAGGCAGGTTGGTAGTAATTGTTTTTTCTGCAGTTCTAATTATCCTCTGAAGTCTGTGTCTGTCTTGTTGGGTTGCAGAACCAAACCAGACAGTTATAGAAGTGCAGATGACAGACTCAATAGTTCCTCTGTAGAACTGTATCAGCAGCTCTTTGGGCAGTTTGAGCTTTCTGAGGTCGCACAGAAAGAACATTCTTTGTTCTGTTTTTTTGCTGATGTTTTTGATGTTAGGTGTCCATTTTAGGTCGTGAGATATGGTAGAACCTGGACATTTGAAGGTCTCTGCTGTTGATACTGTGTTGTCTAGGATTGTAAGCAGTGGTAGTGCGGGAGGGTTTCTTCTAAAGTCCACCACCATTTCTACAGTTTTGAGTGTGTTCAGTTCCAGGTTGTTCCAGTCGCACCACAAGGTTAGTTGTTCAACCTCCCGTCTGTATGTGGATTTATCATTGTCTCAAATGAGACCAATCACTGTTGTGTCATCTGTGAACTTCAATAGTTTAACAGATGGATCGTTTGAGATGCAGTCATTGGTATATAGAGAGAAGAGAAGTGGAGAGAGCACACAGCCTGGGGAGGGGGGTGCTAATTGTACAGGTATCTGATGTGATTCTGCTTAGCTTCACCTGCTGCTTCCTGTCTGTTAGGAAGCTTATGATCCATTGACAAGTGTGTTCAGGTACTGCCAGCTGGTTTAGCTTAGTTAGAAGAATGTCTGGAATGATGGTGTTGAATGCTGAACTAAAATCTACCAAGAGGACCCTTGCATAGGTCTTTGGAGATTCAAGATGTTGTAGGATGTAATGCAGAGCCATATTAACAGCATCATCTGTTGATCTATTTGCTCAGTATGCAACTTGCAGGGGGTCTAACAGTGGATCCGTGATGGTTTTCAAGTGAGACAGCATTAGCCATTCAAAGGTTTTCATAACTACAGATGTTAGAGCAACTGATCTGTAGTCATTCAGTTCCTTGAAGGTGGGATTCTTCAGCACTGGGATGATAGTAGAGTCTTTGAAGCAAGAAGGAACATAGCACATCTCTAGTGATTTATTGAAGATACAGGTGAAGATGGGGGCCTTGGTCAGCAAGACGTTTAAGGAAGAAGGAGTTATCTTGTCTGGACCTGGAGCTTTTCCTGGTTTTTGTCTGTGAAATAGATCTTCCACTTCCTTTTCTATGATCACTAGGGGTTGTGAACCCAATGGGATGGGGTCAGTTGTAGGAGGCTTGGCTGTTGTTAGTGTGTCTGAGATGTGAGTTGTGGAGATAGGTGGCTGTAGTTTCCTTTCAAACCTGCAGTAAAACATGTTCAGGTCATCTGCCAGTTGTTGATTTCCTTCAGCCTGGGAAGGAGGTTTGCTATAACCGATGATATTTTTAAGAGTTTTCCACATGTTTGCTGGTTCATTTGTTGAGAACTGATTCTTTAGCTTTTCAGAATAGCTTTTTTTTTGCTGCTCTGATCTCCCTTGTTAATACATTTCTGGCCTGATTGTACAGCATTTTATCACCTTTTATCACCTCTTTGGAACAACGTAGCTGCTTAAGTTTAGCTATGAACCAAGGTTTGCTGTTACTGTATATTTGCAAGTTCCTGGTTGGTACACATAGGTCTTCACAGAAACTGACATCTGGTGTTACAGTATCTGTGAGTTCATCTAAGTCTGCAGAGATACTTTCAAAAACATTCCAATCAGTGCAGTCAAGGCAGGCCTGTAGCTTTATCTTTGCCTCCTCCGTCCAGGTCTTCACTGATTTAATTGTTGGTTTTGTGGTTTTAAGTCTTTGCCTGTAAGCAGGTACAAGGTGAATCATGCAATGATCAGAGTGTCCCACAGTTGCTCATGGTAAGGACTGATAAGCATCTTTTAGTGTTGTGTAGCAATGGTCTAAAGTATTCTTGCCTCTAGTGTGACAATTGACATGCTGAAGGTATTTTGGTAGTTCTTTCCTTAAGTTTGCTTTGTTTAGATCTCCCAAAATAATGGCCAGTGAATCGGGGTATTTGGCTTCAGCCTCCAAAATCTGGTCACCTAGAGTTCGTAATGCCTTGTTTACACAGGCTTGTGGGGGGACATAAACAGCAATTAGTAGAAATGAGGAGAACTCAGGTGGACAGTAAAATGGTTTACAGTTGATAAGTAAAGACTCATAAGTTTTCATCACAGAATTTATATATTATAGTTATATCCTGAGACCAGCTGTTGTTGATATATAAGCATAAGCTTCCTCCCTTCTTTTTACCTGATGATTCACTCATGCTGCGATCACGAAATCTCCAGAACCGTAAAGCCTACAAACTTGAAATTTGGCACGTATGTTCCTCTTGGCTTCTAGGTGCTTGCTAAGAAAGGGTCCATCAGATCATTAGTATTTCTTATATTATTATTAACACGCTCTGATGCTAATTAGTTAGATGTTCTACTCCCCCTCCCAACCTGAAAACAACTCTGGAGAGAATGGGATAGGATAGGAGAGACTTCTGTGCGGCAACCCTAAGGGAGAACAGGGCCTAGGACAGGAGAGGCTTCTGTGGGGCAAGGCTGGCTTCTGTGTGGCAAGGCTAAGGGAGAGAAGAAGATATGATATGATTGACTATGAATGTAATATCATTTGAATAGCATCATATATTCTAATACCTACTTAAATTTCCTATAGGATATCTACAGACTTTATAATTTAGATTCTTTTGTTTTGATAGTGTAACATCTCTTGAACTTATTGTCACATGATGTTATGATGTCTGCTGGTGTAAATGGATTTTATGAAGTAATTAGTATTACAGGCTGCTTCCTGTTTTAACCAGAATTTCATTATTTACATTCATAGTCAATTTACATCTTATGACCACATACAAACAAGGTCTGTCAATTAGATTCTGTTCTCATAAACTGTCTGATAGTATATGTAGCATTATTGAACATAGTGTAATTTAATTGAATCAATTCTTCACATAATCTATCATGCTGCAAGATCCTTACAGGTATTCTTCTAAGTCTACAATATCTGTGTGTATGGGCATGAAATGTGCTGTTTTAGTCAGTTGCATTATTAAATAGTATGTTGTATAATGACTGACTATAGCACAAGTTCAAAAGATAAAGGTAAAGATTTCCCCTGTCCAATCATATCCGATTCTAGGGGGCAGTGGTCATCTCCATTTCCTAGCCGAGGGAGCCATCATTGTCTAAACACATTTCCATGGTCATGTGACTAACAGGACTATATGCCAAGGCACATGGAACACTGTTACCTTCCCATTGAAGTAGTACCTATTTATGTACTCGGATTTCCATGCTTTCAAACTGCTAAGTGGGCAAGAGCTGTGGCAATTAAAAAGAGCTCACTCTGCCATATAGTGCTTGGGTCTCGAACACAGGCTATCTGCTTTCTAGCTGACAAGCTCAGCATCTTTAACTACTGAACCATTGCATCTCTTTGTTCAAAATATATTGAATGCAATAACATACATGTCAATTTTAGTTATTTCAATCTTGCATGCATGGAGTCCTTCCTTCCTTCCTTCCTTCCTTCCTTCCTTCCTTCCTTCCGTCCTTGTCCTATGTTGTCATCACGCTATTATTCTCTACATTTTCCCAAAATCCTAACCTGGTTTACATTCTTTTTTGGTCTTGCTCAATAATGCCAGAAGAGGTTAGATTTAATGTCCCCTCCCTTTTTTCCCCCTTTATAATATCAGTGCTTTGAATAGTATGTATTACATAATTAGTGATGGATAAAGATCTTTCTATTGTACTGCTGTGCTATTCCACTGAGCTATTCCAGTTCACCACTGCTGCCTGTTGCCGCCACCGCACCAACCCCTCCCCACCGCCGCCACAGGCCAGTCTATGATGCAACATTCGCTCCATAAGACGCACTGACATTTCCACCCACTTTTGGGGCGGGGAGTACATCTTATGGAGCAAAAAATACGGTACTTCTGCTGATGTTATTTTGTCCATGCCAGCATATATAAATAGAATGTATTAGAAAAGGTGCAGTTGTCTAATGAGTTTCTTGACCATTCTTCCATAATAACTTGTGAAATGTTTGGGAATTGTTGCATGAAAACTAATTAAATCATCTTAGTTTGAGGAAATAGGCATCACTAAGGATTATAAAAAAGGAAATACCAACAGACATAGATAAAAGGCAGGTAGGGAATGAATCTGATGCAATACTATAGAGATCCTTTGATAGAAACCTGTTATGAAAGGCATTTTCCTAGTTCTCTATACAGACTGAAACTGTGTTTGTCAAAAGCTCCACAGAAGAGGTAAAATTACCTTTTTAACAGCAAGTAACACTATTAATAGGAGAGGAGAGCATTCTCCATGATCAGATTGAAGTCAAGTTGTCTGTGTTCTTTTTCCTTTTGTGTTAACACAAATTAACACAAGAGTTTTCTTGCTAAAATCTACAAATTAAAAAAATTATTTCAATCTTATTAAATGCATTATTTAGAAAATATTAAGTTAAATCATGAAAACCATGAATATTTCATTGAGAGCATGTTGCTGTAGTGGTAAGGCTTCAGTCTGGAAAGCAGGAAACCATGATTTCTTGATCCACATTAGGCACAAAACCAACTGGGTGATCTGGACCAGTCATTCTCTCTCAGCCCTAGGAAAAAACAGTAGCAAATCACTTCTGAAAACCTTGCCAAGAAAATTCCAGGGATTAGTTCAGGTTAGCTTTTGCAACAGTTTAGAAAACAAGTAGGCATTGCTTGGTCTACAATTACAGTGATTACTAGGTAATGTATGAGATCGATGTACAAAAAACAGAAATTCTATTGATTCTAAACTCAGATTTCTGTTTGCAACTAATTTTATTTCTGCTTCCTTAATTTTCTGTATAAATAGAAAGAGCAGGGAGGAGGAGAGGAGAGGAGAGGAGAGGAGAGGAGAGGAGAGGAGAGGCAAGTTTAATGTGGACCATCTGTTTGCTGGTGGAAGCAGAATTCTGGCATGACAGACCAGCAAACGGGAGCCTGCAGAGCAAAAAGCAGCAGCAGTGCAGCAGGGAGGAGAACCAGCA
This sequence comes from Arizona elegans, assembly GCA_022577455.1. Taxonomy (NCBI): domain Eukaryota; kingdom Metazoa; phylum Chordata; class Lepidosauria; order Squamata; family Colubridae; genus Arizona; species Arizona elegans. The sequence goes on along the minus strand of JAKOOJ010000006.1, from coordinate 47,011,604 downwards.
GCAAGGGGCAGCATAGCGAACTAGAGCCTGAGAGCAGCACAGAGAGCAGTAGTGAAAGTGATGGTGGAGCAATGGTGGAATCAGTGGTGGTGGAGCATTGCAGCACAGTGAACTGGTGACTGGAAACAGCAATGGAACAGTGTGGCAGACCAACACGGGGGGGGGGGGGGGGCAATGACGCGAATTGAAAAGCAGGGAGAGCTGAATATCTAGTAGTGGCAGGTGAAAAGCAAGTAGGAAGAAAGGATAAAAAGACAACAACTACAGAACACAAGGCAAAAAAAAAAATCAAAGCCAAGTAGACAATAGGAACATATAAAGGGAGAAGAAAGAGATAAATAAATCTCACCAGAAAATAGGAAGGGAAAGGATCACAAGAAGGCAGGGAGAAAAGGGATAATTATAGAATATTCCATTACAGGATGAGAATCAATTTAAGCCCCACCCACTGAAAATTTTAAAATTTGACCTTTTAAATGAACTTCTAGAACTTTAAAATTTTAAACTAGACATTTTTTCTTAAATTTTGAAAATTTTAAATAAATAATCTGTTAGAATAACAAATTTCTAAACTGGACATTTTTCCCGTTCAAAAATCTGTGATAAAACTTTCTACATTTTCACAAAAAAAAAAAAATTAACCCACTCATGGACAAAGAAACTGATACTATTGCGATCTGCAAAACATGTTCCATGTATACATTTATGCCCATAGAAGACCCTGACTATATATATATCAAATGTAAACTAATTAAGTTACTAGAAGAAAAAGTAAAAGGTCTAGAAGAAACTTTAACTACTCTGAAACTCAACCTACAAAATGAGAAACCCCAAACCTTGCAAGAAGAATATGCCCAAATTGAACATAATAATGATCAAACAACGTCTAAAATAATCGAGCCCTTAGACGACAGATGGACATATGTTACTCATAGAAAAAAACAATGCTAATACAAAACCCCTGTCCAACCCACTCTGAAGCAGCCCCACTGGTGCTGAGCAATCAATTTCATAGACTCCCTGGAAGAGTTTTTTTTTTTCTTGATAGCCTCAGTTAAAAAAAATCTTTGAAAATATTGTTACAAAAAAAAGAAATTGTATCCGGTTTGATAGACTTCAGCAATATGCAGATTAAATGTGAACTATATATAAATGAAAAAGCAATATCTGTTTATGCTGCTTATTTGTAATTTATATAAATTATTTACAACATAAAAATAGAATGCTCCCCATCCAGTGGTTGAAATCATGATGAATTTCCATTCTGTATCATTCATATAACTAGAATTCTTGTAAATAAAGTTTCATTCAGGATTTTAATCAAATATTTTCTTCTCCAGATGAAAGTTTTGATTGTATTGTTTGTAAATTGTAGTAGCAATAATAGTTGTACAGGTCTATGAAAGTAATGATTATTTTTTCTGATTGTTGCACTTAATCTCCTCTCCATCCAGTTGTCCATTGATGAGCGTATCAGGCAACTGCATGAGGCCCACCGAGATTTTGGCCCCACTTCTCAGCATTTTCTTTCCAGTAAGTAATATCACTTCAGTTGTTGTTGATGCTGATAACTTACACAGTGATCCTTATCAGTGGTTGGTTTCAAAAATTTTCATTACTGGTTTGGTAGGCATGACTAGATGGGGGGCATGTAACTGAATGGGCATGGCCAACTTGACATCACTCATGCCCACGCCCACTCAATCACATGACGCCCCCACCTAGTCACACTCACAGGAAAAGGTAGGAAAAAATTTGGAATTTCCACCTATCTACCCCTGCCCTCCCTTCACCACTCACCCCCGGTTCCCCTTCTTTAGCGGCCCCAGTCCTAGCCTCGCTTCCTCACCACCACTGCTGGAAAGTGGCTGGCAAAGAAGCTGGCTGCAGGCCTCTGAAAAGTACTGGAGGTCACAGAAAAAGCTGCTGCAGTCCCCACCATGTTCTTTGCTTGGACTTGCAAGGCAATGGGATGCACATGTGCGAAGAACATGGCGGCAACGAACATGGCAGGCGGGGCGACCGGGGGGATCAGTTTGGGAGCATGGCTAGCCGCCCATCACTACCGGTTCGTCGACCTTGGCCAAATTTCCGCCAACGGTTTGTGCGAATCAGTGCGAATCGGCTGAATGCCACCTCTGATCCTTATATTTTGAAAAGCCTACCACAGATAAGATATTGTGCTGTTTTTATTGTATGTATTCTATTAAGTGAATTCAGCAATTCAGATTTGTTTTGAGTTGAAGCATTCTGCATCTCTGCACTGGGCCCTTAAGCTCTTCCTGTCATGTGCTAATGCCAGTTGGACTCAAAGCCATCTTAAGAATACTACAAGCTACCACACACACTAGATAATTTTTCTGCTGCTATTTTGTCACAACTTTCCACAGGAGCTTTAAAAAATGACATTTGCCTTCCTTTCTATGATTTCATTCCACTGAATATGCATACTTTTAGTAGAGTATATGTATACATTGGTGTATAGGTATGCATAAATACGCAACCATATATACTATAAAATTCATATAGACAAAGCTAAAAAATAAAAATGCAGACAGAACAATGAACTTTAAAATCAACATTCCTTTATCAAGCAATTTCATGCTTATTCAATGAATTCTGTTTCCACTAACATTATAGAAACTCTTCATTCATGGTTCTGGTAGTGCAGTGGTTATATTTGGCTTATATGTAGAATATCACTGCTTTGAAACCCAGCTTCAATTACTATTTTTTTTCTTTATCTAAGTTTGTTTTTATTGTGATGAAAACTACCTCAGATGGACTTCCGATTGGCGATCCGTGGTGACATGGCATTGTAAGAGCGATCACTGCTCTTCAACACCGTTTTCTCACCGTGTTTTGGAGACCTCAAGAGGCGAGAAAACCTGGAGAGCTTCTCGGACAATAGAGGGAATCCGAAGAGCGGAAAAGCGAGGTGCAAGCACCTTCCGCTTGAACGGAAACCTCTGTCTAACTGGCACGGGTGTGTCTGCCGATTAATGGCAGACCCAAAGCCACGGTAGCCAGCAAACGATGGGAAGCAAGAAATTGGGGCGGCTGATGTGGAAAGAGGACCTAAACCCCAATCCCTGGTGACTGTAGGGATTGATCTCAAGGGAGTGTAACAGGCTGTGCCGGCTGGAAGAACTCTTGGTGAATGGAAAGGTGGCAATTGAAAATGACGGAGCAGACTGTGAACGAGTGGATTACCAGCAAGCCTGTACAGAAGAAGCTGAGACTGTTAAGGCTGAGAAAAGGCGTAGATAGAAGATCGATGGGTTGTTGCTGACAGTAAGTAAAGAGAGTTTTGACTGTGTATATAAATAGATTGGATTGGACTGTGAATTTGTCAAATAGTGATTCGGATGTTTTCGGAGGAAAGAGAAACCAGAAGTGCAGCCATTGCCTGAGTTTGACAGTAAAACAGTTGGTGTGTGACAGCGAGAAATAGCAGAAGGCGACATATTGGACTTGGATTTTAAATTAACGAATCCTCGCAGTAAGAGGACTCTGAAACTGCAAAAAACTGAAACTGAAAAGTTGCAGCAACCTACGTAATATAATAGATCTCCAAACTTTAACTTATTAACCTTCTTATACAACTACATATCTATCTACTTATAAGATTGCTTATTGTTTAACGCATTGTAAGCCGCCCTGAGTCTCCGGAGAAGGGCGGCATATAAATCAAATTTAAAAAAAAGATACCTTAAATAATCCTCCCTGCCTCTTTCTGTGTAGCCTTATATATTGTTTCTATATAGTTTTAGCAGACTTAGATATATTTATAAGTCCACGTATACTTAATTCAACTTAATTCAACTATTTAATTACAACGTATATTGACTCTATTTATTTATCCTAATGTAGTGTACATACCTTAATTAATTAATATTTTAACTAGTCTGTTGTGTTTAACTGTGATAAGAACTGAGAACAATTAAGGATAGAATATTAATGAATTAACATTTGCTCATTAATTTGGATAATTATAGTTACTTCAAGTATTTTTGATTAACAATAATTGAATGAACTGTGAATGTTATTATAGATCTAGATTGGTTGAGGTGAATTGATAAAGTGGTGGATTTAGCTAGTACTGAATAATATATAAAATAAGGAAAATAGGATCAATTAGGTACTCTTTGCAATTGGGTAAGGAACAGATAGGAGGAAGGGGAGGAAAAATTTCCTTTTCTTAGTGGATGTTAATTTGGAGGAACATCGAGAAAATTGTGAGAGATCAGAAAAGAGTTCTGAAAATGACAAGTATCTCATCGACTATACTTAAGGCAGGAAAGAAAACCAATCCCACAATAACAATGACCTCTCCAGCATTACAAAGATCTACTGAAGGATTAACAAAAACAGAAAAATCAGTGATGTTGCCAGCCATGCAAGCAATGCAAACAACCTTGTCAACGATACAGGATACCATGCTTAAAATGCAAGAAAAGATGACAAATAATCATGCAGAACTGAAGACAGATATCCATGCCATTGACCAAAAAATGAGTGAGATCCAAGAATCCATATACAATAATGAACAAAAAATAATAAAGATGGAGACCAGGATGGAACAGAATGAAAGGAATCTTGACTCTATCGATCAGAAGCTGATGGCACAAAATAGGGAATTAGAGGACTCTATAATCCATCTTGAAATGGATAGAGCATCTTTCTATCTACCTTTCCAAAACATAGTGGAAGACAAGGTTGAAGATCTGGGCCAAGTAATGGTAAACCTAATAGCAGAAATATTACAGCAAGACGAGGATGATATCGTAAAAGAGCTGGATGAAGTCTACAGAGTGCAAACTAACTATGCTAGGAGAAATAAACTGCCTAGAGAAGTGCATATTAGATTTGCAAGGAAGAAAGTTAAGGATATCCTATATAACATTGTGAGAGAGGAACCTGTGACCTATAAAGGAAAGGAGGTGATAATCCTGAAACAAGTCCCCAAGAGAGTGAGGGATTTGAGAAAAGATTACAGGTTCCTGGCGATACAGTTAAACAAGAGGAATATTCCCTTTAGATGGATCTTACCGGAGGGAATGCTGATCACTTCGCAAGGGAAAAAAATTAAAATAGACAGCCTCATCTCCGCACAAGAATTTTTGGATCAGCTGAGAAGTGCAGAAAAGACCATAGTAGTAAGGAGGAGCTGGAGGTGGTCTCCCAAGAGGAAGAAAGCGTACAACAAAGGAAGTCTAAAGAAGGAACACCAGAGGAAAAAGAGACAGAAGAGAAGGAGATCAAAGAGACTAAGGGAAAGAAACAAAGACCGCAAAGAGCCGTACAAGCAAATAAGAACTAAACTAGCTTAATAGAGAGATGGGGGGATGGAAATTATTATCTGTTAATGTTAATGGCTTAAACGATGATAGGAAAAGAAAACACATATTTTCAAAATTAAATAAACAAAATGCTGATATAATATGCCTCCAAGAGGTTCATATAAAAAAAGAAGAGGGGAAATACTTAGAATTTGATAAATTTGGGATGACCTTCACCTCCTTAGCCAAAAAAAAGGGGGGGAGTAGCACTGTATTTTTAAAAAGGGATCACCGCCGAACTTAAATATACTGATACGAAAGGAAGAATACTGGCAATTGAGATTATGAGGGGGAATATCCCAATATTAGTAGTAGCTATTTATGCTCCAAATAGAAACCTGGGAGAGTTTTACAAGAAATTGGGTGATAAAATAAGCAAAATGGAATACGAAAATATTTGTGTACTCAGGGACTTTAATGGGGGAGTAAACCCGGATAAGGATTATAGGAGCGGTAAAGAAAAAAAGAAAATGAGGGAAAAGCTGCCAAAAGCCTTCTTTGCTCTAGTGGATAAACAAAATTTAGTGGATATATGGCGGGCTTTACACCCGAATGAGAAGCAATTTACCTTCTACTTGAACCCTCAGAAATCCTGGTCAAGGATTGACATGATGTGGGTCAGTAGAGCCTTGGGGATGGAAATCGATACAGTGGAAATAACCCCAAATATATGGGCTGATCACAGTCCACTGGAGATAAAGTGGAAAAACCCACAAAGGAAAAAACAGAAGAGATGGAGGTTAAACACCCAAATTCTGAGAGACAAGGAGTTTACCAAAAAACTTGGGGGAAAGCTAAAATCATTTTTTGTGGAAAATGAAAGTCAAGAGATGTCTCGAGCAATTGTTTGGGATACAATGAAGGCATATTTAAGGGGGATACTAATATCGCATAGCATACATTAGAATAAAGAGAAAAGGAAGATGCAGAAGGATCTGGTAGATCAACTAGGAGAAGTAGAAAAGAGACTATAGCGGAACCTGGGCGATGAGGTAGTAAAAGAAAATTGGATGACAATAAGACACAAATTAAACCTATTGGAGCAAGAGGAATTGACATGTAAAATTAAACAATCTAAACAATATTATTTTGAGAATGCAAATAAACCGGGGAGGTGGTTATTGTACAAATTAAAAAAGGAGAAGAAAAAGGGGATACATCAATTGGAAAACCTGGATGGAAAAATATTGAACAAAGAGGAGGAAAAATTGGAATTGGCCCGAAAATATTATGAAGCTTTGTATAAGGAGGAGGAAACCCCAATGGAAAAAATTAAACAATATTTGGCAAAGGAGAAACTCCCTCAGATAAAAGAGGAAGAAAGGGAGATGCTTAATGGGGAGATTACGGTGGAGGAATTAAGGAGGGTAATATCTAAATTAAAGAATAATAAAACACAAGGCCCGGATGGTCTCCCAGGAGAACTCTATAAAAATAGTGATCTGGAGGAAATACTCATACCAAAATTGTTGGTAATATGTAATGAGGCTTCGTGATCTTCCAAGATCCTGGATTCGTGGAGGGAGGCATACATCACATTAGTCTTAAAAGAAGGTACCGATTCAAAACAAATAAAGAATTATAGGCCTATCTCCCTACTCAATACAGATTATAAAATATTTATGAGTGTTATCGCAGGAAGGATGAAGATAATATTGAATAATTGGATTCACTCTGATCAAAATGGATTTCTCCCGGGAAGGCAGATTAAGAACAACTTGAGGGTCGTGACAGATGTTCAAGAATATTATGAAACACATTCCAAGAAACAAATGGCACTAGTCTTCTAGATGCCCAGAAGGCGTTTGATAATTTAAATTGGGGATTCATGATCCAGCAAATTAAAGAGATGAACTTTGGTGAAAATTTTGAGAATGCGATTATAGCAATATACGATAAACAAAGAGCAAACATTTTATTAAATGGTGACATGACAAAAACCTTCCAGATTAGCAAGGGAGTGAGACAAGGCTGCCCACTGTCACCACTTCTATTTATATTGGCCTTGGAGGTTCTCCTAAGAAAAATTAGACATAACAATGAGATAAGAGGATTGAAAATTAGGAGCAAAATATTTAAAATTCAGGCATTTGCTGATGATGTAGCATTAATTATGGAGGAACTGTTAGTAACTAGACAAAAAGTCTTGAAAGAATTAGATGACTATGGGAAACTATCTGGATTTAAATTGAATAAAACCAAAACCAAAATGTTAACCAAAAATATATCAGAAGGGCAAAAGAGAATATTAGAAGAAACTCTGGGCCTGCAAATAGTCAAAAAGATAAAATACCTAGGCGTCTGGATAATGGCAAGATGTTCGGCCTTAAAGGAAGACAATTATACACCATTATTAAGGAAAATTAAGCAAGACTTGGAACGGTGGGGGAAACTACAAATATCACTGCTAGGTAGGATAGCTACCATAAAGATGAGCATCCTACCTAAATTGGTATATCTATTTCAAACTACGCCAGTTAATGTAGATAAAAAATTCTTCTTAGATTTGAATAAGGCCACAAGGAAATTTATCTGGGGAGGAAAAAAGCCGAGGATTGCACTTCGAACATTGCAGGAAAAAAGGAACAGGGGTGGATTTGGGCTCCCAGTGTGGGAAATATAATATAGAGCTGCCAACCTAGTGTGGCTAAAGGATTGGGCTACATTAGGAAATAAAAGAATTCTGACACTGGAAGGCTACGACCTGCAGAAAGGCTGGCATGCTTTTCTGTGGGACAAAAAAAAGGGGCGGAGACGTATTTCCATAGGTATAAAATTAGAGATGTATTATTCCGGACCTCGAAGGAAATTAGGTATATACACTATACTAAAATCCTGAAATGGACCTCCACAATGGAGGCAATGATCTATCCGAATATGCTAGGCATGGAGAAAATGTTTAGATACCAGGATATCTCAGATGATAGAGGTAATCTTAAAATGAATGAGGACTTGAAGGAGCAAGGGATCCACATTGACTGGTGGCCCTACCTACAAATTAAATCATGGTACAAAAAGGATAAGGAGGAATATGGTCTAGAATTGGGGACCAATGGATTTGACAAGTTATGGATGGGAGTAGAGAATAAATTATTAGCCAAATTATATTCGTATCTGTTTGAATATGACAGGGAAGGAGAAATAGTTAAAGATCAGATGATTGCCTGGGGGAAAAATTTTGGTCACAACATAAATTTGGACGAGTGGGAAGAAATTTGGAATAATAACCTTAAATTGACAAGGGCAGTAACATACAAGGAGAACCAGTACAAAATGTTGTATAGGTGGCACTTAGCACCATCCAGGATAGCAAAAATATATCCGAACGCAAGCCCAAAGTGCTGGAAGTGTGGTCAAGGTACCTTCTACCATATGTGGTGGACGTGTCCTGAAGCGATGAAATTTTGGAGAATAATACAAAAATGGATCCAAGAAGTAATATAGGAAAATATCAATTTGACACCAGAGATCTACCTCCTGGGAGTACTAAAAAGGTTATATAGGAAGGAAAAGAAATATTTAATCATACACATCATCACAGCTGCTAGATTAACATATGCAAAACACTGGAAAGAGAAAGGATGCCCAACGGAAGAACAGATAATCAGTAAAATACTAGAATGCACAGAAATGTGCAGATTAACACATGTGCTAAATGAGAAGGAGGACTCAGAATTCTACACGGTATGGGAAATGTGGTATAGATAGTTGGAAAATAAATGTAAATGTTAACATGAATTAAGAAGGGTAGTATCAAACTATGTATGTAACCTATATATCTTAAGCAATAACATGCATTATAGTGTATATTGTAATAGTTTATAAGTATTTCATATCTTAATTTTAAAATATTTATGTAATCTATTAGATACCACTTATATAAATATATAACATGACTACACGTAGCTAAACCGAAAACATTGAATTGTACCATTATGTTATTCAATAAAAAAGAAAAAAAAAAGAAAAAGAAAATTACCTCAGGTGACTGGAAAATGATAAAACAGTGTACCAGTACATTGGTTTTTAAAAAGCCCAATGGAATATATAACTCAGGGAAACAAAGATAATAAAAACATTCTGCAAGGTTTGAAGCAGCGTTTCTTTGTATATTAGGCAAATGTTTATGCACTATACTACCAGGATGTCATTGTCAACAGTTGCTGCAGACTGGTAAATTGATCCAAATGAAGGATAATTCCTAATTCTGTGGCAATAGTTGACTGAAGAGGAAAGATTTCCCTGGAAGAAACTAAATGTGGCAGACAAACTGTACAATGATACTTGAGCAAGAACAAACTGAAACACACTATCAAAAAAGGGGAGTCACAGGCAGAAGTCACATTCATACTGAGCTGGGAGTTACTAAAATACAGGGTCATCTGCCCTACAATAATCTTTGATGGCCCATACTCATGATTTGACAACATAGCAGCAAGGCTATGTCCAGTGGTGGGATTCAAATAATTTAACAACTGGTTCTCTGCCCTAATGATTGGCTGGGTGGGTGTAGACATGATGGGTGTGGTCAGGGGGTGTGACAGGCAGTACACAGACTCCTGCAGCCTCCTGGGAGCAAAAACGGGCCACGGGGGGGGCTGCACTGCACTCCCTGTGACACATTTTGGGCCTAGTAGGCCTCCCTGCACTTACCTGGGAGCCAAAATGGGGTATGTGGGGACTCCTGGAAGGGGCAGGGAGCTGAGAGGCCAACCAGCAATTTAACAACCGGTTCACCTGAACTGGCCTGAACCAGCTGAATCCCACCACTGGCTATGTCCTTTAACTCAAAATATTATATAATTTAATGGAGAAAGAAAATACCATACAGATGCATGCATCTTCCTACCCATCCACTCACCCATCCATCCCACACAGGGGTTGGGGCTATAAGGAAAACTTTTAAATTATTAAGAACCCACAGACCAACAATGTCCAGTGACAGAAAAGAATGATGCTAATGCTATTTTCAGATTGTTCTACTCACTAGAAAACTCATTTCAAGAAAAAAAAAAGAAAAGAATGCATGCTAGACAAATTGTATCTAATGAAACATAGAAGGTATAATCAATAGGTCTTTTGGACTAACAATAATTACTTTTATCTTTATTTAGCAGTTAATTTCCAGATACTTTATCTATTAAATCTCTTAAAAAGGGAGAAGAGAATATTTTTTATACAAAAAGCTCTAGAGGATAATTCTTCTATTATTCCATTTCCTATGTGTAAGCATAATAGATTCATATATTGAAGGCATGCATACCCTACATTTTGTATGGGTCTATAAGAGAAAATAAAATAAGATCAATGATACTATTTCATAGAAGCCAATGGGGAGTTTTATCTTCAGTTCCCTGAAGAGATAGGATTAACATATTGCTTTTATTCCATAAGATAAAGAGAACAAACTCCTGAATTAAAAATAAGCAGGAGTTTATGTAAATCATTGCAGGAGTACATTTTATTGTAAAACTTTTGCTGTGAAAGTATTCATCTCTCACTTCTCTCATTCTAATTAGTCATTATATCTGGAGCTCAACCAATCATTTATGTCAGTCTATTGTTGACCAGAAGAAAAGAATGCAAGTAGTCCTTGACTTACAACAACAATTGAGCCCAACATTTCTGTTGCTAAGTGAGACATTTGTTAAGTGAGTTTTGTCTGCAGTTGTTAAGTTAGTAACCCAATTGTTAAGTGGATCAGACTTTGCTTGTCATAAAGTTGTAAAAGATGAACCAGTTGCCAAACATCTGAATTTTGATCATGGGATCATAGGGACATTGGAAAGGTTGTAAGTGTAAAAAATAGTCATAAGTCACTTTTTTTCAGTGCTGTTGTAACTCTGAACAGTCACTAAAAGAACTGTTGTAAGTTGAGGACTACCTATATTCCATTTCAAATTACTGTATGTTGTTATTTAACAAGAAAATCCAACTGCAAATTTTTAAAAATGCTGATGTTATTAAAAATGTTATTCTTTAGAAATTTGTAATGATTTTAAAATTATGTTCAGCCAAGATCAAGAAAGTTTATCCATTCAAAGAAAATATATGAAAAGGTAAAAGAACAATTAGCAATCCTTCAGCACAGCACCGAAAGAAAGACACAGTCATAACAGAAGTTTTGAAATATTTTGAAAGATTATTGAAACAGCCTGAAAGCAGCAAGGCACAGAGTGAAATCAAGCTGTTTGAAAGATCTATCTTCACCCTATTTTATTACAGTAGTGGCCAAAATTGTGGAAACCTTTTGGGAATTTGTATTTTCTAAAACTAGCTAATAACAACACTTTTTTTTGGAGTAATACCATAAAATTATATATCAATGGAAAGATAATTTAATCAAGAATGTAATGCAATAACTTTTATGAAGGATTTGCTATTAGAATAGCAGTTACAGTATTAAGAAGTGAAACACATAGAAAAAATGAGATATACAAAAATTATCACCATGTCATTTAATAGTTGGGTAACCTTTAACATGAATTATGGCCTTACAACGTCTTTCCATGGAGTGAACCAAGTCTTTTAGTTCTGCAGCTATTATAATGTGAAACCAAGATTGAATGATTGCTTCTATTAACTGGGTTTTATTGCTGGGTCGCTTCTGACTAACAAGTTTCTTTTGTCGGCTCCATAGATTCTCAATTGGGTTAAGGTCTGGGTTATTCCCAGGCCATTCCAGCAGTGGAATATGATTATCTTGAAACTTCAAAAAAAAAGTGGTGTTATTAGCCATCAAACATCAAAAATACACTTTTCCCAAAAGGTTTCCACAATTTTGGCCGCTACTGAACAATTATGGGAGAGGAAAGAGAAAAAGTTATGGTTAAAGAATTGTATCACAAGAAGCAGAAGGAAAGTCTATAGTTTCTTGCTTAACATAAAGAGTAAAACCAGACAATAGAACATGAAAAAAATTCCCAAAGTAAAAGATATTGCATATTGATGAATCAAAAACGTTTCACTGCTGTCACACCAAATCTGTGATGTGTAACTAATGGGTTTGATTAGACTTGAGAGTGCAGTATATTAGAACTGTTGTTAAAAAACATTTTAGCAGATATGTGTTTTAAAGGAAATCTTTTTAATATCTCTATTTTATTATGACACTTTTTGGGGGGAGGGAGATCATAGGTTACCCCATTCCCTATCTAAATTGTTTTATGACCTATGTACAACGGACTGGTACCTATGAAGTAAACTCTTTTTTATGAACTGGAAATTTTACAGTAAATTATTTGTATTCATACATATGATTGTCTTTTGAAGTAAATAAATAGATATATGTTAATTTGTACTACTTAGGTTTTAAAAAGTATTTATTTATAGCATAGAGTTCAGACAAATAGAAAAACTAAATAGTAAATTATCAACAGAATTGTTCATATCCATGGAAGGTGGCAACTTTCTAATCTTTTGAATTATGGCATATTTAATTTATATTGAACTAATTCTTCCATCAATTATTAATCATATTTACTTTATCCTTTAGGAATTTAAAACAGAGTGGTTGAAATGAAAAATTTCAACCTTTCAAAATTTCAAGGCTATTGCTGAGCACATTGTAAGCCGCCCTGAGTCTCCGGAGAAGGGCGGCATATAAATCAAATAAAAAAAAATAATAATAACTTGTCACAGTATCTTTTCAATCCCCATACTCAATACTCTTGACATTGTATGGAACTGGCTTTCTTAAATCTAGAATCACTTCTATCCATACTTGTAGAATTCCATAAGTAGAAGGAATAATATTACCCCATAATTATGTGTATATATATATATGTGTGTGTGTATATATATATATATATATATATATATATATATATATATATATATATATATATATGTGCTTATTCCAGAAAGAGTATATAATACCTGATTACAAAACATTGTTCTACCTGACAAGCTCTTAGACGATATTTCTTTTTACCACCAATTAGGCCACTAACTTGTAGATGTGATACTATTCATTCATTCATTCATTCATTTTATTTTGGTCATTGACCAGCAAAACAAAAGGACACGATTAGAATTTTAAAAGCTGTAAAATAATATAACAATATATAAAATTGTAAGTTTAAGAAATGTGGCCATAAAAATATAAAATGTGATACAATTTATATAAGACAACTAAATTATTATTTGGAATAACAGAATTATAAAATTGCCTATCTGAAATATATAGAACCATTATAATACTATCAGTAATGGAAAAGTTTTCATTAATATTATATTTAGAGAAACTATAGTAATTTAATGTAGTAATATATAAAGAATGATTATGGTTTCAAAACTAAAAGTTAGAGTCCAATTATAATAACTATATTGTTAAAATATTTCTGATAGATAATGAAATTAAATCAAAAATAAGATTCTATTGACCGTAAGGACATAAAGCATTTCTAAAAAGTAGAAACTAAATGGGCATGTTTATAAACACAAAATATTTAGGAGTTATTTCAGTAGAAATTATAGTGTATTGTACAAACTATGGATTAATATTTGGCTGCAATCAGGAATAAGATATGGTATTGGAAGACAGACAGACCTTCTTGGAGAGTTATAACTTTCCAAAATAAAGCTGAATTCATGGAGAGAGAGGCAGAAATTAGTTGATTTAAGAATTCTCTAAAACCTCTTAATAGAAATTATTTCAAATTTGTTCAGAAAATCCTTCATTCTGATTAACACAAAAAGATGGAGATTTAAAGATAAGCACCAATCTAATACATTTGGCTAAGAGGGGAGCCAGTCCAAAATCAGTAAGCCACAATGGAGCAATAGGCAGAGAAGAATCTGTGTGTGCAATCAAAAGCATAATCTCAGCCTGTCAGGGCAGGCTTGGCTGGAACAAAAACAAAGCCAACACGAAGCAACCACAAGAGCAGCTGGAACTGTGTCTTTATTTCCTTCATAACAGGCAAGCCACAGAATACAGTGAAAATGCAATAAGCCATGTGAAGTCAGCACTGGGAGCATCTGCCTTCCAGCACTGCTTTTATTCTTAATGCCCCATCCCCCAGTCACCCAGCAGTTAATCTCCACTAATCCCCAATTTCCCTGCGGCTAACCCCAACCCCAGCAGCTAACATCCAGCATAGGTGGCCATGGTTTGAGTCAGGCAATGTTCCTGGTGGCCTTCCAGGCCAGCGTCACTGGTTGCATCTCAGCTGCCGTGGATCCAGCCGTGACTGAACATCCAGGCCTCCGTCGGTCCTATCAGCTGTGAAGCGACTGCTCGTCAGCTGTGCAGCAGCATCCCTGTACCTCTGGTACCGCTGGGGAACAGCAGAGAGGCACAGGGTTTTTCTGTCACTGCTCAAGCCCTCCGTGGAGCACTGGGGAACAGCTGAGAGGCACAGGGGCTCTTTGGCACCTCCCACGATCTCGGAGACATGCCGGTAAGCTTCACCTCCATCGGTCATTGCTGCTTCTGCCACTGCAACTGCTGGTGCCCTCACCATGTTGCCCACCCACCCCAGTTGTGGCGAGCCTGTGGACTGGGCTTGACAGATGGCTCCCCTCTACCAGAGGTCCACCTGGAAGACAGAACAAAATGCATTAGCCTTCTTGCCACGACATGTGCCAGTGCCGCCCCCCCCAGTTTGCCCAGATGATGTTGGTGGAATTGCTGCAGCAGCCTGTTGGCGTTGGGTACCCAGGATGTGTCTGTGACTTGTATCCCTTTCACCAGACCAAATATTGGAGCCTGCCCTTATGCAACCAGGAGTCTAGGATGCTGCCTATTTCATAGTGATCTGCCCCCATGGCCCAGGGAGGTTTGGATATAGGTTACGGGTTATGAGTTTCTATGGGCTTCAACAGGCTGCTGTGAAATATGGGGTGTACCCAGCCCAGTAGGGAGGGGAGCTTCAATTCCATGGTTACAGGTTAATGACTCAAATGATCGGGAACAGGCCCAGGTATTTTTGCTTTTTGCATGGCACCCTTAGTTTGATGTATTTTGTTGAGAGGTATACCGGATCCCCAACTTTAAAGGATTTTGGCATTGCCCATTTTTTGTTGGCTTGCTCCTCAATCTCTGCCCACATATGAGGCCACCAGAATTGCCGTTTGGTGAGATGTAAGGTCTTAGGGAAACCAAAGTGACCAGCCAGCTTGATGTCATGGCACCGCTGCAGGACCATGACCCGAAGGGCAGCTGGGATATATAGCTTATCCTCCTTCCATGCCACTCTGTTCCGCCTTGTGTACATCACCTGATTCTCTTTTAGCCATGGGTCATTTACCAAGGCTGTTTCTAGCTCCTTAGTGAGGTGCTCACCAATGTCAGCTCCGCCCACCTGTTGACATGGTGGGATGATGGCCTGTACCACGTCCTCCCTGTGGCTATGGTACTGGGGCATACGTCAGCTAGGAAGTTCCTCCCAGCTGGGACATACTTGAGGATGAAATGGAACCATTGAAAATATTGTGTCCACTGGACCTGTTTTGGTGATAGGTGTCTTGGTGTTTGTAAGATTTTCCTCAAGATTTTTATGGTCTGTCCACACCTCAAATGTCTGTTGGGCCCCTTCCAGAAAGTGCCGCCATGTGAGAAGCGCTCACCGTACCATAACGGCTTCTTTTTCCCAGATGGCCCAACCCCTTTCTGTTAGTGTCAGCTTCTGGGACATGTAGGCACAGGGCTGTAAACGGCCGGTGGTGTTCAATTGTAACAAAACTGCACCCATGGCAATGACACTGGCATCAGCCTGAACAAAGAATGGTTGTCTGGGATCAAGATGTTTTAGTATGGGCTCCCATTCAAAGAGGGCCTTCATTGCCTCAAACACCCATTGAAATTCCACCATCCAGGAAAGGGGTTGGCCTGGCTGGGGTTTGGTATTGGTCTGCTTTGTTTGTAGTAGGTCGGTTAACAGCAAAGTGACCCGTGCAAAGGATGGGACAAATTGTCGATAAAAATTGGCAATACCCAGGAAGCTCTGTAATTGCTTCCTTGTCCGGGGAGCTTGCCATTCTAGAATGGTCTGAACCTTATGTGGATCCATCTCCACCTCTTGGCTATAGATACAGTAGCATAGATAATCCAACTGGGTTTAGTGGAACTCACATTTGGAAAGCTTTATGTACAACTTAGCCGCTAGGAGCTTCTGAATCACCTGCTGCACTAACAGGGTTTGTTCCTCCATAGTGGTGGTGTAGATCAATATGTCATTGAGGTATACAAGGACTCCCTGGTACAAGTGTTCATGCAGCACCTCATTGATGAGCTGCATGAACACCGCCGGGGCCCCTTGTAACCCGAATGGCATCACCTGGAACTGGTAGCTCCTCAATGGACAGTTGAACGTGGTTTTCCACTCATCACCTGGGCGGATACTAACCCGCTAATACACCTCCCGTAAGTCTAACCTGGTAAAAAACTGGCCCTTCACTAGGGTCACTAACATGTCTTTCATCAGTGGTAAGGGGTAGAGATGCTTCACACAAACACCATTGAGATCCCGGAAGTCAACTCAAAGATTTAAGCTTCCGTCTTTTTTTCCCCAGAACAGCACAACAGGACCTACTGGGCTTGATGAAATCCCTCGCCAGGTTTTTATCTATATACCTTCTTAACTCGGCCATCTCTTGTGGTGTCATCGAATACATCCAGGGTTTAGGCAGTCTTGCTCCGGTATCAACTCGATGGCGCAGTCTGTGGGTCTATGAAGGGTCAGGATCTCATGTTCTTCCTCACAGAATACGTCTGTCAGGTCAGCATAGATCTGAGGGAACACAGGGTCCTGGCTAGCCTGACACCAATGCTTGTCATGGATAGCAAGCCCCACCACCCACCCCCATTCGTGTGGTGGTGGATGACTATCCATAGCTTCTGGAATCCCCCTCCCACCATATCATGAGGCCCCATTTGTCCAGCCATGCTAGACCCAATATCAGGGATTCATTGTGGTTACTACAATGAATCTGTTCTGTTCTGCCCCAGCTATGGACCCCAAAGAACGCAGCACACACAAAGTCTGTACAAACCTTAATTTACTAAATTAAATCAGTCTTTTTCAAACAAAGGCTGTTAATTAACTTTCTTAACAGCCTACAATAATCCAAAGAATAAATAATTGTAATCTTACTATGGTTGGCAGAAAGCCCAGAAGCAATTTGCAGAGAACTAAGATCAAGACGCGAAGGAGAATGAATGAAGTTGTTCCCTGCAAATTGCCTCAATCATCATCCTTCCTTAAATAGGCCAAGGGAGTGGCCAATTAACCCCAAGCCTTCCTCTCGAGGAGACCTTGTCCTGAGGAGCCACTCCTGCCTTTTGGCAGCTCTGTGCATCCGTGCATCGAGAAGAAGCTCCTCCTCTTCTTCCTCTTCACTTATGGAAGCTTCTGGAGGTTCTGAAGCCCCTGGCTGAATCCCCGCCTCTGGCACCACATCTTCTCCAGCCTCCTCATTGTCCGACTCAAGTGCCAGCTGCACAGGCTGCTGACACATCACCACACCAGCCTCCTCGCTGTCAGAATCAGCTACTAGCTGCACAGGCCATTGACGGGCCACAACAGAATCTGATGAGTTCCCAATGTTCCCCCATCTCTAGTCTCACTGGCTCCATGATATGGGTAGCCGGTGCCCCCCACCCCCAGAATCGAGCTGTCTACCTGCTTGAATCTAATGGACTTAGCCAGTCTTCGTACACCTATACCCAGCTCATTGACTACTTTGTGATTGATGAGTCATCGGGTACAACTGGAGTCAATTAACGCCCCGTATCAGGCCCCTTTTCCTGTGTGTGGCTCCCTTATCATAACCGGGATGGTAAAAGACTGAATGGGTTCAGTTACCATTGGGTTACCATTAGGTCCTTGGCTCCATTGTCATCACTGTCGTATGCCACCAGTGGTGCCTTTGCTGTTGCGGGAGAACCATCCTCCTGGGCCATCAGTGGGGTGTTCATCGGCATCGGGTGGACTAACCCTCTAGTTCATTTGGGGGTTTGCTGGATTCAACCTGAAGTCTTTCTAGGTGTACTGGCTGGTGAGGGGAGTTTTGGTGGCTGCTGTGGACCCGGCATTGTACATTCTGCTGCCTGGTGACCCAAGAGGTTGCACCGAAAGCAGCGTAGCAACTATATATGTAAGTATTTTAATTATAAGCTTTTTAAAGTTAGATAACATCTCCACTATTATAATGGAGTAGAATTAGCTACCATTGCCCCATTTAGACATTTAATGTACAAAAGAAATGTTACAATACTTTAAAACTTATATCTTTCATGTTTATTTTTAATGCAATAATAAATAAAAACATAAGTTGTTACGAACACAAATTCCTAAGTAAAACATTCACTCAAGTTCACTATAAAAATGGAAGCAAACACTGATTCTGTAATACAGTATAAAACAATTAGAAATAACAAAGAGAAATTTCAGCTATTAGATCTTTTTATAGTTAAACAAATTACAGATAGCCTTCTATTTACAACTGGTCACCTAGAAACTATTTGAAATTGTGGATCTACCTTGGAGCATCTGTCAGGTCTCATAGATCCCTATCGGGACACTGCTATTTATGGGTGGGGAGAGGCTGGATGCATTCCTCATTTTATAACCTTTTTCCTGTTGCATACGTATTGTCTACTTTGATTTACCTTCCTGGAATTTTAAGGGGGAATGGCTAGAGGGCCATCTGTTTTGTCTCAGCACCGGAGCCTCCAGCAAGTGATGCCTGAGAACAACTTCTTATCATCTTCTTAGCCTGAAGTTCTCAAAACAATTTAGCACCTGGTGATTGGCTTACCCTGCACCAGACTGAGGGGAGGGGTTTCTATCCCTTTTAACCTAATGGATATGTGCAGGAATCCTCACATCCTATCTTCTTTGTCTTGCTATCACTTTCTCCCAATAAAAGTTTCCTTTTGAAATGCCAGCCATTTCAAGAGTTCCACTTTCTTGAGGAGGGAGGAGAGGCAAGTCCTTACATTAGGCATGATCTGCAAAGTGATCAACCTGGAGAAGCATCGCTCTACCAAGGGGACCTTGCATGCCACTTCCAATCAGGGCAGCGAGCACGGAGAGGGAGAATGCTGGGGCGAAACCTCTACCACTATCCAGCCAAACACAGACTCCAGCATCCCTGGAACCAGCTGCCCTGGAAAATCCCTTGAAACCGAGGTGGCCGATCAGAGTGGAGAAGAAGGACAGCTGGGAGAGGAGGACCAAAAGTATCACCCTCACTCATAGCAGCCAGCAGCAGGGCTGGAAGTGCAAGCTGAAAGCCCTGTTGGACCATGAGGACCTGGCCAAAGAACTGGTCTGGGATCATGCATTTCATTATGGAGGCATTTGAGAACCTGAGACCCAGGGGTGAGCTGGACTTCTGGGGTGGAGGAGGCAAAACAGCTGCAGCAGCCAATGGTGTGAGGGCTGACACCCTGGTCCCAGCCACTGGCGGTCAAGTGAACAGAGCAGATGGGGCAGCAGCAAACACCAGCACCAGCAAACCCACTGCATCTAGCACTGCTTCCCCCAAATATCCTGGGACTGGTGAGAGCCCCCCAACTAGAGCGGAAGAAACCCCCCTGGGCACCAAGTACGATGGCAACCTGCAACAATTGGGTTACTTTCTGGCTCATGTTCACATGTGGAACAGGGATATGGGCAAGACTTCCAAATCCAGGACACTTGGGTTAGAGTTGTCACTGTGGCCCTGGAGTGGACAGCATCTAGATGGATGGTAACCCTCCACAATGCCGATGCCCTGGAGCTCCAGAACATCAACCATTTTATGATGGTGCTCTGCTGCAGGTTTGAGGACCCACTGGTAAACCATAAAGCCTGCAGTCACATCAGAATGGTGAAGCAAGGCCTCTAGTCAGTGGCCAAATACACCAAAGAGTTCCATGACCTCACTTGCCACATGGACTGGCCAAAAGACATCCGAGTAAGCTGGTTCAAAGATGGGATGAATGATGACCTCTACCATGCCTGCCTAGCCCGTGGAGTCCTGAATCGCCTCCATGAATGGTACATCCTGGCAGAGGAAGTGGAAATCGACTTGGCCAGAAACCAGTTCCAAGCTGGGAGAATCTGGAAGAGATTGCTACCCCTAAGGGAAGCAAGAGCCCTTAAAGCTTCAAACTGCCCCTCCAAGATTGACTGCCTGTTTTAAGTGCAGAAAAGATGGGCATCATACAGCTAAGTGCTGCTTGAAGACACCAGCCCTAAAACCAGACTGCTTGTCAAGCGGGAAGCAAGCAAAAGTCACCCCACATGGGAAGGACACTGCATTAAGAACTGGGGAAGTCGTGGAGTTCCATCCCTTAGCAAAACTGGGCGAGAGAACTCAGGGCCCCTCCAAGGAAAACCCTGGCCTTTTTGAAAGTGACTCTGAAGATGATCCACTGGTAAGTGAACTGGTTGAACTGGTCACATTGCTTCTAAAACTATTCATTCCTAGCTGGGAAAAACAGGTGAGGCTCTCCACCCTTCTAGACTCGGAGTGCACCAGGTGCCTGATAAATCCAATCCTGGTTGGGAGATTGGGCATTCTCCTGTGAAAGCTAAAGACCCCAATTGCATTCTGTCAGCTAGATGGGTCAATAGTGGGCAAGGAGCCA
Source organism: Arizona elegans (assembly GCA_022577455.1). NCBI lineage: Eukaryota > Metazoa > Chordata > Lepidosauria > Squamata > Colubridae > Arizona > Arizona elegans. The sequence continues at coordinate 46,990,679 of JAKOOJ010000006.1, read as the reverse complement.
GCCACTTTTGCTATGGAGCCTCTGGAGATAGCCATGGGGGGGGGGGGGGCACAACAAGAGACTCACTTTCATAGTGGCACCAGGAATGGAGTGGTCAATGGTTCTAGGGCTCATCTGGCTGAAGTGGTGGAACCCTCAAGTGAACTGGAAGGAGAGGACCCTAATATTCCAGTGGGGAGTAACCGGACCAGATGACTGCAGGGAGGAGGAGGGGGAATACCTGAAGAAACAGCTGCTGCAGGGAAGGGTGAGCCACTGCAGAGCATCCCTTGGGAATACAGAGACTTGATCAAGGTGTTCAGTGAAGAGGGTTCTGACAAGCTTCCCCCCCCCCCCGAATAGCCCCATGGACTGTATTATCGAAATACTTGTGGGGGCAAACCTATTGAAGCCAAAAAAGTACTGCATGTCCTCAACAGAGCTCAAGGAACTGTGGGCATTCATGGATAAAAACCTAGCTCGGGGTTTCATCCAATCAACCCAACCCAAAATAGTGGCCCCAGTGCTGTTCCAAGAAAAGAAAAATGGGTCTTTGTGCTTCTGCATGGATTATAGAGGTATGAACGCAGTTAGCATGGAAAACATGTATTCTCTTCCCCTAATGAAGGATATGCTGACCCACCTCTCCAAGAGGAAGGTTTTCTCAAAGTTGGATTTGTGGGAAGCCTCATACAGGGTCAGGATTAAGGAGTGGGACAAATGGAAAACTGCCTTCAATGTACCCCTAGGGTGTTTCCAATTCAACATACTCCCATTTGGCCTGCAGGGCACCCCAGCAGTTTTCATGCAGCTAATAAATGAGGGGCTCCATGAGCTACTCTACAAGAGCATTTTGGTGTATTTAGATTTATTATTTTATTTTATTTTATTTCGAATTTATATACCGCACCTTCTCCTGAGGGACTCAGGGTGGTGTACAGCCAGATAAAAACATACAATACAAACATTAAAAACAATTAAAAGGATATATATTAATTTGGCCCTAATTTAAAATAACAAACCAATTAACTTTTTAATCTACACCGAGACCAAAGCAGAGCATGTAAAACTTGTCTGAGCAGTCCTAAACAAACTCCACACTGCAAAACTTTATGCAAAGCTGTCAAAATGTGAATTTCACAGGGAAAGGATAGACCAGAATCTCCCAGGAAGAAGTGGAAATGGACCTGGAGAAAGTGTGGGCAGTGGTCAAATGGGCCCCTCCCCGCATGTGTAGACAGTCACAAAGCTTTCTGAGATTTGCTAATTTCTACAGACAATTTATCCTGGTGTTTGCCAAAATTGCATTCCCCATCACTAACTTGTTAAAAACCAATGTTATCATCAACAACACTGCCACTATCAGAAGTATTTTTGGTATACCACTATGTAACTATTGTAAACATTATAAGTATTACTAGGATTGTACATACTAAATTTAGTGGTATTATTCTTATGTATATTGACAACAGTATATATGGTGCTAGACCAATAAATTAAATATAGTTAGGTTTATATAAATAGAATAAGTCTGATATCTAATGACTAATATTAATAATCCAAGTAATGAGCAGTGGAGGGTGAAAAAGTGGTGGGAGTGTTGGTTGGAGTCCAACTTTGCAGAAAAAATTCTAAAGATGTCAAGTACTACGAATTTAACGAAAGTAGGGGTAGGGAGGAAGCAAACTGCCCAGATATCATCAGCTACATCTAGTCCATCAATGCAGAGATCAATAGAGGATATGGTCAAAGGGAGTGGTCCAATTCACTTAAAGATCTGCAGGCCATGTTGCAGTCAATGCAAGAAGCTATGACTAAAAACCATGACAAAATGAAAAAAGAGATAGGAGAGGTAAGAAATGATACAGGAGAACTTAAGGAAAAAATGCAAAAGATGGATGATAAATTTGAATTTTTCCAACAGCAAATTACCAAAAATGAATAGAAACTGCAGTTGATGGAAGAGAGGATGGAGAGAGAAGAAAAAAGAGTGGATGAAATGAGTGAGAAATTAATTCAGGCAAATAAGGAATTAGAGGCTACAGTTATCTTTCTCGAATCAGAGAAAGCGGCACAGTACATACACTTCCAGAACATCAGAGAGGAGAAAGGAGAAAACCTGCCGGATATTATGGCAAAACTAATAGCGAAAGCACTTGGAACAGAAAAGGCGGAAATGCTAACAGAAATAGATGAGACCTATAAAATATACACAAATTACGTGAGGAGACACAATCTACTAAAAGAAGTATACATTAAGTTTGTGAAGAAATCAATTCAGGGTGAAGTATTGCACAGGACAAGGGATGACCCAATAGAATACAGAGGGAAACAAATGACAGTCTTAAAGCAGGTCCCAAGAAGAGTCAGGGAGCTGAGAAGATCATACCAGTTCCTAACATCAATGTTTATTTATTTTATTTTATTAGTCATATTTCTATGCCACCCACTCTCCGAGGACTCTGGGTGGCTTACACCAAAGACAGTATACTAAATAGCATATTGCCCCCAACAATCTGGGTCCTCATTTTACCCACCTTGGAAGGATGGAAGGCCGAGTCAACCTTGAGCCGGTGAGATTTGATCCACTGATCTGCTGAACTAGCAGTCAGCTGAAGTAGCTGCAGTACTGCACTCTAACCACTGCTCCACCTTGGCTCATCAATGTTGACCAAATATAACGCAAACTTCAGATGGCTGATACCAGAAAATATAATTGTTACTTGGCGAGAAAAGAGGTATAGAGTGGACTCTTTGGACAAAGCAGAGGAATTTTATAATCAACACTGTGGGAGCGAGGAACCAGAAGAGAGGGAAAGAGCAGAAGAAAGAGACCAAAGAATACCTGTTGTGGAAGAAAGGGAACTACGTCTTAGAAAGAAGGAAAAAGAAAAAGGGGAAAGAACTGAGAGTAATGGGGAAAGGCCTAAAGAATCAAGAGAGACCAGGATAACAAGAACGACAAGATCAAGATATAAGATATGAACAGAGGAATGAAAGAGAAAAGTAAGATTTTATCACTGAACATTAATGGATTAAATTCTCCCGCGAAAAGGAGAAAGACGCTTCATAAACTACAAAGCTACCATCTGGATATAATAGCACTACAAGAAGTGCACATAAAAGAACAACACAAACAGGTATTGGAGTACCACAAATTAGGGAAATTATTTGTATCACTGTCACAACAAAAAAGAGAGGGGTAGCATTGTATATTAAGGAAACAATACTGGCCAAACAAATTTATAAAGATGAAGAGGGTAGGATTTTGATCATGGAAATAATATTAAATCAAAAGCAGATACTATTAGTAGAAGTCTATGCCCCCAATGGGGGACAGGAACAGTGTTATAACAAACTGCACAATATTATTCAAGACATAGAATGTGACAATCTCTGTATGTTAGGAGATTTCAATGCAATAGCAGACAAAGAATTAGACTATAGAAGCAACAAATTAAAAAAAGGAATTAGAAGAATTTTGCCTAAAACTTTCTTCAAAATGGTAGATGAATTAAATTTACAGGACACCTGAAGAAAGAGAAATCAGGGAAAGAAACAATATACATATTATTCTAATAGACATCAGTCCTGGTTCAGACTCGACATGGTATGGATGTCAATAGAATTAAATGCAGAAGTGAAAGAAGTAGAAATTGACACAAATACATGGGCAAATCATCCTAATGAGGGTCTGTTGAAAAGGACAAAAAAAAAATTGGTAAAATGGACCCTAAATAGGTCAATCCTAAAAGAGGAAAAATCCAGGCTGACAATGGAAAATCAAATGGACTTTTTAAAAAAGAAAACAAGAAAGAAGATACATCCCTTCAAAATCTATGGGACACTGTGAAGGCATACATGAGGGGAGTCTCTATATGGAGAATAAAAATAAAGAGAAGAAACAGCAACATAAACACCTAGAAGAAGATTATAGAAGAACCGAAGCAGAGTTGGAGAGGGAACCTCAAAAAAGGGAGCTAAATTTATTTATTTATTTATTAAATTTTTATACCGCCCCCTCTCCCGAAGAACTCAGGGCGGTGAACAGCCAAAATTAAAAACACACAATACAAATATTAAAATACATTAAAACGAAATTAAATTATCTTTGGCTTCTCCAATTTAAAACCCCTTGTCCATAAAATTCCCCAATTAAAAGATTTTTAACCCAGCCTGGCTTGCTGAAATAAAAAAGTCTTCAGGGCCCGGCGGAAGGTCCGGAGGTCCGGGATTAGTCGTATCCCTGGGGGTAGCTCATTCCAGAGGGCAGGTGCCCCCACAGAGAAGGTTCTTCCCCGGGGGGTCGCCAGCCGACATTGCCTGACAGACGGCACCCTGAGGAGGCCCTCTCTGTGGGAGCGTGTTGGCCGGTGGGAGGTTATCGGAGGCAGAAGGTGGTCCCCTAAGTAACCGGGTCCTAAGCCATGGAGCGCTTTGAAGATGAGAACCAACACCTTGAAGCACACTCGGAAGACCACTGGAAGCCAATGCAGCTCGCGCAGGAGAGGTGTCACATGGGAGCGCCATGTCGCTCTCATAAGTACCCGCGCAGCTGCATTCTGCACCAGTTGGAGCCTCCGAGTACTCCTCAAGGGGAGCCCCATGTAGAGAGCGTTGCAGTAGTCGAGGCGGGAAGTGACGAGGGCATGAGTGACCGTGCATAAAGAGTCCCGATCCAGAAAAGGGCGCAACTGGCGTATCAGGCGAACCTGATATAACCTGGCCTCGGCCGTCATATGCTCTTCTAAAGACAGCCATGCATCCAGGAGGACACCCAAGTTACGCGCCCTCTCCGTGGGGGCCAATGTCTCGCCCCCAACAGTCAGCGATGGCACCAGCTGACTATATTGGGACGCCGGCAGCCACAGCCACTCAGTCTTGGAGGGATTGAGTCGGAGCCTGTTCCTCCCCATCCAGACCCGCACGGCCTCCAGGCACTGGGACATCACTTCAAGGGCATCATTGGGGTGGTCTGGGGTGGAGATGTACAGCTGGGTGTCATCAGCATACAGATGGCACTGCACCCCAAAACCACGGATGATCTCGCCCAGCGGCTTCACATAAATGTTGAACAAGAGAGGCGAGAGGACCAACCCTTGTGGCACCCCACAAACCAAGTGCCTTGAGGTCGACCTCTGCCCTCCAGCCAACACAGACTGCGACCAGTCGGAGAGATAGGAGAAGAACCACCATAAGACAGTGCCTCCCACTCCCAACTCTTCCAACCAGCACAGCATGATACCATGGTCGATGGTATCAAAAGCCGCTGAGAGGTCTAATAGGACCAGAACAGAGGAGCAACCTCTATCCCGAGCCCTCCAGAGATCATCAGCCAACGCAACCAATGTTGTTTCCGTGCTGTACCCGGCCTGAAGCCGGACTGGAACGGATCTAGATAGACGGTTTCATCCAGGTACTGCGGGAGCTGTCGCGCAACCACACTCTCAACAACCTTCACCAAGAAGCGAAGGTTGGAAACTGGACGATAGTTTGCCAAAACAGCTGGGTCCAGAGAGGGCTTCTTGAGGAGGGGCCTCACCACCGCCTCTTTCAAGGTGGGAGGCAAGAACCCCTCACTCAAGGAAGCGTTTATAATCCTCTGGAGCCAGCCTCGTGTAATCTCCCGGGTAGCCAGCACCAACCAGGAGGGACACAGGTCCAATAAACATGTGGTTGCATTCAAACTCCCCAGCATCCTGTCCACGTCCTCGGGAGTCAGAGGGCTTATGCTAAAGCAACAAATGTATTTATTTAATTAAACATAAACTGAATATGCTTGAGAAGGAGGAGTTGGCGAGAGACATAAAAAAATCTAACCAAAATTTCTTTCAGAATGCAAATAAACCAGGGAGGTGGTTAACATATAAATTGAAGAAACATAAAGAGAAAAGATGAATGAGATATACAATGCAGTGTTAAATGATGCAAAGAATCCACTATCATGGGTAGAAGCATGGTACATTGTTACATTGATTCCGAAAGAAAACATTGATTTAACTTTAATTAAAAAAAAAGACAAGTATGGAAACCAATCAGCTGACATACAAGTGGTGACAAAGAAACATGAGATACAAAAACAAAACCAACAAGATCAACCTACAAAGCAGAATGAAAACCGATCAATTGACATACAACTTGTAGAAAGGAAATCAGGATGGAAATTAAACCCACAAAAAAAAAAAAAGCATAAAAGAAACGGGTCTCACAAAAACAGTAATTTCTAAACCAAGCAACAGTGAAGCCAGTGATTTTAAAAAAATGAGTGAATATATGAAAATATAGTGGAGGCGAAGCATTGGTTAATATTATCCTGAGGACAGTGACAGATCTCTGCAATGCCGTAATTTTGGGATGCGAAAAGAGCCTTACATTGCTAGTCTTGAATTATCTATTTTGGATTCCTTTCAGGTATTGATAACTATATTATAACTATCCTGAGCTACAAGGCAAGAGAGTTACGCTGGGGCTTGCAGAAGATCTGGTTGTTACCCACTAGGATGATGGGAATTAATAATCCTGATGAAAGCCACAATTATAACTATATGGAATATAATTATATTGTCACTCAGGTGGTTGTTTTTACTTTTATATATATATGAGGATATTCATTGCTGATGGGGGCAGATGATGATTGAAGATTTTGAACAAACTGTTGCACCAGGATGCTATGCTACCCTATTATGGATGATGGACTTAACAATCCAGTGGAAAGACAATACAGAAGATATTATATGGATTATAAATCTGAAGTTATTGTCCCATATATATATATATATATATATATATATATATATATATATATATATATATATATAATGGAATGTATACATATTTTAGCAGAGTGGGCAGTGGATTAAAGATATTTAGAATTGTAGTGCAGGGTAATTTTGTAGGAAACTGGGTGGGAATAGGTTAGTTTAATGATTGATTAGTTTAAGTAAAGGGATGTTTAAGTGATATATTTGGGGGAGTGGAGGAAATGGATAGAGTTGAATAAATGTTGAATTAGGATGTAGAGCGAAGGCTGCTTTGAAATGTTATACTAATATATACTAAAGATTAAATGTTAAAGTAGGATCTATCATATAGTTTTAAAGCGAAAGGTTGTTTTGAAATGTTGTAATAATATATAGATATAAGTTGGGAGGAGGAAAAGGGCAGATTATTGATAAATGGGAGTTATAATAATATTATGCTAAATTAGATGTTATCATACAATGTTATAGTAGAATGTTTTTTTTTCTTTTCCCCTTTTTTTCCCTTTTTTGAAATATATGGTAAATGGGGGAAATAATATTAATAATATTTTTCGTAAGTAAGGGTTAGTGTCTAGAGGAGGGAGTAAGGGATTGGTAAAATATTATGTAACTAGTTATGAATTAGATTTTTGTTGTGAAGAAGTCACGGGGGGATGGGTGGGGAGGGGGGGCTAGGGAGGAGGTGGGGAGGAAAAAAAGGGGGGGAATTTGTATTTGAAAACTTTTTCAATAAAAAAAAAATGTGGTGAAGGAGAATTATGGCAAGGTTACTAAAAAAATATCAAATGTGGTGTCTGGCCTGTCAGAAATTATTATTAAAGTGGATTCCAAATTGGAAGAATTTAAATCAGAAGTCAATGTCAAAATTAAGGATACTGACTATAAAATTTCTGATGTTGATGATAAAATGCAGAGAGTTGAAAATGAAATTACAATGATGCAATTCAGGGCTATGGAATTTGCTATAAGGCTTAGAGGTATTAAAGAGAATGATAGACAAGATTTGAGACAGATTTGTGCTGATGCTCTGGCTGTGCTATTAAAAATCAATCCTGAAGAGATTTTTTACAAAATAGACAAAATTTACAGAGTGAACTCCTGGGTGGCCAGACAAAGACAACTGCCTAGAGATGTGGTGATATATTTTACAGACAGAACAATAAGAAATGATATTTTGCAAAAATCTTTTCTTTCCTCTGTGCAAGTGGAGGGAGCTCAAATTGGAATTTATAAAGAACTACCACCTAAAATGTTAAAAAATAGAAAAGACTTTGGTTTCTTAGTGAATGAACTGAAAAAACAACAAATACTATTTCGGTGGGACACCCCAACTGGTATAATTCTGAAGTACAATGGAGAAAGACATCGGTTGAATACTGTTGAGAAGGCGGAACACTTTTATTTTACCATTTTTAAAGAAAGATCACCATCTCCACGTACATCCACAGTGTTGGAGATAAAGGAGAGTGACAAGGAGAAGCAACCTCAGCAAGAGTTGGAAGAACAGTTTAAGCAGGCGGAGCCAGTGGAAACGCAGGGTGCTACAGGAGGTTTTCTGGAGGAGCACCTGTTAGAATCTTCTCCAATTTTGGACCCGGCTCGGATGGCTGAAGTCAAAGACCAGCATATAACTCGTGCAAAATCTAAGCAACTTAAAGAAAAGCAACAACAGGAAAGACAATACAAAAAGGGAGCTAAGAGTACTACACAAGGAAGTGAAGCCATTGGGGGAGCAAAACCAAAGATTTCGGAAGATATTCGGCTATTGTGCTCGTCGCTTCAAAAAGATGATGATGACAATTAAGTTTTTATCTTGGAATGTGAATGGGTTGAATTCACCACAGAAAAGGAAGAAGTTATTTACATATTTGAGACAATTTAATAATGACATAATTTGTTTACAAGAAACTCATATCAGGACTCAAGATCAAAAATACTTGATAAACTCAAAATTAGGAACACATTTTATAGCTTCAACTTTGGAAAAAAAGAATGGTGTGGTCATTTATGTAAATAAAAGACTGTCAGCTAAAATTATAGAAGCAGATGAAGATGGCAGGTTTATAGCAATTGAATTGCATACGGTAAATGGCCAAATTCTTCTGATTGGAATTTACGCTCCTAACCAACAACAGGTTCATTTTTATAAAACTTTACACACTAAAATACTGCAATGGGATTAAAGATCTATTTTAATCATGGGAGATTGGAATGGAGTAATAGATTCCAAATTAGATAAAAAGAGCCTGGCGAAATCAAGGATTAGATTACCACAGACTTTTTTTTGACATGAAAGAAGATTTGGAATTAAAAGATATTTGGAGAACACATAATCCAAAAGAATTGGACTATACTTTTTTTTCTGACAGACACAGATCTTTCTCTAGGATTGATTTTATTTTGTTATCAGATGATCTACTTGTTAAGACAAAAAGAACAAAGATTTTCCCAAGAACCCTGACCGACCATAGCCCAGTATGGATAGAAATTGAGATGGGAAAGACAGAGAGAAGATCATGGAGATTAAATGAAAACTTGTTTAGATATGAAAAAAATATAATAGAATTTAAAAAGCAGATGAAAGAATTTTTTGAAATAAATTTGAATAAGGGTACCCCAATTGAAATTGTGTGGGATGCGAGTAAAGCGTATATGAGAGGGGTACTCATTCATATGAATTCTAAACATAAACTGAATCGACAAAAGAAAAGATCTGAACTGGAAGTAGAAATAAAGAATAAAGAACAGTTACTTATTAAAAATCCAACAGATGAAAGAATATGTGGTGTTATAAAACTTTTGAAAGATCAATTTCAAATGCTTATGGCGGAACAAGCTGCAACAAATTTACAATATGCAAAGCATAATACATTTTGTAATGCCAATAAACCGGGCAGATGGTTGGCCTACACATTAAGGAAGAAGCAGAGCATACGGACTATTGATAGTATTGATATTGGAGGGAAAGAAATTTTTCAACAAAAATTAATTAAAGAAGCTTTTGTATATTATTATACCAAATTATATGCTAAAGATGATATGCAGAATGGACTTATAGAAAAATATTTAGAAAATAAAAGAGTCACAAAAATTACTAATCAACAAAAGGAAAGAATGAACTATCCTATAACAGTTGAGGAGATAATAGCAGCAATCAAACAATTAAAAACAGCTAAAGCTCCTGGAACGGATGGTCTGACTGCAGTGTATTATAAAACTTTGCAAGCAGAAATGGTGGAACAACTCAGAGACTTATTTTGTAACATACAACAAGGGGGTAAAATACCCCCATCATGGAAAACAGCCTACATTTCTTTGATACCAAAAGAGCAAGCAGGTCCTAAAAAACCGGAGAATTTTAGACCAATATCTCTTCTGAATAATTATTATAAAATTTACGCAAAAGTACTAGCCAACAGGTTGATGCCAGTAATTCAAGAGGTGATTCATGATGATCAAGCGGGATTTATTGAGGGCAGATATATGAAGGACAATGTAAGGCAAGCTATAGATTTATTGGAATATCTTGAGAAGAATAAACAGATCCCTGCAGTGCTGGTCTTCCTGGATGCGGAGAAGGCCTTTGATAGAGTGGACTGGAATTTTCTATTAAAGACTTTTAAAAAGATGGACTTTGGGGATCAATTTATACAGGCGGTTTCAGCAATATACCAAGAGCAAAAAGCACAGATTATTATTAATGGTAGTTTGACAACAGATTTTAATATTGAAAAAGGAACAAGACAAGGTTCTCCGTTATCCCCATTGTTATTTATTTTAATACTAGAAGTCTTGTTAAATACAATACGGGACTCTAATATCTTGAAAGGCATAGTGATAAAGCAAGAGGACTACAGAATAAAGGCATTTGCAGACGATCTGGTTGTTACCCTAACACAGCCGATGGAATCAATAATCCAGATGAAAGACATTATACAAGACTATGGCATAGTATCAGGTTTTAGATTGAACCAGAAAAAAACTAAGATGATAGTTCAAAATATGACACAAGATCGTAAACACGAACTTGAAAGGAGGGCAGGTTTTGAGATTGTACCAAAGGTTAAATATCTAGGTGTTCAGGTTGCAGAATCAAATATGAAACTGTTTCAAAATAATTATGAGGTGTTGTGGCGAGATGTGCAGAAAGATATGGAGACTTGGAAAAAACTGCAGCTGTCTTTACTTGGAAGAATAGCAGCAGTTAAGATGAACATTTTGCCAAGATTTCTTTTTTTGTTTCAAATGATTCCGGTGCTTAAAGTGATAAACAACTAAAAGTGTGGCAAACTGGAGTGAATAAGTTTGTTTGGAACGAGAAAAAACCGAGAGTGAAATTGAAAATTATGCAAGATGTTCCAGAAAGGGGAGGCCTTAAACTTCCAAACCTACAGTTATATTATGAAGCAGCAGCTTTGACTCTAGCAAGTGATTGGTTTGGAAGGAAAAAGACTGGAATATTGAATATAGAAAGTTTTGATCTTGAATTTGGATGGCATGCTTACTTATTTTATGAAAATAAAGTGGATAAAGTATTTAAAAGCCATATATTTAGAGACTCCTTGATGAGAGTTTGGAAGAAGCACCGATTCAAATGGGATTATAAAATACCGCTATGGCTGGATCTTGGTCATATTATGTGGAATACAAATATAAGGTCACTCGGGGGGGTTTTATACAAAGAGGTTCTTTTTATAGATGCGGGCAGATGGCAACTGAAGACATTAGAGACACTGTTGGACGAAGGGATTAACTTAACTTGGTTACAGTACAATCAACTTCAACCGAGATGGAAAGAGGACCAAAAAACTGGTATTATGTTGCATGAGGAAGAATTGGTTAGACATATAAAAGGGAAAGGTCCAATGCATATTAAAAGGCTTTACAATGTTTTGTTAGAAAGGGATTCAGAAACTGAATTGGTTAAAGATTGTATGATCAAGTGGGCACAAAATTTTGCAGAACCAGTGATGTTGGAAACATGGGAAAAAATTTGGGTTCAGAATGTTAAATTCACACAGTCGCAGAATTTGAGGGAAAATTTCTACAAAATGTTTTATAGATGGCATTTAGATCCTAAGAAATTGTCATGTATGTACCCTAATGTTCAGCCAAAATGTTGGAGATGTGATTGTTTAGATGCTACATACTATCATGTTTGGTGGACTTGTAAGAAAGTTAAGGCATTTTGGATAAAAATTTGGTGGGTTATGCAGAATGTTTTGAAGAAAAAAATTCAATTTTCTCCACAATTGTTTTTATTGGGTATAGTTAAGGGTTTTACATTGGATGAAACAAAGTTGATATTGTATATGGTGACAGCAGCGAGATTATTGATAGGTAAATATTGGAAAAATGAAGCTTTGCTCACTATCGAGGAATGGACTTTGAAGATGGCCAGTTTTGCAGAGATGGCGAAGATCTCAGCATACTTAAAAGATTGTTCACAAGAGACTTATGAATGGGAATGGAAAAAGTGGATAGATTATGTGCAGAACAAATATCAAACTAGGAAGTATCAAATAGCTTTTCATTGATAGTATTATATTAAGATAGAAATATTTCAATTTTGTGAAGATGAAAAATTATATGGGAGATGGAGTGGTTCAAGTTTCATATAAAGGGGTTTTTTGATGGGAGTATATTCTGTGGAAGTCCGGGGGGGAGGGGAGGGTTAGGGGGGTTGGGGAGTTTGGGGTGGGCTGGGGGGAAATGGGGTGAAAATGTAATTGTAAAACGTTTGCAATAAAAAAAAGAAATTATTAAAGAAGATCTAAGTAAAGGGTTAACATATTTAATACTGCATATCATAACAGCTGCAAGAATAGTTTATGCCCAACAGTGTAAGACTGGAAACATACCTAAAAAAAGGGAAATAACAAAGAAAATATTTGACTGTGCAGAACATGATAGACTGACCCTAGAACTGAAAAATAAAGGAGAGACAGAGTACTATGAGATTTGGAATAGATTTTATCAATGGTTAGTCTTAAGGAATGGAAGTCGGAATTGATAAGAACAAGGATGCATAGATTGAAACAAGAGGCAATATATGTAATATATTATGTAATTGTGATTGTAAACATGTAGAAGTGGTTAAATATGTGTATATAATTAGTAAGTAGAAATGTATATTGGATACATAAGAGACTTGTGTTACACTTTGTATGGCGGAGATATTGCCAAGATGGTTTCACCATGTCCATTTTTTTTAACAATAAAGGTTTAAAATAAAAAAAGACCCCATGGAAACTATCCCCAAAGCAAGTATGATGGGCCCAATATGTCAAATGCTTTGATTTCACCCTCAAATACCTTCCTGGGGGAAAGAATTTCCTAGTTGATGCCCTATCCAGACTGCTGTAATATAATACAAAATCAGAAGTAGTCAAACCCCTGTTCCCAGCCTCTCCCCTAGTAGCCAAAGTAATAACCAAAGCACAACCAAAAATAGATCCCCCAATGGACAACACCATGACTCAGGTGTTTAAGCAAGCTCTTCTCACAGATGAATGGTTCCAGGCCCATAAAGACACTTGCTTACTAAAAGACGGCCTGGCGTGGCTGGGAGGGAAGTTGTACATCCCAGCTAGCCAAAGATTGGACCTTATGAAAAACTGTCAGGACTCAAAATTAGTTGGCCACTTCAGATTTGTAAAAATGCTACACCTAATAAAGAGGCAGTTCTGATGTCCATCTTTAAAAAAGGATCTGTGCAGCAGCAAAAAGAAGGCAGGGAAAAACCCTGGGACTATTACAAGCAGTAGCTGAGCCTTCAGCACCCTGGGGAGAGATCTCCATGGATTTTATCATAGAACTGCCTGAAAGTGCAGGAAACGCTGTCATCTGGGTGGTGACTGACTTATTCTCCAAGCAGGTCCATTTTATACCATGCCAGAAAATCCCTACCGCAAAAGCCCTAGCTCAGATGTTCCTGCACCATATATATTGTCTGCATGGAGCTCCCCAAAGGATTATCTCTGACCAGGGGGTTCAGTTCATGTCAAAATTTTGGAGGGCTTTCCTAAGCCCCCTGGGTACCAAACAAGGTCTAAGTTTGAGTGACCATCCTCATACGAATGATGGGACAGACGGACGAAATCAGTACTGGAACAGTACCTAAGATGCTTCATCAACTACCAACAGGATGACTGGACTGACTTTCTGCCCTTTGCAGATGTTGCCTACAACAATGCAGTCCACTCCAGTACTGGGTTCACCTCATTTAAAGTTGCTACTGGTCAGGACTTCAACCCAATGCCAGAGCTACCTGTGGAGGAGTCTACAATACTCTCCCTTAAAGAGCAGATATAGCAACTGTAAAACACCTGGCGGGTAGTTTCCTTTTGAAATGCCAACCGTTTTAAGAGTTCTACTTTCTTGAGGAGGGAGAGAGGCAAGTCATTACAGCTTCTTACAATCAGGTCTGCCTATTGACTGAAATTCAGATGCTCAACAACTTGATTGCAATTATGCCTGTTTGCAGTGCCCCATGATTATGTAGCTGTGTTTTATGACAATTTTGTTGAATGCCAGCATTTATTTCTGGTTTTCAGCAAAACCACACCCATAGCAAACCATTAGTTTGCTTAACAATTGTGGCATTTGCTTAATGACCCCAACTGTAACTGTAGGAGATGACCAGGCTGAGGCTGAGGAAAAGGTCAAATGCACTATCAGTCATGAGTCACTGCATGCCCACAAGATATCTAAGTCCAGACCACCTTGAATGCCTCTTAATTCCTGCTCATTTCCCTTGACCATTAGTACAGTAGCTCAGATTTCATAGAGAGTTTAAACTTACAATAAATCTTTATAATCATTTGAACTGCCTGAATCTCTTGATTTCCCCAGTGCTTGACAGCCACTGTACAGCCACCAGAAAAAGTATTGTAAAATTTAATTGGTCACGTAACTGATTCATTTTACGACCATCATGACTAATGACTGTGATGGGAAGACTCCATTATAGTCATAACTTGAGAACTACCTATATAAACAGAATTATAGAATACAAATGTAAATTACATGGTGTGCAATATACTTGTCATGTCCCCGTCGGAGTCTGAATCTGCAGCAGAAGATCTGCAGTTCTTGGAACAAGAACTGACAGCAAGTGAGAGGGCAGCTTCATTGGCCTTGGAGAAAACTGGGGAAGGTCAGAGTCAGTCCAGGCAAGGCTTTTTGGAAGTAATAAGGCCTGCAGGCAGGGAGGAACACAGGCAGAATGAACAAGAGACAGAGCTCAGACGAGGAGCAAGAACCACTGATGCAAAGGTTCAGAAAGTGCAGGAAAGGTGTGATCAGTGCAGACGGAGCAGGCCACTCATGAGGAGAGTGCACCACCCAGTTTCACCAGGCACTCCTGGGGAATGAGACTTAAGGAGATGCCGTGGGGAGGGGCATTTGTTAGGAACAAGCACTGACTTCCTGAAGTGTTGTGTGCCGATGTTTGAACTTGCCAAGAGTCGTTGCATTCCTTGTTGGCATTCTGGACTAATTATCTGGATCGGGTGGGTTCTACTTACCTTTACTACCGGTTTGCAATGGGGCCACGCACAAGCGCAGAAGCTTCTGCACATTTTCATGACATCAGGGTCAGTGGGCAGAGCCTCCCGCCGGTTTTACTACTGGTTCTATAGAACCTGTGCGAACCGGGGGCAACCCACCACTGATCTGGATCTTTTGCTCCCTGAACTCCTTGCTGTGCTCTTGTTTTGCCAAATACATTTGGGATTTATTGCCATGCAGCCTTGGTGCAGACAGTGCTGGGCTGGACTAATTGCAGACAGAGGCTGCTTCAGGTTTGGGGGGGGGGTTATTATCACTCTGCTCAGGGACTTGCTAGAAATGTGGGAGCGTTTGGGGGAGATTTGGAGCAATAAAGGGCAGTTTGAACTGCCAGCTGTTTGTATTATCTCTGTGCCATGCCCTGGGTCATCACAATAGCAATAGCACTTAGACTTATATTCCACTTCATAGTGCTTTACAGCCCTCTCTAAGCAGAGTCAGCATATTGCCCCCAACAATCTGGGTCCTCATTTTACCAACCTCGAAAGGATGGAAGGCTGAGTCAACCTTGAGCCTGCCAAACTGCTGGCAGCCGGTGATCAGCTGGTGATCAGAAGAAGAAGTAGCCTAAAGTACTGCACTCTAACCACTCTAACCACTGTGCCACCACGGCTCATACACAATACCTCTTTCATGGCATTATTATATTCATAACAATGTAAAATCACCACTGCCAGTTATTTACCTGGTGTTGGCCTCCATTCGTATCAAGTTCTCAATTCTATTATTATTACAGCTAGATAGTTAGAATAGCTTTGGAATTTTTATTCACCTATCAAGTCCTTCCCAAGGACCAGGAATAGGGAGATATTGTTCTTTGTTTCTGTTATTTAATAACTGAAAAGATTTTGCATTTATCTTTGCAAGTGAATAAACTCAATTTTACTAAAGTTAAAACAGAACACATATTAGTGCTTCCTGTCTTCATGGACAACTGGGTAAAGAGACTTACATCAGTGAACTAATATTTTAATCATAAAGATTAAGGTAATAATAATGAGTAATAATAATATTTGCTTTGAACTTGAACTAAATACATTTGTGATGATTTTATGTTCCATTTTTGTTTTTTGTTTTTTTAATTAATAGCTTCTGTCCAGGACCCATGGGAAAGGGCCATATCACCAAACAAAGTGCCCTACTACATCAAGTAAGTATTAAACTCTCATAATGCTTAACTTTTGGGAGCTTATCAGGTAATTAATTTAATTTGCTTTGAAACCACAAGGGTCCATTTAATGATACTGGTTCTTACTTCAGTTGCCGTCTATTATCATCATGAGCAGCAAAGTAATTATTTAAAGAAATAAAGTTGTGAAGATAGCTTGCTATTAAAACTCAACCATGTTTTCATTAAACAAATCCAGTAAACATTTTTCAGTGGTAATCAGCCTATGATTAGGCAGAATGTAGTATCCACATTAAACTGGCTGTCATGAAAGATCAACAAAATGTTAGTTAATGCATTATGACTGCATTTTTACTACCAGAAACATTATTATTTTTTCTGTGTTAAGATATCAAACTATTTTGGCCAAACTTGTACCCAGTGCATTTTGTTTTGTTTTGTTTTGTGGGCAGATGTCCTGTAGCATAGGACAGAATGGTGTTTGGAAGCACTGAGAGCATGTGGTGCATTTCCAGCTGAGTAGAGTCTAAACAGCATGCAAATATCTTCTTTTGCTAACACTATGGTTAGGAGCAAAATCTCCTGAACTAACAATTTTATATAAGCTTTATTTCTAGAAAAAAAGCTACTTTTTAAATCTGTTTATTATATTTGGAATAAAATTATACTAATATTAAAAACATATTTTATAAATTGAATATGCAGAAATTTAAATGAGGTTATTTTAGAATGTTGTTTGGTATTTTGGGGCGGGAGAGTTGCAGAAAAACAATATGCTTCCTGATAAAATGTTTTGGCCATAAAATGGATCTATCAATTTATCTAAGCAATCTTTTAACTCTATAGATGAAAAATATATTTTGGATTCTAGATAATATAATATTGTTTTGATTATGAAAAACAGATGCTACATAGATTTCTTCCACATTTATAGTTTTATGTCATTAAAGGTTGCTGAAAATAAAAGATATAAAAGATTTTAATTATATCCAGCCACAGCATGACACAGACCTAATCTCAAATAAGGGAATATATTTTTCAAATTGTTCTTTGAGTATCCAAATAGTTATTTTAAGAGTACAATTTATATAGAAACTGTCATTCTGTCTTGCCATTTACGATTTTCAGAGGTGGGCTTCAGCTGGTTCTCACCGGTTTGGGCAAACCGGTAGTTAAGATTATGTGCAGTTCGGCAAACCAGCAAATGCCACCACTGGCTGGCCCCGCCCGACCCCTCTCCGCCCCTTCTCTCCCAGACACTGCTTATTTTGCCTCACCTGCTCTTGGCCAGTGCTTAGAGTCATGCCTGCAACCCTGCTGCTTTCTGCTCCTTTGCTCTCTCGCTTGCCCAGACCATGCAGTCCCCTCGGCCCAGCTGATCTCCATGCCTCACCCGCTTGCCTGCCTTCACTGTGGCCTACCATGTCGGCCACGCAGCCCAGCTGATTTCCATGCCTCGCCCACTCTGCTCACCACAACTGCCCACAAAGGTAAGGCACTTGACCAAAAGGCTACCTCGGGGTGCATAGAGTGAGGCTCAGCCACCTTTTGGGCCTGGCTCTCACCATCCTTCCACCCACATGCCGCCCGCTCACCCTCCACCTTGGCAGGGTGTACCAGTTCCTGCCTCTCACCTTCTGCGGGGCCTCTGCCCGCATGCTGCCTGCTCACCCTCTCTGCCTTGGGTTCCGCATTTAGGCCACGATGGGGAGATGCACTGCATATATATATATATATATATAATTTCTCATAAACACATTTGCATGTACAGTCATTTTCATCATTTTTCATTCATCTTTTCTTTTAACTTTCATTTTTACTTTTTACTTTTTCAAGACTGCTCTTTTACCCTTTACCTTTACTCCAACCTTTCTTCTTCTCCTCCCCTTCTCCTTCTTCCTTTGTTCTTTCTCTCTTCTTTCCTACTTTCTCTTCTCTTCCCCCACTCCTCTCTTCTTCCCCCTTCTAACCTTCTCTGCTTTCGCCTCCCTTTTCTTCCTCTCCTTTTCCCTTTTTTTCTTTCTCCTCTCCTCTCCTCTTCTCTCTTCTCCCTTCCTCTCTCTCTACTCCTTTCCCTCTCTCCTGTTGTTTCCCTTTTCAGTTCAATCTAAAGTGGTATTTGAGCAGCCCCAATTTTCTAATTATCTTTATTCTCATTTCAATTTCTTATTCAATTATTATTTATTTTTATTTCATGATTTGCGTACATTTTATAATATCTCACTTTTTTCCCTTTTACCCCCCCCCCCTTTCTCCTTTTACTTGACATCATCTGGAATTTATTTTTCTAATTGTTTTCTCCCATCCATTCTCTATTTATTTTATTTCTATATCCTTATTCATATTTCTTTTCTAACCAATCATAAAATTTATCCCATGTCTTGAAATACATCGACATCTCTTTATCTTTTATTCTCAATGTTAATCTATTCATTTCTACACATTCTAAAATTTTCTTTATAATTTCTCCTTCCAACGGGATTTTATCTGCTTTCCAGTTTTGTGCAAATACAATTCTAGCCGCTGTTATTATATGAATAATCAAATATATATCTTCTTTGCTATAATTCTCTGGTAAAATTCCCAATAAGAATATCTCTGGTTTTAACTCTATATGTTGCTGCAACATTCCCTCTAACCATGTTTGTATTTTCACCCAATATTGTTTTGCTTCTTTACACAACCACCACATGATCCCGGCAACTGATGACATTTCCAACACTTAGCTGATTTATCTTTAAACATCTTAGCTAATCTTTCTGGTGGCATATGCCATCTATAAAACATCTTATACAGGTTTTCTTTATAGGCTGTTGCCATTGTTAATTTATAATTTCTTTCCCAAAGTTGTGCCATTTGTCCAATTCTATGGTGTATCCAAATTTCTTTGGATGCTATCATTGTTTCTTTTACTTCTTTTACTTCTTCATCTTCTAATCTAATACGCAGTAAATAATTATATAATTTCTTAATCATTTTCTCATCTGTTCCTATCAATATTTCATCCAGTTCTGATTTCCCTAAATTAAAGCCATATTGTCTATGATCTGCTTCATATCTTGATTGTATTTGTAGTCTTGTATACCAATCTATCTCGATCCCTTGTCTCTCTAGGTCTTGTTTTTGTTTCAGTTCTCCCCCATCAGTCAAAATGTCTTTATATCTAACAATATTCTCCATGTTCACAATATTTGGGTATGTCACCGCTTCTATTGTAGAAAGCCACATTGGAATATTCAAATAATGTTTTTCTTTCACTCTCCCACACTGATAACAAACCATTTCTTACATAATCTCTCTGGAAATATCCATGTATCCTTTGTTTCCCGTACCATAGAAAGGCATGCCAACCCAGTTGTAAATCATGACCCTCCAATGTCAATAGTCTTGTATTCCTTAATAAAATCCATCCTTTAATCCATGTTAACGCTGCCGCTAGATAATACAATTCCCAATTCGGAAGACCAAACCCACCTCTAATTTTTGCATCTTGTAGCATTTTTATGTTGATCCTTGCTCTCTTTTCTTGCCACACATATTTCCACGTTATTTTCTTCAACTCTTCAAACTATTTTTTCTCCAGTTTTATTGGTATAGTTTGAAATAAAAATAATATTTTTGGTAATACATTCATTTTTATTAGTGCTATTCTTCCCATTAGTGATAATTGCAAGTTTCTCCATTTCTCCAGGCCTATTTCAATTTGTTTTTTCAGTCTATGATAATTGTCTTCCTTAAGCGTTGCACATCTTGATGTCAGATAGATGCCCAAATATTTCACTTTCTTCACAATTTGAATGTCCAGTTTCTCCATCATCTCCTTCTTTTGCTTTTCTCTCATATTTTTAACTAATATTTTTGTCTTATCTTTATTAATTTTCAGACCTGCTACTTTCCCATATTCTTCTATTTGTTCTTTTTTTTTTATTGAAAAGTTTTAAAATATTTTTACAAACAAATTTTCCCCCTCCGTCCTCCCCACACCCATTCCCTTCTCCCCCCCCAACTTCCCAGAACAAAATACAGGGTATAGCATTTAACAAACATAAACAAACATAAACAAACTAACTATAAGCTCTTAACCCCCCACACACACACACATTAACTCCCCCATACATACCAAAATGTAAAAATATAAGAATTCACCTAAATATTTCATTCATAAGCTATTTGCAACTTTCTAGTCCCATATTTATTTTGAATATAATCAATCCATCTTCTCCATTTCAGTACATATCTTTCATTCGAACGATCCTTCAAATATGCAGAGATTTTAGCCATCTCCGCCAAATTTGCTACTTTTAATGTCCATTCTTCAATAGTAGGTAGGTCTTCCTTCTTCCAATACTGCGCCACCAAAAGTCTGGCTGCTGTTATTAAGTTCAAAATCAAATTAGTCTCTATAACCGTACAGTCTGTAATTATACCCAATAAAAACAACTGTGGAGTAAATTTTATCTTCTTTTTAAGAATATTTTGTATAATCCACCATATCTTAATCCAAAATGCCTTAATTTTTTTACATGTCCATCGTATACGATAATACGTTGCATCATTACATTTACATTTCCAACACGTGGATTATAAGTTTGGATACATACAAACTAACTTTTTGGGATCTAAATGCCATCTATAAAACATTTTGTAAAACTTTTCTCTCAAGTTTTGAGCTTGGGTAAATTTTACATTTCTGACCCATATTTTTTCCCATGTTTCCATCGTTATTGGTTCCTCAATATTTTGTGCCCATTTTATCATACAGTCCTTCACTAGCTCAGTTTCTGAATCTATTTCTTTTTTTTTTATTATTGAAAAAGTTTTCAAATACAAATTTTTTCCCCACATTTTTCTCTCCCCCTCATCCCTAACCCCCCCTCACCACCCATCCCACCCGTGACTTCCTCACAACAAAAACCTAATTCATAACAGATTATATAATATTTTACCCTCCCATTACTCCCTCCTCTAAATACTGACCCTTACTTACTAATAATATTATTAGTATTATTACTTCCCCCTTTAACCATACATTTCAAAATATCATTTTACTATAGCATTACATACTCTTCTAATTTAACATAATATTATTATAACTCCCGATTTAACAGTAATCTGCCCTTTTTCTCCTCCCCCACACTTATATCTATATATTAATACAACATTTCATAACAACCTTCCATTTTTAAACTATATAATAAATCCTGCTTTAACATTTAATCTTTTATGTATATTAATATAACATTTCAAAGCAGCCTTCCCCATAAATCCTAATTTAGCATTTACTCAGCTCCATCCATTTGCTCCACTCCCATAAATATATCACTTAAGCATCCCTTTTCTTAAACTAAACAATCAGTAAACTAACCTACCTCCACCCACTTTCCTACAAAATTACCATACACAACAATTCTTAATATCTTTAATCTACTACCCACCCTACTGAAAAAAAATATTCCGTTATATAGAAAAAATCAATAACTTTAAGTTTATAATCCATATAATATCTTCTTTGATGTCTTTCCACTAGATTGTTGAGTACATCATCCATATTAGGGCAACATAGCATCCTAGTTGCAACAGTTTGTTCAAATTCCTCAGTTATCTTCTGCCCCCATCAGTAATAAATCTCCTCATATATATATAAAAAAGGAAAACAACCACCTGAGTGACATTATAATTATATTCCATACAATATCTGTAATTGTGGTTTTCTTCAGGATTATTAATTCCCATCATCATAATAGGTAACAACCAGATCTTCTGCGTGCCCCAGCATAACTCTCTTGCCTTATAGCTCGACATAAATATAATACATTTATCAATAAAACGAAATCCAAAATAGATAATTCCCATCCAACCAAGTTAAGGCTCTTTTCACATCCCAAAATTACGGCATTGCAGAGGTCTGTCACTCTCCTCAGGATAATGTTAACCAATACTTCGCCTCAGCTGTCTTTTCATATATTCATTCATTTTTTAAAAAAAAAAAACTGGCTTCACTGTTGCTTAATTTAGAAATTTTTATTTTTGTGAGACCTATTCCTTTTTTTCTTTTCCTTTTGTGGGTTTGTTCTCCATCCTAATTTCCTTTCTGCAAGTTGTATTTCGACTGAGCAATTTTCATTCTGCTTTATGACTTGATCTTGTTGGTTTTGCTTTTGTAACTCATATTTCTTTTCTATCAATTGTATATCAGCTAATTGATTTCCATGCTTGTCTGTGACTCACTGAATCATAATCACGTTAGAGTCCGATGCCACTTCTCTTTTATTTGTAGATAATCCAGCTGCGGTATCTAAAGAATCCAAAGGCAATTTGTCTACAGAAGCCTCTATAATTCGATGTTTTCCCTTTATTTCCAATTCCTTCTGCTTATCCTGTAATGTGCATAAAGATGTTGAATTCATTTTCAAAATTTTTTGATAAAATTCTTCCGCTTTTTCAACAGTATTTAATTGATATCTTTCCCCTTGATGTCTCAATATAATACCAACTGGAGCATCCCACCTGAATAGAATATTTCTTTTTCTAAGTTCAGTCACCAGAAAACCAAATTTCTTTCTTTCCAATAACAACTTAGGCGGGAGCTCTTTGTATATCCAAATCTTTCTTCCAAACCATTGCAAAGTAGAGTTGTAAGAATTTTGCACAATATTATTTCTTATCTCCTTATCTGTAAAATAAATCACCACATCTCTAGGCAATTGCCTTTGCTTTGCAGTCCAGGAATTTATTCTATAAACTCTATCAATCCTGCAAAATACTTCCTCAGGTTGAACCTTTAAAATCCCAGCCAGAATTTCAGAAGATATTTTCCTTAAATCATCTCTGTTATTTTCCTGCAGTCCTCTCAGTCTAATCGCATATTCAGTGAAATTATATTGCATCATTAAAACTTCTCTTTCAATCCGTTGTTGTAAATTTTCTACATTACAGGTCTTTTGATCAGCCTCCATTTTAGGTTTTTCTTCTAAGCTATTATCTAGAGTATTTGTCAAGTCATTTTCAATTTTTTGCATTCTATTGTCCAAATTGTCCTCAATTTCTTCCATTTTAGACTCTAATAAATTAGTATTTGCATCCATCTGGATCATAAATTCTGTAAAACCGTTAGCCATTTTTATAATCTTTCGTTCCAAAGTATCAAACTTTGATTGCACCAATTCTTTAATTTCCTGCTTAAATTTTTCAAAGTTCTGATTCACAATCTCATCCCTTCTTACAATCTCCTCCAAGAGAAATTCTATTATGTTGAAATCAGGTTTCTGAGACTGGAGATTTAGAACTTGTTCATGTAATTTGTTAATGGGGGAATCCCCCCCCCACTGCTTGTTTGTCCGACTTTATAAGTCTCAATGCCATGTTTCCGCCCAGACAAACTTTTTTAAAAAAGAAAAGAAAAGCAGAGAAAAAAAAACTTTCTTCCCAACCAAGATCAATATCTAATCTCCAGGAGAAAGAAAACACAGAAGTGAAGTTTTATCTTCAATTGTAGCCAAGAGTATTTGTTCCGCTACTTTGTAATAATAGAAAACGGAAGGACTTTCCCTTTCAGCCCCTTCTCAAGCCTAGGCAGTCGCCATTTTTAAAAAACCTTTTTTCCTTCTTTCCTTCTTGAATAGCTTTTATAAACTAAATAAAATACTTGCGATTCAGGATCACAGGTCCAACTCACGTCCTCTTTAATTAAGCTGTTAAATTTGTAGGCTCGTTCTTGTCACCTAGCTCTGCATAAGCAGAGGTCTCCCAAAGCCTGGAGCAGCAGCTAGGGAAATGGGGAGTCTCATCTGCTCCGTCCCAAAAGTAAAAAAAAACTTTTGGGGCTATGCAGAGAGCTCTACCCACCCCAGCCGGCTCTATCTCCATTTCCTCGTGGAAACGGAGTTTTTTCGAGCCGCCATTCCGTTGTGAAGGCGGCTCTTTACAGGCAGTGGGGCTGGCGATCCCGAGGGATCGTCTGGCGGTGACAAGCAGCAAACCGGAAGTCCTGAATCTATTTCTATCAATGTGTTATACAACCTTTTAATATGCATTGGACTTTGATCCCTAATTTGTTTTATCAAATTTTCCTCATTTTGCAAGATACCAATTTTCTGATCCTCTTTCCATCTAGTGTACAACTGTCCATACTGAAACCAAGTTTGAATTATCCTTTCTTCCTTTAATACCTCTAAAGACTTTAACTGCAATGTACCTCTTTCCATAATAAGAAGCTCTTTGTATGTAATCACATCTTGTTTCTGTTCTACACTTATATTCTCTATCGTATGTCTAGGTATTGCCCATATAGGTAATTTATTATTTAATTTATATTGATACTTTTTCCATACACATAGTAATGCATTCCTTAATATATGACTTTTAAAATTCTTGTCCACCTTTTTATCATATAGTAAATATGCATGCCACCCATATAACAAATCATATCCCTCAATATTCAATATTCTCTCTTCTGTTGAGTTAATCCAATCACTAATTGCTGAGAGGGCAGCTGCCTCATAATACAATCTTAAATTAGGCATTTTAAGACCTCCTCTTTCACGTATATCTTGCATTATTTTTTGTTTTATTCTCAGTCTCTTTCCTGCCCACACAAAATTACTAATGCCCTTCTGCCATTCATTCAAATTTCCATCTTTTTTCAATATTGGTATCATTTGGAAAAAGAATAAGAACTTTGGCAAAATATTCATTTTCACTGCAGCTATCCTTCCCAACAACGATAGTTGCAATTTTTTCCAGTTTTCCATCTCTTTCTGTATTTTTTGCCACAACAATTCATAATTATACTTATATAATTTTGCATTTGATGTCATAATATAAACTCCTAAATATTTAACCTTCTTTACTATTTCAAATCCCGTTATTCTTTCTATTTCTTCTTTTTGACTTGTAACCATATTTTTAGTTATTATCTTTGTTTTCCCTGCATTTATTTTAAATCCAGATACCTGTCCATATTGATTAATTATATCCATCAGACCTATAACCGATTGTACTGGTTGGGTCAAAGTCACAACCAGGTCATCTGCGAATGTTCGTAATCTGTAATCATCATGCTTAATTTTAATTCCCCTTATTTTATCTGAACCACGTATTTTATTCAACAAAAGTTCCAGAGTCAAAATAAACAGTAATGGAGATAAAGGACATCCTTGTCTTGTTCCTTTTTCTATGTTAAAAATGTCCGTTAAACTACCATTGATTATTACTTGTGCTGTTTGTTGCTGATATATTGCCTTAATAGATTGTGTAAAGTACTCTCCAAACTGCATCTTTTCAATTATTTTCAGTAAAAATTTCCAGTTCAATCGATCAAACGTCTTCTCCACATCTAAAAATATAAGCACCGCAGGGACCTGGTTGTTCTTTCCCAAATACTCCAATATATTGACTATTTGCCTTACATTACTTTTCATATATCGCCTATTAATAAAACCAGTTTGATTATTATGAATCATTTGTTGCATAACTGGCATCAGCCTATTTGCTAATATTTTAGTAAAAATCTTATAATCTGTGTTTAAAAGTGATATGGGTCTATAGTTTTTTGGCTGAGTATAATCTTGATCCTCCTTTGGGATCAGGGAAATAAATGCTGTTCTCCAGGAAGGAGATACCTCTCCTCCAGTTTGTATTTTGTTAAATAATTCTTTAAGTGGTTCCACCATTTCTGTCTGCAGACGTTTATAATAAACAGCTGTCAATCCATCTGTCCCAGGGGCTTTAACCACTTTCAATTGTTTAATTGCTAAAACAATTTCTTCAGAGGTTATCAATTGATTCAAACCTTCCCTTTGCTCTTCTGAGACTATAGAAATATTCTCCTTCTGTAGATATTTATCTATATCTGTACCTTGGATTTTATCACATACAACTTCCTATAAAATTCTAAAAATGCTTTTTTAATCATATCTTTCTGATACACCTCTTTACCCTTATATTCTATTTTCTCTATGGTACGTGACTTTTGCTTTTTCTAAGAAAATATGCCAACCATCTACCTGGTTTGTGAGCATTACAAAAAGTATTATGTTTGGCATATTGCAAATTAGTTGCCGCCTAGTCTCCCATTAACATATTAAATTGCCTGCGCAATAAATTAATTGCTTCTTTTATTTTCTTATCTGTTGGATTTGATATTAATACTTGCTCTTTATTTTTTATTTCCTCTTCTAGTTCCTTCCGTTTTCTTTCCTGTCTATGTCTATATTTATTGTTCAAATATATTAAAATACCTCTCATATATAATTTACTTGCATCCCAAACCATTTCCATAGGTGTACCTTTAGGCATGTTCATAACAAAAAAATCTTTCATAAATTTTTTACATTCTTTCACATTTTCCTCATATCTAAACAAATTTTCATTCAACCTCCAGGACCTCCTGGGTCCCTTTTCATGCTCTAATTCCATCCAAACCGGGCTGTGATCTGTTAATGTTCTTAGACATATCTTCGTTTTCTTCACCCTGGAAAGGAAGTCATTAGTAATTAGTATAAAGTCAATCCTAGAAAATGACTGGTGTCTATCAGAAAAAAAAGTAAAATCTTTTTCTTCTGCATTCCTCTCTCGCCAAATATCTCTCAACTCCATGTCTTCCATCATATCAAAAAAGGATTTAGGCAATCTGGCACACATTTGTATATTTTGCAAGGATCTTTTTTTGTCCTTTTTAGTATCCAAAACTCCATTCTAATCTCCCATCAATATATACGATTTGTAATTCCATTAGTAATTTGGCATGTAAAATCTTCTAGAATTTTTCTTGTTGTTGATTTGGTGCATATATTCCTATCAAAAGTGTTTTTTTCCCTTCTATTAAAATTTCAATTGCAATATATCTTCCTTGCACATCTGCTTCAATTAATTTAGCTATTAAGCCTTTTTTTAAGTATATAACTATATCATTTTTCTTTTCTGGTGCAAATACTACAAAATGTGTCCCCAACCTTGCATTTATTAAATATTTTTGATCTTTCATTCTAATATGTGTCTCTTGTAAGCAAATAATGTCATTTTTATACTGTTTCAGGTAGTGAAATATTTTCCTCCTTTTTTGCGGTGAATTTAAACCATTGACATTCCAGGTTAGGAATTTATTTGCCACCTTTGGCAATTTGAAGCTTTTGAATCATTAGCTGAAGGTCATCTTTCACTTTGATCTTCGGCCTTGCCCTCCCCCCCCCCACTGCTTCTGTTTTTGTAGTTTCTTGTGTTTCTTGTGTTTTTATCTGAGCTTGCTGCACCTTTAATTCCTCTTTACATTTAGTTGCTGCTCGAGTCTGTCTTTGGTCCTTTGGTTCCTCTGTTTTGCTAAGTAGCTCCAGGTCTTGGGCAGAGCTCGTAAATTGTATTAAATCTTCTTCAGCAATCAAAGCCCCTCCTTGAGCCTGGGCCTGGGCCTGCATAACTTCTTTCTCTCCCTTTCATGCTCCCTCTGCTTCCTTTCTTCTTCTAGTTTCTGGGGAAGATGAACCTCCAGCCTTTAATACGTTTGAGTAAAAATATCTTGCCTTCCATACTGTATTAAGACGATATCTCTGTCCTGAGTAATTCACCACCAATCCAGTTGGAACCTCCCATCTATACTGTATCTGACCCTTTCTGAGTTCTTCCACCAAAAAGGCATAGTCCTTCCTTGTTCTCAACATTTTGGGCGGGGGGGATTTCTTTCAATGTTCAAACCTCCTGCCCTGCCACTTGGAGTTTGTTTTTATAAGAAGCCTGTAGGATTTCATTTCTTATCCTCCTTGTTGTAAAGTAGATTACAATGTAATCTACTTGGTAAATTTCTCTGTCTGGCCACCCATGAATTTACACGGTAAATTTTGTCAATTTGCCATTCCAGATCTTCCTTTCTTTTTCCAGTTATCTGTACAAAGGCTTCTGCAAAAATCTCTCTCAGGTTCTCTTGGTTATTTTCTTTCAAACCTCTTACTCTTATGGCAAATTCCATCGACCTGTATTGTATCATCATCACTTCTGAATCTGCCCTCTCCATCTGTGTCTGAACCTCCCCCATTTTATTCTCCAGGTTCACATTGGATTAATTAATTTCCTCTAGTCTTTCATCTAACCCTTCAATATGGCTTGCCAGTCCCTGAAATGCAAAGATAATGTCTTCTCTAATTTCCTTATTTCGAACTTGAATTACATCTTTAATTTCTACCATCTCTTCAGTCACCTTGTTCATTTTTTCAGTCACCTCCTTCATTTTTTCCTCAAAGGCAGAGGTAATTTTCCCCTCTAAAGCCAAGGCTTGTAGCTTTAAAGCTTGCTGCAAGGCTTCCAGTGTTAAAACTTGTTGTTCTGCTGGGGCTAACAAAGTTTGCAGTTTAGATGGTTGGGCAGGAGAGCTCCTAGTACTTTTGGGCACAGCAGTTTTTATTTGCCTGGAAGCCATTTTCCAATTTTCAGTTTCAATTTAAAACTTTTACAACAGCCAGAACAATAAGTCCAGTAAATCAGCTTAATTTCCAGTTAGTTTCCAATCCTCAGTAAGTTTTGAATTTATCTGCAGTCCAATTTAATTCTTCTTTCTTTTAAAACAAATTTCAGTTATTATCAACAAGGGCTGTCAGTGCCGAAGAGTACTTTTCAATTAACTTTCATTACCATGCCCAATTAAGACTCGGTGCCATTTCCTTTCACTTTCTTCCCTTGGTAATCAAGAAGGAAGTATTCAATACACAGAAGTTAAAGTTTAATATTTGCAATTAGAGTCCCTCCTGACTTCGCTCTGCCTGCTTTTGTATCCAGTATGTTGTAAGATTGTTGCAGGAGTGGTCACAGCATCTTGTTCTGCTTAGAGCAGAAGCGTCCTGGGTCCGGAGCTTGTGTCAGGCTTCCAGGGAGTTCTCATCCTTCAAGCCCCAGAATTGTTCCTGGGGCTTTTGGGGAACTCTACCCAAGCCCGGCTGCTCTCTTTCCCCCCTTTTCCCAAGGGGAAAGTTTGCAAGCCGCTAGACAGCTGATTTTCGCTGTTCTAGCAGCCCTTTAACAAGATCGTGGGGCTCCGAAAGGAGCAGCCATCGACACCTGTGGTGCCACCGGAAGTCCCTTCTATTTGTTCTAATAGTTTTGGTACTGTCTCTATTGGATCTTCCATGATAAACACCAAATCATCCGTAAATGCTTGTAGTTTATATTATTCTTTTTTAATTCTCATTCCTTTTATTTCCTTTTCTTGCCTCACTTTTCTATTTAAAATCTCTAATGTCAATATAAATAATAATGGAGATAAAGGATATCCTTTTCTAATATCTATTTTCTCTGTCATTTCACCATTTACCATCACCTTTGCCGCTTGGTCTCTATATATAGTTTGGATCATATTTATAAATCTGTCTCCAAAATCCATCATTTTCAACTGTTTTATCATAAATTGCCAATTCACGTTGTCAAACGCCTTTTGTGCATCCTAAAATAACGCTATTTGTTTCTCTGAGTATAATTCATAATATTCTAATGTGTTTAATATAATTTGCATATTATCTCTAATTTGTCTTTTTGGTAAGAAGCCATTTTGGTCCAAATGTATAAACTCGTTTAATAATTTCTTTTAATCTTTCAGCCTTGATTGATGCAAAAATTTCATAATCCACATTTAATAAAGATATTGGTCTTTAATTCTTTATCTGTTGCAGATCTGCCTCTTCTTTTGGTATTAAAGTTATATATGCCTCCATCCATATGTCTGGAATTTTAGCTTTAAGTAAATTGAATACTTAAGTTCATTGAATACTTGCAGTATCACATGGCTTAGTACATCTCGTAGAGTTTTATATACCTCTGCTGGTAACCCATCTGGACCTGGTGTCTTCCCATTTTTCTGTCTTCTAATTCCCTCAATTAATTCCATAATAGATATTCTTTCTTCTAATAATTTTTTGAATTTTTCCGGGGTTCTAGGCAATTCCATTTTCTTCAAATATTGTTCTATCTCCTCTTCTTCTATTATTTCTTGTTGATACAATCCATTGTAATATTTCTCAATTATCCTCTTCTTTTCCTCACTTCTATAACATATCTTTCCATCTTGATCTATTAATTGACTTATTAGTTTCTTTTCTTTCTCTTTTTTCATTTTATATGCTAACCATCATCTTGGTTTATTTGCATTTTCAAAAAAGTTTTGCTTTGTAGCTTTTATTCTATTCGCCAATTCTTCGTTTTCCATTAAATTCATCTTATGTTTTTTCAAATCCAACAAGTTTTTAATCTTTTTGTCGTGCGGCTTTTTTTGTAGCTCCATCTCTAATCTCTTCTGAGAGACCGCTGCACTGGGGCCAAGACCTCTGCTCCTCTGTGGTGTGCGTGGGCAGCCCCGGGACATCCACCCACCCACCCGCCTGGAGCACCGCCACTGCCAAGTGGGATCTAAAGGGTAGGGTGCTCAGGCTGGCAGAGGCACATGGAAACTCTGGATCTCACCTTCAGGACAAATCAGTTTGTCCAAGCCAGGTTCCGTGGCCACACTTTTTTAAAAAGGACTTTTAATGCAACATCCAAGCCATGGTGTTTAGCAAGACAGAGGGACTCGCCCACGTGCTGTGTCCTTGCAGAAGGTCCCGGCACCATGAGGTGTGTGCATGTTTGCTCTGTGTGTATGTTTGGATGAAGAAAGAGGCAGTCATCAGGGAAGAAGCGGGGAGAGTAAGTAAGGGCCTTCTGAAGGAGGGGAAATGAGGTTGAGGTAAGCGAGCTGAGCCAGTGAGTCCATGGTGAAAGCAAGCAGGGTAGTGGGGGGAGGTGTCCCTTTAGAAAGGCAGGAGGTGAACGCATGGACTGAACACCGCAGCTTGTTTTGTTAGATCTGGAGCTTAGCAGATCTTCGATTTTAGAAAGCAGGTAGCTCAGGCAGCCAAGCGGGGCTACCGCCACAAAAGGAAAAGAGCTCAACTCTCCCAGTGCCAGTCACTCTGCATGGTGAAGCCCGGTGGCAGGGGGACCATAAAGTGACAGGCATCAGCGGCTGCCTTCTGAACACCTTCGCTGCAAAGGGGGACAGGAAAAGTTTGGCCAAGTCGTGTCCTCCTTCTCGGCCTTAAATGTACATACAGAGCAAACATGCACACATCTCATGCTGGAGGGACTCGCCCACATGCCGTCTCCTTGCAGAAGGTCCAGGCACCTTGAGGTGTGTGCCTGTTTGCTCTGTGTGTGTTTGAGGCCAAGAAGGAGGAGACGAGTTGGTGGAACTTTTCTGCCCCCTTTTGAAGCAAAGCTGCTCGGAAGGCAGCCACCACAGCCTGTCCCTTTAAGGTACTTCAACCCTGCCCGCTGTCCGGCCCTGTGCAAAGGCAGCCAAGTGAGGCCACCGCCGCTAAAGGAAAAGGGTTCGATTCGCCTGGTCCCAGTCTCTCCTCTAGCTGAAGCCAAGGGGAGAGAGGAGAGGGACCCTAAAGGGACAGGCCATGGCAGCTACCTTCTCTGACCTAACTTCCTTGGAGCATTATTTAGTATAAAGTTGCCTTAACCAGACCTTTTCAACAGATATTTTCACCATGCAACCTAAAACCCTTGGATAACTGAAAATATCATCAAACTAGGCTACAAACTCCTTCAGATCAAATGACTAGAGTTAGATTAATTTATACATTGCTGAGAATTTATCAGACAAAACTTCAGAAGAAGACCTATAGTAATATAGTTAATGTATACCTATGCATGCTAAGCCATTCTAGGTTGCTACTAAAACTTCTCATGGTATAGTCTTACTATGTCATACACAATATTTTCATGACACTGTTTGGCTTGCTTAAGACTTAATACATTGTCTCAAACCAAATGTCAGGCATGCTTCCTTTCAATACTCAAGAAAGAAAAACCCCGACTCCATTTTCATAGAGAAAGGTACTTTTACTGAGTATGAACTGAATGCAACCAAAGAAAAGCAAAGTCTGAAGCGAAAGGCGCGAAAATTGCATATAGAAAGTATCCCCAAAAGCCTTCCCCCAACTGTCCAGCATAAATCATCCAATCCACAATTCCCCCAGAGGTCATGTGGGGTGCAACGTCTGGTGGTGCCACCCTCCTGCTATGCCACAACAGTCGACCTTGAGTTGTTATCAGCTTAAAAGAAAACGCTGAAGAAAAGTCCCTCTCCTCTTCTCCACCAGCTCACTTCCCCCCTCCCAAGAATTCCAATAGCTCACCCCTCCCCACAATTCATGGCAGCCGAGCAAGCAAGCCACGAAAGAGCAGAGGCTGACTTCAAACCAGAAATTGAAACATTTTTCAAATTAGATTAATGCTAATAAAACATTATGGTCACTCTGGGGTCATATAATAGAGTTAAACTCTGTACAGAGAAATCTGTTAAATAGTCACTGGTGAACTACAAACTATAAACACATAATATTTGGATAAGATTACCATGTCTCTTAGTGAAAACAGAAGTCTATTACCTAAACTATTATCTCTGCGGATTTTCCATATATAAGTGCTATAATATATGGAATTATTATAATTGTAAGAAATAATAACTGTAAGAAATTATGGTGCATCTTTCCAGAAAACAGTAAATAAGATTGAGTTATTTATTAAATGAAGCCTTGCAACATGTGATGAAGGGAGGGGTATAACATGAAACTAACCGTCAGCAAAAATTGTTCTATAAAATGTAATCTTTATAATTCACTAGAAATACTGTTTCCTAAAAATATGACTTATCCTGAAAACAAGCCCAAACCTGATTTTCATACCTGCACCTAATATAAGCCCTACCCGAAAATAAGTCCCAGTTAAGCCCCAACCACCATCGGATTGTATGAGGTGGGGCAAGGTGCAGGCATAAAAATCAAGCTAGGGCAGGGGTGGGGGGGTGGAGCTACTCCACGCACCCCATACCCACTTACCTTAGGACCACCGCAGCCAGGCCTCCCACATCCCAACATCTGTCATGCTGTTGCCTGACTTCTACTGTGGCTGCTCACGGCAGAATGCCATGTGGCTCATCACACATGGTGTGTTGTGCAATGACACAACACACCATGCAGCCTCCTGCTGTGAGCAGTGGAAGGAGGGAAGGAGGAGGGAGAGAGAGATCACAACAGGGCAGGAGGCTGTGCAGTGATCAAATCTGTGCTTGTGTGTGTGTGTGTGTGTGTGTGTGTGTGTGTGAGAGAGAGAGAGAGAGAGAGAGAGAGAGAGAGAGAAATGGTGGAGGGGAACCTGGTAAGGAGACTGAGCCTCCCCCACCCAGAAGCAACATGCAGCCTCTCCCAGTAACAAGAATTGCAGGCAATTCTGTTTGAAAGGGACAGTGTTGCCTGCAATTCTTGTTACTGGGAAAGGCTGCATGTTGCTTCTGGGCAGGGGAGGCTAGGTCCCCTTGCCCAGTTTCCCTCCACCATTTCTCTCCCCCTCCCTCTTTCTCTCTCACACACACAGAGGAAGAGGGAGAGAGATGTGATTGCTTAAAAGGGACAGCTTTGCCTGCAATTCATGTTACTGGGAGAGGTTACGCATTGCTTCTATTAGTAAACTGGACGATGGGTGGCATGTTGGGAACACCTCTGCCTCCGCTTGGCTCTGCTGCTCACTTTTTGCCCAGAGGGAGATGAAGCTTTCTCTCCCTCGGGGGGCGAAAAATGTTTGGGTACCCCATGGGTGCCAGCCTCCATTGTCAAATGTTTGGGCTGCTGAGCACCGGCCTACATACCAACTCAGTGCTGCAGGTGCCAGACTACAGCTATGCTGAACCCAGCACTCTTTGGGGCCTGGGCCTGGTGGGTGCTGCAGCTCTTGTGCTGGCTGTGTGATGCAGGTGTGGGGCTGCCCCTGGTCACCTGTGGCAGCTCTGCAGCCACCTCACCTTCTGCCTAGGCCAGCCCACTGCCAAGTCTGGAATGCTACCCAGCAGTATCCACTACCTCTCACTGGAGCTACCACAAACACAGCTGGCATGAGAGCTGCAGCATTCACCAAGGCCAGGGCCTGAAGACTGTGGGGTTCAGCATAGCTGTAGCCCAGTGCCTGCAGCACCGAGTAGGCATGCAGGCTGGCGCTCAGCAGCCCAAAGTAGCCCCTTTCCAGCCAGAATTCTGTGTCCAGCCGGGAGCAGTTGCCATGACTGCCCTATTCTCAACCAGCTGGCTGCATGGTAGGAGGGGCCTTTCTGCCCACCCGAGAGGCTGGTTTGCATAAAGGGACTTTTTAACCCAAGACCCTTGCAAGTGCTGGGCTGCGGGCTCTGCCCTGGGGAGCCTCAATCAGAGCCCCTGTGAGGCCAGCATCAACATGGGCCGCCACTTGGTGGCCAGCATGGTGCCTGCTGTGGCCGAGAAGTGTCTCAGCAGCAGCTGGGACAGCAGGCAGAGCGGGT
This sequence comes from Arizona elegans, assembly GCA_022577455.1. Taxonomy (NCBI): domain Eukaryota; kingdom Metazoa; phylum Chordata; class Lepidosauria; order Squamata; family Colubridae; genus Arizona; species Arizona elegans. The sequence goes on along the minus strand of JAKOOJ010000006.1, from coordinate 46,955,908 downwards.
GGAGGCCAGGGCATGCCGAGAGCTTGGCCCAATGCAACCACAAGCAAGCAGACAGCAGGACTGAGAGGGTGGGGCTGGCAGTAGCTGTGCTCCAACTCCTGTCAGCCCCTGTGCTTGCTGCCTCCTGCACATCAAAAAATAAGACCTCAGTGAAAATAAACCCAAGTGCTTATTTCGAGGCCCAAAAGAAAATAAGACCAGGTCTTATTTTTGGGGAAACATGGTAAGCAAGTTTCAAAATTAATGGATTAATTTAGAAATTATCCAAATGATCCAAATCATTGTCATGCCCCTGCTCCCAATAAATTTTCAAATAAGGTTTTCCTCAACCAATCTGAAGAATCTTCTTGATCTAGTACTTTGAATCTACAAGTCTCTGCTTTACCAGAAAGCCCACAAATATAGCAGAGTTGTAAACATACCTAAGGAACCAAATGTATTTTAAATTAGAGTGAGATGGATTTTTAAGAATCACTCTTTTCCCAAAATTAGATGTCACTACCCATATCTCAAAAGTTGATTTTTAATTCCATATCCCTATCTATCAAACCGCCCAGGCGGGGTGGACCCCCACTCCATAAGCTAGAGCCGATGGAGACTGCCAAGCGCACCAGGTGCAGGCAAATGGGGCCCAACAAGATGAAGGAGTGGCAGTGTTGAATGAGCCACTTCGATTCAGGGGGTGGTTCAATGGGGACCCAGCTGGAGTCCATCTAGATCATAATGGACACCTCTACCCATCGCATAGAGCCATGGTGAATGCCATCGCCATGGGATTAGAGGGAGAAGCAAATGAATGGCTAGCAGCCCTCCATGGGAAGAGAGCCCCCAGCTGCAGGACATCAACAAATTCCTGCAAGATCTAGAAGCCAGATTCGCGGAGGTGGAGGAGGATCAATATGCGGAGGATAAGTTTCAGTATTTAAATAGAGAGGGCAACCCATTACAGAACACATCTATGAGTTCAGACGGGTCATGGGAAAGCTACCTCCATGGCTGGAGGAACTACTAGTCCACTTCTTCAGAGAAAGCCTAGTCAAGCAAATTAGCCAAGCCACTATCTATCGGGACAGTCCCAACTGACTCTCTGACTGGTTTCGAGTAGTCATAAAAATTGACCAGTTTGTGCGCCAATTACATGCCTAATCTCAGAGAGAGAGGACAACCTGAGTGGAGACCACTTGGCCGATGGGATGCCGCAGTAACTCAACTGGCCTCAAGACTAACCCTCCCCCGAGGCCACATCTGGAACATCTGAAATGCTCCAGATGTGGAGGGATGGGTCACTTTGCATTGGTTTGCACAACTCCAGCTCTGAAACCCAAGCCAAAGCCACCACCCAGATCACGACCAGAACGAGGCCCCAGGTGTGCCACCAACAAGTCCCGAAAAGCCCTCCAGGCTGTTAGAGGCCCTTCCCCACCTAGCTGAGGTGGGGGGGGGAAACTCCAGCTGACCAATTGCCAGAACCCTATGACAGTGAGGATGAGTGGGAAAATGACCCGATGGTGAGGGAACCTATCCATCCTTTCGTCTTCCCGATACATCTCACAGCCCCAAAAACAGGGACTCAGGGGACGTTCGAAGCCCTAATAGACTCAGGCTGCACTAGATGTTTGATTAACTTACCCATAGTCCTGAAACAGGATCAGAGCGAAGAAATTGGCCCATCCAATTAAGTTTGAGCAGGTCAATGGGTCCCTATTGGGGGGAGCCCACACCACCCACCTGACCAAACCAGTGAGGCTAGAGCTAGCGGACCATTGGGAATCAGTTCAATTCGCAATAGCTCCCAAAATTACAGAGATCGTCATACTGGAGCTCTCATGGCTAGACAAGTGGGGCCTGACCATCTGATGGCAAGGGGGAAACCAGAGGCTGAAGATAGCAAGAGACCCTCAATCCCCTCCGCACCAGCAAATAGTGGCATTGCCCACACAGGAAATTCCCCCTTAGAGCCACACCAGAACAACTGGCAGCCACCTCTGAACAAACCCCAGAGGCCAAATGGATCCCTGGAGAATACCAGGACCTCGCTGAAGTGTTCAGTGAAACTGAGTGTGATGTCCTACCTCCCCACCACGCAACGGACTGTGCCGTCGAAATCATCCCCAGTGCCAAGCTTCCGAAACCCAAACTGTATACCATGGTGCCCCAGGAAATGTGCAAATACATAGACAAAAACCTAGCAAGAGGGTTCATCAAGCTGGTCAAGCCACGAGTCGTGGCCCCAGTCCTATTTACAGGGCAAAAAAATCGAACTATGAGATTATGCGTGGACTTCAGGGGGATAAACAGTGTGTGAATGCAAAACATATACCTCCTCCCTCCCATGAAGGACATGCTGTCCCACTAAGCCAAAGGAAAGGTCTTTACTAAAGTAGACCTCAGAGAAGCATATTACCAAGTCCAAATCAGGGAGGGAGATGAATAGAAAACAGCCTTAAACTGCCCCCTAGGAAGCTTTCAATTCAAAGTAATGACTTACAGGCTGCAGGGTCCCCCAGCAGTGTTTATGCAGTTAATAAATGAAGTACTGCATGAGCACCTCTACAAGGAGATTCTCGTCTACCCGAGCGACATCCTCATCTTTACTGAGACCATAGAGGACCACATACCCCTAGTCCGCCAGGTGCTTGAAAAGCTTTTGGCCACAAACTTATACATCAAGCTGTCAAAGTGTGAATTTCGTCGCTCGCAGCTAGACTACCTGGGATACCGAGTGTCATATGAGAGAATAGAGATGGACCCAGACATTTCTGGAATTCCAGGCTGCCTGGAAATGCCTGGCTCCTGGCTTATCTCTTCTCCTTCGGAAGACACCTGAGGCATTGCCAGAGAGAAGGGTCCTGGAAAGGGAGGCCTTGCCAACACCTCTCCTTCACTTTCGGAGTCTTCTCCCTCCGATAAGACAGGCTCAGGGGTCGGAGTCACAAAAGTAGTAGACACCATCATTCCCGTTACCCAAGCTGTGGCCCAAGTGACCACCCACTAACAACACCACAACCGGCAAGGCCAACTTGCAAACAATTTATTTATTTTATTTTTATTTTACTTTAATTAGATTTATATGCTGCCCTATCTCCATAGGACTCAGGGCAGCTCACAACAATTAAGATATACAATCTCAATCCAAGTAAGAAACATGTTAAAATACATATTAAACGCATATTGAAATACATTAAAAATCAAAACCCCATCAGTCCAGGCTGGGCAATTTAAACAGCCATGTTTTTAGTTTGTGGTGGAAAGTGCGAAGGTCAGGGGCCAACCGGAGCACCCGGGGGAAGGTTTTTTTTTTTTGAAAAGGTTTTTTTTTTTAAAAAAAAATGAAACATAAAATACATCTTTTTAGAGCAAGGATTTGATCCGGTATAAAGTAAATACAATTACTCACATTCCCTCAACCAATTTTGTTCCAAATTTTATCCATTTACCTCTTTAAAAAAAAAGAGAGAGAGAGAAAAAGAAAAAGAAATCTTATTCTAAACATTTAGATTTTGAACATTCCACTATGTCACCCTAGATTCTAAACAATTATTTCCAAATAGACATCATTCCAAATCTTTGTCATTTTAACAATCAATATTTCATATATATTCCTCATTTCTAAGACCCATTACATCGAGTCTATATTGTACCTCTTTTAAATGGCAATTAGCATCCATAATCTTGACAAAGAATATTTTCCTCCTCTCTTAATTGTTTCTAAGTCAATCAACACTTCCATCTAAAATTTGTCACTCCCAAAATACTTTATTTCAAAGTCTAATATTTAACTGATTCATAATAGCTATTTCCCAACAGTGTTTTCCGCCACTTCTATCTCTATTTATTTAACTGGTTCACAGTTTGGCTTAACTATTCTCCAGTGTTGTCTCCTCCACTTCCTCCTGAGATTATTTTTTGGCTGGTTCGCAATTTAATCAATTGCTTTCCAGCGATGCTTTCCTCCACTCCTGACCTTACTTATTTGAGCTGGTTCACAGTATAATTTTAACTGCATACCAATGTTATCTCCTTCAATCCTCCTAAATCTATTATGAAACTGGTTCGCAACTCAAATAGTTGCTTCCCAGCAATGCTTCCCTCTGCTCCAACCTCTATTTTTAACTGGTTCACAACTGTATTTCAGTTGCTCTCCAGGGATATTTTCCTCCACTCCTAACTTTTTATTTTTTGGCTAGTTCATAGTTTTGCTTTAACTGTTACCTAGCGTATGCTTCCCTCCACTCCTAATTCTAATGGCTGGTTCACAGCTTTACTTTGGTTGTTTTCCAGCCCGTGCTTTCCTCCACTCCTAACTCTTGTTTTTATTTTTAACTGGTTCCCAGTTTTGCCTTAACTGTTCTCCAGTATGATGCTTTCCTCCACTCCTACCTTATTTGTAAGACTAGATCACAGCTTTACTTTCACTGTTCTCCAGAATCATGCTTTCCTCCACTCCTAACTTCATTTGTTTAACTAATTCATAACATTTTATTTTAATTATTGTCCAGCTTTATGTTTTCCTCTATTTCTACATCTCTTATTCAATTATCTAACTTTAAATTAATTCACAATATATTACTCATATTCATTTTTAAATCCATTCTCCTCCATGTCTTTAACTGATTAAAAATAAAAAAGTATATCAACAAATATCTTAGCTCCTATTCTCTCCCAGGCTTTCTCCTGTGCCATATTTATTTCCAGTGAATATCAACATTTTAAATCACTTTAAAATCAATTTTGTACAATTTTTAAGTCTGTAATTAATTCTTCTTAATATCCAGCACCTCAGAGAACATTTTCTTCTAAATTATTAGGTCTGTAGATAGAGCTTAAGAATTCCAAGTTTAAAAAAGTATTAAAACATCTGAAAATCATAATTTTCAATCATTTATACTCATTTTTTCCAAGTCAGGTTGTTGTATATTCATAAAATTAACTTAGATAAAAATAATAGTGAAGAAAGAGAGAGAATAGTAACAATATTAATAATAGTTAAAATAAAAACAAAAGAAAAAAACAAGAATAAAAATAGGAAAGAATAGAAATATAACAAAAGAAATTTAAAAGAGAATTAGAAAAAATAGAGAGGGGGAAAGGGACAAAAGGAAAAAAGGAAAAAGAAAGAAAAAAAAATAGAATTGGGAGAGAGCCCAGAGAAGAATGAAAGTATCTCCTAAAATTATTCAAAGATCAAACTCCCAGACACCATTACATCCATTTAATTCAAACTATAGTATTTTGTATCTTGTTACTTTATATTCCATTTTTTTCCTTCTCCAATCTATCTGAGTATATTTATTTTCCATTTCAAAGTCCTCAAAATTGTAAGTTCTATAAAGTTAATTCTGAATTGACTATTCCATATAGGGTATCATCATGTTCTTCTTTTGTTGCCACGCCCTTTTTCTCTTGTTGTCATACTTAATAAATCAGTTTTCATTATTCCATTTAGTTTCTTCTTTCTGATCTTCAATATCCTCCAATACACAGATTATATGTCCAAAGTCAAGCATCTTGAAATTTTTCTCAAAATAATCCACTTTAGGTAACAAGCAACAAAGTTTCTCTTTCAAGTAACAAGCAGTCTGGAATTTACACTTTCATTTTTCAGCTGGCAGCCATCTTTTCTTTTAAAAGCATATTTATTTCTCCTTCTCCTTCCTCTTTCTCAAACGTAATCTAATCTCGTTTAGCCCCCCAAAAATAGCCAGAAAAATTAAAAAGAAAACCAAATCTGTAATAAAATCATTTCCAAAAAGTCTATAATTAATGCTATCCGTCAACAGGTCTTTTCTCCACCATTCATTTGAGTCTTTTTGCCCTGATGTTTCTCAGCCGCTGTTAAGGCTGGGGCACACTTTTTTATATCCAGCATTTATGGGCAGTTCTCGCCTGGGCAGAAGTCAACTCACTCGGCTTTCAAACTCCCTGCTCCGCTCTGCGCTTCTCGCTTCTCCTCCTCTCCTCCAGCACGATCTTTGTTCCCGGTTGCCGCGGTTTCGGGACAGCCACCATGGCTGTTGTTCCACTGCCGCCGGCATGAAGGGAAAGCCTCTGGCCCCGAGGAACCTGCCCGTTCCTCTCAGCCGCCCAAAGGGTCCCTTCTTGTCCCCTTGTCCCTTCAAGACAGGGGAGGTCCAAAGACCTGTCGGTGGCAGCTTGGCAGACGGGGTTTTGGCAGAGCTCCGCGGAGCTCACCATTTCCCCGTCTGGATCCCCGCGGCGCCAACCGGAATCTTGCCCCTGGGGGAGTTATTATTATTTATTTAATTTATATACCGCCCTTCTCCAACAGGACTCAGGGCGGTGAACAGCCATGGTAAAAACATAACATATAAAATTTAACAGCAATTTAAAAACATTAAATAATTTGGCTATCCAATTAAAACAACCCGGGTTAAAACCAATTACAAATTAAAAATTGAAGGGATGGGATCAAGCCAGCCCGGCTAGGTGAAAAAGATGTGTTTTCAGGACCCGGCGAAAAGTTCAGAGGTCTGGTATCGTGCATATCTCTGTGGGCAGGTCGTTCCAGAGGGCAGGTGCCGCCACAGAGAAGGCTCTCCCCCTGGAGGTCGCCAGCCGACATTGTCTGGCCAACAGCACCCTGAGGAGTCCCTCTCTGTGGGAGCGTACTGGCCGGTGGGAGGCTATTGGCAGCAGAAGGCGGTCTCGTAAATATCCCGGCCCTAAGCCATGGAGCGCTTTAAAGGTGGTCATCAACACCTTGAAGCGCACCCTGAAGACCACAGGAAGCCAGTGCAGCTCGCGCAGGAGAGGTGTCACATGGGAGCACCCCGTCGTTCCCATAATCCCCCGCGCGGCTGCATTCTGGACCAATTGGAGCCTCTGGGTGCACCCCAAGGGGAGCCCCATGTAGAGAGCATTGCAGTAGTCCAGACGGGAAGTGACGAGTGCTTGAGTGACTGTGTGTAGGGAGTCCCAATCTAGAAAGGGACGCAACTGGTGTATCAGACGGACCTGATAAAAAGCCCCCCTGGCCACGGCTGTCATATGCTCTTCTAAAGACAGCCGTGTATCTAGGAGGATGCCCAAGTTGCGAACCCTTTCCGTGGGGGCCAATGATTCGCCCCCAATAACCAGCGATGGCACCAGCTGGCTATATCGGGACGCTGGAAGCCACAGCCACTCGGTCTTGGAAGGGTTGAGTCGGAGCCTGTTTCTCCCCATCCAGGCCCCCACGGCCTCCAGGCACTGGGACATCACTTCAAGGGCATCGTTGGGGTGGCCTGGGGTGGGGCCACCCCAACCCCAGGAGATGTACAGCTGAGTATCATCAGCGTACTGATGGAACTCCACCCCAAAGCCATGGATGATCTCACCCAGCAGCTTCACATAAATGTTGAAAAGGAGGGGTGAGAGGACCGACCCTTGTGGCACCCCACAAACAAGGCACCTCGGGGTCGACCGCTGCCCCCCTGTCAATACAGATTGCGACCGGTCGGAGAGATAGGAGGAGAACCACCGCAAGACTGTGCCCCCCACTCCCAGTCCCTCCAGCTGGCGCAACATGATACCATGGTTGATGGTATCAAAAGCCGCTGAGAGATCTAACAGGACCAGGATAGAGGAGCAACCCCTATCCCGAGCCCTCCAGAGATCATCCACCAACGCGACCAATGCTGTTTCCGTGCTGTGCCCAGGCCTGAAACTGGACTGGAGCGGATCTAGATAGACAGCTTCATCCAGGTACTGTGGAAGCTGCCGCGCCACCACACTCTCAATAACCTTCGCAATAAAACGAAGGTTGGAGACTGGATGATAGTTAGCCAAAACAGCCAGATCCAGAGAGGGTTTCTTCAGGAGGGGCCTCACCACCACCTTTTTCAAGGTGGCCAGCAGGACACCCTCGCTCAAGGAAGCGTTAATAATCATCTGGAGCCAGCCTCGTGTAACCTCCCGGAAAGCCAGCACCAACCAGGAGGGACATGGGTCCAATAAACATGTGGTCGTGTTCAGCCGTCCCAGAATCCTGTCGTTGATTCCAAAGGGTGGGTGCGCCCACAGAGAAAGCTTTACCTCTGGGGGTGGCCAGCTGACATTGTCTAGCCGACGGCACCCTGAGTAGGCCCTCCCTGTGAGAACGCACCGGACAATGGGGAGCTGTTGCTGGTTGCAGATGGTCTGACAAATATCCTGGGCCTAAGCCATGTGTTGTGACTCTGACCCCCAAGCCTGTCTTATCAGAGGGAGAAGACTCTGAAAGTGAAGGAGAGGAGTTGGCAAGGCCTCCCTCTCCAGGACCCTCCTCTCTGGCAATGCCTCAGGTGTCCTCCAAAGGCCAAGAGATAGGCCAGGGGCCAGGCACTTCAGAGCAGCTGCAGTTGGACAGTGACGGAGATAAGTCTTGGCTGGATCCCTGACGGCATCGGAAAGACAAGCGCACGCAGCAGAGAAGGAGGCGTGCCAGAGATTAAGCTGAGTCACTGGACCACACCCCACAGGGGATAAAAGGGGGTGTGGTGGCCAGTCAAGCCTTGTGACGAACAAAACTGAAAGCTAGCAAGTCATTCTGCATTTCTGGAACTTTGTTATATGCTCTGCTTGGATTGATTTTTGGACTGGACTTGACTATTCTTTGGCTTTTGTGGACTTACTTTGATGTTTCAGACAGAGGAGAAAAACCTCCCTTTGTAAGTAAAAACTTTTGGCAAGCAGCCACTGGGTTGCTGCCAATTCTGTTATCAAAGGAAATTCTTGTCTGCTGGTTTATTTTAACTCTTGGTCGACTTCTGGTGTGCGTGTGTGAGATGGGGACAGAACACCATGTAGGGGCTTTATAGTTCATCACCAGCACCTTGACTCTCACCTGGCGGGCAACCGGCAGCCAATGCAAGTCGCACAGGAGAGGTGTAACATGGGCGTATCAGGATCCTCCCATCACAACCCGCGCAGCTGCATTCTGCACCAGCTGAAGCCTCCAAGTGGTCTTCAAGGGCAGCCCCAAGTAGAGAGCATTGCAGTAGTCAATACGGGAGGTGACTAGCACATGAGTAACTGTGTTTAGGGCATCTCGGTCCAAATAGGGGTACAACTGGTGCACCAGGCGAACCTGGGCAAACGCCCCCCTGGTCACGATTGTTATATGATCTTCTAAGCTCAACCGTGAGTCCAAGAGGACACCCAAGTTGCGTGCCCTAACCCTAACACCTCTCCCCCTATAGCCAAAGATGAAACCTCTTGATCGGACCGAGATGCCGGTACCCACAGCCACTCAGTCTTGGCAGGGTTGAGCCGAAGCCTGTTCCTCCCCATCCAGACCCGTACTGCTTCCAGGCATTGGGACATCACGTCGAGGGCATCACTGGGCTGATTTGGGGTGGATATAAAAAGTTGGGTATCATCAGCATACTGATGATACTGTCAAGCCTAGCAACCTGCTCGACATCGCTAACGCGTGCTGAAAGCATCGAGGGACATATACATACTTGGTGGTGGTGGCACTGGGTAAAGGCAGCCGTATGCGGGGTGTGGGGTGGTGGTATCGGGTGCAACAGGATTAGGGCCGTTCCGGAGGACACAGCGGCAGCACCTTCCAGAACATGCTGAAGACCAATTATGCCCCTAAAAGAGGGGCATGGTAATCAAATCACCTTTAACTGCCCGTTGGGCAGTTATAAGTTTTGTGTTATGCCGTTTGGATTGCAGGGCGCTCCCGCAGTCTTTATGCAATTGATTAATGAGGTATTACACGATTCTAGTGTATCTAGACGATATCTTAATATACACCGAGTCTATGGAGGAACATATTAGTTTAGTCTGTCAGGTATACCTCACCCCAAAACCACGGATGATCTCTCCCAGCGGCTTCATATAAATGTTGAACAGAAGAGGTGAGAGGACTGACTCCTGGGGCACCCCACAAGTGAGGGGCCTCATGGCCGACCTCTGCCCCCCTGCCAACACCACTTGCCTATGACCCAAGAGATAAGAGGAGAACCACCGTAAAACAGCGCCTCCCACTCCTAACCCCTCGAGGCATCGCAGCAGGATACCATGGTCGATGGTATCAAAAGCCGCCGAAAGATCTAATAGGACCAGAGCAGAGGAATAACCTCTGTCCCGAGCCCTCCAGAGATCATCCACCAGTGCGACCAATGCCATCTCCGTGCTGTATCCGGGCCTGAAACCTGATTGGCACGGATCTAGGTAACCACAAAACTGAAAATTTAAATTTAACCACAAAACTGAAAATCAAACTGGAAGCAGACCCCTGGTTCCGTGACAAGCAACACATCTTGATAAAAAGGGAAGACCTAGCATGGAAGGGGGTGAAACTCTATGTCCCCAAATCCCTATGCACCTCAATCCTCTAGAGAAGCCATGATGTCAAATCGGCAGACCACTTTGGATTCCTAAAAAATTTACAATTAGGAATTGTAAAATTGTAAGGAAACAATTTTGGTGGCCCGGCATGAAGAAACTGTGGACAGTTACGTAAAAAGCTGCACCATCTGTGGCACTATGAAAAAGAGACCAGGAAAACCCGTGGGTTGCTGCAACAGGTGGCAGAGCCAACGAGACTATGGGAGGAAATCGTAATGGACTTTATAGTTGAGTTGCCAAAGAGTGGGGGGAACACAATGATCTGGACTGTGATTGACTTATTCTCCAAGCAGGCACACTTTATACCCTGCAGCAGACTACCTTCAGCCCACCAACTAGCCATATTCTTCCTGAAGCACATCTACCACCTGCATGGAGTACTAAGCAGAATAATCTTGGACAGAGGGGTCCAGTTCATGCTAAGTTCTGGTGGGAGTTTTTGTGGTCCATTGGGTCGTCCCAGGGCTTTAGCTTTGCTTTCCATCTGAGTATCAATGGCGGGGCAGAGAGACTTAATGCCATGGTAGAACAGTACCTGAGGTGCTACGTGAACTACCAACAGTCCAATTCTTCCATTTGCAGAGGTTGCTTACAATAATGTTGTTTACAGTAGCACGGGATTAACCCCTTTCAAGGTAGTAAGCAGGAATACCCAAGGGAACCCCCCTCTTCAGTCAAGTTGACCTATTGGCTGTCAATGCTAAAAGCAGCATGGGAAAATGTCAAGAAAGTGCTAGCTAAAGTGGCACAGACCTATAAGCAACAGGCAGACAAACATTGAGCCCCACAATGGCTGTTTCAGTTGGAGGAGAAGGTCTACCTCTCCACAAAATACTTAAAGCTAAAGCTCCCCAGCAAAAAACTGGGACCTAAATTCATGGGGCCATTCCCCATAGTAATGATTATCAACCCAGTCACAATGCAATTGAAATTGCCCTGACTGCTGGGGAAAATACACCTGGTATTCCACAGCAGCCTCTTGAAACCAGTGGTCAGTCGACCCTGAGACCACTATCCCATGAGCCCCCAGATCCAGTGGTCATAGGGGGCCAAACCCATTATGAGGTGCAATGCATTCTCGACTCTAGGTGGCACAGGGGGCAACACCAATACTTAATCAAGTGGAAGGGCTACCTCTATCAGAGGCATCCTAGGTAAAGAGCAGAAACATCCAAGCTGATGTCCCCATAACCAGATTCCATGAAAAGAACCCAATCAAGCCTGGTGGGGGATCACACCCTTAAAAGATATACCTGTACTCAAATTGTTTTTGCTCTGCACAGGTTGCCTTCAGGAAGTGAGGGAGGCCAAATGTGAACTCATGAAGCTTTCCTGACCTGCTCCTGAGTTGCCATAGGCAGGGGGAAGGGGAATCACGCCTTGCCACTGCATCGAGGTATTTGCACCTCAGTCAAAACAAAACATATCCTAGCTGGCCGAAGTCAAGGCCATCTCCACAGAGACCCGCAATGGCCAGAGGGAGTGACTTCTATGACCCGTGAAATTGCTTCCTTGGTGAATGTGACTGGTGACACACCTTGGGGGGAGGGGGAAACAGGATCAGAGGCAAGGCGCAAACTGGGTGAAGTCAGCTGGCTTCACCTAGGTCCGTGATGGCGAACTTATGGCATGCGTGTCACAGGTGGCACGCGGAGCCATATTGGTGGGCACGCCTGCTGATTTTTGGGAAGTCAGGTAGCAGGCCATTTCCGGCCTCCGGAGGGCCTCCAGGAGGGTGGGGAAGGCTGTTTTACCCTCCCCAGGCTCCTAGAAAGCCTCTGGAACCTGGGGAGGGTGAAAAATGGGTCTACCGGGCTCACTGGGCCATCACATGCCAAAAGTGGGGGGTTGCATGTGCATGCACGGGGGGAGGGCATGTGCATGCGTGACCCCCACACACACACACTTCCCCTGCTTTTGATATGCAACGGCAAAAAGGTTAGCCATCACTGACCTAGGTCATGCCAACATGGTACTTCTAATAAACAACTGGATTTTTCTTGCACAATGGCTTGAGGTTCCTGATTTTATTAGGGCATTGGTCAGAATCCTGGCAGTTAGTTTATCTTAATTCTGTTTTTGTACCTCTTTTTTGACATTACAATTAATCTTAATAAAAATGCAGAATATAAAACAAATAAACAATATGTATTTAATTTAGCTGAATGGATGAATATTTACCTTATTAAATTAATCTATTACTATTAATCATTTGCTTTTTCTAGGAAATGTGGAATTCTTTGGAAATTACAAAATTGCAAAAAGAAAAACATATAGCCATTTTCTTCTTGCACATAGTATTTACTGTTTCCATTCTCATTTTGGTATTGTACACATGACAACAGTGTAACCGTTCTCAATATGGTTCTGAAGTATATATTTTAATTTATCTATCCAAAAATAAATGTAATTATTTCATATTTTGTAATGTAGCAAGATATTTTGCTGCTTCAGTAAAAGTAATCTGTTATTTAAACAGCTGTTTGTAACAAGTATTGCTTAGATTTTTAATTATGCTTTTCGAGCATAAAACAAAAAATAACATTTTTTGTTATTTGAACATTTAAAATGATACAAGAAAAGAGAAAAAATTATATAAGGAAGAAAAAAATTGGGAAATACATTTCCAAAAAGAACAAAATTTAACAAGTATAATTAATAAACTGAGTTATGATGTCAAAAACATTATAGTTTAACAATTAAAATATCTATATAGTTTCTCTTGTTTGAGTTAGCATTTTTTAAATTTATTCATTACGATATAGCACTAGAAGATTATGTTTAAGGCTCACAGTTGGGTTCTTTAAATTTAAAAAGATTAGAGTAGACAATCAAATGAAAATATCTCCTGTCTTCTATCACTGTTTGAATCTCAATTATAAAGTTAATTTTCAGTACATATTATAAAGAAAACACAGAGCTATAGGAACATTTTTTATTTATAACAAAAATCATTTTCTTTTGATTGATGGTAAGTTCATTACTCTGTATAATTATTAAGTATTTGTAAATGTTTATTTCATGCCAGGACAAGCTAACATTTGCTCATCAGTGGCCAGAAGATAATGGGATTCTTTTTCCAGTTTTGTGAAAGGAAATATGTATCTACTAATTAGATCTTTACATTTCTAAAAAGTCTTTAGTAGCAACCAAAGTTTTTCTTCCATGTCTAAAATTATAAAAAACATGTTAATTAGCATTTAAGAAATTTACTATAGATTTGTATGTTTTTGCATATGTGATTTAATAATCCCTAATAATCAACTCTGAATCCTTAATCCATCTCATCTGCCAAGATAGTGATATAACAGGATATGACTTTAGGGTAGAAAACCTACCCTCTCTACAAGACCAACCCCATGTATTATTCCTAGAGCATTCAATGCAAGACAAAGCAAAGAAAGATGGTGTCCTCTTATATCTAAAAAGGAAGTCCATGCTGGATGCAGTATGAAACCCTCATCACCTTACCTTGAATAAAACATTTGCTTCTGTGCAGGTGAGGGTTTCTACCTACTCTTTCCTCCAGAACAACAGACCTCTGCATTGGACATGTTAAATTGCAAAGATACGAAGGACGAATAAAACAATATCTTGAAAATGTCCAGTTCAGAAGAAACCAACATCTCTTCTACCAGTCACTTGATGAAAGTCAAGTTCATACTAATGTTCACCCATGTAAAGAAAAAACTTTGAACTTTTGGAAACAACTGTGGGAAAACCCAGTGAAACAAGATAAAACTGCCTCCTGGATCAAAGATATTCAAAAACAAGCAACACAAAACAAAATGGAGAATATTGTAATAACAACTGATATGGTTGCACAACAAGTAAAGAAGGTGAAGAACTTGAATGCACCCGGCCTGGACAAACTACATGGATACTGGCTAAAACATCTGACCAGACTCCATCACCACATGGCCACTCAATTTGATGAAATGCTTCAAAATGCAACAAGCAAAGAATGGCTAACAGATGGTTGAACATACTTGATAATAAAAGATCCAGAAAAGAGCATAGAACCAAGTAACTACTGCCCAATCACTTGTCTGTCAATGACGTTCAAACATTTTACAAGAATACTGGCAAATTCAGTATTCAATCATCTGATGGAAAACAGTTTGTATCCAGTAGAATAAAAAGGAAATTATAAAAAAATCAAGAGGAACAAAAGATCAGCTGCTCATTGACAAAAAGGTACTAAAAATGCAAATGAAGAAGAACAAATTACATACGGCGTGGATAAATTACAAGAAGGCATTTGACTTGTTACCCCACAGCTGGATTAACACCTGTCTGGAAAACTTTGGAATCAGCAAAAATATTTGTACATTTTTGAAAGCAAATATGCAAAAATGGAAAACAATTCTAACAGCAAATGGGGAGAACATTAGTGAAGTCAACAACAGACAAGGAATCTTCCAAGGGGACTCACTTTCGCCACTACTGTTCAGTAGCTCATTAATTCCACTGACAATAATCCTATGAAACACAAAACTGGGATACCAAATCTCAAGCCAACATGGCAAGATACTATACCATACTATATTATATACTACATGGCAAGATACTATACCATACTATATCTACTATACCAGTGGTGGGTTGCTACCAGTTCACACCAGTTCTGGTGAACTGGTAGCTATAATTTGTCATTGGTCACCGAACCGGTAGCTGGCTGGCCATGACCCTGAACCAGTTCCCTGGTCGCCACTCGCTCGCCCCACCCACTCGCCCCACCCAGTCACTCCTCACCTCCCGGGCAGCAGAGCACACTGTGTGTAAGGATCGCCTCTCCTTCCAACTTAAGAAAGTACAAACTCTTGAAACGTGGTTGTTCAAAAGGATTCTTTTATTAAGCAGAAGTGACAGCCAAGCAGCTAAAGCAAGATCTGAATACCCTTAGGCAAAGCAGTAGGATTAAAGTGGTAGAGACCCCTCCCTTTAAGTCAGAATGCAGATTTTAGCCAATACACAAGTGTGAAGATGTTTTCTTTACTATTTCCTATGAGAACCCAAACAAACATGCATTCCCACCATTTACTTTAAAGTGAGACAACCCACATGGCTATCATAAAAATTCCTGCAGGTAAAGGAGATCTCAGGGCTCTTTGGTGCCAGGATATAGGTTGTAAAGTATATGTTGACACAGGCGATGCTAGGGAATCGAATTCAAGTGTCCCCCCCTCCTCCAACTGAATGGCAGTATCACTTTTAGGGATCTGACACTGTGTGGCACTCACGCATGCACACAGTCTGCTCTGCGGCTTGCCTGCCTAAGCTGCCTTCCCATGCGGTGCCTTCCCAGTGCTCAAACTGAGCTGCCTCCTCCTACCTACAGGTAAGAATGCAAATTGTGCTAGCCCCCCACCACCACCACCATCCCTGTCTCTTGCTGTGTCCTCCCCACCATCCCCATTGGGCTCGTGTGGCTGGGTAAGCTGCCACCACCTGGCCCGGCTCCATTCCAGCCCGCGCTGCTTGTGGCCTAGCTTGCTGCAGCCCCCCCCCCCCATTGTCCCCGCCAGGTTCACGACCTTACCTTCTTCTTTTCACAGCTGGTGGTAGAAGGGAAGGCAAGCCAGCACCCATGAGGAACTGCTCCTCGGCCCCAGCCATGCATTTTCAAGCCCGGGGTATTGCAATAGCTTTTCATTCCAAGCATCCTGGGCTTGAAAATGCATGGCTGGGGCTGAGGAGCAGTTCCTTGTGGGCGCTGAAAGTACCGGCCTTCAACCTGGCTGTTTCTCTGTACCTGGCTTTCCGGATGGGTCTCCAAAGCACAGTGCTGCGAAAATCTCTCTCTTCCAGCAAGAGAGTGGGAGAGAGAAAACAGGTCACTGGAGAACATGTGGAGGGCTCCATGTCTGTTGCTTCTGTCCCCTGCTGCTTCTTGCTTGGGAGAGAAAGTCTTTTGGAGCACTGCACTTTAGTTGGACTCTTGTAAATCCCATCCAGAAAGCCAGGCAGAGAGAAACAGGTTGAATCCTTTTTCTCTCTGGTGCAGCACTTTCCGGACTTACCAGGGCCCAAAGCACAGTGCTGCAAAAAACTTCTCTCTCTCCCAGCAAGAGAGCGGGGGAGAGAAAACAGGTTGCCAGAGAACACGAGGAAGGCTCCTTGTGGTTTTCATGTGGTCTCCAGGTCAGCGGATGCTGCTTCTGTCCCCTGCTGCTTCTTGATTGGGAGAGAAAGTCTTTTGGAACACTGTGCTTTAATTGGACTCCTGTAAGTTCTGTCTGGAAAGCCTGTGCTTTGCCAGGGCCCCGAGGATCGCCCACCCCCACCTGCCACCTCCTGGAGCTGTTAGGAAGGTGATGATTGTGGCAGATGGGAGGTGGCAACAGCGGCTGACTTGGGATGGAAACATGGAGAAACACCCAGCAAAGCAACTGCCTTTTCCTCTCTGACTTCTGTTAGCAGAGAGAAGAGACAGAGGTGGTGGCAGTGGCAGTAGAATGCTTTGCAGCCGACGTGGTTACCCAGGCGGGCTCCTTTCACCTGACTCTCCTAACAGCACCACCATACACACACACTCACAAGGACATCTCCCTCAAGAGGCTTCAGAGGCCGAGCCTTTCTTTTTCCCCTCCTGGCATCGACTCAAGGCACTTTGCGGCATGGAGATTTGGGGAGGGAAGTGGGGTGGGGATTTGGTGGGGTGGGAGAGAGAGGCGAGCCACCTTTAGTTTGCTTCGCGTGATGCTGATGCGGCAGGGCAGAAATGAGCCGCTGCTTAGTGGAGTCCTGGGAGAGGAAAGAGAAAGCATCCCTGAGTGGATGTGGCGTTTTAGTGAGGTCTTGCTGGACCTCTGCTGGGTAAGGGCAGCAGCAGCAGGAGCAGCCAAGGCAATGGGTGCTGTTTGTTGTTCCTTGCCACGCTGTAAAAAGCAACCCTTGCCCCAAAGAGGTAGCGGTCCAACAAAAATAAAGGCGTACCCGGCATCCAGCACTGGG
Source organism: Arizona elegans (assembly GCA_022577455.1). Lineage (NCBI taxonomy): Eukaryota > Metazoa > Chordata > Lepidosauria > Squamata > Colubridae > Arizona > Arizona elegans. Next base: position 46,938,610 of record JAKOOJ010000006.1, on the reverse strand, counting down.
GATGGCCACTTCAGTAACTGTCGGAGGCTGGAGACTTTTTTTTTGTTCACTCCGTGTTCCTCCTTCATGCAAAAAAAAAAAAAAAAAAGCCCAACCTGATCTGGAGCTGAATGTCATTGGAAGCAATGCTGTCAGCCTGGACCATTTCATTTCAGTCTTTAACTGGGCAATAAATTAAACCTCCTCCCATAAAACAGATGCAACGTGGATTGTTTTTTTGGTTTTTTTAGCGACGTAGATTGTTCCCCTAGCCAGGGGTCTCCAACCTTGGCAACTTTAAGACTTGTGGACTTCAACTCCCAGAGTTCCTCAGCCATCTTTGCTAGGTGAGGAACTCTGGGAGTTGAACTCCACAAGTCTTAAAGTTGCCAAGGTTGGAGACCCCTGCCCTAGACCACTTTAGGAGCAAAGTGATGGGTTTTGCTGGCATTTCAGGAGGAAGGGAGGGGGGGAGAGAGAAAGAGACAGAGAAAGAAAGAAAGAAAGAGAAAGAAAGAAAAAGAAGGAAAGAGGAAGGGAGAGAGGAGAGAGAGAGAGAGAGAGAGAAAGAAAGAAAGAAAGAAAGAGGAAGGGGGAGAGAGAAAAGGAAGAGAGGGAGGGAGGAAGGAAAGAAAGAAGGAAGGAAGGAAGGAAAGAAAGAAAGAGGAAGGGAAAGAGAGAAAAGAGAGAGAGAGTGAAAGAAAGAGAAAGAAAGAAAGAAGAAAGAAAAAGAAAGAGGAAGGAAGGGAGAGAGAGAGAGAGTGAAGAGGAAGGAAGGAGCACAAACCCTGGCACTAGACATGGCTTCAGAAGATGCTTTGAAACAGGACAGCAATCTAGGGCTGGAAGAGACCTTGGAGGCCATCTAGTCCAACCCCTTGTTCCAGCAGGAAACCTTATATCGTCTGGATTATTTTGGTGCCTATAACAGAGAGGAAAATTGCCAGAAAGGAGAAGGAGTTTACTAGGACAAGGCTGCCATGCAGAGGAAGGCAGAAATAGTCCTTGACTTATGACCACAATTGAGCCCAAAATTTTGGTTGCTAAGCAAGAGCGTTGTTAAGTGAGTTTCACCACATTTTACTCAATCCATGAACTCTCCTGGCTCTAACAGTCATGTGCAAACTAGGGAAGAACATCTGAAGGTGTGTGTAATGTTCTAAATGTACAGAAGTTATAATTAAATGTGTAGCAGAAAGTGGACTCTGGGTGTGTTTTTCCAAATGTAGTAAGTGAGGTTGAATGTGTATAGTTTTAGAAGAGCCCTCCCCTCTCTCTCTCTCTCTGTGTGTGTGTGTGTGTGTGTGTGTGTGTGTATGTACATACACATACAGTATATATAGTAGATAATGTATCTTTTTGTGTGCCTATACACAGTCTATACTATGTAATATGTATGTACACATATGGCATATATACATAGGATTAAATAGTATATTTTGAATGTTCAATAATAGTAAATAAATAGACAGGGAAATTGTATCTCATTTGAAGTGATGAGAGGCCAGGCACCCTAACCCTAACCCTTGACGTGAGTGACATCAAGTTGGCCATGCCCACCCAGTCACATGACCACCAAGCAATGCCCACAATCACATGACCACCAAGCCACACCCACCAAACAAGCCACGCCCGCAGAACTGGTAGTAAAATTTTTTGAAACCCATCACTGATTACATGGATGATTTAAAACTATGCAAAAAGCCCCACTGAACTTGAATCAATATTCAACACAGTTCAACTGTTCAGCAGCGACATCAGAATGAATTTTGGATTTGAAAAATGTGCTTTAATATTCATGTGGCGAAGAAAAATGGAAAAAATAGAAGGAATAGAACTGGGAAATGGAAGCACTGTGAAAGCATTAGCAAAGGATGACGGTTATAAATACCTAGGCATATTGGAAGCAAATAACATCTTGAATGGAAAAGTCAAAGAGTCAACGCAAAAGGAATACATCAGGAGGGTCCGCAAAATATTAAAATCGAAACTGAATGCTGGAAACATAATTAAAGCCATTAATACATGGGCAGTCCCAGTGATATGCTATTCAGCTGGAATCATCAACTGAACTGTGGCTGAACTAGAAAATCTGGACTGGAAAATACATAAACTTTTGAATATGTACCACGCTTTACATCCATGAAGTGACATCGACAGGTTGTACTTGCCAAGAAGAATAGGGGGCAGAGAGCTATTGCAAATCCATCAAACTGTAGAAGAAGAAAAACGAAGTTTGAATGATTCTGTGAACCAAAGTACAGAAAAATTGTTGCAGGCTGTGAAAACGGAGAACATTATAAAACAACAGAAAAAAAGACAGACTATAAGGAAAAACAGCTGGATGACAGATTAAATGGATAGAAAACCAAAGCTTTGCATGAACAGCACTTGAAAAACATTGAAGAAAAATCCGATAACAACTTGACATGGGCATGGCTTAAGAAGGGAACCTTCAAGAAAGAAACAAAAGGTTTAATACTTGCTGCTCAAGAACAAACACTACAAATTAACGCCATAAAAGCAAAGATACAAAAATCCACTGACAATCCAAACTGCCGACTTTGCAATGACAAAGTTAAAACACTTAATATGCGAATGCAGCAAAATCATACAAACTGATTACAGAGCAGTGGTGAAATGTAAAATGTGTTACTACCGGTTCTGTGGACGTGGCTTGGGCAGGGCGGTAATGTGATTGGGTGGGCATGGTCAACTTTTTTTTTTTTACTTTTAAAAGCATTTTTTCTACAACCTCTTCGGCCGAAGAGGTTGCAGAAAAAAATGCTTTTAAAAGCCTCTGATGGTCAGGCAACTCAGCTGGGATCGTCAGAGGCTTTTAAAACCCATCCTTAATTTTTTCCGCACAAAGGGAGGATGTTCCTGCCACAATTAAGCTTTTTCTGGCCAAGTTGTTAGCATAGTTTCTTTATGGGCCCGGCTCAGACCCTGAGCTTCGTGTTTCACACCATTGGAATAAATTCAATCCAAATTTATTAGAGCAATTCTCCAGGTGCTGCATTATGTCTCAAATGTACTTCTGTGCCTGGAGACAGGATTCTTCAATTGATGTTTCTTTTAGGCCAGTTTGGTCTCTCCTGTACTCAGTAAGCCTTCTTGATACACTAGCAGTAGCATATCTTCTTCACTACATTCTTCCAATACCCTTTTTTTCTTCTTTGACTTTTTCAGCACATGTACTTGCAACATTCCAAGTCCACCTATTTTAGTTGATAAGTAAAGTTTCAATATTACTGCATATTACTTCTCTAAATCCGACTTGCTCTTCAGTGATCAAGTTCTCAAGATACAGCCATTCCTTTAGTTTATCTTGGAGGTGTTTGGCATAGAGTTTGCTGATTATATTTAGTAGACTTATTTGTCTGTAATTGGCAGGGTCATTTCTCTTTCCCTTTTTAAAAATTGGGACTTAATTATAATTTGTCACTCCAAAAGTAATGAATATATAATTAAACAAAAACAGAAATTCATCATTGCAATGAATATTTTTTTCAGAGTTAGAATTCAAGTTATAACTTGGCTAATCATGATTAATTTGAATTACAAATTTTATTAGGATCATTTTTCAGTGGTCTTTGACAATGTTGTGTGTTGCAAACTTTTGCTTTGTTTTGTTTTTACAATCTCTTTGTGAACACAGTGACATCTTTTAAAAATTCAGGAGGTTGTAAAGATAACTAGTGAAGCTTGTGCTAAGAGTGTTAATACATAAAGTGATTACTAATCTTAACTGATCACAAGCTATTTCTCCATTTCTCTACTAGCACCAACATAGAAGGTATAGATTTGGAATGCTATAGTTCAACCTATATATTTAACAACTTTATTTTCTATTTTGATATTTGACATTCGTTTTTGGGGTCCAATATAATTATTTCTTTACCTTGAAATAATAGGTGTGAGTAGAAATGCCCATTTAACAGTGGGATATACTACACAAAGCAAATGACTTAAATAAAAAACATCTTGCATATTTTTCATAAAATATCCTAATATTTATCCTTTTAAAAAAATAGCTAAGTATCTTGTCATGTAGGCCTTGTCACAGTCTGCAGACCTGTAGTTTTTGCATCAATGTTCCTCATTATACTAATTAAAGTGGAACATTGTGCCTTTGTGAGTCATTAATGGATTTTCATTTCATGAGTGACATTTGCAGAAGGAAGAACAGGCAGTTCATATGAAGTCCACAGGCAACTGTGTTAGAATTAGCTTTACCATAGCAACAGTCTTCCATCATTAGTATTCAGGTCAACAGAAAATGTTTTGGTGTGCTTTTGTTTGCAAATAAAAGGTTTTTGTCATACATTTGTACTAAAGGCAAAAACCGCAACAAATCCTAGCAAAATATGTTTCATTTAAAATAGTGTGAAAGTTTTGTTTTAACAATTTCTTTTCCTCAGCTCCTGACTTACACTTTGATTTCTTTATAGCTGTGTATATCTAACCTTGCCAGTTGCCCTTATTCAGTGGTGGGATTCAAATAATTTAACAACTGGTTCTTTGCCCTAATGACTGGCTGGGTAGGTGTGGCCAGGTGGTCATTTGACTGGATGTGCATGGCCAGCTCGATGTCATTCATCCCACCCAGCCCCGCCTCCCAGCCACTCGCCTCAAAGGCAGAGGTGGGATTCAGCCAGTTTGGACTGGTTTGGGCTAATTCCACCACTGGCTGGCCCCACCCCCACCCATTTTTCTGTGCATTTTGAAGTCCACAAGTCTTAAAGTTGCCAAGGTTAGATACCCCTGAGTTAGATGTTCTGATAGATCAGTGTTTTTCAAATTTGGCAACTTTTAAGATGTGTAGATTTCAACTTCCAGAATGCTGTCTGGTCAATTCTGGAAGTCCACACATTTTAGGATTGCAAGTTTGAAAAACCCTGTCAAAAATGGGCAAATTAAGATCCTTTTTAGGGATTTGGTCTCCTTTAAAAAAAACCCAACATATTACAGATTATCCTGAGCAGCATATCTATGAAGGAAGTCTCTAAGAGAAACATGCTTTATGCATAAAAATATAGAAAGGCATCTAAGGATCACTAATCTCCCCATCTTCATGGACCATAATTTATGAGAAGAAGTTCAGAATGATCTCAACAGAAGTTTTCCTCATCTCTGCTTTGCCTGAATATGTATTATCTATGCTCTGTCATTGAGCTGTGAACATTCTGGCCCTAAAAATAGACACAAAGTTTTCTCAATCAAAGGAATTGTCCTCCATTCTCTTTATTTATACTATGGGATCCAGAAATTGGTTTCAGCAGGTTCTGACCAGTTCTGGAGAACTGGTAGTGGAAATTTTGAGTATTTCGGAGAACCTGTAAATACCACCTCTGACTGGCCCCGCCCCATCTATTCTTTGCCTCCTGAGTCCCAGCTGACTGGGAGGAAATGGGGATTTTGCAGTAACCTTCCCCTGGAGCAGGGTGAGAATGGAAATTTTACAGTATCCTTCCCCTGCCACGCCCACCAAGCCACACCCACAGAACCGGTAGTAAAAAAAACTGAAACCCACCACTGATGGAATCCTAAAAATAGAGACAAAATTCTCCCAATCATAAAACTGCCCTCCTTTGGTTTTATTTATATTCTGGATTAGTCAGATAATGTGGAAAAGCTGAGCCAGAGAGATTCATGGACAGACATTATTATTAATCTGATTTATCCTAGAACTCTTATCACTGGAAAAAACGAACTTTTACACTGATACTTAAGATTCCTTTCCTACCCCACCCCATTACTTTTTTTTTTTTTTTTTAAATTTGATTTATATGCCGCCCTTCTCCGGAGACTCAGGGCGGCTTACAATGCGTTAAGCAATAGCCTTCATTCTTTTGTATATTTTATACAAAGTCATCTTATTGCCCCCACAAACTGGGTCCTCATTTCACCTACCTTAGAAAGGATGGAAGGCTGAGTCAACCTTGAGCCTTGGAGAGATTCGAACCAGCAGAAAATTGCAGGCAGCTGTGTTAATAACAGGGTGCATTAAACCACTGTACCATCAAGGCACTTTTTGGGGGGCGGGCTCTTGGTTTTCCTCCCTCCTTTCCTTGATTTCTTTCCAAAGAGTCTGCTTGTTGTCCAACTAAATGTGCTAGAGACAGATGTGTGTTTTAAATCACAACCTGTTTTGTAAAGAGATGTACTGATATGAGGAAAAAGTCCAAGTGGGTGGAAGGATTTTTGACCCTCTTTCAAGCTTATTTTCTCGGAATTGGTTCTGAAACTGGACATAAAGTTTATTAATACAGAAATTGTAATTGGAGCAAAGAAGGAAGCAAGGGACTTTAGGAAGACAACATTATAACAATTTAAGTTTTTAATGAAGTTTTCTTGTTTTCCTTATTTTCATATCTTGGCTTTAAATCAACCCAAAGACATTACATTTATTCAACATAACATGGGGTATGGGAATTTATATCATTTTTTTTTTCACATAGTCCAGGTGTTTCTGTGCTTAGTAGTGATAACCATTCAACAGAAAGTCATCTGTGGTCCAAGTCTCTTGCACCAAAATGATATCCTTATCTATCAGACAATCTGGGTAATTTAGGCCTCTAAAACAGTACCACCCAGCTACATTCCATGACATTATACTTAAGGTGTTTTTCTTGCGCTGGTCCTCATAATGTTAGTACGGGGCACTTGTTGGAAGATAATTATGCCGGGTACGGTTGACACCAAGAAATAGATATTGTTTGTTCGTTAATGCATTTAACCCAGAATTTGGCATATTTTGCAAGTCTCTAAGGGGACATCATCCTCAACATCAAGGGTAGCCTCCACATTTGTGTGGGGCACTGAGGCATGCCTCTGTCTCTGATCTCCAGCTGGTAGCATTTAGCAATTGTCTCAGCAAAATCCATGTCCAAAACCCAAGTAGATTTATGTCCATTTTTGCAGGGAATTCATTTTTGGAGGGAATAGCTGAGAATTCATCTTGTGAGAAGATGTTGTGGGAACTTCTAAGTCAAATGAGGATAGAAGCTGGATTATATCCTTAGTGTTTGTCGGTTTAGGGGGCACTGTGTGATGAAGCCCTTTGTCTTTCAGCTGTTTCTCAGAGTTTGGGTCAGTCAATGCAGATACCCCACTGTCAGCCTGTGTGACACTACCTTTTTTTACTATTGAGGTAGGCAGATTGTTGGTTAAATATATTGTCACAATGTTGAGCGATTAGTGGAGCCAAATTAAATAGAGGCTTTGTTGTAGATTGAGTTGTTGTCAGAGCCTCTTTTAGATCATCCAATCTTTGAATAATATTAACTTGCTCAGGTTTCGGCAATGCATTGAATAAGTCAATCAGCATTTCTTCTGGCACATCCTCAGCAGTTTCTGCAGCTGTGCATAACACAGTTTGCACATCATTCATAAGCTAGAAGTAAGGACAAACAGAGGCCCAGGAAGACTGAAGGGAGAACTGGGTATTTTTATTCCTACCAACTTGAGAGCAGAGCCCACTTTTATTGCCCCATTAAAACATATGGCTATGGCCTTCCTCCTCAAGATGGACTCAGTCCTGCTCTTAATAATTCATATTTATCTTCTGCCATCATTAAGAAAAGCTGAAATCACTGCAGTATGGATGGAGTTGGAACATTATATTAGTAAACTCCACATCGACCATCCAAAAGCCAGGGTCTTACTAGGGTGAGACTTCAGTGCTAGATTGGGACCAGATGATTATACACTGTATACAAAATATCATCATTATCCACTATCGGAGGTTCCCATAAGAACCAGCTCTTCCCTCACACAACTCTCTAAAGACAAGAGAGCAAATTTCACCTCTGTCTTGCAAAGATGGCAAATAAACTCAACCTTTTTATATCCAACGGTTCTTGGACTGGCGACTATCCTGGCAAGATTACATTTATGGCAGGGTCCAAAACCAGCACCATGAATTATATCCTAACTTCTATGGACATTACATTACATAGAAAATTTTTAAGTCCTATCTTACCTGGAAAGCGATCATCTACCTTTATGTATATACATGAAGCCCTTCATCCGGCAGATGTCCTTTGGGGACCAATTTATTCCTGCAATTTCTCCAGCAGGCCCAACAAGATGTAGGGTCAAATGGTCCCAACAACTTGACCAGAAGGTGAGGAGAGCTCTATCAGAAGACAATCTTCAAAAACTTTGCTCAGCCTTTATTACAGCCAACCCCTCCCAAGATTTACTAGAACTATATAAAAACATAGTTCATAGGCTACAACCATTGCTAGTACATGACAGAACTTCTCAGCTAAGAGGCCTTGTATCGCTTCCAAACCATGGTTTGACACGGATTGTGCAGAAGCCAAGAAAGCTCTCACCTTGGTTTATAAGATGTACAAAAGCGAGACTGGGAATGGTAAGAAAACAAGTCTTAAACAACTTATGACACTCAAAAAACAATATAAGCAACTGATTGCTCTTAAGAAGAGACATGACACAAGGTCCTCCTGAGAACAGCTTATTGCGGCAGCAAAGCAAAAGAACTCTTCTATATTCTGGTGTCTAATAACTAATCATTCTGACAGAATTCATACCCCATTAGACATCCATATACCTCCTACAACCTGGGAATGTAGGAGGTATTTTTGGAGAATGTATGAAGACCCCTCCAGCGAGAGTATAAGGCAGTGATGGCAAACCTTTCTGGCATTACATACCAAAAGTCCAAGCATGCGAGCGCTCTCGTGTCTCGCGCTCTCATGTTCTCGTGCTCTTGTGCTCTTGCGCTCTCGCGTGGCATCCCAATTTGCACATGTGTGCATGACCCCCCCACCACACTCCCCATGTGCATGTGCTCCACACTCTGCATGGACACGTGCACCCTGTACTGCACATGCATCTGCACTGCGCATGTTTGTGCCACCCATGCATGTGCCCCCACTTTTTCCAAGAGGGCCAGCACACCTCTTACCAGAGGACAAACAGTTACCAGCCTTTTCCCTGGCAAGATAGCCATTTCCCAGCCGGCAGCAGCGCTATCAGCCCCACCACCTCGGTAGCGCCATGCGCCACCAGGGGAAGCTCACCCCTCCGCCTCGGGCCCTGCATGCAGCCAGCAGATGTGTCACCCACTGCAGCACTCTTCCCTGAGGGCTGCCTGCTCACCCACCCGCTGGCTGGACTGGTCTGGAAGCGGCACTTCACCTTGCGCCCATCCTTATCCTCCTCCCACCTAGCCACTGGCTCCTTGACGTGAACAGAGGCTGCTGGTTGGAGTAAGGGGAACTGCAGTGCTGGGCTGCCGCAGCTGCAAATACCAAAGCATAGCTAGAATTGGAAGAAAAGGCTGTGTGGCTCTGGAAGAAAGAACTGGAGCAACACCCGGCAGTTTGGAGGAGAAGGCGCAAGTGAGGCGGCGACTGCTCTTACTGATAACTGAGCCCACCACACCAATTTGTGGCCTCAGTTACCAACGAGAGCAGCCGCTGCTTTGCTCACGGGTGCAAAGTATTATGCTGCTTCCAGGCCAGTTTGGGCAGGGACCTGAGAGCCACGCAGGCAGTGTACGGTAAGGCGGCTCTGCCTGCCCCTTCTCCAGACAACCCGGGTGGAGGGAGGTTGGCTTCTGCTCCCGGCCCAGGAGGGGCCAATTTGCAGGCTCAGTTACCGGTGAAAGCAGCCACCACCTCGTTCGCAAGTGCAAGGTCACGTGCTGCTTCCAGGCCAGTTTGGGCAGGGACTTGAGAGCCATGCAGGGACAGCTCACCAGAAAGAACTACAGCAGAGCCTTGCAGCTTTTATCTGGCCTGATTCCAGAAGCGGCCAGGGGAAGTGCATAGGTCAGGACTCAGTTGGCAAAGCGGGTGCTGCGCAGGGGGCATAAAGCAAATTGCTGCCACCCGAAAACACTGTTGCCGCGATCTCAGCAAGCTTCCGGAATCAGGCTCCAACCAAGGCAGCAAAGGTGCAGGGGGCTTGCCAGGAAGCCTGGCACCCAGCACCCAGTGGGGAGGAGGCCAGGCAAGGGTTTGGGGTTGCAGCAGAATGAGCAACCAAAGCCCATCTCTACGGTGCACCTGCCTCTCCCCCACTTCTTGGAAGAAGAGCTGCTTGCTGGCCCTGGGCACCCGAGGGAAGTGCCAGGTGGGTTTTTTGAAAGGGGCGGGAGCAGTTTATGCAAGCCACAGGATACAGCCTGAGCCTCCTCGATTGGGGTGCCTCCCTGAGAATTGTTGCCTGGCCTGACCCAGGTGTTTGGAAAAAGAGTACACTGCTGGAAGGGGAAGGGGAAAGGAGGAGGAGGAGTGGCCTTACCCAGAGACCAGCCACATAAACCTTGCAACAAAGGGTGGAGAGGCAGGCGGACTTAGGGAAAGCTCCGCTGTTTCTGACTCCAGATGCCATTAGATATGTTGCTGCTCCTGCCAGCTATCTTAGTCAGTTGGAGTCAGCAAACCAGTGGAAAGCATTTGCACTCGCACGGTGCCATGCACTTCCATTGGCAGTCCTGTACGGCAAGTGAAAAAAGATACCATTCACTGAAAGACACTGTCTCTGCCGCTCAGGAGAGGTGGAGACTGTGGCTCACATGCTTCTTAGATGTTCTTTTTATATGGAGATTAGGAAAAAACATATTCTGCCAATAACTGCTAGGTATCCTGGCCATTCCAACACTACCTATCTTCAGTGGCTGCTTAAGGATGAACAGTCCATAACTACAGTGCAGGTGGCTATATTGTGCGTAGAAGCACTGGGGATTTGTTGCAAACATGTGTCTTCTCCACCATATCGATTTTATAAAACAATTTTGGCAAACCCTTTGCACTGCTTAGTCATTTTCCTTTTAGCATTAAATCTACAATGGGCCACACAGTTTAGAGATTGCAACTATCGTATACTATGTATAATTGACACTGGATTTTATTATAGATTTTAGTTGTTATTTATTATTTTATAGTAGAATTTTTAAGTGTATATATACTGAGTGTATCTGGTCTAAGACTAATAATAAATTGTTGTTACTGTGCTTACTAGTGCAATTTATACTATTTCATATGGTTGTGTAATAATCCAAATTCAGAAGGGGGAATATGCTTTGGGGTGAAGGCTCACTTTCTGTTTGCCAACAAATGTTTAAAAGATTTGTGCAGCGGGGCAGAAAATAGCACAATGGATGTGAGGTATTGAGAGGTCTGAAGTGTGCGCCCACACAAGCTACAAATTCCCCTTCCCCTTTCAAATCCAGATTGTTGTACAGCTTCAAGAGAGGTAATTGAAGATTTGAAATCTTAATTTTTTGGTCATTTTTCAGCCGTTTTCAGGCTGATTTTCAGGCCATTTTTCGAGCATTTTTCAGACCATTTTTTGGGCTATTTTTGGCCATTTTGGGGTTTCAATTCAATTCAATTTCAATTTAATTCAATTTATATGCCGCCCCTCTCAAAAGACTCAGGGCAGCTCACAATACATTTAAAATCCTAATAAAAAACATTTAAAAATTAAAAACATTAAAACATTAAAACTCATTCATACCATTCATGGCCGGATCTCGCCAGATCGCAAGAGCGGGTTATTGGGGGGGGGGTGTTTTTTGGCCATTTTCAGCAGGGTTTTTGGGCCATTTTTCAGCCTGTTTTTGGGATGTTTTTCAGGGCGTTTTTTGAAATGTTTTGGGGGATGTTTTTGGCCATTTTTCAGCCCATTTTTGGGGCCATTGTCGGCCATTTTTGGACCACTTTTCAGCCATTTTCAGGCCATTTTTCGGGCTGTTTTCAGGCTGTTTTGGGGGCAGTTTGGGGGCCATTTTTGGCCATTTTTGGGCTGTTTTTGACCATTTTTGAGCCATTTTTCAGACTGGTTTGGATGTTCAGTAGTAGTAAATAGAGATAGAAATTGTATCTTGTTGAGGCCTTTGACTCAGTTTCCCTCTCTATTTATTTACTACTACTGAGCATCCAAAATGGCCCAAAAATGGCCTGAAAACAGTCAAAAAGGCCTGAAAACAGCCTGAAAATGGCCTGAAAACGGCCGATAAACGACCCAAAAAATGCCCCCAAAAATGCCCCAAAAAACTTAATGTCCATTTCAGAACCAATTCTGAGAAAATAAGCTTGAAAGAGGGTCAAAAATCCTTCCACCCACTTGGACCTTTTCCTCATATCAGTACATCTCTTTGCCAAACAGGTTGTGCTTTAAAACACACATCTGTTTCTAGCACATTTAGTTGGACAACAAGCAGACTCTTTGGAAAGAAATCAAGGAAAGCAGGGAGGAAAACCAAGGGACATTCCCCCGCAAAAAAATAATGGGGTGGGGTAGGGAAGGAATCTTAAATAGCAGTGTAAAAGTCTCTTTTTTCCAGTAATAACAAACCCGAAAAACGGCCAGAAACGACTGAAAAATGGACCGAAAAACGGGCAGAACACTGGCTAGCACTACAGGGCTAGCCAGTGGTGGGACTAGCTGGTTCTCCGAACTGGGCAGAATTTTAACAACCATTTCACCTGAAGCGGTCTGAAGCCCACCTCTGCCCTTATTCATTGTTCGCATGTGGCTTCCCAGCCCAATCTGTTAAAAATTGTTGTGCCTGGATGGACACATATATACTTGTCTTTTCAGGGACAAAGCATTATGAACTTAATTTATGATCAAACAGGAAAAATTGCTATAATTATTGTATATTTGAAGAAAACCTGATCAATAAATCGTTTATGCATGTATGTAATTCTGTGATTTTTGAGATGTTGTTCTAGGAAAAAAAATTGGCTAGTTCTCAAATGTGGATTTGACAAAGAATTCCAACTGTGTTTTAGGATTCTTCAATATAGTCCAAATTTACATTCTGGGTTCTTCTTCCTATTCTCTTCTAGCCTTTACAGGTAAAAGTCAAGATCTGTGCTGTAAGGTCCGGCTATACGCTTAAGCTCTCAGTGAACCAAAAAGAAAGACTTAAACGGAGGCTTGAATAAGAATCAACATTTAATCTTTGATCAAAGACAAAAGGCTGGGTAAAACCATTCCAAACACATACAAAGAGATATGTCTATGGGAGGGTTCACATCTTCGGAGAAGATGTAACCACTTTTTATACCTTTAAAGCATCAGTTAGATCCCCAATTCTGGCCCCTTAATTTATGTTTGTGTATTCTTTGTTGCCCTGCAAAGGAATCTAAACTTCCAATTAGTCTTATCTTTGTTTACTTAATTGGCCACTTAGCGCCTAGCTCCTGAAGACCAGATCTTATCCAGATCAGACATAAATTAGGATTGAGATGTAAATTACCCCTTTGTTGATGGCTGGAGTTCCAACAGATACGTACCATGTTTTTAGGTAGCACAGAAAGAGATTGATATGAGCAGGTCAAATGGCAGGGACATACGTTTGACAAATACCAGATACATTTCAGAGGCCTAATGACAATATGTTTGTAACAGGAGATACAAATAGAAAGGAATAATATATGTGATACAAAAGCACAATATTTATGTTACAGGAACCTAATGATTACAGAATAACAAGCTTTTACTAAATCTAGTATATCAGTATTTTATATTCTATATTGTTGTTTCCCTACATTTCACTCTTTTTATTTAAATGATGGAATGCTTTCCATCATGCTGTAAAAGAGGTACATATTTAGTAGGGATGGTTTTAAGGATCATGTGAGGTTCAGTTGGGGAAGAGTGTTCAGGTTTAGTTCCCTGGACTCCCATGGCCATCATTCCCCCATATTCGTGCCTCCACAGACGTAGCAATTAGTCACATTGAGGGATGATGCAATCCTCTCAGCTAAGTCTATGAAAAGGTTTTTTGTTATTGGAGGAATTTCTACTTTCTTCTCCATTTCCTCATAAAAGGAATGGAAAATTGTGAAGCGCTCAGGCTGATGCACTATTCTGGTAACCTTAATTTCAATCTGGCCAAAGGGGTCAGTTCCCCGTCTGTTTATCCCAAGACCCACATTTAATGTGCCTGGAGGGGGAGCATTGAAAAGTAGGCACATAGGGTTGCATTTATAAAGATGACAAGTTGATGTGGCCTCCCCCCGGGAGATATTAAAGAAGCTAGAACCATAACAACCACTTAGGGGTGGTCCTGGTCGAGGTTGGGATTTCTTAGTGTGCCAGTATGTATAAAACTGAGAAGAAACACCATATGAGATAGCAGGAGGGTTGTAACAGAACTCATAGAGGTATTTTTCTAAGGTACGATATGACTGGTGCCAATCTAAAGAACCACATTCAATAGCATAACAGGCATCAAAACAGATTTGAACCTGAGGATTCTGAGAAGTACTCTGATTCCTCCCAAGATAGACACCAAATTTTTTACAAGCTCGATAACCAGTAACCTCAATGTTCAGGATGAAACGGGAATCCTGGGGGTTAAAACATATGGGGTTTTCGTTATTAGGACAGATCTCATAGGTAGTAGTGTTGTGGACACAAAATGTGTTATTGCTGTCCTGACAATCATAATGAGAGTGATAGACAAGAGTTCTGGTAACTTGATTGCCATGGCGAGTGGTAACCAAACATTGTTCACACTGGGACCGGAAGAGTTTGGCTGCAGGTATAAAAGTCCCGAGGATCAAAAACATTGAGACAAGTTGTGGAACCAAAATAAAGAGCAGAGTCATTGTCACCTTTTCCAAAGAATGTGCGGGGAAACCAGCAGCAACAGAGCAGAAAACCAGCAAAGACAACAAAAACAGCAAACCAAATATATTCAATGGGTGTCCAGTCTATCCAGTTCATCAGTGAACAGGTCAGCAGGTGATGCTGGGGAGCGGTGAAGTTTCAGCTTGAGTCCTTCCAGCTGTTGGACTTGCCACTGCTCAGGGGGCTCGGGGACGTGCTTGACTCATGATGAGTGGACCCACGCTTTGACGCCGTCCACTTTCACAGCCGTGGGGGTGCTCAGAAGAACCTGACGGGGTGTAGACCACTTGGGCTGAGTGCAAGTGGGAGAGAGTTCTTTGATCCTTACCCACTGGCCCGGTTCAGCCAATGGTGGCATGTCAGCAGCTGGAGGTAAAGCGGACTGGACCTGTTTAGAGATAGAGGACAAAACCTGCGCCAGATTATGCAAATATGAGGTGATATTTCTTTCCCCTTCACTAGAATCTGGCAGGGCAGAAGCAACAAAGGGTCTCCCATACATCATTTCAAAGGGTGACAATCCTAATTTCCCTGAAGGCAGGGCTCTAATTCTTGCTAAGGCTAGTGGTAGTACCTTAGGCCAGGGGAGTTGGGTTTCTTGGCATAATTTGGACAAGTGTGTTTTCAGGTTTCTGTTCAAACGTTCCACTTTCGATGAAGCCTGTGGTCTGTAAACAGAGTGGAGGTGCCAAGGGATGCCTAAAAACTTACTGACATCCTGAGTAACCTGTGAGGTGAAATGCCTGCCATTGTCAGACTCAAGACCCTTAGGGACCCCAAATCTTGGGATAATGTGATCAACTAAGGCATTCACCACCTCTCTGGCTTTTTGGGTGGAAGTAGGGATGGCTTCTGGCTATCCAGTGAATAAATCCACAAATACAAGAAGGTTAGATTTTGCTCCCCTTTTTGGGAGTTCAGTAAAGTCTACTTGCTAAGCCTCCCCTGGGTATCGGGCAGTTCGAAGATGACCGAGAGGAAGCAGACTGCCCCCTCAGGGGTTGTTCCTTTGGCAGATGTCACATTGAGAAACAACAGTCTTGCAAAGGCCACGCAAGTTTGGATTGCAATAGCGGGATGTGAGCCACTTCTGGAGTGGGCGAGGACCGCTGTGAGACATGCGATGAGCTCGTTGAACAAGTTTCCACACCATTTGTTGAGGGAGCTGGATTCTGTTCTGAACAACTCACCACCCATCGCACCACTTGCCATCAGGGTGTAGCTGGTCCCTAGTATCATATAGGGCAGGAAGGTGTTGCATGGGGTCACAGGGAAGCAAAGCTGAGAGATTCCTGGGATTGACAGCAGGGCCTGATTCAGCAGCTTGACGGGCCCAATAGTCAGCAGCCCGGTTCCCACGAGAGATTTCACTGTGGTCTGTCTGGTGTCCTTGACAATGAATGATAGCTAGCTGGTATGGCTGTCTGACAGCTGTGACAAGTTTTTCTAGCAAGGGCTTAATCTTTAGGCTTTTCCCATCTGCACCAGTAAAGCCACGAGCCTTCCATAGAGCGGCATGAGTGTGTGCAGCCAAAAATACATAACGACTGTCAGTATAGATATTAGTGCGCAGTCCAGCTGACAGATGGCATGCCTCGATCAGGGCTAAAAGCTCGGCTCCTTGAGCGGACCAGTGAGAGGGAAGTTGTCGTAGGAAGAGGGGGCCATCTCTGCAAACTACAGCCAGTCCTGTGTATCTTTTCCCATTTTTTACAAAAGAAGAGCCATCAGTCCAGAGTTGGGACTCAGGATTGTCAAAAGGTTCAGTCCGAAGATCTGCACGAATGCCTACCACGGATTCCAAGACGGCTAAACAGTCATGCTGTGGACCATCCTTGGGGGGGGGGGCAAGGCAAAAGAGTAGCTGGATTCAGCCTTTCACATCTATGAAGCTGAACAGAGTCTGATTCTAAAATCTGGCTTGCATACTTAGAAATCCGGCATGAGGTGGCCCATGCTGGGAATTTTTGTTCGAGAAGAGCTTGAACTGAATGAGGTGTATAAACATTAAGGGAAGCCCCCAAAGTTATTTTATGAGTCTCCTGGATGAGGATGGCTGTGGCTGCAACAGATCGGAGACAGGCTGGCCAGCCTCTGGCCACTGGATCCAGGATTTTTGAAAGGTAAGCCACAGGAACTCTTTCGGGGCCCAGTTTTTGCAATAAAATGCCCAGGGCACAACCCTTCATTTCAGAAACAAAGAGTTCAAAGCCTTTCATTTGATCGGGTAAAGCCAAGGCAGAGGCACGGCCCAATGCATCTTTCAAGTCCTGCCATGCTTTCTGATGTTCCCCTGTCCACTCCCAGGCCATGTCCTTTTGAGTTAATTGATAAATGGGTTTAGCAATTACAGAATACATTGGAATCCACAGCCGGGCATAGCCAGTGATGCCTAAAAAGGTCTGTAGCTGTTTAACGTTAGTGGGTGTAGGTAAGGCTGAAATAGCCTGTAGGCGGCTTTCATGTAGGAGCCGACAGCCTTTGCACAGAACAAAACCCAGATACTGTACTTCCTGAGTGGCCCATTGGACTTTCTTCCTAGATACTGTGTAGCCCTTTTCAGCCAAGTGATTGAGGAGGGCGATTGAAATATCCTCAACATCTTTCTGGTCTTTGCCAGCTATCAATAAATCATCCACATATTGTAAGAGGGAAGTTTGTTGGGTGTCAAAGTCTTTAAGATCCTGGGCAAGGGCTGCAGCAAAAGCAATTGGACTGTTACGGTAGCCCTGTGGTAGGCGAGTCCAAGTCAGCTGGCACTTGGAACCATCAGAAAGATCTTCCCACTCAAAAGCAAAGTATGACTGACACTCTTTAGCCAGAGGGATACAAAAGAAGGCATCTTTTAAATCTATGACCGTATACCAATTCTGGTCACTAGAGAGTGTAGTCATATGGATTGGACACTACTGAATGAAGTGGGCGGAACCTACAGTTCGCCTCCCTCAAGTTGTGAACAAATCTCCAAGTCCCATCAGGCTTAGAAATGGGAAAAATTGGCATTGACCAATAAGATTGTGTATGGACAAGGAGCCCACTTTTCAGAAAAAGTTCAATCTGTGCTTTAATGCCAAGCCGGGCTTCCCGTTTGATAGGGTATTGGCGAATAGAGATAGGTTGGGCACCTGGGAGGAGCTGAGCCATGTGGGGTGTAGCAAATTTTGCAAACCCAGGGATTCCTTGATACCAAACTTGGGGATTTATTTTATTTGAATCAGGTCCTCTAAGGATTGTTTCTTTCTCTAGGAAGCAAAGATAAGCTCTTTCTGGGGGAATTTCAAGGGAAACTCCCTGCTGGGAGCATTGTATAACTACCCCCAATTTTCCTAGCAGATCCCTCCCCAAAAGATTGATAGGACATTGTGGCAATATTAGAAAGGAATGCTGGAGTGATGGTCCCTTGGTTGGTTCAACTGCCATTGGGTGACTGATCAGGGCATTCTCTTCTATCCCGGTTGCTCCAACAATGGAGGTGGTTTTAGAAGAGAGGCAAGGGATTGATTTATCGTTCAGGATGCTAAAGGTAGCTCCTGTATCAATCAAAAAGGAATAAGATTTGTTCCCCACTTTGAGCTCCATCAGAGGGTCTGGGGAAGCAACTGGCCCTCCAGAGCTCCTTCAGTAGGTTTCTGGATAAAACTCAGGAGCCTGAGCTGACATGAGGGGGGCTTGCAGGGGATCAGGTCTGTATCCTCCCTTTCCCCTCATTTGTCCGCGTCCCCTATTGGGCCGTTGTGGTTCGTTGGGGCATTCTCTCCACCAATGGCCAGTTTGATGACACCGGGCATATTGATTTTTCGGGAGGGATCTCCTCCTGCCTTTACTTTGGGGGCTCAAAGCCGCTGCTAAAAGAGCAGCTTGCTTTCTCATTTTCCTATCTTCTTTCTTTTCTTCTTCTTCCTCCCTTTGGGAATAGACAGTGAAAGCTGTCTGAATGAGGGCCTCTAAGTCCTTAGCAGTAGGGGTCTCTAGTTTTTGCAATTTCCTTCTTATATCGGGAGCACTTTGTCCCACAAAGGTCATTTTCAGCAAAACATCATTAGCTGGGCTATCAGGGTCGAGGTCAGTAAACCTCCGAAATCCATCTTTCAAACGGTTCAAAAAATCAGTGGGGGATTCCTTTGGATTTTGAAGGATCTGATGTACTTGGTGAAAGTTCACCATTTTTGGAACACCGAGCCTCAGTCCTTGAAGGATAGCATCCCTGGCTCTCTGGAGGATGAGGGCACCCTGATCTGTGTTGGGATCAACCTCATAGCTGGGGCTAAAAAGAATCAGGGGTTCAGGCCATAAAGCTGGGGCATCGTTATTAGTTTGAATGCCATGTTCTCTAGCAGCTTTGTAGTGTGCTGTGGTGGCTTTAAGAACTTGTTGTTTTTCCTCAGTAGACAGGAGTGCCGATAAGAGAGTAAAAATATCAGGCACATTAGGTCTATGAGTGGCCATCACACGTTGAACAAGTTCAACATAACTTTGGGGGGATTCCCTGTAAGAGGAAAGTCCTTTCCAATTGAAAAGATCATTGGTAGTAAAAGGTGTGTGAACAAACACCAATTCATCTTTCATAGGAACTTGTTGAAGAGGGGCTAGGACTGAGGGACCTGGTTGATCAGCAGGTGCGTAAGTCTGTCCCGTCCTAGTGTGAGGAGGACTTAAAGCCGTCAGATCTGGATACAGAGCTTGGGCTGCTTGGGATGGTGAACTTTGTGGATTAGCCTGGGATGGCTGTGATGTTGTTGGGAGCACCTGAGCTTGTGGATTAATCTGAGGGGCAGTTGGACGCACCTGATCCTGCACAGCAGATTGTGCTGTTGACTGAGGTGCCTGAGCCATTAAAGGCACAGCATTTACATCTCCTCTTCTTCTTCAGTCACTTTGGATAGCTTTTTCTTTTTTGCAAAAGTGACAATGGGGCAAATTTTAGAAGAGGGTGTTGGAGTGAGCCCACATGCTTTCTGTATGTCTGGTCGACAAAGGAGATTGGAGAAGAAGCTAATGTAAAGCTCCTCTTCAGTTCGTCCTATGGCAGCCAGGAATTCAGCAAATTTGTTGACAAAATCTAAATCAAGGCTGCCTTCTGGAGGCCAGGTTCCTACGTTAGGACCAATTAAGTAGGTTGGCCAGATGGATGTGCAGAGGGCTTTCAGTTTATTCTTTTTTAGAACAATCTTTTTTTCTGCAATAGGCTTTACTGTGTCCCAATGGGCTAACACGCAGTCCAGAGGGGAACACGGCTTTGTTTTTCTTACAAAGTTACTCATTCCGAATGGGCTACCAGCATGGTTGCCCATTTTCCAGGGGATTCCTTTCTGTCAGCTCAAAGTCTGACTAGACTTTCTCTGTCTCCTGAGGAGATTTCCCACACCCTTCCGTCGGTGCGAAGCCTAACCAAACCCTCTCTTTTTCCCTAAGAGATTTCCCAGACCTCCCCTGCGGGTCCGAAGTTTGGTCAGAGCCCTCTCTTGCACTACAGATTCTTATTCCAACAGTCACACTCCTTTCAAAGCGATCGTCTCTGGCTGATCTCCTCTCGGATAATCAGAAACGCAGATTGGATCTCTGCACGTCACTTTGAGGGCAAACCTCTGAGGAATTTCCCTCGTCTCATTCACACACTCACAAAGCAACACTCCCCTCCCCACCCAAAAGAAAAAGTCTCTACTCACCTAGCAGAGGACAATCTTCCCCAATACCCAGTTCAAGCCTCAATTAGGGCGTTCAGGTCCGGCTGAAAACAGAATCTGCCGACGGCCGACCAGGTCGAAGTCACTGGTTTAAACTTGCCGGGAGCGCTCTTGACGTCGTCTCTGGTCCTCGCCGGTTTCTTCTGTCCGCCGTTGGTGAAGGCTGCCAAACCACAAGGGGGTTGGCTGTATGGGGGGGGGCAAATGTGGCAACCTTGAAGGAAAACTTTGCCTTCAAGCCCCATGTTCGTTGGGCGCCAGAAATGTAAGGTCCGGCTATACGCTTAAACTCTCAGTAAATCAAAAAGAAAGACTTAAACGGAGGCTTGAATAAGAATCAACATTTAATCTTTGATCAAAGACAAAAGGCTGGGTAAAACCATTCCAAACACATACAAAGAGATATGTCTATGGGAGGGTTCACATCTTCGGAGAAGATGTAACCACTTTTTATACCTTTAAAGCATCAGTTAGATCCCCAATTCTGGCCCCTTAATTCATGTTTGTGTATTCTTTGTTGCCCTGCAAAGGAATCTAAACTTCCAATTAGTCTTATCTTTGTTTACTTAATTGGCCACTTAGCGCCTGGCTCCTGAAGACCAGATCTTATCCAGATCAGACATAAATTAGGATTGAGATGTAAATTACCCCTTTGTTGATGGCTGGAGTTCCAACAGATACGTACCATGTTTTTAGGTAGCACAGAAAGAGATTGATATGAGCAGGTCAAATGGCAGGGACATACGTTTGACAAATACCAGATACATTTTCAGAGGCCTAATGACAATATGTTTGTAACAGGAGATACAAATAGAAAGGAATAATATATGTGATACAAAAGCACAATATATATGTTACAGGAACCTAATGATTACAGAATAACAAGCTTTTACTAAATCTAGTATATCAGTATTTTATATTCTATATTGTTGTTTCCCTACAGTGCTATTAGAAGAAATGGGGAAACATTAGATACTTGATGTCAGAACAAATGGAATTTAGGCAGAAAATAATCTAGAAGAATACAAAGAAGACCATTGCCAATTCATGTTCCTTTTTCTGTGAAGCTAAGCATGTGTACATGCTTAGCTTCAGCTGATGTATCTTGTCTTCCATTTCAACATTGACAAACAAATACATAAACATGTCTCTCCATCCTCCATCCTCCATTTGCCAATCTATAGCTATCAAAGCAATGGGAACATCTGGATAATGGAGTAGATTTGCTGTGCTTATACATGCATTAACAATATGAAAAGGCCAGTGGTGGGTTTCAAACTTCTCTTTTTCATGGCTACCTCTGTGTGTGTCACTCAATTCAGATATTTTATAAGAAACAACATTCTTTTTAACTTAATTAGGTTTCTTGATAGCAATTGCAATCTCTCTAGCATTTGTAATTTTTCTATTTATGTGCATATGTGTATGTATGTGTGTGTATGTGTGTATGTATGTAAGAGAGAGAGAAATTGATAAATTTATTCAAGTTTTCTTTTTTCCAGTACTGAATTATCTGATTTATCTGATGAAACTCTGCAGCCTTCCATTTGGGAGCATATTGTTCTTTGTGCATGCAGCTGCTTATTGAAAGTACAGAGTGGGTGAAGGGAAATTCAAGAAATATGCAGATCCTTTACCCAAATACTACTACATAATTTCCATAATTAAAAAGAAAGCTTATTTGGTTTACACTGCTTCTTTATTACTATCTTGTATCATTAGATAATCAAAAGAGAGATTTATACGAAATAAACATAGTTCTTCTTTAAAAAAGATTTTATTGATTTTCTGTTGTTTACATTTTGTTAGTGCTTAATAAACATTGTGTTGTCTGGGTTATTTAATTTGTTTAACAATACAGATTACATTCTTAATCTCCACCTCTTTTTTTCCAACCACTGGTAAAATAAAGTCCATGTTTGATTATATTCTGTTTTCTTTCTATTTAATCTTCAGGGTAAGTCTGTCCATTTCTGCACAGTCTAGTATCTTCCTAATTAGCTCTTTGTCTCATGGTGTTTTTTTTCATTTTTCCAATATTCTGCAAATATAATCCTCACTGCTGTTAAAACAGACATTTTTTCCTTGCCAGATAAATTTCAGGATCAGTTTATTCAAATCATCAAAGAATTTCTTTTCAATTTTTATAGGTGCTGTTTGGAACAGGAAAAGCAATGTTGGTAGAATATTCTGCAATTCTTCCCAACATTGATGGAGACTTTTCCATTTTTCCAAATCTAATTTTATTTGCTTGAATAATTTTATATAATTGTCTTCTTTTATCATTGCACATCTTGCTGTTGAGTATATTTCCAAGTATTTAACTTTCTTAACTATTTGCAAGTCCACTTTTTCTGCAATTGTTCTTTTTGTTTTTGTGTAGTTTTTTCTCTATTTATTTTCAATCCTGCTACTTCTCCAACCTTCTCTATCTTTTTTAATAGTTTAGGAATTGTCTCCAATGGTTCTTCTATAATAAATACAAATCATCTGCAAATGCTTGTAATTTATATCTTTCCTCTCTTATCTCCATTTCTTTGATTTCTGGATCTTGCCTAATATTCCTATTCACGACTTCCAAAGTCAATATAAATAATAAAGGCAATAGTCCTTTATTGTCTTAGTCCTTTCTTTATATTGAAATTCTCTGTGTGGTCCCCATTTATAATTACTTTGGTTGTTTGTTTATGGTATATCGTCTTAATTACATTTATAAATTTTTCTCCAAAGTCCATACAGTTCAGTTGAGGTGTCATACTGTAAATTGCCAGCTTACAATATCAAAGGCTTTTTGAGCATCTAAAAAGATTAATGGCATTTGTTTTCCTGGATGCATTTCATAGCATTCTAATGTATCTAGGACCATTATGGCGAACCTGTGGCACACATGCCACAGGTGGCACGCGGAGCCCTCTCTGCGGGCACATGAGCCATCGCCCAGCTCAGTTGCACTGCTTCCCGCTGGCCAGCTGATTTTTGGGTCTGCCCTGCAAGATGGAGATGCATGCACTTGCATTGGGAGACCTACCTTTCTCCTCACTTCCTGCTGCCTGTGCCTTCCCAGATCTCTGGAGATTCCCCTCCCAGCACTGTTTTGGGAGGTGAGGCTTTTTTCCCTCTCCCCCAGCTGTTTTGGGGGGCAAAGGCTTTTTTTCTCCCTCCAAGCCGCTTTGGAAGCTTCTCCCCCCAACCGTTTTGGGAGGCAAAGGGTTTCCAAAACAGCCCTTCCAGTGGTGTTTTGGGATGTGAGGCCAAAAGGGGGGGTTGCACACACATGCACGGGGGGAAGCAGAGGTCATGCGCGCATGGGGGGGGTTGCTTGCGCATGCAGGGATTGTGCACATGTGCAGAGGGGTGGGGCATGCAGGAGGGGCATTGCATTATTGTTGTGGGCACGTGCACACGGACGATAGCATGCGTGCACAAGCTTTTGGACCCGAGGAAAAAAAGGTTAGCCATCACTGATCTAGGATAATCCTTAAATTGTGTTTTATTTGTCTTTTTGGTAAGAAGCCATTTTGATCTGGGTGAATAAATTCAATCAGATTTTTTTTTAATATGTTTTATTGGTACATTTTTTTCTTTAAAAATGTAAAAAAATTCCATTCCTATCTGAACAGAGTGTTGTCTGGGCATAATTAATTTTGAGTAAAGGTACAACAATAATCATAATCATGCTAGTAATCTTAATAAACATATCAATATTAATCATAAAAAAATAAAAAAATAGTTTGTCCATCTTACAATATTTTCAATACAATTTTTTGTTATCTCTTTGAATTCTTTTTAAATTCTAACCTCTGTTTTGTTAGTTAATCATTGGTAAAATATATCCCATGTTAAAAAGTATACTGTTTCTTCCTTTTCTTTTATCTTAAGTGTCAAACTATCCATCTCAGCACATTCTAATCTTTTTTTTAAATTATACTTTCATCTGTCGGGATCTCTTCATTTTTCCATTGTTGTGCAAATACTATTCTTGCTGTTGTTACTACATGGAAAATTAAATATGTATTCCCTTTATTATACTGTTCTGGTATTATCCCCAGCAGAAATATTTCTGGTTTCAAATCTATGTGTTGTTTTATCATTTTTTCTAACCAAGTATATATTTTAGTCCAAAATTTTTTTGCCTTGGGCATGTCCACCACATATGATATATGAACCTGGTATCTGATTACACTTCCAACAATTAGCTGATACAAAACATCTTTGCTAGCCTCGCTGGTGGTAAATGCCTTCTATAAAACATTTTGTATAGATTTTCCTTATAGGCCATTGAGATTGTTAATTTACAATTTATATTCCTGTTGTGGCCCGTCAGCAGCCTGTGCAGTTAGTAGCTGATTCCGACAGCGAGGAGGCTGGTGTGGTGCTGCGCCAGCAGCCTGTGCAGTTGGCACTCGAGTCAGACAATGAGGAGACTGGAGAAGATGTGGTGCCAGAGGCTGGGATTCAGCCAGGGTCTTCAGAACCTCCAGAAGCTCCCATAAGTGAAGAGGAAGAGGAGGACCCTCTTCTCGATGCACGAGCGCACAGAGCTGCAAAAAGGCAGGAGTGGCTCCTCAGGAGGAGGTCTCCTCAAGAGCAAAGCTTGGGGCTAATTGGCCACTCCCCTAGCCTATTTAAGGAAGGACAACAACTGATGCAATTTGCAGGAAACAACTTCGCGTCTTGATTTCAGAAAACGTTTGATTCGGCTCTTGTTTCTTTCTTATCAGTTTTTCTTGCCAATTGCTTCTGGGCATTCTGCCAACCACAGTAAGATTACAGTTATCTGAAATATTGTGCCTCAGAATTGAGTTATTATTTTTTGGATTCTTGTCGGCTGTTAATGAAGTTAAATTAACAGCCTTTGTTCAGAAAAGACTGATTTAAATTAGTAAACTAAGGTTTGTACGGACTTTGTGTGTGCTGCGTTCTTTGGGGTCCGTAGCTGGGGCAGAACAATTTCTGCCATTTGTCTAGTTCTGTTGAGTAACCCAAGTTTTTAGCACATCTTATCATTGTTTCTTTCACTTGCTCTTCTTCCATTTTAATACTCAATAAGTAGCTATAAATTTTTTAAATTAATTTTTTATCTGTCCCTAGTAATATCTGGTCTAGTTCTCTTGGTTCTTTATAGAAACCATACATTCTTGCGTCTTTCTCATATTTTGATTGTATTTGCACATATGGCCACTATGCTAGATTGATCCCTTGATTAATCAATTCTTGTTTGGATTTAAGTTGCCCTTTTTCATTCAAAATGTCCTTATACCTTACAATTTTTTCCTATATTAATCACATTCGGATGAATCAGTGCCTCCATCGTGGAGAGCCAAATTTGTATTTTTATAAAGTGTCTTTCTTTAATTTCCCCCCATACTAACAGAAGTGCATTTCTAACAAGGTGCCTTTGAAAATATACATGCATTTTATTTTTCCCATACTATAAAAAGGCATGCCACCCCAGTTGGAGATCATGTCCCTCCAAAGTTAATAATCTTTTATGCCTCAGGTTTACCCATTCTTTCACCCAGACAAGTGCAGAGGTCTGGTAATATAGCTCCCAGTCTGGCAAGCCAAGGTCCCCTCTCAGTTTAGTATCAGTATGTAGCAGTTTCAGTCTTATTCTTGCTTTTTTCCCTTGCCAAATATATTTTAGCATCATTTTGTTTATTTCTTTAAAAAAATATTCCAATTTTATCAGAATTGTTTGGAATAAGAATAACAGTCTCGGCAAAATGTTCATTTTTATTGTAGCTATTCTTCCTATCAACGATAGCTGCAGATTTTTCCATTTCTCCAAATCTAATTTAATTTGTTATAATAGTTTCATATAATTATCTTCTTTTATAGTTGCACATCTTGCTGTTAGCTGAACTCCTAAGTATTTAATTTTCTTAACTATTTGAATATCTACCTTTTCCACTAACTCTTTTTTTTGTTTCTCTGTGACATTTTTAACTAGTATTTTAGTTTTCTCTTTGTTCATTTTCAGTCCTGCAGCTTCACCATACTCTGCTATTATTTTTATTAACTTGGGTCCAGATTCTTATGGTTCTTTTAAGATAAATACCAGGTCATCTGCAAATGCCTGTAGCTTATCTTCTTCTGTTTTTATTTCCATTCCTTTTATTTCTGAGTCTTGTCTAATGTTTCTATTAAGTACTTCCAATGTTAATATAAATAATAGAGGGGACAACCAACATTCTTGTCTCTCTCTTTTTTTTTAAAATGAAATTTTATTGAATTAAGAACATATTACAATTCAAACTATACGGTTCGGCAACGTGTAGTCATATTGTATATTTACAAGTGCAGTATCTAGTCAATTATCTAATTATTTATACAGTTTATACAAAAATTCTTGTGTGTAAAAATAATTACTGTTTAATTAGAGTACAATAATATATAGGGTTAACTAATCGTTGTGCATTATTCCACATGAGTATTAACTTTTGCATTTAATTTCTAACCACCTATACCACAGATCCCAGATCGTATAAAATTCTGAATCCTCCTTTCCGTTTAACACATACGTTAATCTGCACATTTCTGCGCAGTCAAGTATCTTATTGACTATCTGTTCCTCGGTTGGTCCTTTTTTCTCTTTCCAATATCTGGCATAGGAGAGTCTAGCAGCTGTGACAATATGAATAATCAAATATTTCTTGTCCTTTCCAAATGTTTGTTTTAGCACTCCCAGGAGATAGATTTCCGGGAGGAAGTTAATATCCTCCTTTAATATTTCTTGGATCCATTTTTATATTTTTTTCCAAAGCTTCCTTGCTTCCGGACACATCCACCACATGTGATAGAAGGTACCTTGGTAGTGACCACATTTCCAACACTTGGGGCTTGCATTTGGGTAGATCTTAGCAATTCTAGATGGTGCTAAGTACCATCTATATAGCATCTTATACTGATTCCCCTTATAGCTTGTTGCCCTCGTCAGTTTAAGATTGCTATTCCATATTTCTTCCCAATCATCAAGATTTATCTTTGATTCGATGTTTTTCCCCCAAGCGATCATTTGATCTTTTAATATTTCTCCTTCTCTGTCGTACTCGAGAAGGTAGGAGTATAATTTAGCTAATAATTTGTTCTCGCTACCTAGCCATACCTTATCCAAACTATTTGTCCCCATCTCTATTCCCTTTTCTTGTTTATCTTTACTATAACGGGATTTAATTTGTAAATAGGGCCACCAATCTATATGGATCCCTTGCTCTTTTAGCATCTCATTGGGTATAAGATTACCACTGTTATCCAAGATATCTTGGTAGGTGACCATTTTCTCCCTACCTAACGTATTTGGATGGACCAGTGCCTCCATTGTGGATATCCATTTTGGGTATTTTAAATAATGTTTATGCCTGATTTCTTTCCATGTCTTCATTAATGTATCTCTAATTTTGTGCTAATGGAAGTATATCCCTGTCCCTTTTCCTTTGTCCCAGAGGTAGGCATGCCAACCTCTCAATAGGTCGTGCCCTTCCAGTTGTAAAATTCTCTTATCTCTTAATAAGGCCCACTCTCGTAGCCATATTAAATTGGCCGCTTTATGGTATAGTTCCCAGACTGGGAGTCCGAATCCGCCCCTATTCCTTTTTTCCTGCAAGGACCGTAGTGCAATTCTCGTTTTTTTCCCTCCCCAGATAAACTTCCTTACTATCCCATTTAAGTCCGAAAAATATTTTCTGTCAATACTGACAGGAGTAGTTTGAAATAAGTATAGTAATTTGGGGAGAACACTCATCTTGACAGTGGCTATCCTACCGAGGAACGATATTTGCAATTTCCCCCATCTATCCAAATCTTGCTTTATCTTTGTCAGTAAGGGTGTATAGTTATCTTCCTTTAAGGTTGAGCATCTGGCAGTAATCCAAATCCCTAGATATTTAATCTTCTTAACTATTTGAATACCCAAATTATTTACTAGTATTTCCTGTTCTCTTATTGGGATATTTTTTGTTAACATTTTAGTTTTTGTCATATTTAATTTAAATCCTGACAGCTTCCCGTATTCATCTAATTCTTTCAATACTTTTGGCCCTGTTGTTAGTGGGTCCTCCATTATCAACACTACATCGTTGGCAAAAGCTTGAATCTTAAAGGTTTCATTCCTAATTTCCAATCCCCGTATTTCTTTATTTTGCCTAATTTTCCTTAACAATACCTCCAGGGCTAATATAAATAAGAGTGGAGAAAGTGGACAGCCTTGTCTCACCCCTTTACCAATCCGGAAGGATTTAGTTACATCCCCATAATATTTGCGCTCTGTTTATCGTAAATTGCTTTTATCGTGTTCTCGAAATACCCCCCGAAATTCATTTTTTGGATTTGTTGGGTCAAAAATCGCCAATTTAAGTTGTCAAAAGCCTTCTGGGCATCGAGGAAGACCATGGCCAGCTGTTTCTCAGAGTGTATTTCATAATACTCCAGCAGATCCATCACCACTCTCATATTGGACCTAATCTGTCTACCGGGGAGGAACCCGTTTTGGTTGGGGTGAATCCAATTATTTAAAATTATCTTCAACCTTCCCGCTAATATTCCCATAAATATTTTATAATCCGTGTTGAGTAAGGAGATCAGTCTGTAGTTCCTTACTTGCTTGGGATCGGTACCTTCTTTTCCTACCAGTGTGATGAATGCCTCCTTCCACGATTCTGGGATCCTGGAGCCTCTCAGGGCCTCGTTGCATATTATCAGAAGTTTTGGTACGAGTATTTCTGCCAGATTCTGGTTTTTATATAATTCTCCTGGGAAGCCGTCGGGACCAGGCATTTTGTTACTCTTTAATTTGGATATTACCCCCTTCAATTCCTCTAATATAATTTCTCTATTTAACGCTTCCCTTTCCTCCTCCTTTATCTGTGGGAGATTCTCTTTAGCGAAGTACTGATTAATATTATCGATTGAAGTTTCCTCCTCATTATATAATGTCTCATAGTACTGTCTAACACACTCAAGTTTCTCCTCCTCATCCTCTAATATTCTGCCTTCCGAGTTCTCCAGGCCGCCTATAACACCCTTCTCTTTCTCTTTTTTTAATTTGTACGATAGCCATCTCCCGGACTTATTTGCGTTATCAGAATAATATTGTTTGGATTGTTTGTTTGTTTTTCGCCAATTCTTCCTGTTCCAATAGATTTAATTTATGCCTTGCTGTCATCCATTGCTCTTTTATTTTAATATCGCTCGGGTCTTGTTGTAGTCTCTTTTCTGTTTCTTCCAATTGGGCCAGCAGATCCTTCTGAGCCTTCCTTTTCACTTTGTTATTATGTTATTATGTTATATTATGCGATATTACTAATCCTCTTAAGTAGGCTTTCATTGTATCCCAAACACATGTTAGTGGAGTTTCCTGATTCTCATTCTCCAAAAAGAAAAATTGTAGGTCCCTCTGCTATCTCTTAGTAAACTCTACTTCCCTAAGAATATGGGTATTTAGTCTCCATCTCCTTCGTTTAATCCTATT
This sequence comes from Arizona elegans, assembly GCA_022577455.1. Lineage (NCBI taxonomy): Eukaryota > Metazoa > Chordata > Lepidosauria > Squamata > Colubridae > Arizona > Arizona elegans. Next base: position 46,908,850 of record JAKOOJ010000006.1, on the reverse strand, counting down.
TGGGCTTTTCCACTTAATCTCTAAAGGGTTGTGATCGGCCCAAACATTCGGGATAATTTCAACCGAATGAATATCTAACCCTAAATTTCTACTGACCCAAAACATATCAATCCTTGACAGGACATCTGGGGATTTGAATAGTATGTAAATTGCTTATCGCTCGGATGTAGCGTACGCCAGAGATCTACTAAATTGTGCTCATCAACCAAATCAAAAAAGGTTTTGGGGAGTTTTTCCCTTTTAGTTTTTTTCTTTAATCCACTCTTGTGGTCCACCTCCGGGTTTACCACCCCACTGAAGTCCCCAATAATACAAATATTTGTATATTCCAGTTCAGCTATTTTATTGCTTAATTTCCTGTAGAATTCTCCTAGATTTCTGTTTGGAGCATAAATGGCTACTACTAAAATTGGGATATTACCCCTCTTGATTTCAATTGCGAGAAATCTCCCTTTATCATCTGAATATTTAAATTCAGCAGCAATTCCTTTTTTTACATATAATGCTACCCCCCCTTTTTTTCTCTGCCAGAGAGGTAAAGCATTTGCCAAATTTCTCAAATTCTAAATATTTCCTCTCCTCTTTCTTTATGTGGACTTCTTGAAGGCAAATTATTTCTGAGTTAAGTTTGATCAATTTTGAAAAAATATGTTTTCTTTTCCTTCCATTGTTTAAACCATTTACATTCACCGAGAACAATTTCCAACCCTCCATTATCTAACTAACTATGTAGTTTTTGTTTATATTTACAGCTCTTTGTGGTCTTTGCTTCTTTCCTGTAGTTTCTTTGGCTTCCTTCTCTTCTGACTCCTTATCCTCTAGTGTATCTTCCTTAGATTTTTTTAACTGTGCGTTGGTCTCATCCTGGGAGGCTACATCCAATTCCTCCTTGCTACTTTGGCCTTCCTCCTCACTTCTCAGTTGGTCCAAAAGTTCTTGTGTGGAGACTAGACTGTCGATCTTAATCTGTTTTCCTTGCCAGGTGATGAGCATTCCCTCTGGTATAAGCCATCTAAAGGGAAGGCTTCTCTTGTTTAGTTGTATCGCCAAGAACCTGTAGTCCCTTCTCAGATCATGAACCCTCTTAGGAACTTGTTTCAGTACTATTACTTCTTTGCCTTTAAAATTGATAGGTTCATCTCTTACTATATTGTATAGTATGTTTTTCACTTTCCTTCGGGCAAATCTGACATGAACTTCTCGAGGGAGTTTATTCCTCCTGGCATAGTTGGTTTGCACCCTGTAAATTTCATCCAGCTCCTTTATAACATCATCTTTATCTTGTTGTAAAATTCCAGCTATTAGATCCACCATAACATCTCCCAGGTCTTCGTCTTTTTCTTCCACCACATTCTGAAAACGAAGGTAAAAAGCTGCCCGGTCCATCTCGAGCTGGATAATAGAGTCTTCCAACTCCCTATTCTGTGCCATCAATTTCTGGTCGATCGAGTCAAGGTTTCTCTCATTTTGCTCCACTCTCGTCTCGACCTTCTTTATCTTTTTCTCGTTGTTATGGATGGACTCCTGGATCTCACTTATTTTCTGATCGATAGAGTGAATATCAGATTTAAGTTCAACATGATTATTAGTCATTTTTTCTTGTAACAGGAGCATCGTTTCTTGAATAGTTGACAGCGTCACTTGTATTGCTTGAATGGTTGGTAACATTGCTGACTTATCCCCTTTTGTTAGCACCTCAGTGGATTTTTGCTGGGCTGGAGAGGACATTGTTAATACAGGGTTGGAGGACGTTTTCTTTCCAGTCTTAAATACTGCCGATGAAATGCTTGTCATCTCCTTTAGGATTCGCTTCTGGTTTGTCAAAATTACCTCGATGTTCTTCCAAATTATCATCCACTATCCTCTCTTCTAATAGCAAGATTCACTTAATTCTTCTAATCCTAAATTTACTCAATTTTCCTGTCTGCACGTAACAGTTCTTACAAATATTATTATATGAAATTATATATAAATAAACTCAATATGATTACTAAGTGCTCATTCCAATTATGATCTAGGTTATATCTATATATAAAATCAAGTACAATTAATTAATCCAAATCTATATATCATAATAAATACTCAATCTCTTCAATCTTAACCTTACAATACTAATGTAGAGATACTATTCCACCCTTATTAAATTCATCAAACACAATCTATAAATAATTCTTATATACAATAAAAGTAAATTAAAATCTATTAGGTTTTTTCAAGATAATATATAGTACTCTTAGAGGGAGACAGGAAAAGTTATCTAGGATAGTTGATCAAGAAAGAAAAAAAAGGCTTCGCAACTATATAAATAGAGAGATAATTATAGAATAATTAATAATTAATAATTAATAAGTTAATAAGTTAATAAGTTAATAAGTTAATTAATAGATTAATAAATTGATAAGTTAGTATCAATATTAGTATCAGTAATAATATTGGTAGTTGATAAAGAGTTCTATAAACGGTGTTTTATGAAGTTCATTACTCTTGTTTAGTTGACTACTGCCACTTTCAAGGGAGTTCTTCCACCTAAAAAGAGATGTCTCAGTTAATTAAGAAAAAAGTCTCAAATAGATCCAACAATCAGCAAGTCTTAATAAGCAGGAACACAATTGGGAGGAAAGATAGCAGCTCAGAATGTTACACAATTCTTCCTGTTGTCAAGTTTTAAGTATCCGTTATAACATATGGCTGCACTTCCGGTTTCTTCCTTCGGGAAAAGCCAGTCAGCTGGAAGATGACAGTAAAATGACAGCAAGAAGTATTATTGCAATGTATCCTCACGGTATTATCCACCAAATCTGAGTCTGAGCCTCATTCATCCACGGTCGATATACGAAGTGCCTACAGCTGATTTCACCCTCCCTCGGCACAGTAAATTCTCCTTCCTCCTCGCAGCCTCGCCAGCAGTTCACACTCGATCAGCCTGCTCTATTGTTGATATTCGCCGCCTTCCCACCGCCGTGAGTCCTATTAGCTGGCTCAGCTCGCAGTTCTTTGAGGTCTGCTCCTACGATCGCCAGAGATCTGTGATCGGGTCTCCTTCTCATGTTGACCGCCCCGAACTCCTCACTTCCTCATTGTTGCTGGAGATTGTGACTTTGCGTCCACCATTAAACAGCGGATGCACCGATGCCGGTTTGACAGAGGAACCTGTCCAAGTGAGAGGCATTTGCACACCGCACTTTCCAGATCCCCCTCTTGTCCGAGATGCTCTCCGGGCGATCTCGCCCCTCAGGGTCCCCAAGACACGGCGAAAAAGCTAGTGCCGTGGAGCGGAGCTCGCTCACACAGCACCCTGCCGCCACAATCCCCAACCAGAAGTCCCTCAACCAACATTCTTGTCTCATGCCTTTTCTTGTGTTAAAGTTTTTGGTCACATCCCCATTAACCATTACTTTTGCGGTTTGCTTGGAATATATTACCTCAATCATGTTAACAAATTTCTCCCCAAAGTCCATATGTTTTAATTGTAATAACATAATTGCCAATTTACATTATCAAATGCTTTCTTTTTTAAATTTTTTTTTATTATTTTTAAACAAAACATAAAACATAAATCCATCATTACAATTGCATTCAATGTGTCAGTCGGTTACAAATCTTTTATGCTTCCTCCCCATATTCATAATTAACAAATTATCTGATTTAACTATGGCTTTATCATTTCATAAAAATTACTTTCAAATATTATATTATAACATTCATTTTATATTTCATATTTCATTTCCATGTTTTATTATCTAGCCATTGATAAAATAAATCCCATATCTTATAATATTGTTTGTCTTCTTGTTCTCTAATTTCAAATGTCAATTTACTCATTTCAGCACATTCCATGATTTTCTTAATAACTTCATCTTGTGTTGGTATTTTCTCATTTTTCCAGTTTTTAGCAAACAAAATTCTAGCTGCTGTTAAAACATTCTCAATCAAATATTTCAATTCTCTATTATATATTTCTGGCATCATCCCTAATAAAAAAATCTCTGGTTTAAAGTCTATGTCTTTTCTTATCATTTTTTCCAGCCATGTGTGGATTTCAGTCCAGTATCTTTTAGCTTCTACACATGTCCACCACATATGGTAATATGAGCCTGGTATCTGATGACATTTCCAACATTTTTCTTATTTGTTCTTGAATTTTCTGGCTATTCTCGCCGGGGATAGATGCCACCTATAAAACATCTTGTACAAATTTTCCTTGTATGCTGTTGACATTGTCATTTTATAATTTTGCAACCACAATTTTTGCCATTTCTCTAAATCAATCCCATAACCAAAATTTGTCCCCCATGCAATCATTGTTTCTTTAACTTGTTCTTTTTCCAATTTTACCTCTAATAAATAACCATGCAAATTTTTAATTACATAGTCATCAGAACCTGTTAAGATTTTATTATCAAGTGCTTTCTGTGCATCTAAGAATATCAATGCCATTTGTTTTTCTGGATGCACTTCAAAATATTCCAATATGTTCAAAATGATTCTCATATTATTCCTAATTTGCCTTTTAGGTAAAAATTCATTCTGGTCTGAGTGTATAAATTCATTCAGGAATCTTTTTAATCTTTCTACAATTATTGAGGCATATATTTTGTAGTCTACATTTAATAGTGACATTGGCCTAGAATTTTTTATTTGCATTAAATCTGATTCTTCTTTCGGTATTAGGGTAATATTTGCTTCCATCCACATGTTTGGAATTTTGGCCTCTAACAGTACTTCATTATAAACTTCTAACATTGGCAAACCCAAAGTATCTTGTAAACATTTATAAAGCTCTGCCGGTAGTCCATTTGGTCCTGGTGTTTTATTATTTTTTTGTCTCTTGATCGCCTCTTCTAGTTCCATCATTGTTAACTTTTCATTTAACATAACCTTCACTGTTTCAGGTAATTTGGGTAATTCAGCTTTCTCCAAATATTGTTTTAGTTTGTCTTCTGACACCTTCTCTTGATTATATAGTTTTTTTTAGTAATTCTGGATTATTTTCTTTTTAGTTTCAGTTTGATAGTGAAGGATTCTCTTTTCATCTAGCAATTGTGTATCAATTTCTTCTCTTTCTCCTTTTTCAATTTATATGCTAACCATTTTCCTGGTTTGTTCATATTTTCAAAGTAATTTTGTTTTGCTCTTTTAATCTTTTGTGCTAGTTCTTCCGTTTCCATTAAATTGAGTTTGTGTTTTATCAGTCCTATTTGTTTTTTTTAATTTCTTTTTTGCCCTTGTTTCTGTAACTCGGTTTCTAGTCTTTTGTTTCTTCTGCTGATCTCTTTTATGTTTGCCTTATTATTATTATTATTATTATTATTATTATTATTATTATTGCTGTATAGATGATCACTAATCCCCAGATATATGCTTTTGCTGTATCCCATACATTTTGTAGTGAAGCCTCATCTTTTATTTTATTTCTTTCTCCATTATTTGTATAAACTCTTTATTATTATTTTTTATTATTATTTTGTTTTTTTATTAAAATAATTTTTATTGAATATTTTACATTTTTAAAATCAAAAGCATAATAGAAAAAGACAAAAAAGGAAAAAAGACGAAAAGGAAAAAAAAAAAAACATACACAAACACCAAACAGTAAAATACAAAACATAAATAACAACATTATATAATATTTTACAACTTTCTGCATTGACAATTATCTTTACTTTTAAATTCAATCATCCTAATCATTCTCTTATTCTTGTATAACAATATTGAACATTCTTATAAACTAAATTGCTATACATACTTACATCCTATTTATTAACATAGTCAATATTTTATCCTTACCAGTATTCAATACTCTTATTCCAATTGGTCAAATTTTGATTTACATTCTTATTTCTTGTTTTGATTTCTATTTTCTAGCCACGGATAGAATCTATTCCACACAGGGTCAGTATTCTGAGGAGGGAGTAAGGGAAAGGAAAGATATTATGTATGTAATTAGTTATGAAATAGCCTATTGTTGTGAAGAAGTCACAGGGGGGGATGGGTGGTGAGGGGGGGTTAGGGAAGAGGGGGGGAAAGGGGGAAAAATTGTATTTGAAAACTTTTTCAATAAAAAAAAAAAAAGAATCTATTCCACACTTTATAGTAGTCTGAATCATCTCTTTCTTTAATCTCCATTGTCATTTTATCCATTTCAGCACATTCGAAGAACTTTTTAATTGCTATTTCTTCAGATGATGTATTGATCTGTTTTCACATTTGCACCAGAGCAATTCTGGCTGCCATTAGTATATGCAAAGTTATGTAGTACAAACTTTTCTCCATTTTCTTATCAATCATTCCTAGAAGAAGCAACTCCGGTTTGAAATCAATCTTTTGGAGTGTAATCTTTCTAACCACCTTCTGATTTTATACCAAATTTTTTAAACATTGCGGCACATCCACCACATGTAGTAGTATGTTCCTAATTTATGGCCACATCTCCAACGTTTAGGTGATAGGTTGGAATACATTTTTGCCAATCTCGCTCGTGCTAAATGCCATCTATAAAACATTTTATAGCTGTTTTCTCTATATGTTACTTCCATAGTCAATTTATAATCCCCCCTAATTTTCCCCATTTTTCCAATTCTATAGTGTGTCCAAAATTCCTAGCCCAACTTATAAGCGTTTCTTTAACTGTTTCTTCTTCCAATTTATATCATAATAGGTAATTATAAATATTTGTAATCATTTTTTTCCCTGGTCCTAATAATATTTTATCTAGTTCCAATTGTTCCCCGTTTATGCCAAATTGTTCCTTATCTTTTTTAAATCTAGTTTTGATTTGTAAATATGGCCATCATTCCAGATTTATTCCTTGTTTTTTCAGGTCTTGTATTGATTTCAATTCTCCTTTTGTATCTAGTAATTCTATATATCTCACCATTTTGTCTAAATCTGTGGTATTTGGGTGTATCATTGCTTCCATTGTAGACAACCAAATTGGGAGCTTCATATAGTGATTCTTTTTTATCTTTTCCCAAACTTTTAGTGTGTCTTTGAAAGTAGGTATGTGATTTAATTTTCCCGTCCCAAAGAAAGCCATGCCAACCAAGCTGGAGGTCATGGCCTTCTATCGTTAGTATTTGTTTATTTTTGAGTTGTATCCAATCTTTAAGCCATGTTAGGGATGCCACTTTGATGTCATTTTATTTAATTGTTCAAAGAATTTTTTCCCTAATTGGTACTGTTTGAAATAGATAAAGTAACTTGGGTAATATGTTCATTTTGATTGTCGAAATTCTGTCAATTAATGTTATTGGTAATTTAGTCCAATTGTCCAAATCTTTTTGTATTTGTAATATAAGTTTAACATAATTATCCCTCTTTATCGTGGTACATTTTTCCTATAGCCAAATTCCTAAATATTTAATTTTCTTTGCTCTTGAGATTCTCAGCTTCTCCTCTAGTTCTTCATTCTGTCTGTTGGTTAAATTCTTAGTCAATACTTTAGTTTTGTCTTTATTAATTTTAAATCCTGCTACCATGCCAAATTGGTTTATATCTTGTAATAAAGTAGGTCCAGATTCTAAAGGTTCCTCAATAATGAATGCCAAATCATCTGCAAATGCTTGGACCTTATATTCTTGTGATTTAATTTTTAGTCCCTTTATTTCCGAATTGTCTCTAATTTAATTAGACTCTAATTAATGTCTCCACAGACAGAATGAATAACAAAGGTGATACGGGGGCAACCTTGTCTTACTCCTTTAACTATCTCAAAGCTTTCTGTTTGTTCCCCATTTATTATTATTTTTGCCCTCTGTGTAGTGTATATGGCTCTAATCATTTCTCATAAAGTCCCAATTTAAGTTGTCGAAAGCTTTTTGTGCATCCAAAAATATCACAGCTACCCTTTTTTTCAGGGTGAGTTGCATAGAATTCTAAGGTGTTGATGATAATTCATATGTTATTTTTTATAATTCTGTTGGGTAGGAATCCATTTTGATCTGAATGTATAATTTTAGTATAATTTAGTATAGTATACACTATAGTATAGAGTATAGAGTATATTGTTTAGTATAATTTTGATTCTATCTGCTATTATAGCCATAATTATTTTGTAGTCAGCATTTAGCAATGAGATTGGCCTATAATTCTGAATCTTCTGTTGTTTGTTATTGTTTTTGGGGATGAGAGTTATTAAAGCTTTCGTCCAGGATTCTGGTATCTTGGCCTTTCCCAGTATTTCATTAGATGTTTCTAATAACAATTATTCTAACGGTTCTTGAAATTTTTTATAAAATTCAGCAGGGATTCTGTCCGGGCATGGAATCTTATTATTTTTCCTTTTGAATTGCTCTTTAACTCCAGTTTCATTATTTTCTCATTTAATACTTCTTTTGTTAAATCTGGTAATCTGAGAAGATTCCTTTTTTGGAGATACCTTTAGATATCTTTCCCTTCAATTTTTTTCTTGACTATATAATGTTTGAAAATAATTTACTGCTATGCTTTCCTTTTTTTCTTTCTGGAAGTACAACATACTGTTCTCATCCTCTAATTGTTTTATTAATTTCTTTTCCTTTTCTTTTTTTAATTTATGGGCCAACCATCTTCCAGGCTTGTTGGCATTTTCAAAATAATTTTGTTTAACTGCTCTAATTTTTTGTGCTACTTCTTCTTCGGTTAATACTTGTAATTTATGTTTAATTTTTTTTCTACTTTGGTTTTTTGATTTTGAGGTTCCTTCTGTAATTTAAATTCTAATTTTGCCAATTTTCCTTGGAGTTCTGTAAGATGTTTCTTTTTAATTCTGTTTTTTCCTTATTATATATGCTATCGATAGACCTCTTATATAGGCTTTCGTTGTATCCCATAGATTTTGAATGGTGGTTTGTTCATTCCAATTTTCTTTTAGAAAAGGGCCTAATTCTTTTTCTATATGTTAAATAAAGTTCTTTTCTTTCACTGTGCATAAATAACTACAATTAATATTCTTTTTTGTTTTATTGAAACTTCAATCATTAGTGTCCTTCCCTCATTATCTGCATAAATTTGTTTGGGGTTTAAGCTTTTCTTTATATAAACTACTATCCCTCTTTTCTTAGATTCTGCCAATGCTACAAATAATTTTCCTAATTTCGGGGATTCCAAGAAGCCACTTTTCCCTTTTGGGATATGCACTTCTTGTAAGCATGCTATTTCCATATTCAGTTTTTGAAGTTTAGTAATTATTTATCTTCGGTTTATCAGTGCATTCAATCCATTTATGTTAATTGATATTAAATTCACCTCCTCCTCCATTAAATTACTTATTAGTCCTTCTGGCTTTTTTTTAGTTTTACTTCCCTTTGCTGTCTTGTTCTTACCTCTTCTCTGTCCTGGTTTTCCATAGCTAAATGCTCTCTTGATTCTTGGGCTGGTTCATTTTCTTCTATCTGTTGTTCTTCCTGACTCTTTGTTTCTAACTCCTCTCTACTGTCTAATTCTTCCCCAAAATATTGCTGATAAAATACCTGGGCCTTTTCTACCGTATCTACTCTTATTTTTTTTATGTTCCCAGGTTATCAGCATACCCTCTGGTATTAACCAGCAAAACATTATTCTATGTTTAATCAGTTTAGAAGAGAGGAATTGATTGTTCCTACGTTGATCATGGATTCTTTTTGGTAATTGTTTAAGTATTATAATTTCTTTTCCATTATAAGTCAATTGGTCTTCTCTTGTCTTTCTATAAATTTCATCACGTACTGATTTCTTTGTGAACCTAACATGAATTTCATGTGGTAGTCTATGTCGTTTCACATAATTTGTGTATACTCAATATACTTAGTCAATACTATTTCCATAGTTCCTGTTTATCCATGTTCAGGGGCTCTGCTAGAATTTCCACCATGAGTTTGTAGACATCCTCCTCTCTATTCTCTACTATGTTTTAAAATCTTAGGTAGTGGGAGGATCTCTCTAATTCAAGATATATTATTGTTTCTTCCAACTCCTTATTCGCCACTATCTATCTCTCCTCCACAGCTTCCAATTTCTTTTCGGTTCTTTCTGCTCTTGCCTCTACTACTTTTATTTTTTGTTCATTATTTGCTATTGATTCCTGAATCTTTTCCATTCTGTCATCTAATTTCTTTATGTCTCCCTTCACCTCACACATTTCCCCATTCATTTCTTCATGATTATTATTAATAGATTCCTGCATTTTCAACATAACCTCTTGAATCATGTTCAGTGAGGTTTGCATGTTTTGTACAGTTGATGTTGATCCTAATTTTTCAGTGATTGGCATATCTGTTATTAATTTCTGACCTGCAGGTGAGGCCGTCATAGAAATTGTCTTTTTTACTGTTTTTGTGACAGCAGTTGTATTTGACATTTTAATTTTTTGGAGGAGCCCATTCCACAACACCATATATATCTAATTTACTACTCCAGTCTGTGTCTATATCTCTTTCTATCTCTAGTCTTTCTTCCTAAGCTTATTATAATACAAATACAATTACAACCTAAATCAATATAGTATAATTTATCATTTAATCAAAACTAATTGTATCAATCTATTTTCTATATCCAATTAATTGTATAAAGCACCATTCTGTATTTACTATTTATAATCAATACTTACTTAATCAATAATCTCAGTCAATGCGCCTCACACTGCACATGCACACATGCAACCCCCACTGTGCATGTGTGCGCCCGCCATGCATGCGCCCCCACTTTTTCCAAGAGGGCCGGCGCACCTCTTACCAGAGGACAACCAGTTACCCTGGCGAGACAGCTGTTCCCAAGCTGGCAGCAGCGATCTCGGCCCTGCCTGCCAACTCGCCAGCGCCCCATTCACCCATCCCAGCAGAGGCCTTTTGCCCATGCTGCTCCGCGAAACACGCGAGGAGGCCGCGGTTGCTGTCAGCCGGGCCCACCTGCCTTCTCCGGTTTGTGGACAGCTGAGGCTTGCAATGAATGGCGCAAGCAGGACTGCAGCTCCACCCCGGGCTGTAAATGTGCCTTGCGGGAGTGGAGGCTCGGGAGTGTCAAACCCTCCTGCCTGCCTTACAACGGACCTTTCCAAGGCAGGGCAGGGCTCTCCAACCTTGGAGTTCTCAAAGTCCACAAATCTTAAGGTTGCCAAGGTTGGAGAGCCCTGTTCCAAAGAGCACCTGCAACCCGCGAGTGAAGGAGCTGGACTTGTGGCTGTGCCAGGCGTCCCATCCCCCCCCATTCGGCTCCCTTCCCCCCAGCTGCCCCCTTTCGCCATCGGGCTCGGCACCTGCAATCGCTGCAGGTGGGAATCATCCGCGCTGCCGGCGGATCCCAGGTTTCCTCCTCGCTGCGCTCCGAAGAGCCCAGCAAGGGAGCACCAGGACCCCGGCCACGCTGCGCTCTCCCCCGAGGCAGCCCCAGCTGGACCACTGCCCAACCCGGTGAGCAGAGAGCGAAGGGGTGGCGTCTCCGGCCGGCCGGTACCTTCTCTCTGCTTGGAGGACCCGCTGCTGTCTTTAGGAATGGTGCTGAGCCGAGCTGCCCCGGGAGGAGCGGCCGCAAACCGGCACTGTGCTCTTGGCCTCCGACTGAGGGAGTCAGCCCTCTCCATGGGAAAATCCACAGCAACACGCAGGGAGAGGCAACCCGGTGCGAAGCGGCAGCCCCGAGGCTGGATTCAAAGCTTGCCAGCCTTTTGGGGAAAGTGGAGTTCTGGTTCCCTGCTGCCCCTGCTGGTTGGAAAGCTCGGGTCCCGAGCAACGGCGGCTCCTGGCCTCACTGGCGTGGGGCAGAGGGAGCATGGGGGAATTTGCGAGGGCTGCTCGGAGGGACCTTTGGGGAGGTTTCAGCATCTGGGGGAAGGTTTTCCTGGAGTGCGCATGTGCAATGGGTGGCTGCTCTTCCAATTTCTGGCACACCTGTGCACATGAAAACCAGATGACCGGTGTACCAGAACCCAGAAGAACAACGGGCGATGGCTTCGCGTGTCCAGAGAAATGGCTCTGCGTGTCACTTCTGGCATGCGTGCCATAGGTTCGCCAACACGGATCTAGAGTCTAGGATTTTCTTAACCTCATAATGGGTCTTCCCCTGCACCACTATAGGTTTGGGGGCTGGTCAGGTTGGTGGTCTCAACCTTGAATCAACTGGTGGCTTTAGCAAATTGCAGTTAAAGACAGGATACAGTTTCCCTAGTATGCGTGGGAGGTTAAGCTGAACTGTCACTGGGTTAATTACTTTCCCTATTGGGAAAGGTCCTAGAAACTTAGGTCCCAGCTTTTTACTGGGCAATTTCAAGCTAATATATTTGGTTGATAGGTAAACCACATGGAAGGGGGGTTGGAGATATTGGTGTGTGTCTGCTTGCTTTTTATAAGCCTCAGCAGCTTCTGCCAGTGCTTTCTTGGTGTCTTCCCAGCCCTTCTTTAATGACTCCATCCATTCGGTTAAAGTTATGGAGGAGGGTGGCTCTCTGGGTAGCTCAGCCATGGAACAAAGTCCATGCTGCTGGTGACCTTAAAGGGGGTTAATCTGGTGCTGCTGTGTACAGCATTGTTGTAAGACACTTTTGCAAACAGCAACAGGTCTTCCAGTTCTCTTGTAATCCACATAACATCTTATATATTGCTCCACCATGGCGTTTGCTTGTTCTGCAGCTCCATTCGTACTCAAATAGAAAGTCGAGCTATGTCCCTTGGTCAATCGTTACTCCTTTGCTTGACACTCGGTAGCCTGGTGGCACTTTAGCTCCTGCGATCATTGGAGGAAATGGATTATCTAGACCCTTTTCAGTCTGGCTTCAGGCCTGGCTACAGCACGGAAACTGCCTTGGTCATGCTGATGGATGATCTCTGGCGAGCCCGAGATGGGGGTCATTCCTCCATCTTGGTGCTACTTGACCTCTCAACGGCTTTCAATACTATGGTATCCTTCTGGGATGACTAAGGGAATTGGGAGTGGGAGGCACCATGTTACGGTGGTCGGTCACAGTCGGTGTTGGTAGGAGGACAGAGGTTGACCCCTAGGCCCCTCGTTTGTGCAGTGCCTCAGGGCTCAGTCCTCTCTCCCCTCCTATTTAACATCTACATGAAGCCGCTGGGTGAGATCATCCAACGATACGGGGTGAGGTATCAGCAATACGCTGATGATACCCAGCTGTATATCTCTACCCGTGTCAATCCAGTGAGGCGATGGATGTGATGTGCCGATGCCTGGAGGCTGTGAGGGTCTGGATGGGAATCAACAGGCTCAGACTTAACCCAGACAAGACCGAGTGGCTGTGGGTATTGCTTCCTAAAGACTATGCTGATTGTCCATCCTTGGTTCTGGGTTGGGGGGAGAAATTGTTCCCCTCAGAATGGGCTCGCAATTTGGGTGTCCTCCTAGACTCACAGCTAAGATTAGAGCAACATCTGTCAGCTGTGGCTAAGGGGACTTTTGCACAGGTTCTCCTGATGCACCAATTGTGACCCTACTTGGATCGGGAGGCTCTCCTCACAGTCACTCATGCCCTTGTCACCTCACGGTTAGAGTATTGCAACACACTCTACATGGGGCTACCCTTGAAAAGTGTTCGGAGACTACAGTTGGTCCAGAATGCAGCCATGAGTGCTGTCGTGGGTGCACCTAGGTACACCCACATTACATCAATTCTCCACGAGCTGCACTGGCTCCCTATTCAAGGTGTTGGTTATTACCTTTAAAGCCCTACATGGCTCAGGGCCAGGGTATCTTCGAGACCGCCTTCTACCGCATAGCTCCCAGCGATCGGTAAGATCCCACAGAGTTGGTCTCCTCAGGGTCCTGTCAGCTAAACAGTGCAGGTTGGCGGGCCCACGGGGGAGGGCCTTCTCTGTGGCTGCCCCAGCTCTCTGGAACCAGTTACCTTCTGAGGTCCAGATCATCCCCACCCTGTTGGCCTTCCGAAAAGCGGTGAAGACCTGGCTCTTCTGGCAGGCCTGGGGCCGTTGATTTCGCTATTGCGATCTGGCAAGATCCAGCCATGAATGGTGTGAATGGGTTTTAATTGTTTTTAATGGTTTAACTTTTAATGTTTTGTATATGGTTTTTAAATGCATTGTAAGCCGCCTTGAGTCTTTGGAGAAAGGTGGCATACAAGTTGAACAAATAAATAAAGAAAGAAATAGATAGTCTAGGGAGGTTTTATGGAATTCACATTTTGACAGTTTCGCGTAGAGCTTTGTGGCTAGGAGTTTTTTCAGTACTTGCCACACTAGCTTTATGTGTTCCTCTAGAGTTTCACTGAATATGAGAATGTCCTCCAGGTAAGTTTCTGAAAGATGCCCTAATTAATTCATGAGCCACGAGCCAAACTTCAAATGAAATACAGTCATTTGTTAGGAGCACCATTTTGGCAGTATTCAGATGCAGTTAGAACTAATCCCACATAGATTTATGTTCCCCTATGACCCTGTCTCTCCCCTCCTCCCTGGCCATGTCATAAATCACATTCTCCAATTAACCACTTTGGCTGGCTGTGAAACCCAAAACTCTCCTACTGATTGCGGTAAGAAAGTATCTGTGGAATATAGTTTCAGTTAGGGAAATCAATCAGCTCCATCAGTTCTTTCTCCTTCCTGTTCATGGCAACTTGAAAGCTTTGCAAATTGACATTCGGCTCCCCTCACTTCCTGAGAGCAACCTGCGCAAAGCAAAACAATTTGAATACAGATGTAGAGTTTAGGGACATGACCTCCAGCCAGGCTTGTTTGGATTTTCCACGTGAAATTTGGCTATAAGGCGATCAGTCTGGATGTTTCGACTCTTTACCCAAGATGCCTCTGATAAGGGGTAACCCTTCCACTTGATTAAATATTGGAGTTGTCTCCTGTGCCACCTTGAATTGAGGATTTGCTGCACTTCATAATGGGTCTGGCCCCCTATGACAACGGGGTCCAGGGGCTCACAGGTAGTGGCCTCAGGGTCGATTTGACCACGAGTTTTAAGAGGCTACTATGGAATACCTGGTGTATCTTCCCTAGCAGTCAGGGCAATTTCAATTGCACCATGACCGGGTTGATTATCTTTACTATAGGGAATGGTCCCATAAACTTTGGCCCCAGTTTCTTGCTAGGGAGTTTTAACCTCAATTTTTTTGTGGAGAGGTAAACATTCTCCCCCAATTGAAATGGCCATTGGGGAGCTCGGTGTTTGCCTGCCTGTTTCTTTTAGATTTGTGCTGCTTTAGCTAGCTCCTTCTTGACAATCTCCCAGGTTGCTTTCAGTGTCGCCATCTAATTGGTCAAGCTGACTGAGGAGGGGGGGCTCCCTTGAGTACTCAGGCATTGGGACGAAGTCCATGCCACTCAATACCTTGAACGGGGTTAGCCCCATGCTACTATGAACAGCATTATTATATGCAACCTCTGCGAAAGACAAGAGGTCCGCCCAATTGGACTGCTGATAGTTCATGTAGCATCTCAAGTACTGCTCTACCATGGCATTCAGCTTCTTTGTCCCCCCCATTGGTGCTCAGATGAAAGGCTGAGCTAAGGCCCTGGGATAACCCAATGGACCGTAGGAACTCCCTCCAGAACTTAGCCATGAACTGGACCCCTCTATCTGAGATAATTCTTCTTGGTACTCCATGCAGGCAGTAGATATGTTTCAGGAACAGTTTGGCCAACTGGTAGGATGAGGGTAGTCTGCTGCAGGGTATGAAGTGCACCTGTTTGGAAAATAGATCTATTACAGTCCAGATCACTGTGTTTCCCCCACTTTTCGGCAACTCCACTATAAAGTCCATTGTGATCTCCTCCCATGGTCTTGTTGGCTCTGCTACTGATTGTAGCAGTCCAGGGGGGTTTTCTGGTCATTTCTTCATTGTGGCGCAGATGGTGCAACTTTTCACATAACTGTCCACATCTTTCTGTCAGACTTCGATGCTATCTCAAAATAAATGAATTTCCAAACTGCCAATCTTTAAGGAAATCTTTTATTTAATTGAGCACAGCCACCGGATCATGACTCGATGCGGACAAGACTAACCTTTTACCCAATCCCTCCCTTTCCGATCCCCAAATCTCTGCTTCTCATTTGGCTATCTTCCAAGTCATTCTTCAGACTTCTTGTCTCATCATTTCCCAGGAATGTTCCCCCCCTCCTCATTTCCACGACAACCCGACTTCAAAGGGATTTAGCAGGCAAAAGTTCAGAGCTTATCTCTCTCTCTCCTCTGCTCTCTATGCCAGCGTTGAAGCGCTGACATCCGGCCCCTCTCCCTTCAGTCTCCCAGCGGGGCCTGCATGAGATAAACAACAAGTTTAGTACCTCACCCCCTCCAAGGGGGTACCCCACCCCCTCCCGGCTTGTCCGGGTGATCTGCATGGAATTTAGCTATGAGGCGATCAGCTTGGATGTTTGTGCTCTTCACCCAGGAAGCTTCTGACAAGGGGTAGCCCTTCCACTTAATTAAGTATTGGAGGCGCCCTCTGTGCCACCTCGAATCGAGAACTCACTGTACTTCATAGTGGGTCTGGCCTCCAACAATTAAGGGCCCTGGGGGATCACGTGGCACCGGCCTTAAAGTTGACCCTACTACAGGCTTCAGGAGGCTACTGTGAAAAATGGGGTGTATCCTCCCTAGTAACCGGGGCAACTGCAATTGTACTGTAACCGGGTTGATTACTTTTACTATTGGAAATGACCCTATGAATTTCGGCCCCAGTTTTCTGATCGGGAGTCTGAGTCTCAAGTACTTGGTGGAGAGGTAGACCTTTTCCCCCATTTGGAACGGTCTCTGGGGGGGCTCGGTGCTTATCTGCTTGTGTCTTATAAGACCGTGCTGCCTTGTCTAACACCCTCTTGATGTTCTCCCAGGTTTCTCTAAGCATTGCCATCCATTCAGTAACTGAGGAAGGAGGCTCCCTCGGGTACTCTGGCATGGGAATGAAATCCATGCCGCTCACTATCTTAAATGGGGTTAGTCCTGTACTACTGTGGACAGCATTGTTATATGCGACCTCAGCAAACGATAAGAGGTCCGCCCAGTTCAATTGTTGGTAGTCCATGTAGCACCTCAGGTACTGCTCTATCATGGCATTCAATCTCTCTGCCCCCACCCCGGGGCAGAGTGCTCGGGTGAAACGCTGAGCTGAGGCCTTGGGATGATCCTATGGATCAAAGGAATTCCCTCCAGAACTTTGCTGTAAACTGGACACCTCGATCAGAGATGATTCTTCTGGGTACTCCGTGCAGGCGGTAGATGTGTTTTACGAACAGTTTGGCCAATTGGCGGGATGAGGGTAGTCCGCTGCAGGGTATGAAATGTGCCTGTTTGGAGAACAAGTCTATTACAGTCCAGATCACTGTGCTTCCGCTGCTCCTCGGCAGTTTGACTATGAAGTCCATAGCAATCTCCTCCCATGGCCTTGACGGTTCAGCTACTAGCTGCAGCAGCCCCGGGGTCCTTCCTGGTCAGGTTTTCATCGTGGAACAGATGGTACAACTTTTTACATAGCTGTCCATGTCTTTTCTCATGTGGGGCCACCAAAACTGTCTCCGAGCTAAGTGCAGAGTCTTTAGGAAGCCAAAATATCCCGCTGGTTTGACATCGTGACTTCTCTTGAGGATTAAGGTGCGCAAGGTGTCTGGGACATAAAGTTTCGTCCCTCTCCATGCTAGGCCATCTCTCTTATAAACTGTATCATCTCCCAGTGATCCCCTAGTTCTAGCTTCACTGGTTCGGTCAGGTGTGTGGCGCAAGTTCCACCTACTAGGGTCCCATCAACTTGCTCAAATCGAATTGGGTGGTTGAGCTTCTTAGCTTGGATCCCCAATTTTAGGACTGTGGGTAGATTAATCAGGCACCTAGTGCAGCCCGAGTCTATCAGGGCTTGGAAAGTCTCTTGGGTACCTATCTTTGGGGCTGTTAGGCATATGGGGAAGAGGAAAGGTTGGATGGGTCCACTACCATTGGGTCATCTTCACCCTCGTCCTCGCTGTCATACGAGTCGGGGAATTGGTCTCCATCATCCGGGACTCCCTTTGTCTTGGTCAGGTGGGCAAAGACCTCTGTGCCGGGGAGGAGACTTCGTGGCGCATCAGTGGCTCACTTGGGGCCCCGTTCTTGTCATGCCTTTGGCTGAGGGTTTGGCCTCGGGCCCGGGGTTCCACAGGCTGCTGCTAGATGGCCCATTCCTCCACATCTGTAGCATCTCATTGGGCTCCACGGAACGAAAGGCCTTTGGGTAGGCCGTGGTGCCATGGTTCCTCATCTGGTTTGTGGCCTCGGGTCTGATTGGTATCTCTCCCTGGCCTCTGGTTGCTTTAGCATGTCGTTGGCGCGCAGTCCCCTTTCCACTTGCGTCGCCATGCGGAACCATTCAGAGAGTCGGTTCAGGATGTCCCGATAAGCGGTCACTTGAGTGATCCGCTTATCTAGGCTCGTTCTGAAAAAATACACTAGCAGTCGCTCAGGTAGGGGAGGCAAGGTGCCCACGACTCTTCGGAATTCACGAATGTGTTCCTTGATGGGCTTCCCTCTCTGGATTAGGCTTCTGAGTTCGTCTTCCACATATGGGTCCTCCCCTACTTCCTCGTACCTCGCCTGCAGTAGTTGCAAGAAATCAGGAGCGTCTTGCAGTTGGGGGGCTCTATGCTTGTAGAGGGCTGATGATCAAGTCTTTGCTTCTCCCTCCAGCCCTTCTGAAATGGCATTGACCAGGGCTCTGGGGAATGGGTAAAGGTGCCCATAGCTCTCGATATAGACCTCAGCTGCGTTGAGGAACTGCGCCACCTGGTCTGGATCCCCATCAAATTTCCCTCTGAACTGGGGTGGCTCTGCCCTTGGTGGCCCATCCTCCCATGGCCGGGCTCTGTGTGCCTGTCTGGGGTATCATTGGGCTTCTTCCTCATCTCTCATTCGGGAGCGGGGGTTGATGCCTTGCATAGGCTGGTATGCTTGCTGGGCAGAGGAGGAACCCATGGATGCAAACTGGGACTTTCCTTCCTTCTGGTGTGGGAGGGGGAAGGGCTGGGCCCCCTTCTATGGTGACTTAGTTCAACAGGGTCAGCTGGCCTCCTTCTATCTTTGGGCCTGCAGGATGGACCATCTTCCAGGCTGACGGCATGTTCAAAATTTTGCTTTAACTCCTCCATGGGGCTTTCGAGTGGCAGGGTTGAAATTTCTTTCTGTCTGGCCTTCTGCCAATCCCATAACCAATCCGCCCTTCCCAATTCACTCAGGGGCTTCCCCTTACCTTTAGCGTCTGGAAAGGGGAATTCAGCTTCTGCAGATTTTGGCAAAGTCCACCAAGGTTCATCATTTTTTCTTCTCTCTCTTGGGCTGGAGCACGATCGTCTGTCCTTGGTAATTCTGTGGCAGTGGGAGGGAAAGGGGGGTTGCAGCTTTGCTGGGGAGGGGGTGGCCCCGTTGCATCCAAGCTGGCTGGAGTAGGGAGGGGTGGCTGGTTCACAGCCATTTGGAGTAGACTTTCAGTAGAGAGCTGGCTTGCTGCCATGGCTTCAGAACCTTGCCTCCAATCTGTCCAAACATCTGGTAGGGAGCTGGAGGGCTGGAGGTTTGCCAGTTTGGCTTGGAAAGTTGAGTCTTGTCCATCCGTCAGACTTCGATGCTATCTCAAAATAAATGAATTTCCAAACTGCCAATCTTTAAGGAAATCTTTTCTTTAGTTGAGCACAGCCACCGGATCATGACTCGATGCGGACAAGACTGACCTTTTGCCCCCCAATCCCTCCCTTTCTGATCCCCAAATCTCTGCTTCTCATTGGCTATCTTCCAAGTCATTCTTCAGACTTCTTGTCTCGTCATTTCCCAGGAATGTTCCCTCCCTCCTCATTTCCACAACAACCCGACTTCAAAGGGATTTAGCAGGCAAAAGTTCAGAGCTTATCTCTCTCTCTCCTCTGCTCTCTATGCCAGCGTTGAAGGGCTGACACTTTCTTTATGCTGGGCCACCAGAACTGCCTCTGTGCTAAGTATAACGTCTTTAGGAATCCGAAGTGGCTGCCGGTTTAATGTCATGGTTCCTCTGGAGGATCAGGGTGCATAAGGATTCTGGGACATAGAGCTTCATCCCCTTCCATGTGACATCATCCCTTTTTGTCAGGATGTGTTGATTGTCTCGGAACCAGGGATCTGCCAGCAGTTCAGTTATGAGTTTTGCCATTAGATCGCTTGTTGGTTGGTCGTGCCAGTCACAGCATTGTCGTCTGGTGGTTACATGAGCCGCTATTTGTATAGGGGGAATGATGTTGTCCACTACTTGCTCCCGCTCACATTTGTACTGGGGCATATGGGAGAGGGCGTCAGCTAGAAAGTTCCTCCCCCCTGGAATGTGATGTAGCATGAAGTTGAAACGGTTGAAGTATTGAGCCCAACGAACTTGTTTGGGTAATAGTTTATGCGGGGTCCTGAGGGGCTCCAGGTTTTTGTGGTCAGTCCAGACTTTGAACGGTTTCTGGCCCCCTTCCAGCAGGTGTCACCAGGTTAGCAGTGGCCATCTCACCGCAAATGCCTCCTTTTCCCATGCTGCCCATCATCTCTCTGTGTCCGTGAGCTTGCGGGAGGTGTAGGTGCAGGGTTGTAGATTTCCTTTACTATTTCTTTGGAGTAGCACTGCTCCAACTGCCACGTTGCTGGCATCTGCTTGGATGACGAAGGGTTGTTCGGGATGCTTCAACACCGGTTTCTTCGCAAACATTTCTTTTCGTGTTTCAAATGCCTCTTGACAGATTAGATCCCACTGTAGAGGTTGTCCCAGGCGGGATTTTGTTCCTGGGCTCTCTGTCTTTAGGAGGTCCATCATGGGTTTGGCAATCTTTGCAAAGGAGGGGATGAATTGCCTGTAGAAGTTCGCAAACCCTAGGAAGCTTTGTAGTTGTCTATGGATGCCAGGGGGTTGCCAGCCTAGGACGGCTTGCACTTTGGCTGGATCCATCTCTATTCCCTCATTTGACACTCGATAACCCAGGTAGTCTAGCTGTGCATGGTGGAATTCGCATTTTGACAGCTTGACATACAGGTTGACTGCCAGAAGTTTTTCCAGTACCTGGCAGACAAGGGGTATGTGGTCGTCCATGGTCTCAGTGTAAATGAGGATATCATCTAGGTAGACGAGAACCCTCTTTTAGAGGTGTTCATGCAATTAATAAATGAAGTGCTGCATGAACATCACTGGGTCTCCGTGCAGTCTGAAAGGCATCTCTTTGAATTGGAAGCTTCCTAGGGGGCAGTTGAACGCTGTTTTGCACTCATCTCCCTCCCTGATGCGTACTCGGTAGTATGCTTCTCTGAGATCTAGTTTGGTGAAGACTTTTCCTTTGGTCAGGTGAGATAGCATATCCTTCATGAGGGAGAGAGGGTATAGTGTCAGCACTTCAAGTTGCATTTACTCTAGTGCTGACATAAGAAGGAGAAGTGGAGGCATCTGGAAAGGGACATTTGACTTTTCACCTACTTATTTTCCCTGGAGATAATATCCCCAAGGAGATGGGATGGGAGGGGGGAAGTTCCTTTGAGCTGGAGCGGTAGATCAGGGGTAGAATGACTTGGAAGATGGTCAATGAGTGCAGGGGAGTGGGGACCGGAAAGGGAGGGTTTTGGGTCTGGAAGTCAGTGTTGGCTTTGATAAGTCAGAGGTAGAATGTTGTGCTTAATAAATGGGAATTTTTCTTCAAAGACTTTGTTTGAAATGCAATTTATTTGAGACGACCTCGAAATCTGACAGTATAGATTGTGTACACACACGGCATTAATTCCTTGAAAGTTCACACACAATCTCATAGTTCCATTTTTTTTTTCTTTGAAGAGGACTGGTGCCGCGACCGGTGCTTTGGCTAGCTCGATGAATCCCCTTTCTAGGTTTTTGTCTTTGTAATTGTGCATTTCTTGTCGTGGCAAGTTTGGGCTTGGGTAGTTTTGTCCCGGGGATGATTTTGATGGCGCAATCTGCCTTGCGGTGAGGCAGCAGGCCATCACACTCAGCCTCGCTGAATACTTCGGCAAGTTCCTGATATTCCCTTGGGATCTGTTCAGTCTCTGGGGTTTTGTCGGATGTGGTTACCAGTTGTTCTGGTGGGCTCTTTTGGAGGGTTCCCTGAATGGGCGGTGTTTCTGCTCACTGGTGTGGGGGGGGTTGGGGGGCCCCTTACTATTCTCAGTCTTCAGGTACCCCCTTGCCACCAGATGGTTGGTCCCCACTTGTCTAGCCAGGAGAGTCCCAGTATGCCTGGATCTGTTATTTGGGGGGGCTATTACAAATTGAATTACTTCCCTGTGATCTGCTAGCTCCAGCCTCACTGGTTCGGTCAGATGAGTGGCATAGGCACCCCCCATTAGGGACCCATCGACCTGTATGAACCAGATTGGGTGGGTCAGTCTTTTTGCTCTGATCCCCAGTTTCAGGACTGTGATTAGGTTGATCAAACATCTAGTTCAGCCTGAGTCTATCAGGCTGAAAAGCCCCCTGGGTCCCCGTTTTTGGGGCTGTGACACATATTGGGAAAACAATGGGGGAACTGGTCCCCTCACCATTGGGTCATTTTCATCCTCGTCCACACTGTCATAGGATTCTGGTGACTGGTCATCGTTGCCTGGGGTTCCCCCCACTTTGGCTGGGTGGGGAGAGACCTCTTCAGCCTGGAGGGCTTTCTGGGATGTGTTGGTGGCCCGTTTGGGGCTTCGGTCGAGTTGTGCCCGCGGTGGTGGCTCAGGTCTAGGCCTCAGGGCTGGAGTCATGCACGCAGATGCCATTTGGCCCTTCTCCCCACATCTGTAGCACTTCAGCAGAGTTCAAGGGAGGGCTGGTTTCGGGGTTTGCCTTGGTGCTGTGGTTCCCCATTGGCTGAGTGATTTCAGGTCGGTTGCCCCCTCTCCTTCATATCTGGTTGCTTTCTCAAGTTGATGGCGTGCAATCCACTGTCGACTTTTATTGCTACTTGGAACCACTCAGAGAGCTGGTTCGGGATGTCCCAGTAAGTTGTTACCTGGGCAATTTGCTTGTTCTGAAAAAGTTCACTAGCAACTGCTCTGGTAAAGGAGGTAGCCTCCCAATGACTCTCCTAAATTTGTGGATGTGCTCTTTAATGGGGCAGCCCCTCTGCTTTAGATAACTGAGCTCATCTTCTGCATATGGGTCTTCATCCACCTCTTCGAATCTGGCCTCTAGCAATTGTAGGAAGTCTTCTGCGTCTTGCAGTTGGGGAGCTCTCCTCTTGTGGAGGGCTGCTAGCCATTCCCTTGCATCCCCTTCTAGCCCCTCTGCAATGGTATTCACCATGGTTCTGGGGGATGGGTAGAGGTGTCCATAACATTCTAGGTGGATCTCAGCTGAGTCAAGGAATAGAGCTAGCTGGTCTGAGTCCCCATCAAACTTTCCTCTGAACTAGGGCAGTTCATTCAGCACTGCTCCTCTCTCCCCCTGTTGGCCTCTGCATGATTGCATTTTATGTAGCTGGCCCTCTTCCTCAGCTCTAGTTTGGAGGGAGAGAGGGGTTTGTCTGCCCTGGGCAGCCTGCCTGCTGTGTGGAAAAGACACTGGTTGCAGCCTCCTTCTGATGGGTGGAGAAGGGGGGCTGTGTTCCTTTCTGCTTCTCCTCACTTCAAAGGGATCCACTGCTCCTTCCCTCTCCTTTGGCCTGCATGATGGCCCCTCATTGGGAAGGGTGGCCCAGTCAAATTCCTCCGGTGGCTGCTCTCTGGAACTGCCCAGGGGCTTTGGGAGCCTGGCTTGTTTCCAGTCCAGCCTCCACTCCACTCTTCCCAGCTCGCTCAGGGCTCCCTCCCTTTTTTCCAAGCATTGGGGTGGGGGAACTCAACCTTAGCTGCTTTAGGGATTAACTTGCACCAATACTCATCTCTTCTTGCTTCCGCCACTGGAGCAGGCATTTCAGCTTTCATGTCTGAGGGAGGCTGCACTCTGGCTGCAATCAGGCTCTCTTCAGATAGCCCATCTTCAGCCATGGTTGCCTGATTTTCCCTCCCGGCACCCCAAATATCGGGGAATGATTGGAGAGTCCAGGATTCAGGAAACCTGGTGATCTTCATAGATTTTAAAAGTAGTTCTAACTGTCTGTGAAGTTTCCGAAAGATGCCCTAATTAATTAATGAGCCATGAGCCAAACTTCAAAAGAAATACAGTCATTTATTAGGAGCACCATTTTGGCAATATTCGGATGCAGTTAGAACTAATCCCACATAGATTTACGTTCCCCTATGACCCTGTCTCTCCCCTCCTCCCTTGCCATGTCATAAATCACATTCTCCAATTAACCACTTTGGCTGGCTGTGAAACCCAAAACTCTCCTACTGATTGCAGTAAGAAAGCATCTGTGGAATGTAATTTCAGTTAGGGAAATCAATCAGCTCCATCAATTCTCCCTCCCTCCTGCTCATAGCAACTTGAAAGCTTTGCAAGTTGACACTAGGACCCCTTTGAACAGGTGCTCATATAGCACTTCATTAATCAGCTGCATGAAGACTGCAGGGGCTCCTTGTAGGCCAAATGGCATGACTTTGAATTGGAAGCTGCCAAGCAGGGAGTTAAATGCACTCTTCCATTCATCCCCTTCTCTAATTCGTATGCGGTAATAGGCTTCTCTTAAGTCTAGCTTGGTGAATACCTTGCCCTTCGCTAGGTGTCTTAGCATGTCCTTCATGAGTGGGAGGGGGAGGTGTTCTCCATGCACACGGCATTAATTCTACAAAAATCCACTCAGAGCCTCATCCCCACTGTCTTTTTTCTCCTTAAACAGCAGAGGGGCTGCCACTCTGGATTTTGTTAATTGGTGTCGATGTATTTTCTTAGTTTGGCCATTTCTTTTGGGGTCATAGAGTACATTTTCTGTTTAGGCAACTTTGCTGCCAGCACAAACTCAATTGTGCAGTTGTCAGATGTGAAATGAAGGAGTCCACATATAGACAATGGTTAGAATCTTGTGTATCCACATCAGCACATACTGACAGCCACAATCAAAGAAAGGAGAATATTGTTGGAGCTACTGCTCCATGCTCCCCACCACCTTATAAAGCAATCAAACCTGTTTAGCAATCAACCCTGCCTCACTCCCCTCATTAACCACTTAACCCAGCCCCACCCCCACACGTGGTCCTGGCAAGCTGCCCACGCAATCAGGCCTTAAAGTAAGATAGTCCAACCAAACCCCCACACGCGATCCCAGGTTCCATGTTCCTGATATCCCAGTAGCACTCCCACTCTAGTCTCCAACTGTTCCCCGGCAGCCTTGGGCACCCTTGAGGTATCCAGTCTATCCTGTTGCTGCCGCTTCTTATCCGGGCTCCCTGCAGCGATAGTGCCTCTCAGCTGATCAGGGGAAGCTGCAGTGAGCCCAGTGATGTCATGCAGAGGTGCCATCCAATTACACCAAAGCAACAGCACCTCCCAGCTGACATGCACCTCCCAGCTGGCTCATTGTGGCATTGGTAGACCCAGCACTGGGTGGAGAGGTCAGCTGGATCAGGGAGGCGGTGGCTCAGCCGATGGCAAAGTGGGTAGGGCGGAGAAGCAAACCGTCATTGCTGTGCTCCCCACTATCCTGCTGGAGTTGCAGCCCTGGATCGCCAAATGTGCCGGGGCTGACAGCAGTCTGTTGGATGGGGGGGGGGGAGGAAGTTGCAGTCCTGCTCACTAAAGACGTCTGACAAGTCTCAGTATTCTTTTGGCACCTGTGGGCTGCCGGGAAGTCCATCTGCAGTGGCTGCCATGCCTTCCAGCCGGCTGGAGCTGTTGGCACTCTTTGTCTTTTGGCATCTATCTGGTTGGATGGGCAGAGTGGACAGATGCCTAATCTTAGCTTTTGGTAACCATCTTCCCATGTGATGGTCAGGCCCTATTTATCCAGCTAAGCTATACCCAATATGATTTGACTCAGTCATTTGGGGGGCTATGCCGAATCGTATGAGCTCTTGGTGGCAGCCCATCTCTAATCTAACAAGATTGGTGACTAAGGTGGCAGGGGCTTTGCCTATTAGTGTCACATCATAGTGCTCCATTTGCTCAAAACAAATGGGGCGCACTAGGGGTCTCATGCCTATCCCTAGCTGCTGGACTATGGGGAGGCTGATCAGGCATCTGGTACAGCCAGTGTCTATAATGGCCTCTACTTCCCCTTGGACCTCCATTTTTGGTACTACAATCCGGCTTTTGATAGTGAAGGGGCAGATGGCTTCACTTACCATCGGGTCCTCTTTGTTGCTGCTCCCATTGGTGGAGCTGGAGTTTCCTCCTCCCAATTGGGAGGAGAGGGACGTCGACAGTCTGCATGGCGATTCTCCCCTTATCCAGTGGTTTCCTCGGGGTTCTTCTTCCCTGGGATGCTGAGGGGGTCCAAATCTGAGGGACTCAGATGCTCTGTGCCCATATTGGCTGCATCGGTAGCATTTAATCATCCTGGATGGTGTGGGTTGGGGTGCTTCAGTTTGCTTGACAGGGGCTTTGCGGCCCAGAGTCCTCTTTGCTTCTGAGGTCAACTTTTGATGGGGATGGATCTCCAGGTCCATGACCACAATTATATTGTACCAGTCCTGTATACGTTCCAGAACTCCTCTGATGCTGCAGGTTTGCCTAAGGTCCGGGTCTAAGGCCTCTGAAGTGGTGGACAAGGAGGTGTTCTGGCCAGTCTCTTAGTTTCCTGGCCAGCCTCCAGAATTCCCAAACTAAGTCCTTCGGGGAGCGGCCCGCTTGCTTCAAGACTTTGATCTGGGCGTTGGCTTCTTGCTGGTGGGCCATGTCTTTGATTTGGGCTCAGGGCAGCTGGACAAATTCATCAGCATCCTCTAGCTCTGGGGCTCCTTCATTGTGTAGTTCGGCTATCCAGTCCGCCGCATCCCACTCATTCATGCCATCCACAATTGCCAAAACAATATCCCAATCAGTCTGATATTGATCCCCATATTGATTGATGTGGGACCAAATCCAATTGAGAAAGTAGGCCAGCTTCCCTAGGGTCCCGTAGAACATTGCACTAAACCATGGAGGAGGAGGAGCCGGCGGGGCCAGTTGTGGGGCAGGTGCCAGTAGCAGGGCCGGAGCTGCCATCCATTGGTATTGAACCTATCCCTGACCGGGATATAAGTCCCAGCCAAGAGGGATCTGGTCAGCAGGTGGCAATCTGAGGACCAGTTGGCGAGGGAGGGTGTTGGGCTTTGGTGGTCCCAACGGTTGTCCTTGCATTACCGGACTGGACTGCCAAGTGGGCCTTGCAGCAGTGCTGTACCATCTCCAGCAGGAGCTGTCATCCTAGTAGACCAGGCCCAACAGGAAAGGCTAAGATGTGATCTGCTTCGCACTGAGTGAAATAAAGCCAAACCTCCACTTGGTGCTGTTGTGGCCCCCTGGCCTGGGAAGGTGAACTTGGTCTGAGCCAAAATCCAGCTGGGTGGGCTGGTATTAGAAAGTTGTGCAATGCTGCCCATGCCGAGCTGGTCAAACTGGTCTGGTAGACCTGCCAGAGACTGGCTTCTCATCTGCGGTGAAAAGCCCCACTTTCAGGAATCGCTGAAATCAGCCAGTCTTGATGCTCTCCACTCTGGGTATGCTCCATTCTGCTCACCCCATCTGCAGTTCACACAGCCTCACCCCATAGATAGGGATCCAGTTGAGTGGCTTGCCAAGGCTCCAGCTCTTTGGGCCAGGCACCGTGTTGGCATTCCGCTTCAGTGGCTTCTGCTGCCTTCACCACAGATTCAAAAGGGGAGTAGATGGTTTCGACAGAGACCATCGAACCAGTCCCAATGGTTCCTTTTGTGGTCGCCATTCTCTCCTCCATTTTCCCTGAGTCTTTACACTGCCCGGTGTTGAGTTGGTGCTCGGGGCTCAGGACGCCGGACAGCACCCCAGAGGTTTGGGAGCTGGTTGAGGTTTTAATAGGGATTCGGGTTAATGTCAGGGTTCCAAGTAATACCCTCAATGAAAGAAGACTCCAGGGCTAGAAGTTCCTCAAAGTTCCACTTTATTAGAGATGTCATATTGGCACATCTGGGAAAACCTGAATATGAAAGCTTCCAGGTTTTCCTGACCCAAAAGAAAGTCAAAGTCCCTTCCCCTGCACCCACATGTTGATCACATAGTCCAATCAATCCACCATCCCAACTGGAGATGCCTCCCAGTCACGCCACTCCAGGTGCACAGTGAATGTTCTTGACTCCCAGAGAAAAGAATGTTGTTATGGCTAGATATTTCTACAACTCCATGCAGCCTCTCCTTCCAATTTCCCACAGCACCAACTGTGGCAGCCCTGAAGATCCAAAGAAAAAGATGGCCTCCAAGGCTGACAGCCATTTCTGCTTGTATCTACTTATGTCTATTAACCAGGTTAAATGGGACCTTAATTTAGTAATATACACCACAATAATCTCCTAGCCCCCAACCAACTTCTAACCCTCCTGTTTTAAACCAAGGAAAAGACAGTCTTTTCTTTTCCTATTTCCCATCAGTATCACAATCTTATAATTTTTATAATCCACCAGATCAGTCCAAAAATTTATCCTGTAGTAGCGTGGAGTACTTCTTTGCAAATAATTATTTTCCTTTCTTCTTCTCTCAATAACTAGTATCTGTAATCCACAAGGCCCATCAATACCCCAGAACATTGCAACTCTCAGTTAGCTGTTTAAAGTTCACAGCTGGTTCACAGCTGCTTCCTTCTTCCCTTAGTAGTAAATATTTGTAATCCACAAGATCTACCAATTCCCCAAAACTTTATAAATCTCAATTAGCTGTTGAGTATATTTATAATCCCAAAGCCATTGAAATGTGAAGAAACACAAAGCCCACAGTTTGAAGTGTCCAGCCAGTCCAAGAGCCAAAAAAAAGGAAAAAAGAAAAATAAACAGGAGAAAAGTCATCCACTTGGTCTCAAAACAAATCCAAGCTGTTTCTCTTCTTCACTTTGCTAGCTCAATTTGTAATCCACAATAATTCAAAGCATAGTTCAAAGCCTTTCAATATTTTCACTCTGTATCTCCAAACTTTCAAAGTAAGCAGGTGCTGTTTTGTTTCAAACTCCTTTCTAAAAGTAATCACCCTAGTCATAACAGACTTCTTCTTTCCACTTGCAGTATCTTCTCCAATCATTAGGTCTCATGCTTACTTAGTTTTCTATTTTTACTATAGTATTTATTTTGGAGACAAAGAAAAAAAAACTTTTTAAAGTCCATCCAAACTTAATAACCATAAAATCAGTTCCATTTTTTTTAATGTAGGGGAAAAAACCAGAGAGGACCAGTCCAGGCTTTTCACAAGTTTTGACCCGTTCATTTTTTAAATGAAATCAGGCTTTTTCCAGATCTGTCAAAGGCTCAAAATCTTAATCACAGCTAAGCTTTCGGGAGCGGGCAACAAAACACCCTGCCTCCCACTTTTGAGTCAAACTCTCCAAGAAAAGAAAAGTTATTGGGGAAAATTCCTCCCAGAGGTTAGAAAAAAGAAAATCTTGCCCAGATCACTCACACTGCTGCTCAGTCCTTCTCAATCACTTCCTCCATGGGGCTGTCCCAGTGTGTTCTGGCTGTAATGGCCATCTTCTTCTCCTGCCGGTTTGAGGGCTTCCTACAGACCTGCGAGGGGCTGCTTTCCTCCTCACAATCCATGGACTGTCCTCTCTACTTCATCACCTCTCCAGGGTGACTTTTGACTCCCTAGGGGCCTCCTGATAGGTAGAATTTGGCTGGCTTAGCGGAGGCCTGCTAAATCATTACTGTACCGCCACGACATCATCCCTGCCTCAAGCAGATTTTTTTTATTTTAATAATAGCATAGAGATTGGGGAAAAAAATCAGAATTTTTTTCAATCTCTCTGCCATTATTAAAGTAAAGATTTTTTAGTCCACATTTAATAAAAATATTGGTCTATATTTTTTTTTCTGTGTCAGATCTGCATCCTCTTTTGGTATTAAGGTAATATTCACTTCTGTCCATGTGTTGGGTACTGTATTTTTCAGACTATAAGACGCTCTGAACTATAAGACGCATATTAGCTTTAGAGGAGAAAAACAAGGGAAAAAAATCTGCCTCTGCCTCCCAGCATCCATTCAGTATTCATCTGGCTAGTGCCCTTGCAGCAAACAGAAAACAGCCTGGTCAGCTTCAGCATGTTATCGCAACCCCAGAACATGCTTCATCAGGGCTCCACTCCATTGCATTCACCAGGGTCAACTGAGCTGAGCTGCCGCTGCCACCAATGGAGCCTTCACTGCCGAGCAACTGATTGGTGATTGGATTTGCCTCCCGGAATATCACCAAGCACCTGTTCTAGGCAGCAGGGATCACCATGGCCTGTTTGTTGTGGCCCATTTGCCACAGCCTATTTCCCATACCCCGTTTACCATGGTCCATTCGCCACGGCCCATTCACCATGGCACATTTGCTGTGGCCCGTTCAGCATTGCCCATTCACCGTCGATCACCACAATCAGTGGCAAACGAGCTGTGGTGAATGGGCTGCAGCAATGGCAATAGCAGTGATAGGCAGTGGCGGTAATCCCCGCCACCTAGAACAGCTGATTGGCGCTGCACCAACCCCTCCCCCCATTGCAATATTTGCTCTATATGACACACAGACATTTCCACCCACTTTTTGGGAGGGGGAAGTGCGTCTTATAGTCCAAAAAATATGGTAGTTTAGTTTCAAATAATAGCTCATCACAAATTTCCTTCAATGGTAGGGTTAATGTGTCTGAAAAGGATTTGTAGAATTCTGCCGGTAGCCCATCTGGGCCTGGGGTTTTATCATTTTTCTGTCTTTTTATCATTTCTGTTAGCTCTCACATTGTTATTTTTTCATTTAGTATATTTTAAAGATTTTCTGGAACTTTGGGTAGATTGCCTTCTTCCATATATTGTGTTAGATATATTTTCTATATCATATAGCTTTTCATAATATTCTTTAGCTATTTTTTTATTGTTTCATTTTGAAATTGTATGCTCATGTGCTCATAAACTGCTCATCTTGCAGTTCATTTATCACCTTTTTCTCTCTTTTTTCAGTTCATACGCCAGCCATCTTCCCGGTTTATTTGCATTCTCAAAAAAAAATTGCTTTGCCCTTTTGGTTTGTTCGGCTATTTCTTCTGAGACTATTAAGTTAAATTTGTGTTTTATTATCTCCATTTTTCTTTTAAGTGCTTTTTTTTGTGGGTCTCTTTGGAGTTCTAACTCCAATTTTTTATACTCTTCTTTTTTTTTTATTAAAAAGTTTTATAAGAAATACAAACAATTTTCTCCCCACCACCCTTCCTCTTCCCCACATGAATTATACATTTTCTTATACATAAGAAATCCTCCATATACATGTTTCCCTTAAAGAAAGCATTAAAATAAAACATTTTAATTACATTCGGAGTTGCTCTTCTCCTTCTTCCCTCATTCCACAACAAACCTTCTTCTCCTCCTCCTTTCTTTCCCATCCCTCCCTCCTCTTCCCTCCTACTTTCTCCTACCTCTTCTCCCACCTCATCCTACTTCCTTTCCCTTTCCCCCACTTCTCTCTTCTTTTCCCCCTTCTCGCCTTCACTCCTACTCCTGTCCCCTTCCCTTCCTCCTCTCCTTTCTTCCATTCCTCTCCCTCCCTCTCCTCTTCCTACCCCCTCCTCCTCTCTCCTTTGCTGTGAAATATTTTCCTCCTTTAGTATCTGAGCAACTCCTATATTCTAGAATACACTTTCTTCTGCTAAAACATTTCTCTATTCATCACTTTCCCCCCCTCCCTTATCCCCCCCTCTCCACCCCACCCCTGACTTCCCAGAGCAAAAACAGGGTATAGCATCTAACAAACATATGCTAAAATAAACTAACAGATTATAAAGTTCAAAGCTCCCACATGTTCTTTAACTCCCTTTGCTCCAATTCAACAACCTCCCTTTTATAAATTCTCAATACCAATTAAATTAAATTCATTATTCCTACTTATATAGAAAAAAAAGAAAAAAAACCTTTTTCTTGATGCATAATCCGATACTTTAGCAGTCTTACAAATAATAAAAATCATGAATAAATTCCATTTCTATACCAGAAAAAAAAATTTCATCTTAAAATCTTACACATTTTATCTCATATATCTTTTAAAATAATATAGTCTAATGTTAAGCATTTTAAAAATCTCTTAATACCTTTAAAACACTTATTTACCAAATATAAATTTCAGAATCTACAGGAGGGTATCTTTCAATTTTTCAATTAACCGTCTTAATACCTCTAACTTTTTAAAGAACAACCCTTAACTATCCAAAACTAATTATCAGTTTACAATAAAGTTCTGAGTTTAGCATTAATCCTCTTCGCTTCAAAGGGTTAGACATCCTAAACATCCTAAAAGCTTATACAATTTATCTCATATATCTTGTAGAATAATATAACCTTATGTTAAACATTTTAAAAATCTTTTAGAACCATTAAAACACATATTTGCCCGATGCCAATTTCAAAATCCACAGGAGAATATCTTTCTTAATCTTCTGTTCTTCACTTCTTTTTATATTTTTTCCAATCCTTTTTTTTTATAAATTCTTTCAACAATCCCCCCAGTTTTATTTTGGAAACTTTTAAAATAGTAATTTGAGGTTGATGTTTCTGAAATACTCGCTCTCTTCTTGAAGTCACATTTTCTAACTTGAAATCCTCATTTCGTCTCTTCTGGCTTGTATAATCATTCAATCCATTTCTTTGTCCATATAGCCAAAATTTGTTGCCATAAAAATTGTCAGCTTGCAATAAAGAAACCATTTGTTGCTTTTCTGTCATTGGAATGGAACGTCCACCAAAACCTTTGTTTCAGCTGTACCGGCCAATCTCTTAATCCTGTCCATTTCCTGATCTTCCAAAAACAAATTCTTCTGAATAATTTCCTGCTGTCCCTGTAACAACTGCTTATAAATTCCCAAGCTATTTTTTGAAAAAGCCCTTTCGATTGTATTCAGCAGGGCTGAAGTAAAAAAGTCTAGAAGTTCTTGAAAAGCCTGGACAGTCACGGCTTGGGAATTTGCTGATTCACCAGCCCTGTTGTCAGCCATATTTCAGCTACTTTGTATTTGTGGTCGACAGGTAAATCCCATTATCGTTTTAAAGAGACAAAGACCAAAATAATCCTGGAACAGAGTTTATTCTTTGCAAAGGGCCTTTCTCTCTGAAGTAGAGAAAGATGGAAATAAAACGATTTACACGAGTTTTTATAGTCTTCAGGAACATCAGAATACATGTCAATAAAGTACCTTGGGAATCAGTTTCAGATCTTACATAACATCTTATATAACATATGAAGTACATAATTCCACTCTGGAAATTCCCCAATTCCCAACAGAAATACCCCTCAAAAACATCAATTGCGTACTTCCTTTAATTAATGAGGGCAAGTTGACCCAAGAGCATATTAAACACTTTCTCAAGAACACAACTTCCTCAAGAACACAGGAATTACACACTTCCTTTCTCATGTTCTTAAATGTCAGCTAAATTATATAATCAGGTTATACAAGGTAAAACAAAGCCTTAACATGATTTTAAAATGGCATAACTCAGGTTATGCTTTTACAGGAATAATTCTTATTTTTCTCACAATCCCCCCTTCTCCTCTTCATTATCTTTTATTCCTGTAAACTATGAATATCCTGTAACAGTATAGAAACTCTTCTCCATACAATAGGTAATTTGGACAATGCCATGTTACCACATAAAAACATTAACTGGGAGGGAACTTATATCCTTAGACATAGAAAATGTAACCCTTCCTCCAAAATCCAAAACTTCTTGTATGAAGGTGTATAATTACCAAATAGCTCAGTGCATTGCTTATATAAAAATTCCATTCTATTTGTAAGGCCAATGTATTGAGGAACTATCCCATATGTATGTTTGCACTTGGCACACACCATCTTCAAAAGATGACTTAATACATATCTCGACTTCCTCAGTGGTGTCTATTAGGGTTAGTGGTGTTTCTATAAAAGAATAACGGTGCTTGAATTCAGTATGGAAACATAGCTGCTACCATGTTATAGGGTAACTAGGCAACACAGCCAAATCCCCATTCCTATCTGCACTTGTAGAATAACAAACATTACCACAAAAAAACCCATTATTGCTAGTGAACTAGCTCCCCCAACATATTATTCAAAGAGATAAAAGATTATTATCTTACCTCCAATTCATCAATCAATCAAGGAGAACTTACATCCACTGGATACCAAAACATAGATTTACACCAATCAATAATATCTTTCCTC
Organism: Arizona elegans; assembly: GCA_022577455.1. Taxonomy (NCBI): domain Eukaryota; kingdom Metazoa; phylum Chordata; class Lepidosauria; order Squamata; family Colubridae; genus Arizona; species Arizona elegans. The sequence continues at coordinate 46,874,713 of JAKOOJ010000006.1, read as the reverse complement.
AATACAATCAAAAACACAACAAGAATTATTACCACTCCTAGCCAAATACAAAATTCTTCATAAAACTCTTCTTCCATCCGTTGGTCCCCAATCGTCTAAGGTTTGTCATCAAAAAGTCAGTTTAAGAGGGTTTGCAGGTTCCGTAGCAACTGTCCTTTCATAATGCAAAGCCACCAGTCTCTCGACTCTGGAATAGCATACCCAACCTTGTTCCTTAGTCCTTACAGCCGACCCTGTAGTTAACAGAACTTTGAACGGTCCTTTCCACACCTGCTGCAACTTCTTCTCAGTAATGGCTTTTATTGGACCCAGTCTCCACTTTTTTATTCATGTGCTTGGAAATCAAGAGGTGGATTCTGTCCTTTTTACCTTAAATGAGAAAAACACTGGGACAGTCCCTGTATATATTTTCAAAAAAAACATCCTTCAATTCTATCCTAGGCATCTCAACTTTCCCCACATATGGCAATCCAAACATCATTTCATATGTAAATATCCCCAGATCTTTCCTAGGACTAGTTCCTATTCTTAATAGAGCTAAAGGCAAACACCTCATTCAAGGTAGTTGAAGCTCTAACATTAATTTTTATAACATAGATTTACTTATCTGATTAGCACATTCACAACGCCCTATAGAACTTAGCATAAACAATAAATGTAATTGCCAATCAATTCCTAATTGTTCCATAAGCTTCATCACCTTGGACAATGAAATGTATACCCCTATCACTATCAATAAGATTAACCAATTCATATTTGGGTATTATTCGCTCCAATATGAATTAACAATCTTCTGAACACCTGTCTTTACACAAAGAAAGGCTTCAACCTATCCAGTAAAATAATCCACTATTATTATTACATATATCAATAGTCACACCACCAGCATTTCAATGTAATCTACTTAGATTCATTGAAAAGGCCAAATGGTCAAATCTCTACATATTTTTTTTTTTACATACACAATGTATTCATTTCCGTACCATTTATATAACTATTGTATACACACCCCTAGACACATATATGCATATACATTTAATAAAATCAATAAATGCTTGCGTTCCCCAATGGTTCCCTCATGCACTCATTCAATCACATTCCACATCACAACTTTAGTAAAAATTTGCACTCCATCTTTAGGTATCCATTTTCCATTCACTTACACACCCCTTCATCCACTATTTATATAATATCAAGTTTAGAAGGATCCTCAGCTGCCTTTAAAACAGCTGTGATAAGTTCCACCTATCGCAATTCCTTTTACTAAATATCAACCCCCTTTCAATCCAGATTATCCCAAAAGTATGTAAAATACCATCAGCATAAATATTCCCTACCTTATTAATTAATATGTGCAATGCTTACAATAAAGCAAAAACCTCACATATCTGCACTGACCATCCAAACGGTAACTTTCCAGCTTCCAATATCTCAATAGTGTCTCCATTCACAACTGCATAACCATCCAGTCTCATCCCATTCTCAATTCATTTATTCATCCACATCGTCCCATCTCTCTCTCCTATTGGTCAAGAGAACCAAACTCTCTTGAGACAATTTTAAAAACCTAGCATTTGTATACCACCTTTTAGTTCCCAGTCCACATACGAACCAACACTCCTTTGGCTATACCATCTTCCACTACTACAAGTGGAAATTATTTCCTTAAACCAGGCAAACATAACACTGGAGCAACACTATATTATTACTTTCTTCAACTCTTCAACCTCCAAACAACTTAGTTTAAAATTAACTATCAATAAATCAATAAAGTCTCAATAAATACTCAACTCTCCCCACTTCAGAGGAATCACACCACACCTCTATCAAATTAGCTAAACTATTTCCAGAACTATTTCCATTTCAAAGAAATGCAAATTTAATCTAAATTCACAAGTAGCTAACCAGACCAAAAATCCATCTTTACCTTCTACCATTAATTCTTCCCTCAAGGGAACATCCTTTATCTGGACAACACTAAGCTAAAATAACATAGTCAACTATTCCCCAGACTATCCAGTATCCAGAAATCTCCTTCTCAGCATTCAAAATCATTCAAAATACACAGACATAAAAACACAAAAGAGGGTAATAGAAACTTCAATAAGCAAAAGAAAATCACCTAATAGAGGTACTCCGGGTCTCTACTCCCAAAAATAATTGTTTCAAACTTTCAATGTCACTTCTCTAAAGCAGGACAGGAAATACATCTACATAGCTGCCAATGCAGTCAGAAACAATGCAGGATCAAATCATCCATTCGCCCCTCCTTTCTCTCAGACAAACTCAGCAAAGGAAAAAAAATGTGTAAAAGGGAAAACAAACTGCACCTTCCCTCCCCCCTTTTCTACTTCTCTTGTTCAGAACAAAAAGACGGGGGAAATATAGAGAAGAAAAATACTACTCCTGTCTCCAATTTATATCGCAAATACCTCTTCCTAATCCTACTTCTCCATAGGATCTCTCTCATCTCTCACTTGCTCATTCAAACACTTGCTATTACAACATAACAACAATTACAACAACAAACTCTTGCCACTCACTATTTCAATATACAAAGGGAGATTTCTCAGGGGTTCAACGCACAGGCATTCACAAATATCAGGATCACTTTACCACCCCCATTTAAGAGCTTACCATACACACTCATATTTATTCTGCAATCAGACCTTTTAGTGTATTCCAACACACACATGCCTTTTCCCTGCCAATTAGTCAGCATAAATACTTCAGGGAACTTTATTATCATTCTCAGTATTATTATTTTTATTTTACAAGACAACGAGCTCTATTGCCTAAACAACTCTCATCACACACACATATACCATTTAACAATATTTGCAAACCTGGAATAAAACCTGGAAAGGTTCCATCCCTTCAGATACCCATTTCATTTTCATCCTTGACATCTTGTAGCCTATTCCTCAAGCAGTGGAAAACTTCAGGATGCGGTTTTTAATCAAAAACTTGATTTCGGGCCCTAACCACACCTGTCCTCCACAGCTCCAGGCTTAAGCCAAGAAGGTCACTTAATTAGCCGGCACACATATATCACCATCACATCACATTAATCAAAAACAAAATATTCGCATTCAACCTCAGGTAGGAAGAACAATAACCCTTCCTTACCACATTCCTACAGAGTTTTCTGCCTCATCCAAGAACAAGAACGATCTGTATACCAAGCTCACATCCCAGAAGAGACAATGCATCTCTCCCAAGCAGATTAAGACCTACTTCTGGAACAAATATCACATCCAAACATATAATACACTTTCCACAACTCAATTGCACATTCTTCAACAATGGCACATCAAAAGGTATACCCTTGACACCCCTTATCTTAATAGTTACACCTGTGGGATGCACTCCTCTAGGCAATTTACAAATAGAGGTTCTAGTCACACCCGTATCTATTAGAAACACATGATCTTCCTCTTCTGGACCCACTAATCATCCTCTTCTCAGGACAAATTCTAGCAAAATGCCTCTCCTTTACACACAAAGCACTTTTTACCTTCCAATCCACCAACACTAGACTTTTTCCACTGGAGTAATCCTCTCCCAATTCCAAGACACTGTCGCCACATTGCAACCAAAGTTTCACAAAACCTTTTCCTCTTCTACCTAACTCCTTTCCCTCTCCTGTCTGTTTCAACACAGACACCATCATTCGACTTTTCTTTCTTTCTTTTTCTCTTCTAGTCTTGGCCTTGTCCCTATTCACATAGACCTTTTGAGCTTCTTTCAACAGAGCAGCAATATCAGTAGTAGCTTCTGTATGTCTGGCCATGATTTCGTCACAAATTTCATTTTCATTAAGGACTCATAAGCCGGCGTTTCAGGAGAAAGACCAGTGTGCTTATTCAAATTGTCCTTAATATTTTCCAGAAACACAAACGGTGTTTCTTCCCACAACTGTTCCACCTCCAAAAACTTTTGTTAGAGTTTCTTCCTTGAGGTACAGCTGTCTTAACTCCCTCCATTTGCTCCCGATCAGCTAAATTATTATTATTCCAACCAGGATCAACTAATGGAGACTTAACATCTGCAGCAACGGGCTGAACAGCCCCCACTTGGGTTTTATCCCAAAAAAAATAGCCATAGCTTCCTTTCAAATTTGTGACCTCTCCTCAGGGGAGAACAGGTAACCCAATATATGCTGTAACTCTGCAAAAGTATACAGATTGGGTCTCAGGAATAAATCCAATGACTCAGACAACTTGATCAGATCTGCCTAGAAAGACGGCATGTTTCTTTTATAATCTTCCAGATCAGAAGATGTCAAAGACTCATTCACAAAAGCCGCAATACCATTCGGCATTCCTCTTAAAGGAAACATTCCTTTAGTTTGTGAACATGTAACATGAGGAGAAGTGGATGGATTCTGTTTCACAATTACTAACAATTCACCCAATTCCTTCTCCAGCTGTCTATATTACTGCCCTGCTGAAGTCTCTTCCTCTCTGCTCCCAGCAGCAACATCAATTTCACCCACAACTTGGATTATACAAAGGAGGGGGAGGTGGGCATGTAGCATAAGCTAAAGGATTCCAAGCTTCCTCTTTTTCTTCCTTCCCATACAAAACTCTAGAAATTCTCGGGGAAGAGGGGTTAAACTACTAAACATGGAACTGAGGTTCAACATATAACAATTGAGCTTTCAACTTCTTTTTTCACCAAAACGTTCTTCAAAGCATTGATCCAATATGGGTCTGACTCCCCAAACCTACTCCACCTATAATTAGGCTGTATCAACACAAACCTCCTTACAATAATTAATCATAGTCACCTTATCTAATACCTTTGTACAAGCTTTCAACCAATCCTCTGACCACTGTATTAACAATTTCCCTAATGGAGATATGGGGGATGGAGGATATTTCAGTCTCAGCAGCATCTTTCCCTAGCAAAGGCCCCATACTTTCCCCAACCTGTATTACACTAATTATACACACAAATCATACAGGCCATACACACACAAACATACACCAATCCAAACCACCAAAAAGAAAACATATACTCACTCCTGGTGCACCGAAGTCTTCAGGAACGTTCCTCTCTATCCAGGCATTCAGGTCTCTGCCTCAAGGTTCATAGAAAAGCAATTTCGGCTGGAAAGGAAATAACCCCATCTCACTGAAATCAGTATTTGTGCGCACGTATCAGGGAGTTCCCTTCCAGACAGAATGTTTTCAGTCCCTTCGGGCGCCAATTGTGGTCGACAGGTAAATCCCATTATCGTTTTAAAGAGACAAAGACCAAAATAATCTTGGAACAGAGTTTATTCTTTGCAAAGGGCCTTTCTCTCTGAAGTAGAAAAAGATGGAAATAAAACGATTTACACGAGTTTTTATAGTCTTCAGGAACATCAGAATACACGTCAATAAAGTACCTTGGGAATCAGTTTCAGATCTTACATAACATCTTATATAACATATGAAGTACATAATTCCACCCTGGAAATTCCCCAATTCCCAACAGAAATACCCCTCAAAAACATCAATTGCGTACTTCCTTTAATTAATGAGGGCAAGTTGACCCAAGAGCATATTAAACACTTTCTCAAGAACACAACTTCCTCAAGAACACAGGAATTACACACTTCCTTTCTCATGTTCTTAAATGTCAGCTAAATTATATAATCAGGTTATACAAGGTAAAACAAAGCCTTAACATGATTTTAAAATGGCATAACTCAGGTTATGCTTTTACAGGAATAATTCTTATTTTTCTCACAGTATTTCTCCAGCTATCAGGACAACAATTCAACTTTTTTCCACACAGTATAAAGATCAGATTTTAGTTAAAATCAGAACCAAATTCTTTTCCTGGCCGCTTCCATTTAAAACTTTTTCTTAGGATGTAATCCAGTAGCTGTAAAACGTTAACAAGCCTTAACGAGCACTTTCCCTGGTAGTTTCCTCCTCCCACCCTCAGGCGCCATTTTCTGCATATTAAAACGGAGTTAAAGTGTTACTTGCAAGTTTCCTTTTGTTTTCTCCTGATTTGCTAAATCTGCTATCAAAGTAAAGCTGTTAAAAGTCCCCCCTGTTGATTTTTTGCAGATTCTGGTCGCAGCTTCTAGCTCCGCTTCAGCGGAGTCGTCTCTGGTCCGGAATGGCTTGACAGGCTTCAATAGGGAGCCCACACCCTTTGCGCCCCAGGATTTCTCCTAGCGCACTTGGGGAACTCTACCCCCGCCTGTCGACTCTTCTCTCTCCCCTTTGCCCGGGGAGAGGGTTCCAAGCCTCCAGACAGCAGTTTTTCGGCTGTTCTGGGGCTTTTACGGAACCACAGAACGGCGCTCAAAAAAGAGCGTCTTCAAAGCTGCAGAGCCAGGCAGGAAGTCCTATACTCTTCTTTTAACATCATATCCTGTTGTTTTTTCTCTTTATTCTTTCTAGCCATATAGGCTAATATAGCTAATCCTCTGAAGTATGCTTTAGCTGTATCCCATACGTTCTGGAGTAAAGTATCTTCTCTTTTATTTTCTTTAAAGAAAAAATCCATTTACTTTGCTGCAGGTTCTGTAAATTCTTTCTCTCTTAATATGGATTGGCTCAATGTCCACCTAAAATTCTTCTTTACTCTTCTCCAAGTCAATTTTACTGGGTTATGGTCAGCCCAAATGCTAGATTCCATCTCCACCTCAAGTATGTTGGTTCTTAATTCAGGGGATATCCATATCATTTCAATTCTAGACCATGATTTGTGTCCGTTTGAATAAAATGTGTACTGAGTCTTTTTTGAATTTATTTCTCTCCAGACATCCTGTATACAAACAATTTCTTCTATTGTTTTGAAAAAACGTCTTAGGTAATCTCTTTCCTCCTTTTTCCCTTATTTTAGTGATTTTATAATCTAGTTTTCCATCTTGAATTTCATTGAGGTCTCCTATAGAGAAATATTTTGATATTCGATTTCCAATATTTTCTTTTGTAATGCTTGGTAAAAATTTTCTTATTTGTTATTTGGTGCATATATTGCTATTATCTTTTTTTTTTTATTGAACAGTTTTATGAAAAATACAAACATTTTCACCCCCCCACCCTTCCCTCCTCAACCCCACCCTCCCCTTCCCACCCTCCCTTCCCCTCCCTCCCCCCACCCCCCTCCCTAGACTTCCCAGGGTATAGCATTCACAAACCAAAAACTAAAATGTGCTAACAAATTATTACATTTCATATTCTCCCTAGATCCTTAACTCCTTATAACTCAGAAAAAAAACATAAACTACTTAATATTATTTCATTCATAAGCTATATCAATCTTCTTATTCGGATACTTCTTCTGTATGTAATCAATCCATTTTCTCCATTCCGATATATATCTCTCATTTGAATGGTTTTTAAGGTATGATGAAATTTTTGCCATTTCCACCAAATGCACAACTTTTAATGTCCATTCCTCAATAGTAGGTGGATCTTCCTTTTTCCAGTACTGTGCCACCAGTAACCTGGCAGCCGTTATTAAATTCAAAACCAGCTTAGTCTCTATTACAGTACAATCCGTAACTATTCCCAACAGAAAAAACTGTGGTGTAAATTTAATTTTTTTTTCAAAATATTTTGAATAATCCACCATATTTTTATCCAAAAAGCCTTAATCTTTTTACATGTCCACCATATATGAAAATATGTAGCATCTTCACACTCACATCGCCAACACTTGGGTTGTAAATTTGGATACATACAAGCTAGTTTTTTTGGATCTAAATGCCATCTATAAAACATTTTGTAAAAATTCTCCCTTAGATTTTGTGCTTGTGTAAATCTTACATTTTTAACCCATATCTTTTCCCATGTTTCCATCATTATTGGTTCACCTACGTTTTGTGCCCATTTTATCATACAATCCTTGACTAAGTCTGTTTCTTTCTCTTTTTTTATAATTTTTTTTATTTATTTAAAACAATACATCAAAAAAAAGAAAAGAAATAGTCAAACAAATGATCGCGACAGGAACTTTACATGATATTTACACTTTCTACAGTATGTAGGTTTCAGTCAGATTTAACATATATTAAACATAATCCTGGTTATACTTGACTTTTTGGGCGTCTGTTGTTCAACCAAACGTACCATTTGTCCCAACATTGGAAATATACGGAGTCCTTTTGATCTCTTAATGCTTTAGTCAGTCTGTCGGCTTCCGCATAATCCAAAATTTTCTCCAAAATCAAATCTTCAGCCGGCAGATCTTTCCCCTTCCAATGTTGGGCGAAACATATTCTTGCTGACGTGGTGATAAATACACACAGACACCATTTATTTGTGCCTATATTGTCTGGCCTGATGTTCAGTAGATAGTACTCTGGTTTCAGAATTAGGTTATAACCTGTGATTTCCATGATCCATGCCTGTATAATTTTCCAGAATTCAATCGTCCTGGAGCAGGTCCACCAGATGTGGAAATAGGTGCCAATCTCCCCACACTTCCAACAGTTTGGTGAGAGATTTGAGTACATTTTAGAAAGACGAGCAGGTGGAAGGTGCCATCTATACAGCATCTTGTACACATTTTCTTTGTATGATGTTGCCCACAGGAATTTCATATGTTTAAGCCAGATTTCTTCCCATTTTGTCAAATCAATTGGATAGCCAATATTTCTCCCCCAGGCAATCATAGAGTCTTTAACTATTTCATCCCCTATCCAATAGTCTATTAAAAGTTTATATATCCTTGATAACATTTTGTCCTCTTTTCCTAGAATGATATTGTCCAGATCATGCTGATTCAAATTAATACCATCTTGTTCCCTATCTTTTTAAAATTTCGAGCAAATTTGGGCATAAGCCCACCAATCCAGATGTCTTCCCTGCAACTCCAACTCATTTCTTGATTTCAGACTACCATGGGGGTCCAAAAGTTCCCGGTATGAGAGATGATTTTCTTTGTTATATAGAGGCCTATACGTTATAGCTTCGAGTGGGACCAACCAAGAGGGGATTGAAGAGTAAAATTTACCCTTAATTTTCCTCCAGGACTCAATTAGAATATTCCTCACATAATGTCCTGCAAGGCACCTGTGCTTTGGGATTTTGTTTTGCCAAAGAAAATAATGCCAACCTTGATGTAGCCCCTCCCCTTCCAAGATCAACAAACTCCTTCTTCTCAACAATATCCAATCCCTGATCCAGACTAAATTTGCGGCCTGATAGTAGTATTCCCATTTTGGAACACCAAATTCTCCTCTTTCTTTAAGCTCTTGAAGCATTTTAAGTTTGATTCTGGGTTTTTTATTTTGCCAAATGAATTTAAGGACATAGTAATTTAGTTTTTTTAAAAAATTATTATCTAATCTAGCTGGTGCTGTATAGAATAGGTATATCCATTTCAGGAGTATGTAAGTTTTTATAATTGCTATTCTACCTAGTAGGGATATCTGCATGTTCTTCCACTTCTCTAGATCCTGACCTGTTCTCTTGAGAAGGTTCAGATAGTTGTCTTCTTTGATCGTGGAGCATTTGACTGATATAATAATACCTAGATATTTTAGTTTATTTACAATTTGGAACCCCAAATTCGCTTCTAATTCTTTCCCTTGCTTTACTGTTAGATTTTTGTCAATAATTTTAGTTTTTTCCCTATTGACTTTTAATCCCACCACCTTACCATATTTTTCTATTTCCTGGGTCAGACACAGTCCCGATATCAACGGATCTTCTAATATAAATACTAAATCATCAGCGTAAGCCTGCACCTTATATTGTTGATTTTGGATATAAAGACCTTTTATCCCCGTATTACGTCTAATTTCCCTCAGTAGGGGTTCTAATGACAAAATAAATAACAACGGGGAAAGCGGACACCCTTGTCTAGTTCCTTTCTCAATATCAATTTGACCAGATACATCACCATTAATTGAAATTTTAGCAGTCTGCTTCGAGTAAATTGCACGGATTGCCCGAATAAATCTTTCTCCAAATTGCATATGTTGCAGTAAACCTATTAAAAAGCTCCAGTTCACACGATCAAAGGCCTTATGTGCATCCATGAATACCAGGGCCAATTGTTTATCAATATGGGTTTTGTAATATTCCAAAACATTCATGACTATTCTTACATTATCTCTAATCTGTCTGCCTGGTAAGAAACCATTTTGGTCTTCATGTATAAATTGGTTAAGAAACCCTTTGAGTCTCTCTGCTAAAACCGCTGCAAATAATTTATAATCCGCGTTAAGAAGCGAAATGGGCCTATAATTCTGAATCTGAGATAGGTCGCTATCGTCCTTTGGCAAAAGAGTTATTAGTGCTTCTGTCCATGATTTCGGGGTCTGTCCTTCCCGAATCACCCCATTAAATAACTCAGTCATATGCGTACCTAGTATTTCCCAAAGTGCTTTGTAATATTCAATCGGTAGACCATCTGTACCAGGAGTTTTCCCTGTCTTTTGTTTTCCCATGACCCTTTCAATTTCCCCCTCTGTAATTTCTTCATCCAATACTTCCCTAGATAAACCTGGTATTTAGGGTATGTCTGATTCCTCTAAGTATTTCTTTATTTCCTGCTCAGACTTATCATCCTTACAATATAGGTTAGTATAAAATTCCTGTACAATTATTTTCTTCCCTTCTTCCCCTGTAATACAATTGCCTTTCCCATCTCTCAAATTATGGATTCTATTCTTTTCCTTTTCTTTATTTAGACGGTAAGTGAGCCACCTCCCTTGTTTGTTTGCCCTTTCGAAGTATCTTTGCTTCATCCACCTTATTTTTTTCTCCAAATCCTGTTGATCTAATAAATTAATTTGGTGTCGTGCTAATTTCAAGTTCATTTTAAGTCCTATATTGCTTGGATCCTGCTGTAACATAGCCTCACTTCTTACCAGGTCATCTAATAATTTATTGCGCTCAGCCCTTTCCTTCTTTCGTTTCCCTGCCATATAATTAATCTCCAAACCACGAAACACAGCCTTCGCTGTGTCCCATACGTTGAAAAGGCTTGCATCCTCCCTGTTGTTTTCCTGAAAGAAGAACCCCATCTCTTTCTTTAAGTGTTTTAAAAATAACTCATCTTTAAAATTCCTGATTATATCCAATCTCCACTTAGGCCTTATTTTCCGGCTTCCCCATGTTATCCAAAGAGGGTTGTGGTCTGCCCACCCTATTTCTGCTTTCTGTATCCCCTGACTCAATTCCCCTGACAACCACGCCGCATCTATCCGCGACCAAGATGAGTGCCTGGCGGAGAAGTATGTATATTGTTTATCATCTGGGTGCTTTTCCCTCCAAATATCTCTGAGTCCAAATTCTTCTTGTATTTGATGCCAGATAGAAGGCAACCTTTTCTTTACCATATTCTTTTCCCCTTCCTGCTTCCTCTTTCCAGATGTATAATCTTTGCATCTATAGCATTAAAGTCTCCTACTACACAGATATGTGGGTAATCATATTCAACCAGTTTAGAGTGCAAGGTCTGAAAAAAAACTTTCTGATTTCCATTGGGTGCGTTTATACAGACCAATAGACATTTTTATCACATATTTCTACCTCAACCATCAGCAGTCTCCCGTCTTCGTCTGCAAAAATCAGCCTCGACTTTATATGTTTTTGTACATAAATAGCTACTCCTCTTTTTTTTTTGTTTCTGCTAGGGATGTATATAATTGACCCAGTTTATTATAATTCAATAAATAGAGGTGATCTTTTTTTATATGTACCTCTTGGAGGCATACTATATTCAAACGTGCTTTCATTAATTTAGTGAAAACCTTTTTCCTTTTATTTGGACTATTCAATCCATTGATATTAACAGACATTAAACGCATCTCTTCCCCCATCCCGTCTTCCTTATTACCCTTACTTGCCTTCTACTTGAGGTTTCTTTTTTGATTGTCTTGTTTCGACACCCCTCTCTACCTGAGTCTGAGATTGTCCTTTCTCTTTCTTCCTTTCACCTACTTGTTCTATTTCCCTTCTCTCTTCCTCCTCTAGTACTTCTTCCCTGCTCTTGCTCTCTAGCTCTTCTCCCACGTCTAATTCTGAGGGGTTCAAATGTCTAATAAAGAAATCTCTAGCGTCTCTAAGGTTGTCGATTCTCACCCTTTTTTCTGCCCAAGTAAATAATAACCCTTCCGGGAGTAGCCACCTATATAATATTTTATGCTTTCTCAGTTGGGCTGTTAAAAAGTGATAATTGCGCCGTATTTTCCGAACCCGCCTGGGGAGTTGCCTTAAGAATATCAATTGTTTGTCCTTATAAGTTACTGTTTTATCTCTGGCCTTCGCAATCACATCTTCCCTAAGGGCTTTCTTAGATAGTCTGATATGAACCTCAGTTGGAAGTTTCTGTCTCCTGGCATAACTCGTGTGAACCCGAAACACATCGTCTATATCCCTCAAAACCTCTTCCTTTGTGATCTCCAAAGTCCCAGCCAATATTTCTGCTGCTTATATCCCTTAATGGCTCCCCCCTTTCTTCCACCACGTTTTGAATCCTCAGATAGAAAGATGATCGTTCCATTTCGAGAAAAATAATTTCCTCTTCTAGGACCCTGTTTACCGCTATTTGTTCCCTTTCCTCTCCATCTTGTCTTTCCTCACATCGTCCCATCCTCCTTTCAATGTCTTGTATTTTACTCTCCTGTTGCGTCAACACCCCCTGAATACCTTCCAAGCTTTCATTCAACATTTTGATATCATTTCTAACGGCTCCCAGCTCCCCTTTAATATCTGATGTTAAGTCCTCTAAATTTTTAGAAATAACTTCTTGATTTTTGGTCATCACTTCGTACATTGTCTGCAGCATGTTCTGTAGGCTTGATAATGATGGTGGTTTCCCTGCAGCAACTATATCATCCAGTGACCTGGCAGACGAAGGCGATGAGGTGGGTGTAGCCGTGGTGGCCGTAGCAGGGACCATAGGGAATGTCAAGACTTTTTTCCCAGTTTTTGTGGTTACCACTGATGTTGCCATTGACATTTTGATTGAAAAGATTTTATCCGATCAGTTCCAAAAAAAGGGGGTAATCAAGGGTAGACAAGATTTGAATTAATCAGGTGAGCAGTCTAATTGGTAGTAGGGGTAGTATTCAATACATAGTTCAGAGAGGAAAGAAAAGTAAGGAGAAAGAAAAAAAATCCAAAAAAAATATTACTCGGCAGAATTCTTCTCTTCCTGGAGTTGCTATACACAGGTTATAATAAAGATCTCCACTAGATGGGGGTATAGCGCTATTCTGCACACATACTCTTTAATAAACACGTTGAGAGGCAAAGGGGGTAGGGAAAGGGTAATAGATTTCTAGCAAAAGTATAGCTGTTTGTTCAGACAGAGGTCCTCCCAAATCCTCTATAGAAAATATAAGAAAGGAGCAGGAGATCAACCCAAAATCAATCACATCCTCCACCAGATACAGCTCACAACTTGATCCTTTTCAAATGTTCCATTCAGCCAGCACAGTTCAAAGTCGGCTCCACAAGTAAGGAGTGGGACACACGTAGCCGCTATCCCGTCTTTGCTCCAACCACACACAGGGCACTTTTCATAGATCTCACCACCTCAGCATATCCAGTGGGGCTCTCAGAAGAGTCAAAACACCGTCTCCATTAGCTCTTATTTAATTGAAGGTGTAGGGCGCCTTGTCCGTCGCGATCAGGTTTCCCTTCCAATATGGGCAGTCATCGCTACAGAGCAGCCATTACTGGCGCTGCCTTCTCAGCCTGGGACAGGAGAGATTCGCTTTCGCGTGCCGGATTGCCACTCCTAGCACGCTCCTAGCTCCTCTCCGCTTGCGGCCGCCTCTTCGGGGCCACCGCCAGCAAAACAAAGTCGCCCAGGCTAGGAAGTTGGCAAGATCATGACAGGAACTAACTCCAAATCCATCTTGCTAGCATGATGACCGGAACCGGAAACCCCGACTAAGTCTGTTTCTGAATCTATTTCCAGTAATGCATTGTACAACCTTTTTATGTGCATTTGACCTTCTTCTCTTATTTGCTTTATCAAATTCTCATCCTGCTGCAAAATACCAATTTTTTGATCTTCTCTCCATCTGGCCAGCAGCTGTCCATATTGAAACCAAGTTTTAATAATCCCTTCTTCTCTTAGCTGTTCCATGGATTTTAACTGTAGTCTGACTCCTTCCTTATAAAGGAGTTCCTTATATGTAATCTTATCTTGTTTTTGCTCTAAATTTATGTTCTCTATCGCGTGTCTGGGTACTGTCCATATTGGTAACCTATCATTTAGTTTATATTTATACTTTTTCCAGACACGCAATAGAGCATTTCTTAATATATGACTTTTAAAAGTCTTATCTACTTTCTTATCATACACTAAGTAAGCATGTCAGCCATAAACCAAACCATATCCTTCAATATTCAATATCTTTTCCTCCGTTAAGTTTATCCAATCTGTGATTGCTGAGAGGGCAGCAGCTTCATAATACAATCTTAAATTGGGCATCTTAAGACCACCTCTTTCTCTAGTATCTTGCAATATCTTTTGTTTGACTCATGGTTTCTTCCCTGTCCACACAAATTTATTTATGCCCTTCTGCCATTCCTTCAAGTTTTCATCTTTTTTAAGTATAGGTATCATTTGAAAAAGAAATAGAAATTTTGTAAAATATTCATTTTTACAGCGGCTATCCTTCCCAGCAAAGACAGTTGTAGTTTTTTCCAACTGTCCAACTCTTTCTGTATTTTGTGCCATAATGGTTCATAGTTGTACTGATATAATTTCATATTTGCAATCATAATATAGACCCCCAGATATTTAACCTTCTTAACTACTTCAAATCCTGTTAACCTTTCTATCTCTTCTTTTTGGCTCCTAACCATATTTTTAGCTATTATTTTTGTTTTAGCTACATTTATTTTAAAACCAGATACTTGTCCATATAAGCAGGTTATATCCATCAAGGCTGTAATCGATTGTACCGGTTGGGTTAAGGTAACAACCAGGTCATCCGCAAATGCTCGTACCTTGTATTCATGCTGTCTAATTTTAATTTCCTTTATTGTATTCATCTCACGTATCTTGTTTAATAAAATTTCCAGCGTCAAAATAAACAATAACGGGAACAAAGGACAGCCTTGCCTTGTTCCTTTTTCTATGTTAAAGGCATCTGTTAAACCACCATTAACTATTATTTGTGCTGTTTGTTTTTGATATATTGCCTTAATAGATTGTACAAATTGTTCTCCAAATTGCATCCTTTCTATTAGTTTTAGTAAAAATTGCCAATTCAATCTATCAAAGGCTTTCTCAGCATCCAAGAACACAAGCACTGCGGGGACCTGGTTGTTCCTTCCCAAATACTTTAATAAGTTAACAATTTGCCTTACATTACTCTTCATTTGTCTACCATTTATAAAACCAGTTTGATCATGGTGAATCTGCATGACTGTCATTAATCTATTTGCCAAAATTTTAGCAAATATCTTATAGTCTGTATTTAATAATGAAATTGGCCTATAATTTTTAGGATCTGTATCATCATGCCTTTCTTTTGGGATCAACGAGATAAATGCTGTCTTCCAAGTTGGAGGTACCTCTCCTCCCTGTTGTATATTGTTAAATTATTCTTTTGACGGTTCTATCATTTCCTCCTGTAGGGTTTTATAGTAAATAGCCGTCAAACCGTCCGTCCCAGGAGCTTTACCCACTTTCAACTGCTTAATTGCTAACGCAATTTCCTCGGAAGTTATCAATTGATTTAAACTATCCCTCTGCTCATTTGAAATTGTATAAGTATTCTCTTTCTGCAAATATCTATCTATATCTTTAATTTTGTCACCAGTATGCAGCCTTGAATAAAACTCTAAAAAGGATTTTTTTAATCAATTGTTGCTCATAAACCTCTTTACCCTTATATTTTATTCTCTCTATTGTCCTTGATTTTTGCTTTTTCCTTAACAAATATGCTAACCACCTACCTGGTTTATTGGCATTGTAAAAAGTATTATGTTGTGCATATCTTAAATTAGTTGCCACTTGATCTGCTATTAACATATTAAATTGACCTTTCAATAAATTGATTGCCTCTTTGATTTTCTTATCTGTTGGATTAGCTACTAAAGCCCGTTCCTGTTTACTAATCTCATCTTCTAATTCTTTTCTTTTTGTCTCCTGTTTCTTTCTATATTTATTATTCAAATATATCAAAATTCCTCGCATATATGCCTTACTTGCATCCCATACCATTTCCATCAATGTGCCCTTTTGCATATTCATAACAAAAAATTCTTTCATAAATTTTTTACACTCTTTTACATTTTCTTCATACCTAAACAAATTATCATTTAACCTCCAGGCATATATTGCTATTATCAATGTCTTTTGGGGGGGTTAATCATTGTTTCTACCATCAAGATTCTTCTTTCTTCATCTGAATAGACCTGTTTCAAGTCCATTGATTCTTTAATATATAAGGCTACTCATCTTTTTTTTTTTTTTTGGTGTTGATGTAAAATATAGTTTCCTCATTTTTGGACATTCTAGGAGTTTATAGTGTTGTTTCTTTATGTGTGTTTTTTGCAGACAAATTATTTCTGTTTCCAGTTTTTGTAATTGTGTAAAGATTTTTCTTCTTTTGGAAGGGGAATTTAGTCCATTTATATTCATTGAGAGGCTCCCATTTCCTTCCTCCATTTTGCTTAGTTGTATTTAGGGTTTAATTTCCTAAATTTAATTCTTTTCTGTCTTTGTTCTTTTATTAATCCCTCTTCTTCTTGGTCTGTATTTTCTTTCTCTTTCTCTTCTTCTTTACTTTGTATCACTGTCTCTTCTGTTGCTATTCCTCCGTGTTTTTTGAGTTCTTTATCTGCTTGTGTACTTTGTACTTTCCCTTCAAAAATGCTTTTGGGGCACTCCAGATACTTGTGTATAAATATTTCACGGCTTTAGAGTTGGAGCCCAGGCCCAGCCCTTGTGCGATCTGCCTGTCCTTTGCTAATTTAGTGGGAATCCCAGCCATGGTGCCACTTAACCGTGCAGCAATCCTCTTGCCTTCCTCTTTGCAAGGAAGCCCCAGCGAGAAGAAGTGGCCCAACGCACGCCCTCCTTCCACACACCAAAGCCAAGCCCACCCACCCAAGTGTGCACTGGTGCTTGCTATCCTGGCTGTCATGACCACGTTGTAAATAATTACATAGGCTGCCACTAAGACGCCAGGGCCTTTCCACTGCCGGCCACCAGCCTACTGAGGCTGCGAGCTGCTGCTCATGGAGCCACTCTCTGGCCAGCGGCCACTCCCACTGCAGCTCCCGCTCTTCTTTACTGGCCAGGCAGCCTCTCTCTTCCTTTCCTTTCTCCCCAGGAGAGCCACATGACACCGCAGAAAGTGAGGCCCTCCTGGATGACTGCCTTGCTCGCGCCCCTGGCCCCGCACTCTCCTGGCACAGAGCAGTTGAAGCAGTGCCATGGTGACCTCTGGGAGCTGCAGCGGGAGCGGGCACTGGCCAGAGAGCAGATCTGGGAGCAGGAGCCCAAAGCCTCAGTAGCCGGAGGCCAGCAGCGGAAAGGCCCTGGTACCTTAGCAACAGGCTATCTAGCAATTTACAATATGGTCATGACAGCCGGGTGAGTAAGTGCCAGTGCACGCTTGGTGGGTGGGTAGGCTTGTCTTTGTGGCACAGAAGGAGGGCATGTGTTGGGCTGCTTCTTCTCAGACAATCCCGGCAGCCCTCTGCTTCCCCTGGCTTCTCTCCCTTCTCTCTCCCAGGTGTAATGGCCTTTGCTCCACTGAATGCACCTTTCTTTGCCTTTACCTGGGCAAAGATTGGAGATGTATATAAGCAGGTGCCTCTTCTCTTTGGGATCCTTATCAAGGACCCCAGCTTGGTGATTTAATGAGAAATATTTTTATTTCTAAGTCGGAGGTCATTGTATAATATGCGAGTGTTTGCTTCTCAAAAGAGCTTTCTTTGTCATGTATGTGAAAATAAAGTTCTGGCGTGTACACAGTGCAGTGACGGCAAGTTGGCCATGACCACCCAATCACATGACCACCCAGCCACGCCTACCCAGCCAGTCATTAGGGCAGAGAACCGTTTGTTAAATTATTTTAATCCCACCACTGGAAAAATCCCATAAAAGATAATAGCAAGTCATTTCTTATTGTTATCTAAAAACTAATTGTGCATGCTCACAAAGTCAGAGCAGGAGCCAAATCAGTTTTAAGATGTCTTCATCTTGTCTTCTTTTATAAGAGAGTTTGTTATAAAACATGCTCTTGTGCTTATGTTCAGCTTCTCTCCAAACAGAGAGTTTTGGAAAATCCATCCAAACAGTGGTGAAAAGAATAGTTTGGGGATTTGTTTTATCTTTTTGGCAAAAGGCCAACATTGAAGTGATTAGAGACTGAAGATATTGGACTAGAACCCCTTGTCTCTAAAGGACAAGAAAAAGTTTCACAGTTAGCAGGACTGGGTAGCAGAGGATGCTAAAGTGTCCAAAAAGCGTTTGTACAGTCATCTGCAAGTAGGAGGTATCAGCATCAAAATTAATTCTCATCCTTCTTATTTCTGGAAAAATTATCTATTTAAAGAATAAGTTTTGCACATTGTATTAAGTGATAATATGATTCCTTTAGTTCTGCTTTAGCACAAATGAACCCAATGCTTGTGTTTTATGTCACAGTCAATTGTTCAATGTAATATACAAACCAGTTATGGTTTACTGGAGAAACCATGCTCAAATGATTTAATATGATTAATGAACCATCTCAATAATAAATACATTCTTCCATGCTTTCTTTTTATTTCTTTTACTGAATACCATAGTCTGATTTGTTGTTGCTCTTTAAATTTAAGACTATTTTGATAATTAATTAAATTATTTGTGTAAAAGATGGTTTAACAGTTGGCATTTGTGTTTTCATTATTTCTTTAAAAACTTATTTACAAACACATAATTTAACATGTGTTTAACTTTCTATTAATTAGAGGTCAACAAATTCTTGCTTCTCTCAGAACACATCTCTTGCTTCTATTAATATATAATGAAGCCTGGAATGTAACATCCTTCATACTGTGATATGGCTCATTTTCAAAGTCTGATAACTTTCCATATCACCATGAGCTTCATTAATTCTACTTGCTATGTATACAGCCTTTTACACTTCTTATTGTTCAATAAGCAACCTAAGTATCAGTTCTGCATGCTACAGTCTGAAGCTAGGGAAAACCAAAGGTTTGAGATTATAGATTTCTCCAATCTATCATTGTCCATTCTTATGGTGTTGAGGGAAGGGGATCCATAACAGGAAAGTTCAAGATTGTTATCCCTTATATAAGCAGTTCAAAAAATAAAATATTCCAATACTCTTTTACAGGATTTTGATATTATGTTTACTGAAATTGTATTCTATAGCATTAATAGGGATAAATTAGAAATTACTGGACATCATTGTCAAACCTTTACTACATATACCTTGAGAAATTGTTCGTCATACTTTAGTATGTCATTTTGGAGCCAATCCAAAAGAAAGGAAAAAAATATAATTTTAATCAATATATTTTGATATTAGTGTACATTGCAGTTTCAACTCAATTTGTACCAGTTTCTTGTCAAAGGATCCCATTTGGGATAAACTGGCATACTTGAAAAGTGTTTCTCAAAAACATGGATTCCAAACCTGCACTATTTATTATTTATTTTACTTATATAACCACTCAACTTACAATAGCAACTCCAGGCAGGTTATATATAGTAAAAAGCATAAAAACAAAGATATCTCCAAAAAAACAATCAAGGTTAATTATAGCATATGGGACACGGTGGCTCAGTGGCTAAAACACTGAGCTTGTTGATCGAAAGGTCGGCAGTTCAGTGGTTTGAATCCCTTGTGTCATGTAACGGGGTGAGCTCCCATTACTTGTCCCAGTTTCTGCTAACCTAGCAGTTTGAAAGCACATAAAAAATGCAAGTAGAAAAATAGGGACCACCTTTAGTGGGAAGGTAACAGCATTCCGTGCACCTTTGGCGTTTAGTCATGCTGGCCACATGACCATGGAGACGTCTTTGGACAGCGCTGGCTTTTTGGATTTGAAACAGAGATGAGCACCGCCCACTAGAGTCGGGAACAACTAGCACGTATGTGCGAGGGGAACATTTACCTTTACTTTAATAGCATATTCAAAACATTTCATTTCTAGATAGGTTCATCCAACACTAAGGCCCAATAGCCAGGGGGAAAGGCAATTTTTCAGGGCCTTATGAAAAGCCATTAGAGTTGGAGCCCGCTAGCAGCCTTAGCAAGTAGACCAGACATGACCAGAGTAGCTAATTTTTATTAGTGACATATGCATTACCTTTGGCAAAGAGGAGCTCTGGTGGCTCAGCAGACTAAAGCACCGTTATTAACATCCACTTACATTTGCTGCCTGCAATTACTGCAAGTTCAAATCTCACCAGGCTCAAGGTTGACTCAGCCTTCCATCCTTTCTAAGGTAGGTAAAATGAGGACCCAGATTATGGGGGCAATAAACTGACTTTGTATAAATATTCAGAAGTATGAAGGCTATTGCTTAACACATTGTAAGCTGCCCTGAGTCTCCGGAGAAGGGCGGCATATAAATCAAATTAAAAATAAAATAAAATAAAATAAATATACTTTATTGTAAAGCTGCATTAACAGAATCTTGCAAACTTGAAAATACAATTCTCCTGCCATTACTTTTACACTCCAAGAACATAGGGAGGGCCCCTGGTGAGCCTCTTGCTCCACCCACTACCCATGCAGCTGCAGGCTACACTGTCTCTTAGCAGTCCCTAGGAAGCATCTCTTTGACCTGTCTCCAATGTCATTCCCACATACCATTACATTACCCAATTTGGAAGGAATGGTGTTGAATGCTGTACTCAAGCTTTAATTGTTGCTGGAATATATAAGCTATTTCTTGATCAGTAAAAAGTTTGTGTGCTCAGATATGATATCTAAGCAATTTGCAAAAGACAAGTTTTCTGGAATGAAAAAAACCAAAATCCAGATATTTAAATAATTTAATCTGTTCCAATTTGTGCCCTATATCAGATAGGATAGCTCAGTTTGTTAATTATCTGTAAGTATGTATCTAAATCATCACATTGAAGCGACCCCTCTTGATTTCCATTGATTGCCTATTCAACAATTTCTCAGGTCTATCTCTGAGGAAAGCTTTATAAAATACACACTACATTTTGTGTTCTTAATTACCATGCTGTATTTGTATATGAATGTGCAACATTTTAAGTGGATATTTTTCTACTTGGAGATAGAATGTTACAGACCAGAAATTTCCAAGATAGTTTAATTTACAAAGAATGGACATGCATATAAAACATGTGTTACAAAAAGGTTTTGAATGTCTAAAGGAATAACATTTGTGGCTTTGAAAATCATGACATTTCTTTACATTTATCAACAACTATCTCTCCCACCCCTTTCTGAATAAGAATAAAATTCTAAGTACAAAAAAGGCAAATGGAACTAAGAAAATGTGAATAAAAGCAGGAATGTATTTTTTTACAAGTTCTGTGTGTATATTCTTTTACTAAATTAAAATACTGTATGATCAGAATAGCTAAATAAAAAAATTCAGCTCACAAATGACACTGAAATTTTTCCCGTTCTAATGAAACATTCATGTATTGATTAAATTTCCATTGGAGTAGATATGAATGTGTATCTGCAAAGCAATATCTTCTCTCGGTCCCCCCCCCCCCCCGCGCTTTTTAATAAGACAATCTAAAAGTAATTTCACAATTTCTGCTACCAAAGTAAATCTGGTTTTTAACATTATTCTAAGGAATTAATGCATATATAATTAATTTTTATAGTCCAACCTATCAACTCGCAAAGCATCCCTGGCCTGCTCGTGAGTTGCCATAGGCCAAGGGGGATGGGAAACCAGCGAAATGGCATGGGAGCCAAAGACAGAGGCACATTCCATGCTTATCTCTCTCAAGGCTGTATCCCAGAGTTACCTACAGCAGCCTGAGGGGAGTGACCTCTACATCCCACGAAATTGCTCTGTTGGTGAATGTGATTGGTAATACACCCTGGGGGGAGAGGGGAAACAGGGTCATAATTGGGGCATAAATTACGTAGGTCAGAGCTGGCTTCACTTGGGAATGTGCTGATATCAAGCTCCTAATAACTAACTGAATTTCTTTTGAAGCTTGGCTCAAGGCTCATGATTTAATTAGTGCATCTGTCAGAACCCTGATAGCAAGCCAGCTCTCTCAAAACTACTGTATTTTTGGGGGGGCTTCCAGTGGCAACGTTGTGGCAGTGCAGAGGAAAGAGGACGGTCTCTGTCCTTTATCTCTGACTTTTTCATGACTGGGGCACGGAGAGCCTGGAGAGCCATGCAAAATAAAGGAGAAGCCTTGGGGATAGCACAGTGAAAGGCGATCACCCGCTGCAATGAAAGGAAACCCCTTAAACCTGGCGTGAAAGCATCTGCTATTGCAAGATGGCAGACCCGAGGCTATGACTAGTCACAGACAATGCGGAAGCAAGGATATATTTAACAGACAGTGTCATTGAAGTGAATAAAAATATCCCAAAACTGTAATAGAAGAGAAGACCCTAAAGAAAGAATAAGTCCTTGATTTTTGATGAAAGAAGGAAGCTCAATTTGCGAGGGAATCCTCAAAGCAAGTGGTGACCCAGTAGGAAGAGCTGTGAGTCAGCAAATTAAAATAACTAAAGATTGAGAGAAGGGAGACAAAGAACTTTGTGGCAAGAGCTTTAGGAGGAGAGGGGCAGCAAGAAAGTGGCTGGGAGAGAATTGGAAGGTGTAATTTGAAACCCATAACGAAGAAAGAGTGAAAATAGAGGAAAGAGAAAAGGGAGATGGTACAGCGAAGAAGAGAGATGGCGGAGTGAGCAAGACGAGACGACAGGAGACAGACAGCTAGAAAGCAGAGAAAAATTGGTGGTCCAGCAGCGAGAGAAGTGAAAAAAATCGAAGGAAAACAAATTGAGACGGAGCAGGAGCAGTTTGTAGCAGAAGATTGGAGAAAGTAAAAGAGACAGAGAGAGGACGAGATGTGGCAGCAAGAGTGACAGGAGTGGATTGGCAGCAGATGGAGGAAGATTGGAGAAGGAAACTGCCGAGTAGGAGGAAAAAAAGAAAGTGAACTGTGTTGAAGAAGGAGAAGAAAGGTTCAGGAGTGGAAGAGAAATGAGGGACAGTGGATATAGAAGAGAAAGAAAAGTGAAGAAATTTAGGTTCATAGAGAAAGTATGAAATTAATAGGCTGCTAGCTAAATTAGAAAATATTAAAGGGATTAAATGTATAGGCTATATATAGATATTAATATACAGATAAGAGTTATAATAATAATTGATTTATAGTTATAACTATATTTTATTTACAATATATATATATATATATATATATATATATATATATATATATATATATATATATATATATATGTATGTATGTATGTATTTTTTCTTACTTCTTCGTAGGGTCTATGTGTGTTTTTCTTCTAGCCAGGTTTTCCCTACGTAGCCAAGGTTTTTTTGTAGCTCCAGCTCAGTAGAATCTCATCTACTCGGTTCTGGGCTTTTTTCCTTTCTAACACCTAGCAAGTCAGAGCTTGCTAGGTGTTAGAAAGGAAAAAAGCCCAGAACCGAGTAGATGAGATTCTACTGAGCTGGAGCTACAAAAAAACCTTGGCTACGTAGGGAAAACCTGGCTAGAAGAAAAACATATATATGTATGTATGTATGTATGTATGTCTTTGGTTATTCGGGTTTTCTCCCACGTAAAATTGGAGGTGTCTTGACAACGTTTTGACGAAGTCTCATTCGTCATCTTCAGGCTGGTGTTCTCAGCTTCGTGCTTCTAGGAGCAATGTGTGAACACCAGCCTGAACACCAGCCTGAAGATGACGAATGAGACTTCGTCGAAACGTTGTCAAGACACCTCCAATTTTACGTGGGAGAAAACCCGAATAACCAAAGACCTACATACAAACACCCGCGAAAACCTCAGAATATATATATATATATATATATATATATATATATATATATAGAGAGAGAGAGAGAGAGAGAGAGAGGGGGGGGAATCTTGGCAACATTTTGATGTTATATTTATATATATATAAATTAATTTGAGTATTGTGAAAATAATACTTATAGACATTTATATAAATATATAGTGGTAACAAATATTTAGAGGCTAAGAGGACTAAGTTAGGGTATTAAGAGGATATTAAGGTATAAAGGTATAAAGAAGAGTTAAGAGAACAAACAGCATTGTATTTAAGGCACTGCCAAGATTGGTTATAAAGGGAATTGAGTAGATTTGAATTAAATTGAGAATTAATTAAAAGAGTACTGTAAACTTGAGTAATATGACAAGCACTACAACGACAACATTGAGAACAGGAAAGAAAACAAACCCATCACTGACAACCTCATCCCCATCAGGTCAGAGAACAATAGAAGGAATGCTGGGGACAGAAAAACAGAGCATAATATCAAACATGCAAACTATGTAGACAACATTATTGGCCATTCAGGAAACGATGATGAAGATGTAGGAAACAATGTCTAAAAATCATATAGAATTGAAAGGAGATATGAATAAATTGGACTATAAGATAGAGACAATGCAACAAACAATTGAGAAAAATGAAGAAAGAATAAAGACAGTGGAAGTGAAGTCGGAACAAATGGAAAAAAAGTGGACATAGTAGACAAAAAATTGATGGCAATGAACAAGGGACCCGATGAATCAATTATCTACCTGGAAATGGAAAGACCTGCATTCTATCTAAGATTCCAGAATGTAATGGAAGAAAAGGAAGAAGACTTGGGCACTATTATGGCAGGGCTGATAGCAGGAGCATTACAAAGGGATAGGCAAGAAATATTATTGGAGATCGATGATGCGTACCGAATTCATACAAAGTACGCTAGGCGCAATAGACTGCCACGAGAAGATCATATAAGATTTGTGAGAAAGAAAGTCAGAGACATAATTTATAAGATTACGAGAGATGACCCAATGATTTATAAGG
This sequence comes from Arizona elegans, assembly GCA_022577455.1. NCBI lineage: Eukaryota > Metazoa > Chordata > Lepidosauria > Squamata > Colubridae > Arizona > Arizona elegans. The sequence continues at coordinate 46,849,731 of JAKOOJ010000006.1, read as the reverse complement.
ATAAAGAAATACAAATGCTAAAACAAGTCCCAAAGAAAGTAAGAGAACAGAGAAGAGACTATAGGTTTCTCGCTGCACAGCTGATTAAAAGAAATATACTATTTAGATGGTTAATCCCAGAAGGGATATTTGGTATCATGGCAGGAGAGAAAGATCAAGATAGACAATCTAGATAAGGCACAAGAACTCTATGATCAGCTGAAGGGGATGGAAGAAGAGAGCAGTAGCAAAGAGGAATTAGAATCTAGAATTCAGGAAGACCAGCAACGGGAGCTAAAAGAAATAGAAGTGGAGAGAGAAAGCAAGGGAAAAAAGGGACAAAGGGAAGGAGAAGGAGCGGGTTTGAGAACACGACCACAAAGAGATGTTAGAATCAATAGAAGACAGAAACCAATATATAAGTAGAATAATGGAAGAAGAAATTAGACTAATATCGATTAATGTTAACGGATTAAATGCCCCTGCTAAAAGAAAAACAATAAATACTAACAAAATTAGCATAACAAGGTATAGATATAGTGTGCCTACAAGTGTACATATAAAAGAGCAGCATAGAAAATGTTTGGAATTCCCGAAATTAGGAACACTATACACAGCTTTAGCAGAACAAAAACAGGGGAATAGCAGTATATATCAGGGAGGGAATAAAGGCTAAATTAAAATATCAAGATATAGATGGAAGAATTTTAATGATAGTGTCAGCGTTCCAGGAAAAAAAAACCCACTCCAAGTAAAGACACGGAAGCAAACATTTTCCAAAGTCCTCTTTACTAGAATAGGCAAACTGGCACATCTGGGGAAACCTGAATCTGAAAAGCCCAGGTTTTCCTTCAATAAGTCAAAGCTCCCAAAACCATCCCTTTTTCCACCCAGTCGGTCACATGCTCCAATCAACATCCGTTCCATCCCAATCCAGCCCCCTGACCACTCCTTCTCCAGATGCGGGATTGCCCTGACCTTGACCGACAGGAAGAATGCTATTATGTCTACCAACCCCCTCTCCTACTTTCTCACACATGAGAAGGTGGCAGCATTGGAGCTTCCGGCCTAATATGGCTTCCAAAGCTGACAGGCATCCCCCCCCTACAAACAAAACTACCTTCTCCAGACAAAACACAAAAGAAGGGGTTAACGCCTAGCACCAATACCTTTAACCTCCTCTCCCCCCACCCCAGAGGACCTTTCGGTTTGTCAGGAAATTTGTTGTGAAACTGTTTCACGAACGCATCAGCATTTACATCCCAACTCTTAACCCAAGTAGCTTCAGCCAAAGGGTAGCCTTTCCAATGTAACAAATATTGTAAGCGACATCTGTAGAATCTAGAGATTTTCTTCACCTCATAATGAGTCTCCTCTTGCACTAGCAAAGGAGTGGGTGGAGCAGCTGGCAAGGATCTTAAGGTAGATTCTCTGACCGGTCTCAATAAGCTACTGTGGAAAACAGGGTGTACTTTCCCTAAGATACAAGGGAGTATAAGTTGGACAGTCCCTGGGTTAATCACTTTCACTATAGGGAAGGGACCTATGAATTTGGGTCCAAATTTCTTGCTGGGTACCCTCAATTTTAGGTACTTGGTTGACAAATACACCTTATTGCCTATTCAGAATGGTGGTTGGAGGGACCGGCGTTTGTCGACCTGGGTGTTATATCATTCCGCTGACTCCACTAAAGCTTTTTTTGTATTCTCCCAACCCTTTCTCAATGAGGTCATCCACTCTGTTAGGGACATAGAAGTAGGTGGCTCTTTAGGCAACTCAGGCATCGGCACAAATCCATGCCCGTAGTTATCTGAAAAGGAGTCAACCCAGTACTGGTGTGTACTGCATTATTATAAGCCACTTCTGCAAATGGTAGCAATTCCGCCCAGTTCTCCTGTTGATAATTTACATAACACCTAATGTATTGCTCCACCATTGATTCAATTTTTCAGCTGATCCATTAGTCGATGGGTGAAAAGCTGAGCTAACTCCCTGGGACGACCCAATGGATCGCAGAAACTCCCTCCAGAACTTAGCGGTAAACTGGACCCTGCAGTCTGATATTATTCTCTTAGGGACTCCATGTAGCCTGTAGATGTGTTTCACAAACAGTTTCGCCAGTTTCTTGGCTGATGGTAGTCCGCTGCAGGCAGTGAAGTTTGCTTGCTTGGAGAATAAATCAATGACAGTCCAAATTACCTGGTTACCCCCACTGTCAGGAAGCTCAATAATGAAGTCCATCGCAATCTCCTCCCAGGGCTTGGTGGGTTCAGCCACAGTCTGGAGAAGTTCAGGGGGCTTCCCTGGTTGGGATTTCATGGTGGTGCAGTTGGCGCAGCTCCTCACATAGTCTTCCACATCAGCTTTCATCTTTGGCCACCAGAATTGTCTTCTAGTCAAATGGACGGTTTTTAAAAACTCAAAGTGGCCCCCTAGTCGAGAATCATGACTTCTCTTTAGCACCAGGAGCCGCAGGCTATGGGGCATGTAAAGTTTACTCCCCTTCCATGCCAACCCGTCCCTTAGGGTTAGGTCCACCTGGTTTTCTTTGAATCAGGAATCAGTGGAGAGAGCCACTTTTAGCTCTGCTGTCAACTTGTCTTTGGGGAGATTGGAACCCTGGCACGTTTGCACTCTGATGTGGGCTTGGGCGGCTGGCTAAGTCTCTGAGATCATGGCGTGAACTATCTCTTCCTGTCAGCTTTCAAACTGGGGCTTACGGGAGACAGCGTCAGCCAGAAGGTTTTTACCCCCCGGGATGTATTTCAGGTTAAAGTTAAAGCGTTTGAAATATTGAGCCCAACAAACCTGCTTGGGAGAAAGTTTCCTCGGGGTCTTCAGTGCCTCGAGATTCTTGTGGTCAGTCCAAACCTCAAAAGGCTCATTCACCCCCTCCAGGAAGTGTCTCCAGGACAAGAGAGCCCATTGCACCGCAAACGCCTCTTTCTCCCATACCGCCCATCTGTGCTCTGTGTCCGTTAACTTCCTTGATACATAAGCACACAGCATTAGATTGTTTCAGGAGTCCCTTTGCAGTAGAACAGCAGCCACCGCCACATCACTTGCGTCTGCCTGAACCATGAAGGGCTTATTTGGGTCAGGATGCTGTAGGATTGGCTCCACTGCAAATAGGCGTTTCAACCATTCAAAGGATTTTTGGCAGTCCATTGTCCAAGCTAAGGGCTGGGTAGGTTTTGTCTTGGTGGGAGACGGGCCGGTTTTTAGCAATTCTGTCAAAGGAATGAAGGAAGGGATGAATTGTCTGTAAAAGTTTGCAAACCCCAGGAAGCTCTGGAGTTGCTTACGGGTGCATGGGGGCTGCCAGTCCAGCAATGCCCTCACCTTCCCTGGGTCCATTTCGATCCTCTGACTCAACACCCTGTATCCCAGGTAGTCCAAGGCCTCCTTATGGAACTCGCATTTGGACAAGTTTGGCTGCAGGAGTTTTTTCAGCACTTGTCTGACCAATTTGATGTGGTCTTCTATATTTTCACTGAATATAAGAATGTCATCGAGATAAACAAGGACCCCCTGATATAAATGCTCATGCAAAATTTCATTGATCAGTTGCATGAAGACCGCTGGGGCCCCCTGGAGTCCAAAAGGCATGACCCAGAATTGGAAGCTGCCCAAGGGGCAGTTAAAAGCAGTCTTCCATTCGTCTCCCTCCTTTATGCGAACTTGGTAGTAGGCTTCTCTTAGTTCTAGCTTGGTGAAAATTTTTCCTTTCGATAGGTGGTTCAGCAAGTCCTTCATCAGTGGGAGGGGTAGGTATTTTGTACGCAAATGGCATTGACGGACCGAAAATCAACACATAATCTTAAGGTACCATCTCTTTTTTCTTTAAACAGTACTGGGGCGGCCATGCTGTATTTCACAGGCTCGATGAACCCTCTGGCTAGGTTGGTGTCAACATACTTCCTCAATTCAGTCATCTCAGCAGATGTCATGGAGTACATTCTAGGTTTTGGCAATTTGGCCCCTGGTTGTAATTTGATGGCGCAGTCTGTGGGCCAATGAGAGGGGAGGAGGTTACAATTCAGGTTAATGTCAGCGTTCCAGGAAAAAAAACCCACTCCAAGTAAAGACGCGGAAGCAAGCATTTTCCAAAGTCCTCTTTACTAGAATAGGCAAACTGGCACATCTGGGGAAACCCGAATCTGAAAAGCCCGGGTTTTCCTTCAATAAGTCAAAGCTCCCAAAACCATCCCCCTTTCCACCTAGTCATTCACATGCTCCAATCAACGTCCATTCCATCCCAATCCAGGCCCCTGACCACTCCTTCTCCAGATGCGGCATCGCCCTGACCTTGACCGACAGGAAGAATGCTATTATGTCTACCAACCCCCTCTCCTACTTTCCCACACATGAGAAGGTGGCAGCATTGGAGCTTCCGGCCTAATATGGCTCCCAAAGCTGACAGATAGAACTACAAATTGGGCAGAAATCATGGTTATTTGTGATAATTTACACCCCAAATGAGAATCAAAAAGAATTTTACAGCAAATTACACGAAAAACTTATAGAAATGGAACAGGGAAATATTTGCATGGTAGGAGACTACAATGCATTGGTGAACGGAAAAAAGGACTATGTTAGCAGTATGAAAAATAAAAAGAAATGAAAAATACTACCAGGATCATTCTTTGATATGGTACATAAACATAAACTCAGTTTATTTGATCAGTGGAGGGAACTGAATCCAAAAAAAGGGAATACACTTTTTTCTCGAACCCACATAAATCCTGGTCCCGATTAGATATGGCATGGATGAATGGAGATGTAGGAAAAGATATAGAAACAATAAAAATAATGCCAAATATGTGGGCTGACCACAACCCCTTAAAAATAATTTGGGGAGAAAAAAGTTAGGAGAAGGTAGACAGTGAATCCCCAAATTTTAAAGGAAAAAGAATTTATTTTAAAGATTAAAAAAGAAATGGAATTTTTTTTACAGAAAATACAAAACAACCAACATCATTACAAATTATATGGGATATGGCTAATGCGTACCTAAGGGGTATAGTGATAGCTTATATAGCAAAAAAAAAAAAAAAAAAAAAGGAGAAAAAGCAAATGCAGGAGGAGATTAAAAAATTAGAATATAAATTACAAAGGGAGCCCCAGAATGAAAAAATTAAAGGGAAAATGGTTCTGGCTAAACATAAACTAAATATAGTGGAGCAAGAAGAAAGGGCAAGGGAATTGAAAGCAGCAAAACAAAAAAATTTTGAACATGCAAACAAGCCCCAGAGGTGGCTAGCCTATAAATTAAAAAAGGATAGGGAAAAAAGATTGATTCAGGAATTACAGGATGAAAATGGAGAATTACATTACAAAATGGAAAAAAAGAAAAAAATAATCCAGAATTACTTTGAGGAGATGGTTACAGGAGATAACAGGAGAACAAATTGAATTTAAGCCTGAATTATTTTTATTAGGAATAATTAATCAAAAGATAAAGAAGCAACTCCAACATATTATTTTACATATAGTAACAGCAGCATGAAATGTTTATCCCCAATGTTGGAAACTTGAAAATATATCAGCCAATGAGAGGATTATTCATAAGATATTAGAATGTGTCGAGATGTATAAGCTCACATTAGAAATAAAAGGCAAGGAAGAAACAGAATTTTATGAGGTTTGGGATAAGTGGTATAAGTGGTTAGAACAGAGAGAAACAAAAATGTATAGAAATAAATGTAGACAACTGTAAGAGATACATGACACAGTACTGTTAAAAAATGCTTATTGTTATGTAAATTGGAAAAATGGAAAATTAAAAAAAACTACTGTATTTTTCGGACTATAAGACACACCTTTTCCCTCCTAAAAGGGGGTGAAAATTTAGGTGCGTCTTATACACCACATGTAGCCCCATCCACCCACAGGCCCCCACCGTTTGTCCTCTGCCTCCCAGCAGTTACCTCCTTGCAGCAAGCAAAAAGAAGAAACAGCTCCTTTCAGTTTCAGCACAGCCTAATTAGCACAAGTTGATTGGATTGGCCTCCTGACTCTCAGCTGTTTTGCTCTCAGCTGTTTTGCGCGGGCCTCTGCTGCTTGCTGCAAGGAGGTAAATTGCTGGAGCAGATTTTTTTTTTCTTGTGCTAATCAAGCTATGCTGAAAACAAAAATGAAAGTAAAGCAGGCTGTTTGCTGTTTGCTGCAACAAGGCAAAATTGCTGGGAGGCAGAGGCAGATTTCTTTTTCTTGTTTTCCTCACCAAAAAAGGTAGGTGCACCTTATAGTCTGGTGCGTCTTATACTCTGAAAAATACGGTAATCAAAATTACTGGGATTCCTGGGTCCCGGGCTCTCCAGTAGCTCCCTGACATCTGGGGTGCGTGGAGAGAAACTCAGGTGACCATGGCAGAGGGCAGACTATCTGAAGAGAGCATGCTCCAGGCAACCCAGAGAGAGGCAGAACTTGCCTCCAACCAGGGACTTCCAGGACCCAGCAGCCTAATTGCAACCGGAGTGCAGCCCACCCTGACCATCAAAGCTGAGACGCCCACCCCAGTGATCAAAGCAAAAAGGGATGAGTATTGGTGGAAAAGAATCCCTAAAGCAGCTGAGGTTGAGTTCCCCCACAGGGGATGGGGACTGGCCCGGCAGTTAATGGTGCCACGGGGGGTATAGACTCTGGGGGAAAGAGGGCTGTTAGAATGCCCTCTGCTGAGGGCTTCTCTATTAATACGCTGAGTGGGAGGGGCAGGTATGGCGGGAGCAGGGGCCGTATTGTGTGGTGGGGGCACGCACTTGCTATCTTCAAGCGATTGCATGCCCCGGTCCCCTTAGCTCTTCCTGTTCCCCAGGCTGCTCAGAGTCTCAGGGCCTGAGTCTCCAGCTGTTCTTGTGTAATGCCAGGTCCGTAGTAAATAAGGCCCCCCTCATTTGTGACCTTATTCAGGAGGGGGGAGCGGACCTGGCAGGCATTACGGAGACCTGGTTGGGCCATGAGGGGGGGTGTTCCCCTCATGGATATGTGCCCACCAGGCTTCCATGCATTTCATCAGCCGAGAGCTCAGGGCAGGGGCGGGGGGGGTAGCGGTCATTCTAAGAGAAGGTCTTGATCCGAGGGAGACCACTGTACCTCAGATAGCCGGATGTGAGTCCCTTTTTGTGAAGTGGGGTCGTGGGGTGCAGATGGGTTTGTTGATCACGTACCTGGCTCCCTGCCATGTGGCAATGACCCTGCCCAAACTCCTCAATGTCATAGCCAAGGTGGCGGCTGATACCCCTAGATTTGTGGTCATGGGGGACTTCAAGCTGCCATCTATCGGTGAAATGTCTGAGGTAGCTCGGGAGTTCATGGCTTCCATGACGGCCATGGACCTGACCCAAGTAATTCATGGCCCTACTCACATAGGTGGACACACTCTGGACTTAGTTTTTATCTCTGGTCAGTGGTTGAGTGGCCTTGATACAGGGAATATAGGCATTGAACCCTTGTCATGGTCTGACCACTTGCTCCTTCGACTTGACTTTCTGACCACCGCACCCCATCGCAGGGAGGCGGAGCCCCAGGCACCTGATGGATCCTGATAGGTTCCAGATGGAGCTTGGGCCATTTCCTGAGACTCTTGCTGAAGACCTGGTGGCTGCCTGGGACAGTGCGGCCGCCGGGGCTTTGGAGCATGTCGTGCCTTTGCGGCCTCTGACCCAGCACCGAACTCACTTAGCTCCTTGGTTCTCTGAGGAGCTGAGGGAGATGAAGCACTGGAAAATACGCCTAGAGAGCGGTTGGAGGGCCAGCCGATCCGAATCTGACTTGACACTGGTAAGGTCTCATATTAAGACCTACCTAGTGGTGATAAAAGCAGCGAAATCTAGCTATTTTGCCGCTCTTATTGCGTCATCAGATAACCGCCCAGCTGCCCTGTTTAGGGTGACCCGCTCCCTTCTCCATCTGGGAACCCGGGATGACCCCTTGCAGGGCCGAGCTGAGGATTTTGTACAGTATCTGTATGATAAAATAACTCAGATTCGGGAAGACTTGGCCGCTGACTGGGTTAGTTCAGACAAAATGACTGAGGCAGGCCTTGAGAGTGTTATCTGGGAGTTCGATCCTGTGGCTCCCAAGGACGTGGACAGGATCCTGGGATGGCTGAATGCGACCACATGTTTATTGGACTCATGTCCCTCCTGGTTGGTGCTGGCTTCCCGGGAGGTTACACGAGGCTGGCTCCAGGGGATTATTAATGCTTCTTTGAGTGAGGGCGTCCTGCCGGCCACCTTAAAAGAGGTGGTTGTGAGGCCCCTCCTCAAGAAGCCCTCCCTGGACCCGGCTGTTTTGGCTAACTATTGTCCAATTTCCAACCTTCGTTTTATTGCGAAGGTTGTTGAGAGTGTGGTGGCACGACAGCTTCCCCAGTACCTGGATGAAGCTGTCTATTTAGATCCGCTCCAGTCCAGTTTCAGACCTGGGTACAGCACAGAAACGGCATTGGTTGCGTTGGTGGATGATCTCTGGAGGGCTCGGGTAGGTGTTATTCCTCTATCCTGGTCCTGTTAGATCTCTCAGGGGCTTTTGATACCATCAACCATGGTATAATGTTGCGCCAGCTGGAGGGACTGGGAGTGGGGGGCACTGTCTTGTGGTGGTTCTTCTCCTATCTCTCCGACCGGTCACAGTCTGTATTGACAGGGGGGCAGCGGTCGACCCCGAGGTGCCTTGTTTGTGGGATGCCACAAGGGTCGGTCCTCTCACCCCTCTATTTCAACATTTATGTGAAGCCGCTGGGTGAGATCATCCATGGTTTTGGGGTGGAGTTCCATCAGTACACTGATGATACTCAGCTGTACATCTCCACCCCAGACCATCCCAACAATGCCTTGGAAGTGATGTCCCAGTGCCTGGAGGCCGTGCGGGTCTGGATGGGGAGAAACAGGCTTCGACTCAACCCTTCCAAGACTGAGTGGCTGTGGCTGCCGGCGTCCGGTATAGCCAGCTGGCGCCATCGCTGGTTATTGGGGGCGAATCATTGGCCCCCACGGAACGGGCTCGCAAATTGGGCGTCCTCCTGGATGCACGGCTGTCTTTAGAAGAGCATATGATGGCCGTGGCCAGGGGGGCTTTCTATCAGGTTCGCCTGATACGCCAGTTGCGCCCGTTTCTGGATCGGGACACCTACGCACGGTCACTCAAGCACTCGTCACTTCTTGTCTGGACTATTGTAATGCTCTCTACATGGGGCTCCCCTTGGGGTGCACCCGGAGGCTCCAACTGGTGCAGAATGTGGCCGCGTGGGGGATTATGGGAGTGACTGGGTGCTCCCATGTGACTCCTCTCCTGCGTGAGCTGCATTGGCTTCTGGTGGATTTCCGGGTGCGCTTCAAGGTGTTGGTGATCACCTTTAAAGTGCTCCATGGCTTAGGGCCGGGGTACTTACGGGACCGTCTTCTGCCACCAATTGCCTCCCACCGGCCAGTTTGCTCCCACAGAGAGGGCCTCCTCAGGGTGCCGTCGGCCAGACAATGTCAGCTGGCGACCCCCAAATTGCCCAGTAACCGCTTACTGGGACATCCCAAACCAGCTCTCTGAGTGGTTCTGAGTATCCATAGAAGTCGACAGCAGATTGCATGCCAATGATATGAGAAAGCAACCAGACACCAAAGAGAGTGGTCAACCAAACCAGAGACCACCCAGCCGATGGGGAGCCACAGCACCGCAGCTGGCCCCAAAACCAACTCTCCCACAAAGTCTGCTTAAATGCTACAGATGTGGGGGGATAGGCCACATGGCATCAGCATGCATGACCCCAGTCCCGAAACCAAAGCCAGAGCCATCACCCAGGGCATGGCCAGAACAAGGCCCCAGGTGTGCCACTAACATGTCCTGGAAAGCTCTCCAGGCTGCAGAGATCCCTCCCCACCCAGCCAAGAGGGGGGAGGGGGACGGACATCAGGCAATGACAACCAGTTGCTGGATTCCTACGACAGCAAGAGCAAGGGTGAAAATGACCCAATAGTGAGTGAATCGGTCCACCCTTTGGTTTTCCCAATACACCTCACAGCCCCAAAAATAGGAACCCATGGGACTTTTCAAGCCCTAATAGACTCAGAACTGATTTAAAACATAAAACGAAAGCTGGTCTAAAGAGCCTGAATCCGAAAGACAAAATACTTTTTTCCCTCTGTGACTTATAGAAAAACTGCACTCTTGCTCTACAAAATGCTGTGGATATATTTTCTCCTTTACAGCTATTTACTCTGGGTTTTAAATCATATATAGTCTTTTGAAAAAAAAAACAGAAATAATCAAAAATCCTCTGTTTGGAAATACATTTAAAATCAATATGCCAAACTACTGGAACCCACTAATAGATGGAGAACAAAATTTCACAGATTCTTGACTCTGCCAAGAATCCTATCCTGCTTAACTATGAGTAAGGAGACCTAGAAGAGGCATGAGGAAGTTGATAGGTGTTTTCATAAAATGGACAAGACAAAGTCTCACCAAGGCCCCATCAGTCAAATGAAAGAGAGCACAAAGATGAAGCAAAAAAAACCCCATAAAGTATTACACTGTTATAAAAGAGAACCAAACAAGAAAAAGTGATTTCGTCCTGAGAGATAATGATAAAAAATCCATTTTGATTATCTCTGCATTGGGAAGAGTTAAGATAAATAGAAAAAATATTTGATTAGTCAAAGAGAATCAAGATATTATTTGACCACATTCTGAGTTAGCACGGCTGCAATCTTGCTACACTTACACTCATCTAAGAGTAAGTGTCACTAAATTCTGTAGGATCTATTTCTGATAACAGGATTGTGATAGCATGGTGATACAAAGGGTTTATCTTTTATTCCGGTCCCAGACTTCTCTAAATTGTTGGAATTAATCTGCATATGTGATGTCATAGAAGCTTACATATATAGGCAGAAGTAAAGAAAGCAGAAGTTGTACCAGTGTTGGGAAAAAATGACAAACACTTCTATGCTGCAATTTATGTCTATAGTTTGCATAGAAAAATAGGTTATCCTTGGTTAACAGTGGTAAGTTCACATTATTAAGCAACACAGTCATTAAATGTGATGGCACATGACTGTGCCAATTTACAGTGGCAATTCTGGCAGTTCTAGCTGAGGTCATTAAGCAAGTCTCACATGGTTATTGAGTGTGACATTGTGTGATCACCATTTGCAACTTCCTGTCAGCTTCCAATTGATTTTGCTTGTCAGAAACCGACAGTGAAATGGTGACTGCAGAATGCTGCAATTGGTGTAACTGCAAGCCAATTGTAAGCATCTGGATCATGAGCACATAAACTGGGGATGCTGCCAGTGGTGAGATCCTCCCGGTTTAACAACCGGTTCGGTGATCATGCGCTTTGTGCTGCATGCCCGTGCGCAGTTTGAAGAAATCTTCACTTCTGTGTTTCTTCGGAGGAGAAACACAGCTGAGGCACGGCAATCTGCTCTGCCGTGTGAATCAGCTGAGAAGATAAAGGTAAGAAAACAGGCGGGTAGGTGGGCCCATCTGATCGTCAGGGTGAACCAGTTTGCTCCTAGATGGTTTGCCCAAGCTGGTCCGAACCGGTAGAACCCCACCTCCTGGATGCTGCAATGGCCACAACTTTGAGTTCTGACTGTCCTTTGTAACCGAGTGGTCGTAACTTTGAAATGTCACTGAATGAATTGTTGTTAACCAAGGACTACCTGCATATGTACAAGTATGCTACTATAGTCAATGAAATATTGTGTTGAGATGTTCTTTAAGTTCTAGAATCAAATAACTAGGCTCTAAGATGAGTTCTGATCCAAGTATTACCTAGGACATTAAATTTAGATGGGTCATCTACATCACATAAATTGGACAAACTACACAGATCCTTAGGCTGAACATGTTATTCCTTATGGATTAATACACATTTATTATTTTGCTGAATTGCCTCTCATCATTGCTATTCAGCTATTAATTTAAAAAGAGTATAGAAACAGTTATATGATTTTAGAATAGTTTTGTCAGCATAAAGGAGACAACATACAGGAAAAGCTTAGTACAGGAATTTTATAGATTTGATTTCCTATTGTGAAATTCTGAAGCCAGCCCAAAATAATTGGTTTCCATTTCCCCAATATATTAAAAAAGAAAACATCAGTGTTGTGCAACTGATGTTTTGATCTGCAGATCAAACAGTTAATGTGCTTTGAATTGTGAAACATTTCAGATTTCTCCTTCAGTATTTTTGAAAAGGTGGTGTGTGGGTGTAAGAAAAAAGAAAGCCACGGAATGTATACACTAATTGGGGTTTTCACCTGCTGTGAATCTAATTGAATACAATGCCTTTTTTGTTACTGGAGAAAGAAGATTATGCACAGTATCAGAATCTCAGACCTCTTTTTTCGTATACTCAGAATAGAACAGAACAGAACAGAGTTGGAAGGGACCTTGGAGGTCTTCTACTCCAACCCCCTGCTCAAGCAGAAAACCTCAGCATTTCAGACAAATAATTAATTAATCTTTTCTTAAAAACCTCCAGTTATGGAGCACTCACAACTTCTGGAGACATTTATTTGTTTATTTATTTATTTATTAGTCCAATTTATATGCCACCCTTCTCCGTAGACTCAGGGCGGCTTACAATGCATTATAGCAATAGCCTGCATACTTTTATGTATATACCTGCTTATTAGGGCTTTCGCCCCCCCCTCCCAAGTGGTGTTGTTCTATACAAAGCTGGCTTATTGCCCCCACAATCTGGGTCCTCAATTTACCTACCTCGAAAGGATGGAAGGCTGAGTCAACCTTGAGCCTGGTGAGATTTGAATTCGCACTACTTGCAGGCAGCTGGCAGCTAAGTGGTAGCACTTAACAGCACTTAGTCCGCTGCACCACCAAGGCTTATTTATTTATTTATTTATTTGTTTGTTTGTTTATTTATTTATTTTATTTATTTATTTATTGTTTAAATTTGTATACCGCCCTTCTCCTGAAGGACTCAGGGCGGTGAACAGCCAAAATTAAAATACAGACAATATAACATTTTAAATACTTTAAAAACAGAATTAAATCGAATTCGCTTCCCCAAAATTAAAACCCATTACCCTTAAAATAACCCATTAAAATTTTAAGCCAGCCCAGTTTGCTGAAATAGGAAGGTTTTCAAAGCTCGACAGAAGGTCCGGAGGTCCGGGATCAGTCGTATTCCTGGGGGTAGCTCGTTCCAGGGGGCGGGTACCCCCACAGAGAAGGCTCTCCCCCTGGGGGTCGTCAGTCGACATTGCTTGACCAACGGCACCCTGAGGAGGCCCTCTCTGTGGGAGCAAATTGGCCGGTGGGAGGTTATCGGTGGCAGAAGGTGGTCTCGTAAATAACCGGGCTCTAAGCCATGGAGCGCTTTAAAGGTGAGAACCAATACCTTGAAGCGCACCCGGAAGACCACCGGGAGCGCCATGTCGCCCCCATAATTACCCGCGTGGCCGCATTCTGGACCAGCTGGAGCTTCCGAGTGCTCCTCAAGGGGAGCCCCATGTAGAGAGCATTGCAGTAGTCCAGGCGAGAGGTGACGAGGGTGTGAGTGACCATGCATAGGGAGTCCCGATCCAGAAAGGGACGCAACTGGTGTATCAGGCAAACCTGATAGAAAGCCCCCCTGGTCACGGCCGTCAAATGGTCTTCTAAAGACAGCCGTGCATCCAGGAGGACACCCAAGTTACAAGCCCTCTCTGTGGGGGCCAATGACTCGCCCCCAATAGCCAGCGATGGCGCCAGCTGGATATATCGGGATGCCGGCATCCACAGCCACTCGGTCTTGGAAGGGTTGAGTCGAAGCCTGTTCCTCCCCATCCAGACCCGCAGGCACTGGGACATCACTTCCAAGGCATCGTTGGGATGGTCTGGGGTGGAGATGTACAGCTGAGTATCATCAGTGTACTGATGGAACTCCACCCCAAACCATGGATGATCTCACCCAGCGGCTTCACATAAATGTTGAAAAGGAGGGGTGAGAGGACCGACCCTTGTGGCACCCCACAAACAAGGCACCTCGGGGTCGACCTCTGCCCCTCAGCCAACACAGACTGCGACCGGTCGGAGAGATAAGAGGCGAACCACTGTAGAATAGTGTGTCCCACTCCCAACCCCTCCAGCTGGCGCAGCATGATACCATGATTGATGGTATCAAAAGCCTCTGAGAGATCTAATAGGACCAGGACAGAGGAGCAACCCGTCCCGAGCCCTCCAGAGATCATCAACCAATGCGACCAATGCCGTTTCTGTGCTGTACCCCCGCCTGAAGCCCAACTGGTATGGGTCCAGATAGACAGCTTCCTCCAGGTACCGGGGTAGCTGTCGTGCCACCACACTCTCGACAAACTTTGCCACAAAGCGAAGGTTGGAGACCGGACGGTAATTTGCTAACACAGCCGAGTCCAGGGATGGCTTCATGAGGAGGGGCCTCACCACCACCTCTTTCAAGGTGGCGGGAAAGGCACCCTTACTCAAAGAAGCATTTATAATCCCCTGGAGCCAGCCTCGTGTAACCTCCCGGGAGGCCAGTACCAACCAGGAGGGACACGGGTCCAATAAACATGTGGCAGCACTAAGCCCACCCAGAATCCTGTCCACGTCCTCGGGAGCCACAGGGTCAAACTCTTCCCAGATAATATTCTCAAGACTCATCCCCGTCTCCCTCCCTGGACTCACCCAGTCGGAGTCCAAGCCTTCCCGAATCTGAGCGACTTTATCATGCAGGAATTGCACAAAATCCTCAGCTCAACCCTGCAAGGGATCTTCCCGCACTTCCACCTGAAGGAAGGAGTGGGTCACCCTAAACAGAGCGGTTCTCTGCAGATGTGATAAGAATGGAAAAATAGTTAGATTTTGCCACTTTTATTGCCACTAGGTAGGTCTTGATATAAGACCTCACTTGTGTCCGATCAGATTCGGATTGACTTGTCCTCCGAACACTCTCTAGCGTCTTTTCCGACGCTTCATCTCTCTCAGCTCCTCAGAGAACCAAGGAGCCAATTGAGATCGGCATCAGGTCAGAGGGTCATTATCCCAAGCGGCCACCAGGTCTTCAGTTGAGTCATGTGCCAGAGTCTCAGGAAATGGCCCAAGCTCCATCTGGAACCTTTCGGGATCCATCAGGCACCTGGGACGGAACCATCTAATCAGTTCCGTCTCCCTGCGGTGGGGGGAAGCGGCTTGAAAGTCTAAGTGAAGGAGCGAATGATCTGTCCATGACAAGGGTTTAATGTCTAGGTCCCCTCTACCAAGATCATTCAGCCACTGACCAGAGATAAAAATCAAATCCAGAGTGTGTCCCCCTGTGTGAGTGGGGCCTTGCACTAACTGGGTCAGGTCCATGGCCGTCATGGAAGCCATGAACTCCCGAGCCACCTCTGACGTCTCACCAATGGATGGCAGGTTGAAATCCCCCATAATAATAAGTCTGAGGGTATCAACCACCACCCCGGCAATCACGTCGAGTAGCTCAGGCAGGGTCGCCACGTGGCAGGGAGCCAGGTACATAGTCAGCAAACCCATCTGCACCCCACGACCCCACTTCACAAAAAGGGACTCACATCCGGCTATCTGAGGAATAGTGGCCTCCCTCGGACAAACACTTTCTCTAATAATTGCCGCTACTCCCCCACCCCTACCCTGGGCCCTCGGCTGATGAAATGCACAGAAGCCTGGAGGGCACATTTCAACAAGGGGAACCTCCCCTCCTGACCCAACCAGGTCTCCGTAATCCCATCCAGATCTACACCCCCCTCCACAATAAGAACACAAATGAGCGGGACTTTGTTAATTACCGACCTGGCATTACATAACATCAGTCGAGGACCCAGGGCCTGAGACTCTGTGCAATCCAGGACACGAGCCACGCTATGGGGGCCGGAGTGCACAATCGCTCGAAGACAGCACGTGCGCACCCCCTGAACCTGATATGGCCCCCTGCGCCCGCCATACGTGCCCCTCCCACATCACTTTGATGGAATTGCCCTTCTTTTCGCCCCCCGGCGCCCCGGTCAGATTACCCTTCTCCCCTCCTCCGCTGCGCCCATCCAACCCACCACCCCGCACAGTGGCTATACGGACCCCCCCGGTCCATCTCTACAGCCCCCTCCCCCCCCTCCCAGGTCCCCTTAAAAGCGTCCCTGCTACCCTTTTTTAAAAAACCCTCAACCCCCTCTTTTTCACATGCCACCTCTCCGGGTCCCAAAACCCATCATTGAGGTAGGCCCTCAATAATGTGGAGGGCCACATCTGCGAGAGGGGGGCATCTCGCTGTGCAATTAGTTCAGCCACCAGATACATCCACTAAGAAGACCAAATGGAACTGGTATCTGGGTGAGGTCCAATAAAGTTCTATAGAAGATGGTAAAAAATGGTAGAAACCATGTGGAAGAAACAGCTGGCCTCCACTGTTCCCTCACCACAGTGGGAGGAGTCCCAGGCCTTTGAGCACCTTTGCAAGATCAATGTCCTAATCACCCTCTCACGGCGATGGTCAGATGGTCATAACTTTGGAGGATTTGTTTATTTATTTATTTATTTATTTATTTATTTATTTATTAATCAAATTTCTATACCGCCCTACTCCTGAAGGACTCAGGGCGATGAACAGCCAAGATAAAATACAGATAATACAAATATTAAAAATCCCTTAAAATTATTAAATATTTTGGCCGAAACACAGATTAAAATATCCAATTTATAAAATTACAAATTAAAAATTTAAAAGAGGAGAGTTAGGCCAGGCCAGCCTGCTGAAATAGAAAAGTTTTGAGAGCACGGCGAAACGTGCGCAGGTCCGGGATCCTCCGTATCTCTGGGGGGAGCTCGTTCCAGATGGTAGGTGGCCCCACAGAGAAGGCTCTCCCCCTGGGGGCCGCCAGTCGACACTGTTTGGCCGACGGCACCCTGAGGAGTCCCTCTCTATGGGAGCGTACTGGTCGGTGAGAGGCTA
Organism: Arizona elegans; assembly: GCA_022577455.1. NCBI lineage: Eukaryota > Metazoa > Chordata > Lepidosauria > Squamata > Colubridae > Arizona > Arizona elegans. The sequence continues at coordinate 46,832,822 of JAKOOJ010000006.1, read as the reverse complement.
TTGGTAGCAGAAGGCGGTCTCGTAAATACCCCGGTCCGATTCCATGGAGCGCTCTAAAGGTGGTAACCCAAACCTTGAAGCGCACCCGGAAGACCACCGGGAGCCAGTGCAGCTCGCGCACTGTTGGTCCGCCTCCAGTCTTACAGCAGTAACCAGTGCCCAAAAGCCGTCTCTCTCAGCACCCACATGACTATCCAGACCACCTTGGTGCATGGGCTCAATAAAATAGAATAGTAGAATATAATAATAATAATAATAATAATAATAATAATAATAATAATAATAATTATTATTATTATTATTATTATTATTATTATTATTATTATTATTATTATTATTTATAGAGACAGGTCGATGATAATCCACGGGCGGGGGATGTTCCACAAACTGGGAATAAATCCGCAGTAATACAATCCATGGGCAGCATCTAAGAAGTCCAAACCAGGCTGAAAAGAAAGGGGAGGGGAGAGAGATGCCGCCCAAGGCAGCCAGTCCATAGGCTCGCCTCTGGCAACTCCCATATCCACAAGTTTAGTAATCCCCTCAGCCATGGCTACAGCCTCCAAGTCCCCTGCTCGGCTGCAGGACATGTTAGACGTCTCCTTTTGTCCCCTCCACCAACATTGCTCTTCCGAGCCAAATCAGCCTCCTACAGTGGTCGCCATTTCGCTGGGGGTAACCTCCACCGCTGCCGGCAAACATCCGGATCTCCAGTGTACCCCCTGGTATCTACAGAGCCTCCGCAGCTCCCCGAGGTAACCCTGGGCCAGGCAAGATCTTTCAGGCTGGCCTTGTCCCACTGCCAATTCGGCCAGCCGCTGTGTTTGGCTGTTGACATTGCCGTTGCTGCCCCCAATGTGAAAACGCTGGAGCGACTGGCCATTGGTGCCTTCAATCCCGTGGCACTCAGTCTCCGTAAATTCTCCCCAGCCATGCTGTTCCGGAGGGCAAAAAGGCCCTTTCCAGGCTGGGGGAGAGTTCCCATCACCGGGGATTCAGGCTAGGATTGTTAAAACAGCCCCGGCAGACCCCAAAACACCCGAATCCACCCCATGGTCAATTGCGGATTCAGGGTGGCGTCACCATCTTGTGCATGCGTGATTGAATCTTATCACCTTCCACCCTTCAAATCCTAATTTCTTAGTATTACTTCAATTAATTATCTTATTTCTCCATTTATAAAATATATTTCTCAAAATCCCCATCACTTTTTTAGCTACAAACAATGTACTTCATCTTATTCAATTTTTACATTGAAACCCTTTAATTTAACCTTCCACATTTTATCTTACTCTCTTCTAAGTACATAATAAGCAATATCACTATCCGCCCTTAATCACTAATTCCTTATTATAGCATCAATTAATTATTTTATTTCATTTACAACATATTATTTCAAAGTCCCCATCACACTTTTTTACATTTTGATTTTATTTCATGATTTCATTTGGTTCAGTTATTTTCATAATTGAACCAAATTACCACTTCATATTTCATCTGCTGTTCATTTTACAATACACAATATACACCATTATATTTACTTTTTACATTCACAATTACTAATGTTAATTCAGTTCCCTTATATCTACTTATATATACCTTATTTCCCTTCCTCCTTTCCACTATTCTTCCCCTTCAACCATTTTCTCTTGGTCTCTCCAAAATTCCACTTCTTAATAATTTTCTCCATCCCATTCTCTTGTCTTTTTCTTTTTTCTTTTTATATTTATTATATCTTTTCTCCTGAATCCTTTCTCTAACTCAAGTCTATTACTCGCATAATTCGCCCCAAGCTTTTACCTAATCTTTTCCCATTTCCTTCTCTTCCCTTTGATTGATTCTTTTTTTGGAAATATTCCCCCTCATCCATTATTTTTTGCCACTGTAAATCCCAGTGTAATCATCTAACTTTTTACCTTCAATTCCTTTACCTTCAATATTATTTTCTTGCTCTTCATTTATATTCTCTTTTTCCTGTTTAGTGCATTCTAACAAAGTTAAAAGACATTTTAACTTATGTTTAATTAAGATTTAAGTCCATATAGTCTCTTTTTTATTTCCAGATGATATCTAATACAAATGTTTGTCCAATCCATTCCAATTTAAAGCTTTATTGTTTTCCACCTCCTTTAGAAGTCGAGACCAAGCAGTTTAAGTAGAAACAAATACTCCTTAAAATTTCTCACAGCTCTTGTAGTGATCAAGGTCACTATTGTTATTTCTTTCAATTTTCAAGCCGGTCATTGTAGTGCTTTCTTTTCACCAGCAGATGTCCAAACCACAATTCTCAGAACAACAAAATATCCAACTTGCAAAAGTATTTTAAATTCACATAGAAAATACTTTCTCTCAAATTTCTTTTCCTTTTATTGTTTTTAATTTCTCCAAATTCAGTTTTAAATCCAGTTAATTTTAATTCTCCAAATCCAATTTTAAATCCAAATATAAACTTTTATTTTCTGGGCTTCAGTACTTTCACTTCCTCTTTGTTCTTCTCCCTCCATTAAAATTCCAAAGTGCCAATTAGCCGCTTGTTTGCTCACCGGGACACCTTTTAAAGTTTTTTTTTTAAATCCTTTTTTACCTGTGAGTTGGCCAATCACTCACCCAGTATCAGTTCTCCATTCAAACACCACTCCTGCACAAAGTCTTATTCCGGTTGCCCCAGCTTCAAAGTGGTCATTTTTAATGGCCACCGCCCTGCCACTGGTTTGAAGAGCTGCCTCCGACCTTTCGAGGAACTTGCCTGTTCCTCTTGATTGTCTGAGGCGTCTCTCCTTCTTCACAGGACGGTTCTACAGGAACCCCCCCCCCCCCCGACAGCGATTTGTCTGGCTGGATTTTCACAAGGGTCATCGGAGCCTGCTATTTTCCAGCCAGTCTCACCGCGACGCTTCTGGATTTCCCCCCATCCATTGCTTCTTGTCTTGACTTCTGGTGCTTTGGAGAATAGTTGAATCCCCTCTTCAGAACACTATCATGTCACCCTTAGTCCTTCTTTTCATTAAACTAGACATACCCATTTCCTGTAATTGTTCATCCTATGTTTCACCCTATGTTTCACCCTCAGCCCCTTAATCATCTTTGAGGCTCTTCTCTGCACTCTTTCCAGAATCTCAACATATTTTTTGTATTGTGGTGACCCAAACTGGATACAATGCATTGTCCAAGGCCCATTCTGGCTCAGACCAGGGTCTATTCTGAGCACTCAGCATTGCCTAAAGAGGCACACAAGCTGGGTGGTGCTGCCCAGGGCTGATCAATAGGCCTAGGAAGGAAAAGGGGTTCTCCTGGGATATGATCTTGGCTTCAGGGAGAATGTCTCTTGGCAGCCAGGTGTGGCTGGTGGGCACCTCCTTCTTCTATAAGTGTCTCTTGGGTGATTAAATTTCCTTGCAAAATGTCGGCTTTCCTGGTACTCTCCCATCAATGACCTGGCCTGGTTCAATCCTGCTTAGCTTTTTGAGATCACTCAAGGTGCTGCTGCCCAGCTTGGACGTCTGGAAACTATCCCAACATGAAGATACAGAGCAGAGTTTCACAAGCATGGGAATGTACAGGGGTCCCCATTTCAAGTTCTTGCAATGGTCTCTGTCTCTGGGAAGTTCCTGGGGTTGACGCCCTCATCTGGGGGTGCCCAGGTTATGCAACCCTGCAGCAGGCAAATGCTCTTCCTGGTTTCTCAACTCTGGGCCTGCTGTATACTTCATTCCTTACTACAGTACATGGGAAAGAACACAGATTTATTTAAAGAGAAGCTTCATCTATACTTAAGGTAGGGTTGGAGCTAAAAGCTACAATTAAAAATTGACTATGATTATGTTTTTAAAGAAAACTCTTGGATTTGAATACTTCTGACAGAATCTGCTTCTTCTAATTTCAGGAATGAACATTTTATTGTTTGTCTATTCATTTTGTGAACATGTTGTGGCTAACATTAAATAGAAAATTTATCTTTAAATAAGTTATTTGAAGTTGTTGTAGAAAGATAGCACCCAACAGACTCCCTGCCCCCAGCAGACATTTTGGTTCCAGCTTATCTACAAGACAAAAGACTGGGCCAGTCTATCTACAAAACAAAAGACCTCAACTCCAGGATGATGGGATTATCCTTCAGGGCAAAGTCATTCAGCCACAATAGGAACTTGCCCTTCATAGCATCACCCAGCAAGATTCACAGACAACCTGTTATGACTGCATAGCCCCATGGGAGTCTGGCAATCAACAGTATACCTTTCTTGCAAGGCCCAAGAAAGGGTATAAATATATCTCACTCTCCACTCCATGTGTTCAGCTGCACCAGGACCATGTACTTAATGGTTCTGCTCCGTTAAACCATCTGTCAGATCCCTAAAAGTGATACTGCCATTCAGTTGGGAGAAGGGGGAGACTTGGATTCGATTTACTAGCATTGCCTGTGTCAACAGATATTTTACAACCTATGTCCTGGCACCAAAGAGCCCTGAGATCCCCTTAACATTGAAGAATGTTTATGACAGCCATGTGGGTTGTTTCACTTTAAAGGATAAAGGAGAAACGATGTGAATACATACTTATCCGATTCTCAGGGCAGCTGGTAAAGAAAACATCTTCACACTTATGTATTGACTAAAATCTGCATTCTGGCTTAAGGGAGGGGTCTCTACTGCTTTAATCCTACTTGTCTTGCCTAAGGGTATTCAGACATTGCTTTGAATCCATTGCTGTCACTTCTGCTTAATAAAAGGTCCTTTTGAAATACTACGTTTCCACAGTTTTTACTTTCTTAAGTTGGAAGGAGAGGCAATCCTTACAGAAAGCAACGTTTGCAAAACGGTCAACCCAGAGAAGCTCTACTGAGGGGACCTTGCAAACCATATCCGAAGAAAGCAGAGAATTGGGAGAAGCCGAATGCTGGGGGGAGACATCAATTACCACCCAGTCGGAAGCCTGTTTCTTACACCCCATCGGAGAGGATGAGGTAACCCTGGAGAATCCTGAAAAGCCCCGCTGGTCAATTGGCATCGGGAAGAAAGATAGCTAGGATGAGAGAACCAGAGGAGTCACCCTCAGCCGTGGCAACCGAAAACCGGGGTGAAAACTGGAACTAGAAGCCCTCGCTGACCAGAGGGAACTAACCAAAGCACCACTGAGGGATGATTGTCTGAAGAGGCATATAACCCAATTGGTGATGGAAACTTTGGAAAATCTTAACATCTGAGGGGAGCCAGGACGACAACCAAGGAACGCTGAAAGGGCAGGAGTTGCGGATGGTGCCAGGAGAGGCACTGCCCTTCTGGAGCCCACCTATCAAGCAGATGGTGCAGCAGCAGCGGGAGAAGACCCAGCAAGCCCTCCCCTCCAGGCAGCATGCACACCGGCGCCCATTCCCAACCAGCCCTGAGTCCCACAACTGGAAAGAGAAACTCCCTCCCTAGGGGTGAAGTTTGATGGGGATCCACAGCAAGTAGGATTCTTTGTGGCACCCATGCTCACCTACATGCAAGAGTAAAGACCTCAAGGAAACTCTCTCTAAAACAAGTACAATGGGTTCAGTACTTTAAACGGTTTGATTTTATTCTAAAATACCTCCCCGGGGGAAAAAACTTTCTGGTAGATGTGCTATCCAGAAAACCGCAATACAATAGTGTGAAGTCAGACGTAATCAAACCCATAGTACAAAAAACAACAACAACTAGCAGCTAAAGTAATCACCTGATCCCAGGCAAAACAAGAAACATTGACGGACAATGACACAACCCAAACTTTTAAATAAGCATTGACCACCGATTAATGGTTTTTGAACCACAAATCCAGCTGTCTGATGAAAGAAGACTTGGCTCGGGTGGGAGGGAAGTTGTATGTTCCAGTCAGCCAAAGACTATGCTTAATGGCAAGGCACCACGACTCCAAATTAGCTGGACATTTTGGTTTTGTGAAAACTTTACACCTAATTAAAAGACATTTTTGGTGGCCATCACTGAAAAAGGACATAGAAAGCTATGTAGCTAGCTGCCCCATTTGTGCAGCAGCAAAAAGACATCAGGGAAAAACCCCAGGTCTCCTGCAGAAAGTAGCTGAGCCTTCAGCACCATGGAGAGAGATTGCTATGGATTTCATTGTAGAATTGCCAGACAGTGCAGGAAATATTGTTATTTGGGTCGTGACAGACCTGTTTTCAAAACAGGCACATTTTATACCTTGCCAAAAGATCCCAACTGCTAAAAACTTAGCCAAATTATTCATAATAAACATTTATCGGCTTCATGGAGCTCCACAAAGGATCATCTCCAACAGAGGGGTTCAATTCACCTCCAAATTTTGGAGGACATTTTTGGACTTACTTGGTACTGGCTAGGGGTTTAGCTCATTACATCACGCGTGTACTAACGGCAATTCTGAGAGATTGAACTTGGTGCTAGAACAATATTTAAGATGTTTTATTAATTTTCAACAGGATAACTGAACCGAACTTTTACCTTTTGCTGAAGTTGCATTTAATAATTCTGCACACTCAAGCACTGGTTTTACCTCTTTTAGAATAGCAACAGGCCAGGATTTCATCCCCATACTAGAACTACCCACAGAAGAACCCACAATCCCCTCACTTAAGGAGTGGATAGATAATTTGCAAAACACATGGCCAGTGGTTAGATTAGCCTTAAAGGAAGCTAGAGAGGCTTTTAAAATTCAAGCTGACAAGAAAAGGATGGAACTCAAACCTTTCCCTGTGGGAGATAGAGTATACTTATCTACAAAATTCCGGAAATCATTACCGGAAATCAGCCATCAAAGAAACTAGGGCCAAATTTCATTGGACCTTTCCCTATCACTAGGGTCATCAATCCAGTAGCAGTTGAACTACTCCTTCCAAAGACACTCAGGCAAGTCCACCCAGTATTCCATATCAGTTTACTCGAGCGAGAAGTAATCTCATCCCTCAGACCACCTGCATCTACACCACCTCTTCCCATCATGTTTGAAGGTGAACAACACTTTGAAATAGAGGAAATCTTTGGCTCTAGGATTCACAGAGGGAAAATCCAATATTTAGTTGCTTGGAAACATTTACACTCAGCCCACAACGAATGGGTCGCTAAACACCATGTTAGGGCTCCAACCTTACTGAGAAAATTTCACTCCCAATACCCTAACAAACCTTGTTAATATACTATCATTAATTTTTTGTTTATATTTGTTCACAGGACCCTTTCGTTTTCCTAGGAAGGTAGTATGTCAGATCCCTAAAAGTGATATTGCCATTCAATTGGGAGAAAGGGGAGACTTGGATTCGATTTACTAACATTGTCTGTGTCAACAGATACTTTATAACCTATATCCTGGCACCAAAGAGCCCTGAGATCCCCTTAACATTGAAGAATGTTTATGACAGCCATGTGGGCTGTTTCACTTTAAAGGATAAAGGGGAAACGATGTGAATACATACTTATCCGGTTCTCAGGGCAGCTGGTAAAGAAAACATCTTCACACTTGTGTATTGGCTAAAATCTGCATTCTGGCTCAAGGGAGGGATCTCTACTGCTTTAATCCTACTTGTCTTGCCTAAGGGTATTCAGACATTGCTTTGAATCCATTGCTGTCACTTCTGCTTAATAAAAGGGTCCTTTTGAAATACTAGAGTTTTTACTTTCTTAAGTTGGGAGAAGAGGCAATCCTTACACTATCCTTCCAAGCAGTCTCCATGTTTCCAGAGTCTTTCTCCTCACTTAGAATTGAACCCAGATGGACATTTCTTCCAACAGTGTATAAGTAGCTTTGAAAAATGAAAATGATTTTGATATTTCCTCTTCTAAAATTAATGGTACAATTGGATAAAGGCAAATATTGTGGGATAAAAGTTAAATATTAATCCCTCCAGTTTATTATTCTTTATTACACATAATGAATTCATTATTCATTATTATTCCAGTTATTCATTTTTGGTAAATACTATGTTAAGTGACACATACCTGCAAATACATACAAAGGATATTTTCCTCTTATATATATTGTAAATTAAGATATTAGTTACTGTTAGAGAAAATCTGGACCTTACAATTAATTGGCATAGTTAACAGAACAGATGAAAAATTCAGTTATAGATAATTTTTCCAATGATGTCTAATAATTAAAACAAATATAAATTGGTGAAGCCTATTTAATTCTTGGGCACTCTATGTACCTGACTTGATTACCTGGAATGGGTACCCAATAACTATGTTTATCTACAGATACCACATTATTAGAAAAGGAAAGTAGTTATCAGAATGGATGCACATCTGTTTGTGAATATTGTGTGTCAATATATACCACATCTGTATATGTATCCATAGGCAAGCACATGGTGAGTCATTGGGTCATATAATCAGGAGGGTGGTGGTTTAGGAACCGCACAGTTGGCAGCATCCTGAATCATTGCCTTACTGCTTCTTTTATAGCAAGGTGCTGGGGGAAATTTTTTTTCTCCAGAGCCTTTGGACAAATCCAGTTCCTTTTTTAATTCAATGTTTCATTTTCCATCTGCTTTGCCACTCTGAATTTGGTCCTGCTCTGTTTTCAGAAAGCTATTGACATACTTTTCCAAAGCTGCTTTCTTTCCAACAATTGTATGGCTTACAAAAAACAGTAACTGAATTACGTGCAAAGATTTTCCATATTTAGGCTGATCTATTTGAACTGCTGCATATTTTAACCTTAAATCAAATGTATGCTATAATTTTCTCTATTATTTGCTTTTTTAATGTATAGAGATAAAACTACATCTTTTTTCCCCACTATGCAATTACTTAGTGGCATTACTTAGTGGCATACTTGCATTAGTGGATTTACAGCATATTAATTCTGTTCAAATGTCCATTCTGCACTGGATACAAGGTAAAACATTAACAGCGCTAGAAACTGATTCTGCAATACACCACACCGATCTCTTTAAGAGGTTAAATCAGTAAACTATCCATGTGTTAATATTAACCAAGTGTAAATATGGAAAAATAAGGAAAGTGGTGGAGAAAGATAACTGTACAGATCTGGGCATGGAGGAAATCAGTGAGACTATGTAGGGAGTTATTGATTTATTACAGACTATGTAACTTCAGTAATACTTGGGTGCTGCATTTCATCCAGCGGAACTAGTTGGAAATAATTAGATCCGGAACAAATTTACTTTAAAACCTTTATCAGTTTTTCTATGTCCCCTGAAAAAACAAGAAAATAAACAGGTAGCCCCAGTTTAAATGCAAAGTCCGTAAGCGTTCGTTAGATTCCATCATTCATACTCAGCCTTTGTGAAAATAGATGGGTGGTTCGCGAAATGCTTTGCGGATTTGGGCCACATTCTGCTTGACAGCTCTAAAGCGTAGGCTGGCTCAGAATTTCTGGTTCTACCTTAAATAAACCGCCACCATTACACATACCACCCCCACCACGCCCGCACTTTTTTGTTCCCAACCGCGCCGTCTCTTCGGAGCTCTTCAATTGTTTGCAGGTTCAATAGGTGGAGCCGAGGCAGTGCGGGCTCCGCCTCGTCTAGCCCTCTACAGCTTCCCACACCTCTACCGCAGCTGGCCCACGATTGCCGCCCTCGCTGCAGTGGTAGTCGCTCTTGGGCGCAGCGGTGGGTTCGTTTTGCATTAGGCTGCCGCATTTTTCTTTTCCTCCTTCTGGAGTAATTGAATCAAAGATATAAGGCGATGAGGGAACAATCCAAAGGGTAAGTTTAATGTTTATATTTCCTGAATAAATAACCCGTCAAGTGGTAAAAATCATTAGGCAAGCAAAGCAGTTAAAGCTTCATTAAACGTCCGCGTCTTTATATAGGGAATTTAATTTATAGCTTGAAAGTCCTTCCTGCCAGTTGTTTTTCTTTTATTCTTGGTGCAAGTGTGCTTATTGACTGGCACACGCCTAAATTAACCCTTTCATTTACGGCTGTGTACCTTAGAGATTAAAAGTTTCTCCCAATGCAGGAACGCCAGGAATTTTTTTAAAAAAATTCTTCTCCCTATTTTGTTTGTGTGTGTGTGTGTATGTGTATAGTAATTTTCCCGAGCAAAATCCGAATTCTTACATCTGCCATACTGTGAATTTTATTTTTAAAAAATTCTTCTCCCTATTTTGTGTGTGTATGTGTATGTATGTGTATAGTAATTTTCCTGACCAAAATCCGAATTCTTACATCTGCCATACTGTGAATTTTATTTTCTTAAAAGCCTTATATTTTTAACCTTGCCTTTTGTAAACTGCTCTTTTCAATCATGTTGTATGTATTGTGTATCTCCATGCGTTAAGATAACCCCCGCCCCCACCTCCGGGAAACCATCCTATTCAATCTCATTGGTGCAAAGACCCTGGAAGAAAAAACACATACTATGCCTTTCATTTACTATGGAAAGGTCAAATTTCTGCTTGATTTCTTTGGGGAATAGGAACTGACATTTAATTCAGTGCATTCTTTCTCTGCAATGTGTTTTCCTTGTCTTGATAAATGTGGTCTAGTTAGAACATGCTGGCTGTATAGGAATGAATGAAACAATGCAATTTGGAATAGCTGAGCAGAGAATTGGAAGACAGGAAGCAAGTTGGTATCAAATGTTTGTGAAATGTGCCATTGGAGAAAGCAGTTAGTCTCAAGAAGGAAAACTTTAGTACAAAATAAGATAATTGATTTTTAGATGCATCTTGAAGATTATTTTTGGTACTCATCCCCCACTGGAGGAGGAAAGAGATATCAATGCCATTTGTGCATGCATTAATTTTTATGAATATTCTTGTTTTATTAAAAAAGAATGGTAGAGCAGAGCAAATAATGAATTAAATGTATATATTGAGTCAAATACAATATTGGTATTTCCATTTAAGTTTTGGGCATTTCAAAGTGCAGGCTATTGTGCAAGAGACAGTGCTTTAATATAGTACTTTTCTATACTCTAGTCTATACTAACTCTTAGTTGAGAAAAGAACCTTCATTTTTATGTATTTTTTTTTCTGAAAGTAAAAAATAATTTATTGACACATTGTACATGTAATATTAAGACTTGAGAAGGCTGTTCTGTGTAAGTTGCTTGACTCATTCTCAGGCAGATATCATTATATGATTTTGAATTTGGTAGAAGTGTAATGGGCAAGCTTTAAAAGCAAAATGGATAAGTGGGCAAGTAACAATTGTAGGTACTTGCTCCCAACTATTCTCAGAGTGCATAAAATAAAATGTTGCACAACAAAAGAAAGGCAGAAATAATTTCACTGTGTAAATGTGTAGTCCTTCTCAAGTGCAAAAAACTGCTTTCTCCATTACTAATACTACTCCATTTTCTCCAGAAATACAATGAGATATATAGAAAAGCAGATTTTCAGTTTCTGCTTCCAGAATAAACTATTAAGGTCTCTTTAGTAGAGGCTTTCTAAGTATGTTGGATACCATTCTTTAGTTTTCTTGTCACTCAAGTCTTCTCAATATCTCAATTTCAATTTTTTTATTCATTTTGGGATGGTATGAATTTTATGTTGCATAATTTTTGTTTATGACTGTGAAAGACTTGTTTTTAAATGGTTTTCTGCTTATTGTAACACTGCACAAAGTTCTCTTTATATTAATATGTTCCTGCTTAATTTACACCAGTGACAACATAACATATTAAACTATAACAGTTGTAGCAGCTCTACAGTTTACCGTAAATCACTAATTATGCATTGTAAAATTATTCCTTAAGTTTTAAATTATTAGGTAGATATTATCAGTTGCATTTTCTTTGCAGTTTTGCAAATTTGCAGTTTTATGTGTTGAATTTTACTGCCCTTTTATCAATGGATTTGGGAGTGGAGGACACAATTTACTCCAAGGCTGTGGCAAATAAAGTACAATCTACAGGGTGAATTTGTTGTGGCTTGCTTATTTTTCAATTTCATTTTCTGCTTCTTAGAAGAAACGTGTTTGTGTGTGTATAGATAAATAGTTTACTTTGAAGAATATAGATTGGTCTTGGGTTAATGTATTTTAAAGCAAATCATACTAAAGAATGTGCAGTAAAGATAACTAAATTGAAAGGGTATAATAGGATTCAATTAAAAAGAAAACACTAAGAATGTATTTAATATTTTCTCTTATAAAATGTTTAATTTGTAAAAGACCCATGTGTAATTTTTCTATAGAAATAATTACTAATATAGTTTGACACAATACTTTTTTGTTTGTTTTAAATCATGCCTTTATCAAACTGAAATGTGGTCATCTTGCAGAGTGAATATCGTGAGTGCCAATAAAATTTAAACTGCATTTCCTAGGTACTTGATCAAAAAATATTCAGCATTTAGAATTACAGCACACCCCTGGTGTAGATGAACATTCATTCCATGATATTATACTTCTAGTTACAGACATGCATTCTTTTTCCAGACACCTAAAAATGACACTTAACTGCTTCATTGAGGATGATGCTCTGTGAAATTATATTTTTCTCTGATTTTATATAAGGAACCTGATTTTGGATAGCCAGGATGGCCAGTTGGTAATTAGGAATGAAGGAGGAATCTTAATCTGCCACAATTTTTCTGAACATGTTGACTATTACTTTATATACTGTGAGTCAGCAGTCACCCAGATTATTTCATCTGCAAGTGAAAGGAGATGGTTTTCCTTTTTATTTTAGTGTTTTCGCTAAGTGCAGAAAAGTGTAACAAAATGTATTTTTTCTTAAACCAGACCACTTATCTATTTAACTCTACACTGAAGTATGTTAAACTAAGACAAAAAAAGCATTTTCCTACTGTTGGATAAAGGGAAAGATGCGATCTGATTATATATCACACCTTACATTTTGGAATTCTCAATTTGCTTCAGAAAATTAGAGCATATTGGTGGTTTTCCTAAAGTGGAGATGGATTGGTTTAGTGAGCAAACACCAATTTTCTTCCACTATCCTTTCATTTTTTCCCCTAAAAATTTATCCTTTCAATTCCTGTGCTTCAAAATACAGAAATCAGATTAATTAAATATTAAAATATTTTTCAAAACTATTTGAATAAATATCTATTTAATTAAAATAAAATACTTAATGTGTGTCCTTTTAAACAGCTCAATAAACAAAAAAAAATAAGCAAGATTTTTTAAAGTAGTTTAAGATCTGTATTTATACTAAGTAGTGTTCTTTATCCAAATTGGTTAATTATGTGAGAAAAAATACCCTTCAGGAATGCCATATTTGGAAATAAGCTAGATAGCTCATTTATTGAAATCTTCTCTGTTCAAATTTACAGTTCACCTGAAGAAATGTAGAGACTTTCCCAATCTTTTGCACCACTTAATTTATTTAAAATTGTTCATAACATTGTATAGTATAATGTTATATGTAATATTGAGAACCTATGTTATGCAAGGAATGTAGTAAAACGATCTATTGCACTACTAATATTGAACATTATTTTTCATGATAGCTCACTTTTATGGATTATGAACAGTGTCTTTATGAGAACTGATAGACTTCTTTGATCCAAAGCTTTATGTAGTCCTGCTGCTCTTTTCTAAAAGATGCTATTGTATTTTAATATATGATTAAAACTCTTTAGGAATTGCTGAGTTGGCATTTTGTTACATATACTATTTGCAGATAGTCCTTATTCAAGCTAACAATTGCCTTTGAAAGATGGTAAAGAAGCTTATAAAGAGAAATGTCAGTAAACGTATTTAAGTAGCACTTTTCTTTACATTGTTGATAACTGTCTTAAACTAAAAATGTTCAGAAAGAAGAAACACTTTTTTAGCTTGCAGAATAAATCTCCAATTTTTTATGCTCTGAGTATAGAGTAAAATCTATTCTTTCCAGTTACAGTTAAGTTTCATGTTTATAAGATCTTCAGAAAACATTCCTTAAACTTTAGTATGGGAGTAAATTTATAGCGTTTTTATTTTTAATAGAATAAAATTTGGTAAGTACTCTTAAAATTATTACATGCTCTGATAAGGAATGGTTTAGCAGCATCTCATTATAACATGTTTGATGCAGAAATGTATGTTTCCTTTTGGATCCTACTCAGATCTTGCTGTTTGCTGGAAGAATACTAGTTAGGATAAGGCAATGATAGTCACATGAAATAATCTAATTTCAGCTAATCCTTTCTTGCACCTTTCTTTCATATTTTTTTGAATATGTGGGAGATCTCCCATATTCTATCAAGTCAATACTCAGCCGTTCTGCTTGTATGGCACTGATTTTCCTACTTTAATTCTCTGTATATATCAGGGAGGAAGATGATGTATGTACAACTTACATATGTATGCAGATACCTTTATTATTATCAGATGTCCCATTAATCCGATAACTCAGATAAATTAAGAAGACTAGCTTCTCCATTTGTTAGAAATACATTTTTGTGAAAACAATTAAGATAACATACCTCTCTCACAGTCATAATTGGACATTGTCACCTTTCAAGGTAGATCAGAGTAGGAAACCAAAGTCACGCATGGTAATATCATTTTTATAGCAACAGAATCTTGCAAGTCTGAATTAACATTCCCCACCCCACCCCTGTTTATCTTTGTGTGAGTTAGTGGATTCTTCTCTCAGATGTTTTCTCAGATTACTTGGGCCCAGGTTTCTTTTATTTCACCATTGACTTACTCGTATTTATTTGCTACTTTTCCTCAATGTTATTTCTTCCGTCTATTGCAGATATTGTCTAAAAGAAGCAAAACTGTTCCTCTGGGAGCAAATTAAAGTTACAGTATTCTCCCTTACAATTTTTAATGATAATTTGGAAAAATCTATAATACTTCATCCCTTGCTCTTCCATCAGCTTAATTATTATAGCTTTCTTTCCTAAAAAGAGATTTTTGTCTACATTATATAGGTAGCATATTTAGCTTCTAATTTGAGGCTGTGTTCCTTTTAAATCAGTCATCAAGAAACATAAGGTGGTATGCTGCAACCTAATATAAGAATTTATTCCTATCCCACCTTTATTATTTTACAAATAACTCAAATTGGTGAACATATCCACACCTCCCTCCTTCTCTTTTCCCCACAACAACAGCCTGTTGAATTGGATTGGATTAAGGGGGTAACTGGCCCAAAGTCACCCAGTTGGCTTTTATGGCTAAGGCAGGAGTTGAACACAGTCTCCCACTTTCAAAACTGGTGCCTTTGCATTATACCAAACTGGGGTAAACTTTGATATTTGTATCATTCTACGTGCTGCAGTAGGCACATCCCAATCTTTGATATTTCAGACCTTACTGAATGTATGTACAGATAGTCCTTGGTTAACAATGGTGATTGGGAGCTAAGCGAAGTCATAAAATGCAATGACAATTGAGTTTATCACTAAGCAATGGCAATCCTAGCAGTTCCAATTGTTAACCAAAGTTAACAATTGGTTTAACCAAATTTAAATTAACCAAATCTCATTGGTTTTTAGGCAAGGACACCCCCCACCCCCCCAAATCCAAGCCATTCACATTTTGATTCCTCTCAGCCCCAACCCTTAGTAAGGTAAGGGACTGCTTTCTTTGCCTACTCTTGAATTCCCTCACGGTCTATGTCTCCCTTGTCTCTTATTCACTGCCGCCAGCTACACATGCCCCTACCATGCCCTCACACAACATACCATTACTGCACTGGCCAGAGCTTTCCTTTGTGCTATCTTCTTTTGTTCTAGTGTAGCTGGGGATTCTCTCATGCCCCATCCAGGGCCTCTGTTCACATGCCAGCCAGAGCTTCTTTTCACACACTGCCCATGGCCACATTTTGTGTCTCACCCAGGATAACAAATGTGAATTGCCTAAATCTTGTTTATATGACTGCAGGGATGCTGCTGTGTCTAGAAGTTCGAGACCAATCATACATCTCTTCGTTCAGAGCTATCATAACTTTGAATGGTCTGTACATGCAGTCTTTGCTTATTGATCACTCATTCAATGACTGTTCAAAGTTGTGACAGTATTGAACTAGTAGTACATATTGCTCATCCTTAAAATGCTAACCTTTGCAGTATCCTCATGGTCATGCAATTGTAAATCTTCTCACACAACAGTTGCAGCAACCTATAGTCAGGTGATTATCATTTGCAACCTTTCCCTACCAGCTTCCCACAAGCAAAATCAATGGGGAAACTTTGAGGGGAGGCTTGCAAGTCACTCTGGTAAGTCTTTGCCACCTTCCTACATACCACACTGAGCCCTTCTTCCATACTCCCTGAATTCATACCAACCCATACCCTCCTTCCCTCAGCCTCCCTAAACTTGCAGATACTATTGTTCCATGGGCCTCCCTACCATGGAATCCTTCTCTTAGCCTCTTTGCACTCGCATATGCTCATGTTGCACTCTACTTCCTTCAGTCTCTTTATACTTGCATCAACCAGTATCCTCCTTTACTTGGCCTCTCTGCACTTGCAGTGCACATGCCCTCCCCAACTTGAATTAGGTGTGCACTGGGCCTCCCCCTGCAGCACCCAAGCACACCTGGGACTCCTATTGCTTTCCACTTAATGACCCTCATGCTTGGGATTATGACAGCAACCTTGATTGTCTGGATCATAACTTGAGGACTACCTGTATATGTACGTCTTATTATAAAAAATATAATAAATTAGTGTATTGCTGAGCAACAGACTCATTAAAGCCTTCCATTCAGCAGATAGTATTGTTGTTATTCCAGGAGAGTGTTGTCCCTCTTAACTGATCCCTAGATAATATCATTTAGAGCAGGGATCCCCAATTCTTGGACCAGGACCGGTTCGTGGTATGCCAGAAATTTCCGTGCAAACAAGCGAAACCCCATTCACGGGATGCAGGCAGCACATGAAACCATACCCCCTCCAGTCCACAGAAAAAGCTCTCTCCACAGAATCAGTCCCTGGTGCCCAAAAGGTGGGGACTGCTGATTTAGAGATCTGCCTTACTTAATAAGGTTTCTTCTCATGATACTTTGGTATCAGGGAAAAATATGTTGATGTGAAATTTTTGGTAAGCCTGAAATGATTATTTTGCTGTACATTACTATGTACATTACTATAACTATAGTGAAGAAATTCAAATGACAACACTTTACAGTTATGAAAATGTACGATGGAGTGTAATTAGGAGTTATGCAAGCTTAAACATTTAAAACTCTTCATTTCATTTTTTTGCCTTATAGTCATGAGACACAGACTACTTGCTGGGATCATCCCAAAATGACAGAGCTCTACCAGTCTTTAGGTAAGAAAATGTTATTAAATCCTTGAAATATTAGAAATGTTTTTATTGATAATAAAGGCTCAATTTAGAATAAAATGGCTAATTAAATTAGATTTTTAAAGGAAATGGATGGATAGCATCATATTTTACTTATTGCCTATTATTGTTATTATTACTTCTGCTTTTTCCTTAAAGTACCCTTGTAAGAAAACATTCACAACAACTAAATTGATCTTGAATGACAACAGGGAGAGGACAGTCAGGAACCTGTGATGTAGTGAACCAAATTTTTCTATTCACTATCCATATCACAAATACAGTATGACTAATATGTTGATTTAATAGGAAGGAATAAATAATGTCACATGAGTGGGTTCTTCTAAAATATTCCAACATCACACTGTGATGTCACACATTCTATCTACTGTTTTCTTGTTTTGCTTTAGGCTTCCTTTCTCTTGCCATGTAGTGGACTGTAGACTTGGTTATGCTTTTGGATTCATGGCTGCTCAGCAAAGTATCAAAATTTTGCTGGGGATCCAGTATATATTGTATTATTGTTTACATGCATGCAAATAAAATTATTTTATATCTTCAAGTAATTTGGTTGCTTTAAGTGAGGCAGGTTTTCACCATAACACTAATTTATAATTACCAAAGGGTCCAAACTAATTTATTAATAAAAAAGAGCAAAGATCTATAAAAATTAATAGTATATAATAATTAAATAATTAAATTTCTTTTGAGTTATGCTTGAGTCTTAGTGGCTTCAGGGACACGCCCAAGTACTTTTCTACAACAATGTGGAGGTAATTTGCTGTTGCCATCTTCTGAAATCTTTTACAACTCCAGTGTAGCCTCCAGCCCTGTTATTTCCAAATAGTCTCTATGTAAATACTAAGCCTGATCCTGTTAAATTGTTTAGATAGTAGAAGATACACTACTTCATTTAGCATTGCTGAAGGATGCATTATAATTTTTCATTACTTTTGAATTAGTCTTTCCTGCCTAGTCATCCTCTGGATTATGAACTTTAATTCCCAGAATTGTCTGGTCAGCAGAGCCATTGCTGAGATTCTGGAATTCAAAGTCCATGCATCAGCAGGACATCATGTTAAGGAAAGGTGACTTTTGATTAATAGATTCCACTCAAAAAAAAAAATTTTTTTTTACATCAAAGGTCCGTAGGGAGCAGCAGAAATAAGTTGTTGTGTGAGGGCAAAAAGGAAAGAGATAGGGGAAATAGGTAGCTGTTGTGAAGGCCTTATGAAGGACCAGCAGCTGCCTTCCCTGGGTGCACCTTGTCAGCAGTAGGAAGAAGACTGTGAAGGTCAGTGGGGGTGGCTGCAGGGCTGGGGGTAATGGCGGAGTGCATAGTGGCCAAAGGGGTAGACAGGGCAGCAAAATAGGGTGGGGGGAGTTGAAGTGTACAACTAAATTTGGGTGGGTTGCCAAATGTCCAAATTTGATCATATGATTATGAGGATACTGAACCTTAACTTCAAGGACCAATTATACTGGTTGTTAAATGGGGACTACGTGTAATCAGCAGTACAGTTATAGTTCTCCCATTCAAAAAGCTTGTTTTGAAAATGTGAGGATTCCAGGCAGGCGGAGACTTATTTGAGGTAAAATGGGAATATAGGACATAAGACTTGCTGAGAGTAAACTAGAGGTAGTTCTAATTTACTATTCCTTTTCAAACAAGATTCCTGTGCTGTGTTGGCACTAATAGCAATGCCACATCCTAAACCTTTTAAAAGTCTTCTTCCTATCAGTTTATTGCCAAGAATCAAAGTGAGAAGAAATTGAGAGCCTTCTTACAAGAGAGGAATTTTGATTTTTCTAGAAGCTAGTTCATTCAATCTTGGGTTTCAAGATATTGGGCAGGATTTTCTTTGGGAGATCAGGTGACTGCATTATAAATCCTTAACATCTATTGTTTCTCACTGAGGATCCACAATAGGTAATTACAATACAGGGAGTGATGATTGACATTTTGGAGCCACAAAACAGCCATACTATCAAGAGCCTTGATAGTACAGTGGTCTACGCACCCTGTTATTAACACAGCTGCCTGCAATTTTCTGCTGGTTCGAATCTCTCCAAGGCTCAAGGTTGACTCAGCCTTCCATCCTTTCTAAGGTAGGTGAAATGAGGACCCAGTTTGTGGGGGCAATAAACTGACTTTGTATAAATATACAGAAGTATGAAGGCTATTGCTTAACGCATTGTAAGCCGCCCTGAGTCTCCGGAGAAGGGCGGCATATAAATCAAATTAAAAAAACAAAAAAACAAAAAAACAGCCATATCTAATTATTTTTGCAAATAAACATCTTTTTTTTTCTTTTGTTTTTTAATGGCCAGTGGATGGCACCTTGCTCACAATCCATTGTAATGAAATAAAAAGTAAAACAAATGTTTTAAGTATATGAATAAGTCATTTACTTTTTTGCAAAATCTACCCCAATTTCAGCTGTTATATTTTGCTTGGCCAATAATAATAATAATAATAATAATAATAATAATAATAATAATAATAATAATAATAGTCAAAATGTTCAAGTCTGGTAAATTTAGAATTTCTAAATAGCGGGGTAGCCCTTTGGGTATTGCCCCAAGGGGTCCCGATTGTTATTGGAGCCCTTGGGGCAATACCCAAAGGGCTACCCCGCTATTTAGAAATTCTAAATTTACTGGACTTGTACATTTTGACTCAACAAAAAACCACCTTACTCGGAACAGCTTACATCCTCCGACGATACCTTAACAGTTCCTAGGTCCTTGGTTAGGACTCAAGCTGCTGAGCTATTAACCAGCCTCAAAGGCTGTGAATCTCACTATAGATTAATAATAATAATAATAATAATAATAATAATAATAATAATATAATAATAATAATTCCCTTTCACCCCTACTTTTTATACTTTCAATGCTACCACTGACAATCATTTTGAAGAAGATGAACTGTGGATACAAACTTGCAAAGAAAGGACTGAAAATCTCGTACTTGATGTACATGGATGATTTGAAGCCAGGGTGGATAAAAATCAATGATTTTTTTTAAAGAAATCAAAAACATCAGATTTTTTTGATTTAAATCGGATTTTTTTTTATTTTTATTGAATTTATTTTAATAAAAAACTTTTGGGGTAAAAATCTATTGTAAGATAGTTTTCTATTTAAGATACATAAATAATTTAGTTTATTCAGCATGAAATGGAGCTTAGTTATGTAGCATGAGGCTGTATATTCTGCAACACTGGGACTATCGGTGAGTCAACAATGGGTCAAAGGAGTAGCAGAGATGACAGTTGCTCTTTAAAAATTATGATTTAAATCGAGTTGATTTAAATCAAGCCTTTTTACTAGTGATTTAAATCATGATTTAAATTGTGATTTAAATCAGCTCGATTTAAATCAAATCCACCCTGTTTGAAGCTGTTTGGTAAAACAAAAGCTGAACTGAATTTATTAATTGAAAACACAAAAGAATTCAGCCAAGACATTGGTATGCAGTTTGGAATTGACAAATGTGTAACAATAGCAACCAAAGCAGGCAAGATCATAGAAGAGGATGGAATAGAACTAGAGAATGAAGAAATGATAAAGGCAGTAAAATCAGAAGAAGGTTACAAGTACTTGGGGATTTTAGAAGCCTCTGACTTAATGCATAATAAAGTCAAGGAATTAACTTCAGCCAAGTACATTCGGCGAATTTGTAAGATATTAATGTCCAAATTGAGTGGAGGAAACATCATAAAAGCCATAAATACCTGGGCTATACCTGTGATTCGATACTCTGCAGGAATAATTGACTGGATCCAGGTGGAGTTAGACAATTTGGACAGAAAAACAAGGAAGCTTATGACAATGAATCATGCCTTGCACCCTAAAAGTGATGTTGACCAATTATATTTACCAAGAGCAGAGGGTGGTCGAGGACTCCTACAAGTAAAGCAGACTGTGGAAGAAGAAAAACGCAGCTTGAATGATTACATCCAGAAAAGTGAAGAACCAATGATTAAGGAAGTAAATAAAGGAGGCCTTTTAAAGACAACTAAAACAAAAGCAGAATATAAGAAAGAAGTAATTGAGCAGCAAGCTGAAAATTGGAAAAGCAAAGCTCTGCATGGCCAATACTTGAAAAGTATTGAAGGCAAAGCTGACCAGAAACTAACTTGGAACTGGTTAAGATCAGGAGTACTGAAAAAAGAAACAGAAAGCTTTATTCTGGCAGCTCAAGAACAAGTCCTAGCCACAAACTGCATGAAGGCAAAAATTCAAAATGTTACCACCAACAGCAAATGCCGCCTCTGTAATGAGAAAGATGAGACAGTCGACCACCTGATCAGTGGGTGCAGCAAAATTTCACAAATTGACTACCTACAACGCCATGACTGCGTTGCTAAGATCATTCACTGGAAATTGTGCCAGAAGTTTGGATTTGAGTACAGCAAGAACCACTGGGAACATCAGGTTGAGAAAGTTTTAGAGACTGAGAAACTCAAGATCTTGTGGGGCTTTAGGATTCAGACTGACAGGCACTTGGTCCACAATACACCTGATATAACAATAGTTGAAAAGAAAAAAGTATGGTTCATTGACATTGCAATACCTGGTGATGCACGGATTGAAGATAAGCAGCAAGAAAAAATCACAAAGTACTAGGACTTGCAAATTGAAATTGAGCGACTGTGGAAAAAGAAATCGTGTGTTGTCCCGATTGTAATTGGTGCCCTTGGAGCAATACCCAAAGGGCTACCCCGCTATTTAGAAATTCTAAATTTACCGGACTTGAACATTTTGAGTCTACAAAAAACTACCTTACTCGGAACAGCTTACATCCTCTGACAATACTAACAGTTCCTAGGTTAGGACTTGAGCTGCTGAGCTATTAACCAGCCTCAAAGGCTGTGAATCTCACTAAAGATTAAATAATGATAATAATAATAATAATAATAATAATAATAATAATAATAATAATAATAATAATATAATATAATATAATATAATATAATATAATATAATATAATATAATATAATTATATTATAATATAATTATATTATAATATAATTATATAATATATTATTATTATTATTATATAATATAATATATAATATAATATAATTATATTATAATATAATTATATAATATATTATTATTATTATTACTATTATTACTATTATTATTATTATTATTATTACATCAAGTGCCTGGACGTGATTGGAAAATGCAAGTGCATTGGTACTTTCATTGCAAATGCGATGAAGTCCTGGAAAACAGAACTGTTTATTGGAAGTGAAAGCTACAGACTGGTCAACATCAAAAGAGGGATTTTCCAGGGTGATTCTTTGTCACCTCTGTTGTTCATCATTGCCATGACCCCCCTGTCAACAATTTTACAGAAAACTAACCTGGGTTATCAAACTGCTAAGAACTCACAGAAAATCTCTCATGTGATGTATATGGATGACCTGAAGCTATATGGAAAATCGGAAATTGAGATCCAGTCACTGACCAATACAGTTCGAATTTTCAGCACTGACATCAGCATGGAGTTTGGCCTGAACAAATGCACCACAGTGGCACTGAAGAAAGGGAAGATCGTAGACAGTGATGGAATTGAAATGCCCATTGGACAAACCATTAAGTGCCAGCAACCCAAAGCCTACAAATACCTGGGCATACTGCAGCTGGACAACATCAAGCACGGACAAGTGAAAAATGTGGTCAGCAAAGCATACACATAAAGGGTCAGGAAACTTCTAAAAAGCAAACTGAATGGCGGTAATACTATCAAGGCTATAAATACTTGGGCCATACCCGTCATCAGATATACTGCTGGGATTGTGAACTGGACACAGGCAGAGCTAGACAGCCTGGATAGGAAAAAAAGAAAACTGATGACCATACACTATGCGTTGCACCCGCGTAGTGATGTTGACAGGCTATATTTTCCCAGAAAAGCAGGAAGCAGAGGACCTTTGCAACTGAAGCAGACAGTCAAAGAAGAGAAGTATGCTCTGGCAGATTATGTGAAAGACAGTGTTGAACCAGCTTTGATGGAGGTCAACAAGAGGAAGCTGCTCAAAGTGCAGCAAACCAAGAATCAATATAGGAAAACAGTGATGCAAACTCGGGCTGATAGCTGGTGTAATAAAGCACTGCATGGACAGTTCCTTGAAAAGATCCAAGGAAAAGTAAATAAGGAAAAGACCTGGTTATGGCTGACCAACGGAACATTGAAGAAAGAGACAGGAGGCCTGATTCTTGCAGCCCAAGAACAAGCCATCAGAACAAATGTAATCAAAGCCAGAATAGAAAAATCTGCTGATGACCCCAAATGCAGACTCTGCAAAGAAGTGGATGAAACCATTGACCACATACTGAGCTGTTGCAAGACAATAGCTCAGACTGACTACAAACAACGTCACAACACAGTCTCTCAGATGGTCTACTGGAACTTGTGTCACAACTACCATCTGCCTGTAACAAAGAACTGGTGGGATCATAAGCCTGAAAAAGTGGTTGAAAATGAGCATGCAAAACTGCTGTGGGACTTCTGAATACAGACTGATAAAGTTTTAGAACACAATACCCCGGATATCACAATTGTGGAAAAGAAAAAAGTGTGGATCGTTGACATTGCCATACCTGGTGACAGCAGAATCGACGAGAAACAACTTGAAAAAGTCACCAGATATCAGGACTTGAGAATAGAACTGCAGAGACTCTGGCATAAACCAGTGCAGGTGGTCCCAGTGGTACTCGGCACACTGGGTGCAGTGCCTAAAGACCTAGGCAAACATTTAAAAACAATTGGTGCTGACAAGATCAGCATTGGTCAGCTGCAGAAGGCCACCTTACTGGGATCTGCTCGCATAATCCGCCGATACAACACTCAGTCCTAAACGCTTGGGAAGTGTTCGACTAGTGATTTATGATACAAAATCCAGCATGGTTATCTCGTTTGCTGTGTATACTGTCATTTTTGTGTTAATGATGATGATGATGATGATGATGCTATAATATATATTTTTTAACAGCTGGAAGTCCTAGCAGGCTATGGTGACTTAAAAGTGTAATAAATAAAAAAACTCAAAAATGTTTATTAAGATTTTGTGGTTTTTATTTTGTATAAAACGGTAATACTAAAACACTGGATGTTTAATATCCACATAATTACCTGCTCCACCACACACAAATGAATGACATTTCTTAGGTGGCATTCTTTCATGCATCTCCATTATGACACTTGTCTGTGTGCAAGAGGCCACATTTATGTATGTTCAGATAAAATTTATATTGTGGTCAGTTGGATAAAGAAATTTATGCCTTCCCTTATTTCCAAAGACTGATCAAAATCACTGATTTCTGCTGACAGTAGTAGCCATTGTGGATAACAATATAAATTAGAAACATGGAGAGTTGGGAAAGACCAGAATTTCTAAGATGAGCCAACATTATCAGTTAAGATGTTAGATTAGAACTGGAGAAATGCAAGTTAAAGCCCACTTGCAGCCATGGAAACTCAGTAAGTGAGACTGAGTTGCTCAAATGTTTTTGAAAACATTGCATTCCTATTTATATATTTATTTAGTGCAAACATCATTGTATTGACAAATCTCAAGATGAGGCCAATGTACCATCCAATTACTTCAGGTAATATAATTAAGACATTCCCTTATATTTCATGATGCAGGTCAAACACTTCGGAAGTCACAGAAAGCCATTAAGTATCCTTGGTAAAGAAGCAAATACATTGCTCAAAAAAATAAAGGGAACACTTAAACAACACAATGTAACTCCAAGTCAATCACACTTCTGTGAAATCTAACTGTCCACTTAGGTAGCAACGCTGATTGACAATCAATTTCACATGGTGTTGTGCGAATGGAATAGACAACAGGTGGAAAGCATAGGCAGTTAGCAAGACATCCCCAATAAAGGAGTGGTTTTGCAGGTGGTGACCACAGACCACTTCTCAGTTCCTATGTTTTCTGGCTGATGGTTTGGTCACTTTTGAATGCTGGCGGTGCTGTCACTCTAGTGGTAGCATGAGACGGAGTCTACAACCCACACAAGTGGCTCAGGTAGTGCAGCTCATCCAGGATGGCACATCAATGTGAGCTGTGGCAAGAAGGTTTGCTGTGTCTGTCAGCGTAGTGTCCAGAGCATGGAGGTGCTACCAGGAGACAGGCCAGTACATCAGGAGACGTGGAGGAGGCCGTAGGAGGGCAACAACCCAGCATCAGGACCGCTACCTCCGCCTTTGTGCAAGGAAGGACAGGAGGAGCACTGCCAGAGCCCTGCAAAATGACCTCCAGCGGGCCACAAATGTGCATGTGGCTGCTCAAACGGTCAGAAACAGACTCCATGAGGGTGGTATGAGGGCCCGATGTCCACAGGTGGGGGTTGTGCTTACAGCCCAACACCGTGCAGGATGGTTGGCATTTGCCAGAGAACACCAAGATTGGCAACTTCGCCACTGGCGTCCTGTGCTCTTCACAGATGAAAGCAGGTTCACACTGAGCAGTTGTGACAGACGTGACAGGGTCTGGAGACGCCGTGGAGTTCTGCTGCCTGCAACATCCTCCATGACCGGTTTGGCAGTGGGTCAGTAATGGTGTGGGGTGGCATTTCTTTGGGGGGGCCGCACAGCCCTCCATGTGCTTGTCAGAGGTAGCCTGACTGCTATTAGGTACCGAGATGAGATCCTCAGACCCCTTGTGAGACCATATGCTGGTGCGGTTGGCCCTGGGTTCCTACTAATGCACGACAATGCTAGACCTCATGTGGCTAGAGTGTGTCAGCAGTTCCTGCAAGATGAAGGCATTGATGCTATGGACTGGCCTTCCTGTTCCCCAGACTTGAATCCAATTGGGCACATCTGGGTCGTCATGTCTTGCTCCATCCAACACCACGTTGCACCACAGACTGTCCAGGAGTTGGGGGATGCTTTAGTCTAGGTGTGGGAGGAGATCCCTCAGGAGACCACCACCTCATCAAGAGCATGCCCAGGCATTGTAGGAAGGTCATACAGGCACGTTGAGGCCACACACACTACTGAGCATCATTTTGACTTGTTTTAAGGACATTACATCAAAGTTGGATCAGCCTGTAGTGTTTTTTTCCACTTTAATTTTGAGTGTAACTCCACATCCAGACCTCCATGGGTTGATAAATTTGATTTCCATGGATAATTTTTGTGTGATTTTGTTGTCAGCACGTTCAACTATGTAATGAACAAAGTATTTACTAAGAATATTTCATTCATTCAGATCTAGGATGTCTTATTTTTGTGTTCCCTTTATTTTTTTGAGCAGTATAGTATGCCCTGGTTATACTGTCAGTATTTTTAATGAATCATTGTTATCTATGTACAATTGCCTCAGGTGTAGCACTGCAGTACAATCCTCTTTGAATTGAATTGGGCATCTATACCAAGATCATGTCCTACAAAGCAATCACAAAATGTATCCCAAAACGCTCAGCAGTTCTTTGGATCTACGAAGATAAAGGGATAGGTTAAATAACAACTTTATTGCATTACTTTATTGGACTATCCTATACTGATATACTATGGATTATTTTGATGATTGAAAAATTAGCTATAGTTATTGGTGTAGTTACTTTGTTAGTCATAACAGCTAGCTTGTGTTTCTTGTTGCATTTTTTAGCTTTGTTTTAAATTGAAAGTCGCCAATAAGAACATTTCTGCTATTTGGATTTGATTTTTGATATTGTTAAGTTAGTTGACCAAATTCTTGGTTATTTGTATGATCCCTGAATCCAGAAATCAAGCAAGTAGAAATGTATTCTATTGTAACTTCCAAGTAAAATCAAAGTGCAAACCATGACTCAGCAGTAAAGAATGTAATTGTTTTTTGAATAGGTATTACAGTGTAAGAGGACAGGCAGCTTATGAAACACACCTCTTTCCCAGACTTCTAATTTGGATAAATGTGCTTGAAATACATTAGTTCTGACATAAGCAAAAGCTCTTTCACCTGTAATGTAAATTTCATAAATAGCCATTTGCAAAAATCTAATAATTTTTTGAAAGAAATAAAAAAATGTTATCAGCCTCGAAAGAAATTTAGTATTTCTGGTACAGCAAAACCTCAGTTTACTTTACCACATCTCTAATTATTATTAGAGAAATTTTCCATCCCCTCAAAGCAGGTGACAAGTCTGTTGCATCCAAATTGCCTGGATTAGATACTTATTATTTTTAAAATGTTAATTTTACCTTATTTATACTGTAGCCACTTACCTCAATAATGTTTGAAATATAATTCCAATATATTTATATCAATCAAGTAAGATTTTCATTATACAAATTTATAATGTAGATTGAAAGTATTGTATTTTCCTCCTTTGAATAAAGTTATAATTACACAAATGACATATATCAATATGAATGATTCAATTCTGTGTTTAACAGACTTTCATGAAAAATGGACACCTCTCTTCCTCTAATAATCTATTGAGGTTTTTTTGTATCATCTACAGCTGTTAACAGAAAAAGGAGTAAAAGCAAGTATTGAGTTGTACAAAGAAGCTGCCTTTTTCTAGCTGTATTGCTTAATCCCAGTAGTCCTGGGGGTGGGTGGGGGGCTGGGATGACATTTTTGGCAGATTTAGTATGGAGTCTGAAGAAAAGTCTTTTTTGTGGTGTGACAACAAGAAGGAAAACATTGGAGTTTACTATATGCCTTATGGTTGAGTAAGAGTTGTTCTCTCCCATTTTTTTATTTTAAAGTGCATTTGTATTTTGTGAGTTATGTTTATTTCTCTGCAGAATTTGTAGACATGTCTCTATAATGGGATACCTTGCTATATAAGGAGTCAACTGGTGACTGAAGAGAATGTTGTTATGAGGTAATCTGAATCCTAGGCAAAGGGAGAAATTATAGGTAAAAATGTTACACATCTGTAATGGTCTGTATGAGAATATTTTGATAGATAGGAACATCACCTGCAGACCAGGCAATGGTCATATAGAATAGAATAGAATTTTTTATTGGCCAAGTGTGCTTGGACACACAAGTGTTAAATGCAGAAAAACAGCATTTATATATAATAAGTGTCACAGAGAACATGAACAAGAAAAAACAGCAGATTTATTAAAAATACATATAAAATTATATATATATATATATATATATTTCAATCTTTTGCAAAAGGATCCTCCCATGAAAGAGAGGACGTCTGACCACTTGGATTACACGGTTTAAATACAGTTTTCAGGATACAGAAGCCCGATACAAACGGATACAAATGGTTCACCAGGGAATTGGTTTCAGGTCTTATATAACATATTTGGCACATGTTCCGCTCTGGAATTTCCCATCCAACAAATATCCTTCGAAAATATCCTACATAGACTTCTGGTTGGCACCGCAGGCATCATGGATGGTCTCCTTAGACCGCCAGCCCCGCAATTTCGTAAAAGCCGCTTTGACAGTGCTAATCGGCTGTCTGGTGGCTGAAAAACCTCTCCATCGGGAGAAGAAGGAGAGGAGAGCCGGTGGGTGTGAGTAGAGCTCCCCGAGGCCTCTGGAACAATTCCAGAGGCTTGGAGGGTGAGAACTCCCCAGCCAGCCCACTAAGAAGCTCCGGATCTGAGGCAGCTCTGTTTCAAACAGAGCCAGACGCCGTGACCAATCCTGCTGTCAAAAGTGAGTTTGATTGATTACAAGCGCAGGCAGAGCGGAAACAGGAGAACAAGCTTTAAAATAACAGTGCTTAACTCCAGACTTACTTTGTTCCTAATTGAATCTCTTTGAGCTGGAGGCTGAAGATGGCGCCTTTGTTATGTATGTGAAAGTGAAAGTCAGAAACGAAAGTGCTTATTGAGAACTTTGCACTGTGAGAGTGGATTGAAGCTGCTGAGAACTGAGCTTGTGGAGAAAAGACTATTTTGCTTGACAAATTAGATACTATAAATTACAAGCTTTTGAAAATTGTTCAAGGGATTTTGTGGTTTTGAAAGGAAAAAAGATTCTTTTAAAAAAAAAGATGGCTTCTAAACAAGCTAAGCCAGGAGTTGCCAGAGGAGGAGGAGGTTCTCCAGTAGTGTCTGTAGTGACACAGAAAGCACAACTTCCGGCTGATTCACAGAGTCAGGAGGCTGCTTTTAATGATCTCAAAGAATTTATGAAAGAAGCCATGAATAACCAAGCTGCAGCTATGAATAACCTAACAGTAATTGTGGAAGGGAAGTTAAAGAAATTTGAGGAAGATATAAAGTCAATTAAAGAAGTAGTTGCAGCAAAGCATGATGAAATAAGAGATATTGTTTTTGCAGTCTCAGGATTGTCAAAACTTGTTATTCAGGTGGAAGAGAGAGTGGAAGAAATCAACGAAGCCAACTTGAATTTGGAGAACAAAGTAGGAGATATTATGACTAAAACAGAGAAGGTGGACGATGAATTGGTAATGTTACAATATAGATCTATGGAATTTGCCTTGAGATTGAGAGGCCTGAAAGAAAATAGTAAGGAAAATCTAAAGAACATTTGTGCTGAAGCTATTGCAGAGATAATTAAAGAAAGACCAGAAGATGTTGCAAGTCGAATTGATAAAATCTACAGGGTTAATTCCTGGATGGCAAGACAAAGACAGCTGCCAAGAGATGTGGTGATTTATTTTACAACCAGGAGGATCAGAAATGACATTTTACAAGCTTCCTACAAGAATAAGGTTCAGGTGGCTGGGCAAGAAGTGGTGGTTTTGAAAGAGATCCCTCCAAAAATGTTGAGAAGCAGAAAGGACTTTGGCTTTTTGGTAAATGAACTGAGAAACCAACAAGTGTTGTACAGATGGGACGTTCCAACTGGTCTAATAGTGATTTATAGTGCAGAAAGATACCGGTTAAACACAGTTTGGAAGGCAAAAGATTTTTATGTCAATGTTTTAAAGGCTGGATATCCACCCTCACCGGGGGGGGGGGGGGTAGAAAGAAAATGGAGATGCTACAACAAGAAAAAGATGGAAAGCAGATACAAACTTATGCAGAAGTTGCAGCTGGAGGAATCACCATGGAAGAAGACTTGGATCTTGGGGGCCTACCCCCAACTCTGGAACCATCTAAGAAGGGAGAGCCAAAAGAACGACTGACCCGATCAACTTATAAACTTCAAGAACAATTAAAATGCAACAATCTCAAGATCTATCTCAAGAAGTTCAAAAAACAGAAGCAGTGGGGGGGGGGGCTAGGCTGAAGAGTAAGGTGGAGGAGGATGTTCAGCTGATGCTCATGCGGCTTCGAAAAGCTAAAGATGGCAACTAAATTCCTATCTTGGAATGTTAATGGCCTAAATTCACCACAAAAAAGAAAGTATTTCATTATTTGAAACAATTTAACAATGATGTTATTTGTCTGCAAGAAACACATATTAGTTTATTAGATCAAAAATATTTGATAAATTCAAGATTAGGTACACACTTTGTGGCATCGGCACCAGAGAAGAAAAATGGGTTAGTCATATATGTAAAGAAAGGACTCTCAGCTAATTTAATTGAGGCAGATGATCAAGGAAGATATATTGCAATTGAATTATTAACACAGACTGGAAAAATGCTTTTAATAGGAATATATGCCCCTAATCAGCAACAAGACAAGTTTTATAAATTTTTACATACTAAAATAATACAATGGGATTATAAATCTTTTATATTAATGGGTGACTGGAATGGAGTAATAGACACACAGAAAGATAAAAAAAAGCTTATCAAAGATCTCAACATGTGCAAAATTACCTAAATCCTTTTTTGATATGATGGAAGATATAGAACTGAGAGATATTTGGAGAGAACGCAACGTGGAGGAAAGAGACTTTACTTTTTTTTCTGATAGACATCAATCCTTCTCCAGGATTGATTTTATACTAATCACAAATGATTTTATTTCCAGGGTGAAGAAGACGAAGATATGTCCAAGAACTCTAACTGATCATAGTCCGGTTTGGGTGGAATTTGAACAGGAGAGGGGAGAAAGGAGGTCCTGGAGGCTAAATGAAAATTTATTTAGATAGGAAGAAAATGTGAAAGAGCTTAAAAAACAAATGAAAGAATTTTTTGCTATTAATATGCATAAGGGTACTTCTATGGAAATGGTTTGGGATGCTAGTAAGGCTTATATGAGGGGTACGTTAATAAATATGAATAATAAACATAGATTAAAACAACAAAAGCGGAAAGAGATAGAGGAAGAAATAAAAAAGAAAGAACAATTACTTATACTCAACCCAGGAGATAAGAAAGTAAAAGAAACAATAAATATACTACGAGGGCAATTTAATATGTTAATGGCTGATCAGGTGGCAACTAGTTTACAATATGCTAAACATACATTTTGTAATGCCAATAAACCAGGTAGGTGGTTGGCCTATATGCTGAGGAAAAAACAGAAATCACGAGTCATTGGTAAGATAGAATTTAGAGGTAAGGAAGTTTACCAACAGAACATGATCAAAAAGGTTTTTTTAGAAACGATTGAATGGCGATCAGAGACATGCCTGCTCGGCTCCAAACCGGAAGGTATTAAAAGAGATGTATGGTATCTTGCATTACATATTGTCACAGCGGCGAGATTGGCGTATGCTCAACTTTGGAAAAATCGAAATATCCCATCAGAGGAAGCTATTATAAAAAAGATCTTAGACTGTGCGGAAGCAGTTAAATTGACAAAAAAATTACAAGATAGAGATCAAACACAAGTATGTTTATCCTGGGAAAAATTTTACAAATGGCTAAAGAAAAGGAAAATATAACCCAAATCAGAAGAGGAACTATATGTATTGAGAAACTTATATTATACGAGTAAAGTGAGGTCGGATAGACCTAATTGTTTTATAAAGATATGTAAGATGCTCTGTCTTCTCCGGATTATAATATAGATATACAGTACCGAGTACTAGGTTATCAAGGTACTGTTTATAGATATGCTAGCTTTGTAGGTTTTTGTTGTGTTGTTTTGTATGTTTTGTTTGTTATTTATATATTATGTCATTCTCTTTTTGTTTTTAATGGTAAAATGTAAATAAAGTTTTTTTTTTTAAAAAAAGTTTTTTTTAGAATTTTATACAAAGTTATATGCTAGTGATTCAATACAAGGTATAGATATAGATAAATACTTAAAGGAAGAGAATATTCCTGAATTAACATTAGAACAGAGGGAAGGATTGAATCAACCAATAACTTCTGAGGAGATTATTGCTGCAATTAAGCAGTTAAAAACAGGGAAAGCTCCGGGAACAGACGGATTAACAGCTGTTTATTATAAGAATCTACAGTCTGAAATGGTAGAACTGCTTAGAGCTCTATTTTGTAAAATTCAATTAGGGGGAGGAGTTCCACCCTCTTGGAGAACAGCTTTTGTTTCACTGATCCCGAAGGAAGATCAAAATTATACCAAACCTGAAAATTTTAGGCCAATTTCACTTTTGAACACTGATTATAAAGTTTTTGCTAAGATATTAGCGAATAGACTAATGCCAGTTATGCAACAAACAATTCATAATGATGAATCAGGCTTTATAAAAGGGAGGCAAATGAAATATAATGTTAGACAAATTATAAACTTATTGGAATATTTGGAAAAAAACAACCAGATCCCTGCAGCGTTCATATTTTTGGATGCAGAGAAAGCATTTGATCGATTGAATTGGCAATTTTTGTTTAAGATAATAGAAAAAATGCATTTTGGAGAGTATTTTACACACTCAATTAGAGCAATATATCAGGAACAAACAGCACAAATAATAGTTAATGGAGGCTTAACAGATGTTTTTAAAATTGAGAAAGGCACAAGGCAGGGTTGTCCTTTGTCGCCATTGTTTATTTTAACTTTAGAAGTTTTGTTGAATAAATTACGTGACTCTGATAAAATAAAAGAAATTGTAATTAGACAGCAGGATTATAGATTAAGAGCGTTTGCAGATGACCTGGTTGTTACTTTCTCTCAACCTATAGAAGCGGCTCCATATATGTTGGACATAATAGGTCAATATGGTAAAGTATCTGGATTTAAAGTAAATCAACACAAGACAATGATGATAACTAAAAATATGTCCATATCTCAAAGAGAAGATTTAGGGAGAATAACGGGATTTGAAATAGTTAAAAAGGTTAAGTATTTAGGAGTATATATTGCAGCCTCAAACATGAAATTGTTTAAAAACAATTATGAAGTTCTTTGGCAAAAAGTGCAGAAAGAAATGGAAAACTGGAAAAAGCGACAATTATCATTACTGGGAAGGATAGCAGTAATAAAAATGAATGTATTACCTAGGTTTTTATTTTTGTTTCAAATGATACCAGTGCTTAAGAAAGATGGAAATTTGATGGAATGGGAGAAAGGGGTTAATACTTTTTTATCTGGGGTGAGAAGAAACCAAGAGTGAAACTGAAAATTATACAGGATGTACGTGAGAGAGGAGGTCTTAAAATGCCTAATTTAAGATTGTACTATGAAGCAGCTGTTTTATCACAAATTAGAGACTGGTTTAACTTAACTGAAGAAAGAATGTTAAATATAGAAGGTTATGATTTGTTATATGGATGGCATGCTTATCTGTTACACGAAAAAAAAGTGGACAAAGTGTTTAAGGGTCATATACTTAGAAATGCGTTGCTGAGGGTTTGGAAAAAGTATCAATATAAGCTAAATTATAAGATACCCATATGGGCAAATCCCAGACATGCAATAGAAAATATAAGTATAGAGCAAAAAACAGAGGTGATTACTTATAGAGAGCTTCTTTTTTTGGAAAGGGGTAAGCTGCAATTGAAATCTTTAGATGTATTAAAAGAAGAAGGGATAATTTATACTTGGTTTCAGTATGGTCAGCTTCAAGCTAGATGGAGGGAAGATCAAAAAATTGGTGTTATGCAAAATGAGGAAAATCTGGTGAAACAGATTAGAGATCAAAGTCAGATGCATATTAAAAGGTTGTATAATGCTTTATTGGAAATAGATTCAGAAACGGAATTGGTTAAGGATTGTATGATAAAACGGGCACAAAATTTTCAGGAACCAGTGATGATGGAAACATGGGAAAAGATTTGGGTTAGCAATGTTAAATTTATGCAAGCACAAAATTTGAGAGAGAATTTTTATAAAATGTTTTATAGATGGCATTTAGATCCTAAGAAATTATCATGTATGTATTCGAATTTGCAAGCTAAATGTTGGAGATGTGAATGTGATGATGCAACTTATAAGAAAGTGGGCTTGTAAGAAAATCAAGGCATTTTGGATAAAAATTTGGTGGGTGATTCAGAACATTCTGAAAAAAAGGTTGAAATTTACTCCTCAATTGTTCTTATTGGGCATAACTGTTGCAATCATCCTGGCGGGCTCCTCATGAATAGTCCAGATTAGAAATGCCACAAGGACAGGTGTTTCTCGGGATGAGAGAGCAAAGAACAAAACCCTGCCATCTCTTTTATTAGTAATCAAAATACAGCGTCATCAGAAGGCGTTATTATGGCTACACATCTCATATTACATGCATGAAAAAGAAAAGCATCCATATATTCTCCATATAGGTTTCACATTCTACAAATTACAGTAAATCATGTGAATTCTAGGAAAGCGATACTCAAGGTAAAAACAAAACTTAACTCTGGCTATGTTATCATATTTGGCTTCGCTCCCCTCTGCCAGCCGAGAGGCCCATCTTCCCATTATCAGAGGTTACCTCAGTCCTCAGGAATGTTCTACAAGGAGATGTCTTTGCCTTGCAAACACAGCCTATGTTATGAACAAAGAGAGAACGAATAGGGCCCTTCAGTGATCATCCAATTGAACCCGCTTTTCATAGTCAGATTATTTCGGTGCTAAGCTCCATACACGTGTCCAACCAGCTAGACTGGTCTACACATATACTATGGCCACCTGATTCCCACACATAACGACGGATTGTACAGTATTAGAGACTAAATTGATTTTGAACTTCATATCAGCAGCCAGACTGTTGGTAGCGCAATACTGGAAAAAAGACTCTTTGCCTACTATTGAAGAGTGGATACTGACACAGCTACCTAACACATGGAAAGAAGCATATATTTCCCTAATACCCAAAGAGGGGGCAGATACCACATTAATAAAAAATTATAGGCCGATTTCTTTGTTGAACACCGATTATAAAGTTTTCATGAGCATAATTGCCAATAGGATGAAAATATTACTACAAAACAAAATACACCAGGCTCAAAATGGTTTTTTGCCCACAAGGCAGATAAAAAATAATTTAAGAATGGCAATGGATGTTTTAGAATATTATGAAGTGCATCCAGAGAGACAGGTAGCGCTGATCTTTCTGGATGCACAAAAAGCGTTTGACCAAGTAAACTGGCAATTTTTGAAGAAACAAATCAAAATTATGAATTTTGGAGAAAGATTTACTAAAATGATAACATCAATATATCAGAACCAAAAAGCATGTGTCTTGGTGAATGGGGACCCAACAAAATTCTTTGGAATAAATAAAGGAGTAAGGCAGGGATATCCGCTTTCCCCCCTACTATTTATCTTAACTTTGGAAAATTTGTTAATCAGAATTAGAGCAAATAAAGAAATTCAAGGATTAAAGATCAAGAGAGAGGATTACAAGGTCCAAGCATTTGCAGACGACCTTGTTTTCTTTATAGAAAACCCAATAGAAACAACCCCAAAATTAATAGAAAAGAGTGAAAAATTTGGAAAGGTAGCAGGTTTAAAAATCAATAAAGAAAAGACAAAAATGATAACAAAAAACACGACAACAAAACAAGTAGAGAAACTAGTAAAAGAATCTGGTCTACAGGTAGTTAAAAAAGTAAAATACTTAGGGATAAATTTGACGGCTAGAACGGCAACAATAAAAGAAGATAATTATGACCCCTTAGTCCAGAAAATAAAGGAAGATTTAGAAAAATGGGGGAAATTAAAATTGTCTTTACTGGGGAAAATAGCAATAAAATCAAACATACTTCCAAGACTCCTTTATTTATTCCAAACAATTCCAATAAAATTAGATAAGAAATTTTTTGATAATTTGGACAAAATAACTAAAAAATTTGTGTGGGAAGGGAAGAAACCAAGAATAAAATTGAATATATTACAAGACAAAATTAGAGGCAGATTTGGACTCCCGGCATGGGAAAAATATTACAAGGCTGCCAGCTTATTATGGATTAAAGAATAGATAACCTTGGATAATCAAAGATTGTTAAACTTAGAAGGGCATGACTTAATGAAGGGATGACACGCCTTTATATGGAGTTCAGGAAATAAAATATATAAACATTTTAATAACCACACCATTAGGAAATCTTTAATTAACACATGGCTACAAATCAAACACAAACACTATATGAAGATTCCCGGCTGGCTATCAACCATAGAAGCAATAACTCACCCCAACATATTAACGAACAAAAGATTTTAAGATATGGAGAAATAGTAGATGTTCAGGGGAAATTGAAAACTAGAGAAGAGCTCAAAGAACAAGGAATAGTAATAGACTGGTGGCCCTACTCGCAAATAAAGGTAAGATACAGAAAAGACCAAGAGGAGGAAGGAATAGATTTAAAACAAAATCGATTGGATAAATTACTAGAATCTAAAGAAGGGAAATTAATTTCAAAAATTTATATTTACTTGAATACGATTTGGCAGAGGAGTTGGTCAAAGGGCAGATGATAGCCTGGGCGAGGAACATAGGGCACAATATACAACTGGAAGATTGGGAAAGAGCATGGGAAGATAATTATAGCATGACAAAATCGGTGGCCTACAAAGAAAATCACTATAAAATGTGGTATCGATGGTATCTGCCACCCGCAAGGTTAGCAAAAATGTATCCAAATGTGAATCCGGCTTGTTGGAAATGTAAAAAAGCGCAGGGAACTTTTTACCATGCTTGGTGGCTTTGCCCAGAAATTAAAAAATATTGGAACAAAATAAAAACATGGATATTAGAAATAACACATTACGAAATTGAATTAACACCCGAAGTCTTTTTACTAGGCACGATTAATAAGAATATTAGAAAGGACATAAAAGGACTTAATACTCCACATTATAACAGCGGCTAGATTAGCGTTGGCACAACTCTGGAAAATAGATTGTTTACCAACTGATCAGGAAGTAATACAAAAAAATCTATATATGCGCAGAGATGGATAAATTAACCCTAGAATTACAGGATAAGGAAGACTCAAAATACTTTAAAATATGGAATAGCTGGTACCAGTGGATAAATCAGAGGAGGGGGAATGGTTAGAGATGAAATTCAGGAGAAATCAATGTAAATAAACAACTGCACTGTCAGAGAGATATAGAAGGAAATAAGTCACTGTGCGTATGTATATATGTATATATAACATTAGAAAGTAGTTAATAGATGAAGTTGAGCACTATATATGTACTGTATATGTATATGTAATTTGTATGTTTGATTAAGAGAAACTTGTTAGTTTTTCTTATATTTGTTTTAAATGTCTTTTTTTAAAATACGAATAAAATTTGTTTTTAAAACTAAAAAAAAGAGTGGATACTGAAAGTAACGAACTTAGCAGAAATGGCGAAAATTTCAGCGTATTTGAAGGACTATACACAAGAAAGATACGTATTGGAATGGAGAAGATGGATTGATTATATTCAAAATAAGTATCAGACAAGAAAATATCAAATAGCTTATGAATGAATGTTAAGTATTAGGAGTATTATGTTATCTTTAGTGGAGTTAAGGTTTCAGGGGGGAATTAGTAGTCTGAGGATAGATAGGTTAATTTAGCTTATGATTGTTAATTGAAATACCTTGTATTTTGCTCTGGGAAATCGGGGAGGGTGGAATGAGGGGAGGGAAAGGGTGGGGGGAATATTGGGGGGGGAATCTTTTTTTCTTCCTGTAAAACTTTTCAATTAAAAAAAAGAAAATATCCTACACAGATGTTTCTTCCCTAATTGAGTGAGAAGTTTTAGTGACTTCTCACTCCTGTTGTTCTATCCCCTTAAGAATTTGTCTTGATGCATATGCTTTCAGTGTACATAAAAGAAAAGATACGTTCATCAAGAATCATAAGGTACAACACTTAATGATAGTCATAGGGTACAAATAAACAATCAGGAAACAATATCAATATAAATCGTAAGGATACAAGCAACAAAATTACAGTCATAAGTGGAAGGAGATGGGTGGTGGGAACAATGAGAAGATTAATAGTAGTGCAGACTTAGTAAATACAGTAGTTTGACAGTGTTGAGGGAATTATTTGTTTAGCAGAGTGATGGTGTTCAGGAAAAAAACTTTCTTGTGTCTAGTTATTCTGGTGTGCAGTGCTCTATAGCGTCGTTTTGAGGGTAGGAGTTGAAACAGTTTATGTCCAGGATGCGAGGGGTCTGTAAATATTTTTACAGCCCTCTTTTTGACTCATGCAGTATACAGGTCCTCAATGGAAGGCAGGTTGGTAATAATTGTTTTTTCTGCAGTTCTAATTATCCTCTGAAATCTGTGTCTGTCTTGTTGGGTTGCAGAACCAAACCAGACAGTTATGGAGGTGCAGATGACAGACTCAATAATTCCTCTGTAGAACTGTATCAGCAGCTCCTTGGGCAGTTTGAGCTTCCTGAGTTGGCACAGAAAGAACATTCTTTGTTGTGTTTTTTTTATTTATTTTATTTTATTTTATTTTTGAACTTGTATACCGCCCTTCTCCCTGAGGACTCAGGGCGGTGAACAGGAAAATAAAAACATCAAATACAAATATTAAAATACAGTTAAAAATATGTATAAATTTGGCCCCATTAATTAAAACAATAAACAAAAACAAAAACAATTAAAAAACACTTAAAAAGAGTTAGGCCAGCCCGGCTTGTTGGAAAAAGAAGGTTTTAAGGGCACGGCAGAAGGCACTGAGGTCCTGGATTCTCCTTATCTCTGGGGGCAGCTGATTCCAGAGGGTAGGTGCCCCCACAGAGAAGGCCCTCCCCCTGGGGGTCACCAGCCTACATTGTTTGGCTGATGGCACCCCGAGGAGGCCCTCTCTGTGGGAGCGCACGGGTCGATGGGAGGTCGTCGGTGGCAGCAGGCGGTCTCGAAGATAGCTAGGCCCTATGCCATGGAGCGCTTTAAAGGTGAGAACCAACACCTTGAAGCGCACCCGGAAGACCACCGGGAGCCAGTGCAGCTCGCGCAGGAGTGGTGTTACATGGGAGCGCCATGCTGCTCCCGTCACTACCCGCGCTGCTGCATTCTGGACCAGTTGGAGCCTCCGGGTGCTCTTCAAGGGGAGCCCCATGTAGAGAGCGTTACAGTAATCAAGGCGAGAGGTCACGAGGGCATGAGTGACTGTGCACAAGGAATCCCGATCAAGAAAGGGCCGCAACTGGCGGATCAGGCGAACCTGATAAAAGGTCCCCCTGGTTACAGCCGTCAGATGTTCCTCCAAAGACAGCTGCGTATCCAGGAGGACGCCCAGATTGCGAGCCCTCTCTGTGGGGGCCAAAGACTCGCCCCCAATAGTCAGTGATGGGGTCAACTGACTATATCGGGATGCCGGGAACCACAGCCACTCAGTCCTGGAAGGGTTGAGCTTGAGTCTGTTCCTCCCCATCCAGATCCGTACAGCCTCCAGGCACTGGGACATCACTTCAAGGGCATCGTTGGGGTGGCCTGGGGTGGAGATGTACAGCTGAGTGTCAACAGCGTACTGATGGTATCTCACCCCAAAGCCACGGATGATCTCGCCCAGCGGCTTCACATAAACGTTGAACAGAAGGGGCGAGAGGACCGACCCCTGAGGCACTCCACATATAAGAGGCCTCGAGGTCGACCTCTGCCCCCCTGCCAACACAAACTGTGACCGGTCGGAGAGAAAGGAGGAGAACCACTGTAACACGGTGCCCCCCATCCCCAACTCTTCCAACCGGTGCAGCATGATACCATGGTCGATGGTATCAAAAGCCGCTGAGAGGTCTAACAGGACCAGAACAGAGGAACAACCCCTGTCCCGAGCCCTCCAGAGATCATCGACCAACGCGACCAATGCCGTTTCCGTGCTGTGGCCAGGCCTGAAACCCGACTGGAACGGATCCAGATAGGATGTTTCCTCCAGGAATTGCGGAAACTGTCGCGCGACCACACTCTCAACAACCTTCGCCAGAAAGCGAAGGTTGGAGACAGGACGATAGTTAACCAATATTGCCGGATCCAGGGACGGCTTCTTGAGGAGAGGCCTCACCACCGCCTCTTTCAAGGCCGCGGGGAAGTAACCCTCACTCAACGAAGCGTTGATAACACCCTGGAGCCAGCCTCGTGTAACCTCCCGGGAGGCCAGTACCAACCAGGAGGGACACGGGTCCAATAAACATGTGGCCGCACTAAGTCTCCCCAAAATCCTGTCCACATCATCGGGAGTCACAGCGTCGTTTTTGATGTTAGGTGTCCATTTTAGATCTTGCGATATGGTAGAAGCTAGAAATTTGAAGGTTTCTACTGTTGATACTGTGTTGTCTAGTATTGTGAGAGGTGGAAGTATGGAAGGGTTTCTCCTAAGTCTACCACCATTTCTACGGTTTTGAGTGTGTTCAGTTCCAGATTGTTCTGGTCGCACCATGAGGCTAATCATTGGTAT
Organism: Arizona elegans; assembly: GCA_022577455.1. Lineage (NCBI taxonomy): Eukaryota > Metazoa > Chordata > Lepidosauria > Squamata > Colubridae > Arizona > Arizona elegans. The sequence continues at coordinate 46,792,035 of JAKOOJ010000006.1, read as the reverse complement.
ACAGAGAGAAGTGGGGAGATCACACAGCCTTGGGGGGCCCCTGTGCTAATTTTACGGGTATCTAATATAAGAAGCAATTTAGCCCACAGAAGAAAAGGGGTATGGCAGACATTTCAGAAGGAACCTGGATTATAAAGGGAAGGGGGGAAGTGATGGGCTTTCAAGACTTGGGAGATTCTGTTACTGTTCTGTTTCTGTTAATGAAAGTAATGTTAGTATTCATTAGTACCTTCCTATCTGAGGTACTTCACTTTGAAGGTCTAATTATACGTTTCAGTGAAACCATATATAAACAAAATACATCTTTCTGCATATCTAAAAGATTGCATATTATTTTTGTGCAATTGTTCATGCATTCAGAGTAAGAAAATTGAAGTGTGTCATCCTTCCAATCAGTACTTTGTAACTATTTAGCAGAATGAACAAATATTTACAGTAGATAAAGAGTTTATTGTTGCTTTTAGAATATTTTTCTCCTTTTCCAGAATTTGTTAGTGTAGAAAGATTTTCGATAACATTCATTTCTGAAATTGAGAAGGACATTCTAAAATTGTTGTTTCTTTTCTGTAAGCATTTGTTGGCTGATTTAAAGTATGTTGAAACTCTTGTCATGCTGGAAAGACCAGAAAGAAGCCAAAAGGAACGGAACACCTGTAAAAAAAGCAGACTAAAAGCTTTAACAGTTTATATATTTAGCAAGTGTAAATTACCCAATTAATTGTTCTTTACTATAACATCTTGCATTGTTTTATAAACAATAAATACAGGATTAGATGTCAAAGGCTTTTTTTTTTTAAAAAAAATATAATATACAGTTTAATACAAGTTCTTTTTTTCCCAGTTCTAAAAAACGTTTAAAAATGGATGGAAGCCAAAATAGTATTGTATAAACTATATTTTTTCTATTGTTGGGTTTTGTTTTGTTTTTTGCAACTGAATGAAGAAATTGAATGTCATGTTGTGTATGGAGACACAATTGTTATCTTCCTGTATATGGTTATGCTTTCTGCATAAGCATAAAGGAATGGTGGTATGTGTTTTGCAGCTCTTTTTTAAAAAATGATGGTGACCAGTAGAAATCTTTCAGGCAAGGCACGGCATTTATTCTTGATTTGTATGAAAGCCCATTCTCTGTCGCGCTGCTTGGAGAATCCAAGAGCGTGGGTACTTCCCTCAGTTAGGATGAAATACTGAGTGCCTGTTACTTTAAAGTTTGTTGACTCCGCCCTCGAGGCCTGGCTGAGGCTCAGTTCCTTTCACTCAGTGAGGATAGATACAGTACCTTTTCTTAGCTCCGTGCCTATACTCTCCACAATTATTTTATTTTATTTCGTTTCTTTTAAAATCCTAGTCTCCCTTCCCTTGCGTTTTTTCTCATTGTATGGGCACTTAACCTACTGGTTTGGACAGAGATATCTCTCTTCTAGTAGCGGGGGTGCGGGGCCTGGAGCTTCAGGCTTCCCACCCTCACTTGCTTCTTCTGGCCGCAGAGCTCTGCATTCACAGCCTAGCATCTCTGCGTGCTCCTAACCCCGGCCTCGTTTTCAGCCGTAGAGTTCTGCCTCCCTATCGGCATCTCTGCGAGCGCGATCTTAGCCGCCTTTCAAGATTCTGCCATTCGGCCGAAGCCGGGGAGTGTTTTCGGCAGTTGGGCTTTGTGGCCGTTTGTCAGCGCTCCTTCCCCTCAAACTCGACTGCCGCAGAGCTCTGCCTTGGCATCGGCATCTCTGCGTGCGTGTGTGCATGTCACTGGTCGCCCAGCCGGCCTATAGATCTCGGCGCCGATCAAGCCGCTGGTGAGTTCTTCCGAAGTTCGGAATTTGAAGTAACAGCCCATTTCCTGCCCAATTTCCTTTCGACAGGGCCTCACGATTTCTGCCTGACGACAGCGGCGATTTCTCCCTGACTGTCTTCCCAGCGTTACAGAGCCATCAGACTCCTTTCCCAACGCTGAGGACCTTCAGCTGACTAGCGGCAGCACTAGAGCCTTCGCTGACAGCTCGCACCCCCTTTTTCCGAGGATTTCTTTTAGTTTGCCGCTGCGCGCCATAGCCAGAAACCTTTCCCGCGCTCGCGCCATATTGGAACAGTCAGCTCGCCTCGGAGCTTGCAGTCTACTGCCTCCACTGTTTTCCCCGAATCTTTGGCGCTCCCAGTTGCTTCTGACGCCCATCGTCACCTCGCCATATCCTTTTCAGGACCAACACCCACTTGACTTCTCTCTCAGCTGCCATTTTGAATTTCCTATTGAATCCATCTTGTTCACATTGGACTGACAGTTTTTTTCGCCTGCTTTTCCTGATAGGGGCCGTGTTGCGGGGGACGCCTTCCTTGGTGTAACCCCCGCCCCCCAAAAATGGCTGAACCCGATTTCTCCTCAGATCTTGACCAACCTCAGAGTCCTCCTGCGCCGCAGCTTAATGAACGCTCCGCACACAAGGGAGCCAAGAAGCGATCCAAGCGCTCCTCCAAGTCGGCCCAGCCTTCGTCCTCGAAGGGGCACAAACCTTCTGCTGCGGCCAAGGACGCAAAGCATTGCCACGACGCCCTCGAACGTTGCTTCAACCAGGCACAGCGCAAAAACCATCCGCCAGCGCAACCTGCCATACTGTCGGATACGGCACCTTCTCCAGCGACCACTGCACCCCAGCTCGCTTCCCCGGTGCCGCCACCAGGAGATTCTGTTGGGATCCTACCGACACACCAGCCGGAGGTGCCCTCCATCCTACAGGTGCCTCAGGCCTTGATACAACCTTCTATTCCGCTCATGGCGCCTTCATCTACTCATCCTGTGCCGGAGGCCACCTTCACCCCAACAGCGGCAGGGCTCCGTTTGCCGGAGGGTCAGCAACCCCTTTATTGCGACTTACAAGCAATGATCTCGGCGACCCTCTCTCAGATGTTGGCATCGGGCCTTCCTGCTGTGGCACAACCACAACCGTGCCAGGCTCAAAGAGCTCCACCTTGTCCTGCAACGTCCACTCCCATTCTACCCAGGGCAGCTGCTGAGCCCAGCGATTATTATCTCCACGAGTCAGACCACAGCGAGGACTCGCAACTGGACTATGACGAGGACAGAGATATGGAGTTCTCTGAGGATAAGTATGCTCTGCCCGATAAGCCCGCTGTCACGGGCTTATTCCGGCCTTTCTTGTTCAAGGCCTTACTGCATAAGGCCATTGTTACCATGCAATTGGCCGCCGCTCGGGCCCAACCATCTCATTCAGACGACCTGTCTTCACACGAGGCACTCTTCGCAGTACCCAAGGCGGATCAGGAATTCATCCCTTGTCCGCAACTTTTCTCTGAGGTCATTCAGCGGCCCTGGACCCAACCTGGGTCTCTGGCAGCTCCTACCGGCTTGGATAAAAAGCTTTTTTGCTCAGCACCCTCTCTCCAAGATCTGCTGAACTTACCTTCAGTGGACGCCCTGGTGGTTGCCTTGTCGTCTTCCGCAATCCTTTCCAATGATTCGGCTGATGGTCTACGCTCGGAAGATGAGAGAATCGAACTTGTATTCCGCAAATCACATCAAGCCGCAGCTTGGGCCATTCGCGCGGCCACATCAGCCTCATTTTTCAACCGCGCATCGCTGATCTGGCTCCGCCAGCTTCAAGAACGTCTTCCTCCCAATGACAGGCGACTCCATCAGGACGTGAACAAACTAGTAGCCACCACTGAATACTCCGCCGATGCTGCCCTGGCTGCGTCTCGCTTTGCTTCTCGCGCCCTGGTCTCTACTGTTCTCTACCGTTAAGTCCCGTCGCCTCCTGTGGTTGTGCCCTTGGAGGCCAAATGGTGCCTGGCCTCTGCCCCATACAAAGGTTCCGCTCTCTTTGGGGAGGTGTTGGAACCTATCCTCATAGAGGATAAAGACAAGAGGAAGGTAATGCCGTCTTCCTATCGCAGAGCCGACCGCCACTATTCTCCCTACGGACAGCGGCCGTCCTTTCGGACCAACCCCGGGACCAGCGGTTCCGTTACCTACTGACCTTCTTCTTTCTCTTCTGACTGTTTTTCAGACCGGACTGCCTTTTGGGACCGTGGCAGATGCCAGCAGCCTTCCAAGCGCCCTTTTCGCGGTACCGGATCCCGCTCCTTCCGACGGAGTAAATGATGTACTGACCACCCCATTGGTGGCCGTCTCGCCCACTTCTTACATCAGTGGGAACTTTCCACGTCGGACGAGTGGGTTCTTCAAATAATCAGACTGGGCCTCACCCTGGAGTTTTCCTCCCTTCCCCCCAACCAGTTTCTTTCCTGCCCCGTGTCGTCCAATCCCGAGAAACGGCGCCAGATGTCCAAGGAAATTCAAGATCTGCTGGACATTCACGCTATAGAGCCGGTTCCCACAGAACATCGTGGAACCGGTTTCTACTCCACATTTTTCCTCGTCCCAAAATCCTTGGGGGGCTGGCGAGGGGTCCTGGACATGAAAGAACTGAACAAGTGGATCTTGTACCATCGCTTCAAAATGCAGTTCCTGGTCTCGATATTGGGCTGCATCAGAAGGTCAGACATGACATCAATCGACCTAAAGGAGGCCTACCTCCACATTCTGGTCAGGCCATCCCATCGCCGTTTCCTCCGCTTTTCTTATTCCAACCAGGACTTTCAATACAGGGCGATGCCGTTCAGCCTCTCGTCTGCCCCTCGCACGTTCACGAAAGTCCTTGCAGTGGTTGCAGCCTCGCTCAGACTAATTCCGATCAGAGTACTCTGCTACTTAGATGACATCCTGATCTTGTCCTCTTCCAGCAACCGAGCTCTGCAGGACTTGGAGATAGTACATGGATCTTTACAATGTCACGGGTTCTCTCTGAACCTAGAGAAGAGCCACTTGCATCCCACCCTGCATCTACAGCACCTTGGAACCATCATCGACTCGGCCTCAGGACATGTCTTCCTATCGCAGGATCGTTGCCTAAGTATCGCAACCATGATTTCACAGGTCTTCTCCACCCCCACTGTTCCCGTGTTGACGTCTCAACTCCTGGGCAAGCTCATTTCCTGTATAAATATTGTTCCCTGGGCGCGCCTGCATTCCCGTCTCCTTCAGTGGTTTCTCCTTCCCCTGCAGAAATCCCTCGGCAGCAACTCCAGGGCCAGGGTGTTCCTCCCTCGCTTGATACGGCGGTCTCTCCGTTGGTGGACCTCACCTGCAGTCAAGAAGGGCTCCTTCTTCCAAGAGCCGTACCGGGTGACCGTGACGATGGACACGAGCCTCGTGGGGTGGGCTGCCCACCTCTCAACCAAGGTGACCCAGGGATGCTGGTCGCCGTCGGATCTCAGGAACGAAATAAACTGGTTAGAGCTGCGGGCGATTCACCTGGCACTCCGTTGCTTTACGTCCGACGTGGAGGGGCGACACGTTCTTGTCTTGACCGACAACACCACGGCCAAGGCACATGTCAATTGGGAGGGTGGCACCCGATCCAAACCGCTCCTGGACGAAGCAATGGCACTTCTCTCAGGCGGAGAACTATGTGCTCTCCATCACGGCTCAGCACATTTCGGGGTCGGACAACACCCAGGCGGACTGGCTGAGGCGCTCCCAGATCGACCACGCAGAATGGCAGCTACACCACTCCCTCTTTCAAGAGCTATCAGCCAGATTCGACACTCCTCTTGTGGACTTATTTGCGAGTCCCCACAATACCCACCTTCCCCGCTTCTTCTCCAGGTTCCCCTGCCCGACAGCGGAGAGGACAGATGCTCTCCGATGTCCATGGCCCTCGGGCCTGTTGTATGCTTTCCCTCCCATTCTGCTCATCCCCAGAGTGCTGCGGAAGATCCTCTCGGAGGGAGCGGAGGTTCTCCTGGTCACACCACACTGGCCCCGACAGTCGTGGTACGCGGACCTACTGGACATGTCCATCTCCCATCATTGGAGGATCCCACAGGACCGGATCTCTTTGTCAGGGGGTCTTTTGCCACCCGGAGCCACAGTGTCTCCAGCTGACCGTCTGGCATTTGAGAGGTCCCTCCTCTTGAGGGACAACCTGCCAGGGCGGGTAATCGCCACCATGCAAGCTTCCCGCCGCGACTCTACAAATAGAATCTACAACGCCACGTGGCGGGCCTTTTGGCGCTGGTGTGCCACGCGCGACACTGACCCGGCATCTGCAACCATCTCCACCCTCCTTCATTTTCTGCAGGATGGCTTTGACAAGGGCCTCGCGCCCAATACCCTCTGCCGTCAGGTGGCTGCCCTCAAAACGGTGCTCCAGGCGGCGTCGCCTTTTCCCTTGGCTCAGGACCCGAGGATTCGGACCTTCCTCCGGAGGGCCACTAACCTCCGTCCCCCGGTTGTCCACCGATACCTGACTTGGGACCTTCCCTTGGTCCTCAAGGCTCTGATGTCCGCATCCTTCGAACCTTTGTCTTTCACCGGCCTGCGTTTTCTCACCTTGAAAGTGGTGTTCCTTGTCGCCGTCACCTCCGCCTGGAGGGTATCTGAACTGGCAGCTCTTTCCGTCCGCCCGGACCTTTGTATTTTTCACATCAACTGGGTCGTTCTCCACCTGGATCCGTCCTTCTTGCCGAAAGTAAATTCGATTTTCCACCGCTCCCAGGAGCTCATCCTCCTGGACTTCTGTCCTGCGCCCCATCATCGGCTTGAAGCTCAATGGCATACTCTGGATGTCCGGCGGGCGCTCCGCCATTACATCAAGCGAACGGCGCCTTTCCGCAAGACTGAGGCACTCTTCGTCTCCTTTCTACTGGCGTCCATGGGACGTAAAGTCTCTTTGACCACAATTGGACGCTGGCTCAAGGCATGTATTGCTAAGGCATATGCGCTCCAAAATAGATCACCGCCGGGACGTATCCTTCCGCATTCGAGGAGCGCCTCCACGACTGCTGCCTGGGCTACACAGTCGTCTATCCTGGACATTTGTGGAGCAGCAACCTGGACATCCCTTACACCATTCATACGCCACTACAAGGTTGACTCCTTCGCCTCGGCTGAGGCGTCCTTTGGACGGCGTGTTCTACAGTCTGTCATATCTGATCTGGCCATTGAGGAGCAACCTGTTTCCCGCCCTGATTGACACTTGCTTGGGTATGTTCCACGCTCTTGGATTCTCCAAGCAGCGCGACAGAGAATGGACGTTGCTTACCTGAACGTCCCTTCCGGGCGCACTGCTGGAGAATCCAACCCTCCCTGGCGATTTCCTCTATATACTGTTCCTATTGGACCTTTCGTTGGCCTTCTTCGTGAAAGGAACTGAGCCTCAGCCAGGCCTCCAGGGCGGAGTCAACAAACTTTAAAGTAACAGGCATTCAGTATTTCATCCTAACTGAGGGAAGTACCCACGCTCTTGGATTCTCCAGCAGCGCGCCCAGAAGGGACGTTCAGGTAAGCAACATTCATTCTGTTCTGTTAATTGGAACTTGAAAAAAACATTTGAAATGAGTAAAACTCAGTTTGTAAAACTGCATTCTTATGTTGGAGGACTAGTTCTTTACTTCCCTCATTTCTTTTTTCTTCTTCAAGATCACGTCTATAAACTGCATCATAATAGGCAGCTCTTCAGTGTTGCAGTATATGATGATGATGATTATCTCTGTTATTCATTAAACATGAAACTCCGTCAACTGAACATTTAAAAATGTGTCACAAATATGATTGACTGGCTCTATAGTTGATATGGGTTGCTGCCAGCATCCTAGGTATTAACCCAAGTATCTTAAAATATATGTTCTGAGTAGCGCAGTTTTTTGCTGTTCCGCTGGTGTTATTGCAGGAAGCTGCAATTTCTTGATGTACTTTGTAAAATTCTTGGACATGGTGCCAAGTGCCCTGATGACAATGGGTATCACTGTCACATGTTTCATCCATAATCGCGTAGTTTCAATGGCCAGGTCGCGATATTTCATGATTTTTTTCCAGTTCTTTTTTTTCAACTTTGGCGTTGCCTGGTACAGTGATATCAATAAATTGTATGCTTTGATTTTCAACAACTTTGATATCTGGCATATTATGTTCCAAATGAAGATACATCTGTATTTGAAAGTCCCACAAGATCTTCACCGTCTCATTTTCAGCAACTTATTCCACTTTATGTTCCCATGACTTTTCAGATACAGGTAAGGTGTATTTTTTACATAATGACCAGTGGAGTAATTTAGTAACTCGGTCATGTCCAGCTCTGTAATCAGTTTGTATGATTTTGCTGCACTCACATATTACGTGTAAAACAGTTTCAACTTCGTCATTGCAAAGTTGGCAGTTTAGATTGTCAGTGGATTTTTGTATCTTTGCTTTCATGGCAATAGTTTGTAGTACTTGTTCTTGAACAAGCCTTTTTGTAATCCATCCACGCCATATTCAAATTTGTTTTTCTTCGTCTTGCATATTTTAATACCATTTTGTCAATGAGCAGTTGATCTTTTGTTCCTCTTGATTTTTTATAATTTCCTTTTTGTTCTACCAGATACAAGTTGATATCAGTTGAGTGAATACCAAATTTGCCAGTATTCTTGTAAAAAGTTTGAATGTTGTTGGCAGACAAGTAATTGGGCCACAATTGCTTGGTTCTGTGCCCTTTTCTGGATCTTTCATTATCATATGGCCAGTTGTTAACCATTCTTCGCTTGTTGCATTTTGAAGCATTTCATCAAATTGAGTGGCCATGTGGTGATGGAGGCTGGTCAGGTGTTTTAGCCAGTATCCATGCAGTTCGTCCAGGTTAGGTGCGCTCCAGTTCTTGACCTTCTTTGCTTGTTTTGCAACCATATCAATTGTTATTACAATATTTTCCATTTTGTTTCGTGTTGTTTGTTTTTGAATATCTTTGATCCAGGAGGCAGTTTTGTTGTATTCTACTGGTTTTCCCACAGTTCTTTCCAAAAGTTGTTCTTTACATGGGTGAACATTAGTTTGGACTCGATTTTCATCAAGTGGTCGGTAGAAGAGGTGTTGGTTTCTTCTGAACTGGACATTTTCACGACCTTCACATCCATGTTTTATTCATCCTTAGTATCTTTCGATTTTCTTTGCTGTTACTATTACATGTTGTTTTAGTTCTTCCATGATTTCTGTTATTGTTTTTTCCTCCAGGTTGTATTTTTTGTGTAAACTATTTTTCAGCTTTTTATTCTTTAGTTTTCCTTCTTTCAAGTACTTCAAATTATTGACATCCCCTTGTAATTTCTTGATTTTATTTTCAAGTTCAATTTTCCACTTTGGTGTTCCAGTGGGTTTCTTTTTTGGCATTTTATAACCCAGTTCTGCAGTTAGGGTTGCACAAGAGGATTTTTATCCTGTATGTTAGTTTCTCCCACTGGTTGGTCAGTTTATACAGGTGTTGGAACAATTTCTTCAGCCTGTTCATCATTATTTGTTGTTTACTTTTTAGCCAATCTAGATGTTGCATTTCCACATCTGTGAAAACTTTATTATGGATGATGAAACGTCTTTGATCCATTAATCTTTGTTCAATTACGTCGCTTTCCAGATGTTTTTCCTTCCACACTTGCATCATTCTTTTTTGAAACCCTCTGGCTGTTGGTTTTGCCTGGTACTAACATTTGATGATTTCCCGATTTTCTTTGGTTGTCCAATTTTTGCGTTTGTTGTTCCAGTCACTTTGCAGTTGCACGCCCTAATTCCTTAGCAGTAACATCTGAGCCCTGTAGCCCATTTTTTGACAGATGTCCAGCAGCCATAGCATCTGATGCGGCCCTTATTGACCTGAGTGACAACCGATCCGGTATGGAATTTTGTTGTTCAGAGCATAGTTGTCATGGTTCCGAGTAATGAACTGCGGGAAATCAGGACTCTGAAGGTTGGCTCAGGTTCAAGAATCCCTTTATTGAGTATATCATATTGGCACTTAGAAAGAGAAAGCTAGCGCTAAATTATTCCCGCACATAGGGATAGTTAAAAGAATAGGATTCCCTCCCAGGTGTCTCAGGTCACATGGGCCAATCAGTCCAGTTGTAGGTTCCCGCCTGGCTTCGACAGGTGTCCGATGACATGATCTTGGTTCACATGCTGGCTGGTAGATGTTATGACTAATCAGCTGAGGCACCACATTCCTAAATTCCCCCGTCCACCCCCCTTGAATGGCAATCAAGAAACGAAGCAGAAGTATGCATGGTTTCAGTTGAAGTCATTTTGCATGTTGACAGTAGTACTATTTTTTTATAATCACTGATTTTGTTTTATATAAAGTAATAGGTGATTTGGTTTACATTTAAAGATATTTTAGGAATTCTTTTATGTTCACTGAGTAAACCCGCTTGGTGATAAAATAACTTATGTCCTTTTCTTCTTTTATTTGTGTCACAGCTGATTTGAACAATGTTCGATTCTCAGCATATAGAACTGCCATGAAGCTCCGAAGACTACAGAAAGCTCTCTGTTGTGAGTATTCTGAATACCTTCAAGAATGTTTCTTAATTACATTTTAAGAAATGAATGAAAATAACTTCCATAGAATTTTATTTTGTTGTCGTTTGGGGCACAAATTAAACTATTTTTTCTCCCAGATTCAACCTGAAAATGTAAGATTATAAATTTTCATTCATCATTGTGGGTTTGTTTTTCTAAATTCAATGGTAAATTCTTTATGGTAAACTCTCTGATTTCTTTCCCATCTATCCAGGTTTTTCTCTCTCAAGTTATGCACTCTGACAGGCTTACATTTTCATTTTAATAGGTTTCCCCTGAAGATATATATTACGTTTTTTCCATTTTAGCTTCAAAAATGATTTTGCTTGCTTTTTAAATGGGTTCTTCATCCATTAATATTGGTTGAAAATATTTTGATTTGATAAAAATGTCAGTTATGAAATTAATTCATGAAAAGGTAGCAGGTTTTGGTTCAAGTTTGGGTTTGTTACTTATCTTCTGTATTCCCCTGTTTTGTCACAATGAGTATTCTGATAGCATAGTCAGTGGAATGTAAAAAAGCTTTTGGATTTTAGGAACCGAACACTCCTGGCATTGAGGCCCCCACCCCCCGTCTTTAATTTTTTTAACTTGGCATTCTAATTTGATGGTTAATTTGTCATGTTTATTATTAAAGTCATCCTTATAATAATTCAATTTTGCTTTCAAGTCTTCTTTTAAAAAAATTAATTTGTTAATATTTTCTGCTATGTATAACTTGTGAGGTTTTTATGATAAATTAACATAAATATATTATTATATCAATATATAGTTAATATATTACATTAATTATATTAAATATATTATTATTAATATATAATTAATATGTTATTATGATAAATACTAGGCTTCTTCTGATTTTGTCTTTGTACTTCTATTCATTTTTGACAAAAAGTTAGTTTACATCCACTTTTCATTCAACAGAACTGACAGAAAGTATATTGTTAATAGTAAAATATTTTGATATGGAAATAAATCAATACCAAATTTGTTAGGTGTTTTGTGCCAGCCATGGCAGTTCCTTAAAAGGCCACCACATGGGAGCAAAGAGGGACTTTTGATCCCACTGGTGGGTCAAGGGGCTCCAGCCCCTGCAGCTTCATTGGTAAGGGAGGAGCCATGGGCCCCTATAAGAACCCCTGAACTGGGGTTGTTTTCCCTGCTCTTGTTCTAACTTCCTACAGGAATAATCCATGGGCTCAATCCAGGCATGGATGCCTCCATGCCAGGGAACCCATTTTACTCTACTTTACTTCTAAATAAAGACTTAATTTGATTGCATCCTTGCGTGCTGCCTTTTCTTGAAAGCACCCTCAACAAACCATCGATCTTTGTGAGATCCCTCACAAAGCGGGAGCAGAGGATGGTTTGAGGCCAGCCAGCAGAAGCAAGATGTCTGGAGGTTCCAGCAAGAACCCTTAAGAGATGGCTGGCAGGAGATCCCTGATTGTGACCAGAAGTCTTCAATCAAGGATGGCAACCCTGCATCCAGTCCCTGATGCAAGCTTCGATCCAGAGGAGGGTACAGATGATCTCTATGCCTCCAGAGGACTCAGTGGATAGCAAGGGACCCCTTCACATGCTTCCCTGCAGCTGCAAGCCGCAGAGGAAGGCATGGAAGGTCAGCAGTCCACCCAGGACTGCCAGGACACCGGGGAGGCGGCCAGGGAACAGGCCACCCCCAGCATAGACCAACTCACTGGCGAAGAATGCAGAGAGCTGCTACAAATGCTCCTAGCAACCCGAGGGATGCCAGGAGCCCAGCCACGTGGGACACCAGCGCAGGGGGCCTCTGGACACCGGGTAAGTCCCCAGTGCCCAGGAGGCCCCCTAACATGGCGCCAGCCACCCTGGGGGACCCTGGGGACCCGGAGCTTTTGGCGGGAAAATTCCCGCCAAATCGCGACCTGCAACTTCCGGGGCCAACCGGAAGCAACATGGCGGCCCCCAGGCTACCTACTCCAGCAAGGCTTGGTGGGCCTCAGCTAAGCCATGAGGCCCAGCAACCGATGGCAGCCAGCCAAAGCAGCATGCGAACTGCTCGCGCGCCCCCCCCGGCAAGCCTCGAAGTCTGTCCAGCCGTACCTGCTGCAGCGGGCATCAGGGCCGCAATCCAAGTCCTGGTCGCGGCCCTGGAGGCCACGATGACCGAGACCTCAACCTCAGGGGCAGCCAGCCTCCCTCAACACCAATAGGAGACCAACGAGGGGGGGCATCCAGTCCGGAGCACCCCAGCCACGACCCACGCTTCCAGAGAGTCCCAGAAGAACCCCTGGGGTCTCCAGCCTTCCCAACACCCCCACTGAGGCAACGGAGGACTCACCTTGATGACTTCAGGTGGCCTCCAGCCGAGCCTCCCACCTCCCAAGATGCCTGCCTCCTCCAGAGTCTTCAGGACCAGCGGTGGGCCCCTCCAGGCGATCCTCAGCATTTTGGGGCTTTTCCGGCCCCATCCTGCAGCCTTCGCCCCCTGGTAAGTGTACCAGGGGATCTTCCAGAAGACTCTTCAGAGCTCCATAGGCCTGGGCCCAGGCCTGGCCCTGAAGCACAGAGAGAGAGGTCTGCTCCCGTCGGCTCCTGGGCTGGAATGAGTTCTGAGCATGCTCAGTTGGCTCCATCTGAAAAGGAGAAAAATAATCAGAGAAAAATACCTACACTCGCCAGCAGAGGGATCCCTCTCCCATTTACTTCAATGGCATCATCCCAAAGGTACCAAGGACAGCAGAATGGACAGGTATTTTCTGCTCCTGTTTATTCCTTTTCTTCAGTACTCCCGAATAGCTTTGAAAAACTACATCTGGGGGGTGAAAATTTTAACATATGGAATAAAGAGATACAGGTATGTCTCTTAAAAGAGGGGACCCTAGAAATAGTTCTAGACCCCCCACCTATCCCTTGGGGGCCTCAAGAAGAGTGGTACCACAGAAAAGCCTATACCACTCTACTGAGCTCACTGGATGCTAAATTGTATCCCAGCATTCCAGATGGGCTCACAGCTGGTGAGATTTGGGGTTTGTTATATAGCCTATTCAATAGTGATAGGTTGGGCTCCACCACAAGACTCACAACAGAGTTCTATAACACCAACCTGAAATTTGGGGCTAGCATGACTGAGCACCTGGGAAAGTTGAAGGCATTCAAGGCAGAACTGGTGCTCAGGGACTACCCCATGACTGAGGCCAACATGATCGCTGACATTCTGGCATCCCTGGATAAAAGTTGGGGCAATTTTATTGTCTCACTAGAGGGAAGCAGAAAGGAAGCCATGACTCTGTCCTACCTCACAGGGAGGCTCAGTGAGGAAGACAGGAGGTGTAGAGATGCAGGAGAGTATACCAGGGCCCACAACTCATCGCATCAACAGAAGGCACCAGAGTTCAGAGCAGGTTAATGCTCTACCCAAGTGTTTCATCTGTGGCTCTGAGGAGCGTCTGAAGAAGGACTGCCCCCATTACCAGCAAGGACCTAAGCGTGGTTCCAATCAAGGAAGGGGCAGGGGGCAGAGAAGGGGGGCTGGCGGGGGCAAAGGTGGTGCTAAGGGCAATTTTGTGTGTACTACTTACCTCACCTCCGCCACACGGGCTGATGGCCCTACTGGCCTCTGGTTACTGGACTCTGGGGCTTCATCTCACATTGCTAACGTGAAGCAAGATTTTAAGAGGTTAAGAAGAATTAACTCCTCTGTCAAGGTTGCCAATGGTAACAATGCTTTGGTTGTTAGGGAGGGCACTGTCTCTGTACCAGGGCTGGGCAATGTTGAAGGTGTGTTACATGCTCCCTCTATCGCCAATAACCTGTTGAGTATAACCAAGTTATGTGATGATGGCAGAGTGGAGGTATTTTTTTTTTTAATTTGATTTATATGCCGCCCTTCTCCGAAGACTCAGGGCGGCTTACAATGTGCTCAGCAATAGCCTTCATCCTTTTGTATATTTATACAAAGTCAGCTTATTGCCCCCACAACTGGGTCCTCATTTCACCTACCTTAGAAAGGATGGAAGGCTGAGTCAACCTTGAGCCTTGGCGAGATTCGAACCCTGCAGTAATTGCAGGCAGCTGGTCTTAATAATCAGCTTAATAACAGGGTGCCTTAAACCCCTGTACTACCAAGGCTCTTATTAAGGTATTGTTTTGCAAAGGGGGAAGTCATGTCACTCGAGACAAAAGGGTCATTGGGAGTGTTACCATTATGAATGGTTTGCCATATTTCTCTCCCAAGTACCCAGCCACAGGAGACAGCTCACAGGGTGCCACCTCAGAAGGGACCTGCGTGCAGAGAGAGAGAAAGGCTCTACAGCCAGCCTCACGGCCTTCCAAGGCCAATGCGGGCAAGAAACCTGAGCCTCAGCAGCACCTAAGGCAGATAAGCCCAAAAAAGAGCCTAAGGTACCAGCACCGCCCAAGGCAACCAGAGCCAAGGGGGTGTCAGTGGGAAAGCCGCTCCATACTAAATGTGCCCACCTCTTACATGGGAGGTTAGGCCATGTGAGCTTCTCAGTGGTTAAAAAGATGGGGGAATTTGCTGAGGGGATTCAACTCCAGGATTGTGAATTGTTTCTGGACTGTGCCGTCTGTAAGAGGGCAAAGAGGAAGGCCGCCCCAATACCTAAGGTGTCACTGCGTAAAACCCAGTACCCATATCAATTAATACATGTTGATTTGGTTGGGCCATTTACACTGTCCCTAGGAAAGAGGCAGTATTTCCTCACTGCCGTTGATGATTTCTCAAAATATGGCCATGTGTATACCCTCACAGAAAAGTCTGAAGCCTTTGATGCCATAAAATCACTGTACAACTATGTGGAAACTCAGTACAAGACAAAGATCACACAGCCGCAGAGCGACCGTGGGGCTGAGTTCATGTCCTGAAAATTCCAGGACTGGATAAGGCACAAGGGCATACACCATTTTCGTACAGCACCTTTTACTCCTGCGCAGAACGGCGTTATAGAAAAACGAAATGGCATTCTGCAGACTATGGTGCACAGCCTGATTGCGAATGCTGGGGTTGCGGAATCATACTGGGCGGAGGCGGTACACTACGCCAACTACACCCTGAACCGCACCTGGAGCAGCGTTGTGAACCAGACCCCATATTTTCTGGTCCACGGTAGGAAACCAAGTTTGGAACACTTGTGTGTGTTTGGCTCCTACACTTGGGTGCACATCCCCAAGCAGCTGCGGAAGAATGGGAGATCCGTCTCCCAGAGACTGAGGTTCTTGGGCTATACCCCTGGCTCCAAGGCCTACCGGTTCCTGGGAGAAGGGGGCAGGACTGTGACCTCCCAATCTGCCTCCTTCTAAGAGGACTCAATTGGACCCAGATCCACTCAAATGATCTGGGCCCATACATCAACTGGCCCAGCAAAGCTGCACCAACCATGACACCGCCTGAGACAACCACAGACCCTGCCACCGACAAGAGCGAGGAACAGGACAGCCTACCTGGTCCAGATGGGGAAGATGAGCCATCCAGTCCTGAGGGGGAAGACACGCCATCTTCACCTGACTCTTCGCTTCCAGCAACGCTTCAGAGGCCCATGATGCCCAACGCCTGGGACCGAGGGCCTCCACATCCCGGTTGTGAACAGTCAGTTGGCAAGGAACCTTCGGAAGAAAAGGACGGTGAGTGGCAGGAGGTCAGAAGGTCAAAGCGGTCCAACAAGGGGGTCCCACCAAAGAGAATTGACATTGGGCACGTCACATCCGTCAACAGCGTTGTGATCACCCCAAAGACTTTCTCTGACATCCAGGAGCTGCCCATTGAAGAACAGGAAAAGTGACAGCTCACGATGGAACAGGAAATGGAGAGCCTGAGAAAGCTCAAGGTCTTCACCCCCAGGCAACCACCAAAGGAGAAGAAGGTCATTGGCACAAGGTGGGTTTTCAAGGCCAAACCACTTGCCAGTGGCCGCTACCTGTACAAGGCCCGCTTGGTAGCACAGGGGTTCGCCCAACGCTACATGGAGGACTACATAGAGACCTACTTTCCAACTATCCAGGCAGAAAGCGTCAAGGCTGCCCTCGTAACTGCAGCCACTCTGGGAAAGGAAGTCTACCAATTCGACATCCAGATGGCCTACCTCCATGCCAACTTGGACCGGCAGATCTACCTGAGGGCCCCTCCTGGTTACCAGCAGGAGGGGGGAAACACATGGTTACTCCAAAAAGGATTATATGGCCTCAAGCAGTCGGGGAAACTCTGGTACGACTGCCTCAAAAAGGGTTTAGAGCGAGTTGGCTTCAGGGCATCTCATGCAGATGAGTGTGTTTTTACACGTGACACTAAAGGTAATACAGAACGGGTTTTAGTCTACGTGGACGACCTCCTATACGTAGGGCCTGGCAAGGATAGGTGTGATGAATTTTGCCAAGGCTCTGGGGGAAAAGTTTACCCTGAAGTCCTTGGGGCGGGTTGACAGGTATCTGGGTGTGCATATCTTGGCCACTAAAAAGGGATTTGCATTATTCCAGAAAGAAAAAATTGAGGAGTTGTTGGCCAAATGCAAAATGGCGGAGTCTAACCCAATGCGTAGCCTCATACAAAGTGATTACTACGGCCACAATCACAAAGACAGCCCTGACTTCACAGACAACAAATTGTATAGATCTGTGATTGGCTCCTTGCTATACATTAGCAATTGGAGCAGGCCTGCCATAGCTTTAGCTGTAAATCTATTGTCCAGGCATGTGGAAAACCCAAAGGAATTCCACTGGAATGCTGTCAAGAGGGTACTTAGGTACCTCAGGGGCACGGCCGATGCCCTCCTTATGCTGGAGCCAGAGAAGGGGAAGCCAGCCCAGCTCTCCGCTTACTCAGATGCAGATTGGGCTGGTGACACCAAGAGTAGACGGAGCACCTCTGGTTTCCTCATACTGCTAAATGACTGTCCTATCCATTGGCATGTTAGGCAGCAAAATTTTGTTTCTTGCTCCATGGCCGAGGCAGAATATGCCAGCCTATCAGACACTGCAAATGACTTGATTTGGTTCAATGCTCTGGTAACGAGCATCTGGGCATCTCCTACTCTGCCCATCCAAATTCAGGACGATAACACGGCCGCAATTGGAATCTCTGGGGCATATGCGGTGGGCTCTAGGTCCCGCCACATAGACATCCGCTACAAGAATGTCAGGCAGCTTGTCAGAATGGGGTTTATACATATCAAACACTGTAATACAACCGACCAGTTAGCTAACCTGTTCACAAAACCTGTGCCTATTGACCGACACAACCTTCTGTGTAAGCGTTTGTGTTTTGTCCTGTAAACAACGTATCTGCATTTCTATGACACCTGCTCACCATCTCACTCATATTCACCGTCACCTGTCATTGGCTGGCAAGAAGGGGAATTGTTAGGTGTTTTGTGCCAGCCATGGCAGTTAAAAGGCCACCACATGGGAGCAAAGAGGGACTTTTGATCCCACTGGTGGGTCAAGGGGTTCCGGCCCCTGCAGCCTCATTGGTAAGGGAGGAGCCGTGGGCCCCCTATAAGAACCCCTGCACAGGGGTTGTTTTCCCTGCTCTTGTTCTAACTTCCTACAGGAATGATCCATGGGCTCAATCCAGGCATGGATGTCTCCATGCCAGGGAACCCATTTTACTCTACTTTACTTCTAAATAAAGACTTAATTTGATTGCATCCTTGCGTGCTGCCTTTTCTTGAAAGCACCCTCAACGAACCATCGATCTTCGTGAGATCCCTCACAAAGTTAGCATAATACTATATATATAGATCTCCAAATAATACAGTATCATGCAGAAATGAATAAAGAAATGCCTTAAAAGAACAACTGATGTTAAGGCTAAACTTTTGCAATACGTACTGGTATTAATGATATTTTTTATACTAAAATTCCAAACATTTCCCCCATTCAAGTGTTCCAAAATTGAAAACCTGGAGTAAAAAACCACTTATGCTGGGGTTTCTTTTGTAATTGCTCCCCCCTCCCAAAGATCCATTAAAATAGAGATCATAGAACTTTGACCAGATGCTGATTAAAACTGATTGCAGGTATTAGATCCCAATAAAGCAAATAGGATTATATTCCAAACCAGTATCTCCAGATTGGTAAAATCTTTACCATTACTGAATTTTGAGTTTAGATTTCTTACAAAAAGGAAAATGGTAAGAATAAAATAAAATCATCTTCTGTCCTTATCTTTATAGAAATCAGATGTAAATCTCCTTTAAGATTTTATAACGTAGTTATAAAATTAGAGGCTAGTGGAGAAAACTCAGATTTTCTAATCCTTTTGAAAGGTTCCAGATTTTAAACATTTAGTTATTTTCTTCTTTTGTTTCATGTACCACAGATACCTACTATATGAAATTTATTAGCTAGATCTGCTCCTTCAATGAGTGCAGTTTGGATTGGCAGCTTTCTTTACAGTGCAGTTTTAGACTAAGAAATGCTAGTGTGCCATTTTATCTATAGAATTTTAAATCGGGTTAGGGTTAGGGTTAGGGTCCTACTCTCTATAAACCTCTTGCCGGTCTTTGCCAAACCATATTTTAAATATGTTGTTCGCTGAAGGAACTATATAGATTACAATACAATAATGGAATGGCTTTTTTATAAATAGCCAATTGGCATTCAGCTTTTTGAACACAGTGGTTGGAATTTCTATTCAATGGATACAGTCTCTCTCCCCCTTCTGTGTATTCATTTTCCTGATTAGTGACCATTTTCAGTCTATATGCTGCCAGTGATATATATATAGATACACTAAAACTGTCACATCAGCTACAAGAAATCAAATCTTTCTTATGTTATCTATTACTTCCATGCATAGATCAGTTAAATTAACCTTCTTCCACTTTGAATCCATGTCTGCAGCTGAAGAAAGTTGAGGAAAAAAAGTATTTTGAGTTTATCCCACATATCACTCTCAATAAGACATTAGTAAAGATAATATAAAGACATCTTAAGTTGAATCCTTGGGGTTTAGTGCTGGCTGCCCACTGCTACTGAATATGTGGGGTGTTTGTGTGTGTGTGTACTATATACAAACCCACATACACACATAAAAAAGTTTCTGGTCAAGATAATATAATATAATAATAAGTTTCTGCTCAAGATAAATAATGAAATAAATGTTTTTATTAAGTAAATTATTAAGAAAAAGCAGCTCACATTCAGGTGAAACTCGAAAAATTAGAATATCGTGCAAAAGTTCATTTATTTCAGTAATGCAACTTAAAAGGTGAAACTAGTATATGAGATAGACTCATTACATGCAAAGCGAGATAGTTCAAGCCTTGATTTGTCATAATTTTGATGATTATGGCTTACAGCTCATAAAAACCCCAAATTCACAATCTCAGAAAATTAGAATATTACATGAAATCAATAAAACAAGGATTATACCTAGAACAATATCGGACCTCTGAAAAGTATAAGCATGCATATGTACTCAGTACTTGGTTTGGCCCCCTTTTGCATCAATTACTGCCTCAATGCGGCGTGGCATGGATGCTATATCAGCCTGTGGCACTGCTGAGGTGTTATGGAAGACCAGGATGCTTCAACAAAGAGCCTTGATAGTACAGTGGTCTACGCACCCTGTTATTAACACAGCTGCCTGCAATTTACTGCTGGTTCGAATCTCTCCAAGGCTCAAGGTTGACTCAGCCTTCCATCCTTTCTAAGGTAGGTGAAATGAGGACCCAGTTTGTGGGGGAAATAAGCTGACTTTGTATAAATATACAAAAGTATGAAGGCTATTGCTTAACGCATTGTAAGCCGCCCTGAGTCTCCGGAGAAGGGCGGCATATAAATCAAATTAAAAAAAAAAATAGCGGCCTTCAGCTCTTCTGCATTGTTCAGTCTCATGTCTCTCATCTTTCTCTTGGCAATGTCCCATAAATTCTCTATGGGGTTCAGGTCAGGGGAGTTTGCTGGCCAATCAAGCACAGTAATCCCATGGTTGTTGAACCAGGTTTTGGTACTTTTGGCAGTGTGGGCAGGTGCCAAGTCCTGCTGGAAAATGAAGTCAGCATCCCCATAAAGCTTGTCTGTGGAAGGAAGTATGAAGTGCTCCAAAATCTCCTGGTAGACGGCTGTGTTGACCCTGGACTTAATGAAGCACAGTGGACCAACACCAGCAGATGACATGGCTCCCCAAATCAACACAGACTGTGGAAACTTCACTGGACTTCAAGCATCTTGCAGTGTGTGCCTCTCCATTCTTCCTCCAGACTCTGGGTCCTTGGTTTCCAAATGAGATGTAAAAGTTGCTCTCATCAGAAAAGAGGACTTTGGACCACTGAGCAACAGACCAGTTTTTTTTTTCTTTAGCCCAGGTAAGATGCTTCTGACGTTGTTTGTTGTTCAGGAGGGGCTTGACAAGAGGCATACAATATTTGAAGCCCCTGTCCAGGATCCTGTGTGTGGTGGCTCTTGATGCACTGACTCAGTCCACTCCTTGTGAAAGTCCCCAACACTTTTGAATGGCCTTTTCCTGACAATCCTCTCCAGGCTGCCATCATCCCTGCTGCTTGTGCACCTTTTTCTTCCACACTTTTCCCTTCCACATAACTTTCTATTAATGTGCTTTGATACAGCACTTTGGGAACATCTAACTTCTTTTGCAATTACCTTTTGAGGCTTTCTCTCCCTATGGAGGGTGCCAATGATGGTTTTCTGCACAACTGTCAGGTCAGCAGTCTTTCCCATGATTGTGATTCCTACTGAACCAGACTGAGAGACCCTTTAAAGGCTCAGGAACCCTTTGCAGGTGTTATGGCTTACTTAGCTGATTGTGGGGGGGACACTGAGCCTAGAATATTGAACCTTTTCACAATATTCTAATTTTCTGAGATTCTGAATTTGGGGTTTTCATGAGCTGTAAGCCATAATCATCAAAAGTATGACAAATCAAGGCTTGAACTATCTCGCTTTGCATGTAATGAGTCTATCTCATATATTAGTTTCACCTTTTAAGTTGCATTACTGAAATAAATGAACTTTTGCATGATATTCTAATTTTTCGAGTTTCACCTGTATATTAAACATTACTTAATCAAACATATTTTCACATTGCTACTGCTTATTAGTGATGTTCCATACAATATTTAAGTGACTGAGGGACCCTTGGTCTTCTCTAAACTTGGTTGTTTTCTTGCAGATGTTTTATTACCCAAACTAGGTAACATCATCAGTGCTTGCAGAGAATGGGATTTGCTCTCATTTTTATATTCTTGTGGCTTGCCCTGTCAGTATTGGTGGGAGTGGTCTTGGTGTTTTCTTTTGGTTGGACTGTTTACTGTTAGCTTGTTTGGCAGTTCCTTGATAAGGGCATTGCTTGCTTTTTGACTGTTGGTCTAATCTTAGTATTAATCTCTGCTCATCTGGGTGTTGATCATTGGTGAACAGGTGTTCTGGACTTTTTACTTCCTTTTTGGCTTGTTGATTGTTTCTTTTGAATGGTATATAGTTGTTGTTTATGTCCCTTGTGATGGCCGATTTGCCAGAGTGTCAAGCATCCAGGAATTCTCTAACATTTTTGGACTTGACTTGTCTAGAATGGACACAATTCCCCAGTTGGTGAAGCATGTCCTATGGTTAAGTCTATCCATGGATTGGGAAATTAAGGAGTTTTCATCATGTCTTCTGATTGCTAGTTGGTGTTCATGGATGCATTTTGCTAGTCTTCTGCCTGTTTGTCCTACCTAGTGGCTATTGCAGTACACTGTTCATCAACAGCCCCCAATTTTTTGGATCCCAGGGACTGGTTCTGTGGAGGGCAGTTTTTCCATGGACTGGGAAGGGTGTGGTTTCACCCGCTGCCTGGATTCCACATGTGCTCAGATGGGGCTTTGCTCACTAGCGCAGCCCATTCTCTGGCGGGCCACAGACTATTTCCAGTTTGCAGCCCAGGGGTTGGGGACTCCTGTTGTAGAAGACTCCTGTTTTTTTTTTCTGGAGCTGCTGGGTTTTTTGGGTTAATTAGAGTGTTTTGGAGAACTTTGTGTGCTATACCAGCATTCTTGGCATGGAGGTGGTGGGGGGAGGGGATGCTTTCGTGAACATGCCATTTTCACAAATGCAGCTTCACAAATACACATACATACTCACTGACCATTTTCTCAACCTGGTTCAGAACGGACTGCAGCTTGGCAGTGGGCCACAGTCTGAGGGTTGAGGACTCCTGTGCTATCCTATGCTGATGTGATATGCTGATGTGTTCCATGCCATGTAATAGTCTGTTGGTGGTTTCTGAGATGTTTTCGATGTATGGCTGGGTTATCCATTTCACAGCTTGTGTTGGTTCAGCTATATTGAATTGAGTGGACAGGCACTTGATGAAATTGCATGGATATCCAGTTTGTTGGAAGATGTATAGATGATCCGTTTCCTTTTTCTGATATTCAGGTTGTTGCAGTGTGTTTGTGCTTGTCTAAATAGTATTCTTACACAGGTTCTTTTATGGGAGGTTGGGTTGTTACTTTGATAGTGGAGAACTTGATTAATGATTGTAACTTTGATTATGACCTGTGAATCTCAGTGGTGAGATTCAAATAATTTAACAACTGGTTTGCCCAGGGTCAGGTTGGCTGTTGTGGGAGGCATGGCCCATCCCTAACCTCCAGCTCTGCCGCACATGCGGAATGAGCCTCCCGCGACAGCCAACCTGACTCTGGATGAACCGGCTGTTAAACTACACTCCCCCCCATCAAAGTGGATCCTGGGCACTGCTGCAATGGAGAAACAGGTAACGGAGCAGCTGTCATGAGGGAAGGAGGAGGAAAAGCGGCCTTCTCCTTTCCTCGTGCCAGTTTCTCCATTGCAGTATAGCGCAGCACCCAGAATCCACTTTGATAGCTGGGGTTGGGTAATTTAACAACCAGTTTGCCTGAACTGGTGTGAACTGGCTGAATCCTACCACTGCCTATGACTTACTACTTGCTATTTATATGTAACAGTGGTGATCACACTTGGTCAATAAAGAATTCTGTTCTGTTTTTTCTGTTGTTTTGTGGATGTTTTTTCTTTTTCTAGTTTGCCATCACTGTCTCCTGATGAGAATATACAAGGAGGATAGCTTATTGTTTTCTTTTTCCTTTGTGAATTTTATACCTTTGAAAATGCTGTTAATAGCTTTATGTATGTTCTTGCTATGTAAAACTAAAGGAAAATTTTCAGATAAACTTTTGTCTCTTTGAGCAGAAAGCATCTACAAAAGAATGATCTCTCTTTAGCTAAATAAACTTTATACAGTTATTCTGCTGCTCAGTCCTTGAAGAGTTCACTCATTGATGCAGCCTCCCCCCTGGAGCTATGAACACTTAACTTTAAACTCCTTTTTTAAAAAATTATATACTGTATTTGTCAGGTTCCAAACAAAAAGAAAAAGAAAGGGACTTCCGGTTTCCTCGTCTTCGGCGGCGACGGTGCTTTCTTTTGGCACCGCCACCCCCGCCGCTTGTAGAGCCGCTTCCTGATTGCGAAGCGGCTCGAAATCTTCGAAATCCTTAGGATTGAAGAAGAAGAGGCAGCAGGGCACAGGTAGAGCCCCTGCAACCCCCCCAGGGAACAGTTTCTGGGGAGGAAGCAGGCGCGGCTCCCTTACAACCTGCTGAAACTCCGGGCGGCGTGGGACGTCTTCTGCTTGTGCGGAACAAGCCGACCTCAGGAAACCTTTAAAGAGCGAGGAAATAACTCAAATAAACATCCGCAATCCACTTGAACCCTGAAACTTTGAACTGCAAGTATTAGTCCTTTGCTGAACTTTTTTACTGAAGTGAAAGTCTCGGAATGAGTGAAAGTGATTGAAAAAATATGGCGCTCAGCAAATGAATTAGTGGGTGTGGATTGGTGAAGTTATCTTGTCTTGCTACAAAGTTAAAAAGTTGTTACAGAGCTGCTCCGGCTGCAACAGAAATAAGAGGAAAATCTCTCCCTTTTACTTGTCTTTGCTGCATTATAGTTTTGCTTTGAGTAATTCTGGGGGACTTTTTTAGAAGGTATTGTGGAGGTGGCAGAAGAGGCGGACCCTCCCTTTTTAAGAAAGCTAGCTTACGTGGCAGGATGGCTTCAAAAAAGCAGGAAGGCAAAACAGGGGGGGGATCCCCCCCACGTAAGCAGGATACGCAGTCACAAGCCCAAAAAAAAGATTTGGATATGGGAGAATTAAAAGCATTCATCTCAAATATTTTGGATGAGAAATTTCAAGACATGGATGACAAAATAAATAAAATAGATGAAAAAATCCAAAAGTCACAACAGGAAATCATGCAGGAAATGCAGCAGAGCCAAAAGATGGTGACCAAAAAAATAACGGATGTGGCGTCTGGTCTGGCAGGATTTATTATGAAAGTTGAGACAAAAGTGGATGAATTTAAATTAGAAGTTAATGCTAAGATGAAAAATAATGATCATAAATTTTTTGATGTTGATGACAAGATGCAGAGAGTTGAGAATGATATTGTTATGATGCAATTTCGTGCAATGGAATTTGCTATAAGGCTTCGAGGAATTAGAGAAGAGGAGAGACAAGATTTGAGACAGATCTGTGCTGAAGCCCTAGCTGTGATTTTAAAAGTTGAACCTGAGATGGTTTTTTGCAAAATAGATAAAATCTATAGAGTTAACTCGTGGGTGGCCAGACAAAGACAACTGCCTAGAGATGTGGTCATATATTTTACAGATAGAGCAATAAGAAATGACATTTTGCAAAAATCTTTTCTCACTTCTGTGCAAGTGAGTGGATCCAAGATTACAGTTTACAAGGAGCTCCCACCCAAGATGTTGAAATCTAGAAAAGAGTATGGTTTTCTTGTTAAAGAACTGCAGAATAATCAAATCCCATTTCGTTGGGACGCCCCAACTGGCATAATTTTGAGATATAAGGGAGAGAAACACCGTCTGAATACTGTGGAGAAGGCGGAGCAATTTTATAATGACATCTTTAAAGAAAGAACTCCATCCCCACGCACATCTACAGTTTTGGAGATTAAAGAACAACAATCTAAGCAGGAATTAGCAGAGCTGAAGGGTGCTGAAGGAGGCTTTCTGGATGAGCCTTTGCTGGAACCTTCTCCAATCTCGGAGCTGGCTTGGGCGGCTGAAGTTAAGGATCAGCGTATAACTCGAGCAAAAGCCAAGGAACTTAAAGAAAAGTTACAGCAGGAGAGTCAAGACAAGGCTGGGGCTGTGGGAAAAGCAGGACAGAGGATCTCAGATGACATCCTAAGGTTCTGCGCTTCGCTCCAGAAGGAGAATAAGGATGATTAAATGTTTATCTTGGAATGTGAATGGGTTGAATGCAACACAAAAAAGGAAGAAAATATTTGCATATTTAAAACAACATAATAATGATATAATTTGTTTACAAGAAACGCATATTACAGTTCAAGATCAAAACTATTTGAAAAATTCCAAATTAGGAACACATTTTATATCCTCAACTAACCAAAAAAAGAATGGTGTGGTTATTTATGTAAACAAAAAATTAACAGCTAAACTTATAGAAGCTGATCAAGATGGTAGGTTTGTAGCAATTGAATTACTTTCTGCTAATAGTCAAATTCTTCTGATAGGAATTTATGCTCCTAATCAACAACAGGACTATTTTTATAAAATGCTGCATACTAAAATACTTCAATGGGATTATAGATCTATTTTAATTATGGGAGACTGGAATGGAGTAATTGACTCTAAATTAGATAAAAAGACTTTGGCAAAATCAAGAATTAGATTACCACAGACTTTTTTTGATATGAAAGAAGACCTGGAATTAAAAGATATTTGGAGAATACATAACCCAAAAGAACTGGACTATACTTTCTTTTCTGACAGACATAGATCCTTTTCCAGGATTGATTTTATTTTGTTGTCTGATGACTTACTTGTTAGGACAAAAAGAACAAAGATTCTGCCAAGAACTTTGACTGATCACAGTCCAGTCTGGATAGAAATTGAGACATGTAAGAATGAGAGACGTTCTTGGAGATTAAATGAAAACTTGTTTAGATATGAGAAAAATATAATAGAATTTAAAAAGCATCTGAAAGAGTTTTTTGAAATGAACTTGAATAAAGGCACCCCAATGGAAATTGTGTGGGACGCAAGCAAAGCTTATATGAGAGGGGTGCTTATATATATGAACTCTAAACATAAGCGGATTCGACAAAAGAAAAGACTTGAATTGGAAGCAGAAATAAAGGACAAAGAACAGTTACTTATTAAAAACCCAACAGATGAAAGAATACTTAGTGTTATAAAACTTCTGAAAGACCAATTCCAAATGCTTATAGCGGAACAAGTTGCAACAAACTTACAATATGCGAAGCATAATACATTCTGCAATGCTAATAAACCAGGCAGGTGGTTGGCTTACACATTAAGGAAGAAACAAAGCATACGGACTATTGATAGTGTTGATATTGGGGGGAAAGAAGTTTTTCAACAGAATTTAATAAAAGAAGCCTTTCTTCAATATTACACTAAACTATATGCCAGAGAGGAGGTGCAGAATGGACTTATAGAAAAATATTTGGACAATAAAAGAGTTACAAAAATCACTGAACAACAAAAGGAAAGAATGGATTATCCCATAACAGAGGAGGAGATAATAGCAGCAATAAAACAATTAAAAACAGCCAAAGCTCCTGGAACGGATGGTCTGACAGCAGTGTATTATAAAACTTTACAGGCAGAAATGGTGGAACAACTCAGAGACTTATTTTGCAACATACAACAAGGGGGAAAAGTACCTCCATCGTGGACTACAGCTTATATTTCTTTGATACCAAAAGAGCAAGCAGGTCCCAAAAAACCGGAGAATTACAGACCAATATCTCTTTTGAATACGGATTATAAAATTTACGCAAAAGTATTAGCCAACAGACTGATGCCAGTAATTCAAAAGGTGATTCATGATGACCAAGCGGGATTTATTGAGGGTAGGCACATGAAGGACAACGTAAGGCAAGTAATAGATTTATTGGAATATCTTGAGAAGAATAAACAGATCCCTGCAGCGCTGGTCTTTCTGGATGCAGAGAAGGCCTTTGATAGAGTGGATTGGAATTTTCTATTAAAGACATTAAAAAAGATGGACTTTGGGGACCAATATATACAGGCGGTCTCAGCAATTTATCAAGAGCAAAAGGCACAGATCATTATCAATGGAAGTTTGACAACAGAGTTTAAAATTGAAAAAGGTACAAGACAGGGATGTCCACTGTCCCCATTGTTGTTCATTTTAACACTAGAAGTCTTGTTAAATACAATAAGGGATTCTAACACATTGAAAGGTATAATGATAAGGCAAGAGGATTACAGAATAAAGGCATTTGCAGACGATCTGGTTGTTACCCTAACACAGCCAATGGAATCGATAATCCAGATGAAGGACATTATACAAGACTTTGGTAAAGTTTCAGGTTTCAGATTGAATCAGAGAAAAACTAAGATGGTAGTTAAAAATATGACACAAGATCGTAAACTGGAGTTAGAAAGGAGGGCAGGTTTTGAGATTGTACCAAAGGTAAAATATCTAGGAGTTCAGGTTGCAGAATCAAATATGAAATTGTTTCAAAATAACTATGAGGTGTTGTGGCGAGAGGTGCAAAAAGATATGGAGATTTGGAAAAAACTGCAGCTGTCTTTACTTGGAAGAATAGCAGCAGTTAAGATGAACATTTTGCCAAGATTTCTTTTTTTGTTTCAAATGATTCCGGTGCTCAAAAATGATAAACAACTAAAAGCATGGCAAACTGGTATCAACAAATTTGTCTGGAACGAGAAAAAACCAAGAGTAAAAATGAAAATTATGCAAGACATCCCAGAAAGGGGAGGTCTCAAACTTCCAAACCTACAATTATATTATGATGCAACAGCTTTGACTTTAGTAAGTGATTGGTTTGGAGGAAAAAAGATTGGAATATTGAATGCAGAAAGTTTTGATTTGGAATTTGGATGGCACGCTTACTTATTTTATGACAGCAAAGTGGATAAAGTATTTAAAAGCCATATACTTAGAGATTCTTTGCTGAGAGTTTGGAAGAAGCACCGAAACAACTGGAATTATAAAATACCGCTATGGCTGGATCTTGGTCATACCTTGTGGAATACAAATATAATGTCACTCGGGGGGGTTTTATATAAAGAGGTTCTTTTTACAGATGCGGGCAGATGGCAGCTGAAGACATTACAGACATTGTTGGCTGAAGGGATTAATTTAACTTGGTTACAATATAATCAACTGCAATTGAGATGGAAAGAGGACCAAAAAACTGGTATTATGATGTATGAGGAAGAATTAGTTAGACATATAAAAGAGAAAGGCCCAATGCATATTAAAAGACTTTATAATGTTTTGTTAGAAAGGGATTCAGAAACTGAATTAGTTAAAGACTGCATGGTTAAGTGGGCACAAAACTTTGAGGAACCAGTGATGTTGGAAACATGGGAAAAAATTTGGGTTCAGAATGTTAAATTTACACAGTCGCAGAATCTGCGGGAAAATTTCTATAAAATGTTTTATAGATGGCATTTAGATCCAAAAAAAATTGTCGTGTACGTACCCTAGTGCCCAGCCTAAATGTTGGAGATGTGACTGCTTAGACGCTACATATTATCATGTTTGGTGGACCTGTAAGAAAGTTAAGGCTTTTTGGGTAAAAATTTGGTGGGTCATGCAGAATGTTTTGAAGAGAAAAATTCAATTTTCTCCACAATTGTTTTTATTGGGTATAGTTAAGGGTTTTACATTGGGGGAAACAAAAATGATATTGTATATGATAACTGCAGCAAGATTGTTGATAGGTAAATACTGGAAAAATGAAGCGCTGCCTTCGATTGAGGAATGGACTTTGAAGATGGCCAGTTTTGCGGAGATGGCGAAGATTTCAGCATATTTAAAAGATTGTTCTCAAGAGACTTATGAATGGGAATGGAAGAAGTGGATAAATTATGTTCAGCATAAATATCAAACTAGGAAGTATCAAATAGCCTTTATTTAAAAATGTTATATAAGATAGAAACATTTTAGGGTTGAGGATAAAAATTTGTTAGAAAATGTTATATTAAGATAGAAACATTTTAGGGTTGAGGATAAAAATTTGTTAGAAAATGTTACATTATGATAGAAATATTTTTAAGGTAATCAGGATGAAAATTTATCTGAAAATGATATACCAAGATAGAAATAGGTTAATGTAATGAAGATGAAAATTTGTAAGGGGGAGGGAGGGGTTCAAGTTTTATATACAAAGGAGGGTTTTTTCCTTTTATCTGACATGAGCATACTAGGAAGTCTGGGGGGAGGGGAGGGTTAGGGTGGGCTGGGGAGGTTGGGAAGTTTGGGGGGGTAGGGGGGGGAAAAAGGGGGTGAAAATGTAATTGTAAAACTTTTGCAATAAAAAAAAAAAAAGAAAAAGAAAAAGAAAGAAACATAGCCAAACACAAACCTGGTTTGTTGCTGCCTGCTTTACTTCTTTTTTGGCATGCACTGACAATCGCAAAAGGAGCTTCTTGTTAGGACTAACCACCCGTACTCCCCACCATCTTTTAAACTATAAGCACCATCCACTCACTCACGCAGCTCCCTCCCACATGACCCTGAAATGAGCAGGAGATAACACATGTGAAGAAGCCAGCATCCGCCTTAAGTCCAGCCTTTCTATTCCTCCTCCTCTGCTGCCAGTAAGTTTTTAAGGAGGAGTGGTCCTTTTCCTCCGCTGTCAGTCAGACTTTACAGGAGGACCCTTCCTGGCCAGTCATCTAGGACATTTCAGGATGGCCAGGGAGAGCGGTGGCTGCCTCTGGGCCGGCTGGTATGCCGGAACTGACACACGGGCCCCCTCTACCACGGAGACAGCATCTGTAATGGAAAGAACATGATAAATAGAGGGTGGTGGGGACGCCGTCCCCCTGGTTTCCCTGGATGTTTCCGGTGCAACCTAGCGACCAGCCGAGGGGCTCATACGTCTCTTTCAGGTACCCATGAGGCCTCAGAGAGGGGATATCCCTTTCACAGAAGAAGGTACTGCAGCTTTCCCCTGTGCCATTGGATGTCCAGTATCTTTACTACTTCAAATTCTGTTCACCATCCAACATGAGCAGCAGGAGAGGCAGAGGGATTGGCTCCCTGAGGGGGGACTAGCAGGCCGGGTGAAGGAGACTGCAGTGGAAAACAGAATGTGTTTTCCTCAGCAGACGGGGTAGCTGGAGCTGCACCAAAATGGGGTTAATCACCCGTACCACTGGAAAAGGCCCAATGTACTTAGGACCCAGCTTCTTACGTGGGAGGCGCAGGTTCAAGTATTTGGTGGACAGGAATACCTGTGGACCCATGTAGAAAGGGACCTGAGGCCTCCGGGTTTTATCAGCCTGCTGCTTACACTTTTTGGTTGTGTGCCGCAAAGCATCCGTAACCACCTTTCACATTTGCTGCACTCGGGCCATCCATTCCCATACATCTGGATCTTCCCTGGGATGTATTTCAACCGGAAGTTGAACCTCCGGAAATACAGCGCCCATCGTACCTGTTTTGGGGATAGTCTACGTGGGAATTGGAGAGCCTCTAAATTCTTGTGGTCTGTCCAGGTCTGTCCAACGGGGATACTACCCCCCTCCAACAAGTGCCGCCACATCAACAGAGCCCACCAAACTGCAAACACCTCCTTCTCCCAGATGGGCCAATTGCATTCAGTGTCATTCAGCTTTCGTGATGTGTACGCACATGGTTGGAGGGCCCCCTCCTCGTTGACCTGGAGGAGCACTGCATTCACTGCCACCTTGCTGGCATTCGCCTGCACTATGAATGGGTTTGACGGGTCTGGGTGCTTTAGCACTGGTTCCTTCGCAAACGGACTTTAACTGCTCAAAGGCCCATTGACAATCAGTTATCCACTGGATTGGACATCCCGTACATGGTTTTCTATTTAAGTGTTTAATTCTTAACTAACTGGTCAGCAGAAGTGCCACTTGGGCAAAGTACAGTATAAACTGGTGATAAAAATTAGCAAATCCCAAAAAGCTTTGCAGCTGTTTTTGTGTTTTGGGGGTTTGCCAGTCTAATACCACTTTGACCTTTGTGGGATCCATTTCCATGCCCTTTGGTGAGATCCTGAACCCAAGGTAGTCCAAGGTCGTCTTATGGAACTTGCACTTGGAGAGCTTGACATACAAGTGTGCATTCAACAGCTTGCGCAGCACTTGTTGCACCAGCTGGACATGTTCTTCCATTGTTCGGGTGTATATGAGCACCCCCTCATACAAGTGTTCATGCAGCACCTCATGGATGAGCTGTATGAACACTGCTGGTGTGCCCTGCAGCCCAAATGGCATCACCCAGAATTGATAACAACCTAGTGGACAGTTAAATGTTGTCTTCCACTCATCCTTGGCCCTAATCCTGACCCTATAATAGGCCTCCCGGAGGTCTAATTTGGTGAAATACTGCCCTTCCAACATCTGGGCCATCATGTCTTTTAGCAGAGGGAGGGTGTACAGATGTTCCACAGAGACCACGTTGATTTTTCTAAAATCAACATACAAACACAACCCGCCATCCTTTTTTCCCTCGAAATAAAATGGGTGCCGCCACCCGGGACCTTGCGGGCTGAATGAAACCTCTCTTGAGATTTTTCTCAATATAGGCTCTCATCTCGGCCAGTTCCTGGGGAGTCATTGAATACATTTTTGGTTTCGGTAACAAGGCCCCGGGGATGATTTCTATTCCACAATCAGTGGGACGGTGAGGTGGTAAGACATCACGCTCCCTCTCACTAAAGACATCCCTTAGGTCAGTGTATTCCTTAGCTCCTCTTCTGCTTTGCACTGGGTACCACTCCCCTTTTCGCAAACAGCCTCTGGAGCATGGGGTAGGCTCTCGTGGGGTGATGGATCAGCCCCATCCCTATTCTTAAATGTGGGCAACCACCCCTCCACCATATAGTAGGGTCCCATTTGTTCAACCAGGCTAGCCCCAGGACAATCTCCTTGGTTATCCGAGGGACCACTACAAATCACGTTTCCCCATGCTGGCCTAGCTCCATCGCTACTTTTCCAGTGATGTGCGTTGCTGGTTGGCCTCTCAATAACGACCCGTTCATCTGCTCAAACCAAATCGGTTGAGCTAACCTGTGTAGGCTTACACCCAGGTCAGAAGCAACCGCCACACTCATGAGGCACCAGGTACACCCGAAGTCAATGAGGGTGGTGCACTTCCAACGCCGGCTGGCCTCCAATACCACTGGCACAACAAAGGATTTTATGTTCATACGAACCATCGGGTCGGCATCCCCGTCACTCTCGCTGGTGTCAGTGCTGTCGACGGGAGTATCTCCTCCACTGGGGTTGACTGGGCCTGGACCCTATGGCGTGTCCCATGGACTTCTCTGGTGTGACTCGGATGGTTTTTTGGATGGCCCCCTGTTTCGTGCTGGTAGGACCCAGTGATGTCTTGGGATCTTCGTTGGTGCATGCTGCAGCTCTGTGTCCCGGTCGACCACAACAGAAGCATGTCATAGCCAGCCTTGCAGGTGGAGCCCTCTCCACAACTGTTGAAGGAGGCGCTGAAGCAGAGGAAGGGCGGGCTGCCGGGACATGGCTGGATGGATGGGGTAGTGGACGTTGGCCTCGAGGATTCCACTCCTTCTTCTGCGATTTGTCCCGAAACTCAATGTCTAATTCTGTCACAGCCTGGAACCAGCATCTAATCAAGCCCGACCTTGAACCTGTACACCATCAGCCGTTCAGGCCACCAACATATCTTTCCCACTAGCCTCCTAAACTCTCTTGATATATTCCAAGACGGGCCTCCCTCTTTGCTTCACCTTCAGCAGGTTCCCCTCAGGCTGCTGGGCCCTGGTGTTGTCCTCAAATCTTTCCTGGAGGGCAGACAGGAAAAAGCCCATGTCCCCTAGTTCAGTGGCATGGTCGCCATACAAATCGGCCACCCACTCGGTGGCCTCTCCATCCATGACTGCCCCTACCGCCATGACCATGTCCCAGTGGGACGTGTATAACCAGCCATAGCGATCAAAATGATTCAGTACTTGCCCGAGAAACAGGGCCACTTTCTCGGGGCTTCCATTGAATGACACCCTCGCTGCTGGTGGGTCCCATCGTGCCACAGTGGTGGGGCCTTGGCTTGCTGGTGGGCCAACTGGGAGAGTGGGCATCCAGTCCTCATATCCTTGCAGCATCTCACCACCACTCTGCTGCTCATAGGAGAACCTGGTTGCTCTTGTTGCCTCTGGGGTTTTCTTCTGGGCCATCCCACCCAGACCCCCCTGGGTTTCATATGGCTGTCCAGTGCCTGGCAGTCTAAATTGGCAAGAACGTCCCTCCAGATCTGGGGACCCAGGAGAGGGGGATGGTCCCACCCCTGGCCTCTGCCAGACATTACCACAGCCCTGCTCTCTAAAGCCAGCCACCCCATACATCTCTTGTAACACCTCAATGGTTTGGTTTCCCACTACTATGGAATAACTTCAATTGTTGTCCTCAGAGATCCACTGCTCTTGCCATTGAGTGAAATGCGCCCCCAAGGGGGTGAGCAGTGGACTCTAGGGTGGAAGGGCTCGAAAGTCCACAGTCCTGGCATTGCTCAGCCACCAATCCTTTGGTTCACATAGCTCAGTCTCTGCTGCCTGCAGTTGGCCTTCCAGAGGCTTCTGCCACCCTGGCTGTTCCTTTGGTCTGACATCTGCAATGGCTTCCTCTGATGGAGCAGTTGAGGCCTCCAGCACGGTAGCTTCCGTGGGGTTTACTGACTCCTCAAGGTCAGCTGCCTCCAACCCTGGCACTGTGTCTTCGGTCATAGGTATTTATAAGAGCCCTAACAAATCTGTCAGGTTCCAAACAAAAGGAAAAAGAAACACAGCCAAACACAAACCTGGTTTGTTGCTGCCTGCTTTACTTCTTTTTTGGCATGCATTGACAATCGCAAAAGGAACTTCTTGTTAGGGCTAACTGCCCATGCTCTCCACCACCCTTTAAATTATAAGCACCACCCACCCACTCACTCACTCGTGCTGCTCCCTTCCACGTGACCCTGAAATGAGCAGGGGATAACACATGTGAAGAAGCCAGCATCCGCTTTAAGTCCAACCTTTCTTTTCCTCCTCCTCTGCTGCCAGTAAGTTTTTAAGGAGGATTTTCTTTTCCTCTTCCTCCGCTGTCAGTCAGCCTTTACTGACAATCAGCTTTTACAGGAGGACCCTTCCTGGCCAGTCATCTAGGACGTTTCAGGACAACCAGGGAGAGTGGTGGCTGGCTCCCCTCTGAATGGCAGTTCTGGGCTGGCTGGCACGCTGGAGCTGACAGTATTTCCAATTGACTAATAAATTCTATATTAGAGGTAGTGTCTTTTCTTGATCCCAGGAAGATGACTGTTAAATCTTTGCTGAACAAGAAACAGCTTTTAAACGGATAATTCATTCTTTCCTTTTGTTGGTCAGTAATTTTTGTAACTCTTTTATTATCTAAATAATTTTCTATAAGTCCATTCTGTACCTCCTCTTTGGCATATAATTTGGTGTAGTAATCAAGAAAAGCTTCTTTAATTAATTTCTGTTGAAAAATTTCTTTCCCTCCAATATCAATACTATCAATAGTTCGTATACTCTGTTTCTTCCTCAGGGTGTAGGCCAACCACCTGCCCGGTTTATTAGCATTGCAGAATGTATTGTGCTTCGCATATTGTAAATTTGTTGCAACTTGTTCCGCCATAAGCATTTGGAATTGATCTTTCAAAAGTTTTATGACACCACGTATTCTTTCATCTGTTGGATTTTTAATAAGTAACTGTTCTTTATTCTTTATTTCTGCTTCCAATTCAAGTCTTTTCTTTTGTCGGATCAATCTATGTTTAGAGTTCATGTAAATAAGCACCCCTGTCATATAAGCTTTGCTTGCATCCCATACAATTTCCATTGGAGTGCCTTTATTCAGATTCATTTCAAAAAACTCTTTCAAATACTTTTTAAGTTCTATTATATTTTTTTCATATCTGAACAAGTTTTCATTTAATCTCCAAGAGCGTCTCTCAGTCTTACTTGTCTCAATTTCTATCCACATTGGGCTATGATCAGTCAAAGTTCTTGGCAAAATCTTTGTTCTTTTTGTCCTAACAAGTAAATCATCTGACAACAAAATGAAATCAATCCTAGAGAAGGATCTGTGTCTATCAGAAAAGAAAGTATAATCCAGTTCTTTTGGATTGTGTATTCTCCAAATATCTTTTAATTCCAAGTCTTCTTTCATATCAAAGAAAGTCTGTGGTAGTCTAATCCTTAAATTCAAAAAAATTCAATTTTCTCCACAATTGTTTTTATTGGGTATAGTTAAGGGTTTTACATTGGGTGAAACAAAATTGATATTGTATATGATAACAGCAGCAAGATTGTTGATAGGTAAATACTGGAAAAATGAAGCGCTGCCCACGATTGAGGAATGGACTTTGAAGATGGCCAGTTTTGCAGAGATGGCGAAGATTTCAGCATATCTAAAAGATTGTTCACAAGAGACTTATGAATGGGAATGGAAGAAGTGGATAGATTATGTTCAGAACAAATATCAAACTAGGAAGTATCAAATAGCTTTTATTTGAAAATGTTATATTAAGATAGAAACTTTTTAAGGTAATGAAGATGAAAATTTATTTGAAAATGTTATATTAAGATAGAAATATTTTAAGGTAATGAAGACAAAAATTTATTTGAAAATGTTATATTAAGACAGAAATATGTTAATGTAATGAAGATGAAAATTTATAAGGGGGAGGGAGGGGTTCAAGTTTTATATACAAAGGAGGGTTTTTCCTTTTACTTGATATGAGTATACTGTGTGGAAGTCTGGGGGGGAGGGGAGGGTTAGGGAGGGTTAGGGAGGTTGGGAAGTTTGGGGTGGGTTGAGGGGGGGGAAAGGGGCGAAAATGTAATTGTAAAACTTTTGCAATAAAAAAAAAAAGAAACAGCTTTTAAACTAGTAACTGCAATTATGCTACAAAATCTGAATTCATTTTCTTAGAAAAAAGACATTAATAGGTAGAAAATACTAAAAATAAATTTTAAATTTGTATCTTCAATTTAACATATTTATATTTTAATTGTTGTTGAATTCAACAGTTCAACTGTTGCTGAGTTTAAATGATGTGATTATTTTATCAGAGATGTTTCATATTAGTTTTTTATTTCTTTGTCATTACAGTGGATCTTTTGAATCTGTCTGCTGCATGTGACACCTTGGACCAGCACAACTTCAAACAGAATGATCAACCAGTTGATATACTTCAGATCATTAACTGCTTAACTACCATTTATGATAAATTGGAACAAGAGCACAATAACCTAGTCAATGTCCCTCTATGTGTAGATATGTGCCTCAACTGGCTTTTGAATGTCTATGACACGTAGGTTTCTGTAGTTTTCTTTTATCAGTTGATTGTAATAAGTTGATTGTCATTTTTTAAACAAAATAACAACTGGTAGTTGTTTCTATGGGAGAAAATTTGGCATTATTTTGAAATTCACAAAGAGTTGCTGAAAGTTACCAATCTTAATTTTAAACTTAAAAACAACAAAATAAATTAATTACACCATTTAATTTTGAAGTTCTGTATGACCCTAGAATTAAAACTTAATCCTTAATTGTTTTCAATTTTAATAGTTATTCATATACTAATAAAATTATTAAATCTTTTGGGTGCCAAAATGTAACTTAATTACATTTCACAGTAAGCTACTTCTCATTAACTAAATATATATACAAGTCTTAGTTGTATATGCAGAATTACTATTCAGAGTTGGAAATGGATTATATTTATGATTTAGGAAAATGCTTATAACTCAGCATACAAATTATTATAAAATTGTGTGAACATAATTACTTTACATCTAGTATGTTGTACTGTGCTTCCCTGAAAATACAACCCACCCTGAAAACAAGCCCTAGTCTGCGCCTAATATAAGCCCTACCCCCCAAAATTAGTCCTAGTTAAGCCCTGCCACCATTGGTTGTACAAGGTGGGGGGAGGCGCAGGCATAAAAATCAAGCTGGGATGGGAGGTGGAGGTGCCCAACACATCCCACGCCCACTTACCTTAGGATTGCCACAGCTGGGCCTCTCACATGCAGACACCTGTTGCACTGTTGTCCAACTTTTTCTGGCTCACTGCACAAGTGCTGCCTCTCATGGCAGAATGCCACAAGGCTCGTTGCGCCAGTGCTTGGCAAGATGCCACGTGACTTATTGTGCTGGTGCTGCTGCTTGTGGCAGGAGGCCGTGAGGCTCATGCGGGTGCTGCCAGTCATGGCAGGATGTGCGTGGATCATTACACCGGTGCCACCGCTTGTGGCAAGATGCCATATGTGTTGTGCCACTGCTTGCGGAAGGATGCTGCGTGGCTCATTTTGCCGATGATGCTACTCATGGCAGGACGCCATGTGGCTCATTGTGTGGATGCCGTCGCTTGCGGCAGGACACCATCTAGCACATCACACTGATGCCACCGTTCAAACGTGCAATACCACAAGGCACCATACAGCCTGCTGACAGAAGCAGCACTGGCGCTATGAGCCTCGTGGAGTCCTGTGAACGGTGGCACCACTGTGACAAGCGACGCAATGTCCTGCTCTGACTGGTAGCATCTGCACGGCGATCCTTGCAGCCTGCCACAAAAAGCGGCACCGACACAATGGGCCACATGGTGCCCTGCTGCAAGTGGCCACAGAAGAAATTGGGCAACAGCACTACAGGTGTCGGGGCATCGGAGGCGTGACTGCTGTAGTCTAAGGTTAGTGGTTAAGACATCCCCCCAAAATAAGATGTCCTTATTTTGGGACTGAAAAGAAAAGACTGGTATTTTTTTCAGGGAAGCACGGTATATACTACTGCAATAAAAACTACTGGTATTCCTTTGATCTTTTTTATTTTGTTTTGTGCTAGAACTGGAAATTCATTTTTATTTCTGGAATTTTAATAAGCTTAGATGTAGGTATTATTATTTGCATCTACATTATTGCTTATTTCTTTATTTAATATCAATAGGGGTCGAACTGGAAGGATCCGAGTCCTGTCTTTCAAAACTGGTATAATTTCACTGTGTAAAGCACATCTGGAAGATAAATATAGATGTAAGTAATGATTGTGTTTTATAATTTTTGCTATTTGTTATGAAGCTAGATAAATAATAGGTCAAATTATCTTTTCACATTTTTTTAACAAAACTTAGAAGTTAAAATATATTAAGCAGGTTTTGCACTAAATGTTACATGATGTTGTCTAGTTTAGCCCCATTGGAGATTATGGCCTTTATAGTTCAGTACAGGTAGTCCTTGAGTTACGAATGTAATGGAGCCTGCCCATTCCGTTCGCAACACAAGAATTCATGGGAGTGAATCTTGTACCTTGAACTCCTTTCACCCACGCATTTGCTAATCGAATACAAGGTTTGTTAAGTGCACATGAGGTATTTCAGGGTGGGGAAGGCCATGGGGGGCCTACTGATGGAACAGGCCACCTGCCTAAGACCACTCAAGGCCTCTCCAACCCACTGAAATACCTCATGCTCCCCACAATTGCTCCCCCCCAACCTGCCGTGCCAGGTCACTTATCTTCTGAAGATCTAGGAAGCAGTCACCTCCTCCAGCCTCTCAGCCGCGTGCACCCCTCTGCAGTTCTGTTCGTGCCTCTGCAGGCCTCTCCCGGCAGGTTGCTGGCCAAAATGGAGTTTATGAAGGGGAATCCGCCCCTCTGACGCTCCGTTCGGCCCTCTGCTGGCCTTGGCCAGCCCGTTGCAGGCTGAAATGGAGCCCCAGAATGGAATGGGAATGGGAATTTAATAATAATAAGAATAGAATAGAATGGGATGGGACGGGACGGGACGGGACGGGACGGAACGGAACGGAACGGAACGGAACGGAACAGAATATTGAAATGAAGAATGGAATGGAATGGAATTTGTTATTGGCCAAGTGTCATTGGACACACAAGTAATTTGTCTTGGTGCATATGCTCTCAGTGTACATAAAAGAAAAGATACGTTCATCAAGAATCATAAGGTACAACACTTAATGATAGTCATAGGGTACAAGTAAACAATCAGGAAACAATATCAATATAAATCATAAGGATAAATCAGGAAACAATATCAATATAAATCGTAAGGATACCAGCAACAAGGTTACAGTCATACAGTCATAAGTGGGAGGAGATGGGTGATAGGAACGATGAGAAGATTAATAGTAATCCAGACTTAGTAACTGGTTTGACAGTGTTGAGGGAATTATTTGTTTAGCAGAGTGATGGTGTTCAGGAAAAAAATGTTCTTGTGTCTAGTTGTTCTGGTGTGCAGTGCTCTATAGTGTCGTTTTGAGGGTAGGAGTTGAAACAGTTTATATCCAGGATGCGAAGGGTCTGTAAATATTTTCACAGCCCCCTTTTTGACTCGTGCAGTATACAGGTCCTCAATGGAAGGCAGATTGGTAGTAATTGTTTTTTCTGCAGTTCTAATTATCCTCTGAAGTCTGTGTCTGTCTTGTTGGGTTGCAGAATCAAACCAGACAGTTATGGAGGTGCAGATGACAGACTCAATAATTCCTCTGTAGAACTGTATCAGCAGCTCCTTGGGCAGTTTGAGCTTCCTGAGTTGGCACAGAAAGAACATTCTTTGTTGTGTTTTTTTGATGACGTTTTTGATGTTAGGTGTCCATTTTAGATCTTGCGATATGGTAGAAGCTAGAAATTTGAAGGTTTCTACTGTTGATACTGTGTTGTCTAGTATTGTGAGAGGTGGAAGTATGGAAGGGTTTCTCCTAAAGTCTACCACCATTTCTACAGTTTTGAGTGTGTTCAGTTCCAGATTGTTCCGGTCACACCACGAGGCTAGTTGTTCAACCTCCCGTCTGTATGCGGATTCATCATTGTCTCGAATGAGACCGATCACTGTTATGTCATCTGTGAACTTCAGTAGTTTAACAGATGGATTGTTAGAGATGTAGTCATTGGTATACAGAGAGAAGAGAAGTGGGGAGAGCACACAGCCTTGGGGGGGGGGGCTGTGCTAATTGTACAGGTATCTGATGTGATTCTGCTTAGCTTCACCTACTGCTTCCTGTTTGTTACGAAGCTTATGATCCACTTACTAGTGTGTTCAGGTACCTGTAGCTGGTTTAGCTTAGTTAGAAGTGTGTCTGGAATGATGGTATTGAATGCTGAACTAAAGTCTACAAAGAGGACCCTCTGCACTACAGCAGAGAGAAGCAGCTGGAGTCAACCCTAGCTTTGCTGTCCATTGCGGACACTAGATCAGCCCCCTGCAAACTCTCATCTCGAGGAACCCAGCCAAAGTTTCCTGCACCACTCGTGCTTCAGCGCTTTGACTCCCAGGGACAGGACGGGGTCCTTTGGGCAGTTAGCTTGGCCGCCTATTAGCAGAGAGAAGCACCTGGGATCAACCCTAGCTTTGCTGTTCATTGCAGCTAGAAATCTCAAATACAACCAAGAGTGAACATTTCTCTTGTAGTCAGCCCGGATGCTAGATTGGCCCCCTTCAAACTCTTGTCTCCTTGGGGCCATAGTTTGAGGATGCCTGATTTATTTATTTATTTATTCTATTAAAAAGTTTTATCAAGTATTACAACAATTTTTCCCATCCGTCCCCCTCATCCCTCCTCCACCTACCCCCCCCAGCCCTCCTCCACCCATCCCCCATCCCTCACCCCCTCTCTCCCTCCAACCCCCCACCTGCCACCCCAGACTTCCCAGAGCAAATACAGGGCATAACATTTAACAAACATAAACTAAAATATGCTAACTTTCTGTAGGCTGCAAACTCCCTCTTGCTCTTTAACTCGCCTTTCAACTAACAAAACATAATTCAAAAAAATCATTCATAGGCTATTTGAAACTTTTTAGTCCGAAATTTGTTTTGAATATAGTCAATCCATCTTCTCCATTCCAATATATATCTTTCATTTGAGTGGTCCTTCAGGTATGCCGAAATTTTTGCCATCTCTGCTAAATTCACTACTTTTAATGTCCATTCTTCAATAGTAGGTAAGTCTTCCTTCTTCCAATACTGCGCCACCAAAAGTCTGGCTGCTGTTATTAAATTTAAAATCAATTTAGTCTCTATAACAGTACAATCTGTAATTATACCCAACAGAAAGAACTGTGGAGTAAATTTTATCTTCTTTTTGAGAATGTTTTGGATAATCCACCATATTTTTATCCAAAATGCCTTAATTTTTTTACATGTCCACCATATATGATAATATATGGCATCATCACATTCGCATCTCCAACACTTAGGTTGCAAACTTGGATACATACAGGCTAGCTTTTTAGGATCTAGATGCCATCTATAAAACATTTTATAAAAATTCTCTCTTAAGTTTTGGGCTTGCGTAAACTTTACATTTCCAACCCATATTTTTCCCCACGTTTCCATCATTATTGGTTCTTCAATATTTTGTGCCCATTTTATCATACAATCCTTAACTAGCTCTGTTTCTGAATCTATTTCTACCAATGCATTATACAACCTTTTTATATGCATTTGACTTTGGTCTCTAATTTGTTTTACCAAGTTCTC
Organism: Arizona elegans; assembly: GCA_022577455.1. NCBI lineage: Eukaryota > Metazoa > Chordata > Lepidosauria > Squamata > Colubridae > Arizona > Arizona elegans. The sequence continues at coordinate 46,750,078 of JAKOOJ010000006.1, read as the reverse complement.
CTCCTGTTGCAAGATACCAATTTTCTGATCTTCTCTCCATCTAGCTTGCAGCTGTCCATACTGAAACCATGTTTGAATTATCCTTTCTTCTCTTAATTGATTCAAAGATTTTAGTTGTAGTATACATACTCTTTCCTTATTAAGAAGCTCTTTATAAGTAGTCACATCTTGTTTTTGCTCTGCACTTACATTCTCTATTGCGTGTCTGGGTATTGCCCACATTGGTAATTTATCGTTTAATTTATACTGATACTTTTTCCAGACACGCAATAAAGCATTCCTTAATATGTGGCTTTTAAGTCTTATCTACTTTCTTATCATATAATAAATAAGCATGCCAACCGTAAACCAATTCATATCCCTCAATATTCAATATTCTTTCTTCTGTTGAATTCATCCAGTCACTAATTGCTGATAGGGCAGCTACCTCATAATATAATCTTAAATTGGGCATTTTGAGACCTCCTCTTTCACGTATATCCTGCATTATTTTTTGCTTTATTCTCGGTCTCTTCCCTGCCCAGACAAAATTATTAATACCCTTCTGCCATATCTTCAAATTTTCATCTTTTTTAAGTATTGGTATCATTTGAAAAAGAAATAAAAACTTAGGCAAAACATTCATTTTTACTGCTGCTATTCTTCCCAACAAAGATAATTGTAATTTTTTTCAATTTTCCATATCTCTCTGTATTTTTTGCCACAACGGATCATAATTATGCTTAAATAATTTCACATTGGATGTTGTAATATAAACCCCTAAATACTTAACTTTTTTTACCATTTCAAATCCTGTTAGTCTTTCTAATTCATCTTTTTGGTTTGTAGTCATGTTTTTAGTTATTATCTTGGTTTTCCCTGCATTTATTTTAAATCCAGATACTTGTCCATATAGATTAATTATATCCATTAAACCTACAACCGACTGTAATGGTTGGGTTAAAGTAACAACCAAGTCGTCTGCGAATGCTCGTAATCTGTAGTCATACTGCCTAATTTTAATTCCATTTATTTTATCCGACCCACGTATTTTTCTCAACAAAAATTCCAAAGTCAAAATAAACAATAATGGGACATCCTTGTCTTGTTCCTTTTTCTAAATTAAAAGTATCTGTTAAACTACCATTAATTATTATTTGCGCTGTTTGTTTCTGATATATTGCCTTAATAGATTGTGTAAAATATTTTCCAAACTGCATCTTTTCTATTATTTTCAATAAGACATGCCAATGCAATCGATCAAATGCTTTCTCCGCATGAAGAAATATTAGCACCGCAGGGATTTGGTTGTTCTTCCCCAAATACTCTAAAAGGTTAACAACTTGCCTTACATTACTCTTCATTTGTCTACCATTTATAAAACCAGTTTGATCATTATGAATCATTTGTTGCATGACTGTTATTAACCTATTTGCTAGTATTTTAGCAAAAAATCTTATAATCTGTATTTAAAAGTGATATAGGCCTATAATTTTTTGGTTGGGTGTGGTCTTGCTCCTCCTTTGGAATCAGAGAAATATAAGCTGTCCTCCAGGATGGGGGTACATCTCCTCCAGATTGTATATTAGTAAATAATTCCTTAAGTGGTCCCACCATTTCTAACTGCAAGTGTTTATAATAAGAGGCTGTCAAACCATCCATCCCAGGAGCTTTACCCACTTTAAACTGCTTAATTGCAAACATAATCTCCTCGGAAGTTATTGGTTGATTTAAACCCTTCCTTTACTCTTTTGTAATTATAGGAATATTCTCTTTCTGTAAATATCTATCTATATCTATACTTTGAATTTTATCACTAGCATACAACCTCGTATAAAATTCTAAAAATGCTTTTTTAATCATATTTTGCTGATAAACCTCTTTACCTTTATATTCTATTTTCTCTATAGTCCGTGACTTTTGTTTTTTCCTTAACAGATATGCTAACCATCTCCCTGGTTTGTTATTGCAAAAAGTATTGTGTTTAGCATATTGCAAGTTAGTTGCAACTTGATCTATTAACATATTAAATTGCCCTCGCAGTATGTTAATTGCCTCTTTTATTTTCTTGTCTGCTGGGTTCAATATCAGAGCTTGTTCTTTTTTTTTTTTTTGATTTCCTCTTCTAAGTCCTTCCTTTTTTCCCCCTGTTTATGTATGTTTATTATTCAAATATATCAAAATACCTCTCATATATGCTTTACTTGCATCCCAAACCATTTCCATAGATGTACCCTTATGCATATTCATAATGAAAAATTCTTTCATAAATTTTTTACTTTCTTTTACATTTTCCTCATATCTAAACAGATTTTCATTTAACCTCCACGACCTCTTAAATCCCTTCCCATACTCTAATTCCATCCAAACTGGACTATGATCCATTAAAACTCTTGGACAGATCTTCGTCTTCTTCACCCTAGAAAAGAGATCATTAGTAATTAATATGAAATCAATTCTAGAGAAAGATTGATGTCTATCAGAAAAGAAAGTAAAATCTTTTTCTTCAGAGTTCCTCTCTTGCCAGATATCTCTCAACTCCATATCATCCATCTCAAAAAACGATTTTGGCAATCTGGCACGCATTGAGATATTTTGCAAGAGCCCCTTCTTATCTTTTTTAGTGTCCAAAACTCAATTCCAATCACCCAATAAAATACATGATTTGTAATCCCATTGTAGTAACTTGGAATGTAAAAGCTTGTAAAATTTTTCCTGTTGTTGGTTCAGTGCATATACTCCAATTAAAAGTATTTTTTCCCTTTTTATTAAAAGTTCAATTGCTATGAATCTTCCTTGATCATCTGCTTCAATTAGTTTAGCAATTAAAGTCTTTTTTTAGGTATATAACTATACCATTCTTCTTGGGAGCAGATGCAACAAAATGTGTATCTAACCTTGCATTTATTAAATATTTTTGATCTTTCCTTCTAATATGAGTCTCTTGTAGACAGATTGCTTCATTTTTAAATATTTTCAGATATTGAAATATTTTTCTCTTCTTTTGTGGTGAATTTAGGCCATTAACATTCCAAGTCAGAAATTTAGTTGCCATTCTTGGCACCCTGAAGCTTGCGGAGCATCTGCTGGAAATCTCCATGCATTTTGCTTTTTGGCCTTGCTCCTCCCACTGCTTCTGTTTTTGTGGTTTCTTGAGTTGTCATCTGGAGCTGCTGCACTCTTAATTCTTCTTGACGCTTGGCTGCTGCTCTGATCTGTCTTTGATCCTTAGATTCTTCTATTTTTTTGAATACCTCCAAAGCTTGAGCAGTAGTCAAAAGTTGTATTAAACCTTCTTGAATAATCAAAGCTCCCCTTTGGGCCTGTACCAATGATTCTTCCTTCTCCCCCTTTCTTGCCCCCTCTGCTTTCGTCTTCCTTCTAGCTTCTGGGGACTGTGGGCATCCAGCCTTTAGTACATTGGTGTAAAAATCTCTTGCCTTCCACACTGAATTAAGACGATATCTTTCTCCTGAATAATTCACCACTAGTCCAGCTGGAACCTCCCATCTGTACTGTATCTGACGGTTTCTCAGTTCTTCCACCAGGAAGATATAATCCCTTCTGGCTCTCAACATTTTGGGGGGGGGGGGGATTTCTTTCAGTATTAAAACCTCCTGCCCCTGCACTTGAAGTTTATTTTTAAAAGTGGCTTGTAAAATTTCATTGCGTATTCTCCTTGTAGTAAAATAGACTACAATGTCTCTTGGTAAATGTTTCTGTCTGGCGACCCATGAATTGACATGGTAAATTTTGTCAATTTGTCACTCAAGATTTGCTTTTTGATCTCCCATTATCTGTGTGAATGCTTCTGAAAAGATCTCCCTCAAATTCTCTTGCTTATTTTCCTTCAGGCTTCTTATTCTCAGAGCAAATTCTATGTCTCTATATTGTATCATTGTTACATCGGCCTCTGCTCTTTCCATCTTGTTCTGAACCTCTCCCTTTTTATTTTCCAAATTCACATTAGACTGCTTAATTTCTTCCACTTTTTCATCTAATGTTTCAATATGGCCTGCCAGACCTTGGACTGCCATGACAATATCTTCTCTAATTTCCTGATTTTGAATTTGAATAAATTCTTTAATTTGAGCCATCTCATCAGCGACATCTCGAATTTTATCCTCAAACACCGAAGTAATTTTTTTTTTCCTGTACAGAGGCTTGTGTTTTAAGGGCTTCCTGCAACATTTCAAGTGTTAATATTGGTGGTTCCGTTGGAACAGAGAGAGATTGCAATTTGGACGTTTGAGCTGGCGAGCTCCCAGCGCTTTTTGAAGCAACAGTCTTTATTTGTTTTGAAGCCATTTTTAGTTTCCAATTTGAATGTATTCAGCAACCAGAACAACAAATCCACCAAATCCAAAAATTCCCAGTCTTTAAATAATATCAATCATTTTTTTAAAAACACTACTATAGTCTTTTTAACCTTTAATCTTCTTTCTTTCAAAGCAAGGATCTCTGGTTTTAAGCAGGGGCTACCAGCGCTAAACAAAACTTTCCTTTTAACTTTCACTTTCAGGCCCCATTAGAGCTCAATCGCCATCTTCGTTTCACTTTCTTCCCTTAATAACTCAGAAAGAAGTAATACACATTTAGAGTTAAAGTTTAGTACTTGCAAATCTGATCTCTCCTGGCTTTGCTCAGCCTGCTTCCAAATCCAGTGTTTTATTCAAAGCTTTGTTTGCAGGGGTGGTCGCGGCGTCTTATTCTGCTTAAAGCAGAAACGTTCCAGATCCAGAGCTCTGTCGGGCTTCCAGGGAGCTCTCTCCCTTCGAGCCCCAGAATTATTCCTGGGGCTTCTTGGGGAGCTCTACCTACACCCGTCTGCTCTCTTCCTCCCCTTCTCCCAAGGAGAAAGTTTCCAAGCCGCTAGACAGCTGATTTGCGCTGTTCTAGCAGCTTTACGTGATCGCGGGGCTGGCGCTCACAAAGGAGCAACTTCGGCACCTACGGTGCCACCGGAAGTCCCGAGGATACCTGATTTAGTGCAATATAAAAAATGCAAAAATGCGAAGATTTTTCTTCGGACCGCAAAAATTTTCTTGTGGACCACTACGCATACCACCGGTTGGTGACCACTGGGCTAAGGGAATATTTGCAAACCAAGGATTACCTTTATGACGTGATAGGAATGAGCCAGGATCCAAAGAAAAGTACACATGCACTAGATGGCTTTTTTAAAAAAAGTTTTTTTTTTACAAACATATCAGCGCGTGAACAGTGTGTTTCCTAAGTATCATACATTTCATACAAGGAAATTAGTATTAATCATATTTGTTTCATTTAACAAACTTATATAATACTAGTAATAATACATATCTTTATATTAAATTATAATCTTTCATTGTTTAGTTATTCAATATTTCAATGTTATTTTTATACCAATCACCCTATCTTAATTATCATCTTTTAATATAAATAAAATATTATCAACCATATTTGTTACATTTAACAAACTTATATAGCTAATATTAATACCAACATTGTATTACTTTAAGATCTTCCATTATTGCTTATTCAACTCGTTATTTGGTTATTCAATATTACAATATATTGTTTTTATATCAATCGCCATATTCTACATAATACAACTAAGATATTATTAATTATATTTGTTACATTTAGCATACATATGCATATTCATATTGAATTATCATCTTTCATTTTTGTTTAGTAATTCTATGTATTGTTTTTATGCCAATCCCCATATTATTTAAATACACTTAAAAATACCATATTTCATAAAAATATTATCCATCATATTTATTACATTTAACAAACTTATATATTTCTAATAATACTCTCGTTTATATTAAATTAAGATCTTTCATTATTTGCTTATTCAATTTATAATCGTTCATTTTTTAACTATTCAATGTTTCAATGTTATTTTTATATCAATAATCTGCATATCACGTTTTAATACAAATAAAATATTGTTAATCATATTTATTACATTTAACAAACCTACCCATATTCATATTGAATTATAATTTAGTAATACCATCCTTCAAGTTTTAATTTCCCCTCTTATTATTGCTTCTCCTTATTAGATAAAAATGTGTATTTTATTAATCCCCCTTTCTCTAAATCCCATCCCTCTAAATTTTTTTGTTATGCCACTACTATATTAAACATATTCCCTTTTCTAACCATCATCTCTTACCCACCTTAAAGCGTTGATTATTCTTTTCTTAGCTTGTCTCCCATATTCCTCTCTTGCATCTTTATTTCAATCTGTTTCCACATCTTGCCTACTCATTTTAAACTTTCCTCCACTCTCTATCCTTTTCCATTGTCTAGTTTTCGAAATATCTACTCTTGCCCCTGTCTTTCTCCCATAAAAACCTGTTTCCCCGGTTTCTTTTTTAATTTCCTTAGAGTACTCTCCCCTTGGTTTATGTCATCAATCCCTATTGTTTTTATTATTATCTCTTTTTTTTTCTTGTTCCATTTATTTTGTCTGTCCCCTTTTTCCGTCTCCTCTTTCGGTTGATGTTTCAAGAAGTTTAATCAAAATGCAGTTAACAGGAACCAGAAATACCTCATAGGAGCAGCTGAAGGCAACTCCTAGAGAGGCAGGAAATGCATCTCAGAATAAACCTGCCAACACACCAGACATAACCACTGTAACATTTTCCCTTTTCATATTACATAAACAACATTATAAGCATTATATAACATTGTAAAAGTTCCTATGAAAACAACTGTAACATCTTCTCCTTTTCATATTGTCACAGACTAACACATATTAACAATAACAATAACGGAGTTGGAAGGGACCTTGGAGGTCATCTAGTCCAACCCCCTGCTCACGCTGGAGACCTGTACTAGGGATTTGAACTGCCAAACTTTTTATTATTTGTTAAATATAAACAATAAATAAATAAACTGCCAACCTTTCTGATCGACAAGCTCAGTGTCTTAGCCACTGAGCCACCTAGTTAGCCTATTATAAAACATAAGCATTGTGAAACATTGTAAAAGTTCCGATGAAAACAATTGTAACATCTTCCCCTTTTCATATTAGCACAAACTAACACATATTAGAAACATAAAAACTTACTAAACATTATAAAATATTGTAAAACATTGTAAAACGTTATAAAACGTTGTAAAAGTTCAGATTGTAAAAGAGAACAATATCAACACTTTCTACAGATAAAGTCTGTCAGGTGGTCATGAACATCTGCCGCTATGGGTGATGACTGGCCCTCTTGTGCCAACTGGCTCTCTTTGCACTACGGGCTTCTCCGACCTCACTGAAATCGCTGGGTTCTTCTCGCCACTTACTGGGGTGTCCGGCATTCAATTGTTATCGGGTATACCCGCTTGCTCCAAGCTCTCATCAACATTAGTCTAAGGCCCCATCCCTGTACATTCCTTATTGTCACTTGGTAAGTGCAGCATGGTAATACCAGATGCACCTGGCCTGTCCACAGGATATGTAAAATCTGGCTGCTCAGCTACATGCAAATCTACCCGATTGCGATAATATAGAGTTCCTTCAACGTCCACTAAATAGGAGCATGGAGCCACTAAGCAGCTATCCATTTTCCAGCGGCCTTTTCAATCTCCAGGCAGTGGTCTCATCCGAATCCGTTCCCCAATCTTCAATTCTGGCAAATCTCTAGCTGATTTGTCATATCTTGCCTTGACCGCTTGTCTCTTCAGCTGTAACTTTTCTGGAACCCCTTGTATCACAGAGGACTCAAGCAGCTTGTCTGCCTCTGGTAAGGATGTCTTTGGTCTCCTTGACATCAGTCTCTCTGCTGGACTACTGTCCATGCCCTCAATTGGGGTATTTCTCCAATGTAGAACGGCTTTCCATGGGTCTTTACCTTCACTGTGAGCTTTCCTACATAGACTCTTGGCTATCTTCACAGCTGATTCAGCTTTGCCATTAGCTTGTGGATGACATGGTGAAGAGGTCACATGCTCAAACTCCCACTCAGCGGCAAATTTCCTAAATTGTAAGATCTTAAAATGAGGACCATTATCCGAGATCACTTTATCTGGTTGGCCATAATGTGCAAACTGAGTCTTGCATCTTTTAATGGTAGACTCAGCTGAACAGTCCGGAAGGGGTTCGATTTCCCAATCGTTGTTGCGACCTAGGCCCAAGTAGTTATTACCAGACACAATCAGTCCTAAACAAACATATTTTATTAGAACAGTTGAGAATTACTTCATTCTCAGCTTAGTCCAAATTAAGTCCAAAACAAATTCTTCATAAACAACCTTTGTCGCCTTTGGTACCTGCCAAAAGCTTTTCTTGGCAAAAGTTCAGAAGCAAGAGACGCTGACAAGAAAGAAATGTAGCAACGTTGCTTTCCTACAAAGATCCCAAGAGCCATTGCTGCTCTTTTAAGCCTTCTGGGAGGGCCCAGTCATCTCCTGGCCTTACTCCTGAGTTGTCCTTTTTGCTTTAACTGCTCTTGCCTTCTGGCAGCTCTTTGCACATGTGCATTAGAACAGGCTCCTCCTGTTCCTCTGCCTCTTTGCTATCCAGCTCTGGAGTCCGCGCATCGCTCCCAGATGGCCCTGGCCCCATCTCTGCCTCCGATGCAGATCCCTCCTCTGGGCCTTCCCCTGACTCCAGGACTGGCCCATTGTCCTCCCCAGCCTCCTCATTGTCCAACCCCGCTGCCAGCTCCTCAGGCTGCTGGCGGACCACAACAAAAGTCAGAGTAATGATCAACTAATATTAGATATTCTTTTCCTGCATAATTGAACAAGTCCATACTAACAATCTGCCAAGGACATGATGGTATCTCATGTGACATCATGGTTTCTTTTTGTTGCGAATATGCATATTCAGTGCAGGTGGAACTATTGCTAACAAAGTCCTTGATTTCGCCTTGCATGTTGGACCAGCAAAGCATATCACGGGCTTGTCTATAGCATGCCTCTCTGCCAATATGGCTTCTGTGTATGCACAATAGCATCTCTGCTCTCAGTGACCTGGCATTGTGACTTTGGACCCTTGTACAAGATCCCATTTTGTACGGCGATCTCATCTCTAAAAGACCAGTATTCACTCACTATTGCAGGAACTGCCTGCTTCTCATCCAGCCACCCACTCATAACGATAGCTTTCAGTGCCTGTAAAGCTACATCAGTACTTGTGTGCTGCCTAAGCTGACATAGCTGCTGATTTATGACATTAAGATAGTCTGTTTGATTAACTTCAGCAAAGAAAGTTTGTTCCTGTTGCAACCAGCAAAGCCGTCTGATGCTTGTGTTCTGCTCCCAAGTGTCACCTGATCTAACATAGCCCTACTCAGGGCATCACTGATATACATTTCCCATCCTGGCTTGTAGACAACATTGAGGTTGTAATTCTGTAAGCTAAGCATCATGCTCTGCAGCCGTTTGGGAGCACAAAAAAGGGCTTCTTGAATATGGCTATTAGTGGCTTGTTATCAGTTTTGACTGTGATTGTATCCTGGCCATAAAGATAATGATGGAAACGCTGGCAGGCAAATACAATACTTAAGCATTCCTTTTCAATTTGAGCATAATTCAACTTGGCAGAAGAGATCATTCTGGACGTATGTGCAACTGGCTGACCTTCTTGCAATAGGCAACATCCTAGGCCATTTTAGCTCGAGTCACTTTGAATAGTAACGGTCTTTGTAACATCATAATATTTTAATTCTGGAGCAAAGGTGACCAAGCGTTTTATCTCCTGTACTGCCTGGTCATGCTTGGGAAGCCAGTGCCAAACTGCATCTTTGTCCAGAAGGCATCTTAATGTCTGACACACCTCTGACAGGTACGGCAGAAATTTTGCTAAATAGGTAACAAAACTGATAATTCTCCATTGAGAGTGGAGACAGCAGCCAGTGTGGGTACTACTCATCCAATCAGATTGAAGGACTGAGTCAGCCAATAACTTTAAGTCCCGCCCTTGTTGCCGGGCAGGCCCAGCTTTGGCTCAGTTCTTCAGTTGGACTGGCGTGTGGGCCTTTAGCTCTGACTGCTTTCTTCAAATTATCTGTACCTTTTTGGAAATATTGGTGCTTTTGGATCTGGACTGTTTTCTGACGTTTCTCTGCTTCGCCCTATGGACTTGGTTGCCTTTGGATTTCATGAGTTTTTTCCCTTTGGTTTCCTTTGAGAGCTGTTAATCCCTTGGTGTGTAGGCCTTTTTTTGTTTTGTCCCTTCAGGGACCCCTGGGGGGCTTCCTGGACGTTCCTGTCAGGCTTGGCAGCCCCTCTGTTTCAGGATCTGGCCCTTCCTTTCCAAACGCTTCACCCAGGGGCTTGTATTTTTCTTTGGGGCCGTTTTTTCGCACCGTTTCTGTAGCGGCGGCCATTTTGTCACCCTTCGCTTCGTTATTGAGCCTCTGCCTTTTTAAAAGAGACTTTTACTTACTATTATTGGACTTTGGACTGCTGGCCTTCATCGCCCTTTCCCCCTGGGGGCTGAATTTACTGTCTTCAGTGGTTCCTGGTTGCTTCTCTCCTGTTTAAACTCGGCCTGGCTGCAAGCGCTTTTTTCGCCATTCCGACGAACAGCTGAGCTAATTAGTGACCTTTTGGAGCCAACGAGCAGCTGAGCAGAGGCTGAAGGTTCTTTGTGCATGATTCCCTGCTACTACACTACTGGGGCTTCCTGACTGTTTGCCTATTGAGGCCTTTGACTGTGGAGCTTCGCGCCCCCCCCCTCCCAGAGACAGTTCTAAACTGCTGGCCTTGCCTAGAAGCTGTTGGACATTTTAAGGGGCAACTGTTTGAACTGCAGTTGGCTGAGCTGGCTCAGGTTCCGGTACCATCTCAGGAGGCGGTGAATTACCCTCTTCCTCCCGACCAATTGCAGAAGATGATTGAAGCGGCGGTGCAAAAGACCTTGGCTGCGGGCCTTCGTCCTTCCAGTGTGGCTGGCTCTGTTCGGTCCGCCTCGCCGGAGCAACCTCGTTCTTCGGGTCACGCTTCTTCCAGAGTTCACCACTCTCCTTCTTGTTCCCAGGCTAGTCAACGCTCATCCTTGTCAGAGGCAGAGGATAGTGACTCTGGGCTGTCCGACGACGAGAACCTTCCGCCTGATCAGCCCGCAACTACTGCCCCTTTTCCACAGGCCTTGTTCAGATCTCTTCTGTTTAAAGCCGTCAATACGGCCCAACTTACCTCTCCTGCTTCCCAACCTTCTGTTTCTGTACCTCCAGGGACTTTAGACCCTATGTTCGCTGAACCGGCCAAACCGTTTACAACCATTCCCACGCCTCCGCTTTTCCTGGATGTCGTGAAACGGCAGTGGGCTTCGCCGGGGTCAGCCCCTATCCCGTCTTCGTCTGACCGTACAAATTTCCACGTCGCATCTGAACTGGACACTCTTCTGCAGCTTCCATCAATTGATGCTCCTATCGCCGCTCTCCTGTCTTCTACCTCTATTCCGGGCGATCCTGCTGAAAGCTTGCGACCTGACGAACGCCGTGCTGATATGGTCCTCCAAAGGGCTCATCTGGGGGCGGCCTGGGCCATCAAAGCGGCTTCTACAGCGTCTTTTTTTAACCGCACCACGTTGTTGTGGCTCCGCCAGTTGCAAGAGAAGTTGTCGCCGGAGGATGCTTGTGTTAAGCATGACCTCAATAAGATTGTAGCTGCGGTCCAGTTTTCAGCGGACTCGACTCTCGGCGCTGCTCGTTTTGCTGCAAGATCCTTAGCATCTTCTGTGACGGCTCGCCGTTTGACCTGGCTCCGACATTGGCAGGCGGACGCCAGGCATAAGTGGAAGCTCGCCTCAGTCCCATTTGGGGGGTCCCGTTTGTTTGGGGAAGCCTTAGATCCCTTTTTGACCGAGACCAGGGACAAACGGAAGGTTTTGGCGGTGGTTTTCCACAGGGGAGATTCCCGCTTCTCTCCGTATCCCCCTCGACCCCATCTCCGAGGTAATGATGTTGGGGGGCCCTCTTCCTCCTCCTTTTCCTCGCCCCGGCCGTACGTAAATTTTGGCAGGCATCGGGGCTCACAAGATAGGGCATTCCGGGGCAGGTCGTTCGGGTCTAAACGGCCCTTTCGAGGGGGAGGAGGTCGTCCCACCCGTCGCCGGCGTTAATTGCATTGCTGATCCTCCCATTGGCGGCAGATTGGCCATCTTCGTAGCTGCCTGGGAACGGTCCACCTCTGATCAGTGGGTCCTAGCCACTCTTCGTCCTGGTCTAGCTATCGAATTTGTCTCCACCCCCCCTGACTCCTTTGTCTGCTGCCCGATTTCTCGTAATTCGGAGAGAAAGTCCCTTATGGACGCAGCGGTTCAACATCTCTTAACCATTAGGGCTATTCAACTCGTCCCTTCGGGCCAGGAGCATCAGGGTTTCTATTCCCGGGTTTTCCTGGTTCCCAAATCCTCGGGGGGGGGGGTGGCGCCCTATTTTGGACCTGAAACTATTCTAGCCGGTGTTCGGAGGGGCGATCTCCTCTTTTCCATAGACCTTACAGAGGCCTATTTGCACATCCCTATCCTTCCTTCCCATAGGTGTTTTTTGAGGTTTTGTTACAGTGGGGTCCACTATCAGTATAGGGCGTTGCCCTTTGGCCTCTCTTCTGCCCCCCGCACTTTTACGAAGGTGCTGGCCGCTTTAGCGGCCTCTCTTCGTATCCGTTCAGTTAGACTTTTGTGCTACCTCGATGATATTCTTCTGTTGTCTCCTTCTGTCTCTCAGGCAGTTTCGGATATCCGTCTCACGATAGAGACGTTGGCATCCCATGGTTTCTCAGTTAATTTAGATAAAAGTCACCTCTCCCCTTCCACCAGTCTGGTCCATTTGGGGGCCCTTATCGACTCGGTTCAGGGTAAGGTGTTCCTGTCCCCTGATAGACAGGAGGGTATTCGTCAGTTAATCTCCAAGATGGAAGCTTGTAGTGCCGTTTCCCTCCTGCCCAAGGTGGTTCGCAAGATCCTGTACGAGCGAGCAGAAGTAGTCCTTGTAACACCTCATTGGCCCCGGAGACCCTGGTATGCGGACCTCGTGTCCCTCTCGGTGGCCCCATCGTGGCGTATCCCCCTCGAGGCCGACGTTCTGTCTCAGGGCGCCCTATTACACCCGGACCTGGCCTGGCTCAACCTGACCGTTTGGCGGTTGAGCGGAGCACTTTGACAGCAGTGCATATTCCGCCGGACATTATTCAGACATTGCAAGCCTCGCGCCGCTCTTCTACGGATCGGATTTACTCTGCCACCTGGCGTGCCTTCTGTTCCTGGTGTTCTGAGTTTGGAGTTTCCGCTCTTCAGCCATCTATTGTGGACATTTTATGTTTTATGCAGCGGGGCCTGACTCAGGGCCTCTCTTCCAATACGTTACGTAGACATGTGGCCGCGTTGTCTTCGGTCCTGGTGTGCGGATCCCTGCCATCATTGTCGCACCATCCTCTAATCCGGCGCTTTCTTCGAGGGGCCACGAACTTGTGTCCTCCTGTACTACACAGATACCCGACCTGGGATCTCCCCTTAGTGTTGGAGTCGCTTGTGGGCCCTCCGTACGAACCGCTGCGGACTGCCAGTCTCCGGCTTCTTTCCTGCAAAGTCGCCTTTCTGGTGGCGATAACGTCGGCCCGTCGTATATCAGAGATAGCAGCGTTGTCCATCCGTTCTGACCTCTGTGTCTTTCATTCGGACCGCGTAGTACTCCGTTTGGACCCCATTTTCGTCCCGAAAATCAATTCGGTTTTCCACCGCTCGCAGGAGATTATCCTGCCTAATTTCTGTCCGCGACCTGCTCACCCACGGGAGCGCAGATGGCACTCGCTCGACGTACGACGGGCTTTGCGGATCTACATTAAGAGGACATCCGTTTTCCGTCGTTCGGAGTCACTGTTTGTCTCCTTTTTGCCCGTTTCCCAGGGGTGCAAGGTCTCTTCGTCTGTTATCGGTCGTTGGATTCGGCACACCATCGCCTCGGCCTACGACCTTCGTTCTCTTCCCCGACCAGCTCGCTTGACCGCTCATTCCACCCGTAGCGCTGCTACGTCCGCCGCATGGGCTACCCAGGCGCCCTTGTTCGAGATCTGCAGGGCGGCCACGTGGACTTCGCCAGTTCCCTTCATACGTCATTATCGATTGGACCAATTTGCATCGGCGGAGGCGGCGTTCGGACAACGGGTGCCTCAGCGTGTCGTTTCCGGGGAGACTGTTGTTGTTGACCAGCCGGTTCCCGCCCTGAACTCGGGACAGTGAACTGGGGTATGTCCCACACTGGCTGCTGTCTCCACTCTCAATGGAGAAGGGGCGTTGGTCCTACCTGATACGCTCCTTCTCGTTGAGTGGAGACAGCAGCCAGACCCTCCCTTACTCCGGCTGGGTTTTTTTTCTGTCTGTCTTTCTCCTCTCCTTACTTACCTGGTGACCTATGTTGCCTTCTGTGCCCACACGCCGAGTCAGTCTTACGAGTCTTCGCCAAAGCTGGGCCTGCCCGGCAACAAGGGCGGGACTTAAAGTTATTGGCTGACTCAGTCCTTCAATCTGATTGGATGAGTAGTACCCACACTGGCCGCTGTCTCCACTCAACGAGAAGGAGAGTATCAGGTAGGACCAACGCCCCATCTCTGCACTGATTTAGCATCAGCAGATGGTGGCATCTCCACAATGGCTCTAATCTTATCTAGATCAGCTTTTAAACTTCGTGAGGACAAGATATGCCCATGGAAGCAGACTTCTTGCACCTTAAACTGCAACTTCTTTACACTGAGCCTTAACCTCAGCTGCCTACACTGATCTAATATGCTATTAGCTTCTCATCACAGTCATAGCTCTGCTTCTTCCCCTGTTTCACCACAGCCAACTATAAGAATTTCATCAGCTATTGGCTCAATTCCACTGAGCCCACTTAGTAATTTGTGCTGCTTTCGTTGATACACCTCTGGTGCTACGGAAACTCCAAAGGGTAATTTGAGCCATCTCTTTCTACCCTATGGAGTCCAGAACATAGTCATGTAGCTACTTGTTTCATCCAGTTTACACTGTAAGAAGGCATCTCTAGTGTCGAAAAGCGTGAAAACCCATGCTTTGGATAGCTTGTGCAAAACATCATCAAGTGTTGGCATTAAATAGTGTGACCATTTCAGGGCCATATTCAGAAACTTAGGATCAATGCAAATTCTAATCTTCTCTGGCCTCCTAATAACAACCATGTTGCTTATCCAATCAGTGGGCTCAGATACTGATGTAATATGTCCTTCCTCCTCGTACTTATCCAGTTGTGCTTTAGGCACATTACGTGGAACACTTTGTACTGGAGAAATGGTAGAGTCAAGTTCAAAATGAACCTCTCCTGGAACAAATACTATGGGGCTCTCAAAACACCTCCTTGTAAACTTGGAGGATTAGCTGTTTTGTCAATGGTCTCACCAGAGATTTTGGAGGGGGGGTAACTCACACATTGTGTAACTCGGCCAGAATGGTGAACTGCATCAACCCCAAGTGCTCACATGTTGATCTTGACAATAGTAGTTTTTGATCAGCTTCCATAATCTCAAATTCAAGTTTATAAATATCCCCACGTATGCTGCATTCTGTTTGAAATAGGCCCAGTGAGTCCATTAGTTTCCTTGAATATAACTTCAATTTAGTACTGCTAGGCTGAAGAAGTATCTCAGGTGCCAGTTTCATTGTATCCTTTAGACTCATAACATCACATGTCGCACCTGAGTCCAGCTGGCAGGGTTGAATTATGTTGTTAAAACTGAGATTTACAAACCATTTTTTTGCCCTTAGAGTGTACTGCGCCAATACATTCTTTCCTATAAACCACATCTGTGGTAAACAAGGATGCATCCTCCAAGTCTGATGTTTGCTCATTTGTGTGCAGCTTCCTCACTTCCCTTTTCCGTGCCTGACACACTCCTGCAAAATGATTTAAGTTCCTGCCCCTCAATCTCCTTAATGTGGCGGCTTGTACTGCTGCCGGCTTATCATTCAAGCCTGTAGCTAAGGAATAATCTTCAAACTCTGCCCTGAATGTATCCCAATTGCTGCTGCAGTCTCCACTCACCCTCGTGGCCTCAGGCAGAGGTATGCTGTTAGCAGCTGCCATGCTTCAACTGCTTGGCTTCCGGGAGTATGCCTAAAATGTATCAAGAAGACATGGATTCAGACTTCTAACACCATGTTTCAAGAAATTTAATCAAAATGCAGTTAACAGTGATAAACCATCATTAGGAATATGTATATATATTGAACATTATCTCTTGTATTATATTTCCCAGTATTTCATCTATTCTCTCCATTTTTTCCATAATTTTCTGGTAGTGTCTTGTCAGTGTCTCCTTTGTACTTTGAATTGCTGATGCCACTTCTTCCCAAATTCCACTCCATTCTTCTTGATGAAGCATCTTGTTGAGTTTTATTGAATCCCCTTTTTGTCCAATAATCCAAAAACCATATGTTTAAACCTACAAGCACTTCTCAAAATGCTCAGTGTTCTTATTTCTTTATATTCCAAACTTAATCTACCTGTTCCTCTGGAGAGCCCCTTAAATCCCTCTATAAATCCATTCTTATATTGTAATCTTATATTGTAATCTAACGTGATTTTCTTTCATGTTTAAATCTCCAGTAGACAAACAAAATTTTGTGAATATGTTGTTCTTCCTTTCGTTAGCAGGTGGCACTCTTTAATTAAATTTCAATATTAAACCATTTTTCCAATTTTCCACAATGTAATGTTAATTTTTGAGTGAATAATTCCAGCGTTTCAAGATGCCTTTCCAATAAAATGCCTGTCCAGTTTAAAATTCCAATTTTCTGTATTTTTAGCAATTTTTCTGCCTTTTTTCCCCCTCTGATTCTGCCTCTTCCAATTTTAATATTTTTTCAAAGTGCCCGGTCACTATTCCATTAAATAATTGTGAACTTTTTTCCAAATTCTTTTTGGGGTCTGAGAATTCAAATAAATAAAGTTCTTCTCACCCAGTTCCAAACACTGTCCACCAACTTCATTCCAGCACTGTGCTTAGATGGTCGTCCTCTCTCCCAGCTTTGTGGCAGCCATCTTAGGCTGCTTCCCGTCGTGCCATAGAGGAAAAAAAGCTCTGGGGCTCTACAGGAGATTGCAATCTCTTCTGGGACCTCACAGAGTGCCGCCTCCTTAGCTTCACCGCGTCTACAGGGCGGCTTTGGCTCCTTTTGGAGCTCACAAACATGGAGAAAAACAGCACAGGAACGGAGGTGACCATTCTCTGTGACTGGAGTTGTTGGGAGGCTCCATCCCCTCTCATGTACTAGATGGCTTAAATGTATTGATTATGATTGCCCATTTTTAAAAAAATATTCATTGCAGATACATCATGACATTCTTCTAAAGTGATTTTCTACTATACTTTTCTTTCTGCTATTAAACACAAAAGAAAAGTAACCTGAACCTTCATCATCTTTCTTATCTATTATGATCTTTTTCTTCTTTAATTGTTACTTTTTTAATGTAAATTACCTTAGCATCAATAGAAGGAATGAAATGGTTTCTGTTATTCACACAGATGGTTTATATACCTATGCAATCCCATTTGTAAACTTCCAAAGCCTACAGAATTCTTGGTGGGAGCTTCCATCCCTGTATATCCCATGTGACTAGTGTAACTCCTTGCATTTTTTATTTTATTTTACTATTTTCATTAGCATATTTGTCAGCCCATTTTGTTTACAATTGTTATTTTCAGTCTGGTTTTTTTCTTATTTTTCTTTATTCTTAAACTCTTTTTTTTTAACTTTGCATAACAACTTGTTCTTTAGCTACAGATATCCACCTTGTATCCTAGATTTGTATTCTGTTAGAATGTAGGAGTGTGTTTAATCCCTCGTATGAGCAGAATTGATATTTCTTATATCTTGGTGAAGGTCACATAGACACTGCCAGGGATTTAGAAGAAACTGGCTTGTCATAATTATTAATTTCATTTGCAAGCCAAGTTGCAAATTCTTCTTGAAGACCAACAAAATCTCATAGTATATTGAACGTATCAGGAGATTATTTTCTGTCTGTATTCCCTTTTAGTATTCTTACCTAAATGGTAAGCAAATTATAGTAAATCCAAAACATGTCACTGATAACCTGACACATAGAGATTGTCTAGGGCTTTGAAAGAGTATGCAGGAAATTGTAGATTGAATAGTAAAATACTAAAATTTGATTAGGAATTATATTTCTTTATTTTAACAACTTAAAGAGAAACAAAATAAAATTAGGTGTAAAGCTCTTCTAAAAATAGCTGTATACAACATGAGAACTTTCCTACTGAAGTATGAAATATTAAAGAAGCTGTAAAAGTAAAACCATATTTTTTCATTGCACTGAAAAGTTTCTAACATGTTGAAAAATAAAGATTATCCAGGTCATGTTTTGGCAACTGCATTAGTGTCAAATAAATATTTCAGGTCTTTTCAAGCTGGTCTTCCTTCTCTTACAGATGTGCTGTGTAGTTGCTTCAAAATACATGCAGTGTAGCAAATTCATAGTCAGTTGAATTTTACTCTAACAGTCCCTGGGGCTGATGAATCTTTGTAATAGAATGCATTTTTTTCTTGGAAACACTATTTGCAATTTGACAATGCTTCCTGGGAATTTTTTCACGAGATAAATAAAAAATTCCAAGTATAATATAAAGTCCCATGCCTTGTACTTGTCTAGATTATTGCAATAATTTAGTAACATCATGTGCAATATACTCTAGTTTGCTTGCATGAATTTTCCCCATATTTTTATTCCATTTTTTCAGATCTGTTCAAGCAAGTAGCTAGTCCCACTGGATTCTGTGATCAACGTCGTCTGGGTCTCCTCCTCCATGATTCTATCCAGATTCCAAGGCAGCTGGGAGAAGTTGCTTCTTTTGGTGGCAGTAATATTGAACCCAGTGTTAGGAGTTGTTTTCAGTTTGTAAGTATATCTTGCTTTTAAAAAGACTCAACATTTTAATAGCACACTCAGCACTCAACTGCTTCAAAACTTGTCAAATTTGGTATTGGACGCATTTTGAAGCAGAAATCTTGTACCGGCATCCAGTGGAAGAAAGAACTTGCTGATGTTGACTGCAATATGACTCGCTATTTCTTCCGGCCTTAGTAGTGAGTCAAGTGCCAAGTCATGTGGTTTTCTTGGTACCCATTGGTTTTAGTATTCAACACATCTTTTGGAACGAATTACCAACAAGAACCAAAGTACCACTGTATGTAGATTTCAAGAGAAACAATTACATGAATATTATTATATTTTGATAAAATATGACTGCATTTTCTTTAACTCTTTCCTTGATTAACTGAAAATGCCATACTAAATTGATACAATAATTAATCAGACCAGTCTGAAAGTGCTGCTGGAACTAGATAAATCCCGTGTTAATATTTATTTCTCCATCTAGAATTCTTATTTATTGGTCAAGTGTGATTGGACACAAAAGGAATTTGTCTTCGGTGCATAAGCTCTCAGTGTACATAAAAGATATAAGTGATAAATCATGGTCATCATAAATACATTCATCCTGAATCATAAGATATAACACAGTGATAGTCATAGGATACTAAATAAGCAATCAAAACTATATAAAACGATAGATATTTACCAGCAACAAATCACTTTAAATTCAGATTTAAAAACAGAAAAAGTAAGATATGTATGGGTAAAAGGTTTGGTTTGTGAAAATAGCCCTTCCCAAACCTGTAAAGCTTTGACTTCTCTGAAGCAGCAAAGATCTGTCATTACCCTGAAGGCAAACATTGCATACTGTGGTCAAATAGGTAGGGTGGGCGAGTAGGGCGGTATATAAATATAATAAAACAAAACAAAACAAACAACAAATAAAAAATAAGAGAGGAGGTAAAGAAGAGAATTTTAGCTAAAAACCTTTCTTCCACATAACTACTATAAATAAAGGAAATGTAACTTCTAACCATCATTTGAAAGCATCTAAAGTAAGTATTTGAGCTCTTCAATACTCTTGGATTATACTCTAGGAGGTGATCTAAATTCTGGTTTTTCATTTCTTGTCCATTGTCTTTTACATGAATAATGTTACCCTCTAATGTGGTCTTTGGAGAGGGGCAGCATTTAAATTGAATAAATAAATAAATTTGTTTTACCTGGGCAGAAAAAACAATTATTAATAAAGCAAAGTGGGGATTTGTAATGTTGCAAATAGAAAAACAATGAAGACACATTTTATAATGTGTTATGAGTGAATCAAGCAGAAGTTTGTATTTTCTTAGCTAATAGTGAATGTAGTAAAGATTATTTGAACAAGAATTGAAAAGCTTGATTTATTCTTAGTCAGCCTTTTTTTTATTTCAAAGGAGACAATAGATAAGTGATAAATGTAAAGCATAGTGTAAAACAATAGCTATCGCTTTTTTTAAATTCCGGTTTCAACATGTTGTGCATGATAAAAGCCTTGCTTGAATGAATCAGTGCATATTTCAAAAACTATAAAAATCATGAATAGCCATTGAGATCTCATGACTCTAGGCGTCTGGGAGTTCACAAAATTTTATTGATCAGTTTTCTTGTCATTTGAGGTCCCATTAATATGCTGTTTAAATTAATCCATTCTGTTGTATGTTGAAAAAGGTAACAGGGTAGTTGTTTATAACTTTAAATTTTGTATATTCATTTTTTGTTTTATTTTACTCAGGTTAAAATAAAGCTAATAAAGCTTATTGTCAGGGCTGTCTCCATCCGATTCCTAGGAAAGAAAAACCCTTGGCTCCATAGATTCAGAGAAAAGATACTTTTACTAGGAGAGAACTGAATACAACAAGTTTCAGGCAAGATCTGAGGCAAAGGAGCGCGATGCAGTAACTTGAAACAAACTGTAAAGCCCAACCCCACTGGTAGCTAAGCAATCTGAGGGAAAGCACCGGCCAGGAAATGTTTTGAGAAAGTCTTTGATTCAAGTACATCGTCTTTGGCTGCTGCATACCAAAGCTAGAAGAAATGACCTTGAGACATAAGCAAAGCACAGGCTGTAGTTGCAAAGCAGCAATAAAAAATTCTCCATTGACTCCTCCCCCCATTTTTATGGCAGCAGGTAGCAGGCTGCCTGACATTCGGCCCCATGTAACAGAGGCTTTAGCAACACATATAAAATTAATACAAGTAAAACAAACAACATATCTCAACAAGGACAGTGATTCATTCAGGGTTTGTCGGGGTATTTTCTATGAAAGATCTGGAGGAGTTTAGTGCCCGGATATGTTTGGCATCCACCCATTCGGACAGTGTTTCCAGGCAGTGAGGTATTTGACCTTCACTCTATGTTTCCTGAACTACAGAATTTCTTTAATTTCAAAATACTGCTCTCCTTTGATTAGAGTGGGCACAAGAGGGGTGTTAAGGTTCAGGGTGAAGAGGTGACACAGTTTCATGTTTCAATAAACTGGAGTGAAACACAGGATGAATATGTTTAAGATTCTTGGGCAACTCCAGTTGTACAGTGACTGGGTTAATTACTTTAACAATTGGGAATGGCCCCATATATTTAGATTCCAGGTTTTTTTTAATTTTTGGGTGGACTGTAAGTACTTTGTGGAGAGGTAAACCTACTTTAAAATCTTTTGGCTTCACATGTTTTTGTCAGCTTGTTTCTTATGTGCCTGATGTGCCTCCTCCAGTGCCTTACAGGCTATTGGCCAAGTGTTCTGCAGTTGTGCTATCCACTCCACTAAGGACGGTACGTGTGGTTTCTCTTGAGGCAACTCCTGGCATAGCTACAAAGTCTTGACTGGAGGATGCCTTAAATGGGGTGAACCCTGTGCTACTATGCACAGAATTGTTATATGCTATCTCTGCAAAAGGCAAAAGGTCAGCCCAATTGTCTTGTTGGTAATTAATGTAGCACCTGAGTTACTGTTCCATGACTGAGTTGGTTCTCTCACATGCCCCGTTAGTTTGGGGGGGTGACGGGAGGAGCTCAAGCCTTGGGCAGTTCCCAGCAGCTTCAAAAATTCCTGCCAAAAGTGTAATGTAAATTGCACTCCTCTATCTGAAATAGTGCGCTCAGGCATACCGTGAACCTATACATTTGTTGTACGAAAAGTTCAGCTAGTATCTTTGCGGAAGGAATCTTGGGGCAGGGAACAAAGTGCATTTGTTTTTTTAAAAAAAGATTAGTAACAAGCGAAAGAACAGCGTTCCTCCCATTTTCAGGCAATTCCATAATAAAGTCCATAGATACTTCTTTCCATAGTACCTGGGGGCTGGCCACAGTCTGTAAAGGCCCTGTGGATTTCTCCGGTGGTCTCTTCACCGCTGCACAAATTGGACAGCTGGCTACATAGCTTTTAATATCTTTCTTCAAAGAAGGCTGCCAGAACTGCCCCTTAACCAAGTGTAGGATATTTACAAATCCAAAATGTTCTGCTGACTTAGACTCATGAGCACCTTTTAAAATGGTGCTCCTCAAGCTTGAGGGCACATATAATTTGGCTCCGACCCAAACCAGTCCATTGTGCATGGTGCAGTCATTTTTATGAGTAGTAAGCCATTTATCAACCTTTAGTGCTTCTTTAAGCTTCTCACACAGTTCATTTGGAATCTCAGGCTCCTTCTTCCCCTGAGTTCTAGTGGTTATTAGGGCCTGCTAGCTGCTTTAAGGGAATAACAAGTTGGACCACTTCAGTTTTAATACTGTTATATTAGGGCAACTTAGACAAAGCACTTGCCATAAATTCGCTGTTCTTGCTCATTAAGCTTTTTTTAATTTCTTCTTTTGAAACTGCTATTTTAAGCATCCTGACTAACCCATACATTTTTTTTACTGCACTAACAGAAAAAGATGAAATAAAAATGTCCCAAAACTTTCTTTGAAATGTAGCTTGTTCAGAGTTCTGAGAACAGAAGCCTTGCTCTGTCAACAAGCATGTACTGTATTCACAACACTGGTTTTTGTAATATTCTCTTCAGTGGCAGAAAAGTAACTTTGTTATTCAAAGGAATTAGGTATTTTAGGACAAACTTTTAATGTTGAAGTTATTTTTCTCTTTACAAGATTGAAGATAAGTCTCTCCACTCCATATGCTGGATGTTACAAATATTGAAAAAGAAAGTCAAAGGATTCATATATAGTATAAAATTAGATTGTTTATATACTCCTGTTATTGACTCCAAAGCTGAACAGTTCAGACTGGAAAAAAAACTGAGAAACTAAAATGTGCATAAGATTTTACACAAATTGCCATTGCGCTTCATATGTATTGCACACTCAAATAAATACTCTTCAAATCTATTTGAGTTCTTCAAAGGTGAAATAGACATTTTGATAAGTCTTATTTTTATTATCAGATTTTAGAATATAAAGAAAAATATTGGATTGTTATATAACTTTGTTGGGGAGTAACCATATTTTCTCTATCACAATTGCAAAGTAATATGTCAGTAAAGTGGTAGGGACACCTTCAGTTCCCTTTTGAATGTATAAAGCCCTGAGCTAATGATTGTGTGGATTTAGAGATTTTTAAAAGATTATATAATAGGATCTCAGAGACAATCAGCAACTATTTTTTCTGTATTGTTTGATATTGAAAAGCTTTTGTTAATATGGATTTAAATCTTCTTATAATATACTTGGTTATTTTTATGAGGTAGAGATTGTACATCATTAACATAGAATGGTTAAGATCATAACTGCCCAGAGTATTAGCAATTAGTGATATTGAAATTCTGAGGAGAACTGGTAGGCTGACCTTTGTTGGATCTGATTAATTGATGGCTAGCTAGTCATCTGTTTAGGATGTTTTACTTGGGATTCCTGCACTGAGCCCTTTCCAACAAGATGGCCTTTTGAAACTTTATGATTCATAAAAGAGCCTGCTGAAATTTGAATAAAAGAATAGCAATTTTATTCACCTAGAAGATTGTCTTATAAATTAAAAAGAACTACAGATGGGCAAATTTGTCAGCCTCCGCTTTTACTGCTTTGGCTGCCATAAGAACCGGGAGGAGGGAGAGCTGGGGGGCCTGAGAGGGGAAGCGTGCTGGAGGAAGAACGAAACTTTGGAAGAAACGAAACTGAATCTTTGAAGTTGCTATCGGGTCAACCAGCGTGGCATTCCTGATTGATGACGCTGCCAGACGTGCTTCCACCTGACCCTGGGAGACCTTTGGATTGGATGATTTATGATGGACAGTGGGAGGGGATGTTTTCTATATGCACTTTTCGCGCCTATTGTTTTTAATTTCAGCTTATCCTTGGTTGCGTTCACTTCATTTCTAGTAAAAGTACCTTTCTCTATAAAACATGGAGTTTGGGTCATTCTTTCCTGGACTTTGAAGGAAGCACACCTGACATTAAGCTGAAATTACATCTCCAGCCATCCCGGATAAACACCGAGGGGGCTGACTCCAAATTATGTCAGACCAGGAGAGTGAAGAAGACCAGATAGGAGCATCTGGTTCTACAATAACTTCACTTCAAGCAGAGAAAGAGGCTGCAGAATGGATGGAAAAACCCGGGCTGAGAGAGGAGCCTGAGGAAGCTAGATGGTCGAGAGGAGTAGGAAGATTGCTGGACCTGGGGAGGACCCCCCAGGGAGTAACCAGCTCCAGACCCTGTAAGAGAGAGGCAGTGTGGCTGCAAGAGCAAAAGGAAAGCCTCATGATGGCTCAAGTGTTACAACTCCTCTGTGATGTTGAAGAAAGCCGGAAAAGCTGTGAGTCTTATGGGTTCCCTGTGGAGAAAGGAGGAAACTGCCCCAGGGGGGATCCAGAAGAGACAGCCTGTGGGGGAGAAGAAGAGGAAGCTGGGGAAGGAACATCTCAGGCTTCTGGAACTCAAGTGGGGGATGCAACAGCCCAGGGACCCCCAGCCTTGCAGGCCCCACCCCGCAGGCGTAAAAAACCAAAAATTCCCCCCCAACCGGAAAATATGATGGGAATACATTGGGGCTTTTCTTGACCCAAGTGTGGAACCACATGCAGGACTGGGGGGAGGACTACTTATCAGATGCTGCTCGAATGAGATGCGTCGCGAACGTCCTAGAGGGAGTAGCCACTGAATGGATGGTGGTCCTCCACAATAATAACTCCCCCTTGGTGAGGAACTACCACCAGTTCATGGGGGCTCTTAGGAGGCGGTTTGAAGACCACCTAGCTGAACAGAAGGCGAGACTCAGAATGAAGGGCATCCAGCAGGGCTGGAGATCAGTGGCAGAATACACCCAAGAATTTCGTGAGCTGGCACCCTATATGACAGGATGGTCAGAAGCGGCTCTACTGGAGAGTTTCAAAGATGGGCTGAATGAAGAAATATACAAGGACTGTAGAGGGCGGGGGGTCCTCGAAGACTTGCAGAGTTGGTATGTAGTAGCTGAGGATGTGGAGATCGAGTTGGCCCGAAGCCGACTCCGAGCAGGCCGTGCAGGAGACCCGTCATCCTCCTCCTACTGCAAAGGAGCGCCAAGGGCGGCCGCGGGAAGAGCGGAATTCAAGCCCAAATCGAAGCCCTTCACCTGCTACAAATGTGGAAAGGAAGGCCATTGGGCTGCAGAATGTTTCTCCAAGCCAGTGCTAAAATCTACCGGCTCAGGGCCCAAGAAGGCCGACAAAGTGCCCGCAAAAGGCCGCGACACCACCCTGAAAGGAGAAGTCATTGAGTTCGCTCCCCGAAACCAGGGTGAGTTGGGAACTCCGACCACCGCAGACGACAGCGGGACGGACTCCGACTCCAACTCCGATGATCTGGACTAACATCTCTTCTGCAGAGGGGCCGAATGTCAGCCTCCGCTATTACTGCTTTGGCTGCCATAAGAACTGGGAGGGGGAGAGCTAGGGGGGCCTGGGGGGGGAAGCGTGCTGGAGGAAGAACGAAACTTTGGAAGAAACGAAACTGAATCTTTGAAGTTGCTATCAGGTCAAACTGCTAGAACTTTAAATTTTAAACTAGACATTTCCCCCTAAATTTTGAAATTTTAAAGGATCTGTTAGAATATCAAATTTCTAAATTGGACATTTTCCCTTTTAAAAATCTGTGCTAAAACCTACACTTTCACCCCAAAAAATTAATCCAATCATGGAAAAAGAAACCGATTGTAAGGACTTGCCTCGCCTCTCTCCTCAAGAAAGCCAAACTCTTGAAGCAAGTAGCATTTCAAAAGGAAACTTTTGGACTTCCGGTTTCCCTGTCTTCGGCGACGACGGTGCCTTTTGAAGCACCGCCAGCCCAGCCGCTTGTAGAGCCGCTTCGCGATCGAGAAGCGGCTTGAAAACTTCAAATTCCTTAGGATTCTTGGAGGAGAGATAGCAGGGCACAGGTCGAGCCCCTGTAACCCCCCAGGGAATTGTTTCTGGGGAGGAAACAGGTGCGGCTCCCTTCCAACCTGCTGAGACTCCGGGCGGCGTGGGATGATTCTGCTCTTGCAGAACAAGCCGGCTGCAGGAAGCATTAAAAGAGAAAGGAATTAACCTAAATAAGCAGCGGAAATCCACTTGAACCCTGAAACTCGGAATTGCAAGTATTAGCGCTTTGTTGATTTTTTAACTTGAGAAAAAAAATGCGAATGAGTGAAAGTGACTTGAAAAAATATGGCGCTCAGCATTAGAGTGAACAAGCCAGCGAGTGTGGATTGGTGAAGTCATCTTGCTTTGTTACAAAGTTACTAAGTTGCTAAAAAGTTGCTTCGTTTGTAACAACAGAAACAAGAGAAAAATTTCTCCCTTTTTGATACTTGACTTTGCATCACCTCAGTTTTGATTTGATTAAATCTGGGGGACTTTTTCAGAAGTCTTTGGGGAGGTGGGAGAGGAAAAGGAACTTCCCTCTTAAGAAAAACTAGCTTACGTGGCAGGATGGCCTCAAAGAAGCAGGAAGGGAAGGCAGCGGGGGGGGGATCCCCCACACGTAAACATGAAACGCAGATTCCTCCTGCTCAACAGTTACAAACTCAGAAAAAAGATTTTGATATGGGAGATTTAAAAGAATTTATTTCTAAAATTTTGGATGATAAATTTCAAAAATCCCAACAGGAAATAGATGACAAACTTCAAAAGTCTCATCAGGAAATTATGCAGGAAATTAAACAGAATCAAAATAAGGTGACCAAAAAAATATCAGATGTGGCGTCTGGCCTGGCAGAATTTATTATTAAAGTTGATTCAAAAGTGGATGAATTTAAATCAGAAGTCAATGTTAAGATGAAAGATAATGATCACAAATTTTTTGATGTTGATGATAAAATGCAGAGAGTTGAAAACGAAATTGTTATGATGCAATTCAGGGCAATGGAATTCGCTATACAGCTTCGAGGAATTAGAGAAGAGGACAGACAGGATTTGAGACAGGTCTGTGCTGAGGCTTTGGCTGTGATTCTAAAAATTAATCCTGATGTGGTTTTTTACAAAATAGACAAAATTTACAGAGTGAATTCCTGGGTGGCCAGACAAAGACAATTGCCTAGAGATGTGGTCATATATTTTACGGATAGAGCAATAAGAAATGATATCTTGCAAAAATCTTTTCATACCTCTGTGCAAGTAGGGGGTTCGCAAATTTCAGTCTACAAAGAGTTACCACCTAAAATGCTGAAAACCAGAAAAGACTTTGGCTTTCTTGTTAAAGAATTGCAAAACCAACAGATACCATTTCGGTGGGATGCCCCAACTGGTATAATTCTGAGATATAAGGGAGAAAGATATCGTTTGAATACTGTGGAGAAGGTGGAGCAATTTTACACTACCATCTTTAAAGAAAGAACACCATCTCCACGTACATCTACAGTTTTGGAGATTAAGGAGAGTGATAAGAAGCAACTTCAACAAGAACCGCAAGAACAGTCTAAGCAGGAACCAGAGGAAATGAAGGGCGCTGAAGGAGGTTTTTTGGATGAGCCTTTGTTGGAATCTTCTCCAATTCTGGACCCGGTTTGGATGGTTGAAGTTAAGGATCAGCGTATAACCTGAGCAAAATCCAAGCAACTCAAAGAAAAACAACAACAGGAAAGACAAGATAAAAAGGGAGCTAAGAGTACTACACAAGAGACTGGAGACATGGGGAATGCAGGATCGAAGATTCCGGAAGACATCCGGTTATTCTGCTCTTTGCTCCAGAAAGATAATGATGATGATTAAATGCTTATCTTGGAATGTGAATGGGTTGAATTCAGCACAGAAAAGGAAGAAATTATATGCGTATTTGAAACAATTTAATAATGATATAATTTGTTTACAAGAAACGCATATTACAGTTCAAGATCAAAACTATTTGAAAAATTCCAAATTAGGAACACACTTTATATCTTCAACTAACCAAAAAAAGAATGGTGTGGTTATTTATGTAAATAAAAAATTAACAGCCAAAGTTATAGAAGCAGATCAAGATGGTAGGTTTGTAGCAATTGAACTACTTACAGCAAATGGCCAAATTCTTTTGAATGGAATTTATGCTCCCAATCAACAACAGGACCACTTCTACAAAATGTTACATACTAAAATACTACAATGGGATTACAGATCTATTTTAATTATGGGAGACTGGAATGGAGTAATTGATTCTAAATTAGATAAAAAGACTTTGGCGAAGTCAAGGATTAGACTACCACAGACTTTTTTTGATATGAAAGAAGATTTGGAAATAAAAGATATTTGGAGAATACATAATCCAAAAGAATTGGACTATACTTTTTTTTCTGATAGACATAGATCCTTCTCTAGGATTGATTTCATTTTGTTGTCAGATGATTTACTTGTCAGGACTAAAAGAACAAAGATTTTGCCAAGAACTTTGACTGACCATAGCCCAGTATGGATAGAAATTGAGATGAGTAAGACTGAGAGACCCTCTTGGAGATTAAATGAAAACTTGTTCAGATATGAAAAAAATATAATAGAACTTAAAAAGTACTTGAAAGAGTTTTTTGAAATGAATTTGAACAAAGGCACCCCAACGGAAATTGTGTGGGATGCAAGCAAGGCTTATATGAGAGGGGTGCTTATTTATATGAACTCTAAACATAGATTGATTCGACAAAAGAAAAGACTTGAACTGGAAGCAGAAATAAAGAATAAAGAACAGTTACTTATTAAAAATCCAACAGATGAAAAAATACGTGGTGTTATAAAACTCTTGAAAGATCAATTCCAAATGCTTATGGCGGAACAAGTTGCAACAAATTTACAATATGCGAAGCACAATACATTCTTCAATGCCAATAAACCGGGCAGATGGTTGGCCTATATACTGAGGAAAAACCAGAGTATACGGACTATTGATAGTATCGATATTGGAGGGAAAGAAATTTTTCAACAAAAATTAATTAAAGAAGCTTTTGTGGAATATTACACTAAATTATATGCTAAAGATGAGGTGCAGAATGGACTTATAGAAAAATACTTAGATGATAAAAGAGTTATAAAAATTACTGACCAACAAAAGGAAAGAATGAATTATCCTATAACAGAGGAGGAGATAATAGTAGCAATCAAACAATTAAAAACAGCCAAAGCCCCTGGAACGGATGGTCTGACTGCAGTGTATTATAAAACTTTGCAAGCAGAAATGATGGAACAACTTAGAGACTTATTTTGTAATATACAACAAGGGGGAAAAATACCCCCATCATGGACAACAGCTTATATTTCTTTGATACCAAAAGAGCAAGCAGGTCCTAAAAAACCGGAGAATTACAGACCAATATCTCTTCTGAATACGGATTATAAAATTTATGCAAAAGTATTAGCCAACAGGTTGATGCCAGTAATTCAAAAGGTGATTCATGATGATCAAGCGGGATTTATCGAGGGTAGATACATGAAGGACAATGTAAGGCAAGTAATAGATTTATTGGAATATCTTGAGAAGAATAAACAGATCCCTGCAGTGCTGGTTTTCTTGGATGCAGAGAAGGCCTTTGATAGAGTGGATTGGAATTTTCTATTAAAGACTTTAAAAAAGATCGACTTTGGGGACTAATTTATACAGGCGGTTTCAGCAATTTATCAAGAGCAAAAGGCACAGATTATTATCAATGGAAGTTTGACAACAGAGTTTAAAATTGAAAAAGGAACAAGACAGGGATGTCCGCTGTCCCCACTTCTATTTATTTTAACATTAGAAGTCTTGTTAAATACAATACGGGATTCTAATATCTTGAAAGGTATAATGATAAGGCAAGAGGACTACAGAATAAAGGCATTCGCAGATGATCTGGTTGTTACCCTAACACATCCAATTGAATCAATAATCCAGATGAAGGACATTATACAAGACTATGGTAAAGTTTCAGGTTTTAGACTGAACCAGAAAAAAACTAAGATGATAGTCAAAAATATGACTCAAGATCGTAAACACGAGCTTGAAAGAAGGGCAGGTTTTGAGATTGTACCAAAGGTAAAATATCTAGGAGTTCAGGTTGCAGAATCAAACACAAAATTGTTTCAAAATAACTATGAGGTGTTGTGGCGAGAGGTGCAGAAAGATATGGAGACTTGGAAAAAACTGCAGCTGTCTCTACTTGGAAGAATAGCAGCAATTAAGATGAATATTTTGCCAAGATTTCTTTTTTTGTTCCAAATGATTCCGGTGCTTAATAGTGATAAACAATTGAAATTGTGGCAAACTGGAGTGAATAAGTTTGTCTGGAACGAGAAAAAGCCGAGAGTGAAAATGAAAATTATGCAAGATGTTCCAGAAAGGGGAGGTCTTAAACTTCCAAACCTACAGTTATATTATGATGCAGCAGCTTTGACTTTAACAAGTGATTGGTTTGGAGGAAAAAAGACTGGAATATTGAATGTAGAAAGTTTTGATTTGGAATTTGGATGGCATGCCTACTTATTTTATGACAACAAAGTGGATAAAGTATTTAAAAGCCATATACTTAGAGATTCTTTGATGAGAGTTTGGAAGAAGCACCGACTCAAATGGGATTATAAAATACTGCTATGGCTGGATCTTGGTCATACTTTGTGGAATACAAATATAATGTCACTCGGGGGGGTTTTATACAAAGAGGTTCTTTTTACAGATGCGGGCAGATGGCAGCTGAAGACATTACAGACATTGTTGGCTGAAGGGATTAATTTAACTTGGTTACAATATAATCAACTGCAATTGAGATGGAAAGAGGACCAAAAAACTGGTATTATGATGCATGAGGAAGAATTGGTTAGACATATAAAAGAGAAAGGTCCAATGCATATTAAAAGACTTTATAATGTTTTGTTAGAAAGGGATTCAGAAACTGAATTGGTTAAAGATTGTATGATTAAGTGGGCACAAAATTTTGAGGAACCAGTGATGTTGGAAACATGGGAAAAAATTTGGGTTCAGAACGTTAAATTTACACAGTCACAGAATTTGAGGGAAAATTTTTATAAAATGTTTTATAGATGGCATTTAGACCCAAAAAAATTGTCGTGTATGTATCCTAATGTTCAGCCTAAATGTTGGAGATGTGATTGTTCAGATGCTACATATTATCATGTTTGGTGGACCTGTGGGAAAGTCAAGGCTTTTTGGATAAAAATTTGGTGTGTTATGCAGAATGTTTTGAAGAAAAAAATCCAATTTTCTCCACAATTGTTTTTATTGGGTATAGTTAAGGGTTTTACATTGGGTGAAACAAAACAAAATTGATATTGTACATGATAACACTAGCAAGATTGTTGATAGGTAAATACTGGAAAAATGAAGCATTGCCCACAATCGAGGAATGGACTTTGAAGATAGCCAGTTTTGCAGAGATGGCGAAGATTTCAGCATATTTAAAAGATTGTTCACAAGAGACTTATGAATGGGAATGGAAAAAGTGGATAGATTATGTGCAGAACAAATATCAAACTAGGAAGTATCAAATAGCTTTTATTTGAAAAGGTTATATTAAGATAGAAATATTTTAATGTAATGAAGATGAAAATTTATTTGAAAATGTTATATTAAGATAGAAATATTTTAATATAATGAAGATGAAAATTTATAAGGGTGAGGGAGGGGTTCAAGTTTTATATAAGTTTTATATAAAGGAGGGTTTTTCCTTTTACCTGATATGAGTATATTGTGTGGAAGTCCGGGGGGGAGGGGAGGGTTAGGGTGGGTTAGGGAGGTTGGGAAGTTAGGGGTGGGTGGAGGGGGGGGGAAAAGGGGTGAAAATGTAATTGTAAAACTTTTGCAATAAAAAAAAAGGAAACTTTTATTGGGAGATAGTGATAGCAAGAAGAGTAAGACTTGATCTGAAATTCCTGCTCAGAACTGTTAGATTAAATGTTGCAAAAACCCCTCCCCTATGTCCAGTCTGAGGCGAGCCAATCCACAGGTGTAAAGTTGTTGTGAGAGCTGAGAAGGTGATAAATTGTTCTCAAGTGTCACTTTGCCCATTCCTTCGAAGCTGAGACAAAATAGATGACCCCAGGCCTGTCCTTCCCTCTCCCTTTCCCAAGAAGATATATCAAAGTGATAGAAAGGCCAGAAACAGGAAAAGGTTGTAAAAGAGCATCCTGGCCCTCCCCGCCAGAATGACAGCGTCCTGATAGGGATCTATGGGGACCTGACACTGATGCTATTGTGATCTGCAAAGCATGTTCCATGTATACGCTTAATGCCCATAGAAGACCGAAACTATATATGTACCAAATATAAACTAATTGAATTACTAGAAGAAAAAGTAAAGGGTCTAGAGGAAACTCTAATCACTCTAAAACTCAACCTTCAAAATGAAAAACCCCAAACCTTGGAAGAAAAATATGCCCAAATTGAACATAATAATGATCAAACAACTTCTAAAAGAATTGAGCCCTTAGAAGAAGACAGATGGGAACATGTCACTCATAGAAAAAAACCCAAACCCTAGTACAAAACCCCTGTCCAACCCAACCCTGAATGGCGTAGGAGGCTAATGCCTCCTACTAAGGCAGCATTTAACATCCAGCTGCCTGCAATTACTGTGAGTTCAATTCTCACCAGGCTCAAGGTCAATTCAGCCTTCCATCCTTTCTAAGGTGGGTTAAATATACAAAAGTATGAAGGCTATTGCTTAACGCATTGTAAGCCGCCCTGAGTCTCCGGAGAAGGGTGGCATATAAAAATAAATAAAAATAAAAAAATAAATAAAAAAAATAAAACCCACTCTTGAGGCAGCCCCACTGATGCTGAGCAATCAATTTCATGGATTCTCAGTAGAAGAAAACATGCAGACACCTAGAAAAGCATCATCAAATGTCCCTATAAAAATAGCAGCATCAAGTGCTTCTGTGACAGGTAGAAAAATACCCCAAATCTTAGGGGGGGAAAAGACGAATGTTGGTGATAGGAGATGCAATTCTCAAGGGAACAGAACCAGTCATCTGTAGACCAGACAATCAATCCAGAGAGATATGTTGTCTCCTTGGAGCAAAAATAAAAGATGTGGCTGAGAACCTAAACAAAATAATAAAACCTTTTTCTGCTATTTCACATGGGGTGAATGACATGAAAGTAGTTTTTTCATCTTTACTGCCAACGAAAGATCAACATCCAGTAAGAGAACAAAGGGTTTTAGAAGTGAACCACTAGCTAAAGGGTTGGTGTTGCCAAAAGAACTTTGGATTCCTGGACTATGCTGTGCACTACCTGCATGATGGGCTTTTGGCAAGGGATGGGCTGCATCTCACAAAAACTTGGAAGAATGTTTTTGAAAAATGACTGGCTCAATTTATCAGGAGGGCTTTAAACTAAAGTTGAGGGTGGAGATTGGCCAACCTTTACAACCTAATTCCAAGCAAAAACCTCTAGAAAACAGACCAAATAATGAGGTGAGGGATGGAAAGGAAGACAAACTCAAACACCAAATAGGAGACATAGGAAGCATATCCAGAGTCAGACATAAAGATCTCAAATGCTTATATACAAATGCAAAAAGTTTGGTGAACATACAGGGTGAACCTGAATTATTAATACGTGAAGGTAAATATGATATCGGTGGAATCACTGAAAGTTGGTGGGATGAAACCCATGACTGGAACATATTGATAGAAGGATACCAACTGTACAAAAAAGACCCCATAAAAGAGGAGGTGGAGTTGCACTATATGTAAAAGACCACTATATTGCTACAGAAATGCACGAAACCAAAGACAAAAACCTCCTAGAATGCATATGGATAAATATAAAAGAAAAAACAACAAACAGATTGCCGTAGGTGTATACTACAGGCCACCCAATCAAGCAGAAAAAATACTGTAGATGTACTTTTTCTAACCAATTAACAAATCCTAAAACGGAAAACAACTCAAGAAGCTTGGGAAACTCTGAAAAATATGATCATAAAACCCCAGTCCATCACAATACCCCTTAAAAAATACGAAATCCAAGAAGAAACCAGTGTGGCTGCACAAATACCTCTCTGACAAATTGAAAGAAAAAAGGACAAATACAAAAAATGGAAAGAGGGACACATAACTAAGGCAGAATACCAGCAGATAGCCAGAATGTGCAAAGACAAAGTCAGGAAAGCAAAGGATCAGAACAAACAAAGACTTGCAACAGAAGTCAAAGATTATAAAGTTTCTTTCAACATATAAATAAGAAAAACAAATCAAGGAAACGCTAAAGAGAGACGACGGCAAGGAAGTAACAAGCAGCAGAGAGAAAGCAGAGCTGCTTAACTCATTCTTTGGGTCAGTCTTCACACAAAAATAAATTATAGCCCAACCTCCCAAAAACACAAATGTAAAAGACAGACTAGAAATAAAATTTAAATTAAGCAAAAAAATGGTAAGAGAAGACCTGTCTGATCTGGATGAATGCAAATCACCAGATCTGACGGACTACATCCCAGAGTGCTAAAGGTGCTGGCAGATGTCATCTCAGAACCATTGTACCATATCTTTCAAAAATCCTGGAGCACCAGGGAAATACCAAAGGACTGTAAAAGAGCTGTTATGTGGTTCCCATCTTCAAAAAAAGGAAAAAATAGACCCAGGAAACTACACACCAATCAGCCTAACATAAATACCCGGGAAGATACTGGAAAAGATAAAAAAACAGATCTGCGAACATCTAGAAACAAGTAAACAACATCCCAGATGATAGGCTCAAGATCCAGATGGATCGTGACAGATCTGTCCTACAATTAATTTTTTCTTAGCCACCCCTGTCCCTGTCCTTTTGGCTTCTGGGGGGTTTTCTCATGGAATTTTTTGATCAGCCTGTCTGCTCTTATGTTTTGACTCTTCAATTAAGTGGCTTCTGAAAGATGGTATCCTTTCCATTGTACTAAATACTGTAACCTCCCCATGCACAGTCTAGAATCCAGGATTCTTTTTACTTTGTAATGGGTCTCTCCCTGCACTGCGATGGGACCTGGGGCTTCCTGAGCTACTGGCCACAGATCCGAACCAATTATTGGCTTCAATAGATTACTGTGGAAAACCAAATATATTTCCCCCAACAGGCATGGAAATTTAAACTCCACCATGACTGGATTAATTATTTTTATGATGGGAAAAGGTTCTATAAACTTAGGACCAAGTTTTCTCCATGGCAGTTTTAGTTTCAGGAAATTGGTGGAGAGGTAAACTTTCTCTCCTATGTGATGAAATAGCTTCTGAGGGGATCACCTTTTGTTTGCCTGCTCTTTTTGTGTCACAGTGGCTTTGGCGAGTGCCCGTTTCACATTCCTCCAAGCATCCTGCAGGGAGTCTATCCATTCAGTCAGGCTTATTGAGGAATGGGGCTCCCGAGGGAACTCAGGCATTGGGATAAAATCTGCCCCTGTGGCTACCTTGAAAGGTGTGAAGCCCGTGCTGCTATGTACAGCGTTATATGTCACCTCAGTGAAAGGTAGCAGATCAGCCCAATTGGTTTGTTGGTAATTTACATAACACCTCAAGTACTGCTCTATCATTGCATTCATATGTTCCACCACCCCATTAGTACTCGGATGAAAAGTGAGCTAAGCCCCTGGGACTCCCCAATTGACTATGTGAACTCCCTCCAAAATTTATTTATTTTTATTTTTATTTATTTTATTAGTCATATTTCTATGCCGCCCATTCTCCGAGGACTCTGGGTGGCTTACATCAAAGACAGTGTACTAAATAGCATATTGCCCCCAACAATCTAGGTCCTCATTTTACCCACCTTGGAAGGATGGAAGGCTGAGTCAACCTTGAGCCGGTGAGATTTGATCCGCTGATCTGTTGAACTAGCAGTCAGCTAAAGTAGCTGCAGTACCACTCTAACCACTGTGCCACCTCGGCTCATTTAGCCATAGACTGGGACAGCTCCCCTCCCCCAATCAGAGATGATCCTCTTTGGAACTCCATTCAGTTGGTAAATGTACTTCAGGAACAGCTTAGCCAGTTTATGAGTTAAAAGGAGGCCAGAGCAGGCAATGAAGTGGGCCTTATTTGGAAAAAAGATCAATCACTGTCCAAATTACGATGTTTCCTCCACTTTCTGGGAGTTCCACAATAAAGTCCATTGCTATTTCCTGCCAGGGTTGTGACAGTTCGGCCACTTGCTGTAACAGTCCTGGGGTTTCCCAGGTCTTTTTTTCATCACTGTGCATGTGGCACAGCTTTTTACATAGCTTTCATTGTCCTTTTTCATTGCTGACCACCAAAATTGTCTTTGCACCAGATGCCATGTCTTTAGGAATCGAAAGTGGCCGACTTGCTTGGAGTTGTGGCTTCTTTGCAGAAATTGGACCCGGAGGGTGCTAGGAATGTACAATTTTGGACCTTTCCATGCCAATCCGTCTCAGGAGGTCAGGAGTTGTTGGTTGTCCCTGAACCAGGGGTTGGTTTGCAGCTCAGCTTTGAGCTTTTGAGTTAGCTCTTCCCCCGATTCGCTTGATTGCCTTCTAGTCTGTTGCCTCATAGTGACTTGTGCTGCCTTCTGGGGATAGGAATGATGGCATTGACCACGCTTACTCTTGTATTGGGATATTTGGGACAAGGCATCTGCTAGGAGGTTTTTCCCTCCTGGGATGTATTTCAGCATGAAGTTGAATCGGTTAAAATGCTGCACCCATTGAACTTGTTTGGGAGAGAGCTTCCAAGGGGACCTAAAGGCCTTCAGATTTTTGTGATCACTCCATACTTCAAACAGCACTTGGCTCCCTTCTAGGAAATGCCGCTAGGTTAATAATGCCCAACGGACCATGAAAACCTTTTTCTCCCACACCACCCACCTTTGTTCAGTGTGGGTGAGTTTTCTGGAGGTGTAGGCGCATGGTTGGAGGTTCCCCTCCTTGTTCTTCTGGAGGAGGACTGCCCCTATGGCTACATTGCTGATATTTGCCTGAATGACGAATGCTTCCTTGGGGTTTATGTGCTTTAGGACTGGTTCCTCCATGAATAGACATTTGAGTTTCTCAAATGCTCCCTGGCACTCCACGGTCCACTTTAGTGGCCGGCTGGGTTGCAGTTTGGCCCTCCCTTTCCCTGTTTTTAGCAGTTTGGTGATGGGCAGGGCTGTTTTGGCAAAAAAGGGTATGAACCACTGGTAGAAATTTGCGAACCCCAAAAAGCTCTGCAGTTGCTTGAGGGTTCGAGGGTGTTGCCATTCCAGGATGGCTTTTACTTTTCCTGAGTCCATTTCTACCCTATCATTCGACACTTGATAGCCTAGGTAGTTGAGATGGGTCTTATGGAACTCGAATTTGGATAGCTTGGCATATAGGTTTGCAGCCAAGAGTTTCTTTAGTACCTGGCTGACTAATTTGATGTACTCCTCCATTGTTTCAGTGAAGATGAGAATGTCATCTAAGTACACTAGGACCCCTTGTACAAATATTCATGCAACACTTCATTTATGAGTTGCATGAAGACCGCAGGGGCCCCTTGGAGCCCAAATGGCATTACTTTGAATTGGAAGCTGCCCAGTGGGCATTAAAAAGCAGTCTTCCACTTATCCCCCTCTTTGATTCTCACCCTGTAATATGCCTCCCTCGGGTCTAGCTTGGTGAAGATCTTCCCTTTTCCTACGTGGGCCAGCATGTCTTTCATTAGGGGTAGTGTTTCCCACACACATTCATTTAGTTCCCTAAACTCCACACAAAGTCTCATCGTCCCATTTTTCTCTCTCTCTGAACTCTCTCCCTGAATTTTGCTGGCTTGATGAAGCCTCTGGCTAGGTTTTTGTCAATGTACTCCCTTAGGTCCTTCATTTCCTTTGGGGTCATGGAGTAAATTTTTGGTTTAGAGAGCTTTGTAGGATCTCAATAGTACAGTTGGTGGGGTGTGGTGGGGGTAGCACATCACATTCTTTCTTATTGAACTAGGTCTCAGAATTCTTTGAGGGTTAGCTGGGTTCCTGGTTGTTGCTCTGAAGTGGCTTTAAGGAGCTTGTTTTCTTCAGGTTCTGCCCAGTGCTGGACAGCTCCTCCCTTCTGGCTGCCTTGAGGAGGGAGAAGGTCTCTTCCTAGCGTTATTTTTCTCTCTCCTCCTTCCCACCAGATCATTGGGCCCCCGGAATCACTGCCTCATTGTCACTGTCATAGGGGGCAGGCTGATGGTCCCTCTATGCCAGAGTTCCCTTTGGGACTATTACAGATCAGATGATCTCCCAATGTTGGCCTATCTCTAGCTGCACCAGCTCAGTGAGGTGCATTGCAGGGGAACCTCCTATGAGTGATTCATTGACTTGCTCGAACTTCATGGCTCGGAGCAGTCTCTTCGCTCTGATCCCTAGCTTCCAGACTGTCAGTAGGCTAATTAGGCACCTTGTGCAGTCTGAGTCTATTAGGGCATCCACCTCTGCCTGGATTCCTGACTTTGGCACCACTTTTTTGCGGGGATGGCAAAGGGGCGGATGGCTTCACTTACCATTGGGTCGTTTTCATCCTCATCATCACTGTCATGGGGGCAGGCTGCTGGTCCCTTTGGGTCAGAGTTCCCTCTCCCCCACTTGAAGTGGGGGAGACCTTGATGGCCTGGTGTATCAAACTCCACTTCTCCAAACCCTTCTGTGATGGCTATTTTGGCTTAGACAATGCAGCCAAGGTCACTTTTGGCTGGGGTGTTGGCGTCAGGCACTCAGCGGCTTGATGACCTTGCTTGGCCACCTCTGAAGCACTTGATGGAGGCTTAGGCCGGAGCAGGAAGAAGGACAGGTTGGCAACCGTACCGGCAGCCCTCTTGTGTCCACTTGGGCTTCGGTTTAGGTGCTCTGCGCTTCTCACATTGCTTATGTTTCAGGTCCATTGCTATGGCCATCTGGTACCAGTCACAAATTTGCTTGGGACCCCTTGGTAAACGCAGTCATGTAGTACTTGGTCCAGGCTCTCCTTAAAGTAGTAGACCAACAGTCGGTCTGGCCAGTCACTCTGCATAACTCCTGCACATGCTCCTTCGCCAGTTGGCCCCCCTGCTTTAGGTCTCGGATTTCGGCATCTGCTTACAAGGCTTGGGACTCTTCCTCAAATCTGACTCAGCTCCCCCACAAAGGCTTCAATATTCCCCAACTCTGGTGCATCTTCATGATGGAGTATCTTCACCCACTCTGCGGCTTCTCCCTCTAGGTTGGTGGTCATGCCATTCACCATCGCCATGTCCGATGTGTAGGCTGGGGCATAGCAGTCCATGTGGGTCCACATCTGGTTGAAGAACATCAATTTCTCCAGTTCTCCGTCAAAAGTGGCCTTCAAAAGTGGTGGGTCTGCCAACAGAGGAGGGGACCCCAGGGTCTAGGTAACCGACCGGGCCCTGGATAATAAAGCCTCAGCAGATACCTGTGCCATCCAGGAGGAGTCTGAGGTTGCCTCATTGAACCTGCTGCTGGTTGCTGTCTTGTGGGGGCTCTTCCTTCGGCTTGGATTTGCTGCCCCAGCTGGTTGGGGAGGTGGGCTGGCCAACTTGTGCCACCGGGATTGGGCTCTGGCTCCAGCGGATCAGCAGTGGGTGAGCTGGCTAAGCTGCTATCACCACAGATGACCCGATTCAGTTCCACTGTCCATGTAGTCGAACCTCTCCTCTGCCACTCTACCATGGTGAAGGACAGTCAGGTACTTCCATTCCCTGTGCTCATCCCACTTGGCAGTCCTCTTCGCTTTCCATTTCAGGACAAGAATGGCCAGTGACTGAGGAGACCTCGGGAAATTCAGCAGCACTTGGCTCCCACCTCCATTCAGTAAAGGTCCTCAGTGGCTAGGGTTCCTCCCACATCACTGGCTTATCAGTCCTTTCCACGCAGACCACCAGTGACCACCATCTCACCAGAGTGACTTGCCTGTGGCGTAACCCCAGCCGGGGCAGTCTTCTCCATCTCCAATCATCGCTGAGTCTTTTCCACCCGTCCAGTGTTGTTGGAAGGACAGTTGGGGCTCAGGAGATTTTGTTTAATGTCAAGGCTCGACTAATGAACTCAAGCAAATTGGAACTCTGAGACTTGGCTCCTTCTCAAAGGTCTTCTTTAATGAGTACATCATATCGGCACAGCTTCAATGGAAAACCAAATCTAAATCTTTCCCGCGGTAACAGTATAATTAAACTAGGAAATAACTCCATCCCCAAGTGTCACAGGTCATATTGGCCAATTGGGTTAATTGGCGGGTTCTTCAGGCACTCCTTACCCAACCTTATCTGTTGCCAGTAGAGATGATCTTGGTTCTGATGAGAAAGCTCTTTGTTGTGTCTAGTAATGCATTCCAATCTCCTTCCCTCTGTGTGGCAACTGAGAAACAGAAAGATGGCTGCTGCTAAGTTTGGTTCAAAGTTGACAGCATCACTTTTCTCTTGCAGGCAAATAACAAACCTGAAATAGAAGCGGCTCTTTTTCTGGATTGGATGAGACTTGAACCACAATCAATGGTATGGCTTCCGGTTTTACATAGAGTGGCAGCTGCTGAAACTGCCAAACATCAGGCCAAGTGCAACATCTGTAAAGAATGTCCAATTATTGGATTCAGGTAAAATGCTGAATTAATTAACGCTTTCATACCACTGGAACTATAATCATGATATGTTATTCAGTATAGAAGCGTACAATATAAGTTCAATAAACAGCGGTAGCATAGAACATCTCTGTAAAGAACAGATTGGTTTTTTATCAAATATATTTCTCTTAAGTGAACTAACGCAGGAAACATTCTGCAAATTTCTTCCACATTGAAAACCTCAATTTTGTCTTTTTTCAAATTAAATATTCAGAAATTAATCAAATGAGTTTTATGAAAAAGTAAATTCCTTCTTCATTTTGAAATTGTGTTTGGACACATAAAAATATATGCAGGTAGTCCTCAATTTACAATCATAATATTGAGCCCAAAATTTCTGTTGCTAAATAAGATAGTTATGTGAGTTTTGCCCCATTTTATGACCTTTTTTGCCATAGTTAAGTGAATCGCTGCAGATGTTAAATTAGTAAAACTGTTGTTAAATAAATCTGGCTTCTGTGCTTTCGAGAAGGTCTCAATGAGCCCAGGATATGGCAACCATCATAAATATGAGTCAGTTGCCAAGCGGCTGAATTTTGATCACATGACCATAGGGATCTGCAACAATCATAAGTGTGAAAAACTCTCGTAAGTCACTCTTTTCAGTGCGGTTGTAACTTTGAACAGTCCCTAAATGAATAGTTGTAAGTCAAAGACTACCTCTATGCACAATTAAGATACTTTTGAATAGTAACAGTACAAATTTTTTAGCTCTTTTTTAGCTCTTTTTAGCTTTTTAGCTTTTTAAGTGTAAATTGGGTTTTAATTGGATTGTTTTAAATTGTGGGGCAAAGCTGTATAATTCTTTTAATTGATTTTAAATTTTGTATTGGTATGTTTTTTATCCTTGGCTGTGCACCGCCCTGAGTCCAATAGGAGAAGGGCGGTATATAAATTGAATTGAATGAATAAATAGAATAAATGATACTGGCTCTGTTATTTTGAATGATGCCCAATTTATTACCAGGTAAGGGATTGTAGAATAGATACAATAGGATCTCATAAGAGTGCATCCAGTAAAATTTTTGATTCTGATTTTGAAATCAGCTGCAACTTCTGACTTTTTTAAAGCTACAGTTTTAATCATTTTGATTATTTCAATGCACTGAATCCCTCTAACACTGAAATCCTGCTATGACAAACAGCATGTCTGATTAGTTGATAACCAATTTATTACTGCTTTTGGGCAACCCAAGTTCTTTGATATTTGAATGAAATATATGTTTATGGGCTATGCACAATTCAAAAAACAAAAATGGTTTAAGAGTTTTCAGAGTTATTTTTCCAGTGTTCTCAGTTTTTGTAAATGGATCTCTTATAGTTAATTTTGTGCTGCTGATTAAAATATGAAGCTCTAATATATTCTTCAGACTTACACCGAAACACAGTTTACTCTTAAATTTGTAAATTGCATCTTTTTCCTTCTCTTTCAGATACAGAAGCTTAAAGCACTTTAACTACGATGTCTGCCAAAGCTGCTTCTTTTCTGGCCGAGTTGCAAAAGGTCATAAGATGCACTACCCAATGGTGGAATATTGTACACCAGTAAGTAATGATGACAGTGGTTGTAATATAAATCGCTGAATGAAGCACAGTATTTGTATTTGTGTAGATAAATCAGTAAGATTGAGTAAGGAATTGTTGAGGAAAAGTGAACAATCTATGCATATATTTGGATGGAAAGCATTCTGTCTTTTGTACAATCAAAATGGAAGTCATAATAGTTCATTGTTCATGTGTTACTTTTCATATACCATATATTGTTCGAAATTATATACTGGTAAAGTTAAGATTTATTGCTAAAATTGATTTTGGGTATTGTTCCTTAAGATCTGAATATTTCCAAAATATATGTTTGCACCATAAAAGAATCCTCATCGTATTATGACAAAATTACTATCTAATTCTGCATGCAATTGTTATAATTAATCCATCATATAATGGTTGTAATAATTGGTTGAATATGCTGGTTTTAGGAGAGATATCATTGTTTAGAATGATTTCAGTGTTTGATATGTATGTCAAACATTGACAACATCCAGCCTGGATTCTGTATTTTAAAAAATGGCTTATGGTCATAAACTGTTTGAAAGCTCATAATTTAAAACATTCTTCAGATGAAAAGAAGAAATTATTTTTTAAAAAAAACATTCCAGTTTATACAGATACACCACAAAGGATGTACCTCAT
This sequence comes from Arizona elegans, assembly GCA_022577455.1. NCBI lineage: Eukaryota > Metazoa > Chordata > Lepidosauria > Squamata > Colubridae > Arizona > Arizona elegans. The sequence continues at coordinate 46,707,081 of JAKOOJ010000006.1, read as the reverse complement.
CTTATTAACTTTAGCTTTCAAATACAGCCTAAAAATAAAAATAAGTAGAATGGGACAAGGGGTGTATCCTTTTATGTTGTCTTCTCCAGTGAAACTTACATAATAATTTCTGTTAAGTATAACCAAAAGAGGACGTGAAATAGACATGTTTGAACAAGTATTCATTCTTACAATCTGGCAGAGAAAATTGTTAATTCTAATGTTAATGTGCAGTTCCACTTTCTTCCATTCTGTAATTAGATGTTATTTCTACTTTCCTAGTAAGAAAAGATGGTATTAAAAATCAATATGAGCTATAAATGGCATCTATTCTGCGTGTGTGTGTGTGTATGAAAATAAGAACAGTGTGGCATATTGGGTAAGTTACTAATCTCAGAGCAGGCAGACCCAGATTCTAGCCCTTTCTTAAGTGCATGTTTTCTGAAATTTGGTATTGTTGGCTAATTTAGAATTTGCAGGATGGATACCAAAGCAGAAGGACATTAAAAGAAGTACTAGGACTGAAACAAGCAAAATCATGTTCATGTAAACTGTCCCTGTTAATTATTTATAACACAAGGAGCCCCTCCTCCAACTGCCATGGTGAGCCTGCCTGGATTTTCATTTAGAAAGTTTTCCAGCCTTGTCACTTCTCTTCTCTGAGCCGCTGGCTACCCCATCCAGCGCCTTGCTAGCCACGCGGCCGCCAGCCACTAGCAAGGTGCTTGGATGGGGATAGGCTGCAGTCAGTGGCCGCGTGGATAGCGAGGCTCTTGGATCAGGTAGCCAACCACTGGCGGTCACTGGTTACCCCATCCAAGCATCTCGGCCTGCTGCTGACCCAGCAGGACTGTCCTGTGGCCACCTGCCACCCGCGTGGCGCCAGCCTATCCTACCCCATCCAGTCACTGGGGGAGCCGCACAACTTTTCTCCGCCCCGGAACACTGGCTGCCCAGGCTGCAGCCGATGCTCTACATCGTAATGGGCTCCAGGAGGAGGAGGGGCGCCATCTGCCCCATTGCAAAGCTCAGTAAGAGCAACCAGAGCCAGCTGCAGGCGCAGCCGGGTGGGTGCATGCGCAGTGGGCAAAGGCTTAAGGTGCCACCTCCAGGCCGAGGGGTGACCTGATCGTGCGGCAGGTGCACAGCCGCTGCCACCTGGGCGGGACAGGAGAAAGTGAGATGGAGAGAAAGAGAGATGAAGGAGAGAAAGGGTGTGAGAAAGAAAGATGGAGAGAAAGAGATGAAGGAGAGAAAGAGAGGAAGGGAGAAAGAAAGAGATGAGAGAGATGAAAGAGACACACAGAGATACCTGTTTAAAAGAAAATATTGGGAGCCACAAAACTTGGATTGGAGTAAGTGATATGGAGTTGGCAATGCACACCCAGGTTTAAGGTTGTGTTTAAATGTTTACATGTGTTTAAGGTTGAGTGTTTAAAGTTGCAGACCCCTGACCTACCCCACCCAATTGCTTCACCCTGCAGCCAGCCCTGTAGGCCTGCGCCCGCCTCCTACCTGGGCAGCAGCAGCCTACCTACCTTGGTTGTATCACCTTGCCCTGCAGCCGGCCCGAACGCCCGCCTTGGACTGCCTCTGACTGCTCCAGCAGGTCATTTTTATTTAATTAATTTAATTAAGAATGCTGCAATGGGCATAAATGATGACCGGTCAAAAGTGCGAGGACCTGTCAGAAATCACTTTTTTCAGCCCTCTGGGTAATCCCTATGTGCATATGGACTACTCAGAGGGCTGAAAAAGTTATTTTTGACTGGTCCTCGCACTTTTGACCGGTCCTCGCACTTACGATTTTCCTCACTTTTTACGTTTTACACCCTATCTTTTCACCGTGGTGAAGAGAAGTAGTTGTGAAATCTACACAACTGAGTGACAGTCTTGTTAAGAATGATGCAACGGGCATAAATGTGAGGATGGTCATAAGTGTGAGGACCGGTCAAAAGTGCGAGGACCAGTCTGAAATGACTTTTTTCAGCCCTCTGGGTAGTCCCTATGTGCATATGGACTACTCAGAGGGCTGAAAAAGTTATTTTTGACAGGTCCTCACACTTTTGACCAGTCTTTGCACTTACAACTGTCCTCACATTTTACGTTTTGTGCCCTATCTTGTCACCGTGGTGAAGAGAAGTAGTTGTGAAATGACTGACACGGTTGTTAAGAATGCTACAATGGGCATAAATATGAGGATGGTCATAAGTGTGAGGACCAGTCAAAAGTACAAGGACCAGTCAGAAATGACTTTTTTCAGCCCTCTGAGTAGTCCCTATGCACATAGCCACGCCCACCCGGTCACATGAGCTCCAACCACACACACCCAACTAAGCCACGCCCACAGAACCGGTTGTTAAAAAAATTGAATCCCACCACTGCTCATAATGGGTCTAGGCCAAGGGGAAAAATAGATTGTTTGAGCCAATCGCTAAATATGTTCATCCACACTCAGACCACCACTTTCATGAGGCCTGACTCCCAACCTCAGGGTAGAATTTAGAACACATTTTGGAACTTGAAAGACCAATCTTAGAAATTTGGACCTAACAAATTCTAATGGTGCAAAGTTGAAAAAGGGGCCTATTTTGGGTACAATAAAGAAGTTGTGCTTTGAATAGTTTGAGTGATGCAAGTATATAGTGGCCACCTCTTGTCTTGTGGAATTTGAGGTTGGCAGTTCAGCTCCTCTGTTTGTTTTCATCAATGTTTCCATCTGTTAGCAGAGTGAAGGATAATCCCCAGATATTTGAAACAGGAATTTGCTCAATCTATCCTCCAGGAATAGCTCTTGGGTCTTTTGGCAAATGCCATGGTTTTGATTTTCGGATAGTTTGAGTACTAGATGGTCTTCTCTACTGTAGTACTCCTATTGCACTAGAGCTCTTTTAAGGCCAGTAGGTGTTTTTGAAAGTAATGTTGCATCATGTGCATAAAGTAAAGCAGAGATTTGTCTTGCAGCAAGTTTGAGAAGTGAAACTTGTGTTGAGTTGATATAAAAATTAAACAGAAGTGGGACCAATATGCATCTTCTGTACTAGACACTGATCAATGATAGCCAGCTTTTTCCAAAACCATCTTGCTCCTCTGCAAGGATATTTTCTTGTTCCAGCAAGTTTGGGATTTCTGTTGTAGGTGTCTTGTGAAGAGTTTATAGATTTTGTTGAGAAGGCTGATTGGTTTATAGCTGGTAGGATTACCCTTTTCCCCTTTTTTATATCAGGACACTGATTGCAGATCCCTGGTCTTCGGGGCTCAGTCATGGGTATGTAGATAAAGAGTGAGGCCAGAGTGTGGCCCAAAAGTTCAAGTTGTTTTTAATGATCCTTGGAGGGATAAAGTCTTTTCCTAGGGCGTTTCCTAGTCTTAGTTGAACAGCAAGATTCTTGGTCACTGTCATGGATGTCCATATTGGCAGATTTTCTATAGTTTGGTTAGATACTCACTTTTTGCAGAGGTGTCCATGCACAAAAGTTTGCTCCCAAGTTCCTGGGGGAGATGTGACAGTCCATAAATGGACCATTGTTTTGGGACCTTGGTGTGATATATCAGAATAGAGCTGAGTATTTGGATTTGATACCTTAAATGAAACAGTTGCTCAGTTTAGTCATCACAAAGGAACTTGAGATATTAATGAGGTGTTCAAAAGACACTGGGTCTTACTTCAACAAAAGAAGGAAATAATTCTGTATCTTATTGGGATTAGAGCTGGATGTTTGTTACTTCGCAAAAGTAGATAGAAACAGCTACATTACCTAAGCACCCTTTTTTCCATGTGTTAGTTGAAAGAACAGACCAGAAATCAGTCAGGTGAGTTTGCACCATAATATTCTTCTCATGCTAGATTGTGAAGTTTATGGTTCATACTCTTCATTTCATTCGGCAATGGACTGATTCTGAATGGAAAGAGAGAAAGATGTATTTCTTTCCTTCAGTTAAAAATATCTATTGTAAATCTAATAAGCATAATAAAAGTCTGTTGCACATGATAACAGTTCTTTCACTATAAAAATGAATACTTTTATTCCTACCTTTTCTTCAAGTCTGCTTTTATTATGGCATAGCAATCTTTTGTTATACATAAAGAACTATATGCTTCGCAGGTATTTTGCTTGCTTGGTTGCAGAGTTATTTGTTAGTTTACTCTCAATATGCTTATCATGTAGAAAATTACAGAATATCATGGGTTTGACATACTTTTATTTTAACATTTGATATACAGTATTGTAATTTTGCAATCACACAGTTCTGTCTTGTAGAAAAAATGGCTAAAAACATAGAGGAAAATCTTAATATTCAACTAAATGTTTCTTCGTATCCATCATGTTCAGGAATATGTTTTGCAAATTCTAAAAATATATTTGATAGTAAATTGTAAATCACCAGATTGTGAGATATTTCCAGTATGGATATATACCGTATTTTCCGGCATATAAGACGACTGGGCGTATAAGACGACCCCCAACTTTTCCTGTTAAAATATAGGGTTTGGGCTATACTCACCGTATAAGACTACCCCTCTTCCAACACACACCAAATAAAAATTAAAAAAATCAACTGGCACACCCACAATGTAAAAGCAGCTGAGCTAGACCCAAAATGGCCTCTGCAACAAGCAGGAACCTCACACAGCCACAAAAAGCCCCCCAAAAAACAACTTTCATACTTTACACACACAAAATTCCACATACAGCTTTGTGAGATTTTGTGTGTTTGTGTAGTTAGAGTGAAACACTACAGAAACACACTAAATCTCAGAAAGCTGCACAAATATTATTTTATTTTTATATGAAAACTAAATTTAAAACTTCCTAAATTTTAAATGGCTACAATCAGGCAACTCAGCTGGGATCGTCAAAGCTTGGATGGCTCTGGCGATCCCAGCTGCGTTGCCTGATTGGCACGCAGCTCAGCTGGGATCGTCAGAGCTTGCAGAGCCACATAAAAGGAAAAAAGTTTTTTCCTTTTACATGGCTCTGGCATCCCAGCTGAGTTGCCTGATTAGCAGGCAAAGCTGGGATCATCAGAGCTTGGATCGCCAGAGCCATTTAAGGCTTGTCAGAGTCTTTTGGGCTGGTCTGCCTGGTTACAGGAAACGACACCCGGCATATAAGACGACCCCCGACTTTTGAGAAGTTTTTCATGTGTTAAAAAGTCATCTTGTACACCGGAAAATACGGTAATTAAATTTTGTGGCCATTTAAAATGACTACGACACAGTTTATTTAAAAAGTCGCAAAACAAACAACTGATGTAAAACATTTGCAAAAAAAAAAAAAAACCCTAATAAAATTCTATTGCTGAAATATTGCTTTCAGACTACTTCAGGAGAAGATGTCCGTGACTTTGCCAAGGTATTAAAAAATAAATTCAGAACAAAACGATACTTTGCAAAACATCCGAGAATGGGTTATTTGCCTGTACAAACAGTGTTGGAAGGAGACAACATGGAAACGTGAGTGAAGAATATTAATAATATCTCATTTGATAAGTTCTGAGTTTCCCAATTGGCACTGCTCCCTATATTTCCTGATTACATAACATCTTTTTCATTTCTTTCATATTTGTTTATTTTTATTGAAAGGAAAAGGCAAGCTGTGGTCTTGGTTGCTATTCTCCTTGCTTTTTATGACCTGCAAATTGTACACTAATTTAAATTGTTAACAAAATAAAAATATATGTTGTCTTAATGAATGCTTGGAAATTCTTCCAAATATCTGTAGTTTATAGTTGAGTGCGTAGAAATGAACATGCCTTTTTTTCTCTTCATATGGAGAAAATATTAATGTTTAGATTCAAATTCACAAACCTGTCCATTGTAATCCTATAAGATTAATAGAAAAAATTATCTGCTAGTTATTAAAATTTGCTTTAATGGAAATTGCACTGCAGCTTGCTATCTTTCCATTTTTCTCTTTTAATATTTCCTTTCTCATGTTTTGGCTGCTTTCATGGACATTCATGTTAGTCTATTGGATTTTCTTGATTTTGGGTTTTGTTTTTGTTTTGTTTTTTTCCGTAATTATTTTGCTGCTAAGTTTTTTCTGCCTCTCTCTTCACCTCCTCATTTTTTGTCTTGCAGTCCTGTTACTCTGATCAACTTCTGGCCAGTAGATTCTGCGTGAGTACTTTTGCCAAAGTGTCCTGCTATTGCTGCTTCTGTTGCATTCCCTCACTTTTGTTTTTAATTTCTGTTCATTTTTTTCCATATGTCCATTTCCCTCCTCCATTTCCCTTTTATTAATGTTTCTGACAGAAAAAGAGGCAAGCCCATGTCAAGTTAGTAGAAACAACAGATCTGAATGTATTTCACAAATTGTGTACACAATATTTATATATGTGTTATTTTTACTTTGGAGATTAATGTATTTAAGTCATTTAAGATTTTAGTTCCACAGACTTTCTTTTTTATCTGGAAATGGGAAATGTTTGAATTGGAATAGGAATAACCACTTTTGGTTGCAAAACTGATAATTTTGAGATGCAATTATACATTTTGAAAAACCCTGCAGAGGTTTTATTGAGTATATTTGTAGATATGCATATTACATAGTAGGCCTATACAAATACATAGAACTTAGGCTACACATTAGAAAGGTTTTTGTCTGAACTGATGTGCAACTCCATTTATGCACAAATTTCACCCTTCTGTTTAAAGGAGTTTAAACTGGACAATATTTGTTCAGGCTTACTTTTTTATCCCCTAGGGCTGTTACCGGTTTCACTAAATAACAGCAAATAGCAGTTACTGAAAACAGATGTTCTTGTTAACTGTCTTCTGTCAAACAATAAGAGCCTTGATAGTACAGTGGTTTAGTGAACCCTGTTATTAACACAGCTGCCTGCAATTTCTGCTGGTTCGAATCTCTCCAAGGCTCAAGGTTGACTCAGCCTTCCATCCTTTCTAAGGTAGGTGAAATGAGGACCCAGTTTGTGGGGGCAATAAGCTGACTTTGTATAAAACATACAAAAGAATGAAGGCTATTGCTTAACGCATTGTAAGCCGCCCTGAGTCTCCGGAGAAGGGCGGCATATAAATCAAATTAAAAAAAAAAAAAAATAACAAGACCTGCATTTTTCAGAAAAGTATTTTGTTCATGTGTAAACCTCCCATGCTGATACCAGTAGATTAAAATGGCTTATTTTCACTTCAGTTATGTTGACTTTCAGGAGTAAATGGCTATTTTTCTTTTTAATCTTGATGAATTTAAGTATACTTCATAAAATATGGAAAAAAATATGAGTTTTATACAGGAATAAGTATCTATTACTTTAAAATATTTGTGCTAGTTAATTCATAAAGTCTGTCAAATATTAGCCAAAAGGAAGCCTAAAATTAATCCACAAATAGTACTAAAAATTGTATAATCTCTGATATTTGGTTTGCAAGTAATGCTTATTAAAATGAGTAGCATTAAAATTATACTGTTTAGTATAATTTATTAAATTATGCTAAATATACTAAAAGTGTTATGATATAATATAGGTTATTGTAAAGACTAACTCCACCTGATTAAGAGGCTAATAGTCTCTTTGCTGCTTTGTATCTGAAGTATTGGATTGATTGATTTTGGTATTGTTGGTATCTACAGCTACATTATTGTGTCTACAATATATTTCTTGATGTAAATTCAACAATATAAGGGACATTAAAAAATAGTTTTAACTGGCCTTACTAACCAGATGTTAGTATTAGATGTTCAGCAGTATTCCACAATATTTCTTTACAAGAATTTCAATAGTGAATGATATAACACCCCCACAATATATCTCTTCAATTTTGACCTTAGTAAAGGAATATGAATTATCATGAAATTGCATACATACTCCCCATCCATAAGGAAGGCTATCTGTCGTGTTTACCCTGTGCCATGTTTCCATGATAACCCAAAACCAAGTGACCTAAAAACACTTTTTAAAATTAACACCATAAATTCATGAATGCAGCCTGGTTTCTTGATTGATAGGTAGATAGTTTTGATCATTGTATGTAATAAATTATACTATTTTAATATAGTTTGTAATCTAGAGGCTACAAGGTTTTTGAATCAGTGATAATAAATTAGCATGAAATTCAAAAGTGTTGTAAACCTCAAAATATTATTCTGCTCAATTAAGAATTAGACATATGGTGCTCTAAACCTGGGAGTCAGTAAAGGTAGTAAGACTCATATAGCCAAACATAGAGACAAACTGGAATACATGAATTGACAAAACAATTATCATCAGAGAAAATTTAAAAAGCAAAACTTGAGAAATGAGTACAGCACTATAATATGTGAAAAAAGCAAATCTTACACAAATATGAGGCATGCAATAAAATAAACTTAACACTTTGCATCTCTTAGTACAAATGGCTTATATCACTTGTCAGAACTATTTTCATCATACAGCCAATAATGGAATTATTTGGTTCATGTTGTTATTACAATCACATTTCTCTTTTAAAATATAATATTATACAATAGGTTAATTATTCAGTCTCTGTGTATAGTCAAAAGATTTTCAGTATCAAGTAATATTATTGCCGGAATCTTTTTTGAATTTTATAAATTGGCGTGAATTCCTTCTGACAACTGTATGACATCTTCATACATAGGTGTCTGTCATGCTTGGCATCCTTCTTATCTAATTAGGATTTGTTATTTTAGAACAGGACTTTGTTTTCATTTATAATCTCCATAGAGTTTCAACAGGTAGAGATATTTTCCAGAGTTTCTCCTTTGCTTTCTCTGACTCTTGTAGTATTATTTTGTGGATTAACAGTGTTCTTAAGATTTCGCTAATAAAACAAAATCCATAAGAATTATTATTTTCTCTTGATATATATGTTCTAGAAAGAATATCAGGAATTAGTAACTATTTGCTCAGTCTATACATCAATTATAATCAATGTTTCTATAAAGTTACTAGTCCTTTTTGGATTATTCTAGAAGCAGTATATAAAAATCTGTAGCTCTGGGTTGTGTTTGTTTTTCCATAAATTAGTTCATGGAATCTTATGCTCCAAATTCTATTGCTAGTATTTTTGCTCAATACTCATTAATGTTTTAGAAATACATGTAACAACAAGCCTTCTTGCAGAAATATAGTTCGTAATCTTGAAGCAACAGAACATCTGATATAGTGAATGGTTCTTTCACATTGAAGTTCTTCCAGATTCATGTTTTTAATTTTGGTTTCACCTATTTAGTATTCACTGTCTTGAGCTAATAGCTCAAGTAGTGATAGTAATTCTTAGAAATGTTTGTTATATCTTCATGTCTTTGCTAGATATGGCTAGTCCAAAATATTTAGAGGAGGCATTTGAATTTCTGTATGGAGGAATTGTTTTTACCCGCTGAACAGCTACAATACATCTTAGAACAAATTTACATTTTCTTTTATTAATTTTCAGTTTCTCTCCCAATATCATCCAGACCTCATTTTAGTCAATCATTCTTTTATGTCTGGTTGTAGCCTTCATCATATCTGTAAATTTCATCTGTTGGATCATCTCCTTTGTTCACTTCTTTAGCAATAATCTTACCAATCTGTACCACACTGGCTGGGACTGTGAGAGTTGTAATTCAGCAACATATGGAGGGCTACTGGTTCCTCATCCCTGCTGTAGATTCATCTACCTTGACTCTCACGTTATATTCTTTATTGTATTTTATCCCTTAGTGGCACTGGAATTTTCTCAGATGCATGAATTACAGGTGTGGATTCATTTTCATGGAATATTACTCTGGTAAGAAAACTAGGCATTAAAGCAAATTTTGTAATTTGTATCACCATCCCACTGATCTTGATCTATTTCTATTAAATTACCATTTTTATTTTTATTTATTAGATTTATATCCTGCTTGAAGATTTATATTTTGCCCAAGATGATGTGCTTGTGCCAAATTGAAATTAATAATAAAAAGATCCAGTTTCAGCATTGAATTGTGCACATATTACTGTTTTAACTGCAATTCAGAGTATCTTTATAAGACTATGTTGTTATCTTAATTATTAAAAAAAACTTTACAGTTCTACTCCTTGAATTCTGATTATCATATGAAAACATCTATGCAGGTTTTTTGGGCAGAACTATCATTTGCCTTTTTCTTGGATTTTTTCTTTTATTTTTTCTTTTACTTTTTAGTCCAGCATATAAATTCCTTCAAATAAGTACTCTGATCCATTCCTGATTAGTTTCAGGGACCAGATAGTCTGCCAGGGGCTGTCTTCTGTTTAATAAAAGGATTTTTCTTGCAGTTCTTTTCAAGTATGGTTCAGGTTCTTAATTTTGTATCCTAATCAAATTAAAAGGTTCAGTATTTCATTATGGTTTCAAAAAATTAGCATCACATTATTTTGTTTATTTATGTATTACAAATTTTCCAACGTACTAGAAAAAGTCTAGGTAGTTTTCAGTCAAAAAGATGTCATGTAGAATGAAATCCTATGTAATACCATAAAAACTATTCCATATACATAATCAAAGATAAACTTAAATCAGAGATAAGTAAAACTTAAAATCAACTTCCAATACACATACTGTAAGAAAAAAGTCAGAGGAGCAATTCAGACACCCAAAGTCAAGGAAAACACGTCAGTCTTGCTATAGTGCCTTCCTAAATCCAGCATAGGGGCAGTCTTGGCAAATCACTTTAATAAACACAAAGAAGACATTTTACTACATTGTCTTTATTGTCTGGCTGTAATAGATACAAAATTATGCTGAGGATGATATATAATACATATTTGAATAGCAAACCTTCAACAAAAGTCCTGAGAAATACCCTTTTTTGTTTAGAAATTGGATAATTCCTATCTTTTCACTGTTTCTCTGTATTCTGTTAATTTCAACTGAAGGCCCATTTTATGCCATTCAACAGCAATTTGTTGTGCACACTGGACCACATTTTGTTTCTTAAATTTAAATGATGCTGGTTTTCTGATAAGTAGAATTCATAAGTCAATAATAAAGTAGGCTTGTTCGGGTTTACTAGAGATTTCCATTGCTTGTAGCACTTAGAAAACTATGGTAGTCCGTTGGTACTACCAAGAGGAACCACAGTTACTTGATCATGAATTCTATTGTGTATTGTCATGAAATCATTACTTAATAAGAAACAAATTGGTCATATCTAGTTTTATTCTTAATGCCTTTTCTTATCTAATTGTCATTAGTGAAATTCTTAATGTAACCCTATTGCCTTCATCCTTTACTCTATCGTGATTCCATCATACTTTTGCCATGAACACCAGTTTTTATGAAGACTTTTGCTGGCCTGTTTTACTTCATCCTTCTTTCTTTCTCTTGTGGCAGTGTTGACATTTTGTTTTAGGGAAAACAAAAGGGTGAAATATCTGTATTAAAACTATTTCAAAATAACTGACATTCTAAATTTCTTCAGGGTGGAATTTTCTACCCTTTTTTTCCTACCCTTTTTTTTCTTGTGATTTTTTTTAAAAATTATATTTAAAAATTAATTTTGAATTCATTTACTAGTTCATGAGTGTAGAAAAAGAAACAGGTAGATGTAGACAAATAGAATCCAATTTCCAATTTTCTTTAAGGAAGCAGATATGTAAACAAACCAAGATAGCAAAAGTTAGTGACAGTCATTTCACAAAAGGAAAGTAAAACTTTAAAAGATAAATTAGAACTCTTCAAAGAGCACTTAATTATAAATAGAGATCATATTTAGAGATAGCTATGAAGGTGATTGATTTATATCCCATTTATCCAGATGTAGATGCTTGGGTACCAAGCTTATTCATGAACCTTACTGAATATGTTTAGTATAGACTTTTAAAAGATCCAACCAAAATGTCATAAATTTAATTAATAATTGTTTTAAAAAATACTGATTTCCTAACTAGCAATGTAAGTATATTTGAAGTGTATATATGTAAATATGAGTAATTTCTTACAAGAAAGTATGGCAGTACAGATTAGATAGAAATAGAGAAATAAATTCACAAAATAAAATTCTAAGAAAACAAATCTAATTGATTTAAAAACTGTACATAAGTTTGAAAATGTTTTTAGAATGCCACTCATCAGTACTTTAAAAGCTTCTAATTTCTTGGGATGAGTTACCTCATTCAATAAAGTTACCTCATTCAATAAATTGAACTGTTTTCCCACAACAGACCCATTTTACAGAAACTTTTAACATAAAAGTATAGATAATTTCTGCTTTATTTCAAGAAAAATAAATTAAGTGTTTGTTTTCCTCTTTTTTCTGTCTGCCAGCTGAGACAAAATATCTTAAATTTACATAGTATTGAGAACTCACATAAAAATTAACTTTGAATTAAGTTGTTCATTGTGATAGCTTAAATAAAAAAGTAATACCCGGGGTGAAATGCTCCTGGTTCGGACTGGATCACCTGATCCGGTAGTGATGGTGGTGGGTGGTTCGGAGAACCGGTAGCAAAAATCCCTGCCTCCCCCTCCCATGCCCAGCTGAGCCACACAATCATCAGAGGCTTTTTAAAAAAAATTTAAAAGCATTTTTTTCTACAACCTCTTTGGCAGAAAAAAAATGCTTTTAAAAGTAAAAAAAAAGCCTCTGATGATCGCGCGACTCAGCTGGGATCTTCAAATGCTTTTAAAAGCCTCTGATGATCCAGCTGAGTTGCCTGATCGGCAGAGGCTTTTTTTCTTTTAGATGCCTCTGATGATCCAAGCTGAGTTGCCTAATCAGCAGAGGCTTTTTTTCTTTTAAAAGCCTCTGATGATCCAGGCTGAGTTGTCTGATCAGCAGAGGCTTTTTTTCTTTTAAATGCCTCTGACGATCCAAGCTGAGTTGCCTGATCGTCAAGAGGCTTTTAAGAGAAAAAAAGCCTCTGCTGATCAGGCAACTCAGCTGGGATCGTCAGAGCCTTTTGAAAGCATTTTTTTACAACCTCTTTGCCGAAGAGGTTGTAGAAAAAATGGTTTTAAAAGTTAAAAAAAAAATGGCCACGCCCACCCAGTCACATTAACCCTCCCCCACCAAGCCACGCCCACAGAACCATTAGTAACAAATTTTAGATTTCATCACTGGTAATACCCACACCTGGACAGTTCTACTAAAAACCATTGCAGGATTTTGTTACAGTTAAAGTCTTAGAGATCTGGTCAAAGATTGATTGCAGTAACAGTGAAAAGGAAAACCAGCTGTAAGAATTTATTAATTCATCCAACAAATGGAATGGAATACTATCCTCAATAGCAATCTGGTTTTAAAAGCTAGGAAAAATACCTCACATTAACCTTGTCATTGAAAGTGGATTTTTAAAAAAGACAATTATCCATTTACTGAAATGTAAAATATGGCTCTTTTGTAGGTGCGTATGTTTAGGTGCGGTTTTATTTTATCTAACATTGGCATAATTGCTTTTGTTGATGTTCTGGAAAAGACTATTCAAACAGGAATTTCATCATGACTTGAAGCATCGGGATCCTAAAACTAATATATTTACTACCTGAAGTTTGCTGATCACTATGTTCTCTACTATACTTCAAGGTGTTCCCTAATAATACAATTAATGTGTATAAATCACATAATAATGTTAAAATTTTATGATCTTGTGGCATTGCATTACTAGCTGTCTAGGGCTACATACATCCCGTGGGCTATGAATTGGACAACTTCTGATTCAAGCAGTACACAATGTATCAGTAATCATAAGAGTTTGAAGGTGTCATTTAGGTTGTCAGTCCAATCCTTTGCACAGTATAGGTATTCAAATTAAAACATTTGGAGGGAGGGCTTCCTAGCCTTTGCTTGAACACATGCAAAGAAAGGATGCGTTTATCTGGACAGTTGGTTCCATTATCCAATTATTCTTACAGTTAGGACTGTATTTCCCTAATGTTTCATTAAAATGAACCTTACTCTAACTTAACCATTATCTATGTCCTTTACTCTGGAACTAGAGAGAGCACCTAACTTGTTTTCTGTGATGGTGTTTGTAGACAGTTATCACTTTCCCCCTCAGTTGACTTTTTAAAAAGCTAGACAAGGCATAGTCCTTCTTCCTTCATGGAGATTAGTTTCTACATCTCTGATCACCTTTGTTCTCTGTCAGACTCCGATTTCTCTGAATCCTTCATGTAATATTCATAACTTGACATAGTGGTTGAGGTGAGGTCAGACCAAATCTAACTAAAGTGAAACAAATACTGTAAATATTGGAAGTTACATTTTTGGGAATAAACTCTAAAATTCCATTTTCCATTTTAGCAGCAGTATCAACTTGTTTATGTTGAATAGCAATCCACACTACTGTTCCATAACTATTCCAAAATAGTTTTCACAATATTATTACAAATCCTAGGTATCATCCATCCTCTGCTTGTGGACTTTGCACTTGTTTTTATTAAATACTAGCTGTACCCGGCCACGCGTTGCTGTGGCCCAGTCTGGTGCTTCTGCTGGGCTAAAAGAGCGAGGCTGAAGTTCCAAACTCTCCACAAACATTTGGTGGGCATGGCCAACTCGACGTCACTCACTTTCATCAGTCACATGACAGCCCCTGAGCCACGCCTACTCAGCTGGTGATTAGGGCAGAGAACCGGTTGCTAAAAAACAATGGGAATCACAAAATCCTCCCTCTCTGTCTCCCCCCTCTCTTTTTATCTCTCTATGTGTCTCTCTCTCTCTGTATCTCTATGTCTCTCTCTCCCCCCTCTCTGTATCTCTCTCTCTCCCCCCGTCCTCTGTAACTCTATGTCTTTCTCTCCCCTCCTCTGTATCTCTCTATGTCTCTCTCTCTCCCCCTCTGTATCTATGTGTCTCTCTCTCCCCCTCTCTCTGTATCTCTATGTCTCTCTCTCCCACCCTCTCTCTGTATCTCTCTGTATCTCTCTCTCTCCCACCCTCTCTGTCTGTATCTCAGTATGTGTCTCCCCCCCCCCCATCTCTCTGTATTTCTCTATGTCTCTCCCTCTCTCTCTGTTTATCTTTGTCTCTGGCCCGGCCTCTTCTGCATCCCCCACCATTGCCCTTACCTTTTCAGGCCAGGCCTTCACAACTCTCTGCATCACAGCAGAAATTCAGGGGCCCCCTCCATCCTCCCTACACAAATGTTCTCTGGGGGCTCGACGGGGAGATGCATAGCAGGGAAGGGAAGGGAGGGAGGGAGGGAGGGGGTGCGGCGGGAGTTCGAGGCTGGTTTGGGGCTTCCCGCCCGAAGGAAGAAAGTGGGAAAGCCAGGAGCCATGCACACCCCACTGGACCCCTGCTACGCAGTTCTCCTCCCCCACCTGCCAAGGGAAGGGGAATGATTAAATCTCTTCCAGGCGAAACGAAGGAGGGCCAGCCATCCTCCCCCCTGCCTGTTTCCGCCTCCCCGGAGCCCCTTTTCTGCCAGAGGCCGAAATTTTCATGTAGGCTCCATGAACTGCCAGAGCGCCCACCTAGGAATCAAAGGCGGTGCTGGTCAAAGGTAACCCCAAGGCTCCAGTTGCCTCCATCTCCCACTCACCGACTGGATTCACATATGCCGGTTAGTGGCTGGTCTTTCTGACCTCGGGGCCCGTGGTAGCTCTGGGCCAGGCGTAATTCAGGCCAGGTGAGGGATGGAGGGTTCCCGCTCGGCAGACCCAGGCAGCCTCATTGCCAGGTGTTCTTTGGAGGAAGCCTCAAGAGCGGCTGGCGAGGGGGATGGACAGCAGCGGCGGGTGAGGCTACTTCGCGGGGCGGCTGGGGGAGGGGGAGGTCAGACCCAGGCTCGGGCGGGCCCCGCCCAGCCCTAGAAGCGCCGGCTGCGAGGGCTTCCCGGCGGGGAGCCGGCTGCCTACCTGCCAAGCCTGGTGGCAGGATATAGCCCTTGGGCGTCTCTGCCTTCCAAATGTGCAGTTTCTTGGAGGCAATATGGAGAGTCTAAATAGAAGGAGCAGAAATCTGTTGAGTGTAATCAGAGCTGAGAGGTTGCCATGTTGGTTTTACGTCCAGCAGATGGCGCTGTTTTTCAATGTTTGTCAATGTCTTTCATGTTTTTACCTGTCACAGGTGTGACATGTATATAATATAGGTATATAAAAACACACCTGTAGTCGAATTGTGGCAACATTGGCAACATTGTGTCAAAATTTGAAAGCAATCGGTGAAGAACTTTCGGAGATGTGCAGTTATGTACAAACGGACATTTACATTTTTATTTATATAGATTCTGTTAGTTTCAACCGCTTAATCTTTTTTTAACATCTCAGATTTGTTTTGAATTTTATTTCTACCTTCTAAGATATTAACTATCCCATTTAAACCTGTAAATTGTAAAATCTGGCAAGCATTTCCTCCACCACTCCATTAAAGTCCTTAATGAAAATACTTAGAACTAAGCATAATATTCTTCTTGATCATGATTCCTATTGTAGACAGACTTCATTATATATTTCAACAACTTTTGGGAATTGTTCTAATTTCTTTTCAGTATTCTCTTTGTGCCTGTCTATTGCAAATCTATATTTCTTGGGGTTGTTTCCCTTTCTTCTCTTGAACCATTTTGCTATGGCATACTTAAAAACAGTTCATTGCTTCTATATCTAACTTTATTGTCAGTGAATTGCCCATTGCAGTTTCCTAGTCAGTTTCTGTAGGTCTTGCTTTATCATTAACTATAAAATCAATGTATATGTTTAAAGCAATCAGACACCCTCATTTTGGATATGCAACTGCAGATTTGTCATAGATAACTCTTGGAGATTTGGGGGCAGGGGACAAGTTCAATTATTCAAGCAATTAAGACACTGTGAATTGGAGTATGGATTTCTCTTTGGGCCCTTGCAAAGGTGCATCAGCTATGATATTACTCCATTTTAAATTAATTATCTAAATTCCCTTATTAGATAGAACAATTTATTTTCCATTGCTTGTTTCTAAATATCCACGACGAACTGAAAAAGCAAGCTACTTTGGATTGCCTTTTTATGAAATGGAATAAACAAATACACTTCTTTTTTCTTTTCTCCTAAAAGATTTGTACAGATTAGTTGCAGTTCAAAGATTTGCAAGCTGACTTCTCTGATCTCATAAAGCTCTTTTCCTTCACATTTATAGGAAGGCAGTGCTTAGTTCTTAATGGTATTTCTTTTCATTCTGTCTAAAGGGTCTCTTCATTGGGGTAGTTGACACAAATTTGAAAACAATTACTATAGCTTGTGACATTAGATCAAGAGAATGAAGTCTTTGCATAATATGGATTGAAAAAAGAAATGTCTCAGGAACTGGAAAAAAGATAACTTGTATAAAATATTTCATGGGAAACAAAACTGGCATAACATTCTGAAAAATTTAAAAACTTTAACACACCTCTGTTGCCAAAGACAATTTTGTCTATTTCCTCTAAGAATTTCTTGCCCTAGCTTGAAAAACAACACAGGTTGCAAATAAATCATGTTCATAGAGTCAGTAAAGCTTGCCAGTATAAGGCCAGTAACATTTCAGAGCATTTTTTTTTCTTTCTAAGAAACTAGTGTTTATTAATCAATTATTAATCAGTGTTTTCTGCCTTATAGGCCTGCTTCGTCCCCTCAGCTTTCACATGATGATACGCATTCACGCATTGAGCATTATGCTAGCAGGTATGAGATCAGGTGGTTTGTTAGGGAAATTTTCCTTGAAACATTTTTTTAAAGTAAATCATTATTGCAACCACCATTGCTCAGATATTAAGAAATGAAGTTAGGCTCATTTCAAATTCCTAAGATTTATGGTATACGTGTTTACTAATCTCTATGCATGTTTACTAATTTCTGCTAATCAGCTTCTTAACTAATCTGCATGTTTAATTACTGCATGATATTTAGAATGTATGTTACATAATTGAAAATAGGAAATGAAGAACACATGGTTTTATTTACAACTAATCTGCTTTTGTTCAAAACATATAGTATACGGTTTTCTTTCTGGAAATATACTACTGGGCAACCATGTAGTACAAAATAATATTTTACACCCAGTATCTAATCCTCAATACATAGGTCATAATTTATTAATTCAGCTTTTGATAAAGAGGACATTGAACTGCTATTTAAAAATATAGAACAATGCCACATTCACTTATTTTTAGAAAACTAGTATAAATATTACAAGATAACAGTTATATCACTATTTTTGTACACTCATAGGAAATTGAGGATGGGTAGATATAACAGAAATACTTTGTTTTATTGCCAAGAAAAGAGTTGAAATTTTCACAATTCATGTGCATTGAGCAGAAGGTAATTTATACTTGACTGAAATCCTACACAATGATATTTGTCTGTCTGTAGACAATATTCCAGGATCTCATCATAATTATATTTTTGTTCTTAGTTTTAATTAGGAGAAGATACAGTGAATTTTAAGATGTTTTCCTTTCTTCATAGGCTAGCAGAAATGGAGAACACCAATGGAACATATATGAACGATAGCATTTCTCCTAATGAGAGCATGTGAGTATGCCTCTGAGAAATTATAGGAAATTTCTGGTAGTACAGTGGACTAAAGCACTGTTATTAACATCTGCTGCTTGCAATTACTGCAAGTTCAAATCTCACCAGGCTCAAGGTTGACTCAGCCTTCCATCCTTTCAAAGGTAGGTAAAATGAGGACCCAGATTGTGGGGGCAATAAATATTTATATTTTGTATATAAATATACAAAAAGTATGAAGGCTATTGCTTAACGCATTGTAAGCCGCCCTGAGTCTCCGGAGAATATAAATTAAAGCAAAAAAATTTTTTTAACTTATTCGCATGCTTTCAGATTTCTGTAGTGAGTTCTTAAGCCTAAAAATTATCCACAGTATGATCTAGAACGTTACATAGAATTCTATTCTAGGTTACTAGTTGCCAGACTCTATTGAAGGTAATATTTGAAATTTAACATCACCTTCTTATGTAAAAATGCATTAAAAGAGAAACAAAAATGTTATTTTTGTAACTATTTTTAATATGTATTTTGTTTCCCTTTTAAAGTTCAACAGACATCATAGATAAAAAACATAGTCTTTGATCAAATGTATAAATTCTCATGATTTTCCTGAAGCCACAAATAAGACTGGAATAGTTACTGATTAAGGTCCTTCATCAAAGCTGCTCCAAAGCTCAGTACAGAGGACTAAACAAGATTCTAAGTACTGATCAATCTTTAATGTATTTATTTGTTCAAAGGTCAGATATGTATATTTGTGTTTCTATTCCTAGTGAAATCACCTTCTCTGTACAATTATTAAAATTTTTAATCATATCAAGATAGTATTATCCATTTTACTGAGACTGTAGAGTTTCTATCAGTTACCACATGTTACCATTTTATGGTAATTATGTAATAGATTTTTTTTGTATAGAATGAAAAGAGAGAAAGATTTTAATACATAAATAAGTGTTTTTGGCTGAACTCTATTGCTTCCTATTTTTTTAACAAAGGATCGGGAACTTAGTGTTTATGATCACGCTAAGTTCTTCTACAAAGTAAAATATCCTAAAGGATTTCATTTTTGAATCTGTTTTAATTTTCATTTCACTAAAATGAATTGATTTGTGGAAAGCATGATTTGTTAAATATCTATTTTTAAAAGTTTCACGATGTAAAGAGAGAAACTTTAACCTAAGGTAAATAGTATTTAGCTGAACATTAATTTATGACTTTTATCATTTAACTTTAATGATGGAGTTGTCTTATTAATTAATTAATTTATTTATTTCTATAAAGAGATAGAAGGGGGGGGCTTGTTCTAAGAGCAAATTGAGCAGAACTGAGTTCTGGATCATATTACCAGCTTAGCTCAAATTTCATCTAAATCTAGAGGTATTGGTAAATACAATACAGATAATTTTCAAGAAACAATGACAATTGGGACTGGAAAGCCGCCTACAAGCAATGTGGTCATGTACAATACCAGATGTAGTTTAGCAACAGCAATTCCAGCAGATCCAATTGTCATTGTTAAACAAGTACCATGCAGATCATTAAGCAAGGTCCTCATGTGATCACAATTTCCAAATTCCTGCTGGCTGAGTTCCCTGGCAGGGAACATTGGAAATTGTGATAACATGACTATGGGTGTGGGTGTGATGGCTCCATCATATCAGGGGTGAAATGCTTCCAGTTCAGACCGGATCGCCTGATCCGGTAGCGATGGAGGTGGATGGTTTGGAGAACTGGTAGCAAAAATCCCTGCCCCCCCCCCCCATGCCCAGCTGAGTCGCACAATCATCAGAGGCTTTTTTTTTTTTAATTTTAAAAGCATTTTTTCTACAACCTCTTCAGCCAAAAAAATGCTTTTAAAAGTAAAAAAAAGCCTCTGATAATCACGCAGCTCAGCTGAGATCTTCAAATGCTTTTAAAAGCCTCTGATGATCCCAGCTGAGTTGCCTAATGAGCAGAGGCAACGATCCAAGCTGAGTTGTCTGATCGGCAGAGGCTTTTTTTCTTTTAAATGCCTCTTGACGATCCAAGCTGAGTTGCCTGATCGGCAGAGCCTTTTGAAAGCATTTTTTTACAACCTTTACAATGAAGAGGTTGTAGAAAAAATGGTTTTAAAAGTTAAAAAAAAATTGGCCACGCCCACCCAGTCACATTTCCCCCCCACACCAAGCCACGCCCACAGAAGTGGTAGTAACAAATTTTAGATTTCACCACTGCTGCATATGCAGTGGCTGCATTCTTTCATAGAAAACAAGCTGGTGTGACATTAATTTGTAGCTGGAACTAGCAATCTTGAGCGTTAGCAAAGAAGACTATTTCTGAGAATTCAGTTTAGCTTGATAGCACCATATTTTCCTGTGCACTATTTGCTGTTGAATCCAATTTATTCATAATTCATTCTTTACCTGTCTCTTTCTTTAGATATAGTACCAAAAATAATCTTATACGTTAAAACCTTGTATTTCTATGAGCTGCCAAGATACACCTGTGCATGCGCACACACATACACACACTGTGTGTGTGTGGTTTTATATATGTGTGTGTGTATGTATGTACTTTCTACCTTTTCCTCATTTCTTCTATTTTTAAAAATTTTAATTAAATAATTTTTAACAGAATAAAAACAATATGGACAAAGCAAAAAGAAACTAAAAGACAAGAAAGAGAAAGAAAGAGACAAGAGAAAGACAAGAAAGGAAAAAGAAGAAAATATATATAAATGCATTTATATTTTATCTTCTTTTCTTTTTTTCCTTAAAGAGATGATGAGCATTTGCTAATCCAGCACTACTGCCAAAGTTTGAACCAGGAATCACCACTCAGTCAACCTCGAAGTCCTGCTCAGATTTTAATTTCTTTAGAAAGTGAAGAAAGAAATGAGCTGGAGAGAATCCTTGCAGACTTGGAAGAAGAAAATAGGTAAGCTTACTAAAATATCACTTCCATGCATTGACGTATTAAATAACTTTCAAACCAGAAAGCAGAACAGCTAGAAAAGAAGTTATCTTATATGTAATTTACCAATTTAACATATATGTTTCTTTTCTACTTATGATTGTGATTTGTCATGTTAAATGTCCAGATGATGTAATTCCATTATAATAATAATAACTTTTATTTGCGGTCACAGACCAAAATACAAATATAATTGCAAAAGAATATGGGGAAAGTAACATCATAAACAGTTGGCTATCAGAAGCCTTGGCTGAGAGGAATTACAGTGTTCTCCTCTAATAGTTCTAACAGCTATTATCCTCTATCCTCTAAGAGCTCTAATAGCTCTTTAAAAAAATTTAGAAACCTGAAAAGTAATGTGTGAGGAGCATCCCCTAAACAATATAAGGTCAAATTACTAGCACTGAATCCAGAGAGATCTGTTTCTAGGAGAGACAGTAATTTAGTCCTACCTGTGTTGTACATAGGGCAGTATAAAAGAACATGCTTCACAGTTTCAACCTCAGCTCTATCACAGGGGCATAACCGCTCACTTATTGGGAGCCTCTTAAATCGTCCGTCCAGCAATGCTGAGGGCAGGACCTTGAAACGAGCAAGGGAGAAGACTCTTCTATACTTAGGGATGGTTAAAGTGTAAAAATATGAGGCCATCCTCAGTCCATAATTGTTAAATTGGCTGAAGATCAGAGGGGAGCAGGTTTTATTAGCTCTAGCTCTTAGATATTGCAAGTCTATGTCCACAAGCCATTGGACTACCCTAGATTGGGCATCCTTAAGGCCATAGTCTCCCAAGGCATCCCCCGAAAAACCTAGCAGGAGTTTCTTCATCAGCTCCCTCTCCCATCGAGAAGTATAAGAGTCAGCTAATACCAGGGAGAGATAGCTACTGGGGACTGCCAAAAAGAGGACCCGAAACCACCATTTAAAGGTGTTAATCGACGCCATGCATTCGACTGATCGAATGCCCAATTCCAGGTACATCGGAGCAAAGCCAACACAGGGACGGAGACCCAAAAGTTTCCTTAAAAAACCAGCCTGAGTTCTTTCAATACACTCCTTGAAGCCCCATGTCCATATAGGAATTCCATAAAGAGTTTGGGCCAAGGTTTTGGCTTTGTAAATACGCAGAGCAGAAGGAATAAACTGGCCTCCTTGGGTATAGAAAAATCTTAAAATCTGCTGATGGCTACAGGAGGCCGAATTCAGCACCTGAGTTCGATGTCTAGTCCAAGCACCGGTGTTCTGAAAATGGATACCTAAATACTTAAAATGGAAAACCTGCTTAACAGCATTACCCTTAATAGCCCAGTTGTATAGCTTCCGGGCTGTAGAGAATACCAATACTTTTGATTTGTCATAATTAATGGACAAGTGGTTCTCAGTGCAGTAGGACCCAAATGCAGAAAGTAGCCTTTTCAGATCAAGCCTTGACAGTGATAGGGAGGACCGCATCGTCAGCATAAAGGAGAAGCGGGATCTTTGTAGTTGACAACTTTGGGGCGTGGGACTCCGTACGTCCAATGTAAGAGGCCAAGTCAGATAAGAATAAGTTAAACAGAAGAGGAGCCAGGACACAGACCTGCTTTACTCCGCTCTTTATCGGGATAGGATTTGAGAGTTCTCCCTGCAAACCGCACCTGACCTGACTAAAAGTCTGATTATATAGGGATCTAATTAAGAACAGAAGATGTCTATCAATGGAACTTTTGAGCAATTTAACGTTAAGGATATTGGTGTTGTGTTACCAACCAGCAGAGTAAATGCACAAGGAAACGTTGCTGAGAGCAATGAATAAGAGTTATGCAAACTGGTTTATCAAAAGCTTACTTTATAGTAGAAAAACAGTCTCATAGTCTTTAAACAAATTCCAAGTCTTTGCCAGTAAATCAGTCCAGTAGTTACAGAATCTTCTTACTCAACAAACAGTAGTTGGTTAGAATAACAAACTCACTCTGGTTCACAAACCACGATGGTTGCAGATCCATCAAACGATGATTAGCAGATAGCAACTCCTCTCAATGGTAGCTTATCATAGCAGCTTCATCATCAATCATCTTCATACACAATGGCAGCATAGCATAGCAGCAACTGAACATGTTACAGTACCTTGCTTAAATACTCTCATAACCAGTCATTATCTAATTACAGCATGACTCAGCATTAAAGTCACATAATACATTTACAGATTAAAGTTACAGTACACATATATTGCCTGGACAACTAGTTAGGCTCAAACCATATCCTAACAGACCACAACAATTCCCTTGGGATTAAATCAAACGCTGCCTTTAGATCAGTAAAAGCAGTAAAAAGTTTACCACCTGGTATGGTGGCATATTTATCAACCAAGTGCGCTAGGAGAAAGCAGTGGTCCAATGTGGCACAGCCCACTTTGTACCCAGTCTGTTCAGCACCAATGATATTGGATTCCTCGACCCAGGTGAGGAGTCTGCATTGGAGATATTTAGCATACAATTTTCCAATGGTGGAGAGCAGACTTATAGGACGATAATCGGCTGGGTTGTTCCTATTTCCTCATTTAAAAACAGGAACAATGGCTAGACTCAAAGAGGTCAGGATCCTGCCAGAGATATTAATGTGGGTGAAGAGTGTTGCTAAAAGAGGAATCCACCACTCAGGATTAGATTTTAGCAAATCAGGAGGTATAGCATCAGGGCCAGGGGCTTTGCCTAACTTGAGTTCAGAGATAAGCTCATTAACCTCAGCGTGAGTCACGGGATGCCAGTCCGGAATTGCAGTGGGCAGTTGTGGTCCAAGTCCGGTCATGACTATTGAAGCCTGGAAGATTGACCCAAAATGGTTTTCTCAATCTCCGTTGGAGATACAACAGAGAGGGAGTCTTGATGACCAGGCAACGAGCTGGCAACAATTTGCCAAAATAGTCGAGTGTTCTTCTGCTGGATGGAGAGGAGAAGTAGATCCCACTTCTCATTTTCTTTAGCCCTTTTTTTCTTAGCAATTAATCCTTTATACTCCCCCTTCAGGCGATAATAGTCCTCAGGTGGGCGTTTATCCCCTCAATTACAATAAAGCAGGTAAACCTGACTAATCTTGTTCCTAAGCAGCAGACATTCTTCATCAAACCAGGGCTTGCTTCTTGGATGATATGGGCCACTTGGCCTACGGTCAGTTCCTAGCTCCCTTTGGATACAATTAATTAGTGATTCGAAGGACGAGATTGCCTCTGAATCACTGCACGTTAGGGCCTGATTGTATAGGCTAAGACACTCCGGAGATGATAAAAGAGAGTGGAACTTTCAGTCTTGGAAGACCATTTGATCCTCCTTGCATACGAGGCCACATAGGGATCCAGTATATGGGGGCCCCTAGGCAGATGCCCAATGATTGTAACCAGGGGGTAGTGGTTGCTCTCCGTGAGGCAGTCCACAAAAAAGACATGGACTGCCTGTCTTAGTAGCTAGGAAACAAGCACAAAATCAATAACACTACTCCCCCATGAAGAAGTGAAAGTAAATTCACCCGCTAGATCGCCTGGGGTACTCCCATTAAGAATTATCTTATTTTGTTGGGATGCTAAAAGGGCTAGCTGAACACCGGCAAAATTTGTTAATTCATCCTTAGAATGCCTGCCTGAAATCTGGTGTCCTATAGCCTGGCAGATTTCTTGGGAGTAGAGTGCCTTAATCAATGGGGGAACTTGACCTCCCAATCGGGCATTAAAGTCATCCCCTATTAAGATGTGCAGCGCTGGAAATTTGGTTTCAATACAAGTAATATAACTCTCCAGTTCTCCCCATTGAGCCTTAGTGTCGGCTTGCCTCACCGTCCGGGGAAGGTAGACGTTGAACACTAACATTTTGCTGCGACCTCTCTTAATTAGGAACACCATAGCTAAGGAGCCACAGGGGGGCAGCTCCACTGTCTCCACTTTTAAAGAGGTAGTGACCAAGCAAGCTAAGCCACCCTTAGGTCTTCCCGTCGTAGATTGTTTCGTAACAGCCAAAGAAATGGCTGTAAATCCTGTAAGGGCTATCTTATCACATGCCCAGGTCTCCTGAAGCAGGATCACATCGAATGACTGAATATAGTTGATAAATTCTGTGGTGCCGCACCTTCTCCCCCAACCTGCTTTGTTCCATGAGAGGCATTTAAATGTGCAAGGGAGGAATGCCAGGTTTGCTAGTCATTCTGCATAATTATTTTTTTCCAGAGAGCGCTTCAGATCCGAAAAGATACATCTGTTATTAGATGGGAGTGTCACCCTCTTGGGAGACAAAGGCAGGGAAGAGGGGAAGGGAGGCGAGCCTTGTTCATGAGGCTTTAGGGCTCTGAACGCAGTCCAGTTTATGCTTGTAACATTAGTTGGTTGCTTACCTGGCAGACATTCAGTGACATCAACAGACGGGGTTTGAAGTAGCCCTGGATCTTCAAATTTACGAATTGGATATTCTGGAGAAAGGGCCGAGGGAATTGCCTCTGATAAATCAGTGTGGACTCCCTGAAGTCCAAGGGGATCTTTATCAGGTAGTGAAACACTGCAAAGCTTGGATTTAACTGCAGTTAGACGCTTTATAATTTGGGCCCTTTCTGATTGTGGGAGTGCACGAAAGGAGTCGAAAAGCTGTATCTCGCATGCTTAATTATTAAGCAGACAGAGTCCCAAATAAGGACTCAACAGGGAGATGGGGAAGACCTGGCATAGGTCACACATAAATTCAGTGGCAATGCTGGGGCTGGGCTGAAGTCTTAAACCAGCTGCCACCATTCCATGTCTCAACTTCAGCCCTAGCATTATTGCTGCCACTGAGAAATGCTGCCCAAATCCCCACACTTGTCTTCCTCTTGATCTAGATCACCCTACACAGCAGCACTGAGCTGTAATATCAGGGCTAGGGTGAAAGTCTGGGGAGCCTTGGTGGTGCAGCAGACTAAAGTGCTGTTAAGTAACACCAGCTGCTGCAATTACTGCAAATTCAAATCTCACCAGGCTCAAGGTTGACTCAGCCTTCCATCCTTTCGAGGTAGGTAAAATGAGGACCCAGATTGTGGAGGCAATAAACTGACTTTGTATAAAAAAAGAACACTGCTGTGGGGGGTGGAGAAGTCCTACTAAGCAGGTATATACAAAAGTATTAAGGCTATTGCTTAACGCATTGTAAGCCACCCTGAGTCTCCGGAGACAGGCAGCATATAAATCGAACCAATAAATAAATAATAAATAAATAAGAAGTAAATAAATTAATAAATAATAAATAAATGATAATAAATAAATAATAAATAAATAAATATCAGCAATCTCAGCCAGCTGCCACCAGCCCCATGCCTCAACTTGAGCCCTAGTGCCACTGTTGCCACTAAGAAATGCCCCCTCATATCATCTTCCAAGGTGTGCAAGTCTTGGGTAGCTATCTTTCATCATTGTGAGAATGGGCTGCATTCTCTCAGAGCTTTGGAAGTATTGTACTCCAAATCACATAAAGTTTATGGAACAGCACAAGGAAGATTCAGAAAAGAAGGCCTTGCATGACTACAAACTGCTTCGGACAGGTCAAGTGCACTTCTCAGCAGCCAGAGAAAAATGCCTGAAGTTGAATGGCATGCAGCAAATCTTGGGAAGTGCTGGGCAGTGGGGGCAATTTCAGCATGTCTCAAGACTCACACACAATGAGGTAGGGATATAGAGGGCACAAAAAATGGACTTTAATGACAGTGAGAGGATCCATTACTAAGGCAATACGCCAGTACGGTTTCAACCCTTTCCAAGAAACTAACTTGACAAAAGCCTCACACAGGCTGCTCCTTAATTCACATGAGCATAAAAGTGAAAGAAGGAAGCACATTCAGACTTAGATTCTGCTGTTCCAATAAAAGTAGTTTAAACCTATATGGCAGTGATGACTAACCTTTTTGCCATCGCGTGCCATGGGGGGGGAAGGTTTGCGTGTGCCACACCCATAATTCTATGCGCCATGTACCCGCGATCCCCCTCCCCCTCCGCTCCCGGTACGCGATGGCCCGGTAGGCCCGTTTTTCTTTCTCACCTGGCCCCAGATCCTCTCTATGCATCTGGGGAGAGTGAAAACAGCCTTCCCCACCCCCTCAGAGGCCCTCCATAGGCCCGAAACGGCCCGTTTCCCAACTTCTGGTTGGACAGGAAGTGACGTTTTTTGCTGTCCCAGCCTCCAGAGCCTCTCCCTACTTCCTACTCCCAGCCTGTTTCCCTACTTCTGGTGGCACAGAAGGCCCGAAAATCAGCTGGCTGCCGCATGCGTGCATGCGGGAGCTGAGCTGGCATGCCCACTGATTGCACACATGCCATAGGTTTGCCATCACGGCTATATGGCAACCCTATATGGCTGATGAGGAATATATGCAGAGACCCCAATGTAAAATCTGTTATCTAAAAGACAGTAACAATAGATGAGCTGTTACTTCTATTACTTAATTTTCTTATTCCAAGTATGTTTATTACTATTGACTGCAAACAGATAACAAGCAACAAGCTTTTGTCTCCTGATACAAAATAGTAAGACCATCCTATATCAATTGTTCATATCATTTCTTTCTTTCTTTATATCACTTAGGAGTGTATATCAAGGATATTTCATAGGAGCCACTTTTCAATTTATAGAAGCATGTCTGTCTCTATTGAAGAAATCCATGCAAACTTGGTGAACTGTGGCTTGTAACATTTGCACTGAAAATATATCAATAATATTAGCAGTGAAATATAATGATTTTTTTATATAAGCTAGTGCAGAAACTCCATTATGATAACAATTTTCAGGGACTCAAGCCCTTAATTTAGTAGAAATTAAACCTTTAAAAGGTTACTTTCAGCTATAAAACTTTTAAAAGGTTACTTTCAGCTATAAAATAGAAAAGTACACATATTCATAGATATATTTATTTTTATTCTTTCAATAGAAACCTGCAGGCAGAATATGACCGGCTGAAGCAGCAACATGATCACAAAGGACTATCTCCACTGCCATCCCCACCTGAGATGATGCCCATTTTACCACAGAGTCCACGAGATGCTGAACTCATTGCAGAAGCCAAGTTGCTTCGTCAACACAAAGGCCGCCTAGAAGCCAGGATGCAGATCCTGGAGGATCACAACAAACAGCTAGAATCGCAGCTACATAGGCTAAGACAGCTATTGGAACAGGCAAGACATCTGCTTTTCTCTTTTATTTGATAGGAAATAATGTGGCTTTTTAATTTAATTTTCTTGTAGTTATTGCATCACAAAATAAAAATGTAGTACTCTAGGATTGTATAGAATTTAAATATGCAAACTGAAATCCTCGGTAATATTGGAAACCTTCCTAAATTGGTGAAATTTACTTCTCAGTACATCTGTATGATGGGCGTGATCATGCTGTTACTCGTAAAATTAAACATTATAATTTCTGGTATTTCAGCCTCAAGATGCAAAGGTGAATGGTACAACCCAGTCTTCTCCTATCTCAGTACAGAGGTCAGAAAGTAATCAGCCAATGCTTCTCCGTGGTGTTGGTAGTCAGACTACAGAATCTATGGGTAAGCTAAAAATGAAGCACTTTTTAAAATAATTGTAATAAAATAATTTTATTCATATTCTCATTCATGATAAATTCATACACAGGAACATGATATTTGTTTCTTGATTTAAAGTTTCTCTTGTTTACTGTACTGGGGCTCTTTTCTATATGGACTGATTTATTTGCAGAGTCAATTTGCTGGAGGAGAGGCAAGCTGACTGTTATTAGTTATTGTGTACACACACAATCTACATTATAGAAAATAGCATGAAGGCTCATTTTGTTTTATTTTGTTGTGTTATCATGAGAAATTTTATATATGCTCGTGAGATACTATAGGTCAGAAGTGAGCAACCCTAAGACTAGGGCTTACATACATTCCCCAGAGTTTCATTTATAGTTCCTTTAATATTTGTGATAGGATGGGTTAGAAGGAAAATGGTGCTTTAACATCTGTAGAATTAAAACAAATACAAAATGCAAGAAGAGTTCTAATAAATTTCATTATTATGTTCTATCAGTTACTGCCCTGGAGCAAAGCAAAAAGCCTGAAAAGAGCTTCCAATCTCTAACGGAATTATTATTAGTAGTAGTATTTAAGTTCATAATAGTGCCAAGGAGAATCAAGCAAATACTTTTTGGCAAAATTATCGCCACCTAATTTGTTTCTAGCTATTTTTAGTATATAGCAATTGGTGCTTATTGTATTTCCCAAAGCTGTTCTATGGAATCAACTCAACTACCTTGTCTTCTGGATAGATGTCAATATTCAGAGAAGTGGATTCACTACCGAAATCTCTCAACAGAGTCTTAAAAATTTTGCTGTTCCCCTGGCTAAGAAAACAATTGCTATGCCAGAAACATATCTTACCATAAAAACTTAATTTGAAGTGTAGAGCTTCTGTATGCTGAAGCACCTAACAAAAAATAAAGTTATTTGCAATGTGTCATAGTTATTAAAGTTCTGGGGGCCAAAATGAAAAATAATGGTTGCACAGAAGCTTTCTGCGAGAATTTGCTTTCACTTGTATTATATTTAATTGAGTATGGAAATGATTTAGAATGTCAGATCCCTATCGTGATACTAACATTCAAGTGGGGAGGGGACCCCGGATTCTTGTACTCACCTAGCGGGAGATCACCCTTCTCCTCGCCATCTCCAGAGCTTCCCCTCTATCTTGCTGATCCCTCTGAGATTGCCGCTGCCCTTCTAGGGTCTCCAGGCCGAAAAAAATTAGTGCTCCGCTTCGTTGTGACATTACCACGGAAGTCAGGGACCTGGCATTCTTGTACTCACTTACTGCTCTCATCCTATTTCCTATGTATCCTGTAATTCCCTAGTTTATAACTTTTACCCTGTCACCTATTCTGCCCTGTGCTTTGATTTACTTTGGGGAATGTACAAAGGGGGAAGGCCATCTGTTTTCTCTCAGCTTGGAAGCCTCACAGAAGAAGTGCATGGGAACGACTCCTTTTTTTATATATAAAAAGTTTTTTATTATTTTATAGACAAACATACAATACATAATCAATCATTCAGTGTATCATCTGAGTACGTCTTTTGTGTCGTCTTCTTACTCCTCCAATCTTTATCATATCTTGATATTATAATTTCATTTACTGTAACATTTCTCCCCCATTTAATACCTATTATCTATCCTATATATATCTCTTCTCTAACCAATGGTAAAATTGCTCCCATATCTTAAAATATTCTGATTCCTCTCTTTTTTTAATTGTCAACGTCAATCTATTCATTTCTGCACAATATTTTCTTAATTACTTCTCCCTTTGTAGGGATTATCTCTACTTTCCATCTTTGCGCAAATACTATCCTCGCTGCAGTTTATTTATTTATTTATTTATTTATTTATTTATTTATTTATTAAATTTATATACCGCCCTATTCCTAAGGGACTCAGGGCGGTGAACAGGGAACGATAAAAATACATTTAATACATCCCAGTTTAAAATAAAATCAAAAAAAGCAATATAAAGGGAAAGTTAGGCCAGGCCGGCCTGCTGAAACAGGAATGTTTTGAGGGCACGGCGGAAAGTGCGCAGGTCCGGAATCTTCTGTATCTCTGGGGGGAGCTCGTTCCAGATGGTGGGTGCCCCCACAGAAAAGGCTCTCCCCCTGGGGGCCGCCAGTCGACATTGTTTGGCTGACGGCACCCTGAGAAGCCCCTCTCTATGGGAGCGTACTGGGCGGTGAGAGGCTATTGGTGGCAGAAGGCGGTCTCGTAAGTACCCCGGTCCTAAGCCATGGAGCGCTCTAAAGGTGGTAACTAAGACCTTGAAGCGCACCCGGAAGACCACAGGGAGCCAGTGCAGCTCGCGCAGGAGGGGAGCCACATGGGAGCGCCATGCTGCTCCCATAACTACCCGCGCGGCCGCATTCTGGACCAGCTGCAGCCTCCGGGTGCTCCTCAAGGGGAGCCCCATGTAGAGAGCATTACAGTAGTCCAGGCGTGAAGTGACGAGGGCATGAGTGACCGTATTTAACGAGTCCCGATCCAGAAAGGGACGCAACTGGCGAATCAGGCGAACCTGATAAAAAGACCTCCCGGCCACAGCCGTCAAGTGTTCTTCTAAAGACAGCCGTGAGTCCAAGAGGACGCCTAAGTTGCGAACCCTCTCCGTCGGGGGCAATGACTCATCCCCAATAGTCAGTGATGGCACCAATTGACTATATCGGAACGTCGAAAACCACAGCCACTCGGTCTTGGATGGGTTGAGCCTGAGTCTGTTCTTCCCCATCCAGATCCGTACGGCCTCCAGGCACTGGGACATCACTTTAAGGGCATCATTGGGGTGGTCTGGGGTGGAGATGTATAGCTGAGTATCATCAGCATACTGATGATACTTCACCCCAAAACCACGGATGATCTCACCCAGCGGCTTCACATAAATGTTGAACAGAAGGGGTGAGAGAACCGACCCCTGTGGCACCCCACATACAAGGGGCCTCGGGGTCGACCTCTGCCCCCCTGTCAACACAGACTGCAACCGATCAGAGAGAAAGGAGGAGAACCACCGCAACACGGTGCCCCCCACCCCTAACTCTTCTAACCGGTGCAGCATGATACCATGGTTATAACATGTATAATCAAATATATGTTTTCTTTACTAAACTTCTCTGGTAAAATACCCAATAGGAACAGTTCAGGTTTTAAATCTATATGTTGTTGTATCATTTCTTCTAACCATGTTTTAATTTTGATCTAATAATTTCTCGTTTCTGGACACGTCCACCACATACGATGATACAATCCTGGTATCTGATGGCATTTCCAACATTTAGCTGATTTATCTTTAAACATTTTTGCCAATTTTTTGGGTAGCATGTGCCATCTGTAAAACATTTTATATTGATTCTCCTTATATGTTGTGGACATTGTTAATTTATAATTCCTTTCCCATAGCTGCTGCCATTTATCTAACTCACTTGAGTATCCAAAATTTTTTGCCCATGCTATCATTGTTTCTTTTACCTGTTCGTTTTCTAATTCAATACTAAGTAAACGATTATATATCTTTTTAATTATGTGTTCATCTGTTCCTGTGAGTATCTTATCCAATTCTGTCATTTCTAAATAGAAACCATACAGTTTAGCATCTTTTTCATACCTTGTTTGAATTTGCATATGAGTATACCAGTCCATCTCAATCCCTTGTTCTTCTATTTCTTGTTTCCCTTTCAATTCCCCCTTATCTGTTAAAATATCCTTATATCTAAGAATATTTCTAATATTAATAATATTTGGATGTATTAATGCTTCCATTGTTGATAACCATGCTGGTATTTTCAAATAATATTTATCTCTAATCTTCTCCCACGCTAATAACAATGCATTTCTTACATAATGTCTTTGGAAATAAGTATGTATCTTGCTCCTGCCATACCATAAGGTATGATAAAATGCCATACCAAAAGGCATGCCATCCCAATTGTAAATCATGACCTTCCAAAGTTAATAGTCTTATATTTCTTAGTCCAATCCATTCTCTCATCCAAGTCAACTTTGCAGCCTGATAATATACCGTATTTTCCAGCGTATAAGATGACTTTTTAACACATGAAAATCTTTTCAAAAGTCAGGGGTTGTCTTATACGCCGGGTGTTGTTCTCCTGTAATGAGGCAGACCAGCCCGAAAGGCTCTGAAGAGCCAAGCTCTGACCATCCCAGCTGTGTTGCCTGCTAATCAGGCAACTCAGCTTGGAGCGCCAGAGCCATGTAAAAGGAAAAAAGTTTTCCCCCTCCAGCTTGCTTACCTTAGCTGCTAGTCGCAACACTTGCCTTGCTTCTCTTGCCTGCAATCCATTCCATCAGCAAGCAACTCCCTGCCCGCAATCAAGCAGGCAGGGAGTTGTGGACTTCAAGTCCCAGAATTCCTCAGCTCAGCAAAGCAAAGCTGGCTGAGGAATTCTGGGAGTTGAAGTCTACAAGTCTTAAAGTTGCCAAGGTTGGAGACCCCTGTTCTATTGGGTAAGTTTTTTTCCCCACACAAAATCTCACAAAGCTGTATGTGGAATTTTGTGTGTGTAAAGTGTGAAAGTTGGGTTTTTGGGCTTTTTGTGGCTGTGTGAGGTTCCTGCTTGTTGCAGTGGCCATTTTGGGTCTAGCACAGCTGCTTTTACATTGTGGGTGAGCCAGTTGTGTTGTGTTGTGTTGTGTGTGTGTAAAGTGTGGAAGTTGTTTTTTTGGGCTTTTTGTGGCTGTGTGAGGTTCCTGCTTGTTGCAGGGGCCATTTTGGGTCTAGCACAGCTGCTTTTACATTGTGGGTGAGCCAGGTGATGTTTTTTTAATTTTTATTTGGTGTGCGTTGGAAGAGGGGTGGTCTTATACGGCGAGTATAGCCCAAACCCTATATTTTAACAGGAAAAATCGGGGGTTGTCTTATACGCCCAGTCGTCTTATACGCCAGAAAATACGGTAATTCCCAATTCGGTAGTCCAAATCCTTCACGTAGTCTTGCATCTTGCAAGAGTTTTATATTGATTCTCGCTTTTTTCCCTTGCCATATAAATTTCCTTACTATTTTATTGAGATGATCAAAATATGTCTTTTCCACTTTTATCAATATTGTCTGAAATAGGAACAATAGTCTCGGTATTATGTTCATCTTTATTATCGCAATCTTACCCATTAATGATAATTGTAAATTTTTCCATTTCTCCAAGTCTTCGTCAGTTTGTTTTTTTAGTTTATAATAATTATCTTCCTTTATCGTTACACATCTTGAGGTTAAATATATTCCTAAATATTTTATTTTCTTCTCAATTTGAATATTTATTTTCTCCGTCAATCCTCTTTTTTGTTTTTCTGTGATATTTTTGACCAATATTTTTGTTTTTTCTTTATTTTTAGTCCTGCCACTTCTCCATATTCTTTTATTTGTTTTAATAGTTTAGGACCCGTTGTTTGAGGCTCCTCCAAGATAAAAGTAATCATCTACAAAGGCTTGTAATTTATATTCTTCTTTCTTAATTTTCATTCCTTTTATTTCTTCATTTTGTCTTATATTTCTATTTAACACTTCTAATGTTAATACAAATAACAATGGAGATAACGGACATCCTTGCCTTGTGCCTTTCATTATATGTCATCTCTCCATTCATCATTATTTTTGCTGATTGTTTACTGTAGATTGTTTTTATCATATCTGTAAATCTCTCCCCAAATTCCACCATCTGTAATTGTTCTATCATAAATTGCCAGTTCAAATTATCAAATGCTTTTTGTGCATCTAGAAACATCATCGCCATTTGTTTTTCTGGATGTGCCTCATAGTATTCCAAGGTATTCAGAATTATCCTCATATTGTCTCTAATTTGTCTCTTAGGTAAAAACCCATTTTGATCCATATGAATAAACTTATTTAAGAGCCTTTGCCATTATTGAAGCAAAGATTTTATAGTCTGTCAGAGGTAATTAGCCCCGTTACCTTCCTGGGGTAATTGCTGGGTCGTGGCATTCTCCTTGTGTATACTTTTGATAAAATAAAACCGGAATACATCTTCTAATAAACTCATATTTATTGTAAAGAAAATAAAACATCTAACTATCTAAAATTTAATTGTTACATTTTTGCAAAATTGCTATCGGCTACTTTTCAGCAGCCGGATGTCTCTTGGCAAGAGAAGAAAGAAAAGTATGAAGTGTAAAGAAAAGAATGCGGATACACATAATTAGCTTACTGATAACAAAAGTTGGTAAGCTACGGAAAGTCTGACAGTCCAGAAATAATGAGCTCAGCTGATAAATACAAAAATGCAGTGACAACCCCTTCTTTTGCCAGTTGAGCGAATATCAAGTACATCATCAAATAAGGCACATCTTCTTATGCAGATACTCATGTTGAGCTGCTGGAAGCGGTTTGTTGAGCATATCTGCAATCTGATCATGTGTAGATACATACTGCATTTTAACAAAACATTTTTTCACTAATTGTTTTATGTTTTGGTAACGGATGCCAATGTGTCTGGACCTAGAACCTGTGAAATGTGATTCAGAAATATAAACCACCGATTCATTGTCTTCCATCAGTGTGATTGATCGGATCGGGTGTGTCCAGATATCTGTGACCAAAGCATCAAACCAAGTTAGAGAATTACATGCATCTAAAACACAAGCATATTCAGCTTCAGTAGATGAACAAGAAACAAAATTCTATTTACGTACTTGCCAATAAACTGGATATCCATTTAAGAACATCATATAACCTGAAGTACTTTTCCGTGATTTCTTATCACTTGCCCAATCAGAATCTGCATAACAACATAATTCTGCATAATCAGTATGTGTTGGTTCTAACAATAACTTCATATGTTTAGTGTATTTTAGGTATTTCAATAATTTCTTAATACATGACCAATGAAACTGTTTTGCCTTACCTACATGTCGAGACAAGAGGTTAACACTAAGTGCAATGTCGGGTCTGGTCCAACTACTAATATACAACAGTGACCCAATAACTGAACGATAAAGTGTTTGATCCTCGAACTCAGGACTTGCTTCATGTGTCAAGTTGTGAAAATCTATTTGCATGGGTGTCTTTGTTGTGTTAGCATCCTTCATGTTGCAGTGATGCAAAATTTGTTCAATTTTATCTTCTTGTGAAAGACTAAACCCCTTCTGTGTTTTTTCAATCTGAACACCTAAATAAGTGCTAATATGACCCAATGATTTCAATGTGAAGTATCTCTGCAAAGCTTTGGCAAAAATTTCACTCATTTGCTTATTTGGACCAATATAAACAATATCATCAACATAAACAAGAACTATCTCATATGCATTGTTAGATCTTTTTGTGAACACGCACTCATCAGTTTCGGACTTAATAAAACCCATTGAATTTAGTTTGTCAGTAAGACATAAGTACCACATTAAACCAGACTGTTTCAGACCATAAAGACTTTTGTTTAGAAACCAGGTATCCCCTTCTTGCCGTCGGAATTCTGGAGGACTTCTCACATAGATCTCTTCATCTGGGTCTGTAGATAAGCCGTGTCAACATCGAACTGGAAAACTTCTAAACCAAGGATAGTTGCAGTTGCTAAAGCAATTTTTACACTTTCAGTTCGGACTGTCAGTGAATAGGTATTTGTGTAGTCCTCAGGATAACGTTGAGCGAAACCCTGAGCTACAAGTCTGGCCTTGTACAATGACTCACCATTTGGCTTCTTTTTGATTCTGTAGACCCATCGAGTGCCAATGACCTTTTGTTTGCTGGAGGTTTTGCAGATGTAAACACTTTAAGTTTCTTTAGACTGTCCATTTCAACCTGCATTGCTTCATACCATTTGTCTTGCTCTGAATCAGGAAGCTGCTTGATTTGTGTGAAATTATCAGGTGGTAGTGTAACATTGCAAATCAAAGGCAAGAGTGCTTTTGTCAGTTGCCAAGAATATCGTTGGGAGGGATTTCTTTTGTGGCCCTCTTGGAACATTTCGGAACAACAATCCAGTTTTCTTCTGTTTCGTCCTGGTCCTCACATTTGTCGCTAGCGTCAGCATCCGCGGCTTGTGAAGACGGAACATCAGGTTGAGAACTGGTGGATGGAACATCCGCCTGTGAATCTTGGTCATCAGGCTGCGTGGCACCAGCAGTATCATCTCTAGGAAAATAAACTCCAGGATCATTGGAATGAATCCTGGACCAGTCAATACCTTCCTCAAAATTGGCGGATTGGGAAGACACTATTACACGTTTAGAGTCAATAAATTTATTCCATTTTGAGTTATCATCAATACCCATAAATCTCAGTCTCTTTGCTGTTGGACCTCCTTTCCTTCTTTGAGCTAAGGGAATGTTCACCATAGCGTATGAACTAAAAATATGGATGTTTTTGAGATCGGGCTTATAGCCATACAACAAGAAGAAAGGAGTCTGATTTATTACACTGCTCCAAATACGGTTCACAATGTAATTTGCATATTTGATAGCTTCACCCCAGTAAGGGTTACTGAGATTGGCGTCTTCTAGGAGACAATGCATCATGGTTTGTAGGACCCCTTGTCTTCTCTCTACGACCCCATTATGAGCCGGTGTGTGCGGGGCCAAAGTCTGATGAAGAATTCCATTCTTACGCATCCAGTCCTGGAAACGCTGAGACATGAACTCGGCACCACTGTCACTCTGGATTCTGGCGATGCTTACTCCGTGTTGGGTAGAAACAATAGCAGCAAAGTCTTTAAAGATCTGAAAGGTCTCAGATTTTTCTTTCATAGGATATACATATCCATATCTAGAGTAATTATCAACAATAATTATCAACAATTGTTAGAAAGTATTTTCTACCACCAATTGTTGGCGGAAATGGACCAACTATGTCAGTATGTACCAAATCAAAAATGCGTGTTGACAGGCGTGTAGCGTGTTTTGGAATGGCTGCTGCTTTGGATTTGGCCTTCTTGCAGATAGCACAATCAAAAAACACCTTACACCCCTTTAGATCCAAACCTTTGTGAACTCCGGCATCTTCCTAAGAACACGGAAACTGGCATGCCCCAATCTTCTATGCCACTTATGGATACACCTGGAATGCAAAGGTTTACCAGTTAGTGAATTTTCAACATTAACAGTTTTATGAGGAACCCCAGGCTTGCTCTGATTTCCCAATTTTCTTTTTGTTGGCTTTAGGAGCCTTTGGAGCAGCAACAGGATCTTTCACTGGAGCATCTCTCTCTGGGCCTGTGCTCTCCCTTTTTGGAGTTTGTATACTTGCCTGTGTTTGCGGTTTAGGCTTTGGCTTTAAGTTATACACACCACCAATTAATATGGTTTCAGCAACAATATCTCCATCTTTAACTATGTAGCTTGCTTTTTCAAGGTGGTGAACCTGGAACTTTTAATGCTCTAGACAAGTGACTCTGACTAAGCAAATTACTAGTTGCTGTTGGTATATAATAAACATCAGGAATGAATGCACCAAGCTCTTCAACATAAACAGTTCCTTTTCCTTTGACCTGACAAGGATGATTTGAAAAAGAATAAAGTTCACATAGTTCAGGTTCAGGCTCGTGCATGTCTGTGAAAAGTTCCTTTCTGTAGGTAACATGCAAAGCTGCA
The DNA here is from genome assembly GCA_022577455.1 of Arizona elegans. Classification (NCBI taxonomy): domain Eukaryota; kingdom Metazoa; phylum Chordata; class Lepidosauria; order Squamata; family Colubridae; genus Arizona; species Arizona elegans. Next base: position 46,668,679 of record JAKOOJ010000006.1, on the reverse strand, counting down.
CCACTGTCCAAAGTCCACAGGAGCCGTCTGTCGTACTCTTGTTGAGGTTGTGGATCATTGGTTAAAGCCAATGTGGCGAGTGGAGTTTGTGGATCATGTCGGAGACCACGACGACCTTGTCTTTTGCCTCTACCTCTGGAGTTTGTTCCTCTGGGCTGGTACATGACGGGAGCTGGAACTTGTTGGGGACAATCCCGGGTGGCATGTCCCACATGGTTACAGATGTGGCATCTTGGCATCCTTGGAGCATAGGTCCTTCCTCGGAAGGGGCGCCTAGCTGGAGCTCTTGATGCTGGTGGTCCTGTCAAGTGTGGCATGGCTAACATGAGTGCTTCTTCTTCCATTAAAAGTCTGCATATGTTGTCCACTGTGCGTTGAGCAATAGGGACTTGGTTAATCTTTGTAATGGCATCTTTCCATTCATAATTCAAAGAGTTAATAATAATGCTGATCATTTGAATATCATCAATATTATAGCCTCTTTCTCTCAATTCTTTTCTCAGTCCTTTCAGTTCGGTCAAATGTCGTCCAATTTGTTCACCAGGTTTCAATCTCGAACCATGGTATTCAGACATGAGCAAACATGAAGACTCAATTGAAACAGGCCTGTAGCAATTTTCCAATTGGGCCCAAATTTGTTGGGCCGTTGCATCAGGCGAAAAAGTAACCTGCAGTTCAGTATCCATGGACATCAATAATGTTGTGCAGGCTTTAGTTTCTAAGTCTCTTATTGCAGGAGTCCATGGCTGAGCAGGAGGATTAAAAACCATACAGTGAGTACCTTCTCTATGAAGTAACAATCCAATCTCACTGACCCAGGCCTTGTAATTCTGCCCTGACATCTTTAATTTTGACTCACCAGCCATTGGAGCAACAGAAGGTGCCTGTTGAGGAATGTGCATTTGAGGTGCTGGCTGTGGAAGTAAAGGCACTTGTTGCGCTGGAGATAGACCAGGAGCTGGCCCTGGTTGTACAGCTGGAGGCACGTGTGCATGCATTTGTGGTTGCTGTGGCATTTGAGCTGCAATATTAACATGACCTGCTGGAGACGCAGTCATTTGCCTTTGCTGCATTAAGCTTTGTTGTGTTCCATCTAAAAGGACACCAGCACCACGAGGGGGGGCTGGAGATTGAGCCTGTGGAGACACTTGTGGCATTGCAGCCTGAATCTCTGAATGAGTTAAAGATATCTCTAATAGAGTCTTCTGCAATAATTGTAATTGCTCTCTCAAATTGTGATGCATTTCAGCTTTCTCTATTAATTTACTTTCGCCAGCAGATGGTGCTGCAACTTTAGTTTCGGGCAGCTCAGCTCTTTCTGCTTTCATGGCATTTGTAATTTGAGAATAGAGATGATCACCATGTGACAAATGCGACATGTGCATAGCTCTCTGTTCTGATTGGCCTGACACAAAATCCACCAGGGGGTGTGTCTTTGGCTCCGAGGGAGAAGAAGGCAAAATGGCATTTTTAGAGATTTTGAAAGCACTAGACTCTCTCTTATCTTGCTCAAGCGTAGATAAAGCCATTTTTGTCTGAGATAGCTTACATTCAAAAATTTCTATCTGGTCACGATAGTTTCTTATAGCTTGCTCTTTAGGAGTGACCCTGAAGGTTTGAGAGGGATAATAAATTGTTTCTCTCTCTGCGTGGGAAGAAAAAGGCCTTGCCGTTTGTGGAAAATCTGGCCCTGCACCAAGCGTTACAAATTCAGAAGGTTCTGGGGCGACTGCATAATTGGAAGGGGGCGTTACTGACCTCAGTCGTAGTGTTTCGCCTTTATCTTCCTTCTGAACCCTTTGTAAGAGCATTTCATCCATTTCTTCTCCTCTCACGGCTCCTTCTAGCCGGGTGGCTGAAGCGAGCGGCCGGAAACTTGAAAACCTCCTTTCTGCCCCTTCTTCGTAGGAGAGGTTCAAATCATTAATAGGGAATGCTCTGAGTTTCATTTTGCCGTTTTTCTTCTTGCTCGGCATATTAGCAGACAATTAATCAGCGTTCCGTAGTTGCAAAATAATCATCTGGCTAAACTAGCCTAGAGGTCTAATTATCAAAATAGCAAGCAAGGAAAAGCCATAAATCAACCATTGTCCTGCTACCAGTGTCAGAGGTAATTAGCCCCGTTACCTTCCTGGGGTAATTGCTGGATCGTGGCATTCTCCTTGTGTATACTTTTGATAAAATAAAATCAGAATACATCTTCTAATAAACTCATATTTATTGTAAAGAAAATAAAACATCTAACTATCTAAAATTTAACTGTTACATTTTTGTAAAATTGCTATCGGCTACTTCTCAGCAGCCGGACGTCTCTTGGCAAGAGAAGAAAGAAAAGTGTGAAGTGCAAAGAAAAGAATGCGGATACACGTAATTAGCTTACTGATAAACAAAAGTTGGCAAGCTACGGAAAGTCTGACAGTCCAGAAATAATGAGCTCAGCTGGTAAATACAAGAACGCAGTGACATAGTCCACGTTCAACAATGATATCAGTCTATAGTTTTTGACTTGTAAATCTGTATCGTCTTTAGATATAAGTGTGACATACGCCTCCATCCAAGAATCTGGTATCTTTGCCTTCACCAAAAGTTCATTAAATAATTCCAACATTACATTACTTAACACCTCTTGAAATATTTATATAGTTCTGCTGGTAATCCATCTGGACCCGGTGTTTTCCCGTTTTTTGTTTGTTTGTTTGTTTGTTTGTTTGTTTTTAATTGCTCCTATCAATTCCATCATTGATATTCTTTCCTCTAAGGCTTTCTTGTATTGTTCAGATATTTTAGGTAGGTCAAATTTCTCTAAAAATTGTTTTATCTTTCCATCAAGCATCATCTCTTGGTTATATAGTCTCTCATAATAATTTTGAATTTTTTTTCCTTTTCTTCATTTTTATAACATATACTTCCTTCTTCATCTTGTAATTGATTAATTAATTTCTTCTCTTTTTCTTTTTTTATTTTATATGCCAACCATCTACCTGGCTTATTTGCATTTTCAAAGAAATTCTGTTTGGCTGACCTTAATTTATATGCCAAAAATTCTTGTTGAATTAAATTTATTTCATGTTTTTTCAATTCCATTTGTTGTTTAGTTGTGGATTTTTTTGTAATTCTTTCTCCAGTCTCTTATATTCCTCTTCCAATTTCTTCTGTGTTTGTCTTTTCTTTTTATTCTTTTTTTCCAAATATGTTATTGCCAGGCCTCTAATATATGCTTTCATTGTATCCCATACATTCTAAAGTGATGTATTTTTGTTTATTTTGAAGAAAAACTCCCACTTCTTTTTCCATAAATTGTTGAAATTCTTTTTCATTTAGAATTGTTTGATTCAAAGTCCATCTATACTTTTTCTTTTGTCCTTTCCATGTTATTATAAGTGGATTGTGATCTGCCCAAAGATTTGAGTCAATATTTATTTCTTGTATAGTGTCTATTAGATCTGATGGCATCCATATCATGTTTATCCTGGACCATAACAAATGTCTTTTTGAATAAAAGGTATATTTTTCTTTCAAATGTCTATTTCTCCATATATCTTGTATGCTTAATTCCTCTATCATTGTGAAAAAAGTCTTCGGAAGTGTTTTTCTGCGTTTCTTATTTATTTTTGTCGTTTTATAATCCAAATCAACATCCGTTACTGCATTAAAGTCACCCATTATGCATATATTTTCATATTCCAATTCTAATATTTTTCTGTATAACTTCCCATAAAATTCTTCCTGTTTATCATTTGGAGCATATAACGCTATTAAGAGTATTTGTTTAAAGTTCATTCTTGTTTCCACCATCAATATCCTCCCTTCGTCATCTTCAAATACTAGTTTAGGCTCTAGTTTTTCTTTTATATATATTGCTACTCCTCTTTTGCTTTGTTGTATCAATGAAGTAAATAAAACTCCTAATTTTGAATATTTTAATAATTTTATGTGTTCTTTTCTGATGTGTACTTCTTGTAAACACATAATGTCCATCTTTAATTTAATTTGTTTAAAATTCGATTTCTTTTTGACACCGAATTCAACCCATTTACATTTATTGATATTGCTTTTATTTCTTCTTTCATGTTTTACTTATTACTAGCTTTCGATCTTGTTGCTCTTGTCTCTCTTTGTTCTTTTGCAACTTTTGCTCTTGCTCCTTCTCTCATTGCTCTTTCTTCCTGTTCTTTTGTTCTCTTTTATGCTTGCCTCTTGATATCCAGTCCCTCTTGCTTCTGCCATTTTTCCATCTTCTAATGGACCCCAATATTACTCATAAAATGCTGTTGCTTTTTCAGTGGAATCTAATCTATGTCTTTGTTCTTGCCATGTCACCAATATTCCTTCTGGGATTAACCACCTAAAACTAACTCCTTTTGTAATTAAAAGCCTTGTTAAGAACTGGTTTTCTTTCCTCAAATCTCTAACTCTTCTAGGTATTTGTCTCAGCACCACTATCTCTATATCTTTATATTTCATTGCAGTGTTTCTAGTTATTTGTAGTATCTCTGTTTTTATCGCTTTCTTTGTGAAATCTTACATGGACGTCTCTCGGTAACTTATTTCTCATTGCATATCTTGTGTGCACTCTAAAAACCTCATCCATCTCATTTAATATCTTCTTAGGTTGTTCCAGCACTTCTGCCAACATCTCTGCCAACACATCCGGCAAATTTTCTCCTTCCTCTTCCTCTATATTTTGAAATCTTAAATAATAATCAGATCTTTCCATTTCCAGAGAAATAATTGTTCGCTCTTGGTTTTTGTCCACTGATGTCAATTTTTCCTCTAATTCTTCCACTTTCTTTTCTGTCAAGTCCACTTTTTCCTCTACTTTTTGAATCCTTTCTTCATTTTTCCCAATCATCTCTTTCACTTCTTTTAAATCTTCTTTCAAATCGTCATGAAGTGTCTGTATGAGATTTTTTAAATCCGTCGTTTCTGATGTTTTTAACATTTCTGTTGTAGAGGGGCTTGCTACTGAATGCAAATGAGCTGTAAATTTCTTCATCCCTTAGTTTTATATGTCCCAATTTATAATCCATTGTGATTACTATTTATAATCCAAATATCTAATTCACCTCGCTGGATTAACCAGAAAAAAGAAAAAGAAAAAATATAAGCAAAAAAGTTAAAGAAAATTCAATCTGCGCCCCCCCCCCCCCCAGTGAAAAGGTATCCAATAATAATATCCAGCAAAAGAAGAGGGGGAAAAGGGGAAAGGAAGGAAAAAAAGATATATGAAAAGAAGATGAAAAAGAATTTTTTTTAATCCATTATCTTTCTTCAGGATCTTCTTGCCTTAATCCAAATTTTAAATGAACCAGCAGTATTTTTCTTCGCTCACTCAGAGAAAAAGAAAAAGAAAAGAAGAGAAAAAGAAAGGGACAAAAGGAAAGGTTTTTATCCACACTGTGTTCTACCATCAAATAGTAGACAAGGGGGAAAAAAATAGAATTCTTTCACTTCTCGGTATTCTTTAGGCACATGCTGGCTGCCAGGTGGGGCCTCTCTGGCCAGGGCTACAGTTTCCAGCACACGGGCCTCCACTTCAGTCGTGTCTTCTAGGAGGTGTTTCTGACTCACAGATGGCAGTGGTCCAACACCAATGACTAGCTCTCTATAGCCGTCCTCCCAGGAGATTGTGGGGCCCCACTTATCTAGCCAGGTGAGTCCCAATATGACTGAGTCAGTCATCTTTGGGGCGACTACAAAACGGAGTTGTTTTTGGTGAAGACCCATCTCCAGCTTGACAAGTTCAGTGACCAAGGTACCAGGGCCCCCACCATTTAGCATCCCATCGACTTGTTCAAAGCTGATGGGGTGTGCAAGGGGCCTTGTGCGTATGCCCAACTGTTCGACTATGGGGAGACTGATTAGCATCATGTGCAGCTGGTCTCTATGACGGCTTTTAATTCCCCTTGGACCCCTGTCTCTGGGACTACTACCTTGATTTTGAGAGCAAAGGGGTGGATGGTTTCACTTACCATCAGGTTGTCGTCACCACTGCTTTCCCCCACAGAGACTGGAGGAGATTCATTGGCCAGAGTACCCTCTGCTTTGTTGGGAAGGAGAGGGACTTCTGCAGCCTGTTTGACACTTCATCCTTTGTCTGGCGGTTTCTGTGGGGTTTTCTTTGCTCCGGCTCTGGCGGGAGACCGGGTTTGGGGAATTGGAGTCGGAGCTAGGCATTCCAAGGCCCGGTGTCCATGCTGACCACACCGGTAGCACTTGACAGTCACAGAAGGTGTGGGGGAGGCACCTTGGTTTTCTTCACTTGGGTCCAATGTCCAAGTGGTCTCCTGGCAGGTTTTTCCACAGCTGGTTTCCTGTGTAGATGAATCTCCAGGTCCAGAATGATGGCCGTGTTGTACCATGATTGTATCCGGTTCAGTACTCCCCTAATGCTGCAGGCTTGCCTGAGGTCTGGATCAAGGGCCTCTTTGAAGGTATGCACCATTAGGCGTTCTGGCCAGTCTTGCAACTTTCCAGCCAGTCTCCAAAACAGTCTCCAAAACTCCCCATATTAGTTCCCTTGTGTGTCTGCCAATTTGCTTCAGGGCTTTAATTTGGGTTTCAGCTTCCACTTGTTGGACAGTGTTATTGAATCTGACCCACATCAGCTGGACGAATTCATCAGCATCCTCTAGCTCAGGGACTTCTTCGGGATGAAGTTCCACTATCTATTCCGAAGCCTCTCCTTTGTTCATGCCATCTGTGATGGTGGAAATCAATTCCCGATTGGATGGATATTGATTTCCATATTGGTTGAAGTGGGCCCAGATGTGGTTGAGAAAGTATGCCAACTTCCTGGGAGTCCCATTGAACGTCACCCAGAACCATGGGGGAGGAGGGGCTGGCGAGACTGGAGGCTGGGCTTGCATAGGTTGTTGGCCCGGAACTTGCTGCTGGGCCGGAACCTGTTGCGAAACCACCGGCACCTGTTGTTGAGCCTAGACTTGTTGAGGCTTGAGGTTGCCGGTGCGGCTGCAGCGGCACAGGAGCTTGCTGCGGCACAACAGCTGGCTGCTAGAAGGAACTGAGTGGTTGAAAAGGCATCGGCTGCTGGATTAGGGCCAGTGTCCACTGGCATTGCATCCATCCTTTCCCCGGGTAGAAAGCCCACCCGTGAGGGATTTGGCTCGTCAGTGGCAACCCAAACCCGGGTTGATGCTGCGGGGCAGGTAAGCTCCAGAATCCCTGCAGCAGTCCTTGCATTCCGTGGCTGGACTGGCTCAATAAGGCTGGTTGCTGGGTCATTTGAACCCCCGGGGTGGATGGAGCCCACAGCTGGCCCAGTTTGAGGTGCAAGGCTGTGAGTCAAGCCACTTGGGGCTGAATAGAAAGAGGCCGATGCTCCGCTCCATTAGGGTGTAACTCCTTGGCTTGGGAAGGTGAATGTTGGTTGCACCAAAATCCACTTAAGCTGCTCGGTGGCAAGGGGCTGAGTCATCCCACTCACGCTGACTTGGCTCAACTACTCCGGGAGACTGGCCAGCAACTGGCTGTGTGACGGTAGCAGGAAGCCCCATTCTCCAGAACGCCTGCGGTGCATCTGCTGTGGCCCTCTCTACCCAAGGGTCGAAGCTTGTCCCACACCAATCCGTGGTTCCAACAGCAATCCCTGGATGCCAGGGGTAACTCCTGTGGCTTCATCCTGCAGAATCTCTGCTCTGGCATCAGTTCCTTGCGTCGGGCATCCAGCTGGCGTTCGGTTTCTGCAGCTTTTATGGCTTCCTCCATAGCCGGGAAAGTAGAGTAGAGGGTCTCAACAGGAGTTGTTGAGCCTACTACCTCCTCCGTGGCCTTCTTTTCTTCCTCTTATCTTCTCTGAGTCTGTTGTGGCTCCGTTACCGGAGCCTGTGTCATCGTCAGGAGAGGACTCAGAGAGTGAAGGAGAGGAGTTGGCAAGGCCTCCCTCTCCAGGACCCTCCTCTCTGGCAATGCCTTCGGTGTCCGCCGAAGGGCAAGAGATAGGGCCAGGGCCAAGCACATCCATGCAGCCACAGATGGACAATGATGAGGGTAATGAGTCTTGGCTGGACCCACGCCAGCATCGCAGAGATAAGTGCGCGCAACAGAAGAAAGAGTGTGCCCAAGATTAGGCTGAGTCACTGGACCACACCCCACAGGATATAAAAGGGAGCGTGGTGGCCAGTCAAACCTTGTGACGAACAAAGCTGAAAGCTTCCACGCCATTCTGCATTGCCGGACTTTTGCTTTAAGACTGGATTATCTCTGGACTTGATTGTAATTATTGAGCTGCTTTCCTTTGATGTATCAGAAGTGGAGAGAAGTTATCTCTCCTCTTTGTAAATAATAAACTCTTGGCAGGCAGCCACTATGTTGTTGCCAAGTTCCGTTATCATAAGGAAAAGGATTTTGCCGGCTGGTTTGGTCTTTAACTCCTGAACGTCTGTTGGTGTGTGTGCGTGGGGTTGGGGACAGAACAGAGTTTCGCGCTTGGGGGAGGTGCTATAGTTAGAAAGGAGATTCAGGTTAATGTCAGGGTTCCAAGTAACATACCCAACAAAATCAAACTCCAAGGCTTGAAGTTCTTCAAAGCTAATTTTTATTAGAGATGTCATATTGGCACATCTGTGAAAACCCAAATCTGAGAGTTGCTGGGTTTTCCTCACCCAAAAGAAAGTTCAAGTCCTTTCCCATCACCCACATGTTCATCACACAAACCAATCAAGTACCCTCCAGAACAGAAGATACCTTCCCAGTCTTCTCAGCACAGCTGCAGAGCAAAGTGGCCTTGACTTTCTGGAAAGAATGTTATTTTAACTACATATCATCTTCATTCCATACAATCCCCCTCCCATTTTCCCACAGTAGAATTTGTGGCAGGCCTGAAGGCTCAAAGGCAAAAGATGGCTTCCAGATCTGACAGTCCCAGTGGACTGATTAGCAAGCCCTGTCCTATTTGTCTCTAGTAAATGGTTGGACCATAACAATAGGAGTAAAACAGAATTTTCTATTATTTACCATTTTTCTGTTTTTGCTCAAATACCACAGTGTGGGATTTGCTACTGCAATATTGTGACAGTGCCAGAGTGTTCATTACATTTACTGCAGTCATACAATCATAAATCTGCTTTTGATCTTACTAAGTAAATAAAAGTACTAAGGATACTTATCTGCAGATCTCAAGATTTGAAAGTTCACATAGATTATTGAACAATGGAAGAAATGTACCAAGAAAAAGCACTGTCTGATCCAACATTAGATGCAAACAATTGAATCCAAGGCTCAACTTGAGAAGTGTTCCAGTGAGGAAGGTAAGATTGTTGTAGACCAGAATAACAACTTCTTCAACCTGGCACCATCCTAATGATTACTACAGATTTCCACAGAATCCTCATGAATAACATCTGTAAGAATATGACTATTGATTAATTTGTTCATTATCTGCTAAAGTCTACCAAAATACCATCACTGATCACCTCAATTAGTTGGCATTTTGGTGCATTATGCTACAACAATTCCATTGCTACTTTATTGTTAGAGATATTTCACAAGATATGTATCGTGCTATTAAAAAAAAGAAGTCTCACCCACCCACCCAGTCACACATATAAAATCTTATACATGTGGTAATATAAAATCCACACCCTTCTCTTCTGAGAGTTTTAGAACATAATAGATTAAATATACTATTCTTAAATACATTTCTCTACTATTAAAAATATTACATCTTATGTTAGGCACTGTTTTGTACCCCAAAAACTTACATAAAGCTGCTAGGAGGAATAATCAGAGGTTTTAATGCTACTTATCTGTAGCACATGAATTGGAGTGACTGTGTATATTTTAGACCAATTATTGCACACACTGATAGAAAGATGAATGCTGTGGTAGAATAGATGAAGTATACTCCTGCTTTTCTTTTTATTAGGTGAGGATGATCTATTAAGTCCTCCCCGGGCCACAACCACAGGATTAGAAGAGGTCATGGAACAGCTTAACAATTCCTTCCCAAGTTCAAGAGGTAAGGATCATTCAGTAGGGCATGATGCAGGTACCGGTGTATTACAGACAGTGGATCTTTCTTTCAAATTGATATTATACTCAGAAATACATAAGTAAAAGATGCAAGTCTAAAAGAGAAGATCACAACTTTACCTCCATAAATACTACGATTAGCTGGAAATAATTATAAAATGTGTAGTGCAGTCTTTGTGTTCTTTTAATCTTTTGCATTTAATAAATGTATGTATTAGTACAATAATAAATTAATAAGTGGATTACATAATGCAAAAGTTAAAATATATTACTTATATATTTGGTAGAAAGGAAGTTGTTCTTTGAAAGATTAGAAAATTCCCACCATTCTATAGTTAGCTGAAGCTAGTAGTTTCAATAAATAACAATTGCTCCATTTCATGTTTTTCTGTCACATCAATATGACTACTCTGTCCATGAACAAAATGATTACTATATAGTAATCATATACATACATACATACATACATACATACATACATACATACATATATATATATTTGTTTTCTCAGGTTTTCGCGGGTGTTTGTATGTAGGTCTTTGGTTATTCGGGTCTTCTCCCACGTAAAATTGGAAGTGTCTTGGCGACGTTTCGACGAAGTCTCATTCGTCAACTTCAGGCTGGTGTTCTCGGCTTCGTGCTTCCAGGAGCAATGTGAGATCGCAGCTGTCTCTTCCTTTTAACTGCTAGTGGGGGTGTGAGCTGATTGGGTGGGAACTTGGCTGTGTTCTGATTGGGTGGAGGTGTGTTCTGATTGGATGGGGGGTTGGTTGTGCTCTGATTGGCTGGGGGTGTGTTCTGTTTGGGTGGGGGCTTGGTTGTGCTCAGCTTAGTCTGAGTTGCAGGGTGAGCTGGTGAGCTACGTTGTTGTTGTTTGGCTTCGTGTTTGTGGCCGTGCGAGCTCTTCATGGTGGGTGTCAGTCTGCTTCATGTATGGATTGGAGAGGTTTAAAGTGGCTAATGATGCAGCTGCGGTCTGGCTTCTGGTCCTTGGTCGTGGCTCATTATCACTGTGGGTTTGAGTCTGCTTTCTGCGTGGATGTGTAGTGGTGACATCCTGTGTGGCTCTCGTGAGTGTGGGTCTGGTGTCATTCGTCGTGTTAGGGACTCATTTGTCAATAAGGGCGGGTTTCCAAATGGCTGGTAGGCGGGAGGTATCATCTCGTTTGTTCATGCTGTGTGGGCGTTTTTCTATCTCGATGGCTTCTCTGATTATTCTGTTGTTAAAGTGTTCAGTTTTGGCGATAGTTCTGGTCTTTTTAAAGTCAATATCATGTCCTGTGGCTTTAAGGTGTTGGACCAGGGAAGAAGTTGGTTCCTCTTTTCTGACTGATTTCTTGTGTTCTTCTATGCGTGCACTTATTCAAGTCTGTTGGTTTGTCCGATGTATGTGGTGGGGCAGGCGGTGCATGGGATTTCATATACTCCTTGATTTTCTAACTCAATTTTGTCTTTGGGGTTCCTTAGGATGGTGGATATTTTTCGGTTTGTGCAGAATGCTGTCTTGATGTTACGTTTGTGGAGGATTTTGCTTATTCTGTCTGTGGTGCCTTTTATGTATGGGAGGAGGGCTTTGCCGTTTTCTTGTTCTCTGTCTTGGATTTTAGTGGGGGTTTCTTTTTGGATTAGGTTGGTGATCTTATTTCTTTGGAATCCATTGGATGTTAGTACGTTAGTGAGAGTGTGTAGTTCGGTTTTTAGGTGTTGTTCGTCAGCTAAGCATTTTGTTCTGGAAATGAGTGTCTTGGCTACAGAGTTGATCTGTCAGCCATTTGGAAACCCGCCCTTATTGACAAACGAGTCCCTAACACGACGAATGACACCAGACCCACACTCACGAGAGCCACACAGGATGTCACCACTACACATCCACGCAGAAAGCAGACTCAAACCCACACTGATAATGAGCCACGACCAAGGACCAGAAGCCAGACCGCAGCTGCATCATTAGCCACTTTAAACCTCTCCAATCCATACATGAAGCAGACTGACACCCACCATGAAGAGCTCGCACGGCCACAAACACGAAGCCAAACAACAACAACGCAGCTCACCAGCTCAAATCCCCCTGCAACTCTCAGACTAAACTGAGCACAACCAAGCCCCCACCCAAACAGAACACACCCCCAGCCAATCAGAGCACAACCAACCCCCCATCCAATCAGAGCACAGCCAAGCCCCTAACCAATCAGAACACACCTCCACCCAATCAGAACACACCCAAGTTCCCACCCAATCAACTCACACCCTCACTAGCAGTTAAAAGGAAGAGACAGCTGCGATCTCACATTGCTCCTGGAAGCACGAAGCCGAGAACACCAGCCTGAAGATGACGAATGAGACTTTGTCGAAACGTCGCCAAGACACTTCCAATTTTACGTGGGAGAAGACCCGAATAACCAAAGACCTACATACATATATATATATATATATATATATTTGTATATGATATATAGTAATTAAGAGCATGTATACAGAAATTGTATATAATATATATATATATATATATATATATATATATATATATATATATATATATATATATACACACAATTTCTGTATACATGCTCTTAATTATGCAGCTCAGAGCATATTTATAGCGACTGTGACTCCTTTTCACAGCTTTATGATAACTCACAGTTCTCAAAGCAAAAGATTTGATATTTGAAAATACTAAATACCAGTGTAGTGGTTTATGAACATTTTTAAACTGATAGGTTAGAGCAAATTACTTTATATTTTAAGACAGTTTGTGTAATTTATGGGAATTTTTGTGTATATTCAATATGGATCTTCCTCATAAATATTGATTTGAAAGTATGTTTTTATTGTTATAAGTTATATGCACCATTTATATTACGGTAAGCTGGGATGAATTCGCCATATATTGGCCCTAATCAATTTTGAAATAAATGACATTATTTAATCAGGCATATATTGCCCAATGATTATAATAATTTTCTTTAATTAAAGTTGGTGTTCAGTAGAAGCTGAGTATTCCCTTATGCCTTTTTAATAAAACAGGTACTTGCATTCTCAGGAAACAATTATTTGGATTAATTAAACACCTTGTGATCTTTATAAACACTTGGAATTTATACATTTACATTTTATGTTATTTTTTCAAAATTATTTACAATAACTTATGTAATTTTGTCCTTATATTTTTCACTGTGTCTTTTTAGTACGAAATAAAGCGTTATATTTATTAGTGGTTTTAAAAAGGTAGTTAGGGATAAAATTGATAGAAAGCCAACATTTCCATCACAAATCAGATTAGAACCTATGTACAAATGTTAAGCCAAATATTCATTTTCCATTGCTTGCATTTGTTGTTTTGTTGAGTAAAAGGTTTATGGATATAAATTCCAGAGATGAGAATATTTAATTGAATGTTGGACAATAAAATTCTTTAGTAGAAATATATAACAATATTTTTGTTAGCACTTTGAACTGATTTTCTGTGATCTATCTCTCATTCTTCCCTTTCTTCACACAGTAAATGTATTGTGAACCATGGATTAATTCTTTTTAGGATTGTAAGTAATTAAATATTTTAGCATAAAAGTTGACTTTTAAATCCAAACATATCTGGCAAAATACACTTAGAAAACACAATGATTTTTCAAAGTTGTACAGGATCCATTGATGGTATTGGAATTACATTGTCTTTTCCCAAATTAATGTCCTTTTTCAAAACACTGATCTGAAGATGTGTATATCCATCTCCTTATTTCAAAGGCTGACAGTGAAGGAAATGTGTGTATGGGAGGTTTACTTAAAAACAAAATTATGTGGATTTAAATACTTTGCACCCTTTTTCAAAAACTGTTGTTTTAAATCTATGTTCATAATAATAATTGATATATTTTGTGCGTGTATGTGTTTTCATTTTCTTTTTGATACATCTAATATAAAGGAAGAAATGGCTCTGGAAAGCCAGTGAGTGAGGTTAGTGCATATAATGCCCACTGCAAGAGCTTCTCACTGCTTCATTCTCCTTTTTTTGGAGGTGTGTTTGTGTGGCACTTGTGGCACAGCATGTGTGTTTTTCAGTACTTGTTACAGGTATACTGTAATATATAATACTTCTCAACTGTCAATGGATATCAAACTACTAGAAACAGAAGAAATGCATATTTTTTTCATTAGGCTATCTCCAAAAATGGGCAGGGGAATATAAAAGTGAAACTGTTTCTATAAAATTGTTCAAATAAATCTTTCATAGTTAATCATAACTTGATTTGCACTTTGAGACTACAGCAGGTTTTTTACCTTATATAACTATTTGGAACATATATGTTCCAAATAGTTATATAGAATTATTTAGTTATGTTCTTTTCAAAGCAAGAGTTGAGAGATATAAACTGCAAAATCTTTCAGCTTGCAAGTTTAATGTTTGTGCCAGTTAAATTGTCACTAACACCCACAGACTAAACTGTGTCATGTTAAAGCATGTGTGAAAACTCAGCTGATTTAGCCGTTACAAAATTGAATTTTAATCTGGTGAGAATGAAGGTTTATTATTACAATCAAGGACTAGTTCATAAAGAAAAGATATAAATGGAAGCAGGTTTTGCATTTTGTTGAATAGCCCACTATAAATCTTGCTTGTTTTTCAATCTAAATATTTCGTAGTTATTGTATGGAAAATCATAGGAATTTCAATAACTTGATGTAAGCTCATAGCATTCTTGTTACTAAAATAGTTGGTAGTTTACTAAAGGCATCTGAATGTTTTCCACCAAATTTGATATTTAAAACATATAGTTTAATAAAGGGAAAGTAAAAAATGTTAATGTGTCACAATACAAGATAATGGAGAACTGCAATAGCCTTGTATCTAAACTTAATCAAAGCTCATTCTTATATAAGACTCTGTCTCCTATTTAAGAATAAATGGAGTTTGAGGCAGAAATGGAGTTGTAGGCAAAAAAAAGTAAGTTTTGAAAAGTGATTAATATATATTAAGAGTATATACAGTATTATATTAATGGAAGAATTCCAGGGAATACAATTAAAAATACTATCATGAACTTAAAATGTAATTAAGTATAAATTAAAGAATATTTAAATAAATTATAATTTGTCTACATTTACAAAACATTTAATAATTCTGTATAATAGAAATATCACAGTACTATGTATAAATACATTGTTACAATGAATGGATTTTTTTTTAAAAAAAAGGGATTGAAAAATATTTTTGTATCATTCAGATTATAGGTGCTTTAAAAATCACATTAACATTCATTTGATTTATATTCCACTTTTCATTCAAGATAGTCTGGCAGCATGAATTTTCTTTGAAGACAAAGAAAGTCCAGCTGCCTCTTGGAAAAGCATCTTTGGGACAACCATGACCTGGATGACTGTGAATCTCCATAGACATTTAGAACTATATTTTTTTTCCCAAACTAGGGTTTAAACCTGTAGAGGTGGGGGAAGTGCTTTTTAAATTAGCATTTAGGTGCTCTGGGGCTGTGCAAAGTCTGAAAGACTTGTATCATTGTTGAAGTATGTACAACACTTTATTGTTGTACTTTAAATGGTGCAGTAATTCTGTTACACTGCTGTTCCAATTGTGTTGTTTCTATTTTTTTCAGATTGCACAATTTATCTGTTAGTAAGCTAAAGATTGAAAATTTAATTAAACTTCGTAATTGCTCCCTTTTCAAATCCTTGGGAGCCTGCTCTAATTAAAAATAGGTGCAGTTTCTTCTCATATTGAGGGAAACAACACATATGTTTAATGCAAGCCTCCAAATAATGCATGAAATGTATGCATAGACACTTAAGATACTTCTTCAAACATTTTAAACACATCTGTCAATCATTTCCATTCAAGTGTGGTGATCAAAAGGTTTCTTCCTGTTTCTTACAGCTTAGTATTGTAAAAGATAAAAATGTAATAGTCACAATTACATTTAATAATGATGATGATGATGTAATAAATGTAATATAAAGTCCTTAAATTATGTAATTATACAAAAAACCCTGCAGATAATAAATGTCATCCTTATTTTACTAATTTATCCATAAACATTATTCAATCTAATCCACATGGTTAAGGTACTGGACTTGAAAAGATGAATTGCTCTTCCATAAGGATGAATCAGGGCAAGCCAATTAACTTTGTTAAAGGATCATTGTGTTTGCACAGAAACGTCGTTGTAATTCTCCAACGCGCTGATTGGAGAATCCAAAAGCGAGGATTATTCATCAGTTCAGTAGTCAGTTAAATTTTGTGGCCACGCCTCCTTCTGTATGTCAGAGGGTCAGTTTTATTCACTCAGACAGTAAATCAGACTTGTTTTTGTTTCTCTCTGAACTTTTGAATAAAATTTTCACTTTTGGATTCTCCCTTTTGACTTCGGATTGGACTTGACATTGGCTTTTGGATTTGATTTGGGTTTGGAAATAAATTATTTTTTTCTTCATTACCATCGACTGGGTAAGTCTTATAACCTTATCTGGTCTGGCCATATCTACTTTCCCCTTAATGAGAAGCCCTGCATTGACAGGGAACCTTCTTCTGTTATAATTAATTATCTGTGAGTACTGGGGCGGCTAATGAGTCCCTGCCCTGCTCTCAGCGGTAAACTCAAGCTTCTTAATCTTAAATTGCCGCTTTTAGAGTCCATGCCCTGCTCTCAGTGGCAAACTCTACCAGGGTATTAATTTCTGGCACGTGGGCTGCTTTTGAGCAGCTACATGCTTATTTTCCTGTGGGGGGAAGGAGCAATTCACCGATAGAAGCAGATGCCGACGTTTTCACTATGCGGCTTGTAAATGAGGTCGCCATGAGGGTGGAGTGCAGTTTCACTTTCTGTCCCTGAGTATCTGCCTGGTAACAGGCTTCCGCAGGCGCAGCAAGCCTGCAACTCAAGTTTGCCCTGGAAAATGCTGTGCAGCCGCTGATTGCCTTCTGATATGAATTCTGACCGGCAACAGCGTCGCAGGCTAATAGGGGCTCCCTGCGCCTTGGTTTTCTGCCCCTGACAGCTCTACTGTGGCGAGCTGGGGCTATCAAAGGCACCTACCAGCACAATGTCTGTAGCTGGGAATGACAAGCCGTTTTTTAAATTGCCAAGAGTCTCCTTCCTGTTGATTAATTCATGATATGCTTGTGTTTGCTGCCCTCTGCTGTTAGCAAGGCAAACTGCAGGAGGCTATCTTAAGGCTTTTTCCCTTCTAGTTATTCTGGATGCAGCCCTTCTTGACTCATGCCTGACTGACATAGGTTAATTCTGCCAGTGGTATTCTTGAGTCTATTAGTGCAAAGTATATATATGTAAAACAAAAAACATTTTAAATATAATTTAAAAAAAAAAGAAGAAGGGGGGGAGAGTTGATGTTACCAATCAGCCTCTTGTATGGTAAAATGTTTTTATCACATATATATATATACATATATCTCCCTATATATATCACCAAAGAAATTGAAATAAATAAATAAATAAATAATAATAATAATAATAATAAAAAAGGGAAGTTTTCTCGATTGATGAGACATATCTCACTATTAATGTGATTTATATATACTTACCCTTGCTCTCATCATGTCTTCAGCATCGCCAGCATGTCTGAATGCGGATTTTCTTCTGATTTGGAGCACAGTTCTGGTGCTGAGGCCCCATCCTCTCCAGCTCCTGCACAAAAAAAGACAAAAAAGGGAGACAAGACCGCTAATACCACCGCTCCGGCTGTCTCAACGAGAAGTCGGACATCCTCTATGGCTGCCGCCAAGGATGCCGACAGACGCCATAAGGCACTCGAGTGCCAGTTCGATCGGGCTCAACGACAGTCTCAGCTATCTGACTCACCTGCAATCATTCCGCCTGTTAGCTCTGTGATGCATTCCGTTCCCCATTCAGGGATCATGACTTCTGTATACCAAGGCCTCTCTCCAGTGATTGAATCTCCTACGATACCTGCAGTAGTACATCATCCTACTGCTGTATCACACGACATTGCGGTTCCGGTGGATTTGTCTCAGATTAGACCACCTGCTCAGCGCCTGCCTCCAGAGGCTACTTACACCCCCATGGCTGCGGGGCTCCACCCAGGGGGAACTTCACATGTCATGCTAGCTTGCGACATTGAGAATATCATTTCTCAAACTGTATCTAAAACATTAGCTGCTAGCGCACACCAACCTATATTATACAGGCCGGTTTCTATGGCTGCTCCTGCTCCTGCTCCTGCTCCTCCACCTCCTCCGCCACCTCCTCCACCTCCAGCTCCTCGGGGCTCTCTTTCCGATGACCAAGCAGATCGCTATTCGACCCAGTTGGAGTCTCCACAAGCTGAGGATTCTTCCCTGGAGGATGAGGAGGCCCCAAGGGACATGGAGTTTTCTGATGACGATGATCTTCTCCCGGATAGACCAGCGTTCACTGGACTATTCCGACCGTCTCTGTTTAAGTCCTTGCTTCACAAGGCAAAGGCGTCTACTCATATGGCCACTTCGGAGGGCCTCTCTGACGTGCCAACGACGACTCAGCCGCACGACGCTCTGTTTAACATGCCTAAGACTGAACAATCATTCATTCCGTGTCCTCAACTTTTCACAGAAATTGTACAACGATCTTGGAATCTACTGTCTTCCTTGCCGTCCCCGACTGGCCTTGACCGTAAGTTATACTGCTCGGCCCCGTCTCTACAAGACGTCCTGGCCTTGCCTACAGTGGATACTCCTGTAGCTAACCTAACTTCATCCTCGTCGCTCCTGTCGCACAACATCGCCGATGGACTCCAGACGGAGGACCGGAAGGCGGAGCTCACAGCCCGCAAAACACACAACGCGGCAGCCTGGGCTGTCAAGGCAGCAACATCAGCGTCATTTTTCAACAGGGCGACCCTCATTTGGTTGCGCCAACTTCAGGAACGCTTACCACCGGAAGACACGAGGGTGCACCAAGACATTAATAAGATCGTGGCGGCCACCGAATATTCTGCTGACGCCTCTCTCAATGCCGCCAAGTTCACATCTCGTGCCCTAGTTTCTTCAGTGACATCCAGACGTCTCATATGGCTGAGGCACTGGAAAGCGGACATGAAGTCAAAGTGGAGGCTCGCATCGGCCCCCTATAAAGGGTCACGTCTCTTCGGGGAGGCATTAGACCCAATTCTCGTAGAGGACAAGGACAAGCCCAAGGTCATGCCCTCGTCTTACCGGCGGGCCGAGCGCAAACTTCCACCATACAGTCACCAGCAGCCCTTTGTGCTGACCCGGGTCCCAGCGGACCCTTCTCCATGAGACAGTATTTCCAAGGCCCTGACCGTTCCTATGACAGGTCTTCATTCCGAGATTGTGGCAGACGCTCAACTCAGTCCAAGCGTCCCTTCAGAGGTACGGGGACCCGTGCCTTTCGAAGAGGCAAATGATGCCCTTCATCACCTTCCCATTGGCGGCCGCCTGCAACACTTCGCAGCCCAATGGGAATCCACGACATCGGACGCGTGGGTGCTTCAAACGATCCAGCTGGGACTGACCTTAGAACTTCGGTCCTGCCCCCACAACAGGTTCATTCAATGCCCCGTGTCGTCCAACCCGACCAAAAGCCGACTGATGGAGGAGGAAATTCAACATCTCATCGATATATCCGCCATAGAGCCGGTTCCCACAGAACACCATGGGACCGGTTTCTATTCAATCTTTTTCCTGGTTCCAAAACATTCAGGAGGTTGCAGAGGAATCCTCGATCTCAAAGAGCTGAACAAGTACATTCTATACCACCAGTTTAAGATGCAATCCCTGAAGTCTATTCTGGGATGCATTCGGCAGGGGGACTGGATGACCTCCGTGGATCTCAAGGAGGCCTACCTACACATCCCCATCCGACCCTCCCAACGTCGCTTCCTACGTTTTTCTTACAATCATCAGCATTTTCAATACAAGGCGATGCCATTCGGGCTCTCTTCCGCCCCCAGGACCTTTACAAAAATCCTGTCTGCTGTGGCTGCACGTCTTCGACAGGAGCCAATCAGAGTACTTTGTTATCTGGACGATGTGCTCATCTTATCGTCCACACAGAGCCACACCACACGGGACCTGGCCACGGTTTGCCACTGTCTCCAGCAACATGGCTTCTCCTTGAACCTACCAAAGAGCCACTTATGCCCCACTACCAGGATCTTAACATCTGGGCTCCGTTATAGATTCCAGCAAGGGACTGGTCTTTCTGTCCCCGGATCGATGCCACAGCATCCGGGCGTTGATTCGTCAGATTCTCTCGCTCCAGTCCGTCCCTCTTCTACTACTGTCTCGTCTTCTCGGGAAGATGATTTCATGCATCTCCATTGTCCCGTGGGCACATTTTCATGGACGACAGCTTCAATGGTTCATGCTCCCGTACCAGCGCTCCCGCCGCAGCAATTCCACGGCTCGAGTATCTCTCCCGGCAGAGGTTCGCAGGTCTCTTCGCTGGTGGACCTCGACGACTCTGATGAAAGGCTGCGCCTTCTTGGAGCCGCATCGTCTTCTGATAACGACAGATGCCAGTCTGACCGGATGGGGCGCTCACATGCAGTCACAAGTCGCCCATGGCAGTTGGTCGCCATCGGATCGCCAGAACGAGATCAACTGGCTCGAACTCCGTGCGGTCCACCTCGCTCTCCTCCACTTTCAACCATCAGTGGAGGGTCATCACGTATTAGTCCGGACGGACAATGTGACGGCAATGGCTCACGTGAACCGCGAGGGAGGGACTCGGTCGAAACCATTGATGGACGAGGCATCCCGACTGCTGTCTTGGGCGGAGTGTCATCTCTCCCTACGAGCTCAGCACATCTCCGGAACAACAAACCTAACCGCGGATTGGTTGAGCAGAACGCAAATAGACAACTCGGAGTGGCGTCTCCATCCAGTAATCTTCCGCGAGTTGACTCACCGCTTCGGGCTTCCCGCCGTAGACCTGTTCGCTCGACGGGACAACGCACAGCTTCCTCGGTTCTTCGCTCCTGCACGAGAAGGCGGAAGTTCTACTCATCGCTCCTCACTGGCCACAGAGGGCCTGGTACGCGGATCTGCTGAAT
This sequence comes from Arizona elegans, assembly GCA_022577455.1. Taxonomy (NCBI): domain Eukaryota; kingdom Metazoa; phylum Chordata; class Lepidosauria; order Squamata; family Colubridae; genus Arizona; species Arizona elegans. Next base: position 46,647,646 of record JAKOOJ010000006.1, on the reverse strand, counting down.
CTGTCAGTTGCTCCTACATGGCGCATTCCAGATGACAGGATATCTCTCAGCCAGGGGCTCGTACAGCACCCAGATCCTCAATGGTTGCAGCTGACCACCTGGTGCTTGAGCGGATCCTTCTGAGAAGGGACAACATCTCAGGGAAGGCGATCTCTACTATCCAGGCGTCCCGGCGTCCATCCACGTGTCGCATCTATAACGCCACCTGGTCTTCATTCTGTAATTGGTGCTCCAGGGGCCACGTGGACCCTACATCTGCATCCATCGCTGAGGTGATAGATTTCCTTCAAGACGGTCTGGACAAGGGACTTGCGCCAAATACGCTCCGTCGACAAGTGGCAGCCTTGTCTACTATCCTTTCCACCAAGAACGACTTGCCTCTCTCGCATGACACGAGGATCCGAGGTTTCCTCCAGGGGGCAGCGAACCTGAGACCCCCAACCGTACACCGATACCCGACCTGGGACTTGTTGTTGGTCCTCCAAGTACTTACACAGTCTCCCTTCGAGCCGTTAGATTCCATCAGCCAGCGGTTTTTCACCTTAAAGACTGCCTTTTTGGTCGCGATTACCTCAGCCCGCCGCATTTCCGAACTGGCGGCCTTATCCGTATGAGAAGACCTTTGCACGTTCTACCCTAACCGGGTGGTTCTTCAGCTGGACCCGTCCTTTCTGCCAAAGGTCAACTCCCTCTACCACCGTCAGCAGGAGTTGGTCCTCCCGGACTTCTGCCCAGACCCGAGGCATCCGCGAGAGGCCCAATGGCACACCCTAGATGTCCGCAGGGCCTTACGCAGGTATATTCGGAGGACTAGCCATTTCCGTAAATCGGAAGCGCTGTTTGTATCCTTTCTGCCCGCAACGATGGGACAGAAGGTCTCCTCGTCCACCATCGGGAGATGGCTGAAGGCCTGCATATCCAAGGCTTACAACAGAAACCGGTCCCTGGCAGGATTTTACCACACTCTACACGAAGTGCTTCCACCACGGCCGCCTGGGCGACTCAGGCCACCATTGCGGATATCTGCAAGGCAGCAACTTGGACGTCGCTGACTACGTTCATCCGCCATTACAAAGTTGATTCATTTGCCTCGGCTGACGCCTCCTTTGGCCGGCGGGTTCTGCAATCTGTGTGTTCTGCTCCGGTCACGCAGGTGCAGCCTTCCATCCCAGCCTAAATACAACTTGCTTGGGCATGTCCCTCGCTTTTGGATTCTCCAATCAGCGCATTGGAGAATGAACGTTGCTTACCTGAACGTTCCTTCTCGATGCGCTGATGGAGAATCCAACCCGCCCAGTCAGGCTGCTGTAAGTGGACCTTCACATCTTCTTGACCTAATTCTTCGTGAACAAAACTGACCCTCTGACGTACAGAAGGAGGCGTGGCCACAAAATTTAACTGACTACTGAACTGATGAATAACCCTCGCTTTTGGATTCTCCATCAGCGCGTCGAGAAGGAACGTTCAGGTAAGCAACGTTCAATCTAATACTAATTGATTCCAATGAATAGTAGCAGGATCATGCTTTGCTTCCAACCACTACTTTATTCAAAATTCCCATGAAGCAGAGCATCCTGAAGCAGAGCCTCTTATTTAAAGTGTCATGAGTAAATTATCAGTTAAATTCTAAGTAAAGCACAACTGATTCAAAATGATTACCTGAAAGATCTTAAGAAGTTTCAACACCATCTATCATGTGGACACACTTAAACTGACTGCATGTAAGGGTGTTTTCATAAGGGCAGTATTTGGATACACATCTAAATCATTTGACTTGTGAGGACTACATTTTCTGTATAAACAGTCATCAATATTAAGAGGTGGATAGACTTCCCTCTTTAGATTGAATGGATAATGAACAGAGGCAGAGGCATTTCAACTGGTCCATCCTAACTTCAGAATGTACATCTGAAGCCACATGAAAATGTATTTGTCCCAAACATTTAATTTACATTATTGTTTATATGGTTATGTGTCTATGTGTATGTTGCATGATTGTTTTGTTTGCCATATCTTCTAATTTTGTATTACTCTAAATATTGTATGAGTCATTTCAGACTAAAAATTATATCAGTACAATTGCAATTTCCACTACAATTTCAATGCCACAGGGTCCCGTCCCCCCCACAGCAGTTTCCAGGACATACAGCCATGGAGATAATCTAAGCTCCCTGTTAGCTTTTCACACTTACAGTTTTTGATAACAAAATATCCTCAAAGGTTTGTTTACTTTGAATCCAAAGGGCAAAAACCCTCCCAAATCCCTGCCACATGGGAAAGCATTTAGATTGTGCCTTAGATGCAAGAAAGGGAAATTAGAAAAAATAAAAAGGTATGTATCATCTTGTAGGTTTATATGTAGCAAGCAGAGTTTTGTTCTTGTAAATCACTGTTTTTAGAATATTAGACTTACCTATCAATAAATAAAGTATGTGCAGTAATTGGTATAGCAAACAGGCAGAATAGAATTAAACTAATCCACTATTGGAAAATTCACTGTGCTCATAAATTACTTGTTAAAATTAGTGAACTATCATAACCAAGGCTGTTTCTTAGAAACTGTTATAGGACAATAATCTTACTAGAACAAGGGAAAATTGCTAAGAAAGATATGGTGTACAACTATTAGTCATGCTGAACCTCTTACCACACTCAAGTTTCTAATCCATCAAGAAAGGGAGTTATTTCAGCCTAACACAGAAAAAAATTAGGAACATTGGATCTTTCTGCCCATAGCCCACAATCAATTGTGTCAGTCTTAATACACCAAGGATAGTAGAATGTTTGTACAGCCTTTCACATGGGTATGCTTTTAATGAAAAATCTCTCCAAATGTAAAAAAGGAAATTGACTAGGAATGATAAAATTATAGGGGAAAAACAAGGGAACCCAACCTCTACAGAAAATGTAAAACATAATTAATACTAGCTATACTAATTGCTTTAGACCAGCGGTTCTCAACCTGGGGGTCACAACCCCTTTGGGGGTCGAACGGCCATTTCACAGGGGTCACCAAAGCCCTCTCTCGCCCCCCCCACGCCTTCACTCACCCTCACCCTCTGCCTCTGTTGGATCGCCCGGTCGCCATTCGCTTACCCCGCCCACTCCCAATCTATTGCTGCCTCCGGAGTCCCAGCTGGTGGCTAGAGGGAAAAAAAACTTTAAATCCTTGCCGCGGGGCTTCAAAGAGCTAGTTGCAAAGAGGTAAATTCCTGGAGCAAATTTTTTTCCCCCTAACTATGCTGAAAAGCAAAATTGAAACTAAAGAAGGGTCTTTGTTGCAACATGACAAAATGAGGCAGAGAGATTGCTTTTTCTTTTTCCTCACCAAAAAAGGTAAGTGCAAAACTGCAAACAATGGGAAATTTAGGCAAGAGGAGGTTCAAGATTTTAAAACACAAAAGAAAAAAAGCTCTATTTAACTAGGGAATTGTAATAATTGAGATACTATTAATTGTATATTGTGTTGAAAGCAGAAATGGTTGTGGTTTGGAGAAATATATGGGGGAAATTATTTGGTTTATTATTATTGGTAAATATAATTAATTGATTTGTAAGAAATTGGATTGCATGGAAATAATTGGAATATTCATGTTCATATTGATTAATATACAAAAAAGATAGTTATATAACTAATTGATTTATATTAAAATGTTGAATTTGTATTAAACAACTGTATTACATAATTAACCAATGTGAGGATGGATATAAAAACAGATGACACTGTGAAGGGGTACAATATAGAATAGAAGGGAAAAATTGAATTTGATTAAGATTAGAGATGAGGATGAAGGGTAATATTGGTTTTTTAAAAAAATAGATGAGGAATAAATATGGTAAAAAGGAAATATAGAAATTGTAAATTTAATTGAAATGACTAAATACTGTGTTGGAAGAAATATCCTTCTCCAAGTGGGGAAAAAGACACTGGAAACATGGAGACTGCTTGGAAAGATGGTTTAATGGTGGACAGGATCACATGGCTTGATGGGGCCCATTGTGTTAGTTTCTGTTGCTATTGTGTTGCAAATCCATGACCTCAGTGCCTTCCGCCGAGCCCTTAAAACCTTCTTTTTCCAACAAGCCGGGCTGGCCTAATTCTTTTTAAGTGTTTTAAATTGTTTTGTTTATCGTTTTAATTAATGGGGCCAAATTTATATATATTTTAACTGTATTTTAATATTTGTATTTGATGTTTTTATGTGGCTGTTCACCGCCCTGAGTCCTCAGGGAGAAGGGCGGTATACAAATTCAAAAAATAAATAAATAAATAAATAAATAAAATAAATGTCCTTTGACAAAGGATTGACTTTCTGCTTCTGGCCCATTAACAAAGGGTGGGGGGCAGGAAGGTGGGAGCTGCTTTGTCTGTAAAATATGCTTCTCCATTTCTCATCCAGGGAAATATAATATTCTGCCTTTTTAATATTTCCCAAAATATTTCATTCTTCTAGGAAAGGGGTGGGTGCTAACCTCCTACAACTGTTTAAATTTGTGAACCGGCCAAATACTCTATTCAAAGAAAATACGTTGTATGTTTGTATGTGTGTTTCTAATTATTGCTATTTATTCCTATTTGTTCTCTTTTATTCTTTAAAGTTTAACAATTCATTCTTTATCTTAATATCTTAATATTTGTTTGGAGTTGGCTTTCTTCCCTTTCATCTTTTTTATTGTACAGCAATCTTTCTCCTCAAACCTACCACCTCTGTCTTTTCTTTTTTACTTACTTTCTCTTCCCCCCCCTCTTCTTCTTCTCCCTACTTCCTCTTTCTCCTTCTCCTCCTCTCTTCCTCCCTCTCTTACTTTCACTCCTCCTCTAATTTCCCTTCCCTTCCTTCATCCCTCTCTATTGCTGTATCCTTTTATGCATATGGACTACTCGGAGGGCTGAAAAAGTTATTTTTGACAGGTCCCCGCACTTTTGACCAGTCCTCGAACTTACGACTGTCCTCACAATTTGTTTTTGCCCTATCTTGTCACCATGGTGAAGAGAAGCAGTTGTGAAATGAGTGACCCAGTTGTTAAGAATGGTACAATGGGCATAAATGATGACCAGTCATAACTGCAAAGACCGGTCAAAAGTGTGAGGACCTGTCAGAAATCACATTTTTCAGTCCTTTGGGTAGTCCTTTTGTGCACAGGGACTACTCAGAGGGCTGAAAAAGTTATTTTTGACTGGTCCTCGCACTTTTGACCAGTCCTCGAATTTACGACTGTCCTCACATTTTACGTTTTTTGCCCTATCTTTATCACCATGTTGAAGAGAAGCAGTTGTGAAATGAGTGACATGGTTGTTAAGAATGTTGCACAGGCATAAATGTGAGGATGGTCATAAGTGTGAGGACCAGTCAAAAGTGTGAGGACCTGTCATAAATGACTTTTCAGCCCTCTGAGTAGTCCCTATACACATAGCCATGGCCATCCGGTCACATTACCAGCTAGCCACGCCCACCTGTCACATGACCTCCAAGCCACGCCCACAAAATAAGCCACGCCCACAGAACCAGTAGTAAAAAAAATTAGAACCCACCCCTGGTTGGGGGTCACCACAACATGAGGAACTGTATTAAAGGGTCGCGGCATTAGGAAGGTTAACAACCACTGCTTTACACCTTCCTTGAAAAATTGTTAACTTTCAACACATGTTTAGAGTTCACTGCAAAAAAGGATGAATTGAGTGGCTTTGATACTACTAAGCAAGCCCTCCTTGCTTTTCTTCCTTCCCCCTCTCCCCAACACTATTCTTTAATGACACGTGGAGGATAATTAATTATTAAAATAATAATTAAAACATAATTAAATTTGTGAAAAGATGGACTGTGGCTTTGCCCAATCATGCATACTGCTCTATCTCATAAATTGAGCCAGCCAGGAAATCAAGTTACTTCTGTTTAAGCATATCTTCCTAACAGGCATTGTGAAATAATGAATATTCAATCTAGTTTTCATATTCTACAAGGGGACATCCAATTTATTCATATCTCTAAAGTCTTTTAGCACACTGAGATAGCATCAATTTATAAAATACTTTAGGAGGCATGTTATGTCATTTTTTTTAAAAAAATTGCAGATTGTCAAAAACAGATGGGATTTAGCATTATTAGTTTTTAAAATAGAGTCTGAAAAACCAGTAATTTTCTGTGTTGAACCAAGGGGTGGTAAACATTACTTTAAAAAGCAATATTGCATAAGTATATTCCCATACAATAAAATTGGTCATAGAATAGAATAGAATTCTTTATTGGCCAAATGTGATTGGACACACAAGGAATTTGTGCTCTCAGTGTACATAAAAGAAAAGATACATTCATCAAGAATCATAAGGTACAACACTTAATGATAGTTATAGGGAACAAATAAGCAATTAAATCATATTAGGAAACAGTCAGTATAAATCATAAGGATACCAGCAACAAGATTACAGTCATACAGTCATAAGTGGGAGGAGATGCTTGTTAAAATGCCAGGTTTTTGAGATGTAAGAAAGTCAGACTATATAGATATATAAGTTGTACCATTCAATTGAAAAGCAAATTGAAATATTTTGGGGAAATAACAATAGAACTAGAATAATATGGCTACATAAATGTGCACACCCTTAAACTAGTACTTTGTTGAAGTACCTTTTGATTTTATGACAGTATTGCATCTTTTGGGGTAGGAGTCTATCAGCTGAGACATCTTGCCTTGGGAATCTTTGCCCACTCTTCCTTGCAAAAGCACTTCAAATCTGTTAGATTGCAAGGTCTATGCACAGACCTCCTCAGGTCACCCTGCAGATTTTCAATTGGATTCAAGTCTGCTTTGGTCAGGCCATTCCAAAACTGATTATCTTCTAGTTAAACCATTTTTGGTTGATTTGGAGGTATGCTTTGGATAATTGTCATATTGAAAGGTGAAATTCCTTTTCATCTTCAGCATTTTAGCAGAAGCCTAAATATTTTGTTCCAAAATTAACCAATATTTGGAACTGTTTTATATGTCTAGTTTAATGAAAAGAAAAACTAGGGGTGACATGATAGCAGCATTCCAATATCCAAGGGGCTGTGACAAAAACAGGGTGGGGGTTCAACCTATTTTTCAAAGCACTTGAAGGCAGAACAAGAAGCAGTGGATGGAAGTCAAGGAGAGAACCAACCTAGAACTAAGGAGAAATTTCTGACAGAACAATTATTCAGTGGAACAACTTGCATCCAGAAGTTATGGGTGCTCCAACACTGGAGGCTTTTAAGGAGAGATTGAACCACAATTTATCTGAAATGTTATGGGGTTTCCTGGTTGAGCAGGGGGTTGGACTAGAAGACCTCCAAGGTTCCTTTCCAGTTATTGTGTTACTTTGTTCTGTTCATAATTGCCTCCACCTTGACTAAAAAGCCCTAGTTCCAGCTGAAGAAAAGCAGCTCCAAAGCATAATACAGGTAATCCCCGGGTTATGAGCATTCACTTAGCGAATGTTTGAAGTTACATGATCAGCGCCCTAGCATTTCCGAACAAGGCCCGAAACTACAAATCTTGCAGCACGATGGCAGTTCTTCACCCTTATGAACAACCACAAGGGCTCTGCAACATTCATCTTGCATGTTGCCAGCCTTGTTCGGCCATCCAGAGGCCTCGCTTGGCAACATGCCGGCTGAAATGGAGCTTCTGAGGGGTGGATCACCCCTCAGAAGCCCCATTGTAGGCCGAAATGGGAGGTCCGCATAGGGCTCAATTGAGCCTCGGAGGGGCAGATCCAGCCCCCGGAGGTTCGGATCTGCCCCTGGAGACTCCATTTCAGCCTGCAATGGGCTGGGGGAGGCCTTAGAGGGCCAAACGGAGCCTCAGAGGGGCGGATTCAGCCCCTAGAAGTTCAGATCCAGCCCCTGGCGGTTCCATTTCAGCCTGCAACAGACCGGGGGAGGCCCAAACAGGGCTCATGATGTGGAGTGGAGACAGCTTGCTAGATCTTCACATGGTAATTGACCCAACATACCAGGTTGGGGGGGGAAGCAATTGTGGGGAGCATGAGGTATTTCAGTGGGTCGGAGAAGCCTTGGGTGGTCTTTAGCAGGTGGCCTGTTCCATCGGTAGGTCCCCCAGGGCCTTCCCCACCCTGAAATACCTCATGTGCACTTAGCGAGCCTCGCATTCCATTAGCAAATGCATGGGGATAAGGACAGTGATCTCGTTCAAGGTACGAGATTCACTCCCACAAATCCTCAGGTTACAAATGAAATGGGCAGGCTCCATTACATTTGTAACTCAAGAACTACCTGTACTGCCACCACCATTCTTCCCTGTGAATCTGGTGTACTATGGTGATGTACAGTATTTTTGCGCCAAACATAGATATTGGAATTTCAAATGTTCAACCTTGGTCTTATCAGACCATAACACATTTTCCCACATGCTTTTTTCAGACTTGATGTAGGTTTTTTTCAAAATATAACCAGGCTTAGATGTTTTTCTTTGTAAGAAAATGCCCCCATCTTGCCACCCTACCCCACAGTCCAAACATATGAAGAACACAGGAGATTGTTGTCGCATGTAATAACAGCCAGTACTTGCCAGAACCTCCTGCAGCTCCTTTAATGTTGCTGTTTTTGACAGTTCCTTAGACCAGTTTTTTTATTTTTTTATAAATTTTGGAGGGACATCATTTATTGGTAATGTCACTGTTCTGCCATGTTTTCTCCACTTGTTGATGACTGTCTTCACTGTGTTCCATAGTATATCAAATGCCTTGGAAATTTTTTTGTACCCTTCTCCTTACTGATACCTTCCAACAATGAGACCCCTTTGACACTTTGTCAGTTCTTTGCACACCATGACTTGTAAGAAACAACTAAATAAATGTCAGAAAAATCCTACTAGCACACCTGATCTATATATGGGCTTGGTCAGTATCACTTTGTATCACTGACAGTTTGGAAGTGATTGGTTAATTCTGAACACAGCACATCCATACCTCTAAGAGCATGTGAACACTTATGGAACCACTTTATTGTAAGTTTTTATTGTTATTTCCCCCCTAAAAAATCTTAGTTTTTTCAATTGAATTGTATAATTTATATTATGTTAAAGGTGGAAAAAATTCTGAAATGATTATTTATTTTGGTCTGATTTTTTATATCTCAAAAACCTGGTATTTTAATAGGGGTGTGCAGACTCTATGGCCACTATAACATAGTGATTCTGTGGACCTTGGATTAATTTCCATTCAGAGGTACAGAATGGTCTGAAAATCAGGAATATAAGGTTCAAAAATGCACATTATGCATATGCAGAATATGCATACGATTCAACAAAATATATGTGTCTGCACAATTTTTTGCTAGAAACTAATGTGGGAGTTTGGCCATTTTCTTGCAGGTGATCAATCATTGCATTCTGATGTTTTTCCTAATTTGCTTTATATCCGCCACTTCTTGTACCCATATTAATGATTAATAATTTGTTGTATCTTGGTATATATTTTGTAATTCAAATAGGAAACCAGCTCTGTGTGATATTATTAACCCATTGAATGAAATTTTGCTATTGTCTTCCTTCAATTAGCAATAATAATTTAAAAGTTAGCATAAATATATATAACTGGTTTAAATCTTAATTTTGGTTCCAATAAAGATCTTCTCTGAGATAAACTCATGTTTATCAGCATTTAAACCTTCTTCTAGCTATGCTATTAATTACAATTGATCCAGTTAGGTGTTACAAAAATTGATTAATCTACAAATACTTTTGCAATAAAGCCTGCATATTGTCATGCACATTTAACTTTGGAATGTTCATGCACGTAGCTTTGAAATTGTTTTGCAGTGTGGTGCTAATGAAAAGTGCTTTTCAGATTTTACTCAACTATACTACTGATTGTGCTGTGTCAAATAATTCCAAATTATTTGATACACTCCTTGTGTTTTACCTCATTTTTCATAATTTATTGAGGATTCCTCTTTCCTGAAGGGCATATTGTATTAATTGTATTACAGGTAGTTCTTGAGTTACAAATGTAATAGAGCCTTCTTATTCCATTCGTAACCCAAGGATTCATGGGAGTGAATCTCATACCTTGGACACGATCACTCCCTCCTTTCACCCATGCATTCGCTAATCAAATGCTTGGTTTGTTAAGTGCACATGAGGTATTTCGGAGTGAAGAAGGCCATGGGGAGCCTAGTGATAGAACAGTAGGGTAGAACAGGCCACCTGCTTAAGACTACCCAAGGCCTCCCCGACCCGCTGAAATATGTCATACTCCCCACAATTGCTTCCCCCAACCTGCCATGCCAGGTCACTTACCATGCAAACATCTCTCAGCCATGTGCGCCCCTCTGACACTCTGTTTTGGTATGTGCAGGCCTCACCCAGCACTCTGCAGGCCAAAACAGAGCTTTGGAGGGGCATCCTGAGGTGGCGCAGTGGTTAGAGTGCAGTACTGCAGCTTCTTCAGCTGACTGCTAGTTCAGCAGATCAGCAGATCAAATCTCACCGGCTCAAGGTTGACTCAGCCTTCCATCCTTCCGAGGTGGGTAAAATGAGGACCCAGATTGTTGGGGGCAATATGCTAATGCAATATGTTAATATGCAAAATGCTATATGCTAACTTTGTAAACCGCTTAGAGAGGGCTGTAAAGCACTTTGAAGCGGTATAGAAGTCTAACTAATAAATAAATAATCCCTCCAAATCTCTGTTTTGGCCTGCAAAGTGGAGTGGAGGGGAATAGGCAAGATGAATGTTGCAGAGCCTCTGTGGTTGTTCGTAAGGACGAACAACTGCTGTGGTTCTGCAACATTTGTAGTTTTGGGACTTGTTTGTAAACACTAGGGGGCGTTTATCGCATAACTTTGAATGTTTGCTATGGGAACTCTCATAACCCAGGGATTACCTGTAATTATGATCTTTACAGATATTCACAAGACAGATCAATTTATGCCTCTCTCTCTCTTTTTTTACAGGCAACAATGTAGTTAACCTTTTCCACATGGCAGATGACTTGGGCCGAGCAATGGAAACCTTAGTGACAGTGATGACTGACAACAAATTAGTAGAATAACAAGTTCTATTTTACAACTTCAGGCATAACCTGCATGGTTTTTATAATATTCATATGACGGAGGATTAGACTGTAAGAGTTTACATGAAAACAAATCTATATTTTTGTGAAGAATAGTGGTACTATACTGTAGATTTCAGTAGTTTCTTAAGTTTGTTATTGTTTTGTTAACAATGGCAGGTTTTACACATCTATGCAATTGTACAAAACATAAAGAAAACTACATGTAAAATCTTGACAGCTAAATAACTTGCCATTTCTTTATATGGAACGCATTTTGGGTTGTTTAAAAAGAATTTATAGCTGTTATAAAGAAAGATTGTAAACAAAGTGTGCTTTATAAAAATGTTTATATAAATCCCTAAAAAAAACAAAGAAAAAAAATGAGGCAGTGCATTTGTTTAGCATCACTTCAACTTGGTAATTATACCCAACAGATATTCATGTTCTGTGTTCTTTTCCTTAAAATCAAACAGAATTTCTGCAACACCAAACAGTCAGCCTACATTTCTTCTTGTATCTGACTAGCTCTTGCTTTAAAATTATTATTTTCCAAAGTTTCTAGTTGAGATAGCTTTCCATGTCCTGAGCAAGTCTTACTAGAATTATCCAGCTAGTTGGCAATAATATGAAAGAGCACATTACATGACAAATATCAGAATTTGCAAAAATAAGATAAATTGAACTCATATTCTAAACTCTTTATTTCCTCTATACTTTGAATCTGAATGTTGAAAGTAAACACAAAATAGTAATTGCCTTATTGAATTATACCAGTGGACTTGGGTGTCCTTATCCTGCCTCTGGCACCGGCCAGCACCTTAATGTTTCAAAGTAAAAATATGATTTGCTTTCGTGCCCTGTGATGCCACTTTTTATCAGATATTCTGCATCTGTGTGTGTATTGGGATGAAGACTTGACTACAGATACCAGTCTGTAATCTGTTTAATCTTTAGATTATTCATATTATTATTTAATATTTCATTTTTATAGAAAAAGTATTGAGTATTGAAAATTGCCTAAATTCTTTAAAACACACAAAGCACTAGTTTTTGCCTTGTAACAAATTCCAAGGACCCACACCAGTTCCACACCAACAGTAATAAAACTGAATAGTGTGACACAATGGTAAACATCAACTCTATCAGTTGCTTAAAGTAGTCACAATACTTCATGAGAAGCTGATTGTCCAAAATGAAATCCAGCAATCCTACTCTACAAGTAATGCCACACAATTAACAGTGACTCAGGAGAGGGATGATAAAAAACAGATGTTAGAAAAAAGTCTCTCAAATTTACTATTATAAAATGTTGAGGTGCTGTTAACAAAAGCTTCATAATTTCTTTTTTTTTTCCACCAGCCTTTAATTCCATTGTCTAAAGACAGATTTTTACCACCTAATAAACTTTAATACTTTGCAAAAGTTAAATCTGTTACCTCTTGTATAATTAAAACACAGGAGAAAAATATATTTTATTTTTTAATGCTACTTAACATTCAACATGGGTAGTCATGGTATTTCTAACTCACTTTTGTTTTGTGGTGTTCCTGACAATTATGTAGCGAAGGTATGCATTGTCAACCACTTATCCATTGTGTAAACTGGTGTTCTTTTAATACCAATACAGTATACAACAATTAAAATTTAGCAATTCTCAAAGAAAGTCCAAACATTTTCATGCTTTTTTAAAGACTTTGGGTACAATTCAGTCTAGCATGAGCACAGTGATTACCCACAAATAAATTAGTCTAGAGTTTTAAAAAGCTTGCTCTTTCTTTAGTGAGTCTTGTATGCATCTCCCTGAGACGACAAGCTTTCCCTTTCATTCAGGAGTATTTTCTTCACTTCTGAGGATGCACACTAAGATGAGCATTAAAAGGACTCTTTTATGTCCTACACGAATCCTACTCTTTGTAAGGACCACACTGATGCAATGGTAGACTGAATCATAGGGTTCATTTACGAATGAATATCCTATATATTTCATACCCTTTATGTAAGATTTTACAGATTCAGTTATAGATGGGATTTTTTTTATGCCTTAAGTTCTCTTAAATTTTAAAAGATTTGAGACTAATAGAGTACACAACTATTTTCATCAGGGTTATTTCTTTTTTAGACATTAGTTTTGAAGTGAGTCTGTCGAAAATATATAAAAGAGTTTAAGAGCTTTATTGCTGCTTTTAAAGAGTTTCTTTGGAACTATTTCATGTTCCTTATATCCATACACTACTAAACTATAAAGCATTTTCAGTATAACCGAATATTGTCTGGTATGTTATACCATTTTCATGCAGTACTGATTTATTACTTGGGTATCATTTATTGTGTTCTAACATCAACACTAACATTTACTAGTTATTTTTATAAATTTCAGTTTTACTGCATTTTTCACAACATATTGAATTTTACCAAATATATGCCTTACTTACTGTATTATATACTGCTTTACTGTGTATATCAATAAAGCATGTAATCATGTTACAAAGTGTGCCATTTTTACTAGTATAGCAGCACTGGATTCTTCTTCCACAGGAGTGTCAGTAGGAACAGAATAGGAGGGAGAGAAGCTGCAGGATTACATCTGCAATGCACACTTGCACATATATTTATTTTAACTTGCACTTTGGAGTCAACACTGCATTAACTGCTATTTGAGAGAGAGACTATTCTTCCTCTCAAAGAAGTCATAGAATGATAAACAAAACAGTTTATTTTCTCTATAAAAATTATCAATCATTTAGTGAACATCCAAAACAGACAATTACAACTGCATAGAGAGCAGTTGTACATCTGGGCTTGCATGTAACATCTGCTAGCAATTTCTTAATCAGGTATTCCAGAGATAGTATTGTGGTTATGAAGCTACTTTATAGAGTTGCTGATAAATACAGCCCTAATATAGAATAGACTACTTATGGGACCCATGATGAATTATAGATAGTTCTTATTTAGCAACTGCCTCATTTAGCAATGGTTTTCAGTTACAATAATGAGGAAAAAGTAACCATGACAAGTTCTTGCATTTATGACTTTCATAGATGTATAAAACAGAAAAGCTGAAACAATCATAAATGCAGTTGCAGTTTCATTAAGCAACTGCTTTGCTTAAGGACAGAGTTGCTTGTCCCAGTTTGTGGTAACTAAATGGGGACTACCTATACATATCAAGTTGCAATAAATAAAACAATGAACTACACATGTAAGGTATTAAAAGAAGTTTTAAAAAACTTGCTGAAATATATTTTCAACCCTACAAAAGACAATCAAATCCATACAGTCTAGAAAACCGAAGCAAGTAACTGAGGCACAATAAAAAGTGAAGTGTCACTTTGTATTTACCTAGCTACAGCTGTAACTACAAAGCAAGGAAGCCTGAAAGCCAAACTAAAACCTACACAAAAACTGGTCAAAATGATTTCTCTAATCTTCATCACTCCATACTTAGAATCCAGTTCAGGGGTGAAATTCAGCAGATTCTGGAGAACCTGTAGCGGAAAGTTTGAGTAGTTTGGAGAACTGGCAAATACCACCTCTGGCTGGCCCCAGAGTGGGGTGGGATTTTGCAGTATCCTGCAAAATCCCAGAGTGGGGAAGGATTTTGCAGTATCCTTCCCTGCCATGCCCACCAAGCCACACCACGCCCACCAAGCCATGCCCACAGAACCGGTAGTAAAAAAGTTTGAATTCCATCACTGATCCAGTTCAATAAGAAAAAATATTCAAACATTTGACTATTCAAACAGCTAAGTATATTTCTTCAGAATAAATTTAGATTTACATCAGAAGTGTGCAGTGCAGTAAGGTGAATGATCTTCCAGCTGACAAGAAAGAAGACATGCTTGATGGAAACATCTCTATGTATGAAAAATTAGAACATGAAAAATGGGTGCAGAGAAGGGTGGAAAGGGAACAGTATATAGCTATTCATCCCTTGTTTTGAAAATATAATAGCATATTGAAAGGCTCACATGTTCTCACATGAAGATAGGTGACATTCCTCTTTAAAAGATGGGATTATTCCATGATTAAAGCCAATCTACTGGTTAAACAGGCCTTTAGAATAACCTAACAGAGTAGCAGATATTTGTTTAATATGCCACCCATCTCACTGTTGCAACTCTGGATGTCTTACAAAATGATAAAAAGGATAAATATAAAAACAATTAAAATTAATTGGAATATAGACCAAAAACCAAGAGAACAGAAAGCATGGGAGGAGGGCTCTTCTCTCTTATCCCATCAACTATCTACAGCATAGAGGGCCCCTATCAGGCCCCAACCCACCCAGCACAGCCACATTTTAATGTCCTTGAAGTCCAAGAGGGTGGAGGCAGATCTTATCTTTGGTGGCAGAATATTCTAAAGAGGCCACAACAAAAAGGCTCTTCTAGACCCCACCAGCGAAAAGTCCTTCATGGATGAGAGCCATAGCAAGCCTCTTCTGAAATAAGGGCCAATTACATTGGAATAAGCACCTCAGATATCCTGGACCCATAAAGGGCATCAATATTTCCAGCAAAAAAATAAATAGATGTTCGTTATTTTTTAATTATTTTATTTTTGCATTTATTTAATTGGATAAAATAGTAAGCTTAAAAAGAATATTATTCATCTTAGTCTTCAATTTATTCCACAAGAGTGTAAAAATTATTTTGCTTTATCTAATGTCTAGAAAGTTTCAAGTCATATTTCAGAGCAGAAGATTGAACTTTAAAGTTTATTTTGTAAAAGAATATCTTGCATTACATGGCAGGATACATATCAGGCATTACTGTAACTACATTCCTTTCCTCTGAGAAAGTGTTTGTCTTAAAGATAACTGCCATGGGTACCAAGGCAGCAAATGATAGTAATATCAAGGCAGATTAAAGACATCCCATGATAATTTAAATTAAAACCTCAAAATGAGTTAATTAAAGAAGAGATTATGGGTATGTTTCTTAAGTATATCACAAAAGGAAATGCCATTATTACTACACATTAGTATTGTGAACAATTTCCTTGCATATACTATACATTTCTTTAATGGTTAAAAACATGGTAGGTTGTTTCTAAAAGTGTTGTGTCCTTACATTGTATATGTTTTCCTCAGAATATTTGTTGGCTTTATTGTTTATTTAGCCTCTTGATAAAATTGGGAAACAAATTAGTTATCAATATCTTTATACAAAGATATTGTATAAACCAGGAGTGTCAAACTCAAGGCCCATGGGCTGGATGCGGAGCCTCCCTGGAAACAGCGAAAGACAGGCCTGCTGTGCCAATGCCAGCGAAAACAGCTCGGGAGGGTCGGATGCGGCTCTCCCAAGGTCCATTTTTTGTTGTGACAACCTCCTGCAACCCTCTGCCAGTGAAAACAGAGCTCAGGGTGCTGCTCGTGGCCCTCCTGAGCTCTGTTTTCACTGGCAGAGAGCTGCAGGAGGCTGTAGTGGCTGAAAACAAAGTCTGGGCCTCCCCCAACTTCGTTTTTGCTGACAGAGGGCTGCAATAGGCCATGGTGGCTGAAAATGGAGCCCAGACAGGCTGTGAGTGGTCTCCCCGAGCTCTGTTTTCGCTGACAGAGAGCTACAGGAGGCTGTCGCAGTTGAAAACAGTCCCAGGGGGCTGCATGCAACCCCCCCGACCTGTTTTCACTGACAGAGGGCTGCAGGAGGCTGTTGCAGTTGAAAACAGTCCCAGGGGGCTGCATGCAACCCCCCCAACCTGTTTTCGCTGGCAGAGGGCTGCAGGAGGCTGTTGCAGCTGAAAGCAGCCCCCCTGACCTGTTTTTGCTGCAGAGAGCTGCAGGAGGCTGTCGCAGCTGAAAAGGGAGCCCAGGCGGGCCACAAGTGCCCCACCCGAGCTCCATTTTCACTGAGAGATGGCTAGCAAAACAAACTACTAGGAAAAGTGGCATTTGATCACAAGGCAAGGAAGCATTGAGAAATATTTCCCCTTTTGCATTTGAGCATCCAAGAAGGGGCAAGAAAGGAGAAAGGGAAAGAGGAAAGAAAAAGAAAAAGAAGGGAAGATGGGAAGAGAGCAAGGAAGGAAAAAGGAAAGATGGGAAGGAAGAAAGGAGAATAAAGAAAAGGGAAAAGAAAAGGGAAAAAGGGAAGGGAAGGAGGGAGGGAGGGAGGGAGGAAGGAGGGAGGGAGAGAAGGAAGGGAGATTATAATGAGAGGGAGGAAGGTTCTGAGAGAAGTCCTGCCTTAGCATTTGGTCACCAGCCCTTTCACCATCCCCTTGTCGCCATCCCCTCCTGACCTCCCTGGTGGTCTCCCATCCAATCGCTGAGGATGCTTTGGTTACAAAGCAAGGTCTCCACACTTGAAGAGGGAGTGGGCCTCCCTCTGACCCACACACTTTGCCCTCCCCCACACACCATGAGCAACCTGGCCAAGGAGAGTGAGAACAGCAGCAGCAGCCTTGAGAAGGAGGTAAGCACAGCCAGGCACCCACTTGGGGAAGCTGGGTGAGGTTGTGGGGTCCTGGTGCCCTGGGAGCTCAAAGTCTGGGCTGGGTGCTTGCCCTCCACTGCCTAAGGTTCTGAACAGCCTGCGCCGCTGTCCGGGGGTCCTCTGTGTGGCCTGAGAGGGACGGCAAGGCTCCAGGGTTTGGTGCTCTCCCTGGTCTTGCTTTCACTGGAGACAATGGATCCCCCGAGCACCGCCTGGCCACCTTAGGTGCCCCTGACATGAGTGATGTTGAGCTGGCCACTCCCCCAAGCCACTCCCACTCCCCCCGGCCACACACACACACCCCGGTCCCCCGAGGTCAAACACAATCCTGATGCAGCCCTCAATGAAATCAAGTTTGACACCCTGGATAAAGCAAAACAAATTTTCTCTATTAGATTTACTATATGATGTCAAAATATTCAGTGAAGGCAATAAAAGTTGGTAAAATTTTATCAAATCAGTAAATACTAACTTTGACTTTTAATTCCAAAAGCATGATTGTAAAGTGGTGGGAATTGATGAAAATGTGATGCTATTTCAATATACAATGTTAATAGTTCACAGATTGAAGGATGTATTTTGGAGAAAAAAATAGTGATATGACACATCACCATAATATGTTGCTAGCAGTTATGAAAAACCAGTTATTTGCACAATTTCCAAACTGTAGAAAACATTTTTAAGAAAATAATATAATAACCACAATAAGTATATAAGGCAGAGTTTGAAATTCCCAAGTAATATAGAACACAAGTAATTAGAATGAAGTTGTGTAATTTGAGGCATAATTATTTTATTACTAGCTTTAGAAAATAAATCAAACAAAATGGAGACTGCACCCTTCCCATAATCCTACCCTGCAATCCCATCTAAACCATTTAATATAAGTTCCTTCACCAGCTAACAGCACAGTTCAAGGGCAACCCTAACGAGATAATTGCAACATAAAGAAATGTCAAACTTCCATCTTCTGGCAGGCTGATGACCCATCTCTTTGAACAGTGGACTCCCTCAGCTTTGCTGCCCTTTTGAAGGTCCATTTTGCCTAATAGAACTCATCCATGTACACCAATAAGAACCTGCCCAGTTCCCCAAAGTGCCCAGTCAATTAAGTTCCTAGGATTTCCCACTTGTAGCCTTCAAGTACAAGGTGGGAAAAGCAAAAGTCTTTGCTTTTCCATTGCATCTTTCTTCTAAATAAAGCTTTAAAAGAAAGCTTTACTTGTGTGCCTGCTTTCTGGTAAAGCAGGCACACAAAATCATTGCAATAAAGATTAGTTGTATTGTGCTTCTTCTTCAGACTGAATCCAGACTAGATGGAGAAAGAAAGAAACTTCTCTCAGAGAGGTTATAAATTACACAGACTCTAACAAGACCATTCTTTTTTGTTTTAAAAAAGGTGTGTGCCACCTTGTAACTGACAATAAATAATTGGCATCTTTTAGAAGATCCCAAAAAGCTAATAAGGTTGGACCTAGTTAATAATACTTAGACAAGAAAACTAGAGTGGTATTTCAGGTTAAGGAAGAAAAATATATTTTTGTTAATAAAATTACATGAAAAATTGTATGAAATCATTAAAAGTAAGGTTAGGTTCAAAGGGGTTTTACTTGTATATCATTCTAATATATTGTGTAATAGATCAGCCATATTACAATTAGGCTAAAAAAAGTTTTTAAAAACTTCATGTAACCATCCCTCTTATGCCCTACACTGGGCAACTCTCAAATGTTTGTGTGCTTAAATCCTGCTATTAAAAACAATCTGGACAAGCTCGACCCCCCCCATTACCCCCAGATCCCCCACCCCCCCCATTGCGCATCATGGCCAGGCCCGACCCTCCCCTTGGTGGGTTATCCCCCAAACCCACAACCCTAGTTCCAATCCTACCTCCCCCCCCCGTGGGACCCCTTAAAAGTTTAACCAAAAATGTACATAAAAAAACCCTCAACCCCCTCTTCACCGCATGCTATCTCTCTGGGTTCCAAAACCCGTCATTGAGGTAGGCCCTCGATAACGTGGAGGGCCAGGCTTGTGAGAGGGGGGAGTCTCGCAGTGCAAGAAGCTGTGACCTTAAGTACATCTGAAGCTCTGAAGTAGTGATAAGGTATGACCAAGGGCTCCACTATGATAGTCCAAAATGTCCTGGAAGGCAAGGCAGGTTGACCATAAATAGGAGAGTCTCCACTGTCCTCTCATGGCAGTGGCAGAGTCCAATGTTCCAACCAGCTCAGGGGTAATCCTCCAACCAGCCTCTCACGATGGTTGGCCAACTGGCCATGGGGAAGATGGCACATCCCATTGGTGGTGAAACAATGATAGAAACCGGCTCCGTTCATCCTCCCGTAAGCTGCCATTTTCCATACAGCCAGCGGATAACAAACAGAGTCAGGTCCAAAGTATCTGGAAGGGAATAAGCTGTCCACAATGTTCATACAGGCAGCATACAGATGGATAGTTCAGGCAAGCGGATAGATGGAAAACAAGTGAGGACTTAGGTTTAGTCTTAGGCTTCTTAGGCTTCTTAGGCTTGTGCCTAAGAAGGGCTATACTCACTTCTCTGGGTTTCTAGCCTGTTGTCTTAATCACTCTACCAAACTGGCTCTCAAGCAGCTATTTACCATATTATAATTAGGTATTCACTAAAATGTAATGTTTGACCATGGGCTGCCTAAACTTTTGCAATGCTAGCAGTCTTATCAAAACCATTCAAAGTATGTTATGTTATGTTATGTTATGTTATGTTATGTTATGTTATGTTATGTTATGTGTTATGTTATGTTATGTTATGTTATGTTATGTTATGTTATGTTATGTTATGTTATGTTATGTTATGTTATGTTACTTTTATTTATATACCGCCCTTCTCCCAAAGGACTCGGGGCAGTGTACAGCCAATTTAAAAACATAAATATACAGACATCATCATTAAAAGTAATTAAAATCAATTAAATAGCTTCAGCCAAAATTTAAAACCCCAAGTTAAAACTCCAATTTAAAAACCACTTAAATAGACAGCCCTGCCTGTCAGAACAGTAGGCTCTTGAGGGCACAGTGAAAAACCCGGAGGTCAGAGATTGTACGTATTTCCGGGGGCAGTTCGTTCCAAAGGGCAGGAGCTCCCACTGAGAAGGCTCTCCTCCTGGGTGTCGCCAGCCGGCATAATTTGGCCGATAGCACCCTGAGGAGTCCCTCTCTGTGGAAGCAAACTGGTCAGTGGGAGGCTATTGGTGGCAGAAGGCGGTCCCATAAATACCCTGGTCCTATGCCATGGAGCGCTTTAAAGGTGGTAACCAATACCTTAAATTGCACCCGGAAGACCACTGGGAGCCAGTGCAGCTTGCGCAGAAGGGGTGTTACATGGGCGCAACGAGTTGCGCCCATAACCACCCATGCGGCCGCATTCTGGACCAGTTGGAGCCTCCAAGTGCTCTTCAAGTAATGTGGCTTTCTAGCATAACTGCTATGAAATTTATGTCTAGAGGCATATACAAAGGACAATTGTCAGATCCGTGTATCTGCCATTCTTTGTGGAAGAAGGGGGGGATTTGGAGTTGTCACATTTAGTTCTTTTCCTATGTGTCCTAAGTATACAATTTCTTGCCTGGTCCTCTTTGTATAAACTTTAACCTGATTTATAACCATTGCCTGGTGCCAGGAATGCCTGGAGAATTCTCACACCTTGGGAAATGAAAGGGGAAGGGGGAGAAACGAGTGGATCATATCTGTTTCTAAGAGAGGCTGGTACAATTCATCTTCACACTGGTGGATTGGTTGGATCCACATCGGAAAGTGGGGAGGGGGTTCCTAATTTCCTTTATCCTGAACTGCACACCCTGAGGGACCCCAGAGCCTGCTTTGAGTTTTGACTTGCTTTCATCTCTTTCAATAAAAAATTCCTTTTGAAATACAAAGTTCTCAAGAATGGGGGAAGAAGCTGGTCCTTACATAAAGCAGGCTCTGCAATAGTGATCAACCCAGAGAAAAAAATTTTCCCCTTAATTTTAACTCTACTGAAGGGATCCTGTAACAATGTCCGAACAAAGCAGTGAGCAAGGGGAAGCCGAGTGCTGGGGAGAAACCTCAACAACTACCCAGCCAGACACTGGCTCCATATGTCCCATCGAGGACATCAAAGCTGTCCTTGAAAGCTCCATGAAGCCCCAATGGTCGATCGACGTAGGAAAGAAAGACAGCTGGGATGGAAGAGCCAAGGGGGTGACCCTCACCCACAGCAACCGTAAGCCTGGGTGGAAAAGGGAGCTGGAGGCCCTCTCCAATCAGGAAGAACTGACTGAGGAACCACTGGTGGATGATCGACTGAAGCAGTAGATCAACCGTATCGTGATGGAAGCCCTGGAAAATCTCAATGTTCAAGGCGAACAGGGTTGCCAACGAAGGAGAGTGGGTGGACCAGCAGCTGAGGAAACTTGAGCCATCACCCCTGACCCAGCTGACCAAACAGCTGACCAAATCGGCGGAGTAGCAGCCACGCCAGGTACCCAACCTCCCGCTTGTTGTGACCCAGGCCCAAGTAGGTAGTAATCAACACATACAGTTCCAAAACAAACAGACTTTATTGGAATAGCTGAGAATTAACTCATTCTCAGCATAGTCCAAACTAAATTAAAACAAACTCTTCATAACACAAATTTTTCAGTCTAATCACCAACCTTAGTATAATTAGGCAAACTGTCAAAGGCTTCTTTTCACAAAAGTTCACAAGCAGAAGACGCCAACAAGAGATAAGTGCAGAAATACTATCAACATTGTTTTCTGACAAAGAGCCCAAGAGCCATTCCTGGTCCTTTAAACCTTATGGGAGGGGCCAATCATCTCTTGGCCCTACTCCCGAGTCGTCCTCTTTGCTGTAGCTGCTCTTGCCTTCTTGGCAGCTCTTCTCATATGTGCACTAGGAACAGGCTCCTCCTGTTCCTCTACCTCTCTACTGTCAGACTCTGGAGACTCCAGAGTCTGCACATCACTCTCCGATGGTCCTGGCCCCATCTCTGCCTTTGACGCAGAGCCCTCATCCGGGCCTTACCCAGCCTCCAGGACTGGCCCATGTTCTTCCTCAGCCTCATTGCTGTCCAACTGTGCTGCCAGCTCTGCAGGTTGCTGGCGAACCACAACACCATTGTCCCAGCCCAGGTGATCATCCTCGGCCAACCCAGGGGCCCACAGCTAGAAAGGAAGGCCCCTCTCTTGGGGATAAAATTTGATGGAGACCCCCCAAATTTGGGATTTTTCCTGGCCCAAGTCCTCACCTACATGCAAGAGTATGGGCAGGATTTCCCAACCCAGGGGGCATGAGTGCGAGTCGTTACCCTAGCCCTAGAAGGGCCAGTGGCAAGATGGATAGTGAGCCTCCACAACTCCAATGCTCCAGAGCTATGAAACTTCGATCGATTCATGACAGCCTTGCGCCACCACTTCAAACATCCCCTTGCCAATCACAAAGCCTGTGACTGCATCAGAGTCGTAAAGCCGTCCTGTAGCTGAATACACTGAAGAATTCCAGGACCTGGCCAGCCGAGTCAACTGGCCAGAAGTTATCCTAGTCTGCTGGTTCAAAGATGGACTCAACAATGACCTGTACACTGCCTGCCTGGCCTGCGGTGCCCCTAACCGCCTGCATGAATGGTACCTGATAGCAGAGGAGGCAGAGATTGACATGACTCGAAACCAGTACTGCACCAGCAGCAGAATGCCAGTTGAAAACCCCCACCAGAAAACCTGATCAGCTGTTAGGGGAGAAGCCTGCAACACACACACACACCCCGAGGAAAAGAAACTGCGCTGAGAAGCTGAGAAGCCACAGAATTCTGTTCCCCTTCAAAATCAGAAGAAGGATCTCTGACACCCTGAGAGGACCTGATCCACTCCACAAGTGATCTGGAAGATGACCTGCTGGTAAGCAACCCACTTGAACCACTCACCTTATCCCTAAGACTTTTTATCCCCAGCTGAGGGAAAGGGGAGGAAGTAGCAGCATTGCTGGACTCGGGGTGCACCCAATGCCTAATTTGTCCAACCCTGGCAGGGAGATTGGGAATTCACCTAAGGAAAACCCCCATCACTTTTTCCCAGCTAGACGGAACTGTAGCACGGGCGGGGGGGAGCTAGCCATTTTTGCCACAGAACCATTGCAAATGAAGCTGGAGGATCATAGCGAGACCCTCGTGTTCATAGTAGCCCCAGGAATGGAATGGCCACTAGTCCTAGGGCTAACGTGGCTGCAGAAGTGGAACCCTAAAATAAATTGAAAGAGAGGAACTGTAAAATTCCAGGAGCATGTAACTTTCACGAATGTGGAAGAGGAAGGAAAGGAAAACAGGGAACTAGCAATGACCGGCCACCTGCTGAACCCACTAACATCCCCAAAGAATACCAGGATTTGGCTGAGGTATTTAGCGAAGAGGCATCCAATGAACTTCCACCCCATTATGCCACGGACTGTGCCATTGAAATCCTACCAGGGGCTATATTTCCAAAACTGAAAACTCAGAGCATTTATCAATAAAAACCTAAAAAGGGGTCGAAGCCACCCAACCAAAAATAGCAGCCCCAGTGTTATTCCATGAAAAGAAAGATGGCTCTCTATGCCTCTCCATTGACTACTGAAACCTTAACATGATCAGCGTGGAAAATATGTACCTACTCCCCCTCATAAAGGACATGCTGGCTCACCTCTCAAAGCTTGATTTATGAGAGGTGTACTACCGCATCAGAATTAGGGAAGGAGATGAGTGGAAAACTACTTTTAACACCCCACTGGGGTGCTACCAATTTAAAGTTCTCCCTCTCGGATTACAAGGGGCCCCTGCCGTGTTTATGCAATTAATTAATGAGGTGCTCCATGAACATTTATACAAAGGGGTCCTGATTTACCTTGATGACATTCTAATTTACATTGAAACAAAAGCAGAACACATAAAACTAGTCCAAGCAGTTCTTGCTAAACGCCAAGCTGCCAAACTCTATGCAAAACTCTCTAAATGTGAGTTCCACCAAGAAAGAATTGACTATCTGGGATATAGAATATCCCGCGAGGGAGTAGAGATAGATCCACTAAAAGTAAAAGCCATCATCAATTGGGAGCCACCCCAAACCCATAAACAACTACAAATTCTCCTTGGTTTTGCTAACTTTCACTGTCAGTTCATTCCAGCCTTTGCTAAAATCACCCTCCCCATTACGAACTTGCTAAAGACGAAAGGGGGGGGGGACCAAAACCAAGGCAACCCCTTAACTGGACCATGGCATGCCAAGTGGCATTTGAAAAACTCAAACAACTATTCTCAGCCAAACCAGTCCTAAAACACCCAGACCCAGAAAAACCATTTGTTATCCAAGCAGACACCAGTGACGTGGCAGTAGGAGCGGTCCTACTTCAAAACAATGAACAGGGGCAGTTGCAACCATGTGCATGTGTGTGTGTGTGTGTGTGTGTGTGTGTATAAAAATATAAAGGTTTTTTCTTGTCCTGAAAAATTGTCTAATGTACTTTTCTCTAAAAAAAGGTTTAGCTTTTGTAGCCTTCCATTTAGTTACACAATGAAGAGGTATAAAGACAATAATAATGAATGAAATGCTAAAGATTTCTGGATAATGTAATTTTTTAAAAAATTATATGATTCTGCAAATGGAGTGCTTACAAAATACTTCATACCTAACAATATTTATTTCATATCATCATCTGCTTTTAGCAATTTTTAGCAATCCTAAAATAAATTCATGACACATTCTAATTAATATTTTAAATTTCTATTTGTTCTGCTAAACTGGGATTCTGAATAGCCATTCCTTCTTATGTATTAGCCTGGCATTTCTTTCTTTTTTCAAAACACATTCAAGGCCTCTTTTATATAGCACCATCTGTTTATCTCTCTGGTTTCTTCTGCTCTGCCTGAACATTTCTACTTGATTTGCTATTCTCATTTCCAGTAATAATTCAAGAACTCTGGTAGCTTTCTTCCTCCCAATTTAATTCCATAGTGGATTATGTAGTTCACATCACATAAAAGCAGAGTATTTTTCTAATTAGAATAAAAAATGGAGGCATCATTTTTCACTCCTCTTTTGAAATCCCCAGATAAGGATATATTTATATAGTACCGTAATAGTAATAGTAATAAAATGTAAATCTGTGATAAGAATCTTCAAGAAATAATAATTTGGTATTAGTGCTATACTGCTAATCATAATTTTTACCTATTTATTTATTGCAAAATTCTTAAATCAGTCTCTTAATTAGACAGAATGGCCAAACAGATGCCACCAAAATGGAAGTTCATCCTCCCCCCCCCCCCCCCGGGTTTTTTATTTTTTTACAAACATATCAATGCGTGAACAGTGTGGCACCTGAGTTTTTTATATTTTAGTACAAATAAAATAATATTCATCATACTTACTATGTTTGACAAGCTTATATAATTCTGGTAATGGTACACATATTTATGTTAAGTTGTAATCTTTCATTATTTAGTTATTCAATATTTCAATATGTTATTTTTATGCCAATCACCATATTATTCAAGCACCCTTGAAAATACAATTGTTCAAATTCTGATTTCCCTCTTATTATTACTTTTCCTTATTATATAAAAATGTGTATTCCATTAATCCCCCCTCTCTACTTTGCATCCCTATTCTAACTTTTAATTATGCCACTATTATATTTAAAAATATTCCGTTTCTATCCATCGTCTTACCTGCTTTAAAGCTTTAATTGTTCGTTTCTTAGCTTGCCTCCCATATTCCTCTCTTGGATCCTTGTCTCTATCTTGACCAATCATTTTAAACATTTCTCCCTTCTCTGCCCTATTCCATTGTCTAATTTTAAAAATATCTACACTTGCCCCTATCTCTCTTCCAAAAAAATCTTCCTGCAACTCCAGTTCCTTTTTTTAATTCCCTTAAAATACTCTCCCCTTAGCTTATTTCATCAGTCGTTGTTTTTGTGGTTATCTCCTTCTTGTCATCTCATTTTATTTGTTGGTTTTTCTGTTCTGTTTTTTCATCCACTCTTTCAATTGGCTCCTCCTCTTCCTGGAGTCTTGATCACTCCTTTCGTTTGTATCATGTTTTCCAGCTCTCCATCTATGCTCTGCATTTTATTCATGATCTCCTTGTAACTTCTTAACAAAGTATCCTTAATATTTTGAATTATTGACGCTGTTTCTCCCCAAATTCCACTCCTTTCTTGCTGGTGGAGCATCTCATTTAGTTTTATTTTGTCCCTCTTTTGTCCAATAATCCAAAAACCATATATTCAAGTCACTTCTCAAAAAGTTCAATATTCATGAATCTTTATATCCCAAAGCTGATCGACCTGTTCCTCTGGATCAGTGGTTCTCAACCTTCCTAATGAGTTCCCCTGCAACTCAGACTAACACGAGCACAACCAAGCCCCCACCTAAACAGAACACACCCCCATCCAATCAGAGCACAGTCAACCCCCCATCCAATCAGAGCCAAACCCCCAACCAATCAGAGCACACCTCCACCCAATCAGAACACAGCCAAGCTCTCACCCAATCAGTTCACACCCCCACTAGCAGTTAAAGGGAAGAAACAGCTGTGATCTCACATTGCTCCTAGAAGCACGAAGCCGAAAACACCAGTCTGAAGATGATGAATGAGACTTCGTCGAAACGTTGCCAAGACACCTCCAATTTTATGCGGGAGAAAACCCAAATAACCAAAGACCTACATACATATATAAAATTAAAATCTCGGGTGTTTTCCTACGTCATTGTAAATAAAGTTGATGAACAACAGTTCATTGCTCCTCCTCTAATTCAATACTAAGCAAAAAATTATAAAAAATGTTTATTAAATTATCCTCTGTTCCCATGAGTATCCTATCCAACTCAGTCTTTTCCATATAAAAACCATATAATTTAGCATCCTTCTCATATCTTGTTTGTATCTGCATATACATATACCAGTCTGTTGTAATCCCCTGTCCTTCTAGTTCCTGTTTCCCTTTCAATTCTCCCTCATCTGTTAGTAAGTCTTTATATCTAACAATATTGCCAAAATTAAAAACATTTGGGTGTATTAATGCTTCCATAGTCGATAACCATGTTGGTATTTTCACATAGTATTTGTCTCTTACTTTCTCCCAGACCAATAACAATGCATTTCTTACAGTGTCTATGAAAATATGTGTGTATCTTATTTCTACCATACCACAAAAAAGCATGCCATCCCAGTTGTAAGTCATACCCTTCCAATGTTAACAACCTTATATTTCTTTCTTTTTTTTACAGTATTATAATAATAATATGCTGTGTTATTATTATTTTTATTATTTTTTTATTTTTTTAAAATTTTATTTATTTCTTTACAACAAAATATTTATTCACACACAGATCACGACGGGAGCTTTACAGAATATATTAACTTCAGTCAAGATATACAAATAAAAAATAAAAAAATCTACACTAACCTTATCCTTTTTTTATTCTATTATTCAACCAAGTATACCATTGGTCCCAGCATTGAAAATATACAGAGTCCTTTTGATCTCTCAAAATTTTTGTTAACCTGTCAGCTTCCGCATATTCGATAATTTTTCCCAGAATCAGGTCTTCAGCCGGTAGGTCTTTCCCCTTCCAATGTTGAGCAAAACATATTCTTGCTGCGGTTGTGATATATGTAATCAAACACCATATATTCGTGCCTATCTTATCTGGCCTAATATTTAATAGATAGTATTCTGGTTTCAATTGTAATTTATATCCCGTGATTTCTAATATCCACCTCTGTATAGATCTCCAAAATTCGATTGCCTTAGGGCAGTTCCACTATACATGATAATAAGTACCTATCTCCCCACACTTCCAACAATTTGGGGAGAGTCCTGGAAACATTTTGACTAATCGAGCAGGAGGGAGATGCCATCTATACACCATCTTATACAAGTTTTCTTTATAAGTAGTTGCCATCAGAAATTTCAATTGTTTCATCCAAATTTCTTCCCATTTTATCAATTCAATTGAGTAACCAATATTTCTCCCCCAGGCAATCATCGAGTCTTTAACAATCTCATCCCCTATCCAATAAGTTATTAAGAATTTATAGATCTTAGATAATATTCTTTCCTCCTTTCCTAATATAATACTATCTATTTCTTGCTGGGTCATGTCTATACCACTTTTTTCCTTGTCTTTCTTATATTTAGAGCTAATCTGGGCATAGGACCACCAATCCAATTTTATTCCTTGAAGCTCTAACTCAGTTCTTGTTTTTAAGCAGCCTTCTTAACTCCACCCATTCCTTCAGCCATGTCAGAGTTGCTGCCTGGTAATATAGTTCCCAATTTGGTAACCCAAATCCACTTCTCAATCTTGTATCTTGCATCATTCTTATGCTTATTCTTGTCTTTTTCCCTTGCCATATATATTTCCTTATTATCTTATTGAGATATTGAAAATAGGTCTTTTCAATTTTTATCGGCACAGTCTGAAATAGAAACAATAATCTTGGTAATATATTCATCTTTATCAGTGCAATCCGTCCCATGAGTGATAGTTGAAGATTCTTTTTTGTTTTTCTGTCATATTTTTAGCCAAAATTTTTGTTTTGTCTTTATTTATTTTCAAGCCAGAGACTTTCCCATAGTCTTCTATTTGTTCTAATGGTTTAGGGCCTGTTATGTGCGGATCTTCTATAATAAATACCAAATCATCTGCAAAGGCCTGCAATTTATACTTTTCTTTTTTAACTTTTATCCCTTTTATCTCTTCATCTCGTCTTATATTTCTATTTAAAACTTCTAATGTCAAGATAAACAACAATGGCGAAAGAGGACATCTTTGTCTAGTACCTTTCATTATGCTAATCTTTTCTGTCATTTCCCCATTTATCATTATCTTAACAAATTGTCTATCATATACTGTTTTTATAACATTTATAAATCTCTCCCCAAAATCCATTCTTTGTAATTGTTTTATCATGAACTGCCAACTCACATTATCAAAAGCTTTTTGGGCATCTAAAAACATCAATGCCATCTGTTTTTCTGAATGGTTCTCATAATATTCCAAAGCATTCACAATCATCCTCATATTGTCTTTAATTTGCCTTTTTGGTAAAAATCCATTTTGATCTTCATTTAGTACCTTTTTCAGTCTGTGTGCCATTATTGACACAAAAATCTTATAGTCTGCATTTAACAACAAGATCGGTCAATAATTTTTTATTAATTGTAAATCCGTATCTTCTTTAGGTATAAGTGTTATATATGCCTCCTTCCATGAATCTTGCATTTTTGCCTTTATTAATAAATCATTAAATAAGTCCAACATTATATTACTGATGACCTCTTGTAATGTTTTATATAACTCCGCCGGCAAACCATCTGGTCCTGGTTCTTTCTGACTTTTTTGTCTTTTTATTGCTTCTGTTACTTCCATCATTGTTATTCTTTCTTCTAGCATTCCTTTGTATTGTTCTGATATTTTAGTCAAATCTGATTTTTCCAAATAGCTTAGTATCTCTTCCTCTGGAATCTTCTCTTGTCTCTTGAATGACCCCTCCCATAGGGAATAAAGACGAATGAAAGAGGAGGGCAGTTTGCAGGAGACAATTAGTTCACTTAATTGGTTCGTGACTCTCAGAGACTCCTTGCCAAGTTTTGAAGATATCGGCCTGGCAGCTCTCCAAGCCAGATAAGGTCTGTGACTGTAAATTCTCCCTTGAAGGACTTTGCTGGGTGTGAATGAGAGGAATTCACAGAAACTTAATAAAAAAGGGTTTTTGTTGGGACAAGGATCTGCTTCATGCTCTTGGGAAGCCTAGGACAGAACACCCATCCAGGAGTCCAGGCACCTCAGTGAGTGGCAAGTGAGGCCTATGCTGGGCTCCCTGGCAGACAATGTGCTTCGCAGGGGGGGGCATCTAGTGCCCGAAGCTGTTTCTTCCCTAAGGAGGTATCGTTGGGGTTCCTGCAAAGAGGGGCTCAGGCCCAGTCCCCATGCGGTGCCATGATCCACAAGCTGCTGCTGGTGCTGTATCGGGAGGCCTCTTTGTCGGCAGCAGCCTGCAAGTGGGCATGTCATTGGGCAAGGGGAGGCAGTGGTGGGGTGAGGGGGGATGGCCCTCCCCGCCTCCATGGGCCCAACCCAGCACCCTTCCTCCTCCTCCTCTCCTGCAAGTATCCCCAGAGCTGCTGCTATTCCTGCAGCCAAGCGATGCCACCCTCCTGGCCTGTGTCTGCCACCTGGGCATGCTCTATGCCACCTGCACAAGTTGATCGAGCAGTTCGCTAAACATCCCAGCCACCACTGCCACTGCCCTGACACAGGTGCATCCTTCCTGGCCTGTGTGGTGGACTGTGGCACCAGGTGAGCCCAGAGAGAGGGATGAATGGGTGACTGGGCATGTGGCTGACAGTTGGCTTCCAGTGCCAGAGAGGGAAGGGAAGGGACGTGGCCAGGCTACTGATGCCTTTCATTGTGGCATGTGCAGTGAGATGGGGCTCCTCTTGCTGTCTCTTCTCCCTTCGCTGGGCATAGCAGGGCTTCCTGCCCCTCACTTAGCCACCCGACCCCCTTTATTGATGCAATTTGGGGTGGCAGGTGGGGTGGGATGGAGTGGGGGAGAAATGGTATCCCCAACTTGTGGGCCAACTGGCTTCTTTCTGGCAGTTCTTTCTCTGCCTTTCAGCATTGGCCATCAAATATGAAGTTTTTGTGGGCAGAAGAGCTTGCCCCACCCACCACCACCCAGATGCCCTCACTTCCCCCAAGCATTTCTTTGCCTACCTGATTTCCAGCTCCATCGTGTTCCTTGCCATTGTGAAACAAAAGTTTGTGGGACTAAAAAAAACAAAAGTTCAATCAATGAATTCCAACTTCTTGTGAAAAAAAAAAGATCTTCACAAAGTTGGAATTGATTGATTGAACTTTTTTTTAGTCCCACAAACTTGTTTTCCTGCACACAATTGCGAGAAACATGATGGAGAAATGCGACGGAGCTGGAAATCAGGTAGGCAAAGAAATACTTGGGGGAAACAAGGGCATCTGGTTGCCAGGTGCTGAAATGGGCCCGTCCCTTTCAAGCAGTTGCCCAGGCCTACCGGAGGGAAAGTGCCGGCATCTACTGGCACTTAAACATGGCGGCATTCCAGCTCTGGGTGGGAAGGGACAGCTGGCATAAGTGCTGCAGGCAGGATGCAGCGAGAAATGCAATGGAGAAATATGACGAAGTGGAAAATCAGGTAGAGAAAAAAATGCTTAGGGGAAGCAAAAGCATCTGGGTGGTGGTGGATGGGGCAAACTCCGTGGCGCAGGGCTGCAATGGAGAAATGCTGGCTGCAACAGAGCGGCCAGCATGAGAGAAGGAGGCTCTTTTCCCTGCTCCTCCTCCTTCCCTCATGCCGGCCGCTCCATTTCCCATTTCTCCATTGAAGCGCAGTGCCCAGGATCTACTTTGATACTGGGGGGGGGGATTTAACAACCAGTTCACCAAGGGTCAAGTTGGCCGTCGCGGGAGGCTTGTCCTGCATGTGTGGCAGAGCTGGAGGATGGGGATGGGCCACTCCTCCCATCATGGCCAACCTGACTCTGAGTGAACCGGTGTGCACAGCAAGACTTCATTCAGCCTTCAAACAGTAAGACCGGCCATGGAATCGGAATTGGCTGGGCGCAGGAACCAACACCATCTGTGGCCCTAGTGCACTGCTCGCTTGCATGTGCCAGCCTTACTGTTTGGAGGCTGAATGAAGCCTTCAACTGAGCAAGGAAGTACTGCAGGGCCAAGCCCTTCACAGCTTCATCCAGCCCGCTGGAATTTGCCATGCTGGGGCAGGAATGAGATCTTGTCCCATGAAGCCCACTGCCGCTTGGGCGGGGAGGACAAGGACAATGAGGAGAAGAATGGCAAGGCTTTGTGCCAGCTGGCTGGCCAGGCAAAAATCAGGTCAGGTGGGGCTGGCTGGTTGGGGAGAGGGGAATCATGGTGGCTCCTGCCACCCCTGCCACTGCCAGCAGCATGGTGCCTCAGCTGAAGCACATATCACATTCTCTCTCTCATATACATACACACACATATACAGAGTTTGGACTGCCCCCTCCTCTCTCTTTCTCTCTCTGTCTCATTGTGGCAGCAATGGCCAGCTTGTATGCCCCAACTGCATCCGAGCTGAAGAAAGCAGATGTGCAGCAGTGGGCTTGCCTTCAAAGATCACTCCAAATGCCCTGTGTGCATGCAGATGTCCCATTTGCATGCAAGTGTGCTCCATGAGACAAGGTCTCATTAAGTGGAAAGTAGTTGGGAGGGGAGGAGCAGGAGACTGGTAAATACTTTTTGCACCGAGAATGAAAGTTTCTGGGTTCCTGACTCTCTGCAAAATAGGATGGGTGCCTAAACCTGCATGATATAGCACCCAGGAGCATCCATTCTCAGCACAAAAAGCATTTCCAAGCCAACTTTCCTCTCCCTTCCTCAAAGGCAAAGAAACAGCAGCAGAGACAGATGATTGCAAGGTCAAGGTCAGAGTCCTTGTGGCAGGAAGGGAGAGAGAAGCATGAGGTTTCTTAGAAGGTTGGGGAGGCCTTGAGGGCCTGCTCTATCACTAGGATTCCCATGGCCTTCCCCACCCTGAGATACCTCATGGACACATTGGTCTTCTTGAATTGTGAGCTCTTAGGAAAGTATCCCCTCATTGTGTGTTGCAAACAGCTATTTCCAGTGGGGAAAACAGGATAAAGCAAATGGAGAAAAATACTTTCCTTTGCCTTATTTCCAGTCTGAATTAGAACATTGCAGGGTCTCAGACTTCCAGCGGTGACATCATCATGCCAAGAACAAAGGGGACTGAGCTCCATTCCCTGAGTTCCAAAATTTTCGATCTGGAAGCCGATTTCTGGAGCTGTTGACCACAAAGAGGTCAATAGATTAAAGGGAAAATCCCGAGAACCTCAGAGGTGACAGCAATCGCCCCGAAGGTTCAGGGAAAACCCCTTAATTCCGATCAGAAAAAACCCAGCCATCCCCGGCTGGCCTGAGCGTTGACAGCTGACTAAGAAGGAAGCGAAGATCGAATAAAGAAGACATCGGCAAAAAACAAGAAGAAAGCAAAATTTTTTGAAAGGTACAACTATAGAGTGGAAAAGAATATAATTGAGAGAGAGTCTCCAAATTAATTGGTGAAATGGAGCCAAGAATAAAGCGGTGAAGTGAAAGTAAATGGAGCGGAGAAACTAACCAGATGGTGACTAAGCAGAATTGACAGGTGACAGAAACAACCTGGACTTAAAAGAACATACATTGGAGAGTTGTGGATTATAAAATATATTGAATTTGGCTTGATTGGGATTCGGGACTCGGTGAGGATTGATTGGACTGCGAAAGGAATACGGGAATATTAAAGAACATTATAAAACGATTGGAATAGGAGACTATAAGAACTGCAATTAAAGACAAGAAAACTGGAAATTAAACTTTGGGGTTATAAAAGACATTCAACATAGATTAGAAGAGAGTAACGTTGGACTCATTACAAACGGAAACAGAGCTGAGGCGATTGAGGAGAGGTAATTATTGAAAGTGAGAGTGGACTTTCCAAAGAGAATCTTTGCTTTTGGAATCAACTAACAAACGGTGGACTTAAATAATCATATTAGGGTACTCACCCTGAAACAACTAAGTGACATTGGGGTTTTTGATATTGCGATACTAACATTATTGGTACTTAAACTGAAGGACAATTGCAACAATTTCTACGAGAGATAAGTTTGAATGATGCAAGACTAACTGAGAATTACAACGATCATGCTTTTGGAAGCTGAATCCAGCTATTAAGATCTGTATATTAATTACAACTTAAGTTGATTTAGTGATATATTTAAGTAAACAAAGTTACATCATAGGAGGTGTGGAGCTGGGAATGGAGGGGCTTAATACTTGTATGGAAGGGGACTGTTCCATCAAGGTCATGGTTGGGAGGAGCAGATATGATGGGAGCAGGAGTGTCAGCCTCAGCTTTTCCTGCTTCAGCTGCCATAAGAAACGGGGGAAGGATTAGTTATAGAGCAAAGGGGGGGAAGGAGCAGGAGATGGTTTTTTTTCTTTCCTGGTAGGATGTGTCTTCATGAGAAAACGAAACTGGATCTTCAAAAGGAGACGGCTGACCAACTGCCCTACATTCCTGATGAATGACGCTGCCAGACGTGTTGCCACCTGACCTTTGGAAGACCTTTGGATTGGCTGATGATTTATGAACATGAGGGGGGGGAGAAGCTTAGTAGATGCATTTCGCACGTTTTGCTCACTTCCAGCTTTACCTGGGTTGTTATCATTTCATATTCAGTAAAAGTACCAAATTCTTCAAAATGCTTGAGTTTGGGGGTTTCTTTCCTGGATACTGAAGGAAGCATACCTGACATTAAGCTGGAAGTCACAACCAGTCAACCCGGACAAAAACCGAGGGGACTGTAAATCCAGAATATGTCAGATCGGGGGAGTGATGGAGAAGAGAAGATGGGGGCAGCCAGTTCAACTGCCCTCCAGTCGGAAAAAGAGCCTGCAGAATGGTTGGAAAAACTCCGTTTGGAGACGGAAGAGGCTAGATGGTCAAAGGGAGTGGGGAGACTGCCGGACTGGGGAGAGGAACCCCGGGGAGTGACAACTTCCAGACCCCGGAAAAAGGAGGCAGTGTGGATGCAAGAACAAAAGGAACGTCTCATGATAGACCAAGCCTTGCAACTTATCCGTGATGTAGAGGAAAGCAGAAGAAACCGTGAGTCTTTTGAAATTCCTGGGGAGAAGGGGAGAGAAAGCCCCAGTGGGGAGCCAGGAGAAACAGCCTGTGGGGGAGAGGAAGAGTTTGAAGAGGGAGCATCCCAGACTTCGGCAGCTCGAGGGAGAGATGCAGCTGGCCAGAGAACCCCAGCCTTGCAGCCCCCCCCCCGCAGACGTAAAAAGCCAAGAATCCCCCCCCCCTTCCTGGGAAGTTTGATGGGAATCCTAAAGCCTTGGGATTTTTCCTGACCCAAGTGTGGAACCACATGCAGGACTGGGGGGAGGGCTACAAAACAGAGGCGGCAAAAGTCAGAAGTGTCGCGAATGCCCTAGAGGGAGTAGCTGCTGAGTGGATGGTGGTTCTCCACAATAACAACTCCCCCTTGCTGAGAAATTACAACCAGTTCATGAGGGCCCTTAGAAGATGGTTTGAAGACCATTTAGCTGAACGAAAGGCGAGACTCAGAATGAAGAGCATTCAGCAGGGCCGGAGGCCGGTGGCAGAGTATATCCAAGAGTTTCGTGAACTGGCACCCTATATGACAGGCTGGTCAGAAATGGCTCTTTTGGAGAGTTTCAAAGATGGATTGAATGAAGAGATATATCGAGACTGCATGAGCATGGGGGATAGATGGTACATAGTAGCTGAGGATGTGGAGATCGAGCTGAAACGGAGCGAACTCCGAGGAAGGCGGATGGGGGACCAGTCATCCTCTTTCTACCATAAGGGGGCGCCCAAGATGACTGGCGGGAAGACCGAATTCAAACCCAAGTCAAAGCCCTTCACCTGTTTCAAATGTGGGAAGGAGGGTCACCAAGCGGCCGAATGTTTCTCCAAACCACCGCCAAAAGCCACCGGGGCCGGCCAAAAGAAAGGCGATAAAATACCCGCCAAAGCCCGCGGCACTACCCTGAAAGGAGAAGTCGTTGAGTTCGCGTCCCCGGACGACAGCGAGACGGACTCCGACTCCGACACCGACGAATGTGTGAGTCACACGGAAGAACCCTTACTCATCCCCGTAGAAGTAAGGGTGCTCTCCACAGGAACTCACGCACAATTGTTAGCCCTGTTGGGCTCAGGGTGCACTAGGTGCATAATTAGCCCCAAAGTAGTGGAGGAAATGGGACTCAGACTGAAAACTTTAAAAAGACCCATTGCATTTTGTCAATTAGACGGGTCGATTGCAGGAGGGGGCCTAGCTAGTTTTATGACCGAACCCCTTGAACTGCAGTTGGGGAATCATGTAGAGAAGCTCAGCTTTATTGTAGCACCTGGAATGGAAAGGCCCCTCATTCTAGGACTGCCCTGGCTTCGTAAATGGAATCCACGAGTAAATTGGAAGACGGGGGTCCTGCGCATCCATACGGCAGAACCGACTCCGGAAAAGGAAGGCCCCCCCCAAGGGACGACATAAGGCCAGAAAGGGTGGCAGTAGCCATTAACTATATTGAGGGAGAAGAAAAAATTCCTAAAGAATATTGGGACCTCAAGGAAGTGTTTAGCGAAAAAGCATCAGATGCCGTGCCTCCCCACAGGGCCACTGACTGCACCATTGAAATACTCCCTGGGGTGAAGCTTCCCAAACCAAAAATTTACCCCATGACACCTCGAGAATTGGGGGAGTTGCGGAATTTTATCGATAAAAACTTAGAACGTGGATTCATCGAACGAGCCAAACCCAAGGTGGCAGCGCCAGTAATGTTCCGCGAAAAGAAAGATGGATCCTTCAGATTAGTAGTTGATTATAGAAACATGAACGCCATTTGTGTAGAAAATGTCTATCCCCTCCCACTCATGAAGGACATGTTAGCCCATTTAGGGAAGGGAAAATTTTTTTACCAAACTTGATTTAAGAGAGGCATACTACCGAGTGAGAATAAAAGAAGGAGATGAATGGAAGACAGCATTTAATTGCCCACTGGGATGTTTCCAGTTTAGAGTACTCCCTTTTGGACTACAGGGAGCCCCGGCTGTATTCATGCAGTTGATCAACGAAGTGTTGCATGAGCATAAGGAGGTGCTGGTCTATTTGGACGATATTCTAATTTATTCTGACAACATGGCCGACCATGTACGACTGGTTCGAGCGGTCTTGAATAAACTCAGAGCAGCTGAACTCTATGCCAAACTTTCTAAATGTGAGTTCCACCAAGACAAAATCGACTATCTTGGATATCGTATATCACATGAAGGAATAGAGATGGACCCGGAAAAGGTCCGGGCAGTGATGGAATGGGCCGCACCATGCACCCATAAACAATTACAGAGTTTCTTAGGATTTGCAAATTTTTATAGACAATTTATCCCCTCTTTCGCGAAAATCGCACTGCCAATTACGGACTTGCTAAAAACCAAAGGGGAAGTAAAACCCAAACCCTCGAAACCACTAGAATGGACTATGGAATGTCAAGCTGCTTTCAAGAAACTGAAACGACTGTTTGCAGCTGAACTGGTGCTCAAACACCCCGACATGGAACAACCTTTTGTGGTACAAGCTGATGCTAGCGACGTCGCTGTAGGAGCAATACTCTTGCAAAAGAATGAGAACGGGATATTACAACCCTGTGCTTACACGTCCCGTAAACTATCAGACACGGAAAGGAGATGGGCCATATGCGAGAAAGAAGCGTTTGCAGTTAGATGGGCGCTGTTAACATGGAGACAATTTTTAGAAGGGGCGAAACACCCTTTCGAGGTGTGGACTGATCATAAGAATCTAGAAGCACTAAAAACACCACACAAACTATCACCAAAACAGGCTCGCTGGGCCCAACACTTCAAGCGGTTCAATTTCACTTTATGTTACCTTCCTGGTGGGAAAAACTTCATGGCAGACGCACTTTCCAGGCTGCCACAGTACAACAGCATCAAGAAGGAAGTGGTTCAACCAATGATCCCATTGACACAATTAGCAACACCTGTCACTACCAGAGCTCAGCGTAAAACTGAACCAGAACTCTCGGGAGATTTACTTGAAAAATTGCGAGAAGCTCTAAAAACCGACGAGTGGTTTAAGAATCACTCGAATGAATGCACACTTCGTGACGGACTAGCTTGGGTGGGATCGAAGTTGTATGTTCCAGCCACTTTAAGAACAATTGTATTAACATATGCTCATGATGCTAAGGCCGCAGGACACTTTGCATTTGTCAAGACTCTGCATCTTGTTAAGAGACAATTTTGGTGGCCTGCACTTAAAAAGGACATAGAGGCATATGTAGCTAGCTGTCCAGTATGTGCCTCGGCTAAAAGACCTCCAGGAAAATCCCCTGGATTATTGCAAAGTGTGGCTAGAACGAACACCCCATGGAAGGAAATATCTATGGATTTTATTGTAGATTTACCAGATAGTGAGGGCTGCACTGTCATTTCGGTAGTAACTGATTTGTTTTCCAAACAAGTACATTTCATCCCTTGCTCAAAGATCCCTTCAGCAAAAACCCTCACAAAACTGTTTATTCGGCAAATTTACCGAATACATGGATCTCCGAAAAGAATAATTTCTGACAGGGGGGTGCAATTTACTTCCAGTTTCTGGAAGGAGTTTTTGAAATTGATAGGTTCAGCACAGGGGTTAAGCTCCAGTCACCACCCGCAGACAAATGGGGCCTGTGAAAGAACCAATGGGGTACTCGAGCAATACCTGAGGTGTTACGTAAATTACCAGCAAGACAATTGGGTAGACTTGTTGCCATTTGCAGAAGTGGCATATAACAATTCTGTACACAGTAGCACCGGATTCACCCCTTTTAAGATCGCTTCGGGCAAGGATTTTGTACCCATTCCCGAGTTACCACAAGATGATCCTCAAAATCCTTCCTTGATGGATTGGATCGAACAGCTAAAGAGCACATGGGCAGTGACTCGGAAGGCATTAGATGAGGCACACCGGGCTCATAAGGCCCAAGCCGATTCTGGACCAGTTGGAGCCTCCGGGTGCTTTTCAAGGGGAGCCCCATGTAGAGAGCATTACAGTAGTCCATACGGGAGGTAACTAGGGCATGAGTGACCGTGCGCAAGGCGTCCCGATCCAGAAAGGGACGCAACTGGCGGATCAGGCGAACCTGATAAAAGGCACCCCTGACCACGGCCGTCAAATGATCTAAAGATAGCCGTGAATCCAGGAGGACACCCAAGTTGCAGGCCCTCTCTGTGGGGAGCAAGATCTCATCCCCTATTGTCAGTGATGGTACCAGCTGACTATACCGGGACGCCGGAAGCCACAGCCACTCGGTCTTGGAGGGGTTGAGTCTGAGCTTGTTTCTCCCCATCCAGATCCGCACGGCCTCCAGGCAACGGGACATCACAGCAAGGGCATCATTGGTTGCATACTGATGAACACTCACCCCAAAACCACGGATGATCTCGCCTAGCGGTTTTACATAAATGTTGAACAGAAGGGGTGAGAGGACTGACCCTTGCGGCACCCCACAAATAAGGTGCCTTGAGGTCGACCTCTGCCCCCCTGCCAACACAAACTGCAAACGGTCAGAGAGGAAGGAGGAAAACCACCGAAGCACGGTGCCCCCTATTCCTAACCCCTCCAGCCGGCGCAGTAAGATATCATGGTCGATGGTATCAAAAGCCGCTGAGAGATCTAATAGGACCAGGATAGAGGAGCAACCTCTGTCCCGAGCCCTCCAGAGATCATCCACCAACGCGACCAATGCCGTTTCCGTGCTGTATCGTGACCTGAAGCCTGACTGGAACGGATCCAGATAGACAACTTCATCCAGGTATCGGGGTAGTTGTCACGCCACCACACTCTCAACAACCTTTGCAACAAAGCGAAGATTGGAGACTGGACGATAATTTGATAATATAGCCGGGTCCAGGGAAGGCTTCTTGAGGAGGGGCTTCACAACTGCCTCTTTCAAGGCAGCGGGAAAGACACCCTCACTCAGAGAAGCATTTATAATCACCTGGAGCCAGCCTCGTGTAACCTCCCGGGAGGCCAGTACCAACCAGGAGGGACACGGGTCCAATAAACATGTGGCAGCGTTAAGCTTGCCCAGAATCCTGTCCACGTCCTCAGGAGTCACAGAGTCAAACTCTTCCCAGATAACGCTCTCAAGACCTGCCCCTGTCTCCTCCCCTGGATCTACCCAATCGGAGTCCAGGCCTTCCCGAATCTGAGCGACTTTATCATGCAGGAATTGTACAAAATCCTCAGCTCGACCTTTTAAGGGATCTTCCTGTACCCCCACCTGAAGTAGGGAGCGGGTCACCCTAAACAGCGCAGCTGGGCGGTTCTCTGCAGATGCAATAAGAGCGGAGAAGTAGCTAGACTTCGCCGCTCTTATCGCCACTAGGTAGGTCTTAATATAAGATCTCACCTGTGTTCGGTCAGATTCAGATCGGCTTGTCCTCCAATCGCTCTCCAGGTGTCTTTTCCGACGCTTCATCTCTCTCAGCTCCTCAGAAAACCAAGGAGCTAGACGAGATCAGCATCGGGTCAGAGGCCGCAAAGGCACGACATGGTCCAAGGCCACAGTAGCCGCCCTGTCCCAGGCGACCACCAGGTCCTCAGTCGAGTCGTGAGCCAGAGTCTCAGGAAATGGCCCAAGCTCCATCAGGAACCTTTCGGGGTCCATCAGGCGCCTGGGACGGAACCATTTGGTTGGTTCCGTCTCCCTGCGATGGGTGGAAGTGACTTGAAAGTCCATGTGAAGGAGAGAATGATCAGACCATGACAAGGGCTTGATGTCTATATCCCCTATTCTTAGATCATTCAGCCACTGATTAGAGACAAAAATCAAGTCCAGAGTGTGATTCCCCAGGTGGGTGGGGCCTTGAACTACCTGGGTCAGGTCCATGGCCGTCATGGAAGCCATGAACTCCCGAGCCATCTCCGACATCTCACCAGCGGATGGCAGGTTAAAATCCCCCATAACAATAAGTCTGGGGGTTTCCACCGCCACCCCGGCTATAATGTCGAGCAGCTCAGGCAGGACTGCTGTTACGTGACAGGGAGCCAGGTACGCAATCAGTAGGCCCATCTGAATCCCCTGACCCCACTTCACAAGGAGGGACTCACATCCGGCTATCTGAGGAACAGTGGCCTCCCTCGAGCAAAGACTTTCTCTAATGATTGCTGCCACTCCCCCACCCCTTCCCTGAGTCCTTGGCTGATGGAATGCACGGAAACCTGGCGGGCACATTTCCACAAGGGGAATTCCTCCCTCCTGGCCTAACCAGGTCTCCGTAATCCCTGCCAGGTCAGCACCCCGCTCTGAAATAAGATCATGAATGAGGGGGGCTTTATTTACCACTGACCTGGCATTACATAACATCAGCTGTAGACCCAGGGTCTGAGACTCTGAACAACCCGGGAAACGAGCAGTGCTTTTGGGGTTGGAGTGGGCAATCGCTCGTAAACATCGAGTGCGCACTCCCGAAACATAATATGGCCCCCTGCAGCCGTCATATCTGCCCCTCCCACTTACTATACTAATGCCCATCGCTTCATCCCCCTGCATCCTTGTCAGATTTCTGTCCCCATCCTCCCCACCGTGATCATCAGACCCATTACCCCTTTCAGTGGATTTATGGATCCCCCCAGATCCATTCCCACAATCCCTCCCAGAACCCCTTAAAATAGAACTTAAAGATTTATCTAAAAAACCCCAAAGCCATCGGTTTTTTGCAAACCACCTCTCGGGGCTCCAAAACCCGTCCTCAAGGGCGGCCCTTGATAACTGAGAGGGCCAGACATGCGAGAGGGGGGAATCTCACAGTGCAAGGAGCTCCGCAATTGAATACATCAAAGATAGGAGCGAGTTGAAGGAGATGAAGGATCATTTTCTTCTAAGAGTGTTAGAGATGGTTAAGACAGGTAATTTAAAATAAGGGAGGAAATAGATGTTAAAGGAAGACCAGTATGTTACAAATGTCAATACATCGGAACATCATCGCCCTCTCACGACGATGGGAAGTCTTGTGGTTGTAGTAAGTCCATCCAAAGGAGGTGGGGGTAGAGGTCTCAAAGGGTCGTCCTCTCACAGCGACCAAACCATTTGAAACAAACAAAGAGAAGGTGGTCTATCTCCCCATAATACAAGACTCTCAATGTCTGTATCTCCTCCAGTCCTGATACCAGCGATGGCCGAGGATTAGATCAAAAAAGTAAGGCAGAGCCACTGGACAAAGTATTTAGGGTTAAATAATCAGGGTAATCTTGGGGAATAGGTGGTAAATAAAGCTGCAGATCGATCTAAGATTGCAAGTTAACGCTGAGTGGTCGTAATAGACCTAGATCTGATAAAGGAGAGAGGGACAGTTGAGGGGGAGAGTAAGTCATCATCTCCAGTTTGTAATCCTCAGTCCCTATCCATCAACTTGCTCAGGCTACTTAGTTCAATTAGTTTAATAAGTCCTCAGAGTTTCAAGAAAGAGGAGTGCAACAGATCCCTAGAGGTTGAAGGGATCCTAACATTTATAGCCTTTGCAGCATTGCCCTCTCCTCTATTAACAACGAGGGCTTCCTTGCAGCCTCCTGGTGTTGTCATCGCCGTTGCTGCCATTAGCGCCATTCCCCTCACCATTGTTGTAACCCCCCTTGCTGTAGACATCGTCGCCGTGTTGCTACATGCAGCGCCTATTAGCCCAGGCATCATTATCAACACCCTATCCGTAGTCGCTGTTGCCACCGTCTCGCCAACCATTTCATCAGCTGTATTAGACTCAGTGGTTGACCCGGTCGTGACAGCCAGGCTTTGATGTTGACATCCTCTGCACTGCCCTCAGTCTTTTTACTGACAAACAGCTGATCTTCAGGCTCGGCTCCGGTTTTATCCTTGGGCTCCATCCACAGCTCTATTGAGCCGAAAATACCTCAGCTTGCTGGGAGAGGGGTCTGTGGATGGTTAATTGACCCCCACACTCTTGAAAATGTTGAAACATCTCCCTCCTAGCCTCGGATTGGATTACTTTAATGAACAATTTTAAATTGGTTGAAGAAAATGCCATGTTCTTCTCCTTGGTCCTTAATGAATTTACCAAAATTTCTAATAAAATGTTTTTTATTTATTTATTTATTTTATTTATTATTATTATTTTTTATTGAAAAAGTTTTACAAACATCAATTCCCCCCCTTTCCCCCCATCCCCCCTTACCCCCCCCAAACCCTCCCCACTCCCCATGACTTCCCCAAGGTGAAATCCATCCACATTATATTATATCACACTTTACCAGCCCTCCATTCTCCCCCCTGTGTAGTATACAATTCTACATAACAATAAGCTATTTTGCCCCCTATAAACTATACATTTCTACTCAACATTTAGCTAAAAGCTATCTGATACTTCCTAGTTTGATATTTATTCTGCACATAATCTATCCATTTCTTCC
Source organism: Arizona elegans (assembly GCA_022577455.1). NCBI lineage: Eukaryota > Metazoa > Chordata > Lepidosauria > Squamata > Colubridae > Arizona > Arizona elegans. Next base: position 46,604,059 of record JAKOOJ010000006.1, on the reverse strand, counting down.
ACTCTCACGCATAAGTCTCTTGAGTCCGGTCTTTTAAGTATGCTGATATCTTCGCCATCTCTGCAAAACTGGCCATCTTCAAAGTCCATTCTTGAATTGTAGGCATGTCATCCCTTTTCCAATATTGACCAATCAATAACCTAGCTGCTGTCACCATATACAATATCAATTTTGTTTCACCCACTGAAAAACCCTTAACTATACCCAATAAAAACAATTGAGGAGAAAATTGATTTTTTCTCTTCAAAACATTTTGCATAACCCACCAAATTTTTATCCAAAAAGCCTTTGCTTTCTTGCATGTCCACCATATATGATAATATGTAGCATCTAAACAATCACATCTCCAACATTTCGGTTGAACATTAGGATACATACACGACAATTTCTTAGGATCTAAATGCCACCTATAAAACATTTTATAAAAATTTTCCCTCAAATTCTGCAACTGTGTGAATTTAACATTCTGAACCCATATTTTTTCCCAAGTTTCCATCATAACTGGTTCTCCAAAATTTTGCGCCCATTTTATCATACAATCTTTAACCAATTCGTTTTCTGAGTCTCTTTCTAACAAAACATTATAAACCCTCTTAATATGCATTGGGCCTTTCTCTTTTATCTGTCTAACCAATTCTTCATGCAACATTAGGCCAATTTATTTATCTTCTCTCCATCTCAGTTGAAGTTGATTATACTGTAACCAAGTTAAGTTAATCCTTTCTTCCAACAATGTATTCAATGTCTTTAGTTGCCATCTGCCCCCATCATTAAAAAGTACTTCTTTGTATAAAAACCTCCCGAGTGACTTTATATTTATATTCCGTATAATGTGACCAAGATCCAACCACAACGGTGTTTTATAATCCCATTTGAGTCGGTGCTTCTTCCATACTCTCATCAAGGAGCTTCTAAGTATATGGCTGTTAAATACTTTATCCACCTTGTTTTCATAAAATAAATATGCATGCCAACCAAATTCAAGATCATAACTCTCAATATTCAATATTCCAGTCTTTGTCCTGCCAAACCAATCACTTGCTTGTGTAAACGCTGCTGCTTCATAATACAATCTCAGATTTGGAAGTTTAAGACCACCCCTTTCACGAACATCTTGCATAATTTTCAGTTTAACTCTTGGCTTTTTCTCATTCCAAACAAACTTATTCACTCCTTTTTGCCATTCCGTCAACTGTTTATCACTTTTAAGCACCGGAATCATTTGAAACAAAAATAAAAATCTAGGTAGAACATTCATTTTAACTGCTGCTATTCTTCCAAGTATAGACAGCTGCAGTTTTTTCCAGGTTTCCATATCCTTTTGTACCTTTCGCCACAACACCTCATAATAATTTTGAAACAGTTTTATATTTAAGTCTGCAACTTGAACTCCTAGATATCTCACCTTTGATACTATTTCAAAGCCTGCCTTCCTTTCCAGTTCCTTCTTTTGATCAACTGTTATATTTTTAACTATCATCTTGGTTTTTTTCTGGTTCAGTCTAAATCCTGATACCATACCATAATCTTCTATAATGTCTTTCATCTGAATTGTTGATTCCATCGGCTGTGTTAGGGTAACAACCAGATCATCTGCAAATGCCCTTGTTCTGTAATCCTCTTGCCTTATCACTATTCCCTTCAAAGTGCTCGAATCCCGTATTGTATTCAACAAGACTTCTAAAGTTAGAATAAACAACAACGGGGATAATGGACAACCTTGTCTTGTGCCTTTTTCTATACTAAAATTAGTAGTTAAACTTCCATTAATAATAATTTGTGCTGTTTGCTCTTGATAAATTGCTGAGACCGCCTGTACAAACTGATCCCCAAAGTCCATCTTTTTTAAAGTCTTTAATAGAAAATTCCAATTCACTTGATCAAAGGCCTTCTCCGCATAAAAGAATACCAGCACTGCAGAGATCTGTTTATTCTTCTCAAGATATTCCAATAAGTCTATAATTTGCCTAACATTATCCTTCATATATCTGCCTTCTATGAATCTTGCTTGATCATGATGAATCACCTCTTGAATAACTGGCATTAATCTGTTGGCTAATACTTTCGCAAAGATTTTATAATCCGTATTCAGGAGAGATATTGGTCTGAAGTTTTCCGGTTTTGTAGAACCTAACTCCTCTTTCGGTATCAAAGAAACAAAAGCTGCTTTCCATGAAGGGGGTATTTTTCCCCCTTGTTGTATGCTACAAAATAAATCTTTAAGATGTTCAATCATTTCTGCTTGTAAAGTTTTATAATACACCGCAGTTAAACCATCCGTTCCTGGAGCTTTAGCTGTTTTCAGTTGTTTAATAACAACTGTAATCTCCTCGGCTGTTATTGGTAAACTCGTTCTTTCCTTTTGATCATTAGAAATTTTTATAACTCTCTTTTCTTCTAGGTATTTATAAGTTCATTCTGTATATCATCTTTGGCATATAATTTAGTATAATAATCTAAGAAGGCTTCTTTGATTAGTCTTTGTTGAAATACTTCCTTCCCTCTATACTCAATGCTACCAATAGTCTGAGTACACTGCTGTTTCCTCAATGTGTAAGCCAACCATCTGCCCGGTTTATTAGCATTGCAAAATGTATTGTGTTTCGCAAATTGTAAATTAGTTGCTGCTTGTTCCGCTGTAAGCATGTGGAATTGATCTTTCAAAAGTTTTATAATTCCTTGTAATTTTTCATCCGTTGGATTTTTTATAAGCAACTGCTCTTTTTTCTTTATCTCCCCTTCCAGTTCTAAGCTTTTTCTTTGTTGATTTGATTTATGTTTAGAGTTCATATAAATCAGTACCCCCCACATATAGGCCTTGCTCGCATCCCAAACAATTTCAATAGGGGTACCCTTATTCAAATTCATTTCAAAAAATTCCTTCATTTGTTTTTTAAGTTCATTTACATTTTTTTTCATATCTAAACAAATTTTCATTTACTCTCCACGATCTTCTCTCATTCTTTCCCATTTCTATTTCTATCCATACTGGGCTGTGGTCAGATGAAGTCCTCGGAAATATCTTTGTTTTCTTTGTTTTTAAAAGCAAGTCAACTGTAAGTAAAATAAAATCAATCCTAGAGAAGGATCTGTGTCTATCTGAAAAAAAAGTAAAGTCCAATTCTTTTGGGTTATGCACTCTCCATATATCTTTCAGTTCCAAGTCTTCTTTCAAATAAAAAAAAAACTGTGGTAGTTTGACACATGATTTTGCCAAGCTCTTCTTATCTATTTTAGGATCTATTACTCCATTCCAATCTCCCATAAGTAGGATAGATCTATAGTCCCATTGTAGTATTTTAGAATGCAGTAATTTATAAAAGTTTTCTTGTTGCTGATTAGGTGCATAAATTCCAATCACCAAAATTGGACCGTTATCTGTAAGAAGTTCTATTGCTATATATCTTCCACAATCATCTGCTTCTATAATTTTTGTTGGCAGTCTTTTATTTGTATAAATCACTACACCATTCTTTTTCTCCAAATTTGAAGCTATAAATTGTGTTCCTAATCTAGAATTTATCAAATATTTTTGATCTTGTGTTCTAATATGAGTTTCCTGTAAACAAATAACATCGTTGTTAAATTGTCTCAAATAATGAAATATCTTCCTCCTTTTCTGTGGTGAGTTCAATCCGTTCACATTCCAAGATAAAAACTTAATTGTCATTTGTAGTCTCCTGAAGCGATAAGAGCATTTGCTGAAGTTGCTGTTCCAAACTAGTATTCTTCAGCTTAGCTCACCCCCATGGCTTCGTTTTTTTGTGCTTTACCGTTGACTCCCTGTTTGTCTTGTGGTAGCTTAGAGTTCTGGTGTTGTTGTTTCTCTAGAAGTTGTTTATAAGCTGCTCGAGTTATACGCTGATCTTTAGCACTGTGCAACATCAGGTCAAGATCCGCTGCCACTTCTCTTGTATTTTTAGGTGGATCAACTAAAGACTCTAAGAGAAGATCCAGCAAAGGTTTATCTAAAAAACCTCCTGTCACTCCTTGAGTCTCCAATGCCTCCATCTCAGTCTGTTTCCTCTGCTCTTCAAGCTCTTGTTCAAATTGCTTCTCTTTCTCACCCTCCACTATGGCTAACACCGAGGAAGTACGTGGAGATGCTGCACCAGGTTTAAAAACACTGAAATAAAATTCTTCCGCTTTTTCAACAGTATTTAATCGATATCTCTCTCCTTGATACCTCAATATTATGCCAACTGGAGCATCCCATCTGAATGGAATTTGTTGGTTTTTTTAGTTCAGTCACCAAAAATCCAAAATCCTTTCTATCTCTTAGCATCTTAGGTGGCAACTCTTTGTAAATCCCAATCTCTCTTCCATCCACTTGTATAATAGAAACAAAAGACTTTTGTAAGATATCATTTCTTATTCTTCTATCTGTAAAATAGATCACCACATCTCTGGGCAATTGCCTTTGTCTTGCCACTCAGGAATTCACTCTATAGACCTTATCAATTTTGCAAAAAATCTCCTCAGGGTCAACCTTTAGCATTACAGCCAGAGCATCAGCACAAACCCTTCTCAGGTCTTCTCTATTGTTCTCTTTTATGCCTCTGAGTCTTACAGCAAACTCCATAAATCTAAATTGCATCATTGTCACTTCGTTTTCAAGCCTTTGCGTTTTATTATCAACATTAGAATTTTTTTTTATTGAAAAAGTTTTTGAATACAAAATTTCCCCCCATTTTTCTCCCCCCTCCACCCTAACCCCCCCTCACCACCCATCCCCCCCTGTGACTTCTTCACAACAAAGACCTAATTCATAACAGATTATATAATATTTTACCATCCTCTTACTCCCTCCTCTAAGTAGTGACCCTTACTTGCTAATAGTATTATTAATATTGTTACTTCCCCCTTTTACCATACATTTCAAAATAACATTCTACTGTAACATTGTATAACTTCTAATTAATAACTTGTAATATTATTGTAACTTCCAATTTAACAATATTCTGCCCTTTTTCTCCTCCTCCATACTTATATCTGTATATTAATACAACATTTCAAAACAACCTTCCACTTTAAAACTATATAATAAATCCTACTTTAACATTTAATCTTTTGTGTATATTAATATAACATTTCAAAGCAGCCTACCCCATAAATCCTAATTTAACATTTATTCAACTCTATCCATTTGCTCCACTCCCCTAAATATATCACTTAAACATCCCTTTTCTTAAACTAAACAATCAGTAAACTAACCTATTTCCACCCACTTTCCTGCAAAATTGCCATGCACAACAATTCTTAATATCTTTAATCCACTGCCCACTCTGCTAATACACACACACACACACACACACACACACACATTCCGTTATATAAAAGAAAGTCAATGACTTTAAATTTATAATCCATATAATATCTTCTTTGATGTCTTTCCACTGGATTGTTGAGTCCATCATCCATAATAGGGTAACCTAGCATCCTGGTGCAACAGTTTGTTCAAAATCCTCAGTCATCATCTGCCCCCATCAGTAATGAATATCCTCATATATATATAAAAGAAAAAAACAACCACCCGAGTGACATTATGATTATATTCCATATAATTGTAATTGTGGCTTTCATCAAGATTATTAATTCCCATCATCCTAATGGGTAACAACCAGATCTTCTGCGTGCCCCAGCGTAGCTCTCTTGCCTTATAGCTCAAGATGAATATAATATATTTATCAATAAAAGAAAGAAGTGGCGTCTGGCCTTGCAGAATTTATTATTAAAGTTGATTCTAAAGTGGATGAACTTAAATCAGAAGTCAATGTTAAGATGAAAGATAATGATTATAAAATTTCTGATGTTGATGAGAAAATGCAAAGAGTTGAAAATGAAGTTGTTATGATGCAATTCAGGTCAATGGAATTTGCCATAAGGCTTCGAGGAATTAAAAAGGGTGACAGGCAGGACCTGAGACAGATCTGTGCTGAGGCTTTGGCAGTGCTTTTAAAAATTAATCCTGATGTGGTTTTTTACAAAATAGATAAAATCTACAGAGTGAATTCTTGGGTGGCCAGACAAAGACAATTGCCTAGAGATGTGGTCATATATTTTCCGGATAGAACAATAAGAAATGATATCCTGCAAAAATCCTTTCTTACTTCTGTGCAAGTGGGGGGCGCACAAATAGGAGTTTATAAAGAACTACCACCTAAAATGTTGAAAGCAAGAAAAGATTTTGGCTTTCTTGTAAAAGAATTGCAAAAACAAGAGATACCATTTCGGTGGGATGCCCCAACTGGCATAATTTTGAAATACAAGGGAGAAAGACATTGTTTGAATACCGTGGAGAAGGCGGAGTATTTCTATACTACTATTTTTAAAGAAAGAACACCATCTCCACATTCATCCACAGTCCTGGAGATTAAGGAGAGTGATAAGAAGCAACTTCAACAAGAACCGCAAGAACAGTCTAAACAGGTGGAGCTAGAGAAAACACAGGGTGCTGAAGGAGGTTTCTTGGATGAGCCCTTGTTGGAATCTTCTCCAATCCTGGATTTGGTTCGGATGGCCGAAGTTAAGGCCATCCGAACCATTTTGCATAACTCGTGCAAAATCCAAGCAATTTAAAGAAAAGCAACAACAGGAAAGACAAGAAAAGGGAGCTAAGAGTGCTACACAAGAGACTGGAGCCATGGGGGGGGTGCGAGACCGAAGATTCTGGACGATATTCGGTTATTCTGCTCGATGCTTCAGGAAGATAAAGATGACAATTAAGTGTTTATCTTGGAAGGTGAATGGGTTGAATTCAGCACAGAAAAGGAAGAAATTATTTGCATACTTGAGACAATTTAATAATGATATAATTTGTTTACAGGAAATGCATATCACAACTCAAGATCAAAAATACTTGATAAATTCTAAATTAGGAACACATTTTATATCTTCAACTTTGCAAAAAAAGAATGGTGTGGTTATTTATGTAAATAAAAGATTAACAGCTAAAATTATAGAAGCAGATGAAGATGGTAGGTTTGTAGCCATCGAATTGCTTACAGTAAATGGCCAAATTCTTCTGATTGGAATTTATGCTCCTAATCAACAACAGGACCATTTCTATAAAATGTTACGTACTAAAATACTGCAATGGGACTATAGATCTATTCTAATTATGGGAGACTGGAATGGAGTAATTGATTCTAAACTAGATAAAAAGAGTTTGGCGAAATCTAGGATTAGGTTACCACAGACTTTTTTTGATATGAAAGAAGACTTGGAATTAAAAGATATTTGGAGAATACATAATCCAAAAGAATTGGATTATACTTTTTTCTCCGACAGACATAGATCCTTCTCTAGGATTGACTTTATTTTGTTGTCAGATGATCTACTTGTTAAGACAAAAAGAACAAAGATTCTTCCAAGAATCTTGACTGACCATAGCCCTGTATGGATAGAAATTGAGATGGGTAAGACTGAGCGACGTTCTTGGAGAATAAATGAAAACTTGTTCAGATATGAAAAAAATATAATTGAACTTAAAAAGCATTTGAAAGAATTTTTTGAAATAAATTTGAATAAAGGTACCCCAATTGAAATTGTGTGAGATGCGAGCAAAGTTTATATGAGAGGGGTGCTCATTTATATGAACTCTAAACATAGAATGATTCGACAAAAGAAAAGATCTGAATTGGAAGTAGAAATAAAGAATAAAGAACAGTTACTTATCAAAAACCCAACAGATGAAAGAATACGTGGTGTTATAAAACTTTTGAAAGACCAATTTCAGATGCTTATGGCGGAACAAGTTGCAACAAACTTACAATATGCGAAGCATAATACATTTTGTAATGCTAATAAACCGAGCAGATGGTTGGCCTACACATTAAGGAAAAAACAGAGTACACGGACTATTGATAGTATTGATATTGGAGGGAAAGAAATCTTTCAACAAAAATTAATTAAAGAAGCTTTTGTGGACTATTATACTAAACTATATGCTAAAGATGATGTGCAGAATGGACTTATAGAAAAATATCTAGATAATAAAAGAGTTACAAAAATTACTGATCAACAAAAGGAAAGAATGAATTATCCTATAACAGAGGAGGAGATAATAGTAGCAATTAAACAATTAAAAATAGCTAAAGCTCCTGGAATGGATGGCTTGACTGCAGTGTATTATAAAAATTTGCAAGCAGAAATGGTGGAACAACTTAGAGATCTGTTTTGTAATATTCAACACGGGGGTAAAATACCCCCATCATGGACAACAGCTTATATTTCTCTGATACCAAAAGAGCAAGCAGGTCCAAAAAACCCGGAGAATTATAGACCAATATCTCTTCTGAATACTGATTATAAAATTTATGCAAAAGTATTAGCCAACAGGTTGATGCCAGTAATTCAAAAGGTGATTCATGATGATCAAGCGGGATTTATCAAGGGTAGGTACATGAAGGACAATGTAAGGCAAGTAATAGATTTATTGGAATATTTTGAGAAGAATAAACAGATCCCTGCAGTGCTGGTTTTCCTGGATGCAGAGAAGGCCTTTGATAGAGTGGACTGGAATTTTCTATTAAAGACTTTTAAAAAGATGGACTTTGGGGATCAATTTATACAGGCGGTTTCAGCAATTTACCAAGAGCAAAAGGCACAGATTATTATTAATGGAAGTTTGACAACAGAGTTTAAAATTGAAAAAGGAACAAGACAGGGATGTCCACTGTCTCCATTGTTATTTATTTTAACATTAGAAGTCTTGTTAAATACAATACGGGACTCTAATATCTTGAAAGGTATAATGATAAGGCAAGAGGATTACAGAATAAAGGCATTTGCAGATGATCTGGTTGTTATCCTAACACAGCCAATGGAATCAATAATGCAGATGAAGGACATTATACAAGACTATGGTAAAGTTTCAGGTTTTAGACTGAATCAGAAAAAACCTAAGATGATTTCTATAAAATGTTTTATAGATGGCATTTAGACCCAAAAAAATTGTTGTGTATGTACCCTAATGTTCAGCCAAAATGTTGGAGATGTGACTGTTTAGATGCTGCATATTATCATGTTTGGTGGACCTGTAGGAAAGTTAAGGCTTTTTGGATAAAAATTTGGGGGTCATGCAGAATGTTTTGAAGAAAAAAATTCAATTTTCTCCACAATTGTTTTTATTGGGTATAGTTAAGGGTTTTACTTCAGGTGAAACAAAGTTGATATTGTACATGATAACAGCTGCGAGACTATTGATAGGTAAATACTGGAAGAATGAAGTTTTGCCCACGATCGAGGAATGGACTTTGAAGATGGCCAGTTTTGCAGAGATGGCGAAGATTTCAGCATATTTAAAAGATTGTTCACAAGAGACTTATGAATGGGAATGGAAAAAGTGGATAGATTATGTTCAGAACAAATATCAAACTAGGAAGTATCAAATAGCTTTTATTTGAAAATGATATATCAAGATAGAAATATTTCAATGTAATGAAGATAAAAAAATTATAAGGGGGAGGGAGGGGTTCAAGTTTTATATAAGTTTTATACTAAGGGTTTTCTTTTACCTGATATGAGTATATTGTGTGGAAGTTCGGGGGGAGGGGAGGGTTAGGGAGGGTTAGGGAGGTTGGGAAGTTTGGGGTGGGTTGAGTGGGGGGAAAGGGGTGAAAATGTAATTGTAAAACTTTTGCAATAAAAAATAAATAAATAAAAGAAAGAAGTCCAAAATAGATAATTCAAATCCAACAAATTAAGGCTCTTTTCACATCCCAAAATTACGGCATTGCAGAGGTCTGTCACTCTCCTCAGGATAATATTAACCAATACTTCGCCTCCACTATCTTTTCATATATTCATTCATTTTTTTTTAAATAACTGGCTTCACTGTTGCTTAATTTAGAAATTTCTATTTTTGTGAGACCTATTTCTTTTTTTCTTTTCTTTTTGTGGGTTTGATCGCCATCCTGGTTTCCTTTCTATAAGTTGTATATCAACTGATCGATTTTCATTCTGCTTTATAACTTGATCTTGTTGGTTTTGCTTTCATGTCTCATATTTCTTTTTTATCAATTGTGTATCAGCTAATTGGTTTCCATACTTGTCTGTGACTTGATGAATCATCACGTTAGAGTCCGATGCCACTTTTCTCGTATTTATAGATAATCCAGCTGAGGTGTCTAAAGAATCCAAAGGCAATTTGTCCACAGCAGCCTCTATAATTCGATGTTTTCCCTTTATTTCCAATTCCTTCTGCTTATCCTGTATTGTGCCTAGAGATGTTAAGTTCATTTTCAAATTTTTTTGATAAAATTCTTCCGCTTTTTCAACAGTATTTAGTTGGTATCTTTCTCCTTGATCTCTCAATATTATACCAGCTGGAGCATCCCACCTGAATAAAATATTTCTTTTTTTTAACTCAGTCACCAGAAAACCAAATTTCTTCCTTTCCAATAACATCTTAGGCGGGAGCTCTTTGTAAATCCAAATCTTTCTTCCAAACAATTGCAAAGTAGAATTAAAAGAATTTTGCACAATATTATTTCTTATATCTTTATCTGTAAAATAAATCACCACATCTCTAGGCAATTGCCTTTGCTTTGCAATCCAGGAATTTATTCTATAAACTCTGTCAATCCTACAAAATACTTCCTCAGGTTGAACCTTTAAGATCCCAGCCAGAATTTCAGAAGATATTTTCCTTAAATCATCTCTGTCATTTTCCTGCAGTCCTCTGAGTCTAATCGCATATTCAGTAAAATTATGTTGCATCATTAAAACTTCTCTTTCAATCCGTTGTATGTTTTCTGCATTACAAGTCTTTTGATCAGCCTCCATTTTAGGTTTTTCTTTTGAGCTATTGTCTTGAGTGTTTGTCAAATCATTTTCAATTTTTTGTATTCTATTATCCAAATTGTCCTCAATTTCTTCCACTTTAGACTCTAATAAGTTAGTATTTGCATCCAACTTAATCATAAATTCTGCAAAACCATTAGCCATTTTTATAATCTTTCGGTCCAAAAAATCAAACTTTGATTGCACTAATTCTTTAATTTCCTGCTTAAATTTTTCAAGGTTCTGATTCACAATCTCATCCCTTCTTACAATCTCCTCCAAAAGAAATTCAATTATATTAAAATCAGTTTTCTGCGACTGGAGATTTAGAACTTGTTCACGTAATTTATTAATGGCGGAATCCCCCCCCCACTGCTTGTTTGTCCAGCTTTGCAAGCTTTAATGCCATATTTCCACATAGACAAACTATTTTAAAAAAAAGAAAAGAGAGGCAAAAAAGAAAAAAAAAGCTTCTTTCCAACCAAGATCAATATCAGATCTCCAGGAAGAACAAAACACAAAAGTAGAGCTTTATCTTCAATTGTAGCCAGAAGTATTTATTCCGCTACTTTGTATCTTAATAGAAAACGGAAGGACTCTCCCTTTCACCCCCTTCTCAAGCCTCGGCAGTCGCCATTTTTAAAAATTCTTTTTCTCCTTTTCCTTTTCCTTCTTCAATAATTGTTATAAAATAGATGAAATACTTGCGATTCAGGGTCACAGGTCCAGCTCATATCCTTTTTAATTGTTCTGTTAATTTTTGTAGGCTTGATCTTGTCGCCTAGCTCTGCATAAGCAGAGGTCTCCCAAAGCCCGGAGCGACAGCGAGGGAAATAGGGAGCCTCCTCTGCTTCGTCCCCAAAAGTAAAAAAAAAAACTTTTGGGGCTAGGCAGAGAGCTCTACCTGCCCCCGCCGGCTCTCTCTCCATTTCCACATGGAAATGGAGTTTTTTCGAGCCGCCTTTCAGATGTAAAGGCGGCTCTTTACAGGCAATGGGGCGGCGATCCCAAGGGATCGTCTGGCGGCGGCAAGAAGCAAACCGGAAGTCCACATTAGAAATTTTTTGATCAGCTTCCTTCATTTTAGATTCTACTTCTGAGCTAAGATGTTCCACTTTCTTATCAATCTGGACCACTACTTCTGATAAACCAGTCATGACTGTCAATATGTCCCGTTTCATTTTGTCATACTTTTCTTGAATCACCTCCTTAAATTCCTGTTGTGATTTTTCAAATTTCTGGTCTAAAGCTTCATTTTGATTCCTCAAAGCCCCAGCTAGAAATTCCTTCAGATCATTAAATCCAGATTCTTGTGTTTGAGTCTGTGTTTGCAAGCTCAAAGGCTGCTCTTGTGGTTTATGAGTGGGGGAGCCCCCCCCCCCCCAGCAGCTTTAGCTGGCTTTGTTTGCTTTGAAGCCATTCTTCCACGCAGCCTGACTCTTTCTAAAAAAGATGACCTCTCTCCCTTTCCACCATAAAAACCTTTTAGGAATTTCCCCAGCTTTAGTCAAGTCCCAAGGGAGAGGAAACAAATCAAGTCAGTTTAAAAAGAACTCTTCTCCTTTCTTCTGGCCAGCGCTGTTACTTTTCGTTACTTTGTAGCGCAATAAGCTCAAACAATTCCACTTTCGCTTTCAGCTTTCCTTATTGCTAAAGCCGGGCGCCATTTTAAAAGAACTTTTACTTTTTCTCAATTACTGAATTCATTCACAGGGCTAATGAAAATACTTGCGGTTTGAATTTCAAGTCCAGATTCCACCCTGCTTATTTTTAAAAATTTTCTTAGCTTTCACTCGTTTCATTGGACGCGTCGCCTGGCTCTGCTAATTGCAGAGTTGTCCCCGGAGTCCGGAGCTTCAGCGCACTGTAAAGGGAGCCTCACCCTGCTTCCTCCCCAGAAGCCAAAAAAACACTCTGGGGACTTCAAAGGGGGCTCTACCTCGTCGCGCTGGCTCTTCTCCCGAATCCTCCGGATCAAAGAGTTTTTCAAGCCACCTCTCAGCTGTAGAGGCGGCTCTTTATGGGCAGCGGGGCTGGCGGTCTTAAAAAGACTGCCTAACGACGACAACGGCTCCAACCGGAAGTCCTATTTATTATTTTTTTTAAAATTTGATTTATATGCTGCCCTTCTCCGGAGACTCAGGGCAGCTTACAATACGTTAAGCAATAGCCTTCATACTTTTGTATATTTATACAAAGTCAGCTTATTGCCCCCACAAACTGGGTCCTCAATTTACCTACCTTAGAAAGGATGGAAGGCTGAGTCAATCTTGAGCCTGGTGAGATTCGAACTTACAGTAATTGCAGACAGCTGGTGTTAATCACAATGCTATTAGTCTGCTGAGCCACCAGGCCCATTTATTGATTTATCTAGTTTTGAGGCCACTCTACTCAAAAGTGTGAGTAGTTTCAGATCAAAAAAATCACACATAAAAAGAAAATTATGACTGACTGGAAGAATAATACAATCTGCTATAAACTAAAAATCTAACTAAAGGAGGCTTCACGAGAACTCTGGGAGATCAGCTTTTAGTAATTTCCTGAACATCATAATAGTGAAAGATGCATATACTTAAACTAACAGGAATAGGAATTTCATTAATCAAGATTTTTGCTAATCAGTGTCCTAGATTTGGGGAGAGTATTTTCAACTTCCACAATTGCAGAACATTTATTGGTTTCATATGTGCAAAGTATTTCTTAATAAGGTAATTGTCACAATTGGAGATTTCGATTTAAGAAAAGAATTTTGTATTAAAACACAATGTGCAGAATTTATTAACTTTGAACAGTGGGTTATATGGGTGGTTCATAAATTTTCTATATTTTATGAAACTGATTGTTCTGGGGGGAAAACAGTAAAAGAAAATGCAATTACTTTATTTTAAGTTGGTATCCATGTTTTAAAGAACCATCTCTTTTCATTTTCTCTAAAAATATTTCATAGGTGATGCAGTACATCATAGAACATATATGAGTAAAAGTACTCTTAGATTGGCAATGTTGAAACATAGGTGCATAGCTGTTGTGATAAAGTGACATCATTTGGAGGAAATACAAGAATTTAATCTCATTATATGACAGTTATAAAATCACAGACATCAGCCTAATTAAATCTTTGCAGCAAAATTAACACTTATCAAGTATGATACAGGAATTGAACTCATTGGCATCCTTCAGTCTCAAGAGGCTATGGTATTGTGCTCTGGAAAGAGGTCCTAAAACAGCATCTAGTGTGACTAAAAAGGCCAATTCGAGAGTGGCAATCCCTTCCACACTGAGGGCAGATACATTCTGTCCCCTGTCCAGCCCCCAGATTTTGCTGGTTCCGGGACTGCTTATTTGCCTCAGCCTGTCGAACAAGTGTCTCTTCAAATTGGAGAAGGCCATGCTGCGTCTTTAGCCTTCAAGCTGAATGATTGGAGGTCAAGGTTTCTCAGTTGTTAATGTCCATTCCCAGGGCCTTTAGGTCCCTCTTGCAGATATCCTTAATTTAATTTAATTTAATTTCCAATTTATATACCGCCCTTCTCCCTGAGGACTCAGGGCGGTATACAGCCAAGATAAAAAACATAGAATACAAATATTAAAAAACATTTAAAATATATATATAAATTTTGGCCCGAAAGTTAAGAAATCACAAACTAATTAAAAGAATTTAAAAATTTCTTCTTAAGCCAACCTGGCTTGCTGGAAAAGATGGGTTTTAAGGGAACGACGGAAGACATTGAGGTCATGGATTCTCCTTATCTCCGGGGGCAACTGATTCCAGAGGGTGGGAGCCCCCACCGAGAAGGCCCTCCCCCTAGGGGTCACCAGCCTACATTGTTTGGCTGATGGCACCCTGAGGAGGCCCTCTCTGTGGGAGCACACGGGTCAATGGGAGGTCGTCGGTAGCAGCAGGCGGTCTCGCAGATAGCTAGGCCCTATGCCATGGAGTGCTTTAAAGGTGATAACCAACACCTTGAAGCGCACCTGGAAGACCACCGGGAGCCAGTGTAGCTCGCGCAGGAGCGGTGTTACATGGGAGTGCCATGTTGCTCCCATCACTACCCGCGCTGCTGCATTCTGGACCACCTGGAGCCTCCGGGTGCTCTTCAAGGGGAGCCCCATGTAGAGAGCATTGCAGTAGTCAAGGCAAGAGGTGACGAGGGCGTGAGTGACTGTGCACAAGGAATCCCGATCGAGAAAGGGCTGCAACTGGCGAATCAGGCGAACCTGATAAAAGGTCCCCCTGGTAACAGCCGTCAGATGTTCCTCCAAAGACAGCTGCCTATCCAGGAGGACTCCCAGAATCCTTATATCACAGCTGTGGTCTCCCTCTGAGGCGCTTTCCCTGCACTAATTCTCCATACAGGAGATCTTTCGGAATCTGACCATCAGCCATTCTCACACATGCCCCAGCCAGCGTAGACGTCGCTGTTTCAATAGTGTATACATGCTAGAAATTCCAGCACGTTCCAAGACTGTGCTATTTGGAACTTTGTCCTGCTAGGTGATGCCAATAATTCGTTGGAGACAGCGCATATGAAAGGTGTTCAACTTTCTCTGCTGCCGTGCATAGAGGGTCCAAGACTCACTGCAGTACAAGAATGTGCTCAGGACGCAGGCTCTATAGACCTGGATCTTTGTATGTTCCATCAGCTTCTTATTAAGCCATACTCTCTTTTAAATCTGGAAAATGTGGTGGCCGCTTTACCAATACGTTTATTCAGCTCAGTATCTAAAGAGAGAGTGTCAGAGATAGTTGAGCCAAGGTACACAAAGTCATGGATGCCTCCAGTTCTTGTGCAGAGATTGTAATACAGGGAGATGAATCCACGTCCTGACCCATGACTTCTATTTTTTTTCAGGCTGATTGTTAGTCCAAAGTCTTGGCAGGACTTGCTAAAACTGTCCATAGGTTGTTGAAGGTCTTCAACAGAGTGAGCAGTGGTGGCAGCATCATCAGTGAAGACGAAATCCCGTAAGCATTTCAGCTGGACTTTAGACTTTGCTCTCAATCTAGAGAGATTAAAGATTTCCTGGTCGGGAGGTAAATACCCTCTGTTGCAGTTCCAAAAGCATGTTTCAGCATGACAGCAAAAAAGATCCTGAATAAAGTTGGCGCAAGGACACAGCTCTGCTTCACTCCACTTCGAATATCAAAGGAATCTGAAGTTAAGCCATCAAAAACTACAGTGCCCTTCATTTCCTCATGAAAGGATCTGATGATGTTGAGGAGCTGAAGTGGACATCCAATCTTGGGGAGAATTTTATAAAGGACATCCCTGCTAACCAAGTCAAAAGCCTTTGTAAGATCTATGAAGGCTACAAAAAGTGGCTGTCTTTGTTCTCTGCATTTCTCCAGCAACTGTTTAAGGGAAAATACCATGTCACTAGTGGACCTATTGGCTCGAAATCCACACTGTGATTCTGGATAGACTCTCTCTGCAAGCACCTGGAGCCTCTTCAGTACAACACGGGCAAGCAGCTTCCCTCCAACACTAAGAAGAGAGATGCCACAGTCATTGTTACAGTCACCTCTATCATCTTTGTTCTTGTACAGTGTGACTATATTTGCATCCTTCATGCCTGTGGTACTCCACCTTCCCTCCAATAAAGACAGAAGATTTCATGCAGTTCAGTGGAGATGTTCTCTTTGCAGCACTTCAGAACTTCAGCAGGAATGTTATCTTTCCCGGGTGCCGTGCCAGAGGCAAGGGAGTCCAGGGCTGCATTTAGTTCTTCTAAAGTTGGTTCACTGTCAAGCTCTTCCAAGACAGGCAGGCACTCAATGTTATTTAATGCTTCTCCAGTTACCACATTTTCTGTGGAATATAACTCAGAGTAGTGCTGCACCCAGCGTGCCATCTGCTATGCTCAGTCCTGGATAACCTCACCTGTAGCAGACTTCAGAGGGGCAGATTTCTTCTGTGTTGGACCTAAGGCCTGCTTGATGCCATCATACATCCCCTTGATGTTGCCTGTGTCAGCTGCTATCTGGATCTGAGAGCAAAGCTGCAGCCAATAATCATTAGCACATCTCCTGGCAGTCTGTTGGACTTTGCTACGAGCAGCTCACAGAACCTGTAGGTTGCGCTCACTGGAACAGGCTTTATATGCAATTAGAGCTGTCCTTTTTTCCTCGATGGCTGGCTTCAACTCCTCCGAATGGGTTTCAAACCAATCTGCTGTCTTTCTGATATCCTTACCAAATACTGACAAGTGGTGTTATAAACAGCATTCTTGAAATATTCCCATCGTTCAGATGCATTTACTTCAGCTGGTCCTGGGAGAGTTTCCTTGAGTGCTTGTGCAAATTCCTCCAGTTTGCCCTGATTACGGGTCTTGCTGATGTCAATTCGTGGTCTTCCTTCCTTCTTCGAGTGATGCAATCTCTTTGTTTGCAGTTTTATTCTGCTGCAACCCAAGGAGTGGTCTGTATCGCAATCAGCACCCTGATAGCTGCATGTGATTGTAATATTGGGGAGGTTGGAATGCCTGGTAAGAATCAAGTTGAGCTGGTGCCAATGCTTCGATCTTGGATGTCTCCAAGTGACTCTGTATTGAGGCTTTGTTTTAAAGTATGTATTGCTAACGGAAAGGCCATAGTAGCAGCAAAACTCCAGCAGTCTTTGGCCATTTTCTTTCATCTTTCCGACACCGAACTGACCTAAACAAGAACTATAAACAGCTCCAACTCTGGCATTAAAATCGCCAAGGATAAACAGTGGTTCTTTCTCAGGGATTTTCTTGATAGTAGCAGCCAGATCATCGTAGAATTTGTCTTTGGATTCTACGGAAGATGATAATGTTGGAGCATATGCGCTAATAAGAGTAACCAGCCCTGCTGATGAGTGGAGCTGCAAGGACAGAATTCTTTCACTTCCTGTAGCAGGTGGAGTAATGGATCCTAGTAGGCTGTTTCTGACCGCGAAGCCAACCCCATATTCCCCTAGACTCATTTGATGGTTTTCCCTGCCAGAAGAACAAGAAGTTTTTCTCCTTAATAGATCCTGAGTCTAACAGTCTTGTCTCTTGAAGGGCAATGATGTCCATCTGTAGTCTGGCAGCTGTCTTACGTACATCATCTATCTCTTGTAAATCGTCAGAAAGGCTGCCCAGCTTAAAGCGGGCGGTAGCTGTCCAATGAGGTACAATGATCTCTCCCACTGACGAAAGTGGCCACTGGCGTCATGCTCTACGCCGATCAAGCAAAGACTTATAACCGGTAACTGCCACTTCCAAAGTTGTTTCAATGCTGTATGCAAAGCTGGAGTGTCCTTTCCAGAGCACGAGGCCTGGGTAGATTAATATGGAGGATAGACTGTTACCCAAGCAGCAGATCCCCCCCTCTCCATGTCACTGAAATAGTCCAATGGAACGGCAAAGCTGATACAATTAGTTCTAGCTGCACCGCAGGAATTACCAGAACGTGATTGTACACAGTCATGAACTGCTTCCGGGACTCCGGCTCCAGATTTTGCCTCAAGGTTGACTCCTGAAGCCTTTTCCAGTAGTAGATATAGCCACAAGGCAGTGGAGGTTTGTAATCAGAGTTCCTCTTCTCCTAGAACAGTGGTTCTCAACCTTCCTAATGCCGCGAACCTTTAATACAATTCCTCATGTTGTGGTGACCCCCAACTAAGGGTGGGTTCTAAATTTTTTTACTACCGGTTCCGTGGGCGTGGCTTATTTTGTTGGGCGTGGCTTGGAGGTCATGTGACTGGGTGGGCGTGGCTAGCTGGTCATGTGACTGGGTGGGTGTGGCTAGCTGGTCATGTGACTGGGCGGCCATGGCTATGTGTATAGGGAGTACTCAGAGGGCTGAAAAAAGTCATTTTTGACAGGTCCTCGCACTTTTGACTGGTCCTCACACTTATGACCATCCTCACATTTATGCCCATGTAGCATTCTTAACAACCGTGTCAGTCATTTCACAACTGCTTCTCTTCACCATGGTGACAAGATAGGGCAAAAACGTAAAATGTGAGGACAGTCGTAAGTTCGAGGACTGGTCAAAAGTGCGAGGACCAGTCAAAAACAACTTTTTCAGCCCTGAGTAGTCCATATGCACAAAAGGACTACCCAGAGGGCTGAAAAACGTGATTTCTGACAGGTCCTCGCACTTTTGACCGGTCTTCGCACTTATGACTGGTCATCATTTATGCCCATTGTAGCATTCTTAACAACCATGTTACTCATTTCACAACTGCTTCTCTTCACGACGGTGACAAGATAGGGCAAAAACGTAAAATGTGAGGACAGTCACATTTCGAGGACTGGTCAAAAGTGCGAGGACCAGTCAGAAATAACTTTTTCAGCCCTCTGAGTAGTCCATATGCATAAAAGGATACAGCAATAGAGAGGGATGAAGGAAGGGAAGGGAAATTAGAGTAAGAGGGAGGGTAAGAGAGGGAGGAAGAGATGAGGAGAAGGAGAAAGGAAGAGGAAGTAGGGAGGAGAAGAAGAGGGGGAGGAAGAGAAAGTAAGAAGGAAAGAAAAGAGAGAGGTGGTAGGTTTGAGGAGAAAGATTGCTGTACAATAAAAAAGATGAAAGGGAAGAAAGCCAACCACAAACAAATATAAAGATATTAAGATAAAGAATGAATGGTTAAACTTTAAAGAATAAAAGAGAACAAATATGAATAAATAACAATAATTAGAAACACACATACAAACATACAATGTATTTTCTTTGAACAGAGTATTTGGCCGGTTCACAAATTTAAACAGTGTTTAGTCATTTCAATTAAATTTACAATTTCTATATTTCCTTTTTGCCATATTTATTCATCTATTTTTGTAAAAAACCAATATTACTCTTCATCCTCATCTCTAATCTTAATCAAATTCAATTTTTCCCTTCTATTCTATATTATACCCCTTCCCATTGTCATCTATTTATATATCCATCCTCACATTGGTTAATTACATAATATTACAGTTGTTTAATATAAATTCAACATTTTAATATAAATCAATGTTATATAACTACCTTTTTTGTATATTAATATGAACATGAATATTCCAATTATTTCCATGCAATCCAATTTCTTACAAATCAATTAATTATATTTACCAATAATAATAAACCAAATAATTTCCCCCATATATTCCTCCAAACCACAACTTAACCATTTCTGCTTTCAGAAATATACAATTAATAGTATCTCAATTATTACAATTCCCTAGTTAAATAGAGCTTTAAAATCCTGAACTCTCCTCTTTTTCCCTAAATTTCCCATTGTTTGCACCTACCTTTTTTGGTGAGGAAAAAGAAAAGAAATCTGCCTGCCTAATTTTCCAATGTTGCAGCAACAGCAAAGCAGTTTCAGTTTCGTTTTTCAGCATAGCTAGGGGAAAAAAAATCTGCTCCAGCAAGCAGCAGAGCCCTGAGCAAAACAGCTGAGAGCAAATCAGGTGAGAGTCG
The DNA here is from genome assembly GCA_022577455.1 of Arizona elegans. Taxonomy (NCBI): domain Eukaryota; kingdom Metazoa; phylum Chordata; class Lepidosauria; order Squamata; family Colubridae; genus Arizona; species Arizona elegans. The sequence continues at coordinate 46,583,859 of JAKOOJ010000006.1, read as the reverse complement.
GGAGCTGATCTAATCAAGGGCTAATTAGCCTATGCTGAAGCTCCGCGGGCCAATAAAATTACAAAAAAACACCGAACCATTTGTTAAATTGCTGACTCGCCCGCCCATCGCCCACCACTATTTATTGGCAATAAATAGTGGTGCGGAGGGGCGGTGCAAGGGGCGGGGTGGAACCGGCAGAATCCCACCACTGGCTATAGGGCGGCCCTTTGAAGCCCCGTGGCAAGAATTTGAACAGTTTTTTTTTCTTTAGCCATCAGCTGGGACTCAGAAGGCAGCAATAGATTAGGAGTGGGCGGGGTAAGCGAACGGCCGGCGATCCAACAGAGCAGAGAGTGAGGGTGAGTGAAGGCGTGAGGGGGGCAAGAGAGGGCTTTGGCGACCCCTGTGAAATGGCCGTTCGACCCCCAAAGGGGTCGCGACCCCCAGGTTGAGAACCGCTGTCCTAGAAGATGGTTCTGCCCAGTGGTGGGTTGCTGCCAGTTTGCAAGAACCGGTAGTAAAAATTTGTGGTAGTTTGGAGAACCAGTAATAACATTGGCTGGTCACGCCCTCAAACCGGTCCCCAGCTATGTCGCCGCTTGCTTACTCCGCCCACCTCATCAGAGCCTTTTTTTTTAACTTTTAAAAGCATTTTTTCTACAACCTCTTCGGCCGAAAAAATGCTTTTAAAAGTAAAAAAAAAAGTCTCTGATGATCGTGCGGCTCAGCTGGGATCGTCAGAGGCGTCTAAAAGCATTTTTTTCTGCAATCTCTTAAGGTTGTAGAAAAAATGCTTTTAAAAGTAAAAAAAAAAAGTTGGCCACACCAACCCAGTCACATTACGCCCCCCACCAAGCCCCGCCCACAAAATAAGCCCCGCCCACAGAACAGGTAGTAAACATTTTTAGAACCCACCCCTGGTTCTGCCATTTTATCTGCCGTTCGGCATAAAGCCCTCTTCCGCCTTCAAAACAGTTGACCATCTTCTCCTGTAACCCTGGATAGGGGCCCTTACGAGATACTACCAGCCGGGCCAAGGTTTTTTTTTTTAGAGAGGTATTACTCCTCAAGCACTGTTCCTCACTCCAGGACTCCTGCTCCAGGTTTTGCCTCGAGGTTGACGCCTGAAGACTTTCCCATAGATGGGTATAGCCACAAGGCAGTGGAGGTTTGAGATCGGAGTTTTCCTTCTTCTACATAAATTGCCTTCCAAGGCTAGCGGACACCATCTAACCGGTTTTTCCCATGCACACAGCTAACAAGACTTCCCAGTTACACTAAATCAAACAGCCACTCTCCCCTCCCCCTAAAAACAAGCAGATTTACCCATGAGGAGAGCTGGAGAACTTTCCTCCCTGCAGTCACATGATTCACTCACTCAGACACTCCCCTTCTCCCCATGAGAGCTGGAGAACTTTCCTCCCTGCAGTCACATGATCCACAGGAATTGAACTGTGATAGTAATAAAAAAATTTAATATGTAGGATACAAATTAGTAAAGATTTAATCAGTAAATAGATTAATACAAGTCAGTAGAGAAAATATATTTCTTAAATTAACAGATTTTTTTCATACATTTTGCATGAGGATATTTAAAATATTTTAGATAATTACTTTATTCATTTATTAGGTTTCTGATTATTGACAAGATTAACCAAGATATTGATACTCTGTTGCTTGTCAGATTTTGCACATTTTATCTAAAAATAAAAGATTAATTTGCTAATACAAAAAGCTTTAATATAAAAGGATCTTCCAGTAAGCAACATTTTCTTCAATTGGATAAATTTAATTCTATGTAGAAAAAATGTTAAAAATAAATCCAACAAACCCAGAAGATCAATTAATTTTCATTGGACCCAAATGACTCGTGTCTTAGTACAAGAGTTTGTCTTATACCAGACATGTCTTCAGAAGAAAGCATTATTGTAGATATAATTTGGAACACTAAGTAGAAGAAACCCTCTTATCAAATGCAGTACAAATCACATAAACTGCATAAGCCAAAATATTAATTTACAACAAATTTAATAATAATAATCCAGACTGCAATATTCCAGGTGACTATTATATTTTTGCCCTGATGTGGTAGCCTTTCAAATAACTTATCAACTTCTCCCCTTTCCTGACTGTTCGATCAGTACCGTAGACCAGTGTCTGGTTATCCCGCACCTTGACAGCAGCGCTTTTCAAGCTTGGCAACTTCAAGTCCCAGAATTCCCGAGAATTGAAATTCACACATCTTAAAGTTGCCAGGTTGAAAGATCTCGTTATATATTCGATACTGCGACTACGATTCCCCCAGAGGCTACGTGTCTTTTTCTTCCATACTGAATGTTTTGGAAAAAGAGAGACACTAAAAATAGGATTAGGAACGCCGTCATCCACTCTCCATTACACCAGAGTCTCACTGAACTATTTTGAACTGTAGTCACTCCCGCCTATAATTTCATTCTCGCGATACTTTTTTAGTGCGATTGTGCCGTATTGAAAATGAGAAATACAAGAGTCTACAGCGGCATTGACTTTCGAGTGTCTTCTTAGTAGATTTGTTTTAAGAAAATCGGTTACAGCGCTGCTCACGAATTCTTGAGTATACGAAGAAACAAATATTAAAGCAAAGCAGTTTAAACCACATCAAAATTAAAAAGGAAACCTTGCTTTGCTTTCTTCCCCTGCAGAGTTCGTACTTTGGGAGATGGAGTGACTTCCTACAGCTGTGTAAAAAAGATGATTTGTGCTGATTGGATTGCTGTTTGCCATGAAGTTTTTAAATGCATAGGAACCTAGACAAAGATACATTTCTGCTTCGCAGTGAGGGAGAATCTTATACTTTTCAAAGTATGAGTAATACTTTTAAGAAATATTTTTTGTCACTCAGAATGCTGGATATTGAAGACAAATGTCTAGAAGTTGTAAAGAATTCTCTTGTATTCGTTTAACCTGCAAAACATGTTTCTATTTGATGCTGCAGACTAACTCGCCCATCTATCCAAATTGCGTTTACAATTATTTAAAGCACACACATACACAAGGGGCTTTTGCTAGAAAGAAAAGAGAATTTCGGCAGAAGACTGGCTTCTTTTCTCGACCAACATTCGCTCCAAGCAGGGACAAAGCCTGAACACAACCCTTCGTTTAGTACCGCTGAGTTCCACCACTCTTTCCCCACACACCGGCAACCGCTCGCCACGGTATGAGAAATGACGGCTATTGGGAGTTCTTGAAGATTTTATTTTAAGTCCCTGAAAAGGAAGCGGAGACACTCGGCTAGGCTCCTCCTCCTGGGCCTCAGCCGGGCGGCTGAGACTGAATTCCTCTGCCTCGCGCGGCTCGGACCGGGCGGGGCCAGGCTGGATCCAGAAACGCTTCCCGACCGTGCCCAGCACTCTGCCCCATCCCTTCCCTCCGCCCCCCCCGCCGCACGCAGACGGGAAAGGGGGGCCCGTCCCGCCCCCATGAAGCCAGGGGGGCCTGGTCGCCTCAGCTGCCCCCGCGCAAGGGGGCCGACTGGGTGGGAATCGTGAGATGTTTGTGCTGGAAGCAGCCCCCCCGCGAGCGGTGAGAGAGCGAAAGCTCCGGGGAGAATTCGGCTTGGGTCTATCAGCCTGTGCGACGCGCGAACGTAACAAGCGGGTTTTTAGTAAAGCCTGACAGGCGAAGGAAGAAGGGGAGTGGGGGTAGTGGCTTGCTGTTTTAGCGCCTGTTAAGTGGGAAGTGTCCAGAAGAGGTCAAAGCAATGGGCTTGGGGTGGGTGGTTGTGGTAAGAGTGAGGGCGGGCTTATATTATGAAGGGGGAAGTTGCACACCCCTATGCACAAAAGCGAACACGCAAGAAAAGGCAGCTGTAGCACAAAAGTAGCTACTCTGCGTTAGAATCTTGCAAGGAGAGGATATTAAAAGTAGCAGGAGGCTTGGAAGCAAATAGAATAAACGAAATGAAATTATCAATTTCATATACTAGTTTTACAATGATTCCAATGCTGATATTTCTAGAGAGGCACTGGGTGTATAAGAAGGATCAGCTTTAACCAAGCCAGATGATTGGTAGAGAATTACTCCTAGAGGCCTATAATAAAGAGTCATGATTTAATCTGCTTGCCACCACCCTCACTTTAGATGATCTTGGATTGGATCTTTTGGAATCTAGTTCTCAACCCATTACAGTATTTCAGTTGGATAGAAAGGCAAAACTTCTTTCCATACCTGTACACATTTCTAAACTTTTGGTCTGTTTTGGAGTTTGTGATTGGGTTGCTTAGAACACCTATTCATGCATTTGTATAATAGAGATGTGATAATGCCACTACTAAAGCCTTGAAACTATTGTATAACTGTTGTATTTGCAAGTTTAATTGTTGCTGCTTCCTTTGGAATGTGCTCTCAGCATAGTCACTGCAGTATGATGCTGCTGCTGCTTTGATTTGGCAGCTTTTGAAATAGAGATCTCAAGTGAAAGCAAGGTTTGCTGTATATATTTTTGCTGAATTCTAAATAATTGTGATTATTTTATTCCTTTATTGTTTGCTAGAGCATGCCAATTCAGAGTAGATTAGACTGAAAACTAAACAAAAATGCTTTTTCTAATGCCTTTATATCTGCGGTATTCTGGATCCTATTCCTAATTATGTATTCTGTTATCTCATAATTAAAACAGCAAGGTAACCTTATTGCATGAGGAACTGAGTGTATAGAGAACCTGTTCCATCATAGAGGGGAGTCAGTATAGTTTTGGGGGTCTTTTTTCATCTTAAGCTTTGCAATATATAGATAAATAAACTTTATCTACCCCTACATATTTATGCTCTTTATATATGGTGAAAGTAAAAATTAAACATGTAATGCTAATTTCTTATTGTAGTAATGCACTGCTTTTTACATAAAATGTTTAAATAGGAAAACAAGAAGTTCAGTGTTTTCTTAATTGACTATTTCTTGTCTTGAAAAATATTTTTTATTTTCTTCTTTCCTTATTTTATAAAACATTTTATAAAAGTATTTTATAAAACAAGACTGGCAGACAAATAAAAATCCTGTGTTTGGTATTTGCTTATTATCGTAAGATTAAAATGTGCGTATTTGACATTTGAGAATTAGTTGGTGTATCAGATAAGGTATCTGGCTATAAAACCAGGAAAATGGCATTGGACCTGGGTATTTGCGGAATTGCCTTCTGCCACCGATAGCCTCCCACCGGCCAGTACGCTCCCACAGAGAGGGACTCCTCAGGGTGCCGTCAGCTAGGCAGTGTCGGCTGGCGACCCCCAGAGGGAGGGCCTTCTCTGTGACAGCACCTGCCCTCTGGAACGACCTGCCCCCGGAGATACATATGATACCAGATCTCCAGGCTTTTTGCCGTGCCCTAAAAACCTTTTTCACTAAGCAGGGCTGGCGTAAACCCCCCCCCCCCCTTTTGAGATGTTAGATTTTTAATTGTCTATGGGTTTTAGTCGGGATTTTAAATTTAGGCCGAAGTTGTGTAATTCTTTTAACAAATTTTAAATTTTGTATTGAGATGTTTTTATTTTGGCTGTGCACCGCCCTGAGTCCAGTAGGAGAAGGCGGTATACAAATTTAATAAAATAAATAAATAATAAAATAAAATATGAGTTGCTTTAGGCATGAAGCTTGGAGGCTTGGGGACAGTCACCCTTTTTCAGCTCCAATAAAACAACCGTGAACCACTTCCAAAATATTGCCAATAAAACTGCATGGATTTAGCTGGAATGATAACTGTATTTTATAGTGGGAATGTATTAAGTGACAGGGTAATGTTATTCCTTCAGCAGATGTAATGATATGGAACAACAGGCAGTTTTTTAAAATAACTTTCAGTAAATACCATATGGATATTATGTAAATTCAATAGATTTATCAATGACTATTAATATCAAGTCATAGACCCCTTATGTTCAGAAATGGTATACCTCAAATATTCAGATGCTGGGACAAAAGGAGTGACTGCTATCAATTCAAAGTGTTTCTGTAATAACTCGGAGCTCTTCGTTAATTGTGATTATAGTGCTAGGTTTTATAATTAGATTCAACATTGGCATTAGTACTACAGGTAGTGCTTGACTTACGATCACAATTGAGCTCAGAATTTCTGTTCCTAAGTGAGACATTTGTCCCATTTTATGACCTTTCTTACCACATTTGTTAAGCAAATCACTGCAGCTATTAGTATCAAGGTTGTTGAATCTGGCTTCCCCATTGACTTTGCTTGTTAGAAAGATGGAAAAGGTGATCACATGACTGACCCTGGGACACCCGCAGCCATCATAAGTATGAGTCAGTTGCCAAGCACCTGAATTTTGAACCCATGACATGGGGATACTGCAACAGTTGTAAGTGTAAAAAGTGTTCATAAGTCACTTTTTTCAATGCTTATAACTTTGAACAGTCACTAAATGAACTGTTGTAAGTCAAGGACTACCTGTAGTTAATGCTTAGCTGCTGCTGTAGATCAGGGGTGTCAAACTCGTGACAACATGTCACATGACGTATTGCAACTGTTTTTTCCTATGCTAAAATGGGGGTGGGGGTGGCCAGCATGTGACGCATCCAGCCCATGGACCGCGAGTTTGATACCCCTGCTGTAGATTAAACAAATTTATTCTTTTATGTCTTTTACACAAAGATACACACATACAACCACACCAACACACTTGCAAAGCAAATTAGGTATAGGGAATAACTTTTTTTTAGCTTTATAAACATATTCTAATGGTTCATTCTGTAGTGCCAAATTAATGGTGGTGATTGTACTGGATATACCTCATACATGGCAGCATCTGTATTTTTATGGATTTATGAGGCAGTACCCAATGTAAAAAATGAAGTGGAAGTTTAGTATCCTCCAGAAATATATAGAGTGATAATGCTAATTAAGAATAATGTTGATTTTTTTTTGAGGAAAAAAGCGTGGAAACTTTTATGTAAATTAAGACACTATATAAAAATTTTACATATAAATATTTCCAGTTCAAGAACATTTTCAGATTGATAACATTCTTTTCTTTACATACTTACCAAAGATAATTACTTAACAATGTTAAACTAGTCATTTGCAATTTGCAGCTATTTATTATTGATAATTAATTTACAGAACAGAAAATTATTTGTAGAAAGAATTAAGCACCATAAAATATTCTGCCTGATAGTTCATTAAAATATAGCCTTCCTTAAACTAAATAATCCTTTAATTCATTTTTTTGTATGTATCTTTTGTTGATTTTTCTCTTTTTTTAGCAAAGAATTACAAGCAGGGAAATTTAATAGTACCTATTAACTGGTCAAATGACAAGCCTTCTGCTTTGTAATGTAACTCATAGGAAAGCAATACATTCTTCTCTTTTTAAGGGCTTACAGTGAAGACCAATTAACATTTTGTTTTGCATTCTGAGAATGTTGGTTTTAGAGAGCTATATGTGTATACATATACCATATATTTCAGTGTATAAGACGCACTTCCCTCCCCCCCAAAAAAGTGGGTGGAAATGTCTGTGCGTCTTATACAGGGAATGTTGCTGAAGGCCCCCCCCCCCACCTTTCGGTCTCTGCCTGTCAGCAATTTGCCTCCTTACAGCAAACAGCAAACAGCCTGGTCAGCTTCAGCACAGCCTGATTTAGCATGAGCAGTCGATTAGCAGTTGGATCTGCCTCCTGGAATACCGCCTATCAGCTGTTCCAGGCTGCGGGGATCGCCGCCACCGTCTATCTCCGCCTCTGTGCGCCCAATTTTCGGCCTCTGCGCATCCTGTTTTCAGATTCCATGCACCCCATTTTCAGCCCGTTCTAGGTGGGAATCGCTGCCTCCTATCTCCGCTAACTGGAATGGGTCAAAAACAGGATGTGCGGAGGCAGAAAATGGGACACACGGAGACCAAAAATGGGGCGTGCAAGGTGGCGATAGGCGGCAGCAGCGATGGGCGGCAACAGTGACGATGGGTGGCCACAATCCTCACTGGATTGCTGATAGGCGGTATTCCGGGAGGCAGATCCAACCACCAATCAGCTGCTCGTGTTAAATTAGGCTGTGCTGAAGCTGACCAGGCTGTTTGCTGCAAGGAGGCAAATTGCTGGGAGGCAGACGCAGATTTTTTTTTCTTGTTTTCCTCCTCAAAAGCTAGGTGCGTCTTATAGTCCGGAGCGTCTTATAGTCCGAAAAATACGGTACATACAGGAATAACTTCTTTCTGAATCCATGTGTCAATTTGCAAAGCTTTCAAGTTGCCATGAGCAGGAGGGAAGGAGAGCTGAAGTGAATTCCATACATTTTTCTGACCGTAATCAGAAGGAGGGTGTTAGGTTTCACAGCCAGCCAAAGTGGTTAATTGGAGAATGTGATTTATGAGATGGCCAGGGCGGAGGGGAGAGACAGGGTCATAGGGGAACGTAAATCTACGTGAGATCAGTCCTGACTGCATCCGAGTATTGCCGGAATGGTGCTCCTAATAAATGAATATATTTCCTTTGAAGTTTGGATCATGGCTCATGAATTAATTAGGGCATCTTTTGGAAACTTGACACCATGCTTTACTTTTCCTTGGTTCGTAATCCATTATAGATGAGCAAGCAAACAAGTTTTTCAGAAGTTGTGTGGTCATATTTGACATTTTTAAACATGCCAAGGGATATGATTAGTGAAAATTGTATATCATAAGAATGTGGATAGTTCAAATAATTGGAAGCATTTTCATTCTACATATCTTATTTTTATTTACTGAAATTTATGATCTGCCTGTATATGCTGTTTTTTGCACAGAGCATCCTCTTCCTGTCATTTAATAATTTACTGAAATGGTTTAATTTGGATCAAAAATTAATAATTGTACAATCATACAGTTAATCATACAATACATAAATATGTACAATACAATAAATTGTATGATTAATTGGATTATCATACATGCTGAAAAACAGCTAGTAAGTGCTACTTTATGTAGGACCTTTTAAAGTCTTTGTTTGTATGAATGACCATCTTTATAGATCTAGTTTTTCTCAGAGAAGATATTTCTACTTATTCATTTAAGTCATTTATTCCATGCTTTGAATAGGGCATAAAAGTAAGGTGATGCAAAATATGAATTACCAAGATTCTCTGAGATAATATGATAGTGGATCATTTCTTTTTCTCAGAAGGATAGAAAAAGGTGGTTGTGCTCAACAACAGCAGAAATGGCCTAAAAACCAGTGGTCTAACCGTTTGGGGACATAGGATTCTTTTTTTTCTTTCCTGTCTCCCTCTACCATCCAAATAAATATATGATGATGGAAAATTTCTTCATTCATTTGTATAATGCAAATGGTGGTGTCTACAGATACTGTGTTAGTGAATCAATCGTAGATAATTTTGGTATGCTTAGATCGCTTTGTATTTAGATTGATATCTTAATCAATTGAACATATTTTTATAATACTGGACTTGAAAACTATATATATACTCGCGATAGTTTTCCTATAAGATAATAATTGTAATATTGTCGTAAAATTCCACATTTGAACATTGATGAAGTTTAATTCAAGAATTACCTATTGCTGTTTATCTTTCTGATAGTCATAAAATTGCACATTGATATGAGACATGGATAATTGTCTGAAAAGAATCGACATTAAACTATTACATAGTTGTGGACAGTGTTGGGCTTCAGGTTTTAGTGACCACAATCTAGAGAACAGATTTCCTAATGTTACACCAAGAACTGTGGCTGGCATCTTCAAAAAATAAATAAATAAATAAAACCTTTTATCCTTGTTAGTTTTGGATCATGGACTTTGTAAAGAGAAGTCTGGTTCAAATGTTCATACTAAAAGAAGTATAATATGAGAATTTAGTGTCCATCTAGATGTCCTGACTCTATCCTGAATTAAGGGTCATAGAAAGGGAGACTCAGCCCATTTTTGAGGCTAAAAGGAAAAAAATATCTTAAGATGTAATTTTATTGTGAGAATTGTAAATATTCACTTTAGATATGTGTATTTGTGAGGATTCATTGTGGCATTAAAGGGGGATAAGATTTTGTAAACTAGGTTGAAATGCTCATATTGAAGTGTTAGTATGCTATTCGGTATCATTTTTATTTATTATGTAATTTTCTCAATTATCTTTCTTTTTGCAGAAGATGTGTGAAGCATTCAAAGATCATAATTGCTGGAAAGTTTATTGACTGCTATTCCCTGAACGTCCTGAAACTTAAACATCAATTTGGCATGGCACAGGGAAGCCAGCAGTTAGATATGCAGGTACTCCATGACCTCCGGCAACGTTTTCCTGAGATTCCTGAAAGTGTGGTGTCTCAATGCATGCTCCAGGTAGGTGTTGGTGGCCCCAACAGTAGTTTCTCTTTGAAGTAGTAGATAAGGGTAACCAAACAAGATGGAAGAATAACTTTTCAGAAACACAAACAGTATGGAAAAAACTGGGACAGTGGATTATAGGAGATGAGAATAAGAACAAATATAGTAAAAGTTGGTTATTTTATCCAATTTTCATTTATCTTATTATACTTTTAGGAAACAGTTTGCTTCCTTCCCCTTTCTTTTTTTCTTTTACAAATGAAACAATTCTATTAGGCTCCATTTAATTAAAAATAAAAGTATAACTAAATAGCATGGACATAGCTAGAAATGTATATCCTACTAAAATCAGTGGGGGATAAATTCATTCTTAAATTCTAAATCTTCAGGATTGGTAGAAGCACCTTGATATGTTCAGCTTTTGTTCTTGAAAGTACTTCCCATCCTATATTTTCTTTCTATACAATTTATTTTCTTCCATTCCACTATTAGTTTCATTTACATTTATGAAATGGAATATTGTACACAGAATACAAAATTCCTTGTGGGAAAAAAGAATTATTCTGTAGAAAACTCAAGCCTTAAAGAGATAGGTATTTCAGTTTCTGCATACATCTCCCATATCTGTTTTACTACTTATCCCAAGTTGCAGTAGAAGGAGTAGTAAAACATTCTGGTTCATTCATTGAATAACACAAATTAAATATTCTCGTTTTGGGGAAGCCTTTTAGCTAACAAGATTTGGAGTGGTAACACCTGTTTTACAAATCTTTAGGAAGAATTAATGAGATATTTTGCGACTGCACATACTTCAAAGCTGTAAAAAAGTTTGTCTAGATCAGACATGTGAAACTCAAGGCCCACGGTCCAGATCCAGCTCACAGTGTGGTTAGATCTGGCCCATGGGACTGCCCTGAAGAGCGAGAGGCTGGCCCCCACTGCCTCAGCCCTGGTCCACCCAGCTCAGTGGGGCACTCCACCTGGGCGTGCACATAGGAAGCAGCGAGCGCACAGGGGCTGGTGTCCCGTGAAAGGGAAGTGCTTGTGGACTGTGAGTCCACAAGCACTTCCTATTCACTAGGACAGCCCCACCCACGCCCCACCCTGCCCCCTGCATGGCAAAGCCACTGGCAGCGGTGCCACCCTTTCTCCCTCCCTTCATCCCTTCCTGGATAGGGAGGGAGGGAGGAGATGGGAATGAAATGGAGGGATGCAGGGAAGGAAGGAAGGAGATGGGAATGAGAAGAAGGAAGGAGGTGGAAGGAGGGTCTGAGGCAAGTCCTGCCTTAGCACCTGACCACCAGCAGCCCTGCTGCCCTCTTGCCATCCCCTTGCCGCCTCTTCCTGGCCTCTCCTGGTGATCTCCCATCCTATTGCTGAGGATGCTTTGCTTACAAAGCCAGGTCTTCTCCCATGGAGAGGGAGTGGGCCTCCCTTTGGCCTACGCTTTGCCCTCCTGCACCCACCATGAGCATCCTGGCCAAGGAGAGCAAGCACAGCAGCAGCCTCGAAGAAGAGATAAGCATGGCGGGTGCCCCCTTGGGGAAGAGGGGTTGGGCTGGCCTGGCCTGGCCTGAGGAGTCCTGGTGCCCCAGGAGCTCAAAGGCCAGGCAGGGTGCTTGCCCTCCACTGTCCAGGGCTCTGGGCAGCCCGCACTACCGTCCAGGGATCCTTCGTGTGGCCTGAGACGGACGGCAAGGCTCCTCTGGTGGGCAAAGCTTTGGGGCTTGCCCTGCTCTCACCTTCCTCCCCTGAAGACTCCTGGATCCCCCCTCCCACCTTTGCCTGGCCCCCCACAGGAGGCAGAGGACAACTCTGTTGCATGTGGAAGCGCAGAGGAGAAAGTTTTCAGGAAGCAGTTTCCTCCAAATCCAACTTCTGACATGACAAATCTGTGGAGAAGGGGAAAGGGTGGCGGGGGAGCTGCGTGAGGGAAGCCTGTCCCAACAAGCCAGCATCCTTACCACGCATGATTGGAAATGGGGATTCCCTTTTGAGAAGCCTCTCTTGTGCAGGACCGGGGAGTACTGCTCTCTTGCCTTCTCCTCTTGCTCTCCAGAGATCTGTCAAGTTGGACTCAGAGGAAACTGCTTCTTGCAAACTTTCTCCTCCACGCTTCCACACGCAGCAGTGTCGTCCTCTGCCTCCTGCTTTGCTGGGAGCGGGCACCGGACAGGGAAATGCTAATGATGTCTAGGATTGGGAGAAGAATGTCTCCTTTGGCGTGCTGTGCACACACACACACACACACACACACACACACACACACAGAGCATTCCAAGCTAGGAGACTTTTATCCACATCTGAGCTTGCAAACTGCCAATCGTGCCCTCTCCTTCCTCTGTGGATACAAGTCCCCAAATTTAGAATAAGTGTGTGTTTGTGTGTGTGTGTGTGTGTGTCTGTATGTTTGTGCACGTTCATGGCTACCAGCAGTTTGAGGAGGTGAGGAGCTTATGGGGCACCGAATTGTCCCCATGTCGAGTTAGCCGGTGCAACTTGTTCCATCCCGACCTAGCTGTCCTGAATCAGCCACGTCCAGTGAGCGGTGTTGAGTCAGCCATGCCCATCCAGCCACGGCTACCTAGCTGTGACCACCCCAGCCATGCCCACCTGGCCGCTCTAAATGGTCATAGTTTTACAACTGGCCCTTTGAGGGCTACCATAATGCTGATATGATCCTCAATGAAATTGAGTTTGACATCCCTGATCTAGATGGTGATTGACAGATAATGCTTGTAATCTTTGTGGAAGGTTTCTTACACCTTGAAAGATTTGTTTATATATGACTCTTCATAAGCAAATTTAAGTTAGTCAAAATTCTAACTTTAAGTTATAACCTAAAGTAACAACCTTAGCAAATAGAATACAGAAGAGTAAAACAGATTGTTGTACTATAGTTTCTAAAACTTGCTCCATAGAATGTTATTTCTTCTAGAATAACAACAATCTTGATGCTTGTTGTCGAATTCTTGCACAAGAGAGCAACAAATACCTATATATGGAGTATCACAGCCCAGATGATGCCCGAGTGAACAGGAATCGTCTTCTGCATATTAACCTTGGCATCCATCCTCATACTAACTATGGAGGGGATGGACTTCAACTTAATGGTGGTCGTACACTGGTACATAGTTCAAGTGATGGACATATTGATCCACAGTGCACCCCGGGCAAACAGCTGATCTGTTTAGTCCAAGAACCACATTCTGCTCCTGCTGTTGTAGCAGCTTCTCCAAACTACAATCCTTTTTTTATGAATGATCAGAATAGAAATGCAGCTACTCCTCCTCCATTGACACCTCAGCAATCTTCTTCCATACAGCCTGGAATGAATACATCTACTATGCAAGGTCCTCCTCCTCCATATATGCATATACCTCGGTACAGCACAAATCCTATAACTGTTACAGTTTCACAAAACCTGCCTTCTGGGCAGCCTTTACCCAGAGCTTTACAAATTCAAAGTACTCCTTATGGAAGTCCTGGATCACTCTATATTAGGCAGACAACTCAAGGTTCTTCGGGACGACAGACTCCTACTCAAAGTACACAGTGGCATACGTCACCACCAGGTCCAGTTTCACATTATAGTCCACATCCATTACCTGTCTATCCACACCAACAGACCTATCAGTCTTCTCAGTATTCTCCCAAGCAGCCCCAGATTCCTCAGTCTCCTTTTCGATCACCACCTGCTTCCCAGTGTCCTTCTCCTTTTGGATCACCTCAACATCAGGTTCAACCTAGCCAATTAGGACATCAAAGTTCCCATGTATTTATGCCTCCTAGTCCTTCAACTGTGTTACCCCATCCATATCAACAAACACCACAGACATACCAAAAACCAAGTGGACACTCAGTATCTTATCTCCCATATGGTGGATCTACTTTATCTAAAGGCTCCATGAACAAGATAGAAATTACTGTTGAACCACCACAAAGACCTGGGACTATACTTAATAGGAGCCCTTCACCTATAAGTAATCAGCCATCCCAACGGAATCAGCACCCACTATATACACCTGCAACTCCTTCAAGTTCCCCTTCCAGAAGTATAGCAGGTCAGCCTAAACCTCCTTATAATGTTAATCCTGTATATATAACATATACACAACCAGTTGGACCTTCAGGTATCCTTACACAGTCCCCCCGTGTAATGGTATCTCAGCCAAATCCAGCAGTTTTTAAAATCACAGTAGGTCGAGCTCCTGCTGAGAATCTTCTAAATTTAGTGGACCAAGAAGAACATTCTGCAGCACCAGAACCTATTCAACCCATTTCAGTTGTACCAGGATCTGGAGGTGAAAGAGGAAGGCATAAGTACCAGAGAAGTTCCAGCTCTGGATCAGATGACTATGCTTATACACAAGGTAAGATTGATGAGTTTTTTGCTTAATAATTCTCAAAATGTTTCCTAAGTATCAGATCATTTGGACTGGGGTTCATCTTAAATAGCTGTCTCCCCAAATACAAATATCCCTCCAAATGTATAAGTTAATAAGGATAGGTTAACAAAATCATGTCTGTGATTTTTTTCTCAAGTTGAAAGAAACATTCTTATTTCATTTACCACTTTGAATTCTGCAGCAGTAAAAATGGTGATGGGGTGGGCCTGCTGGATCAGTGTGATATGGTGATAAAAGTATGACAACCTAACCTAACTAGCATTGCATAGCATAACAATAGCATAATATATAATATTGCAAAAATAGTTGTTAATATATTGTCCACCACATAATAGCACAGAAATGAACTGGAAATGGGACTGTCTTGGAATATGACTTAACTGAACAATACCTTAAAAAAATTCTGACTATATAAAACTAATATACCATTACATATTTCAGATAAAAGAAGCATAAAGGTGTAGAGTGTAGAGTACTTTTTTTAAAAAAAATAACAATAGAAATTTTTTTGTTTTAATCTTGAATATAGCTTGAGTTTTATCAGTATAAATTGCAATAAATTGTAATGTTTATTGAAGTTTTTTCATATTTTGAGGGACTAGTCTAGGCCATTACCAAGAGTCAACACTGATCTGAAGGTACAAAAAGAAGTATGGCTATGGTAAAGCAGACATTAATTCAGAAGGTAGAAGAATAGGACAGCTTCTGTTATATAGTAGGCTATATAAATATAAGCCAAATTGGAAAAAAATCCAATAAGAATATCTCACAAATGTGTTCCATTTTGTAGTGAGCTTTCTTGCAACAAGTATCTTATATTTTTAGGTACCTCCTTTTTTCCCCAAAGGGAAAACTTGAAGATTCATGAATGAAGAAAATGGTTAAGATTCAAGGTTGAACCTTTATTCTAAAACAAAAAGATAAAGCAGTCAAATAGGCTGTACAATCGATAGTTGTTATTAAATTATGTTGCTCCAGTTTCTGGTTATTGGAATTCTTGGATTTATCCTGAGCACTGATTTTGTGATCTGGAAAGAAAGCTGTTTTTCTAAAGGACATACTGTAACATTCCCTTAATAGGTAGTTATTTATCAGTCAAGGATACTTCAGACTACATTGGGGTTCACCGACTAAGGTTTCTTCATGTACAGCTAGTTCTTTATTAGTGAAGGGCTAATGAACAAAAATGAGCCAGGTCCCTGAACTGATAATACAGGTGGCCCTTGGTTAACAACCATTCTTTGAGCAATCAAACTTATGATTGTTCTGAACAGTTAGTACTTATGACAAGTCCTCCAAGTTCCAGCTGTTTCCATGCTCCTGCATTCATGTGGTTGTGATGCAAGTGCTTGGCAACCAGCCACATTTCTGACCATTGCAGCATCCTTCAATCATGTGATTGTGAATATGGGGAATATTGTTAGCTATAAGGACATATTGACAGATCGGGGAGAACTGAAACAAAAACAAGAACTAGAGAGTCAAGGGATTGAGATAGATTGGTATACAAGACTGCAGATACAACCAAAATATGAAGCAGATTGTAAACAATATGGCTTTAACTTGGGGAAATCAGAACTGGATGAAATATTGACAGGAACAGATGAGAAAATGATTAAGAAATTATATAATTATCTATTGCAGATCAGACTAGAAGATGAAAAAGTAAAAGAAATTGATAGCATGGGCAAAGAATTTTGGACAAATGGCAACAACTTTGGGAAAGAAACTGTAAATTAACAATGGCAACAGCTTATAAAGAAAATTGGTATAAGATGTTTTATAGATGGCATATGCCACCAGAAAGATAAGCTAAGATGTTTAAAGATAAATCAGCTAAATGTTGGAAATATCACCAGTTGCCGGGATCATATTATCATATGTGATGGTTGTGTAAAGAAGCAAAACATTATTGGGTGAAAATACAAACATGGTTAGAGGGAATGTTGCAGCAACATATAGAGTTAAAGCCAGAGATATTCTTACTGGGAATTTTACCAGAGAATTACAGTAAAGAAGATACATATTTGATTATTCATATAATAACAGCGGCTAGACTTGTATTTGCACAAAATTGGAAAGCAGATAAAATCCTGTTGGAAGGAGAAATTATAAAGAAAATTTCAGAATGTGCAGAAATGAATAGATTAACATTGAGAATAAAAGATAAAGAGGAGTCGGTGTATTTCAAGACATGGGAAAAAATATGATTGGTTAGAAAGGAAATATGAATAAGGGTATAGAGATAAAATAGATAGAGAAAAGATGGGAGAAAACAATTAAAAAATAGATACCCAGATGATGCCAAGTAAAAGGAGAAGGGGGGGGGGGGGTAAAAGAGAAAAAAGTGTTATGTTTTATAAAAATGTACACAAATGTGTACATTAACAGATATTAATTTAATAAGAAATTGAAATGAGAATAAAGATAATTAGAAAATTGGGGCTGCTCGAATACCACTTTAGATTGAACTGAAAAGGGAAACAACAAGAGAGAAGGGAAGGAGTAGAGAGAGAGGAAGGGAAAGGAGAGGAGAAAGAAGAAAGGGAAAAGGAGAGGAAGAAAAGGGAGGGGAAAGAGGAGTAGAAGAGAAGGTTAGAAGTAGGGAAGAAGAGAGGAGTGGGGGAAGGGAACGGGAAGTAGGAAAGAGAAGGAGAGGAAGAAAGAAGAAAGTAGGAGGAGAAAGAGGAAGGAAGAGAAGGGGAGGAGAAGAAGAAAGATTGGAGTAAAGGTAAGTGGTAAAAGAGCAGTCCCAAAAAAGTAAAAATTAAAAATTAAAATTAAAAGATAAAATGAATGAAAATGATGGATAAATGACTGTACATGTAAATGTGTTTATGAGAAATAAAAATAAAAAACTTTTGAATAAAAAATCATGTGATTGTGATTGGCAATTTTCCTTTATGGTTTTCCACAAGCAAATTCAATAAGAAAGCCATCAAGAAATCTGAATTCACAGTCAGGGAAAGTCCTCACTTAATGATTCACAGTGATTTGTT
Organism: Arizona elegans; assembly: GCA_022577455.1. Classification (NCBI taxonomy): domain Eukaryota; kingdom Metazoa; phylum Chordata; class Lepidosauria; order Squamata; family Colubridae; genus Arizona; species Arizona elegans. The sequence goes on along the minus strand of JAKOOJ010000006.1, from coordinate 46,566,170 downwards.
TAACTGGTGACTTTTGGAACTGCTATCAGTAAGCAGCAGAGTCATGTGATGTCACACTTTACAACTGCATTGCTTAGTGATCAAAATTCAGGTCCTAATTAGCATTAAGTGAAGATTACCTTATCTTCATGAGTATGTAAAATAATGAACTTCCTTATGGAGGAATATTACATCTATAGCTCTTGTTCCTTTTTTTATAAACGTTTTTTTATTTTATAGACAAACATACAATACATAATCATTTAGTGTATCATCTGAGTACATTTTTTGTGTCTTCTTCCTACTCCTCCATCTTCATTTATTATACATTTCTCCCACATTTCTTACTTTTCTATTAATACATTTATCTATCTTCATTCTCTTTTTTCTTCTTCACTCATTTCATTACAACATTACCCTATATACATATCTTCTATAACCAATGATAAAATTGTCCCCATACCTTAAAATATTCCTCTCTTTAATGATCAAAGTCAATCTATTCGTTTCTGCACAATCCAATACTTTCTTAATTATTTCTCCCTCTGTAGGGATTTTCTCTGCTTTCCATCTTTGCCCAAATACTATCCTCGCTGCACTTATAACATGTATAATCAAATATGTATTTTCTTTACTAAATTTCTCTGGTAAAATACCCAATAGGAACAGTTCAGGTTTTAAATCCATATGTTGTATCATTTCTTCTAACCATGTTTTAATTTTAATCCAATAATTTCTCGCTTCTGGACATGTCCACCACATATGATAATAAGATCCTGGTGTCTGATGGCATTTCCAACATTTAGCTGATTTATCTTTAAACATTTTTGCTAATTTTTCAGATGGCATGTGCCATCTATAAAACATTTTGTATTGATTCTCCTTATATGCTGTGAACATTGTTAATTTATAATTCCTATAATTTCTTTCCCATAGGTGCTGCCATTTGTCTAACTCAATTGAATATCCAAATATTTTTGCCCAGGCTATCCTTGTTTCTTTTACCTGTTCTTCTAGGTTAATACTCAATAAATAATTATATAGTTACTTGTTCATGTGAGTATCTTATCCAGTTCTGTCATTTCTAAATAAAAACCACATAGTTTAGCATCTTTTTCATATCTTGTTTGTATTTGCATATGCGTATAGCAGTCCATCTCAATCCCTTGTTGTTCTATTTCTTGTTTCCCTTTCAATTCCCTTTCAATATCAATTCAATTAATATATCCTTGTAACTAAGAATATTTTTAATATTAATAATATTTGGGTGTATTAACGCTTCCATTTTTGATAACCATGTTGGTATTTTCAAATAATATTTATCTCTAATTCTCTCCCACACTAATAATAATGCATTTCTTACATAGTGTCTTTGAAAATAACTGTGCATCTTATTTTTGCCATACCATAAAAAAGCATGCCATCCCAATTGTAAATCATGTCCTTCCAAAATTAATAGTCTTGAATTTCTTAATTCAATCCATTCTCTCATTGACGTGGATGAAAGAATGGATTGGACTAAGAAATATAAGACTATAAACTTTGGAAGGACATGGTTTACAGTTGGGATGGCACACCTTTTTATGGTATGGCAGAAGCAAGATGCATACTTATTTTCAAAGACACTATGTAAGCTCTTGTTTCTTTGTCATGAAGTATTTGTACCTCAGCATTTGATTGCATGTTTATGTTTGCTTCTGTTTTTTGAAAAGGTCATTTGTTTGTACTTCTGTAGTTAGAAGTTGGATTTCTTAATTTTATGCATATTTTTCTCTGTAATGCACTAGCTTTGCTGTTACATCAACGTGCAAGGATGGAGAGGTTAGCAAAGGAGCTGAACTTTGAGAATGAGGAACTTGAGAAACTTAAAGGTGACGTAAATAATATGGAACATGATCTTATGCAAAGGCGTCTGAGAAGAGTGAGCTGTACAACCTCAATCCCAACTGTAAGCAATTTTTCTATAATTATATTAAAATAAAATTGTTCTTTCCTCTATTGACAGTATGAATAATTCACTATATTTTAAATTCATCATTTTTCATCCAATATGTAAGTCTCAGTTGAGTTGTTTCAGCAGCTAGTTACAACATGTTCTCCTAGTTGCCTCATATGCTTTATCGCCTCTTCCAAATTCTGCAATACTATCTCAAGTGTTTGTTGTTGGTTTGGAGTTGTTCTGAAAAGGCATGTCAGCAGTATGTTGTTGCTTCAGATAAAAGTAGGAAACCCTAGTTACAAACAATATTCTAAAACTAAAGGCATCATATCTGTTGTGATCTTTGACAAGGCATTGATTGAGAATCGGCAGAGGTGGAGTGTTTTCTGGGTTTATCTTTCAATAATTATATGCTTGCATGTGCTAGTATCTTAATTCTGTAATTCTTTTTATATTTCTTAAATTCCTTCTCCTAAAATATGTTGAGTTGAAGTTCTGATAGAAGATGATTATTTGCCTCAAAAGGGAACGTGGTGGCATAGAGGCTTAATGACGCTAGATGTGCTGAACAATTGCCAGCACTCCGGCAGTTCGAGTCCAGCACCGCAGGACATGGTGAGCTCCTATCTTTTATCCCCAGTTCCTGCCCACCTAGTAGCTCAAAAGCATTGTTTGTGAATAGAGAGTTAGGTTCTGCCATTTTGGTGGTGGGAAACTGCTGGCTGCGTTCTGTGACCAAATTGTTGTGATAATAACTATATATCATAAGGAACTATATACATAGAAGTTTTATTAGATTTAAAATATAATATCTTTACATCATTATTGATACTGAGATTTTGCCATGGTGTCTCTAATGTAGGGATGTCAAACTGAATTTCTTTGAGGGCTGCATCAGCATTGTAGTTCTCTGCAGGCTGACCCAGGGGGGAGAGGGAGAGGATGGGATGGACGCCTCCTCCAGCACCCTGCCGGCCAAAATGGGGCATGGGTGGCCTGCACGTGGCCTTCTTGCACCCCGTTCTCAGCCTGGACTGCCTCCTATATCACTTTAAGTTCAAACCTTTATTGTCAGAGTACAAGATGTGTCCTATGAGATTGGCTGAGCCTCCCTTGGTGCACCCCCTCAACACAATACATCTCACAGTGAAAGACCCCCCCCCCAAAAAAAAATCCCTATCCCAGTGAATCCTGCTAACAATCTCCCAATCCTATTGCACCATGTGAACTTATTGCACGTCGCGCCGGTCCCACAAGTCAATCATACTATGTAGTTGTTATTTTTCATTCAGGAGTCTGACAGCCCACAGATAAAAACTGTTCTTCAGTCTGCTTGTGCGGCTGCCTATGCTTCTATATCTCCTTCCCGATGGAAGGAGGATAAAGAAGTGCTGACCAGCGTATGAGTCATCTCTGAGGATTTTCCTCACTCTTCTAAGGCAGCGAGCCCTAGCGATGTCGTCTAGTGGTATCAGGGGACAGCCCACGATGTTTTGTGCACCACTCTAATGTTTTTCTATCCGCGGCTATCAAATCAGCACCCCACACTGTAATGCACTGAATGAGGACGCTTTCTATTGTGGACTGGTAAAAGGTGGTAATCATTTGTTATTCCCCTTTGTTTTTTCGCAAGACTCTAAGGAAGTGGAGTCTCTGTTGGGCCTTTCTGGCCACCTGGGTCGTGTTGATCTTTCAGGTGAGGTCTTCACTGAGATAGACTCCCAGGAATTTAAAGGAGGAAACTCTCTCCACACAGCCCCCCCTTGATGTAAAGTAGGGCAGGTTCCTCCCTCTTCTTCCAGAAGTCTAACACCATTTCCTTTGTCATGCTGATGTTCAGGTGCAAGTTGTTTTCTAAGCATGATGTGGATGGTTTTTGAACCTCCCTGCTGTACGCTGCTTTGTCTCCACCTGTAATAAGACCCAGTACAGTAGTATCATCTGTGAACTTAATAATCACAGTTGATGGGTCAGACGATACATAATAATGTGTGTACAGTGAGTACAGGTAGGGACTGAGCACACAGCCTTGTGGGAAGCCAGTGTTAAGCTTCAGGGAGGTGGAATGACAGACCCAACCCTCACTGTTTGTGGCTGGTCCCTCAGAAAGTCTTCTTTTAACTTCCGGTTTGGCGTTGCTGCGAGACAGTCGGGGGATTAGTGGGCTCTGATGAGCGCCATGAAAACCCCGGCTGCCGAACCACTGCCGGTGGGTCTTCGGATCGGAACCGTCCTGTAGGGACGGGGAAGAAAGGTGCCTCGGATGACCGAGAGGAACAGGCAAATTCCTTGGAAGTCAGAGGGAACTCTCTGTGAGTCGGCAGTGGGGGGCGGCAGCCATGGCGGCTGCCACGAAGCTGGGACAACCGGACTAAGTGTAGAGCTGGAGAGAAGAAAGAAATGGAACGGAGTCTTTTTGAAGCTGGGTGAGTGACAGCCAACTAAAGCTTGAATAACAACAAGAGAAACATCTTACAGTTATAAGACCCCTAATGTGTAATAGCTGCTAAGGAGCATGGGGGCAAAGAAGATTTTGAAAAATAACTTTGAAGAGATAAAAACCCAATTGAAAATTGATTTTTGAACAAACTATTTGGAAACTTTAAACAATTAGATATGGTCAAAGGATTGGAAAGAAATAAAGAGATCCCTTTTTTCCCCTTTCTTTTTTAAATTGCAAGAAATACAAAAGAATGGATAATATGCTTTAAAAAGAGAGAAAAAAAGTGATGTATAAATAAAAGGGGAAAAAAGGAAATAAATGAGAAGAGCTACTTAAATTTGGACTGGACTTTAAATATGATCTGATATTTTTAAACTGAAAAAGAAAAAGAGAAGCTAAGTAAGATCGTGATGTAATTGCAACAAAATGGATACTTGTTAAGCAATTGGAAATTGTGGATTGCAGAGAGACACCATCTGGAGTAAAAAGGAACATTGCAACTTTGTTTTGGAAAATTGTGAACTTTACAGATAACAACTGTGAGAACTATGAGAATTCGTGGAGGAGGATTCTCCTGTCTACAAGAGGTTTGACTTTTGGAGGAAAAAAAAGAAATAGAAGGGAACACAACGGAACTTGTATAATAGGAATAATTATTTGACTTGGAGAATGGAAATAAGAGATATAACTATAATGTTGCATAAAGGATATAAAAATTGAAATGGAGTATACACAAGCGGATAAGAAAATGAAGATGGAGAAATAAGACATAGAAGTGGAAAATAAAGAAGATAAAGGCATTGTGAATAAATATGAATTAATAATTCAACATGTGAATAGTAATAATAAAAAGGTCTCTAGAGATTATAGGTTGGAAAATATTAAGGAAATTTAAAAAGTCCAGCGTCAGACTTCGATGCTATCTCAAAATAAATGAATTTCCAAACTGCCAATCTTTAAGGAAATCTTTTCTTTAATTGAGCACAGCCACTGGATCATGACTCGATGCGGACAAGACTGACCTTTTGCCCCCCAATCCCTCCCTTTCTGATCCCCAAATCTCTGCTTCTCATTGGCTATCTTCCAAGTCATTCTTCAGACTTCTTGTCTCGTCATTTCCCAGGAATGTTCCCCCCCTCTTCATTTCCACGACAACCCGACTTCAAAGGGATTTAGCAGGCAAAAGTTCAGAGTTTATCTCTCTCTCTCTCTATGCCAGCGTTGAAGCGCTGACATCCAGGACTTGAATTTATAAAATGACTATACTGAGATTAATAAATATGAGAAGAAATATGTTACAGACATTTAGAAATGGAATAGGGATTGAAGCTAAAATAGAGGTAAATTAGACTATATTAAAAGAAAATATAGCAATGGACATAATGAACCAATTTTTTATTAAGATGTTAGAAGGTACTACTTGAGAAAATTGATGTTTATAATAATTGGGATAGTGTTTAAATACATATAACAATTGTTATAATTTGAATACTTTTAATAATATATTTACAAAAGTTAAAGATGATTATGCTGGGATTAATAGTAAGAAAAATAAATATAATTACACTGGGATTAACAGTGGAACAAGATGATTACACTGGGATTAACAGTGAGAAAAATAAAGATGATTACACAGGGATTAGTGGAACAAAGATGATTACACTTTTTTTTTTTGCTTTAATTTATATGCCGCCCTTCTCCGGAGACTCAGGGTGGCTTACAATGCGTTAAGCAATAGCCTTCATACTTTTGTATATTTATACAAAGTCAGTTATTAATTGAATTAAGATCCAAGGTGGGTTAATAGAAGGGTAATTGTTTTGATTAAGTAAATATGTGTTAATTTTTTTAAGATGGTATTAGTTGAATATGTGATTTAAGATTAAGAAATAAGTGTTATGGCAAAATAGAATAGATAAAATTTTGTTAACGGTGACAAAAAATTGAACAAATTGATGACCGGATCAAAGCTCTGTTCTGAAAAGATATAATTTGTATGTTTGAAAAAAAAAATTAAAAAACTTTTTGCAAAAAAAAAAGGAAGTTTTTTTTAAAAAAAGTTTTTTATTTTTTTTAAACAAACACAAACAATACATCCTTAATCATTCAGTGTTTCATCTAAGTACATATTTTGTGTCTTCTATTCCCTGCTCCATCATTTTCATATTATATTTCTATCATACCTTTATATTTTCATTTAGATTGTTACATCATTCTTCCCAGATTTCTTATATTTATATTAATTCATCAATTATCTAGATTTTATATATATATATCTTCTGTAACCATTGATATAATTGCCCCCATACTTTAAAATACTCCAATTCTTCCTTTTCTTTAATTACCAATGTTAATCTATTCATTTCTACACATTCCAATATTTTCTTAATTACTTCCCCCTCTAAAGGGATTTTCTCTGCTTTCCAGTTTTGCACAAATACAATTCTTGCTGCAGTTACAATATGTATAATCATATAAGTATTCTCTTTACTATATTTCTCTGGTAAGATACCCAAAAGGAATAGTTCAGGTTTTAAATCAATACGTTGTTGTATCATTTCCTCTAGCTATGTTCGAATTTTAATCCAATAGTTCCTCGCTTCTAGACACGTCCACCACATATGATAATCCAATCCTGGTATCTGATGGCATTTTCAGCATTTAGCTGATTTATCTTTAAACATTTTTGCCAATTTTTCAGGTGGCATATGCCATCTATAAAACATTTTGTATTGATTTTCTTTATATGTTGTGGACATGATTAATTTATAATTTCTTTCCCATATTTGCTGCCATTTGTCTAACTCAATTGTATATCCAAAATTCTTAGCCCATGCTATCATTGTTTCTTTTACCTGTTCTTCTAACTTAATACTCAAGAAGTAATTATATAGTTTTTAATCACTTTTCATCTGTTCCTGTGAGTATCTTATCCAGCTCTGTCATTTCCAAGTAGAAACCATATAATTTAGCATCTTTTTCATATCTTGTTTGTATTTGTAATTGCGTATACCAATCCATTTCAATCCCTTGTTCTTCTATTTCTTGTTTCTTTTTCAATTCCCCCTTATCTGTTAGTATATCTTTTATCTAAGAATAGTCCCCATATTAATAATATTTTTGGATGTATTAACACTTTCATTGTAGATAACCATATTGGTATTTTCAAATAATATTTATCTCTAACATTCTCCCATACTAATAATAATGCATTTCTTACATAGTGTCTTTGAAAATAACTCTGCATCTTATTTTTGCCATACCATAAAAAAGCACGCCATCCCAATTGTAAATCATGTTCTTCCAAAGTTAATAGTCTTGTATTTCTTAATTCAATCCATTCTGTCATCTACGTCAATGCCACTGCCTGATAGTATAGTTCCCAATTAGGTAGTCCAAATCCTCTTTAAAGTCTTGCATCTTGTAACATTCTTATGTTAATTTTCGCTTTTTTCCCTTGCCATATGAATTTCATTACTATTTTATATAATTGTTCAAAATATTTCTTTTCTACTTTTATCGGTATTGTTTGAAATAAAAATAAGTGTCTCGGTAATATATTCATCTTAATTATTGCAATCCTTCCCATTAGTGGTAACTGTAGATTTTTCCATTTCTTCAAGTCTTTCTCAATTTGATTTTTCAGTTTATAATAATTATCCTCTTTATTATTGGTTAATCTTTAGTGAGATTCACAGTCTTTGAGGCTGGTTAATAGCTCAGCAGCTCGAGTCCTAACCGAGGACCTAGGAACTGTTAAGGTATCGTCGGAGGATGTAAGCTGTTCCGAGTAAGGTGGTTTTTTGTAGAATCAAAATGTTCAAGTCCGGCAAATTTAGAATTTCAAAATAGCGGGGTAGCCCTTTGGGTATTGCTCCAAGGGCTCCAATTACAATCGGGACAACACATGATTTCTTTTTCCACAGTCGCTCAACTTCAATTTGCAAGTCCCGGTACTTTGTGATTTTTTCTTGCTGCTTATCTTCAATCCGTGCATCACCAGGTATTGCAATGTCAATGAACCATACTTTTTTCTTTTCAAGTATTGTTATGTCAGGTGTGTTGTGGACCAAGTGCCTGTCAGTCTGAATCCTAAAGTCCCACAAGATCTTGAGTTTCTCATTCTCTAAAACTTTCTCAACCTGATATTCCCAGTGGTTTTTGCTGTACTCAAATCCAAACTTCTGGCACAATTTCCAGTGAATGATCTTAGCAACACGGTCATGGCGTTGTAGGTAGTCAGTTTGTGAAATTTTGCTGCGCCCACTGATCAGGTGGTCGACTGTCTCATCTTTCTTATTGCAGAGGCGGCATTTGCTGTTGGTGGTAAAATGTTGATTTTTTGCCTTCATGCAGTTTGTGGCTAGGGCTTGTTCTTGAGCTGCCAAAATAAAGCTTTCTGTTTCCTTTTTCAGTACTCCTGATCTTAATCAGTTCCAAGTTAGTTTCTGGTCAGCTTTGTCTTCAATACTTTTCAAGTGTTGGCCATGCAGAGCTTTGTGTTTCCAATTTTCAGCTTGCTGTTCAATTACTTCTTTCTTATATTCTGCTTTTGTTTTAGTTGTCTTTAAAAGGCCTTCTTTATTTACTTCCTTAATCATTGGTTCTTCACTTTTCTGGATGTAATCATTCAAGCTGCATTTTTCTTCTTCCACAGTCTGCTTTACTTGTAGGAGTCCTCGACCACCCTCTGCTCTTGGTAAATATAATTGGTCAACATCACTTTTAGGGTGCAAGGCATGATTCATTGTCATAAGCTTCCTTGTTTTTCTATCCAAATTGTCTAACTCCATCTGGGTCCAGTCAATTATTCCTGCAGAGTATCTAATCACAGGTATAGCCCAGGTATTTATGGCTTTTATGATGTTTCTTCCACTCAATTTGGACATTAATATCTTACGAATTCGCCGAATGTACTTGGCTGAAGTTAATTCCTTGACTTTCTTATGCATTAAGTCAGAGGCTTCCAAAATCCCCAAGTACTTGTAGCCTTCTTCGATTTTACTGCCTTTATCATTTCTTCATTCTCTAGTTCTATTCCATCCTCTTCTATGATCTTGCCTGCTTTGGTTGCTATTGTTGTACATTTGTCAATTCCAAACTGCATACCAATGTCTTGGCTGAATTCTTTTGTGTTTTCAATTAATAAATTCAGTTCAGCTTTTGTTTTACCAAACAGCTTCAAATCATCCATGTACATCAAGTGCGAGATTTTCAGTCCTTTCTTTGCAAGTTCATATCCACAGTTCATCTTCTTCAAAATGATTGTCAGTGGTAGCATTGAGAGTATAAAAAGTAGGGGTGAAAGGGAATCGCCCTGGAAAATGACTCGTTTAATTTCAACTTCACCCAGTTCTTCTTCATTAGCCATAAGTTTCATTTTCCAGAGGTTCATTGAAGATTCCATGAATTTTTGTATGTTGCTGCTGATGCCTAATATTTCCAGGCATTTCTTGATCCAACTATGGGGAACTGAATCAAACACTTTCTTATAGTCTATCCAAGCCATGAACAGGTTGGTTTGTCTTTTCTTTGAGTTCTTTAGGATTAGCTTGTCGATCAGCAATTGATCCTTTGTTCCTGTTGAGTTTTTGCAGCATCCTTTGTGTTCTACAGGAAGCAAGTAATTTCTTTCCAGGTATCCATAGATTTGGTTTGCAATGATACCAGTAAGAAGCTTGTATGTTGTTGGCAAACAGGTGATTGGCCTATAGTTTCCAGGGTCCTTTCCTTTTTCTTTATCTTTTTGGATCAAAAATGTCCTTCCAGTTGTCATCCATTCATCATTTTCAGGTGTTTTTAGGATCTGGTTCATCTGGGTTGCCAATCTGTTGTGCAGACTTGTAAGTGCCTTTAACCAGAAGCCATGCAGCTCATCCGGTCCAGGTGCACTCCAGTTCTTCACTTTTCTTGACTGTCTTTGCACCATTGCTTTTGTTATTTTCATGTCTTCCATTTTATGCACTTTAATAGAGTCCTCAACCTGTTGATCCATTTTGCATTTCTGTTGTGCTTCTTGTTGTTTTCCCACAAATTCTTCCAGAATTTCAGAGCTTTGTCTTTATCAGGCTTTTCATTTGTTGTTACTCTGTTTCCATTTTCTAAACTCTTATAAAACTGGTGCTGATTTGCTCTGAACTGTGAGTTTTCCTTGAACTGAGTTACTCGGTTTTCATACCTTTTAATCTTTTCAGCGATGGCAACAACCCTCTGCTTCAGCTCTTCAATTACTACCGCAATCTCCTTATTCCTCAGATCGTATCTTGCTTCCAGGCTGCTTTTGACCTGCTTGTTCTTTAGCTGACCTTGCCTTAGGTTCTTCAAGTTGCTCAAATCTCCACGTACTTTTTTGATCTTCAATTCTAACCGAATTTTCCACTTAGGCTTCCCCTTCTTGCCTCTTTGGTTCTTTTGTATTTTCAACCCCAGTTCTTTGGTGGTTATGACGGCTGCTGCATACATCAGTTGGTTTGTTTCGGCTAATGTAGTGGTTCGAATAGTTTGCACAGCTTCATTGACCTTTTTTAGTACATTTCTCAATTCTTTCCAGTTCACTTGGTTCAGCTTTGGCAAACGTGTTCTTTCAGCATCTTCCATTTGGTGCTTTATTTTTCCAGCTAATTGAGCACTATCTGTTGGTGTTTGTTCTTTAGTGCTTCCTTGTTCTTTATCTTCATCCATTTCAGTATCCTCTTCTTCCCTTTGTTCCTCAATTTGCTTTTGAGTCTGGAAATCATTCTTGATGTTACTCTTCTTTGTTGAAGTAATCAGACCATTAATTGCTTTCTCTTCTATTGCTGTTAATTCTTCTGTAGTGAAAAATTTGTGGTTTAGGATTACACGTCGTTGGTCCATTAACCTTTGTTCACTGGTGTCACAGTCCGTATGGTTCATCTTCCAAATCTGATACATTCTTTTTTGAAATCCATGTTTTGCTGGCTCAGACTGATAGTAAGCTTCCATAATAGAGGTGTTTTCTTCCCTAGTCCAGATTTTGGGGGTGGCGGTTATTATAAAGGAAGGTCTTGATCCGAGGGAGACCACTGTTCCACAGATAGCCGGATGTGAGTCCCTTTTTGTGAAGTGGGGCCGTGGAGTACAGATGGGCTTGTTGATCACGTACCTGGCTCTCTGCCACGTGGCAACAGCCCTGCCCGAGCTGCTCAACGTCATAGCCGAGGTGGCGGTTGATACCCCCAGACTTTTAGTCATGGGGGATTTCAACCTGCCATCTATCAGTGAAACGTCTGAGGTGGCTCGAGAGTTCATGGCTTCCACGACAGCCATGGACCTTACAATTCATGACCCTACTCACACGGGTGCACACACTGGACTTAGTTTTTGTCTCTGGTCAATGGTCGAGTGGCCTTGATACAGGGGATATAGTCATCGAACCCTTGTCATGGTCTGACCACTCGCTCCTTCGACTGGACTTTCTAACCGCTGCACCCCGCTGCAGGGGGGCGGGACCGACCAGGTGGTTCCGCCCCAGGCGCCTGATGGATCCTGATAGGTTCCAGATGGAGCTTGGGCCATTTCCTGAGACTCTGGCTCATGACTCGGCTGAAGACCTGGTGGCCGCCTGGGATAGTGCGGCCACCGGGGCTTTGGACCACGTCGTGCCTTTGCGGCCTCTGACCCGGCACCGAACTCACCTAGCTCCTTGGTTCTCCGAGGAGCTGAGGGAGATGAAGTGCTGGAAAAGACGCCTGGAGAGTAGTTGGAGGACCAGCCGCTCCGAATCCGACCGAACACTGGTGAGGTCTCATATTAAGACCTACCTAGTGGCGATAAAAGCGGTGAAATCCAGCTATTTTGCCGTTCTTATCGCGTCATCAGATAATCGCCCAGCCGCCCTGTTTAGGGTGACCCGCTCCCTCCTCCATCTAGAAGTGTGGGATGATCCCTTGCAGGGTTGAGTTGAGGATTTTGTGCAGTATCTGTATGACAAGATCGCTCAGATTCGGGAAGGCCTGGCCTCTGACTGGGTAAGTCCGGACGGGATGACTGAGGCAGGTCTTGAGAGTGTTATCTGGGAGGAGTTTGATCCTGTGGCTCCCAAGGACGTGGACAGGATCCTGGGACGGCTGAACGCGACCACATGTTTATTGGACCCGTGTCCCTCCTGGTTGGTACTGGCTTCCCAGGAGGTTACACGAGGCTGGCTCCAGAGGATTGTTAACACTTCTCTGAGTGAGGGGGTCCTGCCGGCCGCTTTGAAAGAAGCCGTGGTGAGGCTCCTCCTCAAGAAGCCTTCTCTGGATCCGGCTGTTTTGGCTAACTATCATCCAGTCTCCAACCTTCACTTGGTTGCGAAGGTTGTTGAGCGTGTGGTGGCGCGGCAGCTTCCCCAGTACCTGGATGAAGCTGTCTATCTAGATCCGCTCCAGTCCGGCTTCCGGCCTGGGCACAGCACAGAAACGACATTGGTCGTGTTGGTGGATGATCTCTGGAGGGCTCGGGATAGGGGTTGTTCCTCTATCCTGGTCCTGTTAGATCTCTCAGCGGCTTTTGATACCATTGACCATGGTATCATGTTGCACCGGTTGAAGGGGCTGGGGGTGGGGGTCACCGTTCTGCGGTGGTTCTCCTATCTCTCTGACCGGTCGCAATCTGTGTTGATGGGGGCAGTGGTCAACCCCGAGGCGCTTGCTTGTGCGGTGCCACAAGGGTGGATCCTCTCGCCCCTTCTGTTCAACATTTATGTAAAGCCACTGGGTGAGATCATCCCTGGCTTTGGGGTGGAGTTCCATCAGTACGCTGACGACACTCAGCTGTACATCTCCACCCCAGGCCACCCCAACGATGCCCTTGAAGTGATGTCCCAGTGCCTGGTGGCCGTGTGGGCCTGGATGGGGAGAAACAGGCTCCGACTCAACCCTTCCAAGACTGAGTGGCTGTGGCTTCCGGCGTCCCGATATAGCCAGCTGGTGCCATCGCTGGCTATTGGGGGCGAATCACTGGCCCCCATGGAGAGGGCTCGCAACTTAGGTGTCCTCCTGGATGCATGGCTATCTTTAGAAGATCACATGATGGCCGTGGCCAGGGGGGCTTTTTATCAGGTTCGCCTCATATGCCAGTTGCGCCCCTTTCTGGATCGGGACTCCCTACGCACGGTCACTCAAGCATTCGTCACTTCCCGCCTGGACTACTGCAATGCTCTCTACATGGGGCACCCCTTGGGGTGCACCCGGAGGCTGCAGTTAGTCCAGAATGCAGCCGCGCGGGGGATTATGGGAGCGACGGGGTGCTCACATATGACACCTCTCCTGTGCGAGCTGCACTGGCTTCCTGTGGTCTTCCAGGTGCACTTCAAGGTGTTGGTGACCACCTTTAAAGCACTCCATGGTTTAGGACCGGGGTATCTGCAACACTGCCTTCTGCTGCCAATAGCCTCCCACCGACCGGTTCGCTCACACAGAGAGGGCCTCTTCAGGGTGCCGTCGGCCAGACAGTGCCGGCTGGTGACCCCCAGGGGGAGAGCCTTCTCTGTGGCAGCACCTGCCCTCTGGAATGACCTACCCCCTGAGATACGCACGATATCAGACCTCCGAACTTTTCGTCGGGCCCTGAAAACACACTTATTCCATCCAGCTGGGCTGGCTTGATCCCATTTTCTCAGTTTTAATTGAATTCGGTTTTAATTGGGTTGTTTTAAATCTTGGGCTGAAATTATTTAATTGTTTTTTAAACTGTTTTTAAATTTTATATGCAATGTTTTATCTCGGCTGTACACCACCCTGAGTCCCACAGGAGAAGGGCGGTATAGAAATATAAATAAATAAATAAATAAATAAATAAATAAATAAATAAATAAATAAATAAATAAATAAACAATTTAAGCCCTACGCCAAAAATAAGCCCCAATGAAGAGGGTGGGCATGGCCAGTACAGGATGCAGCCTTTCCCTTCCCTTCCCTGGTCACCTCATGGAGGTTTGGCCCCTTAATTCCAGCCCTATGGATCAGCTGAGCTAGTGAGGGCTGGGAGCTGCCTCTCATTCTGTCTCGCCTGGAGTTCAGGTTTTGCTCAGGCTGCTACTATGATGTGGCAGAAAGCCATGCGGTGCATCAGAATAGGCTCTCCTCCCCCCCCCCCCCCGCTCAACTGCTGGACCTGTTTTACCTGCTGCTGTTGGCCTCAGCCTCCTGGCTGTGCTGCTCTCAGTAGCCCTGCTGGGTTGCTCCTGGCTGTGTGGCAATTTGGCCCAGATTTCCAGAGCATCTTCCCTGCTGCTGGCCTGCCAGGGCCCCCTTCAGCAGCGGTTGTGCTGCCCTGCATGAGCTCCATGTGGTGTTTCAGTGATACGGAGGAGGGAGGGGGAGATCGCCCCTTCCTCCTTTGCACCCCAAAACACCATCTTCCCTGGCTGCCGGGCCCCTGGCCTGCACCCCTCTCGCGAAGCAAGATGTTCAACTTGATGTTATCTGTGGAGGCCTCTCAGTGCAATGGTCTGCTGCAGTTTCAAAGGAAACCTCTGCCTTCCCTGCACAGGATTGCAAGGCTGGAGGCTTCAGAGGGATCATTTTTGGGATGTGCATCTGTGCAGGGTTCCCCATGGAAAGGACGATCGGCAGGAAAATGGGTGGGGGAGGATTTTCCTGCTGATTTTCCAGCCCAACAGGCCAGCCAAGAGCAGCACTGCCAGGAGGGTGAAGAGCCCCCATGAGGCCAGCAGCAGCATGGGCAGCTGCAGACAGCCCGCCATGGCTGAGAAGTGTCCCAGCAGTAGCTGGGCTAGCAGGCAGGGCAGGTGGAGGCCAGGGCATGCCAAAAGCTTGGCCCATTGCAGCCAACGGCAAGCAGACAGTGGGACGGAGAGGGCGGAGCCAGTGGTAACTGCGCTCCCACTCCTGTTGGCCCCCTGCTCTTTGCCTCCTGAACATCAAAAAAATAAGACCTCCCTGAAAATAATCCCAAGTGCTTATTTTCAAGCCCAAAAGAAAACAAGACCGGGTCTTATTTTCGGGGAAGCACAGTAGTCCTCAGGTTGCAAGCACTCATTCAGTAACTGTTCAAAGTTATGGTGGCACTGAATGAATAGTACTTATGACTAGTCCTCAAAATTCTGGCCATTGCAGCACCCATACAGTCACATCATCATGTTTGGGTTCACTTAGGACCATTGCAGCCTCCCCTGATTGTCATTTGCACCATTCCCTGTCAGCCTCTCACAAGTAATGTGAATTGGCAAGCTGGAAGGGAAAGTCGTAAGTTACTCCTGTTGCTTTTTCTCCCAAGGACCCTCCTAGAGAGTACAATATCAAGCACCTCCCCCAAATCATCCTGCTTGTGCTGTGTAGCAATCATCCACAACCCTGCTGACCTGCCTGCAGTCCCCCATTATCCATAGCACCTGCCCATGACCCCCAATGGAGTGTACATGACCTCTGCCAATCTGCTTATGCTCCAAAAAGCCTGCCACCAACAACCTATTTGCACCACCCACAGCCAGGCTGGCTTCCCTGCCCTTGTGGACTTGGGGTTGCTACACATTGCTTAGCAAATTCAAGATCCAACTGTTATTGTAACATGAGGACTGCCTATAGGTATTTTATAACATATAAATTGATAGATAAAATATTGAAAATAGTCATTTTCAATTTGATAAGGAGACTATTAATTAATCTATCATTTCCAGTTTGTGGCTCTTGGAATTCTTTGCTTTTACATTGAGCATTGATTTTTTTTTTGATGTGGAGACAAAAGTTGTCTTTCTAAAAGACATACATTCTCTTATTAGGTGATACTATCAATAAGGAGGATCTGTACTTTTAACTCATCTTTTTTGTAATTTATGAATGCACCTCTGATAAAGGTAAGGGATGGAAAGGTGGGGAGAATTTTAAAAAATTGTGAAGGCTTCTGGTTGGCTACATTTATGTATTTAGTTAAATGAATGTGCCAGCTTACTTACTTTCTATTCTTGATTCTCTCTGCTAGCCCGAGGAGATGACAAGATTGAGAAGCATGAATAGGCAGCTCCAGATAAATGTAGACTGTACTCAGAAAGAAATTGACCTCCTTCAGTCTAGAGGTAGATGTTTTCAATGATTTTCTGTATCTGAAATGCATTGATATGGAGCTTTACGTAAGAATTTAAGAGGTTTTACGAATATTATTGTCTTTTCCTATCATAGTCATAGAATATGGGGTGAGTGTTCATCAGTATGCTGATGACACACAGCTATACATCTCCACCCCAGACCACCCCAATGATGCCCTTGCTGTGATGTCCCGTTGCCTGGAGGCCGTGCGGATCTGGATGGGGAGAAACAAGCTCAGACTCAACCCCTCCAAGACCGAGTGGCTGTGGCTTCCGGCGTCCCGGTATAGTCAGCTAGTACCATCACTGACAATAGGGGATGAGATCCTGCTCCCCAGAGAGAGGGCCCGCAACTTGGGTGTCCTCCTGGATTCACGGTTATCTTTTAGAAGATCATTTGACGGCCGTGGCCAGGGGTGCCTTTTATCAGGTTCGCCTGATCCGCCAGTTGCGTCCCTTTCTGGATCGGGACGCCTTGCACACGGTCACTCATGCCCTAGTTACCTCCCGTATGGACTACTGTAATGCTCTCTACATGGGGCTCCCCTTGAAAAGCACCCGGAGGCTTCAACTGGTCCAGAATGTAGCTGCGCAGGTGATTATGGGCGCAGCTCGTTACGCCCATGTAACACCTCTCCTACGCGAGCTGCACTGGCTCCCGGTGGTCTTCCGGGTGCGATTCAAGGTGTTAATTATCACCTTTAAAGCGCTCCATGGCTTAGGACCTGGGTACCTACGAGACCATCTTTTGCCACCAATAGCCTCCCACCGACCAGTTCGTTCTCACAGGGAGGGACTACTCAGGGTACCGTCAGTCAAATTATGTCGACTGGCGACTCCCAGGGGGAGGGCCTTCTCTGTGGGGGCTCCAACCCTTTGGAATGAACTGCCCCCGGAGATACGGAATATCCCTGATCTCCGTGCTTTCCGCCGTGCCCTCAAGACCCTGATGTTCCAACAGGCGGGGCTAAATATACGAACATGTGAATGATTTTTTAAATGTTATCTAATTCTGGGTTTTATTTAATTGACCAAACTAAGTAATAATTTTAATTAGCAATTTTATGATGTTTGTGTGTATATATTTTTCTTGACTGTACACCGCCTTGAGTCCTACGGGAGAAAGGCGGTATAGAAATATAAGAAAGAAAGAAAGAAAGAAAGAAAGAAAGAAAGAAAGAAAGAAAGAAAGAAAGAAAGAAAGAAAGAGAGATAATCCAATCAATTTTCTTTTTACTAGATGTATTGTTTTGATACTTTAGTGAAAATGTATTTGCCAATATTGATTCTGTATCATTTAGGTGACAGAATTTGCAAGCATTCTTCATTATATATGGGCAGTTTCTAGAATAGCAAGGCTATATGACTTTAAGACACTGTTGTTTGCTGCATTTCAGTATCGTTTCATGTCAAAAGCACACTTAACCAGTAACTTCTTTTACCTCTTTAACATATATCCTGTTCAAAATACATTATTTTCTGCTTTTTATTAATAGGAAACTTTGACCTGAAAGCCATGAATAATTTTTATGATAATATAGAACCTGGTCCTGTTGTGCCGCCAAAGCCATGTAAAAAAGGTGAGTGACTACACAAATGTTCAAGATGTAGTTTGTTTCTGGTATTTTTTTGTAGAGGGATTCTTATATTAGAAGGAAGGAAATTAGATGTACTGTATATGTTTCTTATGCACAACTACCGTATTTTTCAGAGTATAAGACACATCTTTTTACCCCCAAATAGAGGGTGAAAATCTGGGTGCATCTTATAGTCTGAATGTAGCGCTGCCCACCCACCGGCCTTCACCCTTCGGACATTTTCAGGCAGTTCCAGGCAGCAGGGATCTGGGTCGGGGCACATCCTGAGGAACAAACCTGTTCGGGACGATCTTGGGGGGGCGGGGGGAATCTGCCTGGCAGCTTCGGGGAACAAGACGGGCCCCATGGTTTGCGGTTGGTCACCCTTCTGGCCGCCCAGTGGGCAGCTCAGGACAGACAATGGTCGCGATGACTTCACTCCCCAGCAATGTGAGGAGCCGCCGCCTAAGCCCTCTCTGCGTCTAGGAACTGAGCTGAGCCGAACGGGAGCCCCTAAAGTGAAACGTCCCTCCTTTCCAGCCACCGCTGTCCGTTGGCCAGATTCCCCAATACAATTCTCAGAGCCGCGTTTCACTGCAATGTGCAGCGGGGAACCAGGAACCGTTTTGGATTCAGGGAGGGGATTGCAGCACTGGCGCCTAAAAATGCTTTTCTTCCCATTGCACATTGCAGACCCGCGCACCCTCCTCCTTCTCAGCAGACTCACCTTCTCTTTCCTCCTGGCCAGATCCGCTGCCTGAAACGTGATGTACTTTTTTTGCCTCTGCACCCCCCATGTTTGAAATCAGGAAGGGGATCGCGGGTCTGCCTCCCAAAAACGCTTTCCTTTGGAATCAGGATAGATTCCTCCCAAATTTAGTGGACTCTGGGCAGTGTACAAAAATAGAAAAAAACATAAAAACAACTGATAACATTAAATCAGACAAACACCCCTGTATAAATAATCCAATAAACAACAAAATAAAATAGGGACCTTAAACAAATAATAAACATCAAACCCAGACCTGGCAACAAAGCTAGCTTTTCAAATCTTTCCTGATCCCTAGGAGAGAGAATGTCATCCTTACCCCTGGGGGGAAGCTGTGAAGAGGATGGTGGCCACAACAGAGAAGGCACAATTCCTAGGTCCCCCAAGATGACAGCAGTTAATGGTAGGAACCTAGAGTGCATCCATTCTGCTGAAATGTACTGGGCAGACAGAAATGATTATAGACAAGCAGTCTCTTAGTTATCCTGATGCTACCTTTCTGGCATCAAGCCCTATGCCATATATGGCTTTATAGGTCCTCTACCTCACACATTAGTCACCTCATTATATTTGAGTAGAAGTTATAGAAATAGTAATTTTCGGAAGTATAAATATTGTTGCCATGTGGCCATATTGTACAAACTATGATCCTTGGAGAGAAAAATAATGCAGTTTAAAATATATTAAATATTGCTACAAGTCAGTTTGCTAATTATGTTCAAATGAATGAAGACTCTACATTATTGTGCATATATAAATGTTGAATAGTTCACCCTTCTGTAGAAGATAAAGGCATTTATACATGATTTTCCATGCATTTTGTGTAGTATTTTCAAAATCTTTAATTAATTAGGGTAAGATATAGGAAATACTTTGTTAGATTGTAAAATAAATGTTTAATCAAAATCAGCCAAAAGACATTCAGTAACATGTTAGAGTAATGTTCTGGACCATTCTTCATATTACTATGCTCCTAATAGATATTAGTACCCTGTTTCCCCCAAAATAAGACATCCCCTGATAATAAGCCCAATCAGGCTTTTGAACGCATGGCAATAAGGCCAAGCGCTTATTTTAGGGTTCAAAAAAATATAAGACAGGGTCTTATTTTCGGGGAAACATGGTAGCCTAAGTAAGAATGTGTCATACCCACATTAATAAATTGTTTGAACTCAACACATTATTTCTTAGAAACAGTTCTAGTATAGGATGTTAAAATACATCGTAGTAATTTTCTCTTGTTGGAATGATTTTGAAATTTAGTCTGGTAGATCTCATACTATCTACCTCAAATGACAAAATTGGCAGAAAAGAATATACCGTATTTTTCGGAATATAAGACACTCTGGAGTATAAGACGCACCTTAGTTTTTGGGGAGGAAAATAAGAAAAAAAAATTCTGCCTCTGCCTACCAGCATCCATCGGTATTCATCTGGCTAGCGTCCTGTCAGTGTGTGAGAGAGTTGAGGGCTGTTTGGAAATTGAAACAGTATTTGCTGTGTGAGAACAAGGAAGGAGACAGCAAGGAGCCTGGGCATGGCTTAGCTCAACTGTTCTAAAGCTGCATGCTGTGCTGATCTCTGAAACTGAAACTCTTCTCCTCTACTTGTGTTTTGCTTGTATTTACTACCACTTTGGAACACCTGCTTTTGGTATTGTATATTTACTTCATGAGTTATATTATATATAAAGAGAAATTATTGAATCCTGCTGAATCAGTTACTTGTGTGTGCTTTCTGGATGTGATTGCTGCTGCAAACTCTTGACAGTCCTTGCAGCAAATAGCGAACAGCCAGGTCAGCTTCAGCACATTATTGCAGCCTGATTCAGCACGAGCAGCTGATTGGTGGGTGGATCAGCTTCCCGGAATACTCCCAATCAGCTGTTCCAGGCTGGGATTGCCACAGACCATCGCCTCCTCTGTGCCTCGCAGTTTTTTTGGCTACATTTGGTGTATAAGACGCACCCAAATTTTCACCCTCTTCTGGGGGGTGGGGAAGTGTGGCTTATACTCTGAAAAATACGGTACATAATTCACATATCTTACTATATTTTTACTGGAGACCAAAATCATACCAATAGAATTTATTTTCAGAATATTGCACTTGGTATGTAGTTAAAGTGTAGTACTGAAGACCCAGATTCTAGTTCACCTTCTGGTATAGAAAACTCACTTTCAATCAACAATGATTATTGTAGAGAAAACAAACAGGCCTTACAGTGTGCTTATACATGAATGCCAAATAAAATATTAATACAAATATTATTATTCACCTATGATGTTTATATATTTAAAAGTATTATGTTTTATAAGAAAAATGATTCTTTGTAGACCATCAAAATAGTTCCAAGCAAGTTCTGCGATCACAGCCAAGAGATGAGGACTTTGAAGGAGCTCCATGGAATTGTGACAGCTGTACTTTCTTGAATCACCCAGCACTGAATCGTTGTGAGCAATGTGAAATGCCGCGGTATGCCTGAATTTATCAAACTCTACTTTGTATTAAGATGGGCTTTGAGATCTCAGCCATAGATGAAAATTTGGGGGATCTTTTAGTTCCCTACCAGGTCATTTTCAATTTTTGAGAGAAAAAATTCCTTTTCATTCATGCTGCACTAAAGATTAGTTTATGGAAACATACTCTTATCCCATGGTGGTAATAAAGTTTGAAAGGATATTCTGAATCCAAGATGTATTTTCTTTTAAGAATATATGCAGGAAAACAAGTGATTACTGTTGTTCTAGCCCCCATAATTACATTTGCTTGTTAGTAGTCCTTACCTATATTTTTATAAGCATTGAACAATTACTTTGTGAAGTGTTACAGGTATGCAGACAAACTATGAAGAATCAGAGCTGATCTGGCCAGAGCAAGCTGGAAAACAAGAGCTCCCTATGTTTCCAGACTGTAAACTACTGAAAAGGGGGGAATCAAAGAACAGAAAAGGATAATCTGAAATGCTGCTTTTTTCAGGGTAAATTAAGTCTACACAATTGCTGTTTTGATATTGTGAATTGTGATGAGGAGGGAAAAGTACTGTACAATCTTATTTATAGAGTACAATCAGAAGTGATTTTACAGTCCTTTTTGCTTGTACAGCACTCACCAAGTCATGCTAACACTGGTAGTTAAATAATTATACCATATTACACAGGAAAAATAGTGCTGCATGCTTTCATTAGGCCTTTGTGTTTTAAAGCTAAAAAGTAAAAGTATACTTTTATAATTACCAGTATGTTCCCTTGAAACTGCTTGACAGTGGAGTGGACATATACCAAATGCAGAACTGTTCCAAATTCTTTTTGGAAAACTTAAGTTCAGCCATTAATAGTATAAGAAATGTTTGCACCCTCTTTCTTAGGCCTTCAGCTTCCACATGTGAAGAATTCATAATGTTTACAGCACAGAAGGTGCTTTGTGTCCCCATTCTAATTTTGCTGAAAACCACTAATCAATATGAGCTCTCCAATAAAGTTTATTTGCACATTGTCAGTAAACTAACTGTATTAATTAGTATGAGTGGTGGTTTTTGAAATGTTGCACATTGCATTTTGGTGTGATCCTTAGACAGTTAAAGGGTATAGAGAATCCAGAAATGGTATAGAGAATCCAGAAATTGAATTGTACTAGTACCTGTATGAATATGCTAATCATGAATAGGATATTTTATTTGTGAGTGCTTCAGGATACTGAAATAAAGCAGTCTTCTGAGTTTGAAGTTGAGTCAAAAATAAAATTGTTTATGAATAATCAGAATTCCTTTTTCACACTGAAGATTACTAGGACAGTGAATTTTACTTCTTACACATTCATTATTCTAGATTTTGCAGGGATTGCAAAATGGAGAATCATATTTTACTTGTGGATATCTTGCTCTTATCTGTTGGTATTATATATGATATAATTTCTGTTCAATTGAAATATATTGAATACAATAGTTGTTAGTCCATAAAATTTTTACAGTAGCTATATGGAATCAAGCTTGATTCAATTAGTCAATCAAATAGAGCTATTACATTAGTGCTCATATTAAGATTATTTTAGTTGACTTTTACACTATAACAAATATGACTGAGAGGTTAAAAGGAAACTTGTAAGAATTCTGTATCCCTACTTAAGAATAAAATTATGAAATTATTTTCTTTTACCTAGAGAAAAAATTAAAATGTGAAGTTGCAAAACTTCTTTTTGAAGTTATCTATTAAATCACATTAGTATTGGTCCTTAGTATTGGTCATAACTTCATGATCTTTTTAAAACAACCTTCTGCTTGGCACTTAGTCAACTACTATAGGGAAGGGAATTGTACTCATTAAGTTACTCATTAACAAATTGTACTCATACAGAACACTATGTTCTGAACTAATTAAGTTCAGAACATACAGTAAATAGCATGTTTGGAGGTATACAGAATTTTAATTGGCAATGAGATACTGTACTTACAGGTTTGTATGAAAGTTAGGCTGAGTTTATCTTAAGGGATTTTTTTTTCTGAATTTGGAAAGCACCATCAAAATTTTGATGAACGAATACATAGGAACTTAAGGTTTCCTTATCTTATGTCGTGAGCAGGGAGTTCTTTGGACATGCCATGCTAGGTGAATTCAGTACATTTGCATAATGCCCAGGCTAGATTGTGGAACTAATATAATGTTCAATGATTTACTCATACTTTCACTACTGAAGTAGAAGTCAAAACACAGTTAGGAAGGTAATACTCTGTTTCCCCTAAAATAAGACATCTCCTGATAATAAGCCCAATCGGGCTTTTGAGCGCATGGGTTAAAATAAGCCCTCCCTTGAAAATAAGCCCTCCCCGAAAATATTTAAACGCATGTGCAGCCGGTCCCCGCCATTTCCTCTGGTTAGGGTTTGGGAGACAGAGCTGGAAATCAGGTAAGATGGCAAGAGGAGCCCCGTCTTGCTCCATGTGCCCCAAAATAATAAGACCTTCCTAGCACTTATTTCGGGATTCAAAAAAATATAAGAGAGGGTCTTATTTTCAGGGAAACACTGAAACACATTTCAGTGTTCAAAAGAATCCTTTTACTGGTTTACTTGTAAATGTCCTTTCACATGTAATATAGATGATAGCAATGGAATTAATTTTAATATGTAAGTTCATGTGAATCTATTCATGTCTACATGGAAAGTCCCCGGAAATAAGTGAATTTAATCAAAATGGATTTAGGTTATGCCAAAATAATTGCTGATTGTCTAAAAGGTTTCATTAATGTCTGGATTCCTTATGTTTAATACACAAAATGCACTATAATGCATATAAATTCAGAATGTGTGTGTCTGAGTGGTGGGATTCTGAGGCCATCAGGAATTTTTAAAATGCACTACTTTTTAATAATAACTGATTTGCCCTTGCCCATAGATCTTGGTTGAATCTGTTTACTAGAAAATTCAAGAATACCTTCTAATACTCCAAAACCTTTTCTTTATACATGCCTCTTTTGTATTTAATGTTATTAAAATGTATCCTTTCACATATATAAAGATGTCCCAATTTTAATTGATAGAATAGTTTATAGCAAGCCAAAATTAAATCCTGTACTTGATTATTTGATGAAACTATCAAGCTAGCATGTTTGTGTAGGAAGAGAGGGCTAAGAAGAAAAGAGACTGTTTTGTAAAATCTGAGAAGATGTGTATTTCTCTGTGATATGTATGTATTTATCCTTATGACAGATGTGTGAAGCAAATTTAATTTTTAAAGAGCTGGTCTCAGTCATATTATTAAGTCATGTTTTCTCTCAGTTATTGTATGTTTCAGTTCTGTACACTTATTTCCCATCCTTTTTTGCTATAAATTCCTTTAAAATCTCTCGGATTTTACAGACTTGGAAATTAGGACAAAATATTTTAATTTTTTTAAAGAGTACATGAAAAAATTAAATATTTGGTTATGACTTTGTATTCTTGAATTTACAAGCTTCTAAATTGAGAAAGCGTGTAGTGTGGTCTAAATGTGAAATAAATTCACAATATAGCATGGAATAGAAAGATAGGCTGTCAGTCAACCGAAGATTGAAAACATGCAGAGAAATAAATGCTTATTATAGTTAACATTGTGTCCATGTGTTATATTTGTTTTTACAAATAATCTGTAAAGCTTATCACCTGTGCGAGAAAGGGAATCCTTAATTGGTAGATTAGTTGAATTAATATAATAGCTTAATCTTTTTTTAGGTTTTTTAAAAATACGTTCTTTAAAACCTGTACACCTATATCTTCTGCTCTATTGAAATCCTGTTAACTTCGTTCACTATAAAACAAAACCATGCTCTTTCTAATTGTAAATAGGGTGTTTTCTTATCATATGGATTTGTGTATGTTGTGAATGAAAACTACTATTGCAAGATAAAATGTATAAGGTGTTAAGAGGCTGTGCATGCATGATTTTCCAAATAACATATACTGAACACTGCAGTTGCCAACCCAATAAACTAAGAAAATGTAACATTCTGCTTTTGGTTTTATATGTAGCAAGAACTTGCAGTTTCTTTTAAATCTTTCATCTTAAAATAGGTGTATTGCATGTTTTTTTCAAATATAGATTCTTTTCTTCGATCTCTTTAGTGAACTTAATGTCAGCCTTTCTTGCATGTTAAGCCACAAATGGTGGTCCTACGCAATGGAAAATTAGAATTTTCTACTTTATTGTCTTCATCTTTTATACATCTCATCATACCTGCTTTGGTTTTTAGTTGTCCAAAAGATATCTATAATATTTTTAAATTTTTTTTAGCAAGAATTTATATGGTTAGACAAAGAATAGCTTTTATGTAGCCACTTAAACAGGTATGGAACTTCATTCAGCCAAGACAATCCATTCAATATTGCTTCAAAAGTTTAGGTGGTTTTAAGGGGAATTAATGGCATCACTTTAGTTTAACAATTCCTGATTAAGGCTTGTTGCCTTTTTCTCCTGCCTGCAGATAGGAAGCCACTATTTACACAAAGAAAAATTATTTTATAGAAGACAGGAACAAAACAACTGGAAAGAATCACCGTACACATTCCTAACGGTAGTCCTAGCCATACTGTTGGTTTTTCTTCATAGAAATAAGCAGGATCACTGGTAGTGGTTTAACCTGCATACTGTTCAGATTCAGTGGAAACACTGGATATCCCTTAAAGATATATAGAATGGATTGTAGTGATCTGCTTGCTCATTTAAAATGTTTGGGCAGTACTCTGCATTTCAGCCATGAAATACAATTTATTCCAGTAGCAGCTGGATTCCTACTGGTGGTTGCCTCTTAAGGAAAACTATAATTAATTAGGTAATTAAGAATAAATTAAATGATCCTTGCTGTCCTTTCTAATCGACTGGGTTCCACTTACCTTTGCTACTGGTTCGCAACAGGAGCCCGCTTGCGCGTGATGCTTCTGTGCATGCGCAGAGCGTCCGTGATGACGTCTGGGTGGGTGGGTGGAGCCTCCTGCTGCTGTTATTATCGGTTTACAAGATCCGGACCGAACTGGTAGCAACCCACCATTGTTTCTAATGATTTGTGTCCAACATATATGAATTCCCTTAAACATGGTTCCCTCTTTAAAAACAATTAAAGGCTAAGTTACTAACATACATACTATAAGATAAAATATCACATCCAGTGTTTACTTTAAACAGGTATTATTTGATAATGAAGTAACTTCGTTAAAGTTGTCTAGCTCTTGTAATGTCATGTCATTATAGTGTTTGTGAACTAAGCAATCATATTTTGGTGACTATACAACTTACCTTACAATATATACTTCCCGGCCTGTTTAGATCAGCTTCAGAAAAGCAAGTTTACTCTAAGTGTATACAGTGCTAACTTTTCTTGATTCCTTACATAGTTTTATTCAGGTATTCAACTTACAGCCTATTTTGTTTTACATGTGAATTTTATTTGTATATTCCCTTAGCTTCTTTTAAAAGTAGGCTATATCCAGTGCCTCTCCATACACAATTTGCTACCATAGACTCCTTGGACATTTTTTTATGCATGGGGTATAGTCCAAATTCAAATTTCCTACCTATTAAGGTAGAACATTTTCTGCAGTTCTGCATTTTTTCATTTATAGTAGTGTCCAAACCACAACAGCTACAACTGGGTCATTAACATAAATGCAAATAAGAAACATTTGGAATGAAATGTAATAGCTTTATTTTATACAGCTGAAGATTCTAAAAATGCTGAAGTATACCTTTAAAAAATAATATAAATAATCTTGGCTGATTTTTGAACAGAATTTACAGGTGACTCCTGGTCTTCCCCCCCCCTCCCCCCATTGATGATTTATTATTGAGTTTCATTTTTCATTTAGGATTCCCTGGGATCTCTGATTGGGTGCTCAAAGGTATCTTGTCTTCTTTCCCCATCATAATGACTAGAGTGTGCCTATATAGTTCCACCTGGGGAAAATGACCATGCTGATAAGATATCTGCATCTTTGAAGTAGTGAAGAAAGTGAGGTGAATGTTCCAGTGCTGATATGAAAATACAAAATAAATGAAAGACTTGAAGAATAGGTTGGATCCTGTGACTATCTAGATTTCAAATGTCAAGCAGTGACCAAGTGTCAAAGAATTGGTTCTTTGAGGATCTAGAAACAATAAAACATGCCAGTATGTAAGGTGATTTTAAGCTTTATTAATATGTTTAACAGAGAGATGCGAATAGAAATATAAAAGCATACCAAACAAGATGCTCTTCCTTTAGATGTTGGGGAACCTCAATAAGAACAGTGGAGAGACCTCAAAATGACCAGGGTTTACAGTAGTGAGCTCTCGAGCCAAAGCTCAAGGCTCAATACTAGGGTTTTTATTAAGATCTGGTAGCAAACTTAATAGTGTTTCCATGGTGATGAGACTGTAGGATCTGACCATGACTGGATGGTGCATAACTAGGATGGGTGTTAAAGTTCTGAGAAGTTATACAAATAAAGCTGTATGCAGATAAATGAGGTTTTTCTACAGCTGTGTGGAGATTTCCTCCCCTCCCCTCCTTTTTTTCTTTATTCAAGTTAGAGTGAAAACAAGCAAGTTATCTCGGAATGAATTCTACTTCTAGAATTTTCTTAATATGAAGGAAAAATCAAAATACGTGACAAATTATGATCTTCTGCAGTGGCACTACACAAACAGTATAGTCAACCCAAATCCAAAATTTCATTTGATACTCGCTTCTCTATACAGGTAGTCCTCAACTTACAACAGTTCATTTAGTGACCGTTCAAAGTTACAATGGCGTTAAAAAAAAGTGATACTTTTTTCATACTTACAACTGTTGCAGCATCCCCATGGTCACATGATTTATATTTGGATGCTGGACAATTGACTCATTTATGAACATTGTAGTATTCCGGGGTCATGTGATCCCCTTTTGCGCCTGTCTGGCAAGCAAAGTCAATGGGGAAGCCAGATTCACTTAACAATAGCAATAATTCACTTAACAAATGTGGCAAGAAAGGTTGTAAAATGAGGCAAAACTCACTTTACAAATTTCTCACTTAGCAACATAAGTTTTGGGCTCAATTGTAGTCATAAGTCAAGGACTACCTGTACTAAAGTTACCTTTCTAAAAGGGGGGTAATTTTCCCCAATTACCAAAAGCAAAGCAAAAATTGCCAGTAGGTGCTTAAGTTAAGCAATACATGCTTAACTCTTGGCAGAAAATTAGCCACACAAAATCTGTTAAACATGGATTTTGAGAGCTTTACCTATGGTTTTTGAATGAGGTCTTAACTTTCTTCTGGGAAACCAAAACAGTGGGGCTTGCCTCACATCTGAGGGTAAGGTGATTAACTCAGTTTCAGAATTCATTCTTCATTCACTTCAAACAATACGAGAACAATTGGCTTTGTTCATATCCCACATAAACTGAAAGACTACTTTCAGCAACCGTTGATGATACAACAAATGATACCTTGTGCATGCTCGAAGATGGCGGCTCGCGGGTGAAGCTCCGACGTCTAGGGGCAATGTAGGTGTTCCCATGGATTCCTGGAGGGCCAAATTTCCAACCAACGGCCCTGGCCCAGCAAGTTGAACATGAGGACAGCTGCTGCGAGCTTTTGGACTCTTTTGAGCCGCTTGTGAGGCTGTCTGGAGCCGTGGAGCGCTGCGAGGCAATGGCGCAGACGGGAGGCTTGGAATTGATCGGGGCGGCGCCTTTTGCCTCGGCGTCTCCCCAGCGGCGGCTGGATGGGGTAGGGGTGTGTGAGGGCGATGGCGGCATGCAA
Organism: Arizona elegans; assembly: GCA_022577455.1. Classification (NCBI taxonomy): domain Eukaryota; kingdom Metazoa; phylum Chordata; class Lepidosauria; order Squamata; family Colubridae; genus Arizona; species Arizona elegans. The sequence goes on along the minus strand of JAKOOJ010000006.1, from coordinate 46,537,172 downwards.
GAGCGCCGCTGGACGCCCCCCCTCCCTGAAAAAAGCTCGGGACTGCCAGCAGCGGCGGCGACATTGGGCGCGGCAGCTGCGGCGGCGGGAGTGAAAGGGCGGCTGCTGGAGCGATGCCAAGGGGAGTGGCTCGACCCTGGTGGAACTTTTCAAACTTAGACCTTTTCCAACTGGTCTATTGCCAGCTGTGGAAGGGGGAGTCCTGGCGGACTGATTTGGAGCTACCTGATTGGTAACTCTCATGAAGACCTTCTGAAGACCTTGGGACTTGGGGGGATTAGAAGATCTTGTGGAGACTGGAGGGGTTGGGGAAGAGTTAGGCTATGATTGGCCTATCGCCCTGGTCCATCTCCCCCTCCCCCCCTTCCCCCTTTTCCCACCGCGGCCCGGTTGTGGGCGTTGGTTGGGATCTATCATCTGGACTGGATCCTTTCCGCATCTGGACTCATTACCTCTTAAAATAACTACAGCTGACCCCCGCCTCCGGCTATACCATCAGTACTATTGTCATCTGTACTACCTTGCTGTCAGGAGATGTTTAAACCTGGGCATGGGCACTGAGGGAGTCACTTGTTGCAGCTGTCACTGAAGAAGATCTGCTGTTACCAGCCGCCGTGAGAGGGTGGCTTGGTCACTGCTCTCCCGGGGCAGCGGCCTGAGACTCCTCTCCACTGTAGTGAGAGGACAGTGGAGTCCGGTTGACCTGTGCTGGAATGGTGAACTTTCTCTCCTGGACCTTTTTTAATCAGCACCATTGAATCCTTGGACCCGTTCATCTTCCCCAGACAGACTATAGGATGTATTCACCAACTGAGCTCTTCGCGCTTCCCCCCTCTCGCAGGCTTGGCCCTCCATGTTATCGAGGGCCTATCTTGATGACGGATTTTGGAATCCCGAGAGATGGCATGCAGCGAAGAGGGGGTTGAGGGGTTTTTTATTTAAATTTTTAATGAAAATTTTAAGGGGACCTGGGAGGAAGGGAGGGGGTTGTAAAAGTGGACCTGGGGGGATCCAGATAACTACTGAGCAGGGCGATAGGTTGATTGGTTACAGCAGAGGGGTCGGGAAAGGAAATTTATCCGGGGAACGGGGGCAACAGGAAGGGCAATGAGGTAGAAATATGTGATAAAAATGTTTATTGGTTTGTATATACGCACCTAATGGAAATCAGAAAGTTTTTTTTCAGATCTTACACTCTAAACTTGTTGAATATGATTACCCACATATCTGTGTAGTGGGAGACTTTAATGCTATAGAGGATAAAAGCAAAGATTATATATCTGGAAAGAGGAAGCAGGAAGGAGAAAAGAATACGGTAAAGAAAAGGTTGCCTTTTATCTGGCAGCAAATACAAGAAGAATTTGGACTTAAAGACATTTGGAGGGAAAAGCACCCAGATGATAAACAATATACATACTTCTCCGCCAGGCACTCATCTTGGTCACGGATAGATGCAGCGTGGCTGTCAGGGGAATTGAGTCAGGGGATACAGAAAGCAGAAATAGGCGTCAATGAGTGGGCAGATCACAACCCTCTTTGGATAACATGGGGAAGCCGGAAAATAAGGCCTAAGTGGAGATTGGACATAGGAGTTTTTAAAGATGAGCCATTCTTAAAGCACCTAAAGAAAGAGATGGGGTTCTTTTTTCAGGAAAATAACAGGGAGGATGCATGCCCTTTCAACGTATGGGACACAGCGAAGGCTGTGTTTCGTGGTTTGGTGATTAACTATATGGCAGGGAAACGAAAGAAGGAAAGGGCTGAGCGTAATAAATTATTGGATGACCTGGTAAGAAGTGAGGCTATGTTACAGCAGGATCCAAGCAATATAGGATTTAAAATGAATTTGAAAGTAGCACGACACCAAATTAATTTATTAGATCAACAGGATTTGGAGAAAAAAATAAGATGGATGAAGCAAAGATACTTCGAAAGGGCAAATAAACAAGGGAAGTGGCTCACTTACCATCTAAATAAAGAAAAGGAAAAGAACAGAATTCATAATTTGAGAGATGGGAAAGGCAATTGGATTACAGGGGAAGAAGGGAAGAAAGTAATTGCACAGGAATTTTATACTAATTTATATTGTAAGGAAGATAAGTCTGAGCAGGAAATAAAGAAATACTTAGGGGAATCAGACATACCCAAAATACCAGGCTTATCTAGGGAAGTATTGGATGAAGAAATTACGGAGGGGGAAATTGAAAGGGTCATGGGAAAACAAAAGACAGGGAAAACTCCTGGTACAGATGGCCTACCGATTGAATATTACAAAGCACTTTGGGAAACATTAGGTACGCATATGACTGAACTATTTAATGGGGTAATTCGGGAGGGACAGAACCTGAAATCATGGACAGAAGCACTAATAACTCTTTTGCCAAAGGACGATAGCGACCTATCTCAGATTCAGAATTATAGGCCCATTTCGCTTCTTAACGCGGATTATAAATTATTTGCAGCGGTTTTAGCAGAGAGACTCAAAGGGTTTCTTAACCAATTTATACATGAAGACCAAAATGGTTTCTTACCAGGCAGACAGATTAGAGATAACGTAAGAATAGTCATGAATGTTTTGGAATATTACGAAACCCATACTGATAAACAATTGGCCCTGGTATTCATGGATGCACATAAGGCCTTTGATCGTGTGAACTAGAGTTTTTTTAATAGGTTTACTGCAACATATGCAATTTGGAGAAAGATTTATTCGGGCAATCCGTGCAATCTATTCGAAGCAGACTGCTAAAATTTCAATTAATGGTGATGTATCCGGTCAAATTGATATTGAGAAAGGAACTAGACAAGGGTGTCCGCTTTCCCCGTTGCTATTTATTCTGTCATTAGAACCCTTATTGAGGGAAATTAGACATAATATGGGGATAAAAGGTCTTTATATCCAAAATCAACAATATAAGGTGCAGGCTTACACTGATGACATAGTATTTATATTAGAAGATCCGTTGATATCGGGACCGTGTCTGACCCAGGAAATAGAAAAATATGGTAAGGTGGCGGGATTAAAAGTCAATAGGGAAAAAACTAAAATTATTGCCAAAAATTTAACAGTAAAGCAAGGGAAAGAATTAGAAGTGAATTTGGGGTTCCAAATTGTAAACAAACTAAAATACCTAGGCATTATTATATCAGCCAAATGCTCTACGATCAAAGAAGACAACTATCTGAACCTTCTCAAGAGAACAGGTCAGGATCTAGAGAAATGGAAGAGCATGCAGATATCCCTACTAGGTAGAATAGCAATTATAAAAACTTATATACTTCCGAAATGGATATACCTATTCTACACAGCACCAGTTAGACTGGATAACAATTTTTTTAAAAAATTAAATTCCTATGTCCTTAAATTCATTTGGCAAAATAAAAAACCCAGAATTAAACTTAAAATGCTTCAAGATCTTAAAGAAAGAGGAGGATTTGGTGTTCCAAAATGGGAATACTACTATCAGGCCGCAAATTTAGTCTGGATCAGGGATTGGATATTGCTGAGAAGAAGGAGGTTGTTGATTTTGGAAGATGAGGGGTTACATCAAGGATGGCATTATTTTCTTTGGCAAAATAAAATCCCAAAGCACAGGTGCCTTGCAGGACATTATGTGAGGAATATTCTAATTGAGTCGTGGAGGAAAATTAAGGGTAAATTTTACTTTTCAGTCCCCTCCTGGCCGGTCCCACTCGAAGCTATAACGTATAGGCCTCTATATAACAAAGAAAATCACCTCTCTTACCGGGACCCCCATGGTAGTCTGAAAACAAGAAATGAGTTGGAGTTGCAGGGAAGACAACTGGATTGGTGGGCTTATGCCCAAATTTGCTCGAAATTTAAAAAAGATAGGGAACAAGTTGGTATTAATTTGAATCAGCATGATCTGGACAATATTATTCTAGGAAAAGAGGATAAAATGTTATCAAGGATATATAAACTTCTAATAGACTATTGGATAGGGGATGAAATAGTTAAAGATTCTATGATTGCCTGGGGGAGAAATATTGGTTATCCAATTGATTTGACCAAATGGGAAGAAATCTGGCTCAAACATATGAAACTCCTGTGGGCAACATCATATAAAGAAAATGTGTACAAGATGCTGTATAGATGGCACCTTCCATCTGCCCGTCTTTCTAAAATGTATTCAAATCTCTCACCAAACTGTTGGAAGTGCAGGGAGATCGGCACCTATTTCCACATGTGGTGGACCTGTTCCAGGACGAGGGAATTCTGGAAAACCATACAGGCATGGATTATGGAAATCACAGATTATAACCTAATTCTGAAACCAGAGTACTATCTACTGAACATTAGGCCAGATAATATAGGCACAAATATATGGTGTCTGTGTGTATTTATCACCACGTCAGCAAGAATATGTTTCGCCCAACATTGAAAGGGGAAAGACCTGCTGGCTGAAGATTTGATTCTGGAGAAAATTTTGGATTATGCAGAAGCCGACAGACTGACTAAAGCATTGCAAGATCAAAAGGACTCCGTATATTTCCAATGTTGGGACAAATGGTATGTTTGGTTGAACAACAGACACCCAAAAAGTCAAGTATAACCAGGACTATGCTTAATTTTTGTTAAATTTGACTGAAGCCTACATACCGTAGAAAGTGTAAATATCATGTAAAGTTTCCGTCGCGTTTGACTATTTCTTTTTTTGTTTGATGTACTGTTTTAAATAAATAAATTTTAAAAAAAAGGAAGGGCAATGAAATTGAAATAATGAGTGGGAGGGGCAGGTATGACGGGTGCAGGGGGCCATATCATGTGTCGGGGGTGCGCGCACACACTGTTTACGAGCAATTGCGCACTCTGGCCCCCAATGTGCGACTCGTGGCCTGGGTTGTGCAGAGTCTCAGGCCCAGGGTCCGCGGCTGATGTTGTGTAATGCCAGGTCAGTTGTTAACAAAGCCCCCCTCATTTGTGATCTTATTTTGGAGGGGGGTGCGGACCTGGCAGGTATTAGGGAGACCTGGTTGAGCCAAGAGGGGGGGTCCCCCTCATCGAAATGTGCCCACCAGGTTTCCGTGCATTTCATCAGCCAAGGGCCCAGGGGAGGGGTGGGGGAGTGGCGGTGATTATTAGGGAAAGTCTTTGTCCGAGGGACACCACTGTTCCTCAGATAGCCGGATGTGAGTCCCTTTTTGTGAAGTGGGGCCATGGGGTGCAGATGGGTTTGCTGACTACGTACCTGGCTCCCTGCCACGTGGCAGCGACCCTGCCCGAGTTACTTGACATCATTGCCGGGGTGGCGGTTGATACCCCCAGACTTATTGTCATGGGGGATTTCAACCTTCCATCTGCGGGTGAGGCATCAGAGGTAGCTCGGGAGTTCATGGCTTCCATGACGGCCATGGACCTGACCCAGTTAGTTCAAGGCCCCACTCACATAGGGGGACACACTCTGGACTTGATTTTTGTCTCTGGTCAGTGGTTGAATGATCTCGGTAGAGGGGACCTAGATATTAAACCCTTGTCATGGACAGATCATTCGCTCCTTCACTTGGTCTTTCCTACCGCTTCCCCCCGCCGCAGGGAGACGGAATCGACCAGATGGTTCCGTCCCAGGTGCCTGATGGATCCCGAAAGGTTCCTGACGGAGCTTGGGCCATTTCCTGAGACTCTGACACACGACTCGACTGAAGAGCTGGTGGCCGCCTGGGAGAGTGTGGCCGCCGAACCTTTGAATCACGTCGTGCCTTTGCGGCCTCTGACCCGATGCCGATCTCAATTAGTTCCTTGGTTCTCTGAGGAGCTGAGAGAGATGAAGCATCGGAAAAGACGCCTAGAGAGCATTTGGAGGACTAGTCAATCCGATTCCGACTGGACACAGGAGAGGTCTTATATCAAGACCTACCTAGTGGCGATAAAAGCGGTGAAATCTAACCATTTTTCCGCTCTTATCGCATCTGCAGAGAACCGCCCAGCCGCTCTGTTTAGGGTGACCCACTCCCTTCTTCGGGGGGGGGGAGTGCGGGAAGATCCCTTGCAGGGTCATGCTGAGGATTTTGTGCAATTCCTGCATGATAAAGTCGCTCGGATTCGGGATGTCTTGGACTCCGATTGGATGAGTCCAGGGCAGGAGACGAGGGCAGGTATTGAGAATATTATCTGGGAGGAGTTTGATCCTGTGGCTCCCGAGGATGTGGACAGGGTTCTGGGTAAGTTTAGTGCCGCCACATGTTTATTGGACCCGTGTCCCTCCTGGTTGGTACTGGCCTCCCGGGAGGTTACACGAGGCTGGCTCCAGGGGATTATAACTGCTTCTCTGAGTGAGGGTGCCTTTCCTGCCGCCTTGAAAGAGGCGGTAGTGAGGCCCCTCCTCAAGAAGCCTTCCCTGGACCTGGCTGAATTAGCCAACTACCGTCCGGTCTCCAACCTTCATTTTGTGGCGAAGGTTGTTGAGAGCGTGGTGGCACGACAGCTTCCCCGATATGTGGATGAAGCTATCTATCTGGACCCGTGCCAGTCGGGCTTCAGGCAGGGGTACAGCACAGAAACGGCATTGGTCGCGTTGGTGGATGATCTCTGGAGGGCTCGGGACAGGGGTTGCTCCTCTGTCCTAGTCCTATTAGATCTTTCAGCGGCTTTTGATACCATCGACCATGGTATCATGCTGCAGTGGTTGAGGGGGTTAGGAATAGGGGGCACCGTTTTGCGGTGGTTCACCTCCTTCCTCTCCGACCGCTCGCAGTTTGTGTTGGCAGGGGGGCAGAGGTTGACCTCGAGGCACCTCACATGGGGAGTGCCGCAAGGGTCGGTCCTCTCGCCCCTTCTGTTCAACATTTATGTGAAGCCGCTGGGTGAGATCATCCGTGGTTTTGGGGTGAAGTGTCATCTGTACGCTGATGATATTCAGCTGTAAATCTCCACCCCAGACCACCCCAATGATGCCCTTGATGTGATGTCTCGCTGCCTGGAGGCCGTGCGGGTCTGGGTGGGGAGGAACAGGCCTCCAAGACTGAGTGGCTGTGGCTCCTGGCATCCCGATATAATCAGCAGGTGCCATCGCTGACTATTGGGGGTGAATCTTTGCCCCCCACAGAGAGGGCTCGCAATCTGGGTGTCCTGGATGCACGGCTGTCTTTAGAAGAGAATATGACGGCCGTGGCCAGGGGGGCCTTTTATCAGGTTCGCCTGATTCGCCAGTTGCGCCCCTTTCTGGATCGGGACTCCCTACGCACGGTCACTCAAGCATTCGTCACTTCCCGCCTGGACTACTGCAATGCTCTCTACATGAGGCTCCCCTTGGGGTGCACCCGGAGGCTGCAGTTAGTCCAGAATGCGGCCGCACGGGGGATTATGGGAGCGACGGGGTGCTCACATATGACACCTCTCCTGCGCGAGCTGCACTGGCTTCCTGTGGTCTTCCAGGTGCGCTTCAAGGTGTTGGTGACCACCTTTAAAGCACTCCATGGCTTAGGACCGGGGTATCTGCAAGACTGCCTTCTGCCGCCAATAGCCTCCCACCGACCAGTTCACTCACACAGAGAGGGCCTCCTCAGGGTGCCATCGGCCAAGTTATGTCGGCTGGCGACACCCAAGGGGAGGGCCTTCTCTGTGGGAGCCCCAGCCCTGTGGAATGAACTGCCCCCAGAAATACGTAAGATCCCCGACCTCCGGGTATTTCGCTGTGCACTGAAGACCCTGTTGTTGCGCCAGGCCGGGCTATCGACATGATAATTTTAAATTGGGGTATTTTAAATTTCTGGGGTTTTAAATGGAGCCAAATTTATTTAATAATTTTAAATTTCAAATTGATGTTTGTCTTGTGTTTTTAAATAGGCTGTACACCGCCCTGAGTCCTTCGGGAGAAGGGCGGTATAGAAATAAAATTATTATTATTATTATTATTATTATTATTATTATTATTATTATTATTATTATTATTATTATTATTATTATTCACAATCTGGTGCCTTTTGTATGGTGGATTACAATTCCCATCATTTCCACCTAAGAGAACATGTCAAATTTTAATAACTGGCCAAGATTTGTCTAAATCTCTGTCAGTAACAAACACCTGCTTAGCGCAGTAAGGCAGGCCAACACAGAGTTTACACAACATCGCCCAGCCATCATTGGTGATTAGATCATTTATAGCAAATTAGAAAGCAGAAACTCATGTACCGTAGTTTTTGGTGTATAAGACACACCTTTTTACCTCCAAAAAGGGGGTGAAAATCTGGGTGCGTCTTATACGCCGAATGTAGCCCCGCCCACCCGCCAGCCCCCACCTTTCGGCCATTTTCGGCCAGTTCCTGGCGGCAGGAATCTGGGTCGGGGCACAGCCTGAGGAACAATTCTCCCTCTTCAGGACGGTCGGGGGGGGGGGAATCTGCCCAGCAGCTTCGGGGAACAAGGCGGGTGCCACGATTTGCAGCTGGTCACCCCTCTGGCCGCGCTGACTTCACTCCCCAGCAATGTGAGGAGCCGCCTGAAACACGGTGCACTTTTTTTTGTCTCTGCACACCCCATGTTTGGAATCAGGAAGGGGATCGCAGGTCTGCCGCCCGAAACCACAATCCCCTTCCCGATTCCAAACATGAGGTGTGCAGAGACAAAAAAAAGTGCACCATGTTTCAGGCGGTGGATCTGGCCAGGAGGAAAGAGAAGTTGAATCGCTGAGGAGGAGGACAGGGGCGCGTGGCTCTGCAATGTGCAGGAAAACACTTTCAGACGCAGCGCTACAAACTCCTCCCTGAATCCAAAGCACTTCCCAGTTCCCTGCTGCATATTGCAGGGGAACTGGCTGCCACCTGAAGCACGACTCTTGAGAATTGCATTGGGGAATCCGGGCAGTGATGGTTGGAAAGGAGGAACGTTTCCCTTTAGGGGCTCCCATTCAGCTCCGCTTGGTTCCTGGGCGCAGAGAGGACTTAGGCAGCAGTGGCAGCGGCTCCTCACATTGCTGGGGAGCGAAGTCAGTGTGGCCAGAGGGGTGACCAGCCACAAATCATGGCACCCACCTTATTCCCCAAAGCTGCTGGGCAGATTCCCACCCCCACCCCCGACCATCCCGAAGAGGTTTGTTCTTCAGGCTGTGCTCTGTCCCCCCACCCCCGCAGAGCATGCGAGGGGTCTCTTTGGGGGAAAGCGAGTAGTCCCTGCTCCTCTCGCTTGCAAGAGGAGGAGGAGGGTGTCGCCACCTTAAATGCTGGTAGGCAGAGATAAAATACTTTTTTCCTTCTTTTCCTCCCCCAAAATTAAGGTGCGTCTTATACACCGAAAAATACGGTACTTTGGACCAGGCAGTTGACAGGCTAGAAAAAAACAGTTCTGTTTGGAAAGGCTAAGGGAATTGGAAGAAAAAAGGTGGATGGCCAAGATCAGAGAGGTCACTGGTTTCTGGAAGAATTGCAGATAATCGGCAATAAAAATTGAGACGGTGGGCTTATTTGACCATATGGTCTCGGAGCATTGGATCTGATTTTGTAGCATCAAGCTACAGTATACATTTACTTATTAAATCAATTTACTTAAATTTGATTGATTCCCTTTTGTTCCGAAGGGCAAAATAGACATTTTCTTAAGTAATAATTTAATTAATTCAATTTATATGAATTTATATTAAAATACTGAGTTAGCCAAGGATCTGATCTGCAAATGAGCTAACCGCTGCATGTGTGGTGACTTCTTTTATTGTCTTTATATTAGTCTCTCTTCTACCTGTGGTCACAAAATATACCTTTGTCCTAAGACAACAGATAAAAGCTGTGGATCAGCAGGGCAGAAATCTACTCCTTTTACTTTTCTGAAAAAGGAATACACTATAATTTCCCATTAAATTAGTGTAACTTGTGGCTTCCCATTAAGGATATCGCACATAAATATATACCATAATCACAGTATTACATTTATAGCAATAGTTGTTTCCTTGTTTATTAAAAAAAACCCTTTAATTTGGTAGTATCAGAAAATATATTAGCTATAATTAAATGTAATTATCTCATATGATGCAATTGCAGGATAGTATAATTGAGGCAGAGAAAAGCCCTCTGGTGGTTTAGAACTTCAAGTTTAGTTAAGTATGTCATAGGGGAGGCAGAGCACGTGTCACTGAGTTTTAAGTATGCATAGCAGGGCTACAGTCTCGCTGTTCCCTTTTCCAAAAGTTGCTTTGGATTCTAATTTTTGATATAACTGTAGTAACTTGAAGTTTTACAAACAGAATCTAATACAAAATGGGAAAGAGGAGATACAAAACTTGTTTTTGATACTTTCAGTGAAAAAACAGCATAGATATTTCACAGTGTTTCTTTTGTTTCTCAAGCTTCCTTCTATCTATCACAGTATTTCTCAACTTTGGCAACTTTAAGATGTGTGGACTTTAACTGGCTGGAGGATTCACAAGAACAGAACCCCATACATCTTAAAAGATATCAAGGCTGGAAAGCACTACTCTAGCAGCCTGATTTTGAAACAAACAAAAAGCTAGATTTGTTTATATCAGAGGTGTCAAACTCATATCGTCACAACGGCATCACACGACATATTGGGACTTTTTCCCCCTTTGCTAAACTGAGCGTGGGTATGGCCAGTGCATGACACATCCAGCCTATAGGCCGGGAGTTCGACAGCCCTGGTTTATATTAATTTGAAACAATTGGAAGTTAGAATGTCTTATTGATCTTCTAATCAACTAAATTTAATAGCAAATCTTCAGCTTCCTTATCTGTATTTTATGGCGCTTCCTTCCAGCCTATAACAATCATTCTTCCCAACCTTGAGTCAGTAGAAAAATATGTAACATAATATGCATTGCCCACACAACTACTTCACTGTACCTCAGAAAGAATCTGGGAAAGGTGATGTTTTATCAAAGTAATATAATAAGAGACTTCCAGTTTAGGCCTACATACTTGGGCTATTGTAATTCATTCCCACTGGAATTTCCATTAAATACCATTCAAAAGCTACAATTAGCCATAATGAAGCAGCTTTTATATTTAGAGGTAGGTGCCTCCTAGTTTGCCATTATTAGTAACATCACATGTGTAGGAGCTGGTTGGGTGCCAGTTGCCTTTTAGATGCTATTCAAAGTGCTGGTTTCTCATTTAAAGCTCTATCTGGGTCTGAATTTGGATACCTGTGGGAGAGCCTCTTCCCAGTGGTTTCTAGCATTCTGAAAGGATCTCGTAGGGAAAACATTCTTTGCATCCCTGAAGATTTGCTGATATCCGAGGCCATAAAGGCATCCTTTTTTCTCTTTCTCTCTTCCCCCCTCTCTCCCACTTTCTCTCTCATTCTCCCTCTCATTCTCTCTTTCATTCTGTCTCTCTCTCTCTCATTCTCTCTGTCTCATTTCTGATTCTCTCTGATTCTCTCTCTGTCTCTTTCTCTCTCTTTCTCTCTAATTCTCTTCCATTCTCTCTCTGATTCTCTCTCTCTCTCATCTCACGGGTCAGCCAGTGTCTTGGGGCTAAGAGGAAGTGAAGCATCTCCCTGAGAGACCGAGGTGCACAGACACCAACAAGGGCCGGAAGAAGTGTGGGAGCGAAGCACTAATAGAACTTGCGCAGCATGAGCATTCGCCTCGGTATATTTGCACCAACCGGTGATGCAAAGCAGCCCTCGTGTCCTGCCGCTTGGGACTCGAAGTGGTAAATGGCGTCTGGTCCAAGGAGCAGCCGGATTTTGCTCTCCATGGCGAACACCAGATCGGCCCCCTGCAAGCTTTTGTCTCTCGAGGAGCACTCCCTGAAGCAGCACTGGAAACTTTGGTCGGGCTCTTCAAGAGACAAGAGCTTGCAGGGGGCCGATCTGGCGTCAGCAATGGAGAGCAAAATCCGGCTGCTCCCCAAACTAGACGCTGTTTACCGCTCCGAGTCCCAAGCGGCAGGAAACAAGGGCTGCCTTGTGCCGCAAATATATCAAGGTGGAATCCTGATGCCGCACTACAGCAGAGAGAAGAAGCTAGATTTTGCTCTCCATTGCAGACACCAGATTGGCCCCCTGCAAGCTCTTGTCTCTCGAGGAACCCGACCAAAGTTTCCCACGCCGCTTCAGGGGGCGCTCTTTGAGAGACGAGAGCTTGCAGGGAGCCAATCTGGCGTCCGCAATGGAGAGCAAAATCCGGCTGCTCCTCGGACCAGACGCCATTTACAGCTCCAAGTCCCAAGCGGCAGGAGATGGCTGGCACAAATATACTGACGCGGAATGCTGTTGCCGCACAAATTAAAGTAGTGCTTCGCTCCCGCAGCTTCAAACCATCGCAACTGCTGCTTCTGCCCACTTGTGCTGCCCCCTCCCCCACCGCCACAACAGCACCATTATTTCATTCCAGATGGCGAGGGCTGCGCTCCTTTTTTTGTATTGCACCACCTGCAAAGTTACACATTGCATGTGCCACCCCAGGGCAGAGATTTCCAGCCCCGCCACGGCCAGTCCTATATTCCAGAGCTGTAGTAGTCTCACTGTCACGACTGGCCCATTGGTCATCCCGGAGCAGCTCCTTCACCCGGGTGCACTGGCCTGCCGGGGAGCAGGCAGCTCCCCAGTTGGGATGACCAACCGGCCAGTCCTGTGACTACTACAGTCCCACCCAGAGGCCTTGTAGAAGGAGAGATGTAGGCCCGAAAGGTGGCTGCCCTCCCCGGCAGCCATTCGGCTGAGCACAGTGACTCTTGGTCTTACCTTCCAGTTCCAATTTGTGTGGCTCGCACCGCTCTACTCGAGGTGAGGTTTGTGCTCGGCCTTAAGCGGCTGGCATGTGGGTGGGGCAGCTGTGTATTCCCGCACGTGGGCCTGATTAATTGTTCTTGGGCCATATCTGGCCTAGGGGCCATAGCTTGAGGATGAGTGCAATATAAAAAATGCAAAAATACGAACATTTCTCTGCGGACCACCAAAATTTTCTTGCCGACCACCAGTTGATGACCACTGATATAGAGAGAAAGGAAAACCCATTAATTAGAAGGTATTTATATAAGGGAAATTTCTGATAGCTCTGTATAAATATTTTTGTTGTAAAGGATTGCAAGATTTGCAGCAATACTACTTACTAAAGGGTGGAATGGAGGGGTTGGCATATTTGAAGTGAACTATTATTAGAGAGTACATGATCTGAATGGTGAGTAGCAGATGTGAAGTGAAAAATCAAAGGAACTTGCAAAGGAGAGAAAGGGAAAGGGTATGAAATTCTATGGATTGTTAGTGAGAATGTTTCAATCTCTAAAGATGAGAGAGACTGACAGCACATGGTAAAGCTAAGCCAAACATCAGAGAAAGATAGGAAAAGAAATAGGAGCAACAAAAAAACTGCAGTATATTTTATCTATTTTAAAAAATTATATGGCCACCCAACTCATTCTCAGTGACTCCAGATGGTTGCAAAGATAAAACCCAATATAAAAAACAATTAACCCACATCCCCATTTCAACAACAGTCAATCAAATAAGCCACTTGAAGGGCTCCATGCCACTCTGGATTCCCCTGATCCTTGGCAATCCAAGCCTTCAGGGCCTTGCAAAAGAGTGTCAAAGTGGGAGCCAATCTTATTTTTTGGGGGGGATGATGTTCCATGGAAAATGCCTTCTATTTGATCCCACTAGATCAGGGGTGTCAAACTCATGGTGTCACAGTGTCATCATGTGATGTATCAGGACTTTTCCCCCCTTCGCTAAACCAGGCATGGGTGTGGCCAGTGGGTGACTTATCCGGCCCATGGGCCAGGAGTTTGACAGCCCTGCACTAGATATATTTCCTTAGGAGAGGGACCTGCAGGGACCTGTTCTGGTGGATCGGGTAGATGTGACTTTGGAAAAGACAGCCCTTCAAATAATCTGGTCCCAAGCCATATAGGCTTTATATTTGTAGTGTTAGATATTAAGCTGAATAGATGGTGATGCAGGCTTGTTTTAAATCAACACTTCTTTTAAAAATCCAATAGCTACTGTAGATGTGGGGGTTGAAAAGGAGGGAAGAAAATTACCGAATTGGAGTTGTGGCCCAAACAATAAAATCTCATTTTTACAATTAAACCCTAAGAAATGATACAAAATAATTGGGGTTTCTCTTAAATTAGTATATTTAAAAATCACAGCCTAGGATCAGGGACAAAAGTTCCTGTTGGATAAACTGAGCAACATGATACACATTCAGATAAGGAAATGGAAGTAAGAAAACTCATTCAATTTTCTGTCTGTATGTTTTAGAAGGCAAGTGTTAGTAAGATTATTACGGCTATTGTACCAATTCCAGCTTTACATATTACAAACTGGCTGTTGAAAAAAGTAGTGGAAAATTGCTGCTCACAATTCTTTTTACCTTCAACAATCACACTGTATTTCAAATGGCAAATCATGCTTTCTAGAAATACAAAACTCTTGAACCATTGATGAATGGCTATTCAACACAGCTGCTAACATTTTATTGCAATAAAATGCCTCAATTGCAGCTGGTATTGATGAGGCCATTCAGAAGTACCATTGACAGCACAAATAAATAAAATGTTAAGTTTTATTTTGTTTCCCCAAAGAGATTTAACTAAACTCTGCTTTTAATTTAAAAGCATCTGGAGCTATTTATCACAAACAATTTAACGAAGCTGCTGTGGGAAAATACAAATTAAAATTAACCTCAAATTGGTTGTAGAACCCAGTCTGTAGAAAGTTGAGCCAAAGATATGGCTGTATCTTTGTAAAGCCTTTCTTCTTTTCTGATGAGTAGAGGTCAAGAAGTATAAGGAGAACAGACTGATCACCAAATAGAACAACAATAAATGAAACTTAGGGGTCACTGGATATCAGCAAAGGATCAATTTTTTCTATATCTCTTAACCTCTATCCCTTGGTCACTGTAACAAATATACAGTAAGGCTCTCTGGCATTCCCACTGATAGTGCAAACTAGAGTGCTTAAATTCCTCTAGGAATCTACACATTGGTCTTGGAGCAGAGTTTGGGGTTTCTGAAATATTCCTCCCTCCCGCCAAGGCTGCAGCTTTTGTTTCCAGGGCAGATGCCATTTCTGTATTTATGACCCTATTAGAACTGCTTGTCATCTATATCATATTAAGAAATATTTCATTTTTAAAAGAGATTCCAGAGTTTTTGTCACATTATTTGCCACAATCTTCTCAAAGCCTTTACAAAACTGTTTATCGAAAATCCCCTTTTAACTCAGTTTTTACTGTTTATTTTTTTTAAACAAATAAAGCAAAAGGATGCCTAGCCAAAGCAGTAACCAGGAAATTAGACAAACCTTCTGTTTGTGCAAGAGTCATCACCAGAGCAGATGAAAGTGTTCTGACCCAGCTCCCCAAACACGACCAACCCTCTGTAGTTGAAGCAATGATTCCTTTATTAGGAACGCCAGCAGCCCCTGCAAAAAATTTCTCTCTCACAGCAGACTAAGAAGTCTGTCCGGTTGTCTGCTACATCTATTCATCTCTGCCCCCTTCCTTTTATCCCCAGAGCTAGGGGTGGGCTTCACTAGCAGCGATGGCTCTTCCGTCCCAAGGATTGGCCCACAGATTTCCACTGCTCTTCTCTCCTCTGCCTTCTGCGCATCCACACATCAGGCACTGGACCTGGCTGTTCCTCCTTTTCCTCATCAGCCACCTCCAGACCTGGGGGGTGTTGACTCTCCATCTGAGGGCTGACGGCCGGCCCAGGCTCCGCCTCTGTCTCTCTCTGACAGCTCCATTCGGTCTTCCCCCTTGGAGCTCTCAGGTTGCCTTGATGCTGACCCTGATTCCCACGCCACCTCCTTATCTGATTCAGTTGCTGGAGGGGCCAGCGGCTGACAGGCCACAACAGAAAGTGAAAATGCATAATTATATACTCTGCAAAATTATGAAACTACCGTATTTTTCACCATTTCAAATCAAGTTGGATGAGAGGTGTCAAACCCGATTTAATTGAGGGCCATATCAGGGTTGTGGTTGACCTTGGGGAGTAGGGGGTGGCAGGCATGGCCGGGTGGTTGCAGCCAATTGGGTGGGCATGGCCAGCTCAAAGTTGCTCACATCGGGAGCACCTGTGGTGGTGGAGCTGGGGGGGGGGGGGAATCCATTGTCTCCAGCAAAGGAAGGTGAGACCAGGGCAAGCACCAAACCCTTGTCCACTAGAGGAGCCTTGCTGCCCATGTCAGGTCATGCGAAGGACCCCCGGACCATGGTGCACGCTGCCTAGAGTCCTGGGCAGCGGAGAGCAAATGCCCAGCTTGGTCCTCAAGCTCCCAGGGCACCAGCAACCCACAGCTCCGGCCAGGCCAGCCCCGCTTCCCTCAGGGGGTGGCCGGCTGCGCTTACCTCAAGACTGCTGCTGCTGTGCTTGCTCTCCTTGACCAGATTGCTCATAGTGTGTGCAGTGCAAAGAGTGTGGGTCAGAGGGAGGCCCACTCCCTCTCCTTGTGAGACCTTGCTTTGTAACCAAAGCATCCTCAGCTATAGGATGGGAGACCACCAGGAGAGGAGGGGACATGGGGATGGTGAAAGGGCAGAGGGCTGCTAGTGGCCAAGTGCTAAGGTAGGACTTCCCTCAGACCCTCCCTTGCTCTCATAATCTTCCTTTCCTTTCTTTTTCCCTTTCCTTCTTTTTCCTTCCTTCATTCTCATGTCTTTCCTCTTCCTTCCCCTTTCCTTTTTTTCCTTCCTTGCTCCCTTCCCCTCTTTCCTTCTTTTTCGTTGCCTTTCCTCTTTCCTTCTCCTTTCCTGTATCTTCTTAGATGCTCAAATGCAAAAGGGGAAACATTTCTCAATAACTCCTTGCCTTGTGAGCAAATGCCACTTTTGCTGGTAGTTTGTGGCCACGTAAAAGACTGAGAACAAACCAGGCTCAGTTTATCCCATGCTTGCATTTAGTGGGGGTGTCCACAAACAACAGTACAGCAAAACTGTCAAAATGGTGGCTGTGATAATTGATCAGAGCTCCTCTATTTTTATGTGCAATTGTATGTGTTTAGGAACAGAGGTAAATTAGCTGCTATTCTATTAATACATAATCCAGTCTTAATTCAGACTGGAAATATAACAAAGGAAAATATTTTCCCCCACTCTTTGCTTTGTTCTATTTTCCCCATTGGAAAAGGCTATTTGCAACACACAAAGAGGGGATACTTTCCTAAGAGCTCACAATTCAAGAATATCAGCGTTAACTTGGATTGCCAACAAAGTCCTGTCTGACAAAATGGAACACAACATTGCTTTCTCCTTTGAGCCCAAGTCTCAATGGATCCAGGATTCACTGCATGAACTGGGGCATCTCTAACCAAGTTGCCTTTCCCTCCGTCCGTCCCTCCCTCCCTCCCTTCCTCCCTCCCTTCCTTCTCATTCCCATCTCCTTCCTTCCTTTGTGCTCAGGAAGGGGTGAGAGGAGAGGGAGACACTGCCAGTGCTGCCAGAGGCCGTGCTGCCGCTGGTTGTGGATTTCCCATGCAGGGGCGGTCCTGGTGAAAGGGAAGCCTTGCAGGCTGTGAGGCCAGATCGTTGAGTGGGGCATGGAGGCTTGGATGTGGGTCTGATCTGTTCTACAAACTGGTAGTGGACATCTGGGCCAGAATGTGGCCCATCTGGGTCAGCCTTAGATCTGACTCACAGGGCCACCCAGGAGCCAGCAAGAGGCCGTTTCCTGGGCATGCACTTAGTATGCATGCTGCAGCTGACATCCTAGGTGAAAGGGTGGTCAGAATGTGGTCAGCCTCCAGGGTGCCCCTGTGGATCTAAGGCTGACCATGTTCCAGCCCAGATGTCCATCACCAGGTTGTAGAATAGATGAGACCGCACCCGCACCCGAGCCTCCATACCCCACTCACTGATCTGCCCTTGCAGCCTACAAGCCTTCCCTTTCACAAGGACCATCCCTGTCCCCATGTGGGAAAGCCATGGCCATCAGTGGTATGGCCATTGGCGCTGCAATCTCTCCACTGGCCTGCGGGACTGACCTGGAAACAGCAATGGACTGGCCTGTGGCGCCTTGGCCCGGCACAGGGCGGTCAGGCACTATCTACAACCTGGTGGCGGCCATTCGGGACTGAACACATCAGCCTTAGATTTGACCTGTGGGGCTGCCCTGGAGCCAGCAAGGGGCCACCCCTGTCACTTCGGCCCTGTCCCCTGGGTGTGTGCACAGAAGGCAGCAAGCACTGGCTCCTGGGTAAAAGGGAAGTGCTCAAAATGCAGTCAGCCTGCTGGGCAAGATAGTCCTCAGGGACACCAGGCCGTGTGTGCTCACTGCCTCCTGCGCACACACCCAGGGGGTGGGGGTGGCCCCTTGCTGGCTTCAGGGCATCCCTGCAGATCTAAGGTGACTGTGTTCCAGCACAGATGGCTGCCACCAAGTTGTAGATCAGCACCCAACCAACCTGGGTCAGGCTGAGGTGCTGCAGGCCAGTCCTTGGCTGTTTCCAGGGTGGTCCTGCAGGCCACATCTAACCACATCGCAGGCGAGATGTGGCCCACGGGACTTTTAGTCCGAGTTAGACTATAGCCATTACTTTCAAACTACTTCAACCTATCTTGTGAATTATATTTGAAAAACAAAATATATTGTACAATATATTTGAAAAAGAACACACTGTAAATATGAAGTAGCAAAGTGTATGAGGTGTAGGTAGGACACAGAATGGCTCATGATGGTCCAACTGTATGGTATAGATGACCTCTACTCTGACACCATTTAGAAAACTAGCTTAATTGCAGCTGTTCCAGCGATGTTTGGCCTTTTGGAGTTCCAGAATTTCCTTCCCTTCAATAGTTTTTTAAAGCACCTCCAGCTTGTAAATCATTTTTTCCCAAGAATCATGATGTGTTTTCCTGGTAGTTCAAGGTGGATTATTGGGGAAAGATTTATTAATATGATTAAGGCAATATATTATAAACAAACTGCAAAGGTGATGGTAAATGGAGATATGACTGAGAAGTTAGCATTAAGAAAGGTACAAGACAAGGATGCCCCTTGTCTCCTCTATTATTTGTATTAAATAGAAATATTAGACAAGACACAGAGATAAAAGGCATGGAGATAAAAAAGAAAAAGTATAAACTACAGGCGTTTGCAGACGATTTAGTTTTTATCTTGGAAGATCCACAAGAAACAGGGCCTAAACTAATAAAAAAAATCAAAGAATATGGTGATTATTTTCAGGTCTGAAAATAAATAAAGAGAAAACTAAGATTTTAATGAAAAATCTTATAAACAGAAAAAAGAGTTAATGAAGAGAATAGATATTCAGATTACTAAGAAAGTAAAATACAGGGATACAGCTGACAGCAAGATGTGTAACAATTAAGGAAGATAATTATAAATTGTTGCAACAAATTAAAACAGATCTGGAAAAATGGAAAACTCTGCAACTATCTTTGATAGGAAGAATAGCTACAATCAAAATGAATATATTGCCGAGATTATTGTACTTATTTCAAACAATTCCAATAAAATTGGAAAAAAATATTTGAGGAATTTAACAAAACAATATTAAAATATATTTGGCAAGGGAAAAAACAAGAATTATCTTTAAAATGTTTCAAGATTCAAGAAGTAGAGGAGGTTTTGGATTACCAAATCAAGAATTGTATTACCAGGCCGCAGTATTAACATGGATGAAAGAATGGATTGTATTGAGGCATACAAGATTATTGACTTTGGAAGGACATGACTTGCAACTGGGTTGGCATGCTTTTTTGTGGTATGGGAAAAATAAGATACATGGTTACTTTCAAAGACATTATATAAGAAATGTATTAATGTTAGTATGGGAGAAAATTAAAGAGCAACATTATTTGAGGATACCAGTTTGGCTCTCAACAATGGAAGTATTGATTCATTTAAATGTTATTAACATGGGAAATATCATTAGATATAAAGATATTTCAACAATAGAAGCATTGACACATCCAAATATGATTAATATGGATAATATTATAAGATACAAAGACATTTTAACAGAGAAGGGAGAACTAAAACAGAAACAAGATTCAGAAAAACAAGGGATTGAGACTGATTGGTACACATGGCTGCTGATACAATCAAGATATGATAAAGATTTGAAACAATATGGTTTTAATTTGGGGGAATCAGAGTTGGATCAGATAATGACTGGAAAGGACGAAAAATGATTAAAAGATTGTATAATTACTTATTGCAAATCAGATTAGAAGATGAAGAAGTAAAAGAGACAATGATAACATGGGTAAAAAACTTTGGTTGTACAATAGAATTAGAAAAATGGCAACAACTATGGGAAAGAAATTACAAATTGACAATGGCAACTGCATATAAGAACATTTATATAAAATGTTTTATAGATGACATATGCCACCAGAAAGCCTAGCAAAAATGTTTAAGGATAAATCAGCCAAATGTTGGAAATGCTCGCATTTGCCGGGATCATATTATCATATGTGGTGGTCATGTACAGAAGCAAAAAACTATTGGTTTAGAATACAGACATGGTTTAGAGGAAATGTTACATAAACATATAGAATTAAAACCAGATTTTTTTGGGGGGGGTATTTTGCCAGAGAAATATAGCAAAGAAGACATGTATCTAATCATACATATAATAACAGCAGCAAGAATTGTATTTGCGCAAAATTGGAAGACAGAGAAAATCCTGTCAGAAGTTGAAGTAATAAAAAACATTTTAGACTGTGCGGAAATGAATAGATTAACTCTAAGAATAAAAGATAAAGAGGAATCGGTGTATTTCAAGACATGGGAAAGATTCTATGAATGATTAGAAAAGAAATATGAACAAAAGATAATAGATAAATAAATTAGATAAGAGAAAGATAAATGAGGGAGAAGACAAAAAGAAATAGAAACTCAGATGACACCAGAGTAAAGGGAAATGGGGTATGTGGGGGAGAAAAGAATGTTATAATATAAATGTACAATTATGATGATAGAAGTGATAGACTGGGTAAAATTGAAAAGAAATTGAAAAGAACGTATATATTAATAGAAAATTGGGGATGCTCGGTTACCAAATAGGGGAAATATTGGACAACAAAGGAGAAAGAAAGGACAGAGAAGTAGAGGGTAAGATAGAAGAGGAGAGGGAGAGAGAGGAATGGAAGAAAGGGGAAAGGAGAGAAAGAAAGGATAGGGGGAAAGAGGGGAAGAGTGGGGGAAAGGAAGGGGAAATACAGAAGAGGAAGGAGAGAAGGAAGAAAGTAGGAGAGGAGAGGAGGTAGGGAAGGGAAAGAAAGGAGAAGGTTTGTTGTAAAATGAGGGAAAAGAAAGGGTAGAAGAGCAACCCCCGAATGTAATCAAAATGCCTTATCTTTATGCTTTCTTTAGAAAAAATATGTATATGTATGATCAATTATGAATAATAGAATGTACATTTACAATATGTGTATAAGAAATAAAATTAAAAACTTTTTTTAAAAAAAATGGAAGTACTGATTCACCCAAATGTTATTAACATGGGAAATATCATTAGATATAAAGATACAGTTGCAAGAAAAAGTATGTGAACCCCTTGGGATTCTGTGGAGTTTTGCATGAATTGGTCATAAAATGTGCTCTGAACTTCATCTAAGTCACAACAATAGAAAAATACAGTCTGCTTAAAATAATACTACACAAACATTAGATGTTGCCATGGTTTAATTGAACATAATATGTAAACATTCATAGTGCAGGGAGGAAAAAGTATGTGAACCTTTGGACTTAATAACTGGTTGACCCTCCTTTGGCAGCAATAACCTCAACCAAACGATTCCTGTAGTTGCAGATCAGACCTGCACAACGATCTGGAGTAATTTTGGACCACTCCTCTTCACAGTGAATGAAAAGGGAACTGAGCGACTTCCGGTTTGCTCGCCTCCGAGGAAGACGGTCCCTTCTTAAGGACCGCCAGTCCCGCCGCCTGTAAGAGCCGCTTCGATATCAAGAAGCGGCTTGGAAACTCCGAAATCTGTAGGATTGCAGGAGCTGAGTAGGCAAGGTACAGGTTGAGCCCCTGTGAGCCCCCAGAAAATCGTTACTGGGGAGGAAACAGGCGCGGCTCCCTTTCAACTTGCTGAGACTCCGGATGACGTGGGACGACTCTGCCTTCCGCAGAACAAGCCGGCTGCAGCAAACATTTAAATTGATTGAAACCAACCTTAACAAATAGTGGAATATCAACTTGAACCCTCAAATCTGGAAATCGCAAGTATTATTGCTTTGGTGACTTTCTGACTTAAGAAAAAGTACGAGTGAGTGAAAGTGGTTTGAAAAAAAAAATGGCGCCCAGCTGCAGAGTTAACAAGCTGAGAGTGAGAGTGGATTTCTGAAGTTACTTTAATCTGTTACAAAGTTGCGCTGCCTGTAACAAGGAGGAACAGGAGAAGAGGAAAAAATTCTTTTTTAAAATCTGAGCTTGCTTCAGTCTAGTTCCTATCCCCAATTTGATTAAACCTGGGGGATTTTTTCAGAGGACTTTGTGGTGGTGGAAAAGGAAAAAGGATATCCTTTTTCAGAAAATCTAACCTACGTGGCAGGATGGCTTCTAAGAAGCAGGAAGGAAAGGCAGCGGGGGGGGGGATCCCCCACACACAAACATGAACAGCAGCTTCCTCCTGCTCAATTGACTCAGAAAAAAGACTTTGATTTTGAAAGCTTAAAAGAATTTATTACTCAGGCTTTGGATGATAAATTTCAAAAATCTCAACAGGAAATAGATGATACATTTCAAAAATCTCAACAGGAAATTATGCAGGAAATTAATGAAATTAAAAATGTGGTGAAGCAGGATTATGGCAAGGTGACTAAAAAAATATCGAATGTGGTGTCTGGCCTGTCAGAAATTATTGTTAAAGTGGATTCCAAATTGGAAGAATTTAAATCAGAAGTCAATGTTAAAATTAAGGATACTGACTATAAAATTTCTGATGTGGATGATAAAATGCAGAGAGTTGAAAACGAAATTACAATGATGCAATTCAGGGCCATGGAATTCGCTATAAGGCTCAGAGGTATTAGAGAGAATGACAGACAGGACCTGAGACAGATCTGTGCTGATGCTTTGGCTGTGTTATTAAAAATTAATCCTGAAGAGGTTTTTTATAAAATAGACAAAATTTACAGAGTGAATTCCTGGGTGGCCAGACAAAGACAATTGCCTAGAGATGTGGTGATATATTTCACAGACAGAACAATAAGAAATCAGCTCCCCCCAGAGATAAGGAGAATCCAGGACCTCAGTGCCTTCCGTCGTGCCCTTAAAACCCATTTATTTAAACAAGCCGGGCTGTCTTAAGATTTAATTTAATTTAATTTAATTTCCAATTTATATACCGCCCTTCTCCCTGAGGACTCAGGGCGGTGTACAGCCAAGATAAAAAACATAGAATACAAATATTAAAACATTTAAAAATATATATAGATTTGGGCCGAAAGTTAAGAATCACAAACTAATTAAAAAATTTAAAAATTTCTTCTAAGCCAACCCGGCTTGCTGGAAAAGATGGGTTTTCAGGGAACGACGGAAGGCATTGAGGTCATGGATTCTCCTTATCTCCGGGGGCAACTGATTCCAGAGAGTGGGAGCCCCCACAGAGAAGGCCCTACCCCTGGGGGTCACCAGCCTACATTGTTTGGCTGATGGCACCCTGAGGAGGCCCTCTCTGTGGGAGCGCACGGGTCGATGGGAGGTCGTTGGTAGCAGCAGGCGGTCTCGGAGATAGCTAGGCCCTATGCCATGGAGCGCTTTAAAGGTGATAACCAACACCTTGAAGCGCACCCGGAAGACCACCGGGAGCCAGTGCAGCTCGCGCAGGAGCGGTGTTACATGGGAGCGCCATGTTGCTCCCATCACTACCCGCGCTGCTGCATTCTGGACCAGCTGGAGCCTCCGGGTGCTCTTCAAGGGGAGCCCCATGTAGAGAGCGTTGCAGTAGTCAAGGCGAGAGGTGACGAGGGCGTGAGTGACTGTGCACAAGGAATCCCGATCAAGAAAGGGCCGCAACTGGCGAATCAGGCGAACCTGATAAAAGGTCCCCCTGGTAACAGCCGTCAAGATGTTCCTCCAAGGACAGCTGCCTATCCAGGAGGACTCCCAGATTGCGAGCCCCTTCAGTGGGGGCCAAAGACTCGCCCCCAATAGTCAGCGATGGAGTCAACTGACTATATCGGGATGCCGGGAGCCACAGCCACTCAGTCTTGGAAGGGTTGAGCTTGAGCCTGTTCCTCCCCATCCAGATCCGCACAGCCTCCAGGCACTGGGACATCACTTCAAGGGCATCGTTGGGGTGGCCTGGGGTGGAGATGTACAGCTGGGTGTCATCAGCGTACTGGTGGTATCTCACCCCAAAGCCACGGATGATCTCGCCCAGCGGCTTCACATAAATGTTGAACAGAAGGGGCGAGAGGACCGATCCCTGCGGCACTCCACAGATGAGAGGCCTCGAGGTCGACCTCTGCCCCCCTGCCAACACAAACTGCGACCGGTCGGAGAGAAAGGAGGAGAACCACCGCAACACAGTGCCTCCCACCCCCAACTCTTCCAGCCGGTGCAGCATGATACCATGGTCGATGGTATCAAAAGCCGCTGAGAGATCTAATAGGACCAGAACAGAGGAATAACCCCTGTCCCGAGCCCTCCAGAGATCATCCACCAACGCGACCAATGCCGTTTCCGTGCTGTGCCCAGACCTGAAACCCGACTGGAACAGATCTAGATAGGATGTTTCCTCCAGGAATTGCGGAAACTGTTGCGCGACCACACTCTCAACAACCTTCGCAATGAAGCGAAGGTTGGAGACAGGACGATAGTTGGCCAATATTGCTGGATCCAGGGACGGCTTCTTGAGGAGAGGCCTCACCACCGCCTCTTTCAGGGCAGCGGGGAAGATGAAATTTTTAACTGTTTTAAATGTTTTAAGCATTTTAATTGATAATGAGTTTTAATTGGGCCAAATTTATATATCTTTTAATTGTTTTTTAATATTTGTCCTGCATGTTTTTTTTTAATTTTGGCTGTACACCGCCCTGAGTCCCCAGGGAGAAGGGCGGTATAGAAATTCAATAATAAATAAATAAACAAATAAAAATCTTTTCTTTCCTCCGTGCAAGTGGAGGGAGCTCAAATAGGAGTTTATAAAGAACTCCCACCTAAAATGTTAAAAGATAGAAAAGACTTTGGTTTCTTAGTGAATGAACTGAAAAAACAACAAGTACCATACCGGTGGGACGCCCCAACTGGTATAATTCTGAAATACAATGGAGAAAGATATCGGTTGAACACTGTTGAGAAGGCAGAACATTTCTATTCTACTGTTTTTAAAGAGAGATCACCATCTCCACGTACATCCACAGTGTTGGAGATTAAGGAGAGTGATAAGAAGCAACCTCAACAAGAGATAGAAGAACAGTCTAAGCAGGCGGAGCCAGTGGAAATGCAGGTTGCTACAGGAGGTTTTCTGGAGGAGCACCTGTTAGAATCTTCCCCAATTCTGGACCCGGCTCGGATGGTTGAAGTTAAAGACCAGCGTATAACTCGTGCAAAATCTAAGCAACTTAAAGAAAAGCAACAACAGGAAAGACAATACAAAAAGGGAGCTAAGAGTACTACACAAGAAAGTGAAGCCATGAGGGGAGCAAAACCGAAGATTTTGGAAGATCTTCGGCTATTGTGCTCGTCGCGTCAAAAAGATGAAGATGACAATTAAGTGTTTATCTTGGAATGTGAATGGGCTGAATTCACCACAGAAAAGGAAGAAGTTATTTACATACTTGAAACAATTTAACAATGATATAATTTGTTTACAAGAAACCCATATTAGAACTCAAGATCAAAAATACTTGTTAAATTCAAAATTAGGAACACATTTTATAGCTTCAACTTTCCAAAAAAAGAATGGTGTGGTCATTTATGTAAATAAAAAACTGACAGCTAAAATTATAGAAGCAGATGAAGATGGTAGGTTTATAGCAATTGAACTGCTTACAGTAAACGGCCAAATTCTTCTGATTGGAATTTATGCTCCTAACCAACAACAGGATTATTTTTATAAAACTTTACACACTAAAATATTGCAATGGGATTACAGATCTATTTTAATTATGGGAGATTGGAATGGAGTAATTGATTCTAAACTAGATAAAAAGAGTCTGGCGAAATCAAGGATTAGATTACCACAGACTTTTTTCGATATGAAAGAAGATTTGGAATTAAAAGATATCTGGAGAATACATAACCCAAAGAATTGGACTATACTTTTTTTTCTGATAGACATAGATCCTTCTCTAGGATTGATTTTATTTTGTTATCAGATGATCTACTTGTTAAGACAAAAAGAACAAAGATTTTTTCAAGAACTTTGACCGACCAGAGCCCAGTATGGATAGAAATTGAGATGGGTAAGACTGAGAGACGATCATGGAGACTAAATGAAAACTTGTTCAGAGATGAAAAAAATATAACAGAACTTAAAAAGCAGCTGAAAGAATTTTTTGAAATAAACTTGAATAAGGGTACCCCAATTGAAATTGTGTGGGATGCGAGTAAAGCGTATATGAGAGGGGCACTCATTCATATGAATTCTAAAAATAGACTGAATCGACAAAAGAAAAGATTTGAACTGGAAGCAGAAATAAAGAATAAAGAACAGCTACTTATTAAAAATCCAACAGATGAAAGAATATGTGGTGCTATAAAACTTTTGAAAGATCAATTCCAAATGCTTATGGCGGAACAAGTTGCAACAAACTTACAATATGTGAAGCACAATACATTTTGTAACGCCAACAAACCGGGCAGATGGTTGGCCTATACATTAAGGAAGAAGCAGAGCATACGGACTATTGATAGTATTGATATTGGAGGGAAAGAAATTTTTCAACAAAAATTAATTAAAGAAGCCTTTGTAGATTATTATACCAAATTATATGCCAAAGATGATATACAGAATGGACTTATAGATAAATATTTAGATAATAAAAGAGTCACAAAAATTACTAATCAACAAAAGGAAAGACTGAACTATCCTATAACAGAGGAGGAGATAGTAGCAGCAATCAAACAATTAAAAACAGCTAAAGCTCCTGGAACGGATGGCTTGACTGCAGTGTATTATAAAACTTTGCAAGCAGAAATGGTGGAACAACTCAGAGACTTATTTTGCAACATACAACAAGGGGGTAAAATACCCCCATCATGGAAAACAGCTTATATTTCTTTGATACCAAGAGAGCAAGAAGGTCCTAAAAAACCGGAGAATTATAGACCAATATCTCTTTTGAATAATGATTATAAAATATACGCAAAAGTACTAGCCAACAGGTTGATGCCAGTAATCCAAGGGCTGATTCATGATGATCAAGCGGGATTTATTGAGAGCAGATACATGAAGGACAATGTAAGGCAAGTAATAGATTTATTGGAATATCTTGAGAGGAATAAACAGATACCTGCAGTGCTGGTCTTTTTGGATGCGGAAAAGGCCATTGATAGAGTGGATTGGAATTTTCTATTAAAGACTTTAAAAAAGATGGACTTTAGGGACCAATTTATACAGGCGGTTTCAGCAATTTACCAAGAGCAAAAGGCACAGATTATTATTAATGGAAGTTTGACAACAGATTTTAATATTGAAAAAGGAACAAGACAAGGTTGTCCGTTATCCCCATTGTTATTTATTTTAACACTAGAAGTCTTGTTGAATACAATACGGGACTCTAATATCTTGAAAGGTATAGTGATAAGGCAAGAGGATTATAGAATAAAGGCATTTGCAGATGATCTGGTTGTTACCCTAACACAGCCGATGGAATCAATAATCCAGATGAAAGACATTATACAAGACTATGGTATAGTTTCAGGTTTTAGATTGAACCAGAAAAAAAACTAAGATGATAGTTAAAAATATGACACAAGATCGTAAATACGAACTTGAAAGGAGGGCAGGTTTTGAGATCGTACCAAAGGTTAAATATCTAGGAGTTCAGGTTGCAGAATCAAATATGAAACTGTTTCAAAATAATTATGAGGTGTTGTGGCGAGATGTGCAGAAAGATATGGAGACTTGGAAAAAACTGCAGCTGTCTCTACTTGGAAGAATAGCAGCAGTTAAGATGAATATTTTGCCAAGATTTCTTTTTTTGTTTCAAGTGATTCCAGTGCTTAAAAGCGATAAACAATTGAAAGAATGGCAAAGTGGAGTGAATAAGTTTGTCTGGAACGAGAAAAAACCGAGAGTGAAATTGAAAATTATGCAAGATGTTCCAGAACGGGGAGGTCTTAAACTTCCAAACCTACAGTTATATTATGAAGCAGCAGCTTTATCTCAAGCAAGTGATTGGTTTGGAAGGAAAAAGACTGGAATATTGAATATAGAAAGTTTTGATCTTGAATTTGGATGGCATGCTTACTTATTTTATGAAAATAAAGTGGATAAAGAATTTAAAAGCCATACACTTAGAGACTCCTTGATGAGAGTTGGAAGAAGCACCGACTCAAATGGGATTATAAAATACCGCTATGGCTGGATCTTGGTCATATTATTTGGAATACAAATATAATGTCACTCGGGGGGTTTTTATACAAAGAGGTTCTTTTTACAGATGCGGGCAGATGGCAGGTGAAGACATTAGAGACACTGTTGGACGAAGGGATTAATTTAACTTGGTTACAGTATAATCAACTTCAACTGAGATGGAAAGAGGACCAAAAAATTGGTATTATGTTGCATGAGGAAGAATTGGTTAGACATATAAAAGAGAAAGGTCCAATGCATATTAAAAGGCTTTACAATGTCTTGTTAGAAAGGGATTCAGAAACTGAATTGGTTAAAGATTGTATGATTAAGTGGGCACAAAATTTTGAAAAACCAGTGATGTTGGAAACATGGGAAAAAATTTGGGTTCAGAATGTTAAATTTACACAATCACAGAATCTGAGGGAAAATTTCTATAAAATGTTTTATAGATGGCATTTAGATCCTAAGAAATTGTCATGTATGTACCCTAATGTTCAGCCAAAATGTTGGAGATGTGATTGTTTAGATGCTACATATTACCATGTCTGGTGGACTTGTAAGAAAGTTAAGGTTTTTTGGATAAAAATTTGGTGGGTTATGCAGAATGTTTTGAAGAAAAAAATTCAATTTTCTCCACAATTGTTTTTACTGGGTATAATTAAGGGTTTTACATTGGGAGAAACAAAGTTGATATTGTATATGATAATAGCAGTGAGATTATTGATAGGTAAATATTGGAAAAATGAAGCTCTGCCCACTATTGAGGAATGGACTTTGAAGATGGCCAATTTTGCAGAGATGGCGAAGATTTCAGCATACCTAAAAGATTGTTCACAAGAGACTTATGAATGGGAATGGAAAAAGTGGATAGATTATGTGCAGAACAAATATCAAACCAGGAAGTATCAAATAGCTTTTAATTGAAAATGTTATATTAAGATAGAAATATTTTAATTTAGTGAAGATGAAAAATTATATGGGGGATGGATGGGTTCAAGTTTTATATAAAGGGGGGGGGGGTTGATGTTTGTATACTCTGTGGAAGTCCGGGGGGAGGGGAGGGTTAGGGAGGATGAGGTTGGGGAGTTTGGGGTGGGTTGAGGGGGGGGAAATGGGGTGAAAATGTAATTGTAAAACTTTTGCAATAAAAAAAAAGGGAACTGAGTGATCAAGGGATCGATATGGCATGGTATTCACAAGTGCAGATACATTCTAGGTATGAGAAAGATGCTCAATTATATGGTTTCTATAAAGAATTATATTTCTATAAAGAATTAACAGAATTAGATAAGATATTAACAGGAACAGAAGAAAGATTGATAAAGAAATTATACAGTTATTTATCGGGCATAAAACTGGAAGATGAACAAGTGAAGGAGACAATGATATCACGGGCAAAAAAATTTGGTCATACAATAGAATTAGATAAATGGCAGAATCTGTGGGGTAGGAATTACAAATTAACGATATCAACTGCATATAAAGAAAATCTGTATAAGATGTTTTATAGATGGCACTTTGCACCACTGAGTTTGGCAAAGATATTTAAAGATAAGTCAACCAAATGTTGGAAGTGCCACAAGATACCTGGGTCTTCTTATTATATGTGGTGGACATGTGTAGAAGCAGAAAAATACTGGACAAAAATACATACATGGCTGGAAAAGATGATAAAACAGCACATTGATTTAAAACCAGAAATATTTTTATTGGGGATTTTACCTGAAATTTATAGTAAAGAGAACACATATTTAATTATCCGTGTATTAACTGCAGCTTTTAACTATGCACGGCAGGAGAGAAAGTTAAACACCTTTCATATGTGCTGTCTCCGACGAATTCTTGGCATCACTTGGCAGGACAAAGTTCCAAATAGCGCAGTCTTGGAACGTGCTGGAATTTCTAGCAGGTACACTATTGAAACAGTGACGTACACGCTGGCTGGGGCATGTCATGAGAATGGCTGATGGTCGGATTCCGAAAGATCTCCTGTATGGAGAATTAGTACAGGGAAAGCACCTCAGAGGGAGGCCACAGCTGCGATATAAGAATATCTGCAAGGGGGACCTAAAGGCCCTGGGAATGGACATTAACAACTGGGAAACCTTGACCTCCGATCATTCAGCTTGAAGGCTAAAGACGCAGCATGGCCTTCTCCAATTCGAAGAGACACTTGTTCGGCAGGCTGAGGCAAATAGGCAGTCCTGGAACCAGCGAAATCTGGGGGCTGGACAGGGGACAGAATGTATCTGTCCTCGGTGTGGAAGGGATTGCCACTCTCGAATTGGCCTTTTTAGTCACACTAGATGCTGATTTAGGACCTCTTTCCAGAGCACTACACCATAGTCTCTTGAGACTGAAGGATACCATCTACAACTGCAGCTAGAATCGTATTTGAGAATGTGATTAGGAAAATATTACATTGTGCAGAAATGAACAGATTAACGCTTGTAATTAAGGAGAAAGAACAAACTGAATACTTTATGATATGGGAATCATTTTATCAATGGTTAGAGAATAAAAATGGAAGTTGGAAATAAAAGGAGATTAAAGAAAAGTAGAAAATATGTTAAAATAGAGATGTAAACAATATAATTGTTATAATTATTAGGATTTTTATGCTTAATATTATATTCTTATTAGAAGATACGTTAAGAGGGAAAAATGAATAAGTTTACTATGTTGAATTGTTCAATATACTACAATTGTAAGATCAGAGAATTAATATCAACATAATGATGTTGTAAATTTTGATGGTTATTGCAGATGGTTATTTGTATCCAGACAACACACAGTTTAAGGGAAGATGGAATGTTTATATTTTTAAAAAATTAAAACTTTATTTTAAAAAAAGGTGGATTATTGTAATTGATAGATTGAAACTCCAAATCTTTGGTATATGCAAATAATATTACAAAGATACAACATTCTGAGATATTTCTGGACTTGATTACATCCATAAATCATTTCATACTCCTGAAAACTACCAGACTATTTTCAGAATGTCTGTGCAGCATGGGAT
The DNA here is from genome assembly GCA_022577455.1 of Arizona elegans. Lineage (NCBI taxonomy): Eukaryota > Metazoa > Chordata > Lepidosauria > Squamata > Colubridae > Arizona > Arizona elegans. Next base: position 46,505,720 of record JAKOOJ010000006.1, on the reverse strand, counting down.
AGATGAAGAATGGAACATTACAGAATCTTGAAATATATTCTGCCTCTAAAGACAGAATGGTTTGCACACACCTATTAAATGTTATTCAAGCCTGCAAGCTGAGCATCTTTTCTTTTTGCATATTACAATTGAAATATTAATACTTCTTAATACTATAAACAGCAACTGGGTTGAAGTAAGTGGAATACTAAAAGCAATACTATCCAAAAATATGTGAATTATGCTTTTTCCAAACTTTCCAAGATGATGTGAATTAATATTGACAGAATTCTTTAAATGCCCTGGCATTTGAGAAACTGTCGAAAGAAGAGTTCCCAATACCAGGAACCACAAATACAAAAAATATATAATTTTTAAAAAATGACAGTATAAAAAAAGCCAATATGGTTCCACAATAAAGCATTGTGAATTTTGGAAACCACACGCACATATATGAATTGAAAAGAGGGCATATCATCAAAAAAGGATATGACTAAATAGCCTGGAATTGTAGAGAGGATATTAGAAAAGCAATGTGCCCTGCAGAACATCCTCCAGGGAAATAAGTTTGGCCCCAAATATGTTTTCCAAGGCTCAGAAGACATGCTTGTGTTGATTGTCTTGTGAGTTGTATTGTCTGTTGGAGCTTGTGAATTAGTTCCATTAAAATATATTGAATTGTATTTGTACTGATGGTTTTTTGTTTTATCATGGCTGCCAATTGTCTATTTTGTATTTTTGTTGCGTTATTGGTTAACTGCTCAGGGCCACTAGTTGGAGTTGACCAGCCATATAAATTGAATGAATGAAACAAGTAAATAATAAATAAATTGGCCACGTCATGATTTAATTATACTTTTAAAGTATTTTAAAATAAAAAAGCATATTTTATACCATTATATTCTTTTAATTTTCTTAACTGAGCTAGTTTTTAATTAAAATGTTGGATGTTTCATCTCAATTGCCTTAAAACTTATTTGATAATCTGATAAAGATATGCACCATTACATGCTTTTAAGTGCTGGTATTCATAAATTATTGACATATACTTTGGGCAGATGCTTTCTCTCTCTGAAAATATTGTAAAAAAGCAAAGGTAGAATATCTTGCATAGGACTGAAATTGACATGAGAAGCGAGTGAATGCTTAACTAGACTGCTACCTAGTGTATAAATGCCGACATTACTTTGATCTATGGTACTTGCTTGATTCCCAAGTAATATATTAATGATGTATTCAAAAAGTATAGTAGGTACAGTGTAGGTCCTGGGTAAAACAGCAAATAGGAATAGAGTTTATTCATGTATGTAAATACTACAATTTGGTATAAACATGTAGAGTAATAAGTCTGGATCCTGATATTGGATATCCATGGTCTAACCTTATAGTTTGGTTTACTTAAAAATGACTTTAGTCTTTCCATTCTTCAACTAGAAAAAAATGTGCATTGGAGTGTACTTCTGTAGAAGTACACACAAACTTGTTTCAAAAATGTTATCCATTAATAATCTAATGCATGCCTATTGTTAATTCCAGTGGAGTTCAGTTTCAGTGATCTACCATTGGCTGGTATTCAGTTTGACTTTAAAATGTAAACTTTATTTTAAGACCCAAAAAATATATTCAAGATTGTGATTCTTAAAGTTGATATTACATTATTTATCACAACAAGCTTCAGTAAAAAATTTTGAGAAGTGAAGATTTCATTAGCATTTTATTTATGAGTTCCATCACGAGCATAATTGAGAACAAGATTAAAGACATTTTAAATCACATATATTTCTACAAGTGCAATATTGACAATTTTTCTATTTCACATTTTCAGTGTATCGATTTAATAATTCAAATTAAATAGAAAAAAAATTCCATTCACAAAAAGTGAGCAGTTCCAACAATTAATTTAATTTTGTTTTATAGAAAAGTGGTAGTACATTGTGCAAAATTCCAACTATAATTATAATCTTATCAATTTAATTTAATATTGTATATACTTCCATGAATCATATCTGAAGCTGCCAATCCCAATACAGTATACAAAGCAGGAAACCTAAGCAGGGAGCATAATAAAATAAGCCATTTTTCAGATTAACTTCAAGGTCTATAAAATAGAACTTTAAAAAATTATATTTTCAGCCACAGTATAATGGTATAATTCCTATGTAAGATATTGTGAACATACTAAGTATGGCTATAAACCCATCTTGCCAAAGAAATATCCAGAAAAGTATTCTTTCCTCTGAACTCTAAATTTATTTTTTTTGGGGCGGGGAGAGGAAAGTCTTTTACATTGTCAGAAGCAGGGAAAATGTTGGCTTGCCAAATATGGCTTAAAATATATAAAGCCTATCTAGAACTACAGTTAGGGAATTGACATTTGGAAGCTTACATTCATTTATGGTGACATATACCAATAAATTGTGATAAAGAAAGAACAAGTAGTCTTAGATTCAGTTTATGAAAAAGCTGAAGTACTGATTATCAAGACTAGTTTTCAGTTATTGTAAAATGTTCAACAATTGCTATAAGTATTCTACTTTTCAAATCAAGGCAAAAATCATTTTTACAATTATGAAAAAGCATTAGTTTAACATTATTTGAATTTTCAATTTTTATTTCCTTACTGATGACATATACATTCTATAAAAATGTAGGAAATGAGACCCAGAAACCGTTTCACCATGCACATATTCTTTAGCTGCCAGTGTGTTTACATTACAATATTGCTACTTTCAATATGTTTACACACTGTATTTTGAATCAAGTGAGTTTTATAAAAAAAACTTTTATTCTTTTATAACTTTTAATTATACTCATATATTTTTTTTGCAGGGAAGAAGCTATGTTAATCTCCACAGACATTTTATTATTATACTAGAATAGTTTTGAAGTATCTCCAAATAGTAGCAGCCTAGATTCACAGTATTTTCAACTCCATCTCATTCCAGTAGTAGGCAAAGCAAATCCTGAATCCTATCCTAGAGAAGTCTTAACTATGAAAAGAAGGATAGTGTGCATTGAAGATAAATTTCAAGCAACATGGAACTTTCTATGGGCTGTTTGACAAAATTTTACCAGATATTTCCTCAGTTTGAAAGAAAAGGGGATCAATCTGGGAACCACCAATGTTTGATTTTGTTTTAATTCTTAATGAAAGTATGAATATTATAAAGTATTGTTCTGACATACATTAGTGTTAAACTTTGGGACCTATAAAAATTATTTTATTCTTTAGATATATAAAATATTATATCCAGAAATCATGATTGCCACTGCTTATAATGTATCCCACTGAGAAGCAAATTTTGGTCCAGACTTTTAAGTAAAATGAAAGATTGCAAAATGTTTGTGGTTTTCAACTACAGCCCACAAATATAATTATTTACTAGAATAAGTGTTATCTGAACTTTTAAAGCTCATATTTAATCTTCATATTCTCCATACACTTGGCAATTTGATTTATAGTACAGTATTTCAAACATGTCACTTTCTTGCTATACATACGCAGTATATTTTAAATATTAATTTTAATTTTAAATAAGTTTTCTGAAGTCTACCAGTTTTACTTAGTAGCTTAGAATCCCTAATATAACCAATGATAACCAATGCATATGAAAAGGAGGAATAACTAACTGTTCTTTCCTTGTTACAAAATATATTATTGAATCTTCTATTCTCAGTGAGGTTATATAAATATCAGTGGATAAGAAAGATGATTTTGGAAAGTATTGCTATGAGTAATTTCTAAAAAGAAATCACCACAACTTTATGTAAGTGTATAAAATGAAGTTCTTGAAGTGTACCATTTGGATTTTTTTAAAAAAAAGTTAACTTTTTTTATTTCATGTTTCATTTCAAAGTGGACAAAACAAGTGATGGCAGTTACAGAAGTTAACCGAGAGTTTTTTCCACTTTACTTTTAAAGCAGATCAGTAGTAGCAACTATAATTTGCTCATTCCTGATTAAATCTTTTTCCTAAATAGTTATTTTGACAATGAACTGTGCCAAAATAATGCCATTAAAATTGTTAAGAAAGCACCACATTCTTTTGAGATGTTAAAGTCTCCTGAAATCCATTAAAATGCCTCATTTGAATTTACCTGAAAGGGAAAAAAAGGATCAGTAATCAAATAATTGTTGTTAAGAGAATAAATATAACACAATGCTTATAATATCTTCTGGGGAAATCATTAACTGAAACTAAATCACCTATCAAATTCTAACAGTGCCAACCTGAGGCATGGATTATATTATCTAACCTATAGAAGCATGAAATTGCATTGTAGAAAACATATGCAATGGCAATTGCTTTATTGAGTAACAATAGCACTAGAGGATTTTAAAGTGCTTCTCTAATTGCCTTTTTCTCCATTCCCCATTTCAATGTAACAAGTTCTCTGTCTACTGGAATAGGAACAGAAGAGGAAAAACTTTATAAATATATAAGGTTAAGTGCTGAAATGATTTTTTTTTACTAACAGAACAGTTTGCATCTCAACTCTATAAAGCACCATTCATTCAAAAATGGTTTACAGCTTCACAAAACACCATTGCATATGACTTAAAAGCAAAAAATTAAAAATTAAACTAGTTTTCTATCCAGAGACTATATCTTCCCAGAAAATATGTCTAAATATATATGTCCAGAGAACATATGTTCACTAAATAACACTACACCTGCTCTAAATTTAACACAATGCTTAAATGTTTGTGAATTCTTTTGAATTTTCAACATTTCTGCAGAAATATGACTTAAAATATGAACTTTCTTCACAGAATCCTAAAATTTGATAAAAAGAACCCAATGAAAACAAATGAATAAAATACACTGTACTTGATCGTTGATTTATTGGGGGAAATTATTCAGAACTTAGATCATATTTATATAGAAATACTTAAATTCAAAAGGTTTCACAAGCTTTTGAGCACCACTGTATTTTCATACAGTATATGAACTGCAAAGGAGCATATGTAGCAGCAGTATTCAAGAAAGCTGCATACAAAACTGCTTTCAAAATTTAAGCAAGAGACATCAAGTCAGAAATTGTTTTTTTTACAATATTTTTTAAAAGAATAAATGTTAAAAATGGAGTAATTTCAACGTCAAATGTTATTTATGCATTCAATCCAAAATAACATGGAATTATATATGCTTATCAAAGGAAGCTGTCCTTCGATAAGAATAAAATACTCTGAATTTCCCACTTTATAGTAGAAAGACTTCTATATTCAGCAGATCACCTTTGTGGCTCATAAAACATTTCTTTTTCTACATTCAAATGTTCTATTCAAAATGTAATTCAGTTGCAGTCTTACATTACTACATCAAGGTATGGTCTCAGCAGAACTTTCCTGAAACCAAGAAGTCTAGTTCTGAATAAGAGTTTCCAGAAAACTCCGTCTTGAATATTATGCCACCTTGAATATTATGATGAAAAAGTGTAAAATAATAATGTAATTATATGCAGAAAGTGACTCCTCCTGTAAGTTACTGTAGAATCATACAGGGGCTTCCAGAGAAGCAGCTTGTAAAAGATTCTTATTGTGAGATTTTGGGGATGCAACATTTGAGGAGGGAGAGCATGACACAGCAAGCTCAAATTTAGGAAGCATCTTACTGGTAGATTTTTATATAGAGAACTGCTTTGGAGCATATATAATGTTTCACACATTCCTTCCTTTTGTATACAGGTAATCCTGACTTTCAACAGTTCATTTAGTGGCCATTCAAAGTTACATCATCACTGAAAAATATGATTTATGACCGTTTTGACATTTGCAGCATTCCCATGATCATGTGATCAAAATTCAGATGCCTGGCAACTGGTTCATACTTATGACCATTGCTGTGTCCCAAGGTCATGTGATCTCCTTTTGCAACCTTCTGACAAGCAAAGTTAATGGGGAAGCCAGATTCACTTAACAACCATGTTATAACTTATCAACTGCAGTGATTCACTTAACAACTATGGCAAGAAAGGTCGTAAAATGGGACACAACTCAATAACAATGTCTCACTTAACAATAGAAATTTTGGGCTCAATTGTGGTCGTAAGAAGAGGATTACCTATATTCATTAAATAAGTACTATACCTTACATGATATGTATCTAGTATTTTTGGAGTTTAAACAAGTTTTAAAAATTCATATTTAAATCTGAATTGTGCTAATTAATAAATATAGCATTTTATAATCCAGTTAAAGTCTAGTATAAGCAACCATCTCATTATTTAAGTCTTTTATATAATTCTTTCTCCAACTTTGAATTGTCTTTCATGTATGTGTATTTTATATGAATGATTTCTGCCAAAAAAAAAAAAGAATCTGTAGTAGATGACTGATCTACAAATTAACTATTTTTTAAGTTTATTAAAGAATGAAAATAAAATTCTCTTTTATATGTAACAACCCATTTGTACAGAGCTGGAGGAAAAAGTTCATTACTTCTGGTAAATATCACCGGAATAAATGCTTCTTGAAATTCCTCTGCCAATAGTATCTGTATTATCTGTCCATGTACAAGATTAATTTATATTTTCTCTATATGTTTTAAGCTATGAAGAGAACCTTCATTTTGCTAAGCATAGTTTTCAATTGTGATCAAGTCAATTTAGCTATTCACATTTCTCAACAGTTGAATAGGAAAAGGAACTCTGATCAAATATTAACTATCATTTTTTAAAATAGAAAAATTATGAAACTTATTATTTTTAAATCAAAATAAACAATGTTTTAGGGAGGCTAATTTTGCTTTAAGCTATGAGTTTTGTGGTATCTAATGGAAACTAATTTGAAAGGGATAACAATCAATTCATATGTAAGATCTTACAATATATTTTTCTAATCTAGAAAATTTAAAAAAAATTACTTATCAAATCCCAAATTCTGATTATTATTTTTTGCAGATATGTGTTTTTTTTCAGCAATTATAAAACCTCAAAAAAGAAATAACTAGGATGCGTACCTCAAGATTTATTCAGGCACCCTTCCCCACTTTTTAAAATTGATTTGAAATAGTAGAAAAAAATAATGGGAGATTTTAAAATATTTTCTGCATTTCCTATATGAACTTTTAAATTAAAATGGTTAAGAGCCAGTATCATTAAATATTTCTTCATATACAACAATACTAAACACTTTTTTCAAACTGAAAGTATTTAAATCATCTAGCAGTGATTATCTTGTAAAAACAAGACATTTCAAAATATAAACTAACCTGAGATATATTTTGCTCCGATTAATATTAACAGGCTACTCATTATAAAAAAGCCCAAAGGCAGACTACAGAAGATACTAGTTTCACCTGATGTCATCCAGAAGAGAGGTTCCAGTCAAACAAATCAAGAGAGAGATACGTGTAAATTGCACTATTTAAGAATTACATGAAGAAAATTAGAAGAGAGAGAAATTTTGCAAAATGCTACAGATAGTTCAGCATGTAATAATTAGAAATAGGACAAACACTGATGCTTAGATATATTTCGGTCTTGCGTCCAGTGTCAATATTTAAGATTATTTAGGCAGAAACAATTAGGTACTAATAAAGTAGATAGTACAGAATTTCAAATAAAGCTGATATTAAGGGTTACAAATATTGAAAGGAGAAAGAATGCACCATGGAAGGTAGAAGAGTGAATTAATGTGTGTCCGATTATACACATACAAACTATCTCAAACTATCTTTGTTTTTCAAAAATATTGACTGTGTATGAAGTATCATGCAATGTGGGTATCGCATATCTCTTAAATCCAATCATGCATTGTGCCTGCTCCATCATACACATTATACTATCAGCAAGTGAAATATACATGTACCAACTGTCTCCAGACTTGAATTGAAAGCATAAAATTGCTATTGTTAATTATAAATGTATAATTATATACATTTGTACATTATACAATTATAAATTATAAATTTAGTAGAGTACTAAAGCCATTTATGACAGCCATTTATGATACCAAAAAGAAAGCTCTATAGATTGCAAAGCTGCAATGTTATATCATTTAACAAAGACCAAGGTTCACTGAATTCATTACCAGTCATTTCTGAGCAGCTGTATATAGTGTTCTGCAGCAAGCAGCACAATACTTTCAAGTAGCAACAAGCATTTAAACTGCTCTCCCTCAGGAAAATGTACTGCATCTAATTAAAAGGTTCTCATGTTTTTACATATTAATTCTCTTTACAGTAATTTTACAGAAATTGTAAATAAGGCTTCTCTCCTTTACATCTTTCTCACCCGACTTATAGTCATGCTTGCTGAATTTAAAAACTTATTTTTTCATAAACAGAACATTTTTAAGTGAAACATAAATTTTGTTTGAAACAAAAAAATATAATTGCATTTCTTGTGCTCTTCATACAGAATATGTGATATTATTCACAAATTTGTTCCTGCCTGGATTGCATTTCCAGTGTTTGACTAAGTACAATGTTGTTAGAGCTCTGATAAACCATTGCTAAGATAAGTATTAATTGTATTGTATTTTACTGATTATCATGTAATGTCTAAGTAAAATTGCCACGACAATTATTATTGGGTGCTATTAATATCACCATTATAAAAAATAGCATTTTTACTTGACATTATATCATTGCATGCAAAAGAGGAATTCCAGTAGTTTCTTGAAACCAGTGAAGCTGTACTTTTGGCTCAGTCAACAAGTCAACTAGATAATAATCAGGACTTATAAAACTAAACATTGTATATCATTGTCCTTTACTAACATGCCCATATCTTTCCAACAACACAGAAACTACTGCTTTGTATAAAGAAAAACATTGTTATGGACGTTTTGTTCTATTATTGGACTTTCTAACTTATATTGCTCAATCTATTATTAAAAAACAATAAATTCTTCCTGCCCCTTTTTTTCTGCAGTTATTAGAACTTTTTTAAAAAGCCATAAATGTCTAATAAGATCTTGATTTTTTTTTTTAATTTGATTTATATGCCGCCCTTCTCCAGAGACTCAGGACGGCTTACAATGCGTTAAGCAATAGCCTTCATACTTTTGTATATTTATACAAAGTCAGCTTACTGCCCCCACAATCTGGGTCCTCATTTCACCTACCTTAGAAAGGATGGAAGGCTGAGTCAACCTTGAGCCTGGTGAGATTCGAACTTACAGTAATTGCAGACACCTGGTGTTAATCACAATTCTTTTTGTCTGCTTAGCCACCAGGCCCTTGTTCTTCTACCTGAAACCAGAATCTATTGCTGCATCCAAGAACCTTTGGTCTACAGTTGCAAGAAAAAGTATGTGAACCCCTTGGGATTCCGTGGAGTTTTGCATGAATTGGTCATAAAATGTGCTCTGAACTTCATCTAAGTCACAACAATAGAAAAACACAGTCTGCTTAAAATAATACTACACAAACATTAGATGTTGCCATGGTTTAATTGAACATAACATGTAAACATTCACAGTGCAGGGAGGAAAAAGTATGCGAACCTTTGGACTTAATAACTGGTTGACCCTCCTTTGGCAGCAATAACCTCAACCAAACGATTCCTGTAGTTGCAGATCAGACCTGCACAACGATCTGGAGTAATTTTGGACCACTCCTCTTCACAAAACTGTTTCAGTGTAGCAATATTCTAGGAAAGTCTGATGTGAATTGCTCTCTTAAGGTCATGCCACAGCATTTCAATCGGGTTGAGGTCAGGACTCTGACTGGGCCACTCCAGAAGGCGTATTCTGTGCTGTTGAAGCCATTTTTTTGTTGAATTACTTGTATGCTTTGGGTCATTGTCCTGTTGCATCACCCATCCTCTGCGGAGCTTCAGTTGGTGGACAGATGGTCGTACGTTTTCCTGCAAAATGTCTTGATAAACTCTGGAATTCATTTTCCCATCAATGACAACAATCTGTCCAGGCCCTGAGGCAGCAAAGCAGCCCCAAACTATGATGCTCCCTCCGCCATGTTTTACAGTGGGGATGAGGTTTTGATGTTGGTGTGCTGTGCCTTTTTTTCTTCACACATAGTGTTGTGTGTTCTTCCCAAACAACTCAATTTTGGTTTCATCTGTCCACAGTATATTTTGCCAGTAGCACTGTGGAACATCCAGGTGCTCTTTTGCAAACTTCAAACGTGCTGCAATATTTTTTTTGGACAGCAATGGCTTCCTCCGTGGTGTCTCCCATGTATTCCATTCTTGTTTAATGTTTTCCTTATTGTAGATGTGTCAACAAAAATGTTAGCATGTGCCAGAGATTTCTGTAGGTCTTTAGCTGACACTCTAGGATTCTTCTTTACCTCATGAAGCATTCTGCGCTGTGCTCTTGCAGTCATTTTTACAGGACGACCACTCCTAGGGAGAGTAGCAACAGTACTAAATTTTCTCCATTTGTAGACAGTCTGTCTTACCGTGGACACATGAACATCAAGGCTTTTGGAGATACTTTTGTAACCCTTTCCAGCTTCATGCAAGTCAACAATTCTTGATCGTAGGTCTTCTGGGAGCTCTTTTCTGTGAGGCATGGTTCACATCAGACAGTGCTTCTTGAAACCAGTAAACCCAAAACAGGTGTGTGTTTTTAAAGGGCAGGACAGCTGTCAGCAACACATCCAATATCATCACACTGATTGGAGTCAAGGTTGGCTCACTCCTGGCTCCAATTAGCTCTTGGAGAAGTCATTAGGCTAGGGGCTCACATACTTTTTCCTCCCTGCACTGTGAATGTTTACATGTTATGTTCAATTAAACCATGGCAACATCTAATGTTTGTGTAGTATTATTTTAAGCAGACTGTGTTTTTCGATTGTTGTGACTTAGATGAAGTTCAGAGCACATTTTATGACCAATTCATGCAAAACTCCACGTAATCTCAAGAGGTTCACATACTTTTTCTTGCAACTGTAACTGATGCATCTTCATCCTCCTGATTGGAGGAGTTAATATTTTACAGTTATTTTCAATTTTTTGAATTACAGTGAATTTACACTTTAAACTTTCTGACTGTACTTAATTATATTGAAAAATAATCTTATCAAATCAAACCTACAGAGCTACAGTTTAAACATGCTTAGAAGGACAATAGTCTAACTGAATTTATTAGAATATATTTCTAAATAGAAATATTTAGGTTCTCACTGAAAATCATAAAATAGCATTAATGAGTTAAAATAAATATATTTGATATGAGTTTTTGATATATTCTTAATTGCACTTTAATAAAATGTAGCTATCAAGGCAAATAAATTTTGTTATCTTGTTTTTTTCTATTTTTAGTATGACAGCTGTCAATAATGAGGGACTGAATATTTATTTAGCTAGTTCATGTAGTACATAAAACAATTTACATTCAGAATTAATCTTTATGGATAATAGATTCCATGGATTAATGTAAAAATCAATAAATGCTTCATTTTCATGTGAAAATGAAGGCTTATACAATCTGTATCTCAGTCGTTTGAAACAAAACTGAAATAGCTTTTTACTACAACTTTTGTCTGGAGGCACTTTCAAAACTTCAAAAATTGCTTAAGAATGCAATTTTTAAGCATTCTTAAGCAAGATTGATATGCAATTGTCTTAAGCGCTTGATGTAATTTATAAAGCATTTCAACTGTTTCTGTTTACTGGTTAGATCTGTATTTTGTTTTCAGACCAATCACTGTGATTGGCTTTGAGAAGAAAACTAAGGTCAGGATAAATCAAATTCATGTGACTATATGAATTTATATATTTAGTATGATTAATTTCTGTATTTACAAACAATTTACAAACTGTTTTGTAACTTTAAAATTAAATTAAATCTTAAAACCTGGTGGCAGGATTTGAATATACTACTAGATGTACTCAAGACTTTATAAATTTTCATACAACTCAGTGACAAGTTGTAAATGCCAGTAGAAATGTATTCCTCAAATAATTTGAGAGTATATTTCTATCTTGCTACTACTATCTGCTTGTGCATCTCAGCATAAATAATTCAAAAGTAAGTCTACACATTGTTCCATATTTTCAATTTCTAGGCACTTACTAAAACATGGTTGGATTATAACTACTACCACTATCAATACTGTCTACGGAAAAGCAATTTGACTTTTACAAGTAATGCATGAATAATAACTCACTGTTTCCTTGAGGTTCTGACATTTCCCAACCCATTGATTTCTTAACAGCTTTCTTCCATCTGGTATAACGATATTCACTTTCTGAAACCATAAGCAACATCTTTATCAAAAATTCAAACAATTATATTTATTTAATGTACAAGTACTTTATAATATATGGAAAAGTCTTCTAAAATGCATAGGAATTTCATTAACTGTCTGAAAACTTCAAAATTTAAGTATAAATATGGAAAGTTTCAACCTCCCTCCCCCAATATAATTTTCCTAAGATAGTTCACCATTCACAGAGGTAGCACAACTATCCTGATAGAACAAACTATGCCAATTTTATAACAGTATGAATAAACTAGATTTGCATAGGCTGAGCAAGCTTAGAAAGCAGAGATCAGAACTTAAAACCCTTCTTACCCTCTGGATTGATCTGTGGCTCAAAACGTTCACATGTTACTGCTGTGAAATCATCAGGATGTAGGCTCCACACTCCCACCCCTTCTGCAGCTCCAGCTGCCATTGCTGCTCCAAGTGCTGTTGTTTCAGGCATGGATGGCTTTACTAATAAGACAGAAATAAAGGTAGCATTTTACCTAGTCCTTGATAGAACAAAACGTATATAGACAAAATGTGAACATTTTGTTGTTTCAGGCATGGATGGCTTTACTAATAAGACAGAAATAAAGGTAGCATTTTTACCTAGTCCTTGATAGAACAAAATGTATATAGACAAAATGTGAACATTTTAAGTATTGAAACAAGTATTGATTTTTTCCACTTTCATACCCTTCTTTATTTTACTTTTCATGCAACTGACTGAAAAGTATTAATAGACAACGAATTAAGGACAAATATGCTTTTACGAATAAGGATTATTTAATGAAAACCAGTTCACTAATCAGCTGGAAAAAGGGAACTACTGTAATAACCAATGCAAACGTATCTTAGTTGCTATCACAAAGAAACATCACCCTATATCTGTGATGGCTAACCTTTTTGCCATCGCATGCCAGGAGAGGGGGGGGCGGGGGAGAGTCGCGCGTGCACGTGCCCACGCGCATGCATGTGTAACCCCCTCCCCCTCCCCCCCGCTCCTGGCACATGATGGCCTGGTAGGCCCGTTTTTCTTTCTTACCTGGTTCCAGATCCTCTCTGTGTATCTGGGAAGGGCGAAAACAGCCTTTCCCACTCCCTTGGAGGCCCTACGGAGGCGGAAAGGGCCCATTTTCCAACTCTCAGTGGGACAGGAAGTGACATTTTTTGCTGTCCCCAGCCTCCAGAACCTCTCTAGGAGTCTCTAGGAGCCTCTCTAGGAGTCTCTAGGAGCCTCTCTAGGAGTCTCTGGAGGCTGGGGACAGAAAAAACATCACTTCCTGTCCCACCGGGAGTCGGGAAATGGGCCCTTTCAGCCTCCGTAGGGCCTCCAAGGGAGTGGGAAAGGCTGTTTTCGCCCTTCCCAGATACACAGAGAGGATCTGGAGCCAGGTAAGAAAGAAAAACGGGCCTTCCCCACCCCGCCCCCAAGCCCTCCAGAGGCAGGAAACAGCCTGTTTCCCTACTTGTGGTGGGCCCAGAAGGCCCAAAAATCAGCTGGCCGGCGCCCACATGCACCCCAGAGCTGAGCTCGCGTGCCCACTAATATGGCTCCGCGTGCCACCTGTGGGACGTGTGCCATAGGTTCGCCATCACGGCCCTATATATTCAAAATGAGCTGTAGATTATTCCTTTAAACAAGTAATTAAAAACGGCAGTATTCTTTGACAAAAAAAACCCCCAAAATAAAAAACCTGACTATTTACATAGTCAGAGGCAATATTTTTCAAATTTTAACTGCTGCCAAATGTGGTTAATTACTTCCACCATGTATTTTATCCATTACTGCTTTTGAGTTGTGAATCCATATACAGAAGGCACCAAACCAAAACTGCATTACAGTGAAACTGCATCTGACATATTGACAGGTGTTCTTGCAGGTATATCTATATTTGTATAGGAATCATTAAAAGTTCATTTAGTTAATATTAAGTGCATATCATGTCTTTCCTCAAAAGAATAAAGTGATGCAAAAGCGGTTTCCCTACTATTTTATTTTCATAAACCAAACTATGTAATGGATTGGTAAGGATACTCGCTGCCCATTTAATTTTGCAATTCAGTAGAACTTGGGTTTCTTAAATCATATTTCAAGCTAATATAAGCCCTACTCCAAAAATAAGCCTTAGTGAAGATCGTCATCAGCCCAGGGGGGAGGCGTGGCCAGCATTGGAGGCAATGAGGGTGTGGGGGCTAACAGTGTCTGGCAGCAGCCACAGCCTGTGTAGTGCAGTTGAGTTGATTGATTACCTGTCCAAGCAGCAGGTGGAAGCAGAGGTGGGGAGGAAGGATGCACCACATGGGCTGCAGGAAAGCCGAGAGTCGGTGGGCCGGAGCAAGCAGCCAGCCGTGAGACGCTTGTCTTCATGCAGTGGCACCAGTAGCAAATGGAGGCAAAGGTGCAGGGGGGAAGGCAGCCAATCCTGATGCTCTCCACGGGCCACAGGCAAGCCAAGAGATGCGAAGACGAGCCTTCCACGGCTCGCCCACTATCTCTCGGCTTGTCTGTGGCCCGTACAGCGCATCCAGATTGCGTGCCTCCCTCCCCATGCCTCTGTCTCTGTCTGCTGCCAGTGTTGCAGCGGGAAGATGAGCCTCCCATGGCCGACCGTCTGCTGCTTGGACAGGTAATCAACTCACCTCTGCTGCACAGGCTGCGCAGCCCCAGAGTGTGCTGACCAAGGGCCCAGTGGGCTGCAGCTGCTGCCAGATGTCGGCCCCTGCACGCTCACCACCTTTTGTGCATGGGAGGTGGGGCACCCAGCAGGGCTGATCGCCCTGAAATCATGTTTCCCAAAAATAAGTCCTAGTGCTTATTTTGGACCCAAAAGAAGATAAGACTGGGTCTTATTTTCAGGGAAACGTGGTATATGACATGCCTATATCCTTCCTTCCCTCCTATGACAGTATTGCTCAAATGCTCTTTCTTAAATTTTTAGAAGGTTTTCTAGAACTCAGTCAGCAGTAAACTTCCTTACCCCCTAATCCCATTGCAGCATTTTTAAGGAAGGTGCTAGCAGAGAATTGTCTTTCCATGACTACACTTTCAGTGACAGGATATAAATCTTCTTTAAATAAACAAGACAAGATGATGTTTTCAATATTTTTTTTATCCAAATAGAAATGATGAAATAATTATTCCTAAAAGAGGGTTCCTTTTATATGTAGTTATTGAATAACTATTTAACTAAATAACAATTACTCAAAATAAAGCAGGAAGACTAAATTGGCAAAAAGAAAACAAAAATTATTTCCTTATATCCTTTACAAAGAAGGATCTAAAAAGCCTACACTGGCAAGGTGGAAAATCTTGGTATATATGTAATTCCAGAAATATATTTTAATGTAAATAAATTGATTTTTTTTTCAAAAGTCATAGTGGCTCTTATACATAGCAATCCAAAATAAAATGCAAGGAGACTTTTATCTTACCTACTGGAATACAAAGAATATCAGCTTGGAGTTGCATAAGGATCTTGTTGTTGGTCATTCCTCCATCAACTTGTAACTGACTAAGTGGTATCCCACAGTCTTTATTCATTGCATCCAATATCTAAAACAAAAAAATTCTATTAATTTTTCCAATAAAAACTGAAATATTTTATAAATTACATAGCGAAAAATAATTAGTTGAAATATTTGGCTTTGTGGCATTATAAAAAAATAAGTAAGAGCAAACAAAATATAAAGGAGGAGAAAGATTTAGCTGAAAGTTTTATTTTAGATTTTGAACAAATTTATCATAAGGTGAAATTAGCTACAATGTAAACACATTTAGACATGGCTGCCTATAGAAATAAAAACTACAGTAACATAAAAAAAACTAACTCAAAAATCCTAATAATACAGTATAATCTATACCTCCCGTGTTTGAAAGCAGACAGCTTCTAGTGCAGCAAAGGCAATATGGTTTTTATTTGTAAACTGAGTAAGGCCGCAGATGATTCTACAAAAGAAGGCAAACAATACTACAGTTAGGAATAAAAGTAGTATTAAAATAAAATATACTGTCTCACTATGATCATGCAAGTACCTGCCTGGAAGGGTATATTGGCAATATCTATAGCAGGGGTGTGTCGAAGATGACATATGTGTAGCCATTTTTTATTTTCTATTCTTTTCTTAGTTTTTAGGTTCGCTAGTAAAGGAATTCAGACTTACCACTCTCTAACTGTTGAAAGGGTGGTAATAGAGATAAAGGGGGAATTTTATGTCTAGATGGCATTCTTTCCTGTAGGAACAGAGAAGATGCCTGCAGCTGGAGGAAGGTGGCGTTTGGAGACAATGGACTGATGGCCTGAGAATTGATTGGAGATTGTGACTCAGGGGAGAAGCTTGACAGGGTGTCAAACTCATGTTGTTACAGCAGCATCACATGGCGCATCAGGACTTTTTCCCCTTCACTAAAGCGGGCATGGCCAGCGCGTGATGCACCTGGCCCAGGGGGCCGTGAGTCTGACAGCCCCGATCTATAGAATCCAACTAAGGATCAACAGTATGGCATTACATATGCCTAAGGATGGATCTAAACCAACCAGATCAATGGAATGAGATGTTAAAATTGGATATAACCCACCCCCCAGGTTTGGGCATTTAAGTTTTGTTCATATCTGCTGCTGCTTCTGAGATAATTTTCAGCAAATTCCCTAATCTGTTGCAAGACTTTTAATTGTTTGGGGATTTTTAAATTGATTAATTTTAGTATTGCATTGTATTGTTTTTATCTTGTGAGCCGCCCCGAGTCCTACAGGAGAAGGGCGGCATATAAATTTTGAAAAAAAATAAAATAATAATTTGTACTGTGGCCTTGTCAAGGAAAGTGATATTTGGAGAAAGAATGCAATAAATCATAGTCAGGTTAGCACCCTTAATTCAGAGAAAACATTCACACTTTAAAATTATTTTTGCCCTGAGACGTCCGGCGGTGACGTTAGCGTGCTTGGAGCAAGAGAACAGGGCTCCGATCTTGTAGCTCCAATATTCTCAGCCAGGAAGCCGAATTAGGCACTATTAATCCCAGAGAGATTGATAGAAAAAAGAGGAATTTTCAAGGACCTCGGGGGGAAAAGCAATTGTCCCGAAGGTTCAGAAGAAACCTCTTAATTCCGGTGGGGAACAAAACAGCCATTTTGGCTGGCCCGAAGCGTTGACAGCCGAGGAGTAGGAAGTGAAAATTGAATCAACAGATCGCAATGATACGAGAAGAGTCTTTAAAAAAAAAGTGAGGTACAACTATATCGTGGAAGGGAAGAGCAGAGAGATCGAGGCTCCAAAATCAGCGGCAGATTTGCAGCAGATAAACGCGGCGACGAAAAGGGAGAGGAGCGGAAGAAGGAACTTTTGATAGGTAGTGACTGCGTGAAAGGCGAGAGAGCAGGTGAGAGGAGGAAGAAAACTCCAACAGATATATTTTGAGGCTTGAGAGATGTGTTGACTATAAAATAAACAGATTTTCTAGAAGACAGTGCATTGGACTAGGACTGAGATTGACGGAAGGCTTTAAAGATTGGAAAAGAGATAACAAGTGGCGGAACTGGAGTGGTGATTGGAGAAGTGGTTCTAACAGAAATATAGATGGAGCAGAGTTGGAAAATAACGAAAATAACGAAGGTATCAGCCCCTCTGGAACCACCTGTGCTTCGCCGGGCAAAATACCACATACGCACAAGGAAATAAAACCAGAACCCAGTTTAATCGTAGCTTACTCAGCAGTTTACAGTAGGCGCATATTCTGCTCGTGGGGTTTTATAGGGTGTGTGTAAGAGTGTTTTTCAATCAGCATGTATCCTTCATAGCTGCCTAGCGTTGAATCTGCTGCTTGTTTCCTTTATTGCAGCCGCACAAGCTTATGATGTCATCCTCAGTGCCAAATCTGCTGCTCGGGTTGTTTTCATCGGGCGCAGATTTATGACCTCATACTCAACTCATCGATTGGATCCCTAACCGCCGGATCACTAACCCCCCTTTCCATATACCATCCGCCACCTGATATCACCATGTAGGATAATTCTAGTCGCAACACACACCCTCCACCGTACTCTGTTGTTGTCAATTCGTTCCGTTCATTTGTTGCCAGTCCAGTCCCCTCGCTATGGGTCCAGTCCCCTTGCTATGAGTTTTCTGCTGGCGTGGTGGCGCTGTGTCAAGGGGTACTTGACACTTGTAACTTTTTATCTAAAATTGTTGAAATTGGATATTTGGACATTTTTGGAGAGTGGCAGTAAAAACTATATTTGAAGAGAGTCGAAGTGGAGGCTAAGTGGCAGACAAAGGAGGGAAAAAAAAGGACTGAACAGAGGACTGAGTAGAGAATGATGCAAGAGTGAGAGAGGACTGTATGGAAGAAGAACATCAAAATATATATACATAGACAAGTGATTAATGATATTTGACTATTCTAATTAGAATTAATTATTAGTAATTGTTGATTATTAATTGGTAATTAGTGGTTAATGATTGAGATAAGATGGATTATTGATGCTGAATATTAACCTTAAGTAACTGCTAATTATATCTATCTTCATATTTGATTACATACAAAGAACCAACTATACTGTTAACAAATTAATGCATTTTTAGAGTTTTTTAAAAAAATCCCCTCATTTTCCTTCTCTTTCATAAACGTATATACTGTATGTGTTAAAATTTATAGAGTCCTAAATAAGTACATAGAGGGACATAGAATATATATAGTAAAATATATAGTCTTGTAGAGTGATAAATGTATTTATCCAGCTATAGTCATAATATTATAAATATAGATTGACATTTAAGGAATTGCACTATTTAGGTTAAATTTAAAAACTATTTAAGTGACCCTTATAGGTAACAAATTTAAGGATATTAAAAATAAGTCATTGTATGAAAATTTGGAAGAACTTGCAGCAAATAGTAAAAATGACAAGCACAGGCACAACGACGATAACCAAAATAAATAAAAAAACAACCTCAAATCAGGCATCTCTTACAGCGTCCCCAGCACAGCAAAGGTTGATAGACAGCATGCTGGGAGCAGATAAAGAAAAGACAGGCTCCATTTCCAGTATACAAAATATTCAATCAGTGTTGGCAATGATCCAGGAGGCAATGAACAAGACACAAGAATCCATTATGAATAATCACGAGGAAACAAAAAGAAATCATGAGGACCTTAAATCTGATGTGGGAGAAATAAAAGACAATATTAAAAAAATGGACGATAAAATAGAAAAAATCCAACAGAACATCTCTAGGAATGAGCAAAGGATCCAAAAAGTAGAGTCAAAAATGGAACAAACAGATAAGAAAATAGAGACATTGGAGGCTTGGACTCTGATTGGGTAGATTCGGATAGGGTGACGGAGGTGGGTCTTGAGAATGTTATCTGGGAGGGGTTTGGCCTTGTGACTCCCGAGGACACATGTTTATTGGACGCTGCCACATGTTTATTGGACCCGTGTCCCTCCTGGTTGGTGCTGGCCTCCTGGGAGGTTACACGAGGCTGGCTCCAGGGGATTATTAATGCTTCTTTGAGTGAGGGTCTCTTCCCCCGCTCTTTAAAAGAGGCGGTGGTGAGGCCTCTCCTCAAGAAGCCTTCCCTGGACCCGCCTTATTAGTAAATTATCATCCAGTCTCCAACCTTAGCTTCGTTGTGAAGGTTGTTGAGAGTGTGATGGCGCGACAACTTCCCCAGTACCTGGATGAAGCCAATTATCTAGATCCGTTCCAGTTGGGCTTCAGGCTGGGTATAGCATGGAAATGGCATTGGTCGCATTGGTTGATGATCTCTGGAGGGCTCGGGACAGGGGTTGTTCCTCTGTCCTGGTCCTATTAGATCTCTCAGTGGCTTTTGATACCATCAATCATGGTATCATGCTGAGATGATTGGAGGGGCTGGGAGAGGGGGGCACCGTGTTACGGTGGTTCTCCTCCTTCCTCTCCGATCGTACGCAGTTTGTGTTGGCAGGGGGACAGAGGTTGACCTCAAGGCGCCTTGTTTGTGGGGTGCCACAAGGGTCAGTCCTCTCGCCCCTTTTGTTCAACATTTATGTAAAGCCGCTGGGCGAGATCATCCGTGGTTTCGGGGTGAGGTTCATCAGTATGCTGATGATACTCAGCTGTACATCTCCACCCCGGACCACCCCAATGATGCCCTTGATGTGATGTCCCAATGCCTGGAGGCCGTGCGGATCTGAATGGGGAGGAACAAGCTCAGACTCAACCCCTCCAAGACCGAGTGGCTGTGGTTTCCGGAGTCCCGGTATAGTCAGCTGGCTCCATCGCTGACTATTGGGGGTGAGATCTTGTCCCCCTCAGAGAGGGTTCGCAACTTGGGTGTTCTCCTGGATGCACGGCTGTCTTGGAAGATCATATGACGTCCGTGGCCAGGGGAGCTTTTTATCAGGTTCGCCTGATACACCAGTTGCGTCCCTTTCTGGACCGGGATGCCCTGTGCACGGTCACTCATGCCCTCGTCACGTCACGTCTGGACTACTGTAACGCTCACTACATGGGGCTCCCCTTGAAGAGAGCTCGGAGGCTCCAACTGGTCCAGAATGCAGCCGCACGGGTGGTTATGGGGGCGACTTGGCGCACCCACATAACACCCCTTCTGCGCGAGCTGCACTGGCTCCTGGTGGTCTTCCGAGTGCGATTTAAGGTGTTGGTCACCACCTTTAAAGCGCTCCATGGCTTAGTACCGGGGTATATACGAGACCGCCTGCTGCCAGCAACAGCCTCCCACCGGCCAATACGCTCCCACAGAGAGGGGCTCCTCAAGGTGCCGCCGGCCAGACAATGCCGACTGGCGACACCCAGAGGGAGAGCCTTCTCTGTCGAGGCGCCAGCCCTCTGGAATGATCTGCCCCTTGAGATCCGTCTCATCCCCGACCTGCGTACCTTTCGCCATGCTTTGAAGACCCTCTTGTTCCAACAAGCCGGCCTGGCCTAATATGAATTTTAGAATGGGTGTATGTGTTTTTTAATCTATGGGCCAAATTTTTATATATTCAATTTTAAATTGTTTTAAATTTTGTAAATTTATATGTGTTTTAATATGGCTGTACACCGCCCTGAGTCCTTTGGGAGAAGGGCGGTATAGAAATCTAATAAACATAACATAACATAACATAACATAACATAACATAACATAACATAACATAACATAACATAACAAAAACAGATGTTAACCAGTAGGGAACTAGAAGAATCGATTGTGCATCTGGAAATGGAGAAGGCATCATTTAATCTTAGGTTCCAGATTATTACGGAAAATAAGGATGAAGACCTAGGAGATAATAGCGGAAATCCTGGTAGAAACAACACAAAGAAATAAGGAGGATATACGAAGGGACATTGATGAGGTCTATAGAGTGCACACAAAATATGCACATAGGCACAAATTGCCAAAGAAAGTGCATGTTAGATTTACTGAAAACAATAAAGGAAGAAAAAAAATGAGAGATGAGGCAATATTGTATAAAGGAGATAATAACACTCAAACTCCAAGACGAGTAAGAGACCAGAGAAAAAAATCACAATTTTCTCACATCACAATTAAACAAATATAAAGTCATGTTTCGATGGCTGATACTGGAGGGCATCCTAATCTCTTGGCAAGAGAAGAAATTTAAGATAGATACCTTGGAAAAGGCCCAGGATTTTTTTGAACATAATTTTGCCTTGGAGGAAGATCAAGAAAGCAGGGAGGAATCAGAGAGTAAAAGCCAGGAAGAATATGTTACGGAAGAAACTGAAGGCGAACAAGAGGAAAAGAGAAGATTGGAAAGAGAACGAATAGAGAGAGAGGGAGCGAGGGAAAAACACAAATAGTAATAAGAAATACAAGAAGACTAAGGACAACGAACAAATAAGAAGGAAGATGGAGGAAGAAATAAAAATGATTTCAATAAACATAAACGGTTTAAATGCACCAGCCAAAAGAATGCAAACATTTACAAAGTTACAAAGATTGGAGATGGATATCATAAATTTACAGGAAGTACACATTAAGAAACAACACAGAAAGATGCTAGAGAACCCAAGACTAGGAAATCTATATACTTCATTAGCAGAACAAAAAAAGCGAGGAATAGCAGTTTATATCAAAAAACATTTGAAAACAAAACAAATATACACAGATGAGGATGGAAGGATCTTAATGACTGAAATACAGACAGAACAAAAAACAATATTATTGATTTCAATTTATGCACCAAATAATAACCAAAATGAATTCTATAAAAAGATACATGACAAAGTAAAAGAATTAGAATACGAAAACATCTGCATAAAAGGTGACTTCAACTCAATTACGGACATGAAAAAAGACTACCAGAGTAATAAGAACAATAAAACCAAGAAAAAGACACTTCCAGATACGTTTAAGGAACTATGTCTTCATGATACATGGAGGGAGGTAAATAAAGAGAAAAAACAATATACATTCTATTCTAGTCCACACTAATCATGGTCTAGAATAGACATGGCATGGATGACGACAGAGCTTAGAAAAGATGTAGAAGAAGTGGAAATAATGACATATATGTGGGCAGATCATAATCCAGTAAAAGTAATATGGAAAGGACAACGGACAAGAAAAAGATGGATGATGAATAAAGAAATATTAAAAGACAAAGAATACATTCAGATGATTGAAAAAGAAATGAACATATTCTTCAGGATAAACACAAAAGAGGAAACTTCTCTTCAAAATTTATGGGACATGGCAAAAGCATACATAAGAGGTCTAACAACTGCATATATGGCAAAGAAAAATAAAAACAAACAACAAGAACGAGACAACTTGTTAAAAGAGCTTAAAGAATGTGAATCTGGCCTATAGAAGGATCCTCAAAATAAAACGACCAAAGGAAAAATAAATTTGATAAAACATAAAATTAGAGATAGCATGGAAAATTAAGTCAGTAAAACAAAACCATTTTGAATGTGCGAATAAAATGGAACGCTGGTTGGCATATAAATTGAAAAAAGAAAAAGAGAAAAGAACGGTACACCAATTACAAGATGAGAAAGGAGAGATGCATTATAGAAAGGAGGAAAAAATATAGCAAATTGTTTTTTTCAAAAGCTGTATGAGCAAGAGGAGATATTCGAAGAAGACATTAAACAATATTTAAATAAATCAGATTTAAAGGAAATAGAAGAGACACACAGGGAAATATTGAATAGGCCAATTAGTATGATTGAATTAATAGAGGCAAGGAAAAAACAGAAAAATAATAAAACTCCAGGTCCAGATGGCATCCCAGCAGAATTTTATAAGTGTTGTCAACAACCATTAGATGAAATTATACTTGAAACATTTAATGATGCACTTTTGAAGGCCAAAATACCCAATTCTTGGATGGAAGCCATTATCACCCTTATTCCAAAAGAGGAGACAGACCAATCACAAATCAAAAATTAGAGACCAATATCATTACTAAATGTAGATTACAAATTATTCACATTGATTATTGCGGAAAGACTAAAAAAAGTAATAAACGAATATATATCCATTCTGATCAGAATGCCTTTCTGCCAAAAAGACAAATAAAAAATAATATAAGAATAATAATTGATGTATTGGAATACTATGAAGCAAATCCGGATAAACAAATGGCAGTAATATTCTTGGATGCACAAAAGGCCTTCGACAATTTAAATTGGAAATTTCTTACTTTACAATTGAAAAATATGAAATTCGGCGATAAATTTGTAAATATGATAAAGAAAATATACTCATCTCAAACAGCAAAAATAACAATAAACAGAAACATGACTGAACAATTTATAATAACAAAAGGAGTGAGACAGGGATGCCCTTTAATCCCTTTATTGTTCATACTATCTTTAGAGATACTGTTAAATGAAATTAGAAGAGACAAGGAAATAAAAGAACTGAAAGTTAAAAAAGAGGAATATAAACTTCAAGCCTTCACCAACGACTTCGTCTTCATCATAGAGCAGACAATATCGACAGGACCCAAATTGTTATCACGAATAGAAGAATATGGGAAAGTCGCAGGACTTAAAATTAACAGGCAAAAAACAAAGGCATTAACGAAGAATCTCACAAAACAACAAGAGAAAGAACTAGAAGACAGAATGGGTATACAAATAACAAAAAAGTAAAATATTTAGGAATATGGCTAACAAATAAAAGATCATCGATTAGAGAAGACAACTACAACAAATTAGCCAGACAGATAAAGAAAGATCTAGAAATCTGGAGCAAACTAGAGTTATCATCTTGGGAAGATAGCCTCAATCAAAATGAATGTGCTACCAAGAATGTTATTTTTATTCCAAGTGATTCCGATAAAATTGGGGAAGAATTTTTTAAAAGATTTTAACAAACTTATAGCGAATTACATTTGGCAGGGGAAGAAAGCAAGGATCAAAATAAAAGATTTACAAGATACGAGAGAGAGAGGAGGATTAGCACTCCCAGACTGGGAAACATATTACAAAGCAACTTCATTGATATGGATTAAAGATTGGATGGAACTAAAAAATAAAAGAATATTGTCATTAGAGGGGTATGATCTACAAAGAGGATGGCATGCTTTCTTGTGGGAGGGAAAAAGTAGACAGCACGGATATTTTCAAAGACATTTGATCAGGGAAGCATTGCTACAGACATGGCAGGGGATAAAAAAGAAACATTATGACAAAATTCCGGAATGGCTATTTCCTATGGAGGCACAAATCTACCCAAATGCTCTAGATATTGGCAAAATGAAAATTTACAAAGATTTGCTGAATAATCAAGTGGAATTAAGAACAAGACAGGAATTGAAAGAATTGGGTACAGACATTGATTGGTGGCCCTATATGCAATAAAATCTAGATACAGGACAGATTTGGCACAATTTGGATTTCAAAAGGGAACATATGAATTAGATAAAATTCTTCAGGGAACAGAGGATAAATTGATAAAAAAACCTATAATTATTTATTAAGATACAAATTGGAAGAAGAGGTAGTTAAAGAAAATATGATAATTTGGGCAAAAAATTTTGGGTACAATATTGAATTAGATAAATGGGAGAAATTATGGAATATAAACTACAAACTAACACTGTCTGTACCCTATAAAGAAAATAGGCATAAAATGTTTTATAGGTGGAATCTCCCACCTGCCAGATTGGCAAAGATGTTTCCAAATACTTCCCCGCTTTGCTGGAAATGTAAACATCAAAAAGGAACTTATTATCACATGTGATGGTCTTGCCAGAAGGCAAAACAATTTTGGCAAACAATTAAAATACAAATAGAATAAATTATAAATCAACAAATAGAAATGAGGCCAGAAACTTTCTTACTGGGAATAATTACCGGGCCATATGAAAAAGAAATAAAATACTTAATTATTCACATATAGACTGCAGCATGAATAGTTTTCGCCCAAAACTGGAAAAACAATGACATACCATCAGAAGACAGGGTGATTAGAAAAATTATGGAGTGTGTGGAAATGGATAGCTCACAAAGGAGATACAAGAAAAAGATGAAACAATACTACTTAGACTGGGAAAAATGGTATAAATGGTTGGAGGAGAAAGGGGGGAAAAAGGGGGGGGCAAAAGAAAACTAAACAATGATTTAATTAGGTGGAGAAATATGGGAACAAATGGGAAGATATAAATTGTGGAAAGGAAACTAGGTACCTGTTTATGTTAAATGTAAATAAAATATTTAGATTAAGAGAATATATATATATATATATATATATATATATATATATATATATATATATATATATATACACACACACACATACATACATATATATATATATATATGATATGATATACTAGAAATATATGTATAAAAGATAGATTAAGATAAGAAAAAGAAAATGTATAAATATAGATTACTGATGTGAAGTTGAAAAGAAGATGTAAATATCTGTTTTTGTTTGGGGTTTTTTTTTTTGCTTGTTTGAAAAAAATGTTCAATAAAAATTATTTTTTAAAAAATATATTTTTGCCCTACTGTTTGTATGATTTTGGTAGATCTGCATTTGAACAATATATTGTCATCTATAGTTTGGAACAAAGGTCAGCAAGAAAATAACTGCCATAAGGAGTTTTGCCATTCCTCAAATAAACGTGGACAAGAAGGTATTCTCGGAAATAAAGATGTCAGTTAGAACTACTAGGTCGGCTTCTTTTACATCTGGTTTAATATAAATATTTTTTAAAGGAAAACTGGGCACAGGGCTGGGGAATATCAAATGAAGTGAATATAGATGTCAGCAATGATACTTTCCTTTGGCATAAAGCAGAATACTGTATACACTCAATCTTTCATAAGGATCTTGTTGTTGGTCATTCATAAGTCCTGTTTTATTAGCAGAACACAAGAAAAATACTATTTAACATTCAATCAGATAATATTTACCCTCTTGCACTGGGTTCCCAGTATGGTGCATATAATCCTGAAAATGCAGGAACAAAGTAGCAGCCGTAAGATGTGCCTACTTCAGCAGCAAGTTTCTCTAAGATCAATACAAAATAGAAAACTTATCTCTGCAAAGAAATAGTCATTTGAAAGCTAAGAATTGCAAAACAAAATGTAAGTAATTTCTAGAATAAATGACTGTTGAGGGCATTAATCTATATAACAAACATAGAGCCAGGAAGCAGAAGTATAAATTTTATATATGATATAATCTTCAACAAGTTGGTACTTTCTGGATTTGCTGAACTACAATATACTTCCCAGAGATCATTTATATCCATAAATAAAAGCTTATGGTATGATTTGAATAGAAATAAATCCTACTGAGCTTTCTTTTTTTTCCAGGAAAATGGTGTAGAATAGCAGTTTTAATTAATTATAATAATTGAAACTCTGTATGATTATTATTCCTACTCCTACTAGTAATATTCACCATATAAATATGGTATTACAGTTTTACAGTTTCAGAAGGGTCCCTAAACCTAAAAATTAGGTACCTAGGGTTAAAAATGGCATAGACCTTGAGTACACAAATAAAATTCTTATCTAAGTGAACATGTTTGAATGAAACACAGAACCCCTGAGTCCTTGTATACTTACAGATTTACAATAAATTAGAAAGTTATACTCACCTACTTCTTCTGAAGATTTTGCAATACCAAGATTGTCCCTCAACCAACGAACAACAGCTCCTGCAATAGCAACAGAGCCCTAAAACAAAAAGGCAAACTAAAAATGTTTCATTTATTACTTCATGATTGTTCTTACTATATAACATCCAAATATGTATTAAAATTGATGTCTATTTATTTATTTTATTAAATGTATATGCAGTGAGAGAAGAAAAAGTAAAAGCCTTTTTTTTTATTGAGAAAAGAAAAGTTGGGGAATTTTTTAAAAAATAAGAAATTTATGAAGACTGAATCCCATTCGACTGAAATGTTGGAATAGTGGTAATTGACAAGAGGAAACTTTGAATATTTTACTGAAGAGTTTAAAGGCTTGAAAGTATTGTGCTCTATTGAAAGCTAGTCTGCAGTGCCATCTAGTGGCAGAAGGGAAAAAGATTTTGACTTGAAAGAAATTTTGACTACAGCTGACCTTGACATTTGGCTGCGTGATAAATAAAACAGATGTGCAAGCGAGAAGACTGGGTTTTGAACTTTCCTTTTGGCTTTTAATCTTTTATTATTATTACCTTTTTTAGGGGGGGTGATTAGCTTTCTTATTTACTCACTTGTGAATGTTTGAAGTACTTTGTTTTTGAGTTTTGCTGGTGGATAAGTGAAAGGCATTCTATTTTGTGTTTTGTATTTTATATTTCTTTTATGGGATTTTTTTTGTCTAATATGCCTTTTTGTTATTTGACCAAAAACAACTAGATTGACAAGAATTTGGATTAAGACTGGAAGAGTCAAAAGAAATTTTTTTCCTTTTGGCCGTTTGGATTTTTATCTTTTATTTTTTAATTTTTGCAATTAATTTTTTCTTTTTCTTTCTCTGGGGGGTATTTAGAATTTTGATTTTTGAGGGAGGTAGTTGATTGGAATTTTTTTTCTTTAATTTTTATACCTTATTTTTATTTTTGCTAATCCAACCATCGGGGAGGATTAGACACTTGGATTATAAATATACCATAAATGGATTATAAATTTATTTCAAAAAAAAAAAGTGGAAATGAAGAAATGTACACGTTATCACAGATGTAGATGTAATCACATCTACATCCACACATATGTAATCTCAGATGCAGATGTAATCACATCTACATCCAACAGCAAGTCCCTCATCGACAGAAACACAGAAAACCTCGGAGATGATGGTGTTAAAAAATTTCATGCAATCGCTTCATGATGATTTGAAACAGGAGTTAAAAGAAATGAAAGGTATGATTGGGAAAAATGAAGAGAGAATCCAGAAAGTAGAAGAAAAAGCAGAAACGACAGAAAAGAAAGTTGTGGAATTAGAAGAAAAACTTGTATCAACTGACAAATTGCAAGAAAAAACAATTATCCTGTTGGAGATGGAGCGTTCTGATTTTTATTTAAGATTCCAAAATATAGAGAAAGAAAAAGGAGAAATTTTACCCGAGGTGATTGCTGAGATATTGACAGAAGTTTTGGAACCACCCAAGGAAAAGATCCTAAATGAGATTGACAAAGCTTTTAGAATATACACAAGATATGCAATGAGAAATAAATTACCAAGAGAAGTACATGTAAGATTTACAAAGAAGGCAGTGAAAACAGAGATACTGCAAGCAGCAAGAAAACAAAATTTTTAATATCTAAATGAGTGAGTTTTAGATGATTAATACCTGAAACAATTTTGGTGACATAGCAAGAACAAAGACATAGGCTTGACACTATTGGAAAAGCAAAACTATTTTATGAATGATTCTGTGGACCACTAGAAGAGGACTTGGGAGCAATAGGAGAGACAAAGCCAAAAGATGAAAAGAAAGAGAAAGAAGAAAGAGTAGAAAAAACATTAAGAGAAGGAGCAAGAACAAAGGACCCAATGGAACAAAGAGAGACAAGGGCGATGAAGTCAAAAACTAGCCACAAGTAAAACATGTAAGAAGAAATAAAAGCAATATCAATAAATGTAAATGGATTGAATGCGGCAATAAAAAGAAACAGAACTTTGAATAAATTAAAAAGTTTAAAGATGGATATTATATGTTTACAAGAAGTACATATTAGAAAGCAACATATAAAATTACTAGAATACCCAAAATTAGGAGTCTTATCTCATTGATACAACAAAGCAAAAGAGGAGTAGCTTTATATATTAAAGAAAAATTAGAACCTAAATTACTCTTTGAAGACAAAGGAGGCAGGATTCTGATGGTGGAAATAAGAATGAATAATAAACAAATACTCTTGATAGCGGTATATGCACCAAATGAAAAACAAGAAGAATTTTATGGGAGATTACACAGGAAAATTTTAGAATTGGACTATTTATTTTTATTTATTTTTATTTTATCTCAAATTTATATACCGCACCTTCTCCCGAGGACTCAGGGCGGTGTACAGCCAGATAAAAACATACAATATAAACATTAAAAAACAATTAAAAGGATATATATTAATTTGGCCCCAATTTAAGATAAAAAATTAAAAAATATTAAAAAAAATATGTTAAGCCAGCCCGGCTTGCTGAAAAAAGAAAGTTTTAAGGGCACGGCAGAAGGCACCGAGATCTTAGATCCTCCTTATCTCAGGAGGCAGCTGATTCCAGAGGGTAGGTGCCCCCACAGAGAAGGCCCTCCCCCTGGGGGTCGCCAGCCTACATTGTTTGGCTGATGGCACCCCGAGGAGGCCCTCTCTGTGGGAGCGCACAGGTCGGTGGGAGGTCGTTGGTAGCAGCAGGCGGTCTCAAAGATAACTAGGTCCTATGCCATGGAGTGCTTTAAAGGTGGTAACCAACACCTTGAAGCGCACCCGGAAGACCACTGGGAGCCAGTGCAGCTCACGTAGGAGTAGTGTTATGTGGGAGTGCCAAGCGGCTCCCGTAATTACCCATGCAGCCGCATTCTGGACCAGTTGGAGCCTCTGGGTGCTCCTCAAGGAGAGCCCCATGTAGAGAATGTTGCAGTAGTCCAGGTGCGAGGTGACGAGGGCATGAGTGACTGTGCACAGGGAATCCTATGAATACCTATGTATAATGAGTGATTTTAATGCAGTAATAGATGTGGATCTGGACTATAAAACAATGAAGACAAATAAAAAGTCTAGAAAAATATTGCTGAAATCCTTTTTCACAATGATAGAAGAATTGAGTATTCAAGATATTTGGAGACAAAAACATTTAAAAGAAAAACAATATTACTTTTTATTCAAATAGACATTTATCGTGGTTAAGGATAGATATGATATGGATGTCAACAGAACTTATAAATAATATACCAGAAGTAAATACTGGTTCAAACATTTGGGCAGTTCATAACCCAATGAAAATAATATGAAAAGAACAAAAGAGAAAGACCAAGATGGACTCTGAATGCAACAATACTAAATAAAAAGGACTTTCAACAGTTTATAGAAAAAGAATTAAGAGTTTTTCTTTAAAATAAATAAAAATGGAGATACATCACTCCAGAATGTATGGGATACGATGAAAGCCTATATTAGGTGGCTGGCAATAACATACTTGGGGAAAAAGAATAAAAGGAAGAGACAAAAGCAGAAAAAATTGGAAGAGGACTATAAAAGTTTAGAGAAAGAACTCCAAAAAGATATTCAAAACAAAACAATTAAGAAGTGACTGGAACTGAAAAAGCATGAAATAAATTGAAATGAACAAGAATTTTTAGCAAATAAATTAAGAGCATCTAAACAGAATTTCTTTGAAAATGCAAACAAACTAGGAAGATGGTTAGCATATAAAATAAAAAAAGAGAAGGAGAAGAAAACAATAAAACATTTACAAGATGAAGAGGGGAAATTACATTACAGAAATGAAGAAAAGAAGATAATAATTCAAAAATACTATGAAAAACTTTATTATCAAGAGAAAATTTTGGAGGAAGAGATAATAAAATATCTAAAAAACTCAGATTTACCTAAAATAATTGAACAATACAAGGGAATGCTAGAAGAAAGAATAACAATGATGGAACTAACAGAAGCGATTAAAAGACAAAAAAATAGGAAAGCACCAGGACCGGATGGTCTACCAGCGGAACTATACAAAACATTACAAGAAGTGATGAATAATGTAATGCTGGAACTATTTAATGAACTTCTAATGAAGGCAAGAATGCCAGACTCACGGAGGGAGGCCTATGTAACACTTATACCTAAAGAAGATGCTGATTTACAATTGATAAAAAATTATAGACCAATTTCGTTATTAAATGTAGATTGTAAGATTTTTGCTTTTATTTATTCATATGGACCAAAATGGTTTTTTACCTAAGAGACAAATCAGAGACAATATGAGGATAATTTTAAATACGTTGGAATATTATGAGACACACTCAGAAAAACAAATGGCAATGATATTTTTAGATGCCCAAAAAGCTTTTGACAACGTGAACTGGCAATTCATGATAGAACAATTGCAGAAAATGGATTTTGGGGAGAGATTTGTAAATACTATAAAAACAATCTATGATAGACAATCTGCTAAGATAATGATAAATGGAGAAATGACAGAAAATATTACTATTATGAAGGATACAAGACAAGGATGTCCCTTATCCCCGTTGTTTATTTTGACCTTAGAAGTTCTAAATAGAAGTATTTTTATTTATTTATTTATTTTATTTGTTTTAATTTGTATACCGCCCTTCTCCAGCAGGACTCAGGGCAGTGAACAGCCCAAATAAAACAGAACATACAAAATTTAAAAACAGTGGTGGCTCCGCGGACGACGAGGACGGTCTCCATAGACCGCCAGCCACCCGATCTGTAAAAACTGCCCTGACAGCGCTAAATTGCTGTCCGGCGGTTTGAAAAAACTCTCCTTTGGGCAAAGAAGGAGAGGAGAGTCGGAGGGGGTGGGTAGAGCTCCCTGAAAGTCCCTGGATTAATTCCAGGGACTCGGAGGGTGAGAGCTCCCCAGTTCACCCCTCCCATTGCTCCGGATCACTGGTGCCTCTGTTAATCAGAGCAAGACGTCTGCGTCCAATTCTGCCGGCAAACAGTGAGTTCTAATGATTTCTAACAAGGCAGACAGAGCGGAAGCAAGAGTGCAAGCTTTTTAAAAGAAACAGAACTTAACTCCGTGAATACATTGTTGCAAACGGAGCTCTCTTGAGCTGGAGGCTGGAGAGGAAGCCCTTGTTATGGGCGGAAGGGAAAGTGAAAGTTAAAGGGAAATTGCTTGTTAAGAGCCCTCTGCCTGAAGAGAAAACTGCTGGGGATTGAGTATAGCTTGAAGAGAGGACTGTTTATTTTGAAAAAACTCTGAAATATACTTTGTAAGACTGTTTATAAGACTTTGTGGCTGCAAAAGGAAAAAAAAACTCTTTTTAAAATAAAATGGCCGCTAAACAACTAAAGCCACCAACTTCTAAAGGGAGAGAAGGTTCCCCTGTAGTGACTCAAAAACAACAACTTCCGGCTGATACACAGTCACAAGACCTTAAAGAATTTATAATGGGTGCCCTGAACAATCAGGCAGAAATGATGAAAGAATTTTCAGAGGTGTTAAAGAAAATTAAAGGTGTGGTGGAGGAAAAACATGATGAAATAAGAGATGACATTGTTTATACAGTTTCAGGACTGGCTAATCATATGTTAAAGATTGAGGAGAGAGTACGGGAAATTGCTAACTTGGAGTTTGCAACTAAATTAGGAGAGGTTATGATACAAACAGAGAAAGTGGATGACGAAATGGTTATGTTACAATACAGATCAATGGAATTTGCCGTGAGGCTGAGAGGTTTGAAAGAAAAGAGTGGTGAAAATTTAAAGGATATTTGTTCCAATGCTTTAGCAGAGCTGATTTCAGAAAGGCCAGAAGATGTGGCAATTCAAATGGACAAAATTTACAGGGTTAATTCCTGGCTGGCAAAACAAAAGCAGCTACCAAGAGATGTGGTGATTTATTTCACAACAAGGAGAATTAGAAATGACATTCTGCAAACTTCTTATAGAAACAAGATTAAAGTGGATGGACAAGAGCTGGTGGTCCTGAAAGAGCTTCCTCCTAAAATGTTAAGAGACAGAAAGCAGTTTGTTTTTTTTGGTGAATGAACTAAGAAACCAGCAGCTCCAGTACAGATGGGATGTCCCATTTGAGATAATAGTGACATACACTGGGCAAAGACATCGCTTAAACACAGTTGGAAAAGCAAAAGATTTTTACGTTAATGTTTTAAAGGCTGGAAGGCCACCCTCACCAGGGGGTGCTAGAAAGCAATTGGAAATGATACAACAAGAGAAAGATGGAGGGCAACCACAAACTTATGCTCAAGCATTAGCTGGAGGAGCTAATTTGGAAGAAGATTTACTGTTGAGTGGGGGTCCACCACCAACCCTTGAGCCATTAAAGATGATAGAGCTGCCAAAAGATCAACGATTGACAAGAGCTACTTACAAACAACATCTGGCACGACAGCCTCAGGATTTAACCCAACAAGTCCAAAAAACACAAGCAGTGGGAGGAGCTAGGCCGAAGTCTAAAATGGCGGAGGAGGTTCAGCTGATGCTCTCAAAGCTTGGAGGGCCCAGAGATGGCAAATAAATTCTTATTTTGGAATGTCAACGGTTTAAATTCTCCACAAAAAAGAAAGAAAATATTTCACTACTTGAAGCAATTTCAGAATGATGTCATTTGTTTGCAAGAAACGCATATTAAATCCTCAGATCAAAAGTACTTGATAAATTCGAAATTAGGTACACATTTTGTGGCATCAGCACCAGAGAAGAAAAATGGCCTAGTTATATATGTTAAAAGAGGCTTATTGGCCAATTTAATTGAGGCTGACACTCAAGGTAGATATATTGCAATCGAATTAACAACACAGAATGGGAAGCTGCTTGTAATTGGAGTATATGCACCTAATCAACAACAAGACAAATTTTATAAACTTTTACATACTAAAATACTACAATGGGATTATAGATCTTTACTTTTAATGGGTGATTGGAATGGGGTAATAAATACCTAGAAAGATAAAAAAAGTCTTTCCAAGATACCCATGCATGCTAAGTTGCCTAAATCTTTTTTTGATATTTTGGAGGATATGGAGCTCAGAGACATCTGGAGAGAAAGGAACGTATTGGAAAGTGATTTTACTTTTTTTTCAGATAGGCATCAATCTTTTTCTAGGATTGATTTTATATTAACCACAAATGATCTTTTTTCTAGGGTGAAGAATATGAAGATATGTCCAAGAACTTTAACTGATCATAGCCCGGTTTGGGTGGAACTAGAGCAGGAAAGAGGGGAAAGGAGGTCTTGGAGGTTAAATGAGAATTTATTTAGATATGAAGATAACTTGAGTGAACTTAAAAAACAAATGAAAGAATTTTTTGTTAACAATATGAATAAAGGAACCTCGATGGAGATGGTATGGGATGCGAGTAAGGCATATATGAGAGGAACATTAATTTTCTTGAATAATAAATATAGACTAAAACAACAAAACAGACGGAAAGAGATAGAGGAGGAAATTAAAAAGAAAGAACAATTGCTTATAATTAACCCGGGAGATAAAAAGGCAAAAGATATGATTAATATCTTAAGAGAGCAATTTAATATGTTAATGGCTGGGCAAGTAGCAACCAGCATACAATATGCCAGACATAATACATTTTGTAATGCTAATAAACCTGGGAGATGGTTGGCTTACACGATGAGAAAAAAACAAAAATCACGTGTTATAGACAAGATAGAATTTAGAGGTAAGGAGATTTATCAACAGAATTGAATAAAAAAAGGCTTTTTTGGAGTTCTATACAAAGTTATATGCTAAAGATGTAATTCAAGATGTTGATATTGATAGATATTTAAAGATGGAGATTCCTGAATTAACGCTGGAACAGAGAGAGAGATTGAATCAGCCAATAACTTCCGAGGAAATTGTTGGGGCAATTAAACAATTAAAAATAGGTAAGGCTCCGGGAACAGATGGACTAACAGCTGTTCATTATAAACATTTACAATCTGAAATGTTAGAACCACTCAAAATCTTATTTAATAAAATACAAGTAGGAGGAGGAGTACCACTTTCCTGGAAAACAGCCTTTGTCTCACTAATTCCAAAGGAGGACCAAAATTCCATCAAACCTGAGAATTTTAGGCCAATTTCACTTCTGAATACTGATTATAAGATTTTTGCTAAGATACTAGCTAATAGATTAATGCCAGTTATGCAACAAATAATTCATAATGACCAATCAGGGTTTATAAAAGGGAGATAATAATGTTATAATGTTAGACAAATTGTGAACTTACTGGAATATTTGGAAAAAAATAATCAAGTCCCTGCAGCGTTTATATTTTTGAATGCAGAGAAGGCATTATTGTTTATTTTGACTTTGGAAGTACTACTGAATAAGATACGTGACTCAGAAAAATTGAAGGGTATTGTAATTAGACAACAAGATTATAGATTAAGAGCATTTGCAGATGACTTGGTTGTTACCTTATCCCAACCTATAGAGTCGGCTCCATATATATTGGATATAATTGATCAATACGGGAAAGTATCAGGATTTAAAGTTAATTCACATAAGACAAAGATGATAACTAAAAATATGTCTATACTTGAAAGAGATAAACTAGCAAGAATAACAGATTTTGAAATAGTTAAAAAGGTTAAATATCTAGGAGTATACATAGAAGCTTCAAATACAAAATTATATAAAAATAACTATGAGGTTCTTTGGCAGAAGGTACAGAAGGATATGGAGAATTGGAAAAAATTACAGTTGTCTTTATTGGGAAGAATTGCAGCAATTAAAATGAATGTGTTACCTAGATTTTTATTTTTGTTCCAAATGATACCTGTGCTTAAGAAAGATGAAAATCTGAGAGAATGGCAGAAAGGTGTTAATACTTTCATTTGGGCTGGGAAAAAACCCAGAATAAAAATGAAAATTATACAAGATACACTTGAAAGAGGGGGTCTCAAAATGCCTAATTTAAGACTATATTATGAAGCAGCGGTCTTATCACAAGTTAATGACTGGTTTAATTTAACTGAGGGGAGAATTTTGAATCTAGAAGGTTATGATTTGTTATATGGATGGCATGCCTATTTGTTATATGACAAAAAAGTGGATAAAGTATTTAAGGCTCATATACTTAGAAATGCTTTGTTGAGGGTTTGGAAAAAATATCAATATAAGTTAAATTATAAGATACTTGTATGGGCAAATCCTAGACATGCAATAGAAAATATAAGTATAGAACAAAAACAGGAGGTGATTACTTATAAAGAGCTTCTTATTATGGAAAGGGGGGTAATGTATTTGAAATCTTTAGATACATTGAGAGAAGAAGGTATAATTTATACATGGTTTCAGTACGGTCAACTTCAAGCTAGATGGAAGGAAGATCAAAAAACTGGCTTTGTGCAAAATGAGGAGAATTTGGTAAAACAAATTAGAGATCAAAAACAAATGCATATTAAAAGGTCGTATAATGCTTTATTGGAAATAGACTCTGAGACGGAACTGGTTAAAGACTGTATGATTAAATGGGCACAAAACTTTCAAGAGCCAGTAATGATGGAGACTTGGGAAAAGATTTGGATTAGAAATGTGAAATTTACACAAGCACAAAATTTAAGAGAAAACTTTTATAAAATGTTTTATAGATGGCACTTAGATCCCAAAAAATTATCATGTATGTATCCTAATGTGCAAGCTAAATGTGGGAGATGTGACTGTGACGATGCAACTTATTATCATATATGGTGAACTTGTAGAAAAATCAAAGCATTTTGGATAAAGATTTGGTGGGTGATGCAGAATATTCTTAAAAAGAGACTGAAATTTACTCCACAGTTGTTCTTATTGGGTATAACTACGGACTGTACAGTTGCAGAGACTAAACTGATTTTGAACTTGATAACAGCAGCAAGATTGTTGGTAGCACAACATTGGAAGAAGGACTTTTTGCCTACTATTGATGACTGGATATTGAAAGTAACTAATTTAGCTGAAATGGCTAAAATTTCAGCATATTTGAAGGATCGCACACAAGAAAGGACTGGAGAAGATGGATTGATTATATACAAAATAAGTATCAGACCAAAAAATATCAAATAGCTTATGAATGATTTCTTTTATCTGTATAAGCGCTCTATAAGTGATATTAGAAGTTTTATGTCCAAGAAGCAGGATTTTATATATGGGGGGTTAAGAATTTTTTTTTTAGGGGGTGTTAGTTTAATGATTGGTTAAGCAATTTAGTTTATTGTTAAAAGTCAATAGAAATACCTTGTGTTCTGCTCTGGGAAGTCGGGGGGGAGGGGGGGTTGGGGGGAAGGGGGGTTGGGTGGGAGGGTTGTGGGGAAATTGTGTTTGTTTTAAAACTTTTTCAATAAAAAAAAATTAAAAACAGTTTAAAAATAATTAAATATTTTTGGCCGCAATTTAAAACAACCCAATTAAAATCATTTAAATTTAACCAAAACAGTGGGATCAAGCCAGCCCAGCTAGGTGAAATAAATAAGTTTTCAGGGCCCGATGAAAAGTCCGGAGGTTTGGTATGTACGTATCTCTGGGGGGAGGTTGTTCCAGAGGGCGGGTGCCGCCACAGAGAAGGCTCTCCCCCTGGGGGTCTCCAGCCGACACTGTCTGGCGGACAGCACCCTGAGGAGGCCCTCTCTGTGCGAGCGTAGTGGCCGGTGGGAGCCTATTGGTGGGAGGCTATTGGTGACAGAAGGCGGTCTCGTAAATACCCCAGCTCTAAGCCATGGAGCGCTTTAAAGGTGGTCATATTAGGCGAAATAGGGATGAAAATTAAAAAAGAAGAGTACAAACTGCAAGCCTTTGCTCATGATTTAGTATTTATCTTAGAAGAACCTCAAACAACAGGCCCATAACTATTAGAACAAATAGAGAGTTATGGGAAGGTCTTTGGCTTAAAAATAAACAAAGAAAAAATGAAAATTTTGGTGAAAAATACTACAGAAAAAAAAAAGAAAGATAAAAGAGAAATTAG
The DNA here is from genome assembly GCA_022577455.1 of Arizona elegans. Lineage (NCBI taxonomy): Eukaryota > Metazoa > Chordata > Lepidosauria > Squamata > Colubridae > Arizona > Arizona elegans. The sequence continues at coordinate 46,467,492 of JAKOOJ010000006.1, read as the reverse complement.
ATATACAAGTTGTGAAAAAAGTTAAATATTTGGGAGTATATTTAATGTCAAGATGTGCAATGATAAAAAAGGATAATTACTATAAACTAAGAGAACAAACTGAGAAAGACTTGGAGAAATGGAAAAATCCTCAATTGTCATTTATGGGAAGGGTTGCAATAATAAGGATGAACATATTACCAAGACTATTATTTTTATTCCAGACAGTTCCGATAAAAATTGAAAAGACTTATTTCCAACATCTTAATAAGATAACAAGAAAATTTATATGGCAAGGGAAAAAGCAAGAATAAGTATAAAATTTTTACAGAACACGAGACTACGTGGAGGATTTAGACTGCCGAATTGGGAATTATATTACCAGGCAGCAGCATTGACTTGGATGAAGGAATGGGTTGAATTAAGAAATATAAGACTACTAACATTGGAAGGTCACGATTTACAATTGGGATGGCATGCATTCCTATGGTATGGTAGAAGATACACACGTACTTTCATAGACATTATATTTATTTATTATTTATTTATTTATTTATTGGTTCGATTTATATGCCGCCCTTCTCTGGAGACTCAGGGCGGCTTACAATGCGTTAAGCAATAGCCTTCATACTTTCGTATATACCTGCCTAGTGGGGCTTTCGGCCCTCCCAAGCGGTGTTCTTTTTTATACAAAGTCAGCTTATTGCCCCCACAATCCAGGTCCTCATTTTACCTACCTCGAAAGGATGGAAGGCTGAGTCAACCTTGAGCCTGGTGAGATTTGAACTTGCAGTAATTGTAGGCAGCTGGTGCTACTTAACAGCACTTTAGTCTGCTGCGCCACCAAGGTTCTTATATAAGGAATGCATTGTTCCTTATATAAGGTTAGAGATGAATACTATGTGAAAATACCAATATGGTTATCAACAATGGAAGCTTTAATACACCTAAATATTTTTAATTTTAGAAATAATGTTAGATACAAGGAGTTATTAACAGATAAGGGGGAATTGGACTTCCGGGTTTGACTGCCACCGGCGAAGACGGTCGCTTTTGAAGGGCCGCCAGCCCCGCCGCCTGTAGAGCCGCCCCGAGTGAGGGAAGCGGCTTGAAAACTCCAAAATCCTGAGGATTTGAGAAGAGTGAAGCAAGAGGCAGGTTGAGCCCCCGTGAACCCCCAGAAGTTTGCTACTGGGGAGGAAACGGGTGTGGCTCCCTTTTAACTTGCGGAGACTCCGGACGGCGTGGGACGACTCTGTTTGCCAGAGCAAGCCGGTTGCAGCAAACATTTAAACTGATGGGAAAATAATTTTGTCAAAAAACAACCTCAACCCCCAAACCAAGAAACTGCAAGTATTTCTTCTCTTTTGAACTTTTGATTTGGGAAAAAGCTAGAGCGAGCGGAAAAGGCTTGAAAAAATGGCGCCGTTCCAGCGTTAACGAGCTGAAAGGGAGAGTGATTACACAAGACTATTCTAACAAGCTACATTGTAGCAGTGCTTGTTGCAAGTGAACGGAGAAGAGTGGAAAAGAAAAGAAAAATTTCTTTTTTTAAAAAATAAATCTGAGCTTGCTTCAGTCTATTTAAATCTGGGGGACTTTTTCAAAGGATATTGTGGAGGTGCAAAGGAAAAGAAAAAAAAAGATTTTCTTTTTTCAGAAAAGTTAATTTACGTGGCAAAATGGCTTCAAAGAAACAGGAAGGAAAGGTTGTAGGGGAGGGATCTCCCACCCACAAACCAGAACAGCAGTCCCCTCCCAGTCAGCAGAGGGAGGGAAAGGACTTTGATGTGCAAAGTTTAAAAGATTTTATTACCCAGGCTCTGGATGATAAATTTCAAAAATCACAACAGGAAATGAAGAGGGAAATTAATGAATTTAAAGAGGCAATGAAAGAAAATTATGATAAGGTGTCTGATAAATTGTCAAATGTGGTTTCTGACTTGGCAGAATCCATTACTAAAGTGGACTCCAAACTGGAAGAATTTAAATCAGAAGTTAATGTTAAAATGAAGGATACTGATTTTAAAATTGCTGATGTGGATAACAAAGTGGAGAGACTCGAAAACGAAATTACAATGATACAGTTCCGATCCATGGAATTTGCTATTAGGCTTCGAGGAATTAAAGAGAATGATAGGCAAGATCTGAGACAGATTTGTTCTGATGCCCTGGCTGTATTGCTAAAAATTGATCCAGCAGATGTGGTCTATAAAATAGATAAAATTTACAGAGTGAATTCATGGGTTGCTAGACAAAGAAAATTGCCCAGAGATGTGGTGATATACTTTACTGATAGAAGAATAAGAAATGATATTTTGCAAAGATCCTTTCTTTCCTCTGTGCAAGTGGAGGGAGTTCAAATTGGAATTTATAAGGAATTACCACCTAAGATGTTAAAAGATTGAAAAGAGTATAGGTTCTTAGTGAACGAATTGCAAAACCAAGAAATACCATTTCGGTGGGATGCCCCAACTGGTATAATTTTGAAATATAATGGAGAGAGACATCGATTGAATACTTTTCAGAAGGCGGAATATTTTTATTATAATATCCTTAAAGAAAGATCATCATCCCCACGTACATCTACATTGTTGGAGATAAAAAGTGATAAGGAAAAGCAATCTCAGCATGAGAGGGCACAACAGTCTAAGCAGATGGAACCAGTGGAAATGCAGGGTGCTGCACGAGGAGGAGGCCTTATGGAGGAATCACTGTTAGAACCTTCCCCAATTCTGTCAACTGGTGCTGTTTTGGATTTAGCTGGAATGCCTGAAGTTAAAGACCAGCGTATAACTCGTGCAATTTCCAAGCAAATAAAAGAAAAATATAAAGGAGGAGCTAAAAGTACTACACAAAGTGAAGCCATGGGAGGAGCAAGGCCGAAGACTTCAGAAGAAGTTAGGCAAAGCAGCTCATCGCTTCAGAAAGGTCAAGATGACAATTAGGCTCTTATCCTGGAATGTTAATGGATTAAATTCACCACAAAAAAGGAAGAAATTATTTACATATTTGAGACAATTTAATAATGATATAATTTGTTTACAAGAAACTCATATTCGAACTCAAGATCATAAATATTTGATAAATTCTAAATTAGGAACACATTTTATAGCTTCAACCTCGGAAAAAAAGAATGGTGTGGTTATTTATGTGAATAAAAGACTGTCCGCTAAAATTATAGAAGCAGATGAAGATGGCAGGTTTATCGCAATTGAATTGCACACAGCAAATGGCCAAATTCTTTTGATTGGAATTTATGCTCCGAACCAACAACAGGATCATTTTTATAAGACTCTACATAATAAAATATTGCAATGGGATTATAGATCTATGCTAATAATGGGAGACTGGAATGGAGTAATTGATTCTAAATTAAATAAAAAGAGTTTGGCGAAATCAAGGATCAGACTGCCACAGACTTTTTTTGATATGAAAGAAGATTTGGAATTAAAAGATATCTGGAGAATATATAACCCAAAAGAACTGGACTATACTTTTTTCTCTGACAGACATAGATCTTTCTCCAGGATTGACTTTATCTTGTTATCAGATGATTTACTTGTTAAAACAAAAAGAACAAAGATATTTCCAAGAACTTTAACTGATCATAGCTCTGTATGGATAGAAATCGAGATGGGAAAGTCTGAGAGAAGGTCATGGAGACTAAATGAAAATTTGTTCAGATATGAAAAAAATATAATAGAACTTAAAAAACAGATGAAAGAATTTTTTGAAATGAACTTGAATAAGGGTACCCCAATTGAAATAGTATGGGACGCGAGCAAAGCTTATATGAGAGGGGTACTTATTTATATGAACTTTAAACATAAACAGAATCGACAAAGGAAAAGACTCGAATTGGAAGCAGAAATAAAGAATAAGGAACAGTTACTTATTAAAAACCCAACAGATGAAAGAATACATGGTGCTATAAAACTTTTGAAAGATCAGTTTCAAATGCTTTTGGCGGAGCAAGCTGCAACAAATCTACAATATGCGAAGCATAATACGTTTTGTAATGCCAACAAACCAGGGAGATGGTTGGCTTATACTTTAAGGAAAAAGCAGAGTATACGGACTATTGAGAGTATTGATATTGGGGGGAAAGAAATTTCCCAACAAAAACTGATTAAAGAAGCCTTTGTAGATTACTACATTAAATTATATGCTAAAGATGACATACAGAATGGACTTATAGAAAAATATTTAGAAGAGAAAAGAGTCTCAAAAATTACTAGCCAACAAAAAGAAAGAATGAATTACCCTATAACAGTCGAGGAAATAATCGCAGCAATTAAACAATTGAAAACAGCTAAAGCTCCTGGAACAGATGGATTGACAGCAGTGTATTATAAAACTTTACAAGCAGAAATGGTGGAACAACTTAGAGACTTATTTTGTAATATACAACAAGGGGGTAAAATACCCCCATCATGGAAATCAGCATATATTACTTTGATACCAAAAGAACAAGTAGGTCCTAAAAAACCGGAAAATTATAGACCAATATCTCTTTTAAATAATGACTATAAAATTTATGCAAAAGTATTAGCCAACAGACTGATGCCAGTAATTCAAGAGGTGATTAATGACGACCAAGCGGGATTCATAGAGGGTAGACACATGAAGGACAATATAAGGCAAGTTATAGATCTACTGGAATATCTTGAGAAGAATAAACAGATCTCTGCAGTGCTGGTTTGTTTGGATGCGGAGAAGGCCTTTGATAGAGTGGACTGGAATTTTCTACTAAAGACTTTAAAAAAAATGGGATTTGGAGACCAATTTATACAGGCGGTTTCAGCAATTTACCAAGAGCAAAAGGCACAGATTATTATTAATGGAAGTTTGACATCAGAGTTTAATATTGAAAAAGGAACCAGACAAGGCTGTCCGTTATCCCCACTGTTATTTATTTTAACACTAGAAGTCTTGCTGAATATAATACGGGATTCAAATAACTTGAAAGGTGTAGTGATAAGGCAGGAGGATTACAGAATAAGGGCATTTGCAGATGATCTGGTTGTTACCCTAGCACAGCCGATGGAATCAATAATCCAGATGAAAGACATTATCCAAGATTATGGTACAGTATCAGGTTTTAGATTGAATCGGAAAAAAACTAAGATGATAGTTAAAAATATGACACAAGATCAACAACACAAACTTGAAAATAAGGCAGGTTTTGAGATTGTACCAAAGGTTAAATATCTAGGAGTTCAGGTTGCAGAATCAAACATGAAACTGTTTCAAAATAATTATGAGGTGTTGTGGCGAGAGGCGCAGAAAGATATGGAGACTTGGAAAAAACTGCAGCTGTCTTTACTTGGAAGAATAGCAGCAGTTAAGATGAATATTTTGCCAAGATTACTTTTTTTGTTTCAAATGATTCCGGTGCTTAAAAGTGATAAACAATTAAAAGTCTGGCAAACTGGAGTGAATAAATTTGTCTGGAATGAGAAAAAACCGAGAGTGAAATTGAAAATCATGCAAGATGCTCCAGAAAGGGGAGGCCTTAAACTTCCAAACCTACAACTATATTATGATGCAGCAGCTTTGACTTTAACAAGTGATTGGTTTGGAGGGAAAAAGACTGGAATATTGAACGCAGAAAGTTTTGATTTGGAATTTGGATGGCATGCTTATTTTATGATAATAAAGTGGATAAAGCATTTAAAAGCCATATATTCAGAGACTCTTTGATGAGAGTATGGAAGAAGCACCGACTCAAATGGGATTACAAAATACCGTTATGGCTGGATCTTGGTCATATCATGTGGAATACAAATATAATGTCACTCGGGGGGGTTTTATACAAAGAGGTTCTTTTTACAGATGCGGGCAGATGGCAGCTGAAGACACTGCAGACACTGTTGGCTGAAGGGATTAATTTAACTTGGCTACAATATAATCAATTGCAATTGAGATGGAAAGAGGACCAAAGAACTGGTATTATGTTGCACGAGGAAGAATTGGTTAGACATATAAAAGAGAAAGGTCCAATGCATATTAAAAGGCTTTATAATGTTTTGTTAGAAAGAGACTCAGAAAATGAATTAGTTAAAGATTGTATGATTAAGTGGGCACAAAATTTTGAAGAACCAGTGATGTTGGAAACATGGGAAAAAATTTGGGTTCAGAATGTTAAATTTACACAGTCGCAGAATTTGAGGGAAAATTTTTACAAAATGTTTTATAGATGGCATTTAGATCCTAAGAAATTGTCGTGTATGTACCCTAATGTTCAGCCAAAATGTTGGAGGTGTGATTGTTTAGATGCTACATATTATCATATTTGGTGGACTTGTAAGAAAGTTAAGGCTTTTTGGATAAAAATCTGGTGGGTCATGCAGAATGTTTTAAAGAAAAAAATCCAATTTTCTCCACAATTGCTTTTATTGGGTATAGTTAAGGGTTTTACAGTGGATGAAACAAAGTTGATTTTGTATATGATTACAGCAGCGAGATTGTTGATAGGTAAATATTGGAAAAATGAAGCTCTGCCCACTGTAGAAGAATGGACTTTGAAGATGGCCAGTTTCGCGGTGATGGCGAAGATTTCAGCATACCTAAAAGATCGCTCACAAGAGACTTATGAATGTGGATAGAAAAAGTGGATAGATTATGTGCAGAACAAATATCAAACTAGGAAGTATCAAATAGCTTTTCATTGATAGTATTATATTATATTAAGATAGAAATAGTTGAACTATGTGAAGATGAAAAATGATATGGGGGTTGGGGGGGCTCAAGGTTTTTATATAGGGGATAATGATATTCTATGGAAGTCCCGGGGGGGGAGGGGAGGGTTGGGGGGGTCTGGGAGGGTGGGTTGGGGAGTTTGGGGTGGGTTAGGGGGGTGAAAATGGGGTGAAAATGTAATTGTAAAACTTTTACAATAAAAAAAAAACAGATAAGGGGGAATTGAAGGGGAAACAAGAATTGGAAGAACAAGGGAATGAGATGGATTGGTATACGTACAAGCAAATACAAACAAGATATGAAAAAGATGTTAAACTATATGGTTTTTACTTAGAAAAGACAGGATAGGATACTATCCTGACAAGAACAGAGGATAAATTAATTTTAAAAAATTATATTTTTTTACTTGGCATTGAGTTAGAGGAAGAACAAGTAAAAGAAACAATGATAGCTTGGGCAAAGAATTTTGGACAGTCAATTTATTTATTTATTTATTTATTTATTTATTTATTTATTTATTTATTTATTTATTTATTTATTTTGTCGCATTTCTATGCTGCCCAACTCCCAAGGGACCTTGGGCGGCTTACAACAAAGAATAAAACAATGCGAACAATCCCATAAAAAATGTTAAAAAGAAAAACATTAAAACATTAAAAACTTTAAAAACGTTAAAACACATGCACTCCAATTCATGGCCGGGTCTCGCAAGATCATTATAACAAGATCAATGGCCCCAGGCCTGCTGGGAGAGCCAGGTCTTCACCGCTTTGCGGAAGGCCAATAGGGTGGGGGCGGTCCGGACCTCAGGCGGTAATTGGTTTCAGAGAGCTGGGGCAGCCACATAGAAGGCCCTCCCCCATGGGCCCGTCAGCCAACATTGTTTAGCTGACGGGACCCAGAGGAGACCAACTCTGTGGGATCTTACCGGTCGCTGGGAGCTATGTGGTAGAAGGCGGTCTCGAAGATAGCCTGGCCCTGAGCCATTTAGACAAATGGCAACAGTTATGGGAAAGGAATTACAAACTAACAATGTCCACTGCATATAAAGAGAATCAATATAAAAAGTTTTACAGATGGCATATGCCCTCTGAGAAACTGGCAAAAATATTTAAAATAAATCAGGTAAATGTTGGAAATATCATCAGTTACCAGGATCTTATTATCATATGTGGTGGACATGTCCAGAAGCTAAAAACTATTGGAATAAAATTAAAACATGGTTGGAAGAAATGATACAACAACGTATTGATTTGAAATCAGAGCTGTTCCTATTGGGTATCCTTCCAGAGAAAACTAGAAATAAGAAAATACTAATTTGATTATACATGTAATAACAGCTGCAAGGATTGTTTTTGCACAAAATTGGAAAGTAGAGAAAATACCTCTGAAAGGAGAAGTGATTAAAAAAATTCTAGATTGTGCTGAAATGAATAGATTAACTTTGATGATTAAAGAAAGAGAGGATTCAGAATATTTTAAGATATGGGATCAATTTTACCATTGGTTAGAAAAGAGATATAGATAAGTAACTTAATACTGTGTAAAAAATGGTATAATTAGAATATTGTATTTTTGGAGAAAGGTGAAAATGAAGACAGAAGAAACAACAAAAAAAGATGAAGTCATGGAGAAAACCCCGAGATGTCGCACAGAAGAGATGACTGATGTATTAAATGTTTATGTACAAAATAAAAAACTTTTTTAAAAAAAAATGATGCTCACATCAAACATACTATAGCAACATGAATTATAGTGTTTACCTATAAATAAGTAGTGGCTGCTTGGCACCCACTGTAAACTGAAATACTAAAATACTTGCAATGAACAATTTGACTTACTTCTAATGCATAACATACAGCCTTGTCTCTGCCCAATTTGTAAGCCACAGTGGTTAAAAGGCCATGCTCAGAGAGTGCTGGCTGAGAAAAACAGAAAAAGAAAATATTACTTATTACTTGTTCTTGCTTTATAGGAAAAGTCACTATATAATAGTCATGTACTATTTTAAAATTGCCAAAATACTAAAATAATTATTTTTCAGTTATCTTAAACACTGGCTAATGTATTAGTTTTCTAATATGGGTATCACTTTAATGGTTTCATACCAGGGGTGAAATCCAGCAGGTTCTGGCAGGTTCTGGAGAACCGGTAGTGGAAATTTTGAGCAATTCGGAGAACCGGTAGTGGAAATTTTGAGCAGCTCAGAGAACTGGCGAATACCACCTCTGGCTGGCCCCCGAGTGGGGTGGGAATGGAGATTTTGCAGTATCCTTCCCCTGCCATGCCCACCAAGCCACACCACACCCACCAAGCCACGCCCACAGAACTGGTAGTAAAAAATTTTGGATTTCACCACTGTTTCATACTAATCAATTTCTCAAAAATATTATGAAGCTAAAGCCTGAACCAGGAGTCCTATTGCAATGTGATTCCGACTTGCCTTTTGTGAGATGAATGGCAACATGAATTTGAAATTATTTAAAAATTATATAGAAGACATTAAAGACAAAGGAAACATACCTGAACTATGTTTTTTTAAAAAATATACAATTAAGTCTATTGTGCATTAAGGTCTATTTATTTGAAAAACAGCAAATTGTTTCACTCATAGCACCAACCTTCTGGCCCGTATTACAGAGTAAGAAGCAGCCTGTTCCATACCTACAGTGGAAAAAAAACCCAAGTTATTAAGTACATCTGAAAAACAGAATGTAATTCTTCAGCTAAATTGCTGAAGAAGAACCTGCAGCACATACATATAAAAAAAACTTGGAATAAAAAAATCACTCTAAAGCTATTCATCCACATTTCCTATTCCTATACTCTCTATACAGGAGGGATTGTGCACATTAGGCAAATGAGTATTTTGACCATATCATCATTTTTATGTGGCCTAAGGAGATCAAAACCCTATATCAAAGTGTGCATAATTATCAGGCAGCTTCTTTTCTTCAAGAAAAATGGAGATTTAACTGACAAAAAAGAGATTTAACTGAACTCTGAAAAGTCAAAAATTATAAAAAGTCTTTCAGAGGGATGTAGCACTCTTGAAATTGCTAAGATATTGGGGCATGATCACAGAACTATTAAACATTTTGTTGCAAATAGTCAACAGGGTCGCAAGAAACGTGTTGAGCCAAAAAAGTTGCATATTAACTGCTAAAGATTTGAGAAGAATCAAATGTCAGGCTACCAAGAACTCATTATCCTCCAGTGCTATCATATTCCAGAACTGCAACCTACCTGGAGTGCCCAGAAGTACAAGGTGTTCAGTGCTCAGAGACATGGCCAAGGTAAGGAGGACCACCATTGAACAAGACACATAACTTGAAATGGCAAGACTGGACCAACAGTGTAATTTTGGTTGTTAAAAGACTGATGTCCATTTTTTATATGCCCAATAAATGCATCAGCACTTTTATTCCTATGGATATTTTAATAAAAATCCAAAATTTTGTTCCCCTGAAATTAATTCAACGAACAGGAAAAAAAAAAGCTTTATCACATCTCTAAGAGGTACTGGATTGTTTTAAGTCAGCTAAAATTGTATTGATTTTCCTTTCTGTAATAAGTCTATAATACAATATTTCATATTAATCTTACGTATTCTTTGCTTGGCCATCCTTGAAGCACATTTGTCCTACTAATGCAGCAGACTGATCACCTAAACACTGGAAAAACAAATAATTCCATAATATTTAACCAAAAATGTTTATGCATTTATTTATTTAAGTAATCAAATTAGATTCTTTTTAGAGGAATAATTTTAGCTGTTTTTCTTTACATATACAGTCAAGAAACATTTACAACTTCTTCAAGACGCAACTGGACTTTCTGGTTTTTCTTTGAAGATATTTCGCTTCTCATCCAAGAAGCTTCTTCAGCTCTGATTGGAAGGTGGGGAATGAAAGGATTTATACTCCTTGCAGACAGATGGTCATTTGCATTCTTTTAGCAAGTCGTTAAGATCACCTAGGACAGCGGTTCTCAACCTGGGGGTCGCGACCCCTTTGGGGGTCAAACGGCCATTTCACAGGGGTCGCCAAAGCCCTCTCTCGCCCCCCCCACGCCTTCACTCACCCTCACCCTCTGCTTCTGTTGGATCACCAGTCGCCGATCGCTTACCCCACCCACTCCCAATCTATTGCTGCCTCCAGAGTCCCAGCTGATGGCTAGAGGGAAAAAAACTTTAAATTCTTGCTGCGGGGCTTCAAAGAGCCACCCTACAGCTGATCAGTGTTAAAAGAAAACAAATGAATAGATCAGTGCCTGCAAAAATAGAAAAAACAGCCCCTTTCAGCTACAGCATAGGTTAATTACCATAAATTGATTTGATCAGACTCTCAGCTGATTTGCTCTCAGCTGTTTTGCGGAGGGCTCTGTTGCTAGCAAAGAGGTAAATTCCTGGAGCAGTTTTCCCCTAGCTATGCTGAAAAAGCGAAATTGAAAGTAAAGCAGGGTCTTTGCTGCAACGTGATAAAATGAGACAGAGAGATTTTTTTTTCTTTTTCCTCACCAAAAAAGGTAGGAGCAAAACTGCAAACAACGGGAAATTTAGGGCAAAAGAGGAGGTTCAAGATTTTAAAACACAAAAGAAAAAAAGCTCTATTTAACTAGGGAATTGTAATAATTGATATACTATTAATTGTATATTGTGTTGAAAGCTGAAATAGTTAAGTTGTGGTTTGGAGGAATATATAGGGGAAATTATTTGGTTTATTATTATAGGTAAATATAATTGATTTGTAAGAAATTGGATTGCATGGAAATAATTGGAATATTCATGTTCATATTGATTAATATACAAAAAAGATAGTTATATAACTAATTGATTTATATTACAATGTTGAATTTGTATTAAACAACTGTATTATATAATTACATAATTAACCAATGTGAGGATGGATATAAAAATAGATGACAATGCGAAGGGGTATAATATAGAAGGGAAAAATTGAATTTGATTAAGATTAGAGATGAGGATGAAGGGTAATATTGGTTTTTTAAAAAAATAGATGAGGAATAAATATGGTAAAAAGGAAATATAGAAATTGTAAATTTAATTGAGTTAATTGCCTAAAGTTGGGCACCTGGAATGTTCGGACAATGAGCCCTGGCCTTTCTGACGATTTACAAGAGATAGATGATGTATATAAGACAGCTGCCATTGACATGGAGTTGAGCAGACTGCAGATGGACATCATTGCCCTTCAAGAGACAACACTGTTAGACTTGAGATCTGTTAAGGAGAGAAACTTCTCGTTCTTCTGGCAGGGGAAACCATCAAATGAGTCTAGGGAATATAGGGTTGGCTTCGCAATCAGAAACACCCTACTAGGATCCATTACTCCACCTACTGCAGGAAGTGAAAGAATTCTGTCCTTGCAGCTCCACTCATCAGCAGGGCTGATTATTCTTATTAGCGCATATGCTCCAACATTATCATCTTCAGTAGAATCCAAAGACAAATTCTACGATGATCTGGCTGCTACTATCAAGAAAATCCCTGAGAAAGACCCATTGTTTATCCTTGGCAATTTTAATGCCAGAGTTAGAGCTGATTATAGTTCTTGGCCCACTTGTTTAGGTCAGTTCAGCGTCAGGAAGATGAACAAAAATGGCCAACACCTGCTGGAGTTTTGCTGCTACTATGGTTTTTGCGTTATCAATACATACTTTAAAACAAAGCCTCAACACAGAGTCTCTTGGAGACATCCAAAATCGAAGCATTGGCACCAGCTCGACTTGATCTTACCAGGCACTCCAAACTCCCCAATATTACAATCACATGCAGCTATCAGGGTGCTGATTGCGATACAGACCACTCTTTGGTGTGCAGCAGAATAAAACCAAAAACAAAGAGATTCCTTCTTTGAAGGAAGGAAGACCACGACCTGCAAGGAATTTGCAGAAGCACTCAATGAAACTCTCCCAGGCCCGGCTGAAATAAATGCATCTGAATGATGGGAATATTTCAAGAATGCTGTTTATAACACCACTTGTCAGTATTTGGTAAAGAGATCAGAAAGACAGCAGATTGGTTTGAAGCCCATTCGGAGGAGTTGATGCCAGCCATCGAGGAAAAAAGGAGAGCTCTAATTGCATATAAAGCCTGCTCCAGTGAGCGCAACCTACAGATTCTGCAAGCTGCTCGTAGCGAAGTCCAACAGACCGCCAGGAGATGTGCTAACGATTATTGGCTGCAGCTTTGCTCTCGGATCCAGATAGCAGCTGACACAGGCAACATCAAGGGGATGTATGATGGCATCAAGCAGGCCTTAGATCCAACACAGAAGAAATCTGCCCCTCTGAAGCCTGTTACAGGTGAGGTTATCCAGGACCGAGCACAGCAGATGGCACGCTGGGTGCAGCACTACTCTGAGTTATATTCCACAGAAAATGTGGTAACGGGAGAAGCATTAAATAACATTGAGTGCCTGCCTGTCTTGGAAGAGCTTGACAGTGAACCAACTTTAGAAGAACTAAATACAGCCCTGGATTCCCTTGCCTCTGGAAAGGCACCCAGGAAAGATAACATCCCTGCCAAAGTTCTGAAGTGCTGCAAAGAGAACATTTCCACTGAACTGCATGAAATCTTCTGTCTTTGTTGGAGGGAAGGTGGAGTACCACAGGACATGAAGGATGCAAATATCGTCACACTGTACAAGAACAAAGGTGACAGGGGTGACTGTAACAACTACCGCGGTATCTCTCTTCTTAGTGTTGTAGGGAAGCTACTTGCCCGTGTCATACTGAAGAGGCTCCAGGTCCTTGCAGAAAGTCTATACAGAATCACAGTGTGGATGGCTTAACATCAGATTCCTTTGATATTCAAAGTGGAGTGAAGCAGGGCTGTGTCCTCGCACCAACTTTATTCGGGATCTTTTTTGCTGTCATGCTAAAACATGCTTTTGCAACTGTAACAGAGGGTATTTACCTCTGGACCAGATCAGACGGAAAACTCTTTAATCTCTCTAGATTGAGAACAAAGTCTAAAGTCCAGGGGTGAAATGCTCCCGGTTCGGACCGGATCACCCGATCCAGTAGCGATGGAGGCGGGTGGTTCAGAGAAGCGGTAGCAAAAATCCCTGCCCCCCCACAATGCCCAGCTGAGCCGGACAATCATCAGAGGCTTTTTCTTTTAATTTTTAAAAGCATTTTTTCTACAACCTCTTTGGCCGAAGAAATGCTTTTAAAAATAAAAAAAAAGCCGCTGATGATCGCGCGGCGAAGAGGTTGCAAAAAAATGCTTTCAAAAGGCTCTGACAATCCCAGCTGAGTTGCCTGATCGGCAGAGGCTTTTTTTTAAAAAAAGCCTCTGGCAATCCAAGCTGAGTTGCCTGATCGGCAGAGGTTTTTTTTCTTTTAAATGCCTCTGACGATCCAAGCTGAGTTGCCTGATCGGCAGAGGCTTTTAAAAGAAAAAAAGCCTCTCCCGATCAGGCAACTCAGCTGGGATCATCAGAGCCTTTTGTTTGTTTGTTTTGTTTGTTTTATTAAATTTGTATACCGCCCTACTCCGGAAGGATTCAGGGCGGTGAACAGGCACAGGATAAAAGCTCGTTCCAGATAGTGGGTGCCCCCACAGAGAAGGCCCTTCCCCTTGGGGCTGCCAGTCAATACTGCTTGGCTGACGGCGCCCGGAGGAGCCCCTTTCTATGAGAGCGTACCAGCTGGTGGGAGGCTGTTTGTGGTAGTAGGCGGTCCCGTAAGTAACCAGGTTCTAAGCCATGGAGCGCTCTAAAGGTGGTAACCAAAACCTTGAAGCGCACACGGAAGACCACCGGGAGCCAGTGCAACTCGCGCAGGAGAGGTGTCATACGGGAGCGCCATGTTGCTCCCATAACCACCCGCATGGCCGTACTCTGCGCCAGTTGGAGCCTGAAGGGGAGCCCCATGTAGAGAGCATTACAATAGTCCAGGCGGGAGGTGACGAGGGCATGAGTGACTGTGTGTAGGGAGTCCCGATCCAGAAAGGGACGCAACTGGCGAATCAGGCGAACCTGATGAAAAATCCTCCTGGTCACGGCCGTCAAGTGCTCTTCTAAAGACAACCGTGAATCCAGGAGGACACCCAAGTTGCGAGCCCTCTCTGTGGGGGCCAGCGATTCGCCCGCAATAGCCAGCGATGGCGTCAACTGACTATATCAGGACGTCGGAAACCACAGCCACTCAGTCTTGGATGGGTTGAGCCTGAGCCTGTTCCTCCCCATCCAGATCCACACGGCCTCCAGACACCGGGACATCACTTCAAGGGCATCGTTGGGGTGGTCCGGGGTGGAGATGTACAACTGAGTATCATCAGCGTACTGATGGTACTTCACCCCAAAACCACGGATGATCTCGCCCAGCAGCTTTACATAAATGTTCAACAGAAGGGACGAGAGGACCGACCCTTGTGGCACCCCACATATGAGGGGCCTCGGAGTCGACCTCTGCCCCCCTGCCAACACAGACTGCAACCAGTTGGAGAGAAAGGAGGAGAACCACCGTAGTACAGTGCCCCCCAACCCTAACTCTTCCAGCCGGTGCAGCATGATACCATGGTCGATGGTATCAAAAGCCGCTGAGAGATTTAATAGGACCAGGACAGAGGAGCAACCTGTCCCGAGCCCTCCAGAGATCATCAACCAACGCAACCAATGCCGTTTCCGTGCTGTACCCAAGCCTGAAGCCCGACTGGAACGGATCCAGATACGTCGTTTCATCCAGGTACTGGAGGAGCTGTCGCGCAACCACACTCTCAACAACCTTTGCCACAAAACGAAGCATTGAAAGCATTTTTTTGCAACCTCTTCGCCGAAGAGGTTGTAGAAAAAATGGTTTTAAAAGAAAAAAAAATTGGCCACACCCACCCAGTCACATTAACTCCCCCCACCAAGCCACGTCCACAGAACCGGTAGTAACAAATTTTAGATTTCACTACTGTTAAAGTCCAGCTGAAATGCTTACAGCATTTCCTCTTCGCTGATGATGCTGCCGTCACTGCTCACTCTGCTGAAGACCTTCAACAACTTATGGACAGTTTTAACAAGGCCTGCCAAGACTTTGGACTAACAATTAGCCTGTAAAAAACACAAGTCATGGGTCAGGACGTGGATTCACCTTCCTGTATTACAAGCTTCTGGAGGTTACCAGAAGGCCCTGGCTGAATCCCCGCCTCTGGCACATCTTCTCCAGCCTCCTCACTGTCCGATTCGATTGCCAGCTGCACAGGCTGCTGGCGCAGCACCACACCAGCCTCCTCACTGTCGGAATCAGCTACTAGCTGCACAGGCCGCTGACAGCCACAACACTGCACAAGAACTGGAAGTCATCCATGACTTTGTGTACCTTGGCTCAACTATCTCTGACACGCTCTCTTTAGATACTGAGCTGAATAAACATATTGGTAAAGCGGCCACCACATTTTCCAGACTTACAAAGAGAGTATGGTTTAATAAGAAGCTGATGGAACATACAAAGATCCAGGTCTATAGAGGCTGCGTCCTGAGCACACTCTTGTACTGCAGTGAGTCTTGGACCTTTATGCACAGCAGAAGAGAAAGTTGAACATCTTTCATATGCGCTGTCTCCTTAGCATCACTTGGCAGGACAAAGTTACAAATAGCGCAGTCTTGGAACGTGCTGGAATTTCTAGCATGTATACACTATTGAAACAGCGACGTCTACGCTGGCTTGGGCATGTCATGAGAATGGCTGATGGTTGGATTCCGAAACATCTCCTGTATGAAGAATTAGTGCAGGGAAAGTGCCTCAGAGGGAGACAACAGCTGCGATATAAGGATATCTGCAAGAAAATTTTAAGATATGGAATAAATTTTCCTATTAGTTAGAAAAGAGATATAAATAAATTTTAAAAGAGATTGAGGAAAAAATAATTTTTGTAATTAGAATACTATACTAATGGAAAACCTTTGTAATGGACTCGGTGAGAATGAAGATGAAAGAGATACAGAAGAGAAGAAATCTTTGAAGATAACACCAAAATGTCACATGGAAGAAATGAATGATATACTGTTTGTTTGTCTTAAAAAATAAAAAAAACTTTATTTAAAAAAAAAAGGATATCTGCAAGGGGGACCTAAAGGCCCTGGGAATCGACATTAACAACTGGGAAACCTTAACCTCTGATCGTTCAGCTTGGAGGCTAAAGACGCAGCATGGCCTCCTCCAATTTGAAGAGACACTTGTTCGACAGGCTGAGGCAAATAAGCAGTCCCGGAACCAGCAAAATCTGGGGGCTGGACAGGGGACAGAATGTATCTGCCCTCAGTGTGGAAGAGATCGCCACTCTCAAATTGACCTTTTTGTCACATTAGATGCTGTTTTAGGACCTCTTTACAGAGCACGATACCATAATCTTTTGAGACTGAAGGATGCCAATGATGAAGGCCACCTGGAGGTTTATCTGTGTCATCAGCATCACCTGAGTGTTGCAAATGGATGTGGAGCCTTCTTGGAACTGTCATAGAACTGTGTTGTAGACTGGACATAGATTATGTCATATCCCTCCCCCTCTGTTGACCCCTCTTTTTAAACCAGTGGACCAGGGGGAGGCGAAACGTCTTCAAAAAAAACCTCAGAATGTCCAGTTGCCTCTTGAAAAAGCACCTTTGGGACAACCATGACCTAGATAATTAGAAACTCGATAGACAAACGTTTAGAACATTATATTTTGTCAACTTGTAAACATAATTGTTTGTGGACATCCAATTTATATGACAATATTTTGCATTATGTTCTTAAGGAGTATAATTCCTTCAATTAGCTTTATAAATTTGTGAATATTTTTTATAAGAATCAAATAGTATGCATATAGATAATGAAACAGGACCCACAACTTCTAAACTGATAATAAAGGCCAGAAGATGACAAGATAGAGAGCTTGTCGAAACGTTGCCAAATCTTTAAAGTGTTGGTTAGGATTTTAGCCAGAGTTTTAAAAGACCTTACAAAGTGTTTTGTTGGGATTTTGGAGGATTTTGAGCTGAGATCTTAGCCAGGATTTTAAGCATTTTAACTAACAGACTTTTAAATGATGCGGGAAAACACCTGAGATTTTAACATTTTATATATATATTTGTCTTCTTAAGTTTTCGAGGGTATGCATATGCAAAAAATTAAAATCTCGGGTGTTTTCCCACATCATTGTAAATATGTAAAATATTGTAAAATGTTTAAACATTTTAACCAACTTATTTACAATGACGCGGGAAAACACCCAAGATTTTAATTTTTTGCATATACACATGCACACACACACACACACACACACACACACACACACACACATATACATACATACATATATAGCTTCTACATGAAACAGAGTCTGAAGATGACAGGGTTGTGAGCCTGTCGAAACGTTGCTTTAAGAAAAACTTTTAAAGTCACTGGTAGGATTTTAGCTGAGGTTTTAAAGGACCTTGCAGAGTGCTCTGTAAGGATTTTTAGAAGATTTTAAGATGGGATTTTAACCAGGATTTTAAATCTCCTTCTCCGGAGACTCAGGGTGGCTTACAATGTGCTCAGCAATAGCCTTCATCCTTTTGTATATTTATACAAAGTCAGCTTATTGCCCCCACAACTGGGTCCTCATTTCACCTACCTTAGAAAGGATGGAAGGCTGAGTCAACCTTGAGCCTTGGTGAGATTCGAACCCTGCAGTAATTGCAGGCAGCTGGTCTTAATAACCAGCTTAATAACAGGTTGCCTTAAACCCCTGTACTACCAAGGCTCTAAATCAAGTTGAATTAACCTTCTGAGCCATGAGCCATGAACCTTCTTAACATGCAGGAAGCCCAAGTTCGAATCCGAGTAAGGGTATGGCTAGCTGATGAAAGCTAAAAAGCTTGAAATAGATTTATACTAGTCTGCCTTTATTTCTTTATCAGCAAAATATAAATTTGGTATAAAATGGTTTGTCGTTAATGCGACTGCTTGAGGGCTCCTGGATTGGAGCTGAAAGGCAAAAGGGAGCAGAATGCCCCCTCCCACATGTTGGGCTAGACCAGGTGTCTCGATAGAAAAACACTTTATATATATATGTGTGTGTGTGTGTGTGTGTGTGTGTGTATGCATATGCGTATGTACATGTACATGTACATGTATATGTATATATTTCTCTTTAGCCAGGTTCTTCCTACGTAAACCAAGATTTTTATGCAGCCCTAGTTCAGTGAAATCCCAATCCACTAGTTTCTAGGCTTTTTTCCTTCAGGCAGCAGCAAGCACCCTGCTGCCCATTGGGAGACTAAGAAAAAAAGCCTAGAAACTAGTGGATTGGGATTTCACTGAACTAGGGCTGCATAAAAATCTTAGTTTACGTAGGAAGAACCTGACTAAAGAGAAATACACATAAAGGCCTACGAAAAGAAAAGAAAACGTACACACACACACGTATATATATATATATATATATATATATATATATATATATATATACACACACACACACACACACACACACACACACACACACACACATATACATATGTCTTTCGTTATTCGGGGTTTTCCCCCGTAAAATTGGAAGTGTCTTGGCGATGTTTCGACATTGTTTCGACATTTCATTCGTCATCTTCAGACTGGTGTTTCCGCTTCCTGCTTCTAGGAGCAATGTGTGATTGCAGCTGTTTTTTCCTTTTAACTGCTAGTGGGAGTGTGAACTGATTGGGTGGGAGCTTGGCTGTGTTCTGATTGGGTGGAGGTGTGTTCTGATTGGGTAGGGGCTTGGCTGTGCTCTGATTGGATGGAGGGTTGGCTGTGCTCTGATTGGATGGGGGTGTGTTCTGTTTGGGTGGGGGCTTGGTTGTGCTCGGATTAATCTGAGTTGTAGGGGGATTTGAGCTGGTGAGCTGCTCAAAACCTCAGAAAACAAATTATATATATATATATATATATATATATATATATATATATATATATATATATATATATATATATATATATATATATCAATTTTCTTACTTCTTCGTAGGGTCTATGTGTGTTTTTCTTCTAGCCAGGTTTTCCCTACGTAGCCAAGGTTTTTTTGTACTGAGCTGGAGCTACAAAAAAACCTTGGCTACGTAGGGAAAACCTGGCTAGAAGAAAAACATATATATATATATATATATATATATATATGTGTGTGTGTGTGTGTATGTATGTATGTATGTATGTATGTATGTATGTATGTATGTATATATATATGTCATTTTTTATGAATTCATGTGTTCCACATCTATACCTGGAAATATAACAAAAATAATTACTATATTTTTTGTCACACTCTAAGGATGCACATGTTACTTTTTTATTTTCTTATTAAATTAACTTTTAATAAAGTAAGTTATATCCAATACCGTTTCCCCCCAAATTAGACATCCCCTGATAATAAGCCCAATCGGGCTTTTGAGTGCATGGCAATAAGGCTAAGTGCTTATTTCAGGGTTCAAAAAAAATATAAGACAGGGTCTTATTTTCGGGGAAACACAGTAGATATGGTTGAAGATTCTAATACTTGGCAAAAATTATATTAAAATATCATAGCTTTATTTAGGAAACTCACCCCAGAAATTGGCACACCAGTCAAAGCTCCAGAACTCTGCCAAAAGAGTCATTTAAAAAAAATATTATGCTGTTTTCAACTAGTTTACAAATAAGGAAAATAATGTACAATTAGAATATGATTGCTTATAGCTCATAAGCAAATTAAAATAAAAAATGTAAAATTGTTAGCAGAAATGCAAATAAAAATAATAGGGGGAACAGAGAAAATTGTCATCTGGCAGGCATATTAGGTTCTCCACTACATTGGAGATGTCCTGAGAATCCCACATATGTGGCACAACGATGAGGGACACATCTTCCTTCAAATGTTGCTGAATTATAGTTCCCTGTAGCTTCATTAACCATGATAAACTTATGCTTAAGGAATGGTGGGAAAAAACTGAATCCTGGATTTAGCCCTTGCCTAATGATTGATCACTTAATGATCACTCAAATTGACAGCTTGGGAAAGAATGCTTTTGCACACCCATGGGTGTTTGACAAATTGTTAGCACTTGCAACCAATTGCCAAGCACCCCCGATCATTGATCACCAACTGTGATATTCTCTGCTATCTTTCCTAGAAAGTCAATGGGGAAACCAGCAGAGAATGTTGCAAGTGAAGGTTTCAGCTCCTTTTCTCAGCCTGCCAAAAGATTTCCCACGTGCAGGGAGGAAAGAGAAAACCCTTTGGAGTTGCAGAAATGGAGCTAAAATCCTGAACATCACCAGTAAAAACAAAGGCAAAATTTGGGTTCTGGGGAGCAAACTTGCAGCTATTCTCATTCTTACACTACTCCTAGAAATGAAAACAGCTTCACATTAAGGTAAAGGTAAAGGTTCCCCTCGTACATATGTGCTAGTCGTTCCTGACTCTAGGGGGCGGTGCCCATCTCCATTTCAAAGCCAAAGAGCCAGCACTGTCCGAAAACGTCTCCGTAGTCATGTGGCTGGCATGACTAAATACCGAAGGCGCACGGAATGTTGTTACCTTCCCACCAAAGGTGGTCCCTATTTTTCTACTTGAATTTTTTACGTGCTTTCGAACTGCTAGGTTGGCGGAAGCTGGGACAAGTAACGGGAGCTTACCCCATTACGCAGCACTAAGTATTCGAACTGCTGAACTGCCGACCTTTTGATTGACAAGCTCAGTGTCTTAGCCACTGAGCCACCATGTTTACATCATGATAAAAGATTTTTGCCATTAAATCTTAGTGGCATGTTCTCAAGATACTGGAAATCCACAAATGGCATCTAGGAAGCAGCCTGGAGCCTACCCAATTCAAAAGCAGACATCATTTGAATTCAAGTAATCTTTGAGGCTACAGTAAAAAATGGTAAATACCATGCTTCACAAATAGAGATCAGTGCCTATTATTATACAGAAGTGGAAGAATAGGTCTTATATTCAACGGTCATGCTCTGAAACTATTATCCAGGAACTTGGAGAGTAATACAATTATGTTATTGAAAACAGGCAAAAGTATGGACATTTAGCAAATAGCTACATCACTGAGACAAAAATAGCTTTTTTTTTCAAATATTATATGTGCACATGCACTCTCAACAGCAGTGATCAGCTTAGTGAGCCATGCATAAAATGTAGCCAGTGCATTTCCATTCAGGGATATCTTTATTTTTTAAGCTACCACTGGTTTTTTTTTTTTAAAAAAAACGTTCTCTGCTCTAAATACATTTCTAGCCAGAAACTATATAATCGTTACTCTCATTTTTCTAATCTTTTAAACTAGTGCAAAGTGATCAACTGAACTTCAATTGTAATTAAACTTTGAGAAGGAGATTTCATTATGACAAAGAGGAACTTTCCCTGAAGAAATGCACTATATCTAAGCAAGATGAATGAAGATATAAACTGGCTGTATCCTAACAAAATTCTACTCACCAGGATAGGAGAGATTTTCTATTGCCAGCAAAATAGGTAATGAGAAAGATGAAGAGACATAAACAAGTTCATAATTTTAAAACCTGCTAGTTTAATTACCATTAACTGTACAATGGTGCTGAACAAAATATAGTATAGCCTTTATTGCCATTGTATATCATGTATACAACGAAATTGTATTGGTTTCTTGTGCCAAATTGATCACTCTCTGTAGTGCCTTCCTGTCCGCAGCAGTTAAACCAGCGTACCATACCGTAATGCAGTATGTGAGGATACTTTCTATCATGGACTGATAGAAAGGTCATCAGCCGTTTTTTTTCACAGGACTCTAAGGAAATCAAGTCTCTGTTGGGCCTTGCCAATCACCAGGGACATGTTGTTTTTCCGTGTGAGACCTTGACTAATCCCCTCGTTGGCCCCACCCATGCCCGGCCAGTCACCACTCACCTCTTCCGGCCACTCGATATTCCACAGAATTCAATGTTAAATGCAGCAAAGAGAATGCTAACTTTTCTCCCTCCATTCAGAACGGAGCTGCTGCAGTCTGTCCCTTTAAGATAGTCACCAGGAGGGAGGGGGCCGGAAGGGAACCATAAAGGGAGCAGCAGCTCCATTCTGAATGGAGGGAGAAAAGTTAGCATTCTCTCTGCCACAGAATTCAATGTTAAATGCAGCAGAGAGAATGCTAACTTTTCTCCCTCCATTCACAAGGGAGCTGCTGCAGCCTGTCCCTGTTCAAATTTATTAGGATGAAGAATGAATTAATATGAAAGTTAAAAGAGAATATATATATGATTAACAATGGAGAAATTAGAATTTGAGGGTAGAAGGTGATGTTGTTTATACAATAAGCATAGAAGTATTAAGATAAGATAAAAAAGTAGGGAAAATATTTTGGCAGAAACTGTAACTATGTAAAATGTGTTTGGATATGACAAGTTGTATAAGATAAGATATGGTCAATACTCTGGGTGGGTGTGAAAGAAAAAAAATCAATAAAACTTGATTTAAAAAAAAGGTAGTCCCCAGGAGGGAGGGGGCTGGGAAGGAACCATAAAGGGAGCAGCAGCTCCGTTCTGAATGGAGGGAGAAAAGTTAGCATTCTCTCTGCCACAGAATTCAACATTAAATGCAGCAGAGAAAATCCTAACTTTTTTCCCTCCATTCACAAAGGAGCTGCTGCAGCCTGTCCCTTTAAAGTAGTCCTCAAGAGGGAGGGGGACAGGGGGAGCAGCTGGAATGGAGCCGTTTTTATGAAAGGCAGGAAAATGGGGAAGGGGATTTTCCTGCCTGTCATCCATTCCTCATTCTCAGCACAGACTGAGGGAAGGTTAGTAGGCAGGAATATTCCCCTCCCAATTTTTCTGCCATTCGCAACACAGGAGGGAAGGGGCTGGTGAGGAGCCCCTTGATGTGAGTGATGTCAAGTTGGCATGCCCACCCAGTCACATGACCTTCCCCCAACAAGCCATGCCCACAGAACCGGTAGGGGAAATTTTTTAATTTCAACACACACACGCACACGCACACACACACACATTCCAATGATATTGAAGCATCCCGGTAGTCACATGATCAAAATTTGAGTGCTTGGCAGCCCACCTGCATTTATGACAGCAATGTTTCAATTGCTGAACTTCCCAACAATCTCTGAGTTTGGCTATTTTGCACTCTGCCACTGCTGTTTACCCCTACTGTACCAAGCTGAACTTCACTGTTTCTTCCTCTGACTGTTGATGAGGCATACCTGCAGTGGTGGCGGCAGGGGTAAGTAGCAGCAGTAGAGATGTGATAGAAAGATGGGGGAGCTAAGTGGGATGCTTATTTAAGTAAGACATCATCAGATATTTTTCAATGCTAGGGATCCTATTTGATTAGAATGGACATATATGTGTTGTGTGTGTATGCATAACATTTTAAATATTAAGAACCCCATTTGACATTTTTAAAGGCACTAAAGACAAAATAGATGGACCTACTGTATGTGTGGCTGGGGTAAGGTTTTAGAGGGAGTTATTTTAATTTTTTAAAAAACTGTTACAAATATATTTTATTGTTTACACTATAATATTCATGTATCTCTCTACTATCAAATACTGAAAACTTGACTTTCAGTTTTCAGCAGTTATGGTCAAAAGAGGATGGTCACAGTAGAGACTGTGCTTTTCCAATTCCTATAACTCTATGAATAAGACGTGCATTCAATAATTTCTCCTGTAGCAAAACATTAAGTTTTGGAAGTTTTAGTATGAAAGTTTTAGCTACTTTGTACAACAATTTGTATTAAAGGGATTTTTTAAAAATTATCTGCTGTTCCTTTAAAAGCTGAAAACATTATCAAGCAATCACTACTTTTGCTCAGCATTTCAGTTTTGCAAAATTATTTTTGCCATCTTCCCCCAAAGATCTTGCAATGAAATATATGAGATAAGAATAGCCTAAACATTACTTAAGTAATGACTATATACCCAAACTCTTTACACATAGCAATTTGAATGCTTTAAATAGTTAAAAATAACAGTCAAAGAAATAGGCAAATGTCCAACATTTGCATATTAATAGAGCCAAGAAGCTGTACTCAACAAAAATAAAAGTTAACCTTCATCTTTAAGTAAAGCAAACATTGCTTAATCAAGTAAATGTTATTAGTTTATTGTTATTGGGTCATTCCATGTCAAGTGGTCAGATTTCAGTAAAGTGCCCAGGATGACCATCACGGATTTTGATGAAATTTGGTATGAACATGCACACACATCCCCAATGAACATTGGTAAAGTGTTATGTTTGCCGATGCAATATTTACAGAGATATAGTCATTGGTATGATCCCATACCACAGCCTTCGACAGTATGACTCTGAGATTTCAGCAACTTTGAGACATAATATCTCCGGCAATATTTTGTTGAGCAAAACAAAACATGGCCATCTTGTACAACTTGTTGTGCTCTATTAAACAAAATAATAAAAACATTCTCATGAGTGATCGCCATCTAGATAATTGGGAGCAAATTTGGCCGAAAATGACTGTGGCACGAAAAAAGGATAAAGTTTGACTTCTTACAGTCAGGTCCAGAAATATTGGGACATCGACACAATTCTAACATCTTTGGCTCTATACACCACCACAATGGAGTTGGAATGAAACAAACACAATGTGCGTTAACTGCAGACTGTCAGCTTTAATTTGAGGGTATGTACATCCAACTCAGGTGAACGGTGTAGGACTTACAGCAGTTTGCATATGTGCCTCCCACTTGTTAAGGGACCAAAAATAATGTGACAGAATAATCATAAATCAAACTTTCCCTTCTTAATACTTGGTTCCAAATCCTTTGCAGTCAATTACAGCCTGAAGTCTGGAACGCATAGACATCACCAGATGCTGGGTTTCATCCCTGGTGATGCTCTGCCAGGCCTCTACCACAACTGTCTTCAGTTCCTGCTTGTTCTTGGGGCATTTTCCCTTCAGTTTTGACTTCAGCAAGTGAAATGCATGCTCAATGGGATTCAGGTCAGGTGATTGACTTGGCCATTGCATAACATTCCACTTCTGTCCTTTCAAAAACTCTTTGGTTGCTTTTGCAGTATGCTTTGGGTCATTGTCCATCTACACTGTGAAGCGCCGTCCAATGAGTTCTGCAGCATTTGGCTGAATGTGAGCAGATAATATTGCCCAAAACACTTCAGAATTCATCCTGCTGCTTTTGTCAGCAGTCACATCATCAATAAATATAAGAGAACCAGTTCCATTGGCAGCCATACATGCCCACACCATGACACTACCACCACCATGCTTCACTGATGAGGTGGTATGCTTAGGATCATGAGCAATTCCTTTCCTTCTCCATACTCTTCTCTTCCCATCACTCTGGTACAAGTTGATCTTGGTCTCATCTGTCCATAGGATCTTGTTCCAGAACTGTGAAGGCTTTGTTAGATGTTGTTTGGCAAACTCTAATCTGGCCTTCCTGTTTTTGAGGCTCAACAATGGTTTACATCTTGTGGTGAACCCTCTGTATTCACTCTGGTGAAGTCTTCTCTTGATTATTGACTTTGACACACATACACCTATCTCCTGGAGAGTGTTCTTGATCTGGTCAACTGTTGTGAAGGGTGTTTTCTTCACCAGGGAAAGAATTCTTCGGTCATCCACCACACTTGTTTTCCATGGTCTCCCAGGTCTTTTGGTGTTGCTGAGCTCACTGGTGCATTCCTTCTTTTTGAGAATGTTTCAAACAGTTGTTTTGGCCACGCCTAAAGTTCTTGCTGTCTCTCTGATGGGTTTGTTTTGTTTCTTCAGCCTAATGATGGCTTGCTTCACTGATAGTGACAGCTCTTTGGATCTCATCTTGAGAGTTGACAGCAACAGATTCCAAATGCAAATAGCACACTTGAAATGAACTCTGGGCCTTTTATCTGCACATTGTAATTGGGGTAATGAGGGAGTATCACACACCTGGCCATGAAACAGCTGAGAAGCCAATTGTCCCATTACTTTTGGTCCCTTAACAAGTGGGAGGCACATATACAAACTGCTGTAAGTCCTACACCGTTCACCTGAGTTGGATGTACATACCCTCAAATTAAAGCTGACAGCCTGCAGTTAACGCACATTGTGTTTGTTTCATTCCAACTCCATTGTGGTGGTGTATAGAGCCAAAGTTGTTAGAATTGTGTTGATGTCCCAATATTTCTGGACCTGACTGTATATCTCTGGAAGAAAAGGTATGAGAATTGTGAAACTTTGTGCATGATAACCTAGCAACACAAGGTTGTTGAATATAAAATTTCATTCTCCTACTGCTTTCCAATACTTCACAAATTGAGTGTAAAGTTGACTGTTTTTGTAAAAATGCCAAAAATAGTGTATTTTCAGTCTGTTTTTACAAAAAAGGACTTTCTAGAAACTCTGTTAAATCATTCTCATTAGAAAGAGCATGTTTTAACCCCCCTAAAAAAGTAGAGTTGGTGTTTCATCACTGACGTATAAAGCCCTAAAAATAGAGACAAATTGAAGGATGTTCCGTGAATGTTATTGTTGCAAGAGTTGAATAGATCTGTTGGCGTCAGTATTTGGTTGGTTGATGGTCGCTGGAGGCTGGCTTGAGCAGCCAAACATTTAGTCGTGCTGCCAACTCCATCACATGGTGATTTGGTGAAACAAAATCACATGGTGAAACATTCACGGACTTAAATATATATACGTTCCGAAAGAAGAAATCGAAGAAAGCAGGATGCTGCAAGAAGAAAGATGGAAAGTTAGCAGCACAATAGCTGGCACAAGAGATCATCACCCGTTTGTGCCAGTTGATTAAAATTCAGTTTTTGTCAGCAAAGTTTCAAATGACACGATTAACTTTGTGGCCAAAATGTCCAATACTGTCGATCCAAATTTAAAATTGGCCGACTGGTTTCCCGGTTGTTATGTTGCCTGCATTTATGACAAAAAATGGTGGGTAGGCAAAGTCATGGAAATTTTGATCGAATAAAATGATGCATTGGTAACATTTATGCATCCGCAAGGCCCTGCTCATTCATTTTATTGGATGAAAGACAAGATGTTTGTTGGGTTCCAGAACCACATCTTATTTGTGTGCTTCCAGCACCTTCAGTTACATCGTCAGGTCAACAGTATCAATTCCCATAAGCGATGCTAAAGAACGTGGTGCATAAATTCAATAATAAATAAGTGATCGTTGGAATTTGGCAGTTCATATGAACAGTATGGGCTTCAGCTTGGAAACCATATAAGATACCCACTTTAGTCTTGGGAACCTAGGATAAGCTACTCAATTGGCAGCTTGGGAACTGGACAGATACCCAGACAAGGCTTTGGAACCTGAACCAAGAAATCCACCCGTGGCTGGTATTGCATGGCTATCAGATGTGCTCCCTATGGTGATGGGGTTGCTGGGTCAAGTGCCTGAACTGGTAGTGATAATGTCACCATGGACCAATATAATAGTAGTAATGATGTCTATATAAATCAAGACGAAACAATAGAATGCATGTGACGCTGCCATAGCAACGTCCTCCACTTTGTCCCTATTTTTAGGGCTTTATACGTCAACGATGAAACACCAACTCTATTTTTTTAGGAGTTTTGAAACATGCTCTTTCTAATGAGAATGATTTAACAGAGTTTCCTGAAGGTCGTTTTTTGTAAAAGTGGGCATTTTTACAAAAACAGTCAACTTTACACTCAATTTGTGAAGTATTGGAAAGCAGTAGGAGAATGAAATGTTATATTCAACAACCTTGTGTTGCTAGGTTATTACGCACAAGGTTTCATGATTCTCATACCTTTTCTTTCAGAGATATAAGATGCCAAACTTTACCCTTTTTTCGTGCCACAGTCAGTTTCGGCCAACTTTGCTCCCAATTATCTAGATGGCGATGGCTCATGAGAATGTTTTTATTATTTTGTTTAATAGAGCACAACAAGTTGTACAAGATGGCCATGTTTTGTTTTGCTCAACAAAATATTGCCGGAGATATTATGTCTCAAAGTTGCTGAAATCTTAGAGTCATACTGTTGAAGGCTATGGTATGGGATCATACCAATGACTATATCTCCGCAAGTATTGCATCGGCAAACATAACACTTTACCAATGTTCATTGGGGACATGTGTGCATGTTCACACCAAATTTAATCAAAATCCGTGATGGTCGATCTGGGAGCCCTAGACCACTTGACATGGAATGACCCTATTTCACTTAAAATGTAAGTTCAAAAATAAAAACCCATGACATGTAAGTTTCAAATAGCTGTAATGATTAATAAAACAAGATCACGCTACTGGAAACATGCCAACTCAATTTCCCAGACTCATCTGACAAAATAGATTTTCATTGTGTCATATACTTTTCTGGATTTAACTAGCGACACACTGTTTATTCATATAATATGAGTGTCTCACATTTACACTGAGATATTAGAGGTGATATAGCAAACATTGGAACTGAAAACCTTATACCTAGGCAACTCACACAATCCTTACAGTGTTTATCAGTATATATACTGTATATATAGGTCCTTTGGAATTGATTTAAGTAAACAACAATAGCACATCTAAATTTTTATCTTTTTTTAAAAAAATGAATACATATATACAATTCACAGAAAGCAGTAACTTCATAAGACAAAAAAAACTTTCATAAGACAGAAAAGCAAAAACGTTATTTAAGTCCTCTAAACTTATTCTTGAGGATTTTTACAATAATGATAACTTACTGAACTTGTATGACACCCAACTCTTAATGACTCTGGCTCACAATAGGTTGGAAAACCTGGCTTTGATGTATTATTGTTTGTGTAGGGCTCCTGTCTATGTGGTATGTAAGATTATTTCAGTCTGGGCTATCTGATTGATTTAATGTTTTTATTTTTTTTTATGGTTTGTCCAGTTTTGTATATTATCCAGAGTCCATTGCAGTTTAGCAGCTTATAAATTGCAAATATAAAGCAGCAAATAAATAAATAATGGTAATAATATTCTCCCTGTTAGATAAAACTTGTTTCATAAAATATATTTCAACTTACATGAGCTACCAAGTAGAAATCATACATGCAATATCAATTAAGTAAAACTATTTGCTTAACATTTACATACATACCAGTAATCCATAGATTTCTGAGGAACTTCTCACTTTGGGAAGCATTTCCATGGGAATTTCAAAAAAACTAGAAGTATTTTTAAAACGTTAGTGTGAATTCTTCCTTGCTGGTAAAAATAAAAAGTTTTCACTTCTTTTCATTTTTTGTAATATTTCTGATACATTTGGAAACATTTCAGATTAAATCAAATCATTTATTATTTGAAATTCTATATTTATAAGAAAACAGCAATACAAAATTTACCTTGGTATACACATACACACACACACAAAATATAAAAATGTAGAAGAAATCTTTATTTGGTCATAGACCAGCAATAAAACAGAAGAGTCATTTAAGATAAAAGGAAAAATATAGTTATTCTAAAATATATAAAAAAGGCTAGAGTTAATACTATGATGCATTATGCAGACTATAGCACAGTACTTGGCTGTGGTCAAGGAAATAAAATCAGATTTATCTTGAAAAAAAACACCAAATTGAAATGGGCATATGTTTTGTAAAGAGTGGAAATAATAATTCCTGGCGAGCACTTGCATAGAGAGGCAATACAATAATCTATTGATTCAATTATTCCTCCATCATATGGACATAGACTCTGCTTCAAAGGGATATTTTACTATCTTCCTTCAGTAATGGCTGTTGAGAGGACATTGAATCTGGCTAAGGAAAAGGTCCTTCTGAATTTTGGGATTGTTATGCTACTGAGATATCCAACTGGCTATATATGCAAAAAAGCTAAACAAGTGCTTCTGGGTAAAGCTGGAAAGTCCGCTTGCAGCTCTAAATCAATGGTCTGCTGTTTGAGATCAGCTAGTGCACATTCATAGCCCATCAAGGTGTTGGATAGCCATGAAAAGATATAAAATTGCAATTTAGCATGTATTGCCTGGCTCCAGGAACATTGGAGTGTTAATAATAATCAAAGGGGCCAGAATCAATGTCTTTAGCTAGAAGGCAAATAGAACAAAGAAAGGGATAGAACTAGGCAAACTGAAAGGATATAGCAGATAGCAGTGTAGAAATTGTGCTCTCTACCTGGAGATTTTTCCGGGTGACACTGATAAACATAATCTGAGTGTCCTTCTAAAGCATGGGTGTCAAACTTGTGGCGTCACACTGCCGTTACATGATGTTTCACGATGTTCTTCCCCTTTGCAGAGCTGGGGTGGGCGTGACCTACGCATGATGCACACAGCCTGCAGGCCGCCAGTTTGACACCCGTTCTAAAGGCAACAATAAAAGAGCAGATGGCTCAGTGACTCTAGTGAGCCATCTTTGCAAGGGTGTCCTTATGGTTCTCTCCACAGAAAGTTCTGAGGGCAATAAGCTGTTAATTTTAACAGTTGTTAAAATTAATTATTCTGCTGTAAAAATTCTTATTTTCAAGAAAACCAGATTAAGGTTTTAATCTAACATGTTAAACAATTGTCAAATTTATATGGCCGTCAATCTCATACAAAGTGACTCTAGGAGGCATACAATAAAACCTGTTATTTCAAATATGTAGAAATAAGTTACTTACTTGCAGAGCTCATCATCCCACTCTAATGAATGAATGTTAAACAACATTGTCCTACTGGCATTGGTTACATCAGTGCAATGAATACCTCCATTTTTTCCACCAGTCAAACACTTAAATGAATGAATAAACAATTTTGATCATTACTGCATAACTGGAAAATTAATAGAATAAATATGCAAACTCTACATTTGTTAATTATTTACAAAAATTAACTATAAGGAAATAATCTATCAGGTACAATTTTAACCTAGTATGTTCAGTGTATATGTGTGAGGGAGGGGTGGGGGAACCAACAAGATAGATGCCATATTGGTTAGGACTACTTTTACTGTAATAGATATAGTAATAGAACCTTGCAAGTCTGAATGTACTTCCCATTTTATTTTATCTTTATGTGACACTAAGGAGTGGCTTATTTTAGATGTTTTCTTCAAAAATATTCTTGGCACAAGTTCCTCTTTTCCGACCCTGTTAACTGTATGTGAAAATGACCTTGGGAGATGGGAGAGAAAAATATGCTGGATAGGAAATGATCAGATAAGAGAGGGCATAGCCTTCAGAATGCATAATGGGCAGAGAAAGAAACTCAGAAAGCAACCTCCATCTCCTCAGGCTGAAAAGAGGCACCAGGAGATTTGTATTATCAGATTTTCAAGATTATGTTAATGTATCCTTATGATTAAGTAGAATTAGCTCATCTGGTTGTGTTTCCTATCTGATCTACCTGGAGTGCTAATAGACTGGTGCCTTAGTAGCAGCTATTCCCTTGTCCTTTAAGGCCATTACAGTGGCCTTAATTACAGGCCTGCTACAGTATGCGTATGAGAGAGAGAAACAAAAGAGACAGAGACACAGAGACAGAGACAGAATTACTCTGTTAATCTGTAATTATGTAGCTGACTTCAGTTCTTAAAACATCAGTTCTTAAAGACCTTAATATTTTAAAGTTCCCCTGCATTTGCTATGAAATTCTATTATTAAACACAGATGGTATTAGAGATATAAATGCCTAAAAGAAGGCAAACATGCCAGAGCATAACAGAACATTTTGCAAGCATAAACTGCTAGGAGCTTTAGCTGTATAAGAGAAACTATTTTTCTCATTCTTTCATCATATATTTTACTCAATGTATAGGATAAATGGATATCTATATCTAAATCAGAATTTCCCAAATCTAGGTAAATTATCTAAAATTGTAAAACTTGTTTTTTGGGGGGATGAAACATGAACCTATTATACAATAACAACAGGAACATTTAAATTAACTGAAAGTGTTTTACCTATATTGAGAAAAAGGACCTTTGATAAGCAGTTTTGGGTAATGAAGGAAAAAGTAATAATTTAGAATATTACTAAACCCAACTTTAGTGCTTTATGATCAATACTGAATGAATGTGAGAACATATTTGTCCATCAAGGATAATTTGCATTCATTACCAATTTATTCTGCTAATAATGTTCTAGACAGTCTATAAATGAATACTAATGTTCCTGAGCATATGACAAAGGAAATTTAAATTTAATATGACAAAGGAAATCTAAGGGGTCAAAAGAATTGACCCCCTAGAGGAAGAAGACAGATGGAAACATGTCACTCATAGAAAAAAACACAAACCTAGTATAAAACCCCTGTCCAACCCAACCCACTTTGATGCAGCCCCACTGGTGCTAAGCAATCGATTTCATGGACTCTCCCTGGAAGAAAACATGGAGACACATAGAAAAGAAATATAATTAAATATCCCTAAAAAGGTAGCACCATCAAATGCTTCTATGATAGATAGAAAAATACCTCAAACCTCCCTAGGAAAAAAAAGGTGAGTGTTGGTGATAGGAAATTCAATTCTCAAGGGAACAGAACCAGCCATCTGTAGACCAAACAGTCAATCCAGAGAGGTATGCTGTCTCTTTGGAACGAAAATCAAAGATGTGGCTTAGAACCTAACCAAAATAATAAAACCCACAGATTACTACCCTTTTCTACTACTACATGTAGGAACGAATGACACAAAAAAGGACTTGAAAACAACATTGAGTGATTACGAGCAGCTAGGCAAGAAAGTCAAGGACTTAGGTGCACAAGTAGTTTTTCCATCTGTACTGCCAGCGAAAAGACAACATTCAGTAAGAGAACAAAGAATTCAAGAAGTGAACCACTGACTAAAGGGTTGGTATCGCAAAAAAAAAAAAATTGGACTCCTGGGTCACGGTCTGTAGTATCTCCATGATGAGCTGCACTCACAAAGACTGGGGAGAATGTTTTTGAAAAACGACTGGCTCAATTTTTCAGGAGGGCTTTAAACTAAAATTGAGGGGGAAGGGTGACCAATCTTTAGGATCTCTAGGACCTAATTCAAGCAAAAACCCCTAGAAAGCAAGTCAAATAATGAAGTAAGGAGGGATGGGAAGGAAGATAAACACAAATACCACACAGGAGACATAGGAGGCATACCCAGAGTCAGACATAAAGATCTCAAGTGCCTATATACAAATGCACAAAGTCTGGGGAACAAACAGGGTGAACTTGAACTATTAATACATGAAGGTAGATATGATATAGTTGGAATAACAGAAACTTGGTGGGATGAAACCCATGACTGGAACATACTGATAGAAGGATACAAACTGTTCAAAAGAACCAGACCCCATAAAAGAGGAGGTGGAGTTGCACTGTATGTAAAGGTTCACTATATTGCTACAAAAATGCATGAAACCAGACGAAAACCTTCTAGAATGCATATGGGTCAATATAAAAGAAAAAAGAATGACATGGTCATAGATGTATATTATAGGTCACCCAATCAAGCAAAAAATAAACGGTATCCTTTTTGCTAACCAACTAAAAAATATATGTAGGAAACACACTACAATAGTAATGGGGGACTTCAATTACCCTGACATCAGTTGGAAGACTAATTCTGCACCAACTGAGAAATCAAATAGGTTCCTAACCAACCTAGCTGACAACTTTGTTGTCCAAAAGGTAGAGGAGGGAACTAGAGGGACAGCCATACTGGACTTAATTCTTACAAAGAGAGAAGAAGTGATAGAGGGAGTTAAAACTGCAGGAACCTTGGGTGAGAGTGACCATGTCATACTAGAATTCAATATAATGCAAACACAAGCAATAGAACATAATGATACCAGAGTCTTACATTTTAAAAGAGCTGATTTTAATAAATTCAGAGAGAACTTGGGAAAGATTTCTTGGATGAAAATCCAAAAGGGAAAATAACTGAAGAAGCTTGGAAAACTCTCAAAAATATGACCATAAAAGCCCAGATAGCATCACCACCAGATGGGTTCGTAACTGGCTGACAAACCGTACTCAACAAGTAGTCCTTAATGGGTCTACATCTACATGGAGGGAAGTAAGCAGTGGGGTACAACAAGGTTCCATCTTAGGCCCAATGCTCTTCAATATCTTCATAAATGACTTAGATGAGGGAATAGAAGGGGTACTTACCAAATTTGCAGATGATACTAAGCTGGCAGGAATAGCTAACACCCTAGAAGATAGGCTCAAGATCCAGATGGATTTTGGCAGACTTGAACACTTGGCCCTATCTAACAAAATTAAATTCAATGTAGAATAAAGTCAAGTCTTATACTTGGGCAAGAAAAACCAAAAGTACACATATAGACTGGGTGAAACTAGGTTTAATAGCAGTGACTGTGAGAGAGATCTTGGTGTCTTAGTGGACAACCAGCTAAATATGAGCCAGCAGCAACCAAAAAAGCCAATGCAATCCTAAACTGCATGAAAACCAGACGAGGGATACAATCAAGATAAAGTGAGGTATTAATATCACTCTATAAAGCCTTAGTAAGACTACACCTAGAGTACTGCATCCAGTTTTGGTCACCAACTATAAAAAAAAGATGTTGAGACTCTAGAAAAAGTGCAGAGGAGAGCAACCAGGATGATTAGGGGACTAGAAACTAAAACATATGAAGAATGGTTACAGGAACTGGGCATGGTTAGTCTAGTGAAGAGAAGGACCAGGGGAGACATGATAGCTGTGATCCAATGTTTGAGGGGCTGCCACAGAGAGCAATGGGTCAAGTTGTTTTCCAAGGCACCTGAAGGCCACAAAAGGAATAATAGATGGAAGCTGATCAAGAAGAGATTCAACCTAGAAATAAAGGGAATTTTTCTAACATTGAGAACAATCAACCAATGGAACAGCTTACTTTTGGAAGATGTGGGAACTTCATCACTGGAGGCTTTCAAGAAGAGATTGGACTGCCATTTATCAGAAATGATGTAGGGTCTCCTGCGTGGGGGGTTGGACTAGATGACCTACAAGGTCCCTTCTAACTCTGTTAATTTGTAATCTGTAATCTATAAAATTGACTTTTTCTTGAATAATTTTTAAGGATGTTAAAAACAAGCTGAGGAAGTATAGAAACCAAAGAAATTGTTTTAATTATTGTATATTGTATATTGATACATACCCATATTAACCATGAATCAACAGTACCAAAAAGAGCTCTCCCTTCAAGAACTGCTTGCCTGATCTCTTTCACATTGTCCAAAAGCCAGCGTAGCTTCACAGCACTGAAATATGTGCTAAGAGGGAGACCAGTCCTACTCTGCAAGGTTGAAAGTTAATCAATCATAATGTGTAAACATCTACAGTATAACAAATCTACTAATCCACTTAGTTTTTTTCTTTAATTATTATTATTTTGGTAGCTTTGACTCAGTCTGCATTCCTGTCCAAGTCAGTCTTCCGGATGTTTTTGGAAGTGGTTTGACATTCCTTCTTTCTGCAGCTGAAAGAAAGTGACTGACTCAAAGAAACCCAGTCGGCTTCACACAGATCTTACAATCTCCTAGTTTCTTTAGTGCCTTTAACCACTACACTAAATTAGTTTTCCTTTTTTCATTAGCATGAGCATAAAAAAAGAATAATTTGCACTGTGTAATTACCAAACATACTCTAATTATTCTAAGGTCAGCTTTTACCTTAAAAAAGGATTTATTCTTTCCTGGAATCCTTTTAAGAAGTCTTTCAACAGTAGATTGAGTCCTTAGGTCAAGCCATACTAGAATCCAAAGACAAGCATTAATATTAGTAGAAGTAAATATTTAAGGAATACATTGATTGAATAGAATCAGGTTCTGAATCTCTGAATAGGTCTCCATTGACAAACTTTTCAAACCGTCTAATATAGTTTATATAATTTCTATGTCATTCTGAACGATAGGAACCTTATTCAGGAAAGGAGAATTAAGATTAGATTTTTAAATGTAAACCATGCTTTTTCTGATTAAGATAATGTAATTTCAGTTCCAAATAACAAATTATTTACCTAACAAAAATATTTAAAGTTCAATGAGTAAGCCTACATCACTTAGTAATTTATCTAACTGAATGTTTTTTAAATAAAAACTAAGATTCACAAACCATAAAATAAAAAATTGAGAGTAGACATTTTAAAAACAGAAAAGAATAAAACCACAAGTTAAATTTAGATATGAACAATTCAGACTTCTGAATCTAAATTACAAGGTCATACCGGAATAGATTTCTTCATTTCGACTTCCGGTTGGCGATTCATGGCAAGACTGTGGAAAGAGAGCGATCTGCTCTTCAACCCCGGATTTCTTCGTGCTTTGGGGACTCTTAGGGGTGCAAGAGCATGGAGGGCATTGAGAACCAGAGAGGGAGTCTGGAGAGCGGTAAAGCGTGGGGCGAGCGCTTGCCACTCGAACGGACGCCTCTGTTAACCCAGCACGAATGTGTCTGTCATTTTGAAATGGCAAACTCGAGGCTGTGATAAGCTGACAAATAGCCGGGGAGCAAAGAAGATCGGAGTGGACAGTGTTAGGAGTGGAGTTTTGCCAGAACACCGTAAAGATACAGAAACTTGGAGAAGTGAGATAGGGACGTTGTCTTACCTGAACGTCCGTTTTGTCCTCGCTGTTCCGACACTCCACTCATTGGGATTTCCTCTTCGCCATTATCCAGACGGAGTGCCAAATTTTCCTCCACAGCTTGGTTCCGCCTCCTCCTTCTGCACATGCTCAGTCTTTTCGCGAAGTCTCTATTTGTCTGTGACTAACTTCCTGCAACTTCTTTGAACTGCGGAACCATCTTACTTCTGTTTCTTTTACTTCTTAATTTTATTAATTCTCCTTCGCTGTAGAGGATATAAACTACAAATACAAACTCCCCAGCCGGTCAAGGTTATGTATTACAGGGAGGGTCAGAGGGTCGGAACAGCGAGGACAAAACGGACGTTCAGGTAAGACAACGTCCCTTTTTCCTCCTCGCTGTTCCGACACTCCACTCATTGGGACATACCCAAGCCTATTTAATTTTGGGAGGGAACTTCTTCCACCTGCTGTGCCCTGCTGGGAATTATTGCCTGTAGAACCCTTCTACCAAAGGCAGCTTCCGCTGATGCAAATGTATCTAACCTATAATGTCGTATAAATGATGATATAGATGACCATGTGGCCGCTCTGCAAATCTCATCTATCGATGCCTCTTTGGCCCAAGCCATTGAAGTCACCGCACTTCGTGTAGAGTGTGGAACTATACCCCCCGGGACCTGTAAACCTTTTAATTTGTAGGCAGACGAAATGCATAATTTTATCCATCTACCAATCGTTACTGATGATACCTTTTGTCCCATTGTTGATGGTAAAAAGGATACTAGTAAAGCTTCAGACTTTCTGAATGATGACGTTCTTTGTATGTAACATTTTAGGGTTCGACGTACGTCTAATGTATGCCACTTTCTCTCCTTCGGATGTTTCGGATCCGGACAGAAATTTGGTAATATAATTTTTTGAGTACGATGAAACAGTGTATTAATTTTTGGTATAAATACTGGATCCAGTCTCATGACTACTCTATCTGGGAAAAACACACACAAATCTTTTCTAACTGACAAGGCTGCCAATTCTGAAACTCTACGTGCTGACGTAATAGCTATCAAAAATGCCATTTTTACTGTTAGATGATGTAATGAAGATTCCTGTATAGGCTCATAAGGACCTGATGTTAGTGATTGTAAAACAAAATTTAGATCCCAAGTTGGAAATCTGTGCACCCTTGGCGGTCTTAAATTTCCAGCACCCAGTAAAAATGATCTGATTCTGCCATCCTGTGATAAAGGATGACCTTCATTTGTAGAAATTACTGTTGCTAATGCTGCCACCTGTCATCTTAGAGTCGCTGTAGCTAGACCCTTATTGAAACCTAATTGTAAGAATTTGAGAATGTCTTGAATGGTTGCAGACGTTGGATCTGTATGTTGACTTATGCACCACTGAGCAAATTTTTTCCAAGTTGCGTTGTAAATACGTATTGTTGCTGGTCGCCTGGCAGCTTGAATAGTATCAATGACATCATTTGGTAATTGATCTTTCATGAGACGTATCCGTTCAAGCGCCAGGCGGTCAACTGGAACCATTCTGGATTTGGATGAAATACGGCTCCTTGACTTAGAGATTTGCTGTTCACTGGCAATTTCCATGGTGTTTCTATTGATCGATCTCTCAGGTCTGCAAACCACTCCCGACGTGGCCAATATGGTGCCACCAAGATTAGATTCGCCTTTTCTACTATCATTTTCCTTATTACGTGTATAATCATTGGAATTGGGGGAAAGGCATATAGTAGTCCGCTGGGCCATTTTGCTCTCAGCACATCTTGATCTTCCGCGCCCTGAGATGGGAACCTTGAAAAAAATCTCGGAAGTTGTGTGTTTTGAGCTGTTGCAAACAGATCTAGGATAGGCATCCCGAATCTGTCGACAATCTTGTGGAAAATGTTTGGATTTAACTTCCATTCTGATTGATCTATTATCCCTCTGCTTAACCAATCTGCCTACTGATTTAGTGATCCCAATATGTGTTCTGCTCTTATTGATAACACATTTCTTTCTGCCCAAGCCATTAATTTTTCTGTCTCTTCCATCAGTGATTGGGACCTTGTCCCGCCCTGTCTGTTTAGATGGGCCTTGGTGGCCATATTGTCCATAAGAATTAAAACATGTTTCTGTTTCACCTGCCTGTGAAAATGAAGGAGAGCTAATCTGACAGCCCTCAGTTCTAGCCAGTTTATGCTTTGTTGTTTGTCTGAGACCACCTTCCTTGAGCTAATTGTGACTCCAGATGCGCTCCCCAACCCAGTAGGCTCGCATCTGTGGTCAGAGTGATTCTGACTGGTTCTAGAAATAGAGTTCCCTTGGATAGACCCGGTGACATCCACCACTTCAGCGACAGTTTCACTGCAGGGGTAATTGCTATTTTTGTTAATGAATCTGCTACACCTATCCTTTGAAAGGGCAGTATTTTCTTTGTTGGTGTTAAGTGACTCTTGTCCCAATTGATCGTAAGTCCGTGATCCTGAAGAGATTGTATCACCCTCTGTCTGTCTAAATGTACCTGTTCTAGAGTAGATGACAGGATCAGAATGTCGTCTAAATAGCAGACAATTCTCACCGACTTTTCTCTGAGTGTAGCCGCCACAGCAGCCATTATTTTCGTAAAGGTACGGGGTGCCGACGATAGTCCAAAGGGCATCGCCCGATATTGGAAATGTTGGTTTCGCGTAAACAAATCTGAGAAATTGTCTGTGTTCCGGGTGGATTGGAATATGCAGGTATGCTTCCTTCAGATCGATGGACTGCATTAAATCGTTGGAATGTACACATCCGAGGATAGTCCTTAGAGAATACATCTTGAAACGTTGGTACTTCACATGCAGGTTTAGCTGTTTTAGATTTAGAATTCCGCGCCATCCACCCGAGCTTTTGGGCACAAAAAATAAGATCGAGTAAAATCCCTTGCCCACCTGATCTAGTGGTACCGCCTCTATGGCTTCTATTTCTAGTAGATGTTGTATCTCTAAATCCATAAGAAGTCTTTTGGATGGGATGGATGGGTAAGGGCATTCTAGATAACAATGAGGGGGATTGGAAATGAACTCCAACTGAAGTCCATCTGTCACAGTTCGTACAATCCAATTGTCTGTCGTTGACATCTCCCACTGGTGGTAAAATAGTTGGATCTTTCCACCTATGGGAGTACTCCTTGCAGAGTCATTTTCCCCGACGGAACGAGCGGTAACTCGTTCCCCTGAAAGGTCATCTGCCTCCTGTCTGACCCCTCCCTCTATCTTGAAAGGCGGATCTGTCCGACGAATAGTTAAACTGTTGAGATGAAAATCTTGAATAATAGAGGCCTCCTGTCCCCTGTTCAGGTCGAAATGGCTGTCTAGGAAATGGGGAAAAACGACGATCTGCACGTCTATAAGAAGAAGGAAGAACCTTCTTTTTATCTTTTCCTTCCACTAAAATTGAATCCAAAGACTTGCCAAAAAGCATTTGTCCTTGATATGGGGCTGTTGTTAGACGCCATTTCGATTTCATATCTGCACGCCATTGGCGTAGCCATAGTAGTCGTCGAGATGTTACTGCAGAAGCGAGCGCTCTAGATGCAAATTTAGCAGCGTCAAGTGACGCATCTGCAGAATATTCTGCCGCCGCAATCAATTTAGCCATATCCTGATGAAGACAACTATCTTGTGGTGGAACTCAGTCTTTGAGTTGTCTTAGCCATACAAGTGAAGCACGATTAAAAAATGAAGCAGAAGTAGCTGCCCGTATAGCCCAGGCAGCCGCTTGGTGAGTTTTCTTCATTGTTAGTTCAGTTCTTTTATCTTCCTGCTTTAATCCATCACCCGCATCTCCAACTAATACTGATGAAGAAGTGAGACTGGCTATAGGTTCATCTACTGATGGTAATTGAAGGATAGTATCTAATTCTTGAGCAGCACAATAAAGTTTTTTATCGAAGTTGTTGGGAGCTGAGAGTGATCCTGGGCGTTCCCAAGGTTTCTGTACCACTTGAGCAAATAAATCAGGGTACAGAACATAATCACACTCAGCAGTGGGTATTGGAAAAAGATTACTAACCGACTCAGCTGGATTACGAGAAGTAGTGGACTGGTTAAGACCTTGGTCCATATTAGTAGCCACCTTGGCCTTTCGAAGAAGTGACTTAAACATTGTATGTTTAAAAAGGCCTTGAAAGGCTGGTTTTTCTACCTCTTCCCCTTCATCATCAGATAAATCAAAATCATCCAGGTAATCTTCTCCTGAATCTATCATATCAGTATGACCCTCCGTATGTATGGGAAATTGATACTCAGGTCTAACTGTTTGACTCTGTGTATTAGCATTTGCTGTCCTAGCAGCATTTGGTAAAGGTAGAGTCGTATGTTGTAGACCTGCCTGAAATATTTTGTTAAAGGTCTGTGCCAAAAAGGCCTGAAATTCCATGTTTTCTCCAGATAAGGGATTTTCCTCCCCACTAATACCAGCTGAGGTTGGTGTGAATGTAGCCTCTGGAATGGTTTGAGGCAAGCTATGAGATACAGAAACAGAGGGAACATTTCCTTGCAAATTAAATTCCTCAAAATTCTGTTCCATTAACCTTGGTTCTCCCGAGGTTTGTGGATTATTTTCCCTATGATCATATAGTGGCTGAAATTGAACCACACTTATCTCATCTTCCTCAATATGGTTTAATGTTTGTACTGTGCGCTTAGCCTTATTGAATTGTCGCTCCAGTGTCTGCGTTGATCCAGCTTGGACATTTTGGCAGACCTTTCTTTTTGAATGGATTCAGGATGGTGAGCATGAACTATAGCTTTGGTTTTACCCTTCCTAGCCTTCTGTGGCTTAGGGGATGGGGCCCTGGAAGGGGAATAAGTCTGTTCAATATCTGAAGATAATGGTTCCTCTGCCATAATAAATACAGTAACCCCCTTTAATGAAACAGTTAAATAAAATTTGATACTTTCCTGAGCTGGATACTTTGGTATATATCAGTCAATAGACAGGAGGCAGGACATCAGCAACCCTCTGTTGGCAACTGTCACTTCTCCTCCACTAGCCTCAGCCACTGTGTGAGGGCTTGGTGGGTAAAGGTAGAACTGTCAACTGGCAACTGTCACTTCTCCTCCACTAGCCTCAGCCACTGTGTGAGGGCTTGGTGGGTAAAGGAGAAGCCAACCATCAGAGTTAACTGCCGTTTGACTCAGAACTGCAGTTGGCTCAACGGTTGAAAATGGCGGCGCTATAAATAGCTTCAGAATCTCTCCATCTGAGCCGCCTGTAAGCGCTGAGTGTAATGCGCTTTAAATCACCGCTTTAATTCTTAACTGTAAAGTATCCTCCTGT
This sequence comes from Arizona elegans, assembly GCA_022577455.1. NCBI lineage: Eukaryota > Metazoa > Chordata > Lepidosauria > Squamata > Colubridae > Arizona > Arizona elegans. Next base: position 46,425,013 of record JAKOOJ010000006.1, on the reverse strand, counting down.
CTCAAGAGTATGCCGGCAAGGCAGGAACTCACAAGCCCCTGCTGTAATAAGGGCTACTCGATCGAGGGCGGTTCTACTGGCGTACCGGATAACCAGCTCCTCGATCGCGGCAATCAGCTGTAAGGGGGAAACACCGTTTCCTTAAAGGCGCTAATTCAATCTGTTAAAAGCCGCGGCCAGCGTCCCAGCCGGGAAATGCCTGTTCGCGCCTCTGTCAATTAAAGCACAGATCGTAGCCCTCAGCCTACCACTCCTTAAAATTAACAATTTTAACTAAATAGTCGCTAAATTACACAAAACACAAAGCACTCAAGTCTAGTAACCAGCGACTGAGTGAAAGACTGGGCATGTGCAGAAGGAGGAGGCGGAACCAAGCAGTGGAGGAAAATTTGATTGGCACTCAGTCTGGATAATGGCGAAGAGGAAATCCCAATGAGTGCAGTGTCAGAACAGCGAGGAGGAAAACGGTCCTGTCAGAATGGCTATCAGTTGGATGGCTGTCAGTGACAGCCATCCAACTAAAGCAAGATCTGAATACCCTTAGGCAAAGCAGTAGGATTAAAGTGATAGAGTCCCTCCCTTTAAGTCAGAATGCAGATTTTAACCAATACACAAGTGTGAAGATGTTTTCTTTACTATTTCCTATGAGAACCCGAACAAACATGCATTCCCACCATTTACTTTAAAGTGAGACAACCCACATGGCTATCATAAAAATTCCTGCAGGTAAAGGAGATCTCAGGGCTCTTTGGCGCCAGGATATAGGTTGTAAAATATCTGTTGAAACAGGCAATGCTAGGGAATCGAATCCAAGTGTCCCCCCTCCTCCAACTGAATGGCAAGTATCATTTTTAGGGATCTGACATGCTACCCTCCTTAGAAAGCAAAAGGGTCCACCTGAAAAAACAAAAAACAAAATATACACAAGATTTCATGATAGTATATTAACAAGGTTTGTTAGGATATTGGGAGTGAAATTTACTCAGTAAGATTGGAGCCCTAATGTGGTGTTTAGCGACCCATTCATTGTGTGCTGATGGTAAATGTTTCCAAGCAACTAAGGTTTGGATTTTCCCTCTGTGGATCCTAGAATCAAGGATTTCCTTGATTTCAAAGTGTTGTTCACCTTCAATCATGATGGGAACGGGTGGTGTAGATGCAGGTGGTCTGAGGGATGAGATTACTTCTCGCTTGAGTAAACTAATAGTTCAACTGCTACTGGATTGAGGATTCTAGTGATGGGGGAAGGTCCAATGAACTTTGGCCCTAGAATTTTCAATGGTTGTAATGATTTCAGGAATTTTGTAGATAAGTATACTCTTTCTCCAACATGAAAAGGTTTGGGTACCATCCTTTTCTTGTCAGCTTGAATTTTAAAAGCTTCTCTAGCTTCCTTTAAAGCTAGTCTAAATACTGGTCACATGTTTTGCAAATTATCCATCCACTCCTTAAGTGAGGGGATGGTGGGTTCTTCTGTGGGTAGTTCAGGCATGGGGCTGAAATCCTGGCCTGCCGCTATTCTAAAAGGAGTAAAACTAGTGCTTGAATGGACAGCATTATTAAATGCAACTTCAGCAAAAGGCAAAAGTTCGGTCCAGTTATCCTGTTAAAAATTAATGAAACATCTTAAATATTGTTCTAACACCAAGTTTCAGAATTACCATTAATACAAGGATGAAAGGATGTGCTCAACCCCTGGCCAGTACCAAGTAAGCCCAAAAACGCCCTCCAAAAGTTGGAGGTGAATTGAGTCCCTCTGTCGGAGATGATCCTTTGTGGAGCCCCATGAAGTCGATAAATGTGTATTAGGAATAATTTGGCTAAACTTTTAGCAGTTGGGATCTTTTGGCAGGGTATAAAATGTGCCTGTTTTGAAAATAGATCTGTCACAACCCAAATAACAGTATTTCTCTCACTGTTTGGAAATTCCATGATGAAATTCATAGCGATCTCTCTCCAAGGCGCTGAAGGTTCAGCTACCTTCTGCAATAGACCTGGGGATTTCCCCTGGCGTCTTTTTGCTGCTGCACAAATGGGGCAGCTAGCTACATAGCTTTCTATGTCCTTTTTTAGTGATGGCCACCAAAATTGTCTTTTAATCAGGTGTAAAGTTTTCACAAACCCAAAATGTCCAGCTAATTTGGAGTCATGGCACCTTACCATTAAGCATAGTCTTTGGCTGGCAGGAACATACAACTTCCCCCACACCCACCCAAGCCAAGTCTTCTTTCATCAGACAGCTGGATTTGTTGTTCAAAAACCATTCATCAGTGGCCAATGCTTGTTTAAAATTTTGGGTGGTGTCATTGCCCGTCAATGTCTCTTGTTTTGCCTGGGATCTGGTGACTATTTTGGCAGCTAGTTGATTGTTTTGTACTATGGGTTTGATTACATCTGGCTTTGCACTATTGTATTGCGGTTTTCTGGATAGCGCATCCGCCAGAAAGTTTTTTCCCCCAGGAGATATTTTAGAGTAAAATCAAACCGTTTAAAGTACTGAGCCCATCGTACTTGTTTTGGGGAGAGTTTCCTTGGGGTCTTTAGGACTTCTAGATTTTTATGATCAGTCCAGACTTCAAAAGGAGTCTTACTACCTTCTAGGAAGTGCCTCCAGGTTAACAACGCCCAAGGAACTGCATAAGCCTCTTTCTCCCAAATAGCCCACCTTTGCACAGTCTGATTCAACTTTTTGGATGTGTAAGCGCAGGGTTTAGTTGGTCTTGCTCATTCTTCTGAAGCAGGACTGTTCCTATTGCCACATCGCTGGCATCTGCTTGTATGACAAGTGGTTTCTCCGTGTCTGGGTGTTTTAGAATTGGTTCTGCCGAGAACAGTCATTTAAGTTTTTCAAATGCCGCCTGGCAATCCATTGTCCAGTTCAATGGCTGCTTCCATTTAGGGTTGTCCTCCCCCCTTGTTTTTAAGAGCTTGGTGATGGGGAGGGCAATCTGAGCAAAAGCAGGGATAAACTGGCAGTAAAAGTTGGCAAAACCCAGGAAGCTCTGTAACTGTTTACGCGTACGTGGAGGGTTCCAATCAAGTACAACCTGCAGTTTTAGAAGATCCATCTCAATTCCCTGGTGTGAAATGCGGTATCCCAAATAGTCAATCTTCTCTTGGTGGAATTCACATTGGGAAAGTTTAGCATAAAGTTTGGCAAAGCGGAGGTTGTTTAAAACCGCCCTGACTAGTTTTACATGTTCTGCTCTGGTCTTGGTATAGATTAAAATGTCGTCCAAGTAGACCAGGACCCCCTTATATAAATGCTGATGCAGCACTTAACTGCATAAACACTGCAGGGGCTCCTTGTAATCCAAAGAGGAGCATCTTGAATTGGTAGCAGCCAAGGGGGGTGTTAAATGCCGTTTTCCACTCATCCCCCTCCTTAATTCTGACACGATACTAAGCCTCCCTTAAGTCCAGCTTTGAAAAAATTTTCCCTTTAAAGAGGTGTATAAGCATATCTTTCATTAGGGGGAAAGAATACATGTTCTTCACACTGATTGTATTCAGATTTCTAAAATCAATACATAGGCGTTTTGAGCCATCTTTTTTCTCTCTAATAGCACTGGAGCTACGATTTTTGGTCGGGCTGGCTCGATGAAACCCCTTGCTAGGTTTTTCTCAATAAATGTTCTCAGCTCTTCCAACTCCCTCGGTGATATGCTGTACATCTTGGGTTTAGGGAGTTTCATGCTGGGTAAGATTTCTATTGCACAGTCAGCGGCGCAGTGGGGGTGGGGGCTCATCTGAGGCTTTTTCGCTAAAAACCTCCGCTAAATCCATATATATATATATTTACTTTAATTTATATGCCGCCCTCCTCTGGAGACTCAGGGCGGCTTACAATGCAATAAGCAACAACCTTCATACTTTTGTATATTTATACAAAGTCAGCTTATTGCCCCCACAATCTAGGTCCTCATTTCACCTACCTTTGAAAGGATGGAAGGCTGAGTCAACCTTAAGCCTAGTGGGATTTGAACTTGCAGTAATTGCAGGCAGCAGATGTTAATAACAGTGCATTAATCCACTGTGCTACCAAGGCTCTTCTATGGGTATGCCCTCAGTTGGTATGCTGTGACCAGGCATGGCTGTTTCTTGATTCTCTGCCCCCTCAGTTCCTTTATGTGGATTCTCAGCAAAAGTCACATTCCTCTGGAAATTTATGATGCCTTGTTTCCAATTGATTTTTGGGTTCCATTTTTTCAGCCATGCAAGGCCCAGAACTAATGGCCATTCCATACTAGGTGCCACTATAAATGTAAGCCTTTCCTCGTGGCTTTCAATGCCTATATGTAGAGGCTCAGTGGCAAAAGAAGCTGGCTCCCCTCCTGCTATTAACCCATCTAGTTGGCAGAAAGCAATGGGGGTTTTCAGCTTTCTTACGTTAATCCCTAACTTCCCTACTAAGGCTGGGCTGATCAAACAACGGGTGCACCCTGAATCCACTAGGGTGGGGATACTTATCTCCCTGTCCTGGTTTGGGATAAACAGTTTTAAGGGGAGGGTAAGCGGTTTAATTGGTTTGCTTACCAGTGGTTCATCATCTGGATCGCTTCCGAATGAGTATGTTTCCTCAAGTTCAGATGCCAGGGTTTCCTCCCCAAAGAGGGGAGGAGATGGGACTTCTACAGTCTCCCTGCTCCTCAGAGCAGTCTCCTTCCCACGCCGACCCAGTTTTGCAGGGCCCTCCCCCGGTGGGTGGTTCTGGGCGGGTGTTTGCGAACGACACTCTGCAGCTCAGTGCCCCTCTTTTCCACACTTGAAACAGGCTGAAGATCTTGGAGAGAATGCGGTTTGTGGTTTGGGGAGCTCTTGCTTCCATTGGGGTGAGGATTTCTTCCATGTTCGCCCTCTCGATACTGGTTTCTGGCCATATCGATCTCAGCTTCTTCGGTGGTGACATACCATTCATGTAGGTGATTCGGTGCACCTCGGCCATGCAGGCATTGTATAGATCGTCACTCAGCCCGTCCTTGAAACAGCTCACCAAAATATCTTCTGGCCAGTGCACACGACACGCAAGGTCCCGGAATTCCTCAGTATACTCTGCTACTGGCCGTCGCCCCTGCTTCACCACCTTAATGCGGTCGCGTGCTTTGCGATCTGCCAGTGGGTTTTCGAACCGACATCGCAGGGCCATCATGAAGAGGTCAAAATCCCGCAGTTCTGGTGCATTGGCATTATGTAGGGTCACCATCCATCTGGCTGCAGCACCCTCTAGGGCTAGGGTCACAACTCGCACTCGGGATCCTTGGGTTTGGAAATCCCGCCCATACTCTTGCATGTAGGTTAGCACAAGTACCACAAAGAATCCTAATTGTTGCGGATTCCCATCAAACTTCACCCAAAGGGGGGTAGTTTCTCTTTCCAGTGGTGGGACCCAGGGCTGATTGGGAATGGGCGCCTGTGTGCATGCTACCTAGGGGGGGAGGGTTTGCTGGGTCTTCTCCCACTGCTGCTGCGCCCTCTGCTCGATAGGCAGGCTCCAGAAGTGGGGTGCCTCCCATGGCCTCATCCACGACAGCTGCCCTTTCTACGCCCTTTGGTTGTTGTCCTGGCTCCCTTCGGAAGTTGAGGTTTTCCAAAGTTTCCATCACCAATTGGGTTATATGCCTCTTCAGATAGTCCTCCCTCAAGGGTGCTTCGGTCAGTCCCCCCTGATCAGTAAGGGCTTCTAGTTCCAGTTTCCACCCCGGTTTTCGGTTGCCACGGCTGAGGGTAGCTCCTCTGGATCTCTCATCCCAGCTATCTTTCTTCCCGATGCCAATTGACCAGCAGGGCTTTTCAGGATTTTCCAGGGTTACCTCATCCTCTCCGATGGGGTGCATGAAACAGGCATCCGACTGGGTGGCGGTTGCTGTCTCTCCCCAGCAATCAGTTTCTCATAGTTCTCTGCTTCATTCAGACATGATTTGCAAGGTCCCCTCAGTAGAGCGAAGATTGCTTCTCTGAGTTGACCGTTTTGCAGATCTTGCTTTTGAAACGTGGTTATTCAAAAGGATTCTTTTATTAAGCAGAAGTGACAGCCATCCAACTAAAGCAAGATCTGAATACCCTTAGGCAAAGCAGTAGGATTAAAGTGATAGAGACCCTCCCTTTAAGTCAGAATGCAGATTTTAACCAAAACACAAGTGTGAAGATGTTTTCTTTACTATTTCCTATGAGAACCCGAACAAACATGCATTCCCACCATTTACTTTAAAGTGAGACAACCCACATGGCTATCATAAAAATTCCTGCAGGTAAAGGAGATCTCAGGGCTCTTTGGCGCCAGGATATAGGTTGTAAAATATCTGTTGAAACAGGCAATGCTAGGGAATCGAATCCAAGTGTCCCCCCTCCTCCAACTGAATGGCAGTATCACTTTTAGGGATCTGACAATAGAGGACTCACAGAAAGAGATCGAGCGGCAACTGGATGGATGGAGGATGAATCAGCAGAATAAGCTTAACTGACAGGATGACACTGGAGAGAAACAACGGTTTTAGTACAGCAGAGGCACGGAGAGGAAGAGTTGGTGGAATCCATGAGTAAATAACAAAGAGGAAGGAGTGTTGGCATCGTGGAGAGATAGAAGGGGACAAGGCTTGAAAGGAAAGAAAGGAAACAGGAAGAGCCGCCATTGTAAATTACAAATAGAGGAAGAAGGGTGATTAATAGAATTGTGAAAGAAAGAAAGGACTATTATAATATAACTGGACTCATAATCGGACTAATTTTTGGAACGGAACCCAAGAGGATAAAGTGGTGACAGAAAGACATTGAAAATAATTTAACTTAAAAAGACTGTAGAAATTTGAAGAATAATAGTTGGAACAATATAAGAAATTGAAATTATGTAAAAAGGCTATTATATGAACATTGGAAAATAACAACAACAAAAACAACTTTAATATAACAAAGTGAAATAACTTTTGAACAGTGTCTTGTAATATACCTATTAAGATAAATTACTCTCCCTTCACTCTTTTATTATCTTGCCATCCCCTCTTCCCACTTCTATACTATCTGTTGAGTGTTTAATTAAGTAAGTTGTATATATTTGAGAAATAAGTTAATTGTTAATTATTAACTAAGTAGAATTTATTAAATAACGATTGTATATTTTATTAGGATATTAATTGAATATTAATTGAAATACAGATTTTAATATTGATTAATTTACTCTTTATACGTTTAAATATAGATTTTATTTCATAGAGATTTAAGATTATTGTTAAGATTACCTCAATTAATTTAATTTTGAATATATGTCTTTTTAGGATAAATAAAATAGAAGAAATAGAAGAAATAAGAAAATATAAGGTATAGAATTAATAGTACACGCTTCTTTTGGTTAAAATACTGGAAGATCTTTTTAGTGGGATATTATAGACCAATATAAGTAAAGATAAGGAAAACAAGAATAAGACAAATAGATAACAATAGTGGATGATAGTTTGGAAAAATATAGATAGGATTGTGAGAGATTAAAGAAGGATACTGAAAGAAATGACAAGTCTCTCTACAACAGTGTTAAAAACCGGAAAGAAAACTACATCAAACCCAACAATTACTATGGTATCACCCTCAACTCAACGATCAACAGAAGGATTGTCAAAGACCGAAAAATCCATGTTAATTCCAACAATGCAGGCCATGCAAACCACCTTAACACTGATACAGGAGACAATGATGAAGATGCAGGAGAAAATGTCCAGTAACCATAATGAACTGAAAATAGATATCCAGTCTTTGGACGGCAAAGTGAATGACATTTAAGACTCAATCCACAAAAACGAACAAAAAATAAATGTAGAAACTAAAGTGGAACAAAATGAAAGGAAAGGTAGACCAAAAACTGATGGCACAAAACAGAGAACTTGAAGATTCCATTATTCAGCTGGAAATGGACCGGGCAGCATTTTACCTGAGATTCCAGAATGTAACTGAAGGGAAAGAGGAAGATCTGGGACAGGTAATGGCGGAAATGATTGCAGAGGCCCTTCAGAGGGACAAGCAAGAAATAATAACAGAATTGGTATACCGGGTTCAGACAAATTATGCTAGAAGACACAAGTTGCCAAGAGAGGTCCATATTAGATTTGCTAGAAAAAAAGTCAGTGACATCTTGTACAATACAACTAGAGAAGAACCAATGATATACAGGGGGAAGGAGGTCATAACATTGAAACAAGTCCCCAGGAAAGTAAGGGAGCTACGAAGAGATTACCGCTTCCTTGCTATGCAATTAAACAAAAGAAACATCTTATTTAGATGGACATTGCCAGAAGGAAAGTTAATTATGTGGCAAAGGAAAAAAATAAAGATAGACAGTCTAGTAACAGCACAAGATTTCCTAGACCAACTGATAGGAATGGGAGAAGAACAGAGTAGCAAGGAAGAAACTGAGACGACAACCCAGGAAGAGGAAACTCCCTACCAACGAGATCTTAAAGAAGGACCTTTGGAAAAAAAGGACACAGAAGAAAAAGAGGACAAAGAACAAAAGGAAAGAAACCAAGAGCACAAAGGGTCACAAGGGCAAATAAATACTAATTCCTCTTAGGAAAATCAAAAAATGGAAGATTGGAAATTATTATCGATTAATGTAAATGGATTGAACGAGATTAAAAAGAGGAGACAGATATTCACTAAATTAGCTAAACAAAACATTGACATAATATGTCTCCAGGAAGTTCATATACGGAAACAAGATGAAAAGTACCTAGAATATAGTAAATTAGGGAAAACATTTACATCGCTAGCGGGGAAAAAAAAGAGGGGGGTAGCAATATATATTAAGGGAGGGATTGTCACTGAACAAAAATATGCAGATCCCAAAGGAAGAACATTAATGATAGAAATAAAGAGAGGAAATTTACCAATATTACTAATAGCCATCTATGCCCCTAATAAAAACCAGGAAGAATATTATAAAAAACTACATGAACGAATATGTAAAATGGAATACAGAAATATTTGTATAGTGGGCGACTTTAATGGGATAATAGACATAGAAAAAGATTACAAGAGTGGCAGAGATAATAATAAAAAAGGGACAAACTACCTAAAACCTTTTTCAATTTGATAGAAGAATTAAATTTAATAGATATTTGGAGGACCCTACACCCAAATGAGAGAAAGTACACTTTCTACTCAAATCCCCAAATAATGTATCATGGTCCAGAATAGATATGGTCTGGGTAAATAAAGAATTAGGATTGGAAATAGAAACAGCAGAAATTAATCCCAACATATGGGTAGATCACAATCCCCTGGAAGTAAAATGGAGTATCCCAAAAAGAAAGAAGTTCTGGAGATGGAGATTAAATTTACAAGTTTTAAGAGAGAAGGAATATATAGAAAAGACAATGGGAGAACTGAAATTATTTTTTAAAGAAAATGAAAAGCAACATACATCCCGAACTAATCTATGGGATACAATGAAAGCTTACTTAAGGGGGATAACAATAACATATAATGCACATAAAAATAAAGAAAAATGGAAGGCACACAACATCCTTCAGGAAGAAATTGGAAACATGGAAAAGAAACTCCAAGTAAGCCCAGGAGACAAAGTGGTTAAAGAGAAATTGACAGTACTGAGGCATAAAATCTGAGGTCTGAGAGAGAGGTCCCCTGGGCTTAGGCTGGTTTATTTCAATGACAGGTCCGTGGTTAACAAAGTTCAACTCATCAGTGAACTGATTGAGGAGGTAAATGCGGACCTGGTTTGCATTACGGAAACTTGGCTGGGCTTGGAGGGCGGTGTTCCTCTGAACAAACTCTGCCCGCCGGGTTTTCAGGTACTACACCAGCCGAGGTCCCAGGGGAGGGGTGGCGGTTGTTATTAGGGAGGCCCATGGTCCACGGGAGGTCACTGCTCCTCAGATAGACGGATGTGAGTCCCTCCTCATGAGATGGGGACAGCAAGGTCAGTTGGTCCTGTTGATTACGTACCTATCTCCCAGCTGCGTATCAATGGCCCTGCCCGGGCTGCTAGATGCCATATCGGGGCTGGTGGTTGAGTTTCCCAGACTTATTGTGCTGGGGGACTTTAACCTACTCTCCCGGGGGGGGGACGTCGGGAGCGGCCCAGGAGTTCATGACTTCCATGGCAGCCATGGACCTGACCCAGATAATACAGGCCCCAACTCATCAGGGGGGGGGACACACGCCCGATCTAGTTTTTATCTCAGAGCAGTGGCGAAGTGAGTTTGGTGGGGGTGAGCCAGCTATTCAACCCCTGTCATGGACCAATCACTATCTCCTTAGGCTGGGCTTCCATTATGCCGGCCCCCGTCGCTGGGAGGCGGAACCAACCACCAGGTTCCACCCCAGGCGCCTGATGGACCCTGAGTGGTTCCAAACGGAGTTTGGGATTATACCTGTCTCTCTTTCCCACGCCCCGGTCGAGACTCTGGTGGATGCCTGGGAAAAGGTGGCTGCTGACCAGGTCGTGCCTTTGCAACCTCTGACCTGACGCAGATCCCGGTTGGCCCCTTGGTTTACTGAGGAGCTCCGGGAGATGACGCGTCGGAGGAGAGGCCTGGAGAGCTGTTGGAGATCCAGCCGTTCCGAGTCTGACCGAGCACAGTTGAGATCTTTCACTAGATCTTATCTGGTGGTGATGGAGGCGGCGAAGCATGTTTACTTCTCCGCCCTCATTGCGTCCACAGATAATCGCCCGGCTGCCCATTTTAGGGTGTCGTGCTCCCTTTTGAATCAGGGAGTGGGAGATGACCCTATGCGGGGGCGGGCTGAGGAGTATAGTCATCATCTGCAGAACAAGATCGCTCAGATTCAGGATGGGCTGGACTCCAGCTGGTTCGGGTGGGGAGGTGATGGCAGGACTGGTGATTTGGGATGAATTTGATCCTGTTACTCCCGAGGAAGTGGACAGGATCATGGGGAAGCTCAGTACCTCCATGTGTTTGCTAGACCTGTGTCCCTCCTGGCTCGTTTATTCGGCCCGGGAGGTTACACGCAGCTGGATCCAGGCAGTTATTACGGCTTCCTTGGGTGAGGGGAGTTTCCTGGCCGTCTTGAAGGAGGCGGTGGTGAGACCCCTCCTCAAGAAACCTGCCTTGGATCCAGCTATTTTGAATAACTTTTGTCCTGTCTCCAACCTTCGCTTTATTGCGAAGGTTGTTGAGAGTGTGGTGGCACATCAGCTCCCATTGGCCCTGGATGAAACATTATATCTGGACCCATACCAGTCGGGTTTCAGGTCCGGGTACAGCACGGAGACGGCATTGGTCACACTGGTGGATGATCTCTGGAGGGCTCGGGACAAGGGACATTCCTCTGTCCTGGTCCTATTAGATCTCTCGGCGGCTCTCCAGACTATGGAGGCACCATAATATGGTGGTTCTCGTCCTACCTCTCTGACAGGTTGCAGTCAGTGTTGACAGGTGGACAGAGATCGACCTCGAGGCCCCTTACTTGCAGGGTGCCACAGGGGTCGGTCCTCTCGCCTCTCCTGTTCAACATTTATGTGAAGCCGTTGGGGGAGATCCGTGGTTTTGGGGTGCAATGTCATCTGTACGCTGATGATACTCAGCTGTACATCTCCACCACAAACCACCCCAATAATGCCCTTGAAGTGATGTCCCGGTGCCTTGAGGCCGTACGGGTCTGGATGGGGAGAAACAGGCTTCGACTCAACCCTTCCAAGACTGAGTGGCTGTGGCTGCGGCGTCCCGGTACAGCCAGTTAGTCCCATCACTAACTATTGGGGACGAGTCATTGACCCCCCCTCAGAGAATGCTCGCAATTTAGGCATCCTCCTGGATGCACGACTGTCTTTAGAAGATCATATAACAGCCGTGGCCAGAGGAGCTTTCTATCAGGTTCGCCTGATTCGCCAATTGCGTCCCTTTCTAGACCGGGACTCATTACGCACAGTCACTCAAGCCCTCGTCATTTCCCGACTTGACTACTGCAATGCTCTCTACATGGGGCTCCCCTTGAAGTGCACCCGGAAGCTCCAACTGGTCCAGAATGCAGCCGCGCAAGTAATTATGGGAGCAATATGACGCTCACATGTAACACCTCTTCTACACGAGCTGCACTGGCTTCTGGTGGCCTTCCGAGTGCGCTTCAAGGTGTTGGTTCTTACCTTTAAAGTGCTCCATGGCTTAGGACCTGAGTACTTACGAGACCACCTGCTGCAACCGATAACCTCCCACCAACCAATACGTTCTCACAGAGTAGGCCTACTCATAGTACCATCATTAAAACAATGTCGTCTAGTAGTTCCAAGGGAGAGAGCCTTCTCTGTGGGGGCACCTACTCTTTGGAACAAAATACCCCCTGGAATACAAATAATCCCAGATCTTCGCACTTTCCAACGTGCCCTGAAGACCTTTCTGTTTCAATAAGCAGGGCTAGCTTAAACATCTAAATTCTATGCCAAGGTCTTACCAGATACACCAAGTTGACTCAATTTATTATTTACTGTTTATAAAAAAAAATTATTATATGTATATGAAATCTTAATCTGTTCACCGCCCTGAGTCCTTTGGGAGAAGGGCGGTATAGAAAGTCAATAAACAAAAAACAAAAAAACAAACAAATAAATAAATAAATTGGAAAAGAAAGGATATACCACCAGAGGAACATATTATTCAGAAAGTTCTAGAATGTGCCAAAATGAACAAATTAATGTTAGAATTAAACAAGAAAGAAGACTCAGAGTATTATACGGTGTGGGATGATTGGTACAGGTGGATTGATAACCAAATAAAGAATAGATAAAAGTTAACACAAATTTTAAGATGCATATAGGAATGTGGAACGATGAAATGTAAAGGTAGGATCAATCTAACCTGTGTATAAAAATAACACTGTCTGACTGATTGTACTGTATTGTAATATAATAAATTTCAATAAAAAAAAATTTAAAAAAGATTTCTTCATTTCATAGGTCTATTCTTAACCCATATTCTTTTAGAGGGGCTTTATTCATTCGGAGAGCATCTCCTGGGATCTAACCCATAAAAATTGGATGTGCCCACAGCAATTCTATTATAGCAATTTATGCTTAATTACCAATGCTTAATTAATGTATTTTCCATGCATATTAGCATTTAGAAAAGTTCTGTCAATGCTTGCAGCTTGTTCAAAATGTGCAACTTAGCGGTTTACTCATATATAATGTAAAATTTATTTTGTATTACTATGGACATTTTGTACAGGCAACTAAATGAAAGAACACCAAATTAAAGAATTATGCTGGAATGAAACAATAAAATGTTTTTTTTTCTGTCCTTATGATTGCTTCTCATGTCTTGATTCAACAGTTCATTAAAAAATCTTGACATGATGAATTAATAAATTATGCTTCAACTAATCCATTCAATGTAGAACTTGATTAGTTTGTTAATAGAACAAAAACAGCAGGAACAAATCCTTCCAAAGAAGAGAGCAAAAGTGAGAATTTTTAGAGCTGCTTTGAAATGCAAAGAATTCTTTGGGCATCTTTAAACATAAAGATAAAAAACAAAGACTAATATCTGGTGCAGCATATTGTTATTGATGTCCATAGAACATATAAAATATATGTAGATACGACAAGAACTATATTAATTAAAAACTATTTGCAACAGTTCAATAGACTTACTTACCAATAGCATTATACAGAGGTTCTCCAGTTTCTTTGTTCCAAACTACAGTTGTCTCTCTCTGATTGCTAACTCCAACAGCTTTTAAGAACAAAACAAACATTCTATCATTTTCTAGACAATTACAGATTTTGGATCACCAAAACCTCAGCAAAACTCTGCTTTTGAATGATTGCTCTTCTACTATAAGCTCTTTGTACTTATCTCAAGCCACTTCTGAGAGTAAAGAGATCATCCAGATTGAAGTACAATGTGGCAGAGAGGACAACATTGAGAGATAGGTATTAACAGAATTCAGCACACATATTTGCCCAAGCAAGTGCCTTCTGGCTCACTTAAAAAAAGTTTTTGATTGGTTATAATTCTAAAATATTTTTAGAATTTTAGTTTCCTTTAAAGTAACATCATTTATTCTCCATTCATCTCTGTAAGTTATATATATATCACTTTCTCCTCTTGATTTGGAAGGATATTCATGATTATTATAGAATTAAAAATACCTTTTATGTTGGAAATGTCTATATTCAGCTGGTTCAATTTCTCACATGTTCTTTCAACACATTCATAGACAGACTGTAGTATTTCCTTTGGGTCTTGTTCTACCCACCTTGAAAACATCAAGGCCCACATTAGAAGTCTGACAATTGATATGACAGAGTCAACAAACCACAATGGCTCGTTTGCTTCATTGCCTTAAAACGGGTGTCAAACTCGATTTCATTGAGGGCCGCATCAGAGTTGTGTTTCACCTTGGAGGGCTATGGTGGGCGTGGCCAGGGATGGTCATGGTCATGGTGAGCATGACACAGGACTTGTGTCGGGCGGGGGGGGGGCACCTGTGGTGGCCAAGTGCTAAGGCAGGACTTCCCTCAGACTCTCCTCACTCTCATTATACGCTCCTTCCTTCCTTCCTTCCTTCCTTCCTTCCTTCCTTCCTTCCTTCCTTCCTCCCTCCCTCCCTTCCCTTCCCTCTTCATTCTAATTTCTTCTTCCTTCCCCTCGTTCCTTATTTTACCTTCTTTGCTCTTTTCCCATCTTTTCTTCTTTTTCTTTGTCATTCCTCTTTCCCTTTCTCCTTTCCTGCCCTCCTTCTTGCATGCTCAAATGCAAAAGGGGAAACATTTCTCCTTTTGTTTTGTTTTTAGTTTGTCCACTGCCAGGCAAAACGGGGCGTGGGGAGTGGTGTTGATGCTAGTCGATTTGAAAAGAATGAAACCATCAAGAAAAGCCAGCTTGCTCACAGTTTGGCTCTTTCCTCAAGAAAATAGTTAGTAGAAGTCAACTCCATTGATGAGCAGGGAAACAGAAAGCAGGTGTGGCAATTTGATTTTAGTTGAATTATGTGTGTAAAAGCTGGGGATGGAAGATAATGAGCTCAGTAATATGACAAACAGCTTCAAGGATGAGGGTGCAAGTAATCAAAAAGACCTCAAGGGAAAAAAATTCAAGGCCTGCTTGGGTTGACATTAGTTGAAAAAGCAGATTTGGACCACCAAACACAGAGAGAGAGACACAGAGAGAGAGAAAGAGAGAGAGAAAGAGAGGCAGAATCCAAGTCAACATAGGACTCCAGAAACCTCAGCCAAGCCACCAGTCCCTTTTCTGTGACAAGTAGAATATGTTAAAAAGGACATGTTTAATTACTTCTCTGCAGAATATAAACCAGAAAGGGGGTGGGGGTGGGAATATGATTTTCTGAATAATCTCAGAAAGAAGAGAAAAAGTGAGTTGAGAAGCAAGTAAAGAAAAACTGACTGTGGAACAACAAGGCAAATTGCAAGGGCTTCTTGAGCAAAAGTCACAGCAGGAGGATGCAGAGGGAACCCCAGGGGAAGAAAGAAAAGGAGACTCAGCCCACAAAAGGCAGTCAAGGGAACTGCCCAAGCAAGGAAAGAAACCCTTCTGGCTATAGGGAAAAAATGACAGGTGCAAATTAGAAAGTGCAGTGAAAAGTTGGAGTTAGAAAAAGGCTGAATGAGAGAAAGGAAAGAAATGCTGCTAAGGAGAAGATCATCTTGCCTTGATTATCTTGCAAAATTCTGATAGACTAAAGCTGCCTAAAGTTGAGTCTGTATAGCCTCAAGGATCCCTTCTGTTGTCCTCTCTGCCACCAAATCAGAAGTCTTGCAGTCCAATGTTTAAAGATAAATCATCCAAATGTTGGAAATGTCACCAGTTGCCAGGTTCATATTACCATATGTGGTGGACATGTTCAGAAGCTAAAAACTATTGGAATAAAATTAAGATATGGCTGGAAGAAATGATACAGCAACGTACTGATTTAAAACCAGAGCTGTTCCTACTGGATATCCTCCCAGAAAAAAATAGTAAAGAAAATATCTATTTGATTATACATGTAATAACAGCTGCAAGGATTGTTTATGCACAAAATTGGAAAGCAGAGAAAATACCTTTGGAAGGAGAAGTAATTAAAAAAAATTAGACTGTGCAGAAATGAATAGATTGACTTTGATGATTAAAGAAAAAAGATTCAGAATAGTTTAAGATTTGGAATCAATTTTACCATTGGTTGGAAAAGAGATACAAATAAGTAAATTAATAGTCATGTATAAAAAGTGCTACAATTAGAATATTGTGTTAGTGATGAACTGTTGTAATGGACTTGGTGAGAATGAAGATAGAAGAAACAACAAAAAGAATTTTTGGAGACAACACCGAGATGTCACATGGAAGGAAAGATTGATTCATTAAATGTTTGTCTAAAAAATAAAAAGAAACTTTCTTAAAAAAAAGAAGTCTTGCAGTCCTCTCAACGAGTGTCAGTGAAGCAAAATTAGGGATCAAAATTTCCCAATTCAGAAACCTCTTGAACCTGCCAGTGCAAAGAATTATATCATGTGCCCAATTTCACTGCCGTAAGAAATTGACCCTGAAAGAGGGATTTCCTTTCAACTTTATTTCAAACTTCCTGTTATCCAGTCCAGTTTGTTTTTTTAAACTGCTTTTCTCATTCCTATGCCTTCCATATTTCTTCTGTGACAGTGTGTCTCCCTGCACCTTATATTTGGACTCTGCTCTCTTTGGCCACCTCCTTTTTTGAAAAAATACTTTCCTGACCAATTCTTTTTCTTCTGATTGCTGCCTGTGTTCCCAACTATTTTCTTTCCCAACTATTTTCCTGCAGCACTCTGGAAGCCAAAATGCAGAGGTCACCCTTGCCTTCCCCCCACATGCCCTGTTTTGGGCCTGAACGGTATCTTGCACCACTCTGGCAGCCAAAACAGGGCACATGGAGGCCACCCACGTCCCTGTGCCCCATTTTGGGCCTGAACAGCCTCCTGCACCACCATAGCAGCCAAAACGGGGCATGGGGGCCCACTTTGGTTAGCAGAAGCACCATGAACTGGTCCTTTGCTATTTTCAGGTCGGCCCTGTGGGCCAGATGTATGCACCCCATGGGCCCCGTGGGCCTTGAGTTTGACACCCCTGCCTTAGAAGGAGATGACCATTTACCAACAATAGTTTCATTGACTATTAACCAGTTTCCTAAAAGCAGAATGACTGTACCTTTTTTCAGTTAATTCTTCCTACAAAAACCTGCAAGAATGTTTTTTTCAGACAGAATATAAGCTTATATTGCCAGGTAACATAGCATAAGTAAGCCTTAGCTTCAAATGATCTTTACAGTGAATAAAAACCAAACAGTATCTTTCACTGTTGGTTTTAGAATAAGAAAGACATATCAGAAAATAAAATCCAGTCAAAGACATCTAAAATATAAAAAGTGTGTTGTAAAGTCAAAAGGTGTGTCTCTTATATATTGTGATTCCCTAAAAATAAAACCTGGGCTTATTTCCTTTTGGGCCCCAAAATAAACACTAGGGCTTATTTTTAGGGGGTGTGTTATTTTTTTCACATAGGTAGCTGTGCAGCATGTCTGGCAGGCTGGAGCCGCCGCCACTAGCCAAGGCACAAGGTGGGGTTGGGCTACCTGCCTCCTGTGTGAAAAAGTAAGACAAAGTGAAGGACAAAGTGTAGGAAAAGGTCTGTCCAAGAAAAAGAAAATGGAATGGCAGAAAGAGCCAGGTGAAAAATCATACCCTTCTGCCCACCAGGTCGCTTCACTGGAGTTTCAATCCCGCTTCTGGGGTGGAGCGCAGAGCGAGGCACACAGGCAGTCCGTCTCCTGTGGAGACCTTTTCATCCTTCCTTCAGCCACAGCCCCCCTCCAGCCCTGCAATGCCGCCCATCTCTCTGTGGGCCCTGTCCGGATGGGTGGCAAAGAATACTGTTGGGGCGGCGGGGCCTGCAGAGCCCTGATGCTGATGGGGTGAGGAGGCTGTAGCACAAGTCCCGGCCAGGGCAACCAGTGGTAGAATGAGAGTGGTGGCAGGAGACGCACCATTGGCCACCGCTGTGTGAGACAGGGAAGAGGCTGCAGGCTGGCTGATGAATGGACCGAGCAAGGCAGAAGGTGGGGCAGGGGTTGCGCCAAGCCATGGCCCCCGTGCACTCCACCCTGGTTGCCCTGTATTGTCCTCCAGCTCCATCCCTGCCTCATGCCTCATCTGGTCCATTCGGTGGCAGTGCTGAAGAACCTCATCAACAGCTGGGTGAGATGGAGAAGGGGCTGCTCTGGCTGCTGCCGCCACCGCCTCACCCCACCAGCATCAGGGCTCTGCAGGTCAGATGATGAACGGACCAGGCGAGGCAGGAGCTGGAGCGGGCACCATGCCGCAGACCCTGCACGCTCCGCCCCTGCCATTCTAAGTCCTTCTCCAGATTCTCCCCTGCCCCATCAACAGCCGAGTGAGATGGTGAAGGGGCTGCTCCGTCTGCTCAAGATCCAGGTGCCCGCCCGCTGCTTCCCTTTCACTCCTCTCCTGAGCTGGACTGCCATGCTATGGAGAATGGGCAAGTGAGGTTCAGTCGCTTTACCCAATCCCCCTTTGCTGTTTCAGAGATTGGGGGGGGGGGGGTGAAGGCGAAAGTCCTCTGCCGCTGCTGCACAACATTCCGAGTCTGTTGCTGGAGGGGCTGTCTTCTGTCCCCACCATCCCGCCCCATAGATCACCTTCCAGCAGCGGCTGCTGCCTCCTCCTCCACCTGCCGCTTTGGTCCTATGGCACTGACTCACACTGCCTGGTCCCTGTTTGCGGTTTTGAAGGTAGCAGCTCTGCCGCCGCATTTCAGTAGATGCTGGCTGTCAGACTCAGGATGCTTGCTTGCTTGCTTTCGGCTGCCATTGTAATGGGAGGGGGGAGGCATTGCTGGTATTTGGGGGGGGAAGTGAGCTGGTGGAGATGTCTTGGAAAAGGGAGGAAAATTCTCACTGTCTTCATAGCAGCTGCAGAGAGCGCTGATAGCTGTCAAGGTCAACCGTTCCAGCATACTAGATAGATGGGGGCCATCTGAAGAAGTACCTCACATGACACCTTGGGGAGATGTGGATTGGACACTCAACTGGGTCCTTGGGGGGGAGGGACTTGGGGATACTTTCAATATGTAATTTTTGCGCCTATTGCCTCAGACTTTGCTTTTCTTACGCTGCATTCAGTTCATACTCTGTAAAAGTACCTTTCTCTACAAAAACATGGAGTTGGGGTTTTCCTTTCTTGAGTTTTGAATGGAGGCACGCTTGTCATTCAGCAAAGTCTGCTTTACCAGCCATCCTGGAGAAAACTCTACTGTGGGGGCTGAGCCAAGAATGTCTGACCAAGACAGTGACAAAGAGGACATGGGAGCCACTGGGTCTACCCCTCCCTTGTCCAGGCGAGATGGGGAGGTTTCGGACTGGATGTCAGAATTACAGCTTGAAGAAAAGCCAGTCAGAGCTAAGTGGTCGCTGGGCGTGGAGAGGATGGAACCTCCAGAAGAAATCCCTTCAGGGGTGACAGTTACCAGACGCTGGCATGGAGAGGGGGCTTGGCAGGAAGAGGACAGAGAAGCCCTCCTGCTGACTCAAGCCATGCAACTCTTGAAAGAAGCCTTTGAGAGTTGTAAAGCCCGCAAAAGGTATGCATTGCCGGCTCGGAGGGAGGCTGAACACCCAGGGAGGGAAGCAGAGGCTTCAGTGAGCGCAGAAGAGATTCCTAGGGTTCAGCCAGAGACAGAGCAAGCTGCTGGGGCTCAAGCCTTGGTAGAACAGTGGTTTAATGCACCCTGTTATTAACACAGATGCCTGCAATTTCTGCAGGTTCGAATCTTATCAGGCTCAAGATTGACTCAGCCTTCCATCCTTTCTAAGGTAAGTTAAATGAGGACCCAGTTTGTGGGGGTAATAAGTTGACTTTGTATAAATATACAAAAGTATGAAGGCTATTGCTTAGCGCATTGTAAGCCGCCCTGAGTCTCCGGAGAAGGGCGGCACATAAATCAAATTAAAAAAAAATAGCTGTGGCTGCAGCCGAGGCCCCCCCTGTGAGGGGGGCAGGGACCCAGAGACATCAAATTCCAAAGGTTCCTCCGCTTACAGTAAAATATGGAGGAGACCCCAAGGCTTTGGGATTCTTCCTAACCCAAGTGTGAAATCACATGGAGGAATATGGAGAGGATTCCCATTGGAAGCCACCCATGTGAGATGCGTCACTATGGCCCTGGAGGGAATGTCTGCTGTCTGGTGGGTGGGCCTCCATGATGAGAATTCTCCCCTGCTGAGGAATTATGACCAGTTTATGGTGACACTCGGAGTGTGTTCTGAGGACTCCCTAGCTGAGCGGAAGGCCAGAATCAGGATGAAGTCTATAAATCAGGGGCGGAGATCGGTGGCTGAATACATCCAGGAGTTTTGCAAGCTGGTGCGCCACATGACGGGGTGGTCCCAGGAGGCCCTGATGGAATGCTATAAAGATGGCCTTAATGAGGACGTCTACAAGGCTTGCTGCTCCCAGGGGGCCCCTCGAGACCTGCAACACTGGTATGTGATGGCAGCCAATGTGGAAATTGACCTGACCAGGGATCGCTACCGTGGGGGCCAGGTTTGGAACAAGCCTTCCCTTGCTCCACAGAAAGAAGGCCCAGAGTGTCCGGGGGGGGGGGGGGGTCAGCATCAAAGTTTAAATCCACAGCGTGCTTCCAATGTGGGAAGGAGGGTCACTGGGCTGCTGATTGTTTCTCCAAACTTGGCTCCAAGCTGATCACTGCTGGTGAGAAGAAAGCTGACAAGCCTCCAGCAAAGAATTGTGAGACAGCCCTGAATGGGGTGGAAGTCATTGAGTTCGCTTCCCCAGGCCTGGGGGAGTTGGGAGTTCCGACCTCCGCAGAAGACAGCGAAACCAAAACCGACTCCAACAATGACCCCCTGGTAAGTCAGCGTGGGCCCCCCATGACCATGTATCTGTATCTGTATCTGTATCTGTATCTGTATATGTATATGTATATATATATGTGTGTATGTGAAAACCTGGCTAGAAGAAAAACATATATATATATATACATACATACATACATATACATATACATATACATATACATATACATATACATACATACATACATACATATATATAATTACATTATTAGAATTAGTATATACTAAACCTAGCTTCTATACAGATATTTATACATATATCAATATAGGAGTAAATAGCATATATGCAGAAAAGGTATAAGATTGTATCTGATTTATATTTTTACTGTTAATAAGTAAAGACTATTGTCCAGCTGTTGTGGGGTAACCTCCTTTAGGATCGCTATTTATAGTCCACTGATATTGAAAATAGTTGACAGGTTCTTTGTCTATTGGCATTATTATTGCATAATAATAATACTGTCACTGCATTTTTGTATTTGTCAGCTGGGCTCCCATTCTGAGACTTACGGTAGACTGATTTGACTCTTATCTCAGAAGCCACTGCGCATGTCCACATTCTTTCACTTCCTTCTAACTTTCTTTGTTCGTCTGCCAGAACTTCTGCTGACAAGGCAGGAATGCTGCCAAGATGTAATTAATTCCTGATGTTTATTATATACCAACAGCAAATAGTAATTTGCTCAGTCAGAGTCACTTGTCTAGAGCATTAAAGTTCCAGATTCACCACCTTGAAAAAGCAAGTTACATAGTTAAAAATGGAGATATTGTTGCTGAAACCATATTAATTGGTGGTGTTTATTACTTAAAGCCAAAGCCTAAATCGCAAACACAGGCAAGTATACCAAAAGAGGAGAGCACAGGCCCAGAGAGAGATGCTCCAGAGAGAGATCCTGTTGCTACTCCAAAGGCTCCTAAAGCCAACAAAAAGAAAATAAGGAAACAGGTTGCTCAGCAAGCCTGAGGTTCCTCATAAAACTGTTAATTGAGTGGCGTAGGAGGCTAATGCCTCCTAAGGCAGCATTTAACATCCAGCTGCCTGCAATTACTGCGAGTTCAATTCTCACCAGGCTCATGGTCGACTCAGCCTTCCATCCTTTCTAAGGTGGGTAAATTGAGGACCCAGTTTGTGGGGGCAATAAGCTGACTTTGTATAAATATACAAAAGTATGAAGGCTATTGCTTAACGCATTGTAAGCCGCCCTGAGTCTCCGGAGAAGGGCGGCATATAAATCAAATTTAAAAAAAAAAAAAGGAGAGAGACATCATCGCACAGAGCAAATGCCTGGACCCTGATTTCTACATTTGATGCCCGAACAAGGACACCCTCCGTGGGAAGCAACAACCAACATACTTATCATCGTCTGGAATAGACCCCTGGTGTGCCTTCATCCTACGGGATCCTCAGTGGTAAGCATCGGTTGCAATCTATCTCAACATCAGGAAACGCATGTGCAGGAACTCAGATTCCTTTTGCACAAGCTCATAACGGAGTCGCAGAGAGACGACAAGGAGTACTGCTAACCATGATACGTTGTCTCCTAGAAGACGCCAACCTTAGTAACCCATACTGGGGTGAAGCTATCAAATATGCAAATTACATTGTCAACCGTACTTGGAGCAGTGTAATAAATCAGACTTCTTTCTTCATGTTGTACGGGTACAAGCCCAATCTCAAAAACATCCATATTTTTGGTTCATATGCTATGGTGAACATTCCCTTAGCTCAAAGAAGAAAAGGAGGTCCAGCAGCAAAGAGACTGAGATTTATGGGCATTGATGATAATTCAAAATGGAGCAAATTTATTGACTCTAAACATGTAATTGTGATTTCCCAATCTGCTAATTTTGAGGAAGATGTTGACTGCTCCAGGATTCATTCCAATGATCCTGGAGTTTATTTTCCTAGAGATAATACTGCTGATGCCGCGCAGATCGATAATCAAGATTCCACTAGTTCTTCTCAACCTGATGTTCCGTCTTTGCAAGCCGTGGATGCTGACGCTAGCAACGAATGTGAGGACGAGGATGAAGCAGAAGAAGAATGGACTGTTGTTCCAAGACGTTCCAAGAGGGCCACAAAGGGGATCCCTCCACAACGATATTCGTGGCAACTGACAAAAACCCTTGCCTTTGATTTGCAATATTACACTTCCACCTTATACGTTCACACAAATCAAACATCTTCCTGATTCAAAGCAAGAGAAGTGGTATGAGGCAATGCAGGCTGAAATGGACAGTCTAAAGAAACTTAAGGTGTTTACACCTGCAAAACCTCCAGCAAACAAAAGGGTCATTGGCACTCGATGGATCTACAGAATCAAAAAGAAGCCAAATGGTGAGTCATTGTACAAGGCCAGACTTGTAGCTCAGGGTTTCGCTCAATGTTATCCTGAGGACTACAGAAATACTTACTCACCGACAGTCCAAACTGAGAGTGTAAAAATTGCCTTAGCAACTACAACTATTCTTGGTTTAGAAGTTTTCCAGTTCAATGCTGACACGGCTTATCTACATGCTGACCTAGACAAAGAGATCTACATGAGAGGTCCTCCAGGGTTCCGACAGCAAGAAGGGGATACCTGGTTTCTAAACAAAAGTCTTTATGGTCTGAAACAGTCTGGTTTAATGTGGTACTTATGTCTTACTGACAAACTAAATTCAATGGGCTTTATTAAGTCCGAAACTGATGAGTGCGTGTTCACAAAAAGATCTAACAATACATATGAGATAGTTCTTGTTTATGTTGATGATATTGTTTATATTGGTCCAAATAAGAAAATGAGTGAAATTTTTGCCAAAGCTTTGCAGAGATATTTCACATTGAAATCTTTAGGTCATATTAGCATTTATTTAGGTGTTCAGATTGACAAAACACAGAAGGGGTTTAGTCTTTCACAAGAGGATAAAATTGAACAAATTTTGCATCATTGCAACATGAAGGATGCTAACACAACAAAGACACCCATGCAAACAGATTTTCACAACTTGACACATGAACCAAGTCCTGAGTTCGAGGATCAAACATTTTATCATTCAGTTATTGGGTCACTGTTGCACATTATTAGTTGGACCAGATCCGACATTGCACTTAGTGTTAATCTCTTATCTCGACACGTACGTAAGGTAAAAGAGTTTCATTGGACATGTGTTAAGAAATTATTGAAATACCTAAAATACACTAAACATATTAAGTTATTGTTAGAACCAACACATAACTGATTATGCAAAATTAAGTTGTTATGCAGATTCTGATTGGGCGAGTGATAAGAAATTACGTAAAAGTACTTCAGGTTATATGATGTTCTTAAATGGATGTCCTGTTTATTGGCAAGTGCATAAACAGAATTTTGTTTCTTGTTCATTTACTGAAGCTGAATATGCTTGTGTTTCAGATACATGTAATTCTCTAACTTGGTTTGATGCTTTGGTCACAGATATCTGGACACGTCTGATCCGACCGATCACCGTGATGGAGGACAATGAATCGGTGGTTTATATTTCTGAATCACATTTCACAGATTCTAGGTCCAGACACATTGACATCCATTATCAAAACATAAAACAATTAGCGAAACAAGGTTTTGTTAAATTGCAGTATGTATCTACACATGATCAAATTGCTGATATGCTCAACAAACTGCTTCCAGCAGCTCAACACGAGTATCTGCGTAAGAAGATGTGCCTTATTTGATGATGTACTGATGTCCACTCAACTGGCAAAGAAGGGGATTGTCACTGCGTTTTTGTATTTGTCAGCTGGGCTCCCATTCTGAGACTTACGGTAGACTGATTTGACTCTTATCTCAGAAGCCATTGCGCATGTCCACATTCTTTCACTTCCTTCTAACTTTCTTTGTTCGTCTGTCAGAACTTCTGCCGACAAGGCAGGAACGCTGCCAAGATGTAATTAATTAGCTAATAAGATTTTTTTTACTTCTTTATAATAAAATGTGTTTATTAAAATATATCTCGAGTTTATTTTCTTAAAGTATGCTGCAAGGAAAAAGCCACGATCCATTCTCTAATCAAGGTGCAATTACCCAAAAGCGGAATGGGATTAATTGCCACCCTGACACAGCTGCTCTTCGTCCCTTTATTTCTAAGATGTCACCTTCCTCCTATTTTGCACAATCAGCATTTCTTCACCGCCTTGCAGTCACTATCAAAACAAGCTTCTTTTAGAGTTTCTCTTTCAAAAGCTTCGTCACAATCCCAGTCCAAATCCAAATACTTAGTATATCTTTAAGATTTTCAAAAAAACACTAACTCAAACCTACAATCACTCCTTCCTCTCGATCTGACAGTAATGGTATCCGTCTTCCCAGGCCTCCGCTCCCACCGCTAAGTCACCACTTTTCCCGCCTTGGAGACTCACTTGTTAGCAAATGAAGTTCGTAGGTCTCAATATCCAACTCAATTTCTTCAGTCTCCGCCGATACTTCTCGCTGCTTCCCTCTCTTCTCTTCCTATTCCATTCAATCAGGCCATCACTCCTCTGGATCCGCCATAAAGGCTGATCTCTTTCGCACCGAATTCAAGGGGTTCCTCTTGCTGTAACGGGAGATTGCGCTTCTCCCAGTTACCTCTAGAGCTTCCCCTCTGAATCGCTGGTCCCTCCAGGATCCAACTTTGCCCCTACGGGCCTCCAAATGCGAAAAATTGAGCAAATGAAACAGAGCCTTGTTTCTTTGCACCGCACCACCGTGACGTCACCACCAGAAGTCCTGATTGAACTTTTTAAATGGCGAACAGAGACCAGGCAGTGCAAGGCAGTGCTGGAGGACCGAAGCAGCAGGTGAAGGAGGTAGCAGCCATCGCTGGGCAAGTAATCTGCAGGGCGGGCGGACAGAAGAAAGCCCCTCTAGTTGCAGACATTGCTGATGCGTAGCGGTGGCAGGGGCCTTTTGCCATCACTCCCCCCTCACTCCAAAACATTGGAGGGGGACCAGGTAAGGGAACCAATCTCACCCGCCCATCCTCCATAGCATGGTAGTCTGGCTCGGGAGGGTAGTGAAAAGGAAGAGGTGGGCAGGCAGCCAGGTCACTGAATGGGTGGGAGGTGGTCACCGAGGAGGGAGTGGCCTGGATGTGGGGGCCCTGAGGTGCACAGGTACAAGATGCATGTGGCAGCTCCTACCACCTGTCTCGCCTCACCTGATGGTGGTGCCGTGCACCCTCCTGCCCTGTTGCAGCTGCGAGCTGGGATTGAGTGGGCGGGGCTTAACTAGGGCTTATTTTGGGGTAGGTCTTATTATTAGATGCAGGCATGAAAATCTGGCTGGGGCTTATTTTCAGGGTAGGTCGTATTTTCAGGGAAACATGGTATTTCTGTGAAATGTAGGAACAAAAAGGATGGGATTTGATCACAATGCATGTTTTCTCATTTGTCACCATTCTATGATACCTATAAAATCATATTTAAAATATGTAGTCTTTCTGTCACAATGTTCTTATTAAGAATCTAGTTTAAAATGCAAAGTTTAAATTGCTGGGATTTAAAGATAAACCACAAGCATGAAAACTTACGTACTTTACTTCTTATGCATTGAGGCATGTATCAGAATTATTACTCATAGGAGGTTTTATATACCTGATATAGGTTCATCATAGTAGCATTTCTATGATGGGTGAAATATACATATTATTGAATAGCATGTTCAAGTGTAACTGCTTACTGTTTTCCTAGTAAACCATACAAGAGTTATCTTGGTGATATAAACTAAATACCACCAAACTTCTAAAATTACTGTGCAAGTCTAAAGGATATTAGGAGGTATCCTACTGCAAGAATATCCAATTTATGATGTTAATCTTAAAAACCATCTATTGCAATGTAAACTTTTAGGTCTGAATTGAAACAATGAAAAAAAAACTAACTCTATACAATTAAACTATATAAAAAGTATATTATATATAACATGGCTATAACACAGAGCCCGAAGAAGAGGCAAATTTGAACACATGAACTGCCTTTCTATTCATGTTGGACATATTTAAATTCTAAGATCCAAGAAAAACAATTCTCTGTGTTGAATTTTTTCAGTTGTCCACAATGCAACTTCTACCACACTCTAAAAATATGAATTCGGGTGTTTGCTAACAGAGCAGATTTCAATAACATAATAAAGGAAAGAAATAAGAAAGCCATACCATTTGTCCTACGGTATGGAACAATTCCATCAGTTAAAAAAACTTAGGTTTTTTACATAGAAATTAATAACATAATATCAAATATTCAAATATAAAGGAGAAGCAATACCCTTCTTTGGGGAATTTCTGCTGGATTTCCACTTGGTGATGACTCAATAATTCAGCTGTGTTTGCATTGAAAACCTGTAAGCAGTAAATCTATAGTTACCAAACCAGTTTGTACATCCATAGTCAAAAGGGTAGAGTACATAAGGAAGCTCATCACTTACATTTTATCAGGAAACAGTATACTAATTTCTTCATATATAACAGGAAATGGTCAAATAACAGAATTGTAGCATAATGCTTGTTTAACCCTAGAAACACATAGCAAATAACATGCTATTTTAAAATAACTTATTTAAAAGAAAGTACAAGCCCTTCTGGATCCCAAGTTACAGCTTTTCAACTATAATTTTGCAATGATATGAAAACTCAATATATGAAATTAGATGATACATGAATATGTTAATTGGAAAACTTAGTTTAGGAGGCTTATATAGAAAAATAAAGACAAAGAATATTTGTTACACAATATGGGCCACTATTAAAAGGGAAAATAGAGAACAAATGGATCTTTGAAATAAAAAGCAATTTCCTATAGTTTCATATCCAAAAGTCAATATGCATAATAAATTATTTTCAACTTCATAACTAAATAAATCAAGTCTTATTTCTTAATCCGCTTTTACAATAATTTTAAAAAGGCTGCCATTTCACTTAATGTTCCTGAATAATTTTTTATAAACACTAAGAAATATTCTAATATTCATAGAAATATAATTACAGTTCTAAATTCTGAATATCTAAACTTTGAATAGTATGAACTTATCTGATCTATAAAAATGAGGCTAAATATGAGTTTTCCTTGCTTATCAGAAATACATAAACCAAGGTTACATCTACCTTTTTCTAGAGGTTAGTACTCAGAATCAGCAATCATTCTATCAAATTGATTTTACAAAAAAAAATCTCTCATTATAGTATCCTTCTGATTATAGTAGTGAGTACATCCAGATTTCAATATTTCCATTGTCCTGAATAATTTATATAATGCACATACACTCTCTTATTCTGTTGCATAATAGAAACATGATAATTAAATAGAACAAGGACATGGTGCCCTTCAGATATTGTGAAGCAACTCCTATTAGCTTTAGCAATGGTTAGTTATACAGAATAATAATGCAAAACTGGGAGCTCCTGACTGAACACGTGTTTACTAGTAATGGATAGCAGCAAGAAATAAGAAAGAATATATCCTTGCCCTTTTAAAATGAAGCAATATGTAACAACAACTGCATTCAGTGATACTTTTGTCCATGCAACTAATTTGTTTTATTGGGGGCGGGAATTAGTTTTAGAATGTGACCAGAAAATATATTCCATACAAATTAAGATAGCCAGTTTGATCTAGTGATTAAGGTAAAAGGCTAGAAAGTAGAAGATCATGAGTTCTAGTCCCACCTTAGCCAGGAAAGTTAGCCTGGTGGACCAGTCACTCTCTCAACCCAACTCACCTCAAAGAGTTACTATTGTAGGGAAAATAGGAGGAGGAAGTTGTGCTGGATCCGTTCACTGCCTTGAGTGACTTGTAAAAATATTGAAGGCAGGATACAAATAAATAAATAAAACATTATGAAAGTAAAAATGTACCATTGAATCAAATTATATTTGTGTGAGAATAATCAATATAACTAATTTTCAATTACATGACATAAACAACCAAGCAATTCTCACACAAATCTAAGAAAGAATTAATTTTGTAAAATAATTGTACAAGGCATGTTAGTTAAGATATATTCAGTGTAGCTATATAAATCTGCACAACTCTTAAAACATGTTTGCATAATTATGTCATATGAAATATTTGGGAAACATTTCCTGTGTTTTATGTGCCTGCATCAAGCAGATTGCTTTTTTATTTCTAAATTATATTTATTGTTTTTCAGTTAATATATCTTAAATGTATTTAATTCCAAAGTTCAAATATAACAGATACAACCAAATCATACCGATGAAAGGTAGATGATTGTAAGAAAGAGTAACAATTGTTAATCATTACCTACAAAGTTATTCAACTTATCTAACTTGTTTATCTTTGACTCAGATGAGCAAGTATCTACCATGCCATCTACCAGTATCAAGACCATCACTTAGTTTTATTTATTTGATGCCAGTTCCTGAGTAGTCATTGTCTAGTTTGATCAATAGTACAAGACTCCCCCCCCCCCCCACACACAATTTTCTAGAAGAAAATTATTCAAATGAACTAGGTTGGAGACATTTCTTTATTAAGCTGAGATTTTGTACTGTATATTTGAACATAGGCTTTATTTTTTTCCTCTTTCCGGAGACAACTTGTTTACAATGTTTGCACCACAGAGCAGATTTAAAGGAAAGACAATCTGAAGAAAAATGTGACATCTAAATAGAAAACAAATGAAAGTTTTAAGCATAAACCCACTATTTTTCTTTATTCCATTTGACAAATATAATTAATCTATTATAATCTGTCACCAAGATCAAGCACTAGAGCTAGCCACTGTGTACTTCAGAAATTTAAAAAAAATTTAGTGGTCAACTTATGTTGTAAAGTAGATCAGACTTAACTTATCTATGAAGATGACAATTAAATTTGAACTGAATTACATTCTTCTTCTATTTGAATTCAACAATTTTGATTAAAAAAAGATCCTGCATATATATGTGGATGTGTATATACATTTCCATATTGTCAGTTCTTCCACATTTCTATTTTCTCTACAACTTCATTTCAGTAAGATGAAAGACCTTAAATATCAGTACAATAAAAATATATGGGCTTCCAGGCTATTTGCAATTTACAAACAGACCACACTGTTTTATAGGAAACGAGGACTATTCGACAGACCACTTGCCCCCCATAGTATCTCCTCAGCCAATCTGATTTTGCAAGGTTGGTGCTGTTTAGGTTCCTTTGATTAAACAAGGTTATCTAAAGGACCTAGGAAGCATGTCTTCTCTCTAGCACTGCTGCTATGGAATAAGATTACCCATAGATCAGGCTGGCCCCCACTCTGGTTGTTTAGAAGGCCATGAAGGTCTTTGGTGAAGGAGAGCCAGGCCTCTTCCTTCATTCCCATCCAGTTCGCTGTTCCTGTCATAGGTTTTTTTTTCTTCCTTTTGTTTTATTGCAATTCTATTTTGATTGTTGTGAACTGCCCATTGTCATTAGGTATTGAGGGGAATCTGTTTAATAAATAAATAAATATGTACAATTACACAGCTTGGACACTGTTTATTTGGCAATTCAAGTAATTGTATCAATAATCAATATTATCAGAATTCAAATATTGGAATACTTGAATCATTTTCATCAAGGTGGCTAAAGGAAGGCATAACAAATAATAGAATATTTTTTTAAAATATTAATAATTGCTATTATTCTGGAACTTCTTTAGGGTGGTCAAAGTTTTAAGAATTTTCTGGTTTCCAGCAATAAGCTATGTGTTAACACAATGCCAAAGAATAAAGATAACAGCAATGATTTTAGTGAAGAAATTCCCATCAATCTGGGAAAGGTTATAAGGTCATTTCTAAACAATTTAAAGTCCATCATTTTATAGTAAGGAAGATTATTCACAAGTGGAAAACTTCAACAATTCCCAGGAGTGGACATCCCAGCAAATTCACCTCAAGGTCAGACCATGCAATGCTCAGAAAAATTGAAAAATAAATCTAAGACTTACAGTACATCTCAGACTTTACGGCCTCAATTAGCACCATTTTAAATGTTTAATTTCATGACAGTACAATTAGAAAAAAGACTGAAGAAGTATGGTTTGTTTAGAAGAGAGAAGCAATGCTTTAATGCTTTAAGCAATGAAGCAATGCTTCAGAATGCTTTAAAGTATATAATCAGTATATAAGTCTAAGTACTATTGCTATTCTACAAGTTATTGAATCTTAAGGTGTACTTAGTTTTTCACACATGGCTTCTCCATTTTGGCTTTCTTTTTGTAAAATAAATGACATAGTGTAATATATCATGTGCTGTTGTTCATCTGAGATTGTATTTACCTATTTTTAAGAACTGCTAAGGACTAGATAGTTTTTATTATGTCCTGATACGTAAAACCATAGAAATCAAAGAGTATGTACTTTCTTTGGGTCTAGGACCTTTAGGCTCCCACTCTTGGCTGCACCTCCTTCACCTCCAGCCACCCGCCTCAGCCCATTCAGCGCCAGCTTTTCTCCTCCGCTGGCCCTCTCCTGGACATTCTCCCTGACCGATGGGCCACTGGCCTTTCATCTCTCGTCCTGGTCCATTCACCGAGACACTATTTGTCCTGGGTGCTTTGGCACCCAGGGCCAAAATGGCACTGGGAAGGGTGATCGAGGGGGCCGGGATGCGATTGGTAACAGGTTATAGAAGAGAGCAAGAGAACAAGAACTGTTGGGGGAGGCTGAGGGGGTATCAAGCAAATGCTGCCTGTGCACAGCTCCTGGTGGTAAGGTGGAAGGGCATCAGCAGTAACCATGGCTGCTGCTGGTGTGGGGTGGTGGTCAAACAGTGTGGTGCGCAATGGGAGGTAAGCCAAACTGCCTGTTTGATGTTAGGCTTGGGTCCAGACACAGAGGCAATAGAAGTAAGAAGTCAAATTGAGAAGTCCCTGCCCATTGCTGCCAGTTGCCCACAGCAGCTTCCCATTTTCACCACCACCACCACCTCCGCACCTGGACTCCGGCCTGATGCCTAACGGGTAGTTTGGCTGCCCTCCCATTGAGTGGCACACCATTTGCCACCCCACCCCCCAACACACTAGTAGCAGCCATGCTTACCGTTGATGCCCTGCTGCCTCCCCAGCTCTCAGGAGCTGCACGCAAGTAGCATTTGCCTGATACCACCTCAGACCCCTCAGGAGCTGCGCGCAAGCAACGTTTGCCTCTTATATTGCCAGGAGTTGGACACAAGCAGCGTTTGCCTGAAACCCCCCCCCCCCCACCAGCCCCACCAGGAGCTGCATGCAGATCTTGCTCTTCTATAACCTGTCACCAATCGCATCCCCCTCCCAGCCCCCTCAGTCACTCTTCCCAGCACCATCATTGCTGCCTGCCATCTGATTGGCCTGCGGCTTCTTGTCCCATGGAACGAAACACCCAGGACAAACTGTCTCAGCGAATGGGCCAGGGCGAGGGGCGAGGAGCAGAAGGCCAGAGGCCCATCAGCCAGGGAGAATGGCTGGGGGAGGGCCAACAGAGGAGAAAAGCTGTCTGTGGATGGGCTGAGTGAGTGATTGGAGGCAAAGGTGGCGCAGCCAAGGGTGGGAGCCTAAAGGTCCCATTCTGACTTTCTTTTTCACAACTGTATGTACTTAATGTATTAATCAAGTCTCTTGAACTTTTTAAATGAGCTCATTTATCAAATAACCATCTCCTCTGCAGACAAATACTTAGAAAAGACCATACTAAATGCCCTATATGCCATTAACAGGCCATTTTTTTGGATAAAAAATGTCAAATGGAGTTGGATAGTATCCAAATTAAATTAAATAAACATTTCTTTTGTCCTAAAAGAAACTTATCCTCTGTTTTATCTAAACTCCTAGCAACTCTTTCAGTTAGGAAGATTCACCTGTTTAAGCTGTACCTGTCTAAATGTAGGCATTCTGTCTGCATCAACTCTTGAAGAGTTTAACAAAACATCCCTTTCATTCCAAGCTACACAGGGTCAAAGTTCATTAACAAGATGACAATATCACTGACAGTGTTGATAATATAGTTACTAATTTCTTACTCCATTCTTCAAAGATCTTGTGTAATGTTTTGATTTTAATGTTTTTTGTCATTTTGTAAATTGTAGTATTAACTGTTATCAACAAAAGATTTGTATTTTTTTTCCTTTTGCTTAGAAATTTTTGTCCCTTCTAGTTCTAGTTTATAAAATCATCACTTATCTTCTGTTATGATTTGCAAGAGCCAGGATAGCCAAAATAGGTTTGATTCCCACAAGAAGCTGATTATTTTTTAAACTTAATTCCAAAGTCATATAGTAAAAATATTCCAAATTTATCCGGATCATTAATCTATTTATAACTTTCTTAGCTCAAAATTTTATTTAGGTATTTGCTGTTTATTTCAAATTCTTTAACTTCTTAAGCTCATATTCTTTTCATACTTGTAATTTAAAGGTTTCTAATAATTTTAAGATGGTTAATAGTCAATTTTCAAAAGTAATTTGAAAATGAGGTTTGTGAACTTAGTAACATTAGTAACAGGAGTTACTAACTCCTGTTAAACTGGACAGTTTAGAAACATGAAATATAAATAAATCAAATCTTTTTAAAAGGCTTGCATGTAAGATGGCTGATTCCATTGTCTCCTGGAGCTCAAACATGGAAGACTGCTGTCCTGCAGTCTCATGGAGGGACATATGGACTCCTTATGGGAAACGGGACATGGACCACATATGAGTGATCTCCCTCTCCTTATCCAGAGAGGTTTATAAGAACCAGTCCACTAAGTGGTTCCTTAGTCTTTGTGGCTGTCTTTGGCACCTCTTTTATAGTCATTGTCAGTTCATAATTCCTTCTGAGGGACTCTAATTCCATTTGTAACTTTTAACATATGGTACACAAAACTGGATTTAATATCATTATTAATAAAAATGTTTCTTGCTTAGGTTCTTCTGAAAATTGACAAATATATGCTAAGTTCAAAGCAGATTGCAAGAGTTTACCAAAACATTTAAACTTTGTGTACAGTTAATATATTTTTTCTTGGTACATTCCCAGACTAAAATTGTTTTAATACAAATATTCCTATTTCTGTGATGGCATTTTACTTCAACAAAGGCAGGTACCTTAGCCTGTCACTGATTTTCATCTACCACTCTCATAACTCAAGAACAAGTTCATGAATTCTAGTCAGTTCTCCAAGTAACTTTTGCCAAAAGACAAAAAAGAAAAAGAAAGAAAGAAAGAAGTGACTCATATTTAGAGTGAAAAAAATATTAAGAAATGTCATTAGTGAAATTCACAGGATTTTTTTTACCAAACTCTTGTAACACCACTTAAATTACAGAAACTCTTTCCTTTATGGTACTAGTCACTAAAACTTCCACCTGTAATGAACAAAAGTTAATCTGACAAAAATGAAAACAAAACTTCATTTTATATATTTTATAGATGATTCAAATAAACATGCCCAAGATAATTACATAACTTGCACTAAAAATACCTAAATGCCATTAAAAAAACTTTCACTGCCCTCATCCAATACCTCTGGATTTAAACATTATGTAATGAACTGAATAAATCCAGCCTTGGAGGGTGATACCAGATCCATTCCATACACAGAATATGTATGAGGATTTCAAATGGAAGAGGATGAAAAGGATGAAACTGCTTTATAAAATCCTCATCTGAAAGCATCCTCAATTTAAGACAATTGAGCCCCAAATTTCCATTGCTCAGTAAGGCAGTGGTTAAATGAGTTTTGTCCCATTTTATGACCTTTTTGCCACAATTGTTAAGCAAATCACTGCAACTGTTAATTAAATCATGCATTTGTTAAGTGAATATGGCTTCCCCCATTCACTTTACTTGTTGGAAGCTGCTAAGAATGACAAGATACACATTCTAGCTGCTAATGAAAGCCAAACCAATTGAAACTACCTTTCCCTCCAGCAAAGGATAAAATTGCAGTTACATTTAGGAGCAACTAAAATATCCTCTACTCCAGAATCCTTTCATTTTATCTCGCAGTGGGCCAAAATAACGTCACACTATCGCTATTCAACTGTCCATTCATCTATTCTTCCTCTCGCTTCTATAGATGACCCTGAACACCTGTTAAGGGACATCTGGGAGCCTATCCCGCCCAGCCCCATCGAGCAAGTGGCTCCCCTTGCAGTCACGTGCCCGCCGCCTCTCCCAGCCGGCGTCCTCCACATTCCCAAGGGCAATCGCCTTTCCTTTGTGGCTCGCTCGCCTTGCTCTCGAATGGAAACGGCGACCGCTCCTCGTGTTTATTTGCGCTTACCAAGAACCTTGTGGAGCTGGTCCCTTGGTCGATGGCTCCCACTAGGGGACCAATCGCTTCCCCCTGGGCCACAGCAGCGGCCATAGGGAGGCTCTGTCGGCGCGCCCCTGGCCCGTTTCCTAGGCGACCCTGCCCGAGCAAGAAGCGGCAGAGAATCCACAGGCTCTCACACCGGAGCCCTCAAAGCTAGACGCGCGTGTCTTCTCAAAGGAGAGACTGAAGGCGGAGTAGAGGGCGCTGCCCAACATGCTGCCGCTCGGCCGCCAATCAGCAGGCGAACTGGAGTAGAAGGGGGCGGGGTTTTCCACCAAGCGCAGGAAATAGGCTAAAGGTTCTGGAGTGGGCAATTGCCTCTGAGACAACTGATCACATGCCTCTGACGTATCTGATGGGATTTCAGATTAATTCGAGATTTGCTGGCTGTCGCTGTCTCGGATTGCAAAACGTTGGGGAGAGAATCGTTGCCTCCCTTGCCAGGAATTTAGAACGATTTCCGCGTTCCTCTGCCTATTATGAAATAATCCGTCATTCCAGTCCGTCAAGAGGCAACGCTATCTCCCTTTCTCTCATGCTGAAAGTTGCAAATCTTAGCACGTTTACCTGGCAGTAATCGTTGCCATTAAAAATCTTTACGACTTTTTCTGGTGAGCAGGCAGGGACCTCTACTTTAATTCCTGAAATGTCATCAAAGGTTGGGTAAAAGGTTTGTAGTTTATCCCATATCTATATTCTTGGATATAAGTATTTCTACAGCATGCGATCAAGAATCGTTAATGTTGAAAGCTGGATCTAGCCCAATAACTCAGAGACAAACTCCAATTCTTTTCTGTAGCTTTATTGTAGATCTGATGGTACTGGAGGTCACTGACCTTGTACCTTTCTCTTTCAGGTATACATCTGGAATAATCTGTGGACCATGTGGTTGGACCTTTTGTACCCAGGAGGAGGGGCAAAGAGGTAAGGAGTGGTTACAGGGATTATGGGATATGTGGTCAGTTAACCCTTGCAGGTCTGGGTGACCAGGGAGATATAGTAGTTAGGCATTTATCATGACAGTTAAACGGATCAGAATTTGGTGTTTAAAAACGAAACGTTTGACAGCATGCAGCATTACTGAAGATAGTATTCTTAAACAGAAAGCAGTTCTGTAACACCTGTACCCATTCAGCCACCTCTAAATCCTGGAGAAGATTTTGGCAAAGCTTTAGTATGAATCATTTCCCAACTAAAAGACATATTTTAGCAATAAAAGATGAGTTTAACTGGCTTTATTCCTAGAAAGGTGAGTTTAGGAGCTGCAAATTCAGGATGTGATCTTATAAGTGCCCTAAAAATTACACACATTTATAAGTTTGTACTATTTTATATATTAAGAAAACAGATTGGTAGAATTGTTAAGGAATAATTTTGAGTCTCACTATGTGAAAAAGCATAGGCTATTCAACCAACCAATATGATTACAAGGTAACTAAACATACAGATACTTCAAAACTATTAATGTGAATAAAATAGAGTCAGCTACATGATACAGAGTCAGTTATATGAACTCTAAAGGACCCTCTCTATTCACATTATTATAAGAGAGAAAAGTGCTTATTTGGAGATTATATTAAAGTCAGCTAAACCCCATTAAGCGGTAATATATCTTCTGATGAGACCTAGATGTCACGGAAGGACAGCCAGATGGAAAACATTTGAGGGGCCTCACTGTCAAAGACAAGGATATATATGTTACAAAGAGTTACTTAATCCAATAAATTTACCTAAGGACAGCAATAAATCTCCCATTAACAAACCACAGCACTTAAGGAAAAGTTGTGTAGCTAAGATAATCTTATAAACTAGCAAGTTATGGTTTAGTAATTAGGAAATGTGTCAATTATCATATAACAAGTGTATGTTAACCATATATGGAAAATGCATGAGCTCATGTTAACCATATATGGAAAACTGGATGAGCTCACCGAATCCTTTGTCTTAGAAATGTATAAAAACAGTTGTATCAAAGCTCTTTCCTTGTTCAAAGTTTCAGGTACAAATCTGGCTCTGAACCTTGCGCAATAAACTGACTCTGGCTGACCCAGGAATGTTGTTCAGTCTCAATTTTTCCACAACACTATTACAATATTCTATTGCACCAGTAGAGGCTAAACCAATTTCATTGTATACATGATGTATGATGACAAAGGCTATTATTATTATTATTATTATTATTATTATTATTATTATTATTATCATCATCATCATCATCATCATCATGACAGTATACACAGCAAACGAGATGACCATGCTGGATTTCGTATCCCAAATCACTAGTTAAACACTTCCCTAGCGTTTAGGACTGCGTGATGTATTGGTGGATTATGCGAGCAGATCCCAGTAAGGTGGCCTTCTGCAGCTGACCAATGGTGATCTTGTCAGCGACAATTGTTTTTAAGTGCTTGCCTAGGTCTTTAGGCACAGCACCCAGTGTGTCAAGTACCACTGGAACCACCTGCACTGGTTTATGCCAGAGTCTCTGCGTTCGATTCTCAAGTCCTGATATCTGGTGACTTTTTCAAGTTGTTTCTCATCGATTCTGCTGTCACCAGGTATGGCAATGTCGATGATCCACACTTTTTTCTTTTCCATAATCGTGATATCCAGGGTATTGTGTTCCAAAACTTTGTCAATCTGTATTCGGAAGTCCCACAGTAGTTTTACATGCTCATTTTCGACCACTTTTTCAGGCTTATGATCCCACCAGTTCTTTGCTACAGGCAGATTGTAGTTGTGACACAAGTTCCAGTGGACCATCTGAGTGACTGTGTTATGATGTTGTTTGTAGTCAGTCTGAGCTATTGTCTTGCAATCGCTCAGTATATGATCAATGGTTTCATCCACTTCTTTGCAGAGTCTGCATTTGGGGTCATCAGCAGATTTTTCTATTCTGGCTTTGATTACATTTGTTCTGATTGTTCCTGGGCTGCAAGAATCAAGCCTTCTGCCTTTTTCTTCAGTGTTCTGTTGGTCAGCCATAACCAGGTCTTTTCCTTATCTACTTTTCCCTGGATCTTCTCAAGGAACTGTCCATGCAGTGCTCTGTTACACCAGCTGTCAGCCCAAGTTTGCATCACTGTTTTCCTATATTGATTCTTGGTATGATGATGATGATGATGATGATGATGATTACATGTTGAGACTACCAGCTACTGTAGGGTTAATTTTGACTGATGTATATTGATAATCACAAAACCATAGCTTTCTACCTTTGTACCTTTGTTTAAACAAATGAGGACACATGCTTATTTAACCCAAACAATAAGGCTTTTTATTTCATTTTGAGATCAAGTGCAATCAAAACTAGGCATGTTCAAACAAAATGCTGTTCAAAATTGCTTAAGTTTCTTGCTCCTGTTTAGAAATGTTTCAGTGCCTAAGAAGAAGGCATTTGATAAATCAAGAGTAAAATGACGGCACTGTGGGTAACTATTTCCCTAAACTTGAATTAGTCAGTCCCACATTTTACTGTTTTAGCAATAGCATTTGTTGCCCTCACAGAACATAGAATTTTAGCATTTGTGATAAGTAAGTTTTCCAAGGATCTTGCCCAATAATCACAGACACGATAGGCTTTGAGTTTAATGTATTTATTTACTCTATTTCTTTCTATTCAGGTACTCATTTGGAACTGGTCCTGGACTTCTACGCACAGCCTTATATATGGAGGAGGTGGAGTCAAGGTAAGGAGGGGTTATGGGAAGGGCTAAGTGAGGGAGGAGGGATCAGTGGGTCAGTCTATGCAATGGTATATACACAGTTAGGCATTTACTCGTAACAAATCCCCCTCTAAATGCCTAACATTCGGGGTTGATTCTGTACCCAACATGGTCACCCCCAGTTTTGATGTGAGATATGTGTGTTGCTTGTTTGGTAATGGTTTCGTTAGAATGTCCGCGACTTGCTCAGAGGTTTCACAATGTACGGCCCTAATAAAACCTACATTTGATAACTGCCTGACATGCTTATGCTTGATGTCGATATGTCTGGACCTCTGACCCACTGCTTCTGCGTTGGAGATGTCTATGGCTGCTTTATTGTCCTCATGGATAGTTATAGGGTAAGCCGGTTCGGTCCATATTTCAGAGAGCAGGTCATCGAACCACACTAAATTGTTAGCTGCCTTTGATAGGCAGATGTACTCTGCTTCTGCCGTGGATGTGGCAACCAGGTTCTGTTTGCCGGTATACCAGTATACTGGGCAGTTATTGATGAGGAACACGTAACCTGATGTGCTTTTCCTGCTCTTGGTATCACCTGCCCAGTCAGCGTCCGCATAGCAGGTCAGCGCCGGTTCTTTGGATTTGGATGGTTCCAGGCATAGGTACGCGTCTATGCTATGTTTCAGGTACCTGATTACTCGCTTCACCTCTTCCCAGTGGTATACCTTAGGTTCACTGACATGTCTGGATAATAAATTAACAGCTAAGCTGATATCGGGCCTTGTCCAATTGGCAATATACAGGAGGGATCCAATGACAGATCTATACAAGGTGTTGTCCTTAAATGACTCCCCCTCTTCGTGCATATGTTTCAAGAAGTCTGTTTGCATGGGGGTTTCGCATGACTTAGCGTCCCTCATGTTGCATCTATGTATAAGTTCTAATATTTTCTCCTTTTGAGAAACCTTGAACCCGTTCTCTGTTTTCTCGATTTGTACTCCTAGATACTTATTGACTTTCCCTAGGGTCTTGAGTGTGAATTGTTTCCCCAGTTCTCTGGCGAATTTATCGCAATTTTGCTTGTGCTGCCTCATGTACAGGATGTCGTGTACGTAAACGAGTGCGTATTTGACCGATGTGCCCTCCCTCTTGGCGAAGAGGCAGAGGTCTGCTGATGTGGCGGTAAAACCCATGTCCCTGAGTGTTTTGGCTAGGCATTCATACCATCTTTTCCCGGACTGTCTTAAACCGTACAAACTTTTGTTTAGTAGCCAAGTGACTCCCTCTTTCGCGCCTTTCCCTGGGGGTGCCCTGACATATATTTCTTTGTCTAACTTCGCATGGAGGTATGCAGTTTGAACGTCAAATTGGTAGACTTCTAGACCTAAGATAGATGCAACTACTAGGGCGCTTTTGACACTTTCTGCCCTAACTGTGGGTGAGTAGGTATCCGTGTAGTCGTCGGGATACCTTTGGGCGAACCCCTGAGCTACGAGTCTAGCCTTGTAGAGGGCCTTGTTGTCTTCGAGTTCCTTGATTTTGAAAACCCACTTCGTGCCTATGAGTGTCTTATCGGCTGGGACCTTAGAGGGGGTGTACACGTTCAGTTCGCGCAGGCTAGCCATCTCCCTTTCCATAGCTTGCTCCCACTTATCTCTCTCTACCTGCGGCAGATTAATGATTTCTTCGTATGAGTTGGGTGTTGTTCTATTTGGGTGAATGGACATGACATAATCTTCAAATCTCTTGGGCATTTTGTTTCTGTTGGGTCTGATAGGTCTCATGGGTCTTGTGTCGGTGTCGTGCATGTATTTGGCCTCCTTCTCTGTGACCGTGTCTATCTTTTTTTTTTTTATTACAAAAGTTTTATAATTACATTTTCACCCCTTTTTCCCCCCCTCATCCCACCCTAAACTTCCCAGCCTCCCTATCCCACCCTAAACCCTCCCCTCCCCCCCAGACTTCCACACAGTATACTCATATCAAGTAAAAGGAAAAACCCTCCTTTGTATATAAAACTTGAACCCCTCCCTCCCCCTTATAAATTTTCATCTTCATTACATTAACCTGTTTCTATCTTAATATAACATTTTCAAATAAATTTTCATCCTCATTACCTTAAAATATTTCTATCTTAATATAACATTTTCAAATAAATTTTCATCCTCATTACCTTAAAAATATTTCTATCTTAATATAACATTTTCAAATAAAAGCTATTTGATACTTTCTAGTTTGATATTTGTTCTGAACATAATCTATCCACCTCTTCCATTCCCATTCATAAGTCTCTTGTGAACAATCTTTTAGATATGCTGAAATCTTCGCCATCTCTGCAAAACTGGCCATCTTCAAAGTCCATTCCTCAATCGTGGGCAGCGCTTCATTTTTCCAGTATTTACCTATCAACAATCTTGCTGCTGTTATCATATACAATATCAATTTTGTTTCACCCAATGTAAAACCCTTAACTATACCCAGTAAAAACAATTGTGGAGAAAATTGAATTTTTTTCTTCAGAACATTCTGCATGACCCACCAAATTTTTATCCAAAAAGCCTTAACTTTCTTACAGGTCCACCAAACATGATAATATGTAGCATCTAGACAATCACATCTCCAACATTTAGGCTGCACATTAGGGTACATACACGACAATTTTTTGGGGTCTAAATGCCATCTGTAAAACATTTTATAAAAATTTTCCCTCAGATTCTGCGACTGTGTAAATTTAACGTTCTGAACCCAATTTTTTTCCCATGTTTCCAACATCACTGGTTCCTCAAAATTTTGTGCCCACTTAATCATACAATCTTTAACTAGTTCAGTTTCTGAATCCCTTTCTAACAAGACATTATAAAGTCTTTTAATATGCATTGGACCTTTCTCTTTTATATGTCTGACCAATTCTTCCTCATACATCATAATACCAGTTTTTTGGTCCTCTTTCCATCTCAATTGCAATTGATTGTATTGTAACCAAGTTAGATTAATCCCTTCAGCCAACAATGTCTGTAATGTCTTCAGCTGCCATCTGCCCGCATCTGTAAAAAGAACCTCTTTATATAACCCCCCCCCCCCGAGTGACATTATATTTGTATTCCACAAAGTATGACCAAGATCCAGCCATAGCGGTATTTTATAACCCCATTTGAGTCGGTGCTTCTTCCAAACTCTCAACAAAGAATCTCTAAGTATATGGCTTTTAAATGCTTTATCCGCTTTGTTGTCATAAAATAAGTAAGCATGCCATCCAAATTCCAAATCAAAACTTTCTGCGTTTAGTATTCCAGTCTTTTTTCCTCCAAACCAATCACTTGTTAAAGTCAAAGCTGCTGCATCATAATATAACTGTAGGTTTGGAAGTTTAAGACCTCCCCTTTCTGGAACATCTTGCATAATTTTCAATTCTACTCTTGGTTTTTTCTCGTTCCAGACAAACTTATTCACTCCAGTTTGCCACACTTTTAGTTGTTTATCATTTTTAAGCACCGGAATCATTTGAAACAAAAAAAGAAATCTTGGCAAAATGTTCATCTTAACTGCTGCTATTCTTCCAAGTAGAGACAGCTGCAGTTTTTTCCAAGTCTCCATGTCTTTTTGCACCTCTCGCCACAACACCTCATAATTATTTTGAAACAATTTCATATTTGATTCTGCAACCTGAACTCCTAGATATTTTACCTTTGGTAAAATCTCAAAACCTGCCCTCCTTTCAAGCTCGTATTTACGATCTTGTGTCACATTTTTGACTATCATCTTAGTTTTTTTCTGGTTCAGTCTAAAACCTGAAACTTTACCATAGTCTTGTATAATGTCCTTCATCTGGATTATTGATTCCATTGGCTGTGTTAGGGTAACGACCAGATCATCTGCAAATGCCTTTATTCTGTAATCCTCTTGCCTTATCATTATACCTTTCAAGATATTAGAGTCCCGTATTGTGTTTAACAAGACTTCTAGTGTTAAAATAAACAACAGTGGGGACAACGGACATCCCTGTCTTGTTCCTTTTTCAATTTTAAACTCTGTTGTCAAACTTCCATTAATAATAATCTGTGCCTTTTGCTCTTGATAAATTGCTGAAACCGCCTGTATAAATTGGTCCCCAAAGTCCATCTTTTTTAAAGTCTTTAGTAGAAAATTCCAGTCCACTTTATCAAAGGCCTTCTCTGCATCCAAGAAAACCAGCACTGCAGGGATCTGTTTATTCTTCTCAAGATATTCCAGTAAGTCTATTACTTGCCTTACATTGTCCTTCATGTGCCTACCCTCGATAAATCCCGCTTGATCATCATGAATCACCTTTTGAATTACTGGCATCAATCTGTTGGCTAATACTTTTGCATAAATTTTATAATCCATATTCAAAAGAGATATTGGTCTGTAATTCTCCGGTTTTTTGGGACCTGCTTGCTCTTTTGGTATCAAAGAAATATAAGCTGTAGTCCATGATGGGGGTACTTTTCCCCCTTGTTGTATGTTACAAAATAAGTCTCTGAGTTGTTCCACCATTTCTGCCTGCAAAGTTTTATAGTACACTGCAGTCAGACCATCCGTTCCAGGAGCTTTGGCTGTTTTTAATTGTTTTATTGCTGCTATTATCTCCTCCTCTGTTATAGGATAATTCATTCTTTCCTTTTGTTGCTCAGTAATTTTTGTAACTCTTTTATTATCTAAATAATTTTCTATAAGTCCATTCTGCACCTCCTCTTTGGCATATAGTTTAGTGTAGTAATCAAGAAAAGCTTCTTTAATTAATTTCTGTTGAAAAATTTCTTTCCCTCCAATATCAATACTATCAATAGTCCGTATACTCTGTTTCTTCCTCAATGTGTAGGCCAACCACCTGCCCGGTTTATTGGCATTGCAGAATGTATTATGCTTCGCATATTGTAAATTTGTTGCAACTTGTTCCGCTATAAGCATTTGGAATTGATCTTTCAAAAGTTTTATGACACCACGTATTCTTTCATCTGTTGGATTTTTAATAAGTAACTGTTCTTTATTCTTTATTTCTGCTTCCAATTCAAGTCTTTTCTTTTGTCGGATCAATCTATGTTTAGAGTTCATATAAATAAGCACCCCTCTCATATAAGCTTTGCTTGCATCCCACACAATTTCCATTGGAGTGCCTTTATTCAGATTCATTTCAAAAAACTCTTTCAAATACTTTTTAAGTTCTATTATATTTTTTTCACATCTGAACAAGTTTTCATTTAATCTCCAAGAGCGTCTCTCAGTCTTACTTGTCTCAATTTCTATCCACACTGGGCTATGATCAGTCAAAGTTCTTGGCAAAATCTTTGTTCTTTTTGTCCTAACAAGTAAGTCATCTGACAACAAAATGAAATCAATCCTAGAGAAGGATCTATGTCTATCAGAAAAGAAAGTATAATCCAGTTCTTTTGGATTATGTATTCTCCAAATATCTTTTAATTCCAAGTCTTCTTTCATATCAAAAAAAGTCTGTGGTAGTCTAATCCTTGACTTCGCCAAAGTCTTTTTATCTAATTTAGAATCAATTACTCCATTCC
Source organism: Arizona elegans (assembly GCA_022577455.1). NCBI lineage: Eukaryota > Metazoa > Chordata > Lepidosauria > Squamata > Colubridae > Arizona > Arizona elegans. Next base: position 46,380,675 of record JAKOOJ010000006.1, on the reverse strand, counting down.
AATCTCCCATAATTAAAATAGATCTATAATCCCATTGTAGTATTTTAGTATGTAGCATTTTGTAAAAATAGTCCTGTTGTTGATTGGAAGCATAAATTCCTATCAAAAGAATTTGACTATTTGCTGAAAGTAGTTCAATTGCTACAAACCTACCATCTTGATAAGCTTCTATAAGTTTGGCTGTTAATTTTTTATTTACATAAATAACCACACCATTCTTTTTTTGGTTAGTTGAAGATATAAAATGTGTTCCTAATTTGGAATTTTTCAAATAGTTTTGATTTTGAACTGTAATATGCGTTTCTTGTAAACAGATTATATCATTATTAAATTGTTTCAAATATGCAAGTACTTTCTTCCTTTTCTGTGTTGCATTCAACCCATTCACATTCCAAGATAAACATTTAATCATCATTATTCTCTTTCTGGAGCAAAGAACAGAATAATCGGATTTCATCCGAAATCTTCAATCCTGCATTCCCCACGGCCCCAGTCTCTTGTATAGTCTTTGCCCCCTTTTCATCTTGTCTTTCCTGTTGTAACTTTTCTTTAAGTTGCTTGGATTTTGTTCGGGTTATACGCTGGTCCTTGACTTCAGCCATCCAGACCGGCTCCAAGATTGGAGAAGGTTCCAGCAAAGGCTCATCCAGGAGACCTCCTTCAGCGCCCTTCAACTCCTCTGATTCCTGCTTAGATTGTTGTTGCGGTTCTTGAAGTTGCTCCTTAATCTCCAAAACTGTGGATGTACGTGGGGATGGTGTTCTTTCTTTAAGGATATCAGTATAAAATTGCTCCGCCTTCTCCACAGTATTCAAACGGTATCTCTCTCCCTTATATCTCAAAATTATGCCAGTTGGAGCATCCCAACGAAATGGTATCTGATTGTTCTGCAGCTCTTTAACAAGAAAGCCAAAGTCTTTTCTGGATTTCAACATCTTAGGTGGAAGCTCTTTGTAAACTGTGATTTTTGAACCTCCCACTTGCACAGAAGTAAGAAAAGATTTTTGCAGGATATCATTTCTTATTGCTCTGTCTGTAAAATATATGACCACATCTCTGGGCAATTGTCTTTGTCTGGCCACCCAGGAATTCACTCTGTAAATTTTGTCTATTTTATAGAAAACCATATCAGGGTTAATTTTTAAAATCACAGCCAAGGCTTCAGCACAAACCTGTCTCAGATCTTGTCTCTCCTCTTCTCTAATTCCTCGAAGCCGTATAGCGAATTCCATTGCCCTGAATTGCATCATAACAATTTCGTTCTCAACTCTCTGCATCTTATCATCAACATCAGAAAATTTATGATCATTATCTTTCATCTTAGCATTAACTTCTGATTTAAATTCATCCACTTTTGACTCAACTTTCATAATAAATCCTGCCAGGCCAGACGCCACATCTGATATTTTTTTGGTCACCTTCTTCTGGTTCTGCTGCATTTCCTGCATAATTTCCTGTTGAGACTTTTGGATTTTATCATCTATTTCCTGTTGAGCTTTTTGAAATTTGTCATCCAAGATTTTTGAAATAATTTTTTTTAAATCTCCCATATCAAAATCTTTTTTCTGAGCTTGTGACTGCGTGTCCTGTTTGCGTGTGGGGGATCCTCCCCCTGTTTTGCCTTCCTGCTTCTTTGAAGCCATCCTGCCACGTAGGCTAGCTTTTCTGAAGAGGGAGGTTCCTCTTCTTCTGCCACCTCCACAAAGCCTTCTAAAAAAGTCCCCCAGATTTAATCAGGGCAAAACTGTGGTGATGCAAAGTCAAGTATTAAAAAGGGAGAGATTTTCCTCTTGTTCCTATTATTACAGCCGAAGCAACTTTATAGCAACTTATTAACAAAGCAAAATGACTTCACCAATCCACACTCGCTAATTCGTTTACTCTAATGCTGAGCGCCATATTTTTTCCAGTCACTTTCACTCATGCAAAATTTTTCCCTTCAAAATAAGAAATCAGCAAAGTGCTAATACTTGCAGTTCCGAGTTTCAGGGTTCAAGTAAATTTCGGCTGCTTGTGTAGGTTATTTCCTTTCTCTATTGAAGTTTCCTGCAGCCGGCTTGTTCTGCAAAAGCAGTAACGTCCCACGCCGCCCAGAGTCTCAGCAGGTTGGGAGGGAGCCGCGCCTGTTTCCTCCCCAGAAACAATTCCCTGGGGGGGGGTTGCAGGGGCTCGACCTGTACCCTGCTGCCTCTTCTTCAAGAATCCTGAGGATTTTGAAGCTTTCAAGCCGCTTCTCGATCGGGAAGCGGCTCTACAAGCGGCTGGGCTGGTGGTGCTTAAAAAGGCACCATCGTCGCCGAAGACGAGGAAACCGGAAGTCCTGTGACCGTGTCTATCTTGATGATGGGGTGGTCTTCCTTCCACCCCTTGGTGGCTACCTTATGGTGTCTTGGTCTTTGTCTGTCTTGTGTATTTGCTTCTAAAGTGATGGGTTTGCTTTTGTCCCTTGATTCGTTTGTGTCTTCCTGTCTGATGAGTGTCTCGTTGAGGTGTATCTTAGACCAGTTGGTGTTCTCGTGGAACACCGCTGTTCTGGATACGATGAACCTGTTGTCCCTGTCAGTGAATCTATAGCCTTTTGTGCCTGGTTCATACCCCATGAACCTTAATCTCCTGGAGACCTTGTCTCCTTTTCGCCTCAGTTGCCTGGGGATGTGCACATCCGCCGTGACTCCAAATATGTGCAGGTGCGCAATCTTTGGTTTTCGGTCGTACATCACCTCATAAGGTGTTTTCCCTATTACGCTAGACCAGAGTCTGTTCAGCGTATAATTTGAGTAGTTGAGAGCTTCCGCCCAGAATGGCTGTCCTAACCCCGCATCCTCTAGGGCGCATCTCATCATTGTTTGTAGGACTCCATTCCTCTTCTCTGCGACTCCATTTTGGAACACGGAAAAGGGGGAAGTCTTGTAGTGTATTATCCCGTGCATCTTTGACCAGTTCGAGAATTTCCTCGATAAGAACTCAGACCCCCTATCTGTCATTATTTGCCTTATCTTTGTGTTGTGTTGCGTTTCCACTCTCTTATAAAACTCTTTAAATTTTTGGAATACCTCGTCTTTATGATTAATGGTATACACAAAGCCATAGCGGCTGTAGTCGTCTACTATTGTCAGAAAATATCTCCTTTTGTATTTTATAGAGGGCTTCATGGGGCCCACAATGTCCATATGTACCAGGTGGAAGATAGAATTGGTAGTACGGGTGGCTTTTCTAGGTCTGGGTTTGGTTTTTAACTTAGATGATTTACATATAGAACACTCTAAGTAGTTTTTGCAGTTTTTTATTTTCAAATCACTGGTACATTCTGTCATTTTTTGGATGACTGGGAAGCTGGCATGGCCCAATTTTCTATGTAGCAAATGGGCGCAGTTATCGTGAATGGGTTTGCCTATTAGCAATTTCCCTCTGTGTGTCGTGTTGTCTTCGGTGGGGTCGTCTTCCCTGCCCCCCTCTGCCTCAACATGGGTGTTGACTTTATTCTCAGTGTTTTCTAGTTGGGCGATAACTTGGGTCTGGTTATTCCTTTTAGGGTGGAGGTATGTTAGCCCTCCATTAATGACTATTTTGCCGATGCTTTCCCTGTCTCTGGTCAGGTAGGCTTCTCCCTCTTTGAAGGTGGTCTCTATGCCCATGTCCTTGCTCAGTTTAAGCGGTGCTAAAATGTTGTGGGGTATTTCGGGTATGAGTAATACCCCCTCTACTTTGCCTATTCTGCTTATGAACGTGTTTCCTCTCCCTGTCACTAGGACCTTGTTTTGATTGGCCACCTTAATGTGGTAGTTTTCCTCTGTGAATGAGGTCAGTATCTTTATGTCATGAGTTGTGTGGTTGGTGGCTCCCGAGTCGATGAGCCATGCTTCTCCTTCTCTGGTTTGTGAGTGTGTGTGTGTGTTCTCCCCGATCCCATACATGGACCCTGGTCGGCTCTCCCTAGAGCTGTCCCTACTTCCCCTTCTGTTCCTTGGGTCGGGGGAGTCTCTGCGCCTGTATCTGTTGTCTGATGGGGATCTATCGGGGAGCCCCGGCCTCCTGCCTTCCCTTTCCCTTTGGTAGGTGTGGTCCCTTCCCCTTGAGTTTCTTGGGCAATCCCGTTTGTAGTGGTTCTTTGAGCCACAAGTGAAGCATTCTGGGTGGTCTAGGTTCCTGGTTTGGAACTCAACTTTCTTAGTTGGCCTGCTGTCCCTGCGGCTGATGGAGCGGTCCCTCCTTAAGCTATCTTCTGCTATTATCTTATTTGTCAGTGACTCGAGTGTGAGGTGGCCTAAGCCTATGCTATCCAGCTGCATTATAAAATTGTCCCAGCTGGAGTCCAGGGAGTTAATGACAATGCTCTTCATGCTCTCTTCGGATATATCCTCCCCCCTTTGTATCAGTTCAGTTCTTGTGGCATTCAGGTTCAGTATATGTTCACCCATGGGAGTCCCTGCTTTATGCCTGGCAGAGTGGAATTCCCTGGATATTCTTGCTGTGGTGGCAGTGCTTTTACTATAGAACAGATTAAATATTCTCTGCTGTATCTCAGACACAGTCAGATAATGGCTTAGGCTGGGGTATACACCTGGTGGGATACTTGCTATAATTAAATAGTAAGCCCTGTGATGCAAGCAATCTGTTTCTAAAGTCCAAGGTTTTGTGGGGGGGTCATCAACTAAAAACAGTAGATCCTCTTTTAAAAATAAAACCTGGAGTTGGTGATTCCACTGCATAAGGTTCGATCCATCTAATTTAAGAGTGGGAAAGTTAGCTGGTAAATTCCCTGAGTTGTGTGATGAATTACTCACAGTCTGTTGCTGCCCATGGTGTCTCAGGTGAGGGAACTCACAATATGGCTTGGGTATGCAGTTTGCAGCTCTGTACAGACTTGGATTTATGTCCCCTCCTTCTCTTCTTGCTGGAGCCAACTGAGTATGTGCGAGGCCCATTTCGCTACTGTAGCCGATGGGGGAGTAGCTGGCCATTGCTGCTCTTAGGCCTCGGCCTAGGCCTCCAGTTGGGGGTCCCATCTCACTCCTGGGGTGTCCGGCTTCATCTCTGGAGGCAGGCATCCATCGCTGGGCGTCTGAATCCATGCAGGGTGCTGGAGAGAGCCGAGGAGGCGAGGCGGTCGTAAGTCGAGGACTTCTGGGGTTCTGAGGCGTGGCGGCTGCGGTGGGCCCCGATCCTTGATTGCTGGTCCCTGGGCACGTGAGTAGGCTGGGCGGAGGCCGCATGGGGGTTGAGTAGCTGGTGTGGCCTCTTCCCCTCGGGCCTCTTATGCTTGGTGCTGCGGGTGCTGGGTTCGAGTCCTGCCATCTGCATGATTCAAACGTAGTTGGTGCCCTGCGGTTGTCTTCGTGGGGTTGGTCATCGGGTGGAGTATCTGGGGGTGTGTGCTATCATCGATGGCCCCCCCGTAGCCCCCTCGGTTCGCGGCGGTGTCTCTGGGGTGCGTGGCTGGCGTGAAGGGGTTGCGTGCAAGGCCTATCGTGGCTGCTGGGGCCTCGAGTGTCTTTCTGGCTTCAAGCTCGGGAGGCGAGCTCCAGATGCCTTGGTGTGTCCCTTCTGGGGTGCCTTTGGCTGTTCCCCCATTTATTCTGGGGTTTCTTTCATTTGGCGCCATTGGATTTGAATCCTGGCTCCCTATTGGTTGGTGGCCATCCCAAGATGGCCGCCGGGAGCATGGCGCGAAACTGGAACCGTTTGTGTCTTGGGCCTTTGCCAGGGGGTATCTCTGTCTTACCGGTCTGGCAGCCTCGTGGTCTTGCTCCTGGGGGCTCATCGCTGCTCCCTGGTCATCTAGAAGGTCCCGGAGCTTCGCGATGAGTTCATCCTTGCTTATGGAGGCTTCTATCATTTTCTGTATGATGTCCTTTAGTTCATCTCTCTCGGGTGATCTGTCTCTGGCGTGCCTGGCTGCACTTTCTTTTGGCCTCACGCTTCTGTTTGTTTGGTCCAGTTCCTCCATCTCCAAGGCAGTTGGGATTCTGGTGGTGGCACCTTCAGGTTCCCCCAGCTCTGCCATCAGCCTGGTGGTGGACCTTGTGTTCATCCTTCCTTCCATTTCCGATTTTGGTTCTGTTTATTGGGCATAACCATCCTCTGCTACCATTTTGATAAGTAAGTTTTCCAAGGATCTTGCCCAATAATCACAGACACGATAGGCTTTGAGTTCAATGTATTTATTTACTCTATTTCTTTCTATTCAGGTACTCATTTGGAACTGGTCCTGGACTTCTGCACACAGCCTTATATATGGAGGAGGTGGAGTCAAGGTAAGGAGGGGTTATGGGAAGGGCTAAGTGAGGGAGGAGGGATCAGTGGGTCAGTCTATGCAATGGTATATACACAGTTAGGCATTTACTCGTAACAGTTTGTTTAAATTCCATCACTATGATTACAACTTTAAATCCCACAATAGACAAATTACTATATGGCATTTTGCCAGTATTCAAAGCTTTCTATTTCATGTTTCAAAGAAAATAGTGCAGAGTTTTTCACAGAATTCATTACTCACTGTTATGTTCCTACACATATCTATTACAGAAGTAGAGGATACTTGTTTTATGTTCTGGACTATAAACAATTAGATGGAGTAGCCAGAGCTTTAAAATGCCTTATTTTTCTTGTATCAGCATTTATATGGCATCAATAAAAATATAAAGTGGATTTCTCCTCTGGACAAACAACATCAATCATTCTTTATGACATTTTGAGGAATAATTTTCACATGAAATGGTCATGACTCATGAGGATTATTTCAACTTGTAGATGATACTCTGCATACTCTACATAAGACATGCTGCTTAACATTGCAAAATTATTTAGAGGAAACAGATACAATCACTGCCAAAATCCAATACAGTAATATTTCAAAACAGGCTATTACATACATATGCAAATAATTTGTGCAGAGTGTGTACATTAGAAAGATTTGACTGTATGTATTACTAGCATTTTTGTGTAATCAGTGTCTTTTTTTTTAATTTTTTTTTATTAATAATAAAAAGAAAAAACAAAACCAACATCAATACATTAAAACAACATACAAAACAAACAAACATCAATTCAGTCCAATGACTGACTCTTAGAAGTTACTACAATGGTGGGTTATTTTTCATATTTCTATTTGTATCAATATCTACAATCACCTGTTTACATGGTTATATATGTATATATATAATTGACTCCTTATTTACTTCTATGCATTTCTATTGAGTAGTCGAGAATTATCTTTATATTCCTATTTTTGCCTCCAGCCAGCTGTACCATCTTTGCCATACTAAATAGTAATCAGTATCGTCTTTCTCTTGTATTTCTTTTGTGAGCTTATCCAATTCTGCACATTCTGTAATTTTAGCTATTATTTTGTCTTCTGTGGGTAACTGTTCAGATTTCCAATGTTGGGCAAAGAGTATACGTGCTGCTGTGAGGATATGGATGATCAGATATTTTATTTCTTTGGTGTATTTTGCTGTGATTATTCCCAATAAAAAGGTTTCCGGCCTCATTTCAAGTTTTTGTTTCGTGATTTTTTCAATCATTGTTTTAATTTGCTGCCGGTATTGTTTTGCCCTACGGCATAACCACCAGAGATGATAATAAGTCCCTTTCTGTGATTTACATTTCCAGTACAACGGAGAGGTATTTGGGAACATCTTGGCTAGGCGCGCCAGTGGGAGGTGCCATCGGTAGAACATTTTGTAAAGGTTTTCCTTATAGGGTATAGACAATGTCATCTTATAATTTATCTTCCACAAATTCTCCCACTTATCCAATTCAATAGTATATCCTATATTTTTGGCCCATATTATCATATTCTCTTTGACAACCTCCTCTTCTAATTTGTATTTTAGTAGGTACTTATAAATTTTGGTAATCATTTTCTCATCTGTACTTTGTAATATTTTATCCAATTCATTTGGTTCATTTTGGAATCCAAATTGTGCCCGATCAGTTTTGTATCTTGATTCTATTTGCATGTATGGCCACCAATCAATGTCTATACCCTGATTTTGTAATTCTTGTCTTGTTTGTAATTCTCCTTCACTGTTCAGTAGTTCTTTATAGGTCCTCATTTTCTCTATATCCATGGCATTGGGATATATTAGTGCTTCCATTGTCGATAGCCATCGTGGAATCTTGGTATAATGTTTTCTAATCTCTTGTCATGATTTGTACAATGATTGTCTGATAATATGTTGCTGGAAATATCCGTGAAGCTTGTCCTTTCCCTCCCACAAAAAGGCGTGCTATCCGCGTTGTAATTCAAAGCCCTCTAGTGATAGCATTCTTTTATTCTTAAGGTCTATCCAGTCCCTTATCCAGTTTAGCGATGCTGCTTTATAATATAACTCCCAGTCTGGTAGGCCTAAACCTCCTTTTTCCCGAATATCTTGCATACACTTTATTTTGATTCTGGCCCTTTTCCCATTCCAGATAAATTTTGTTATTATTTTATTAAGGTCCTTAAAAAAGTTCTTTCCTGGCCAGATTGGGGTTACTTGAAAAAGGTAGAGTAATCTAGGCAATATATTCATTTTTATGGATGCAATTTTCCCTAAAAATGACAGTTGTAATTTGTTCCACGTTTCCAGATCTTTTCTAATTTGTTTCATTAATTTGTTATAATTGTCTTCTCTAATTGTTATTGCTTTAGCAGTAAGCCAGATTCCTAGATACTTTATTCTCTTTACAATTTGTATTCCTAATTTGTCTTTTGGTTTTGTCTCCTGTGCCTTTGTCAAATTCTTTGTTAATACTTTAGTTTTTTGTTTGTTAATTTTAAGCCCTGCGACTCTTCCATATTCCTCTATCTTCGCTAAAAGTTTGGTTCCTGTTATTTCCGGTTGCTCCATTATAAATACCACATCGTCAGCGAAGGCTTGCAATTTGTACTCTTCTTTCCGTGTTCTCAAACCTTTTATTTCCACATCTTTCCTAACTTCATTTAGTAATATTTCCAATGAAATTATGAACAGTAGTGGGGATAAAGGGCAACCCTGTCTCACACCCTTTTGTATATCCAAATTTTCAGTCATATCTCCATTAATCATAATTTTGGCCGTTTGGAGGGAGTATACTTTTCTAATCATATGTAAAAATTTAACACCAAATTCCATGGTTTCTAGTTGCAATATGAGGAAATTCCAATTTAGATTGTCAAAAGCCTTTTGGGCGTCTAAAAAGATTAAGGCTACTTGTTTATCAACTCTTTTCTCGTAATATTCCAGGACGTTGATAATTGTTCTTATGTTGTTTTTGATCTGTCTTCTTGGGACAAAACCGTTCTGATCTGTATGTATGTATTTATAAATAATTGTTTTCAGTCTTTGTGTTATAACCAACATGAAGAGTTTATAATCTGCATTGAGCAATGAGATCGGCCTATAATTTTTAACTTGTGTGGGGTCCGTGTCTTCTTTGGGGATGAGTGTAATAATGGTTTCAGTCCAGGATTTGGGAATTTCTGCTTCTAATAATGCGTCATTGAGGACTTGGAGTAACAGTTCATCCATTGCATTTTGACAGTTTTTATAAAACTCCGTTGGTATTCCGTCCGGGCCTGGAACCTTATTGTTTTTTTGCTTTTTCCTTGCTTCCACCAGCTCAGACATCGTAATTGGTCTATTTAATGCTGATGTTTGTTTTACATAAATATTCCTTAATGTCTTCATCCCGAATCTCTTCTTTCTTGTAGAGACTTTGAAAAAAATCTTTGACTATACGTTTTTTGTCTAGATTGGTATGGTATATTTGTCCTGTTTCGTCCTGCAATTGAAATATTGTTCTCTTTTCTTTTTCTTTTTTTAATTTATACACTAACCAGCGCCCCGTTTTATTTGCATACTCAAAATGTTTCTGTTTTGCTAGTTTGATTTTCTGTGCAATTTCCGTCTGGGTAATCAGATTGATTTTATGTTTAGTAAGGTTTAATTTTTCTTTTATTGTTTTGTTATGGGGCTCCTTCTGCAATTCTAATTCATATATTCTAAATTGTTCTAACAACTTATTCCTTGACTGTTGTTTCTCTTTATTTTTTTTTTGCTATGTACGCAATTGTAAGACCTCTTATGTATGCTTTAATTGTGTCCCAAGGGTTTTGAAGCGATGTCTGTTCTTTAGTGTTTATTTGTAGGAACATTTTAACCTCTTTCTCAATCATCTTTATGTATTCCTTATCTTTTATTATTCCCATATCCATCATCCACCTCCTTTGCTTTCGATGTCCTTTCCATACTATTTTAATGGGGTTATGGTCTGCCCAGGTGTTCACTGCTATTTCGATATTTTTTACCTCCTCTCTGAGGTCTGAAGTCATCCAGGCCATGTCGATCCTAGACCATGACTGGTGTGGGTTCGAATAGTATGTATACTGTTTTGTTTGCGTGTTTGCCTCTCTCCATACGTCATGTAGGTGTAGTTCGTTGATCATGTCTTTGAAAGGTTCCGGTAGAGTTTTCTTTCTGTTTTTACTTTGTTTATTACTCCGATAGTCTTTTTCTATGTCCATGATTGCGTTGAAATCTCCTACCATGCAGATAGTTTCGTATTCCAGGTCTTTAATTATATTATGTAGCTTTTTTAAAAAGTCATTTTGGTTTCCATTGGGTGCATATATGGATATTAATAATATTGTTTTGGATCCTGTTTGTATTTCTATTATTAAGATACGTCCTTCTGTGTCTGCATATATTTGTTTTGTTTTTAGGTGTTTCTTTACATATATTACGACTCCTCTCTTTTTTTGGTCTCCTAGAGCTGCATATAGTCTTCCTAATCTTTGGTTGTCCAATAGTTTTTGATGCTGTCTTTTGATATGTACCTCTTGGAGTGTTATGATATATATTTCTAGCTTCTGAAGTTTTGTAAATGTCTGCTTTCTTTTAGCTGGTGAATTAAGTCCGTTTATATTGATTGAAATAAGTTTTAGCTCTCCTTCCATCTCTCTTTATTTATCTATTCGTTGTTTAGAGTTTTTTTGTGTTTCTAGTAATCATTTGCGTCTTTTCCCTCGCTCCCTCTCTCTCCATTCTTTCTCTTTCCAATCTTCTCCCCTCTTCTTGGTCTCTTTCTTCTTTCTCTGTCCGCTGTTCCTCTTGCCTCTTAAGTTCCTCTTCTTCTCTGCTCTCCTGCTCCTCCTCCAGCACGAAGTGTTGGTCGAAGAAATCCTGTGCTTTTCCTACGTTATCAATTCTGTATTTTTTGTCTTCCCAGGAGATTAGTAGGCCCTCCGGTATTAGCCAGCGGAACTTTATTTTAAATTTATTCAACTGTGCCGTTAGAAAGTTGTAGTTCCTTCTTTGGTCCCTTGTCCTTTTTGGTATCTGTTTGAGGGTTAAAATTTCTTTTCCCTTATATGTATAAGCTGTATCCTCTCTCATCTTCCTGTAGATCTCTTCTTTTAAAGATTTTTTTGTAAATCTAATGTGTATTTCTTTTGGTAACTTATTTCTCCGGGCGTAGTTCGTGTGAACTCTATAGATTCCATCTATTCCACTTCGTATCTCTTCCTTGTCCCTCTGGGTCACTTCTGAAAGTATCTCAGTCATGATTTCTCCTAGGTCCTCCTCCTTTTGCTCTTCTACGTTCTGAAACCTTAAATAGAAGGATGCCTTCTCCATCTCAAGATATGATAACGTGTCCTCTAGGTCCTTATTTATGGCTGCTTGGTTATATTCCATCTTCTCCATTCTCTTATTCGTATGTTCTATTCTCTCCTCCGCCTTATAAATCCTCTGTTCGTTTTCCTCTATTTTGTGTTGTATCTTTCCTATCTTCTCATCCATGTTCCTAATATTATCCTTTATCTCTCCCACATCCGTCCTAAGTTCCTCGTGATTTTTCCTTGTCTCCTCATGGTTGTGGGCCATAGTCTCTTGCATTTTATTCATTCCTTCCTGGATCATCGTTAATACGGAATGAATGTTTTGCATACTAAGGGTGGAGGTTGCTTTATCTTTTTCCGTAGTTTCAACTGTTTTCTGTTGTGCTGGAGAGGCCATGAGTGTCATCTGGTTTGATGGTATTTTCTTACTTAACTTAGTAATTGTTGTTGAACTTGTAGTTGCCATTAGTATTTCTTTTGTTTGTTTGTTTGTTTGTTTTTTTTAACAATTTTATTGAATTAAGAACATATTACACTTCAAACTAAACGGTTCGGCAAGCGTGATGTCATATTGCATATTTACACGTGCGGTATCTAGTCAATTAACTGATCATTTATACATTTATACAAAGATTTATACTAATCATTTATACAAAAATTCTTATAAGTAAAATTGATTACTATTTAAATAAAATACTATAATATACAGGATTATCTAGTCGTTGTGCATTATTCCACATTAGTATTAACTTTTGCATTTAGTTTCTAGCCACCTATACCACAAATCCCAGATCGCATAGAATTCTGAATCTTCCTTTCCGTTTAAGGTATACGTCAATCTGCACATTTCTGCGCAGTCAAGTATCTTATTAACTAACCATTCCTCAGTTGGTCCTTTTTTCTCTTTCCAGCATCTTGCATAGGAGAGTCTAGCCGCTGTAACAATATGGGTAATCAGATATTTCTTGTCCTTTCCAAGTGTTCGTTTTAGTACTCCCAGGAGGTAAATTTCCAGGAGGAAGTTAATGTCCTCCTCTAATATTTCTTGGATCCATTTTTGTATTTTTTTCCAAAACTTCCTCGCTTCCGGACACGTCCACCACATGTGATAGAAGGTACCTTGGGGGTGGCCACATTTCCAGCAATTAGGACTTGCACCTGGGTAGATCTTGGCAATTCTAGATGGTGCTAAGTACCATCTATATAGCATCTTGTACTGATTCTCCTTATAACTTATTGCTCTCGTCAATTTGAGATTGCAGTTCCATATTTCTTCCCAATCATCCAGATTTATCTTTGATTCGAAGTTTTTCCCCCAAGCAATCATTTGGTCTTTTAATATTTCTCCTTCTCTATCATATTCGAGAAGGTAGGAGTATAATTTAGCTAATAGTTTGTTTTCACAACCTAGCCATACCTTATCAAAACTGTTTGTCCCCATCTCTATTCCCTTCCATTAGTATTTCTTTTGTTATCTTCTCCCAGAATTTCATATACTGATTACTATTTGGGCTGTTATATTTCTTTTGGTATTTATGTTTGATTGGTGGCTTTCAGTAATCCCGGTAATCCCAGGGAGATAAACAACTAGGATGAGTTTCCTTGTCACACTATCACTGTCTATATATACATTTATCTATAAGTTCTATCTTTCACTTTTCAATGTTTTACAGAGTTCTTCAATTCTTGATGGCTATTTGGCCTATATTACTCTCTAAACATGGGGGTAAAATATAAAGGGAGGGAGGGAGGGAAAAGTCTAATATTTCAGCAATTTATCAGTTAACTTGTGTAATCAATGTCTAATATTCTGTTTCTCTTACCTTTCTTAAGAAAACAAATTAAGCCTACAGTATATGAAAAAGTCAAAATAAATTAATACAATGGAAATAAGCTGATTCCCCTAATTTCCTCAAAACATTCTTTAATTACATTATTGTTACTGTGTTTTTTACTTCCATTTTTAATCTTGGCTGAAAACAAAACAAAAAAACTTAGAAAACGTAGAACTACGCCATCTTTGGTACAACCTAAGCATAGCTCATAAAATTATCTGCTACAATGTCCTGCCTGTCAATGACTACCTCAGCTTCAACCATAACAATACACCAGCACACAATAGATTCAAACTTAAAGTGAACCACTCCAAACTCGATTGCATAAAATATGACTTCAGCAACAGAGTTGTCAATGCCTGGAATACAGTACCTGACTCTGTGGTTTCATCCCAAAACCCCCCAAATTTTAACCCAAGACTATCTACTGTTGACCTCACCCCATTCCTAAAAGGGTCTAGGACTTTTCAGCTCGAACCCTTCTCCTTGCCTGTTTCGCCTCTGGGTTATTAGCCACAAACTTTTCTCCTTGGCTGCCCCTCCCACAGTCTTTCACCCCGGCACAATGGCCACGGCCACTCCCTCCCAGGCTCCCTCCCACGGCCACTCCCTCCCACTCCCTCCTCGCCACAGCCTATACACAGGAGATTTCGTCCTAGGTTTTTCAATACCTAGGACAGTTAGGGCCCAACAAATCAGCTAGAGGGGGAAGGAATGAAGAAACAGCCTTGGTGAAATGGGAGGGAGAAGGGAAGGGACTTCCATCTCTGGCTTTTTTTTTCAAGAGAAGGAAGAACTCTTTTCAGGCTAGATATCCAAATCGATAACTAATGACAATGAATAATTTACGGCATTGATTCCCACCCCCCAAAAAGGGAGGAGATGTTGGCAAACATCCCATTCAAGATTTAGAAAGGAAGAAAAGGAAATTGTAAAAGCGCTCCATTCCCACCCTGCCCGTTCCCCCAGTTCAAATGAAAGCACTCCTGGGTTTTTTCATTTTTTATTTTTTGCAAGGGGAAGAGTTAGTTGCAATTAATTTCTTAACCAAAAGTAACAGATAGTAGCGCTTCGGTTTGTTTGTTTGTTCTTTTCCTTCCGAGATGTTTGTGCAGATTTCAGGAGGGGGTGGGGATGGTGTGTGTGTGTTACAACTTGGCATATCAACCATCTTCTAGTCCAATAAAAGATTTGTAAAAATCGGTGGGAATTCTTACACACTAAAAAAACCCATTAAGGCATAAACTTTCACTGCCCAGAGATGGATGGATTAATTAACTGGTGCTTTAGCTGATTCTTCAGCAGACAAAACAGAGAATCTGTGGATACAAGTTAAGATTTAATTTTAACCCTGTTGCTTCCCTCTGTATGGCGGGGGGGGGGAAGGGGGACATATGCCTCCAATCAATTGCATCTTTCCTTCATTAAGATCTAAATCCTTCATAAATCCTTTTCCTTCCACCCCGTTTCCTCCAGGAATTGGCACAGAACTATCTCAAACTACCAGAGCAATCCACACACTTTTTGTGCTGTTAATAGGGGACCAAATGGGTGACCAATTAGGAAGACAAAAGGAGGGAAAATATAACAAAAGATAAATACTGCCAAGAAAGGAATCTGTCTGTTGCAGGAAGATGTAAAATCTAAGGGTATATGATGGAGTTTTACAATGTAGTTATATGACTAGAGTAATTAGAATACTAAGAACTAAGACTTTAGTGGGTATAAGAAAGGACGCAGAATCATCTCATGCTTTGTAGAACTTGCACAAGGTGGGATTGGCCCCTCTGGGGCTGGAGGTCCCCTGTTGTGGGGCCCCTGCCAGTTAGGGTTGAAGGGAGAAGCTAAGCACGTTGAATTTGATCAGGAGCATACATGCACACACACAAACACACGCATGTACGCACGCAAACACTATTTGCTATAACCAAATCTTTGTTTTTTCCTACATGAATGAAAGATTTTACTTCTGTCCCAATTAAAATTAATTGTGCTTGTTTCTGCCCATTTCCCCAATTTTTCAAGATGCTCTTGAATCTTGATATTGCTCTCTAAGGCATTTGCTATCTCTCATATATTAATTATCTACAAATATGATAATTACTTTTTTCTAACTCCTCATTTTAGACAGTTATAAATATTTTGAACAACACAGGATCTAACCTTGGTGATATGCCACTTGACACTTTCCCTCAACACAACACACAGCCATCCTTTGTGTCTATCAGATCTTTTTTTTTTGAAAAAGTTTTATTTTAGATTAAAAATAAAAAAAACATAACAACAACAACATAAAAATATCATCCTTACAAACAATTATAGACAGCATCTCAATCGGTTGAAATCATTTTGTGCTTACAATTCTCCAGATCTCCTCATATAGCAATTATTCTTTACTTAAACTGAAGATAAATATTTAAATATTTCATATATGCTATCTCATCTCCATACTGTTTTGTCAAACCATTGATAAAATATCTCCCATATCAAATAATATTGTTTATCTTCCTGTTCTCTTATTTCAAATGTCAATCTACTCATTTCAGCACAGTCCAACATTTTCATAATAATTTCTTCATCGGTAATTATCTTCTCTCCTTTCCAGTTTTTGGCAAATACAATTCTAGCCGCTGTTAAAATGTTCACAATTAAGTATTGTAATTCTTTATTAAATATCTCTGGTAAAATTCCTAATAAAAATATTTCTGGTTTAAAGTCAATATGCCTCTTTGTCATTTTTTCTAACCACATATGTATTTTAGTCCAAAATCTCCTTGCTTCCACGCATGTCCACCACATATGGTAGTACGATACTGGAGTTTGATGACACTTCCAACATTTATCTGATTTATTCTTAAACATCCTGGCTATTCTCGTTGGGGGTAAATGCCACCTGTAAAACATCTTATACAAATTCTCTTTATATGCTGTTGACATTGTCATTTTATAATTATGTGACCACAATTTTTGCCATTTCTCTAAATCAATACTATAACCAAAATTTTTCCCCCTTGCTATCATTGATTCTTTAACTTGTTCTTCTTCCAGTTTTGCTTCAAGTAAATATCCATATAACTTTTTAATTATATGGTCATCTGAACCCATTAATATCTTGTCTAAACCAGTCGAAACACTATAAATACCTTCTTGTTTAAAGTCTTCTCGATATCTGGAAAGTATTTGCATGTATGAAAACCAATCTATCTTAATTCCCTGATCTTCTAAGTTTTGTTTCAATTTAAGTTCACCCTTTTCATCCAATAATTCATTATATCTAACAATTTGCTCCCCTTCAAATACCACTGGATAAGAAAAAGCTTCAATTATAGATACCCAGACTGGAATCTTCAAATAATGGTATTTTTTGATCTTCTCCCATGTCAAAAACAAAGCTTCACATATCTGGTGCCTTCTAAAATACCCCTGAATTTTAGTTCCTTTATACCATAAGAAAGCATGCCATCCCATCAGCAAATCATGTCCCTCCAAATTTAATAATCCAGTATTTTTCAATGTTACCCATTCTTTAATCCACATTAAACAAACCGCTTGATAGTATAATTCAAAATCCGGTAATCCAAAACCACCCCTCATTTTAGCATCTTGTAACAGTTTGAGTTTTATCCTTGCCTTCTTTCCCTGCCAAACATATTTCAAAACCATTTTATTTAAATCTGCAAAAAATTCCTTACCCAGCTTTACAGGAATTGCCTGAAAAAGATACAAGATTCTAGGTAAAATATTCATCTTAATAGTTGCAATTCTACCAATCAAAGATAACTGCAAGTTTCCCCATTTCACCAAATCCTGTCCTATTTGTTGCTTAAGCTTATTATAATTATTTTCTTTGAGAGAACTACATCTTGCTGTTAATTGAATCCCCAAGTATTTTACCTTATTTGTGACCTGCATCTTAGAGATCTCCCTCAGTTCTTCTTTTTGTTTTTTTAACATATTTTTAGTCATTATCTTCGTCTTCTCTTTATTAATTTTCAAACCAGCAACCTCCCCAAATTCACCTATTTTTTCTATCAATACATTTATTGATATTAATGGTTCTTCAACAATAAAAACCAGGTCATCAGCAAAGGCTTGTAATTTATATTCTTCCTTTCTAATTTTCATTCCTTTTATCTCTTTTTCTTCTCTAACCTTTCTATTCAACACTTCCAACGTCAATATAAATAACAATGGGGATAAGGGACATCCTTGTCGAGTACCTTTTTCTATTTCAATAGCATCAGTCAATTCTCCATTAATCATTACCTTTGCTGTCTGTTTCGTATATATAGCTTCAATTGCCTGAATAAATTTCCTTCCAAAGCCCATCTCTTCCATTTGTAACATCATAAATCGCCAGTTCACATTATCAAATGCTTTTTGTGCATCTAAGAATACCAAAGCCATTTGTTTTTCAGGGTGCGCTTCATAATATTCTAGAGTATTCAAAATTATTCTTATATTGTCTCTGATTTGTCTTTTTAGAAGAAATCCATTTGATCTGAATGAATAAAGTTATTCAAGTATCTCTTAAATCATTCTGCCAGTACTGAAGCAAAGATTTTTTAATCCGAATTTAGCAGGGATATAGGCCTATAGTTTTTAACTTGCTGTGAGTCTGTGTCTTCTTTATGAATCAGTGTGATATAAGCCTCAGTCCATTATTGGGGTATTGTTTTATTTGTCATTACTTCATTCATAACATCCAAAAGTGGGAGGCATAAGGATTCTTGTAATGTCTTATAATATTCAACAGGCAAACCATCTGGTCCTGGTGTCTTTCCATTTTTTTGTTTCTTAATTGCTTCTGTTAGTTCCATCATTGTTATATGCCCGTTTAGCATTTCTTCAATGTTCTTAGGGATCACAGGTAGTTTTGCGGTCTGTAGGTATTTTTTAACTTTCCCCTCTTCAACCTGCTCTCTTTTATAAAGTTGCCTATAGTATTCTTGTATTATTTTTCCCATCTCTTTATTTCCAAATTTACTTTGTCCTTGGTCATCAATCAGTTGCGTTATTTTTTTTGATTCCCTTTATTTTTTCAATTTATATGCTAGCCACCTTCCCGGTTTATTTGCATTTTCAAAATAGGAAGTTGACGCCGCAGCGAGACAGACGCATGATTTTGGGGCTCCAGAATTGCCACCGATAGCCTCGCTGCCAGATGGTCCAGTTAGGACCCCACAGTCTAGGTTTGACTGTGGTAGTGGAGGGCACCTCCTGTCGATCTCAGGGGCATCGCAAAGTCCCTGATTGATCCAGGAAAGCCCTTTTTCCAGCAGCGGGGAAGTAGCCATTTCGGCTGCCAAGGCTGGGGCAGCTTCGGAAGAAGAAAGAGGAATGACAGCTATCCGATCTGGTGAGACAGCTTTATTTTGACTGACAAGTTCACCTTAAGAGATGAGTGAGTGGATGATTATCTAAAGAAAGTTAAGCGGTGAATTTATTTTGAATTAGACTATTTGAAACCTGATTGCTGATTGGAACGGCTTTTAAACTAATTGTTTTTTTTAAGACCAAGGCTGGACTGAATGAGAAGAGAAGGGAAGGCATTGATTTTTGGGACTGTGCTTTGTTTAAAAAAAAAGAAAGAATCTTGTCTGAATTGTGATTGATCCATTGTGAAGCCTTTTTTCCCCTTTCTTCTGATTTTTTTTCTCTTTTATAACTTTTCCTTTTTTAAAAAAAAAATTAACTTTCAATAAAGATGATTTGGATTTTTAAAGTAGGAAAGCTAAGAGAGTGAAAGTGCTGCCATCTACTGGGGAAAAGAAAAGAAGAGAAGAAATTCAGTTGCAATGTATCCAGGCAGAAAGATCAAAGATATATTGTAGCCAAATAATAACAAAGTGGCTCTGAGCTCCAGTTTGTTTAGCATAAGTGAAGAGAACATCTGAGACAGTATCTGTCTGCATTGTTGATTCAGGTGTTCTTGGTGACTTTGAAGTAGGAGCCTTGGAAAAGTGTGAAGGGGAATTTTCCTCTCTATTATCATCACCCTTCGGGGCAGCTACTGTTATTCTCTCTTTTTGAGGCTTGTTGCGAGAGAACTCTCTGTACGCTTTCCGGATAAATATAAGGAAAGATCTTTTTTCATTTTAAGGCTTTTTTAAGGATTGAATCGAATTGGATTTAGGCATTCAAGAGCCTGAAGCTCTTTTCTTTTTCTTTTCCCTTTTTTTCTTCTTTTTTTTAATTTCTTATGGTTTTTTTACTCCCCCCCCCCATATTGTTTCCTATTGTGGATTTTTGATTTTGGACCTCTAGATTTTTGTAATTTATCATTTTTTTTCTCTATCTCCTTGATATTTTGTTCATACATGATTTTTTTTTCTTTCCCTCTCTCTCTCTCTCTCTCTTTTTCCTTTTTAATGGAATCTTAGTTGGATTAGGGTTTGGAAGAACCTGAAGAGCTGGCTTTTTTATTCTTTTTTTCCTTTTCCATATTTGATTTTTTGCCTTTTTGCCTCTTCTTTTCCTTTTTCCCTTTTTGGTTCCCTTTTTGCTTTTTTTTTTTTTTTAATTTTTTATCTCCTCTCTTGGTCTCTACACCAGTGGATTATAATAAAATGAGTAAAAATACAGTAACAGTGGGAGCCGCAACCACATCTTCTGCATCTCCATCTGGAGGACAATGTCCAATCCAGACCATGACACAACAAGAGAAAGAGAAAGAAGCGTCACTACAAGCAATTTTGAGTGCAGTTCAGAGGATGGAACAACAATTACTTAAGACAGATGAGAATGTCCAACTGATGGAACAACAATTAATAAAAACAGATGAAAAAGTGGTTAGCATACAACAGGCAATGTCAAAATTTGAATGAAGACTACAAGAGCTTGAGAAGAAGGATGAGCAAAAGGGGGAAAAAATGAAAGATTTTGACAATAGACTGAGAGAGGTGGAAAGCAAAAGAAATGCAGTAGTGGAATTGGAAATGGATAGAGCAGCATTGTTTTATATATTAAAAATTCAATAAAAACAGAACAAATATATGCAGATTCAGAGGGTAGAGTTTTGATAGTGGAGATAATTGATAATAACATGAAGATACTTCTAGTTGCAATATATGCACCAAATAACAATCAGAGTGATTTCTATCAAAATTTACATATAAAAATAATAGAAATGGACTATGATAATATATGCATGATGGGAGATTTTAATGGAATAGCAGATGAAAAATTGGACTATAAAACAACAAAAACAGGAAAGCATAATAGAAAAACACTGCCAAACTCTTTCTTTAAAATGATAGAAGAAATAAATTTGAAAGATATATGGAGAATTAGAAATGGGAAGAATAGACAATACACTTTCTATTCAAACAGGCACTTATCTTGGTCCAAGTTAGATATGATATGGACAACAATGGACTTAATTCCGAAAATTGAAATAGACACTAATTTATGGGCTGACCATAATCCAGTGATAGTAACTTGGAAAGGTCAAAAAAAGGAAAGCTAGATGGACTTTGAATAATACAATTTTAAAAGAAAAAGAATTTGTACAGAAAATGCAAAGAGAGCTGGAGTTTTTCTTTAAGGAGAATAAAAAAGAAGATACATCGATAAAAAACCGTTGGGATACAATGAAGGCCTACGCTAGAGGTATAATAATAGATTATATAAAGAAAAGGAATATGAAAAAAAGACAAACTTTTACAATATTAAAGAATGAATATAAGAAATTTGAAAAGGAACTCCAGAAAAATCCACATAAGAAAGATGTAAAAATGAAAATGGATATGTTAAAACATAAAATGGACTTACTGGAGAAGGAAGAGCTAGCCCAAAAAATAAGAAGTGCTAAACAGAACTGTCTATCAGATCTTTGATAGCTGCATGATCTGAAAGGGATTTTTCCTAAACATGAATCTCTCCAAGTTCTCTTTAGGAAGTGATACTATCTGTTGTTTTTGGTTAAGAAATTAATTGCAACTAACTCTTTCCCTTGCAAAAAATAAAAAATAAAAAACCCCAGTAGTGCTTCCCTTTGAATTGGGGGAACGGGCAGGGATGGGAACGGAGCGCTTTTACAATTTCCTTTTCTTCCTTTCTAAATCTTGAATGGGATGTTTGCCAACATCTCCTCCCTTTTTGGGGGGTGGGAATCAATGCTGTAAATTATTCATTGTCATTAGTTATCGATTTGGATATCTGGCCTGAAAAGGGTTCTTCCTTCTCTTGAAAAAAAAGCCAGAGATGGAAATCCCCCCCTCCTTCTCCCTCCCATTTCACCAAGGCTGTTCCTTCATCTGTCCCCCTCTAGCTGATTTGTTGGGCCCTAACTGTCCCAGGTGTCGAAAAACTTAGGATGAAACCTCCTTTTGTGTATAGGCTGTGGTGAAGCGCCTGAGAGGGAGTGGCTGTGGCCGATGTGCCGGGGTGAAAGACTAGGGGAGGGCCAGCCAGGGAGAAAAGTTTGTGGCTAATAATCCAGAGGCGAAAACCTCAAGGCGAAACAGGCAAGGAGACGGGATCGAGCCGATAAGTCCCATTCCATTCCTAAGAGGTCTGTAAGGGGCGTGCATAAGAGCACCAGATGTTATCCTGCCAGATGTTATCCTGTTATGTGACATTAAAATCTTAAGCGTGTGTCAATTCATTTCATGTACCTCCAGATTCCTGGGATGGAGCAACAGTCTTGCAAGCAGATTTTTGAATAAAAGCAGATTTGGTTGTATTTGAAGCTATCTAGACAATGTCTATGGAGATTCTCAGTCATCCAGGTCATGGTTGTCCCAAAGGTGCTTTTTTTTCAAGAGGCAACTGGACTTTTTAGTTTTTCTTTGAAGATGTTTCGCTTCTCATTCAAGAAGCTTTTTCAACTCTGACTGACTTCCCCACCATCCCATCAGAGCTGAAGAAGCTTCTTGGATGAGAAGCGAAACGTCTTCCAAGAAAAAACAGAAAGTCCAGTTGCCTCTTGAAAAAAAAGCACCTTTGGGACTATGTAGGCAACATGTACCAAATTATCTTGTATGGTTTTATCATTAGTAGATAATGCTGAATGGGGCACAGATATGAGTGAGACTGACAACTTGGACTACATCATCTTTCTATTTTTAAAAGATTATACCATAATATGAAACCTGAATTGACCAAACTTGTGAGGGCACACAGATATTTGCAGAAACTATCTGGTGATACCCATGGCATTTGTGAAGGTTGGGACTTGAAGTATAAAGAGAAGTAATGATAAAGAGCATGAATTAACAAATGAAATGAAAGAACAAGAAACACTTATACTGCATATTTGAGAAAGTAAGAAAGGATTAAGATGTCATAAATCTAGATGAAGATCTTCCTGAGTGAATGAAGACATGAATGGAACAGAAGGCATAGGCTTAATTATGAATGAAAGTTACCACAATGCCAAGCTAGTTTCTCACTTATTGGCCTTTAGAAGTTAATCAAATCAGCTTTTTTAAAAAAATAGAATTTGGAGGATGATAAAATGGGAACAATCTTTCTTTCCACTTTATTGTACTGCTGTTTGGGGTTTTATACTTTTCCTTTGCTTTTATAAGATCAATTTTTATGGAAGTGAAAGTTGGATATTAAAGAACAGGTTAGGAAGTGTATTGATGCCTTTGAATTTTGGTCCATGTTGGAGAAGATTTCTCAAAATATCATGGATAGACAAGAAAACAAACCAAACAAATAGATCATTGAACAAATTAACCCAATGTTGTGGCTCCGTTACCTGAGCCTGTGTCATTGGCAGGAGAGGACTCCGAGAGTGAAGGAGAGGAGTTGGCAAGGCCTCCCTCTCCAGGACCCTCCTCTCTGGCAATGCCTTCGGTGTCTGCCGAAGGGCAAGAGATAGGGCCGGGGCCAAGCACATCCACGCAGCCACAGGTGGACAGTGATGAGGGAAATGAGTCTTGGCTGGATCCTCGGCAGCGTCGCAGAGATAAGCGCGCGCAACAGAAGAAAAGGCGTGCCAGAGATTAAGCTGAGTCACTGGACCACACCCCACAGGGTATAAAAGGGGGTGAGGTGGCCATTCAGACTCTGTGACGGACAAAACTAACTACTATCGAGTCACATTGCATCTTTGGAAACAACATTATTGGCCTTGGATTTATTTTACGAACTGGACAATTCTTGACTGTGTGTATTTTGTTTTATGAGTAAAGTTCTTGGCAAGCGGCTACTGGGTTGCTGCCAAGCTTCTTATCGGAAGAATTGGTTGTCTGCCAGTTTATTTAACCCCCGGCTGTCTGTTTGTGTACGTGTGTGAGACGGGGACAGAACACCCAAAGTGTTCATTCGAGGCAGAAGTGATCAGGTTCAAATTACCCTATTTTTCACACATTATGAGAAGATCCAGCTTTCTGAAAAAGGGTCTAATGTTGGGAAAGGTGGAAGGAAAGAGTATGACCAGTATTAAGATGGATGAACTCAGGTATAAAGAGGATGAGTGCACCGTTGGGAGATATGAAAGAACAGATTAGTAACAGATCATCTTGGGGAAAATCTATGTATTCACTAGGAATAAAAAATAATGATGGCACATCATTACAATGGAATAAAATCAGTGGTGAAATCCAAAATTTTTTACTACCGGTTCTGTGGTGGGATGGCAGGGGAAGGATACTGCAAAATCTCCATTCCCATCCCACTCCAGGGGAAGGATACTGCAAAATCCCCATTCCCTCCCCACTCCTGGGGGAAGGATATTGCAAAATCTCCATTCCCACCCCACTCTGGGGCCAGCCAGAGGTGGTATTTGCCGGTTCTCCGAACCACTCAAAATTTCTGCTACCGGTTCTCCAAACTGCTCAAAATTTCCAATACCGGTTCTCCAGAACCTATCAGAACCTGCTGGATTTCACACCTGAATAAAATCCCATCAGTTTATATGTAGCTTATGGCTGTAACTAACTAAATCTAACATTTTACAAAGTATGATATTTTAAAATTTCTATTCAATTATGAGTTTTAGATTAAGATATCAAGTGATAATTTTCAATGCTTAGTTTCTTACTTAATCAAAAGAAGTAAAAGGATTTAACTTGTTTTAATTTTTAGACTGTATGCCTATGATTTATGAAAATGAATAAACAGAGAATAAGGTTATGTTTTGCATATTTGCAGCATAATTATGTTTGAGAGAATGAAACCAAAAACATTTAACAAAGTTCAAAATTTTGATAAATAGAAAAAAATGCAGAATATCCAGATAGAGATGCTCTTGGAATTGAGGCCTGGTAAGTTCAGCTGTTAAATATGGATATCAGATGATTATCAGTGGTAATGTTGGTAGCTGAATGCTGATTTCAGTGTATAACTACTGTCAAGTTAAAGGAATTATATGTTAGAAGACATTAAAAGAATTGGACCTGCTAATGGGTTAAGATGGTAAAATGTGGAAAGATATTCTCAGAATGAATGATTGACTGACACTGTAGAATACCAATCTCAGCGTTCCAGAAAAACCTCTGCTCCAAGTAAAAACTCTGAGGCAAGCATTTTCTCAAAGTTCCATTTATTAGAGTAGGTATACTGGCACATCTTGGGAAAACCTGAATCTGAGAGTTCCAGGTTTTCCCTCAGTAAATCAAAACCCCCAAAACCATCCCCTCACTCATCAGTTGGTCACATGCTCCAATCACCATTCGTTCCATCTCGAGACAACACTCCAACCACTCCTTCTCCAGATGCAGACTCGTCCTGATCTTGACCGACGGGAATAATGCTATTGTGTCTAAATACAAAACCTTCAAATAAATCCCCCCTCCTACTTTTCCACACATGAGAAGGTGTCAGCTTGGAAGCTTCCGGCCTAATATGGCTTCCAAAGCTGACAGGCATCCTCCCCCCTGGAGAAAAAAACACACCCTGGAAAAATAGACAAAACACAAAAGAAGGGGTTAACACATTGTACATAATCCCACTTAACCCACTCTCTCCCTCCAGGAGGACCCCTCTGTTTCTCTGGAAATTTATCACGGGATTGTTTCACTAGTCTATCAGCTTTCACATTCCAACTTTTCACCCAAGTAGCTTCAGACAACGGGTACCCTTTCCAGTGTACCAAATACTGTTTACTGAGCCCTGTATAGTCTAGAGTCCAAGATCTTCTTAACTTCATAATGAGTCTCCCCTTGTACTTTCAAAGGAGGGGGAGGGAGCTGCTGGTAAGGGTCTTAAATTAGATCTTCTTGCTGGTTTCAATAAGCTACCATAAAACACTGGGTGCACTTTTCCTAATTTGCGAGGGAGGCTAAATTGGACAGTGACTAACCAGTTTCACTTTCACTATAGCGAAGGGACCTATGAATTTGGGTCCAAACTTCTTGCTAGGTAACCTCAATCTTAGGTATTTGGTTGACAAATACACCTTATCCCCTATTCGAAAAGGTGGTGGGAGGAACCTGTGTTTGTCTGCCCAGGCCTTATATTTCTCTGCTGCTTCAGCTAAAGCTTTTTTAGTATTATCCCAACCATTTTTTAATGAGTTTATCCGTTCTGTTAGGGACATGGAAGTGGGTGGCTCTCTAGGCAACTCAGGCATTGGCACAAAATCCATGCCAGTAGTTATTTGAAAAGGAGTCAAAGCCCCAGCTCCAGATTTCCGAGGATATTGACACACACCAATGGTCCTTATCAAATTTATTAAGTAGCAAGAATAAACAAGACCGGCAAAGGTTGGCAACCAGCCCAGAAAGCAAGATATGATAAACCAAAATACTCTGATAATAAATACGAATTGTTTCCAGCAAAAAAGCACTAGCTGCGTGCTGCAACTTAAATAGGCTAAGGGAATGGCCAATTATCCTCAAGCCCTACTCTCGAGTACACCTCCTCCTCCTGAGTAGCCACTCCTGCCTTTTGGCAGCCCTGCGTGTTCGAGCATTGAGGAGAGGCTCCTCCACTTCACTCTCTCCACTTGAAGGAACCTCTGGAGGTTCTGAAGGCCCTGGCCGAGTCTCTGCCTCTACCACCACATCCTCTTCAGCCTCCTCGCTGTCCGACGTGAGCGCTGGCTGTGCAGGCTGCTGGCGCGATACCACACCAGCTTCCTCTTCATCAGGATCAGCCACGATCCGCGCAGACTGCTGGCAGGCCACAACACAACCCGGTGCTACTGTGTACTGTATTATTATAAGCCACTTCTGCAAATGGTAATAACTCCACCCAGTTTTCTTGTTGATAATTTACATAACATCTAATATATTGTTCCACCATGGCGTCCACTTTTTCAGCAGATCCATTAGTAGATGGGTGGAAAGCTGAGCTAAGCCCCTAGGATTACCCAATGGACCTCAGGAATTCCTTCCAGAATTTAGCAGTGAATTGGACCCCATGATCTGATATTATTCTCCTCGGAACCCCATGTAGTCTGTAGATATGCTTCACAAAAAGTTTTGCCAGCTTCTTGGCCAAGGATAGTCCATTACAGGCAGTGAAGTGGGCTTGTTTGGAGAATAAATCAATGCCAATCCAAATCACCTTATCTCCCCCCAATGTCAGGGAGTTCAACTATAAAGTCCATTGCAATCTCCTCCCAGGGTTTTGTGGGTTCAGCCACGGTCTGGAGAAGCCCAGGAGGCTTCCCTGGTCTGGCCTTCATGGTGGCATAGGTGGTGCAGCTTCTAACATAGTCCTCTACATCGGTTTTCATTCTTGGCCACCAGAATTGTCTTCTAGTCAAATGGAGGGTTTTTAAAAATCCAAAGTGGCCTTCTAGTCGAGAATCATGGCTACGCTTTAGCACCAGGAGCCTCATACAGTTGGGCACATAAATCTTACTCCCCTTCCAAGCTAAATCCTCCCTTAAGGTTAAAGCCGTCTGGTATTCCTCGAGCCAGGCATCAGTCGAGAGCACCGCTTTTAGCTCTGCTGTCAACTTGTCTTCAGGGAGGTCGGAACCATGGCATGTTTGTGCTCTAGTGTGTGCTTGGGCTGCTGGTTAGGTTTCAGAGATCATGGCATGAACTTCCCACCGGCTGTCAATCTGGGGCTTCCTGGACAATGCATCAGCTAATAGGTCTCCCCCCCTCCCCCGGAATATATTTCCGGTTGAAGTTAAAGCATTTGAAATACTGAGCCCAGGGAACTTGCTTGGGGGAAAGCTTCCAAGGGGTCTTCAGCGCCTCGAGGTTTTTGTGGCCAGTCCACACTTTGAAAGGCTCTTTAACCCCCTCTAGGAAGTGTCTCCAGGATAGGAGAGCCCATCGCACCACAAAAGCCTCCTTTACCCATGCCGCCCATCTGCACTCAGTGTCCGTTAGCTTTTTCGATATGTAAGCACAAGGCATTAGTTCATTTTGAGAGTTCTTTCACAATAGAATAGCTGCTACCGCCACATCACTAGCAAACAAATGGTTTATTTGGGTCAGGGTGCTGTAGGATTGGCTCCACCATGAATAGGCATTTTAATTGTTCAAAGGATTTTTGACAGTCCATTGTCCAAGCTAGGGGTTGGCTAGGTTTTGGCTTGGTCAGAGACGGAGCGGTCTTTAGTAATTCCGTCAAGGGGAGAGCAACCTCAGCAAAAAAAGGGATGAATTGTCTGTAAAAATTTGCAAACCCCAGGAAGCTTTGAAGTTTCTTACGGATTCGTGGGAGTTGCCAGTCTAGCACCTTCACCTTTCAATTTCAATTCCTTGGTTCGACAAGGGTTCTAACCCTTGGCTCAGGTAGTCCAAGGACTCCTTATGGAACTCGCATTTTGACAGCTTTGCATAAAGTTTGGCTGCTAGTAATTTTTTCAGCACTTGCCTGACTAATTTGATATGCTCTTCCATATTTTCGCTGAATATAAGAATGTCATCCCAGGTAAACAAGGACCCTCTTATACAGGTGTTCATGCAGAACTTCATTGATCAGTTGCATGAAGACTGCGGGGGCCTCTTGAAGTCCAAAAGGCATGACCCGGAATTGGAAACTGCCCAGGGGGCAGTTAAAAGCAGTTTTCCATTCGTCTCCCTCCTTTATGCGAACTTGGTATTAGGCTTGCCTTAGAGCTAACTTGGTGAAAATCTTGCCTTTTGACAAATGGTTCAGCAAGTCTTTCATTAGTGGTAAGTAGGTATTTTGTATGCAAATGCAGTTCATGCCCCTAAAGTCAACACATAATCTCAAGCCCCTATCTTTTTTTCTCTTTAAACAATATGGGGGTGGCCACCCTGGATTTCACAGGCTTGATGAACCCTCTGGCTAAATTGGTGTCAATGTACTTCCTCAGCTTGGTCATTTCAGCAGGCTTCATGGAGTACATCCTGGGTTTTGGTAACTTGGCTCCCGGTTCTAATTCAATGGCACAATCTGTGGCTTGATGAGGGAGGAGGATGTTACATTTCCCCTCGCTAAATGCTTCAGCTAAGTCTGTATATATTTTAGGAATCTGGGGTTCGTCTGGAGGCCTGTCTGAACCAGCGGCTGCTGTTTCTGGTAGCTGGCCCTTATGGGTTGGCAGTTCCTTGGGAGGGACAGGGGGCAGCGGGCCAATTCCGATTATGATTTTCCAGTATCCATATTCCCATTTAATGGTGGGGGCCGATTTGTCAAGCCAAGCTAGGCTCAGTATGACAGATTCTGACATCTTTGGCATTACTATAAATCGTATAAGTTCATGATGTCTCCCAATTTCTAATTTAACCAGTTCTGTAATTTGTGTGGCTGGGACTGCTCCAATTAATGTCCCAACCACCTGATGAAACTTAATTGGGTGCTTTAAGGGTATAGTTTTGATCCCTAATTGTTCAACAATTGGAAGTCCAATTAAACATCTGGTACAGCCTATATTTATTATTGCTGGCAGTTCTCCTTGCTTCCCCATCTCTGGCACCGCCAGTTTCACTTTTATTGAGATGGGGGGATGGGTGAACTCACCACTGGGTCGTCTTCTCTACTAGCCTCATCGGGAGGGGCTTCTTTGGCCAGAGGTTCCTTGCTCTCTTTGGTGGGGAGGGCTTGTCTGGCAAATTGATTGGTGTCTGGGTCTTCCTTGGAGCCCTCCTGCCTCGGGCAGCTGTGGCTGGATATTGTTGTGGAACTGGTGCAGGGGCCAGGCATTCAGAAGCTCAATGTCCTGTTTGTCCACAACGATAGCACTTAATCCTCCCTGCAGGTTGAGTGGGAAAGACTTCAGCAGGCTTTGAAAGTGGCTGTCTAGCTAAATGGTTTCTCTGCGGGGGCTTTGTGGTGGGGGTGAATTTCTCTGTCTAAAGCTATGGACATGGTATACCATTCATGCAATCGCTCAGGCATCTCTTGGACTCCGCAGGCTGTCCTGACTTCCTGATCATTGGCTTATTTGAAATAGTATAGGAGTATGCGGTCTGGCCAATGCCCAAGGTTCCCTGCGACCCGTCTAAAGTCCCATACAAAGTCTTTTATGGGTCTGTTACCTTGCTTCATCACCTTTGTTGTGGCTTCATTTTCATTGATTCGGTCTGGGTCTTCAAATCTGGCCTTGAGCAGCACAACAAATCCATTGGCATCATTTAATTCAGCAACTCCCTCCTTGTGCAGCTGGGCTATCCATTCAGCAGCCTCCCCCTTGTTCATCCCATCAGAAATCACCGATACTAGGTCTCGGTAGGCTTCGTATTGGTCTCCATACTGATCTATATGGGCCCAGACCCGGCTGAAGAAGTAAGCCAGATTTGGTAAGATTACCATCAAAGATTGCCCTGAAGTGGGGTGGCAGCTGCCTCATGGGTGGATTGGGCCCAGGGGTGGCCGGCTGTGCTGGAACTTGCAGTGGAGCTGCTGCTGGTTGCTGGATTGTGACCGGATGAGGGACAGGGGCCGGCTGCTGAGCTGCAGAGAGGTGAGGAACTCCAGCCGGCTGCTGGATTAGCCCCCCCTGCAGTGGTGGGATCGTTGGGGCATATTGGGCCATGGGGATCCCTGGAAAATTGGAGCAGATGGTGCTGGTGACCACTGGCACTGGACCCACCCCTGGCCATGATAGAATCCCCAGCCTGGGGGGATACATTCGGCAGGAGGTAGCATAAAAGCAGGCTGGTGAGGGGGAGCAGCAAGGGGGTTTGGCCTTCCCCATGCCAGCTGCGTGTGCTGTCTTCCAGCTGCCAAATGGCCATGCTGTACTGAGCCACTCCTCCTGTCAGCCCTGGCAGGGTAGGAAGGTGCCTGCACCCTGCTAATTCCTCCATCAGGTCCTGGAGTGGGGAAAGTGAAAATTGGCTGTGTTAAGCTCCATCTCACTTGAAGTGGTTGGGAGGGGGGCATAATTTCCCACTTCCATCTGTTCAAAATGCTCAGGGAGCCTTGAGCCATTTTAAAGTTTGGCTTCAAGATGAAGGCAACAGGTTCCAGTCCCGGGAATCTCCGGATCCCAAAGCTGTCACACCTCTCCACTCTGGCTCATGGCGACTTCATTGGGCTGGAAATAGCACAATATCTAGGTGGTCTCTCCTCGGGTCCCCCTTCTTATCTGGAGTTGGATCAGACTGGCAACTTTTCCAGGAATCTGACTCCTTGGGCTGAACACCTAGCTTTCGGACCACCTCTGCAGCTCCAATGGCTCACACCATTTCTTCAGAAGGAGAATACAGGGGCTCAATAAATCCTTCAGTATCTGTCCCCATGGCCCCCTCTGCGATCTCCTCCTTCTCCTCCATCTTCTCTGAGTCTTTGCACCACGATGCTGGGGCTCAGCACCCCAGACAGCCCCCTTTCGGAGTGCTGTTGTGATTTTGGAGATTTGGGTTAATGTTCCAGAAAAACCTCTGCTCCAAGTAAAAACTCTGAGGCAAGCACTTTCTCAGAGTTCCATTTATTAGAGTAGGTATACTGGCACATCTTGGGGAAACCTGAATCTGAGGGTTCTGGGCAAATCAAAAACCCCAAAACCATCCCCTCGCTCATCAGTCGGTCACATGCTCCAATCATCATTCATTCCATCTCGAGACAGCACTCCAACCACTCCTTCTCCAGATGCAGGCTCGTCCTGACCTTGACCGATGGGAAGAATGTTATTTTGTCTAAATACAAAACCCTCAAATAAATCCCCCCTCCTATTTTCCCACACATGAGAAGGTGGCAGCTTGGTAGCCTAATATGGCTTCCAAAGCTGACACCAAATTATGATTGATGATTGCACAGTGTGTGTGTGAGAGAGTGTGTGAGTAAGAAAGTGTGATTGTGCAGAAACCCACACCTAACCACAAGCTGAGCATTACAGTGTATGGGGGAAATTAATTCATCTGCTTCACCTAGCATATAGAAAAGAAGTAGCCAATTCAGAATCTAATGAAATTCTTATACTATAGAACAGGGATGTCAAACTCAATTTCATTGAGGGCCATATCAGGATTGTGTTTGACCTCGGGGGGCCAGAGTGGGCATGGCCAGGTGGGTGTGGCCATCTTTTTTTTTTTTGTAAAAAGTTTTTCTTTATTTTTTACACATACACACACACAAACATACAATGTATTTTTGCTGATCAGAGTATTTGGCCGGTTAATAAATTTAAACAATTTTTAATTTTTACAACTAAGATTACCATTTCTATACCTCCTTTTTGCCATAGTGTTCACTTTCATCTATTTTTTACTAATTTTACCCTTCATTTTCATCTCTAATTTTAACCAAATTCCAATTTCCCTTCTATTCTATATTAAACCCCAATCCATCATCAGAATAATTAATTTATGATGTTACAATTGTTCAATTCTTACAGGAATAGTGAGCCCCCTTATTTTATGGCTTACATTTTCTTAAGTAATACAGTCCAACATTTTAAAATAATCGATTAGTTCCATAAGTATCTTTTCTATTTATATATTCAAACACTTAATGAAAAAGAAAGAAAAAAAAATATAAACATAGCTGTTCCAATTAGTTCCATTTTCATACATCAAATAATTTCCCCATGTTCCTCCGAACCACATCTTAATCATTTCTACTTTCATCACAATATATCATTAAAACTATTTCATCTATTACAATTCCCTTAATTAAATTTAAAAAATATTCTGACTGTTATTGTCACGGGTAAATGCCTTATTCTTAAATATAGGAAATGTATGTACATAGAATATCAAGGGTTAATTTATTCTTCCTTTCTTAATGTATTCATATGTAACCACTCCTACCTCTAACCCCGCCTTATTGATATAAAAGGGCATACATGCTCCTCCTCCTCGCTTCTATCTGCAATCACCCAGAGAATATAGAATGCCTACTGTAAATAAATAATACTTTGTTTGAATACTACTATTCTGAATCATTTATTGAGTCCGATCCTCAAATTATTGCAACAATCTGGTAGCAGAGGATGGTTGGCTGACTCAATAAGAAACAGACATGCCAAAGAAAGAAAACTCCAGAGACAAAAGAGAAAGGCCCAACACCAGGGCACACAACAAAGAGATAGAAACAGATCAAGAAATAATCGATGAATCTACAGCTGAAACGACAAGAGAACCTGAAAACTACACCACAGACGAAGAAGAGGTAATCGATGAACCCGATGATCAAGAAGAGAGCGAGACAGAAAACAATATGCTCAGATCAGAAATATTAAGACTGCTGAAGAACCATAAAGATGACAAAAATCTCATCGCGAACCTCCAGGACATTATAAAAGACAACGGAGCAGCGAAAGAAAAACACATCAACACACCGGAACCTAAAGAACACAAAATGGTGAGCAAATTACCTACAGATGAAAACATAACCGAGAGGAAGACTAACGCTCCTGTACAAAATTTTGAATGGCAGCCATCTTGGCTCAGCCAGCCCGCCAAAATGGCTAGCTCAGAACCAATCAAAGGACAGAGTTCAAAATGGCTGGCGCGAAAGACTTTACCCAGCATAAAGAATAAAAAGGAAAAATCCTACTTTTCAGAAGAATCTGATACAGACACCGAAGAAACATCAACTGAAATACAAATCGAAACAGCTATGAAAACACTCTTCGCAGCGTTCGGCCCGAATCTAAAAATCACAAAGAAATCAGCGAAAGTACCAAAGACTCTAAATCAAATAACAAAGAAAGAGCAAACTACACAATTCAAGGACACAGAAGCAAGCGGACAAGCGTCCCTACTTCCATCCACTCCAGCCCAAACGGCGAGAGCGCTGACGCCCGAACCCAGGGGACCCTGCAAGTACTCGCCCACACTGCAAACGATCCCGGGAGCCAGAGGCCTCAACCGAGACGACTACAATAGAGTGAAGCAAGCTCCGATCCCCACCTGGACACCAAAAGCCAAGCCAGAGAGCGAATCATCAGAAGAAGAGCACTACGAGGGAGCTACAGTGATAAGAACCTCTCCCGACAGCTCCAGAAACAAAATGAGCAACGCGCATGCGCGAATACACGCAGACGAGTATAGAGACAGTGAAGGACAGAGAGAACCATTCAGACTGATCGCAAGCATACCTACACCATTCTGCAATTATCAGCATTTACAAGATCATGGACAACCTCCAGTTGTAAGTAATGCAACAAATAACATTGGAAACTTACCTAGTGATTTTCCAAAATTAAGAATAGACGGTATTAATTTACAGGAATGGAATCAACAGCTCCAGGTTGTTTTCTTAAAAGAGAATTTATTATTTTTCATAACTAACCCTCCCAAAAGACCATGGACTCTAAAATTGGACTGCCTGCACCACAGAGCATTCTATTTACTAATATCTAGTATATCTCCTGCTATCTATCATAGTATTAAGCATAATCTGACTGTCTCAGAAATAATTCATTGTATGTTTAAATTGTTTCATAGTGAAAGTGTAGCAACCACAACAAGAATGTCTAAAAATTTCTTCTCAGCCAGGATAAAACCTGGAACTACTGTAAGTGAGCATTTACTATCACTAAACACAACTAGAGCAGAGCTTCATTTAAGGGGAGAAATAATATCTGATCAGACAATGAAAAGCGTTATCATTAATTCATTAGACTCATCATGGGATAATTACATATCACATTTGGACACAATTAATTTAGGATATCTATCTATAGAGAGTTTATCAAATAGACTAATAACTGAAGATAATTTGAGAAGAAGCCGCTACAGCACACACAAAGAACACAGACAGACCAAAAGGGTAGTATTTCAAGACAGGCATCAAGAACCAATTGAATGTTATAATTGTGGATCCAAAGAACACTATAGAAGAGATTGTCCAAAATTCCTTAGAGAAAGACAAAACCATGACAATAGAAACAGATACCATAACAGACAATCATCTATTGACAGGGACAGATATAGAAACTCACCAAATTTTAGAGAATGTAGAGGGGGCAGAGATAACTCAAGAGAGAGAAAGTCTGGATCATTAAATGGATTAGATAAGTATACCATAACCAAAAATCAAAACTCAAAAAATAATGCCTGGCTCATTGATTCTGGGGCAACAAATCATACAACACATGATAAGAAAATATTATCTTCTTTCATAGAAGATAAATTTGTAATTAAAGTAGCCAACCAAGAAGAAGTTCAAGTCATTGGAAGAGGAAATGTAAATTTACCCGGTCTAGGGAAAATAGAGGGGGTTTTATTAATACCCGAAATACTTCATAACATTCTTAGTGCGATAAAGTTGAGCAGAGACTCTGACATAAATATAGTGTTCTCAAAGGGAAAAGCAACTCTAGAGAAAAACAAAACAAACTTAGGTAATATAGTTATCAAAGGGGATCTACCATACTTAGTCACAGAAGAAAGATGGCTACACAACATTGATTCAAACATGGAAAATGACACTAGCATAGAAAATGAAAATGACAGTGACAGTGACAGTGACAGTGACAATGAGGAACATGAAACAAATCATAACCATGAAAACACATCAGTTAAAGATACACATAATAACAAAAGACCAATAATTGGAAAACCAATTCATGATGAATGTGCACATATATTACACAGAAAATTAGGACATGCTAGTTTTCCTGTAATACAAAAAATGGTTGAACATGCTGAAGGTGTTAAAATAAAAGATTGTAAAAATTATTTGGAATGTTCAGTATGTAAGTCCTCAAAACTCCGAACTAAACCCAGACCAAAAAAAGCAACAAGATCATCAAATCATATCTTTAACCTGGTACATATGGACCTAGTTGGTCCATTGACCCCATCAATTACATACAAAAAATGATATTTCCTTACTATTGTAGACGACTATAGTCGTTATGGATTTGTCTATACTTTGAAACACAAAGATGAAACATTTCAAAAGTTTAAAGAATTTTATAAATGTGTAGAAACACAACACAATGTAAAAATAAAACAAATCATGACAGACAGGGGATCTGAATTCATGTCAAAAGAATTCTCCCAATGGCTAAAAGACAAAGGAATGTTACACTTCACCTCTAGCCCTTTCTCTGCTTTTCAAAATGGAGTAGTAGAACGAAAGAACTCAACACTACAAACCATAATTAGATGCACATTAGAAGATGCTGGTTTAGGTGAACAATTTTGGTCAGAAGCTCTATTATATTCCAATTATACCCTAAACAGAATTTGGTCTAGTGTCATAAATAAAACACCATATGAATTGGTGTATAATAAAAAACCTAAGATAGCCCACATGCATGTATTTGGTGTTACAGCAGACGTATATATACCAAAACAATTGAGACGTAAGGGGGATAATGTATCCAGAAGGCTCAGATTCATGGGATATGAAACAGGCACAAAAGGATATAGATTTATTGACAATAACAATAAATTCATAATTTCTAGAACAGCTGTATTTCACGAACAGGCCAATTGGTCTAAGATACATCTTAATGAGATTTTTCCAAGTACAAAACCAAACGTTAAAAATCAAGATAAGACAGAAAGAGAAGAACATGACCACAATACACAAAAGAGCAACAATAAAACATGGATAGGAAATTGTCCCAAAATCAAAACAGATTCATTAACAAAAAAGGAAGCAAGATATTTACACGATAACGATAGCAGACCAGAAAGAACAATTAGATGTAACAGGAACCAAACGCCAAATAAATATAAGGATTATATAATGCACATAAATGATGATACATCAACACCCAATACATATGAGGAAGTATTAAAACTCCCCACAGAAGAAAGAAAAAAAAATGGGAATTAGCCATGGCCAAAGAAATGGACAGTTTGCGAGAGCTAAACGTATTCACTCCAACACCAGCTCCAAAAGACAAAACAATTATTGGTACTAGGTGGATATTTAAAATTAAAAATCTGGAAAAAGGCATCTCATTATATAAAGCAAGACTATTTGCACAGGGCTACGCTCAAAATTATCCTGAGGATTATACCGACACATATTCCCCCACTGTAAGAACTGAAAGTGTCAAGACAGCTTTAGTAATAGCATCAGCCCTTAATCTTGAAGTCTTTCAATATGACATACAAACTGCATACTTACATGCAAAACTTGATAAAGAAATATATGTAAGAGCTCCTCATAGCCAATACACAAATAGGAATGAAACTTGGTTACTGAACAAACGTTTGTATGGATTAAAGCAATCCGGCAAACGCTGGTATGAATGTTTGGTCAACGTTCTCAAAGCTATGAACTTCAATGCCACAACTGCAGATAATTGTTTCTTTGTTAGAAAAGATGGTGATTCAATAGAATTTGTGTTAATTTATGTGGATGACGTTTTGTATATTGGCAAACATAGAGAAAAAAGGGATACATTTGTAACAAAATTAAATGAACATTTTTCTTTAAAATCATTAGGGAAAGTAAATAAATATCTTGGAGTTCAAATTAGTAAGACTAAAAAAGGATTTAGATTGTCTCAGAAAGATAAAATTATAGAACTCTTGAACAAATGTAATATGAGTGTTGCAAAGCCTTGTGATACTCCAATGCAAGCTGATTTTTTAAGAAACGTGAATGAATCATCTCCTGAGTTTACTGATAATACACTTTACAGATCAGTTATTGGTTCCCTTTTGTATATATCTAATTGGACCAGACCAGATATTGCTCTACCCCTTAATTTATTATCCAGATATGTCAGTAAACCTTTAATGTATCATTGGGAAGCCATTAAACGAGTACTAAGGTATTTGAAGCACAGCATAGATTTCTCCCTACTATTAGAACCCAACGATGTTAAAGAGCCTATTCTCACTTGTTACGCTGATGCAGATTGGGCAAGTGACACTAAGTGCAGGAAAAGCACTTCTGGTTATGTATTCTTTCTTAACAACTGTCCAGTCTACTGGTATACTGGAAAACAGGATCTTGTAGCTACATCAACGATTGAGGCAGAATATGTTTGTTTGTCAAAAGCCTCTAATAATCTTGTATGGTTCAATGATTTATTATCAGACGTTTGGAAGAGCCCTTCATTGCCATTTGTTATATATGAAGATAACAAAGCTGCGATAGAGATATCTAGATCAGATGCTATTGGTCAGAGATCTAGACATATAGATATCAAATTCAAACATGTAAGACAATTATCTCAGGATGGATTCATTAAAGCTATTCATTGCGAAACCACGGAACAAATAGCTGATATATTGACTAAGGCTTTGCAGTCTAAACAACATAAATATTTGACTTCAAAATTACAAGTTTTATATTGTTCTGAATCTGAATGTAATTACTGTTGTATGTCGAATCGGCATTTAGAGGGGGATTTGTCACAGGTAAATGCCTTATTCTTAAATATAGGAAATGTATGTACATAGAATATCAAGGGTTAATTTATTCTTCCTTTCTTAATGTATTCATATGTAACCACTCCTACCTCTAACCCCGCCTTATTGATATAAAAGGGCATACATGCTCCTCCTCCTCGCTTCTATCTGCAATCACCCAGAGAATATAGAATGCCTACTGTAAATAAATAATACTTTGTTTGAATACTACTATTCTGAATCATTTATTGAGTCCGATCCTCAAATTATTGCAACAGTTATCCTCTACTTGCTTCCCCTATGTATTGTTTCAAATCCTCACTTAATCATTTTTATATACACCACCATAAACCATTAACAGTATTTCAATTATTACATTTTAAACTTATTCATATTTCTCAAAAAAGAAAAAAACGAAATTCATCATTATCTAGATTTCAAAAATATAAATGATAATATTCCAATTATTGTACAGTTCATTTTCACCATCATATACTTTACCGTTATTACTTGCTACAATTCACATTTCAGTTCTAAATATATACCTCAAATTCCTCTTTCATTTCCTTCATCTTGTTTCATTTTTTCCTTCAGATCTTTACTCAAACAATCTTCAAATTCTTTGTCTTTTTTACTTTTACCCATGTACTTTTTCTGCTTTACTTCTTGCAAGTATAACATTTAAATGTTATCCGCCTAAATGGGCTCATTATGTGCCCTGACTGAGGGAGTTCTCTCTCCCCCCCCCCCTTTCTTCCCCTTTTCCCTTCTTCCCCTTCCCTTCTTTCCCTTTTTCATCGGGACTTACTCGGATGTGATTTTGAGTACAAGACTATGCCAAGGATTTTCCATCGTTGCCCCTGGCGTGACTCACTGACTGACTGATAGACTGATAAACTTTTCCTCCGACCATGGGTCAGCCAATTGATGCAACTGTTGAGGGGTCCTCTATTACAGTGGTTCTCAACCTTCCTAATGCCGCGACCTTTTAATACAGTTCCTCATGTTGTGGTGACCCCCAACCAGAGGTGGGTTCTAAATTTTTTTACTACCGGTTCTGTGGGCATGGCTTATTTTGTGGGCGTGGCTTGGAGGTCATGTGACTGGGTGGGCGTGGCTAGCTGGTCATGTGACCGGGTGGCCATGGCTATGTGTATAGGGACTACTCAGAGGGCTGAAAAAAGTCATTTCTGACAGGTCCTCGCACCTTTGACTGGTCCTCACACTTATGACCATCCTCACATTTATGCCCGTGTAGCATTCTTAACAACCATGTCACTCATTTCACAACTGCTTCTTTTCACCATGGTGATAAGATAGGGCAAAAAACGTAAAATGTGAGGACAGTCGTAAATTCGAGAACTGGTCAAAAGTGCGAGGACCAGTCAAAAATAACTTTTTCAGCCCTCTGAGTAGTCCATATGCATAAAAGGATACAGCAATAGAGAGGGATGAAGGAAGGGAAGGGAAATTAGAGTAGGAGGGAGGGTAAGAGAGGGAGGAAGAGAGGAGGAGAAGGAGAAAGGAAGAGAAAGTAGGGAGGAGAAGAGAGGGGGAAGAGAAAGTAAGAAGGAAAGGAGAGAGGTGGTAGGAGAAAGATTGCTGTACAATAAAAAAGATGAAAGGGAAGAAAACCAACCCCAAACAAATATGAAGATATTAAGATAAAGAATGAATTGTTAAACTTTAAAGAATAAAAGAGAACAAATATGAATAAATAGCAATAATTAGAAACACACATACAAACATACAATGTATTTTCTTTGAACAGAGTATTTGGCCGGTTCACAAATTTAAACAGTGTTTAGTCATTTCAATTAAATTTATAATTTCTATATTTCCTTTTTTGCCATATTTATTCCGCATCTGTTTTTTTAAAAAACCAATATTACCCTTCATCCTCATCTCTAATCTTAATCAAATTCAATTTTTCCCTTCTATATTATACCCCTTCCCATTGTCATCTATTTTTATATCCATCCTCACATTGGTTAATTATGTAATTATGTAATACAGTTATTTAATACAAATTCAACATTGTAATATAAATCAGTTAGTTATATAACTATCTTTTTTGTATATTAATCAATATGAACATGAATATTCCAATTATTTCCATGCAATCCAATTTCTTACAAATCAATTAATTATATTTACCAATGATAATAAACCAAATAATTTCCCCCATATATTCCTCCAAACCACAACTTAACCATTTCTGCTTTCAACACAATATACAATTAATAGTATCTCAATTATTACAATTCCCTAGTTAAATAGAGCTTTTTTTCTTTTGTGTTTTAAAATCTTGAACCTCCTTTTTTGCCCTAAATTTCCCATTGTTTGCAGTTTTGCACCTATCTTTTTTTGGTGAGGAAAAAGAAAAAGAAATCTCTCTCTGCCTCATTTAGTCACGTGGCAGCAAAGACCCTGCTTTACTTTCAGTTTCGTTTTTTCAGCATAGCAACAGAGCCCTACGCAAAACAGCTGAGAGCAAATCAGCTGAGAGTCGAGGCTGATCTAATCAACTTGTGCTAATTAACCTATCCTGAAGCTGAAAGGGGCTATTTTTTCTATTTTTGCAGGCACCAGTCTACTCATTTGTTTTCTTTTAACACTGATCAGCTGTAGGGCGGCCTTTTGAAGCCCCACGGCAAGAATTTAAACAGTTTTTTTCCCTCTAGCTATCAGCTGGGACTCAGGAGGCAGCAATAGATTGGGAGTGGGCAGGGTAAGCAAACAGCTGGCGATCCAATAGAGCAGAGAGTGAGAATGAATGAAGGCATGGGGGGGGCGAGAGAGGGCTTTGGCGACCCCTGTGAAATGGCTGTTCGACCACCAAAGGGGTCGCGACCCCCAGGTTGAGAACCGCTGCTCTATTACATCATGATTTTCATCCTTGGGAGAAGTTCTTTTCGATCTACGGCCCCTTGGGGGTCCCACTGTGAGAGGGCGGGCTGGAGGTCATCCCCATTGGATGAAATAATCAGGACCCTCCTACTGTCGTGGGAGGACAGTAGAGATACCAATAGTACATCAATGAACAATGGCTGTGTTACATCTTTTGTAAAGTCCCCTGTTTGAGCTCCGTGCCTCCATCACTGCATTCGGAGATGTACACGACAGCAGATCTTCTTGCGCTGCGAGATTCCCCCCTCTTGCAGATGTGGCCCTCCTCACTATCGAGGGCCCACCTCAAGGACAGGTTTTGGGACCCAGAGAGGTGGCATGTGAAAACTAGGGCATTGAGGGGTTTCCTATTGAAATTTTTAGTCAAACTTTTAAGGGGTCCCAGGGAGGGGGAGGTTAGAGCTCATCCGGATAGTGTTCTGAACATCAATACTGTAGATGGGAGGGGTAGATATGGCGGGAGCAGGGGGCCATATCGTGTTAGGGGAGTGCGCATTCGCTATCTACGAGCGGTGGCGTGCTCCGGCCCCCAAGGCTCCACTCGCTCCTCAGGTTGCATAGACCCTCAGGACCCGGGCCTTTGGCTGATGCTGTGCAATGCCAGGTCCATAGTAAACAAAGCCCCCCTCATTTGTGATCTTGTTCAGGAGGGGGTGCGGACCTGGCAGGTGTTACGGAGACCTGGTTGGGCCAAGAGGGGGGGTTTCCCCTCATTGAAATGTGCCCGCCAGGTTTCCAAGCATTCCATCAGCCGAGGCCACAGAGGAGGGGCGGGGGGGGGTAGCGGTTCTCATTAAAGAAGGTCTGAGACTGAGGGAGGCCACTGTTCCTCAGACGGCCGGCTGTGAATCCCTCCTTGTGAAATGGGGTCATGGGGTTCAGATGGGTTTGCTGATCACGTACCTGGCTCCCTGCCACATGGCAACAGTCCTGCCCGAGCTACTCAACATCATCACCACGGTGGCGATTGACACCCCCAGGCTTATGGTCATGGGGGATTTCAACCTGCCGTCCGTGGGTGAGACGTCTGAGGTGGCTCAGGAGTTCATGGCTTCCATGACAGCTATGGACCTGACCCAGTTAATTCATGGCCCTACCCACACAGGGGGAAACACGCTGGATCTGGTTTTTGTCTCTGGACAGTGGTCGAGTGATCTTGAGATAGGGGATATAGTTACCGAGCCCTTGTCATGGTCAGATCACTCTCTCCTTCCTCTCAACTTTTGAACCGCTGCACCCCGCCACAGGGAGGCAGAGCCAGTAAGATGGTTCCGCCCCAGGCACCTGATGGAACCTGACAGGTTCCAGATGGAGCTTGGGCCATTTCCTGAGGCTCTAGCACACGCCTCGACTGGAGACCTAGTAGCCGCCTGGGATAGGGTGGTCGCTGGAGCTCTGGATCGGGTCGTGCCTTTGCGGCCTCTGACCTGGCGCCGATCTCAATTGGCTCCTTGGTTCACCGAGGAGCTGAGGGAGTTGAAGCGCCGGAAAAGACGCCTAGAGAGTAGTTGGAGGGCCAGTCTTTCTGAATCTGACTGGACAATAGTAAGATCCCATATTAGGAATTACCTAGTGGCGATAAAAGCAGCGAAATGTAGTTATTTTGCTGCTCTTATTGCATCATCAGATAATCGCCCAGCCGCCCTCTTTAGGGTGACCTGCTCCCTACTCCACCAGGAAGCGCGGGAGGACCCATTGGAGGGTAGAGCCGAGGATTTTGCTCAGTATCTGTATGACAAAATCACTCAGATTCGGGAAGATCTGGACTCCAACTGGTAGTCTCATGGGGAGGGACTGGGGCAGGTCTTGAGAATGTTATCTGGGATGAGTTTGATCCTGTGACCCCTGAGGACGTGGACAGGATTCTGGGCAGACTGAACACGACCACTTGTTTATTGGACCCGTGTCCTTCCTGGTTAAGTGCTGGCTTCCCGGGAAGTGACATGAGGGTGGTGGTGAGGCCTCTCCTCAAGAAGCCTTCCCTGGACCTGGCAATGTTGGTAAAATATTGTCCGGTTTCCAACCTTCGCTTTGTGGCGAAGGTTGTTGAGAGCATGGTTGCGCTACAGTTCCCCCAGCACCTGAATGAAACGACATATCTGGATCCGTTCTAGTCGGGCTTCAGGTCCGGGTACAGCACGGAAACGGCATTGGTCACGTTGGTAAATGATCTCTGGAGGGCTCGGGACAGGGGGTGCTCCTCTGTCCTGGTCCTGTTAGATCTCTCAGCGGCTTTTGATACCATCGACCATGGTATCATGCTGCACCAGTTGGAAGAGTTAGGGGTGGGAGGCACTGTGTTGAAGTGGTTCTCCTCCTTTCTCTCTGACCGGTCGTAGTCTGTGTTGACAGGGAGGCAGAGGTCGACCCCGAGGCCCCTCATATGCGGGGTGCCGCAAGGGTCGGTCCTCTCGCCCCTCCTGTTCAACATTTATGTGAAGCCGCTGGGCGAGATCATCCGTGGTTTCGGGGTGAAGTACCACCAGTATGCTGATGACACCCAGCTGTACATCTCCACCCCAGACCACCCCAACGATACCCTTGAAGTGATGTCCCAGTGCCAGGAGGCCGTGCGGATCTGGATGGAGAGGAATAGGCTCAGGCTCAACCCATCCAAGACCGAGTGGCTGTGGTTTCCGATGTCCCGATATAGTCAGTTGGTGCCATCACTGACTATTGGGGGCGAATCACTGGCCCCCACGGAGAGGGCGCGCAACTTGGGCGTCCTCCTGGATTCATGGCTGTCTTTAGAAGAGCACTTGATGGCCGTGACAGGGAGGATTTTTCATCAGGTTCGCCTGATCCGCCAGTTGCGTCCCTTTCTGGATCGGGACTCCTTACACACGGTCACTCATGCCTTCGTCACCTCTCGCCTGGACTATTGTAACACTTTCTACATGGGGCTCCCCTTGAGGAGCACCCGGAGGCTCCAACTGGCGCAGAGTGCGGCCGTGCTGGTGGTAATGGGAGCGATATGGCATTCCCATGTAACACCCCTCCTGCGCGAGCTGCACTGGCTCCCGGTGG
This sequence comes from Arizona elegans, assembly GCA_022577455.1. NCBI lineage: Eukaryota > Metazoa > Chordata > Lepidosauria > Squamata > Colubridae > Arizona > Arizona elegans. The sequence continues at coordinate 46,336,714 of JAKOOJ010000006.1, read as the reverse complement.
TCTTCCGGGTGCACTTCAAGGTTTTGGTCACCACCTTTAAAGCACTCCATGGCTTAGTACCTGGGTACTTGCGGGACCGCCTACTACCACCAATAGCCTCCCACCGGCCGGTACGCTCCCATAGAGAGGGGCTCCTCTGGGTGCCGTCAGCCAAACAATGTCGACTGGCAGCCCCCAGGGGGAGAGCCTTCTCTGTGGGGGCAACTACTATCTGGAACGAGCTCCCCCCGGAGATACGGAGGATCCCAGATCTGCGCACCTTCCTCTGCGCTCTTAAGACCTTTTTATTCCACCAGGTGTGCCTGGCCTAACTTTCTCCCTCTTTTTAAATAATTTTTAATATTTTTTTAATTTTTTAATATTCAAAGTTTAATTTGTTTTAAATTGATTGGGGTTTTTTTAAATTTGTCTGGGCCAAACTATTTAATTCGATTTTATTTTTGCTTTTTAAATTTTGTATGTATGTATTTTATTGTTGGCTGTTCACCGCCCTGAGTCCTTCCGGAGTAGGGCAGTATATAAATCAAATAAAAGTAAAAGTAAAGTAAATCATTTTTATCATTTCAATTTCATTAAGTTTTACATTCAGTTTCAATTATTGAATATATTTCTCAAAATATCGTAACAATATATTTCCACTTATTCAAATATATATTTATAAAATGCATCTTAATCATTTCTCATTTTACCCAATCCAATTAGTTCTTAAAATATTCTTAATTTGCCTTCTTTTCTCTTTTTGATTATGTTTCAGATATATAGTTTGAAATATTCTAATTATTGCATTTCCCTCAACAAGTTTATTCATATTATTAAAACCTATCATTCTATAGACCTCCAATATTATTAAGCATATGATATTTATTGCAGTTTCTCCAATTTTCAGTAGAGCATATTTAAAACTTAAAATATAGAGTATACATTTTATTCCCTTTATTTCATACAACTCTATACTCACCTTATTTTAAAATTCCTTAATTAATATCACTGTTTTATCTTTTTTTCCTGACATTGAACTCATCTATTAAATTTTACAGTTCTGAATATATTTTCATTTCTTTCTGTCTGTCTATCTTTCTCCTTTTCTGCCCTATATTTCCCATTGTCCCTGCTTTTCCTTTCCTTTTTCGTATCTTTTCATTGTTAATCCCAATGTATTTATTTTGTGTTTTAAAATCATGAAATCTTTATGATTTCATTGTTTTTGTGATTTATTTTCCATTGTTTTCCATCCCTTTTCCCTCTTTCTTATATTTCCACTGTAAATCCCAGTGTAATCATTTATATTTTTAATATTTTTTCTTCTCTTCCACCCTCCTTTCTTTCTTTGCCTTTTCTTTTTCCTTCTTTTTCCTTTCTTTTGTATTTTAGAATTCTGCACTGTCCTATTCTGCCCTATATTTCCCATTGTTTCTCCTTTCTCTTTCTTTTTATGTGTCTTTTTATTGTTGATCCCAATATTTTGTATTTTAAAATCATAAAATCTTTTATTTTGTCCTTTATTTCCTGTTATTCTCCATCTCTTTTCCCTCTTTCTTATATTTCCACTGTAAATCCCAGTGTAATCATTTAATTTTTTTATATTTTTCCTATTCCACCCTCTTTTCTTTTTTTGTTTCTTTTCATTTTGTCCATACTTAATATTACAATTGTTTACAAAGAATATTACAATTCTTTGTCTTTGTCTTCTTCATTATCCATCTCTCTTGTTTCTCATTAGCCATTTCCTTTTCATCTTCAGTGCATTCTAACTCAATCTTTATATTCTCGAATTTCGATTTTCCATGCAAATTAATAATAATTTCCTTTATTTCTAAACACATCGTCTTTATCAGTTCGTTAAGTTCCTGCTCCATTTTATTCTTTCCGGGTTCATATTATTACAGTTTTAAGTCACATTAAGGTCCTTTTTTAATCATCAAAGTTTATCCTCTTGTAGGCAAAACATATTGTCCTTCGTTCTCGCCAGTTATCGTTTTAAAAGGTTTTTTTTTTTCCTCACTTCTTCAAAAAAAATTTTTCAAAACATGTGGTGGACCTGTTCCAGGACGACTGAATTCTGGAAAATCATACAGGCATGGATCATGGAAATCACAGGTTATAACCTAATTCTGAAACCAGAGTACTATCTATTGAACATTAGGCCAGACAACATAGGCACAAATATATGGTGTCTGTGTGTATTTATCACCACGTCAGCAAGAATATGTTTTGCCCAACATTGGAAGGGTAAAGACCTGCCAGCTGAAGATTTGATTTTGGAGAAAATTTTGAATTATGCGGAAGCCGACAGATTGACTAAAGCATTGAGAGATCAAAAGGACTCCATATATTTCCAATGTTGGGACAAATGGTACGTTTGGTTGAACAACAGACGCCCAAAAAGTCAAGTATAACCAGGATTTTGTTTAATATATGTTAAATCTGACTGAAGCCTACATACCATAGAAAGTGTAAATATCATGTAAAGTTCCTGTCGCAATCATTTGTCTATTTCTTTTTTTTGATGTATTGTTTTAAATAAATTTTAAAAAATTAAAAAAAAAATTTCAAAACAGACAATTCCATGTCATGCTCTTCTTTCTCCTACAGTTGTGTCTCTATAATCCACCGTTCCACCCAGCTAATTAACAAATCGCCATTTTATTTGTAATCCACATCTATTTTTACTGAGTCAAAAAAGAGAAAAAGCCAGTTTTCCAGTTCTTCTTTCACCTTTATATACAACCAATCAGTTTGTAATTCAATCCAAATTAGATCCAAGATCCAAATTTACATTTCCATTTATCAATCACTTTTAATTCTTTGGTCGGGATTCTTCTATGGCGCTCTTATCATTTCCACTTTCTCTCTCCATCCACCGTCTCCCCTCGTCGCTACTTAGCTGCTATTTCCATGCTGGAGTAATTTTAATAGATTAAATATTTGAAGTTCTTTTTTATTGCCTATGAGTGGCCAATCACTCACCCAACACCAACACTCTGTTTAAATCTTCGCTCCTGCACATCGCTTGCTCCAGAGGCTCCAGCTTCATGGCAATTCACCCTGATCGCCACCCCCATCACCAGATCGAAGAGTTTCTCAGGCTATCCAAGGGACTTGCCTGTCCCTCTTTAGCCACCGAGCTGCCTCTCCTTCTTCACTGTCCCTACAGGACAGTTTCGGTCCGAAGACCCCCTGATGCCGGTTCGTCTGGCTGGATTTCGCCGAGCTCGTTGGAGCCCGGCATTTTCCTAGCCAGTCACGCCATGCCACGTCTGGATTCACCAGAGTCTGCTCTCTGCCATGGTCACCTGAGTTTCTCTCCAAGCACCCCAGAGGTCAGGGAGCGACTGGAGAGCCCGGGACCCAGGAATCCCGGTAATCTTGATTAGTTTCGAGAGAGCTGGCTTGCTGTCAGGGTTCTGACAGATGCCTAATTAAATCATGAATCTCAAGCCAAGTTTCAAAAGAAATCCAGTTATTTATTAGGAGCTTCATGTTGGCATGTTCCAAGTGAAGCCAGCTCTGACCCTACATAATTTATGCTCCAGTTATGACCCTGTTTCACCCCTCCCCCCAGGGTGTGTCATCAATCACATTCACCAATGGAGCAATTTCACGGGTTGTAGAGTCCACTCCCCTCGGCTGCTGTAAGTAACGCTGGGATACAGCCTTGAGAGAGATAAGCATGGAATGCGCATCTGTCTTTGGCTGCCATGCCATTTCACCGGTTTCCCATCCTCCCTGGCCTATGACAACTCAAGAGCAGGCCAAGGATGCTTTGCGAGTTGACATTCAGCTCCCCTCACTTCCTGAAGGCAACCTGTGCAAAGCAAAAACAATTTGAGGAGAGATATAAATTTAAGGGTTGCTATCCGCCCCCCCCAGGCTTGTTTGGGTTGTCTGTTTGGAATTTCACTATGAGGTGGTCAGCCTGGATGTTCCTACTCTTTACTCAGGATGGCTCTGATAAGGGTAGCCCTTCCACTTGATTAAGTATTAGAGTTGTCTCCTGTGCCATCTCAAGTCGAGAATTCACTGTACCTCGTAATGGGTTTGGCCCCCTATGACCAGAGGGTCTGGGGGCTTATGGGGTAGTGGCTTCAGAGTCAATCTGACCACCGGTTTTAAGAGACTACTATGGTATACCAGGTGTATCTTCCCTAGCAGTCGAGGCAATTTTAATTGCACAGTGACTGGGTTGATGATCTTTACTATGGGGAATGGTCCCATAAACCTGGGCCCCAGTTTCTTTCTGGGGAGTTTTAACCTCAGTTGTTTTGTGGAGAGGTAGTCCTTCTCCCCCACCTGGAATGGCTATTGCGGGGCTTGGTGTTTGCCTGTTTCTTGTAGATCTGCGCCACTTTAGCTAGTGCTTTCTTGACATTCTCCCAGTTTGCTGTCAGCGTTGACATCCAGTCGGTCCAGCTGACTGAGGAGGGGGGATCCCTTGGATATTCAGACATTGGGATGAAGTCCATGCCGCTCACTACTTTGAACGGGGTTAGTCCCGTGCTACTGTGAAAAGAATTATTGTAGGCGACCTCAGCAAAAGGTAGGAGGTCCGCCCTATTGGACTGCTGATAGTTCACATAACACCTCAGGTACTGTTCTATAATAGCATTCAGTCTTTATGCCCCTCCATTGGTACTCAGGTTAAAAGCCAAGCTAAGGCCTTGGGACGACCCAACCTAAGTTCTGGAGGCAGGAACTCCCTCCAGAATTTAGCCATGAACTGGACCCCTCTGTCTGAGATAATTCTCCATGGCACTCCATGTAGGTGGTAGATTTGCTTCAGGAACAGTTTGGCTAGCTGCTGGGCTGAGGGTAATCCCCTGGAGGGTATGAAGTGTGCCTGCTTGGAGAATAAGTCTATTACAGTCCAGATCACTGTGTTCCCCCCACTTTTTGGCAACTCCACTATAAAGTCCATTGCAATTTCCTCCCATGGCCTCGTTGGTTCTGCTACCGGTTGCAGTAGTCCGGGGGGTTTTCCTGGTCGTTTCTTCATTGTGGCACAGACGGTGCAACTTTTCACATAACTATCCTCATCTTTCTTTATGCCGGGCTACCAGAATTGCATCCATGCTAAGTGTAAAGTCTTTAGGAACCCGAAGTGGCCTGCCAGTTTGATGTCATGGCTCCTCTGGAGGATTAGGGTGCATAAGGATTATGGGATGTAGAGTTTCATCTCCTTCCACACTGGGTCATCTCTTTTTGTCAAGATGCGTTGGTTGTCTTGAAACCAGGGGTCTGCTAGCAGTTTGGTTTTGAGTTTTGTGGTTAGATTGCTTGCAGGTTGGTCTTGCCAGTTGCGGCATTGTCATTTGGTGGTCACTTGGACAGCTGTTTGGGTAGGAGGGATGATGGCATCTACTACCTCCTCTCATTTGCATTTGTACTGGAGCATGCGGGGGAGGGCATTAGCTAGAAAGTTTCTCCCCCTGGGATGTGCTTTAGCACGAAGTTGAACTGGTTGAAGTATTGAACCCAGCAGACTTGCTTAGGCGATAGTTTTTATGGGGTCCTAAGGCAGTGGTGGGTTGCTACCGGTTCGCACCAGATCGGGTGAACCAGTATTCGCAGCAGGAGGCTCTGCCCACCTGCGCTGGATGCGCAGAAGTGCCGCGCACATGAGCACACACAAGCAAACTGGTAGCAATGGGATTTGGAACCCGCCCCTGTCCTAAGAGCCTCCAGATTTTTGTAGTCAGTCCAGACTTTGAACGGTCTCTGCCCACTTCCAGCAGGTGGTGCCAGGTTAGCAGTGCCCATTCACTGTGAAAGCCTCTTTTTCCCATGTGGCCCATCACCTCTCTGTGTCCCTGAGCTTGCGGGAGGTGTAGGTGCAGGGCTGTAGGTTTCCTTGGCTATTTCTTTGGAGTAGCACTGCTCCCACTGCCACATTGCTGGCATCTGCTTGGATGACGAAGGGTTGATCGGGGTCAGGATGGTTCAACATTGGTTTCTTCGCAAACAGTTCTTTCAGTGTTTCAAATGCCTTTTGGCAGGTTAAGTCCCATTGTAGGGAATATCCCAGGCGGGGTTTTGTTCCTAGGCTCCCTGTCTTTAGGAGGTCCATCATGGGTTTGGCAATCCTCACAAAGGAGGGGATGAATTGCCTGTAGAAATTTGTGAACCCTAGAAAGCTTTGTAGCTCTTTGTGGGTGCGAGGCGGTTGCCAGGCTAGGACAGCTTGTATTTTGGCTGGGTCCATCTCTATGCCTCATTTAACACTTGGTAGCCCAGGTAGTCTAGCCGTGTGCGGTGAAGTTCACTTTTTATAGCTTAACATACAGGTTGACTGCCAGAGGTTTTCCCAGTACCCCTTTGTAGAGGTGCTCATGCAGCACTTTGTTTATCATCTGCTTGAACACCACTGGCCCCCCTGCAGTCTGAAAGGCATCACTTTGAATTGGAAACTCCCTAGGGGGCAGTTGAATGCTATTTTCCATTCATCTCCCTCCCTGATGTGTACTTATAGTATGCTCCTCTGAGGTCTAATTTGGTGAAAACTTTTCCCTTGGCTAGGTGAGATAGATAGCATGTCCTTCATGAGAGGGAGGGGGTATAGTTTGTGTACACACACAAAGTTTATTCCTTTAAAGTCCACACACAATATCATAGTTCCATCATTTTTTTTCTTTGAATAGGAGTGGGGCTGCGACCTGTGGCTTCATTGGCTTGTTCAACCCCCTTGCTAAGTTTTGTCTATATATTTGCATTTTTCTTGCACTTCCCAGGGCGTCATGGCGTACAGTTTGGGTTTAGGTAGTTTTGCCCTGGGGATAATTTCGATGGCACAGTCTGTCTAATGGTGGGGAGGTAGGGTGTCACACTTGGGCTCACTGAATACTTCCATGAGGTCCTGATATTCTCTCAGGATCTGTTCGGCTTCTGGGATTTTGTTGGAGGTGGCTGCCAGTTGTTTTGGTGGGCCCTTTAGTAGGGTTCCCTGCATGGGCAGTGCTTCTATTTGCAAGTATGGAGGGGGTTGGGGTCTCCTTGCTCTCCTCAGCCTTTGGCTGCCCCCTTGCCACCAGACAATTGGGCCCCACTTTTCTAGCCAGAAGAGTCCCACTATGACTGTGTCTGTCATTTTGGGGGCTATTATGAATCAAATTGCTTCCCAATGATTTGCCAGCTCTAGTTTCACTGGTTCGGTCAGGTGTCCCCTAATAGGGACCCATTGACCTGTTCGAACCTCATGGGGTGGGCCAGCCTTTTCACTCTGATCCCCAGTTTCAGGACCATGGTTAGGGTGCTCAAGCATCAAGTGCAGCCTGAGTCTATTAGGGCTTGAAAAGTCCCTGGGTTTGTAGAAATCAGGGTCCAGGCATTTGCTCTGTGCGAAGATGTCCCTCTCCTTCACAGCGTTTATTGCTTTTTATACATTTTTTTACAAGCAGAAAAGGCAAACCAGCAACAGTGTTTTAATTGGTAGATACTATTTGCCCTCCTTAAGATGTCATCATCCTGATGGAGAAGGCAAGGTGAGATAATGCAAATCAGAGCCAGAATGAGATCATACAAGCAGGCAAGATACATAGCGTCTAAGGCAAGGCAGTGTGCTGCTCTCATCCTGACACCATGACCTTTTACTTCTACATCTCATGCTGTTTTGTTTTGTGTGTCAGGGCATCGTAATCAGGAGAGGAATATCCCTGCAGTTGCTTATACAAGGCATAAACCCGACCCTGAGGCAGCGTAAGAGGGGGTTTGGGGCGAAATGCAGTAATACATATATTACAAAAAGAGGGAAGACACTGAACAAAACAGCACCCACCGATCAAAATAGCACAAATGATGACTGAATAAAGTAGGATGTTTCCCAATAAGCCTGTAGGTAGCCAAGACCAAAGGCTTTCCCACCAAGATCCTAAAGTGTCAATTTTTAAATCAGAGGCCAAATTATGTAAAATGTTAAGTTGATGTTGAATGTTCCGTGACTCATCTGAAATGTTAAAGCAACAAAATCCTTCAAAACTTTCACAACCCAAATGCTGGAGTATAAGCAAATAATCAACAGCAGCGCAATTTTGAAGAATAGCTTTTCTAAAAGCTTGCAGCTCATGGTTGATTGCTGAAATCGCTGAAGAAGTTGCATTAATGGTTTTTGCTAGATTACACGCAATAGTGTTAATATTAAGATGAACGCTAAAAGCAAGTGCTGGCACACCCACCATAGATACAGCCAATGCTTTGTATTCTGCTTGATTAAGTAAAGCTGTCTCAGAGTCATAAGTGTCATCTAGGGTGACCCCACACCGAATATGGCTTGAGTGAAGTTGTTGTTTAGAAAGCAAAACAGGAATCAACCAGCTAAGACAACACTGCACTTCACTAATATTAGCAGGAATATAATTAAAGGTTTCTTGGCCACATGTAAAAAACCACCCTTGCTGTAGCCAAACATGGGCAAAATTAAAGGAAGCCTCTTCAAAAGCTGTACAATTTAAGACAGTGAATTAATGCGAAGACAGTGAGGGTTTTGCTTGAAGAAGTACAATTAACCATTTTTACACGTTACATTTTCACCACCACTGGAGTATGCAAATTGATTGCATTAGGAGGTGGATAATATGCAACTACCCACAACTAGCTATAGTCTTATAGTTAAAGTTCCCTTCTAACAAATATCTACCCAAGCCAGTAAGGTTCTGAATTACAGTAGCAGGGGTACAGACAGGGATTAAACATGTAGAAAGCAAATTTTCCATATCATAAGCTTCAGACAAACAAAAGGCATCAGTTTTTGTGGTGTTTGTGAGCTGCACCCATAGGTTTTGTTTCATTTGTTGTTCGAGAGAATGTTTGGGTGGGATGACAGCTGTTGTTGCCAAAGTACAGCTATTAATGATTAAGCACAAACACAAACAAAACGATTAAGCCCCCCTCATTTACGACCTTATTCAGGAGGGGGGAGCGGATGTGGCGGGTATTATGGAGACCTGGCTGGGTCCAGAAAGGGGGGGGTGCCCCTGGTTGAAATGTGCCCACCAGGTTTCCAGGCATTCCATCAGCCGAGGGTCCAGGGTAGGGGCGGGGTGGTGGTGGCGGTTATTATTAAAGAAAGTCTATGTCCGAGGGAGGCCACTGTACCTCAGATAGCTGGATGGGAGTCCCTCCTTGTGAAGTGGGGTCGTGGGGTGCAGATGGGCCTGCTGATTACTTACTTGGCTCCCTGCTGCGTGGCAGTGGTCCTGCCCGAGCTGCCTGACATGATAGCTGGGGTGGCGGTTGATACCCCCAGGCTTATGGTTATGGGAGATTTCAACCTGCCATCTGTCGGCGAAACATCTATGACGGCTCGGGAGTTCAAGGCTTCCATGACGGCCTTGGACCTGACCCAGTTAGTTCAAGGCCCTACTCACATGGGGGACACACTCTGGATCTGATTTTTGTCTCTGGTCAGTGGCAAAGTGATCTGGAAATAGGGGATTTAGTCATCGAACCCTTGTCATGGTCTGATCACTCCCTCCTTCGCATGGACTTCCGAACTGCTACCCCTTGCTTCAGGGAGACAGAACTGACTAGATGGTTCCGTCCCAGGTGCCTGATGGACCCCGATAGGTTCCTGATGGAGCTTGGGCCATTCCCTGAGGCTCTGGCTCACAGCGCGACTGAAGAACTGGTGGCCGCCTGGGATAGGGCGGCTGCTGGAGCTCTGGATCGTGTTGTGCCTTTGCGGCCTCTGACCCAGTGCCGATCTCAACTGGCTCCCTGGTTTTCCAAGGAGCTGAGAGAGATGAAGCACCGGAAAAGATGCCTGGAGAGTGATTGGAGGGCCAGTCGCTCCGAATCTGACCAAACACTGGTGAGGTCTCATATTAAGACGTACCTAGTGGCGATAAAAGCAGCAAAATTTAATTATTTTTCCACTCTTATCGGGTCTGCAGAGAACCGCCCAGCAGCCCTGTTTAGGGTGACCCATTCCCTCCTTCATCTGGGAGCGAGGGAAGACCCCTTGCAGGGCAGGGCTGAGGATTTCGTGTTATTACTGCATGACAAAGTCACTCAGCTTGGACTCTGATTGGGTAGATTCGGATGGGGTGATGGAGGTGGTTCTTAAGAATTTTATCTGGGAGGGGTTTGACCTTGTGACTCCCGAGGACGTGGACAGGATTCTGGGTAGGCTTAGCGCTGCCATATGTTTATTGAACCCGTGTCCCTCCTGGTTGGTGCTGGCCTCCTGGGTGGTTATACGAGGCTGGCTCCAGGGGATTATTAATGCTTCTTTGAGTGAGGGTCTCTTCTCCCCCCCTCTTTGAAAGAGGCAGTGGTGAGGCCTCTCCTCAAGAAGCCTTCCCTGGACCCGGCTGTATTAGTGAATTATCGTCCAGTCTCCAACTTCTGCTTCATGGCGAAGGTTCCTGAGAGTGTAGTGGCGTGACAACCCAGTACCTGGATGAAGCCGATTACCTAAATCTGTTCCAGTTGGGCTTCAGTCTGGGTACAGCACAGAAACGGCATTGGTCGCATTGGTTGATGATCTCTGGAGGGCTTGGGACAGGGGTTGTTCCTCTGTCCTAGTCCTATTAGATCTCTAAGTGGCTTTTGATACCATCGACCATGGTATCATGCTGCGACGATTGGAGGGGTTGGGAGTGTGGGGCACTGTGCTATGGTGGTTCTCCTCCTTCCTCTCCGATCGTACGCAGTTTGTGTTGGTAGGGGTACAGAGGTTGACCTCAAGGCGCCTTGTTTGTGGGGTGCCACAAGGGTCAGTCCTCTCACCCCTTCTGTTCAACATTTATGTGAAGCCGCTGGGTGAGATCATCCGTGGTTTCGGGGTGAGGTTTCACCAGTACGCTGATGATACTCAGCTGTACATCTCCACCCTGGACCACCCCAATGATGCCCTTGATGTGATGTCCTGGTGCCTGGAGGCAGTGCAGATCTGGATGGGGAAGAACAAGCTCAGACTCAACCCTTCCAAGACTGAGTGGCTGTGGTTTCCGGCATCCCAGTATAGTCAGCTGGCTCCATTGCTGACTATTGGGGGCGAGATCTTGTCCCCCTCAGAGAGGCTCACAACCTGGGTGCTCTCCTGGATGCACGGCTGTCTTTGGAAGATCATATGACGGCCGTGGCCAGGGGAGCTTTCTATCAGGTTCGCCTGATACACCAATTGCGTCCCTTTCTGGACCGGGATGCCCTGCGCACGGTCACTCATGCCCTCGTCCCGTCCCGTCTGGACTACTGTAATGCTCTCTACAAGGGGTTCCCTTTAAAGAGTGCTCGGAGGCTCCAACTGGTCCAGAATGCAGCCGCGTGGGTGATTATGGGGGCGACTCGGCGCTCCCACGTAACACCCCTCCTGCGCGAGCTGCACTGGCTCCCAGTGGTCTTCCGAGTGCGATTCAAGGTGTTGGTTACCAGCTTTAAAGCGCTCCATGGCTTAAGACCGGGGTATATACGAGACCGCCTTCTGCCAGCAACAACCTCCCACCAGCCAATACGCTCCCACAGAGAGGGGCTCCTCAGGGTGCTGTCGGCCAAACAATGCTGACTGGCAACACCCAGGGGGAGAGCCTTCTCTGTGGGGGCACCAGCCCTCTGAAATGAGCTGCCCCTTGAAATTCATCTCATCCCCAACCTGCATACCTTTCGCCGCGCCTTGAAGACCCTTTTGTTCCAACAAGCCAGCCTGGCCTAATACGAATTTTAGAATGGGTGTATGTTTGTTTTAATCTATGGGCCAAATTTTTATATATTCAATTTTAAATTGTTTTAAATTTTGTAAATTTATATGTGTTTTAATATGGCTGTACACTGCCCTGAGTCCTTCGGGAGAAGGGCGGTATAGAAATCTAATAAACATAAACAATATAAACATAAGCAAATTATGGCTAAGGAATTGGCAGTTAAAACCGCAAAAATGGCAGTGCACAAATTCTCGGGTGTTTGTTCAACTTGCTGCTGCTGCAGCACTGCCTGCGCTTTGGTGGTCAAATTCTTCACATCTCCCCATGTCACTGGATGACTGGCATGACAGGATCAGATTGGTCACTGCACCATCTGTAGAGTCAGGGGTTGGTGACACGACATCCTTGGCTGGGTGAACACAACATGCTGGGATCCACAAAGATCCTTAGGGGCAAGCACAGCAGCATAGCCTCACCCCCAAGTAATCATAGGGACCAGTCCTAACCATGTTTTGTCTGGTAATGCCCGATAATATACCAGAGGAGGAGGCAAGCTTGTTTTTTGTTGAAAGTGCCTTTGATAGGCAGTCGAATTAGAAATTGAAAAATTCAATTGATTTAAGGTAAATAATACTTTTGTAACCTTTTGTGTTACCCATTACAAATTTGGTACCCGAGAACCCTCTTTTTTTATTTGTTTGTGAAGGCAGTCCTTAAAGGACCTATTAGCATGTTCCACAATGGACTTATAGGGAAGACCATGAGTAAGAACAATATTCCAGGTTGTACAAAATTGCAAAAAAGCCTGTGAAGAATAGGCAGGCCCATTATCTGTTTTTAAAGAAGAGGGCTTACCCAAAGCCGTAATGGCCGAAAAAAGATGCGAAATAACATGATTAGCTGTTTCCCCTCATTGAGGCATAGCCCAAATCGCTCCAGAATAGGTATCAATAGATAAAGGAATATATTTCCAGGGAGCCAAAGAGGGAACATGGGTAACATCCATTTGCCATAGTTGATTAGAGGTGAAACCACGGGGATTAACTCCCGTGTCCCCTGAGGGGGACCCCCGGTACAGATGGCCTTCTGATGGAATATTATAAGGCACTATGGGAAGTTCTAGGTCCTCACATGGTAGAATTATTTAATGGGGTAATTCGGGAGGGATTGATTTCGGATTCCTGGACAGAAGCACTAATTACCCTCTTGCTGAAGGAAGGTAATGACTTGTCACTCATCCAGAACTATAGACCGATCTCACTTCTCAATGCAGACTATAAGCTATTTGCAGCAGTATTGGCAGACAGATTAAAAGGCTTTTTGAACCAATTTATCCATGAAGACCAAAACGGCTTTTTACTTTGTAGGCAAATCAGAGACAATATGAGAATAATTATGAATATTCTAGAATATTATGAAACCCACTTTGATAAACAGCTGGCTTTGGTCTTCGTGGACGCGCAAAAGGCTTTTGATCGAGTGAGCTGGCGCTTTTTATTTGGCCTGTTACATCATATGCAATTTGGGGAGAAGTTCATTCGGGCAATCCGTGCAATTTACTCAAAACAGTTGGCCAAAAATCTGATCAATGGAGATGTATTGGAGAAAATTCGTATTGAGAAAGGAACTAGACAAGGGTGCCCGCTTTCTCCACTCCTATTCATATTAACATTGGAACCGTTATTGTGGGAAATTAGACGAAATTAGGGAATAAAAGGACTGTATATTAAGAACCAGCAGTATAAATTACAAGTATACGCTGATGATCTTGTGTTTGTATTGGAAGACCCTTTTGCATTGGGCCCAAACTTAATTTATGAATTAGAAAAATGTGGAACTGTGGCGGGCCTAAAAGTAAATAAGGAAAAAACTAAGGTCTTGATTAAAAATCTGACAACAAAGCAGGGGAAGGAAATAGAACTGAATTTGGGATATCAAATTGTTAATAAAGTACGGTATTTAGGCATTTTATTATCTGCTAAATATTCAACAATCAAGGAAGATAATTATTTGAAACTTCTCCAACGAACAGAACAAGATTTAGAGAAATGGAAGAAGTTGCGGGTCTCTCTGTTAGGTAGGATCGCAGCCATAAAATCTTATATTCTCCCAAAATGGACATATTTATTTTACACAGCCCCAGCCAGATTGGATAATAATTTTTTTAAAAAACTAAATCAATGTGTTCTTAAATTTATTTGGCAGAATAAAAAGCCTAGAATTAAATTTAAAATGCTCCAAGAGGTGAAGGATAGAGGGGGATTTGGTTTGGCTAAATAGGAGTATTATTATCAGGCCGCAAATTTAGTTTGGGTTAGGGATTGGATTCTGCTGAGTAGGAGACGGCTATTGATCCTGGAAGGTTCGGGGTTGCAACAGGGTTGGCATTATTTCCTTTGGCAAGATAAGGTAAAAAAAATACGAGTTTTGTAAGTCATTATTTAAGGAATATTTTAATTGAAACATGGAGGAAAATTAAAGATAAATTCTATTCTCTGACCCCCTCCTGACTGGTCCCTCTAGAAGCCATAACATATACTTCTCTATATAATAAAGAAAAACATCTACCTTATCGTGAGTTGCTTGATAGCGAAGGCTGCTTAAAAACAAGAACTGAATTAGCTTTGCAGGGAATGGAATTGAATTGGTGGTCTTATGCTCAGATTAACTCCAAATATAAAAAGGATAAGGAGCAAGGAGGTATAGATAAGACCCTGCAGAAGTTAGATAAGATCATATTAGGGAAGGAGGAAAAAATGCTAGCTAAGATCTACAAACTTTTAATAAGTCATTGGCTAGGAGACGAGATTGTCAAAGACTCAATGATTGCCTGGGGGAGGAATATTGGCCACTCAATTGATTTGACGAAATGGGAAGAAATTTGGTCTAGACAATTGAAATTTTTGATGGCAACTACCTATAAGGAAAATTTGTACAAGATGGTGTACAGGTGGCACCTCCCTCCTGCCCAATTATCCAAAATGTTTCCTGGTCTCTCCCCAAACTGTTGGAAGTGTGGGGAGCTAGGTACTTATTTCCATGTATGGTGGACCTGTCCCAGGGTAACTGAATTTTGGAAACATATTCAGAGGTGGTTGTTAGAAATTACTGGATACAAATTACAATTGAAACCTGAACTTTACTTACTAAACATTAGGCCAGATAAAATAGGCACTAATAAATGGTATCTGATTGTCTATATTACAACTGCAGCAAGAATATGTCTTACCCAAAATTGGAAGGGAAAAGACCTACCGTCTGAAGATTTGATTTTAGGGAAAATTATGGAATGTGCAGAAGCCGATAGGCTAACAAAATTTTTAAGAGATCAAAAAGATTCCGCATATTTCCAATGTTGGGACCTATGGTATGTTTGGTTAAATAACAGAATAAAAAGAGGACAATGTTAGCTTAGTTTTTATGTCTCATTTGTATATTTGGACTGAAGGTAATGTATTGTGTAAGGTTCTCACTGCGATCTGTGCGTTGATAAATTTTCTGTTTGTATTTTTTTTAAAGAAATAATATATATATATATATATCAGGTTTTCGCGGGTGTTTGTATGTTTGTATATAGGTCTTTGGTTATTCGGGTCTTCTCCCTCGTAAAATTGGAAGTGTCTTGGCGACGTTTCGACGAAGTCTCATTCGTCATCTTCAGGCTGGTGTTCTCGGCTTCGTGCTTCCAGGAGCAATGTGAGATCGCAGCTGTCTCTTCCTTTTAACTGCTAGTGGGGGTGTGAGCTGATTGGGTGGGAACTTGGCTGTGTTCTGATTGGGTGGAGGTGTGTTCTGATTGACATTTTATGTTGTTTCTTCTGAGACTTATGGGAGACTGGGATAGTACTATTTCTGTCTTTTGAGACTTCTTCCCTGATTGCAAAAATATCACACATTTATACCTATGAATTAAAAGGAATAAATATTTGACCTATACAGGGAGAAGTCATAAAATATGGGTGTGGCTGGCTGAAGAAGTCTCAAAAGACAGAAATAGTACTATCCCAGTCTCCCATAAGTCTCAGAAGAAACAACATAAAATGTTTGACAGGCCTGAAAGCGATGATTAGAGATTTCATCCCACCATGGCCATTTAACATCTTTTTTCAACATAGGAAAAAACCCTGATTGCAAAAATATCATATATGTATGTATGTATGTATGTATGTATGTATGTATGTATGTATATGTGTGTGTGTGTGTGTGTGTGTGTGTGAGATCCATATAATGATATACCAAAACCAATAGATGATGTTTGTGAAAAGGGGCTAGTGCCTCAGCAACATAAAATTGACATAATGTGGGACTATTCAACATTCCCTGTGGTAAAACTGTCCAATGATAGCATTTATTGGGTTCTGAATGGTTCACCACAGGCACCGAAAATGCAAACTTTTCCTGATCAGAGGGACATAAAGGAATGGAAAAGAAACAATATTTTAAGTCAATTACCATCACCTCATGATCTTGGGGAATCAGATTAGGATTTGATGTCCTGCACTGCAAAGGGCCCATAGGTTGAATACATGCATTCACGGCGCAAAGATAATGTAACAAACGCCATTTGCCACTTTTCTTTTTTATCACAAACACAGGTGTATTCCATGGACTAGTGGATGGCACAACGTGACCAGAAAGCAGCTGATCTTGTACTAACTGGTGGAGAGCCGTTAATTTTTCGTGTGACATGGGCCATTGATCAATCCACACCGGCTCTTTAACCATCCAAGTCAGTGGGAGGGCAGTAGTTTCAGTCTTCCAAAGTGAGGGTGGCCCCCAATTTACTGAGCAGGTCACGCCCCCAAAGGCTGACATGAACATCTAATATAAAAGGGTGGACCTGAATGACCAAATCTGAATTAGGCAAGTGAGCTGAAAGAAATTGCGCACTTTGACATCCACTTTGATGATCCCCCACACCTCACACACTTGGGCAGGGCTCAGTTGGCCAGGCAGCAGGCCACTGCTTGGCAGGGATCACTGAAACATCCGCTCCAGTGTCCAAAATCCCCTCAAAGGCCTTACCCGGCAACACAATGATCTGACGGGGCCGTTGGGATGTTATGGGGGTAGCGATGGCAGCTATGATAGAAGTGGCTGGGTCATAGAACCAAAGCCACCTTCACCTCTCTCCTTTTGCTCTCCCCCTGCTGGGACAAAATAAGGCAAAAGCAGGAGTTGAGCAGGGCTAGTATAAATGGGCAAAGTTTGGGGCAAATTGATCCACAATTGAACATAAATAATCCCAGTGTAGTCCAAATCTATCACTCCAGGAATGACAAAAATACCTTTTTTACCCATGCTTGACCATGGAAGGACAAGCCCTACATAATTTTCTGTTAGGGGGCCTGATAATTGGGATGGAATTACTTGAACCTCCCCAGGAAATTTAAAATTCACTTCCTCCTGCAGGATTAAATCAATACCAGCACTACCTTTTGTAGCTGCAGGACTATTTTTTACTGTTGGTTTGTTGTCTCTGTTTGGACTGGGGCCAGAGACTAGCCCAGCCGACTGAACTTGAACAACATTCACTTGTCCAATGATAACCCTTCTGACACTTTGGGCATTTGGTTTTTGGCTTTGATCCCCGATGAAAGGGAGGGCGAGATGTTGCAGACATGCCACCCCCCCTGGATTTTGAAACTGCCTTTTAAAATGATCAGGTTTGCCAAAATTGTAACACTTTCCTTGAGGTTTGCTGCCTTGTGATAAAGCAGCTGCTAACAGATTGGTTTGGTAAGAGGATGTTCCTATATCTTGACATGCTTTAATCGTATCTGCCAAATCAGGATCTTTTCCCAGCCCAACAATTGCCCTTCGGCACTCAGAAGTGGCATTGTCTTTTGCCAGCCTCAGCAGCAGCTCATTCTGAGCTTCGGGATTGTCTATCTGTCGCTGTAAAGCATTCTGCAATCTGTTAATAAAATCAGGATACGGCTCATTAGTCTTCTGCCTAATATTAGAGAAGGCTTGTCGAGGCTTGCCAGAGACCGGCACTTTTCTGAAGGCACGATAAACACATTCAGAAGAAACTTGTAAAGTGGCAGCTGGTAAAATAATCTGAGCATCAACTGGGGCAAAAGGACCAGATCCATACAATTGATCAGAATAAATGCTCCCCCCGAGTGGAGGGCACGCATGGCACATTGATCTTTAAATTCATTGTCCCAAACTACATATTGTGCTGGGGTAAGCAACATGCAAAAGGTAGTTTCCAATCTTCAGGTTCTAAGATATGATTTCTCATCAGGGCTTCTAACATCCCCTGCATATAGGTACTTCCCAACCTCATATCTCTAATTCCTTTTCTAAGTTCTGTTAAAATTGCATAAGACAAAGGACATTATTCCACTATTTGAGCCCCATTCTGATCTACTTGTCCCATAACAAGTAGTGGACAAACAGAAAGCATATCAGCAATTTCTTCTATATTTCCCCGACCTTTGTCTAACTGTTCCTCTAAAATTTGCCTAATGGGGGTGTACAGCAGCCGTGGAGCAGCTGTCAGATCCCTAAAAGTAATACTGCCATTCAAGTGGAGGAAGGGGGGACTTGGATTCGATTTACTAGCATGGCCTGTGTCATCAGATATTTTACAACCTATATCCTGGCGTCAAGGAAGCCTGAGATTCCCTTTACCTGCAGGATTTTTTATGATAGCCATGTGGGTTGTCTCACTTTAAAGGGTAGTGGTGGGAATGCATGTTTTTTTGGGTTCTCAAAGGAAATAGTAAAGAAAACATCTTCACACTTGTGTATTGGCTGAAATCTGCATTCTGACTTAAAGGGAGGGGTCTCTACCACTTTAATCCTACTGTTTTGCCTAAGGGCATTCAGATTGTGCTTTAGCTGGATGGTTTTCACTTCTGCTTAATAAAAGAATCCTTTTGAATAACTACGTTTCAAGAGTTTGTACTTTCTTAAATTGGAAGGAGAGGCGATCCTTACAGCAGTAATAGAACTTGCTCCTTCTGGAGGAGCTGATGGTTCAATTGGAGATGGTTTTGGGGTGACAATTTTAACTTGATAATAATCAGGCGGAAGGCTTGTAGTTAACTGTTTCCCTGCTGAAGCATCAGAGCCAAATTTTTCTATTGCTTGACAGCATTGATACCATCGATGTAATATTTGCACTGGAGCCTGTGGTTCAAGATTTAAAGTATGCCCTATCTTTGTCCAATCATGTAAACAGAGCAGCCCCCATTTCAGATACCAGGGACAATGTTTTCCTATCTCTGTCACCAACTTCCTTATGTCAGTCTCAGACGTTGTCACACTTGTGCAAAAGGAATCTGAGTTCCTGCACATGCGTTTCCTGATGTTGAGATAGATTGCAACCGATGCTTACCACTGAGGATCCCGTAGGATGAAGGCACACCAGGGGTCTATTCCAGACGATGATAAGTATGTTGGTTGTTGCTTCCCACGGAGGGTGTCCCTGTTCGGGCATCAAATGTAGAAATCAGCGTCCAGGCATTTGCTCTGTGCGATGATGTCTCTCTCCTTTTTTTTTTTTTTTTTAATTTGATTTATATGCCGCCCTTCTCCGGAGACTCAGGGCGGCTTACAATGCGTTAAGCAATAGACTTCATTCTTTTGTATATTTTATACAAAGTCAGCTTATTGCCCCCACAAACTGGGTCCTCATTTCACCTACCTTAGAAAGGATGGAAGGCTGAGTCAACCTTGAGCCTTGGAGAGATTCGAACCAGCAGAAATTGCAGGCAGCTGTGTTAATAACAGGGTGCATTAAACCACTGTACTATCAAGGCTCTTATCTTATCCTTTGCAGCGTTTATTGCTTTTTATACAGTTTTTTACAAGCAGAAAAGGCAAACCAGCACCAGTGTTTTAATTGGTAGATACTATTCGCCCCCTTTAAGATGCCATCATCCTGATGGAGAAGGCAAGGTGAGATAATGCAAATCAGAACCAGAATGAGATCATACAAGCAGGCAAAATACATAGCATCTGAGGCAAGGCAGTGTGCTTCTCTCATCCTGACACCATGACCTTTTACCTCTACATGGGTTCCTGTTTTTGAGGCTGTGAGGTGTATTGGGAAAATGAAAGGGTGGACCGGTTCACTCACCACTGGGTCATTTTCGCCCTTGTCCTTGCTGTCATAGGAATCCCTCAACTGGTTATTGTTGCCTGGGGTTCTCCCCCCCTTTGGCTGGGTGGGGAGGGACCTCTACAGCCTGGGGGGCTTTCCCCCCAGGATGTGTCGGTGGCACACCTGGGGTCTCGTTCTGTTCATGCCCTGGGTGGTGCTCTGGCTTTGGTTTCGGGACTGGGGCTGCACATGCTGATGCCATGTGGCCTATCCCCCCACATCTGTAGCATTTCAGTGGACTTCGTGGGAGGGTTGGTTTTGGGGCTGGCTGTGGTGCTGTGGTTCCCCGTCGGCTGGGTGGTCTCTAGTCTAGTTGACCGTTCTCTTTAGTATCCAGTTGCTTTCTCATGTCGTTGGCACGCAATCCACTGTTGACTTTTATGGCTACTTGGAACCACTCAGAGAGTCGGTTCAGGATGTCCCAATAGGTGGTTACCTGGGTAATTTGATTGTCCAGGCTTGTTCTGAAAAAATGGACTAACAGCCGGTCTGGCAAAGGGGGTAGCTTCCAAATGAATCTCCTGAATTCATGGATGTGTTCCTTAATGGGTTGTCCCCTCTGCTTTAGGTTTCTGAGTTCATCTTCCACGTACAGGACCTCCTCTGCCTCCTCAAATCTGGCCTGTATTTTTTTTCCATGTTTTATTTGTTTTATTTATATAACATTCAATATTCATCAAACAATGTGTGTTCTGGGTACAGTTATGTTTAAATAGTCATATTACACATCTTTGTTGTGATAATTCATCTCCATATTAATAATATAATAACATAATAATATAATAACATTAATACTTAATGCTTAACATCATCTCCACTTTATCATTTCCTCTTTTTATATTGCCACCTTTCTAACTTCTGTTTCTGTTATCTAGCCATTGATAGAATATATCCCATATCAAACAATATTCAATTTCTTCTTTATCCTTAATATGTTAATCTGTCCATTTCTGCACATTCTAATATTTTCTTAATTACATTCCCCTCAGATGGGATCTCATCATTTTTCCATTGTTGCACAAATGCAATTCTAGTTGCAGTTAGTATATGCAGGACCAAAAATGTAGTCTTTTTATCATATTTTTCTGGTAGAATGCCCAACAAAAATATCTCTGGTTTCAAATCTATATGTTGTTTTGTCATTTTTTCCAGCCATGTGTGTATTTTCGTCCAGTATTTTCTTGCTTTTGGGCATGTCCACCACATATGGTAATATGGACCAGATGATTGATTACACTTCCAACATTAGCAGATCTGTCTTTATACATTTTTGCAAAACTTGCCGGTAAAAAATGCCATCTATAAAACATTTTATACAAGTTTTCCTTATATGCAGTCGACATCATCAATTTAATGTTTCTATCCCACAATTTCTGCCATTTGTCTAATTCTAGACAAATCTATTTTTAGCCCAGGCAATCATTGTCTCCTTCACCTGCTCACTTTCAAGTTTAATACTCAATAAGTAACAATATAGTTTCTGGCCTCTAGTTGTTATAGGAAGTTGTCTACGTCTTGCAGTTGGTGGGCTCCCCTCTTGTGGAGGGCTGCTAGCCATTCCCTTGCTTCTCCCTCTAGCCCCTTGGCAATGGTATTCACCATGGTTCTGTGGGTTGGGTAGAGGTGTCTATAGCACTCTAGGTGGATCTCAGCTGAGTCAAGGAATAGAGCTAGCTGATCTGAGTCTCCATCAAATTTCCCCCTGAAGTGGGGTGGTTCATTCAGCACTGCTCCTCCCTCCTCTTGTCGGCCCCTGTAAGCCTGTGCTTGATGTGGTTGGCCATCTTCCACGGCTCTAGTTTGGAGAGACGGGGGCTGTCTGCCCTGGGTGGCTTGCCTGCTGCATGGAGGAGGCACTGGCTGCAGTCTCAGGCTCCTTCTCCTTCTGGTGGGTGGAGAAGGGGGGCTGCATCCCCATCTGCATCTCCTCATTACAAAGGGCTCAGCTGCAATTTCCCTTTCTTTTGGGTGGCATGATGGCTCCTTATCATGAAGGGTGGCTCAGTCAAATTCCTCCCTCAGCTGCTCTATGAATCTCCCTAGGGGTTCCGTTAGGGACTTTGGAAGCCTGGCCTGTGCCCAGTCCCACTTCCAATCCACTGTTCCCAGCTCACTCGTGGGCCTTCCCCACTTCTGGGCATTAGGGTGGGGGAACTCGACCTCAGCTGCTTTAGGGATTCTTTTCCACCAATACTCATCTCTTCTTGCTTCGGTCACTGGGGGGGGGCGTCTCAGCTTTGATGTTCAGGGAGGGCTGCACTCCGGTTGCAATTAGGCTGCTGGATCCTGGAAGTCCCAGGTTGGAGGCAAGCTCTGCCTCTCTCTGGGTTGCCTGGAGCAGGCTCTCTTCAGATAGTCTGCCCTCTGCCATGGTCGCCTGAGTTTCTCTCCAAGCACCCCAGAAGTCAGGGAGCGACTGGAGAGCCCGGGACCCAGGAATCCTGGTAATCTTGATTAGTTTTGAGAGAGCTGTCTTGCTGTCAGGGTTCTGACAGATGCCTAATTAAATCATGAATCTCGAGCCAAGCTTCAAAAGAAATCCAGTTATTTATTAGCAGCTTCATGTTGGCATGTTCCCAAGTGAAGCCAGCTCTGACCCTATGTAATTTACGGTCCAATTATGACCCTGTTTCCCCACTCCCCCCAGGGTGTGTCATCAATCACATTCACCAATGGAGCAATTTTGCGGGTTGTAGAGGTCACTCCCCTCGGCTGCTGTAAGTAACCCTGGGATACAACCTTGAGAAGATAAGTGTGGAATGTGCATCTGTCTTTGGCTGCTTGCCATTTCACCGGTTTCCCATCCCCCCTGGCCCATGGCAACTTGAGAGCAGGCCAGGGATGCTTTGCGAGTTGACCTTATGTTATACTCACCTTCATGTTTACCTCTGGGCAGTCAGATTTTTCCCTTAATTCTATTTCACTCATCTTGTAGACAATACTGGAGATCTATTAAAATGGATAATATGGTCATTACATTTAAAATATATTTTTATTTCCCCCAACTGAAAGAATTAAAATAATAGAAATGCAAATATGGAAATAAATTATATTATTGGGATATTAATGAGGATCTGGGTCCGAGGGAGACCACTGTGCCTCAGATAGCCGGATGTGAGTCCCTCCTTGTGAGGTGGGGCTGTGGGGTTCAGATGGGCTTGTTGCTTACGTACCTGGCTCCCTGCCGCGTGGCAACAGCCCTACCTGAGCTACTCAACGTGATAGCCACGGTGGCAGTAGATACACCCAGGCTTTTAGTCATGGGTGATTTCAACTTGCCATCCGTCGGTGAAACGTCTGAGGTGGCTCGGGAGTTCATGGCTTCCATGACGGCCATGGACCTGACCCAGTTAGTTCATGGCCCTACTCACAGGGGAGGTCACACTCTGGATCTGATTTTTGTCTCTGGCCAGTGGTTGAGTGGTCTTGTTATAGGGGATATAGACATGGAACCCTTGTCATGGACTGACCACTCACTCCTTCGCCTAGATCTTCGAACCGCGACCCCTCGCCGCAGGGAGGCGGACCCAATTAGATGGATCCGCCCCAGGCGCCTGATGGATCCTGATAGGTTCCAGATGGAGCTTGGGCCATTTCCTGAGGATCTAGCACATGACTCGGCCGAGGACCTGGTAGCCGCCTGGGATCAGGCGGCTGGTGGGGCCTTGGACCAAATTGTGCCTTTGCGGCCTCTGACCCGATGCCGATCCCGTGCGGCTCCTTGGTTTACTGAGGAGCTGAAGGAAATGAAGCGCCGGAAAAGACGCCTGGAGAGCGGTTGGAGGGCCAGTCTCGCTGAATCTGATCGAACACTGGTAAGGTCGCATATTAAGGCCTACCTAGTGGCGATAAAGACGGCAAAGTCTAACTACTTTTCTGCCTCTATTGTGTCATCAGGGAATCGTCCGGCCACCCTGTTTAGGGTGACCTGCACCCTGCTCCATCTGGGAGTGCGGGAGGATCCCTTAGAAGGCAGGGCGGAGGATTTCGGACAATACCTGTATGACAAAATCGCTCAGATTCGGGGGGATCTGGACTCTGACTGGGTAGATCAGGGCAGGGTGACGAGGAACAGTCTTGAGAATGTTATCGGGGAGGAGTTTGATGTTGTGACTCCCGATGATGTGGACAGGACTTTGGGGAGACTTAGTGCGGCCACATGTTTACTGGACCCGTGTCCCTCCTGGTTGGTACTGGCTTCCCGGGAGGTTACACGAGGCTGGCTCCAGGGCGTCATTAATGCTTCGTTGAGTGAGGGTCACTTCCCCGCCGCCCTGAAAGAGGCGGTGGTGAGGCCTCTCCTCAAGAAGCCGTCCCTGGATCCAGCAATATTGGCCAACTATCGTCCTGTCTCCAACCTTCGCTTCATTGCAAAGGTTGTTGAGAGTGTGGTTGTGCAACAGTTTCTGCAATTCCTGGAGGAAACATCCTATCTAGATCCGTTCCAGTCGGGTTTCAGGTCTGTGCACAGCACGGAAACGGCATTGGTCGCGTTGGTGGATGATCTCTGGAGGGCTCGGGACAGGGGTTATTCCTCTGTTCTGGTCCTATTAGATCTCTCAGCGGCTTTTGATATCATCGACCATGGTATCATGCTGCACCGCCTGGAAGAGTTGGGGGTGGGAGGCACCGTGTTGCGGTGGTTCTCCTTTCTCTCCGACCGGTCGCAGTTTGTGTTGGCAGGGGGGCAGAGGTCGACCTCGAGGCCTCTCATCTGTGGAGTGCCGCAGGGATCGGTCCTCTCGCCCCTTCTGTTCAACATTTATGTGAAGCCGCTGGGCGAGATCATCCGTGGCTTTGGGGTGAGATACCACCAGTACGCTGATGACACCCAGCTGTACATCTCCACCCCAGGCCACCCCAACGATGCCCTTGAAGTGATGTCCCAGTGCCTGGAGGCTGTGCGGATCTGGATGGGGAGGAACACGCTCAAGCTCAACCCTTCCAAGACTGAGTGGCTGTGGCTCCCGGCATCCCGATATAGTCAGTTGACTCCATCGCTGACTATTGGGGGCGAGTCTTTGGCCCCCACAGAAAGGGCTCGCAATCTGGGAGTCCTCCTGGATAGGCAGCTGTCTTTGGAGGAACATCTGACGGCTGTTACCAGGGGGACCTTTTATCAGGTTCGCCTGATTCGCCAGTTGCGGCCCTTTCTTGATCGGGATTCCTTGTGCACAGTCACTCACGCCCTCGTCTTGACTACTGCAACGCTCTCTACATGGGGCTCCCCTTGAAGAGCACCCGGAGGCTCCAGCTGGTCCAGAATGCAGCAGCGCGGGTAGTGACGGGAGCAACATGGCGCTCCCATGTAACACCACTCCTGCGCGAGCTGCACTGGCTCCCGGTGGTCTTCCGGGTGCGCTTCAGGGTGTTGGTTATCACCTTTAAAGCGCTCCATGGCATAGGGCCTAGCTATCTCCGAGACCGCCTGCTGCTACCGACGACCTCCCATCGACCCGTGCGCTCCCACAGAGAGGGCCTCCTCAGGGTGCCATCAGCCAAACAATGTAGGCTGGTGGCCCCCAGGGGGAGGGCCTTCTCTGTGGGGGCTCCTACCCTCTGGAATCAGTTGCCCCCGGAGATAAGAAGAATCCATGACCTCAATGCCTTCCGTCGTTCCCTGAAAACCCATCTTTTCCAACAAGCCGGGTTGGCTTAGAAGAAATTTTTAAATTCTTTTAATTGTTTGTGATTCTTAACTTTTGGCCTAAATTTATATATATTTTTAAATGTTTTAATATTTGTATTCTATGTTTTTTATCTTGGCTGTACACCGCCCTGAGTCCTCAGAGAGAAGGGCGGTATATAAATTGGAAATTAAATTAAATTAAAATTAAATATAATAATGTCATGACAGATTTGAAATTTCATATTTTGTAGTAGGAAGCAAATAGAACAAGGCAATGATGAATAGCAGGAAGTTGAAGTAGTAGAGGAGTCTTGAGTAAGGAATAGAGTATTATAGTTAATCATCAGATTTTGGGCAGCAATAAATAGAAGAACCTATGTGTTTTATTAAACTGGAATATTTTTTTAAAAGCAATTAAAATACTACATTATTTTAAATTGAAGTTTAGACAAATTTGTCAAGGTATCTCAATCCCCCCTCTGTCATTCTTTAATTTCTAATATATTCTTTCTCATTCAACAAAATAAATTATTTTCCAATACAACTTTCTTGTCTTTGACTTTTGTGTTTTTCTTGCTTTCCCCATTCTATAGTTCTGTCACTTTTGTCTAGCATTCCGCTATGCTTTTGATTATTATCTTAATTAAATGAAAGACAGAAAAGCTCCGTTTGCTATTTTTTTTACTGTCATATGCTTGTTAAATATCTGGCCCAGGGGTGGGTTCTAAAATTTTTCACTACCGGTTCTGTGGGCGTGGCTTATTTTGTGGGCGTGGCTTGATGGTCATATGACAATTATTTAGGCTTTAGCAAAGGTACTGGTCTACCAGGCTTTTAACTGCTTGTAGAGCTGTACCGATCTACCCATTTATTTTTGCAGGCACTGATCTACTCATGTATTTTTGCAGGCACTGGTCTACCCATTTATTTTTGCAGGCACTGATCTACTCATGTATTTTTGCAGGCACTGGTCTACTCATTTGTTTTCTTTTAACACTGATCAGCTGTATCAAGATCCTTCTGGATCTTGAG
The DNA here is from genome assembly GCA_022577455.1 of Arizona elegans. NCBI lineage: Eukaryota > Metazoa > Chordata > Lepidosauria > Squamata > Colubridae > Arizona > Arizona elegans. The sequence goes on along the minus strand of JAKOOJ010000006.1, from coordinate 46,310,304 downwards.
CCTATCTTCTAGGGTGTTAGCTATTCCTGCCAACTTAGTATCATCTGCAAATTTGGTGAGTTCCCCTTCTATTCCCTCATCTAAATCGTTTATGAAGATATTGAAGAGTACTGGGCCTAAGACAGAACCTTGTGGCACCCCACTGCTTACTTCTCTCCGTGTAGACTTAGACCCATTAAGGACTACTCGTTCATTGTTCATTCATACCCTTCATTGCATCACCCTCAGAAACTTCAACCAAACATAGCTCAGACAAACACCAAGGATTTATACTTTGTCCATAGTTATGCCAGCTATGACTCCTATGTAACCCCTACATGGCCCCATGGGAACTTGACAACAGCCAATAGAATGCATGTTCTTGCACAGGAACAGGAAGCTCAAGTGCAAAGCCCGAGAGAAGGTATAAAAAACCCCACTCTCAACTCCATGTGGTCAGCTGCCCAGAACCACAAACCCTGGTAGTTCTGTTCATCAGTAAATGGACCCTCTTTCCAATCAGCCTCCAGCCTCCATTTTGTCTCCGGTGCCTTTCTCCCAGCTTGGAACTGAACCAGATAGATATTTCTTCCTACACTTTCCTTGCTTTAAAGGGGCAAGAAGAAACTTACAGAATCATTTACAATTATATAGCTGAAATAAAAGTTAACTGTAATCTCAGTGAAATCTATTTGCACAAAAAGCTGGTGATAATAGCTGTATAACCTTTGCTCCAGAATACCTTGCCTCATGTATTATTTTTTCCAATTCATTTCTTATTCTTTGAAACTAAACAGATTTGAACTGCTTCCCAATTACAATATTAATTAAAATAAATATATGAAAAATATAGTATAAAATTATTGTTTAAAAAAAAACTGCAGCTGCTCTTAGTAATTCAGAATTCTTGTTCAATTAGGCTAAAATCTGAAAAGACCAGAAATACTAAATTCCACCTGAATTGTAACAGAAGAAGAAAATGTAATAAAATTATTTTATTCATTACTATCAAATTCCCCTTCATGGATTACTGCCTTGTCGTGGCGAAGGGGCTTGCATAGCTCAATGAAGCTATGAGCTATGCCATGCAGGGACACCCAAGATGGACAGGTCATAGCAGAGAGTTCTGAGAAAATGTGATCCACTGGAGAAGGAAATGGCAACCCACTCCAATATCTGCCATGAAAACCCCATGGACAGTACCAAAAGGAAATATGGCAGATATGATGCCAGAAGATGAGCCCCTCAGGTCAAAAAGTGTCCAATATTTATTTATTTTATTTATTTAATCTAATTTTTATACCGCCCTTCTCCCGAAGGACTCAAGGTGGTGCACAGCCAAGAAATAAAACAAACATATTTATTTTATTTATTTTATTTTTTATTTTGCTTTAATTTATATGCCGCCCTTCTCTGGAGACTCAGGGCGGCTTACAATGCATTAAGCAATAGCCTTCATACTTTTGTATATTTATACAAAGTCAGGTTATTGCCCCCACAATCTGGGTCCTCATTTCACCTACCTTTAAAAGGATGGAAGGCTGAGTCAGCCTTGAGCCTGGTGAGATTTGAACTTGCAGTAATTGCAAGCAGCAGATGTTAAGAACAGTGCTTTAGTCCACTGTACTACAGACTACATATATAAAATTAAAAGCAATTTTAAAAACATATTAGATAATTTGGCCCCGATATCATTAAAAAACTAAAACAACCCATTAAAATTAATGTTTAGGCCAGCCCAGCTTGTTGGAACAATAATGTCTTGAGGGCATGGTGAAAGGTGCCTAGGTCAGGGATCATCCGTATCTCCGGGGGCAATTCATTCCAGAGGGCGTTTCCGTGCCGTACCCAGGACTGAAACCCGACTGGTATGGATCTAGATAAACAGCTTCATCCAGGTGCCGGGGAAGTTGTCACACCACTACACTCTCAACAACCTTCGCCACAAAGCAAAGGTTGGAGACTGGACGATAGTTCGCTAATACAGCCGGGTCCAGGGAAGGCTTCTTGAGGAGGGGCCTCACCACCGCCTCTTTCAAGGCGGAGGGGAAGAAACCCTCACTCAGAGAAGCATTAATAATCACCTGGAGCCAGCCTCGTGTGACCACTTGGGAGGCCAGCACCAACCAGGAGGGACACGGGTCCAATAAACATGTGGCAGCGCTAAGCCTACCCAGAAACCTGTCCACATCCTCGGGAGTCACAGGGTCAAACTCCTCCCAGATAACACTCTCAAAACCCACCTCCATCACTCCATCTGAGCCTACCCAGTTGGAGTTCAAGCCTTCCCGAATCTGAGCTATTTCGTCATGCAGATATTGCACAAAACCCTCAGCCCTACCTCAGCCCTACCTTGCAAGGGGTCTATGGTAGTACAATATGGTACTGGGGAAGAGCAGAGGGCGAGTACTAGTAGCACCAGAAAAAGTGAAGTGACTGGGCCAAAGCTGAAAGGACGCTCAGATATGGATGCATCTGATGGTGAAAGCAAAATCCTGTAAAGATACTGTAAAGATTTTTTCTCCATAGGAACCTGGAATGTAAGATCCATGAATCAAGGCAAGCTGGACGTGGTGAAACAAGAAATGACAAGACTGAACATCGACATCTTAGTAATCAGCAAACTAAAATGGACAGGAATGGGTGAATTTAATTCAGATGACCATCAGGTATACTACTGCGGGCAAGAATCCCTCAGAAGAAATGGAGTAGCCTTCACAATCAATAAAAGAGTAGGAAAAGCAATACAGGGATACAATCCCCAAAATGACAGAATGATCTCAGTTTGAATCCAAGGCAAACCATTTAATATCACAGTAATCCAAGTCTATGCCCCAACCACTGGTTCTGAAGAGGATGAAACTGACCAGTTCTATGAACTCCTACAGCACCTTATAGAATTAACACCAAAAAATGATGTCCTAATCATCAAGGGGGATTGAAATGCTAAAGTAGGAAGCCAAAAGGTAACCAGAATAATGGGCAAGTTGGGCCTTGGAATACAAAATGAAGCAGGGCACAGGCTGATAGAATTCTGTCAAGATAATACGATGGTCATAGCAAACACTCTTTTCCAACAACCCAAGAGACAACTCTACACATGGACAACACCAGATGGTCAACACAGAAATCAGATTGACTATGCGCTCTGCAGCCAAAGATGGAGAAGCTCTATACGGTCAGTAAAAACAAGACCAGGAGCTGACTGTGGCTCAGATCATGAGCTTCTTGTTGCAAAATTTAGACTTAAATTGAAGAAAGTAGGGAAAAGCATTAGGCCACTCAGGTATGAACTAAATCATATCCCTGATAAATATACAGTAGAGGTGACAAATAGATTTAAGGAATTAGATCTGATAGACAGAGTGCCTGAAGAACTATGGACAGAGGTTCACAACATTGTACAAGAGGTAACAACTAAAACCATCTGAAAGAAAAAGAAAGGTAAGAAAGCAAAATGGTTGCCTGAGGAAGCTTTGCAAATAGCTGAGGAAAGAAGGGAAGCGAAAGGCAAGGGAGAAAGAGAAAGATAAACCCAATTGAATGCAGAATTCCAGAGAATAGCTAGAAGAGATAAGAATGCCTTCTTAAATGAACAGTGCAAAGAAATAGAAGAAGACAAGAGAATAGGAAGGACCAGAGATCTCTTCAAGAAAATTGGAGATATGAAGGGAATGTTTCATGCAAAGACGAGCATGATAAAGGACCAAAATTGCAGGGACCTAATAGAGGCAGTAGAGATTAAGTAGAGGTGGCAAAATTACACAGAAGAACTATACAAGAACGAGCTTAACATCCCTGATAACCACGATGGGGTGGTCACTGACCTCGAGCCAAACAATCTAGAATGTGAAGTCAAATGGGCCGTAGGAAATCTGAGCAACAACAAAGCTAGTGGAGGTGATAGTATTCCAGCTGAGCTATTCAAAGTCTTAAAAGACGATGTAGTAAAAGTGCTATACTCAAATTTGCCAGCAAATTAGGAAAAATCTACGGTGGCCACAGGATTGGAAAAGGTCAGTTTACATTCCAATTCCAAAGAAAGGCAATGCCAAAGAATGTTCAAACTATCACACCATTGCGCTCATTTCACATGCTAGTAAGGTTATGCTTAAAATCCTACAAGCTAGGCTCCAGCAGTATGTGGATCAAGAAGGCCAGATCCTGAAGATGAAACTCAAATATTTTGGCACCTAATGAGAAGGAAGGACTCACTGGAGAAGAATCTAATGCTGGGGAAGATTGAGGGAAAAAGAAGAAAGGGACGACAGAGAATGAGGTGGCTGGATGGAGTCACTGAAGCAGTAGGCGTGAGCTTAAATGGATTTCAGAGGATGATAGAGAACAGGAAGGCCTGGAGGAACATTGTCCATGGGGTCACAATGGGTTGGACACAACTTCGCAACTAACAACAGCAACTATCAAATCAGCCTTGAAACAATTTAGATTTTTTTTTTTTATAATACAGGGACTTTGAACCTTGATTTATTGATTGAGCCACCATATAAATAGATATTTGACAATCTATCCCTGGTCTGTTCTTTGAGGTTTTCCAGTAGTGGAAAAGTAGTGGAAAAGTAGTGGAAAAGTAGTGGTCATTAACTGAGTCCCTCACCGTTGCTGTTGTCATCATCTTCTCTTTCATTTTCTCTCACAGTTGAGAAAATTGATATTTATCTTCTGAGAAATGCACACATTACCTCTGATCATTCCCACAATCTTGCAATCAGGATTATGATGGTCTGCAGCCTTCTGAGAGCTTTGGGAATTCATTTCATTCGTTTTCTTTATACTTGTAAATCATTATCATGCATTCATTAGGATTTACTCAAGTGTGTGAAAAGAATTGCAGTGTTACCAAGCTGATTTATTGTATTGCTGAATGAAAGACATGTTCTAAACAGCCCTGGCAACAGTGACTCATTCCCTCATCACCAAGTAGACCACTGTAACACATTCTACATGGAGTTGCCTAAATACCTTTGGAAATTATCAAGAAACTGCTGCTTGTAGGTACAAAGAGTGACAACTAGGATTTTGGCAAGTTACTATTGCTCGTGTAATATGACAGCAGCTGTATTAGCTATAAATAGTTTTCAGAGTGCTGGTTTAAATATATAAAGCTTGGCTATAGACTACTTTAGAAAGCATCTACTCCATGTAAAATCTGCCTGGTTCATGCATGAAGGAACAGAAGATTGCTTAGAATTCTCTCCCTATGAGATAGTAAGGAGATATGGAACACTTTTCTTTCAGGTTTATCCTGTGCCCCCTCTATGTTAGCTTTCTGAAAAGCTGAATGTGGTGTTCAATATTTAAAATCTTTATCTGAAATTTTGCAGTGACTGGAGTATAAAAATATATATGAAATATAGCAAACATATGTTCAATACACAATAAATTAAACCATAATAATATTGAATCATACCATGTTTCTCAGAAAATAAAACCAAGTTTTATTTTCTTTTAGACTTGAAAATAAGCACTTGGGCTTATTTTCGAGTCGGTCTTACTTTTTTTGAAGTGCAGCAGGCCAGACTCGGGGAGCTGGCCATGCCGTGGATGCACCGTCGCCTCCATTCCGAACCTTCAGGGTTCAGAATGGAGGCTTTTTGACGAACAGGAGGAAAATGGGGAGGGGTGTTTTCCTGCCTGCCATCCTTCCCTCAGTCTGTGCTGAGTTTGAGGAATGAATGACAGGCAGGAAAATTCCCCTCCCCATTTTCCTCCCGTTCTCCAAAAAGCCTCCATTCTGAACCTTCCCCTTTCCTTCAATAGTGTTCGATTCTTAGAGACTTTTTGGATAAGTTCCTGCAGTTTTTTCTTGGCCACGTTTTTCAGAAGTGACTTGCCATTGCCTCCTTCTTAGGGCTGAGAGAAAGTGACTTGCTCAAGGTCACCTAGCTGACTTTTGCATAAGGTGAAATTTGAACTCACAGTCTACCAGTTTCTAGCCTGATGCTTTAACCACTACACCAAAGTGGCTGTCTATATGTTGATAGTATTTATTCTTATTTGTTATATTTCATAATTCTGATTTTTAAACAAATATTGTAATGTAGTACACATATTGTGAACAAGTGTGGTGTAGTGGTTAAGATGCTTGGTTAAAGAGGTGAGACCCTGATCCTAGTCCTCCCATAGGCCCAGGAGTTGGATAGTTGACTTTGGCAAGATAAACCAGTGTGATATACTACACTTCAAACATGTACTGAAGAGTCTTTTATCCTGCAGTAGATTGATAAGGATAATAATAAGAATAAAATTTTTGATATATCCATTTTAGACTTGCACAAGAGAATTAGATGGACAAGAAAACAAATAATACCTATATAAAATCTTAAGAAAACAAACAAACAAACAAACAAACAAAAGGAGATGGCTTTTTTTGCTGGCAATTTGTGATCTGATTGGGGTTGGGAGAACATGAGGATTAAGTAAACTTCAAATAAAGAAACCAGACTTAATTTAAAAAAAAAAAAAAAATAGCTGCCAATCCATGACTGACAGATCCCTGACTTGTTTCTCCTCAAAATTCTGTTTGGTTTAATTTGCTCTCGTTAACAATTTGCTATCTAGTTTTCATTGTGAATGATGGATTTCAAATATTTAACTCACAAAAAAAATTATCCTGGTTCATCTCAGATCTTGAAACCTTTTTGCAGAAATCAAGAACAATTACATTATTGACACACTCTTATTTAACATTATTAACAAAACTCTTATTTAATATATCTGAACTTCATCAGTTATTACTCATTTCATTCTCACAAGCTATTCATATAGAAACTATTCCTATGCCTTTATCTTACAGAATCTCAACTAAGTAAATCATTGCTATAATACTTGATAATCTTTGAACTTTGCTTAGGTTAAGATAGTAATGGGTTACTTTAATATTAAGAAACATCTCTCTTATGGGTCAAATGTTAGAACTTGCTATTTATTGTCTTGCTTTAATGAAGTCTCTTTGATTAAACTTGCTGAACCTGCATCATTATATCACATAAATTATATAAAATATAAATTTACTTGACTCTATGACTTTTTTATTGTCCCAGAATAGCATATTGTTAAGAACAGAATTCAAAAGGGGGGGGGGAGGCGTGGCCAGCATCCACAGTGAAATGACACTTTCTTTGGGGGCTCCTGAAGGATCGTCGATATCACAGCCATCTGGGGGGTCTTTTTTGACTGAAACTGTCCTGTAGGGATGGTGAACGAGAGAGGCACAAACTGGTAAGCACAGGGAAGTTGCAAACTCCCTGGCTGGTCAGAAGAAGCCTCTCAACTGGATGGCTGAGAAAGCAGCCATTGAGAGCTGCTACAAAGCTGAGGCAGCCACAGCAGAAGCGTGGAAGTAAAGGGAAGTGTGGATCATCTGGGTGAGATGCCTGCTTTTCTTAAAAATACAAGTTTCCTTTCATAACCTCCTGGAAATAGCTAAAAGAGGAGAAAGTGGCAAAAAGAGAGGAGTGGGGAGTGGGTGTGTGTCGACTTCTCTATCTCTGACAATACAGCGGCGAGGAAAGCAGGCGAGCCCAAATGAAAGAAGAGAAAATTAGCAGAATTGATTTGGACAATAAGAGAATAAGAGCAGAAAGCATGACTGAGTATTTTTAAAGTTTTTAATCTTAACAAATGAAATTGAACTAAATTTAAGTGATGGAATGAATTGTTTTTAAAAGGAAAAACTTTTTCTACTTATCCTGGGTGAAAATAAACTGCAGTGCCACCTAGAGGCACCACTGAAAGGATAATGAACTGAATAATAAAGTTAAATGAATAAGACAAGGCAAGAATAACCTTGATAATGCTTGCTGAACTGATTAGAAATTGTTTGGTCTAATAGACTGACGTACACTGAGAGCCTTGTTTTTAAATTCAAGATGGAAATGTATACCTTTTGAAGTTTGCAAAAGAAGAAGTAACAGGAAAGATTATTGACGACTCCCATTCAATTTGGCTTTTGGGATAATAATAATAATTATTATTATTATTATTATTATTATTATTATTATTATTATTATTATTATTATTATTATTATTATTATTATTTCTATACCGCCCTTCTCCCGAAGGACTCAGGGCGGTGTACAGCCATTTTAAAGACACAGGACACAACAATGATTAAAAATTAAAATAATTAAATAGATTTGACTGATTTAAAACCCCAGAAATTTAAAATACCCCAATTTAAAATTATTATGTTGATAGCCCTGCCTGGCGGAACAGCAGGGTCTTCAGTGCGCAGCGAAACACCCGGAGGTCGGAGATCTTACGTATTTCCGGGGGCAGTTCATTCCACAGGGCTGGGGCTCCCACAGAGAAGGCCCTCCCCCTGGGTGTCGCCAGCCAACATAACTTGGCTGATGGCACCCTGAGGAGACCCTCTCTGTGGGAACGGACTGGTCGGTGGGAGGCTATTGGTGGCAGAAGACGGTCTCGAAGGTACCCGGGTCCTATGCCATGGAGTGCTTTAAAGGTGGTAACCAACACCTTGAATCGCACCCGGAAGACCACTGGGAGCCAGTGCAGCTCGCGCAGGAGGGGTGTCACGCGGGCACAATGAGTTGCGCCCATAACCACCCGTGCGGCCGCATTCTGGACCAGTTGGAGCCTCCGAGTGCTCTTCAAGGGGAGCCCCATGTAGAGAGCATTACAATAGCCCAGCCGGGAGGTGACAAGGGCATGAGTGACCGTGCGCAAGGCGTCCCGGTCCAGAAAGGGCTGCAACTGGCGGATCAGGCGAACCTGATAAAAGGCCCCCCTGGCCACGGCCGTCATATGCTCTTCTAAAGACAGCCGTGCATCCAGGAGGAGACCCAGATTGCGAGCCCTCTCTGTGAGGGGCGAAGATTCACCCAAAATAGTCAGCGATGGCACCTGCTGACTATATCGGGACGCCGGCAGCCACAGCCACTCGGTCTTGGACGGGTTGAGTTCCTCCCCATCCAGACCCGCACGGCCTCCAGGCAGCGAGACATCACATCAAGGGCATCGTTGGGGTGGTCTGGGGTGGAGATGTACAGCTGAGTATCATCAGCGTACAGATGACACTTCACCCCAAAACCACGGATGATCTCACCCAGCGGCTTCACATAAATGTTGAACAGAAGGGGCGAGAGGACCGACCCTTGTGGCACTCCCCATGCGAGACGCCTCAAGGTCAACCTCTGCCCCCCTGCCAACACGAACTGCGAGCGGTCGGAGAGGAAGGAGGAGAACCACCGCAGAACGGTGCCCCCTATTCCTAACCCTCTCAACTGCTGCAGCAATCATGGTCGATGGTATCAAAAGCCGCTGAGAGATCTAATAGGACTAGAACAGAGGAGCAACCCCTGCCCGAGCCCTCCAGAGATCATCCACCAATGCGACCAATGCCGTTTCTGTGCTGTGCCCCTGCCTGAAGCCTGACTGGTACGGGTCTAGATAGATAGCTTCATCCAGGTACCTGGGCAGTTGTCGTGCCACCACACTCTCAACAACCTTCGCCACAAAATGAAGGTTGGAGATCAGACGGTAGTTAGCTAATTCAGCCGGGTCCAGGGACGGCTTCTTGAGGAGGGGCCTCACCACCGCCTCTTTCAAGGCGGCGGGAAAGGCATCCTCACTCAGAGAAGCAGTTATAATCCCCTGGAGCCAGCCTCGTGTAACCTCCCGGGAGGCCAGTACCAACCAGGAGGGACACGGGTCCAATAAACATGTGGCGGCACTAATCCTACCCAGAACCCTGTCCACATCCTCGGGAGCCACAGGGATATTTTTTTCCCCCCTTTACTTGTGGATAACAGAGTGGAGATTCTACTTGTTAATTTTTAGTTCCTTTTTCTTTCTTCTTCGGTTGCTTTTTTTGTGTTTAACAATTGGTTGGATTATGTTTTTCTTTCTTTTTCTTCTTTTTATTTTTGTCTGTGCTTCTTTTTTGTACACAGACATTCCTCTTTTTTTCTTTTTTTTTTCTGGCTTGTTGTCTTTTTGGTCTAGTTAATCCTCACTAGAGGAAACTTGGATTAAGGTTAGAAAAACCTGAAGATTAAGATCATGAACACTGGATTTGGATTGTAATTCTCTATTTTTGAATTGTTTTGTTTTTTGTTATCTCTCTTCATCTCCTTTTTATTCTCAGCGTTCCAGGAACCGTCTGTTATCCGTATGTTATTCCCACCCCCCACCCCCGGTCTCCTCTTTCCTATACCGTCCGTCACCTATCACCATCAATGTGTTTCCTAGACGCGCATCCCCCTCCACCGTGCTTTGTTGCTGAATCCGGATGCATTCTTGAACATCCCTTCCCTGCATGGGTAAAGTTCTTGCCATCAGGTTCATCACGTGTGTGTCAAGGAGATTTGCTACTCAACATGCTGTCCCCCCTACCAGGTTTCCTCCTGCAGGGGTGAGAACAAAGACATTGATTATCTGTTACCTGCCACATTTCCTGGTTTGTCTGGGTGCTTTCTATGAAATTGTTTTAACAATTGTGGAGCGTTTAGGTCCTCGCTATGTACCCATGACACATCTGTATCAGGATATCCTTTCCATCTCACTAAATATCTAAGTGTTCCATGCCTTATTTTTGAATCAAGTATTGTTTCCACCTCATACGTGTTACCTGTTATAGGTCCTGGACAATTAGCTGTTATCCGTATGTTATTTGCTGGTTTAAGGAGGCTACTATGGAATACGGGGTGTATTCGACTTAACAAAGGTGGTAGTTTTAACTGTACTGTTACTGGGTTTATTATTTTAATAATAGTGAAAGGGCCTATATACTTCGGACCCAGTTTCCTACTTGGTATTCACAGTTTAATAAATTTGGTGGACAAATATACCCTATCTCCCACTCGGAAGGGTGGGGTATCATGTCTCCTTTTATCAGCATATTTTTTATATTCTTTGGATGCCTTGGTTAAAGAGATTTTTATGTGTAGCCAGTTTCTATTTATTTTTTCTATCCAATCAGGGGGTTTGTATTGGTTCGGTACTTGGCTATCTAGTTCGGGAATGGCAGGAAATTCTTTACCCGATACTACTTGGAAAGGTGTGTGCCCTGTACTACTGTGTATAGTGTTATTGTATGCTGCTTCTGCAAACGGAAGAAGGTTGACCCAATTGTTTTGCTGGCATGAGACATATGATCATAAATATCTTTCTATCATAGCATTGGTCCGTTCGGCTGCCCCATTAGTGCTCGGGTGAAAGTCCCTGATTGGTACCTATCCGTTGCAAAAATGCTCTCCAAAAGTGAGGGGTGAATTGGGGTCCCCTATCTGATATGATTCTTTTGGTGCACCATGTATGCAGTACACATGTTGTACAAATAGTTTTGTTAGATGCCTCGCTGAAGGTAAGCCTTTACATGGTACAAAATGCACCTGTTTTGAAAACAGATCAAGTATGGTCCATATAACCGTACACCCATCACTCTTTGGTAGTTCGATGATAAAGTCCATTGCTACCTCATCCCATGGACGCTGTGGATCTGCTACTTCTTGGAGAAGACCAAAGAGTTTACCTGGGGCTGGTTTAGTTTGTGCACATATGGGACAACCCCATACATAGGCTTCTATTTGAGACAGCATCTTTGGCCCCCAAAACTGCCGACGTGCCAGATGCAATGTTTTTACAAAGCCAAAGAGCCCTGCAGTTTTCACATCGTGACACTGCTTTAGCACTTTATCCCTTAGGTGGACGGAATATATAATTTATCTCCTCTCCAAGCGAGCCCTCCCCTCTGTGTTATTAATGTTTGATGATTTGTAAGCCAGCTATCGGTTGACAATTCCTGCTTTAAGTCATTTATCCATGGAGACCTCCCAAGACCACGATCTCTTAACTGATGTCCAATTTGTTGGGGATAGGGTATTAGAGCTTGTGTTGTATTATCTCTTTTACTCTCATATTGAGACATACCGGATAGGGCGTCAGCCAAATAATTCTTTCCCCCTGGCTCTACCTTCAACTTAAATGTAAAACGATGAAAATACTGTGCCCATCTGATTTGTTTTGGTGACAATCTACGGGGAGTATGGAGGGCTTCCAAGTTTTTATGATCGGTCCAGACTTCGGACTGTATGTTAGTGCCCTCTAGAAGATGTCTCCAGATCTGGAGTGCCCATTTGATGGTGTAAGCCTCCTTTTCCCATACAGTCCAATTCCATTCTGTGGTTGTTAATTTTCGGGAGGTATACGCACAGGGGTGAAGTACCCCCTGGTTATCTTTCTGTAATAATACTGCTCCTACTGCTATGTCACTGGCATCGGCCTGCAACACAAACGGCTGTGACATGTCAAGATGTTTCAGAATAGGTTCTCGGGCGAATAAGGATTTTAACGGTTTGAATGCTATTTGACAGGCCTGTGTCCATTCTATGATCTGCTTTGGGTTTGGTTTTCCTGGTTTGGAATGTTTGGTTCACAAAAGATCAGTCAGAGGTAAAGCTATTTGGGCAAAAGATGGAATAAATTGCCTGTAAAAATTGGCAAACCCCAGAAAGCTTTGTAACTGCTTCCAGGTTCTCGGTGCTTGCCACTCCAAACTGCTCTAACCTTGTTGGGATCCATTTCTATACCTTTTCCTATAATCCTAAAGCCCAAATAATTGATTTCTATTTTTGTGAAACTCGCATTTTGACAGTTTCACAAACAGTCGAGCCCTCAATAATTTAGTCAGGACTTGTCTTACTAGGTGTACATGTTCCTCCATCGTATTAGAATAAATTAAGATATCATCTAAATAAACAAGAATGCCCTGATACAAATGGTCATGGAGCACTTCGTTGATAAGCTGCATAAAACAGCAGGGGCGCCCTGAAGACCGAACGGCATCACCTGAAACATATAACTGCCGAGAGGACAGTTAAAGGTGGTCTTCCACACATCACCTTCATGGATACGGACCCTGTAATATGCCTCTCTTAGGTCTAGTTTGGTAAAAATCTTACCAGTTGCTAAGGCCGCCATCAAATCGGTCATGAGTGGTAACGGATATAGCGGCTCCATGCAAACAGCATTCAATTCTCTAAAATCAATGCATAATCGCAACCCACCATCTTTCTTTTCCTTGAATAATACTGGTGCGGCCATATTTATTTATTTATTTATTTATTTATTTATTTAATTTGTATACCGCCTTTCTCCCAGAAGGGACTCAGGGCGGTGAACAGCCAAAATTAAAAAACATACAAATGCAAAAGTTAAGATAATTAAAAGAATTAAATCAATGGCTACCCAATTTAAAACCCCAAATCCATAAAATTTAAAATCCCAATTAAAAACCATTTAGGCTAGGCCGGCTTGATGAAATAAAAATGTCTTCAGGGCTTTACAGAATGTCCGGAGGTCCGGGATCAATCGTATTCCAGGAGGCAGCTCATTCCACAGGGCGGGTGCCCCCACAGAGAAGGCTCGCCCCCTGGGGGCCGCCAGCCGACATTGCCTGACTGACGGCACCCCAAGGAGGCCCTCTCTGTGAGAGCGTATTGGCCGGTGGGAGGTTATCGGTAGCAGCAGGCGGTCTCGCAAATACCCTGGCCCTAAGCCATGGAGCACTTTAAAGATGAGAACCAACACCTTAAAGCGCACCCAGAAGACCACCGGGAGCCAATGCAGCTCGCTCAGGAGAGGTGTTACGTGGGAGCGCCACGTCACTCCCATAATCACCCGCGCGGCCGCACTCTGCACCAGCTGGAGCCTCCGGGTGCTCCTCAGGGGGAGCCCCATGTAGAGAGCGTTACAGTAGTCCAGGCATGACGTAACCAAGGCATGAGTGACTGTGCACAAGGAGTCCCGATCCAGAAAGGGGCGCAACTGGCGTATCAGGCGAACCTGATAAAAAGCCCCCCTGGCCACGGCCGTCATATGCTCTTCTAAAGACAGCCGTGTGTCCAGGAGGACGCCCAAGTTGCGAGCCCCCTCTATGGGGGTCAGTGACTCGCCCCCAATAGCCAGCGATGGCACCAGCTGGCTATACCAGGACGCCGGCATCCACAACCACTCGGTCTTGGAAGGGTTGAGCTGAAGCCTGTTCCTCCCCATCCAGACCCGCACGGCCTCCAGACACTGGGACATCACTTCGAGGGCATCATTGGGGTGGTCTGGGGTGGAAATGTACAGCTGAGTGTCATCAGCGTACAGATGGCATCGCACCCCAAAACCACGGATGATCTCACCCAGCGGCTTCACATAAATGTTGAACAGGCGCGGCGAGAGGACCGACCCTTGCGGCACCCCGCAAGCAAGGCGCCTCGAGGTTGACCTCTGCCCCCCTGCCAACACAGACTGCGACCGGTCAGAGAGATAGGAGGAGAACCACCGCAGCACGGTGCCTCCCACCCCCAGTCCCTCCAGCCGGCGCAGCATGATACCATGGTCGATGGTATCAAAAGCCGCTGAGAGGTCTAACAGGACCAGAACAGAGGAACAACCCCTGTCCCGAGCCCTCCAGAGATCATCCACCAATGCGACCAATGCCGTCGCCGTGCTGTACCCAGGCCTGAAGCCGGACTGGCACGGATCTAGATAGACGGTTTCATCCAGGAACTGTGGGAGCTGTCGCGCAACCACACTCTCCACAACCTTCGCAACAAAGCGAAGGTTGGAGACCGGACGATAGTTTGCCAAAACGGCCGGGTCCAGAGAAGGCTTCTTGAGGAGGGGCCTCACCACCGCCTCTTTCAAGGCGGGAGGCAAGAAACCTTCTCTCAAAGAAGCATTTATGATCCTCTGGAGCCAGCCTCGTGTTACCTCCCGGGTGGCCAGTACCAGCCAGGAGGGGCACGGGTCCAATAAACATGTGGTTGCGTTTAACCTCCCCAGGATCCTGTCCACGTCCTCAGGAGTCACAGGGTCGAACTCATCCCAGGTAACATTCTCAAGACCAGCCTCAGTCACCCCGCTGGGATCTACCCAGTCAGAGTCCAAGCCTTCCCGAATCTGAGCGATTTTATCGTGCAGATACTGTGCAAAATCCTCAGCCTGCCCTTGCAAGGGGTCTTCCCGCGCTTCCTGATGTAGGAGGGAGCGAGTCACCCTAAACAAGGCGGCTGGGTGGTTATCTGCCGATGCAATAAGAGCGGAAAAGTGGTCACGCTTTGCCGCTTTTATCGCCACTAGATAGGTCTTAATATGAGACCTAACTAGTGTTCGGTCGGGTTCGGAGCGACTGGCCCTCCAACCACTCTCTAGGCATCTTTTCCGGTGCTTCATCTCCCTCAGCTCCTCGGAAAACCAAGGGGCCGGGCAGGTTCGGCATCGGGTCAGAGGCCGCGAAGGCACGACTCGGTCCAGAGCACCGGCGGCTGTCCTATCCCAGGCAGCCACCAGATCTTCAGCCGAGTCGTGAGCCAGAGTTTCAGGAACTGGCCCAAGCTCCCTCTGGAACCTATCAGGATCCATCAGGCACCTGGGGCGGAACCACCTGGTCGGTTCCGCCTCCCTGCAGTGGGGTGCAGCGGTCGAAAGGTCCAGTCTCAGGAGAGAATGGTCTGACCATGACAGGGGTTCAATAACTATATCCCCTATATCCAGACCACTCCGCCACTGACCAGCGATAAAAACCAAGTCCAGAGTGTGTCCTCCCATGTGAGTGGGGCCATATGAGACCTACTGGGTTTAATAAACCCTCTCGCGAGGTTTTTATCAATATAGCTTCTTAACTCTTTCAGTTCATGAGGGGCCATCGAATACATCCATGGCTTTGGAAGCCTGGCACCTGGTTTTAATTCTATGGCACAGTCAGTGTTGCGATGAGGTGGAAGGGACTCACACTCCTTCTCACTGAATACTCACACCAAATCCCTGTATATATCTGGAACCCCTACTGGAAGTGGCAGAGACATTTCCTTCCCAACTGCTCCATAAGTACTCTCCAAGGGTTCAGGATCCACTGCAATCCTTACTTTATGATACCATCCTCCCACCAAATAGTGGGTTTCCATTTATCCAGCCAGGAGAGTCCCAAAATGAGGGGCTCAATCATGGCCCCAACCACTACAAACCGTATTAATTCCCAATGTTGTCCGAATTCAAGTCATACTGGTTCAGTGACATGGGTGGCTGGCTGTCCTTCTAGTACTGAGCCATCCATTTGTTCAAACACTATGGGCTTTCGCAACTGAACAATACAAAGACCCAGGTTATTTGCTATCTACCACCTTAACAAACAACGTGTAAACCTGGTGTCTATTAATGCTCCCTGTTGTACCTCCTTACCCATTTGGGTATTTTTTAACATCATCGGGATTATGAAAGGACATATGGGAGCACATACCATATGGTCTTGTGCCTCCTCTTCTTCCTCTACAGCTTCCATCTGGGTTGGTAATCGAGCTGGTCCGGAACGGTAACCGCCTCCCACATGTACCTCCGGCTCAATGCCCGGCGATTGGGCCGCTATTCGAGACCTCTCCTGGGTCACTTGTGCTTGTGGCTTTGGTTGTCTCCCTGGCACTGCTGCTTGCTGGGTTGATACCCGAATGTGGGGAATGGGACAGTCCACTGCTCGATGACCCTCCTGGTCACATCAAAAACATCGAAACGTGTGTTGTTGATTGTTTGCTGGCTTGATATTCATCAGTATGTCGGGTCTACCCACCCCCCGCCCGGGGTTGACTTGGCTTTTCCACGTTGGGACGAAACTCTTTCAAGCTCTACTGCAGACCTATACCATTCTGCTAAGCTGGTCCCCAATCCTCGGTACACACAGGCTTGCCATATTTCCCTATCTAGACCCATGTGGAACTGATGTACTAACATGCGTTCGGGCCAGCCTCTCAATCGTCCAGCTATTTTGCGGAACTCCTGTACGTAGTCCTTCGCTGCCCAGCCCCTTTGTCTCAACGACATCAACTCCCCCTCAGTAGCAGCCTGGGCACAGGCATCATCTTCAAACCATCTACGAAGGGCCTCCAAGAAAGGCCCAAGGTCAGCTAACTTCCTAGCATGTTTATTATGCAAGCCAGCTACCCAGGCTGCTGCTTCACCCGTCAAGACCGTAGTAACAGCTACTACTCTTGCCCATTGAGAGGGGTAAAAATGCCCATAGGTGTCCATATGACTTATCATCTGACTGAGAAAAAGGGCTACACGTTCAGAGTTCCCATCAAAAGTAGCTTGCAGCCGGGGTGGGGCCCATGGTAGCTGCGGTGGCCACACACCTGGCACCCACATTGGTCCTTGATCTCTGCCTCGAACAGTTCCATCACCATCATGGGCTTTCCTACCCGTTCCGGTCCGGGATCTACCTATTGGGTCCCCCTCCCTCTCACATTGGATTTGTCCCTGAGGGTGAGCCCCACTTCTCATTGCTCCCCCCAGCGAAGATGTTGATTCAGGGTTTACAGACTCCTCTCCCCTGATGCGATATTTGCCTGGTCTAATCTGAATTTTGGGCTAGCGAGATGGAGTCTGGTTTCGGAAGGGCCTCCCATCGATGAACCACTTCCCACCCCTTGCCATGCCCCTGTGTTTGCTCCAGGTGCCCATGGTTGCCAGGAGGGAGCATCTCTAAAACTAGCTTCTCCAAATCTATCCCTTAATATATCCATCGTGGTAGCTCCAGGACCAGCAGAATAACTCCAATCTCCCTCCTCTTCATCTCCCCACTGTCTCTCCCTCCAGCCTTGATACTGCACCCCCAAGGGGGAGGGGTTGGTGCTTGTAAATCCTGCTTCCCAAGTAAAGCGGAGCTGTGCCACCAATGTCCAGAAGAGGTGGGATGTTTTCTCCTCCAAAAGAGTCCTGGGCCCCTTTCTTCTCTTCTGGTTGGGCCACTCGCTGTTTAGGGCAAACTACTGGCAATTCACACTCTACTGTTCCTTCTGCACTTTCCTCTGTCTTCTCAGCCCCCTCCAGCACCTCCAAGTCCAGCATAGACGCTCCGTCCATTGCCCCTTCTGCCATCGCTCGGAGCGATGGCAGAAGGGGCAATGGACGGAGCGTCTATGCTGGACTTGGAGGTGCTGGAGGGGGCTGAGAAGACAGAGGAAAGTGCCTGTTGTCGTTCCGCCCCAATGGAGAGCAAAGAAATCATGAGGAACTCTGTCTTTCTCTCAGCGTTCCAGGAACCGTCTGTCTGAAGCTGGGTAAAGCACAACATACACACGGAATTGGCTAATACAGCCCAGGGTTTAATCTCGGTTAACACGACGGTCTTACAGAAAATGCTGGCGCTGTGACTTCAGCTCAAAGATGGAGTTAGCTGGCTGCTCAATTGCTGTGGTTTTATAGGCATTGTAAATGAGTTTACAGCTGTAGCATCTTTGAATATACCACCAGCTCCCGCCCCTCCCATTCGAAGGCTGAGAATGCTGGTGCATGATGTCATCAGCTGTTGTTGCCGCTTTTGCTTCAGAGTGCCTGGATTTCCCCCCTCCCTTGGTTTCCTCTTTCCTATACTGTCTGTCACCTATCACCATCAATGTGTTTCCTAGACGCGCACCCCCCTCCACTGTGCTTTGTTGCTGAATCCGGATGTATTTTTGAACATCCCTTCCCTGCATGGGTAAGGTTCTTGCCATCAGGTTCATCATGTGTGTGTCGAGGAGATTTGCTATTCGACATTTATTTTTATTTTTTATTTTTGGTTGGTTGGCTTATTTTTGTACTTTTACCTTTTTTTAAAATTCACTCAATGGGGTGGATTAAATATTTGGATTATAAATTCTATTTGGATCATAACCTGGTGGATTATAATATCAAGACACTACAAGATGAAGAAAACAACAACACATCTGCCTTCAACAGCCTCAGTAACAACTTCTAGCCCTGCAGCTCAGAGAACATTGAAGACTATCACTATACAACTGGAATTAAAAAATATGGTAGAGGCATTTCATGAGGACTTCAAAGAAAGAATAGGCAAATTAGATGAGAGAATGGAAAAAGTAGAAGGGGAATTAAAAGATGTCAAGGGGATAATTGAAAAAATGAAGAAAGAGTACAAAAGGTGGAAGAAAAAGTAGAATTGACAGAAAAAAGAGTAGGAGAGCTGGATGACAGACTTACAATAACTAATAAAAACCAGAAAAAGACAATTATTTCTTTAGAAATTGATCGTCCAGATTATTATCTAAGATTTCAAAACAGAAGAAGAGAAAGGGGAAAATTTAGCTGAAATAATGGCAGAGTTGTTGGCGGAAGCAATGGAGGAAGCTAAAGAAAAGATATTGAGTAATATTGATGAGATTTTTAGAGTACATACTACATATGCAATGAGAAACAAATTACTTAGGGAGGTGCATGTAAGATTCACCAAGAAAGCAATAAAAACAGAGATATTACAGACAGCAAGAAACAACCCAATAAAATATAAAAGCAGAGAGATAGTGGTGTTGAAATAAATACCTGGAAGAGTTAGAGATCTGAGAAAAGAGTACCAGTTCTTGACAAAATGTTTAATTAAAAAAGGAATGAGCTTTAAGTGGTTAATACTGGAAGGAATATTGGTGAATTGGCAGGAGCAAAGACACAGATTACACTCGCTAGAGAAGGCAGTCAATATGATCAATATTTGGGACTACAAGAAGAGGAGAGATTGAGAGAGGAAAGAGAGATTAGATACCAGGAAGAAACAGTGAAAGAAAAAGATCAAATAAGAGAGACAGCAAAAGAACAAGAAAAAAGAGCAATAAGAGAAGGGGCAAGGCTAAAAGATGTTAAAGAATAAAGAGAGAAAAGAATGACAAAATCAGCAAAGACTATTAATACGTAAACTATGGAAGAAAAAATAAAAGCAATATCGATAAACATAATGGATTAAATGGATTAAATTCGGCAATAAAAAGGAAAAGAATTCTAAATAAATTGGAAAAATTAAAAATGGACATAATAGGTTTACAAGAAGTACATATTAGAAAACAACATAAAAAACTTTTGAAATACCAAAAATTGGGAGAGGTATTTATTGCACTGGCACATCAAAGTAAAAGAGGTGTAGAACTATACATTAAAAAGACATTAGCAGCTAAACAAATATTTGCTGATGAAGAAGGGAGATTCTTATGGTGGAATTAACAATGAACTATAAACAAATAGTCTTAGTGGCGATATATGACAATCAAGAAGATTTTTATGGAAAATTACACAGAAAAATAATTGAAGTTGAGTATGAAAATATTTGCATGATGAGCGATTTTAATGCAATAACAGAAGTTGAATTGGACTATAAAACCACAAAGATAAATAAGAAGCCCAGAAAAACTCTTCCAAAAGTTTTTTTTTCAATGGTGGAGGAATTAAATATCCAAGATGTTTGGAAAAGAAGATATACGAAAGAAAAACGATACACTTTTTATTCAAAAATAATATGTCATGGTCTAGAATAGATATGATGTGGATATCAACCGATTTATTAGTTAATATACAAGATATAAACATTGAAGCAAACACATGGGCAGATCATAATCCGATCCCAATTATATGGAAGGGACAAAAAAAGAGATCAAGATGTACATTAAATCAAACAATATTAAATGAAAAATTCAACAATTTAAGTCTAAGCAGGTGGAGCTAGAGGAAACGCAGGGTGCTGAAGGAGATTTCTTGGATGAGCCCTTGTTGGAATCTTCTCCAATTTTGGACCTGGTTCAGATGGTCGAAGTTAAGGATCAGCGCATAACTCGTGCAAAATCTAAGCAACTTAAAGAAAAGCAACAACAGGAAAGACAAGAAAAGGGAGCTAAGAGTGCTATACAAGAGACTGGAGCCATGGGGGGAGCGAGACCGAAGATTCCGGAAGATATTCGGTTATTCTGCTCGATGCTTCAGAAAGATAAAGATGACAATTAAGTGCTTATCTTGGAATGTGAATGGGTTGAATTCAGCACAGAAAAGGAAGAAATTATTTGCATACTTGAGACAATTTAATTATGATATAATTTGTTTACAGGAAACGCATATCACAACTCAAGATCAAAAATATTTGATAAATTCTAAATTAGGAACACATTTTATATCTTCAACTTTGCAAAAAAAGAATGGTGTGGTTATTTATGTAAACAAAAGATTAACAGCTAAAATTATAGAAGCAGATGAAGATGGTAGGTTTATAGCAATCGAATTGCTTACAGTAAATGGCCAAATTCTTCTGATTGGAATTTATGCTCCCAATCAACAACAGGACCATTTCTATAAAATGTTACATACTAAAATACTGCAATGGGACTATAGATCTATTCTAATTATGGGAGATTGGAATGGAGTAATTGATTCTAAACTAGATAAAAAGAGTTTGGCAAAATCTAGGATTAGATTACCACAGACCTTTTTTGGTATGAAAGAAGACTTGAAATTAAAAGATATTTGGAGAATACATAATCCAAAAGAATTGGATTACACTTTTTTTTCCGACAGACATAGATCCTTCTCTAGGATTGACTTTATTTTGTTGTCAGATGATCTACTTGTTAAGACAAAAAGAACAAAGATTCTCCCAAGAACCTTGACCGACCATAGCCCTGTATGGATAGAAATTGAGATGGGCAAGATTGAGCGACGTTCTTGGAGAATAAATGAAAACTTGTTCAGATATGAAAAAAATATAATAGAACTTAAAAAGCACTTGAAAGAATTTTTTGAAATAAATTTGAATAAAGGTACCCCAATTGAAATTGTGTGGGATGCGAGCGAAGCTTATATGAGAGGGATGCTCATTTATATGAACTCTAAACATAGAATGATTCGATAAAAGAAAAGATCTGAATTGGAAGTAGAAATAAAGAATAAAGAACAGTTACTTATCAAAAACCCAACAGATGAAAGAATACGTGGTGTTATAAAACTTTTGAAAGACCAATTTCAAATGCTTATGGCGGAACAAGTTGCAACAAACTTACAATATGCGAAGCATAATACATTTTGTAATGCCAATAAACCGGGCAGATGGTTGGCCTACACATTAAGGAAAAAGCAGAGTACACGGACTATTGATAGTATTGATATTGGAGGGAAAGAAATCTTTCAACAAAAATTAATTAAAGAAGCTTTTGTGGACTATTATACTAAACTATATGTTAAAGATGATGTGCAGAATGGACTTATAGAAAAATATTTAGATAATAAAAGAGTTACAAAAATTACTGATCAACAAAAGGAAAGAATGAATTATCCTATAACAGAGGAGGAGATAATAGTAGCAATTAAACAATTAAAAATAGCTAAAGCTCCTGGAACGGATGGCTTGACTGCAGTGTATTATAAAAATTTGCAAGCAGAAATGGTGGAACAACTTAGAGATCTGTTTTGTAATATTCAACAAGGGGGTAAAATACCCCCATCATGGACAACAGCTTATATTTCTCTGATACCAAAAGAGCAAGCAGGTCCAAAAAAAACGGAGAATTATAGACCAATATCTCTTCTGAATACTGATTATAAAATTTATGCAAAAGTATTAGCCAACAGGTTGATGCCAGTAATTCAAAAGGTGATTCATGATGATCAAGTGGGATTTATCGAGGGTAGATACATGAAGGACAATGTAAGGCAAGTAATAGATTTATTAGAATATCTTGAGAAGAATAAACAGATCCCTGCAGTGCTGGTTTTCCTGGATGCAGAGAAGGCCTTTGATAGAGTGGATTGGAATTTTCTACTAAAGACTTTAAAAAAGATGGACTTTGGGGATCAATTTATACAGGCGGTTTCAGCAATTTACCAAGAGCAAAAGGCACAGATTATTATTAATGGAAGTTTGACAACAGAGTTTAAAATTGAAAAAGGAACAAGACAGGGATGTCCGCTGTCTCCATTGTTATTTATTTTAACATTAGAAGTCTTGTTAAATACAATACGGGACTCTAATATCTTGAAAGGTATAATGATAAGGCAAGAGGATTACAGAATAAAGGCATTTGCAGATGATCTGGTTGTTACCCTAACACAGCCAATGGAATCAATAATCCAGATGAAGGACATTATACAAGACTATGGTAAAGTTTCAGGTTTTAGACTGAATCAGAAAAAAACTAAGATGATAGTTAAAAATATGACACAAGATTGTAAACACGAGCTTGAAAGGAGGGCAGGTTTTGAGTTGTACCAAAGGTAAAATATCTAGGAGTTCAGGTTGCAGAATCAAACATGAAATTGTTTCAAAATAATTATGAGGTGTTGTGGCGAGAGGTGCAGAAAGATATGGAGACTTGGAAAAAACTACAGCTGTCTTTACTTGGAAGAATAGCAGCAGTTAAGATGAACATTTTGCCAAGATTTCTTTTTTTGTTTCAAATGATTCCGGTGCTCAAAAGTGATAAACAACTGAAAAACTGGCAAACTGGAGTGAATAAGTTTGTCTGGAATGAGAAAAAACCGAGAGTGAAATTGAAAATTATGCAAGATGTTCCAGAAAGGGGAGGTCTTAAACTTCCAAACCTACAGTTATATTATGAAGCAGCAGCTTTGACTTTAGCAAGTGACTGGTTTGGAAGGAAAAAGACTGGAATACTGAATATAGAAAGTTTTGATCTTGAATTTGGATGGCATGCTTACTTATTTTATGACAACAAAGTGGAGTCTGATGACATATAACATATAACAAATCATAGCCTTCTATGTTTAACATTCTTTCTTCAGTTAAGTTAAACCAGTCGCTAATTTGTGATAAAACAGCCGCTTCATAGTACAATCTTAGGTTAGGCCTTTTATTACCTCCTCTCTCACGAACATCCTGTAAAATTTTCAGTTTCACTCTTGGTTTCTTCCCACCCCAGATAAAAGTATTAACCCCTTTCTGCCATTCCATCAAATTTCCGTCTTTTTTTTTGAATAAAAGGGTTTTATTATTTTTTATAATCAAACAGATAACATTTTCACTTGTATATTTAAACATTTATAAACCCACCCTTCCACCCCCTTCCCACCCCCCTCCCCTGACTTCCCAGAAGAAAAACAGGGTATAAGTTTTATCAAACATACGCTAAAATATGCTAAATTAATGCAAGACTATAATTCCCTAGACCCCTTAACTCCCCTTCTAGAAATTATTCATCAACCTCCCTTTAAACTCAAAATAACATATAATCCTTTAGGCCTAAGAGTTTTTTAAAACATTAACAAACACTAATAGATCACTCAAAGCCTAGAGTTCTCATAATACATCCGTAAGAAATTCTTAGTTCATTTTCTTAATCATTTTACTCTCCCTCCTACTTTTATTCTCAAGATTCAAATATTTTTTCTTAAACCTTAATTAATCATTAATTGAATTCTTAATTCATTTACTTAATCATTGTAATTAGTCATTAATACATCAATTATTAAACCAAAGAAAATTAATCTTCCCTTCTTCCTTTCTTTCTATATTTTTTCCAATCTTTCTTCCTCCCTCTTGTTTTTATTTTAAGGATGTTTTGATTTTCAACTGGGGGTTGATGTATCTTTAAAACTTGCCCCTTTCTTGGAATCATTTCCTCTGATTTGGAGCCCCCATATCGACTCTTCTTGCTTATATAATCAGTCAGTCCATAGAACAAAGAGTTTGCAAAAAAAGTCCAGTTGTTGCATTTCAATTAATTGTGTGAAAGCCTCTGCCAAATCTTCTGAAACCTCGTAGGGCTGATCAGTTTCTTCTTCTTTCTGCTCCAAATTATATTTTTGAATATAATGTCAGTTAATTCCACAAGGGCAGGAAAAGAGTTTGAAGATCCTTGAGAATCAGCCAAATCCAGCTTCTCTGTTTTAATCAAAATGTCTTCTTCATTGTCATTGTGCTTTCCTTCAAAAACATCCTCATTTGCTTTTAAATCCTCCACCAGCTCTATAAATTTTCATTCTATGATTGCTGTAAAGTTATTAATAATTGCCATTTGATTATTCATGGCTTCCTTTATAAGTTCTATAAGGTCTCTGAAAAAATCCTCTTGGCTCTGTGAATCAGTTCTCTGTGTCATTTCTGATGCCATTAAAGAGCTTCCACCACTTTCAGAAACTCCTTGCTTGGAAGCCATATTATTTTAAGAAAATTTTTCTTTTCAAAGCCAAAACATCTCTTAAGCAACTTTCTCAAATTTATTTGTAGTTTATCAAACAAGATAATCTTTTCTACACCCAGCTCTCAAATCCCAGCAGCTTAAGTCCAGTCTCTAAGCACAAATCTATTAACAAGCACTTAGCTTTCACTTTCAGTCCAGCCATAATGAAGACGCCATTCCTCCTTCAGCTCAGCAAAATCAAGTAGAAACAATGTATCCCAGGAGTTAAGCAACATACTTGCAAAGGCTTGTTCTCCTGCTTCCATTCTGCCTGCTTTTGGAATCAATTAATCTCCTTGTTGACAGCAGAGTTGGTCGCCGGCGTCTAGCTCCGTTTAAAACGGAGTTGCCACGGATCCGGAGCTTCAGTGGTCTGAACGGGGACCTCTCATCCTCCAAGCCCCTGGAATTGCTCCAGGGGCTCCCGGGGAGCTCTACCCTTGCCCACCGCTCTCCGCCCCTTCTTCTCCTGAAGGAGAGGTTTTCGAGCCATCTGACAGCTGATTAGCGCTGTCAGAACGGCTCCAACGGAATCGTGGGGCTGGCGGTCTGAAAAGACCGTCCGCGACGCCGGCAGTGCCAATGGAAGTCCCAAATGTCCATCTTTCTTAAGCACTGGTATCATTTGAAACAAAAATAAGAACCTAGGTAAAACATTCATTTTTATTGCTGCTACCCTTCCCAGTAATGATAGTTGTAGCTTTTTCCAATTTTCCATTTCTTTCTGTACTTTTTGCCAGAGAACTTCATAATTGTTTTTAAACAATTTCGTGTTTGAGGCTGCAATATATACTCCTAAATACTTAACCTTTTTAACTATTTCAAACCCCGTTGTTCTCCCTAAATCTTCTCCTTGAGATATGGACATATTTTTAATTATCATCTTTGTCTTATGTTGATTTACTTTGAATCCAGATACATTACCGTATTATATTATTATTATTATTATTATTATTATTATTATTATTATTATTATTATTATTATTATTATTATTATTATTATTTATTGAATTTCTATACCGCCCTACTCCCGAAGGACTCAGGGCGGTGAACAGCCATAAAATAAAACACATACATATACAAAATTTAAAATTGAATAAGATGAATTAAATAAATTTGGCTGAATTAATACCCGTAATTTAAAATACCCATATTTTAAAATACATTAAAAATTTAAAATTTACACTTAAAAGGGAGAAGATTTAGGCGAGGCCAGCTTGATGAAATAAAAGAGTCTTCAGCTTGCGGCGGAAGGTGCGCAGATCCGGAATCCTCCGTATCTCTGGGGGAGCTCATTCCAGATCGTCGGTGCCCCCACAGAGAAGGCTCTCCCCCTAGGGGCCGACAGCCGACATTGTTTGGCCGACAGCACCTGGAGGAGCCCCTCTCTGTGGGAGAGTACTGGTCGGTGGAAGGCTATTGGTGGTAGCAGGCGGTCCCGTAAGTAACCAGGTCCTAAGCAATGGAGCGCTTTAAAGGTGGTAACCAGAACCTTGAAGCGCACCCGGAAGACCACCGGGAGCCAGTGCAGCTCGTGCAGGAGAGGTGTTACATGGGAGCTCCACGCTGCTCCCATTACCACCCGCGCGGCCGCACTCTGTGCCAGTTGGAGCCTCCGGGTGCACCTCAAGGGGAGCCCCATGTAGAGAGCGTTACAATAGTCCAGACGAGAGGTGACGAGGGCATGAGTGACTGTGCGTAACGAGTCCCGATCTAGAAAGGGACGCAACTGGCGTATCAGGCGAACCTGATGAAAAATCCTCCTGGTCACGGCCGTCAAGTGCTCTTCTAAAGACAGCCGTGAATCCAGGAGGATGCCCAAGTTATGAGCCCTTTCCGTGGGGGCCAATGATTCACCCCCAATAGCCAGCGATGGCGTCAGCTGACTATATATATATATATATATATATATATATATATATATATATATCGTATTTGTAACTTTTGACACAGAGAGCAGATTTGCAAAAGAAACACATATTCATGTTCCCCACCGTCTGAAAGGGGCAAAACCACTTCAATTTTCAAATATGAGCTTTCCCTGAGGAGTTAGACCAATCTGTAACTCGTATTTGTAACTTTTGACACAGAGAGCAGATTTGCAAAAGAAACATATTCATGTTCCCCACCGTCTGAAAGGGGCAAAACCACTTCAATTTTCAAATATGAGCTTTCCCTGAGGAGTTAGACCAATCTGTAGCTCGTATTTGTAACTTTTGACACAGAGAGCAGATTTGCAAAAGAAACAAATATTCATGTTCCCCACGGTCTGGAAATTACAAACAAATTCAATTTTCAAGTACGAGCTTCCCCTGAGGTGTTAGACCAAATTGACCAATTCAGAATTGGGAGAAGGGCTCAATTCAGCCAGAAACCGTAACTTTTGATACAGATTTGAAGAAGAAACCCATATTCATGTTCCCCACGGTCTGAAAAGCGCAAAAACACAATCAATTTTCAACTACGAGCTTTCTCTCTGGAGTTAGGCCAAAGTGTATTTCAGAATTGGCAATAAGGTTCAAATATGAGCTTTCCCTGAGGTGTAAGACCAAAGCTCAGATTTTCAGAAAAAACACATATTCATGTTCCCCACCGTCTGAAAGGGGCAAAACCACTTCAATTTTCAAATATGAGCTTTCCCTGAGGAGTTAGACCAATCTGTAACTCGTATTTGTAACTTTGACACAGAGAGCAGATTTGCAAAAGAAACACATATTCATGTTCCCCACGGTCTGGAAATCACAAACACATTCAATTTTCAACTACGAGCTTTCCCTGAGGTGTTAGACCAAATTGACCAATTCACAATTGGCAGAAGGGCTCAATTCAGCCAGAAACCGTAACTTTTGATACAGATTTGAAGAAGAAACCCATATTCATGTTCCCCACGGTCTGAAAAGCGCAAAAACACAATCAATTTTCAACTACGAGCTTTCTCTCTGGAGTTAGGCCAAAGTGTATTTCAGAATTGGCAATAAGGTTCAAATATGAGCTTTCCCTGAGGTGTAAGACCAAAGCTCAGATTTTCAGAAAAAACACATATTCATGTTCCCCACCGTCTGAAAGGGGCAAAACCACTTCAATTTTCAAATATGAGCTTTCCCTGAGGAGTTAGACCAATCTGTAACTCGTATTTGTAACTTTTGACACAGAGAGCAGATTTGCAAAAGAAACACATATTCATGTTCCCCACGGTCTGGAAATCACAAACACATTCAATTTTCAAGTACGAGCTTTCCCTGAGGTGTTAGACCAAATTGACCAATTCACAATTGGCAGAAGGGCTCAATTCAGCCAGAAACCGTAACTTTTGATACAGATTTGAAGAAGAAACCCATATTCATGTTCCCCACCGTCTGAAAAGCGCAAAAACACAATCAATTTTCAACTACGAGCTTTCTCTCTGGAGTTAGGCCAAAGTGTATTTCAGAATTGGCAATAAGGTTCAAATATGAGCTTTCCCTGAGGTGTAAGACCAAAGCTCAGATTTTCAGAAAAAACACATATTCATGTTCCCCACCGTCTGAAAGGGGCAAAACCACTTCAATTTTCAAATATGAGCTTTCCCTGAGGAGGTAGACCAATCTGTAACTCGTATTTGTAACTTTTGACACAGAGAGCAGATTTGCAAAAGAAACACATATTCATGTTCCCCACGGTCTGGAAATCACAAACACATTCAATTTTCAAGTACGAGCTTTCCCTGAGGTGTTAGACCAAATTGACCAATTCAGAATTGGGAGAAGGGCTCAATTCAGGCAGAAACCGTAACTTTTGATACAGATTTGAAGAAGAAACCCATATTCATGTTCCCCACGGTCTGAAAAGCGCAAAAACACAATCAATTTTCAACTACGAGCTTTCTCTCTGGAGTTAGGCCAAAGTGTATTTCAGAATTGGCAATAAGGTTCAAATATGAGCTTTCCCTGAGGTGTAAGACCAAAGCTCAGATTTTCAGAAAAAACACATATTCATGTTCCCCACCGTCTGAAAGGGGCAAAACCACTTCAATTTTCAAATATGAGCTTTCCCTGAGGAGTTAGACCAATCTGTAACTCGTATTTGTAACTTTTGACACAGAGAGCAGATTTGCAAAAGAAACACATATTCATGTTCCCCACGGTCTGGAAATCACAAACACATTCAATTTTCAAGTACGAGCTTTCCCTGAGGTGTTAGACCAAATTGACCAATTCACAATTGGCAGAAGGGCTCAATTCAGCCAGAAACCGTAACTTTTGATACAGATTTGAAGAAGAAACCCATATTCATGTTCCCCACGGTCTGAAAAGCGCAAAAACACAATCAATTTTCAACTACGAGCTTTCTCTCTGGAGTTAGGCCAAAGTGTATTTCAGAATTGGCAATAAGGTTCAAATATGAGCTTTCCCTGAGGTGTAAGACCAAAGCTCAGATTTTCAGAAAAAACACATATTCATGTTCCCCACCGTCTGAAAGGGGCAAAACCACTTCAATTTTCAAATATGAGCTTTCCCTGAGGAGTTAGACCAATCTGTAACTCGTATTTGTAACTTTTGACACAGAGAGCAGATTTGCAAAAGAAACACATATTCATGTTCCCCACGGTCTGGAAATCACAAACACATTCAATTTTCAAGTACGAGCTTTCCATGAGGTGTTAGACCAAAGTGTATTTCAGAATTGGCAGAAGGGCTCAATTCAGCCAGAAACCGTAATTTTTGATACAGATTTGAAGAAGAAACCCATATTCACGTTCCCCACGGTCTGAAAAGTGCAAAAACACAATCAATTTTCAACTACGAGCTTTCTCTCTGGAGTTAGGCCAAAGTGTATTTCAGAATTGGCAATAAGGTTCAAATATGAGCTTTCCCTGAGGTGTAAGACCAAAGCTCAGATTTTCAGAAAAAACCCATATTCATGTTCCCCACCGTCTGAAAGGGGCAAAAACACAATCAATTTTCAACTACGAGCTTTCTCTCTGGAGTCAGGCCAAAGTGTATTTCAGAATTGGCAATAAGGTTCAAATATGAGCTTTCCCTGAGGTGTAAGACCAAAGCTCAGATTTTCAGAAAAAACACATATTCATGTTCCCCACCGTCTGAAAGGGGCAAAACCACTTCAATTTTCAAATATGAGCTTTCCCTGAGGAGTTAGACCAATCTGTAACTCGTATTTGTAACTTTTGACACAGAGAGCAGATTTGCAAAAGAAACACATATTCATGTTCCCCACGGTCTGGAAATCACAAACGCATTCAATTTTCAAGTACGAGCTTTCCATGAGGTGTTAGACCAAAGTGTATTTCAGAATTGGCAGAAGGGCTCAATTCAGCCAGAAACCGTAATTTTTGATACAGATTTGAAGAAGAAACCCATATTCATGTTCCCCACGGTCTGAAAAGCGCAAAAACACAATCAATTTTCAACTACGAGCTTTCTCTCTGGAGTTAGGCCAAAGTGTATTTCAGAATTGGCAATAAGGTTCAAATATGAGCTTTCCCTGAGGTGTAAGACCAAAGCTCAGATTTTCAGAAAAAACACATATTCATGTTCCCCACCCTCTGAAAGGGGCAAAACCACTTCAATTTTCAAATATGAGCTTTCCCTGAGGAGGTAGACCAATCTGTAACTCGTATTTGTAACTTTTGACACAGAGAGCAGATTTGCAAAAGAAACACATATTCATGTTCCCCACGGTCTGGAAATCACAAACACATTCAATTTTCAAGTACGAGCTTTCCCTGAGGTGTTAGACCAAATTGACCAATTCAGAATTGGGAGAAGGGCTCAATTCAGGCAGAAACCGTAACTTTTGATACAGATTTGAAAAAGAAACCCATATTCATGTTCCCCACAGTCTGAAAAGCGCAAAAACACAATCAATTTTCAACTACGAGCTTTCTCTCTGGAGTTAGGCCAAAGTGTATTTCAGAATTGGCAATAAGGTTCAAATATGAGCTTTCCCTGAGGTGTAAGACCAAAGCTCAGATTTTCAGAAAAAACACATATTCCATGTTCCCCACCGTCTAAAAGGGGCAAAACCACTTCAATTTTCAAATATGAGCTTTCCCTGAGGAGGTAGACCAAAGTGTATTTCAGAATTGGCAAAAGGTTCAAATATGAGCTTTCCCTGAGGTGTAAGACCAAAGCTCAGATTTTCAGAAAAAACACATATTCATGTTCCCCACCCTCTGAAAGGGGCAAAACCACTTCAGTTTTCAAATATGAGCTTTCCCTGAGGAGGTAGACCAATCTGTAACTCGTATTTGTAACTTTTGACACAGAGAGCAGATTTGCAAAAGAAACACATATTCATGTTCCCCACGGTCTGGAAATCACAAACACATTCAATTTTCAACTACGAGCTTTCCCTGAGGTGTTAGACCAAATTGACCAATTTATAATTGGCAGAAGGGCTCAATTCAGCCAGAAACCGTAACTTTTGATACAGATTTGAAGAAGAAACCCATATTCATGTTCCCCACGGTCTGAAAAGCGCAAAAACACAATCAATTTTCAACTACGACCTTTCTCTCTGGAGTTAGGCCAAAGTGTATTTCAGAATTGGCAATAAGGTTCAAATATGAGCTTTCCCTGAGGTGTAAAACCAAAGCTCAGATTTTCAGAAAAAACACATACTCATGTTCCCCACCGTCTAAAAGGGACAACTTCAATTTTCAAATATGAGCTTTCCCTGAGGAGGTAGACCAAAGTGTATTTCAGAATTGGCAATAAGGTTCAAATATGAGCTTTCCCTGAGGTGTAAGACCAAAGCTCAGATTTTCAGAAAAAACACATATTCATGTTCCCCACCCTCTGAAAGGGGCAAAACCACTTCAATTTTCAAATATGAGCTTTCCCTGAGGAGGTAGACCAATCTGTAACTCGTATTTGTAACTTTTGACACAGAGAGCAGATTTGCAAAAGAAACACATATTCATGTTCCCCACGGTCTGGAAATCACAAACACATTCAATTTTCAAGTACGAGCTTTCCCTGAGGTGTTAGACCAAATTGACCAATTCAGAATTGGGAGAAGGGCTCAATTCAGGCAGAAACCGTAACTTTTGATACAGATTTGAAGAAGAAACCCATATTCATGTTCCCCACGGTCTGAAAAGCGCAAAAACACAATCAATTTTCAACTACGAGCTTTCTCTCTGGAGTTAGGCCAAACTGTATTTCAGAATTGGCAATAAGGTTCACATAGGAGCTTTCCCTGAGGTGTAAGACCAAAGCTCAGATTTTCAGAAAAAACACATATTCATGTTCCCCACCGTCTGAAAGGGGCAAAACCACTTCAATTTTAAAATATGAGCTTTCCCTGAGGAGGTAGACCAATCTGTAACTCGTATTTGTAACTTTTGACACAGAGAGCAGATTTGCAAAAGAAACCCATATTCATGTTCCCCACGGTCTGAAAAGCGCAAAAACACAATCAATTTTCAACTACGAGCTTTCTCTCTGGAGTTAGGCCAAAGTGTATTTCAGAATTGGCAATAAGGTTCAAATATGAGCTTTCCCTGAGGTGTAAGACCAAAACTCAGATTTTCAGAAAAAACACATATTCCATGTTCCCCACCGTCTAAAAGGGGCAAAACCACTTCAATTTTCAAATATGAGCTTTCCCTGAGGAGGTAGACCAAATTTTATTTCAGAATTGGCAATAAGGTTCAAATATGAGCTTTCCCTGAGGTGTAAGACCAAAGCTCAGATTTTCAGAAAAAATACATATTCATGTTCCCCACCCTCTGAAAGGGGCAAAACCACTTCAATTTTCAAATATGAGCTTTCCCTGAGGAGGTAGACCAATCTGTAACTCGTATTTGTAACTTTTGACACAGAGAGCAGATTTGCAAAAGAAACACATATTCATGTTCCCCACGGTCTGGAAATCACAAACACATTCAATTTTCAACTACGAGCTTTCCCTGAGGTGTTAGACCAAATTGACCAATTCAGAATTGGCAGAAGGGCTCAATTCAGCCAGAAACCGTAACTTTTGATACAGATTTGAAGAAGAAACCCATATTCATGTTCCCCACGGTCTGAAAAGCGCAAAAACACAATCAATTTTCAACTACGAGCTTTCTCTCTGGAGTTAGGCCAAAGTGTATTTCAGAATTGGCAATAAGGTTCAAATATGAGCTTTCCCTGAGGTGTAAGACCAAAGCTCAGATTTTCAGAAAAAACACATACTCATGTTCCCCACCGTCTAAAAGGGACAACTTCAATTTTCAAATATGAGCTTTCCCTGAGGAGGTAGACCAAAGTGTATTTCAGAATTGGCAATAAGGTTCAAATATGAGCTTTCCCTGAGGTGTAAGACCAAAGCTCAGATTTTCAGAAAAAACACATATTCATGTTCCCCACCCTCTGAAAGGGGCAAAACCACTTCAATTTTCAAATATGAGCTTTCCCTGAGGAGGTAGATCAATCTGTAACTCGTATTTGTAACTTTTGACACAGAGAGCAGATTTGCAAAAGAAACACATATTCATGTTCCCCACGGTCTGGAAATCACAAACACATTCAATTTTCAAGTACGAGCTTTCCCTGAGGTGTTAGACCAAATTGACCAATTCAGAATTGGGAGAAGGGCTCAATTCAGGCAGAAACCGTAACTTTTGATACAGATTTGAAGAAGAAACCCATATTCATGTTCCCCACGGTCTGAAAAGCGCAAAAACACAATCAATTTTCAACTACGAGCTTTCTCTCTGGAGTTAGGCCAAACTGTATTTCAGAATTGGCAATAAGGTTCACATAGGAGCTTTCCCTGAGGTGTAAGACCAAAGCTCAGATTTTCAGAAAAAACACATATTCATGTTCCCCACCGTCTGAAAGGGGCAAAACCACTTCAATTTTAAAATATGAGCTTTCCCTGAGGAGGTAGACCAATCTGTAACTCGTATTTGTAACTTTTGACACAGAGAGCAGATTTGCAAAAGAAACCCATATTCATGTTCCCCACGGTCTGAAAAGCGCAAAAACACAATCAATTTTCAACTACGAGCTTTCTCTCTGGAGTTAGGCCAAAGTGTATTTCAGAATTGGCAATAAGGTTCAAATATGAGCTTTCCCTGAGGTGTAAGACCAAAGCTCAGATTTTCAGAAAAAACACATATTCCATGTTCCCTACCGTCTAAAAGGGGCAAAACCACTTCAATTTTCAAATATGAGCTTTCCCTGAGGAGGTAGACCAAATTTTATTTCAGAATTGGCAATAAGGTTCAAATATGAGCTTTCCCTGAGGTGTAAGACCAAAGCTCAGATTTTCAGAAAAAATACATATTCATGTTCCCCACCCTCTGAAAGGGGCAAAACCACTTCAATTTTCAAATATGAGCTTTCCCTGAGGAGGTAGACCAATCTGTAACTCGTATTTGTAACTTTTGACACAGAGAGCAGATTTGCAAAAGAAACACATATTCATGTTCCCCACGGTCTGGAAATCACAAACACATTCAATTTTCAAGTACGAGCTTTCCCTGAGGTGTTAGACCAAATTGACCAATTCAGAATTGGGAGAAGGGCTCAATTCAGGCAGAAACCGTAACTTTTGATACAGATTTGAAAAAGAAACCCATATTCATGTTCCCCACGGTCTGAAAAGCGCAAAAACAATCAATTTTCAACTACGAGCTTTCTCTCTGGAGTTAGGCCAAAGTGTATTTCAGAATTGGCAATAAGGTTCAAATATGAGCTTTCCCTGAGGTGTAAGACCAAAGCTCAGATTTTCAGAAAAAACACATATTCATGTTCCCCACCGTCTAAAAGGGGCAACTTCAATTTTCAAATATGAGCTTTCCCTGAGGAGGTAGACCAAAGTGTATTTCAGAATTGGCAATAAGGTTCAAATATGAGCTTTCCCTGAGGTGTAAGACCAAAGCTCAGATTTTCAGAAAAAACACATATTCATGTTCCCCACCCTCTGAAAGGGGCAAAACCACTTCAATTTTCAAATATGAGCTTTCCCTGAGGAGGTAGACCAATCTGTAACTCGTATTTGTAACTTTTGACACAGAGAGCAGATTTGCAAAAGAAACACATATTCATGTTCCCCACGGTCTGGAAATCACAAACACATTCAATTTTCAAGTACGAGCTTTCCCTGAGGTGTTAAACCAAATTGACCAATTTACAATTGGCAGAAGGGCTCAATTCAGCCAGAAACCGTAACTTTTGATACAGATTTGAAGAAGAAACCCATATTCATGTTCCCCACGGTCTGAAAAGCGCAAAAACACAATCAATTTTCAACTACGAGCTTTCTCTCTGGAGTTAGGCCAAAGTGTATTTCAGAATTGGCAATAAGGTTCAAATATGAGCTTTCCCTGAGGTGTAACACCAAAGCTCAGATTTTCAGAAAAAACACATATTCATGTTCCCCACCGTCTAAAAGGGGCAACTTCAATTTTCAAATATGAGCTTTCCCTGAGGAGGTAGACCAAAGTGTATTTCAAAATTGGCAATAAGGTTCAAATATGAGCTTTCCCTGAGGTGTAAGACCAAAGCTCAGATTTTCAGAAAAAACACATATTCATGTTCCCCACCCTCTGAAAGGGGCAAAACCACTTCAATTTTCAAATATGAGCTTTCCCTGAGGAGGTAGACCAATCTGTAACTCGTATTTGTAACTTTTGACACAGAGAGCAGATTTGCAAAAGAAACACATATTCATGTTCCCCACGGTCTGGAAATCACAAACACATTCAATTTTCAACTACGAGCTTTCCCTGAGGTGTTAGACCAAATTGACCAATTCACAATTGGCAGAAGGGCTCAATTCAGCCAGAAACCGTAACTTTTGATACAGATTTGAAGAAGAAACCCATATTCATGTTCCCCACGGTCTGAAAAGCGCAAAAACACAATCAATTTTCAACTACGAGCTTTCTCTCTGGAGTTAGGCCAAAGTGTATTTCAGAATTGGCAATAAGGTTCAAATATGAGCTTTCCCTGAGGTGTAAGACCAAAGCTCAGATTTTCAGAAAAAACACATATTCCATGTTCCCCACCGTCTAAAAGGGGCAAAACCACTTCAATTTTCAAATATGAGCTTTCCCTGAGGAGGTAGACCAAATTTTATTTCAGAATTGGCAATAAGGTTCAAATATGAGCTTTCCCTGAGGTGTAAGACCAAAGCTCAGATTTTCAGAAAAAATACATATTCATGTTCCCCACCCTCTGAAAGGGGCAAAACCACTTCAATTTTCAAATATGAGCTTTCCCTGAGGAGGTAGACCAATCTGTAACTCGTATTTGTAACTTTTGACACAGAGAGCAGATTTGCAAAAGAAACACATATTCATGTTCCCCACGGTCTGGAAATCACAAACACATTCAATTTTCAAGTACGAGCTTTCCCTGAGGTGTTAGACCAAATTGACCAATTCAGAATTGGGAGAAGGGCTCAATTCAGGCAGAAACCGTAACTTTTGATACAGATTTGAAAAAGAAACCCATATTCATGTTCCCCACGGTCTGAAAAGCGCAAAAACAATCAATTTTCAACTACGAGCTTTCTCTCTGGAGTTAGGCCAAAGTGTATTTCAGAATTGGCAATAAGGTTCAAATATGAGCTTTCCCTGAGGTGTAAGACCAAAGCTCAGATTTTCAGAAAAAACACATATTCATGTTCCCCACCGTCTAAAAGGGGCAACTTCAATTTTCAAATATGAGCTTTCCCTGAGGAGGTAGACCAAAGTGTATTTCAGAATTGGCAATAAGGTTCAAATATGAGCTTTCCCTGAGGTGTAAGACCAAAGCTCAGATTTTCAGAAAAAACACATATTCATGTTCCCCACCCTCTGAAAGGGGCAAAACCACTTCAATTTTCAAATATGAGCTTTCCCTGAGGAGGTAGACCAATCTGTAACTTGTATTTGTAACTTTTGACACAGAGAGCAGATTTGCAAAAGAAACACATATTCATGTTCCCCACGGTCTGGAAATCACAAACACATTCAATTTTCAAGTACGAGCTTTCCCTGAGGTGTTAAACCAAATTGACCAATTTACAATTGGCAGAAGGGCTCAATTCAGCCAGAAACCGTAACTTTTGATACAGATTTGAAGAAGAAACCCATATTCATGTTCCCCACGGTCTGAAAAGCGCAAAAACACAATCAATTTTCAACTACGAGCTTTCTCTCTGGAGTTAGGCCAAAGTGTATTTCAGAATTGGCAATAAGGTTCAAATATGAGCTTTCCCTGAGGTGTAACACCAAAGCTCAGATTTTCAGAAAAAACACATATTCATGTTCCCCACCGTCTAAAAGGGGCAACTTCAATTTTCAAATATGAGCTTTCCCTGAGGAGGTAGACCAAAGTGTATTTCAGAATTGGCAATAAGGTTCAAATATGAGCTTTCCCTGAGGTGTAAGACCAAAGCTCAGATTTTCAGAAAAAACACATATTCATGTTCCCCACCCTCTGAAAGGGGCAAAACCACTTCAATTTTCAAATATGAGCTTTCCCTGAGGAGGTAGACCAATCTGTAACTCGTATTTGTAACTTTTGACACAGAGAGCAGATTTGCAAAAGAAACACATATTCATGTTCCCCACGGTCTGGAAATCACAAACACATTCAATTTTCAAGTACGAGCTTTCCCTGAGGTGTTAGACCAAATTGACCAATTCAGAATTGGGAGAAGGGCTCAATTCAGGCAGAAACCGTAACTTTTGATACAGATTTGAAAAAGAAACCCATATTCATGTTCCCCACGGTCTGAAAAGCGCAAAAACACAATCAATTTTCAACTACGAGCTTTCTCTCTGGAGTGAGGCCAAAGTGTATTTCAGAATTGGCAATAAGGTTCAAATATGAGCTTTCCCTGAGGTGTAAGACCAAAGCTCAGATTTTCAGAAAAAACACATATTCATGTTCCCCACCGTCTGAAAGGGGCAAAACCACTTCAATTTTCAAATATGAGCTTTCCCTGAGGAGTTAGACCAATCTGTAACTCGTATTTGTAACTTTTGACACAGAGAGCAGATTTGCAAAAGAAACACATATTCATGTTCCCCACGGTCTGGAAATCACAAACACATTCAATTTTCAACTACGAGCTTTCCCTGAGCTGTTAGACCAAATTGACCAATTCACAATTGGCAGAAGGGCTCAATTCCGCCAGAAACCGTAACTTTTGATACAGATTTGAAGAAGAAACCCATATTCATGTTCCCCACGGTCTGAAAAGCGCAAAAACACAATCAATTTTCAACTACGAGCTTTCTCTCTGGAGTTAGGCCAAAGTGTATTTCAGAATTGGCAATAAGGTTCAAATATGAGCTTTCCCTGAGGTGTAAGACCAAAGCTCAGATTTTCAGAAAAAACACATATTCCATGTTCCCCACCGTCTAAAAGGGGCAAAACCACTTCAATTTTCAAATATGAGCTTTCCCTGAGGATGTAGACCAAAGTGTATTTCAGAATTGGCAATAAGGTTCAAATATGAGCTTTCCCTGAGGAGGTAGACCAATCTGTAACTCGTATTTGTAACTTTTGACACAGAGAGCAGATTTGCAAAAGAAACACATATTCATGTTCCCCACGGTCTGGAAATCACAAACACATTCAATTTTCAAGTACGAGCTTTCCATGAGGTGTTAGACCAAAGTGTATTTCAGAATTGGCAGAAGGGCTCAATTCAGCCAGAAACCGTAATTTTTGATACAGATTTGAAGAAGAAACCCATATTCATGTTCCCCACGGTCTGAAAAGTGCAAAAACACAATTTTCAACTACGAGCTTTCTCTCTGGAGTTAGGCCAAAGTGTATTTCAGAATTGGCAATAAGGTTCAAATATGAGCTTTCCCTGAGGTGTAAGACCAAAGTTCAGATTTTCAGAAAAAACACATATTCATGTTCCCCACCGTCTGAAAGGGGCAAAACCACTTCAATTTTCAAATATGAGCTTTCCCTGAGGAGGTAGACCAATCTGTAACTCGTATTTGTAACTTTTGACACAGAGAGCAGATTTGCAAAAGAAACACATATTCATGTTCCCCACGGTCTGGAAATCACAAACACATTCAATTTTCAACTACGAGCTTTCCCTGAGGTGTTAGACCAAATTGACCAATTCACAATTGGCAGAAGGGCTCAATTCAGCCAGAAACCGTAACTTTTGATACAGATTTGAAGAAGAAACCCATATTCATGTTCCCCACGGTCTGAAAAGCGCAAAAACACAATCAATTTTCAACTACGAGCTTTCTCTCTGGAGTTAGGCCAAAGTGTATTTCAGAATTGGCAATAAGGTTCAAATATGAGCTTTCCCTGAGGTGTAAGACCAAAGCTCAGATTTTCAGAAAAAACACATATTCATGTTCCCCACCCTCTGAAAGGGGCAAAACCACTTCAATTTTCAAATATGAGCTTTCCCTGAGGAGGTAGACCAATCTGTAACTCGTATTTGTAACTTTTGACACAGAGAGCAGATTTGCAAAAGAAACACATATTCATGTTCCCCACGGTCTGGAAATCACAAACACATTCAATTTTCAAGTACGAGCTTTCCCTGAGGTGTTAGACCAAATTGACCAATTCAGAATTGGGAGAAGGGCTCAATTCAGGCAGAAACCGTAACTTTTGATACAGATTTGAAAAAGAAACCCATATTCATGTTCCCCACGGTCTGAAAAGCGCAAAAACACAATCAATTTTCAACTACGAGCTTTCTCTCTGGACTTAGGCCAAAGTGTATTTCAGAATTGGCAATAAGGTTCACATAGGAGCTTTCCCTGAGGTGTAAGACCAAAGCTCAGATTTTCAGAAAAAACACATATTCATGTTCCCCACCGTCTGAAAGGGGCAAAACCACTTCAATTTTAAAATATGAGCTTTCCCTGAGGAGGTAGACCAATCTGTAACTCGTATTTGTAACTTTTGACACAGAGAGCAGATTTGCAAAAGAAACCCATATTCATGTTCCCCACGGTCTGAAAAGCGCAAAAACACAATCAATTTTCAACTACGAGCTTTCTCTCTGGAGTTAGGCCAAACTGTATTTCAGAATTGGCAATAAGGTTCACATAGGAGCTTTCCCTGAGGTGTAAGACCAAAGCTCAGATTTTCAGAAAAAACACATATTCATGTTCCCCACCGTCTGAAAGAGGCAAAACCACTTCAATTTTAAAATATGAGCTTTCCCTGAGGAGGTAGACCAATCTGTAACTCGTATTTGTAACTTTTGACACAGAGAGCAGATTTGCAAAAGAAACACATATTCATGTTCCCCACGGTCTGGAAATCACAAACACATTCAATTTTCAACTACAAGCTTTCCCTGAGGTGTTAGACCAAATTGACCAATTCACAATTGGCAGAAGGGCTCAATTCAGCCAGAAACCGTAACTTTTGATACAGATTTGAAGAAGAAACCCATATTCATGTTCCCCACGGTCTGAAAAGCGCAAAAACACAATCAATTTTCAACTACGAGCTTTCTCTCTGGAGTTAGGCCAAAGTGTATTTCAGAATTGGCAATAAGGTTCAAATATGAGCTTTCCCTGAGGTGTAAGACCAAAGCTCAGATTTTCAGAAAAAACACATATTCCATGTTCCCCACCGTCTAAAAGGGGCAAAACCACTTCAATTTTCAAATATGAGCTTTCCCTGAGGAGGTAGACCAAAGTGTATTTCAGAATTGGCAATAAGGTTCAAATATGAGCTTTCCCTGAGGTGTAAGACCAAAGCTCAGATTTTCAGAAAAAACACATATTCATGTTCCCCACCCTCTGAAAGGGGCAAAACCACTTCAATTTTCAAATATGAGCTTTCCCTGAGGAGGTAGACCAATCTGTAACTCGTATTTGTAACTTTTGACACAGAGAGCAGATTTGCAAAAGAAACACATATTCATGTTCCCCACGGTCTGGAAATCACAAACACATTCAATTTTCAAGTACGAGCTTTCCCTGAGGTGTTAGACCAAATTGACCAATTCAGAATTGGCAGAAGGGCTCAATTCAGCCAGAAACCGTAACTTTTGATACAGATTTGAAAAAGAAACCCATATTCATGTTCCCCACGGTCTGAAAAGCGCAAAAACAATCAATTTTCAACTACGAGCTTTCTCTCTGGAGTTAGGCCAAAGTGTATTTCAGAATTGGCAATAAGGTTCAAATATGAGCTTTCCCTGAGGTGTAAGACCAAAGCTCAGATTTACAGAAAAAACACATATTCATGTTCCCCACCGTCTAAAAGGGGCAAAACCACTTCAATTTTCAAATATGAGCTTTCCCTGAGGATGTAGACCAAAGTGTATTTCAGAATTGGCAATAAGGTTCAAATATGAGCTTTCCCTGAGGAGGTAGACCAATCTGTAACTCGTATTTGTAACTTTTGACACAGAGAGCAGATTTGCAAAAGAAACACATATTCATGTTCCCCACGGTCTGGAAATCACAAACACATTCAATTTTCAACTACGAGCTTTCCCTGAGGTGTTAGACCAAAGTGTATTTCAGAATTGGCAGAAGGGCTCAATTCAGCCAGAAACCGTAATTTTTGATACAGATTTGAAGAAGAAACCCATATTCATGTTCCCCACGGTCTGAAAAGCGCAAAAACACAATCAATTTTCAACTACGAGCTTTCTCTCTGGAGTTAGGCCAAACTGTATTTCAGAATTGGCAATAAGGTTCACATAGGAGCTTTCCCTGAGGTGTAAGACCAAAGCTCAGATTTTCAGAAAAAACACATATTCCATGTTCCCCACCGTCTAAAAGGGGCAAAACCACTTCAATTTTCAAATATGAGCTTTCCCTGAGGAGGTAGACCAAAGTGTATTTCAGAATTGGCAAAAGGTTCAAATATGAGCTTTCCCTGAGGTGTAAGACCAAAGCTCAGATTTTCAGAAAAAACACATATTCATGTTCCCCACCCTCTGAAAGGGGCAAAACCACTTCAATTTTCAAATATGAGCTTTCCCTGAGGAGGTAGACCAATCTGTAACTCGTATTTGTAACTTTTGACACAGAGAGCAGATTTGCAAAAGAAACACATATTCATGTTCCCCACGGTCTGGAAATCACAAACACATTCAATTTTCAACTACGAGCTTTCCCTGAGGTGTTAGACCAAATTGACCAATTCAGAATTGGGAGAAGGGCTCAATTCAGGCAGAAACCGTAACTTTTGATACAGATTTGAAAAAGAAACCCATATTCATGTTCCCCACGGTCTGAAAAGCGCAAAAACACAATCAATTTTCAACTACGAGCTTTCTCTCTGGAGTTAGGCCAAAGTGTATTTCAGAATTGGCAATAAGGTTCAAATATGAGCTTTCCCTGAGGTGTAAGACCAAAGCTCAGATTTTCAGAAAAAACACATATTCATGTTCCCCACCGTCTGAAAGGGGCAAAACCACTTCAATTTTCAAATATGAGCTTTCCCTGAGGAGGTAGACCAATCTGTAACTCGTATTTGTAACTTTTGACACAGAGAGCAGATTTGCAAAAGAAACACATATTCATGTTCCCCACGGTCTGGAAATCACAAACACATTCAATTTTCAACTACGAGCTTTCCCTGAGGTGTTAGACCAAATTGACCAATTCACAATTGGCAGAAGGGCTCAATTCAGCCAGAAACCGTAACTTTTGATACAGATTTGAAGAAGAAACCCATATTCATGTTCCCCACGGTCTGAAAAGCGCAAAAACACAATCAATTTTCAACTACGAGCTTTCTCTCTGGAGTTAGGCCAAAGTGTATTTCAGAATTGGCAATAAGGTTCAAATATGAGCTTTCCCTGAGGTGTAAGACCAAAGCTCAGATTTTCAGAAAAAACACATATTCATGTTCCCCACCGTCTAAAAGGGGCAAAACCACTTCAATTTTCAAATATGAGCTTTCCCTGAGGAGGTAGACCAAAGTGTATTTCAGAATTGGCAATAAGGTTCAAATATGAGCTTTCCCTGAGGTGTAAGACCAAAGCTCAGATTTTCAGAAAAAACACATATTCATGTTCCCCACCCTCTGAAAGGGGCAAAACCACTTCAATTTTCAAATATGAGCTTTCCCTGAGGAGGTAGACCAATCTGTAACTCGTATTTGTAACTTTTGACACAGAGAGCATATTT
This sequence comes from Arizona elegans, assembly GCA_022577455.1. Taxonomy (NCBI): domain Eukaryota; kingdom Metazoa; phylum Chordata; class Lepidosauria; order Squamata; family Colubridae; genus Arizona; species Arizona elegans. The sequence goes on along the minus strand of JAKOOJ010000006.1, from coordinate 46,267,278 downwards.
GCAAAAGAAACACATATTCATGTTCCCCACGGTCTGGAAATCACAAACACATTCAATTTTCAACTACGAGCTTTCCCTGAGGTGTTAAACCAAATTGACCAATTTACAATTGGCAGAAGGGCTCAATTCAGCCAGAAACCGTAACTTTTGATACAGATTTGAAGAAGAAACCCATATTCATGTTCCCCACGGTCTGAAAAGCGCAAAAACACAATCAATTTTCAACTACGAGCTTTCTCTCTGGAGTTAGGCCAAAGTGTATTTCAGAATTGGCAATAAGGTTCAAATATGAGCTTTCCCTGAGGTGTAAGACCAAAGCTCAGATTTTCAGAAAAAACACATATTCCATGTTCCCCACCGTCTAAAAGGGGCAAAACCACTTCAATTTTCAAATATGAGCTTTCCCTGAGGAGGTAGACCAAAGTGTATTTCAGAATTGGCAATAAGGTTCAAATATGAGCTTTCCCTGAGGTGTAAGACCAAAGCTCAGATTTTCAGAAAAAACACATATTCATGTTCCCCACCCTCTGAAAGGGGCAAAACCACTTCAATTTTCAAATATGAGCTTTCCCTGAGGAGGTAGACCAATCTGTAACTCGTATTTGTAACTTTTGACACAGAGAGCAGATTTGCAAAAGAAACACATATTCATGTTCCCCACGGTCTGGAAATCACAAACACATTCAATTTTCAAGTACGAGCTTTCCCTGAGGTGTTAGACCAAATTGACCAATTCAGAATTGGGAGAAGGGCTCAATTCAGGCAGAAACCGTAACTTTTGATACAGATTTGAAAAAGAAACCCATATTCATGTTCCCCACGGTCTGAAAAGCGCAAAAACACAATCAATTTTCAACTACGAGCTTTCTCTCTGGAGTTAGGCCAAAGTGTATTTCAGAATTGGCAATAAGGTTCAAATATGAGCTTTCCCTGAGGTGTAAGACCAAAGCTCAGATTTTCAGAAAAAACACATATTCATGTTCCCCACCGTCTGAAAGGGGCAAAACCACTTCAATTTTCAAATATGAGCTTTCCCTGAGGAGTTAGACCAATCTGTAACTCGTATTTGTAACTTTTGACACAGAGAGCAGATTTGCAAAAGAAACACATATTCATGTTCCCCACGGTCTGGAAATCACAAACACATTCAATTTTCAACTACGAGCTTTCCCTGAGGTGTTAAACCAAATTGACCAATTTACAATTGGCAGAAGGGCTCAATTCAGCCAGAAACCGTAACTTTTGATACAGATTTGAAGAAGAAACCCATATTCATGTTCCCCACGGTCTGAAAAGCGCAAAAACACAATCAATTTTCAACTACGAGCTTTCTCTCTGGAGTTAGGCCAAAGTGTATTTCAGAATTGGCAATAAGGTTCAAATATGAGCTTTCCCTGAGGTGTAAGACCAAAGCTCAGATTTTCAGAAAAAACACATATTCATGTTCCCCACCGTCTAAAAGGGGCAACTTCAATTTTCAAATATGAGCTTTCCCTGAGGAGGTAGACCAAAGTGTATTTCAGAATTGGCAATAAGGTTCAAATATGAGCTTTCCCTGAGGTGTAAGACCAAAGCTCAGATTTTCAGAAAAAACACATATTCATGTTCCCCACCCTCTGAAAGGGGCAAAACCACTTCAATTTTCAAATATGAGCTTTCCCTGAGGAGGTAGACCAATCTGTAACTCGTATTTGTAACTTTTGACACAGAGAGCAGATTTGCAAAAGAAACACATATTCATGTTCCCCACGGTCTGGAAATCACAAACACATTCAATTTTCAAGTACGAGCTTTCCCTGAGGTGTTAGACCAAATTGACCAATTCAGAATTGGGAGAAGGGCTCAATTCAGGCAGAAACCGTAACTTTTGATACAGATTTGAAAAAGAAACCCATATTCATGTTCCCCACGGTCTGAAAAGCGCAAAAACAATCAATTTTCAACTACGAGCTTTCTCTCTGGAGTTAGGCCAAAGTGTATTTCAGAATTGGCAATAAGGTTCAAATATGAGCTTTCCCTGAGGTGTAAGACCAAAGCTCAGATTTTCAGAAAAAACACATATTCATGTTCCCCACCGTCTAAAAGGGGCAACTTCAATTTTCAAATATGAGCTTTCCCTGAGGAGGTAGACCAAAGTGTATTTCAGAATTGGCAATAAGGTTCAAATATGAGCTTTCCCTGAGGTGTAAGACCAAAGCTCAGATTTTCAGAAAAAACACATATTCATGTTCCCCACCCTCTGAAAGGGGCAAAACCACTTCAATTTTCAACTATGAGCTTTCCCTGAGGAGGTAGACCAATCTGTAACTCGTATTTGTAACTTTTGACACAGAGAGCAGATTTGCAAAAGAAACACATATTCATGTTCCCCACGGTCTGGAAATCACAAACACATTCAATTTTCAACTACGAGCTTTCCCTGAGGTGTTAAACCAAATTGACCAATTTACAATTGGCAGAAGGGCTCAATTCAGCCAGAAACCGTAACTTTTGATACAGATTTGAAGAAGAAACCCATATTCATGTTCCCCACGGTCTGAAAAGCGCAAAAACACAATCAATTTTCAACTACGAGCTTTCTCTCTGGAGTTAGGCCAAAGTGTATTTCAGAATTGGCAATAAGGTTCAAATATGAGCTTTCCCTGAGGTGTAAGACCAAAGCTCAGATTTTCAGAAAAAACACATATTCATGTTCCCCACCGTCTGAAAGGGGCAAAACCACTTCAATTTTCAAATATGAGCTTTCCCTGAGGAGGTAGACCAATCTGTAACTCGTATTTGTTACTTTTGACACAGAGAGCAGATTTGCAAAAGAAACACATATTCATGTTCCCCACGGTCTGGAAATCACAAACACATTCAATTTTCAACTACGAGCTTTCCCTGAGGTGTTAGACCAAATTGACCAATTCACAATTGGCAGAAGGGCTCAATTCAGCCAGAAACCGTAACTTTTGATACAGATTTGAAGAAGAAACCCATATTCATGTTCCCCACGGTCTGAAAAGCGCAAAAACACAATCAATTTTCAACTACGAGCTTTCTCTCTGGAGTTAGGCCAAAGTGTATTTCAGAATTGGCAATAAGGTTCAAATATGAGCTTTCCCTGAGGTGTAAGACCAAAGCTCAGATTTTCAGAAAAAACACATATTCATGTTCCCCACCGTCTAAAAGGGGCAAAACCACTACAATTTTCAAATATGAGCTTTCCCTGAGGAGGTAGACCAAAGTGTATTTCAGAATTGGCAATAAGGTTCAAATATGAGCTTTCCCTGAGGTGTAAGACCAAAGCTCAAATTTTCAGAAAAAACACATATTCATGTTCCCCACCGTCTGAAAGGGGCAAAACCACTTCAATTTTAAAATATGAGCTTTCCCTGAGGAGGTAGACCAATCTGTAACTCGTATTTGTAACTTTTGACACAGACAGCAGATTTGCAAAAGAAACACATATTCATGTTCCCCACGGTCTGGAAATCACAAACACATTCAATTTTCAACTACGAGCTTTCCCTGAGGTGTTAGACCAAATTGACCAATTCACAATTGGCAGAAGGGCTCAATTCAGCCAGAAACCGTAACTTTTGATACAGATTTGAAGAAGAAACCCATATTCATGTTCCCCACGGTCTGAAAAGCGCAAAAACACAATCAATTTTCAACTACGAGCTTTCTCTCTGGAGTTAGGCCAAAGTGTATTTCAGAATTGGCAATAAGGTTCAAATATGAGCTTTCCCTGAGGTGTAAGACCAAAGCTCAGATTTTCAGAAAAAACACATATTCCATGTTCCCCACCGTCTAAAAGGGGCAAAACCACTTCAATTTTCAAATATGAGCTTTCCCTGAGGAGGTAGACCAAAGTGTATTTCAGAATTGGCAATAAGGTTCAAATATGAGCTTTCCCTGAGGTGTAAGACCAAAGCTCAGATTTTCAGAAAAAACACATATTCATGTTCCCCACCCTCTGAAAGGGGCAAAACCACTTCAATTTTCAAATATGAGCTTTCCCTGAGGAGGTAGACCAATCTGTAACTCGTATTTGTAACTTTTGACACAGAGAGCAGATTTGCAAAAGAAACACATATTCATGTTCCCCACGGTCTGGAAATCACAAACACATTCAATTTTCAAGTACGAGCTTTCCCTGAGGTGTTAGACCAAATTGACCAATTCAGAATTGGGAGAAGGGCTCAATTCAGGCAGAAACCGTAACTTTTGATACAGATTTGAAAAAGAAACCCATATTCATGTTCCCCACGGTCTGAAAAGCGCAAAAACACAATCAATTTTCAACTACGAGCTTTCTCTCTGGAGTTAGGCCAAAGTGTATTTCAGAATTGGCAATAAGGTTCAAATATGAGCTTTCCCTGAGGTGTAAGACCAAAGCTCAGATTTTCAGAAAAAACACATATTCATGTTCCCCACCGTCTGAAAGGGGCAAAACCACTTCAATTTTCAAATATGAGCTTTCCCTGAGGAGTTAGACCAATCTGTAACTCGTATTTGTAACTTTTGACACAGAGAGCAGATTTGCAAAAGAAACACATATTCATGTTCCCCACGGTCTGGAAATCACAAACACATTCAATTTTCAACTACGAGCTTTCCCTGAGGTGTTAAACCAAATTGACCAATTTACAATTGGCAGAAGGGCTCAATTCAGCCAGAAACCGTAACTTTTGATACAGATTTGAAGAAGAAACCCATATTCATGTTCCCCACGGTCTGAAAAGCGCAAAAACACAATCAATTTTCAACTACGAGCTTTCTCTCTGGAGTTAGGCCAAAGTGTATTTCAGAATTGGCAATAAGGTTCAAATATGAGCTTTCCCTGAGGTGTAAGACCAAAGCTCAGATTTTCAGAAAAAACACATATTCATGTTCCCCACCCTCTGAAAGGGGCAAAACCACTTCAATTTTCAAATATGAGCTTTCCCTGAGGAGGTAGACCAATCTGTAACTCGTATTTGTAACTTTTGACACAGAGAGCAGATTTGCAAAAGAAACACATATTCATGTTCCCCACGGTCTGGAAATCACAAACACATTCAATTTTCAAGTACGAGCTTTCCCTGAGGTGTTAGACCAAATTGACCAATTCAGAATTGGGAGAAGGGCTCAATTCAGGCAGAAACCGTAACTTTTGATACAGATTTGAAAAAGAAACCCATATTCATGTTCCCCACGGTCTGAAAAGCGCAAAAACAATCAATTTTCAACTACGAGCTTTCTCTCTGGAGTTAGGCCAAAGTGTATTTCAGAATTGGCAATAAGGTTCAAATATGAGCTTTCCCTGAGGTGTAAGACCAAAGCTCAGATTTTCAGAAAAAACACATATTCATGTTCCCCACCGTCTAAAAGGGGCAACTTCAATTTTCAAATATGAGCTTTCCCTGAGGAGGTAGACCAAAGTGTATTTCAGAATTGGCAATAAGGTTCAAATATGAGCTTTCCCTGAGGTGTAAGACCAAAGCTCAGATTTTCAGAAAAAACACATATTCATGTTCCCCATCCTCTGAAAGGGGCAAAACCACTTCAATTTTCAAATATGAGCTTTCCCTGAGGAGGTAGACCAATCTGTAACTCGTATTTGTAACTTTTGACACAGAGAGCAGATTTGCAAAAGAAACACATATTCATGTTCCCCACGGTCTGGAAATCACAAACACATTCAATTTTCAACTACGAGCTTTCCCTGAGGTGTTAAACCAAATTGACCAATTTACAATTGGCAGAAGGGCTCAATTCAGCCAGAAACCGTAACTTTTGATACAGATTTGAAGAAGAAACCCATATTCATGTTCCCCACGGTCTGAAAAGCGCAAAAACACAATCAATTTTCAACTACGAGCTTTCTCTCTGGAGTTAGGCCAAAGTGTATTTCAGAATTGGCAATAAGGTTCAAATATGAGCTTTCCCTGAGGTGTAAGACCAAAGCTCAGATTTTCAGAAAAAACACATATTCATGTTCCCCACCGTCTGAAAGGGGCAAAACCACTTCAATTTTCAAATATGAGCTTTCCCTGAGGAGGTAGACCAAAGTGTATTTCAGAATTGGCAATAAGGTTCAAATATGAGCTTTCCCTGAGGTGTAAGACCAAAGCTCAGATTTTCAGAAAAAACACATATTCATGTTCCCCACCCTCTGAAAGGGGCAAAACCACTTCAATTTTCAAATATGAGCTTTCCCTGAGGAGGTAGACCAATCTGTAACTCGTATTTGTAACTTTTGACACAGAGAGCAGATTTGCAAAAGAAACACATATTCATGTTCCCCACGGTCTGGAAATCACAAACACATTCAATTTTCAAGTACGAGCTTTCCCTGAGGTGTTAGACCAAATTGACCAATTCAGAATTGGGAGAAGGGCTCAATTCAGGCAGAAACCGTAACTTTTGATACAGATTTGAAAAAGAAACCCATATTCATGTTCCCCACGGTCTGAAAAGCGCAAAAACACAATCAATTTTCAACTACGAGCTTTCTCTCTGGAGTTAGGCCAAAGTGTATTTCAGAATTGGCAATAAGGTTCAAATATGAGCTTTCCCTGAGGTGTAAGACCAAAGCTCAGATTTTCAGAAAAAACACATATTCATGTTCCCCACCGTCTAAAAGGGGCAACTTCAATTTTCAAATATGAGCTTTCCCTGAGGAGGTAGACCAAAGTGTATTTCAGAATTGGCAATAAGGTTCAAATATGAGCTTTCCCTGAGGTGTAATTCCAAAGCTCAGATTTTCAGAAAAAACACATATTCATGTTCCCCACCCTCTGAAAGGGGCAAAACCACTTCAATTTTCAAATATGAGCTTTCCCTGAGGAGGTAGACCAATCTGTAACTCGTATTTGTAACTTTTGACACAGAGAGCAGATTTGCAAAAGAAACACATATTCATGTTCCCCACGGTCTGGAAATCACAAACACATTCAATTTTCAAGTACGAGCTTTCCCTGAGGTGTTAGACCAAATTGACCAATTCAGAATTGGGAGAAGGGCTCAATTCAGGCAGAAACCGTAACTTTTGATACAGATTTGAAAAAGAAACCCATATTCATGTTCCCCACGGTCTGAAAAGCGCAAAAACAATCAATTTTCAACTACGAGCTTTCTCTCTGGAGTTAGGCCAAAATGTATTTCAGAATTGGCAATAAGGTTCAAATATGAGCTTTCCCTGAGGTGTAAGACCAAAGCTCAGATTTTCAGAAAAAACACATATTCATGTTCCCCACCGTCTGAAAGGGGCAAAACCACTTCAATTTTCAAATATGAGCTTTCCCTGAGGAGTTAGACCAATCTGTAACTCGTATTTGTAACTTTTGACACAGAGAGCAGATTTGCAAAAGAAACACATATTCATGTTCCCCACGGTCTGGAAATCACAAACACATTCAATTTTCAACTACGAGCTTTCCCTGAGGTGTTAGACCAAATTGACCAATTCACAATTGGCAGAAGGGCTCAATTCCGCCAGAAACCGTAACTTTTGATACAGATTTGAAGAAGAAACCCATATTCATGTTCCCCACGGTCTGAAAAGCGCAAAAACACAATCAATTTTCAACTACGAGCTTTCTCTCTGGAGTTAGGCCAAAGTGTATTTCAGAATTGGCAATAAGGTTCAAATATGAGCTTTCCCTGAGGTGTAAGACCAAAGCTCAGATTTTCAGAAAAAACACATATTCCATGTTCCCCACCGTCTAAAAGGGGCAAAACCACTTCAATTTTCAAATATGAGCTTTCCCTGAGGAGGTAGACCAAAGTGTATTTCAGAATTGGCAATAAGGTTCAAATATGAGCTTTCCCTGAGGTGTAAGACCAAAGCTCAAATTTTCAGAAAAAACACATATTCCATGTTCCCCACCGTCTAAAAGGGGCAAAACCACTTCAATTTTCAAATATGAGCTTTCCCTGAGGATGTAGACCAAAGTGTATTTCAGAATTGGCAATAAGGTTCAAATATGAGCTTTCCCTGAGGAGGTAGACCAATCTGTAACTCGTATTTGTAACTTTTGACACAGAGAGCAGATTTGCAAAAGAAACACATATTCATGTTCCCCACGGTCTGGAAATCACAAACACATTCAATTTTCAAGTACGAGCTTTCCATGAGGTGTTAGACCAAAGTGTATTTCAGAATTGGCAGAAGGGCTCAATTCAGCCAGAAACCGTAATTTTTGATACAGATTTGAAGAAGAAACCCATATTCATGTTCCCCACGGTCTGAAAAGCGCAAAAACACAATCAATTTTCAACTACGAGCTTTCTCTCTGGAGTTAGGCCAAACTGTATTTCAGAATTGGCAATAAGGTTCACATAGGAGCTTTCCCTGAGGTGTAAGACCAAAGCTCAGATTTTCAGAAAAAACACATATTCATGTTCCCCACCGTCTGAAAGGGGCAAAACCACTTCAATTTTAAAATATGAGCTTTCCCTGAGGAGGTAGACCAATCTGTAACTCGTATTTGTAACTTTTGACACAGAGAGCAGATTTGCAAAAGAAACACATATTCATGTTCCCCACGGTCTGGAAATCACAAACACATTCAATTTTCAACTACGAGCTTTCCCTGAGGTGTTAGACCAAATTGACCAATTCACAATTGGCAGAAGGGCTCAATTCAGCCAGAAACCGTAACTTTTGATACAGATTTGAAGAAGAAACCCATATTCATGTTCCCCACGGTCTGAAAAGCGCAAAAACACAATCAATTTTCAACTACGAGCTTTCTCTCTGGAGTTAGGCCAAAGTGTATTTCAGAATTGGCAATAAGGTTCAAATATGAGCTTTCCCTGAGGTGTAAGACCAAAGCTCAGATTTTCAGAAAAAACACATATTCCATGTTCCCCACCATCTAAAAGGGGCAAAACCACTTCAATTTTCAAATATGAGCTTTCCCTGAGGAGGTAGACCAAAGTGTATTTCAGAATTGGCAAAAGGTTCAAATATGAGCTTTCCCTGAGGTGTAAGACCAAAGCTCAGATTTTCAGAAAAAACACATATTCATGTTCCCCACCCTCTGAAAGGGGCAAAACCACTTCAATTTTCAAATATGAGCTTTCCCTGAGGAGGTAGACCAATCTGTAACTCGTATTTGTAACTTTTGACACAGAGAGCAGATTTGCAAAAGAAACACATATTCATGTTCCCCACGGTCTGGAAATCACAAACACATTCAATTTTCAAGTACGAGCTTTCCCTGAGGTGTTAGACCAAATTGACCAATTCAGAATTGGGAGAAGGGCTCAATTCAGGCAGAAACCGTAACTTTTGATACAGATTTGAAAAAGAAACCCATATTCATGTTCCCCACGGTCTGAAAAGCGCAAAAACACAATCAATTTTCAACTACGAGCTTTCTCTCTGGAGTTAGGCCAAAGTGTATTTCAGAATTGGCAATAAGGTTCAAATATGAGCTTTCCCTGAGGTGTAAGACCAAAGCTCAGATTTTCAGAAAAAACACATATTCATGTTCCCCACCCTCTGAAAGGGGCAAAACCACTTCAATTTTCAAATATGAGCTTTCCCTGAGGAGTTAGACCAATCTGTAACTCGTATTTGTAACTTTTGACACAGAGAGCAGATTTGCAAAAGAAACACATATTCATGTTCCCCACGGTCTGGAAATCACAAACACATTCAATTTTCAACTACGAGCTTTCCCTGAGGTGTTAGACCAAATTGACCAATTTATAATTGGCAGAAGGGCTCAATTCAGCCAGAAACCGTAACTTTTGATACAGATTTGAAGAAGAAACCCATATTCATGTTCCCCACGGTCTGAAAAGCGCAAAAACACAATCAATTTTCAACTACGAGCTTTCTCTCTGGAGTTAGGCCAAAGTGTATTTCAGAATTGGCAATAAGGTTCAAATATGAGCTTTCCCTGAGGTGTAAGACCAAAGCTCAGATTTTCAGAAAAAACACATATTCATGTTCCCCACCGTCTAAAAGGGGCAAAACCACTTCAATTTTCAAATATGAGCTTTCCCTGAGGAGGTAGACCAAAGTGTATTTCAGAATTGGCAATAAGGTTCAAATATGAGCTTTCCCTGAGGTGTAAGACCAAAGCTCAGATTTTCAGAAAAAACACATATTCATGTTCCCCACCCTCTGAAAGGGGCAAAACCACTTCAATTTTCAAATATGAGCTTTCCCTGAGGAGGTAGACCAATCTGTAACTCGTATTTGTAACTTTTGACACAGAGAGCAGATTTGCAAAAGAAACACATATTCATGTTCCCCACGGTCTGGAAATCACAAACACATTCAATTTTCAAGTACGAGCTTTCCCTGAGGTGTTAGACCAAATTGACCAATTCAGAATTGGGAGAAGGGCTCAATTCAGGCAGAAACCGTAACTTTTGATACAGATTTGAAGAAGAAACCCATATTCATGTTCCCCACGGTCAGAAAAGCGCAAAAACACAATCAATTTTCAACTACGAGCTTTCTCTCTGGAGTTAGGCCAAACTGTATTTCAGAATTGGCAATAAGGTTCACATAGGAGCTTTCCCTGAGGTGTAAGACCAAAGCTCAGATTTTCAGAAAAAACACATATTCATGTTCCCCACCGTCTGAAAGGGGCAAAACCACTTCAATTTTAAAATATGAGCTTTCCCTGAGGAGGTAGACCAATCTGTAACTCGTATTTGTAACTTTTGACACAGAGAGCAGATTTGCAAAAGAAACACATATTCATGTTCCCCACGGTCTGGAAATCACAAACACATTCAATTTTCAACTACGAGCTTTCCCTGAGGTGTTAGACCAAATTGACCAATTCACAATTGGCAGAAGGGCTCAATTCAGCCAGAAACCGTAACTTTTGATGCAGATTTGAAGAGGAAACCCATATTCATGTTCCCCACGGTCTGAAAAGCGCAAAAACACAATCAATTTTCAACTACGAGCTTTCTCTCTGGAGTTAGGCCAAAGTGTATTTCAGAATTGGCAATAAGGTTCAAATATGAGCTTTCCCTGAGGTGTAAGACCAAAGCTCAGATTTTCAGAAAAAACACATATTCCATGTTCCCCACCGTCTAAAAGGGGCAAAACCACTTCAATTTTCAAATATGAGCTTTCCCTGAGGAGGTAGACCAAAGTGTATTTCAGAATTGGCAATAAGGTTCAAATATGAGCTTTCCCTGAGGTGTAAGACCAAAGCTCAGATTTTCAGAAAAAACACATATTCATGTTCCCCACCCTCTGAAAGGGGCAAAACCACTTCAATTTTCAAATATGAGCTTTCCCTGAGGAGGTAGACCAATCTGTAACTCGTATTTGTAACTTTTGACACAGAGAGCAGATTTGCAAAAGAAACACATATTCATGTTCCCCACGGTCTGGAAATCACAAACACATTCAATTTTCAAGTACGAGCTTTCCCTGAGGTGTTAGACCAAATTGACCAATTCAGAATTGGGAGAAGGGCTCAATTCAGGCAGAAACCGTAACTTTTGATACAGATTTGAAGAAGAAACCCATATTCATGTTCCCCACGGTCAGAAAAGCGCAAAAACACAATCAATTTTCAACTACGAGCTTTCTCTCTGGAGTTAGGCCAAACTGTATTTCAGAATTGGCAATAAGGTTCACATAGGAGCTTTCCCTGAGGTGTAAGACCAAAGCTCAGATTTTCAGAAAAAACACATATTCATGTTCCCCACCGTCTGAAAGGGGCAAAACCACTTCAATTTTAAAATATGAGCTTTCCCTGAGGAGGTAGACCAATCTGTAACTCGTATTTGTAACTTTTGACACAGAGAGCAGATTTGCAAAAGAAACACATATTCATGTTCCCCACGGTCTGGAAATCACAAACACATTCAATTTTCAACTACGAGCTTTCCCTGAGGTGTTAGACCAAATTGACCAATTCACAATTGGCAGAAGGGCTCAATTCAGCCAGAAACCGTAACTTTTGATGCAGATTTGAAGAAGAAACCCATATTCATGTTCCCCATGGTCTGAAAAGCGCAAAAACACAATCAATTTTCAACTACGAGCTTTCTCTCTGGAGTTAGGCCAAAGTGTATTTCAGAATTGGCAATAAGGTTCAAATATGAGCTTTCCCTGAGGTGTAAGACCAAAGCTCAGATTTTCAGAAAAAACACATATTCCATGTTCCCCACCGTCTAAAAGGGGCAAAACCACTTCAATTTTCAAATATGAGCTTTCCCTGAGGAGGTAGACCAAAGTGTATTTCAGAATTGGCAATAAGGTTCAAATATGAGCTTTCCCTGAGGTGTAAGACCAAAGCTCAGATTTTCAGAAAAAACACATATTCATGTTCCCCACCCTCTGAAAGGGGCAAAACCACTTCAATTTTCAAATATGAGCTTTCCCTGAGGAGGTAGACCAATCTGTAACTCGTATTTGTAACTTTTGACACAGAGAGCAGATTTGCAAAAGAAACACATATTCATGTTCCCCACGGTCTGGAAATCACAAACACATTCAATTTTCAACTACGAGCTTTCCCTGAGGTGTTAGACCAAATTGACCAATTCAGAATTGGGAGAAGGGCTCAATTCAGGCAGAAACCGTAACTTTTGATACAGATTTGAAAAAGAAACCCATATTCATGTTCCCCACGGTCTGAAAAGCGCAAAAACACAATCAATTTTCAACTACGAGCTTTCTCTCTGGAGTTAGGCCAAAGTGTATTTCAGAATTGGCAATAAGGTTCAAATATGAGCTTTCCCTGAGGTGTAAGACCAAAGCTCAGATTTTCAGAAAAAACACATATTCATGTTCCCCACCGTCTGAAAGGGGCAAAACCACTTCAATTTTCAAATATGAGCTTTCCCTGAGGAGTTAGACCAATCTGTAACTCGTATTTGTAACTTTTGACACAGAGAGCAGATTTGCAAAAGAAACACATATTCATGTTCCCCACGGTCTGGAAATCACAAACACATTCAATTTTCAACTACGAGCTTTCCCTGAGGTGTTAAACCAAATTGACCAATTTACAATTGGCAGAAGGGCTCAATTCAGCCAGAAACCGTAACTTTTGATACAGATTTGAAGAAGAAACCCATATTCATGTTCCCCACGGTCTGAAAAGCGCAAAAACACAATCAATTTTCAACTACGAGCTTTCTCTCTGGAGTTAGGCCAAAGTGTATTTCAGAATTGGCAATAAGGTTCAAATATGAGCTTTCCCTGAGGTGTAAGACCAAAGCTCAGATTTTCAGAAAAAACACATATTCATGTTCCCCACCGTCTAAAAGGGGCAACTTCAATTTTCAAATATGAGCTTTCCCTGAGGAGGTAGACCAAAGTGTATTTCAGAATTGGCAATAAGGTTCAAATATGAGCTTTCCCTGAGGTGTAATTCCAAAGCTCAGATTTTCAGAAAAAACACATATTCATGTTCCCCACCCTCTGAAAGGGGCAAAACCACTTCAATTTTCAAATATGAGCTTTCCCTGAGGAGGTAGACCAATCTGTAACTCGTATTTGTAACTTTTGACACAGAGAGCAGATTTGCAAAAGAAACACATATTCATGTTCCCCACGGTCTGGAAATCACAAACACATTCAATTTTCAAGTACGAGCTTTCCCTGAGGTGTTAGACCAAATTGACCAATTCAGAATTGGGAGAAGGGCTCAATTCAGGCAGAAACCGTAACTTTTGATACAGATTTGAAAAAGAAACCCATATTCATGTTCCCCACGGTCTGAAAAGCGCAAAAACAATCAATTTTCAACTACGAGCTTTCTCTCTGGAGTTAGGCCAAAGTGTATTTCAGAATTGGCAATAAGGTTCAAATATGAGCTTTCCCTGAGGTGTAAGACCAAAGCTCAGATTTTCAGAAAAAACACATATTCATGTTCCCCACCGTCTAAAAGGGGCAACTTCAATTTTCAAATATGAGCTTTCCCTGAGGAGGTAGACCAAAGTGTATTTCAGAATTGGCAATAAGGTTCAAATATGAGCTTTCCCTGAGGTGTAAGACCAAAGCTCAGATTTTCAGAAAAAACACATATTCATGTTCCCCACCCTCTGAAAGGGGCAAAACCACTTCAATTTTCAAATATGAGCTTTCCCTGAGGAGGTAGACCAATCTGTAACTCGTATTTGTAACTTTTGACACAGAGAGCAGATTTGCAAAAGAAACACATATTCATGTTCCCCACGGTCTGGAAATCACAAACACATTCAATTTTCAAGTACGAGCTTTCCCTGAGGTGTTAAACCAAATTGACCAATTCAGAATTGGGAGAAGGGCTCAATTCAGGCAGAAACCGTAACTTTTGATACAGATTTGAAAAAGAAACCCATATTCATGTTCCCCACGGTCTGAAAAGCGCAAAAACAATCAATTTTCAACTACGAGCTTTCTCTCTGGAGTTAGGCCAAAGTGTATTTCAGAATTGGCAATAAGGTTCAAATATGAGCTTTCCCTGAGGTGTAAGACCAAAGCTCAGATTTTCAGAAAAAACACATATTCATGTTCCCCACCGTCTAAAAGGGGCAACTTCAATTTTCAAATATGAGCTTTCCCTGAGGAGGTAGACCAAAGTGTATTTCAGAATTGGCAATAAGGTTCAAATATGAGCTTTCCCTGAGGTGTAAGACCAAAGCTCAGATTTTCAGAAAAAACACATATTCATGTTCCCCACCCTCTGAAAGGGGCAAAACCACTTCAATTTTCAAATATGAGCTTTCCCTGAGGAGGTAGACCAATCTGTAACTCGTATTTGTAACTTTTGACACAGAGAGCAGATTTGCAAAAGAAACACATATTCATGTTCCCCACGGTCTGGAAATCACAAACACATTCAATTTTCAACTACGAGCTTTCCCTGAGGTGTTAAACCAAATTGACCAATTTACAATTGGCAGAAGGGCTCAATTCAGCCAGAAACCGTAACTTTTGATACAGATTTGAAGAAGAAACCCATATTCATGTTCCCCACGGTCTGAAAAGCGCAAAAACACAATCAATTTTCAACTACGAGCTTTCTCTCTGGAGTTAGGCCAAAGTGTATTTCAGAATTGGCAATAAGGTTCAAATATGAGCTTTCCCTGAGGTGTAAGACCAAAGCTCAGATTTTCAGAAAAAACACATATTCATGTTCCCCACCGTCTGAAAGGGGCAAAACCACTTCAATTTTCAAATATGAGCTTTCCCTGAGGAGGTAGACCAAAGTGTATTTCAGAATTGGCAATAAGGTTCAAATATGAGCTTTCCCTGAGGTGTAAGACCAAAGCTCAGATTTTCAGAAAAAACACATATTCATGTTCCCCACCCTCTGAAAGGGGCAAAACCACTTCAATTTTCAAATATGAGCTTTCCCTGAGGAGGTAGACCAATCTGTAACTCGTATTTGTAACTTTTGACACAGAGAGCAGATTTGCAAAAGAAACACATATTCATGTTCCCCACGGTCTGGAAATCACAAACACATTCAATTTTCAAGTACGAGCTTTCCCTGAGGTGTTAGACCAAATTGACCAATTCAGAATTGGGAGAAGGGCTCAATTCAGGCAGAAACCGTAACTTTTGATACAGATTTGAAAAAGAAACCCATATTCATGTTCCCCACGGTCTGAAAAGCGCAAAAACACAATCAATTTTCAACTACGAGCTTTCTCTCTGGAGTTAGGCCAAAGTGTATTTCAGAATTGGCAATAAGGTTCAAATATGAGCTTTCCCTGAGGTGTAAGACCAAAGCTCAGATTTTCAGAAAAAACACATATTCATGTTCCCCACCGTCTGAAAGGGGCAAAACCACTTCAATTTTCAAATATGAGCTTTCCCTGAGGAGTTAGACCAATCTGTAACTCGTATTTGTAACTTTTGACACAGAGAGCAGATTTGCAAAAGAAACACATATTCATGTTCCCCACGGTCTGGAAATCACAAACACATTCAATTTTCAACTACGAGCTTTCCCTGAGGTGTTAAACCAAATTGACCAATTTACAATTGGCAGAAGGGCTCAATTCAGCCAGAAACCGTAACTTTTGATACAGATTTGAAGAAGAAACCCATATTCATGTTCCCCACGGTCTGAAAAGCGCAAAAACACAATCAATTTTCAACTACGAGCTTTCTCTCTGGAGTTAGGCCAAAGTGTATTTCAGAATTGGCAATAAGGTTCAAATATGAGCTTTCCCTGAGGTGTAAGACCAAAGCTCAGATTTTCAGAAAAAACACATATTCATGTTCCCCACCGTCTAAAAGGGGCAACTTCAATTTTCAAATATGAGCTTTCCCTGAGGAGGTAGACCAAAGTGTATTTCAGAATTGGCAATAAGGTTCAAATATGAGCTTTCCCTGAGGTGTAATTCCAAAGCTCAGATTTTCAGAAAAAACACATATTCATGTTCCCCACCCTCTGAAAGGGGCAAAACCACTTCAATTTTCAAATATGAGCTTTCCCTGAGGAGGTAGACCAATCTGTAACTCGTATTTGTAACTTTTGACACAGAGAGCAGATTTGCAAAAGAAACACATATTCATGTTCCCCACGGTCTGGAAATCACAAACACATTCAATTTTCAAGTACGAGCTTTCCCTGAGGTGTTAGACCAAATTGACCAATTCAGAATTGGGAGAAGGGCTCAATTCAGGCAGAAACCGTAACTTTTGATACAGATTTGAAAAAGAAACCCATATTCATGTTCCCCACGGTCTGAAAAGCGCAAAAACAATCAATTTTCAACTACGAGCTTTCTCTCTGGAGTTAGGCCAAAGTGTATTTCAGAATTGGCAATAAGGTTCAAATATGAGCTTTCCCTGAGGTGTAAGACCAAAGCTCAGATTTTCAGAAAAAACACATATTCATGTTCCCCACCGTCTAAAAGGGGCAACTTCAATTTTCAAATATGAGCTTTCCCTGAGGAGGTAGACCAAAGTGTATTTCAGAATTGGCAATAAGGTTCAAATATGAGCTTTCCCTGAGGTGTAAGACCAAAGCTCAGATTTTCAGAAAAAACACATATTCATGTTCCCCACCCTCTGAAAGGGGCAAAACCACTTCAATTTTCAAATATGAGCTTTCCCTGAGGAGGTAGACCAATCTGTAACTCGTATTTGTAACTTTTGACACAGAGAGCAGATTTGCAAAAGAAACACATATTCATGTTCCCCACGGTCTGGAAATCACAAACACATTCAATTTTCAACTACGAGCTTTCCCTGAGGTGTTAAACCAAATTGACCAATTCAGAATTGGGAGAAGGGCTCAATTCAGGCAGAAACCGTAACTTTTGATACAGATTTGAAAAAGAAACCCATATTCATGTTCCCCACGGTCTGAAAAGCGCAAAAACAATCAATTTTCAACTACGAGCTTTCTCTCTGGAGTTAGGCCAAAGTGTATTTCAGAATTGGCAATAAGGTTCAAATATGAGCTTTCCCTGAGGTGTAAGACCAAAGCTCAGATTTTCAGAAAAAACACATATTCATGTTCCCCACCGTCTAAAAGGGGCAACTTCAATTTTCAAATATGAGCTTTCCCTGAGGAGGTAGACCAAAGTGTATTTCAGAATTGGCAATAAGGTTCAAATATGAGCTTTCCCTGAGGTGTAAGACCAAAGCTCAGATTTTCAGAAAAAACACATATTCATGTTCCCCACCCTCTGAAAGGGGCAAAACCACTTCAATTTTCAAATATGAGCTTTCCCTGAGGAGGTAGACCAATCTGTAACTCGTATTTGTAACTTTTGACACAGAGAGCAGATTTGCAAAAGAAACACATATTCATGTTCCCCACGGTCTGGAAATCACAAACACATTCAATTTTCAACTACGAGCTTTCCCTGAGGTGTTAAACCAAATTGACCAATTTACAATTGGCAGAAGGGCTCAATTCAGCCAGAAACCGTAACTTTTGATACAGATTTGAAGAAGAAACCCATATTCATGTTCCCCACGGTCTGAAAAGCGCAAAAACACAATCAATTTTCAACTACGAGCTTTCTCTCTGGAGTTAGGCCAAAGTGTATTTCAGAATTGGCAATAAGGTTCAAATATGAGCTTTCCCTGAGGTGTAAGACCAAAGCTCAGATTTTCAGAAAAAACACATATTCATGTTCCCCACCGTCTGAAAGGGGCAAAACCACTTCAATTTTCAAATATGAGCTTTCCCTGAGGAGGTAGACCAAAGTGTATTTCAGAATTGGCAATAAGGTTCAAATATGAGCTTTCCCTGAGGTGTAAGACCAAAGCTCAGATTTTCAGAAAAAACACATATTCATGTTCCCCACCCTCTGAAAGGGGCAAAACCACTTCAATTTTCAAATATGAGCTTTCCCTGAGGAGGTAGACCAATCTGTAACTCGTATTTGTAACTTTTGACACAGAGAGCAGATTTGGAAAAGAAACACATATTCATGTTCCCCACGGTCTGGAAATCACAAACACATTCAATTTTCAAGTACGAGCTTTCCCTGAGGTGTTAGACCAAATTGACCAATTCAGAATTGGGAGAAGGGCTCAATTCAGGCAGAAACCGTAACTTTTGATACAGATTTGAAAAAGAAACCCATATTCATGTTCCCCACGGTCTGAAAAGCGCAAAAACAATCAATTTTCAACTACGAGCTTTCTCTCTGGAGTTAGGCCAAAGTGTATTTCAGAATTGGCAATAAGGTTCAAATATGAGCTTTCCCTGAGGTGTAAGACCAAAGCTCAGATTTTCAGAAAAAACACATATTCATGTTCCCCACCGTCTGAAAGGGGCAAAACCACTTCAATTTTCAAATATGAGCTTTCCCTGAGGAGGTAGACCAAAGTGTATTTCAGAATTGGCAATAAGGTTCAAATATGAGCTTTCCCTGAGGTGTAAGACCAAAGCTCAGATTTTCAGAAAAAACACATATTCATGTTCCCCACCCTCTGAAAGGGGCAAAACCACTTCAATTTTCAAATATGAGCTTTCCCTGAGGAGGTAGACCAATCTGTAACTCGTATTTGTAACTTTTGACACAGAGAGCAGATTTGCAAAAGAAACACATATTCATGTTCCCCACGGTCTGGAAATCACAAACACATTCAATTTTCAAGTACGAGCTTTCCCTGAGGTGTTAGACCAAATTGACCAATTCAGAATTGGGAGAAGGGCTCAATTCAGGCAGAAACCGTAACTTTTGATACAGATTTGAAAAAGAAACCCATATTCATGTTCCCCACGGTCTGAAAAGCGCAAAAACACAATCAATTTTCAACTACGAGCTTTCTCTCTGGAGTTAGGCCAAAGTGTATTTCAGAATTGGCAATAAGGTTCAAATATGAGCTTTCCCTGAGGTGTAAGACCAAAGCTCAGATTTTCAGAAAAAACACATATTCATGTTCCCCACCGTCTGAAAGGGGCAAAACCACTTCAATTTTCAAATATGAGCTTTCCCTGAGGAGTTAGACCAATCTGTAACTCGTATTTGTAACTTTTGACACAGAGAGCAGATTTGCAAAAGAAACACATATTCATGTTCCCCACGGTCTGGAAATCACAAACACATTCAATTTTCAACTACGAGCTTTCCCTCAGGTGTTAAACCAAATTGACCAATTTACAATTGGCAGAAGGGCTCAATTCAGCCAGAAACCGTAACTTTTGATACAGATTTGAAGAAGAAACCCATATTCATGTTCCCCACGGTCTGAAAAGCGCAAAAACACAATCAATTTTCAACTACGAGCTTTCTCTCTGGAGTTAGGCCAAAGTGTATTTCAGAATTGGCAATAAGGTTCAAATATGAGCTTTCCCTGAGGTGTAAGACCAAAGCTCAGATTTTCAGAAAAAACACATATTCATGTTCCCCACCGTCTAAAAGGGGCAACTTCAATTTTCAAATATGAGCTTTCCCTGAGGAGGTAGACCAAAGTGTATTTCAGAATTGGCAATAAGGTTCAAATATGAGCTTTCCCTGAGGTGTAATTCCAAAGCTCAGATTTTCAGAAAAAACACATATTCATGTTCCCCACCCTCTGAAAGGGGCAAAACCACTTCAATTTTCAAATATGAGCTTTCCCTGAGGAGGTAGACCAATCTGTAACTCGTATTTGTAACTTTTGACACAGAGAGCAGATTTGCAAAAGAAACACATATTCATGTTCCCCACGGTCTGGAAATCACAAACACATTCAATTTTCAAGTACGAGCTTTCCCTGAGGTGTTAGACCAAATTGACCAATTCAGAATTGGGAGAAGGGCTCAATTCAGGCAGAAACCGTAACTTTTGATACAGATTTGAAAAAGAAACCCATATTCATGTTCCCCACGGTCTGAAAAGCGCAAAAACAATCAATTTTCAACTACGAGCTTTCTCTCTGGAGTTAGGCCAAAGTGTATTTCAGAATTGGCAATAAGGTTCAAATATGAGCTTTCCCTGAGGTGTAAGACCAAAGCTCAGATTTTCAGAAAAAACACATATTCATGTTCCCCACCGTCTAAAAGGGGCAACTTCAATTTTCAAATATGAGCTTTCCCTGAGGAGGTAGACCAAAGTGTATTTCAGAATTGGCAATAAGGTTCAAATATGAGCTTTCCCTGAGGTGTAAGACCAAAGCTCAGATTTTCAGAAAAAACACATATTCATGTTCCCCACCCTCTGAAAGGGGCAAAACCACTTCAATTTTCAAATATGAGCTTTCCCTGAGGAGGTAGACCAATCTGTAACTCGTATTTGTAACTTTTGACACAGAGAGCAGATTTGCAAAAGAAACACATATTCATGTTCCCCACGGTCTGGAAATCACAAACACATTCAATTTTCAACTACGAGCTTTCCCTGAGGTGTTAAACCAAATTGACCAATTCAGAATTGGGAGAAGGGCTCAATTCAGGCAGAAACCGTAACTTTTGATACAGATTTGAAAAAGAAACCCATATTCATGTTCCCCACGGTCTGAAAAGCGCAAAAACAATCAATTTTCAACTACGAGCTTTCTCTCTGGAGTTAGGCCAAAGTGTATTTCAGAATTGGCAATAAGGTTCAAATATGAGCTTTCCCTGAGGTGTAAGACCAAAGCTCAGATTTTCAGAAAAAACACATATTCATGTTCCCCACCGTCTAAAAGGGGCAACTTCAATTTTCAAATATGAGCTTTCCCTGAGGAGGTAGACCAAAGTGTATTTCAGAATTGGCAATAAGGTTCAAATATGAGCTTTCCCTGAGGTGTAAGACCAAAGCTCAGATTTTCAGAAAAAACACATATTCATGTTCCCCACCCTCTGAAAGGGGCAAAACCACTTCAATTTTCAAATATGAGCTTTCCCTGAGGAGGTAGACCAATCTGTAACTCGTATTTGTAACTTTTGACACAGAGAGCAGATTTGCAAAAGAAACACATATTCATGTTCCCCACGGTCTGGAAATCACAAACACATTCAATTTTCAACTACGAGCTTTCCCTGAGGTGTTAAACCAAATTGACCAATTTACAATTGGCAGAAGGGCTCAATTCAGCCAGAAACCGTAACTTTTGATACAGATTTGAAGAAGAAACCCATATTCATGTTCCCCACGGTCTGAAAAGCGCAAAAACACAATCAATTTTCAACTACGAGCTTTCTCTCTGGAGTTAGGCCAAAGTGTATTTCAGAATTGGCAATAAGGTTCAAATATGAGCTTTCCCTGAGGTGTAAGACCAAAGCTCAGATTTTCAGAAAAAACACATATTCATGTTCCCCACCGTCTGAAAGGGGCAAAACCACTTCAATTTTCAAATATGAGCTTTCCCTGAGGAGGTAGACCAAAGTGTATTTCAGAATTGGCAATAAGGTTCAAATATGAGCTTTCCCTGAGGTGTAAGACCAAAGCTCAGATTTTCAGAAAAAACACATATTCATGTTCCCCACCCTCTGAAAGGGGCAAAACCACTTCAATTTTCAAATATGAGCTTTCCCTGAGGAGGTAGACCAATCTGTAACTCGTATTTGTAACTTTTGACACAGAGAGCAGATTTGGAAAAGAAACACATATTCATGTTCCCCACGGTCTGGAAATCACAAACACATTCAATTTTCAAGTACGAGCTTTCCCTGAGGTGTTAGACCAAATTGACCAATTCAGAATTGGGAGAAGGGCTCAATTCAGGCAGAAACCGTAACTTTTGATACAGATTTGAAAAAGAAACCCATATTCATGTTCCCCACGGTCTGAAAAGCGCAAAAACAATCAATTTTCAACTACGAGCTTTCTCTCTGGAGTTAGGCCAAAGTGTATTTCAGAATTGGCAATAAGGTTCAAATATGAGCTTTCCCTGAGGTGTAAGACCAAAGCTCAGATTTTCAGAAAAAACACATATTCATGTTCCCCACCGTCTAAAAGGGGCAACTTCAATTTTCAAATATGAGCTTTCCCTGAGGAGGTAGACCAAAGTGTATTTCAGAATTGGCAATAAGGTTCAAATATGAGCTTTCCCTGAGGTGTAAGACCAAAGCTCAGATTTTCAGAAAAAACACATATTCATGTTCCCCACCCTCTGAAAGGGGCAAAACCACTTCAATTTTCAAATATGAGCTTTCCCTGAGGAGGTAGACCAATCTGTAACTCGTATTTGTAACTTTTGACACAGAGAGCATATTTGCAAAAGAAACACATATTCATGTTCCCCACGGTCTGGAAATCACAAACACATTCAATTTTCAACTACGAGCTTTCCCTGAGGTGTTAAACCAAATTGACCAATTTACAATTGGCAGAAGGGCTCAATTCAGCCAGAAACCGTAACTTTTGATACAGATTTGAAGAAGAAACCCATATTCATGTTCCCCACGGTCTGAAAAGCGCAAAAACACAATCAATTTTCAACTACGAGCTTTCTCTCTGGAGTTAGGCCAAAGTGTATTTCAGAATTGGCAATAAGGTTCAAATATGAGCTTTCCCTGAGGTGTAAGACCAAAGCTCAGATTTTCAGAAAAAACACATATTCATGTTCCCCACCGTCTAAAAGGGGCAACTTCAATTTTCAAATATGAGCTTTCCCTGAGGAGGTAGAACAAAGTGTATTTCAGAATTGGCAATAAGGTTCAAATATGAGCTTTCCCTGAGGTGTAATTCCAAAGCTCAGATTTTCAGAAAAAACACATATTCATGTTCCCCACCCTCTGAAAGGGGCAAAACCACTTCAATTTTCAAATATGAGCTTTCCCTGAGGAGGTAGACCAATCTGTAACTCGTATTTGTAACTTTTGACACAGAGAGCAGATTTGCAAAAGAAACACATATTCATGTTCCCCACGGTCTGGAAATCACAAACACATTCAATTTTCAAGTACGAGCTTTCCCTGAGGTGTTAGACCAAATTGACCAATTCAGAATTGGGAGAAGGGCTCAATTCAGGCAGAAACCGTAACTTTTGATACAGATTTGAAAAAGAAACCCATATTCATGTTCCCCACGGTCTGAAAAGCGCAAAAACAATCAATTTTCAACTACGAGCTTTCTCTCTGGAGTTAGGCCAAAGTGTATTTCAGAATTGGCAATAAGGTTCAAATATGAGCTTTCCCTGAGGTGTAAGACCAAAGCTCAGATTTTCAGAAAAAACACATATTCATGTTCCCCACCGTCTGAAAGGGGCAAAACCACTTCAATTTTCAAATATGAGCTTTCCCTGAGGAGTTAGACCAATCTGTAACTCGTATTTGTAACTTTTGACACAGAGAGCAGATTTGCAAAAGAAACACATATTCATGTTCCCCGCGGTCTGGAAATCACAAACACATTCAATTTTCAACTACGAGCTTTCCCTGAGGTGTTAGACCAAATTGAGCAATTCACAATTGGCAGAAGGGCTCAATTCCGCCAGAAACCGTAACTTTTGATACAGATTTGAAGAAGAAACCCATATTCATGTTCCCCACGGACTGAAAAGCGCAAAAACACAATCAATTTTCAACTACGAGCTTTCTCTCTGGAGTTAGGCCAAAGTGTATTTCAGAATTGGCAATAAGGTTCAAATATGAGCTTTCCCTGAGGTGTAAGACCAAAGCTCAGATTTTCAGAAAAAACACATATTCATGTTCCCCACCGTCTAAAAGGGGCAACTTCAATTTTCAAATATGAGCTTTCCCTGAGGAGGTAGACCAAAGTGTATTTCAGAATTGGCAATAAGGTTCAAATATGAGCTTTCCCTGAGGTGTAAGACCAAAGCTCAGATTTTCAGAAAAAACACATATTCATGTTCCCCACCCTCTGAAAGGGGCAAAACCACTTCAATTTTCAAATATGAGCTTTCCCTGAGGAGGTAGACCAATCTGTAACTCGTATTTGTAACTTTTGACACAGAGAGCAGATTTGCAAAAGAAACACATATTCATGTTCCCCACGGTCTGGAAATCACAAACACATTCAATTTTCAACTACGAGCTTTCCCTGAGGTGTTAAACCAAATTGACCAATTTACAATTGGCAGAAGGGCTCAATTCAGCCAGAAACCGTAACTTTTGATACAGATTTGAAGAAGAAACCCATATTCATGTTCCCCACGGTCTGAAAAGCGCAAAAACACAATCAATTTTCAACTACGAGCTTTCTCTCTGGAGTTAGGCCAAAGTGTATTTCAGAATTGGCAATAAGGTTCAAATATGAGCTTTCCCTGAGGTGTAAGACCAAAGCTCAGATTTTCAGAAAAAACACATATTCATGTTCCCCACCCTCTGAAAGGGGCAAAACCACTTCAATTTTCAAATATGAGCTTTCCCTGAGGAGGTAGACCAATCTGTAACTCGTATTTGTAACTTTTGACACAGAGAGCAGATTTGCAAAAGAAACACATATTCATGTTCCCCACGGTCTGGAAATCACAAACACATTCAATTTTCAAGTACGAGCTTTCCCTGAGGTGTTAGACCAAATTGACCAATTCAGAATTGGGAGAAGGGCTCAATTCAGGCAGAAACCGTAACTTTTGATACAGATTTGAAAAAGAAACCCATATTCATGTTCCCCACGGTCTGAAAAGCGCAAAAACAATCAATTTTCAACTACGAGCTTTCTCTCTGGAGTTAGGCCAAAGTGTATTTCAGAATTGGCAATAAGGTTCAAATATGAGCTTTCCCTGAGGTGTAAGACCAAAGCTCAGATTTTCAGAAAAAACACATATTCATGTTCCCCACCGTCTAAAAGGGGCAACTTCAATTTTCAAATATGAGCTTTCCCTGAGGAGGTAGACCAAAGTGTATTTCAGAATTGGCAATAAGGTTCAAATATGAGCTTTCCCTGAGGTGTAAGACCAAAGCTCAGATTTTCAGAAAAAACACATATTCATGTTCCCCACCCTCTGAAAGGGGCAAAACCACTTCAATTTTCAAATATGAGCTTTCCCTGAGGAGGTAGACCAATCTGTAACTCGTATTTGTAACTTTTGACACAGAGAGCATATTTGCAAAAGAAACACATATTCATGTTCCCCACGGTCTGGAAATCACAAACACATTCAATTTTCAACTACGAGCTTTCCCTGAGGTGTTAAACCAAATTGACCAATTTACAATTGGCAGAAGGGCTCAATTCAGCCAGAAACCGTAACTTTTGATACAGATTTGAAGAAGAAACCCATATTCATGTTCCCCACGGTCTGAAAAGCGCAAAAACACAATCAATTTTCAACTACGAGCTTTCTCTCTGGAGTTAGGCCAAAGTGTATTTCAGAATTGGCAATAAGGTTCAAATATGAGCTTTCCCTGAGGTGTAAGACCAAAGCTCAGATTTTCAGAAAAAACACATATTCCATGTTCCCCACCGTCTAAAAGGGGCAAAACCACTTCAATTTTCAAATATGAGCTTTCCCTGAGGAGGTAGACCAAAGTGTATTTCAGAATTGGCAATAAGGTTCAAATATGAGCTTTCCCTGAGGAGGTAGACCAATCTGTAACTCGTATTTGTAACTTTTGACACAGAGAGCAGATTTGCAAAAGAAACACATATTCATGTTCCCCACGGTCTGGAAATCACAAACACATTCAATTTTCAAGTACGAGCTTTCCCTGAGGTGTTAGACCAAATTGACCAATTCAGAATTGGGAGAAGGGCTCAATTCAGCCAGAAACTGTAACTTTTGATACAGATATGAAGAAGAAACCCATATTCATGTTCCCCACGGTCTGAAAAGCGCAAAAACACAATCAATTTTAAACTACGAGCTTTCTCTCTGAAGTTAGGCCAAAGTGTATTTCAGAATTGGCAATAAGGTTCACATATGAGCTTTCCCTGAGGTGTAAGACCAAAGCTCAGATTTTCAGAAAAAACACATATTCATGTTCCCCACCGTCTGAAAGGGGCAAAACCACTTCAATTTTCAAATATGAGCTTTCCCTGAGGAGTTAGACCAATCTGTAACTCGTATTTGTAACTTTTGACACAGAGAACAGATTTGCAAAAGAAACACATATTCATGTTCCCCACGGTCTGGAAATCACAAACACATTCAATTTTCAAGTACGAGCTTTCCCTGAGGTGTTAGACCAAAGTGTATTTCAGAATTGGCAGAAGGGCTCAATTAAGCCAGAAACCGTAACTTTTGATACAGATTTGAAGAAGAAGCCCATATTCGGGCAAAACCACTTCAATTTTCAAATATGAACTTTTCCTGAGGAGTTAGACCAATCTGTAACTCGTATTTGTAACTTTTGACACAGAGAGCAGATTTGCAAAAGAAACACATATTCATGTTCCCCACGGTCTGGAAATCACAAACACATTCAATTTTCAAGTACGAGCTTTCCCTGAGGTGTTAGACCAAATTGACCAATTCAGAATTGGGAGAAGGGCTCAATTCAGGCAGAAACCGTAACTTTTGATACAGATTTGAAAAAGAAACCCATATTCATGTTCCCCACGGTCTGAAAAGCGCAAAAACAATCAATTTTCAACTACGAGCTTTCTCTCTGGAGTTAGGCCAAAGTGTATTTCAGAATTGGCAATAAGGTTCAAATGTGAGCTTTCCCTGAGGTGTAAGACCAAAGCTCAGATTTTCAGAAAAAACACATATTCATGTTCCCCACCGTCTAAAAGGGGCAACTTCAATTTTCAAATATGAGCTTTCCCTGAGGAGGTAGACCAATCTGTAACTCGTATTTGTAACTTTTGACACAGAGAGCAGATTTGCAAAAGAAACACATATTCATGTTCCCCACAGTCTGGAAATCACAAACACATTCAATTTTCAACTACGAGCTTTCCCTGAGGTCTTAGACCAAAGTGTATTTCAGAATTGGCAGAAGGGCTCAATTCAGCCAGAAACCGTAACTTTTGATACAGATATGAAGAAGAAACCCATATTCATGTTCCCCACGGTCTGAAAAGCGCAAAAACACAATCAATTTTAAACTACGAGCTTTCTCTCTGGAGTTAGGCCAAAGTGTATTTCAGAATTGGCAATAAGGTTCACATATGAGATTTCCCTGAGGTGTAAGACCAAAGCTCAGATTTTCAGAAAAAACACATATTCCATGTTCCCCACCGCCTGAAAGGGGCAAAACCACTTCAATTTTCAAATATGAGCTTTCCCTAAGGAGGTAGACCAAAGTGTATTTCAGAATTGGCAATAAGGTTCAAATATGAGCTTTCCCTGAGGTGTAAGACCAAAGCTCAGATTTTCAGAAAAAACACATATTCATGTTCCCCACCGTCTGAAAGGGGCAAAACCACTTCAATTTTCAAATATGAGCTTTCCCTGTGGAGTTAGACCAGTCTGTAACTCGTATTTGTAACTTTTGACACAGAGAGCAGATTTGCAAAAGAAACATATTCATGTTCCCCACCGTTTGAAAGGGGAAAACCACTTCAATTTTCAAATATGAGCTTTCCCTGAGGTGTTAGACCAAATTGACCAATTCAGAATTGGGAGAAGGGCTCAATTCAGGCAGAAACCGTAACTTTTGATACAGATTTGAAAAAGAAACCCATATTCATGTTCCCCACGGTCTGAAAAGCGCAAAAACAATCAATTTTCAACTACGAGCTTTCTCTCTGGAGTTAGGCCAAAGTGTATTTCAGAATTGGCAATAAGGTTCAAATATGAGCTTTCCCTGAGGTGTAAGACCAAAGCTCAGATTTTCAGAAAAAACACATATTCATGTTCCCCACCGTCTAAAAGGGGCAACTTCAATTTTCAAATATGAGCTTTCCCTGAGGAGGTAGACCAAAGTGTATTTCAGAATTGGCAATAAGGTTCAAATATGAGCTTTCCCTGAGGTGTAATTCCAAAGCTCAGATTTTCAGAGAAAACACATATTCATGTTCCCCACCCTCTGAAAGGGGCAAAACCACTTCAATTTTCAAATATGAGCTTTCCCTGAGGAGGTAGACCAATCTGTAACTCGTATTTGTAACTTTTGACACAGAGAGCAGATTTGCAAAAGAAACACAAATTCATGTTCCCCACGGTCTGGAAATCACAAACACATTCAATTTTCAAGTACGAGCTTTCCCTGAGGTGTTAGACCAAATTGACCAATTCAGAATTGGGAGAAGGGCTCAATTCAGGCAGAAACCGTAACTTTTGATACAGATTTGAAAAAGAAACCCATATTCATGTTCCCCACGGTCTGAAAAGCGCAAAAACAATCAATTTTCAACTACGAGCTTTCTCTCTGGAGTTAGGCCAAAGTGTATTTCAGAATTGGCAATAAGGTTCAAATATGAGCTTTCCCTGAGGTGTAAGACCAAAGCTCAGATTTTCAGAAAAAACACATATTCATGTTCCCCACCCTCTGAAAGGGGCAAAACCACTTCAATTTTCAAATATGAGCTTTCCCTGAGGAGGTAGACCAATCTGTAACTCGTATTTGTAACTTTTGACACAGAGAGCAGATTTGCAAAAGAAACACATATTCATGTTCCCCACGGTCTGGAAATCACAAACACATTCAATTTTCAAGTACGAGCTTTCCCTGAGGTGTTAGACCAAATTGACCAATTCAGAATTGGGAGAAGGGCTCAATTCAGGCAGAAACCGTAACTTTTGATACAGATTTGAAAAAGAAACCCATATTCATGTTCCCCACGGTCTGAAAAGCGCAAAAACAATCAATTTTCAACTACGAGCTTTCTCTCTGGAGTTAGGCCAAAGTGTATTTCAGAATTGGCAATAAGGTTCAAATATGAGCTTTCCCTGAGGTGTAAGACCAAAGCTCAGATTTTCAGAAAAAACACATATTCATGTTCCCCACTGTCTAAAAGGGGCAACTTCAATTTTCAAATATGAGCTTTCCCTGAGGAGGTAGACCAAAGTGTATTTCAGAATTGGCAATAAGGTTCAAATATGAGCTTTCCCTGAGGTGTAATTCCAAAGCTCAGATTTTCAGAAAAAACACATATTCATGTTCCCCACCCTCTGAAAGGGGCAAAACCACTTCAATTTTCAAATATGAGCTTTCCCTGAGGAGGTAGACCAATCTGTAACTCGTATTTGTAACTTTTGACACAGAGAGCAGATTTGCAAAAGAAACACATATTCATGTTCCCCACGGTCTGGAAATCACAAACACATTCAATTTTCAAGTACGAGCTTTCCCTGAGGTGTTAGACCAAATTGACCAATTCAGAATTGGGAGAAGGGCTCAATTCAGGCAGAAACCGTAACTTTTGATACAGATTTGAAAAAGAAACCCATATTCATGTTCCCCACGGTCTGAAAAGCGCAAAAACAATCAATTTTCAACTACGAGCTTTCTCTCTGGAGTTAGGCCAAAGTGTATTTCAGAATTGGCAATAAGGTTCAAATATGAGCTTTCCCTGAGGTGTAAGACCAAAGCTCAGATTTTCAGAAAAAACACATATTCATGTTCCCCACCGTCTGAAAGGGGCAAAACCACTTCAATTTTCAAATATGAGCTTTCCCTGAGGAGTTAGACCAATCTGTAACTCGTATTTGTAACTTTTGACACAGAGAGCAGATTTGCAAAAGAAACACATATTCATGTTCCCCACGGTCTGGAAATCACAAACACATTCAATTTTCAACTACGAGCTTTCCCTGAGGTGTTAGACCAAATTGACCAATTCACAATTGGCAGAAGGGCTCAATTCCGCCAGAAACCGTAACTTTTGATACAGATTTGAAGAAGAAACCCATATTCATGTTCCCCACGGTCTGAAAAGCGCAAAAACACAATCAATTTTCAACTACGAGCTTTCTCTCTGGAGTTAGGCCAAAGTGTATTTCAGAATTGGCAATAAGGTTCAAATATGAGCTTTCCCTGAGGTGTAAGACCAAAGCTCAGATTTTCAGAAAAAACACATATTCCATGTTCCCCACCGTCTAAAAGGGGCAAAACCACTTCAATTTTCAAATATGAGCTTTCCCTGAGGAGGTAGACCAAAGTGTATTTCAGAATTGGCAATAAGGTTCAAATATGAGCTTTCCCTGAGGAGGTAGACCAATCTGTAACTCGTATTTGTAACTTTTGACACAGAGAGCAGATTTGCAAAAGAAACACATATTCATGTTCCCCACGGTCTGGAAATCACAAACACATTCAATTTTGAAGTACGAGCTTTCCCTGAGGTGTTAGACCAAATTGACCAATTCAGAATTGGGAGAAGGGCTCAATTCAGGCAGAAACCGTAACTTTTGATACAGATTTGAAGAAGAAACCCATATTCATGTTCCCCACGGTCTGAAAAGCGCAAAAACACAATCAATTTTCAACTACGAGCTTTCTCTCTGGAGTTAGGCCAAACTTTATTTCAGAATTGGCAATAAGGTTCACATAGGAGCTTTCCCTGAGGTGTAAGACCAAAGCTCAGATTTTCAGAAAAAACACATATTCATGTTCCCCACCGTCTGAAAGGGGCAAAACCACTTCAATTTTCAAATATGAGCTTTCCCTGAGGAGGTAGACCAATCTGTAACTCGTATTTGTAACTTTTGACACAGAGAGCAGATTTGCAAAAGAAACACATATTCATGTTCCCCACAGTCTGGAAATCACAAACACATTCAATTTTCAACTACGAGCTTTCCCTGAGGTCTTAGACCAAAGTGTATTTCAGAATTGGCAGAAGGGCTCAATTCAGCCAGAAACCGTAACTTTTGATACAGATATGAAGAAGAAACCCATATTCATGTTCCCCACGGTCTGAAAAGCGCAAAAACACAATCAATTTTAAACTACGAGCTTTCTCTCTGGAGTTAGGCCAAAGTGTATTTCAGAATTGGCAATAAGGTTCAAATATGAGCGTTCCCTGAGGTGTAAGACCAAAGCTCAGATTTTCAGAAAAAACACATATTCCATGTTCCCCACCGCCTGAAAGGGGCAAAACCACTTCAATTTTCAAATATGAGCTTTCCCTAAGGAGGTAGACCAAAGTGTATTTCAGAATTGGCAATAAGGTTCAAATATGAGCTTTCCCTGTGGAGTTAGACCAGTCTGTAACTCGTATTTGTAACTTTTGACACAGAGAGCAGATTTGCAAAAGAAACATATTCATGTTCCCCACCGTTTGAAAGGGGAAAACCACTTCAATTTTCAAATATGAGCTTTCCCTGAGGAGGTAGACCAATCTGTAATTCGTATTTGTAACTTTTGACACAGAGAGCAGATTTGCAAAAGAAACACATATTCATGTTCCCCACGGTCTGGAAATCACAAACACATTCATTTTTCAAGTACGAGGTTTCCCTGAGGTGTTGACCAAAGTGTATTTCAGAATTGGCAGAAGGGCTCAATTCAGCCAGGAACCGTAACTTTTGATACAGATTTGAATAAGAAGCCCATATTCGGGCAAAGCCACTTCAATTTTCAAATATGAGCTTTCCCTGAGGAGGTAGACCAAAGTGTATTTCAGAATTGGCAATAAGGTTCAAATATGAGCTTTCCCTGAGGTGTAAGACCAAAGCTCAGATTTTCAGAAAAAACACATATTCATGTTCCCCACCGTCTGAAAGGGGCAAAACCACTTCAATTTTCAAATATGAGCTTTCCCTGAGGAGTTAGACCAATCTGTAACTCGTATTTGTAACTTTTGACACAGAGAACAGATTTGCAAAAGAAACACATATTCATGTTCCCCACGGTCTGGAAATCACAAACACATTCAATTTTCAAGTACGAGCTTTCCCTGAGGTGTTAGACCAAAGTGTATTTCAGAATTGGCAGAAGGGCTCAATTAAGCCAGAAACCGTAACTTTTGATACAGATTTGAAGAAGAAGCCCATATTCGGGCAAAACCACTTCAATTTTCAAATATGAGCTTTTCCTGAGGAGTTAGACCAATCTGTAACTCGTATTTGTAACTTTTGACACAGAGAGCAGATTTGCAAAAGAAACACATATTCATGTTCCCCACGGTCTGGAAATCACAAACACATTCAATTTTCAAGTACGAGCTTTCCCTGAGGTGTTAGACCAAATTGACCAATTCAGAATTGGGAGAAGGGCTCAATTCAGGCAGAAACCGTAACTTTTGATACAGATTTGAAAAAGAAACCCATATTCATGTTCCCCACGGTCTGAAAAGCGCAAAAACAATCAATTTTCAACTACGAGCTTTCTCTCTGGAGTTAGGCCAAAGTGTATTTCAGAATTGGCAATAAGGTTCAAATATGAGCTTTCCCTGAGGTGTAAGACCAAAGCTCAGATTTTCGGAAAAAACACATATTCATGTTCCCCACCGTCTGAAAGGGGCAAAACCACTTCAATTTTCAAATATGACCTTTCCCTGAGGAGGTAGAACAAAGTGTATTTCAGAATTGGCAATAAGGTTCAAATATGAGCTTTCCCTGAGGTGTAAGACCAAAGCTCAGATTTTCAGAAAAAAGACATATTCATGTTCCCCACCCTCTGAAAGGGGCAAAACCACTTCAATTTTCAAATATGAGCTTTCCCTGAGGAGGTAGACCAATCTGTAACTCGTATTTGTAACTTTTGACAGAGAGAGCAGATTTGCAAAAGAAACACATATTCATGTTCCCCACGGTCTGGAAATCACAAACACATTCAATTTTCAAGTACGAGCTTTCCCTGAGGTGTTGACCAAAGTGTATTTCAGAATTGGCAGAAGGGCTCAATTCAGCCAGGAACCGGAACTTTTGATACAGATTTGAATAAGAAGCCCATATTCGGGCAAAGCCACTTCAATTTTCAAATATGAGCTTTCCCTGAGGAGGTAGACCAAAGTGTATTTCAGAATTGGCAATAAGGTTCAAATATGAGCTTTCCCTGAGGTGTAAGACCAAAGCTCAGATTTTCAGAAAAAACACATATTCATGTTCCCCACCCTCTGAAAGGGGCAAAACCACTTCAATTTTCAAATATGAGCTTTCCCTGAGGAGGTAGACCAATCTGTAACTCGTATTTGTAACATTTGACACAGAGAGCAGATTTGCAAAAGAAACACATATTCATGTTCCCCACGGTCTGGAAATCACAAACACATTCAATTTTCAACTACGAGCTTTCCCTGAGGTGTTAAACCAAATTGACCAATTCAGAATTGGGAGAAGGGCTCAATTCGGGCAGAAACCGTAACTTTTGATACAGATTTGAAAAAGAAACCCATATTCATGTTCCCCACGGTCTGAAAAGCGCAAAAACAATCAATTTTCAACTACGAGCTTTCTCTCTGGAGTTAGGCCAAAGTGTATTTCAGAATTGGCAATAAGGTTCAAATATGAGCTTTCCCTGAGGTGTAAGACCAAAGCTCAGATTTTCAGAAAAAACACATATTCATGTTCCCCACCGTCTGAAAGGGGCAAAACCACTTCAATTTTCAAATATGAGCTTTCCCTGAGGAGTTAGACCAATCTGTAACTCGTATTTGTAACTTTTGACACAGAGAGCAGATTTGCAAAAGAAACACATATTCATGTTCCCCACGGTCTGGAAATCACAAACACATTCAATTTTCAACTACGAGCTTTCCCTGAGGTGTTAGACCAAATTGACCAATTCACAATTGGCAGAAGGGCTCAATTCAGGCAGAAACCGTAACTTTTGATACAGATTTGAAGAAGAAACCCATATTCATGTTCCCCACGGTCTGAAAAGGGCAAAAACAATCAACTTTCAACTACGAGCTTTCTCTCTGGAGTTAGGCCAAAGTGTATTTCAGAATTGGCAATAAGGTTCAAATATGAGCTTTCCCTGAGGTGTAAGACCAAAGCTCAGATTTTCAGAAAAAACACATATTCATGTTCCCCACCGTCTAAAAGGGGCAACTTCAATTTTCAAATATGAGCTTTCCCTGAGGAGGTAGACCAAAGTGTATTTCAGAATTGGCAATAAGGTTCAAATATGAGCTTTCCCTGAGGTGTAAGACCAAAGCTCAGATTTTCAGAAAAAACACATATTCATGTTCCCCACCCTCTGAAAGGGGCAAAACCACTTCAATTTTCAAATATGAGCTTTCCCTGAGGAGGTAGGCCAATCTGTAACTCGTATTTGTAACTTTTGACACAGAGAGCAGATTTGCAAAAGAAACACATATTCATGTTCCCCACGGTCTGGAAATCACAAACACATTCAATTTTCAACTACGAGCTTTCCCTGAGGTGTTAAACCAAATTGACCAATTTACAATTGGCAGAAGGGCTCAATTCAGGCAGAAACCGTAACTTTTGATACAGATTTGAAGAAGAAACCCATATTCATGTTCCCCACGGTCTGAAAAGCGCAAAAACACAATCAATTTTCAACTACGAGCTTTCTCTCTGGAGTTAGGCCAAAGTGTATTTCAGAATTGGCAATAAGGTTCAAATATGAGCTTTCCCTGAGGTGTAAGACCAAAGCTCAGATTTTCAGAAAAAACACATATTCATGTTCCCCACCGTCTAAAAGGGGCAACTTCAATTTTCAAATATGAGCTTTCCCTGAGGAGGTAGACCAAAGTGTATTTCAGAATTGGCAATAAGGTTCAAATATGAGCTTTCCCTGAGGTGTAAGACCAAAGCTCAGATTTTCAGAAAAAACACATATTCATGTTCCCCACCCTCTGAAAGGGGCAAAACCACTTCAATTTTCAAATATGAGCTTTCCCTGAGGAGGTAGACCAATCTGTAACTCGTATTTGTAACTTTTGACACAGAGAGCAGATTTGCAAAAGAAACACATATTCATGTTCCCCACGGTCTGGAAATCACAAACACATTCAATTTTCAAGTACGAGCTTTCCCTGAGGTGTTAAACCAAATTGACCAATTTACAATTGGCAGAAGGGCTCAATTCAGCCAGAAACCGTTACTTTTGATACAGATATGAAGAAGAAACCCATATTCATGTTCCCCACGGTCTGAAAAGCGCAAAAACACAATCAATTTTAAACTACGAGCTTTCTCTCTGGAGTTAGGCCAAAGTGTATTTCAGAATTGGCAATAAGGTTCACATATGAGCTTTCCCTGAGGTGTAAGACCAAAGCTCAGATTTTCAGAAAAAACACATATTCCATGTTCCCCACCGCCTGAAAGGGGCAAAACCACTTCAATTTTCAAATATGAGCTTTCCCTAAGGAGGTAGACCAAAGTGTATTTCAGAATTGGCAATAAGGTTCAAATATGAGCTTTCCCTGAGGTGTAAGACCAAAGCTCAGATTTTCAGAAAAAACACATATTCATGTTCC
The DNA here is from genome assembly GCA_022577455.1 of Arizona elegans. NCBI lineage: Eukaryota > Metazoa > Chordata > Lepidosauria > Squamata > Colubridae > Arizona > Arizona elegans. The sequence goes on along the minus strand of JAKOOJ010000006.1, from coordinate 46,231,752 downwards.
CCACCGTCTGAAAGGGGCAAAACCACTTCAATTTTCAAATATGAGCTTTCCCTGTGGAGTTAGACCAGTCTGTAACTCGTATTTGTAACTTTTGACACAGAGAGCAGATTTGCAAAAGAAACATATTCATGTTCCCCACCGTTTGAAAGGGGAAAACCACTTCAATTTTCAAATATGAGCTTTCCCTGAGGAGGTAGACCAATCTGTAATTCGTATTTGTAACGTTTGACACAGAGAGCAGATTTGCAAAAGAAACACATATTCATGTTCCCCACGGTCTGGAAATCACAAACACATTCATTTTTCAAGTACGAGCTTTCCCTGAGGTGTTGACCAAAGTGTATTTCAGAATTGGCAGAAGGGCTCAATTCAGCCAGGAACCGTAACTTTTGATACAGATTTGAATAAGAAGCCCATATTCGGGCAAAGCCACTTCAATTTTCAAATATGAGCTTTCCCTGAGGAGGTAGACCAAAGTGTATTTCAGAATTGGCAATAAGGTTCAAATATGAGCTTTCCCTGAGGTGTAAGACCAAAGCTCAGATTTTCAGAAAAAACACATATTCATGTTCCCCACCGTCTGAAAGGGGCAAAACCACTTCAATTTTCAAATATGAGCTTTCCCTGAGGAGTTAGACCAATCTGTAACTCGTATTTGTAACTTTTGACACAGAGAACAGATTTGCAAAAGAAACACATATTCATGTTCCCCACGGTCTGGAAATCACAAACACATTCAATTTTCAAGTACGAGCTTTCCCTGAGGTGTTAGACCAAAGTGTATTTCAGAATTGGCAGAAGGGCTCAATTCAGCCAGGAACCGTAACTTTTGATACAGATTTGAAGAAGAAGCCCATATTCGGGCAAAACCACTTCAATTTTCAAATATGACCTTTTCCTGAGGAGTTAGACCAATCTGTAACTCGTATTTGTAACTTTTGACACAGAGAGCAGATTTGCAAAAGAAACACATATTCATGTTCCCCACGGTCTGGAAATCACAAACACATTCAATTTTCAAGTACGAGCTTTCCCTGAGGTGTTAGACCAAATTGACCAATTCAGAATTGGGAGAAGGGCTCAATTCAGGCAGAAACCGTAACTTTTGATACAGATTTGAAAAAGAAACCCATATTCATGTTCCCCACGGTCTGAAAAGCGCAAAAACACAATCAATTTTCAACTACGAGCTTTCTCTCTCGAGTTAGGCCAAAGTGTATTTCAGAATTGGCAATAAGGTTCAAATATGAGCTTTCCCTGAGGTGTAAGACCAAAGCTCAGATTTTCAGAAAAAACACATATTCATGTTCCCCACCGTCTAAAAGGGGCAACTTCAATTTTCAAATATGAGCTTTCCCTGAGGAGGTAGACCAAAGTGTATTTCAGAATTGGCAATAAGGTTCAAATATGAGCTTTCCCTGAGGTGTAATTCCAAAGCTCAGATTTTCAGAAAAAACACATATTCATGTTCCCCACCCTCTGAAAGGGGCAAAACCACTTCAATTTTCAAATATGAGCTTTCCCTGAGGAGGTAGACCAATCTGTAACTCGTATTTGTAACTTTTGACACAGAGAGCAGATTTGCAAAAGAAACACATATTCATGTTCCCCACGGTCTGGAAATCACAAACACATTCAATTTTCAACTACGAGCTTTCCCTGAGGTGTTAGACCAAATTGACCAATTCACAATTGGCAGAAGGGCTCAATTCCGCCAGAAACCGTAACTTTTGATACAGATTTGAAGAAGAAACCCATATTCATGTTCCCCACGGTCTGAAAAGCGCAAAAACACAATCAATTTTCAACTACGAGCTTTCTCTCTGGAGTTAGGCCAAAGTGTATTTCAGAATTGGCAATAAGGTTCAAATATGAGCTTTCCCTGAGGTGTAAGACCAAAGCTCTGATTTTCAGAAAAAACACATATTCCATGTTCCCCACCGTCTAAAAGGGGCAAAACCACTTCAATTTTCAAATATGAGCTTTCCCTGAGGAGGTAGACCAAAGTGTATTTCAGAATTGGCAATAAGGTTCAAATATGAGCTTTCCCTGAGGAGGTAGACCAATCTGTAACTCGTATTTGTAACTTTTGACACAGAGAGCAGATTTGCAAAAGAAACACATATTCATGTTCCCCACGGTCTGGAAATCACAAACACATTCAATTTTCAAGTACGAGCTTTCCCTGAGGTGTTAGACCAAATTGACCAATTCAGAATTGGGAGAAGGGCTCAATTCAGGCAGAAACCGTAACTTTTGATACAGATTTGAAGAAGAAACCCATATTCATGTTCCCCACGGTCTGAAAAGCGCAAAAACACAATCAATTTTCAACTACGAGCTTTCTCTCTGGAGTTAGGCCAAACTTTATTTCAGAATTGGCAATAAGGTTCACATAGGAGCTTTCCCTGAGGTGTAAGACCAAAGCTCAGATTTTCAGAAAAAACACATATTCATGTTCCCCACCGTCTGAAAGGGGCAAAACCACTTCAATTTTCAAATATGAGCTTTCCCTGAGGAGGTAGACCAATCTGTAACTCGTATTTGTAACTTTTGACACAGAGAGCAGATTTGCAAAAGAAACACATATTCATGTTCCCCACAGTCTGGAAATCACAAACACATTCAATTTTCAACTACGAGCTTTCCCTGAGGTCTTAGACCAAAGTGTATTTCAGAATTGGCAGAAGGGCTCAATTCAGCCAGAAACCGTAACTTTTGATACAGATATGAAGAAGAAACCCATATTCATGTTCCCCACGGTCTGAAAAGCGCAAAAACACAATCAATTTTAAACTACGAGCTTTCTCCCTGGAGTTAGGCCAAAGTGTATTTCAGAATTGGCAATAAGGTTCAAATATGAGCTTTCCCTGAGGTGTAAGACCAAAGCTCAGATTTTCAGAAAAAACACATATTCCATGTTCCCCACCGCCTGAAAGGGGCAAAACCACTTCAATTTTCAAATATGAGCTTTCCCTGAGGAGGTAGACCAATCTGTAATTCGTATTTGTAACTTTTGACACAGAGAGCAGATTTGCAAAAGAAACACATATTCATGTTCCCCACGGTCTGGAAATCACAAACACATTCATTTTTCAAGTACGAGCTTTCCCTGAGGTGTTGATCAAAGTGTATTTCAGAATTGGCAGAAGGGCTCAATTCAGCCAGGAACCGTAACTTTTGATACAGATTTGAATAAGAAGCCCATATTCGGGCAAAGCCACTTCAATTTTCAAATATGAGCTTTCCCTGAGGAGGTAGACCAAAGTGTATTTCAGAATTGGCAATAAGGTTCAAATATGAGCTTTCCCTGAGGTGTAAGACCAAAGCTCAGATTTTCAGAAAAAACACATATTCATGTTCCCCACCGTCTGAAAGGGGCAAAACCACTTCAATTTTCAAATATGAGCTTTCCCTGAGGAGTTAGACCAATCTGTAACTCGTATTTGTAACTTTTGACACAGAGAACAGATTTGCAAAAGAAACACATATTCATGTTCCCCACGGTCTGGAAATCACAAACACATTCAATTTTCAAGTACGAGCTTTCCCTGAGGTGTTAGACCAAAGTGTATTTCAGAATTGGCAGAAGGGCTCAATTAAGCCAGAAACCGTAACTTTTGATACAGATTTGAAGAAGAAGCCCATATTCGGGCAAAACCACTTCAATTTTCAAATATGAGCTTTTCCTGAGGAGTTAGACCAATCTGTAACTCGTATTTGTAACTTTTGACACAGAGAGCAGATTTGCAAAAGAAACACATATTCATGTTCCCCACGGTCTGGAAATCACAAACACATTCAATTTTCAAGTACGAGCTTTCCCTGCGGTGTTAGACCAAATTGACCAATTCAGAATTGGGAGAAGGGCTCAATTCAGGCAGAAACCGTAACTTTTGATACAGATTTGAAAAAGAAACCCATATTCATGTTCCCCACGGTCTGAAAAGCGCAAAAACAATCAATTTTCAACTACGAGCTTTCTCTCTGGAGTTAGGCCAAAGTGTATTTCAGAATTGGCAATAAGGTTCAAATATGAGCTTTCCCTGAGGTGTAAGACCAAAGCTCAGATTTTCAGAAAAAACACATATTCATGTTCCCCACCCTCTGAAAGGGGCAAAACCACTTCAATTTTCAAATATGAGCTTTCCCTGAGGAGGTAGACCAATCTGTAACTCGTATTTGTAACTTTTGACACAGAGAGCAGATTTGCAAAAGAAACACATATTCATGTTCCCCACGGTCTGGAAATCACAAACACATTCAATTTTCAAGTACGAGCTTTCCCTGAGGTGTTGACCAAAGTGTATTTCAGAATTGGCAGAAGGGCTCAATTCAGCCAGGAACCGGAACTTTTGATACAGATTTGAATAAGAAGCCCATATTCGGGCAAAGCCACTTCAATTTTCAAATATGAGCTTTCCCTGAGGAGGTAGACCAAAGTGTATTTCAGAATTGGCAATAAGGTTCAAATATGAGCTTTCCCTGAGGTGTAAGACCAAAGCTCAGATTTTCAGAAAAAACACATATTCATGTTCCCCACCGTCTGAAAGGGGCAAAACCACTTCAATTTTCAAATATGAGCTTTCCCTGAGGAGTTAGACCAATCTGTAACTCGTATTTGTAACTTTTGACACAGAGAGCAGATTTGCAAAAGAAACACATATTCATGTTCCCCACGGTCTGGAAATCACAAACACATTCAATTTTCAAGTACGAGCTTTCCCTGAGGTGTTAGACCAAAGTGTATTTCAGAATTGGCAGAAGGGCTCAATTCAGCCAGAAACCCTAATCTTTGATACAGATTTGAAGAAGAAACCCATATTCATGTTCCCCACGGTCTGAAAAGCGCAATAACACAATCAATTTTCAACTACGAGCTTTCTCTCTGGAGATAGGCCAAAGTGTATTTCAGAATTGGCAATAATGTTCAAAAATGAGCTTTCCCATAGATGTAAGACCAAAGCTCAGATTTTCAGAAAAAAACACATATTCATGTTCCCCCACCGTCTGAAAGGGGCAAAACCACTTCAATTTTCAAATATGAGCTTTCCCTGATGAGTTAGACCAATCTGTAACTCGTATTTGTAACTTTTGACAGAGAGAGCAGATTAGCAAGAGAAACATATTCATGTTCCCCACCGTTTGAAAGGGGCAAAACCACTTCAATTTTCAAATATGAGCTTTCCCTGAGGAGTTAGACCAATCTGTAACTCGTATTTGTAACTTTTGACAAAGAGAGCAGATTTGCAAAAGAAACACATATTCATGTTCCCCACGGTCTGGAAATCACAAACACATTCAATTTTCAAGTACGAGCTTTCCCTGAGGTGTTGATCAAAGTGTATTTCAGAATTGGCAGAAGGGCTCAATTCAGCCAGGAACCGTAACTTTTGATACAGATTTGAATAAGAAGCCCATATTCGGGCAAAGCCACTTCAATTTTCAAATATGAGCTTTCCCTGAGGAGGTAGACCAAAGTGTATTTCAGAATTGGCAATAAGGTTCAAATATGAGCTTTCCCTGAGGTGTAAGACCAAAGCTCAGATTTTCAGAAAAAACACATATTCATTTTCCCCACCGTCTGAAAGGGGCAAAACCACTTCAATTTTCAAATATGAGCTTTCCCTGAGGAGTTAGACCAATCTGTAACTCGTATTTGTAACTTTTGACACAGAGAACAGATTTGCAAAAGAAACACATATTCATGTTCCCCACGGTCTGGAAATCACAAACACATTCAATTTTCAAGTACGAGCTTTCCCTGAGGTGTTAGACCAAAGTGTATTTCAGAATTGGCAGAAGGGCTCAATTAAGCCAGAAACCGTAACTTTTGATACAGATTTGAAGAAGAAGCCCATATTCGGGCAAAACCACTTCAATTTTCAAATATGAGCTTTTCCTGAGGAGTTAGACCAATCTGTAACTCGTATTTGTAACTTTTGACACAGAGAGCAGATTTGCAAAAGAAACACATATTCATGTTCCCCACGGTCTGGAAATCACAAACACATTCAATTTTCAAGTACGAGCTTTCCCTGCGGTGTTAGACCAAATTGACCAATTCAGAATTGGGAGAAGGGCTCAATTCAGGCAGAAACCGTAACTTTTGATACAGATTTGAAAAAGAAACCCATATTCATGTTCCCCACGGTCTGAAAAGCGCAAAAACAATCAATTTTCAACTACGAGCTTTCTCTCTGGAGTTAGGCCAAAGTGTATTTCAGAATTGGCAATAAGGTTCAAATATGAGCTTTCCCTGAGGTGTAAGACGAAAGCTCAGATTTTCAGAAAAAACACATATTCATGTTCCCCACCGTCTGAAAGGGGCAAAACCACTTCAATTTTCAAATATGAGCTTTCCCTGATGAGTTAGACCAATCTGTAACTCGTATTTGTAACTTTTGACAGAGAGAGCAGATTAGCAAGAGAAACATATTCATGTTCCCCACCGTTTGAAAGGGGCAAAACCACTTCAATTTTCAAATATGAGCTTTCCCTGAGGAGTTAGACCAATCTGTAACTCGTATTTGTAACTTTTGACAAAGAGAGCAGATTTGCAAAAGAAACACATATTCATGTTCCCCACGGTCTGGAAATCACAAACACATTCATTTTTCAAGTACGAGCTTTCCCTGAGGTGTTGATCAAAGTGTATTTCAGAATTGGCAGAAGGGCTCAATTCAGCCAGGAACCGTAACTTTTGATACAGATTTGAATAAGAAGCCCATATTCGGGCAAAGCCACTTCAATTTTCAAATATGAGCTTTCCCTGAGGAGGTAGACCAAAGTGTATTTCAGAATTGGCAATAAGGTTCAAATATGAGCTTTCCCTGAGGTGTAAGACCAAAGCTCAGATTTTCAGAAAAAACACATATTCATGTTCCCCACCGTCTGAAAGGGGCAAAACCACTTCAATTTTCAAATATGAGCTTTCCCTGAGGAGTTAGACCAATCTGTAACTCGTATTTGTAACTTTTGACACAGAGAACAGATTTGCAAAAGAAACACATATTCATGTTCCCCACGGTCTGGAAATCACAAACACATTCAATTTTCAAGTACGAGCTTTCCCTGAGGTGTTAGACCAAAGTGTATTTCAGAATTGGCAGAAGGGCTCAATTAAGCCAGAAACCGTAACTTTTGATACAGATTTGAAGAAGAAGCCCATATTCGGGCAAAACCACTTCAATTTTCAAATATGAGCTTTTCCTGAGGAGTTAGACCAATCTGTAACTCGTATTTGTAACTTTTGACACAGAGAGCAGATTTGCAAAAGAAACACATATTCATGTTCCCCACGGTCTGGAAATCACAAACACATTCAATTTTCAAGTACGAGCTTTCCCTGCGGTGTTAGACCAAATTGACCAATTCAGAATTGGGAGAAGGGCTCAATTCAGGCAGAAACCGTAACTTTTGATACAGATTTGAAAAAGAAACCCATATTCATGTTCCCCACGGTCTGAAAAGCGCAAAAACAATCAATTTTCAACTACGAGCTTTCTCTCTGGAGTTAGGCCAAAGTGTATTTCAGAATTGGCAATAAGGTTCAAATATGAGCTTTCCCTGAGGTGTAAGACCAAAGCTCAGATTTTCAGAAAAAACACATATTCATGTTCCCCACCGTCTGAAAGGGGCAAAACCACTTCAATTTTCAAATATGAGCTTTCCCTGAGGAGTAGACCAAAGTGTATTTCAGAATTGGCAATAAGGTTCAAATATGAGCTTTCCCTGAGGTGTAAGACCAAAGCTCAGATTTTCAGAAAAAAACACATATTCATGTTCCCCACCCTCTGAAAGGGGCAAAACCACTTCAATTTTCAAATATGAGCTTTCCCTGAGGAGGTAGACCAATCTGTAACTCGTATTTGTAACTTTTGACACAGAGAGCAGATTTGCAAAAGAAACACATATTCATGTTCCCCACGGTCTGGAAATCACAAACACATTCAATTTTCAAGTACGAGCTTTCCCTGAGGTGTTGACCAAAGTGTATTTCAGAATTGGCAGAAGGGCTCAATTCAGCCAGGAACCGGAACTTTTGATACAGATTTGAAGAAGAAGCCCATATTCGGGCAAAGCCACTTCAATTTTCAAATATGAGCTTTCCCTGAGGAGGTAGACCAAAGTGTATTTCAGAATTGGCAATAAGGTTCAAATATGAGCTTTCCCTGAGGTGTAAGACCAAAGCTCAGATTTTCAGAAAAAACACATATTCATGTTCCCCACCGTCTGAAAGGGGCAAAACCACTTCAATTTTCAAATATGAGCTTTCCCTGAGGAGTTAGACCAATCTGTAACTCGTATTTGTAACTTTTGACACAGAGAGCAGATTTGCAAAAGAAACACATATTCATGTTCCCCACGGTCTGGAAATCACAAACACATTCAATTTTCAAGTACGAGCTTTCCCTGAGGTGTTAGACCAAAGTGTATTTCAGAATTGGCAGAAGGGCTCAATTCAGCCAGAAACCCTAATCTTTGATACAGATTTGAAGAAGAAACCCATATTCATGTTCCCCACGGTCTGAAAAGCGCAATAACACAATCAATTTTCAACTACGAGCTTTCTCTCTGGAGATAGGCCAAAGTGTATTTCAGAATTGGCAATAATGTTCAAAAATGAGCTTTCCCATAGATGTAAGACCAAAGCTCAGATTTTCAGAAAAAACACATATTCATGTTCCCCACCGTCTGAAAGGGGCAAAACCACTTCAATTTTCAAATATGAGCTTTCCCTGATGAGTTAGACCAATCTGTAACTCGTATTTGTAACTTTTGACAGAGAGAGCAGATTAGCAAGAGAAACATATTCATGTTCCCCACCGTTTGAAAGGGGCAAAACCACTTCAATTTTCAAATATGAGCTTTCCCTGAGGTGTTAGACCAAAGTGTATTTCAGAATTGGCAGAAGGGCTCAATTAAGCCAGAAACCGTAACTTTTGATACAGATTTGAAGAAGAAGCCCATATTCGGGCAAAACCACTTCAATTTTCAAATATGAGCTTTTCCTGAGGAGTTAGACCAATCTGTAACTCGTATTTGTAACTTTTGACACAGCAGATTTGCAAAAGAAACACATATTCATGTTCCCCACGGTCTGGAAATCACAAACACATTCAATTTTCAAGTACGAGCTTTCCCTGAGGTGTTAGACCAAAGTGTATTTCAGAATTGGCAGAAGGGCTCAATTCAGCCAGAAACCCTAATTTTTGATACAGATTTGAAGAAGAAACCCATATTCATGTTCCCCACGGTCTGAAAAGCGCAATAACACAATCAATTTTCAACTACGAGCTTTCTCTCTGGAGATAGGCCAAAGTGTATTTCAGAATTGGCAATAAGGTTCAAATATGAGCTTTCCCTGAGGTGTAAGACCAAAGCTCAGATTTTCAGAAAAAACACATATTCATGTTCCCCACCGTCTGAAAGGGGCAAAACCACTTCAATTTTCAAATATGAGCTTTCCCTGAGGAGTAGACCAAAGTGTATTTCAGAATTGGCAATAAGGTTCAAATATGAGCTTTCCCTGAGGTGTAAGACCAAAGCTCAGATTTTCAGAAAAAACACATATTCATGTTCCCCACCCTCTGAAAGGGGCAAAACCACTTCAATTTTCAAATATGAGCTTTCCCTGAGGAGGTAGACCAATCTGTAACTCGTATTTGTAACTTTTGACACAGAGAGCAGATTTGCAAAAGAAACACATATTCATGTTCCCCACGGTCTGGAAATCACAAACACATTCAATTTTCAAGTACGAGCTTTCCCTGAGGTGTTGACCAAAGTGTATTTCAGAATTGGCAGAAGGGCTCAATTCAGCCAGGAACCGGAACTTTTGATACAGATTTGAATAAGAAGCCCATATTCGGGCAAAGCCACTTCAATTTTCAAATATGAGCTTTCCCTGAGGAGGTAGACCAAAGTGTATTTCAGAATTGGCAATAAGGTTCAAATATGAGCTTTCCCTGAGGTGTAAGACCAAAGCTCAGATTTTCAGAAAAAACACATATTCATGTTCCCCACCGTCTGAAAGGGGCAAAACCACTTCAATTTTCAAATATGAGCTTTCCCTGAGGAGTTAGACCAATCTGTAACTCGTATTTGTAACTTTTGACACAGAGAGCAGATTTGCAAAAGAAACACATATTCATGTTCCCCACGGTCTGGAAATCACAAACACATTCAATTTTCAAGTACGAGCTTTCCCTGAGGTGTTAGACCAAAGTGTATTTCAGAATTGGCAGAAGGGCTCAATTCAGCCAGAAACCCTAATCTTTGATACAGATTTGAAGAAGAAACCCATATTCATGTTCCCCACGGTCTGAAAAGCGCAATAACACAATCAATTTTCAACTACGAGCTTTCTCTCTGGAGATAGGCCAAAGTGTATTTCAGAATTGGCAATAATGTTCAAAAATGAGCTTTCCCATAGATGTAAGACCAAAGCTCAGATTTTCAGAAAAAACACATATTCATGTTCCCCACCGTCTGAAAGGGGCAAAACCACTTCAATTTTCAAATATGAGCTTTCCCTGAGGAGGTAGACCAATCTGTAACTCGTATTTGTAACTTTTGACAGAGAGAGCAGATTAGCAAGAGAAACATATTCATGTTCCCCACCGTTTGAAAGGGGCAAAACCACTTCAATTTTCAAATATGAGCTTTCCCTGAGGAGTTAGACCAATCTGTAACTCGTATTTGTAACTTTTGACAAAGAGAGCAGATTTGCAAAAGAAACACATATTCATGTTCCCCACGGTCTGGAAATCACAAACACATTCAATTTTCAAGTACGAGCTTTCCCTGAGGTGTTAGACCAAAGTGTATTTCAGAATTGGCAGAAGGGCTCAATTAAGCCAGAAACCGTAACTTTTGATACAGATTTGAAGAAGAAGCCCATATTCGGGCAAAACCACTTCAATTTTCAAATATGAGCTTTTCCTGAGGAGTTAGACCAATCTGTAACTCGTATTTGTAACTTTTGACACAGCAGATTTGCAAAAGAAACACATATTCATGTTCCCCACGGTCTGGAAATCACAAACACATTCAATTTTCAAGTACGAGCTTTCCCTGAGGTGTTAGACCAAAGTGTATTTCAGAATTGGCAGAAGGGCTCAATTCAGCCAGAAACCCTAATTTTTGATACAGATTTGAAGAAGAAACCCATATTCATGTTCCCCACGGTCTGAAAAGCGCAATAACACAATCAATTTTCAACTACGAGCTTTCTCTCTGGAGATAGGCCAAAGTGTATTTCAGAATTGGCAATAACGTTCAAAAATGAGCTTTCCCATAGGTGTAAGACCAAAGCTCAGATTTTCAGAAAAAACACATATTCATGTTCCCCACCGTCTGAAAGGGGCAAAACAACTTCAATTTTCAAATATGAGCTTTCCCTGAGGAGTTAGACCAATCTGTAACTCGTATTTGTAACTTTTGACAGAGAGAGCAGATTAGCAAAAGAAACATATTCATGTTCCCCACCGTTTGAAAGGGGCAACACCACTTCAATTTTCAAATATGAGCTTTCCCTGAGGAGTTAGACCAATCTGTAACTCGTATTTGTAACTTTTGACAAAGAGAGCAGATTTGCAAAAGAAACACATATTCATGTTCCCCACGGTCTGGAAATCACAAACACATTCAATTTTCAAGTACGAGGTTTCCCTGAGGTGTTAGACCAAAGTGTATTTCAGAATTGGCAGAAGGGCTCAATTAAGCCAGAAACCGTAACTTTTGATACAGATTTGAAGAAGAAGCCCATATTCGGGCAAAACCACTTCAATTTTCAAATATGAGCTTTTCCTGAGGAGTTAGACCAATCTGTAACTCGTATTTGTAACTTTTGACACAGAGAGCAGATTTGCAAAAGAAACACATATTCATGTTCCCCACAGTCTGGAAATCACAAACACATTCAATTTTCAACTACGAGCTTTCCCTGAGGTCTTAGACCAAAGTGTATTTCAGAATTGGCAGAAGGGCTCAATTCAGCCAGAAACCGTAACTTTTGATACAGATATGAAGAAGAAACCCATATTCATGTTCCCCATGGTCTGAAAAGCGCAAAAACACAATCAATTTTCAACTACGAGCTTTGTCTCTGGAGTTAGGCCAAAGTGTATTTCAGAATTGGCAATAAGGTTCACATATGAGCTTTCCCTGAGGTGTAAGACGAAAGCTCAGATTTTCAGAAAAAAATACATATTCCTGTTCCTCACGGTCTGAAAAGGGCAAAACCACAATCAATTTTCAAATGGAAGATTTCCCTAGGAGTTATACAAGGTGTATCTCAGAATTGACAGGGCTCAATTCAGGCAGAAAATGTAACTTTTGAAAAAGAGCTCAGATTATCAGAAAAAACACATATTCATGTTCCCCACGGTCTGAAAAGGGGCAAAAACACATTCAATTTTCAACTACGAGCTTTCTCTCTGGAGTTAGGCAAAAGTGTATCTCAGAATTGGCAATAAGGCTCAAATATGAGCTTTCCCTGAGGTGTAAGACCAAAGTGTATCTCAGAATTGGCAGAAGTTACAGTTAGACCAATCTGTAACTCGTGTTTGTAACTTTTGACACAGAAAGCAGATTTGCAAAAGAAACACATATTCATGTTCCCCACGGTCTGGAAATCCCAAACACATTCAATTTTCAAGTACGAACTTTCCCTGAGGTGTTAGACCAAAGTGTATCTCAGAATTGGCAGAAGGGCTCAATTCAGCCAGAAAACGTAACTATTGACACAGATTTGCAGAAGAAACCCATATTCCTGTTCCCCACGGTTTGAAAAGGGCAAGAACACAATCAATTTTCAAGTACGAGCTTTCTCTCTGGAGTTAGGCAAAAGTGCATCTCAGAATTGGCAATAAGGCTCAAATAGGAGCTTTCCCTGAGGTGTAAGACCAAAGTGTATCTCACAATTGGCAGAAGATACAGTTAGACAAATCTGTAACTGGTATTTTAGACCAAAGTGTATCTCAGACTTGGCACTTTGGTCTAACTCCTCAGGGAAATCTTCGATTTGAAAATTGATTGCGTTTTTGTGCTTTTCAGACCGTGGGGAACATGAATATGTGTTTCTTCTGCAAATCTGACCTCTATGTCAAAAGTTACGTTTTCTGGCTGTATTGAGATCTCCTGATAAATAGGAGTTACAGAGTGGTCTAAATCCTCAGGGAAAGCTCATATTTGAACATTGAATGTGTTTTAGACTTTACAGACCATGGGGAATATGAATATGGGTTTCTTCTGCAAATCTGTATCAAAATTTACCTTTTTCTGTCTGCCTTAAATCCTGCTGCCAAGTGTGAGATACACTTTGGTCTAACTCCTCAGGGAAAGTTCCTACTTGAAAATTGAATGTGTTTCCAGACCGTGGGGAACATGAGTATGTGGTTCTTCTGAAAAGCTGAGCTCTGTGTCAAAAGTTACGTTTTCTGGCTGAACTGAGCCCTTCTGCCAATTCTGACATACATTTGGTCTAACACCTCAGGGAAAGCTCGTACTTGCCAATTCTGAAATACACTTTGGCCTAACTCCAGAGAGAAAGCTCGTAGTTGAAAATTGATTGTATTTTTGCGCTTTTCAGACCGTGGGGAACATGAATATGGGTTTCTTCTTCAAATCTGTATCAAAAGTTACGGTTTCTGCCTGAATTGAGCCCTTCTGCCAATTCTGAAATACATTTTGGTCTAACACCTCAGGGAAAGCTCGTAGTTGAAAATTGAATGTGTTTGTGATTTCCAGACCGTGGGGAACATGAATATGTGTTTCTTTTGCAAATCTGCTCTCTGTGTCAAAAGTTACAAATACGAGTTACAGATTGGTCTACCTCCTCAGGGAAAGCTTTTGACACAGAGCTCAGATTTTGAAAAAAAACACATATTCATGTTCCCCACCGTCTGAAAGGGGCAAAACCACTTCAATTTTCAAATATGAGCTTTCCCTGAGGAGTTAGACCAATCTGTAACTCGTATTTGTAACTTTTGACAGAGAGAGCAGATTAGCAAAAGAAACATATTCATGTTCCCCACCGTTTGAAAGGGGCAACACCACTTCAATTTTCAAATATGAGCTTTCCCTGAGGAGTTAGACCAATCTGTAACTCGTATTTGTAACTTTTGACAAAGAGAGCAGATTTGCAAAAGAAACACATATTCATGTTCCCCACGGTCTGGAAATCACAAACACATTCAATTTTCAAGTACGAGGTTTCCCTGAGGTGTTAGACCAAAGTGTATTTCAGAATTGGCAGAAGGGCTCAATTAAGCCAGAAACCGTAACTTTTGATACAGATTTGAAGAAGAAGCCCATATTCGGGCAAAACCACTTCAATTTTCAAATATGAGCTTTTCCTGAGGAGTTAGACCAATCTGTAACTCGTATTTGTAACTTTTGACACAGAGAGCAGATTTGCAAAAGAAACACATATTCATGTTCCCCACAGTCTGGAAATCACAAACACATTCAATTTTCAACTACGAGCTTTCCCTGAGGTCTTAGACCAAAGTGTATTTCAGAATTGGCAGAAGGGCTCAATTCAGCCAGAAACCGTAACTTTTGATACAGATATGAAGAAGAAACCCATATTCATGTTCCCCACGGTCTGAAAAGCGCAAAAACACAATCAATTTTCAACTACGAGCTTTGTCTCTGGAGTTAGGCCAAAGTGTATTTCAGAATTGGCAATAAGGTTCACATATGAGCTTTCCCTGAGGTGTAAGACGAAAGCTCAGATTTTCAGAAAAAAATACATATTCCTGTTCCTCACGGTCTGAAAAGGGCAAAACCACAATCAATTTTCAAATGGAAGATTTCCCTAGGAGTTATACAAGGTGTATCTCAGAATTGACAGGGCTCAATTCAGGCAGAAAATGTAACTTTTGAAAAAGAGCTCAGATTATCAGAAAAAACACATATTCATGTTCCCCACGGTCTGAAAAGGGGCAAAAACACATTCAATTTTCAACTACGAGCTTTCTCTCTGGAGTTAGGCAAAAGTGTATCTCAGAATTGGCAATAAGGCTCAAATATGAGCTTTCCCTGAGGTGTAAGACCAAAGTGTATCTCAGAATTGGCAGAAGTTACAGTTAGACCAATCTGTAACTCGTGTTTGTAACTTTTGACACAGAAAGCAGATTTGCAAAAGAAACACATATTCATGTTCCCCACGGTCTGGAAATCCCAAACACATTCAATTTTCAAGTACGAACTTTCCCTGAGGTGTTAGACCAAAGTGTATCTCAGAATTGGCAGAAGGGCTCAATTCAGCCAGAAAACGTAACTATTGACACAGATTTGCAGAAGAAACCCATATTCCTGTTCCCCACGGTTTGAAAAGGGCAAGAACACAATCAATTTTCAAGTACGAGCTTTCTCTCTGGAGTTAGGCAAAAGTGCATCTCAGAATTGGCAATAAGGCTCAAATAGGAGCTTTCCCTGAGGTGTAAGACCAAAGTGTATCTCACAATTGGCAGAAGATACAGTTAGACAAATCTGTAACTGGTATTTTAGACCAAAGTGTATCTCAGACTTGGCACTTTGGTCTAACTCCTCAGGGAAATCTTCGATTTGAAAATTGATTGCGTTTTTGTGCTTTTCAGACCGTGGGGAACATGAATATGTGTTTCTTCTGCAAATCTGACCTCTATGTCAAAAGTTACGTTTTCTGGCTGTATTGAGATCTCCTGATAAATAGGAGTTACAGAGTGGTCTAAATCCTCAGGGAAAGCTCATATTTGAACATTGAATGTGTTTTAGACTTTACAGACCATGGGGAATATGAATATGGGTTTCTTCTGCAAATCTGTATCAAAATTTACCTTTTTCTGTCTGCCTTAAATCCTGCTGCCAAGTGTGAGATACACTTTGGTCTAACTCCTCAGGGAAAGTTCCTACTTGAAAATTGAATGTGTTTCCAGACCGTGGGGAACATGAGTATGTGGTTCTTCTGAAAAGCTGAGCTCTGTGTCAAAAGTTACGTTTTCTGGCTGAACTGAGCCCTTCTGCCAATTCTGACATACATTTGGTCTAACACCTCAGGGAAAGCTCGTACTTGCCAATTCTGAAATACACTTTGGCCTAACTCCAGAGAGAAAGCTCGTAGTTGAAAATTGATTGTATTTTTGCGCTTTTCAGACCGTGGGGAACATGAATATGGGTTTCTTCTTCAAATCTGTATCAAAAGTTACGGTTTCTGCCTGAATTGAGCCCTTCTGCCAATTCTGAAATACATTTTGGTCTAACACCTCAGGGAAAGCTCGTAGTTGAAAATTGAATGTGTTTGTGATTTCCAGACCGTGGGGAACATGAATATGTGTTTCTTTTGCAAATCTGCTCTCTGTGTCAAAAGTTACAAATACGAGTTACAGATTGGTCTACCTCCTCAGGGAAAGCTTTTGACACAGAGCTCAGATTTTGAAAAAAAACACATATTCATGTTCCCCACCGTCTGAAAGGGGCAAAACCACTTCAATTTTCAAATATGAGCTTTCCCTGAGGAGTTAGACCAATCTGTAACTCGTATTTGTAACTTTTGACAGAGAGAGCAGATTAGCAAAAGAAACATATTCATGTTCCCCACCGTTTGAAAGGGGCAACACCACTTCAATTTTCAAATATGAGCTTTCCCTGAGGAGTTAGACCAATCTGTAACTCGTATTTGTAACTTTTGACAAAGAGAGCAGATTTGCAAAAGAAACACATATTCATGTTCCCCACGGTCTGGAAATCACAAACACATTCAATTTTCAAGTACGAGGTTTCCCTGAGGTGTTAGACCAAAGTGTATTTCAGAATTGGCAGAAGGGCTCAATTAAGCCAGAAACCGTAACTTTTGATACAGATTTGAAGAAGAAGCCCATATTCGGGGAAAACCACTTCAATTTTCAAATATGAGCTTTTCCTGAGGAGTTAGACCAATCTGTAACTCGTATTTGTAACTTTTGACACAGAGAGCAGATTTGCAAAAGAAACACATATTCATGTTCCCCACAGTCTGGAAATCACAAACACATTCAATTTTCAACTACGAGCTTTCCCTGAGGTGTTAGACCAAAGTGTATTTCAGAATTGGCAGAAGGGCTCAATTCAGCCAGAAACCCTAATTTTTGATACAGATTTGAAGAAGAAACCCATATTCATGTTCCCCACGGTCTGAAAAGCGCAATAACACAATCAATTTTCAACTACGAGCTTTCTCTCTGGAGATAGGCCAAAGTGTATTTCAGAATTGGCAATAACGTTCAAAAATGAGCTTTCCCATAGGTGTAAGACCAAAGCTCAGATTTTCAGAAAAAACACATATTCATGTTCCCCACCGTCTGAAAGGGGCAAAACAACTTCAATTTTCAAATATGAGCTTTCCCTGAGGAGTTAGACCAATCTGTAACTCGTATTTGTAACTTTTGACAGAGAGAGCAGATTAGCAAAAGAAACATATTCATGTTCCCCACCGTTTGAAAGGGGCAACACCACTTCAATTTTCAAATATGAGCTTTCCCTGAGGAGTTAGACCAATCTGTAACTCGTATTTGTAACTTTTGACAAAGAGAGCAGATTTGCAAAAGAAACACATATTCATGTTCCCCACGGTCTGGAAATCACAAACACATTCAATTTTCAAGTACGAGGTTTCCCTGAGGTGTTAGACCAAAGTGTATTTCAGAATTGGCAGAAGGGCTCAATTAAGCCAGAAACCGTAACTTTTGATACAGATTTGAAGAAGAAGCCCATATTCGGGCAAAACCACTTCAATTTTCAAATATGAGCTTTTCCTGAGGAGTTAGACCAATCTGTAACTCGTATTTGTAACTTTTGACACAGAGAGCAGATTTGCAAAAGAAACACATATTCATGTTCCCCACAGTCTGGAAATCACAAACACATTCAATTTTCAACTACGAGCTTTCCCTGAGGTCTTAGACCAAAGTGTATTTCAGAATTGGCAGAAGGGCTCAATTCAGCCAGAAACCGTAACTTTTGATACAGATATGAAGAAGAAACCCATATTCATGTTCCCCACGGTCTGAAAAGCGCAAAAACACAATCAATTTTCAACTACGAGCTTTGTCTCTGGAGTTAGGCCAAAGTGTATTTCAGAATTGGCAATAAGGTTCACATATGAGCTTTCCCTGAGGTGTAAGACGAAAGCTCAGATTTTCAGAAAAAAATACATATTCCTGTTCCTCACGGTCTGAAAAGGGCAAAACCACAATCAATTTTCAAATGGAAGATTTCCCTAGGAGTTATACAAGGTGTATCTCAGAATTGACAGGGCTCAATTCAGGCAGAAAATGTAACTTTTGAAAAAGAGCTCAGATTATCAGAAAAAACACATATTCATGTTCCCCACGGTCTGAAAAGGGGCAAAAACACATTCAATTTTCAACTACGAGCTTTCTCTCTGGAGTTAGGCAAAAGTGTATCTCAGAATTGGCAATAAGGCTCAAATATGAGCTTTCCCTGAGGTGTAAGACCAAAGTGTATCTCAGAATTGGCAGAAGTTACAGTTAGACCAATCTGTAACTCGTGTTTGTAACTTTTGACACAGAAAGCAGATTTGCAAAAGAAACACATATTCATGTTCCCCACGGTCTGGAAATCCCAAACACATTCAATTTTCAAGTACGAACTTTCCCTGAGGTGTTAGACCAAAGTGTATCTCAGAATTGGCAGAAGGGCTCAATTCAGCCAGAAAACGTAACTATTGACACAGATTTGCAGAAGAAACCCATATTCCTGTTCCCCACGGTTTGAAAAGGGCAAGAACACAATCAATTTTCAAGTACGAGCTTTCTCTCTGGAGTTAGGCAAAAGTGCATCTCAGAATTGGCAATAAGGCTCAAATAGGAGCTTTCCCTGAGGTGTAAGACCAAAGTGTATCTCACAATTGGCAGAAGATACAGTTAGACAAATCTGTAACTGGTATTTTAGACCAAAGTGTATCTCAGACTTGGCACTTTGGTCTAACTCCTCAGGGAAATCTTCGATTTGAAAATTGATTGCGTTTTTGTGCTTTTCAGACCGTGGGGAACATGAATATGTGTTTCTTCTGCAAATCTGACCTCTATGTCAAAAGTTACGTTTTCTGGCTGTATTGAGATCTCCTGATAAATAGGAGTTACAGAGTGGTCTAAATCCTCAGGGAAAGCTCATATTTGAACATTGAATGTGTTTTAGACTTTACAGACCATGGGGAATATGAATATGGGTTTCTTCTGCAAATCTGTATCAAAATTTACCTTTTTCTGTCTGCCTTAAATCCTGCTGCCAAGTGTGAGATACACTTTGGTCTAACTCCTCAGGGAAAGTTCCTACTTGAAAATTGAATGTGTTTCCAGACCGTGGGGAACATGAGTATGTGGTTCTTCTGAAAAGCTGAGCTCTGTGTCAAAAGTTACGTTTTCTGGCTGAACTGAGCCCTTCTGCCAATTCTGACATACATTTGGTCTAACACCTCAGGGAAAGCTCGTACTTGCCAATTCTGAAATACACTTTGGCCTAACTCCAGAGAGAAAGCTCGTAGTTGAAAATTGATTGTATTTTTGCGCTTTTCAGACCGTGGGGAACATGAATATGGGTTTCTTCTTCAAATCTGTATCAAAAGTTACGGTTTCTGCCTGAATTGAGCCCTTCTGCCAATTCTGAAATACATTTTGGTCTAACACCTCAGGGAAAGCTCGTAGTTGAAAATTGAATGTGTTTGTGATTTCCAGACCGTGGGGAACATGAATATGTGTTTCTTTTGCAAATCTGCTCTCTGTGTCAAAAGTTACAAATACGAGTTACAGATTGGTCTACCTCCTCAGGGAAAGCTTTTGACACAGAGCTCAGATTTTGAAAAAAAACACATATTCATGTTCCCCACCGTCTGAAAGGGGCAAAACCACTTCAATTTTCAAATATGAGCTTTCCCTGAGGAGTTAGACCAATCTGTAACTCGTATTTGTAACTTTTGACAGAGAGAGCAGATTAGCAAAAGAAACAT
Source organism: Arizona elegans (assembly GCA_022577455.1). Taxonomy (NCBI): domain Eukaryota; kingdom Metazoa; phylum Chordata; class Lepidosauria; order Squamata; family Colubridae; genus Arizona; species Arizona elegans. The sequence goes on along the minus strand of JAKOOJ010000006.1, from coordinate 46,211,756 downwards.
ATTCATGTTCCCCACCGTTTGAAAGGGGCAACACCACTTCAATTTTCAAATATGAGCTTTCCCTGAGGAGTTAGACCAATCTGTAACTCGTATTTGTAACTTTTGACAAAGAGAGCAGATTTGCAAAAGAAACACATATTCATGTTCCCCACGGTCTGGAAATCACAAACACATTCAATTTTCAAGTACGAGGTTTCCCTGAGGTGTTAGACCAAAGTGTATTTCAGAATTGGCAGAAGGGCTCAATTAAGCCAGAAACCGTAACTTTTGATACAGATTTGAAGAAGAAGCCCATATTCGGGGAAAACCACTTCAATTTTCAAATATGAGCTTTTCCTGAGGAGTTAGACCAATCTGTAACTCGTATTTGTAACTTTTGACACAGAGAGCAGATTTGCAAAAGAAACACATATTCATGTTCCCCACAGTCTGGAAATCACAAACACATTCAATTTTCAACTACGAGCTTTCCCTGAGGTCTTAGACCAAAGTGTATTTCAGAATTGGCAGAAGGGCTCAATTCAGCCAGAAACCGTAACTTTTGATACAGATATGAAGAAGAAACCCATATTCATGTTCCCCACGGTCTGAAAAGCGCAAAAACACAATCAATTTTCAACTACGAGCTTTGTCTCTGGAGTTAGGCCAAAGTGTATTTCAGAATTGGCAATAAGGTTCACATATGAGCTTTCCCTGAGGTGTAAGACGAAAGCTCAGATTTTCAGAAAAAAATACATATTCCTGTTCCTCACGGTCTGAAAAGGGCAAAACCACAATCAATTTTCAAATGGAAGATTTCCCTAGGAGTTATACAAGGTGTATCTCAGAATTGACAGGGCTCAATTCAGGCAGAAAATGTAACTTTTGAAAAAGAGCTCAGATTATCAGAAAAAACACATATTCATGTTCCCCACGGTCTGAAAAGGGGCAAAAACACATTCAATTTTCAACTACGAGCTTTCTCTCTGGAGTTAGGCAAAAGTGTATCTCAGAATTGGCAATAAGGCTCAAATATGAGCTTTCCCTGAGGTGTAAGACCAAAGTGTATCTCAGAATTGGCAGAAGTTACAGTTAGACCAATCTGTAACTCGTGTTTGTAACTTTTGACACAGAAAGCAGATTTGCAAAAGAAACACATATTCATGTTCCCCACGGTCTGGAAATCACAAACACATTCAATTTTCAAGTACGAACTTTCCCTGAGGTGTTAGACCAAAGTGTATCTCAGAATTGGCAGAAGGGCTCAATTCAGCCAGAAAACGTAACTATTGACACAGATTTGCAGAAGAAACCCATATTCCTGTTCCCCACGGTTTGAAAAGGGCAAGAACACAATCAATTTTCAAGTACGAGCTTTCTCTCTGGAGTTAGGCAAAAGTGCATCTCAGAATTGGCAATAAGGCTCAAATAGGAGCTTTCCCTGAGGTGTAAGACCAAAGTGTATCTCACAATTGGCAGAAGATACAGTTAGACAAATCTGTAACTGGTATTTTAGACCAAAGTGTATCTCAGACTTGGCACTTTGGTCTAACTCCTCAGGGAAATCTTCGATTTGAAAATTGATTGCGTTTTTGTGCTTTTCAGACCGTGGGGAACATGAATATGTGTTTCTTCTGCAAATCTGACCTCTATGTCAAAGGTTACGTTTTCTGGCTGTATTGAGATCTCCTGATAAATAGGAGTTACAGAGTGGTCTAAATCCTCAGGGAAAGCTCATATTTGAACATTGAATGTGTTTTAGACTTTACAGACCATGGGGAACATGAATATGGGTTTCTTCTGCTAATCTGTATCAAAATTTACCTTTTTCTGTCTGCCTTAAATCCTGCTGCCAAGTGTGAGATACACTTTGGTCTAACTCCTCAGGGAAAGTTCCTACTTGAAAATTGAATGTGTTTCCAGACCGTGGGGAACATGAGTATGTGGTTCTTCTGAAAAGCTGAGCTCTGTGTCAAAAGTTACGTTTTCTGGCTGAACTGAGCCCTTCTGCCAATTCTGACATACATTTGGTCTAACACCTCAGGGAAAGCTCGTACTTGCCAATTCTGAAATACACTTTGGCCTAACTCCAGAGAGAAAGCTCGTAGTTGAAAATTGATTGTATTTTTGCGCTTTTCAGACCATGGGGAACATGAATATGGGTTTCTTCTTCAAATCTGTATCAAAAGTTACGGTTTCTGCCTGAATTGAGCCCTTCTGCCAATTCTGAAATACATTTTGGTCTAACACCTCAGGGAAAGCTCGTAGTTGAAAATTGAATGTGTTTGTGATTTCCAGACCGTGGGGAACATGAATATGTGTTTCTTTTGCAAATCTGCTCTCTGTGTCAAAAGTTACAAATACGAGTTACAGATTGGTCTACCTCCTCAGGGAAAGCTTTTGACACAGAGCTCAGATTTTGAAAAAAAAACACATATTCATGTTCCCCACCGTCTGAAAGGGGCAAAACCACTTCAATTTTCAAATATGAGCTTTCCCTGAGGAATTAGACCAATCTGTAACTCGTATTTGTAACTTTTGACACAGAGAGCAGATTTGCAAAAGAAACACATATTCATGTTCCCCACGGTCTGAAAGGGGCAAAACCACTTCAATTTTCAAATATGAGCTTTCCCTGAGGAGTTAGACCAATCTGTAACTCGTATTTGTAACTTTTGACACAGAGAGCAGATTTGCAAAAGAAACACATATTCATGTTCCCCACGGTCTGGAAATCACAAACACATTCAATTTTCAACTACGAGCTTTCCCTGAGGTGTTAGACCAAAGTGTATTTCAGAATTGGCAGAAGGGCTCAATTCAGCCAGGAACCGTAACTTTTGATACAGATTTGAAGAAGAAGCCCATATTCAGGCAAAACCACTTCAAATTTCAAATATGAGCTTTTCCTGAGGAGTTAGACCAATCTGTAACTCGTATTTGTAACTTTTGACACAGAGAGCAGATTTGCAAGAGAAACATATTCATGTTCCCCACCGTCTGAAAGGGGCAAAACCACTTCAATTTTCAAATATGAGCTTTCCCTGAGGAGTTAGACCAATCTGTAACTCGTATTTGTAACTTTTGACACAGAGAGCAGATTTGCAAAAGAAACACATATTCATGTTCCCCACGGTCTGGAAATCACAAACACATTCAATTTTCAACTACGAGCTTTCCCTGAGGTGTTAGACCAAAGTGTATTTCAGAATTGGCAGAAGGGCTCAATTCAGCCAGGAACCGTAACTTTTGATACAGATTTGAAGAAGAAGCCCATATTCAGGCAAAACCACTTCAAATTTCAAATATGAGCTTTTCCTGAGGAGTTAGACCAATCTGTAACTCGTATTTGTAACTTTTGACACAGAGAGCAGATTTGCAAGAGAAACATATTCATGTTCCCCACCGTCTGAAAGGGGCAAAACCACTTCAATTTTCAAATATGAGCTTTCCCTGAGGAGTTAGACCAATCTGTAACTCGTATTTGTAACTTTTGACACAGAGAGCAGATTTGCAAAAGAAACACATATTCATGTTCCCCACGGTCTGGAAATCACAAACACATTCAATTTTCAACTACGAGCTTTCCCTGAGGTCTTAGACCAAAGTGTATTTCAGAATTGCGAGAAGGGCTCAATTCAGCCAGAAACCGTAACTTTTGATACAGATTTGAAGAAGAAACCCATATTCATGTTCCCCACGGTCTGAAAAGCGCAAAAACACAATCAATTTTCAACTACGAGCTTTCTCTCTGGAGTTAGGCCAAAGTGTATTTCAGAATTGGCAATAAGGTTCACATATGAGCTTTCCCTGAGGTGTAAGACCAAAGCTCAGATTTTCAGAAAAAAACACATATTCCATGTTCCCTACCGTCTGGAGAATAATTTTAGTGTTAGAAGGTCATGACCTACAGAAAGGGTGGCATGCATATCTATGGGACAAAGACAATAAAAAGAAAACTTATTTCCACAGGCATAAAATCAGGCACTCCCTAATACAAACATGGGTGGGGATCAGGCAGAGATACTATACCAAAGTCCCAATTTGGCTTTCTACGGTAGAGGCAATGATTTACCCCAACAGGTAGGGAATGGAGTTACTGTACAGATACAAAGACATTGTCGATGGAGGGGGAAACATTAAATCAAATGAAGTTCTGAGAGATCAAGGTATAACCTTAGATTGGTGGACCTACCTACAAATAAAATCAAGATACCAGAAAGATAAAGATGAATATGGCTTAGAATCAGGATATAATGGATTAGACAAAATTTTGATGGGACAAGGGAATAAAGCGTTGGCCAAGCTGTATAACGATTTATCGGATGAAGATAGAGATGAGGATATAATTAGAAACCAATTGAGAGCATGGGAGAGAAATATTGGACACAGTTTGGACCTTAATGAATGGGAAGAAGCCTGGAATAAAAATTATAAATTAACTACAGCAGCCACGTATAAGGAAAACCATTACAAAATGCTTCACAGGTGGCATTTAGCACCTGCAAGATTAGCAAAGATGTTCCCCAATGCACAGCCAAATTGTTGGAAATGTGGCCATGGTCATGGCACCTTCTTTCATATGTGGTGGACATGCCCTGAAGCAAAAAGGTATTGGAGCAAAATTCGGAGATGGTTGAAAGATATACTCAAAGAAGAAAGTGATTTGAATCCAGAAATATTTCTCCTGGGAATGGCAAAGAAAGGGCATGGAAAGGAAAAGGTCCATCTCCTAATACACATAACTACAGCTGCCAGACTAGCATACGCTCAATATTGGAAAAAGAAAGAAGAAAAAGAAAGTTGAAAAGAAATTTTCAACTACGAGCTTTCCCTGAGGTGTTAGACCAAAGTGTATTTCAGAATTGGCAGAAGGGCTCAATTCAGCCAGAAACCGTAACTTTTGATACAGATTTGAAGAAGAAACCCATATTCATGTTCCCCACGGTCTGAAAAGCGCAAAAACACAATGAATTTTCAACTACGAGCTTTCTCTCTGGAGTTAGGCCAAAGTGTATTTCAGAATTGGCAATAAGGTTCACATATGAGCTTTCCCTGAGGTGTAAGACCAAAGCTCAGATTTTCAGAAAAAACACATATTCATGTTCCCCACCGACTGAAAGAGGCAAAACCACTTCAATTTTCAAATATGAGCTTTCCCTGAGGAGGTAGACCAATCTGTAACTCGTATTTGTAACTTTTGACACAGACAGCAGATTTGCAAAAGAACCACATATTCATGTTCCCCACGGTCTGGATATCACAAACACATTCAATTTTCAACTACGAGCTTTCCCTGAGGTGTTAGACCAAAGTGTATTTCAGAATTGGCAGAAGGGCTCAATTCAGCCAGGAACCGTAACTTTTGATACAGATTTGAAGAAGAAGCCCATATTCAGGCAAAACCACTTCAAATTTCAAATATGAGCTTTTCCTGAGGAGTTAGACCAATCTGTAACTCGTATTTGTAACTTTTGACACAGAGAGCAGATTTGCAAAAGAAACACATATTCCATGTTCCCCACCGAATGAAAGGGACAAAACCACTTCAATTTTCAAATATGAGCTTTCCCTGAGAAGTTAGACCAATCTGTAACTCGTATTTGTAACTTTTGACACAGAGAGCAGATTTGCAAAAGAAACACATATTCATGTTCCCCACGGTCTGGATATCACAAACACATTCCATTTTCAACTACGAGCTTTCCCTGAGGTGTTAGACCAAAGTGTATTTCAGAATTGGCAGAAGGGCTCAATTCAGCCAGGAACCGTAACTTTTGATACAGATTTGAAGAAGAAGCCCATATTCAGGCAAAACCACTTCAAATTTCAAATATGAGCTTTTCCTGAGGAGTTAGACCAATCTGTAACTCGTATTTGTAACTTTTGACACAGAGAGCAGATTTGCAAAAGAAACACATATTCATGTTCCCCACGGTCTGGATATCACAAACACATTCAATTTTCAACTACGAGCTTTCCCTGAGGTGTAAGACCAAAGCTCATATTTTCAGAAAAAACACATATTCCATGTTCCCCACCGTCTGAAAGGGGCAAAACGACTTCAATTTTCAAATATGAGCTTTCCCTGAGGAGGTAGACCAATCTGTAACTCGTATTTGTAACTTTTGACACAGACAGCAGATTTGCAAAAGAACCACATATTCATGTTCCCCACGGTCTGGATATCACAAACACATTCAATTTTCAACTACGAGCTTTCCCTGAGGTGTTAGACCAAAGTGTATTTCAGAATTGGCAGAAGGGCTCAATTCAGCCAGGAACCGTAACTTTTGATACAGATTTGAAGAAGAAGCCCATATTCAGGCAAAACCACTTCAAATTTCAAATATGAGCTTTTCCTGAGGAGTTAGACCAATCTGTAACTCGTATTTGTAACTTTTGACACAGAGAGCAGATTTGCAAAAGAAACACATATTCATGTTCCCCACGGTCTGGATATCACAAACACATTCAATTTTCAACTACGAGCTTTCCCTGAGGTGTAAGACCAAAGCTCAGATTTTCAGAAAAAACACATATTCCATGTTCCCCACCGTCTGAAAGGGGCAAAACCACTTCAATTTTCAAATATGAGCTTTCCCTGAGGAGGTAGACCAATCTGTAACTCGTATTTGTAACTTTTGATACAGAGAGCAGATTTGCAAAAGAAACACATATTCATGTTCCCCACGGTCTGGATATCACAAACACATTCAATTTTCAACTACGAGCTTTCCCTGAGGTGTTAGACCAAAGTGTATTTCAGAATTGGTAGAAGGGCTCAATTCAGCCAGGAACCGTAACTTTTGATACAGATTTGAAGAAGAAGCCCATATTCAGGCAAAACCACTTCAAATTTCAAATATGATCTTTTCCGGAGGAGTTAGACCAATCTGTAACTCGTATTTGTAACTTTTGACACAGAGAGCAGATTTGCAAAAGAAACACATATTCATGTTCCCCACGGTCTGGATATCACAAACACATTCAATTTTCAACTACGAGCTTTCCCTGAGGTGTTAGACCAAAGTGTATTTCAGAATTGGCAGAAGGGCGCAATTCAGCCAGAAACCGGAACTTTTGATACAGATTTGAAGGAGGAACCCATAGTCATGTTCTCCACCGTCTGAAAAGCGCAAAAAAACAATCAATTTTCAACTACGAGCTTTCTCCTTGGAGTTAGGCCAAAGTGTATTTCAGAATTGGCAATAAGGTTCACATACGAGCTTTCCCTGAGGTGTAAGACCAAAGCTCAGATTTTCAGAAAAAACACATATTCCATGTTCCCCACCGTCTGAAAGGGGCAAAACCACTTCAATTTTCAAATATGAGCTTTCCCTGAGGAGTTAGACCATTCTGTAACTCGTATTTGTAACTTTTGACACAGAGAGCAGATTTGCAAAAGAAACACATATTCATGTCCTCCACCGTCTGAAAGGGGCAAAACCACTTCAATTTTCAAATATGAGCTTTCCCTGAGGAGTTAGACCAATCTGTAACTCGTATTTGTAACTTTTGACAGAGAGCAGATTTGCAAAAGAAACATATTCATGTTCCCCACCGTCTGAAAGGGGCAAAACCACTTCAGTTTTCAAATATGAGCTTTTCCTGAGGAGTTAGACCAATCTGTAATTCGTATTTGTAACTTTTGACACAGAGAGCAGATTTGCAAAAGAAACACATATTCATGTTCCCCACGGTCTGGAAATCACAAACACATTCAATTTTCAACTACGAGCTTTCCCTAAGGTGTTAGACCAAAGTGTATTTCAGAATTGGCAGCAGGGCTCAATTCAGCCAGAAACCATAACTTTTGATTCAGATTTGAAGGAGAAACCCAAATTCATGTGCCCCAGAGTCTGAAAAGCGCAAAAACACAATTAATTTTCAGCTACGAGCTTTCTCTCTGGAGTTAGGCCAAAGTGTATTTCAGAATTGGCAATATGATTCACATATGAGCTTTCCCTGGGGTGTAAGACCAAAGCTCAGATTTTCAGAAAAAACACATATTCATGTTCCCCACCGTCTGAAAGGGGCAAAACCACTTCAGTTTTCAAATATGAGCTTTCCCTGAGGTGTTAGGCCAAAGTGTATTTCAGAATTGGCAGAAGGGCTCAATTCAGCCAGGAACCGTAACTTTTGATACAGATTTGAAGAAGAAGCCCATATTCAGGCAAAACCACTTCAAATTTCAAATATGAGCTTTTCCTGAGGAGTTAGACCAATCTGTAACTCGTATTTGTAACTTTTGACACAGAGAGCAGATTTGCAAGAGAAACATATTCATGTTCCCCACCGTCTGAAAGGGGCAAAACCACTTCAGTTTTCAAATATGAGCTTTTCCTGAGGAGTTAGACCAATCTGTAATTCGTATTTGTAACTTTTGACACAGAGAGCAGATTTGCAAAAGAAACACATATTCATGTTCCCCACGGTCTGGAAATCACAAACACATTCAATTTTCAACTACGAGCTTTCCCTAAGGTGTTAGACCAAAGTGTATTTCAGAATTGGCAGCAGGGCTCAATTCAGCCAGAAACCATAACTTTTGATTCAGATTTGAAGGAGAAACCCAAATTCATGTTCCCCACAGTCTGAAAAGCGCAAAAACACAATCAATTTTCAGCTACGAGCTTTCTCTCTGGAGTTAGGCCAAAGTGTATTTCAGAATTGGCAATATGATTCACATATGAGCTTTCCCTGAGGTGTAAGACCAAAGCTCAGATTTTCAGAAAAAACACATATTCATGTTCCCCACCGTCTGAAAGGGGCAAAACCACTTCAATTTTCAAATATGAGCTTTCCCTGAGGAGGTAGACCAATCTGTAACTCGTATTTGTAACTTTTGACACAGAGAGCAGATTTGCAAAAGAAACACATATTCATGTTCCCCACGGTCTGGATATCACAAACACATTCCATTTTCAACTACGAGCTTTCCCTGAGGTGTTAGACCAAAGTGTATTTCAGAATTGGCAGAAGGGCTCAATTCAGCCAGGAACCGTAACTTTTGATACAGATTTGAAGAAGAAGCCCATATTCAGGCAAAACCACTTCAAATTTCAAATATGAGCTTTTCCTGAGGAGTTAGACCAATCTGTAACTCGTATTTGTAACTTTTGACACAGAGAGCAGATTTGCAAAAGAAACACATATTCATGTTCCCCACGGTCTGGATATCACAAACACATTCAATTTTCAACTACGAGCTTTCCCTGAGGTGTAAGACCAAAGCTCATATTTTCAGAAAAAACACATATTCCATGTTCCCCACCGTCTGAAAGGGGCAAAACGACTTCAATTTTCAAATATGAGCTTTCCCTGAGGAGGTAGACCAATCTGTAACTCGTATTTGTAACTTTTGACACAGACAGCAGATTTGCAAAAGAACCACATATTCATGTTCCCCACGGTCTGGATATCACAAACACATTCAATTTTCAACTACGAGCTTTCCCTGAGGTGTTAGACCAAAGTGTATTTCAGAATTGGCAGAAGGGCTCAATTCAGCCAGGAACCGTAACTTTTGATACAGATTTGAAGAAGAAGCCCATATTCAGGCAAAACCACTTCAAATTTCAAATATGAGCTTTTCCTGAGGAGTTAGACCAATCTGTAACTCGTATTTGTAACTTTTGACACAGAGAGCAGATTTGCAAAAGAAACACATATTCATGTTCCCCACGGTCTGGATATCACAAACACATTCAATTTTCAACTACGAGCTTTCCCTGAGGTGTAAGACCAAAGCTCAGATTTTCAGAAAAAACACATATTCCATGTTCCCCACCGTCTGAAAGGGGCAAAACCACTTCAATTTTCAAATATGAGCTTTCCCTGAGGAGGTAGACCAATCTGTAACTCGTATTTGTAACTTTTGATACAGAGAGCAGATTTGCAAAAGAAACACATATTCATGTTCCCCACGGTCTGGAAATCACAAACACATTCAATTTTCAACTACGAGCTTTCTCCTTGGAGTTAGGCCAAAGTGTATTTCAGAATTGGCAATAAGGTTCACATACGAGCTTTCCCTGAGGTGTAAGACCAAAGCTCAGATTTTCAGAAAAAACACATATTCCATGTTCCCCACCGTCTGAAAGGGGCAAAACCACTTCAATTTTCAAATATGAGCTTTCCCTGAGGAGTTAGACCATTCTGTAACTCGTATTTGTAACTTTTGACACAGAGAGCAGATTTGCAAAAGAAACACATATTCATGTCCTCCACCGTCTGAAAGGGGCAAAACCACTTCAATTTTCAAATATGAGCTTTCCCTGAGGAGTTAGACCAATCTGTAACTCGTATTTGTAACTTTTGACAGAGAGCAGATTTGCAAAAGAAACATATTCATGTTCCCCACCGTCTGAAAGGGGCAAAACCACTTCAGTTTTCAAATATGAGCTTTTCCTGAGGAGTTAGACCAATCTGTAATTCGTATTTGTAACTTTTGACACAGAGAGCAGATTTGCAAAAGAAACACATATTCATGTTCCCCACGGTCTGGAAATCACAAACACATTCAATTTTCAACTACGAGCTTTCCCTAAGGTGTTAGACCAAAGTGTATTTCAGAATTGGCAGCAGGGCTCAATTCAGCCAGAAACCATAACTTTTGATTCAGATTTGAAGGAGAAACCCAAATTCATGTTCCCCACAGTCTGAAAAGCGCAAAAACACAATTAATTTTCAGCTACGAGCTTTCTCTCTGGATTTAGGCCAAAGTGTATTTCAGAATTGGCAATATGATTCACATATGAGCTTTCCCTGAGGTGTAAGACCAAAGCTCAGATTTTCAGAAAAAACACATATTCATGTTCCCCACCGTCTGAAAGGGGCAAAACCACTTCAATTTTCAAATATGAGCTTTCCCTGAGGTGTTAGGCCAAAGTGTATTTCAGAATTGGCAGAAGGGCTCAATTCAGCCAGGAACCGTAACTTTTGATACAGATTTGAAGAAGAAGCCCATATTCAGGCAAAACCACTTCAATTTTCAAATATGAGCTTTCCCTGAGGAGGTAGACCAATCTGTAACTCGTATTTGTAACTTTTGACACAGAGAGCAGATTTGCAAAACAAACACATATTCATGTTCCCTACGGTCTGGAAATCACAAACACATTCAATTTTCAAGTACGAGCTTTCCCTGAGGTGTTAGACCAAATGTATTTCAGAATTGGCAGAAGGGCTCAATTCAGCCAGAAAACGTAACTTTTGACACAGAGCTCAGCTTTTCAGAAAAACCACATACTCATGTTCCCCACGGTCTGGAAACACATTCAATTTTCAAGTAGGAACTTTCCCTGAGGAGTTAGACCAAAGTGTATCTCACACTTGGCAGCAGGATTTAAGGCAGAAAGGGCAAAACCACTTCAATTTTCAAATATGAGATTTCCCTGAGGAGTTAGACCAATCTGTAAATCGTATTTGTAACTTTTGACACAGAGAGAAGATTTGCAAAAGAAACACATATTCATGTCCCCAACCGTCTGAAAGGAGCAAAACCACTTCATTTTTCAAATATGAGCTTTCCCTGAGGAGGTAGACCAATCTGTAACTCGTATTTGTAACTTTTGACACAGAGAGCAGATTTGCAAAACAAACACATATTCATGTTCCCTACGGTCTGGAAATCACAAACACATTCAATTTTCAAGTACGAGCTTTCCCTGAGGTGTTAGACCAAATGTATTTCAGAATTGGCAGAAGGGCTCAATTCAGCCAGAAAACGTAACTTTTGACACAGAGCTCAGCTTTTCAGAAAAACCACATACTCATGTTCCCCACGGTCTGGAAACACATTCAATTTTCAAGTAGGAACTTTCCCTGAGGAGTTAGACCAAAGTGTATCTCACACTTGGCAGCAGGATTTAAGGCAGAAAGGGCAAAACCACTTCAATTTTCAAATATGACATTTCCCTGAGGAGTTAGACCAATCTGTAAATCGTATTTGTAACTTTTGACACAGAGAGAAGATTTGCAAAAGAAACACATATTCATGTCCCCAACCGTCTGAAAGGAGCAAAACCACTTCATTTTTCAAATATGAGCTTTCCCTGAGGAGTTAGACCAATCTGTAACTCGTATTTGTAACTTTTGACACAGAGAGCAGATTTGCAAAAGAAACACATATTCATGTTCCCCACGGTCTGGAAATCACAAACACATTGAATTTTCAAGTACGAGCTTTCCCTGAGGTGTTAGACCAAAGTGTATTTCAGAATTGGCAGAAGGGCTCAATTCAGCCAGGAACCGTAACTTTTGATACAGATTTGCAGAACAAGCCCATATTCGGGCAAAACCACTTCAATTTTCAAATATGAGCTTTTCCTGAGGAGTTAGACCAATCTGTAACTCGTATTTGTAACTTTTGACACAGAGAGCAGATTTGCAAAAGAACCACATATTCATGTTCCCCACGGTCTGGAAATCACAAACACATTCAATTTTCAAGTACGAGCTTTCCCTGAGGTGTTAGACCAAAGTGTATTTCAGAATTGGCAGAAGGGCTCAATTCAGCCAGAAACCGGAACTTTTGATACAGATTTGAAGGAGAAACCGATATTCATGTTCCCCACGGTCTGAAAAGCGCAAAAACACAATCAATTTTCAAGTATGAGCTTTCTCTCTGGAGTTAGGCCAAAGTGTATTTCAGAATTGGCAATAAGGATCACATACGAGCTTTCCCTGAGGTGTAAGACCAAAGCTCAGATTTTCAGAAAAAACACATATTCCATGTTCCCCACCGAATGAAAGGGGCAAAACCACTTCAATTTTCAAATATGAGCTTTCCCTGAGGTGTTAGGCCAAAGTGTAATTCAGAATTGGCAGAAGGGCTCAATTCAGCCAGGAACCGTAACTTTTGATACAGATTTGAAGAAGAAACCCATATTCCATGTTCCCCACCGTCTGAAATGGGCAAAACCACTTCAATTTTCAAATATGAGCTTTCCCTGAGGAGGTAGACCAAAGTGTATTTCAGAATTGGCAATAAGGTTCAAATATGAGCTTTCCCTGAGGTGTAAGACCAAAGCTCAGATTTTCAGAAAAAACACATATTCATGTTCCCCACCCTCTGACAGGGGCAAAACCACTTCAATTTTCAAATATGAGATTTCCCTGAGCAGTTAGACCAATCTGTAACTCGTATATGTAACTTTTGACACAGAGAGAAGATTTGCAAAAGAAACACATATTCATGTCCCCAACCATCTGAAAGGAGCAAAACCACTTCATTTTTCAAATATGAGCTTTCCCTGAGGAGTTAGACCAATCTGTAACTCGTATTTGTAACTTTTGACACAGAGAGCAGATTTGCAAAACAAACACATATTCATGTTCCCTACGGTCTGGAAATCACAAACACATTCAATTTTCAAGTACGAGCTTTCCCTGAGGTGTTAGACCAAAGTGTATTTCAGAATTGGCAGAAGGGCGCAATTCAGCCAGAAACCGGAACTTTTGATACAGATTTGAAGAAGGAACCCATAGTCATGTTCTCCACCGTCTGAAAAGCGCAAAAAAACAATCAATTTTCAACTACGAGCTTTCTCCTTGGAGTTAGGCCAAAGTGTATTTCAGAATTGGCAATAAGGTTCACATACGAGCTTTCCCTGAGGTGTAAGACCAAAGCTCAGATTTTCAGAAAAAACACATATTCCATGTTCCCCACCGTCTGAAAGGGGCAAAACCACTTCAATTTTCAAATATGAGCTTTCCCTGAGGAGTTAGACCATTCTGTAACTCGTATTTGTAACTTTTGACACAGAGAGCAGATTTGCAAAAGAAACACATATTCATGTCCTCCACCGTCTGAAAGGGGCAAAACCACTTCAATTTTCAAATATGAGCTTTCCCTGAGGAGTTAGACCAATCTGTAACTCGTATTTGTAACTTTTGACAGAGAGCAGATTTGCAAAAGAAACATATTCATGTTCCCCACCGTCTGAAAGGGGCAAAACCACTTCAGTTTTCAAATATGAGCTTTTCCTGAGGAGTTAGACCAATCTGTAATTCGTATTTGTAACTTTTGACACAGAGAGCAGATTTGCAAAAGAAACACATATTCATGTTCCCCACGGTCTGGAAATCACAAACACATTCAATTTTCAACTACGAGCTTTCCCTAAGGTGTTAGACCAAAGAGTATTTCAGAATTGGCAGCAGGGCTCAATTCAGCCAGAAACCATAACTTTTGATTCAGATTTGAAGGAGAAACCCAAATTCATGTTCCCCACAGTCTGAAAAGCGCAAAAACACAATTAATTTTCAGCTACGAGCTTTCTCTCTGGATTTAGGCCAAAGTGTATTTCAGAATTGGCAATATGATTCACATATGAGCTTTCCCTGAGGTGTAAGACCAAAGCTCAGATTTTCAGAAAAAACACATATTCATGTTCCCCACCGTCTGAAAGGGGCAAAACCACTTCAATTTTCAAATATGAGCTTTCCCTGAGGTGTTAGGCCAAAGTGTATTTCAGAATTGGCAGAAGGGCTCAATTCAGCCAGGAACCGTAACTTTTGATACAGATTTGAAGAAGAAGCCCATATTCAGGCAAAACCACTTCAATTTTCAAATATGAGCTTTCCCTGAGGAGGTAGACCAATCTGTAACTCGTATTTGTAACTTTTGACACAGAGAGCAGATTTGCAAAACAAACACATATTCATGTTCCCTACGGTCTGGAAATCACAAACACATTCAATTTTCAAGTACGAGCTTTCCCTGAGGTGTTAGACCAAATGTATTTCAGAATTGGCAGAAGGGCTCAATTCAGCCAGAAAACGTAACTTTTGACACAGAGCTCAGCTTTTCAGAAAAACCACATACTCATGTTCCCCACGGTCTGGAAACACATTCAATTTTCAAGTAGGAACTTTCCCTGAGGAGTTAGACCAAAGTGTATCTCACACTTGGCAGCAGGATTTAAGGCAGAAAGGGCAAAACCACTTCAATTTTCAAATATGAGATTTCCCTGAGGAGTTAGACCAATCTGTAAATCGTATTTGTAACTTTTGACACAGAGAGAAGATTTGCAAAAGAAACACATATTCATGTCCCCAACCGTCTGAAAGGAGCAAAACCACTTCATTTTTCAAATATGAGCTTTCCCTGAGGAGTTAGACCAATCTGTAACTCGTATTTGTAACTTTTGACACAGAGAGCAGATTTGCAAAAGAAAAACATATTCATGTTCCCCACGGTCTGGAAATCACAAACACATTGAATTTTCAAGTACGAGCTTTTCCTGAGGTGTTAGACCAAAGTGTATTTCAGAATTGGCAGAAGGGCTCAATTCAGCCAGGAACCGTAACTTTTGATACAGATTTGCAGAACAAGCCCATATTCGGGCAAAACCACTTCAATTTTCAAATATGAGCTTTTCCTGAGGAGTTAGACCAATCTGTAACTCGTATTTGTAACTTTTGACACAGAGAGCAGATTTGCAAAAGAACCACATATTCATGTTCCCCACGGTCTGGAAATCACAAACACATTCAATTTTCAAGTACGAGCTTTCCCTGAGGTGTTAGACCAAAGTGTATTTCAGAATTGGCAGAAGGGCTCAATTCAGCCAGAAACCGGAACTTTTGATACAGATTTGAAGGAGAAACCGATATTCATGTTCCCCACGGTCTGAAAAGCGCAAAAACACAATCAATTTTCAAGTACGAGCTTTCTCTCTGGAGTTAGGCCAAAGTGTATTTCAGAATTGGCAATAAGGATCACATACGAGCTTTCCCTGAGGTGTAAGACCAAAGCTCAGATTTTCAGAAAAAACACATATTCCATGTTCCCCACCGAATGAAAGGGGCAAAACCACTTCAATTTTCAAATATGAGCTTTCCCTGAGGTGTTAGGCCAAAGTGTAATTCAGAATTGGCAGAAGGGCTCAATTCAGCCAGGAACCGTAACTTTTGATACAGATTTGAAGAAGAAACCCATATTCCATGTTCCCCACCGTCTGAAATGGGCAAAACCACTTCAATTTTCAAATATGAGCTTTCCCTGAGGAGGTAGACCAAAGTGTATTTCAAAATTGGCAATAAGGTTCAAATATGAGCTTTCCCTGAGGTGTAAGACCAAAGCTCAGATTTTCAGAAAAAACACATATTCATGTTCCCCACCCTCTGACAGGGGCAAAACCACTTCAATTTTCAAATATGAGATTTCCCTGAGCAGTTAGACCAATCTGTAACTCGTATTTGTAACTTTTGACACAGAGAGAAGATTTGCAAAAGAAACACATATTCATGTTCCCCACGGTCTGGATATCACAAACACATTCAATTTTCACTACGAGCTTTCCCTGAGGTGTTAGACCAAAGTGTATTTCAGAATTGGCAGAAGGGCTCAATTCAGCCAGAAACCGTAACTTTTGATACAGATTTGAAGAAGAAACCCATATTTATATTCCCCACGGTCTGAAAAGCGCAAAAACACAATAAATTTACAACTACGAACTTTCTCTCTGGAGTTGGGCCAAAGTGTATTTCAGAATTGGCAATAAGGTTCACATATGAGCTTTCCCTGAGGTGTAAGACCAAAGCTCAGATTTTCAGAAAAAACACATATTCATGTTCCCCACCGACTGAAAGAGGCAAAACCACTTCAATTTTCAAATATGAGCTTTCCCTGAGGAGGTAGACCAATCTGTAACTCGTATTTGTAACTTTTGACACAGAGAGCAGATTTGCAAAAGAACCACATATTCATGTTCCCCACGGTCTGGAAATCACAAACACATTCAATTTTCAACTACGAGCTTTCCCTGAGGTGTTAGACCAAAGTGTATTTCAGAATTGGCAGAAGGGCTCAATTCAGCCAGGAACCGTAACTTTTTATACAGATTTGAAGAAGAAGCCCATATTCAGGCAAAACCACTTCAAATTTCAAATATGAGCTTTTCCTGAGGAGTTAGACCAATCTGTAACTCGTATTTGTAACTTTTGACACAGAGAGCAGATTTGCAAAAGAAACACATATTCATGTTCCCCACGGTCTGGATATCACGAACACATTCAATTTTCAACTACGAGCTTTCCCTGAGGTGTTAGACCAAAGTGTATTTCAGAATTGGCAGAAGGGCTCAATTCAGCCAGAAACCGTAACTTTTGATACAGATTTGAAGAAGAAACCCATATTCATATTCCCCACGGTCTGAAAAGCGCAAAAACACAATCAATTTACAACTACGAGCTTTCTCTCTGGAGTTGGGCCAAAGTGTATTTCAGAATTGGCAATAAGGTTCACATACGAGCTTTCCCTGAGGTGTAAGACCAAAGCTCAGATTTTCAGAAAAAACACATATTCATGTTCCCCACCGACTGAAAGAGGCAAAACCACTTCAATTTTCAAATATGAGCTTTCCCTGAGGAGGTAGACCAATCTGTAACTCGTATTTGTAACTTTTGACACAGAGAGCAGATTTGCAAAAGAACCACATATTCATGTTCCCCACGGTCTGGAAATCACAAACACATTCAATTTTCAACTACGAGCTTTCCCTGAGGTGTTCGACCAAAGTGTATTTCAGAATTGGCAGAAGGGCTCAATTCAGCCAGGAACCGTAACTTTTGATACAGATTTGAAGAAGAAGCCCATATTCAGGCAAAACCACTTCAAATTTCAAATATGAGCTTTTCCTGAGGAGTTAGACCAATCTGTAACTCGTATTTGTAACTTTTGACACAGAGAGCAGATTTGCAAAAGAAACACATTTTCATGTTCCCCACGGTCTGGATATCACAAACACATTCAATTTTCAACTACGAGCTTTCCCTGAGGTGTTAGACCAAAGTGTATTTCAGAATTGGCAGAAGGGCGCAATTCAGCCAGAAACCGGAACTTTTGATACAGATTTGAAGGAGGAACCCATAGTCATGTTCTCCACCGTCTGAAAAGCGCAAAAAAACAATCAATTTTAAACTACGAGCTTTCTCCTTGGAGTTAGGCCAAAGTGTATTTCAGAATTGGCAATAAGGTTCACATACGAGCTTTCCCTGAGGTGTAAGACCAAAGCTCAGATTTTCAGAAAAAACACATATTCCATGTTCCCCACCGTCTGAAAGGGGCAAAACCACTTCAATTTTCAAATATGAGCTTTCCCTGAGGAGTTAGACCATTCTGTAACTCGTATTTGTAACTTTTGACACAGAGAGCAGATTTGCAAAAGAAACACATATTCATGTCCTCCACCGTCTGAAAGGGGCAAAACCACTTCAATTTTCAAATATGAGCTTTCCCTGAGGAGTTAGACCAATCTGTAACTCGTATTTGTAACTTTTGACAGAGAGCAGATTTGCAAAAGAAACATATTCATGTTCCCCACCGTCTGAAAGGGGCAAAACCACTTCAGTTTTCAAATATGAGCTTTTCCTGAGGAGTTAGACCAATCTGTAATTCGTATTTGTAACTTTTGACACAGAGAGCAGATTTGCAAAAGAAACACATATTCATGTTCCCCACGGTCTGGAAATCACAAACACATTCAATTTTCAACTACGAGCTTTCCCTAAGGTGTTAGACCAAAGTGTATTTCAGAATTGGCAGCAGGGCTCAATTCAGCCAGAAACCATAACTTTTGATTCAGATTTGAAGGAGAAACCCAAATTCATGTTCCCCACAGTCTGAAAAGCGCAAAAACACAATTAATTTTCAGCTACGAGCTTTCTCTCTGGAGTTAGGCCAAAGTGTATTTCAGAATTGGCAATATGATTCACATATGAGCTTTCCCTGAGGTGTAAGACCAAAGCTCAGATTTTCAGAAAAAACACATATTCATGTTCCCCACCGTCTGAAAGGCGCAAAACCACTTCAGTTTTCAAATATGAGCTTTCCCTGAGGTGTTAGGCCAAAGTGTATTTCAGAATTGGCAGAAGGGCTCAATTCAGCCAGGAACCGTAACTTTTGATACAGATTTGAAGAAGAAGCCCATATTCAGGCAAAACCTCTTCAAATTTCAAATATGAGCTTTTCCTGAGGAGTTAGACCAATCTGTAACTCGTATTTGTAACTTTTGACAGAGAGCAGATTTGCAAAAGAAACATATTCATGTTCCCCACCGTCTGAAAGGGGCAAAACCACTTCAGTTTTCAAATATGAGCTTTTCCTGAGGAGTTAGACCAATCTGTAATTCGTATTTGTAACTTTTGACACAGAGAGCAGATTTGCAAAAGAAACACATATTCATGTTCCCCACGGTCTGGAAATCACAAACACATTCAATTTTCAACTACGAGCTTTCCCTAAGGTGTTAGACCAAAGTGTATTTCAGAATTGGCAGCAGGGCTCAATTCAGCCAGAAACCATAACTTTTGATTCAGATTTGAAGGAGAAACCCAAATTCATGTTCCCCACAGTCTGAAAAGCGCAAAAACACAATTAATTTTCAGCTACGAGCTTTCTCTCTGGAGTTAGGCCAAAGTGTATTTCAGAATTGGCAATATGATTCACATATGAGCTTTCCCTGAGGTGTAAGACCAAAGCTCAGATTTTCAGAAAAAACACATATTCATGTTCCCCACCGTCTGAAAGGCGCAAAACCACTTCAGTTTTCAAATATGAGCTTTCCCTGAGGTGTTAGGCCAAAGTGTATTTCAGAATTGGCAGAAGGGCTCAATTCAGCCAGGAACCGTAACTTTTGATACAGATTTGAAGAAGAAGCCCATATTCAGGCAAAACCTCTTCAAATTTCAAATATGAGCTTTTCCTGAGGAGTTAGACCAATCTGTAACTCGTATTTGTAACTTTTGACACAGAGAGCAGATTTGCAAGAGAAACATATTCATGTTCCCCACCGTCTGGAAATCACAAACACATTCAATTTTCAACTACGAGCTTTCCCTAAGGTGTTAGACCAAAGTGTATTTCAGAATTGGCAGCAGGGCTCAATTCAGCCAGAAACCATAACTTTTGATTCAGATTTGAAGGAGAAACCCAAATTCATGTTCCCCACAGTCTGAAAAGCGCAAAAACACAATCAATTTTCAGCTACGAGCTTTCTCTCTGGAGTTAGGCCAAAGTGTATTTCAGAATTGGCAATATGATTCACATATGAGCTTTCCCTGAGGTGTAAGACCAAAGCTCAGATTTTCAGAAAAAACACATATTCATGTTCCCCACCCTCTGACAGGGGCAAAACCACTTCAATTTTCAAATATGAGATTTCCCTGAGCAGTTAGACCAATCTGTAACTCGTATTTGTAACTTTTGACACAGAGAGAAGATTTGCAAAAGAAACACATATTCATGTTCCCCACGGTCTGGATATCACAAACACATTCAATTTTCACTACGAGCTTTCCCTGAGGTGTTAGACCAAAGTGTATTTCAGAATTGGCAGAAGGGCTCAATTCAGCCAGAAACCGTAACTTTTGATACAGATTTGAAGAAGAAACCCATATTTATATTCCCCACGGTCTGAAAAGCGCAAAAACACAATAAATTTACAACTACGAACTTTCTCTCTGGAGTTGGGCCAAAGTGTATTTCAGAATTGGCAATAAGGTTCACATATGAGCTTTCCCTGAGGTGTAAGACCAAAGCTCAGATTTTCAGAAAAAACACATATTCATGTTCCCCACCGACTGAAAGAGGCAAAACCACTTCAATTTTCAAATATGAGCTTTCCCTGAGGAGGTAGACCAATCTGTAACTCGTATTTGTAACTTTTGACACAGAGAGCAGATTTGCAAAAGAACCACATATTCATGTTCCCCACGGTCTGGAAATCACAAACACATTCAATTTTCAACTACGAGCTTTCCCTGAGGTGTTAGACCAAAGTGTATTTCAGAATTGGCAGAAGGGCTCAATTCAGCCAGGAACCGTAACTTTTTATACAGATTTGAAGAAGAAGCCCATATTCAGGCAAAACCACTTCAAATTTCAAATATGATCTTTTCCGGAGGAGTTAGACCAATCTGTAACTCGTATTTGTAACTTTTGACACAGAGAGCAGATTTGCAAAAGAAACACATATTCATGTTCCCCACGGTCTGGATATCACAAACACATTCAATTTTCAACTACGAGCTTTCCCTGAGGTGTTAGACCAAAGTGTATTTCAGAATTGGCAGAAGGGCGCAATTCAGCCAGAAACCGGAACTTTTGATACAGATTTGAAGGAGGAACCCATAGTCATGTTCTCCACCGTCTGAAAAGCGCAAAAAAACAATCAATTTTCAACTACGAGCTTTCTCCTTGGAGTTAGGCCAAAGTGTATTTCAGAATTGGCAATAAGGTTCACATACGAGCTTTCCCTGAGGTGTAAGACCAAAGCTCAGATTTTCAGAAAAAACACATATTCCATGTTCCCCACCGTCTGAAAGGGGCAAAACCACTTCAATTTTCAAATATGAGCTTTCCCTGAGGAGTTAGACCATTCTGTAACTCGTATTTGTAACTTTTGACACAGAGAGCAGATTTGCAAAAGAAACACATATTCATGTCCTCCACCGTCTGAAAGGGGCAAAACCACTTCAATTTTCAAATATGAGCTTTCCCTGAGGAGTTAGACCAATCTGTAACTCGTATTTGTAACTTTTGACAGAGAGCAGATTTGCAAAAGAAACATATTCATGTTCCCCACCGTCTGAAAGGGGCAAAACCACTTCAGTTTTCAAATATGAGCTTTTCCTGAGGAGTTAGACCAATCTGTAATTCGTATTTGTAACTTTTGACACAGAGAGCAGATTTGCAAAAGAAACACATATTCATGTTCCCCACGGTCTGGAAATCACAAACACATTCAATTTTCAACTACGAGCTTTCCCTAAGGTGTTAGACCAAAGTGTATTTCAGAATTGGCAGCAGGGCTCAATTCAGCCAGAAACCATAACTTTTGATTCAGATTTGAAGGAGAAACCCAAATTCATGTGCCCCAGAGTCTGAAAAGCGCAAAAACACAATTAATTTTCAGCTACGAGCTTTCTCTCTGGAGTTAGGCCAAAGTGTATTTCAGAATTGGCAATATGATTCACATATGAGCTTTCCCTGGGGTGTAAGACCAAAGCTCAGATTTTCAGAAAAAACACATATTCATGTTCCCCACCGTCTGAAAGGGGCAAAACCACTTCAGTTTTCAAATATGAGCTTTCCCTGAGGTGTTAGGCCAAAGTGTATTTCAGAATTGGCAGAAGGGCTCAATTCAGCCAGGAACCGTAACTTTTGATACAGATTTGAAGAAGAAGCCCATATTCAGGCAAAACCACTTCAAATTTCAAATATGAGCTTTTCCTGAGGAGTTAGACCAATCTGTAACTCGTATTTGTAACTTTTGACACAGAGAGCAGATTTGCAAGAGAAACATATTCATGTTCCCCACCGTCTGAAAGGGGCAAAACCACTTCAGTTTTCAAATATGAGCTTTTCCTGAGGAGTTAGACCAATCTGTAATTCGTATTTGTAACTTTTGACACAGAGAGCAGATTTGCAAAAGAAACACATATTCATGTTCCCCACGGTCTGGAAATCACAAACACATTCAATTTTCAACTACGAGCTTTCCCTAAGGTGTTAGACCAAAGTGTATTTCAGAATTGGCAGCAGGGCTCAATTCAGCCAGAAACCATAACTTTTGATTCAGATTTGAAGGAGAAACCCAAATTCATGTTCCCCACAGTCTGAAAAGCGCAAAAACACAATCAATTTTCAGCTACGAGCTTTCTCTCTGGAGTTAGGCCAAAGTGTATTTCAGAATTGGCAATATGATTCACATATGAGCTTTCCCTGAGGTGTAAGACCAAAGCTCAGATTTTCAGAAAAAACACATATTCATGTTCCCCACCGTCTGAAAGGGGCAAAACCACTTCAATTTTCAAATATGAGCTTTCCCTGAGGAGGTAGACCAATCTGTAACTCGTATTTGTAACTTTTGACACAGAGAGCAGATTTGCAAAACAAACACATATTCATGTTCCCTACGGTCTGGAAATCACAAAGACATTCAATTTTCAAGTACGAGCTTTCCCTGAGGTGTTAGACCAAAGTGTATTTCAGAATTGGCAGAAGGGCGCAATTCAGCCAGAAACCGGAACTTTTGATACAGATTTGAAGGAGGCACCCATAGTCATGTTCTCCACCGTCTGAAAAGCGCAAAAAAACAATCAATTTTCAACTACGAGCTTTCTCCTTGGAGTTAGGCCAAAGTGTATTTCAGAATTGGCAATAAGGTTCACATACGAGCTTTCCCTGAGGTGTAAGACCAAAGCTCAGATTTTCAGAAAAAACACATATTCCATGTTCCCCACCGTCTGAAAGGGGCAAAACCACTTCAATTTTCAAATATGAGCTTTCCCTGAGGAGTTAGACCATTCTGTAACTCGTATTTGTAACTTTTGACACAGAGAGCAGATTTGCAAAAGAAACACATATTCATGTCCTCCACCGTCTGAAAGGGGCAAAACCACTTCAATTTTCAAATATGAGCTTTCCCTGAGGAGTTAGACCAATCTGTAACTCGTATTTGTAACTTTTGACAGAGAGCAGATTTGCAAAAGAAACATATTCATGTTCCCCACCGTCTGAAAGGGGCAAAACCACTTCAGTTTTCAAATATGAGCTTTTCCTGAGGAGTTAGACCAATCTGTAATTCGTATTTGTAACTTTTGACACAGAGAGCAGATTTGCAAAAGAAACACATATTCATGTTCCCCACGGTCTGGAAATCACAAACACATTCAATTTTCAACTACGAGCTTTCCCTAAGGTGTTAGACCAAAGTGTATTTCAGAATTGGCAGCAGGGCTCAATTCAGCCAGAAACCATAACTTTTGATTCAGATTTGAAGGAGAAACCCAAATTCATGTTCCCCACAGTCTGAAAAGCGCAAAAACACAATTAATTTTCAGCTACGAGCTTTCTCTCTGGATTTAGGCCAAAGTGTATTTCAGAATTGGCAATATGATTCACATATGAGCTTTCCCTGAGGTGTAAGACCAAAGCTCAGATTTTCAGAAAAAACACATATTCATGTTCCCCACCGTCTGAAAGGGGCAAAACCACTTCAATTTTCAAATATGAGCTTTCCCTGAGGTGTTAGGCCAAAGTGTATTTCAGAATTGGCAGAAGGGCTCAATTCAGCCAGGAACCGTAACTTTTGATACAGATTTGAAGAAGAAGCCCATATTCAGGCAAAACCACTTCAATTTTCAAATATGAGCTTTCCCTGAGGAGGTAGACCAATCTGTAACTCGTATTTGTAACTTTTGACACAGAGAGCAGATTTGCAAAACAAACACATATTCATGTTCCCTACGGTCTGGAAATCACAAACACATTCAATTTTCAAGTACGAGCTTTCCCTGAGGTGTTAGACCAAATGTATTTCAGAATTGGCAGAAGGGCTCAATTCAGCCAGAAAACGTAACTTTTGACACAGAGCTCAGCTTTTCAGAAAAACCACATACTCATGTTCCCCACGGTCTGGAAACACATTCAATTTTCAAGTAGGAACTTTCCCTGAGGAGTTAGACCAAAGTGTATCTCACACTTGGCAGCAGGATTTAAGGCAGAAAGGGCAAAACCACTTCAATTTTCAAATATGAGATTTCCCTGAGGAGTTAGACCAATCTGTAAATCGTATTTGTAACTTTTGACACAGAGAGAAGATTTGCAAAAGAAACACATATTCATGTCCCCAACCGTCTGAAAGGAGCAAAACCACTTCATTTTTCAAATATGAGCTTTCCCTGAGGAGGTAGACCAATCTGTAACTCGTATTTGTAACTTTTGACACAGAGAGCAGATTTGCAAAACAAACACATATTCATGTTCCCTACGGTCTGGAAATCACAAACACATTCAATTTTCAAGTACGAGCTTTCCCTGAGGTGTTAGACCAAATGTATTTCAGAATTGGCAGAAGGGCTCAATTCAGCCAGAAAACGTAACTTTTGACACAGAGCTCAGCTTTTCAGAAAAACCACATACTCATGTTCCCCACGGTCTGGAAACACATTCAATTTTCAAGTAGGAACTTTCCCTGAGGAGTTAGACCAAAGTGTATCTCACACTTGGCAGCAGGATTTAAGGCAGAAAGGGCAAAACCACTTCAATTTTCAAATATGACATTTCCCTGAGGAGTTAGACCAATCTGTAAATCGTATTTGTAACTTTTGACACAGAGAGAAGATTTGCAAAAGAAACACATATTCATGTCCCCAACCGTCTGAAAGGAGCAAAACCACTTCATTTTTCAAATATGAGCTTTCCCTGAGGAGTTAGACCAATCTGTAACTCGTATTTGTAACTTTTGACACAGAGAGCAGATTTGCAAAAGAAACACATATTCATGTTCCCCACGGTCTGGAAATCACAAACACATTGAATTTTCAAGTACGAGCTTTCCCTGAGGTGTTAGACCAAAGTGTATTTCAGAATTGGCAGAAGGGCTCAATTCAGCCAGGAACCGTAACTTTTGATACAGATTTGCAGAACAAGCCCATATTCGGGCAAAACCACTTCAATTTTCAAATATGAGCTTTTCCTGAGGAGTTAGACCAATCTGTAACTCGTATTTGTAACTTTTGACACAGAGAGCAGATTTGCAAAAGAACCACATATTCATGTTCCCCACGGTCTGGAAATCACAAACACATTCAATTTTCAAGTACGAGCTTTCCCTGAGGTGTTAGACCAAAGTGTATTTCAGAATTGGCAGAAGGGCTCAATTCAGCCAGAAACCGGAACTTTTGATACAGATTTGAAGGAGAAACCGATATTCATGTTCCCCACGGTCTGAAAAGCGCAAAAACACAATCAATTTTCAAGTATGAGCTTTCTCTCTGGAGTTAGGCCAAAGTGTATTTCAGAATTGGCAATAAGGATCACATACGAGCTTTCCCTGAGGTGTAAGACCAAAGCTCAGATTTTCAGAAAAAACACATATTCCATGTTCCCCACCGAATGAAAGGGGCAAAACCACTTCAATTTTCAAATATGAGCTTTCCCTGAGGTGTTAGGCCAAAGTGTAATTCAGAATTGGCAGAAGGGCTCAATTCAGCCAGGAACCGTAACTTTTGATACAGATTTGAAGAAGAAACCCATATTCCATGTTCCCCACCGTCTGAAATGGGCAAAACCACTTCAATTTTCAAATATGAGCTTTCCCTGAGGAGGTAGACCAAAGTGTATTTCAGAATTGGCAATAAGGTTCAAATATGAGCTTTCCCTGAGGTGTAAGACCAAAGCTCAGATTTTCAGAAAAAACACATATTCATGTTCCCCACCCTCTGACAGGGGCAAAACCACTTCAATTTTCAAATATGAGATTTCCCTGAGCAGTTAGACCAATCTGTAACTCGTATATGTAACTTTTGACACAGAGAGAAGATTTGCAAAAGAAACACATATTCATGTCCCCAACCATCTGAAAGGAGCAAAACCACTTCATTTTTCAAATATGAGCTTTCCCTGAGGAGTTAGACCAATCTGTAACTCGTATTTGTAACTTTTGACACAGAGAGCAGATTTGCAAAACAAACACATATTCATGTTCCCTACGGTCTGGAAATCACAAACACATTCAATTTTCAAGTACGAGCTTTCCCTGAGGTGTTAGACCAAAGTGTATTTCAGAATTGGCAGAAGGGCGCAATTCAGCCAGAAACCGGAACTTTTGATACAGATTTGAAGAAGGAACCCATAGTCATGTTCTCCACCGTCTGAAAAGCGCAAAAAAACAATCAATTTTCAACTACGAGCTTTCTCCTTGGAGTTAGGCCAAAGTGTATTTCAGAATTGGCAATAAGGTTCACATACGAGCTTTCCCTGAGGTGTAAGACCAAAGCTCAGATTTTCAGAAAAAACACATATTCCATGTTCCCCACCGTCTGAAAGGGGCAAAACCACTTCAATTTTCAAATATGAGCTTTCCCTGAGGAGTTAGACCATTCTGTAACTCGTATTTGTAACTTTTGACACAGAGAGCAGATTTGCAAAAGAAACACATATTCATGTCCTCCACCGTCTGAAAGGGGCAAAACCACTTCAATTTTCAAATATGAGCTTTCCCTGAGGAGTTAGACCAATCTGTAACTCGTATTTGTAACTTTTGACAGAGAGCAGATTTGCAAAAGAAACATATTCATGTTCCCCACCGTCTGAAAGGGGCAAAACCACTTCAGTTTTCAAATATGAGCTTTTCCTGAGGAGTTAGACCAATCTGTAATTCGTATTTGTAACTTTTGACACAGAGAGCAGATTTGCAAAAGAAACACATATTCATGTTCCCCACGGTCTGGAAATCACAAACACATTCAATTTTCAACTACGAGCTTTCCCTAAGGTGTTAGACCAAAGAGTATTTCAGAATTGGCAGCAGGGCTCAATTCAGCCAGAAACCATAACTTTTGATTCAGATTTGAAGGAGAAACCCAAATTCATGTTCCCCACAGTCTGAAAAGCGCAAAAACACAATTAATTTTCAGCTACGAGCTTTCTCTCTGGATTTAGGCCAAAGTGTATTTCAGAATTGGCAATATGATTCACATATGAGCTTTCCCTGAGGTGTAAGACCAAAGCTCAGATTTTCAGAAAAAACACATATTCATGTTCCCCCACCGTCTGAAAGGGGCAAAACCACTTCAATTTTCAAATATGAGCTTTCCCTGAGGTGTTAGGCCAAAGTGTATTTCAGAATTGGCAGAAGGGCTCAATTCAGCCAGGAACCGTAACTTTTGATACAGATTTGAAGAAGAAGCCCATATTCAGGCAAAACCACTTCAATTTTCAAATATGAGCTTTCCCTGAGGAGGTAGACCAATCTGTAACTCGTATTTGTAACTTTTGACACAGAGAGCAGATTTGCAAAACAAACACATATTCATGTTCCCTACGGTCTGGAAATCACAAACACATTCAATTTTCAAGTACGAGCTTTCCCTGAGGTGTTAGACCAAATGTATTTCAGAATTGGCAGAAGGGCTCAATTCAGCCAGAAAACGTAACTTTTGACACAGAGCTCAGCTTTTCAGAAAAACCACATACTCATGTTCCCCACGGTCTGGAAACACATTCAATTTTCAAGTAGGAACTTTCCCTGAGGAGTTAGACCAAAGTGTATCTCACACTTGGCAGCAGGATTTAAGGCAGAAAGGGCAAAACCACTTCAATTTTCAAATATGAGATTTCCCTGAGGAGTTAGACCAATCTGTAAATCGTATTTGTAACTTTTGACACAGAGAGAAGATTTGCAAAAGAAACACATATTCATGTCCCCAACCGTCTGAAAGGAGCAAAACCACTTCATTTTTCAAATATGAGCTTTCCCTGAGGAGTTAGACCAATCTGTAACTCGTATTTGTAACTTTTGACACAGAGAGCAGATTTGCAAAAGAAAAACATATTCATGTTCCCCACGGTCTGGAAATCACAAACACATTGAATTTTCAAGTACGAGCTTTTCCTGAGGTGTTAGACCAAAGTGTATTTCAGAATTGGCAGAAGGGCTCAATTCAGCCAGGAACCGTAACTTTTGATACAGATTTGCAGAACAAGCCCATATTCGGGCAAAACCACTTCAATTTTCAAATATGAGCTTTTCCTGAGGAGTTAGACCAATCTGTAACTCGTATTTGTAACTTTTGACACAGAGAGCAGATTTGCAAAAGAACCACATATTCATGTTCCCCACGGTCTGGAAATCACAAACACATTCAATTTTCAAGTACGAGCTTTCCCTGAGGTGTTAGACCAAAGTGTATTTCAGAATTGGCAGAAGGGCTCAATTCAGCCAGAAACCGGAACTTTTGATACAGATTTGAAGGAGAAACCGATATTCATGTTCCCCACGGTCTGAAAAGCGCAAAAACACAATCAATTTTCAAGTACGAGCTTTCTCTCTGGAGTTAGGCCAAAGTGTATTTCAGAATTGGCAATAAGGATCACATACGAGCTTTCCCTGAGGTGTAAGACCAAAGCTCAGATTTTCAGAAAAAACACATATTCCATGTTCCCCACCGAATGAAAGGGGCAAAACCACTTCAATTTTCAAATATGAGCTTTCCCTGAGGTGTTAGGCCAAAGTGTAATTCAGAATTGGCAGAAGGGCTCAATTCAGCCAGGAACCGTAACTTTTGATACAGATTTGAAGAAGAAACCCATATTCCATGTTCCCCACCGTCTGAAATGGGCAAAACCACTTCAATTTTCAAATATGAGCTTTCCCTGAGGAGGTAGACCAAAGTGTATTTCAAAATTGGCAATAAGGTTCAAATATGAGCTTTCCCTGAGGTGTAAGACCAAAGCTCAGATTTTCAGAAAAAACACATATTCATGTTCCCCACCCTCTGACAGGGGCAAAACCACTTCAATTTTCAAATATGAGATTTCCCTGAGCAGTTAGACCAATCTGTAACTCGTATTTGTAACTTTTGACACAGAGAGAAGATTTGCAAAAGAAACACATATTCATGTTCCCCACGGTCTGGATATCACACACATTCAATTTTCACTACGAGCTTTCCCTGAGGTGTTAGACCAAAGTGTATTTCAGAATTGGCAGAAGGGCTCAATTCAGCCAGAAACCGTAACTTTTGATACAGATTTGAAGAAGAAACCCATATTTATATTCCCCACGGTCTGAAAAGCGCAAAAACACAATAAATTTACAACTACGAACTTTCTCTCTGGAGTTGGGCCAAAGTGTATTTCAGAATTGGCAATAAGGTTCACATATGAGCTTTCCCTGAGGTGTAAGACCAAAGCTCAGATTTTCAGAAAAAACACATATTCATGTTCCCCACCGACTGAAAGAGGCAAAACCACTTCAATTTTCAAATATGAGCTTTCCCTGAGGAGGTAGACCAATCTGTAACTCGTATTTGTAACTTTTGACACAGAGAGCAGATTTGCAAAAGAACCACATATTCATGTTCCCCACGGTCTGGAAATCACAAACACATTCAATTTTCAACTACGAGCTTTCCCTGAGGTGTTAGACCAAAGTGTATTTCAGAATTGGCAGAAGGGCTCAATTCAGCCAGGAACCGTAACTTTTTATACAGATTTGAAGAAGAAGCCCATATTCAGGCAAAACCACTTCAAATTTCAAATATGAGCTTTTCCTGAGGAGTTAGACCAATCTGTAACTCGTATTTGTAACTTTTGACACAGAGAGCAGATTTGCAAAAGAAACACATATTCATGTTCCCCACGGTCTGGATATCACGAACACATTCAATTTTCAACTACGAGCTTTCCCTGAGGTGTTAGACCAAAGTGTATTTCAGAATTGGCAGAAGGGCTCAATTCAGCCAGAAACCGTAACTTTTGATACAGATTTGAAGAAGAAACCCATATTCATATTCCCCACGGTCTGAAAAGCGCAAAAACACAATCAATTTACAACTACGAGCTTTCTCTCTGGAGTTGGGCCAAAGTGTATTTCAGAATTGGCAATAAGGTTCACATACGAGCTTTCCCTGAGGTGTAAGACCAAAGCTCAGATTTTCAGAAAAAACACATATTCATGTTCCCCACCGACTGAAAGAGGCAAAACCACTTCAATTTTCAAATATGAGCTTTCCCTGAGGAGGTAGACCAATCTGTAACTCGTATTTGTAACTTTTGACACAGAGAGCAGATTTGCAAAAGAACCACATATTCATGTTCCCCACGGTCTGGAAATCACAAACACATTCAATTTTCAACTACGAGCTTTCCCTGAGGTGTTCGACCAAAGTGTATTTCAGAATTGGCAGAAGGGCTCAATTCAGCCAGGAACCGTAACTTTTGATACAGATTTGAAGAAGAAGCCCATATTCAGGTAAAACCACTTCAAATTTCAAATATGAGCTTTTCCTGAGGAGTTAGACCAATCTGTAACTCGTATTTGTAACTTTTGACACAGAGAGCAGATTTGCAAAAGAAACACATTTTCATGTTCCCCACGGTCTGGATATCACAAACACATTCAATTTTCAACTACGAGCTTTCCCTGAGGTGTTAGACCAAAGTGTATTTCAGAATTGGCAGAAGGGCGCAATTCAGCCAGAAACCGGAACTTTTGATACAGATTTGAAGGAGGAACCCATAGTCATGTTCTCCACCGTCTGAAAAGCGCAAAAAAACAATCAATTTTAAACTACGAGCTTTCTCCTTGGAGTTAGGCCAAAGTGTATTTCAGAATTGGCAATAAGGTTCACATACGAGCTTTCCCTGAGGTGTAAGACCAAAGCTCAGATTTTCAGAAAAAACACATATTCCATGTTCCCCACCGTCTGAAAGGGGCAAAACCACTTCAATTTTCAAATATGAGCTTTCCCTGAGGAGTTAGACCATTCTGTAACTCGTATTTGTAACTTTTGACACAGAGAGCAGATTTGCAAAAGAAACACATATTCATGTCCTCCACCGTCTGAAAGGGGCAAAACCACTTCAATTTTCAAATATGAGCTTTCCCTGAGGAGTTAGACCAATCTGTAACTCGTATTTGTAACTTTTGACAGAGAGCAGATTTGCAAAAGAAACATATTCATGTTCCCCACCGTCTGAAAGGGGCAAAACCACTTCAGTTTTCAAATATGAGCTTTTCCTGAGGAGTTAGACCAATCTGTAATTCGTATTTGTAACTTTTGACACAGAGAGCAGATTTGCAAAAGAAACACATATTCATGTTCCCCACGGTCTGGAAATCACAAACACATTCAATTTTCAACTACGAGCTTTCCCTAAGGTGTTAGACCAAAGTGTATTTCAGAATTGGCAGCAGGGCTCAATTCAGCCAGAAACCATAACTTTTGATTCAGATTTGAAGGAGAAACCCAAATTCATGTTCCCCACAGTCTGAAAAGCGCAAAAACACAATTAATTTTCAGCTACGAGCTTTCTCTCTGGAGTTAGGCCAAAGTGTATTTCAGAATTGGCAATATGATTCACATATGAGCTTTCCCTGAGGTGTAAGACCAAAGCTCAGATTTTCAGAAAAAACACATATTCATGTTCCCCACCGTCTGAAAGGCGCAAAACCACTTCAGTTTTCAAATATGAGCTTTCCCTGAGGTGTTAGGCCAAAGTGTATTTCAGAATTGGCAGAAGGGCTCAATTCAGCCAGGAACCGTAACTTTTGATACAGATTTGAAGAAGAAGCCCATATTCAGGCAAAACCTCTTCAAATTTCAAATATGAGCTTTTCCTGAGGAGTTAGACCAATCTGTAACTCGTATTTGTAACTTTTGACAGAGAGCAGATTTGCAAAAGAAACATATTCATGTTCCCCACCGTCTGAAAGGGGCAAAACCACTTCAGTTTTCAAATATGAGCTTTTCCTGAGGAGTTAGACCAATCTGTAATTCGTATTTGTAACTTTTGACACAGAGAGCAGATTTGCAAAAGAAACACATATTCATGTTCCCCACGGTCTGGAAATCACAAACACATTCAATTTTCAACTACGAGCTTTCCCTAAGGTGTTAGACCAAAGTGTATTTCAGAATTGGCAGCAGGGCTCAATTCAGCCAGAAACCATAACTTTTGATTCAGATTTGAAGGAGAAACCCAAATTCATGTTCCCCACAGTCTGAAAAGCGCAAAAACACAATTAATTTTCAGCTACGAGCTTTCTCTCTGGAGTTAGGCCAAAGTGTATTTCAGAATTGGCAATATGATTCACATATGAGCTTTCCCTGAGGTGTAAGACCAAAGCTCAGATTTTCAGAAAAAACACATATTCATGTTCCCCACCGTCTGAAAGGCGCAAAACCACTTCAGTTTTCAAATATGAGCTTTCCCTGAGGTGTTAGGCCAAAGTGTATTTCAGAATTGGCAGAAGGGCTCAATTCAGCCAGGAACCGTAACTTTTGATACAGATTTGAAGAAGAAGCCCATATTCAGGCAAAACCTCTTCAAATTTCAAATATGAGCTTTTCCTGAGGAGTTAGACCAATCTGTAACTCGTATTTGTAACTTTTGACACAGAGAGCAGATTTGCAAGAGAAACATATTCATGTTCCCCACCGTCTGGAAATCACAAACACATTCAATTTTCAACTACGAGCTTTCCCTAAGGTGTTAGACCAAAGTGTATTTCAGAATTGGCAGCAGGGCTCAATTCAGCCAGAAACCATAACTTTTGATTCAGATTTGAAGGAGAAACCCAAATTCATGTTCCCCACAGTCTGAAAAGCGCAAAAACACAATCAATTTTCAGCTACGAGCTTTCTCTCTGGAGTTAGGCCAAAGTGTATTTCAGAATTGGCAATATGATTCACATATGAGCTTTCCCTGAGGTGTAAGACCAAAGCTCAGATTTTCAGAAAAAACACATATTCATGTTCCCCACCCTCTGACAGGGGCAAAACCACTTCAATTTTCAAATATGAGATTTCCCTGAGCAGTTAGACCAATCTGTAACTCGTATTTGTAACTTTTGACACAGAGAGAAGATTTGCAAAAGAAACACATATTCATGTTCCCCACGGTCTGGATATCACAAACACATTCAATTTTCACTACGAGCTTTCCCTGAGGTGTTAGACCAAAGTGTATTTCAGAATTGGCAGAAGGGCTCAATTCAGCCAGAAACCGTAACTTTTGATACAGATTTGAAGAAGAAACCCATATTTATATTCCCCACGGTCTGAAAAGCGCAAAAACACAATAAATTTACAACTACGAACTTTCTCTCTGGAGTTGGGCCAAAGTGTATTTCAGAATTGGCAATAAGGTTCACATATGAGCTTTCCCTGAGGTGTAAGACCAAAGCTCAGATTTTCAGAAAAAACACATATTCATGTTCCCCACCGACTGAAAGAGGCAAAACCACTTCAATTTTCAAATATGAGCTTTCCCTGAGGAGGTAGACCAATCTGTAACTCGTATTTGTAACTTTTGACACAGAGAGCAGATTTGCAAAAGAAACACATATTCATGTTCCCCACGGTCTGGAAATCACAAACACATTCAATTTTCAACTACGAGCTTTCCCTAAGGTGTTAGACCAAAGTGTATTTCAGAATTGGCAGCAGGGCTCAATTCAGCCAGAAACCATAACTTTTGATTCAGATTTGAAGGAGAAACCCAAATTCATGTTCCCCACAGTCTGAAAAGCGCAAAAACACAATTAATTTTCAGCTACGAGCTTTCTCTCTGGAGTTAGGCCAAAGTGTATTTCAGAATTGGCAATATGATTCACATATGAGCTTTCCCTGAGGTGTAAGACCAAAGCTCAGATTTTCAGAAAAAACACATATTCATGTTCCCCACCGTCTGAAAGGCGCAAAACCACTTCAGTTTTCAAATATGAGCTTTCCCTGAGGTGTTAGGCCAAAGTGTATTTCAGAATTGGCAGAAGGGCTCAATTCAGCCAGGAACCGTAACTTTTGATACAGATTTGAAGAAGAAGCCCATATTCAGGCAAAACCTCTTCAAATTTCAAATATGAGCTTTTCCTGAGGAGTTAGACCAATCTGTAACTCGTATTTGTAACTTTTGACAGAGAGCAGATTTGCAAAAGAAACATATTCATGTTCCCCACCGTCTGAAAGGGGCAAAACCACTTCAGTTTTCAAATATGAGCTTTTCCTGAGGAGTTAGACCAATCTGTAATTCGTATTTGTAACTTTTGACACAGAGAGCAGATTTGCAAAAGAAACACATATTCATGTTCCCCACGGTCTGGAAATCACAAACACATTCAATTTTCAACTACGAGCTTTCCCTAAGGTGTTAGACCAAAGTGTATTTCAGAATTGGCAGCAGGGCTCAATTCAGCCAGAAACCATAACTTTTGATTCAGATTTGAAGGAGAAACCCAAATTCATGTTCCCCACAGTCTGAAAAGCGCAAAAACACAATTAATTTTCAGCTACGAGCTTTCTCTCTGGAGTTAGGCCAAAGTGTATTTCAGAATTGGCAATATGATTCACATATGAGCTTTCCCTGAGGTGTAAGACCAAAGCTCAGATTTTCAGAAAAAACACATATTCATGTTCCCCACCGTCTGAAAGGCGCAAAACCACTTCAGTTTTCAAATATGAGCTTTCCCTGAGGTGTTAGGCCAAAGTGTATTTCAGAATTGGCAGAAGGGCTCAATTCAGCCAGGAACCGTAACTTTTGATACAGATTTGAAGAAGAAGCCCATATTCAGGCAAAACCTCTTCAAATTTCAAATATGAGCTTTTCCTGAGGAGTTAGACCAATCTGTAACTCGTATTTGTAACTTTTGACACAGAGAGCAGATTTGCAAGAGAAACATATTCATGTTCCCCACCGTCTGGAAATCACAAACACATTCAATTTTCAACTACGAGCTTTCCCTAAGGTGTTAGACCAAAGTGTATTTCAGAATTGGCAGCAGGGCTCAATTCAGCCAGAAACCATAACTTTTGATTCAGATTTGAAGGAGAAACCCAAATTCATGTTCCCCACAGTCTGAAAAGCGCAAAAACACAATCAATTTTCAGCTACGAGCTTTCTCTCTGGAGTTAGGCCAAAGTGTATTTCAGAATTGGCAATATGATTCACATATGAGCTTTCCCTGAGGTGTAAGACCAAAGCTCAGATTTTCAGAAAAAACACATATTCATGTTCCCCACCCTCTGACAGGGGCAAAACCACTTCAATTTTCAAATATGAGATTTCCCTGAGCAGTTAGACCAATCTGTAACTCGTATTTGTAACTTTTGACACAGAGAGAAGATTTGCAAAAGAAACACATATTCATGTTCCCCACGGTCTGGATATCACAAACACATTCAATTTTCACTACGAGCTTTCCCTGAGGTGTTAGACCAAAGTGTATTTCAGAATTGGCAGAAGGGCTCAATTCAGCCAGAAACCGTAACTTTTGATACAGATTTGAAGAAGAAACCCATATTTATATTCCCCACGGTCTGAAAAGCGCAAAAACACAATAAATTTACAACTACGAACTTTCTCTCTGGAGTTGGGCCAAAGTGTATTTCAGAATTGGCAATAAGGTTCACATATGAGCTTTCCCTGAGGTGTAAGACCAAAGCTCAGATTTTCAGAAAAAACACATATTCATGTTCCCCACCGACTGAAAGAGGCAAAACCACTTCAATTTTCAAATATGAGCTTTCCCTGAGGAGGTAGACCAATCTGTAACTCGTATTTGTAACTTTTGACACAGAGAGCAGATTTGCAAAAGAACCACATATTCATGTTCCCCACGGTCTGGAAATCACAAACACATTCAATTTTCAACTACGAGCTTTCCCTGAGGTGTTAGACCAAAGTGTATTTCAGAATTGGCAGAAGGGCTCAATTCAGCCAGGAACCGTAACTTTTTATACAGATTTGAAGAAGAAGCCCATATTCAGGCAAAACCACTTCAAATTTCAAATATGAGCTTTTCCTGAGGAGTTAGACCAATCTGTAACTCGTATTTGTAACTTTTGACACAGAGAGCAGATTTGCAAAAGAAACACATATTCATGTTCCCCACGGTCTGGATATCACGAACACATTCAATTTTCAACTACGAGCTTTCCCTGAGGTGTTAGACCAAAGTGTATTTCAGAATTGGCAGAAGGGCTCAATTCAGCCAGAAACCGTAACTTTTGATACAGATTTGAAGAAGAAACCCATATTCATATTCCCCACGGTCTGAAAAGCGCAAAAACACAATCAATTTACAACTACGAGCTTTCTCTCTGGAGTTGGGCCAAAGTGTATTTCAGAATTGGCAATAAGGTTCACATACGAGCTTTCCCTGAGGTGTAAGACCAAAGCTCAGATTTTCAGAAAAAACACATATTCATGTTCCCCACCGACTGAAAGAGGCAAAACCACTTCAATTTTCAAATATGAGCTTTCCCTGAGGAGGTAGACCAATCTGTAACTCGTATTTGTAACTTTTGACACAGAGAGCAGATTTGCAAAAGAACCACATATTCATGTTCCCCACGGTCTGGAAATCACAAACACATTCAATTTTCAACTACGAGCTTTCCCTGAGGTGTTCGACCAAAGTGTATTTCAGAATTGGCAGAAGGGCTCAATTCAGCCAGGAACCGTAACTTTTGATACAGATTTGAAGAAGAAGCCCATATTCAGGCAAAACCACTTCAAATTTCAAATATGAGCTTTTCCTGAGGAGTTAGACCAATCTGTAACTCGTATTTGTAACTTTTGACACAGAGAGCAGATTTGCAAAAGAAACACATTTTCATGTTCCCCACGGTCTGGATATCACAAACACATTCAATTTTCAACTACGAGCTTTCCCTGAGGTGTTAGACCAAAGTGTATTTCAGAATTGGCAGAAGGGCGCAATTCAGCCAGAAACCGGAACTTTTGATACAGATTTGAAGGAGGAACCCATAGTCATGTTCTCCACCGTCTGAAAAGCGCAAAAAAACAATCAATTTTAAACTACGAGCTTTCTCCTTGGAGTTAGGCCAAAGTGTATTTCAGAATTGGCAATAAGGTTCACATACGAGCTTTCCCTGAGGTGTAAGACCAAAGCTCAGATTTTCAGAAAAAACACATATTCCATGTTCCCCACCGTCTGAAAGGGGCAAAACCACTTCAATTTTCAAATATGAGCTTTCCCTGAGGAGTTAGACCATTCTGTAACTCGTATTTGTAACTTTTGACACAGAGAGCAGATTTGCAAAAGAAACACATATTCATGTCCTCCACCGTCTGAAAGGGGCAAAACCACTTCAATTTTCAAATATGAGCTTTCCCTGAGGAGTTAGACCAATCTGTAACTCGTATTTGTAACTTTTGACAGAGAGCAGATTTGCAAAAGAAACATATTCATGTTCCCCACCGTCTGAAAGGGGCAAAACCACTTCAGTTTTCAAATATGAGCTTTTCCTGAGGAGTTAGACCAATCTGTAATTCGTATTTGTAACTTTTGACACAGAGAGCAGATTTGCAAAAGAAACACATATTCATGTTCCCCACGGTCTGGAAATCACAAACACATTCAATTTTCAACTACGAGCTTTCCCTAAGGTGTTAGACCAAAGTGTATTTCAGAATTGGCAGCAGGGCTCAATTCAGCCAGAAACCATAACTTTTGATTCAGATTTGAAGGAGAAACCCAAATTCATGTTCCCCACAGTCTGAAAAGCGCAAAAACACAATTAATTTTCAGCTACGAGCTTTCTCTCTGGAGTTAGGCCAAAGTGTATTTCAGAATTGGCAATATGATTCACATATGAGCTTTCCCTGAGGTGTAAGACCAAAGCTCAGATTTTCAGAAAAAACACATATTCATGTTCCCCACCGTCTGAAAGGCGCAAAACCACTTCAGTTTTCAAATATGAGCTTTCCCTGAGGTGTTAGGCCAAAGTGTATTTCAGAATTGGCAGAAGGGCTCAATTCAGCCAGGAACCGTAACTTTTGATACAGATTTGAAGAAGAAGCCCATATTCAGGCAAAACCTCTTCAAATTTCAAATATGAGCTTTTCCTGAGGAGTTAGACCAATCTGTAACTCGTATTTGTAACTTTTGACACAGAGAGCAGATTTGCAAGAGAAACATATTCATGTTCCCCACCGTCTGGAAATCACAAACACATTCAATTTTCAACTACGAGCTTTCCCTAAGGTGTTAGACCAAAGTGTATTTCAGAATTGGCAGCAGGGCTCAATTCAGCCAGAAACCATAACTTTTGATTCAGATTTGAAGGAGAAACCCAAATTCATGTTCCCCACAGTCTGAAAAGCGCAAAAACACAATCAATTTTCAGCTACGAGCTTTCTCTCTGGAGTTAGGCCAAAGTGTATTTCAGAATTGGCAATATGATTCACATATGAGCTTTCCCTGAGGTGTAAGACCAAAGCTCAGATTTTCAGAAAAAACACATATTCATGTTCCCCACCGTCTGAAAGGGGCAAAACCACTTCAATTTTCAAATATGAGCTTTCCCTGAGGAGGTAGACCAATCTGTAACTCGTATTTGTAACTTTTGACACAGAGAGCAGATTTGCAAAACAAACACATATTCATGTTCCCTACGGTCTGGAAATCACAAACACATTCAATTTTCAAGTACGAGCTTTCCCTGAGATGTTAGACCAAAGTGTATTTCAGAATTGGCA
The DNA here is from genome assembly GCA_022577455.1 of Arizona elegans. Taxonomy (NCBI): domain Eukaryota; kingdom Metazoa; phylum Chordata; class Lepidosauria; order Squamata; family Colubridae; genus Arizona; species Arizona elegans. The sequence goes on along the minus strand of JAKOOJ010000006.1, from coordinate 46,172,752 downwards.
GAAGGGCGCAATTCAGCCAGAAACCGGAACTTTTGATACAGATTTGAAGGAGGAACCCATAGTCATGTTCTCCACCGTCTGAAAAGCGCAAAAAAACAATCAATTTTCAACTACGAGCTTTCTCCTTGGAGTTAGGCCAAAGTGTATTTCAGAATTGGCAATAAGGTTCACATACGAGCTTTCCCTGAGGTGTAAGACCAAAGCTCAGATTTTCAGAAAAAACACATATTCCATGTTCCCCACCGTCTGAAAGGGGCAAAACCACTTCAATTTTCAAATATGAGCTTTCCCTGAGGAGTTAGACCATTCTGTAACTCGTATTTGTAACTTTTGACAGAGAGCAGATTTGCAAAAGAAACATATTCATGTTCCCCACCGTCTGAAAGGGGCAAAACCACTTCAGTTTTCAAATATGAGCTTTTCCTGAGGAGTTAGACCAATCTGTAATTCGTATTTGTAACTTTTGACACAGAGAGCAGATTTGCAAAAGAAACACATATTCATGTTCCCCACGGTCTGGAAATCACAAACACATTCAATTTTCAACTACGAGCTTTCCCTAAGGTGTTAGACCAAAGTGTATTTCAGAATTGGCAGCAGGGCTCAATTCAGCCAGAAACCATAACTTTTGATTCAGATTTGAAGGAGAAACCCAAATTCATGTTCCCCACAGTCTGAAAAGCGCAAAAACACAATTAATTTTCAGCTACGAGCTTTCTCTCTGGAGTTAGGCCAAAGTGTATTTCAGAATTGGCAATATGATTCACATATGAGCTTTCCCTGAGGTGTAAGACCAAAGCTCAGATTTTCAGAAAAAACACATATTCATGTTCCCCACCGTCTGAAAGGCGCAAAACCACTTCAATTTTCAAATATGAGCTTTCCCTGAGGTGTTAGGCCAAAGTGTATTTCAGAATTGGCAGAAGGGCTCAATTCAGCCAGGAACCGTAACTTTTGATACAGATTTGAAGAAGAAGCCCATATTCAGGCAAAACCAATTCAATTTTCAAATATGAGCTTTCCCTGAGGAGGTAGACCAATCTGTAACTCGTATTTGTAACTTTTGACACAGAGAGCAGATTTGCAAAACAAACACATATTCATGTTCCCTACGGTCTGGAAATCACAAACACATTCAATTTTCAAGTACGAGCTTTCCCTGAGGTGTTAGACCAAATGTATTTCAGAATTGGCAGAAGGGCTCAATTCAGCCAGAAAACGTAACTTTTGACACAGAGCTCAGCTTTTCAGAAAAACCACATACTCATGTTCCCCACGGTCTGGAAACACATTCAATTTTCAAGTAGGAACTTTCCCTGAGGAGTTAGACCAAAGTGTATCTCACACTTGGCAGCAGGATTTAAGGCAGAAAGGGCAAAACCACTTCAATTTTCAAATATGAGATTTCCCTGAGGAGTTAGACCAATCTGTAAATCGTATTTGTAACTTTTGACACAGAGAGAAGATTTGCAAAAGAAACACATATTCATGTCCCCAACCGTCTGAAAGGAGCAAAACCACTTCATTTTTCAAATATGAGCTTTCCCTGAGGAGTTAGACCAATCTGTAACTCGTATTTGTAACTTTTGACACAGAGAGCAGATTTGCAAAAGAAACACATATTCATGTTCCCCACGGTCTGGAAATCACAAACATTGAATTTTCAAGTACGAGCTTTCCCTGAGGTGTTAGACCAAAGTGTATTTCAGAATTGGCAGAAGGGCTCAATTCAGCCAGGAACCGTAACTTTTGATACAGATTTGCAGAACAAGCCCATATTCGGGCAAAACCACTTCAATTTTCAAATATGAGCTTTTCCTGAGGAGTTAGACCAATCTGTAACTCGTATTTGTAACTTTTGACACAGAGAGCAGATTTGCAAAAGAACCACATATTCATGTTCCCCACGGTCTGGAAATCACAAACACACTCAATTTTCAAGTACGAGCTTTCCCTGAGGTGTTAGACCAAAGTGTATTTCAGAATTGGCAGAAGGGCTCAATTCAGCCAGAAACCGGAACTTTTGATACAGATTTGAAGGAGAAACCGATATTCATGTTCCCCACGGTCTGAAAAGCGCAAAAACACAATCAATTTTCAAGTACGAGCTTTCTCTCTGGAGTTAGGCCAAAGTGTATTTCAGAATTGGCAATAAGGATCACATACGAGCTTTCCCTGAGGTGTAAGACCAAAGCTCAGATTTTCAGAAAAAACACATATTCCATGTTCCCCACCGAATGAAAGGGGCAAAACCACTTCAATTTTCAAATATGAGCTTTCCCTGAGGTGTTAGGCCAAAGTGTAATTCAGAATTGGCAGAAGGGCTCAATTCAGCCAGGAACCGTAACTTTTGATACAGATTTGAAGAAGAAACCCATATTCATGTTCCCCACGGTCTGAAAAGCGCAAAAACATAATCAATTTTCAACTACGAGCTTTCTCTCTGGAGTTAGGCCAAAGTGTATTTCAGAATTGGCAATAAGGTTCACATATGAGCTTTCCCTGAGGTGTAAGACCAAAGCTCAGATTTTCAGAAAAAACACATATTCCATGTTCCCCACCGTCTGAAATGGGCAAAACCACTTCAATTTTCAAATATGAGCTTTCCCTGAGGAGGTAGACCAAAGTGTATTTCAGAATTGGCAATAAGGTTCAAATATGAGCTTTCCCTGAGGTGTAAGACCAAAGCTCAGATTTTCAGAAAAAACACATATTCATGTTCCCCACCCTCTGACAGGGGCAAAACCACTTCAATTTTCAAATATGAGATTTCCCTGAGGAGTTAGACCAATCTGTAACTCGTATTTGTAACTTTTGACACAGAGAGAAGATTTGCAAAAGAAACACATATTCATGTCCCCAACCATCTGAAAGGAGCAAAACCACTTCATTTTTCAAATATGAGCTTTCCCTGAGGAGTTAGACCAATCTGTAACTCGTATTTGTAACTTTTGACACAGAGAGCAGATTTGCAAAAGAAACACATATTCATGTTCCCCACGGTCTGGATATCACAAACACATTCAATTTTCACTACGAGCTTTCCACTAGGTGTTAGACCAAAGTGTATTTCAGAATTGGCAGAAGGGCTCAATTCAGCCAGAAACCGTAACTTTTGATACAGATTTGAAGAAGAAACCCATATTTATATTCCCCACGGTCTGAAAAGCGCAAAAACACAATCAATTTACAACTACGAACTTTCTCTCTGGAGTTGGGCCAAAGTGTATTTCAGAATTGGCAATAAGGTTCACATATGAGCTTTCCCTGAGGTGTAAGACCAAAGCTCAGATTTTCAGAAAAAACACATATTCATGTTCCCCACCGACTGAAAGAGGCAAAACCACTTCAATTTTCAAATATGAGCTTTCCCTGAGGAGGTAGACCAATCTGTAACTCGTATTTGTAACTTTTGACACAGAGAGCAGATTTGCAAAAGAACCACATATTCATGTTCCCCACGGTCTGGAAATCACAAACACATTCAATTTTCAACTACGAGCTTTCCCTGAGGTGTTAGACCAAAGTGTATTTCAGAATTGGCAGAAGGGCTCAATTCAGCCAGGAACCGTAACTTTTTATACAGATTTGAAGAAGAAGCCCATATTCAGGCAAAACCACTTCAAATTTCAAATATGAGCTTTTCCTGAGGAGTTAGACCAATCTGTAACTCGTATTTGTAACTTTTGACACAGAGAGCAGATTTGCAAAAGAAACACATATTCATGTTCCCCACGGTCTGGATATCACGAACACATTCAATTTTCAACTACGAGCTTTCCCTGAGGTGTTAGACCAAAGTGTATTTCAGAATTGGCAGAAGGGCTCAATTCAGCCAGAAACCGTAACTTTTGATACAGATTTGAAGAAGAAACCCATATTCATATTCCCCACGGTCTGAAAAGCGCAAAAACACAATCAATTTACAACTACGAGCTTTCTCTCTGGAGTTGGGCCAAAGTGTATTTCAGAATTGGCAATAAGGTTCACATACGAGCTTTCCCTGAGGTGTAAGACCAAAGCTCAGATTTTCAGAAAAAACACATATTCATGTTCCCCACCGACTGAAAGAGGCAAAACCACTTCAATTTTCAAATATGAGCTTTCCCTGAGGAGGTAGACCAATCTGTAACTCGTATTTGTAACTTTTGACACAGAGAGCAGATTTGCAAAAGAACCACATATTCATGTTCCCCACGGTCTGGAAATCACAAACACATTCAATTTTCAACTACGAGCTTTCCCTGAGGTGTTAGACCAAAGTGTATTTCAGAATTGGCAGAAGGGCTCAATTCAGCCAGGAACCGTAACTTTTGATACAGATTTGAAGAAGAAGCCCATATTCAGGCAAAACCACTTCAAATTTCAAATATGAGCTTTTCCTGAGGAGTTAGACCAATCTGTAACTCGTATTTGTAACTTTTGACACAGAGAGCAGATTTGCAAAAGAAACACATTTTCATGTTCCCCACGGTCTGGATATCACAAACACATTCAATTTTCAACCAAGAGCTTTCCCTGAGGTGTTAGACCAAAGTGTATTTCAGAATTGGCAGAAGGGCGCAATTCAGCCAGAAACCGGAACTTTTGATACAGATTTGAAGGAGGGACCCATAGTCATGTTCTCCACCGTCTGAAAAGCGCAAAAACACAATCAATTTTCAACTACGAGCTTTCTCTCTGGAGTTAGGCCAAAGTGTATTTCAGAATTGGCAATAAGGTTCACATACGAGCTTTCCCTGAGGTGTAAGACCAAAGCTCAGATTTTCAGAAAAAACACATATTCCATGTTCCCCACCGAATGAAAGGGGCAAAACCACTTCAATTTTCAAATATGAGCTTTCCCTGAGGAGTTAGACCAATCTGTAACTCGTATTTGTAACTTTTGACACAGAGAGCAGATTTGCAAAAGAAACACATATTCATGCCCCCACCATCTGAAAGGGGCAAAACCACTTCCATTTTCAAATATGAGCTTTCCCTGAGGTGTTAGACCAAAGTGTATTTCAGAATTGGCAGAAGGGCTCAATTCAGCCAGGAACCGTAACTTTTGATACAGATTTGAAGAAGAAGCTGTAACTTCTGCCAATTCTGAGATACACTTTGGTCTTACACCTCAGGGAAAGGTCATATTTGAGCCTTATTGCCAATTCTGAGATACACTTTTGCCTAACTCCAGAGAGAAAGCTCGTAGTTGAAAATTGAATGTGTTTTTGCCCCTTTTCAGACCGTGGGGAACATGAATATGTGTTTTTTCTGATAATCTGAGCTCTTTTTCAAAAGTTACATTTTTTGCCTGAATTGAGCCCTGTCCATTCTGAGATACACCTTGTATAACTCCTAGGGAAATCTTCCATTTGAAAATTGATTGTGTTTTTGCCCTTTTCAGACCGTGAGGAACAGGAATATGTATTTTTTTCTGAAAATCTGAGCTCTCTGTCAAAAGTTATGTTTTCTGGCTGAATTGAGCCCTATTGCCAAGTCTGAGATACACTTTGGTCTAATTCCAGAGGAAAAGCTCGTACTTGAAAATTGATTGTGTTTTTGCCCTTTTCAAACCATGGGGAACATGAATATGGGTTTCTTCTGCAAATCTGTGTCAAAAGTTACGTTTTCGGGCTCAATTGAGCCCTTCTGCCAATTCTGACATACACTTTGGTCTAACACCTCAGGGAAAGTTCGTACTTGAAAATTGAATGTATTTTGTGATTTCCAGACCGTAGGAAAAATGAATACGTGTTTCTTTGGCAAATCTGCCTTCTGTGTCAAACATTACAAATACGAGTTACAGATTGGTCTAACTGTAACTTCTGCCAAGTCTGATACACTTTGGTCTTACACCTCAGGGAAAGCTCATATTTGAGCCTTATTGCCAATTCTGAGATACACTTTTGCCTAACTCCAGAGAGAAAGCTCGTAGTTGAAAATTGAATGTGTTTTTGCCCCCTTTCAGACCGTGGGGAATATGAATATGTGTTTTTTCTGAAAATCTGAGCTCTGTGTCAAAAGTTACACTTTGGTCTTACACCTCAGGGAAAGCTCATATTTGAGCCTTATTGCCAATTCTGAGATATACTTTGGCCTAACTTCAGAGAGAAAGCTCGTAGTTGAAAATTGAATGTGTTTTTGCCCCTTTTCAAACCATGGGGAACAGGAATATGTGTTTTTTTCTGAAAATCTGAGCTTTGGTCTTACACCTCAGGGAAAGCTCATATTTGAGCCTTATTGCCAATTCTGAGATACACTCAGAATACACTCTGAGATACATTCAGATACACTCTGGCCTAACTCCAGAGAGAAAGCTCTTAGTTGAAAATTGATTGTGTTTTTGCCCTTTTCAAACCGTGGGGAACATGAATATGGGTTTCTTCTGCAAATCTTTGTCAAAAGTTACGTTTTCTGGCTTAATTGAGCCCTTCTGCCAATTCTGAGATACACTTTGGTCTAACACCTCAGGGAAAGCTCGTACTTGAAAATTGAATGTGTTTGTGATTTCCAGACCGTGGGGAATGTGAATATGTGTTTCTTTTGCAAATCTGCTTTCTGTGTCAAAAGTTACAAATACGAATTACAGATTGGTCTAACTCCTCAGGGAAAGCTTATACTTGAGCCTTATTGCCAATTCTGAGATACACTTTGGCCTAACTCCAGAGAGAAACCTCGTACTTGAAAATTGAATGTGTTTTTGCCCCCTTTCAGACCGTGGGGAACATGAATATGTGTTTTTTTCTGAAAATCTGAGCTCTCTGTCAAAAGTTACACTTTGGTCTTACACCTCAGGGAAAGCTCATATTTGAGCCTTATTGCCAATTCTGAGATACACTTTTGCCTAACTCCAGAGAGAAAGCTCGTACTTGAAAATTGAATGTGTTTTTGCCCCCTTTCAGACCGTGGGGAACATGAATATGTGTTTTTTCTGAAAATCGGAGCTCTGTGTCAAAAGTTACATTTTCTGGCTGAATTGAGCCCTGTCAATTCTGACATACACCTTGGTATAACTCCGAGGGAAATCTTCCATTTGAAAATTGATTGTGTTTTTTCCCCCTTTCAGACCGTGGGGAACATGAATATGTGTTTTTTTCTGAAAATCTGAGCTCTCTGTCAAAAGTTACACTTTGGTCTTACACCTCAGGGAAAGCTCATATTTGAGCCTTATTGCCAATTCTGAGATACACTTTTGCCTAACTCCAGAGAGAAAGCTCGTACTTGAAAATTGAATGTGTTTTTGCCCCCTTTCAGACCGTGGGGAACATGAATATGTGTTTTTTTTGAAAATCTGAGCTCTGTGTCAAAAGTTACATTTTCTGGCTGAATTGAGCCCTGTCAATTCTGAGATACACCTTGGTATAACTCCTAGGGAAATCTTCCATTTGAAAATTGAATCTGTTTTTGCCCCTTTCAGACCGTGGGGAACATGAATATGTGTTTTTTTCTGAAAATCTGAGCTCTCTGTCAAAAGTTATGTTTTCTGGCTCAATTGAGCCCTATTGCCAAGTCTGAGATACACTTTGGTCTAATTCCAGAGGAAAAGCTCGTAGTTCAAAATTGATTGTGTTTTTTTTTTTTTGAATACAGTTTTTATTGGTTTTTTTTTTTTTTTACACAAATAAAATATAGTCACGATTCTGTTTAACATCGGATTCGCAGTGTTTTTACATATATACATAAGTAAGTGTCTGGTGTCATTTATACTGCACATTTCTAATTAATTTCTCCACCATTTATTCCTTCCTTAATTCTATCATTTATCCATTCGTACCATCTTCCCCACACAGTATCATAGTCAGAGTTTTCGTCATCATTTATCTCGTGTGTTAATTTACTTATCTCTGCACACTCTAATATTTTATTAATTATAAGGTCATCTGGTGGTAGGTCTTTCTTTTTCCAATATTGAGCGTATGCTAGTCTGGCAGCTGTAGTTATGTGTATTAGGAGATGGACCTTTTCCTTTCCATGCCCTTTCTTTGCCATTCCCAGGAGAAATATTTCTGGATTCAAATCAATTTCTTCTTTGAGTATATCTTTCAACCATCTCCGAATTTTGCTCCAATACCTTTTTGCTTCAGGGCATGTCCACCACATATGAAAGAAGGTGCCATGACCATGGCCACATTTCCAACAATTTGGCTGTGTATTGGGGAACATCTTTGCTAATCTTGCAGGTGCTAAATGCCACCTGTGAAGCATTTTGTAATGGTTTTCCTTATACGTGGCTGCTCTAGTTAATTTATAATTTTTATTCCAGGCTTCTTCCCATTCATTAAGGTCCAAACTGTGTCCAATATTTCTCTCCCATGCTCTCAATTGGTTTCTAATTATATCCTCATCTCTATCTTCATCCGATAAATCGTTATACAGCTTGGCCAACGCTTTATTCCCTTGTCCCATCAAAATTTTGTCTAATCCATTATATCCTGATTCTAAGCCATATTCATCTTTATCTTTCTGGTATCTTGATTTTATTTGTAGGTAGGTCCACCAATCTAAGGTTATACCTTGATCTCTCAGAACTTCATTTGATTTAATGTTTCCCCCTCCATCGACAATGTCTTTGTATCTGTACAGTAACTCCATTCCCTACCTGTTGGGGTAAATCATTGCCTCTACCGTAGAAAGCCAAATTGGGACTTTGGTATAGTATCTCTGCCTGATCCCCACCCACGTTTGTATTAGGGAGTCCCTGATTTTATGCCTGTGGAAATAAGTTTTCTTTTTATTGTCTTTGTCCCATAGATATGCATGCCACCCTTTCTGTAGGTCATGACCTTCTAACACTAAAATTCTCTTATTCTCCAAGGTGATCCAATCCTTTATCCATATCAATTTTGCCGCTCTATACGTTTCCCAATTTGGGAGTCCAAGTCCTCCCACGTTCCTTTTTTCCTGTAGAATTTTAAGTGAGATCCTTGATTTTTTCCCTTCCCAAACAAATTCCCTAATGGTCTTATTTAATTCTAAAAAAAAAATTTTCTCTAAAATTACTGGTAGGTTTTGATATAAAAATAAAATCTTGGGGAGAATGTTCATCTTGATTGCCGCAATTTTGCCTATAAGTGATAATTTAATCTTTTTCCATCTATCCAAATCTTGTTTTAATTTATTAATTAGTGGGGAATAATTATATTCTTTTAGGGAAGAACACCTTTTGGTTAACCAAATTCCTAGGTATTTTATTTTTGGGACCACTTGTAGGCCCAAAGTTTCTTCTATCTCTTTCTTCTGCGACTCAGTTACATTTTTAGTAAGTATTTTGGTTTTAGATTTATTCAGTTTAAGGCCTGCCACCTCTCCATATTTACCCAGTTCCTCTAGTACTTTTTGTCCAGATATCAATGGATCTTCTAATATTAGCGCCACGTCGTCCGCAAAGGCTTGTGTTTTATAAGTCTCTTTTCTAATTCTCAGGCCTTTGATTTCCTCGTTGTTTCTAATGTTTCGTAGCAAAACTTCCAGGACCAAAATGAATAGTAGCGGTGACAATTCTGAGATATACCTTGGTATAACTCCTAGGGAAATCTTCCATTTGAAAATTGATTGTGTTTTTGCCCTTTTCAAATCGTGGGGAACATGAATATGGGTTTCTTCTGCAAATCTGTGTCAAAAGTTACGTTTTCGGGCTCAATTGAGCCCTTCTGCCAATTCTGACATACACTTTGGTCTAACACCTCAGGGAAAGTTCGTACTTGAAAATTGAATGTATTTTGTGATTTCCAGACCGTAGGAAAAATGAATACGTGTTTCTTTGGCAAATCTGCCTTCTGTGTCAAACGTTACAAATACGAGTTACAGATTGGTCTAACTGTAACTTCTGCCAATTCTGATACACTTTGGTCTTACACCTCAGGGAAAGCTCATATTTGAGCCTTATTGCCAATTCTGAGATACACTTTTGCCTAACTCCAGAGAGAAAGCTCGTAGTTGAAAATTGAATGTGTTTTTGCCCCCTTTCAGACCGTGGGGAATATGAATATGTGTTTCTTCTGAAAATCGGAGCTCTGTGTCAAAAGTTACATTTTCTGGCTGAATTGAGCCCTGTCAATTCTGACATACACATTGGTATAACTCCTAGGGAAATCTTCCATTTGAAAATTGATTGTGTTTTTCCCCCTTTCAGACCGTGGGGAACATGAATATGTGTTTCTTTCTGAAAATCTGAGCTCTCTGTCAAAAGTTACACTTTGGTCTTACACCTCAGGGAAAGCTCATATTTGAGCCTTATTGCCAATTCTGAGATACACTTTTGCCTAACTCCAGAGAGAAAGCTCGTACTTGAAAATTGAATGTGTTTTTGCCCCCTTTCAGACCGTGGGGAACATGAATATGTGTTTTTTTTGAAAATCTGAGCTCTGTGTCAAAAGTTACGTTTTCGGGCTGAATTGAGCCCTTCTGCCAATTCTGAGATACACTTTGGTCTAACACCTCAGGGAAAGCTCGTACTTGAAAATTGAATGTGTTTTTCCCCTTTCAGACCGTGGGGAACATGAATATGTGTTTTTTTCTGAAAATCTGAGCTCTCTGTCAAAAGTTACACTTTGGACTTACACCTCAGGGAAAGCTCATATTTGAGCCTTATTGCCAATTCTGAGATACACTTTTGCCTAACTCCAGAGAGAAAGCTCGTACTTGAAAACTGATTGTGTTTTTGCCCTTTTCAAACCGTGGGGAACATGAATATGTGTTTTTTCTGAAAATCTGAGCTCTGTGTCAAAAGTTACATTTTCTGGCTGAATTGAGCCCTGTCAATTCTGACATACACCTTGGTATAACTCCGAGGGAAATCTTCCATTTGAAAATTGATTGTGTTTTTGCCCCTTTCAGACCGTGGGGAACATGAATATGTGTTTTTTTCTGAAAATCTGAGCTCTCTGTCAAAAGTTACACTTTGGTCTTACACCTCAGGGAAAGCTCATATTTGAGCCTTATTGCCAATTCTGAGATACACTTTTGCCTAACTCCAGAGAGAAAGCTCGTACTTGAAAACTGATTGTGTTTTTGCCCTTTTCAAACTGTGGGGAACATGAATATGGGTTTCTTCTGCAAATCTGTGTCAAAAGTTACGTTTTCGGGCTGAATTGAGCCCTTCTGCCAATTCTGAGATACACTTTGGTCTAACACCTCAGGGAAAGCTCGTACTTGAAAATTGAATGTGTTTTTCCCCTTTCAGACCGTGGGGAACATGAATATGTGTTTTTTTCTGAAAATCTGAGCTCTCTGTCAAAAGTTACACTTTGGACTTACACCTCAGGGAAAACTCATATTTGAGCCTTATTGCCAATTGACCAAAGTGTAACTTTTGACAGAGAGCTCAGATTTTCAGAAAAAAACATTTATTCAGTTTAAGGCCTGCCACCTCTCCATATTTACCCAGTTCCTCTAGTACTTTTTGTCCAGATATCAATGGATCTTCTAATATTAGCGCCACGTCGTCCGCAAAGGCTTGTGTTTTATAAGTCTCTTTTCTAATTCTCAGGCCTTTGATTTCCTCGTTGTTTCTAATGTTTCGTAGCAAAACTTCCAGGACCAAAATGAATAGTAGCGGTGACAATTCTGAGATATACCTTGGTATAACTCCTAGGGAAATCTTCCATTTGAAAATTGAATGTGTTTTTGCCCCCTTTCAGACCATGGGGAACATGAATATGTGTTTTTTCTGAAAATCTGAGCTCTGTGTCAAAAGTTACATTTTCTGGCTGAATTGAGCCCTGTCAATTCTGACATACACCTTGGTATAACTCCGAGGGAAATCTTCCATTTGAAAATTTATTGTGTTTTTGCCCCTTTCAGACCGTGGGGAACATGAATATGTGTTTTTTCTGAAAATCTGAGCTTTGGTCTTACACCTCAGGGAAAGCTCATATTTGAGCCTTATTGCCAATTCTGAGATACACTTTGGCCTCACTCCAGAGGGAAAGCTCGTAGTTGAAAATTGATTGTGTTTTTGCCCTTTTCAGACCGTGGGGAACATGAATATGGGTTTCTTCTGCAAATCTGTGTCAAAAGGGACGTTTTCGGGCTGAATTGAGCCCTTCTGCCAATTCTAAGATACACTTTGGTCTAAAACCTCAGGGAAAGCTCGTACTTGAAAATTGAATGTGTTTTTGCCCCCTTTCAGACCGTGGGGAACATGAATATGTGTTTTTTCTGAAAATCTGAGCTCTGTGTCAAAAGTTACATTTTCTGGCTGAATTGAGCCCTGTCAATTCTGAGATACACCTTGGTATAACTCCGAGGGAAATCTTCCATTTGAAAATTGATTGTGTTTTTGCCCGTTTCAGACCGTGGGGAACATGAATATGTGATTTTTCCTGAAAATCTGAGCTCTCTGTCAAAAGTTACACTTTGGTCTTACACCTCAGGGAAAGCTCATATTTGAGCCTTATTGCCAATTCTGAGATACACTTTTGCCTCACTCCAGAGAGAAAGCTTGTAGTTGAAAATTGATTGTGTTTTTGCCCTTTTCAGACCGTGGGAAACATGAATATGGGTTTCTTCTGCAAATCTGTGTCAAAAGTTACGTTTTCGGGCTGAATTGAGCCCTTCTGCCAATTCTGAGATACACTTTGGTCTAAAACCTGAGGGAAAGCTCGTAATTGAAAATTGAATGTGTTTGTGATTTCCAGACCGTGGGGAACATGAATATGTGTTTCTTTTGCAAATCTGCTTTCTGTGTCTATCATTACAAATACGAGTTACAGATTGGTCTAACTGTAACTTCTGCCAATTGTGAGATACACTTTGGTCTTACACCTCAGGGAAAGCTCATATTTGAGCCTTATTGCCAATTCTGAGATACACTCAGAATACACTCTGAGATACATTTAGATACACTCTGGCCTAACTACAGAGAGAAAGCTCGTAGTTGAAAATTGATTGTGTTTTTGCCCTTTTCAAACCGTGGGGAACATGAATATGGGTTTCTTCTGCAAATCTGTGTCAAAAGTTACGTTTTCTGGCTGAATTGAGCCCTTCTGCCAATTCTGAGATACACTTTGGTCTAACACCTCAGGGAAAGCTCGTACTTGAAAATTGAATGTGTTTGTGATTTCCAGACTGTGGGGAACATGAATATGTGTTTCTTCTGCAAACTTGAGCTCTGTGTCAAAAGTTACATTTTCTGGCTGAATTGAGATCTCCTGCTAAATATGAGTTTCAGATTGGTCTAAGTCCTCAGGGAAAGCTCGTATTTGAACATTCAATGTGTTTTAGACTTTGCAGACCATGGGAAACATGAATATGCGTTTCCTTTGCAAATCTGAGTTCTGTGTCAAAAGTTACAAATATGTTACAGATTGGTCTAACTCCTCAGGGAAAGCTCGTACTTGAAAATTGAATGTGTTTTGGACTTTTCAGACTGTAAGGAGCATGAATATGCGTTTCTTCTGAAAATCTGAGCTCTGTGTCAAAAGTTACGTTTTCTGGCTGAATTGAGCCCTTCTGCCAATTCTGAGATAGACTTTGGTCTAATACGTCAGGGGAAAGCTTGTACTTGAAAATTGTTTGTGTTTTGTGATTTCCAGACCGTGGGGAACATCAAAGTGGGTGTCTTCTGCAAATCTGCTTTGTGTGTCAAAAGTTACGTTTTCTGGCTTTAATTGAGCCCTGCCAATTCTGAGATACACTTTGGTATAACTCCTCAGGGAAATCTTCCATTTGAAAATTGATTGTGTTTTTGCCCTTTTCAGACCGTGGGGAACAGGAATATGTGTTTTTTTCTGAAAATCTGAGCTTTGGTCTTACACCTCAGGGAAAGCTCATATTTGAGCCTTATTGCCAATTCTGAGATACACTTTGGCCTAACTCCAGAGAGAAAGCTCGTAGTTGAAAATTGATTTTGTTTTTGCCTTTTTCAAACCGTGGGGAACATGAATATGGGTTTCTTCTGCAAATCTGTGTCAAACGTTACGTTTTCTGGCTGAATTGAGCCCTTCTGCCAATTCTGAGATACACTTTGGTCTAACACCTCAGGGAAAGCTCGTTCTTGAAAATTGAATGTGTATGTGATTTCCAGACCGTGGGGAACATGAATATGTGTTTCTTTTGCAAATCTGCTTTCTGTGTCAAAAGTTACAAATACGAGTTACAGATTGGTCTAACTCCTCAGGGAAAGCTCATATTTGAAAATTGAATGTGTTTGTGATTTCCAGACCGTGGGGAACATGAAAATGGGTGTCTTCTGCAAATCTGCTTTGTGTGTCAAAAGTTACGTTTTCTGGCTTAATTGAGCCCTGCCAATTCTGAGATACATTTTGGTATAACTCCTCAGGGAAATCTTCCATTTGAAAATTGATTGTGTTTTTGCCCCTTTCAGACCGTGGGGAACATGAATATGTGTTTCTTTTGCAAATGTGCTTTCTGTGTCAAACGTTACAAATACGAGTTACAGATTGGTCTAACTGTAACTTCTGCCAATTCTGAGATACACTTTGGTCCTTCACCTCAGGGAAAGCTCATATTTGTGCCTTATTGCCAATTCTGAGATACACTTTGGTCTAACACCTCAGGGAAAGCTCGTACTTGAAAATTGAATGTGTTTTTGCCCCTTTCAGACGGTGGGGAACATGAATATGTGTTTTTTCTGAAAATCTGAGCTTTGGTCTTACACCTCAGGGAAAACTCATATTTGAGCCTTATTGCCAATTCTGAGATACACTTTGGCCTCACTCCAGAGAGAAAGCTCGTAGTTGAAAATTGATTGTGTTTTTGCCCTTTTCAGACCATGGGGAACATGAATATGGGTTTCTTCTGCAAATCTGTGTGAAAAGTTACGTTTTCGGGCTGAATTGAGCCCTTCGGCCAATTCTGAGATACACTTTGGTCTAAAACCTCAGGGAAAGCTCATACTTGAAAATTGAATGTGTTTGTGATTTCCAGACCGTGGGGAACATGAATATGTGTTTCTTTTGCAAATCTGCTTTCTGTGTCAAAAGTTACAAATAGGAGTTACAGATTGGTCTAACTCCTCAGGGAAAGCTCGTAGTTGAAAATTGATTGTGTTTTTGCCCCTTTCAGACCGTGGGGAACATGAATATGTGTTTTTTTCTGAAAATCTGAGCTCTCTGTCAAAAGTTACACTTTGGTCTTACACCTCAGGGAAAGCTCATATTTGAGCCTTATTGCCAATTCTGAGATACACTTTTGCCTAACTCCAGAGAGAAAGCTCGTACTTGAAAACTGATTGTGTTTTTGCCCTTTTCAAACCGTGGGGAACATGAATATGGGTTTCTTCTGCAAATTGTGTCAAAAGTTACGTTTTCGGGCTGAATTGAGCCCTTCTGCCAATTCTGAGATACACTTTGGTCTAACACCTCAGGGAAAGCTCGTACTTGAAAATTGAATGTGTTTTTGCCCCTTTCAGACGGTGGGGAACATGAATATGTGTTTTTTCTGAAAATCTGAGCTTTGGTCTTACACCTCAGGGAAAACTCATATTTGAGCCTTATTGCCAATTCTGAGATACACTTTTGCCTAACTCCAGAGAGAAAGCTCGTACTTGAAAACTGATTGTGTTTTTGCCCTTTTCAAACCGTGGGGAACATGAATATGGGTTTCTTCTGCAAATCTGTGTGAAAAGTTACGTTTTCGGGCTGAATTGAGCCCTTCGGCCAATTCTGAGGTACACTTTGGTCTAAAACCTCCGGGAAAGCTCATACTTGAAAATTGAATGTGTTTGTGATTTCCAGACCGTGGGGAACATGAATATGTGTTTCTTTTGCAAATCTGCTTTCTGTGTCAAAAGTTACAAATACGAGTTACAGATTGGTCTAACTCCTCAGGGAAAGCTCATATTTGAAAATTGAATGTGTTTTTGCCCCTTTCAGACGGTGGGGAACATGAATATGTGTTTTTTCTGAAAATCTGAGCTTTGGTCTTACACCTCAGGGAAAGCTCATATTTGAGCCTTATTGCCAATTCTGAGATGCACTTTGGCCTAACTCCAGAGAGAAAGCTCGTAGTTCAAAATTGATTGTGTTTTTGCCCTTTTCAAACCGTGGGGAACATGAATATGGGTTTCTTCTGCAAATCTGTGTCAAAAGTTACGTTTTTGGGCTGAATTGAGCCCTTCTGCCAATTCTGAGATACACTTTGGTCTAACACCTCAGGGAAAGCTTGTACTTGAAAATTGAATGTGTTTTTGCCCCTTTCAGACGGTGGGGAACATGAATATGTGTTTTTTCTGAAAATCTGAGCTTTGGTCTTACACCTCAGGGAAAGCTCATATTTGAGCCTTATTGCCAATTCTGAGATACACTTTGGCCTCACTCCAGAGAGAAAGCTCGTAGTTGAAAATTGATTGTGTTTTTGCCCTTTTCAGACCGTGGGGAACATGAATATGGTTTTCTTCTGCAAATCTGTGTCAAAAGTTATGTTTTCGGGCTGAATTGAGCCCTTCTGCCAATTCTGAGATACACTTTGGTCTAACTCTTCAGGGAAATCTTCCATTTGAAAATTGATTGTGTTTTTGTCCTTTTCAGACCGTGGGGAACATGAATATGTGTTTCTTCTGCAAACTTGAGTTCTGTGTCAAAAGTTACATTTTCTGGCTGAATTGAGCCGTATTGCCTATTCTGAGATACACTTTGGTAAGATAACTCATATTTGTAACTTTTGACACAGAAAGCAGATTTGCAAAAGAAACACATATTCATGTTCCCCACGGTCTGTAAAGTCTAAAACACATTCAATGTTCAAATACGAGCTTTCCCTGAGGAGTTAGACCAATCTGTAACTCATATTTGTAACTTTTGACACAGAAAGCAGATTTGCAAAAGAAACACATATTCATATTCCCCACAGTCTGAAAAGCACAAAAAACATTCAATTTTCGAGAACGAGCTTTCATTGAGGAGTTAGACCCATCTGTATCTCACACTTGGCAGTAGGATTCAAGTCAGCCAGAAAATGTAATTTTTGACACAGAACTCAGATTTGCAAAAGAAATACATATTCATTTTCCACACGGTCTGCAAAGCGCAAAAACACATTCAATTTTCAAATGGAAGCTTTCCCTGAGGAGTTATACCAAAGTGTATCTCAGAATTGGCAGTAGGGCTCAATAAAGCCAGAAAACATAACTTTTGACACAGAACTCAGACTTGCAAAGAAAGACATATTCATGCTACTCACGGTCTGAAAAGCCGAAAAACACAATCAATTTTCAAATGGAAGCTTTCCCTGAGGAGTTATACCAAAGTGTATCTCAGAATGGGCAGTAGGATTCAAGAAAGCTCTACCTCTGGCGGCCGCCAGCTGACATTGTCTAGCCAACGGCACCCTGAGTAGGCCCTCCCTGTGAGAATGCACCAGGCGATGGGAAGCTTTTGCTGGTTGCAGATGGATCTTCTAAACTCAACCGTGAGTCCAGGACGACACCCAAGTTGCATGCCCTGTCTATATTGGCAAAAACTTCACCCCCTATAGCCAAAGATGGAACCTCTCTATCGGACCGAGATGCTGGTACCCACAGCCACTCAGTCTTGGCAGGGTTGAGCCGATGCCTGTTCCTCCCCATCCAGACCCGCACCGCTTCCAGGCACCGGGACATCACGTTGAGTGCATCACTGGGCTGATTCGGGGTGGATATAAAAAGCTGGGTATCATCAGCATACTGATGATACCTCACCCCGAAACCACAGATGATCTCTCCCAGCGGCTTCATATAAATGTTGAACAGAAGGGACGAGAGGATCGACCCCTGGGGCACCCCACAAGTGAGGGGCCTCATGGTCGATCTCTGCCCCCCGCCAACACTGCTTGCATACGACCCAAGTGGTAAGAGGAAAACCACCGCAAACCACTCCCAACTCCTCGAGGCATCGCAGCAAGATACCATGGTCGATGGTATCAAAAGCCGCTGAAAAATCTAATAGGACCAGAACAGAGGAGTAACCTCTGTCCCGAGCCCTCCAAGATCATCCACCAGCATGACCAATGCCGTCTCCATGCTGTATCCGGGCCTGAAACCCGATTGGAATGGCTCAAGGTACTCCACTTCATCCAGGGCCACCAGGAGCTGACGTGCCACCACGCTCTCAACAACCTTTGCAAGAAAGCGAAGGTTGGAGACCGGACAGAAATTACTCAAAATAGCTGGATCCAAGGCAGGTTTCTTGAGGAGGGGTCTAACCACCGCCTCCTTCAAGGTGGCAGGAAAGCTTCCCTCCTCCAATGAAGCAGTTATCACTGCCTGGATCCAGTCACGTGTCACCTCCCGAGCTGAATAAACGAGCCAGGAGGGGCATGGGTCCAGTACTCACATGGTCGCACTCAGCTTCCCCATGATCCTATCCACTTCCTCAGGGGTAACAGGATCGAACTCCTCCCAAATGACAAGACCCACCGCCTCCCCACCGTCTGACCCTGTCCAGTCAGAGTCCAAGCTGCCCCGAATCTGAGCGATCTTGTCCAGCAGATGCTGACTAAACTCCTCGGCTTGCCCTCACAAGGAGTCCTCCCCCACCCTCTGATTCAAGAGGGAGTGGGACAGCCTAAACAGGGCAGCCAGGTGATTATCTGCGGATGCGATGATATCGGAGAAGTAGCGATGCTTCACCACCACCAGCTCCTCCAGGTAAGATCGTGTGAACGACCTCAGCTGTGCTCGGTCAGATTCGGAACGTCTGGTTCTCCAACAGCTCTCTAGGCCTCTCCTACAGCACTTCATCCCATGGAGCTCTCCGGTAAACCAAGGAGCCAACCGAGATCTGCGTTGAGTCAGAGGCCGCAAAGGCACGACACGGTTGAGAGCCCCGGCAGCCACCTCATCCCAGGCATCCACCAGGGCTGCGACTGGGGCGTGGGAGAGAGAGAGAGGTATCCTTCCAAGCTCCATCTGGAACCTCTCCTGGTCCATCAGGCACCTGGGGTGGAACCAGGTGGAACCAGCGAGGAGGGGTGGCATAATGGAAGCCTAGCCGAAGGAGATAGTGATCATTCCATGACAGGGGGTAAATAGCAAAAATTCCCCCACCAAACTCAGCCCACCACTGTTCCGAGATAAAAACAAGATTGGGAGTGAGGCCCCCCTCATGAGTAGGCCCTGAATAATCTGAGTCAGGCCCATGGCTGCCATGGAAGCCATGAACTCCCAAGCCACCCCCGGCCCCCCGCCCAGAAAAGGAAGATTGAAGTCCCCCAGTACAATAAGTCTGGGAAACTCATCTTCCGGTTTGGCTCAGTGAGCCTCACAGACACTCCTCCGTGAGCGCCCGATCCCCGGCACTGTAAAAGCCTCCAGAACAGCAGAAAAACAGCTGTCTGGAGGCTGGAAACCCTCTCCCCGGGCAAAGGGGAGAGAGGAGAGCCAACAGGCGGAGGTAGAGACCCCCAAGTGCCCTAGGAGAAATTCTGGGGCACAAAGGGCGAGAGCTCCCTAGAAGCCTGTCAATTTGCTCCGGACCTGGGTCGACTCTGCTAATTAGCGAAGCAAGAAGCCGCAACCAACTCTGCTAAATACAAATGAAGGGATTTCCAACATCCTGAATTGCTGCAGGCAGAACAAGCCAGCAGAAGTCAGACTGCAAGTATTTAAATTTAACTCCAATGTTTATTGTCTCCTTTGGAAGTAACAACTTAGTAAATTTGCAACAAAATGGCAATTGAGGCTTGAAAAGGGCGTGGAATGTGAAAGTTAAAGGAAAGTTTCGTTTCGCTGGTAGCCTCTTGTCTGAAGAGAACTTTTGTAATGAGAAAAGGAGGATTTTAAGACATCAATTTAAGATTGGGAGAAACCTTTGAATTTGATGAATTTTTGCTTTTGGCTTCTGATTAAAATATAAAGACTAATCTAAACTGAGAATGGCCTCAAAACCTGTAAAGACTGTTCCTACTAAAGGAACTGGGAGTGCTGGAAGTTCCCCAGCTCACACTTTTAGAATGCAAGCCTCTGCCCCCCCAACTGATCCACAGACTTTAACGATTGAAATGATACAAGCAGCCCTAATAGCCACACAGCGTAAACTTACCACTGTGATTAATGAAAAAAATCAATGAAACTAATGAAAAAATACAGGCAGTTTCAGAGGACATTTCAACAGGCTTCAACTCAATCCTTCCAAGACCGAGTGGCTGTGGCTGCCAGCGTCCCGGTATAGCCAGCTGACGCCATCGCTGGTTATTGGGGTTGAATCACTGGCCCCCACGGAAAGGGCCCGCAACTTGGACGTCCTCTTGGATGCACGGCTGTCTTTAGAAGGGCATATGATGGCCGTGGCCAGGGGGGCTTTTTATCAGGTTCGCCTTATACGCCAGTTGCACCCCTTTTTGGATTGGGACTCTCTACGCACAGGCACTCAAGCACTCATCACCTCTCATCTGGGTTATTGTAATGCTCTCTACATGGGGCTCCCCTTGGGGTACACCCGGAGGCTCCAACTGCTGCAGAATGTGGCCACACGGGGGATTATGGGAGCGACGGGGCACTCCCATGTGACTCTTCTCCTGCACGAGCTGCATTGGCTTCCGGTGGACTTCCGGGGTGCGCTTCAAGGTGTTGGTGATCACCTTTAAAGCGCTCCATGGCTTAGGGCCAGGGTACTTACGGGACCGCCTTCTGCCACCAATAGCCTCCCACTGGCCGGTTCGCTCCCACAGAGAGGGCCTCCTCAGGATGCCGTCGGCTAGACAATGCCGGCTGGCGACCCCCAGGAGAGCCTTCTCTGTGGTGGCACCTACCCTTTGGAACAATCTACCCCCAGAGATACGAGTGATCTCCGACCTCCGGACTTTTCGTCGGGCCCTAAAAACTCATCTCTTTCAATTAGCCGGTCTCTCTTGATTTTATGATTTTATGGTTGATTTTAAATTTTGATATGGATTTTAAATTGACAAATTTTAAACTATGGGCCAAATTTAATTATTTTAAATTTATTTTTAATTGTACTTTATGTATAAATGTTTTATTTTGGCTGTTCACCGTCCTGAGTCTGAAAGGAGAAGGGCAGTATAGAAATTTGAATAATTAATAAATAAATAAATAAATAAATAAATAAATAAATTCAGAATCAGCAAATTAGGGAAGACATACTACTGGCATTTAAAGGTCTGGCAGGCAATATTAAAATATTGGATGACAAGTTGAAGAAATTAAACAATCTACGGAAATTTTGGATACTAAATTAGGAGAGACTCAGAATAGAATTGAAAGGGCTGAAGCTGATGTAACTATGATCCAATACAGAAATATGGAATTTGCTTTAAGAATAAGAGGGGTGAAGGAAAACAAACAAGAGAATTTGAAAGAAATGATGTCAGAGGCACTGGCACTGATGTTGGGGGGGGGAGAGAAAGTGGAGTTAGGCTGGCAGATTGACAAGATATATCGTGTCAGTTCGTGAGTGGCCAGACAGAAACATTTACCAAGAGACATTGTAATATATTTTACTACAAGGAGTTTACGTAATGAAATTTTACAGGCTACCTTTAAAAACAAGCTTCAGGAGGAAGGCCAGGAGGTGATGACAATGAAAGAAATGCCTCCCAAAATGTTGAGAGCTAGAAGGGACTATGCTTTTCTGGTGGATGAACTGAAAAAGCGTGAGATACAATATAGATAATAATAACAATAACAATAACAATAACAATAACAATAACAATAACAATAACAACAACAACAACAACAACAATAATAATAATAATAATAATAATAATAATAATAATAATAATTTTATTTCTATACCGCCCTTCTCCCGAAGGACTCAGGGCAGTGTACAGCCAATTTAAAAACACAAGACACAACAATGATTAAAAATTAAAATAATAATTAAATAGATTTGGCCGGTTTAAAACCCCAAAAATTTAAAACACCCCAATTTAAAATTATTATGTTGATAGCCCAGCCTGGCGGAACAGCAGGGTCTTCAGTGCACAGCGAAAAACCCGGAGGTCGGAGATCTTACATATTTCCAGGGGCAGTTCATTCCACAGGGCTGGGGCTCCCACAGAGAAGGCCCTCCCCCTGGGTGTCGCCAGCCGACATAACTTGGCTGATGGCACCCTGAGGCGACCCTCTCTGTGGGAGCGGACTGGTCAGTGGGAGGCTATTGGTGGCAGAAGACGGTCTCGAAGGTACCCGGGTCCTATGCCATGGAGCACTTTAAAGGTGGTAACCAACACCTTGAATCGCACCCGGAAGACCACTGGGAGCCAGTGCAGCTTGCGCAGGAGGGGTGTCACGCGGGCACAATGAGTTGTGCCCATAACCACCCGCGCGGCCGCATTCTGGACCAGTTGGAGCCTCCGAGTGCTCTTCAAGGGGAGCCCCATGTAGAGAGCATTACAATAGTCCAGCCGGGAGGTGACAAGGGCATGAGTGACCGTGTGCAAGGCATCCCGGTCCAGAAAGGGCTGCAACTGGCGGATCAGGCGAACCTGATAAAATGGGAAGTGCCAGCCGGCTTAGTGGTGACATATTCGGGAGAGAGATATCACCTTAATACAATATGGAAAGCAAGAGATTTCTACGCCAATGTGTTAAAGGCTGGGATATCAAAATTACCAGAAGGAAAAAGAAAGAAGGAAGTAATGGAAGGAGAGAGAGAAGAGCTGTTGACAGTAGTCCAGGGGGGAGTTTCGACGAGTCAAGAAGAATTGTTACAGATTGCTGTTCAAGATTTGGATCTAATTGATATATTAGAAGAACCTTGAGCCTTGGTAGTACAGTGGTCTAAAGCACCCTGTTATTAAGACCAGCTGCCTGCAATTACTGCAGGTTCGAATCTCTCCAGGCTCAAGGTTGACTCAGCCTTCCATCCTTTCTAAGGTAGATAAATTGAGGACTCAGTTATGGGGGCAATAAGCTGACTTTGTATAAATATACAAAAGGATGAAGGCTATTGCTTAGCACATTGTAAGCCACCCTGAGTCTCCGGAGAAGGGCGGCATATAAATCAAATTAAAAAAAAAAATTTTAACCAAAGGATCAAAGACAGACTACAGCAGCAACAGCTAAACGCAAGGAAGAATTAAGACAGCAACAACTTCAGATGGCAACTCAAGAAACTACCGAAACAGAAGCTGTGGGAGGAGCCAGACCTAAAGGTCAAATGAGGCAAGATCATCAGAAAATGCTCCAGTTGCTTCAGAGGCCCAGAGATGGGAACTAAGATTTTTAACCTGGAACGTTAATGGTTTGAATTCGCCACAGAAGAGGAGAAAAATATTTCACTATCTTAAACAATTTAAGAATGATGTAATTTGTTTACAAGAGACTCATATTAGGATACAAGATCAAAAATATTTAACAAATACAAGACTAGGTATACATTATGTAGCAGCAGCACCAGAGGGAAAAAACGGTATAGTTATATATGTGAAAAGAGACTTAATTGCCAAATTAATTGAAGCAGATGATCAAGGAAGATTTTTAACGATTGAACTTTTAATAAAAGGAGAAAAATTATTGTTAATTGGAGTATATGCCCCGAATCAACAACAGGAAAAATTTTATAATCTTCTACATTCAAAGTTGATACAATGGGGATACAAGACTTGTATCCTATTGGTGACTGGAATGGTGTTTTGGATGTTAAAAAGGATAAGAAGGGACCCAAGCAAAATGTTTTAACAAGAGCAAGATTGCCCAAATCATTTTTGGAGATGATTGATGATTGGGAGTGGAGGGATATTTGGCGTGAAAGAAACCCAGAAGAAAAAGATTTTACTTTCTTTTCGGACAGACATCAAACTTTTTCAAGGATTGATTTTATACTAATTACTAATGACCTTTTTTCTAGGGGGAAGAATACGAAGATTTGTTCAAGAACATTGACAGACCATAGTTCAGTCTGGTTGGAATTGGAGTATGGAAAAGGGCCTAGGAGGTCCTGGAGGTTAAATGATAATCTGTTTAGATATGAAGAAAATGTAAAGGAGTGTAAAAAATTTATGAAAGAATTTTTTGTTATGAATATGCAAAAGGGTACTTCTATGGAAATGGTATGGGATGCAAGTAAAGTATATATGCAAGGCATTTTGATATATTTGAATAATAAATATAGAAAGAAACAGGGGGGAAAAAGAAAAGAATTATAAGAAGCGATTGGAAAACAGGAACGAGCTTTGATAGCTAATCCAACAGATAAGAAAATTAAAGAGGCAATTAATTTACTGAAAGGTCAATTTAATAAGTTAATAGCAGATCAAGTGGCAACTAACTTACAATATGCTAAACATAATACTTTCTGTAATGCTAATAAACCAGGTAGGTGGTTAGCATATATGTTAAGGAAAAAGCAGAAATCAAGGACTATAGAGAAAATAAAATACAACGGCAAAGAGGTTTATGAGCAAGAATTGATTAAAAAAATCTTTTTTAGAGTTTTATTCAAGGCTGTAGGCCGGTGATAAAATTCAAGATATAGGTAGATATTTACAGAAAGAAAACATTTATATAACTTCAAAAGAGCAGAGGGATAGTTTAAATCAATTGATAACTTCCGAGGAAATTTTGTTTGCAATTAAGCAGTTGAAAGTGGGTAAAGCTCCTGGGATGGATGGTTTGAAAGCTGTTTATTATAAAAGCTTACAGGAGGAAATGGTGGAACCACTGAAGGAATTATTCAATAATATACAACAGGGAGGAGAGGTACCTCCAACTTGGAAGACAGCTTTTATTTCTTTGATTCCAAAAGAAGGTCAAGATTATACAGATCCAAAAAACTATAGGCCGATTTCACTTTTAAATACAGATTATAAGATTTTTGCTAAAATCTTAGCAAGTAGATTAATGACAGTTATGCAGCAAATGATTCACCACGATCAAACTCGTTTTATAAATGGTAGACAAATGAAAAGTAACGTAAGGCAAATTGTTAACTTACTAGAGTATTTGGGAAGGAACAACCAGGTACCCACAGTGCTAGTATTTCTGGATGCTGAGAAAGCCTTTGATAGATTGAATTGGCATTTTTTACTAAAATTAATAGAAAGGATGCAATTTGGAGAATATTTTATACAACCTATTAAGGCAATATATCAAAAACAAACAGCGCAAATAATAATCAATGGTGGTTTAACAGATATTTTTAATATAGAAAAAGGAACAAGGCAAGGTTGTCCCCTGTCTCCATTATTGTTTATTCTGACACTAGAAATCCTACTGAGTAAAATAGGTGGGACAGACACAATAAAAGGAATTAAAATTAGACAGCATGAGCATAAGTTACGGGCATTTGCGGACGACCTGGTTGTTACCTTAGCTCAACCAGTACAATCGATTACAGCCTTTTTTTTTATTGAAAAAGTTTTCAAATACAAATTTTCCCCCCTTTTTTTCTCCCCATCTCCTCCCTAGCCCCCCCTCACCACCCATCCCCCCTTGTGACTTCTTCACAACAAAAACCTAATTCATAACTAATTACATAATATTTTACCATTCCCTTACTCCCTCCTCTAAATACTGACCCTTACTTACGAAAAATATTATTAATATTATTATTTTCCCCATTTACCATACATTTCAAAAAAAGAAAAAGAAAAGAAAAAAAAACATTCTACTATAACATTGTATGATAACATCTAATTTAGCATAATATTATAACTCCCATTTTAACAATAATCTGCCCTTTTTCTCCTCCAAACTTATATCTATATATTATTACGACATTTCAAAACAACCTTTCGCTTTAAAACTATATAATAGATCCTACTTTAACATTTAATCTTTTGTATATATTAATATAACATTTCAAAGCAGCCTTCGCTCTACGTCCTAATTCAACATTTATTCAACTCTATCCATTTCCTCCACTCCCCCAGATATATCACTTAAACATCCCTTTACTTAAACTAATCAATCATTAAACTAACCTATTCCCACCCAGTTTCCTACCAAATTACCCTGCACTACAATTCTAAATATCTTTAATCCACTGCCCACTCTGCTAATATATATATATATGTATGTATGTATACATTCCATTATATATTAAAAAAAGACAATAACTTTAGATTTATAATCCATATAATATCTTCTGTAATGTCTTTCCACTGGATTGTTAAGTCCATCATCCATAATAGGGTAGCATAGCATCCTGGTGCAACAGTTTGTTCAAAATCTTCAATCATCATCTGCCCCCATCAGTAATGAATATCCTCATATATATATAAAAGTAAAAACAACCACCCGAGTGACATTATGATTATATTCCATATAGTTGTAATTGTGGCTTTCATCAGGATTATTAATTCCCATCCTCCTAGTGGGTAACAACCAGATCTTCTGCATGCCCCAGCGTAACTCTCTTGCCTTGTAACTCAGGATAATTATAATATAGTTATCAATACATGAAAGGAATCCAAAGTAGATAATTCAAGTCTAGCAATGTAAGGCTGTTTTCACATCCCAAAATTACGGCATTGCAGAGATCTGTCACTGTCCTCAGGATAATATTAACCAATGCTTCGCCTCCACTATATTTTCACATATTCATTCATTTTTTAAAATCACTGGCTTCACTGTTGCTTGGTTTAGAAATTACTATTTTTGTGAGACCTATTTCTTTTTTTCTTTTTTGGGGGAGGGGTTTAATTTCCATCCTGATTTCCTTTCTACAAGTTGTATGTCAATTGATCGGTTTTCATTCTGCTTTATAAGTTGATCTTGTTGGTTTTGTTTTTGTATCTCATATTTCTTTTTCACCACTTGCATGTCAGCTGATTGGTTTCCATACTTGTCTTTGGCTTGATGATTCATCACGTTAAAGTCAGATACCACTTCTCTCATATTTGTAGACAATCCAGCTGGGGTATCCAAAGGATCCGAAGACAATTTATCTACCGCAACCTCTGTAATTTGATGTTTTCCCTTTGTTTCCAACTCCTTTTGCTTATCCTGTATTGTGCCTAAAGATGTTGAGTTCATTTTCAAAATTTTTTGATAAAATTCTTCCGCTTTTTCAACAGTATTTAGTTGATATCTTTCTCCTTGATGTCTCAATATTATACCAACTGGGACATCCCACCTAAATAGGATATTTCTTTTTTTTAACTCAGTCACCAGAAAACCAAATTTCTTCCTTTCCATTAACATCTTAGGCGGGAGCTCTTTAAAAATCCAAATCTTTCTTCCGTACAATTGCAAAGTAGAATTGAAGGAACTTTGCACAATATTATTCCTAATTTCTTTATCTGTAAAATAGATCACCACATCTCTAGGCAATTGCCTTTGCTTTGCGAACCAGGAGTTTATTCTATAAACTCTATCAATCCTACAAAACACTTCATCAGGTTGAACCTTTAAAATCCCAGCCAGAATTTCAGAAGATATTTTCCTTAAATCATCTCTGTTATTTTCCTGCAAACCTCTCAGTCTAATCGCATATTCAGTAAAATTATGTTGCATCATTAAAACTTCTCTTTCAATCCTCTGTTGCACATTTTCTACATTACCAGTCTTTTGATTAGCCTCCATTTTAGGTTTTTCTTCTGGACTATTATCTTGAGTATTTGTCAGATCCTTTTCAATTTTTTGAATTCTATTGTCCAAATTATCCTCAGTTTCTTCCATTTTAGACTCTAATAACTTAGTATTTGCATCCAACTGAATCATAAATTCTGATAAACTGTTAGCTGTTTTTAAAATCTTTCGCTCCAAAAAGTCAAACTTGGATTTCACCAGTTCTTTAATTTCCTGCTTAAATTTTTCAAGATGCTGATTCACAATCTCATCCCTTCTTACAATCTCCTCTAAGAGAAATTCTATTATGTTAAAATCAGGTTTCTGAGACTGGAGAGTTAGAACTTGTTCATGTAATTTGTTAATGGGAGAATCCCCCCCCGCTAACTGTTTGTCTGACTTTATAAGTCTCAATGCCATATTTCTGCCCAGACAAGCTTTATTAGAAAAGAAAAAAAAAGCTTCTTTCCAACCAAGATCAATATCAGATCTCCAGGAGAAGAGAAAAAGAAGAGAAGAGTGAAGTTGTTTCTTCAATTGTAGCCAAAGATATTTATTCCGCTACTTTGTAATAATGGGAAACGGAAGGACTTTCCCTTTCAGCCTCTCTTCAAGCCGCGGCAGTCGCCATTTTAAAAATCTTTTTTCCTTTTTCCTTTTTCTTTTTTAAATAGCTTAAATAACTTTAAAAAATAAGTAAGATACTTGCGCTTCAGGATCGCAGGTCCCTCTCACATCTTCTTTAATTAATTTATTAAATTTGCAGGCTTGCTTTTGCCACCTGGCTCTGCATGTAGCAGAGGTCTCCCAAAGCCCGGAGCATCGGCTGGGGATACCGGGAGTCTCTTCCGCTCCGTCCCAAAAGTAAAAGAAGAACTTTTGGGATTATGCAGAGAGCTCTACCCACCCCAGCCGGCTCTATCTCCGTTTCCTCATGGAAATGGAGTTTGTTTGAGCCGCCATTCGGTTGTGAAGGCGGCTCTTACAGGCAGTGGGGTTGACGATCCCGAAAGAACGTCTGGCGGCGGCAAACAGCAAACCGGAAGTCCAATCGATTACAGCCTTGATGGATGTAATTAATTTATATGGTCAAGTATCTGGTTTTAAAATAAATACAGCTAAAACAAAGATAATAGCTAAAAATATGACTAGAAGCCAAAAAAAAAAAAAAAAAGGGATAGAAAGGGTAACAGGATTTGAGATAGTTAAGAAGGTTAAATATTTAGGGGTTTATATTATGACCACAAATACGAAATTATATCAGTACAACTATGAACCGTTATGGCAAAAATACAGAAAGAGATGGAAAATTGGAAAAAACTACAATTGTCTTTGCTGGGAAGGATAGCCGCTGTAAAAATGAATGTTTTACCAAGGTTTTTATTTCTTTTTCAAATGATACTTAAAAAAGATGAAAATTTGAAGGAATGGCAGAAGGGCATAAATAAATTTGCTTGGGCAGGGAAAAAACCGTGAGTAAATCAAAAGATAATGCAAGATACACGAGAAAGAGGAGGTCTTAAAATGCCTAATTTAAGATTGTACTACGAAGCCGCTGCCCTCTCAGCAATTACTGATTGGATAAATTTAACGGAGGAAAGGATATTAAATATTGAAGGATATGGTCTGGTCTATGGCTGGCATGCTTATTTATTGTATGATAAGAAAGAGATAAGACTTTTAAAAGTCATATACAAGAAATGCTCTATTGCGTGTCTGGAAAAAGTATCAATACAAATTAAATGACAAGTTATCAATATGGACAGTACCTAGACGCGATAGAGAATATAAATTTGGAGCAAAAGCAAGATAAGACTACATACAAGGAACTCCTTTATAAAGAAGGAGTTAGATTACAATTAAAATCTATAGAGCAATTAAGAGAAGAAGGAATAATTAGAACTTGGCTTCAGTATGGGCAGCTGCAGGCCAGATGGAAAGAAGATCAAAAAATTGGTATTTTGCAACAGGATGAGAATTTGATAAAACAAATAAGAGACAAAAGTCAAATGCATATAAAAAGGTTGTATAATGTCTTAGTGGAGATAGATTCAGAAACAGAGCTAGTCAAGGACTGTATGATAAAATGGGCACCAAATGTAGGAGAACCAATAATGATGGAAACATGGGAAAAGATATGGGTTAGAAATGTAAGATTCACACAAGCTCAAAACGTAAGAGAGAACTTTTACAAAATGTTTTATAGATGGCATTTAGACCCAAAAAAACTAGCCTGCATGTATCCAAATTTACAACCCAAGTGTTGGCGATGTGAGTGTGAAGATGCTACATATTTTCATATATGGTGGACATGTAAAAAAATTAAGGCTTTTTGGATAAAAATATGGTGGATTATTCAAAATATTTTAAAGAAAAAGATTAAATTTACACCACAGTTTTTTTTGTTGGGAATAGTTACAGACTGTACTGTAATAGAAACTAAGTTGGTTTTGAATTTAATAACAGCTGCCAGGTTACTGGTGGCACAGTATTGGAAGAAGGAAGATCCACCTACTATTGAGGAATGGACATTAGAAATTGTGCATTTGGCAGAGATGGCAAAAATTTCATCATATCTTAAAGATCATTCAAACGAAAGATACATATCGGAATGGAGAAGATGGATTGATTATATTCAAAATAAGTATCAGACTAAGAAGATTCATATAGCTTATGAGTGAAATATTTTTAATTTTTAGCTTATGTTTATAGTGTTTTGAGTTATAATGAGTTAAAGACCTAGAAAGAATTTGAAGTCAATAATTTGTTAGCATATTTTAGTTTTAAGTTTGTGAGTGCTATACCCTGTGCTTGTTCTGGGAAGTCAGGGAGGGGGGTGGGGGATGGGTGGGAGTGCAAGGGGGGAGGGATGGGGTGAGGGGGAATGGTGGTGGGGGGGAGAAAATGTTTGTATTTCCTATAAAACTTTTCAATAAAAAAAAGTCTGGGAAACTCCACCACGAGCCCTGACAGGGCGTCGAGTAGCCCGGGCAGGGCCGTTGTTATGCAGCTGGGAGACAGGTACACAATCAACAGGCCCAACTCCCCTTGAGGGCCCCCTCTCATGAGGAGGGCCTCACACCCGTCTATCTGGGGAACAATGACCTCCTGCAGACTATAGGCTTCCCGAATAACAACCGCCACCCCCCTCCCCTACCCTGGACCCTCGGCTGGTGTAGCACCCAGAAACCTGGTGGGCAGAGTTCTGTCAGAGGAACACCTCCCTCTGAGCCCAACCAGGTTTCCGTAATGCAAGCCAGGTCTGTGTTTTCCTCCTCAATCAACTCAACTCACGAATGAGGGGAGTTTTGTTAACCACAGACCTGGCATTAAAATAGACTAGCCTGAGCCCAGTGATCCCCTCTCTCAAACCCCCAGGAAGTCGGATGGAACCAAGAGGGTCGGAGCACGTCACTGCTCGAAGATAGCGAGGGCGAGCTCCCAGATTTCGATACGGCCCTCGGTTCATCCATCTGCCTCCATTCCCCATCGCAACCGGGATCAGAGCTCCGACCCTTTCCCCCGGGGCACCCGGGGACCCCAGCCCCGCTCCAACCCCACCGCTACCCATCCATGGCCTGGACTGCCATTGGTCTGGAGGTGCCCCCTCAGCAGCCTGCCAGATATCATAACCCTCCCCCCTCCCCAATCCCCTTAAAAACTTAGATAAAAAACTATACAAACCCCCCTTATTAAAACCCCATAGAACCCATATAACATCTTGAATGGAAAAGTCAAAGAATCAACACAAAAGGAATACATCAGGAGGGTCTGCAAAATATTAAAATGAAAACTGAATGCTGAAAACATAATTAAAGCCATTAATACATGGGCAGTTCCAGTGATACACTACCCAGCTGGAATCATCAACTGGACTGTAGCTGAACTGGAAAAACTGGACCAGAAAATGCATAAACTTTTGAATATGTACCATGCTTTACATCCACGAAGTGACATCATCAGGTTGTACCTGCCAAGAAGAATAGAGGGCAGAGAGCTATTGTAAACCCATCAAACTGCAAAAGAAGAAAAACAAAGTTTGAATGACTATGTGAACCAAAGTACAGAAAAATTGCTGCAGGCTGTGAAAACTGAGAACATTATAAAAACTGTTGCAATAATTCGAGGATCGGACTCAATAAAGGATTCAGAAATGTAGTATTCAAACAAAGTATTATTTATTTATTTACAGTAGGCATTCTATATTCTCTGGATGATTGCAGATAGAAGCAAGGAGGAGGAGCATGTATGCCCTTTTATATCAATAAGGCGGGGTTAGAGGTAGGAGTGGTTACATATGAATACATTAAAAAGGAAGAATAAATTAACCCTTGATATTCTATGAACATATATTTCCTCTATTCAAGAATAAGGCATTTACCCATGACAAATCCCCCTCTAAATGCCGATTCGACATACAACAGTAATTACATTCAGATTCAGAACAATATAAAACTTGTAATTTTGAAGTTAAATATTTATGTTGTTTAGATTGCAAAGGCTTAGTCAATATATCAGCTATTTGTTCTGTGGTTTCGCAATGAATAGCTTTAATGAATCCATCTTGAGATAATTGTCTTACATGTTTGAATTTGATATCTATATGTCTAGATCTCTGACCAATAGCATCTGATCTAGATATCTCTATTGCAGCTTTGTTATCTTCATGTATAACAAATGGCAATGAAGGGCTCTTCCAAACGTCTGATAATAAATCATTGAACCATATAAGACTATTGGAGGCTTTTGATAAACAAACATATTCTGCCTCAGTCGTTGATGTAGCTACAAGATCCTGCTTTCCAGTATACCAGTAGACTGGACAGTTGTTAAGAAAGAATACATAGCTGGAAGTGCTTTTCCTGCACTTAGTGTCACCTGCCCAATCTGCATCAGCGTAACAAGTGAGAATAGGCTTTTTAACATCGTTGGGTTCTAATAGTAGACAGAAATCTAAGCTGTGTTTCAAATACCTTAGCACTCATTTAATGGCTTCCCAATGATACATTAAAGGTTTACTGACATATCTGGATAATAAATTAAGGGGTAGAGCAATATCGGGTCTGGTCCAATTAGATATATACAAAAGGGAACCAATAACTGATCTGTAAAGTGTATTATCAGTAAACTCAGGAGATGATTCATTCACGTTTCTTAAAAAGTCAGCTTGCATTGGAGTATCACAAGGCTTTGCATCACTCATATTACATTTGTTCAAGAGTTCTATAATTTTATCTTTCTGAGACAATCTAAATCCTTTTTTAGTCTTACTAATTTGAACTCCAAGATATTTATTTACTTTCCCTACTTTATTTAAAATGATTTTAAAGAAAAATGTTCATTTAATTTTGTTACAAATGTATCCCTTTTTTCTTTATGTTTGCCAATATACAAAATGTCATCCACATAAATTAACACAAATTCTATTGAATCACCATCCCTTCTAACAAAGAAACAATTATCTGCAGTTGTGGCATTGAAGTTCATAGCTTTGAGAACGTTGACCAAACATTCATACCAGCGTTTGCCGGATTGCTTTAATCCATACAAACTTTTGTTTAGTAACCAAGTTTCATTCCAATGAACCCGGTTATTCCCCTATTAGAAATGACACTGAACTACCAGCACCACCTAAAGAGGATGAACCAACATACTCCAAACTACAGACCAGCAAAGATCTGGATGGTGATGAATCTCTACCTGACTCTGACGATTTGGACAAGCAATCTTAGGTGACTTCACACCTCCTGCCTCACCAAAACGTCCATATCTTCGCAGCGCCTGGGACAGAGGCCCGCCTCATTTCGATTGGAAAGATGCATCCGGCAGCTCCAATTCTGACACCGATGCTCCAGATGACAGTGATGATGGTGAGTGGCAATTCCCCAGACAGTCTAAACGCTCCAATAAAGGGGTGCCACCCAAAAGGTTGGACATTGGCTATGTGGCCTCGGTCAACAGTGTTACCATGGCCCCTAAAACATACACAGATGTCCTCCAGCTTCCCGAGGAAGAACAGCGCAGGTGGAGGGTGGCAATGGAGCGAGAAATGGACAGTCTCAAAAAATTGAAAGTCTTCATCCCCATGGAAGTCCCCAAACAGAGGAAGGCAATTGGCTCCCGTTGGGTCTACAAGGTCAAGCCACTGCCCAACAACAAACTCCTTTATAAGGCTGGCTAGTAGCACAAGGCTACGCACAGCGCTACTTACAGGACTTTGATGAAACCACCGTGAGAGCAGAAAGTGTGAGGGCTGCTTTGGTCACCGCAGCAGCACATGGGGAACACATTTTTCAATTCGACGTGCAAACTGCTTATTTACATGCACAACTAAAACAAAAAACTTACGTCAGAGGTGCCCCCGGATTCCAGCAGCAGGAAGGCCACACCTGGCTTCTGAAGAAAAGTTTGTACGTCCTCAAACAATCAGGCAGAATGTGGTACAAATGCCTGACTACAACACTCAAATCATGGGTTTCCATCCATCTCCAGCTGATAAATGTACCTTCACAAGGGATACCAAAGGGGGGCTGGAGAAAGTCCTAGTGTATGTCGATGACCTTTTATATAGAGAGCCTGACAAGGGGGGATATTTGCCAGAACCCTACAAAAAAGGTTCACTCTAAAGTCTTTAGGATATGTGGACAAGTACCTAGGCGTACAAATCATCACTAGACCAAAAGGTTTTGCTCTCTCCCAAAAGGAGAAGATAGAGGAACTTTTGGTGAAATGTAAAATGGAAGATAGCAAGCCAACTGCTATCCTAATGAAGACTGACTATTATGGATTGGCAAACAAGGATAGCCCAGAGTTCCAAAATAATACTCTATTTAGGTCAGTGGTCGGCTCATTATTATATATAAGTAATTGGAGCCATCCAGACATTGCCCTGGCCGTGAACCTGCTATCCAGACAAGTGGAACATCCTACCTAGTTTCACTGGTTGGCCATTAAAAAGCTATTAAGGTATCTCAAGACCACAGCAGATTACGTGCTTCGCTTGGAACCTGAGAATAGAGACAAGGCCCAATTAGAATGCTTCGCGGATGCGGACTGGGCCGGAGATACCAAAACCCATAGGAGTACTTCGGGCTTCTTGGTACTGTTAAATGGGGCACCCATCCATTGGCGTGTGGGACAACAGAAATTTGTTTCGTGCTCCACCGCTGAGGCCAAATTTGCATGCCTATCAGAGGCAGGGAACGATCTAATATGGTTTGATGCCTTAATATCTAGCATCTGGACACCACCAACTTTGCCCATCCAAATTATAGAAGACAACACCGGGGCCATAGGCATCGCTAAGCCTATGCGGTGGGGAAAAGGTCCAGACATATTGATATCCGTTACTAGTTGTCTAGTAGAGATGGGGTTTATATCTTTAACATACTGTCAGACCAAACATCAAACAGCTGACATTTTCACAAAACCTCTACCAGTGGATAGGCACAAAGATTTGTGTAGGAAGTTATGTCTCACAGGGTAAAATCTGTTGTGCATTGCATTAGTGTGTTTGCATGCCATTGGCTCGCAAGGAGGGGAACTGTCACGTGTTTGCAAGCCATTGGCACATGTGTCATATAGACATCAGTGGAGGCAGAGAGTGTCTCCACCCCTATGTGGAAAGGAGGGGCTTACCCTGAGTATAAAACCCCCTCCAACCTTTTCCACCTTGCTCTCTCCATCTCTCTCTTTTCATGTTTGTTCCTCGTGAGACTTGAACTCTGTTGTACATAGTTAATATGATTTATCATATGAATAAATAGGTTTAAGACATTTATTTATGCATCTACCTCTGAACTCCTCTATGCTCCTGGGTGTTTCTACGATCCCAATTCCACATTCAGACTCTGATAGAACCATCTTTGGTCTGATTGGAACAATTGATTTTGTTTGTACTGGATGACTCTGGCTTCGTATCTTTCAATTTTTCTTGCTGTTGCTGTTATCTGCTGCTTCACAATTTCCAATGCTTCGTCATTTCTTCTTGTGCTGAGCCCGTATTTTTTTATCAGGTGTTTCTTGATCTTGCTGTCCTTCAGCTTTTTCTCCTGCAGATTCTTCAGGTTGCTTGCATCTGCTCACAGGCTCTTGATTTTCAACTCCAACCTGATTTTCCATTATGGTTTTCCAGTCGATTTTCTAGGGGCTTGCAGCTGTTGAATCCCCAGTTCTTCCGTTACTATGCTGTACTGTGCTGTACTGTAGACAAGCTGATTTGTTTGTTCAATTCATGTTATCTGGACTGCTGCAAGTGCATAGTTCGCATCTATCAGCAATGGCGCCAAATGTTTTCTAGGGACAGTCTTCAATGTTGGAAGCCTTCTTCTTTCTGCATTTATTGCAGCATGTGCCAAGATTTTAGCTTTCAGTTCTTGCTGCCTGGCATTGAGTACTCCTGGTGTTTCAATGATAACTTCAAGCCTTTGTTGATTCTGTTCTTGCAGAATATCTGCATTTTTTTCGAATTCAAGCTATTCAGTTGCTCCAGATGTTATTGGAGTATTTTCTGCTGCCACTCCAGCAGTCTGTTGTTCAGCAGTCTGTGTTCCCATTTCACAATTTTTCCGTATTTCTTCAAGTTCGATTTCACTGAGTACTTTGTTCTGAATGATGAATCATCACTGATCGGCTAATCGTAATTCAGTTATCCTTGATTCTGGATATTCTTGTTTCCATAATTGGTACATCCTTTTTTGGTAGCCTCATTTCTTTGCTTCTTCTTTGTAGTAGCATTTCATTACATTGCAGTTCTCTGACATGGTGTATTTCTGCCGCTTCTGAGGTTGTTCATCTTCCAGTCACTCTGCAGGCCCATGCCCTGGTTCCTCAGCTATGAGACCGTGGCCTGTAGCCTACTTGTCGACAGATGGCCAGGTTCCCCAACACCCAACGTGGTCCTTGTTAACCCGGGTGACAACCGAGCTGATATAGGCTTCGTTCAGTTGTGTTGATTCAATGATGCAATGATTCATTGCATGGGTTGTTGGGTGCACTCAGTTCTGCTCCTCAGCCTAGACCTCTCTGACATGGTTGGACCTGTTTATTATTATTATTATTATTATTATTATTATTATTATTATTATTATTATATTATTATCATCATCATCATCATCTCTTTTATTCATTAAACTCAGTCAACTGAACATTTAAAAATGTGTCACAAATACGATTGACTGGTGCTAATGGTTGATACGAATTGCTGCCAGCGTCCTAGATATCAACCAAGTATCTTCTTAAAATATATGTTCTGAGTAGTGCAGTTTTTTGCAATTCTGCTGGTGTTATTGCAGAAAGTTGTTGTTATTATTATTGTTGCTGTTATTTTACAAAAATGTGAAATCACAACTGTCAGTTCTTTAGCTTGTGTTCGCCTTCATACACACAGAGTTCTTTCCAGGAACTGGAATGTCATATTGTATCTTTTTAAACACAGTTTATATTATTATGGTTCACTGCACAGTCAGCCAGATGATTAGACTAGATTTAGCATTTTATCCACCTATGGAGTCTTTCCCAAGGACATTGGATTTTGTAGTTTGATAGTAATAGTAGTACCCTGTTTTCCCCAAAATAAGACATCCCCTGATAATAAGCCCAATCGGGCTTTTGAGCGCATGGCAATAAGGCCAAGCACTTATTTCAGGGTTCAAAAAAAATATAAGACAGGGTCTTATGGGAAACACAGTGGTAGTAGTAGTAACAGTATTACTTGTTTGGTAATTGTCAAGACCCCATTTCTACTACATTGCTTTCAGACCGCATACTGAGCTTCACAAATACTAACTTCCATTCTCCCTCTGCCTGATAGCACCTTTTTCCTTGGAGAGAAAAGGGGAGATTTTAAGCAAGCTCAGGGCAAAGTGTTAAGGGCACCGGCTTCTGTGCAGCGTCACCTTGTTAATGGGCATGTGCAAAGCATTCGCACATGCCCATTTAGGTAAGAGATTGGGCAGTTTCTCCTCTGGCACCAGAAAGACCGTTGAACCCACATCGCACCGAAAGAACGAGGCAGACAGAATCAGTACGAAAAGAAGGCGGGGAGAGCAGCAGACAGACAAATGGAGCAAGTGAGAGAAGCATGTGGGAGGGAAGTAAGAGAGGGAAATTCGTGGAATTGCCGAGATGTTTCTGATCCCTGGCATTTAAATCGCCGAATCCTCACTATGCGTTGACAAAGAAGAGCAATCGCTTGAAACCAATGAAATACACAAAACTCTATCTCTGCGCTGCTCCGGTCGGGAAACAATAGGAGCCACGTTCGCTTGCGTGCGGATAAGTCCACCTCTCCCAAACGGGCTTCTTCGGGGACTGCTTCAAAGGTGAGACTCGAAAACTTTGCCATGCGGCAGGAATCGGTTGGTTGTTCGCTCCCCCCTTTTCCTTGGTGATCTTCCGACACTGATGGGCAGCAGTTATTTCGCTTGGATGGGACATGCCGGCGGCGATGA
The DNA here is from genome assembly GCA_022577455.1 of Arizona elegans. Classification (NCBI taxonomy): domain Eukaryota; kingdom Metazoa; phylum Chordata; class Lepidosauria; order Squamata; family Colubridae; genus Arizona; species Arizona elegans. Next base: position 46,134,907 of record JAKOOJ010000006.1, on the reverse strand, counting down.
CATGGATCTCACCTGAAGGAAGATCCGGTCTTTTTTTAAATAATAATTACACCCAGGGCCAGATTTAGATTGGCTATTCCACTTATGAGGCCCTTTCACCAGTGGTGGGATTCAATTTTTTAACAACAGGTTCTGTGGGCGTGGCCTAGTTGGGGGTGTGGCTTGGCAATCATGTGGCTGTGTGGGCGTGGCTAGCTGGTCACGTGACTGTGTAGGCATGGGTAGCTCGTCATGTGACCGGGTGGGCGTGGCTGTGTGCATAGACTTTTTTCAGAGGGCTGAAAAAAGTCATTTCTGACTGGGCCTCACACTTTTGACCGGTCCTCACACTTATGACCATCCTCACATTTATGCCCGTGCAGCTTTTTTAACAACCATGTCACTCATTTCAGAACTGCTTCTCTTCACCATGGTGACAAGATAGGGCAAAAATGTAAAATGTGAGGACAGTCGTAAGTTCGAGGACTGGTCAAAAGTGCGAGGACCAGTCAGAAATACCGTATTTTCCGGCGTATAAGACGACTTTTTAACACATGAAAATCTTCTCAAAAGTCGGGGGTCGTCTTATACGCCGGGTGTCGTTCTCCTGTAACCAGGCAGACCAGCCCAAAAGGCTCTGACGAGCTTAAATGGCTCTGGCGATCGAAGCTCTGACGATCCCAGCTTTGCCTGCTAATCAGGCAACTCAGCTGGGATGCCAGAGCCATGTTAAAGGAAAAAACTTTTTTCCTTTTACGTGACTCTGCAAGCTCTGACGATCCCAGCTGCGTTGCCTGCCAATCAGGCAACGCAGCTGGGATCGCCAGAGCCCAGAGCCCTGTAAAAAGAGAAAAGTTTTCCCCCTCCAGCTTGCTTACCTTAGCTGGTAATCGCAACGTTTGCCTTGCTTCGCTTGCCTGAATCCATTCCATCAGCAAGCCACTTTCTGACTGCAATCATGCAGGCAGGAGTTGTGGACTTCAACTCCCAGAATTCCTCAGCCAGTAAAAACAAAGCTGGCTGAGGAATTCTGGGAGTTGAAGTCTACAAGTGTTAAAGTTGCCAAGGTTGGAGACCCCTGTTCTATTGGGTAAGTTTTTTTCCCCTTTGGGAGCTTTAAAAAAATAGTTAATTGGGGTTTTTTTAGTTGTTCTTTTTTAGACCTAGCCATTTAAAGTTTAGGAAGTTTTAAATTTAGTTTTCATATAAAAATAAAAATAAAATAATATTTGTGCAGCTTTCTGAGATGTGGTTTCTGTAGTGTTTCACTCTAACTACACAAACACACAAAATCTCTCAAAGCTGTATGTGGAATTTTGTGTGTGTAAAGTGTGAAGGTTGATTTTTTTGGGCTTTTTGTGGCTGTGTGAGGTTCCTGCTAGTTGCAGGGGCCATTTTGGGTCTAGCACAGCTGCTTTTACATTGTGTTGAGGCAGTTGATGTTTTTTAATTTTTATTTGGTGTGTGTTGGAAGAGGGGTAGTCTTATATGGCGAGTATAGCCCAAACCCTATATTTTAACAGGAAAAGTTGGGGGTCGTCTTATACGCCCAGTCGTCTTATACGCCGGAAAATACGGTAACTTTTTCAGCCCTCTGAGTAGTCCATATGCATAAAAGGATACAGCAATAGAGAGGGATGAAGGAAGGGAAGGGAAATTAGAGTAGGAGGGAGGGTAAGAGAGGGAGGAAGAGAGGAGGAGAAGGAGAAAGGAAGAGGAAGTAGGGAGGAGAAGAAGAGGGGGAGGAAGAGAAAGTAAGAAGGAAAGGAAAGAGAGGTGGTAGGTTTGAGGAGAAAGATTGCTGTACAATAAAAAAGATGAAAGGGAAGAAAGCCAACCCCAAACAAATATAAAGATATTAAGATAAAGAATGAATTGTTAAACTTTAAAGAATAAAAGAGAACAAATATGAATAAATAACAATAATTAGAAACACACATACAAACATACAATGTATTTTCTTTGAACAGAGTATTTGGCCGGTTCACAAATTTAAACAGTGTTTAGTCATTTCAATTAAATTTACAATTTCTATATTTCCTTTTTGCCATATTTATTCCTCATCTATTTTTGTAAAAAACCAATATTACCCTCATCCTCATCTCTAATCTTTTTTTCTTCTTAGAAAGCTGTTATTTAATCAAACAATACATTTGTTTAATAATATTTAATAATATTTATTTATTTAATAATAATTGAGTAATGAAATTCTGCAAACAAATAACTGGAGATCTGCAAGCCAACCACCGAGGTCAGAGGACATAAAATAATTCAATACAACTAGGCTAAGTGATTGCATCTGGCTGCAAAAATCAGGGCGACCAAAGGGGGCAGCAGGGAGTTTTACTGTAGCTTAGCTCTGTTTCTGTCCGCTGCCCCCTAAACAGTGACCGCTTCTTTTTCCTCTCGAGGACGCCCTCTGCTGGTAGCTACCACCTCCGGTGGCAATCTTTTTTTTTTTTATTGCAAAAGTTTTACAATTACATTTTCGCCCCTTCCCCACCCCCTCAACCCACCCCAAACTTCCCAACCTCCCTAACCCACCCTAACCCTCCCCTCCCCCCCAGACTTCCACACAATATACTTATATCAGGTAAAAGGAAAAACCCTCCTTTGTATATAAAACTTGAACCCCTCCCTCCCCCTTATAAATTTTCATCTTCATTACATTAACACATTTCTATCTTAATATAACATTTTCAAATAAATTTTCATCTTCATTACCTTAAAATATTTCTATCTTAATATAACATTTTCAAATAAAAGCTATTTGATACTTCCTAGTTTGATATTTGTTCTGAACATAATCTATCCACTTTTTCCATTCCCATTCATAAGTCTCTTGTGAACAACCTTTTAGATATGCTGAAATTTTCGCCATCTCTGCAAAACTGGCCATCTTCAAAGTCCATTCCTCAATCGTGGGCAGTGCTTCATTTTTCCAGTATTTACCTATCAACAATCTTGCTGCTGTTATCATATACAATATCAATTTTGTTTCACCCAATGTAAAACCCTTAACTATACCCAATAAAAACAATTGTGGAGAAAATTGAATTTTTTTCTTCAAAACATTCTGCATGACCCACCAGATTTTTATCCAAAAAGCCTTGACTTTCTTACAGGTCCACCAAACATGATAATATGTAGCATCTGAACAATCACATCTCCAACATTTAGGTTGAACATTAGGGTACATAAACGACAATTTTTTTGGGTCTAAATGCCATCTATAAAACATTTTATAAAAGTTTTCCCTCAGATTCTGCGACTGTGTAAATTTAACGTTCTGAACCCAATTTTTTTCCCATGTTTCCAACATCACTGGTTCCTCAAAATTTTGTGCCCACTTAATCATACAATCTTTAACTAATTCAGTTTCTGAATCCCTTTCTAACAAAACATTATAAAGCCTTTTAATATGCATTGGACCTTTCTCTTTTATGTGTCTGACCAATTCTTCCTCATGCATCATAATACCAGTTTTTTGGTCCTCTTTCCATCTCAATTGCAATTGATTATATTGTAACCAAGTTAAATTAATCCCTTCAGCCAACAATGTCTGTAATGTCTTCAACTGCCATCTGCCCGCATCTGTAAAAAGAACCTCTTTATATAACCCCCCCCCCGAGTGACATTATATTTGTATTCCACAAAGTATGACCAAGATCCAGCCATAGCGGTATTTTATAATCCCATTTAAATTGGTGCTTCTTCCAAACTCTCAACAAAGAATCTCTTAAGTATATGGCTTTTAAATACTTTATCCACTTTGTTGTCATAAAATAAGTAGGCATGCCATCCAAATTCCAAATCAAAACTTTCTGCATTCAGTATTCCAGTCTTTTTTCCTCCAAACCAATCACTTGTTAAAGTCAAAGCTGCTGCATCATAATATAACTGTAGATTTGGAAGTTTAAGACCTCCCCTTTCTGGAACATCTTGCATAATTTTCATTTTCACTCTCGGCTTTTTCTCGTTCCAGACAAACTTATTCACTCCAGTTTGCCACAATTTCAGTTGTTTATCACTATTAAGCACCGGAATCATTTGAAACAAAAAAAGAAATCTTGGCAAAATATTCATCTTAATTGCTGCTATTCTTCCAAGTAGAGACAGCTGCAGTTTTCTCCAAGTCTCCATATCTTTCTGTACCTCTCGCCACAACACCTCATAGTTATTTTGAAACAATTTTGTGTTTGATTCTGCAACCTGAACTCCTAGATATTTTACCTTTGGTACAATCTCAAAACCTGCCCTTCTTTCAAGCTCATATTTATGATCTTGAGTCATATTTTTGACTATCATCTTTGTTTTTTTCTGGTTCAATCTAAAACCTGAAACTTTACCATAGTCTTGTATAATGTCCTTCATCTGGATTATTGATTCCATTGGATGTGTTAGGGTAACAACCAGATCATCTGCGAATGCCTTTATTCTGTAGTCCTCTTGCCTTATCGTTATACCTTTCAAGATATTAGAGTCTCGTATTGTATTTAACAAGACTTCTAATGTTAAAATGAATAGAAGTGGGGACAACGGACATCCCTGTCTTGTTCCTTTTTCGATTTTAAACTCTGTTGTCAAACTTCCATTGATGATAATCTGTGCCTTTTGCTCTTGATAAATTGCTGAAACCGCCTGTATAAATTGGTCCCCAAAGTCCATCTTTTTTAAAGTCTTTAATAGAAAATTCCAATCCACTCTATCAAAGGCCTTCTTTGCATCCAAGAAGACCAGCACTGCAGGGATCTGTTTATTCATCTCAAGATATTCCAATAAATTTATTACTTGCCTTACATTGTCCTTCATATATCTACCCTCGATAAATCCCGCTTGATCATCATGAATCACCTTTTGAATTACTGGCATCAATCTGTTGGCTAATACTTTTGCATAAATTTTATAATCCGTATTCAAAAGAGATATTGGTCTGTAATTCTCCGGTTTTTTAGGACCTGCTTGCTCTTTTGGTATCAAAGAAATATAAGCTGTTGTCCATGATGGGGGTACTTTTCCCCCTTGTTGTATATTACAAAATAAGTCTCTGAGTTGTTCCACCATTTCTGCCTGCAAAGTTTTATAGTACACTGCAGTCAGACCATCTGTTCCAGGAGCTTTGGCTGTTTTTAGTTGTTTAATTGCTGCTATTATCTCCTCCTCTGTTATAGGATAATTCATTCTTTCCTTTTGTTGCTCAGTAATTTTTGTAACTCTTTTATTATCTAAATATTTTTCTATAAGTCCATTCTGCACCTCCTCTTTAGCATATAATTTAGTGTAGTAGTCAAGAAAAGCTTCTTTAATTAATTTCTGTTGAAAAATTTCTTTCCCTCCAATATCAATACTATCAATAGTCCGTATACTCTGTTTTTTCCTCAGTGTGTAGGCCAACCACCTGCCCGGTTTATTGGCATTGCAGAATGTATTGTGCTTCGCATATTGTAAATTTGTTGCAACTTGTTCCGCCATAAGCATTTGGAATTGATCTTTCAAAAGTTTTATAACACCATGTATTCTTTCATCTGTTGGGTTTTTAATAAGTAACTGTTCTTTATTCTTTATTTCTGCTTCCAATTCAAGTCTTTTCTTTTGTCGGATCAATCTGTGTTTAGAGTTCATATAAATAAGCACCCCTCTCATATAAGCTTTGCTTGCATCCCACACAATTTCCATTGGAGTGCCTTTATTCAGATTCATTTCAAAAAACTCTTTCAAGTACTCATCTCTAATCTTAATCAAATTCAATTTTTCCCTTCTATTCTATATTATACCCCTTCCCATTGTCATCTATTTTTATATCCATCCTCACATTGGTTAATTATGTAATATTACAGTTGTTTAATATGAATTCAACATTTTAATATAAATCAATTAGTTATATAACTACCTTTTTTGTATATTAATCAATATGAACATGAATATTCCAATTATTTCCATGCAATCCAATTTCTTACAAATCAATTAATTATATTACCAATAATAATAAATCAAATAATTTCCCCCATATATTCCTCCAAACCACAACTTAACCATTTCTGCTTTCAACACAATATACAATTAATAGTATCTCAATTATTACAATTCCCTAGTTAAATAGAGCTTTTTTTCTTTTGTGTTTTAAAATCTCCTCTTTTTCCCTAAATTTCCTGTTGTTTGCACCTACCATTTTTGGTGAGGAAAAAGAAATCTGCCTGCCTAATTTTCCAACGTGCAAAGCCAACAGCCTGCTTTACTTTCTCCGTTTTTCAGTATAGTTAGGGGGGAAAAAATCAGCACTCTTTGCAAGCAAGGAGCAGATCCCTGAGCAAAACAGCTGAGACAAATCAGCTGGGGGTCGGGAGCCGATCTAAGCAAGGGCTAATTAGCCTATGCTGAAGCTCCGGGGGGCCAATAAAATTACAAAAAAAACATCGAACCCTTTGTTAAATTGCTGGCTTCCCCACCCCTCGTCCACCAATATTTATTGGCAATAAATAGTGGTGCGGAGGGGCGGGGCAAGCCAGCAATTTAACAAAGGGTTCGGCTGCAGCACTGGCTCTAGGGCGGCCCTTTGAAGCCCCGCGGCAAGAATTTGAAGTTTTTTTTTCCTCCAGCCATCGGAGGCAGCAATAGATGGGGAGTGGGCGGGGTAAACGAACGGCAGAGAGGGAGGGTGAGTGAAGGTGGGGAAGCTGCTTTCTCCATCCTGCTCTCTTGCATCCGGAGCCCACGTGGATCCCAGGCAGCGGAACTCAGGCTAGGGAAGGGGTGGGCAATTGTGGCTCTTTTACAACCTGTGGCCTTCAACTCCCAGAATTCCTCAGACAGCCAAGCTGCATCAGGAATTCTGGAAGTTGAAGTCCACAGGTTGTAAAAGAGCCACAATTGCCCACCCCTGGCTACGGTAGGCTGGCGCCACGCGGGTGGGAGGCGAGGGGCGGGCGAGCCAGCAATTTAACAAAGGGCTCGGCGAACCCCCTAGAACCCCCAGAATCCACCACTGTGTAGGCCCCTCTTGATCTTGAGGCCCTAGGCTGAAGCCTAGTTAGCCTATAGGAAAATCCGGCCCTGATTACACCCGTTCTAGTTGCGGGATAGTTTCCTTGAAACTGCAACCCCGAGCGAACAAGGAAGCTCCGATTAAGGCCACCGGTAATTGACAATCAGCAGCCGGGACTTCCAGCTAAATTGCCCACACTGTGGGAGGGAGGGGTTGTGTTATCTTCTTTAGTATTAATCCGGTGCGACCGTCCAAATCCCAGTGCCGGAAATGAGCCTGGGAAGATGAGGCGAGAAAGCGCTCCTCCGCCTAGTCGCCCGTTCTGAGCCACCAGCCTCTCTACAGCTCAATAACTGTCATGAAAAAGCCGGTAAAGAAACTGACCCTGAACTCCGGCGCAGCCTTAGTGGCGGCGGCAGAGGCAAGGGCTTTGAAACGGCACATCTCTCCCACTTTCGGGGTTATGGCTGAGAAAGGGGCGAGTCTTTTTCCTGGCCTCGATTAGAGGCGCGGGTGGGGGAGGAAAACCACCCATTCAGTTCTGCAGGTGTGTAGTCAGCCGTAGCCCCAGGGTCTTGGGAGCTGTGTTCTGTGCTTAACTGAGTTAGTCAGCAAGTGTGTCTACCGACAAACCCCACCCCCACTTCTGTATTCCCCCATATCTTTCCTGGGTAAACAATCCTTACCCACCCACTTGGTTTGGCAGAAAGAGCTGCCACCATAAGAAGTGGAGAAAAGAAATAGGTTTTGCCATCAATAAGATCTTGGCTTCCTCGCTGACCAACACCAACCCCCCCCCGATTTTTATTTTTTTATTTTATTTTTGCTCCCGCCCTCCTCCCTTTCGGAATCTCTGGTGTTGTTTAAAGTCAGACAATGGGGCGCCGGGAAACTCCCTTCGGCAGGCTGGAGGGAGGCGAAGAGCTTTAGCACCCACCGCGCAGAACGGGGGAGTGCGGGTTGCCTGCTTGGTCAATTTCAGCCCACGGAAAGCTCCCGCCTGCCTGGGCTCCCCGATGGTTTTGCCTGGGCTCTGGAAGAGCTTCAGATTCCGTCGTGCGCACCTCGCCCTCCTGAGCTGCTTCTGCACTAGAATGTTGCGGCAGGTCTTGCACAGAGGACTGAGAACGTCTTTCGCCAGACTCGGCCACTTCGTTGCCAGCCACCCGGTCTTCTTTGCCTCTGCGCCCGTGCTCATCTCCATCTTGCTGGGGGCCAGTTTCAGTAAGTACCAGATCGAGGAGAGCGTGGAACATCTGCTGGCCCCCAAACACAGCCTGGCCAAGATCGAGAGGAACCTGGTCAATAGCCTCTTCCCGGTGAACCGGTCCAAGCACCGGCTGTATTCCGATCTGCAGACCCCAGGGAGATACGGCAGAGTCATCATCACATCCTTTGTCAAGGCGAACATGCTGGACCAATATCACACGGATCTGATCTTAAAGGTAAGGAACAGCCGTTCCTGATGAGTCACCCCTTTCTTCTCCACCCGTTGCTGAAATCCTTTCTTTGCCTTCCTGCATGGATCCTTAAAAATGTGTAGTGGTAACTGTCAATGGTATACCAGTCATGTATGTCTGTTCAAGTAGCTCTTATCTTCAGTTCATAGTTCTGCAACAGTTGGGTTAACTATGGGTTGCAGAGGAAAATGCCTGTACAGATTCCTTCTCCTTTTCAGAGGTGATGGGGGTGGGTGGGTTATGAATGAAAGAATGGCACCTTTCTCTCTCTGCCTCTTGTCCCTCCTGTACAAGCTGAGTTAGTGACAACCACTTTTGTTAATTTGAAGTTCAACCTAAACTTCAATATTGATGGGTAACACTTGTAGGTTATTCTTAATTTACTCAAGACAATCCTTTGATTACAATGGCTATACAAATTAATTGAAAATTAAATACAGGAGCTGTTTTATTTCCAAAAGATTTCTTTCATAGCATCCTAATCACATCATTTTGAAAACTGCTACATGCTACTTTTACATACACAAGATTTGAAATCAGAAGAAATGATTGTTTATATAGTTTCTTTGTGTAGTTATTTACTGTGTAATGTAATGCAGCTAATTTTACTGAATTGTTCCTGAACTGTATACAAGGTCCTGCCTATTGCAATATTTTTGTCAATATTGTCTGTTGTTTTACAACAGTAGCATACTTCTCAATACAGGTTTGAAATAAAAACATGAAAAATGCATGGATGGAATGGAGATCATGTTGATGAAAAGAAAGGAAGATTAGATAGAGAGAGAGAGGAGAGAGAGATGGCTTTGAGCATACATTTACTTTTTAGCATTAAACAACATTTTGATAAGCTTTGATAACATACTGTAAAGTAATCACAATCATTGGACCTTTAGTATCTCTTGCAATGAGAAAATACATATTCATAGAGTCCTGCCAGTTCCACTAAAAAAAAACTTGCAATGGAATCCATGATATTAGCCTTTACAGACCTCTCTGTCTGTCTGTCTGTCTGTCTGTCTCTCTCTCTCTCTCTCACACACACACACACACACACACACACAGAGAGAGAGAGAGAGAGAGAGAGAGGGGGGGGGGACAATCTCATGTAGCAGTTATAATATGTCTTCACATGGAAAAAATTGTCAACTAGGAAAACCTTCAGAAATATCAGTGCTTATATTTGAAATACTTTGCAAGCAGATGTCAGTAAAGATTGGTGAGATTTTTTCTGGTGTGCTATCTTAGAATCTCAATTAAAATTATAGTGATAAATAACTATCTTTTCTCAAATAAAATTGTAATAAAAGCATTAATTATTGAAAAGAAAATTGATTAGTTGAAAATTGCATCATATTCAACATAATCTAAAATAGTTATTGTTAACTTAAGATAATAGTCATTTATGCACCATTATTTCAAAACCATCAGCTCTTGAAATCATTGAAGCCATCAGGTACATTAAATGTTACTTCTTGTTTTGTAGTTAATTGTCTAAAAGCTTGGTTTATTTGCTCATTTAGTAAATTAGTGCCATGTTCTATCAAATGTATGGCCTAAGTCTGAAAGATGCTGTAGGTTGGGTTTAAGCAAGTAGAGACAGAAAAAAATACAGTTCTTGATAGGTTGCAGTGAAATGATATTGAATTGTGCAGTAAAAGAACATATCAAAAAAAGGTATGAACTAAAGTTATAATAACTAATACTATTAATTGGATAGTAAACCATATGGAACTAAGTAGAATTTACTTCCAAGTAACACGGATAGGATTCTGCTACACTTGTGAAAAAAGGTTCCTTTAGAAAAGATGGTCCAAATAGAAATTTAGTTAAAATATTAAGATTAAATATAGCTGTCCATTCTATATTTAATATATTTATATTTAGTATGTATTCCAATAATCAATCATTTTTCCCTTTTTTATCAATTCTCATGTCAAAAAAGCTGACATTGGCGCCAATGTTGTAACCAAATATTTGAATGTATCTGAAATATCTCAATTGTAAGATGTAAAAATGATTTAGTTTACTTCATCTCCCCACTTTTTAAATGTCAAGCCACTGTGTTTTTATCTGATTGACAAATTGTGGTATTGGTCCGAAAGTTTTGATTCAGGTCAGTTTCCTGTTGATGGATCTTGGGACGTAAAGGAAGAACTGTTTTTGAAGTAATGAATCAGACTTGGCAGAAAGCGAAAATGCATGGAAACAGCAGCTAAACTATATCAGCCATTGAAAGCTCTCCCAGATCAAGGTGGATGTCAGATACTAATGTTACATCTGCTCCTTATCTTCCAGGGTTAAATAAAAGACCATGAAATCTTGTGTAGGACTCTTATGAGCAGTTCTGGAATGCTGGCTGTTAATTTCTGACTTCATTTTAAATATTTCTAAGTATTTATTGCTAATTGTTCGAAAATGCAGGAGTGAAGAAATTCTTTCACATTTATTTTGGTTTGGGGTCTAAATTAATTAATTTTTAAAATCTTCATACAGCAATATAATATTGAGATACATTTTACACCTTCGCTTGCAGATATTTGGGGGTAATTCCTTGGCAGCTAATTCCATTTTTTGTTAGGCAAAATGCTAAAAAAAGACACAAATTTTGGGGCAAATCTATTAAGTTACTATTTCTCCTGACAGAGGGTTGTTCTAACAGTTAGAACAATTGGGTTTTTTAATGAATGATCATATTTCTTATTACAGATGATCCTTGACTTACGACTGTTTAACAATTTTTCAAAGTTTCAAAAAAAGTGATTTATGACCCTTCCTCAAAATTAACCCCGCTCACAGTCATGTGATTGTAATTCAGGCATTTGGCAACCAATTCACATTTACAGGGGTTGCAGCATCTTGCAGTCATGTGATTGCGATTTACAACCTTCTGACAAGCAAAGTTGATTGTGGAAAACAGAATGACTTAATGACTGTATGATTGACTTAATAACCACAGTAAAAATGGTCATAAAATGAATTCCAGTCACATAAATTTCATTCCCAATTGTGAACTTAAATCAGGGACTATATGTATGCATACTTACTCAGAGGTCTCATCATGTTAAGTAGAATTTACTTCTTACTTATTAATTAATGTGTGCTTAATACAATAATATATTTATTTTAAAAATGGAATCTCAATAGAATTTCTAAGCAATAGCTTCCCAATAGAACCAAACTGTTAGAATTCACTATTGTGTGACCAGGAAACTTTTTGCTGTTGTTGTTGTGAGAAGCAACTATTGTACGGTCAATAAGGATGAGGTGGCAATTTTGTTTGTTTCTTGTTTGAAATTCATTTTAGGGTATTAACTAGCTGAAGAATTAGCATCATCTTTCCTATAATCTATCTTGGACAACAAAGCATTGTTATCTGTTTTATAATGTTTACTTCAGATTTGCTTCATAGTACCCTGCTTGAGATTCTTTTTATTTTTCTGAAAACAATTTGCATTTATGATCAGCTATATCTGACTATAAGAAGTTTGAAGGGGAGCAATTGATCTAGATGGTTTTTATTTTGTTTTCCTATAGATCTAAAAGCAAACAAATATTTTCACAATTTCTTCTTTTTAAAAAAACTAGATTGGGCTTGTTCTACAAGGTGGTCTTCAGATATGTTGAACTTCAATTCCCATAATTGACCTTCTAACATTAACAAGAGTCACCTGCCATTAGGATCCCTCTGAAGTTTTTATCAAAGGATGAAAGTAAACATATTGTCTGTGGGCAGTTTATTAAATCTGTTCAATTGATTATGCCAATTTTGGATCTTCTGTCAAAGGTTAAAACCAAAATTAGAACAAGAGCCCAATTATTATGGCAAGACTGAGCAGTTTAGTATCAAATACAGGGTGGATTCTTTATAACCTATGATAGTAAATTCACTTTTTAAAGCAGTGTTTTGTTTTCCTTTGCTTTTTTACACACTTTTGTATTACTACCAAGATATTCAATCTAAATTCTCAACCTATAATCCTCAGAATACAACCCTGAGATCTGCTGCAGGATGCTGGTTCTGGTTTTCATGAATGATGCTAGATATTTTGCTGCCCAGAAGATGAGCGCTGCATTCCACTCAAATCAAGGTGGACAGGGATCAAGTCAGTGAAGTTATTTTGGCACAAGAACAGATAATTCCATAAGCACCTCTGGCAATAAAAGTAAATCAATTGTTTTTGACATTTCAAGATATTCATCTAAGATGATTGATTCCCTTAACCAACAATTACGGTCTTTTCTTCCTCAGAGAAAGCTTTTTATACCTAGAATTCATATTTAATCCAAGGATTTGTTCATATTCATATTTATCACATATTTACTAGAACTGGATCCCAATCTACTTGCTAAAGGCCAGAAATTTTAAGGAAAACAGCTTGGCAATATTTACTGTACTCTACTTCCTGTGTTTTTGGCAACATATACATGTTTCAGTTTCAAAAATATAGATATACAGAGTTATTAACCACTTGAATTTGAACACTTTTAGCAAAAAAAGACCCATTTTTCATGCACTCAAGTGGCTCTGGGTAACAGCCTTTGCTAGCATATAAATATATGATGCAAATCTTTTTTCACACTTAATTGACATGAATAAATTGCACTTTACCCATGGAGACTTAATAGTATAAAACAGATTTCTTGAAATATTATGTAGACAATAAACCTTTTCTGAGAGAAAAATTGCTTAAAAATTATTGGGAATTGTACATTCTTTTCCTTTTCATTATTATTAGCATTAGTATTAAAATTTCAGTCCTGCTGTTCCAGAAGCTGGATCACAGACATCATTTATACAACTGATTAACAAAAATAGTTTTCTGATTGTTCACAAGAACTTTTTAAAACGATCAATATAAAACACGGAAAAGAATAAAATGGTACAATAGATACATTAAAATACTAACTTCATTTTAACAATTTAAATCATGTAAAGAAAATGTTAAAATCTTCATCAGATATGAAAAACTTTCTAAATTGTGTTCCAGGCCAAAAATTTCTCTGTTTAGTACCCATTCACCTTTACTGAATTAATGGAAACATCCATAGAATAATTTGTGGATCTTAAGATTTGGATAAAAATTTGGATAAATTTGGACCTTAAGATTTGGTAAATGTCTACAGGAAGTGATAATCCTCAGATAACCTGGTAATACATTTTTGTGAATTAGGTGACCATGTAAATATGATAAATAATACATAAATACATAAATAAATAAAATAATTCAGATAAGAATAGAAATTGGTGACTAGCAGATGTTACTGAATTACTCTCAGCAGCTGCAATCATGAAGGACTTTGGGAGTTGTAGTTTTATCAACATCTCAGTGACAAGTTCCTCATCCTGCTAAGGTATAAAATAAAGTTTTTTGTGACCAGGAATGCACTTTTTCTTATATATTTAGTAGCTACCATGTTTTCCTGAAAATAAGACCAGATCTTATATTTTTGGGGGCTGCAAAATAAGCACTAGGGCTTATTTTTGGGGAATATATCTCTTTTTTTAATGTACAAGAGGCAGTGAGCTCGGGGGCCAATGAGAGGGGGAATGCTGCTACTGCCAGTCCTGCCCTCTCTATCCTACTGTCTGCTTGTAGCAGCCAAACTCTCAACTTTCCCCAGCCTCCACCTGCCCTGCCTGCTGGCCCTGCTGCTGCTGGGACACTTCTTGGCCATGGCAGGCACCTTACTGGCCTTGGAGTGACTGCCTGTGCTGCTGCTGGCCTCGTGGGGGCTTTTTGCCCTCTTGGCCATGCTGTTCTCAGCTGCCTGCTGGGCTGTTCCTGCCTGGTGCGGGGTGAGTCAGCCCAGATCTACAACCTACAGAGAAAAAGGCTAGCCGGTACCGACCAACCATGTGTGCTGATGTGTGTGTGTGTGTGACTGACATCAGAAAAGAAGCTCCAAGTGCCCGCCTCCTTTCATCCTGAGTTGGAAGAATCACATGGTCAGGGACTGTCGGTCAGGCTGCTACGCAAACACCTTCACCAGCTTCTTCCTTTAAGTGGTAGCGCCACCCCAGTGCAGGAGCTGGCCAAAAAGCCTTGCCTTTGGCACATTTACACCAACATGCCCTGGCCACCTTCAGCATCTACCTCACCTGCGGCTGGTCTGCCACCACGTCACCTTTCACCCAGCCTGGCCCGCCATTGGGGTTGGAAGTTCAATTGTGCCCCGCAAGGGACCCTCCACCCTTGGTGTCTGCAAAAACAGAGCAGCTGGAGGAGATGGGGGAGGGGGAATGAAGGGAAGGAGAAAGCCCAGACCTTCCTTGGCACAAAGCTTCACAATAAACACAGCATAAAAGAGCTGCCGTGCATGTTGGCCACTACAGTGCCCGCCGTGGCTGAGAAGTATCCCAGGAGCAGCAGGGACAGCAGGCAGGGTGAGTGGAGGCTAGGGAGCAATGAGAGCTTGGCCGGCAGGTGCCGCAAGAACAGCAGCAGGGTGGTAGCCAGAGCCAAGGCCAGGAAGGGCAGCGGCAGGGCACCACTGATCCCCAGCAGCAGCAGGTGCAGCAGGCCAAGCAGCCAGGCCATGTGGCCAGTGATGGCAGCTGCTTCTGAAATTGATCTGAGGAAGAATGGACAGTTTCTTCCCTTTCAGCCCCTTCTGCAGTTGCCGTAAGATCCAAGCGGCAATTGCTCAGGGAGAAAAGAAAGGTAAGGGAAGTGAAGAAATATTCCTCCCCCCAAGGTGCCCCATGATGTGAGTGACATCAGATGACCATGCCCACCACTGATGACACTTTTAACTAGGGCTTATTTTTTGGGTAGGGCTTATATTGTGAGCAGCATGAAAAATCAGGCTAGGTCTTATTTTCAGGGAAGGCCTTATTTTTGGGGAAATGGGGTTATTACGGCTGTTAGAATGTCAGCAAATATGACAATATCATTGTGCCAACATAAGATTGAATTTTTTGCCTTTTCTCCTTGTCTTTTGAAGCAGTGCTTTTTTTATTTGTTTCCCCCACTGAAAATTGTTGAATGCAGATGGTCCCAGATCCAATCTTCAGTATCTTTGGACTTAGAAAAGTGATTGAAATGCAAGAGTATTTCAGTCAGTGGCAACTATACTGTGCTTAGTGACCAATAATATAGCATAATGTAAAGCTCCAGGCAATGTAATTAATGGCCATGATCGATGAGAATAATGGATGTTTGATTTTGTAAGTAAACAATTGGAAAGTAGCAGATTGGAGAGTACTAACCAATATAGCAAACATTCTGAAATTATAGGATTATAAATGACTAGAACCATTATTTATAGTGTGCTATAAAAGAACTACAAAAACCATCAAACCCTGCAGATCTATATTTATAAATATACAGTATCTATATTTAATGCATTGGAACATTTAATATATTCTTTAGATTGTGCCACATTTGACAAGGGTCAACATGAAAAAGTATTGACAAACCTAAATGAATTCTGTGCATCCTCCCAAGTCTAGGCTGTCACATTTAGGTAATACTATCATCATTGCTTACCAATATTTTAAAATATTCACAATATACTCTGTGCTTATCCACTCTTAAACATTTAAAGTAATTATTTAGTTGGTGATGCACCTAACAGGAGCAAATGTGGCCATCCAAAAATTTGAGCAGTAATATCTAGATCCATGATGGTGAACCTATGGCACACGTGCCACAGGTGGCACACTGAGCAATATTTGTGGGCACGTGAGCGTTGCCCTAGCTGAGCTTCAGCGCACATGTGTGCGCTGACCAGCTGATTTTCGGGCCTTCTGGTCCCACCAGAAGTTGGGAAATGGGCTGTTTCCGACCTCCGGGGGGGGGTCTCTGGGCGGGTGTGGGAGGCCATTTTCACCCTCCCCAGGCTCCTAGAAAGGCTCTGGAGCCTGGGGAGGGCAAAAAAATAGGCCTACTGGGCCAACCAGTAACCTTTTTGCAATTTCGTGCCAAAAGAGGGAGCACAGGGGTCGATGTTTGCATGCATGGGGGGCGGGGCACGGGGGCATTGAATTATGGGTGTGGGCACGGGCATGCGTGACCTCCCCACGCTCCCCACGCTTTTGGCACATGACAGCAAAAAGGTTAGCCATCACTGATCTAGATATTCAGAACAATCCAGCTGTGTACCTTTCTTGTTTTAGTTTCGAAGGAGAGGATTTAAAAAAATTGTAAACCTGTAAGAGTCCAAGATACAGGGATGTAGAAATAAACTTAACAGATAAAAAGGAAGGAAAATGCACCTTTAATTTTCCACTTTCCAAATATACATTCACTCCACTAAAGCTGAAAATGTTCAGATTATGGACTACCAGTCATTAACTCTTTCACTCTGCATATCATAGAAAGAAAAAGCCTCAGGAAATAGTAGTGCGAAACAAGAAGTCCTTTTCAGCTTTTTTTACTAAGACTTTTTTTCTACACCACACATGTAAGTACATAGTTGAATAAAATACTATGCTTCATTTCCATATTTTCTGTAATCTTGCAGTGAATTCTTTTGGTTGTGGCAGTGGGGTGGATTTTTTTATTGCAGGTATTAGATAGCCATACAAAATCAGATTTGTGCAATGTCACTATTACAATAATCAGTGGATTTGTTGAAGTGCAGCACACTCCCTCTAAACTTGAAGCAATCTACAGTCAGGTCCATAAATATTGAGACATCGACACAATTCTAATATCTTTGGCTCTATACACCACCACAATGGAGTTGGGATGAAACAAACACAATGTGCTTTAACTGCAGACTGTCAGCTTTAATTTAAGGGTATGTACATCCAACTCAGGTGAACGGTGTAGAACTTACAGCAGTTTGCATATGTGCCTCCCACTTGTTAAGGGACCAAAAGTAATGGGACAGAATAATAATCATAAATCAAACTTTCCCTTCTTAATATTTGGTTGCAAATCCTTTGCAGTCAATCACAGCCTGAAGTCTGGAACGCATAGACATCACCAGACGCTGGGTTTCATCCCTGGTGATGCTCTGCCAGGCCTCTACTACAACTGTCTTCAGTTCCTGTTTGTTCTTGGGGCATTTTCCCTTCAGTTTTGTCTTCAGCAAGTGAAATGCATGCTCAATGGGATTCAGGTCAGGTGATTGACTTGGCCATTGCATAACATTCCACTTCTGTCCGTTCAAAAACTCTTTGGTTGCTTTTGCAGTATGCTTTGGGTCATTGTCCATCTGCACTGTGAAGCGCTATCCAATGAGTTCTGCAGCATTTGGCTGAATGTGAGCAGATAATATTGCCCGAAACACTTCAGAATTCATCCTGCTGCTTTTGTCAGCAGTCACATCATCAATAAATACAAGAGAACCAGTTCCATTGGCAGCCATACATGCCCACGCCATGACACTACCACCACCATGCTTCACTGATAAGGTGGTATGCTTAGGATCATGAGCAGTTCCTTTCCTTCTCCATACTCTTCTCTTCCCATCACTCTGGTACAAGTTGATCTTGGTCTCATCTGTCCATAGGATCTTGTTCCAGAATTGTGAAGGCTTTGTTAGATGTTGTTTGGCAAACTCTAATCTGGCCTTCCTGTTTTTGAGGCTCACCAATGGTTTACATCTTGTGGTGAACCCTCTGTATTCACTCTGGTGAAGTCTTCTCTTGATTGTTGACTTTGACATACATACACCTACCTCCTGGAGAGTGTTCTTGATCTGGCCAACTGTTGTGAAGGGTGTTTTCTTCACCAGGGAAAGAATTCTTCGGTCATCCACCACACTTGTTTTCCGTGGCCTCTCAGGTCTTTTGGTGTTGCTGAGCTCACCGGTGCATTCCTTCTTTTTGAGAATGTTTCAAACAGTTGTTTTGGCCATGCCTAATGTTCTGCTATCTCTCTGATGGGTTTGTTTTGTTTCTTCAGCCTAATGATGGCTTGCTTCACTGATAGTGACAGCTCTTTGGATCTCATCTTGAGAGTTGACAGCAACAGATTCCAAATGCAAATAGCACACTTGAAATGAACTCTGGGCCTTTTATCTGCACATTGTAATTGGGGTAATGAGGGAATATCACACACCTGGCCATGGAACAGCTGAGAAGCCAATTGTCCCATTATTTTTGGTCCCTTAACAAGTGGGAGGCACATATGCAAACTGCTGTAAGTCCTACACCGTTCACCTGAGTTGGATGTACATACCCTCAAATTAAAACTGACATATTGTGTTTGTTTCATTCCAACTCCATTGTGGTGGTGTATAGAGCCAAAGATGTTAGAATTGTGTCGATGTCCCAATATTTATGGACCTGACTGTATCTATGATATATTCTCATCTTCTTTTTTTTCAATTTTTTTTTATTAAATCACTTTTTTTATTTTAAAACAAAAAAAAAGAACATAAAAACATCATCATAACCCCAACGATGCCCTTGAAGTGATGTCCCAATGCCTGGAGGCTGTGCCTGGATCTGGATGGGGAGGAACAGGCTCAAGCTCAACCCTTCCAAGACTGAGTGGCTGTGGTTCCCAGCATCCCGATATAGTCAGTTGACTCCATCACTGACTATTGGGGGCGAGTCTTTGGCCCCCGCAGAGAGGGCGCACAATCTGGGAGTCCTCCTGGATACTCAGCTGTCCTTGGAGGAACATCTGACGGCTGTAGCCAGGGGGACCTTCTGTCAGGTTCGCCTGATTCGCCAGTTGCGGCCCTTTCTTGATCGGGATTCCCTGTGCACAGTCACTCTTGCCCTCGTCACCTCTTGCCTGGACTAGTGCAACGCTCTCTACATGGGGCTCCCCTTGAAGAGCACCTGGAGGCTCCAACTGGTCCAGAATGCGGCCGCGCGGGTAGTCACGGGAGCCGCATGGCGCTCCCATACAACACCTCTCCTGCATGAGCTGCACTGGCTCCCAGTGGTCTTCCGGGTGCGCTTCAAGGTGTTGGTTATCACCTTCAAAGCGCTCCATGGCATAGGACCTAGTTATCTTCGAGACCACCTGCTGCTACCGACGGCCTCCCATCAACCTGTGTGCTCCCACAGAGAGGGCCTCCTCGGGGTGCCATCAGCCAAACAATGTAGGCTGGTGACCCCCAGGGGGAGGGCCTTCTCTGTGGGGGCACCTACCCTCTGGAATCAGCCGCCCCCAGAGATAAGGAGAATCCAAGACCTCGGTGCCTTCCGCCATTCCCTTAAAACCTTTTTCCAGCCAGCCGGGCTGGCCTAACACTTTTTAAAATGTTTTTAATTGTCTGTTATTGTTTTTAATCATGGGGCCAAATTTATATATATCTTTTTAATTGTATTTTAATGTTTGTAGTTTATGTTTTTACTTGGCTGTTCACCGCCCTGAGTCCTCAGGGAGAAGGGCGGCATACAAATTTTAAAATAAATAAATAAATAAATAAATAAATAAATAAATAAATAAATAAATAAATAATTCCAAATAATTACAGACAGTGTATTGATCGGTTAACATCTTATTGTGCTCCCTCTTCTCTTCAAAATATCACTATACATCCAAAGCTTATTTTCATAAAAAATATTCCACTTAATTTATCTCAATATCTACATGTTATATATTTATCTCCATGTTTTATTGTCCATCCATTGATAAAATAAGTCCCATATCAAGTAATATTGTTTATCTTCCTGTTCTCTTATTTCAAATGTCAGTTTGCTCATTTCAGCACAATCCATCATTTTCTTAATAATTTCTTCATCAGTAAGTGTCTTTTCTCCTTTCCAATTTTTAGCAAATAGAATTCTAGCCACCATTAGCAGGTTTACAATTAAATATTTACTATATGTCTCTGGTAAGATCCCTAATAAAAATATCTCTGGTTTAAAGTCAATGTGTCTCTTAGTCATTTTTTCCAACCATGTGTGTATCTTAGTCCAATATCTCTTTCCTTCTCCACATGTCCACCACATACGGTAATAGGATCCTGGAGTCTGATGACACTTCCAACATTTCTCCGATTTATTCTGGAACATCCTGGCTATCCTCGTCGGGGGTAGATGTCACCTGTAAAACATTTTATACAAATTCTCCTTATATGCTATAGACATTGTCATTTTATAGTTATGCGATCACAATTTTTGCCATTTCTCTAAATCAGTACCATGACCAATATATTCTCATCTTCTTATTGGTCACTTTTTGCATTCAGGTGTTCACAAACTACCAGGGCAGAATCTGAAAAATGGATTTGTTTTGAAACAACCTCTTCTGGGAGGTTGTGCCATTGACATTTGCAACATTTTCCTCTTCAAAGCCCTGAGGAGATAATTTTTCTGTTTAATGAGAGAACCTAAAGTCTTCTGGTAACAATTCTCGTATAATGACATGGCTCCAGGGGGCTCTGGCTTTGTGAAGAAAAAATTGTTCCACCATGAGAGTTTTTAACCCTGCCCACATTGAGCATCCTCTTTAGTTCTTCTAAGTTGCTCTTTGTCCTTGGCCTCAAAGTCAGTCTGTAAACAACTAGAGGGCAAAATTTATAGTTCCACAGGGCTGTCACAAGTGTCAGACTGTCATATTGGCAATGTTTTTCTATTCTTGTCAGATTACTCACTCTGCTGGAGCAAAATAAACCCAATACCCCTAATTTTATATGGTGATCTATTTATTGCCACATGTCTAATGACACACCATAATTTAGAGTAACAATGTACTATATTTCCCTGCAAAATGTTTTGTACAAAGAACCTCAAAGCAAAACAAAAATGAACATATTTAAATCTCAAGTACAGGTAGACTAAAAGAATGAGGACTGACAAGCTGTTTTTGAAATACAGAAAATATTGCCCATTCTTCACTATTACTGAAATTACCATAGAATAGTTCTATAGTCATCATTAATAGCAGCATTAATCATAACTGAGTCTTAATCCCAGAGTTCTTAATTCTGTACTTTAAATGTGGGAAATAAGATTTAGATTTAACTGTGATCTAACTAATAGATCTAACTAGTCTAGGATGCAAGATTTGTGCTTCCTGTCCTCTGTTAGTTTCCAGATTTTTGGAAACACTTTGGTGGACCTTGTTTCTTATTCTCTACTCACTGAACCTTTGGAGCTGCTCAGTCACTGTTTTGGTGTTTTCAGAAAGAAAGCATAAAAAGAAACCTATTCTTTGCATTTCCATTCTTGCTTCTTTATAGCCATTTAGATAATAGTAAGATGAACAATAACTTTGATAAGCTGATGGTTTAATGTTTGTAAAGTAGATGACCACATGAGCTAATTTACAGCTTTCCGCAACTCCAACGGAACTCTAACACATGCACTTTGCCTATAAAGTGTTTCTGTTTTGCCTTTTATTAAAATATATAGTTTAGTACTCTGAAATTTTATGGCACAGTTTTAATTAAGCTCCCAAACAACACTTAAGATTTTTTTTAAAATCTGACAGTTTTAGAGTCCAAAATAAATCCTGGATTTAATCCAGAAGAACCATAGTAATCTGCTTTGGGGACAAAGATACAGCTTGACATTACCATTGAAAAGAAACTTTCTAGAGGAACAAAATTAGCATATTTAATGGGGGAAGTATTTATCCCAAAGGCATTTATCCCTATTTTAAACAAGTGTAACTACATGCAGATCATGCATACTGTTCCCTTGCCCAACCCAGAAGAACTGGTCCAGATAGCTCTTGCCCTCTGTATTCGGCCTTTCTGTTCTGTGGCTTCAATCTTCAAAGCAAAGCAAGACCTAATCCTGAAGCCTTCTGGGCAGGGCTGCTCCTTCAATCTCTATCACCCCTCAGGGACATCTTTATGCTGTTTGCTGCTGTTGATGATTCTAGCTCATCGGTTTTTTTCCAACCAGGTTGTCTCTCAATTCAGCATCCTTTCAGGCACAGATCCATTCCCAGTGTTGCCAACATTAACTAATTAACAGTACCAACTGTCAAAGTGACCATTTCTCATTTTAAATTCCTGGCCAGATATGTTATTTATAGGCTTCTAATTCCAAAAGTTTGATCAATCCAAGTGGTACTTACTCTCTCTAGTAATTTTTTTTTTTTTAATTTGAGTTATATGCCGCCCTTCTCCGGAGACTCAGGGCAGCTTACAATGCGTTAAGCAATAGCCTTCATACTTTTGTATATTTATACAAAGTCAGCTTATTGCCCCCACAAACTGGGTCCTCAATTTACCTACCTTAGAAAGGATGGAAGGCTGAGTCAACCTTGAGCCTGGGGAGATTCGAACTAGCAGTAATTGCAGGCAGCTGGATGATAATAACAGGCTATTAGTCTGCTGCGCCACCAGGCTCTTCCTGGCTCTTAAATTTTTAAGTTTCCTTTGCATTATCAATGAAAACAAGGTAAGGTTGTTATCTCATGAATAGTGCAAGTATCAACTCTAAACTTATATCCTGGTTATGTGTACTCGTATCTCTTTTTTCTCAGGATTCTGCTACAAGTGCAGAGGGCAAACATTTGATCCTGAGAAGCGACATGGTGTTTTAAGAAGTTGCAAACAGTGTCCTTTTACTTTGAAGTGCTACAGAGCCCTATTATGTACGAATAAATATGCATGTTTTCTTTAGTGCCTGGGACTATACTCAAGTTTCTCTTCTTTAACTTGCCAGCCTTTGCATTAAGAATACCAAAAGAAACTCTTCTGTTAGCAATGTTGATTATTTGGAGGTATATCTCTCAGACTCTATCTCACTGCTAAGCAGAGGGGTGCCTTTGCCAGCCCAAGCAATTTACCACCAGTGAGACTGTTATCCATAATGAATGACAGGGTCATTGACAACAGTCTTTGCTACCTTCTCCATGCTATTATTTGTTATATACTACTGCTCGATTCTACTGTGGTTTCAGGGGTTCTCAAGAAATCTCATACAATATGGTTATAGACCTAGAAAGTAAGTTTCTATGTAATATCCTTAAGCATATTATATACTATAATTTATCCTAATTTTTTTTTTTTTTTGCAGGATCCAATCTGGGTGGGTCGCCAGTGACCAACCCAGACTGGATCCTGAAAATTATCCTGGGACACATATATTCACCTGTTTTTTTGTTCAGATCCTTCTCTCATTTTTTTGCTGTGGCCAGCTGCATGATATATTATTACAAATTGATGATTATCTTTAGGCCCCTAATGTACTAAATAAACAGATACGATGTCTTTTTATTCAGAAGTATTTCATACATAAAATGGACATGATTTTGCATTTGAGGGCATTCAGGTAAAAAGATGTTTTGTAAGAAATGGGAAAAATTTGTGAGCAATAGGAAATGGGAATAAAGTATTTAGACCACAACATGTTCAGGTTTCTGATTGCTTTTCATTCTGCCCTAAAAGTTCTCACAGACAACCAGCAGTTTCCTTCCTCTCAGTGCTTTGTTTTTCATCTATCTTCTCCCTGCTAAGACTGCTAAGATTTTCCCAACTAATTGCAACTGATGGTTTGGCTTTACCACTGACAAAAACAGAGCCTTTTTCATTGGCTTTGTTCCTGAAAGAGATCTATGGTATGTCTCCCTCTTTCCTTCCATCCTTCCTAAATAAGATTTAACCATTTTCCATATTATAAATTAGGACTGTATAGAACACTATACAGGTCCAGCAGCAAAGAGACTGAGATTTATGGGTATTGATGATAATTCAAAATGGAGCAAATTTATTGACTCTAAACATGTAATTGTGATTTCCCAATCTGCTAATTTTGAGGAAGATGTTGACTGGTCCAGGATTCATTCCAATGATCCTGGAGTTTATTTTCCTAGAGCTGATATGGCTGATGCCACGCAGATTGATGATCAAGATTCCACTGATTCTTCTCAACCCGATGTTCCGTCTTCGCAATCCGTGGATGCTGACGCTAGCGACGAAAGTGAGGACGAGGACGAAGCAGAAGAAGACTGGACAGTTGTCCCCAGATGTTCCAAGAGGGCCACAAAAAGGGATCCCTCCACAACGATATTCTTGGCAACTGACAAAAGCATCCTTGCCTTTGATTTGCAATGTTACACTTCCACTGATAATTTCACACAAATCAAGCAGCTCCCTGATTCAGAGCAAGATAAATGGTATGAGGCAATGCAGGCTGAAATGGACAGCCTAAAGAAACTTAAAGTATTTACACCTGCAAAACCTCCAGCAAACAAAAAGGTCATTGGCACTCGATGGGTCTACAGAATCAAAAAGAAACCAAATGGTGAGTCACTGTACAAGGCCAGACTTGTAGCTCAGGGTTTCGCTCAACGTTATCCTGAGGACTACACAAATACTTACTCACCGACAGTCAGAGCTGAAAGTGTAAAAATTGCTTTAGCAACTGCAACTATTCTTGGTTTAGAAGTTTTCCAATTTGATGTTGACACAGCTTATCTACATGCAGACCTAGATGAAGAGATCTACGTGAGAAGTCCTCCAGGATTCCGACAGCAAGAAGGGTATACCTGGTTCCTAAACAAAAGTCTTTATGGTCTGAAACAATCTGGTTTAATATGGTATTTATGTCTTACAAACTAAATTCAATGGGCTTTATTAAGTCTGAAACTGATGAGTGTGTGTTCACAAAAAGATCTAACAATGCATATGAGATAGTTCTTGTTTATGTTGATGATATTGTTTATATTGGTCCAAATAAGCAAATGAGTGAAATTTTTGCCAAAGCTTTGCAGAGATACTTCACATTGAAATCATTGGGTCACATTAGCACTTATTTAGGTGTTCAGATTGAAAAAACACAAAAGGGGTTTAGTCTTTCACAAGAAGATAAAATTGAACAAATTTTGCATCATTGCAACATAAAGGATGCTAACACAACAAAGACACCCATGCAAACAGATTTTCATAACTTGACACAAGAAGCAAGTCCTGAGTTCGAGGATCAAACACTTTATCATTCAGTCATTGGGTCACTGTTGTATATTAGTAGTTGGACCAGACCCGACATTTCACTTAGTGTTAATCTCTTATCTCGACACATAGGTAAGGCAAAACAGTTTCATTGGACATGTATTAAGAAATTATTGAGATACCTAAAATACACTAAACACATGAAATTGTTAGAACCAACACATACTGATTATGCAGAATTATGTTGTTATGCAAATTCTGATTGGGCAAGTGATAAGAAATCACGTAAAAGTACTTCAGGTTATATGATGTTCTTAAATGGATGTCCTGTTTATTGGCAAGTACGTAAACAGAATTTGTTTCTTGTTCATCTACTGAAGCTGAATATGCTTGTGTTTCAGATGCATGTAATTCTCTATCTTGGTTTGATGCTTTAGTCACAGATATCTGGACACACCCGATCTGACCAATCACCGTGATGGAAGACAATGAATCAGTGGTTTATATTTCTGAATCACATTTTACGGGTTCTAGGTCCAGACACATTGACATTCGTTATCAAAACATAAAACATTTAGTGAAAAAAGGTTTTGTTAAAATGCAATATGTATCTACACATGATCAAATTGCTGACATCCTCAACAAACCACTCCCAGCAGCTCAACATGAGTATCTGCGTAAGAAGATGTGCCTTATTTGATGATGTATTGATATTCGCTCAACTGGCAAAGAAGGGGAATGTCACTGCGTTCTTTTATTTACCAGCTGAGCTCATCATTTCTGGACTATCAGACTTTCCGTAGCTTGCCAACTTCTTATCAGTAAGCTACGTGTTTCCGTGTCCACCCACATTCCTTCACCACTTTTTCCTTTGTTCTCTTGCTAGAAAGGTCCGGCTGAGAAATAGCCGGGACGAACTATTTCAAAATGTAACAATTACTTTTCTTAGTTAGTGAGGTGTTTTATTTTCTTTATAACAAATAAATGAGTTTTATTAGAGAACATTTTCTTCGGGTTTTATTTCAGAATATTGCAACTTGGAGAAGCCACGACCCATCCTCTAATTAAAATCAGGGTGATTGTCCCAGAGCCAAACATGGGATTAATCAATGCCCTGACAGTGTGTTCTTCCAAACAACTCAATTTTGGTTTGTCCACAGTATATTTTGCCAGTAGTACTGTGGAACATCCAGGTGCTCTTTTGCAAACTTCAAACGTGCTGCAATTTTTTTTGGGACAGCAATGGCTTCCTCCGTGGTGTCCTCCCATGTACTTCATTCTTGTTTAATGTTTTCCTTATTATAGATGTGTCAATAAAAATGTTAGCATGTGCCAGAGGTTTCTGTAGGTCTTTAGCTGACACTCTAGGATTCTTCTTTACCTCATGAAGCATTCTGTGCTCTGCTCTTGCAGTCATTTTTACAGGAAGACCACACCTAGGGAGAGTAGCAACAGTGCTAAACTTTCTCCATTTGTAGACAGTCTGTTTTACCATGGACACATGAATATCAAGGCTTTTGGAGATACTTTTGTAACCCTTTCCAGCTTCATGCAAGTCAACAATTCTTGAGCTCTTCTGAGAGCTCTTTTCTGCGAGGCATGGTTCACATCAGACAGTGCTTCTTGAAACCAGTAACCCCAAAACAGGTGTGTGTTTTTAAAGGGCAGGACAGCTGTCAGGAACACATCCAATATCATCACACTGATTGGAGTCAAGGTTGGCTCACTCCTGGCTCCAATTAGCTCTTGGAGAAGTCATTATGCTAGGGGCTCACATACTTTTTCCTCCCTGCACTGTGAATGTTTACATGTTATGTTCCATTAAACCATGGCAACATCTAATGTTTGTGTAGTATTATTTTAAGCAGACTGTGTTTTTCTATTGTTGTAACTTAGATGAAGTTCAGAGCACATTTTATGACCAATTCATGCAAAACTCCACGTAATCCCAAGGGGTTCACATACTTTTTCTTGCAACTGTATATACAAATGCTCAAAGCTTGGGGAACACTTTATAAAATAGTAAGACCACACCTGGAATACTGCAACCAATTTTGGCCACCATATTACAAAAAAGATGTTGAGACTTTGGAAAAAGTTCAGAGACTAAGATGAGGCCAAACAGGGAAATGTTTCCAAGCCACCAAATACTGTACTTCCCTCTATGCTTCCTGGAATCCAGGATTTATTTGATCTTGAAGTGTTATTCACCATTTTTATATATATATAAAATAATCTTTATTAAATATTTACAATAAAATTAACACACAATAATGATTGAAAAGCAATATAGGAAGCGAAATATAGAAACACATAAACACAGGACTAAAACAAAACAACAAACATGACTAACCGAGAGTCAAGCTCACTCTCCAATTAATATTAACTAATATCATCCTAGCCAAACATTTCAATGCAATCAAGTTCTTTTTACTAACTACAAAACAATTGGTCTGTTTTTATCAAAATGATAAAGAGTTATAAAGCCTAGTAAATATCTAGTTAATCTAATTAGACGATCTTATCACCCTTCTCCTAAGTTTAACCTTCTTTTGAGCCAAACAAAGCATCTATCCCAACTTCTAATTATATACTGAATCTTTCTTGTCTTTTAAGATATACATTAGCCTATCCATCTCAGCACATAGAAGAATCTTGTTTATTATCAAATGGTCAGGGGGCGTATCTGCATCTTTCCACAGTTGAGCAAATGCCATTCTCGCCGCTATTGAGACATGGACAAATATATACCAATCCTTCTTATTGATGTAGTCCGGTCTTATTACGAGTAAGTAGAGGTCTGGGTGAAGGGGAAAGCTCACACTTGTTATTTCCAGCAACCACTGCTGTATTTTCCCCCAATAGCATCTAGCTGATGGACAAATCCACCACTGATGGAAGAAAGTACCTTTGACCGACCCACATTTCCAACATCTATCAGAAGATCCTGGGAAATCTTAGCGATTCTGGTGGGGTGGGGGGAGATACCAACGGTAGATCATTTTATAAAAGTTTTCTTTGAACGGGGAAGAAAGGGTCAGTTTCATAGTTTTGTTCCATACATTTTGCCATGCATCAAGCTGAATTGTTCCAATATTTCTCCCCCAGGCAATCATCATTACAATCTCCTCTGCCATAAAATTGGACAGAAGAAGATTGTAAATGTTGGAAATAAATTTCCTTCAGCCACCTAGGAGAAGCTTGTCAAACGTTTGTAAATAAAGGGAAATACCATGTTCCTGTTTATACCTAACGAATCTAGTTTGAATTTTCACATAGGACCACCAGTCTCTGTCTAATCCTCTAGTTTGGAGATTGGCTCTAGATCTAAGTCTCCCGACTTCATCCAAGAAGTCACCATAAATCCAGTTCCTCTTTATATTGTGCACAGTCGGAAGGGTCACTGCCTCTAACCGAGACACCCACTTAGGAATCTGTGTGTAAACTTGCTTCTTCACCGTTTCCCAAACCTTTAATAAAATTCCTCTAATATAATGATTAGTAAAATGTTTGGATTGTTTGTCTTTCTGAGACCACAAGAAGGAATGCCATCCCCGCTGCAAATCCTTCAATTGCCAAAATGCGCTTTCTTGAGAGGATCACCCAATCTTTTATCCAAACCAGGGATGAAGCTTGGTAATAAAGCTCCCACATAGGGAGCCCCAAGCCACCCCTCGTTTTGTGCTCTTGCAGCATTTTTCTTTTTATACGGGGTTTTTTCCCAGCTCCTCCTGGCCAGGAGGAGTGAACTCAACAACCTCCATCCCTTTCAGCGCTGTTTTGCGGTGCTTTGCTGGCTGCTTCTCGGGCTTCCTGCCCCCAGTAGTTGTTGGCTTGGAGCATGGCTTGGTGAGGCAATCAGCTGCTCGGTGCCCCTCCTTCCCACACCTGAAGGCAGAGGGGGGGAGGCTTGCTCCAGCTGCAGCTTCCATGATGCTGGTCTCTGGCCAGATCAATTTTCACCTCAGCTGCCAATACATACCAGTGCTGAAGGTCTCGGGGGGCTCCCCAGGAGATGCTGCTCTGATAGACATCATTGTTAAGCTCGTCTTTGTAGCACTCCATCAGGGCCTCTGTGGACCAGCCAACCCTGGGTGTATTCTGCTACTGACCTCTGCCCCTGGTTTATGGTCTTCATCCTGGTCCTAGTCTTATGTTTGGCTAGGGGATCCTCAAACTGTGAGCAGAGTATCACTATAAATTGGTTGTAATCCCTCAGCTGGCGGGCATCATTGTTGTGAAGAGTGACCATGCTGCGGTCCCTTTCAGGGCCATGGTGACATATCTCACTTTGGCTGCCTCTGAAGTAAAATCTTCCTCATATTCCTGCATGTGATTACAGGCTAGAACTAGGAAGAATCCCAGAGCTTTGGTATCCCCTCTGAATTTTACTCCTAGCTGAGGAACCTTTGGAATTTGGCACCTTCGGGGGTTGCCCCCCACCACCAGATGGCCTGGGCTGCAGCAGCCATGACTCCTGGGATGGCTGCAGCAGACACAGTTACTGGGATGGCTGCAGCTGGAGCTGGCCCCTTCTGAGCTACAGAAATCAAAGCTGGGGTTGCAGAAATGCTGGTTCCCCCTGTTGCCTCTCCAGCTTCTTCACACACTGGCAAGGATGCTTCTCTGTGAGGGCCCCCTGAGCTCTCGGGCACTCGAGTGCTTCATGCAGGAGTTGCAGGGCATGGGTCAGCAGGAGGTCCTCTTTGTCAGCTTCCTGCAAGGCATCAGCTCCCCGCTGGCATCTGGCGACAGTTACCCCCTGGGGTGTTCCTCTGGGTCTTCCATGCATTTTACGCCCAGTGACCATCTGGCTCAGACTAGTTTCTCCTCAAGCTGCAACTTCTCCAACCATTCCGTCTCCTCCCAGCAGCAGTGTGGCTGGGGGGAGGTCGACCCCATGGCTCCCCAGTCTTCCTGGTCATTCCTGTGGGTTGACATTGTGTGCTCAGCCCCCTCAGTAGACTGGGTCTCTGGGTTGGCCATTAAAATCTTGCTTAATATCAGGCCTGCCTCCATTCAAAACTCAAGAAAGAAACCCCCATTGAAGTAGAGAAGAGGTACTTTTACTG
The DNA here is from genome assembly GCA_022577455.1 of Arizona elegans. NCBI lineage: Eukaryota > Metazoa > Chordata > Lepidosauria > Squamata > Colubridae > Arizona > Arizona elegans. Next base: position 46,104,647 of record JAKOOJ010000006.1, on the reverse strand, counting down.
AGTTTGAAATGATAGCAGCGAAAGAAAAGCAAGATCTGAGCCAAAAGGCATGAAAGACAAGCTGGCATTTCAACCAACCCACCTCCACTCTTCTAGAGTAGGGATAAAGAGAACTAAGAAGAAATATCTATTGTGAGCAAGCTTGTGCAACATCTTGGCAGATCATATTCATGCATCAGACTTAATTAACCTGCCACAAAGCACATGTAATAGAAGAAAAAGGATGAAATAAGGAAGCATACAGTACTTCAGGAATTGGGCCTATAAACTCATTAACTATTCTTTATAGTAAATAATCACATTTGTACAAGCTTAACGTAGATATGGTATGTATGTGAAGAAGAAAATAGGCCTATCTGATTTTCATAGCAATGGAGCCATGTTTCAGCAAGTTGGCAGCATTTTTTTAAAGTAACAAGCAAATTTTATTATTTAGTTTCAGGACTAACATCTGTACAAGTGGTTCTCAACTTACAACTGTTCACTTAGTGATCGTTCAAAGTTACAATGGCACTGAAAAAAGTGACTTATGACCATTTTTCACACTTACGACCATTGCAGCATCCCCTTGGTCATATGACCAAAATTCAAATATTTGGCAACTGACTCATACTTATGACGGTTGCACTATCCCAGGATCATGTGATCATCTTTTGCGACTTTCTGACAATGTCAGAAAGTCATTGGGGAAGCCAAATTCATTTAACAACCATGCTACTAACTTAACAACTGCAATGACTCACTTTATAAATGTCTTACTCACCAACATAAATTTTTGGGTTAATTTTGGTTGTAAGTCAAGGACTACCAGTTGTTGGAAGAAAAATCCAGTCGTGTTCCAAGCCGGGAGAAAGATGCTGGAAATGAAATGGAGACGGGCTGCAGAAAAGGAAGTCTCTGTTTGTTTGATAGTCAGAAACTAGTGGCAACAGCATGTTTCTGGAGTGGCTGACAAAATGGGGTTGAGAGTAGGTGGGTTTTTATACATTCTTTGGGGTTTTGTAATTGAGATGCCTGTTCCTGTGAAAAATAGGTCCTTTAATATTTTAATGACTGTTGTCAGGTTCCTATGGGGTCATGTAGGGGTCATGGATGACTCTACAGGGAAAAGGAGAAATGCAAATCCTAGGTGTTTGTCTGAGCTAATCTTTTCAGCTTTGGCTTGCCTATTGTGTTGCTTATTTCAAGTCTCTTTGCTTATGAATGGCCCAGTCTTTCTGAATGGATACAAAATCTTCTTTCCTAAAGACCAACCTCTTCAAGCTGTTTTTCTATGGTAGGAAGACGGGGGCTGCTTTCTGCCTTTGTTAAGATTTTTCTCCATTTCTCCTTTGGGGAAAATATTCTATCCTGCTTCTTTTTAATATTAAGAATAAATAATATTTTAATCTGAGGAGGGAGTGCTTCCTACACTCTACTTGGCATGCTTCGGTACCACCCACTATTGCTTTCTTTTCTGCCTGGCTTACCACACTGAGTAAGTGTGGTAAAGTGTGGTAAAGAGAAGAAATCAATAGACAGGTTTCTTCTCTTTATAACATTTTTTAATGCTCCCAGCCTATCCATTTTCAGAGATACCATGAAAAAAATAAAAAGTAGACTTTTTATGGTATTATAATTGCAGGCAAATAAATCTTCCAGAAACCAATAGAAAGAGTGCCTTATAAATCTTATAAGACTGGGTTCAGCCTTTGGATCAACACAGTCTTGATAGCAGCCTAAAATGAGAGTATGAAGGGAATGTTGTTAAGGGAAGAAATCCCACACTATGGCTGCTAGTGCAGATGGATTGCACTTGGCAGTGTTGGGCTTGAGAATTGCAGTCCCTCCAAATCTATAGCCATAGGGATCTCTATGCTGAAATATTCTTTTTGATGACTGTTAAAATGAACTTGTCAACACAGTGGAGCTTGTAAAAAATGACATTTTTTTTGCTCACATATATTATATAATAAATATCTGTCTCAGTCAATTATCAATTATCCTAGAGTGCACCTGCAATTGTTACTACTCATTAGAGTCAACAGTGTTGTAAATGAAAGATGATTTTTTTTAAAAAAATAAAACTTTATTTTAATATAAGCTCAAATATTTGCTATCTGACCCAGGATAGCATTATCTAGTATTAGATTTCTACAGAACTAGAATCTAGATAGTTTCTTTCATTAGAATTAGCAAAGTGAATCAGACACACTATTGACTATTTTGTTACCTGTACAGGTAGTCCTGAACTTCCAACCACAATTGGTACTAGAACTGCTGTTGCTAAGTGATACAATCATTAAGTGAATTGCGCCTGATTTTGCAACCTTTTTTGCTGCAGTCATTAAGCAGATCTGGTTTCCCCCATCGATTTTGCTTGTCAGAAGCCCCCTGGGAAGATTGTAAATGGTGATCAGATGATCCCAGGATGCTACATGTATCATAAATACATGCTAGTTGCTAAGTGCCTAAATTTTTATCACATGACCATGGGGATGCTGTGACAGTTGTAAGTATAAGAACTGATTGTAAATTAGTTTTTTTTCAGCACCATCATAACTTTGAATGGTCATCAAACAAATGGTTATAAATTGAGGACTACCTGTAAACCAAACCAAAATCTTGAATCTACTTCAGTTTGTGATTGAAATAATCTGCAATATGAGAAGCACTATAATTTTGCATCCTGTTCTAATTGTTCAGTGTCTACATGTATCATACAAGCTAGTTGTTAAGTGCCCAAATTTTGATCATAGGCCATGGGGATGCTGTGACAATTGTAAATGTAACCTTACTAATGGGATCTTGTTTTTTCTTCACTTTTAAGGAGTGTTTACTTTTTAGGGGAAAAAAGTATTTAAAATACCGTGAAAGAAATACAGTGGATGGAAAAGCTCTAAGAAACTTTTGCCACAAGAAACACATAAATTTTATTAGAGGTACAGGTGCAAGTGTAAATGGCATCGCTTAATATCTATGGAAATTCTCATTCATCCAAGTCATGGTTGTCCCAAAGGTGCTTTTTCAAAAGGCAACTGGACCTTCTGCTTTTTCTTTGAAGACATTTCGCTTCTCATCCAAGAAGCTTCTTCAGCTTTGACTGGATGGTGGGAAATGGAAGGATTTATACTCCTTGCAGACAGCTGGTCATTTGCATTCTTTTAGCAAGTCATTAAGATCACCTGGAGATTTATCTGTGTCATCAGGGTCACCTGAGTGGTGCAAATGGATGTGGAGCCTTCTTGGAACTGTTGAAAGGACTGTGTTGTTGATTGGAGATAGATGATATTGTATCCCTCCCCCTCTGTTGAGAGAGGGCTGTTCAATTTTGACATAGATGGCCTCTTTCAAACCAGTGGTTCTCTCTGTCCAAATTGTGGACTTTATTGTTTTCAAAAGAGTGGCCTTTGTCTTTCAAATGAAAATTGACATGCTGAAACTTGTCCTGATGTGTTTGTTCTCCTATGTTGTGCCATGTGTTTATGAAGTGGCTGTTTTGTTTCCCCAATGTACACATCTGCATATGTCTCACTGCATTGAACTGCATATACCACATTGCTCAGTTGGTGCCTGGTGTTTTATCCTTGGGATGGACAAGCTTCAGCCTTAGTGTATTCTTGGGTTTGAAGTGTGCATGTATGGTGTGTTGGCTGAAGATCTTCCTGAGCTTGGAATGACAATGTTTTTCATCTATTATGGAGGAGCTCCTGTAGGGTCTTTTTGAGATTTGATGAAGGCCCACTTGGAATAGCAACATGTTCTGAAGGCTTCCTTGGTGTGTTTTAGTTTTAGATTTTTTTTCTTTCCCATCTTTGCTGGTAGGCAGGCCTTCAGCTTGGTGGTGTAGGTTTCTGATGACTCATTTTGTGCTCCAGTGGGTGGTAAGAATCAAAATGTAAATATTGATCGTGTATGTGGGTTTTCTGTAAATGTTAAAACTTCTGTCTTCCTTAAGGTGCATTGCACAGTCCAGGAAGGCAAGACTATTTTCCTTAACATCTTCCCATATTAATTTAATGTATCTGTTCACAGAGTTGATATGTTTGGTGAACGCTTCCAATTCCTTGTTTTGATCTTGTATCATCCACATACCTATATCAAGATACTTTTGATCAAGTATCATTCACATACCTATACCAGTGAGTGGGTGGAATTCCTGTGAAGGAGTCTAGGGCTTTAGTTTCTACCTCTTCCATGTAGAGATTGGCCACAATGGGGGACACAGGTGAACCCATGGTGCAGCGGTGTTTTTGTCTGTAGAAACTTTTATTGTATTTAAAATAGGTAGTGGTCAGGCAGAGGTCTAGCATGACACATATGTTGTCTGGGCTGAAGCTGGTTCTGACAGGTTCTGTCACCAAATGTGCTGTCTTGTAGGAGTTGTTTCTTCACTACCATGGCAGATTCAGTTGTTGGAATGCAGGTGAACAGGGAAGTCACATCATAGCAGTGGGTTTCAAATTTTTTTACTACCAGTTCTGTGGGCATGGCTTGGTGGGCGTGGCAGGGGAAGGTTACTGCAAAATCCCCATTTCCTCCCAATCAGCTGGGACTTGGGAGGCAGAGAATTGATGGGGGCACGGCCAGTCAAAATTTTTACTACCGGTTCTCTGAACTACTCAAAATTTCCACTACCGGTTCTCCAGAATTGGTCAGAACCTGCTGAAACCCACCTCTGCATCATAGGAAATCATAGTCTCATCCGGGTCCAGTTTTAGTTTCCAAACTTTGCTGGCAAAGTCCTGTGAATTGTTGATGTGATGGGTGATGTTGCCATCTAGAGGAGCTAATAAGGTTATTGATTTCTTGCAACACCTACTGAAGGACAATGCCACCGACAAGCCACAATATTACCATCTTTACCCTGGGGAAGCCACCCATGCATATATGAACTCCCCAAAATCCATAAAGAGGGAACTCCACTCAGACCAATTGTCAGCAGCATTAAGTCTGTCACCTGCAACATTGCAAAACATTTGACCACCTTATTTGCTCCTCTGGCTGGCAACACCACCCATCACATCAACAATTCACAGGACTTCCCCAGGAAGGTTTGCAAACTAAAACTGGAACCAGATGAGACCATGGTTTCCTATGATATGATTTCCCTCTTCCCTCTTCACCTGCCTTCCAGACTGGTTTGTTTTTTCCCATCCCTTGCCTTATTAACTTGATGCTTTGCAATTGTATAGTAGTCTGAGTTTAAAACGAAAGCCTTTAACCAACTCTTTGCTTAGGTGATTGAAACAGAACTGCAAGCATTATGTCTCTGTATCTTATTTACTCATTGTTTTCTACCTTGCCTAAATTTTCCTTTGAGTCAATAATGTGTGAATGATAGACCTGGTATAGATAACTCTCTAGGTTTTCAATTGCCCACTACTGGAAAATGCAATGTTTACTCTTCAACAAGAGAAAAATGTTTGTTAAAAATAGAAAAGGATTACTCTACAAGTTTAGCAATTACGTCATCCCGAGACAGTATTTTCACTGTAAACAAACCTGTTGTTGTTTTGTCTCCTAAATAGTTAAGAAAAAGTTGGCCATAATTTTAAGTAGGAAAAACAATATTGGTTTAATCTGGGAACAACATGGAAAAGTTCTGGATATCCTGGTAACTAGCAGCTGCTGCAGTGTATTTAGTGAAAATGCAGTGTTCTTGACTCTGAAGTTATTTTTATTGTCCAAGCTCTTAAATTATGAACAATGACTAAGCAGGGCCAGATGCTTTTTTCCCCCTGTACTTTTACAGTTACAAGTTTCTTGAGCAGCTTAGATTATCCATTATTTAATCTATTCTCTCCAGATTTTTTTAAAAAAATCACTTTTGATTATTATTGATTATTATTGACTCATGATTATTCAATTTTAAAAAACATCTTAATCCAATCAATCTGCTTTTTCAAGTTAATCTACTTTTCTGCATCCTTTTTCAAACCTTACATTCACATTTAACAATTCTCACTTGATTAAGCCTACTTTAAAATTGTTCTAATGAAGCATCTTTTACTGTTAGTAAATTAAAAAGTTATTTTAATATACTGTGTCCAAATAAATTCAGATTTAATATACTAATTCATGTTTATGATGTTTTCATGTTTTATATAAAAAAGATGAAAGCATTACAATGAATTCCTTGAAAAATTAATTACTGAAACCATAATAATGAAAATTAAATAAGTGTTGCAGATGTGCACAATGCCAAGAAATTTGGGGGATGCAAAAATAGCCCTTTGAGTTTCAAAACTTTTTGGGACTTTCGTAATGATAGTGAGGTCTGGCCACTGCTAGCGATAGGGATTCTACATATTTCTTATGAAACAGTCTTTCATACAAATGCAAATAATATACAGAGAAAGACTGCAATGTACTGGCATGGGTAGAGTCTTGACATACCTATTTTTCAATGGTATAAGGATGAAGGTTCATTCTCCGAGCTTGTGGGTTGGTTTCCGAACATTTCGGTACCAGGCTAGGTAATATCTTCAGTGGAGTTTAGAGGATGTCAGTGTCGGTGTTCTTCTGTTTATAAGGGCTTCTACTATGGGTATGTCAAGTGAGGGTCTTGTGATGGGTCAGCTGTGAGTCTTGTGATGCATGTGATAAAGAGATTACATCTGGTCAGGGTCATTGGGAGGTAAACTGCTGGTGGTGGAAGGTTGCGTGGGTTGGTTGAGGGTCGGTGCTGTCTCTGGTTGGTTGTGCAGTTGATTCTGAGGAGTTTGTAGGCTAGTTGTAGGTCAATGTGTCTGTTGATGAAATTTCTTGTGGAGTGCCAGGCTTCAATGAACTCACGAGCTTGGTGGGTGGTAGTGTGGCCAATGATTTTTCTGTTGCTCCAGTTGAATTGGTGCTATTTGGTGTTGGTGTGGGTAGAGATTAAGATTTTGGGATCATGGTGTTTGACTTCCACCCGGTGTTCGTGGATCTTGGTTTTTAATTGATGTGATGTTTGTCGCATGTAGAATTTGTTGCAATGATTACAGTTGATTTTGTAGATTACATTGTTTCCTTTATTCTGCTGTATTTTGTCTTTGATCCTGGATAATTCCTGGCGGAGTGTGGCTGTGAGTTTGTGGGCTATTGTTATTCCTAGGGGTTGGAAGATTCTGGCTGTCATTTCTGACACTCCTTTTGTGTATAGTAGGGTTAGTTTTTGCATGGTGGTTGGCTGTGGGGTGTGTAGTGGTTTGGGTGTGTGTTAGGATAGCCATTATGGAGAAGGACATCGAGTAGTTGTTTCTGTTCTGCTTTTCTTTCTTTTTTTTAAAAAAAACATTTTTTTTATTTTAAAACCAAAAATAAAACATAAGACCATCATCATTCCAAACAATTACAGACAGTGTATCGATCGGTTAACATCCTTTTGTGCTCAATCCCATCTTCAAAATATAAATATATGACCAAAGCTTGTTTTCATAAAGAAAAATTTCACATACCGTATTTTCCGGCGTATAAGACGACTGGGCGTATAAGACGACCCCCAACTTTTCCTGTTAAAATATAGGGTTTGGGCTATACTCGCCATATAAGACTACCCCTCTTCCAATGCACACCAAATAAAAATTAAAAAACATCAACTGGCTCAACCACAATGTAAAAGCAGATGTGCTAGACCCAAAATGGCCCCTGAAACAAGCAGGAACCTCACACAGCCACAAAAAGCCCCCCAAAAAACTTTCACACTCTACCAGGGCCGGATTTAGATTGGAAGAGGCCCTAGGCTATTCCACTTATGAGGCCCTTTCACCAGTGGTGGGATTCAATTTTTTAACAACAGGTTCTGTGGGCGTGGCTTAGTTGGGGGTGTGGCTTGGCAATCATGTGACTGGGTGGGCGTGGCTAGCTGGTCACGTGACTGTAGGCATGGGTAGCACGTCATGTGACCGGGTGGGCGTGGCTGTGTGCATAGACTTTTTTCAGAGGGCTGAAAAAAGTCATTTCTGACTGGGCCTCACACTTTTGACCGGTCCTCACACTTATGACCATCCTCACATTCTGAATCTGACCGAACACTGGTAAGGTCTCATATTAAGACCTACCTGGTGGCAATAAAAGCGGCAAAGTGTAACTATTTTTCCGCTCTTATTGCATCATCAGATAATCGCCCGGCTGCCCTGTTTAGGGTGACCCGCTCCCTGCTCCACCAGGAAGCGCCGGAGGACCCCTTGGAGGGTAGAGCCGAGGACTTTGTACAATATCTGTATGACAAAATCGCTCAGATTCGGGAAAATTTGGACTCTGACTGGGTAGGTTCGGGAGGGAGGATGGAGGCAAGTCTTGAGAATATTACCTGGGAAGAGTTTGATTCTGTGACTCTGGAAAACGTGGACAAGATACTGGGCAGACTGAGCGCGGCCACATGTTTATTGGACCCGTGTCCCTCCTGGCTGGTGCTGGCCTCTCGGGAGGTTACACGAGGCTGGCTCCAGGGGATTATAAATGCTTCCTTGAGAGAGGGTGTCTTCCCTGCCACCTTGAAGGAGGCGGTGGTGAGGCCTCTCCTCAAGAAGCCTTCCCTGGACCCAGCAGTGTTGGTTAATTACCGTCCAGTCTCCAACCTTCGCTTCGTTGCAAAGGTTGTTGAGAGTGTGGTAGCGCGACAGCTTCCTCAGTACTTGGATGAATCGGCTTATCTAGATCCGTTCCAGTCGGGCTTCAGGTCACGATACAGCACGGAAACAGCATTGGTCGCATTGGTAGATGATCTCTGGAGGGCTCGGGACAGGGGTTGCTCCTCTATCCTGGTCCTATTAGATCTCTCAGCAGCTTTTGATACCATCGACCATGGTATCATGCTGCACCGGTTAGAAGAGTTAGGGGTGGGGGGCACCGTGTTGCGGTGGTTCTCCTCCTTTCTCTCTGATCGGTCGCAGTCTGTCTTGACAGGGGGGCAGAGGTCGACCCCGAGGCCCCTTGTATGTGGGGTGCCACAGGGGTCGGTCCTCTCGCCCCTTCTGTTCAACATTTATGTGAAGCCGCTGGGTGAGATCATCCGTGGTTTTGGGGTGAAGTATCATCAGTATGCTGATGATACTCAGCTATACATCTCCACCCCGGACCACCCCAATGATGCCCTTAAAGTGATGTCCCAGTGCCTGGAGGCCGTACGGATCTGGATGGGGAGGAACAGACTCAGGCTCAACCCATCCAAGACTGAGTGGCTGTGGTTTCTGACGTTCCGATATAGTCAATTGGTGCCATCACTGACTATTGGGGATGAGTCATTGCCCCCCACGGAGAGGGTTCGCAACTTAGGCGTCCTCTTGGACTCACGGCTGTCTTTAGAAGAACACTTGATGGCTGTGGCCGGGAGGTCTTTTTATCAGGTTCGCCTGATTCGCCAGTTGCGTCCCTTTCTGGATCGGGACTCGTTAAATACGGTCACTCATGCCCTCGTCACTTCACGCCTGGACTACTGTAATGCTCTCTACATGGGGCTCCCCTTGAGGAGCACCCGGAGGCTCCAGCTGGTCCAGAATGCGGCCGCGCGGGTAGTTATGGGAGCAGCATGGCGCTCCCATGTGGCTCCCCTCCTGCGCGAGCTGCACTGGCTCCCTGTGGTCTTCCAGGTGCGCTTCAAGGTGGTAACTAAGACCACCTTTAGAGCGCTCCATGGCTTAGGACCGGGGTACTTACGAGACCGCCTTCTGCCACCAATAGCCTCTCACCGCCCAGTACGCTCCCATAGAGAGGGGCTTCTCAGGGTGCCGTCAGCCAAACAATGTCGACTGGCGGCCCCCAGGGGGAGAGCCTTTTCTGTGGGGGCACCCACCATCTGGAACGAGCTCCCCCCAGAGATACAGAAGATTCCGGACCTGCGCACTTTCCGCCGTGCCCTCAAAACATTCCTGTTTCAGCAGGCCGGCCTGGCCTAACTTTCCCTTTATATTGCCTTTTTTGATTTTATTTTAAACTGGGATGTATTAAATGTATTTTTATCGTTCGCTGTTCACTGCCCTGAGTCCCTTAAGAATAGGGCGGTATATAAATGTAATAAATAAATAAATAAAATAAATAAAATGGCCCCTGCAACAAGCAGGAACCTCACACAGCCACAAACCACCCCCCCCAAAAAAACTTTCACACTCTAAACACACACAACACAACACAACTGGCTCACCCACAATGTAAAAGCAGCTGTGCTAGTCCCAAAATGGCCCCTGCAACAAGCAGGAACCACACACAGCCACAAAAAGCCCCCCCAAAAACCTTTCACACTCTACACACACACAACACAACTGGCTCACCCACAATGTAAAAGCACCTGTGCTAGACCCAAAATGGCCCCTGCAACAAGCAGGAACCACACACAGCCACAAAAAGTCTAAAAAAACAACTTTCACACTTTACACACACAAAATTCCACATATAGCTTTGTGAGATTTTGTGTGTTTGTGTAGTTAGAGTGAAACACTACAGAAACACACTAAATCTCAGAAAGCTGCATAAATATTATTTTATTTTATTTTATTTTAATTTTTATATGAAAGCTCAATTTAAAACTTCCTAAACTTTAAATGGCTAGGTCTAAAAAAGAACAACTAAAAAAACCCCAATTGACTATTTTTTTAAAGCTCCCAAAGGGGAAAAAAACTTACCCAATAGAACAGGGGTCTCCAACCTTGGCAACTTTAAGACTTGTAGACTTCAACTCCCAGAATTCCTCAACCAGCTTTGTTTTGCTGGCTGAGCAATTCTGGGAGTTGAAGTCCACAACTCCCTGCTTGCTTGATTGCAGGCAGGGAGTTGCTTGCTGATGGAATAGATTCAGGCAAGCGAAGCAAGGCAAGCATTGCGACTAGCAGCTGAGGTAAGCAAGCTGGAGGGGGAAAACTTTTTTCTTTTTACATGGCTCTGGCCATCCCAGCTGAGTTGCAGGGAACTCAGCTGGGATGGGATCGACTGTCCGAGCTGGGACCGTCAGAGCCATGGTTCTGGCGATCCCAGCTGAGTTGCAGGGAACTCAGCTGGGATCGTCAGAGCTGGGATCGTCAGAGTAAAAGGGAAAAAACTTTTTTCCTTTTACATGGTTTCTGGCGATCCCAGCTGAGTTGCAGGGAACTCAGCTGGGATCGTCAGAGCTGGGATCGTCAGAACTGGGATCTCCAGAGCCATTTAAGTCTCGTCAGAGCCTTTCGGGCTGGTCTGCCTGGTTACAGGAGAACGACCCCCGGCGTATAAGACGACCCCCGACTTTTGAGATTTTCATGTGTTAAAAAGTCGTCTTATATGCCGGAAAATACGGTATTTTATCTTAACTTCCACTTAATATTTCATATTTTATCTCCATGTTTTATTATCTAACCATTGATAAAATAAATACTATATCAAATAATATTGTTTATCTTCCTGTTCTCTTATTTCAAATGTCAATTTACTCATTTCAGCACAGTCCATCATTTTCTTAATAACTTCTTCATCAGTAAGTATCTTCTCTCCTTTCCAGTTTTTAGCAAATACAATTCTGGCCACTGTTAAAACATGCACAATTAAATATTGCAGTTCTCTACGATATGTCTCTGGTAAGATCCCTAATAAAAATATATCTGGTTTAAAGTCAATGTGTCTCTTTATCATTTTTTCCAACCACGTGGGTATCTTAGTCTAATAACTCTTGGCTTCTACGCATATCCACCACATATGGTAATAAGATCCTGGAGTCTGATTACACTTCCAACATTTCTCCGATTTATTCTTGAACATCCTGGCTATCCTCGTCGGGGGTAAATGCTACCTGTAAAACATCTTATACAAATTCTCCTTATATGCTATAGACATTATCATTTTATAGTTATGCGACCACAATTTTTGCCATTTCTCTAAATCAATACCATGACCAAAATTTTCCCGCATGCTATCATTGATTCTTTAACTTGTTCTTCTTCCAATTTTACCTCTAACAAATATCCATATAACTTTTTAATTACATGCTCATCAGAACCCATTAAAATCTTATCTACCGTATTTTCCAGCGTATAAGACGACTTTTTAACATATGAAAAGCTTCTCAAAAGTTGGGGGTCATCTTATACACCGGGTGTCATTCTCCTGTAACCAGGCAGACCAGCCCAAAAGGCTCTGACGAGCCTGAAATGGCTCTGGCGATCCAGGCTCTGACGATCTGCTAATCAGGCAACTCAGCTGGGATTGCCAGAGCCATGGAGAAGGGAAAAACTTTTTCCCCTCCAGCTTGCTTACCTTAGCTCAGTGGTTGGGGGTCAAACAACCCTTTCACAGGGGTTTTGCAGGTGGTGCAATACAGAAAAACGAGTGCAGCCCTCGCCATCCGGAATGAATGGTGCTGTTGTGGCGGTGGGGGAGGGGGTGGCAGAAGCGGGAAGAAGCGGCTTTTGCGATGGCTGGAAGCTGTGGGAGTGAAGCACTACTTTCATTTGTACGGCAACAGCATTCCGCCTTGGTATATTTGTGCCAGCCAGTGGCGCAAGGCAGCCCTCCTCTCCTGCTGCCTGGGACTCAGAGTGGTAAATGGCGTCTGATCCGGAGAGCAGCTGGATTTTGCTCTCTAATCCGGATACCAGATCGGCCCCCTGCAAGCTCTCGTCTCTCGGGGAGCCCGACCAAAGTTTCCAGTGCCACTTCAGGGAGCGCTCCTCGAAAGATGAGATCTTGCAGGGGGCTGATCTGGCGTCCGCAATGGAGAGCAAAATCCAGCTGCTCCCTGGATCAGTCACCATTTACCACTCCGAGTCCCAAGCATCAGGAGATGAGGGCTGCCTTGTGCTGCAAATATACCAAGGCGGAATCCTGATGCCGCTCTTACAGCAGAGAGAAGCCGGATTTTGCTCTCCATTGCAGACACCAGATCGCCCCCCTGCAAGTTCTCCTCTCTCAAGCAGCCCAACCAAAGTTTCCAGCCCCGCTTCAGGGAGCGCTCCTCGAAATATGAGATCTTGCAGGGGGCTGATCTGGCATCCGCAATGGAGAGCAAAATCCAGCTGCTCCCCGGACCAGTCACCATTTACTGGTCTGAGTCCCAAGCAGCAGGAAACAAAGGCTGCCTTGCGCCGCAAATATACAAAGGCAGAATCCTGATGCTGCACTTTCAGCAGAGAGATGAGGGCTGCCTTGGCCATCGGCTGGCGCAAATATACCAAGGCGAATGCTCATGCCGCACAAGTTCAAGTAGTGCTTTGCTCCCACACTTCTTCCAGCCCTCAGTCTCTCAGGGAGATGCTTCTCTCAGCCCCAAGACACTGGCTGGCCCATGAGATGAGAGAGAGAGAGAATGAGAGAGAAAGAGAGAGAATCAGAATGAGACACAGAGAGAAAGAGACAAAGAATGAAAGAAAGAATGAGAGAGAGAGAATCAGAATGAGACAGAGAAAGAGACAAAGAATGAAAGAGAGAGAAAGACAGAATGAAAGAGACAGAGAGAATCAGAAAGAGTGTGTGAGAGAGAATGAGAGACAGAGAAAGAGACAGAGAATCAAAGAGAATCAAAGAATCAGAGAGAGAATGAGAGAGAGAGAGACAAAATGAAAGAGAATCAGAATGAGAGGGAGAGAATGGGGAGAGAGAGAGAAAGAGTGGGAGAGAGAAAGAGAATGAGAGAGAAAGAGTGGGAGAGAGAGAGAAAGGGGGAGAGAGAAAGAGAGAGAGTGGGGGGTAAGAGAAAGGGGGACAGAGAGAAAGAGAGAATGAGAGAGAGTGGAGGGAGAGAGAAAGGGGGAGAGAGAAAGAGAAAGAGAGTGGGAGAAAGAGAGAAAGAGGGGGAGAAAGAATGAGAGAGAAAGAGTGGGAGAGAGAGAGAAAGAGAATGAGAAAGAGGCGGAGAAAGAGAATGAGAGAGGGGGAGAGAAAGAGAATGAGAGAGTGGGGGAGAGAGGGGGGAGAGAAAGAGAGAATGAGAAAGTGAGAGAGGGAGAGAGAGAGAGAGAAAGCGAAAATGAGAGAGGGAGAAAGAGAGAATGAGAGAGAAAGAGTGGGAGACAGAGAGAGAGAGACAGAGAGGAGGGAGAGTGCCTGAAGGACCCCATCCTGTACTGGGAGTCCAGGTGCTTCAGCAAGCGGCACACTGGATTCGTATTAGTGGTCCGTGAAATTTAAAATTATGAAGTTGGTGGACCATGAGGTCCAAAAGGTTGGGGACCCCTGGCCTAAGACCATCGGAAAACACATATTTTTGATGGTTTTAGGAATAACTTTATCGTTGAGGGTCACCACAACATGAGGAACTGTATTAAAGGGTCGCGGCATTAGGAAGGTTGAGAACCACTGCCTTAGCTGCTTGCCTTGCTTCGCTTGCCTGAATCCATTCCATCAGCAAGCAACTCCCTGCCTGCAATCAAGCAGGCAGGGAGTTGTGGACTTCAACTCCCAGAATTCCTCAGCCAGCAAAACAAAGCTGGTTGAGGAATTCTGGGAGTTGAAGTCTACAAGTCTTAAAGTTGCCAAAGTTGGAGACCCCTGTTCTATTGGGTAAGTTTTTTTCCCCTTTGGGATCTTAAAAAAAAATAGTTAATTGAGGGTTTTTTTAGTTGTTCTTTTTTAGACCTAGCCATTTAAAGTTTAGGAAGTTTTAAATTTAGCTTTCATATAAAAATTAAATTAAAATAAAATAAAATAATATTTGTGCAGCTTTCTGAGATTTAGTGTGTTTCTGTAGTTTCACTCTAACTACACAAACACACAAAATCTCACAAAGCTGTATGTGGAATTTTGTGTGTGTAAAGTGTGAAAGTTGGGTTTTTGGGCTTTTTGTGGCTGTGTGAGGTTCCTGCTTGTTGCAGGGGCCATTTTGGGTCTAGCACAGCTGCTTTTACATTGTGGATGAGCCAGTTGTGTTGTGTTGTGTTGTGTTGTGTGTGTGTAAAGTGTGAAAGTTGTTTTTTTGGGCTTTTTGTGGCTGTGTGAGGTTCCTGCTAGTTTCAGGGGCCATTTTGGGTCTAGCACATCTGCTTTTACATTGTGGTTGAGCCAGTTGATGTTTTTTTAATTTTTATTTGGTGTGCATTGGAAGAGGGGTAGTCTTATACGGTGAGTATAGCCCAAACCCTATATTTTAACAGGAAAATTTGGGGGTTGTCTTATACGCCCAGTCGTCTTATACGCCGGAAAATACGGTAAATTAGTCAAAACATTATAAAAAACTTCTTGTTTAAGATCTTCATATCTAGAGCATATTTGCATGTATGAAAACCAATCCATCTTGCATCCCTGATCTTCTAATTCTTGCTTTAATTTAAGTTCACCCTTTTCATCCAAGAATTCCCTATATCTTACAAATTGTTCCCTTTTAAATACTACTGAATATGAAAAGACTTCAATTGTAGATACCCAGACTGGAATCTTCAAATAATAATGTTTTTTGACCTTCTCCCAGTTCAACAATAAAGCTTCTCGTATCTGGTGCCTTCTAAAGTACCCCTGTATTTTTGTTCCTTTGTACCATAAAAAGGCATGCCATCCCATCAACAAATCATGTCCCTCTAAATTCAATAATCTGATATTTCTCAAAGTTATCCATTCTTTAATCCACATCAAACTTGTTGCTTGGTAATAAAGTTCAAAATTCGGCAAGCCAAAACCACCCCTCATTTTAGCATCTTGTGACAGCTTTCATTTTATCCTCGCCTTCTTTCCCTGCCAAATACAGATGAAACTTGAAAAATTAGAATATCGTGCAAAAGGTCATTTATTTCAGTAATGCAACTTAAAAGATGAAACTAATATATGAGATAGACTCATTACATGCAAAGCAAGATAGTTCAAGCCTTGATTTGTCATACTTTTGATGATTATGATTTGATGGCTGCCGGCATCCCAATATAGTCAGCTGGTGCCATCGCTGACTATTGGGGGCGAGACATTGGCCCCCACGGAGAGGGTGCGTAACTTGGGTGTCCTCCTGGACGCACGGCTGTCTTTAGAAGAGCATATGACGGCCGTGGCCAGGGGGGCTTTCTATCAGGTTCGCCTGATATGCCAGTTGCGCCCCTTTCTGGATCAGGACTCTTTATGCACGGTCACTCATGCCCTCGTTACTTCCCGCCTGGACTACTGCAACATTCTCTACATGGGGCTCGCCTTGAAGAGCACTCGGAAGCTCCAACTGGTGCAGAATGCGGCTGCGCGGGTACTTATGGGGGCGACATGGCGCTCCCACGTGACACTTCTCCTGCGCGAGCTGCATTGGCTTCCAGTGGTCTACCGGGTGTGCTTCAAGGTATTGGTTCTTATCTTCAAAGCGCTCCATGGCTTAGGGCCCGGTTATTTACGAGACCACCTTCTGCCTCCGATAACCTCCCACTGGCCAACACGCTCCCACAGAGAGGGCCTCCTCAGGGTGCCGTCTGTCAGGTAATGTCAGCTGGTGACCCCCCCGGGGAAGAGCCTTCTCTGTTGGGGCACCCGCCCTCTGGAATGAGCTACCCCCAGGGATACGACTGATCCCAGACCTCCGTACCTTCCACCGGGCCCTGAAGACTTTTTTATTTCAGCAAGCCGGGCTGGGTTAAAAATCTTTTAATTGGGGAATTTTATGGGTAAGGCGTTTTAAATTGGGTAATTTAAATTGAGTCCTTTGGGAGAGGGGGCGGTATAAAAATTTAATAAATAAATAAATAAAATAAATTATGGTTTATATCAAAAAAGCTCATGAAAACGCCAAATTCACAATCTCAGAAAATTAGAATATTACATGAAATCAATAAAACAAGGATTGTACACAGAACAATATCAGACCTCTGAAAAATATAAGCATGCAGATGTACTCAGTACTTGGTTTGGGCCCCTTTTGCATCAATTACTGCCTCAATGCGGCGTGGCACAGATGCTATCAGCCTGTGGCTCTGCTGAGGTGTTATGGAAGACCAGGTTGCTTTAATAGCGGCCTTCAGCTCTTCTGCATTATTCAGTCTCATGTCTCTCATCTTTCTCTTGGCAATGACCCATAGATTCTCTATGGGGTTCAGGTCAGGCGAGGTTGCTGGCCAATCAAGCACAGTAATCCCATGGTCATTGAACCAGGTTTTGGTATTTTTGGCAGTGTGGGGAGGTGCCAAGTCCTGCTGGAAAATGAAGTCAGCATCCCCATAAAGCTTGTCTGCGGAAGGAAGCATGAAGTGCTCCAAAATCTCCTGGTAGACGGCTGCGTTGACCCTGGACTTAATGAAGCACAGTGGACCAATACCAGTAGTTTCCCCAAATCAACACAGACTCTGGAAACTTCACACTGGACTTCAAGCATCTTGCAGTGTGTGCCTCTCCATCTTCCTCCAGACTCTGGGTCCTTGGTTTCCAAATGAGATGCAAAAGTTGCTCTCATCAGAAAAGAGGACTTTGGACCACTGAGCAACAGACCAGTTCTTTTTTTCTTTAGCCCAGGTAAGACGCTTCTGACATTGTTTGTTGTTCAGGAGCGGCTTAACAAGAGGAATACGACATTTGAAGCCCATGTCCAGGATCCGTCTATTGCATGGTGGCTCTTGATGCACTGACTCCAGCCTCAGTCCATTCCTTGTGAAAGTCCCCAACACTTTTGAATGGCCTTTTCCTGACAATCCTCTCCAGGCTGTGGTCATCCCTGCTGCTTGTGCACCTTTTTCTTCCACACTTTTCCCTTCCACATAACTTTCTATTAATGTGCTTTGATACAGCACTTTGGGAACATCCAACTTCTTTTGCAATTGCCTTTTGAGGCTTTCCCTCCTTATGGAGGGTGTCAGTGATGGTTTTCTGCACAACTGTCAGGTCAGCACTCTTTCCCATTATTGTGATTCCTACTGAACCAGACTGAGAGACCATTTAAAAGCTCAGGAACCCTTTGCAGGTGTTACGGCTTAATTAGCTGATTAGAGTGGGACACTTTGAGCCTAGAATATTGAACCTTTTCACAATATTCTAATTTTCTGAGATTGTGAATTTGGGGTTTTCATGGTCTGTAAGCCAAAATCATCAAAAATATGACAAATCAAGGCTTGATTTGTCTATATTAGAATATATTAGTTTCACCTTTTAAGTTGCATTACTGAAATAAATGACCTTTTGCACGATATTCTAATTTTTTGAGTTTCACCTGTATATTTCAGCATCATTTTATTCAACTCTTCAAAAAATTCTTTACCCAACTTAATTGGAATTGTCTGGAATAAATACAAAATTCTACGCAGAATATTCATCTTGATAGTTGAGATCCTACCAATCAAAGATAGCTGCAAATTTCCCTATTTCACCAAATCTTGAACTATCTGTTGCTTAAGTTTGTTATAGTTATTTTCTTTAAGTGCGCTACATCTTGCTGTCAAATATATCCCCAAGCATTTTACCTTATTTGTGACCTGCATCTTTGAAATCTCCATCAATTCCTCTTTTTGCTTTTTCAACATATTTTTAGTCACTATCATCGTTTTATCTTTATTAATTTTCAAGCCAGCTACTTTCCCAAACTGTCCAATATTTTCTATCAATTTATTTATTGTTGTTAATGGTTCTTCAATAATAAAGACCAGATCATCTGCAAAGGCTTGTAATTTATATTGTTCTTTTCTAATTTTCATACCTTTCATATCTTTTTCTTCTCTAATATTTCTATTTAAAACTTCCAGCATCAATATAAACAAAAGTGGGGACCTTTTTCTATCTCGATAGAATCAGTCAATTCTCCATTTATCATTACTTTTGCCATCTGCTTAAAGTATATAGCTTCAATTGCCTGAATAAGTTTCCTGCCAAAGCCCCTCTCTTCCATTTGGACATCATAAATCGCCAATTTACATTGTCAAAAGCTTTTTGTGTGTCTAAGAATATCAAGGCCATCTGCTTTTCAGGATGTGCTTCATAATATTCTAAAGTATCCAGAATTATTCTAATATTGTCTCTTAATTTGTCTTTTTGGAATAAATCCATTTTGATCTGTATGTATAAAATTATTTAAATATCTCTTATATCTTTCTGCCAATATTGAAGCAAAGATTTTATAATCTGAATTTAGCAGGGATATAGGCCTATAATTTTTTATTTGTTGTGGGTCTGTATCTTCTTTGTGAATCAATGTAATATATGCCTCAGTCCATGATTTGGGTATTTTCTTCTTTGTCATCACTTCATTCATAACTTCCAATAACGGGAGAGATAAAGATTCTTGTAATGTCCTATAGTATTCAACAGGTAAAGCATCTGGCCCTGGTGCCTTTCCATTCTTTTGCTTCTTAATTGCCTCTGTCAATTCCATCATCGTTATATTCCCCTCCAACATCTCCTCAATATCTTTGGGAATCCGAGGTAATTTTGCTTTTCTTGCCACCTTGCCACTTTTTCCTCCTCTATCGTCTCTCTCTTGTAAAGTTGTCTATAATATTCTTGTATTATTGTTCCCATCTCTTTATTTCCAAATTTACTTTGCCCTTGGTCATCAATTAATTGTGTTATTTTTCTTGATTCTCTTTCTTTTTTCAGTTTATATGCTAGCTATCTTCCTGGTTTATTCGCATTTTCAAAATAATTCTGTTTAGTGCTTCTTTGTCAGACTTCGATGCTATCTCAAAATAAATGAATTTCCAAACTGCCAATCTTTAAGGAAATCTTTTCTTTAATTGAGCACAGCCACCGGATCATGACTCGATATGGACAAGACTGAACTTTTGCCCCCCAATCCCTCCCTTTCCGATCCCCAAATCTCTGCTTCTCATTGGCTATCTTCCAAATCATTCTTCAGACTTCTTGTCTCGTCATTTCCCAGGAATGTCTCCCCCCCTTCATTTCCACGACAACCCGACTTCAAAGGGATTTAGCAGGCAAAAGTTCAGAGCTTATCTCTCTCTCTCCTCTGCTCTCTATGCCAGCATCGAAACGCTGACATCCGGCCCCTCTCTCTTCACTCTCCCAGCGGGGCCTGCGTGAGATAAACAACAAGTTTAGTACCTCACCCCCTCCGAGGGGGTACCCCACCCCCTCCCGGCTTGTCTGGGTGATCTGCATGGAATTTAGCTATGAGGCGGTCAGCTTGGATGTTTGTGCTCTTCACCCAGGAAGCTTCTGACAAAGGGTAGCCCTTCCACTTAATTAAGTACTGGAGGCGCCCTCTGTGCCACCTCGAATCGAGAACTCGCTGTACTTCATAGTGGGTCTGGCCTCCAACAATTAAGGGCCCTGGGGGATCACGTGGCACCAGCCTTAAAGTTGACCCTACTACAGGCTTCAGGAGGCTACTGTGAAAAATGGGGTGTATCCTCCCTAGTAACCGGGGCAACTACAATTGTACTGTAACTGGGTTGATTACTTTTACTATTGGAAATGGCCCTATGAATTTCGGCCCCAGTTTTCTGGTCAGGAGTCTGAGTCTCAAGTACTTGGTGGAGAGGTAGACCTTTTCCCCCACTTGAAACGGTCTCTGGGGGGTTCGGTGCTTATCTGCTTGTGTCTTATAAGACCGTGCTGCTTGTCTAACATCCTCTTGACGTTCTCCCAGGTTTCTCTTAGCATTGCCATCCATTCGGTCAAGGTAACTGAGGAAGGAGGCTCCCTCGGGTACTCTGGCATGGGGACGAAATCGATGCCACTCACTATCTTAAATGGGGTTAGTTCTGTACTACTGTGGACAGCACTGTTATATGCGACCTCAGCAAACAATAAGAGGTCCGCCCAGTTCGATTGTTGGTAGTCAACGTAGCACCTCAGGTACTGCTCTATCATGGCATTCAATCTCTCCGCCCCCCCCCATTGGTGCTTGGGTGAAACGCTGAGCTCAGGCCCTGGGATGATCCTATGGATCAAAGGAATTCCCTCCAGAACTTCACTGTAAACTGGACACCTCGATCAGAGATGATTCTTCTGGGTACTCCGTGCAGGCGGTAGATGTGTTTTACGAACAGTTTGGCCAATTGGCGGGATGAGGGTAGTCCGCTGCAGGGTATGAAATGTGCCTGTTTGGAGAACAAGTCTATTACAGTCCAGATCACTGTGCTTCCGCTGCTCCTCGGCAGTTCAACTATGAGTCCATAGCAATCTCCTCCCATGGCCTTGACGGTTCAGCTACTGGCTGCAGCAGCCCCGGGGGCCTTCCTGGTCGGGTTTTCATCCTGGCACAGATGGTACAACTTTTTACATAGCTGTCCATGTCTTTTCTCATGTGGGGCCACCAAAACTGTCTCCGAGCTAAGTGCAGAGTCTTTAGGAAGCCAAAATGTCCCGTTGGTTTGACATCGTGACTTCTCTTGAGGATTAAGGTGCGCAAGGTGTCTGGGACATAAAGTTTTGTCCCTCTCCATGCTAGGCCATCTCTCTTTGTCAAGAGATGTTGATTGTTTCGGAACCAGGGGTCCACCAATGTTTCTGCCTTGAGCCTCGTCGTTAGGTCACTCGCGGGTTGGCCCTCCTGGTCTCGATGCTGCCGTCTGGTGGTTACTTGGCCCACTCCTTGGGCAGAAGGGATGATGGAATTCACAATCTGCTCACGTTCATTGTTGTATTGAGGCATTTGGGAGAGGGCATCGGCCAGAAAGTTCTTCCCCCCTGGGATGTGCTTCAGCTCGAAGTTGAAACGATTGAAGTATTGGGCCCACCGGACTTGCCTGGGCGATAACTTCCGTGGGGTCTTGAGGGCCTCTAGGTTTTTGTGGTCAGTGCAGACCTCGAATGGTGCCTGGCCTCCTTCTAGCAGGTGTCGCCAGGTTAACATTGCCCATCTCACCGCGAACGCTTCCTTTTCCCATGCCGCCCATCGTCTTTCTGTGTCGGTGAGTTTGCGGGATGTGTAGGCACAAGGTTGCAGGCCACCCTGGCTGTTCTTTTGGAGTAGGACTGCCCCTACTGCTACATTGCTGGCATCTGCTTGGATGACGAAGGGTTGTTCGGGGTCAGGATGCTTCAAGACCGGTTCTTTTGCAAACATTTGTTTTAGTGTCTCAAATGCCTGTTGGCAGGCTGAGTCCCATTGTAGAGGCTGTCCCGGGTGGGGTTTCATTGTCGGACTTCCTGTTTTTAGGAGGTCTGTCAGAGGTTTGGCAATTCTTGCAAAGGAGGGGATGAATTGCCTGTAGAAATTTGCGAACCCCAGGAAGCTTTGTAGTTGCCTGCGGGTGCGCGGGGGTTGCCAGTCTAGGACTGATTGTACTTTAGCTGGGTCCATCTCTATCCCCTTGTTTGACACTTGGTAATCTAAATAGTCCAGACGCGATTGGTGGAACTTGCATTTTGACAGTTTGACATAGAGGTTCGCTTTCAGCAGTTTTTCCAGCACTTTGCATACGATGGGTATGTGTTCGTCTATGGTCTCCATGTAAATGAGAATGTCATCTAGGTAGACGAGGACCCCTTTGTACAGTGGTCATGCAGAACTTGGTTTATCAATTGCATGAACACGGCTGGGGTTCCCTGTAGCCCAAATGGCATCACCTTGAATTGGTAACTTCCCAGGGGGCAGTTGAACGCTGTCTTCCACTCGTCTCCTTCCCTGATGCGCACTCGGTAGTAGGCTTCGCGGAGGTCTAGTTTGGTGAAAATCTTCCCCTTGGCCAGGTGGGTTAGCATGTCCTTCATGAGGGGGAGAGGGTATAAGTTGTGCACGCAGACCGCATTGATATTGGAAAGTCAACTACCAGACGCATAGAGCAGTCTTCTCTTTGAAGAGGACCGGTGCCGTGACCCGCGGTTTGACTGGCTTGATGAACCTCCTTCGTAGGTTTTTGTCTATGTAGTTCCGCATTTCTTGCACTTCACGGGGCGTCATGGCATACAATTTAGGTTTAGGTAATTTCGCCCTAGGGATGATTTCGATGGTGCAGTCGGCATCGCGGTGGGGAGGTAGGACATCACACTCGGTCTCACTAAATACCTCTGCTAGGTCTTGGTAGTCTTTTGGAATCTGCTCTGCTTCATGGGCGCTGTTGGATGTGGGCCCCAGTTGCTTCGCGGTGCCCTTTGGGAGGGGCCCTTGCATCGGTGCTATCTTCTTTTGCTCATGCGGGAGACGTTGGGGCTCGAGTGTGGTGGGTGTTTGTTCTGGTTGGAACGGCAGAGGTTGGGGTCCTTTGGCTATCCTCAATCTGCGGGTCCCCTCTTGCCACCAGATAATTGGACCCCACTTGTCTAGCCAGGAAAGTCCCAGTATGACTGGATCGGCCATCTTGGGGGCTATTATGAACCATATTGTCTCCCAGTGATCCCCTAGTTCTAGCTTCACTGGCTCGGTCAGGTGTGTGGCATAGGCTCCCCCTACTAGGGTCCCATCAACTTGCTCAAATCGAATTGGGTGGTTGAGTTTCTTAGCTCGGATCCCCAATTTTAGGACTGTGGGTAGATTAATCAGGCACCTGGTGCAGCCCGAATCTATCAGGGCCTGGAAAGTCTCTTGGGTACCTGTTTTTGGGGCTGTTAGGCATATGGGAAAAAGGAAAGGGGGGATGGATCCACTCACCATTGGGTCGTCTTCACCCTCGTCCTCGCTGTCATACGAGTCGGGGAATTGGTCTCTATCATCCGGGACTCCCTTTGTCTCGGTCAGATGGGCAAAGACTTCTGTGCTGGGGAGGAGCCTTTGTGGCGCATCGGTGACTCACTTGGGGCCCCGTTCTCATCGTGCCTTTGGCTGAGGGTTTGGCCTGGGATTCCACAGGCTGCTGCTAGATGGCCTATTCCTCCACATCTGTAGCCAGGGCCGGATTTTCCTATAGGCTAACTAGGCTTCAGCCTAGGGCCTCAAGATCAAGAGGGGCTACACAGTGGTGGGATTCTGGGGGTTCTAGGGGGTTCGCCGAGCCCTTTGTTAAATTGCTGGCTCGCCCGCCCCTCGCCTCCCACCCACGCGGCGCCAGCCTACCGTAGCCAGGGGTGGGCAATTGTGGCTCTTTTACAACCTGTGGACTTCAACTTCCAGAATTCCTGATGCAGCTTGGCTGTCTGAGGAATTCTGGGAGTTGAAGGCCACAGGTTGTAAAAGAGCCACAATTGCCCACCCCTTCCCTAGCCTGAGTTCTGCTGCCTGGGATCCACGTAGGCTCCGGATGCAAGAGAGCAGGATGGAGAAAGCAGCTTCCCCACCTTCACTCACCCTCCCTCTCTGCCGTTCGTTTACCCCGCCCACTCCCCATCTATTGCTGCCTCCGATGGCTGGAGGAAAAAAAACTTCAAATTCTTGCCGCGGGGCTTCAAAGGGCCGCCCTAGAGCCAGTGCTGCAGCCGAACCCTTTGTTAAATTGCTGGCTTGCCCTGCCCCTCCGCACCACTATTTATTGTTCATGGCAGCCCCAAAAGACCCCTGCCAGTCCACGAGCCACCCATCCCTAGATGCGATTCAGACGGGCATCACCATCTTGGGGCATGCGCAAATAAGCATTTCTATAACACCAAATCTTTCTAATCAACAAAACCAAAGTCAAAGTTTCATTTTTTTCTTCACAGGCGCAAATTCCAGAAGTGATATCCAAATAAAAACATATTTTCCTTTTTGAATAAAATAATCAATGTAACCATTCCTGTATTTATCTTCCCTTGCTATGGAAATAATGTGTATTTCTATTTGCACCTAATAATCTTTGTAAACTGTCACCAGTTTTATTGACAAAATTAATTGTATACTTTCAAATTCTTTGACTTTACTGAAAAAAAAGGGGGGACGCCTTTTTTTTCACCTTTTGTTTTCCTTCAAAGTACTAAACTTTTTTTTTTTAAAAAAAGAACACTTTAAAAAAATCAAAACTTTCAATACATCTTTTTCTTTGACTTCTTAACATACAAGCTTTAAACTTAGGTATTACTTTTAGATCCCTCCCTCAAAACTGCCCTTATAGAATATTTTTTTTCTTCATAAACATCCTTTTTAACATAGAGTTTTTCTTTAAACTGGAACATCATTTTCTTTAACTTTTTCTTAATACAAATACTCTCAAATACGTTTTCAATATATTTTGCCTTCTTTAAGAATTACTTAAGCATTATATATATGTTTTTAAAAATTACATTTTCAAATTTTCAGGGCTGTGGAGTCGGGTGATAAATGTTCCGACTCCGACTCCTCAGTTTTACATTCCTTGAAGGAAAGAAAGGCAACATACATGTCATTACCACAGGACTACTGGCTGGGAAGCCAACAGTCTACTGTATTGAACAGTTTAAGCAAAAGACAAACACAAAGAAAACAAAGTTTTATTAATTTTTTTTATTAATTTAATTAATCAAGTTGCTGGATAGTAGCAGCAGGCATAAACATTAGGAACAGGAACTTTACCAGTTCAAAAATACAAACCACATTATTTGGTTGTTTTAGAACGAAAACAAAGCTTATCTATATGAACCAAAAACAAAATCTGTAAAACCTAGAAATGGTTTATATTAATCTTGAAATGTACTTATAGGCTTAGCAAATGCAAATCAATTCAATGTAGAGTTCTAAGGAAGAGAATTGCCTCTGCCAGATCCTCTTTCATAGAGGCTCTTAAATCAGACTTTATTATTTTTAGGGCTGAAAATAATCGACACTGACTTGGGTGGGTGGCATTGCAGTAACTATTCTGGCCACATCACTAACGATCTCTGGATAAACAAGGATGGCTTCTTCAACAGTAAGTTTTGATGAGCGATCATACTTTTCAACTTCTTTTAGTGCTTTATAAAACTCCTGTTGGAATTTTTTTATTTGGACATTTACTGGTTCTGTAACGCTTATGCAACGTCGCTTTCCTTTAGCAACTTCCATTTTGTCTAAGAAGGAATCAAAGTCTAATTCTTCGTTTGAAGAAGATGATCCTGAGTTACCACTATTGCTTAAAAGAACTTCATCCTCCTGTGGAGGTATTTCAGGTCGTAATCCCTTCATGCAAACTGCTACACCATAGAGGGCCTTTTTCCCAGTAGCAGTCTGTTCACTGTTCAACAAAAGTCGGCTCATTGGGTCGACATAAATAGCCGCTAACAAGATTTCATTTTCTATTAAAAAGGTTTTTATCTTATGATCAAACAAGTATACAATATAAGCAATAATTCGAACTATCATCAAGAAAGAAGAAAAAATTTAATCCATAATCCATCTCTAAACTCAATCTTCAACCCCTCCTCACCACCCCCCACCCCCGACTTCCCAGAACAAAAACAGGGCATAGATTTCACCAAACATTCGCTAAAATAAACTAGCTAACTGCAAGATTTAATAGCTCCCAAGACCCCTTAACTCCCCTTTTACAATTTCATCAACCTCCCTTTTTATAGACTCAAAGTAGCATATAGTCCAATAACTCTAAGAGTTTTAAAACCATTAACAAATATTAAGCATCCAAACCTTAAAAAATCTCTTAATATATCAATAAGGTATTCAATTCATTTACATAAACATTTCCCCCCTCCTACTTTTCTCAAAATTCAGATATTTTGAAATCTTATAACAAAAAGTAAATCTTAAATATTCAATAGTTAACTTTCTACATTTTCCCCCTCCGTTGTTCCTCCCTCCAACTTTTAAAATTTTAAAACATAAACATCAGCGTTTTAATTAACCATTAATACATAAACTAGAAAACCAAAAAAAATTAATCTTACATTCTTACTCTCAAATATTTAAAAAATCTTAAAACAAAAAATAAACCTTAATTAATCATAATCTGTACGTTTACCCCCTCAGTCTTTTTTCCTCCCTCCAACTTTTAACTCCTAAAACATAATCATTTTTAGCCATTATCATTATTTAAATTTCTACATTTTTTTGAAACATAATCATTTAACATAATCATTTTTAACCATTAATAGAAAAACTGCAAAACCAAAAAGAAAGGTTAATCTTCCATTCTTGCTTTCTTTTTATATTTTTTCCAGTCTTTCTGCATCTCTCCTACTTCGATTTTGAGGAGGTTTTTAATTTTAATTTGAGGTTGATGTAACTGCAAAGATTGTCCCCTTTTTGAAAAAAATTCCTCTGATTTAGAGCCCCCATATAGCCTCTTCTTGCTTATATAGATCAGTTCATTCCTTCATCTGTAAAACCAAAGATTGTCAAGAGTTTGTGAAAAAGAGTTCAGTTGTTTCTTTTCTATTAAATGTATAAATACCATTGGCAAATCTCCTTCATCCTCTAAAACTTCAGAAGTCTGATCATTTACTACTTTCTTCCAGACCAAGTCGTAATTTTGAAAGATTCTGTCAATTTTTTCGAAAAGAGCAGAGAATAAGCTTGAAAATTCTTGAGAAAATTCTTGAGAACCAACCAGTTCCACCTTCTCTGCTTCAGTCAAAATGTCTCCTGGATTGTCATCATGCTCTGTACTTGCTTTTGTCTCCTCCATCATTTCTGTTGTTATCCCTTTAAGAATTGCTATTTGATTACTTATAGCTGCAGTATGATTATTCATGGCTTCTTTTATAAATTCTGTAAATTCTGCATTAAGATCCTTGTAGTTCTGTAAATCAGACAACTGTATCATTTCTGACACCACCAAAGAGCTTCCAGCACTTTCAAAATCTCCTTTCTTGGAAGCCATTTTATTTTAAAAAGATTTTCTTTCTTTCCACAACCATAAAGTCATAAACTCACAGCCATCCTCTTGAGCAACTTTCAGCAATTTCTTTATAGATCACCAAACGAAATAATCTTTTCCCAAACAGCTCTTTAAAATCTAATCCAGCAATTTAAAGCCAGTCTCTGAGCACGAGTCTGTTAGCAGGCACTTTCCTTTCTAGCTTTCACTTTTAAAATGGCAAAAAAACCACCATCTTTACTTCCAGCTCAGAAAATTCAATTAGAAACATTGTATCCCCAGAGTTAAGCATTATACTTGCAAAAAGCTTGTCCTCCTGCTTCCGTTCCGCCTGCTTTTTTGAAATCATTTAATCTTCTATTTGACAGCAGAAATTGGACGCGACGCCTAGCTCTGTAAAAACAGAGTCCCCCCAGATCTGGAGCTTCAGCGGGCTGAACGGGGAGCTCTCACCCTCCGAACCCCTGGAATTAATCCAGGGGTTTTCGGGGAGCTCTACCCTCACCCACCAGCTCTCCTCCCCTTCTTTTCCCGAAGGGGAGATTTTCAAGCCATTTGACAGCTGATTAGCGCTGTCAGAATGGCTCAATGGGATTGCGGGGACGGCAGTCTAAAAAGACCGTCCATGGGTTACTTCCGGTTTGCTTGCCTCCGGTGAAGATGGTCCCTTCTTAAGGACCGCCAGCCCCGCCGCCTGTAAGAGCCACTTCGATACCGAGAAGCGGCTTGAAAACTCCAAAATCCTTAGGATTGCAGGAGGAGAGTACGCAAGGTACAGGTTGAGCCCCTGTGACCTCCCAGAGAATCGCTACTGGGGAGGAAACAGGCGTGGCTCCCTTTCAACTTGCTGAGACTCCGGACAGCATGGGACGACTCTGCCTTCCGCAGAGCAAGCCGGCTGCAGCAAACTTTTAAACTGATTGAAACCAACCTTAACAAATAGCAGAAATATCAACTTGAACCCTCAAACCTGGAAATCGCAAGTATTATTGCTTTGGTGACTTTTTGACTTAAGAGAAAGTACGAATGAGTAAAAGTGGTTTGAAAAAAAAATGGCGCCCAGCGGCAGAGTTAACAAGCTAGTGAGAGTGGATTTGTGAAGTTACTTTGATCTGTTACAAAGTTGCGCTGCCTGTAATAAGGAGCAACAGGAGAAGAGGAAAAATTCTTTTTTAAAATCTGAGCTTGCTTCAGTCTAGTTTCTATCCCCAATTTGATTAAACCTGGGGGATTTTTTCAGAGGACTTTGTGGAGGTGGAAAAGGAAAAAGGATCTCCTTTTTCAGAAAATCTAATCTACGTGGCAGGATGGCTTCAAAGAAGCAGGAAGGAAAGGCAGCGGGGGGGGGGATCCCCCCCACACAAGCATGAACAGCAGCTTCCTCCTGCTCAACAGACTCAGAAAAAAGACTTTGATTTTGAAAGTTTAAAAGAATTTATCTCTCAGGCTTTGGATGATAAATTTCAAAAATCTCAACAGGAAATAGATGATAAATTTCAAAAATCTCAACAGGAAATTATGCAGGAAATTAATGAAATTAAAAATGTGGTGAAGCAGGATTATGGTAAGGTAACTAAAAAAATATTGAATGTGGTGTCAGGTCTGTCAGAAATTATTATTAAAGTGGATTCCAAATTGGAAGAATTTAAATCAGAAGTTAATGTTAAAATTAAGGATACTGACTATAAAATTTCTGATGTTGATGACAAAATGCAGAGAGTTGAAAACGAAATTACGATGATGCAATTCAGGGCCATGGAATTCGCTATAAGGCTCAGAGGCATTAGAGAGAATGACAGACAGGACCTGAGACAGATCTGTGCTGATGCTTTGGCTGTGTTATTAAAAATTAATCCTGAAGTGGTTTTTTATAAAATAGACAAAATTTACAGAGTGAATTCCTGGGTGGCAAGACAAAGACAATTGCCTAGAGATGTGGTGATATATTTTACAGACAGAACAATAAGAAATGATATTTTGCAAAAATCTTTTCTTTCCTCCGTGCAAGTGGAGGGAGCTCAAATTGGAGTTTATAAAGTACTGCCACCTAAAATGTTAAAAGATAGAAAAGACTTTGGTTTCCTAGTGAACAAACTGAAAAAACAACAGGTACCATTCCGGTGGGATGTCCCAACTGGTATAATTTTGAAATACAATGGAGAAAGACATCGGTTGAACACTGTTGAGAAGGCTGAACATTTCTATTCTACTGTTCTTAAAGAGAGATCACCATTTCCACGTACATCCACAGTGCTGGAGATTAAGGAGAGTGATAAGAAGCAACCTCAGCAAGAGACAGAAGAACAGTCTAAGCAGGCGGAGCCAGTGGAAACGCAGCGTGCTACAGGAGGTTTTCTGGAGGAGCACCTGTTAGAATCTTCTCCAATTCTGGACCCGGCTCGGATGGTCGAAGTTAAAGATCAGCGCATAACTCGTGCAAAATCTAAGCAATTTAAAGAAAAGCAACAACAGGAAAGACAATACAAAAAGGGAACTAAGAGTACTACACAAGAAAGTGAAGCCATGGAGGGAGCAAAACCGAAAATTTCGGAAGATCTTCGGCTATTCTGCTCGTCGCTTCAAAAAGATGAAGATGACAATTAAGTGTTTTATCTTGGAATGTGAATAGGCTGAATTCATTACAGAAAAGGAAGAAGTTATTTACATATTTGAGACAATTTAATAATGATATAATTTGTTTACAAGAAACTCATATTAGAACTCAAGATCAAAAATACTTGATAAATTCAAAATTAGGAACACATTTTATAGCTTCAACTTTGCAAAAAAAGAATGGTGTGGTCATTTATGTAAATAAAAGACTGACAGCTAAAATTATAGAAGCAGATGAAGATGGTAGGTTTATAGCAGTTGAACTGCTTACAGTAAATGGCCAAATTCTTCTGATTGGAATTTATGCTCCTAACCAACAACAGGATTATTTTTATAAAACTTTACATACTAAAATACTGCAATGGGATTATAAATCTATTCTAATTATGGGAGATTGGAATGGAGTAATTGATTCCAAATTAGATAAAAAGAGTTTGGCGAAATCAAGGATTAGACTACCACAGACTTTTTTCGATATGAAAGAAGATTTGGAATTAAAAGATATCTGGAGAATACATAACCCAAAAGAACTGGACTATACTTTTTTTTCTGATAGACATAGATCCTTCTCTAGGATTGATTTTATTTTGTTATCAGATGATCTACTTGTTAAGACAAAAAGAACAAAGATTTTCCCAAGAACTTTGACCGACCATAGCCCAGTATGGATAGAAATTGAGATGGGTAAGATTGAGAGACGATCATGGAGATTAAATGAAAACTTGTTCAGATATGAAAAAAATATAACAGAACTTAAAAAGCAGCTGAAACAATTTTTTGAAATAAACTTGAATAAAGGTACCCCAATTGAAATTGTGTGGGATGCGAGTAAAGCTTATATGAGAGGGGTACTCATTCATATGAATTCTAAACATAAACTGAACCGGCAAAAGAAAAGATCTGAACTGGAAGCAGAAATAAAGAATAAAGAACAGCTACTTATTAAAAACCCAACAGATGAAAGAATACGTGGTGCTATAAAACTTTTGAAAGATCAATTCCAAATGTTTATGGCGGAACAAGTTGCAACAAATTTACAATATGCGAAGCACAACACATTTTGTAATGCCAATAAACCGGGCAGATGGTTGGCCTATACATTAAGGAAGAAGCAGAGCATACGGACTATTGATAGTATTGATATTGGAGGGAAAGAAATTTTTCAACAAAAACTAATTAAAGAAGCTTTTGTAGATTACTATACCAAATTATATGCCAAAAATGATATGCAGAATGGACTTATAGAAAAATATCTAGATAATAAAAGAGTCACAAAAATTACTAATCAACAAAAGGAAAGAATGAATTATCCTATAACAGAGGAGGAGATAATAGTAGCAATTAAACAATTAAAAACAGCTAAAGCTCCTGGAACGGATGGTTTGACTGCAGTGTATTATAAAACTTTGCAAGGAGAAATGGTGGAACAACTCAGAGACTTATTTTGTAACATTCAACAAGGGGGTAAAATACCCCCATCATGGACAACAGCTTATATTTCTTTGATACCAAAAGAGCAAGTGGGTCCTAAAAAACCAGAGAATTATAGACCAATATCTCTTTTGAATAATGATTATAAAATTTATGCAAAAGTACTAGCCAACAGGTTGATGCCAGTAATCCAAGAGGTGATCCATGATGATCAAGCGGGATTTATTGAGGGCAGATACATGAAGGACAATGTAAGGCAAGTAATAGATTTATTGGAATATCTTGAGAGGAATAAACAGATACCTGCAGTGCTGGTCTTTTTGGATGCGGAAAAGGCCTTTGATAGAGTGGACTGGAATTTTCTATTAAAGACTTTAAAAAAGATGGACTTTGGGGACCAATTTATACAGGCTGTTTCGGCAATTTACCAAGAGCAAAAGGCACAGATTATTATTAATGGAAGTCTGACAACAGATTTTAAAATTGAAAAAGGAACAAGACAAGGATGTCCGTTATCCCCATTGCTATTTATTTTAACACTAGAAGTCTTGTTGAATATAATACGGGACTCTAATATCTTGAAAGGCATAGTGATAAGGCAAGAGGATTACAGAATAAAGGCATTTGCAGATGATCTGGTTGTTACCCTAACACAGCCAATGGAATCAATAATCCAGATGAAAGACATTATACAAGATTATGGTAGAGTATCAGGTTTTAGATTGAACCAGAAAAAAACTAAGATGATAGTTAAAAATATGACACAAGATCGCAAACACGAACTTGAAAGGAGGGCAGGTTTTGAGATTGTACCAAAGGTTAAATATCTAGGAGTTCAGGTTGCAGAATCAAATGTGAAACTGTTTCAAAATAATTATGAGGTGTTGTGGCGAGATGTGCAGAAAGATAAGGAGACTTGGAAAAAACTGCAGCTGTCTCTACTTGGAAGAATAGCAGCAGTTAAGATGAATATTTTGCCAAGATTTCTTTTTTTGTTTCAAATGATTCCGGTGCTTAAAAGCGATAAACAATTGAAAGAGTGGCAAAGTGGAGTGAATAAGTTTGTCTGGAACGAGAAAAAACCGAGAGTGAAATTGAAAATTATGCAAGATGTTCCAGAACGGGGAGGTCTTAAACTTCCAAACCTACAGTTACATTATGAAGCAGCAGCTTTATCTCAAACAAGTGATTGGTTTGGAAGGAAAAAGACTGGAATACTGAATATAGAAAGTTTTGATCTTGAATTTGGATGGCATGCTTACTTATTTTATGAAAATAAAGTGGACAAAGTATTTAAAAGCCACATACTTGAGACTCCTTGATGAGAGTTTGGAAGAAGCACCAACTCAAATGGGATTATAAAATACCTCTATGGCTGGATCTTGGTCATATTATTTGGAATACAAATATAATGTCACTCGGGGGGGGGGGGGTTTATACAAAGAGGTTCTTTTTACAGATGCGGGCAGATGGCAGTTGAAGACATTAGAGACACTGTTGGACGAAGGGATTAATTTAACTTGGTTACAATATAATCAACTTCAACTGAGATGGAAAGAGGACCAAAAAACTGGTATTATGTTGCATGAGGAAGAATTGGTTAGACATATAAAAGAGAAAGGTCCAATGCATATTAAAAGGCTTTACAATGTTTTGTTAGAAAGGGATTCAGAAACTGAATTGGTTAAAGATTGTATGATTAAGTGGGCACAAAATTTCGAAGAACCAGTGGTGTTGGAAACATGGGAAAAAATTTGGGTTCAGAATGTTAAATTTACACAGTCACAGAATTTGAGGGAAAATTTTTATAAAATGTTTTATAGATGGCATTTAGATCCTAAGAAATTGTCATGCATGTACCCTAATGTTCAGCCAAAATGTTAGAGATGTGATTGTTTAGATGCTACATATTATCATATATGGTGGACTTGTAAGGAAGTTAAGGCTTTTTGGATAAAAATTTGGTGGGTTATGCAGAATGTTTTGAAGAAAAAAATTCAATTTTCTCCTCAATTGTTTTTACTGGGTATAGTTAAGGGTTTTACATTGGGTGAAACAAAGTTGATATTGCATATGATAACAGCAGCGAGATTATTGATAGGTAAATATTGGAAAAATGAAGTTTTGCCCACTATCGAGGAATGGACTTTGAAGATGGCCAGTTTTGCAGAGATGGCGAAGATTTCAGCATACTTAAAAGATTGTTCACAAGAGACTTATGAATGGGAATGGAAAAAGTGGATAGATTATGTGCAGAACAAATACCAAACCAGGAAGTATCAAATAGCTTTTAACTGAAAATGTTATGTTAAGATAGAAATATTTTAACTTAGTCAAGATGAAAAATTATATGGGGGATGGAGCGGTTCAAGTTTTATATTAAGGGGGGGGGTTTCTGATGTGAGTATATTCTGTGGAAGTCCGGGGGGAGGGGAGGGTTAGGGAGGATGAGGTTGGGGAGTTTGCGGTGGGTTGAGGGGGTTTCTTCTATGAAGTCTTTAAATTCAAGCAAACGCTTCACCATTAAATAAGTGCTTCCCCAACGAGTTGTTTGATCCAAAATGGATCCTTTTCCTGCACGTCTTTTCAAAATTGCATCTGTTTTCGGGGCCCTGGCTGCAACAGTTACTTGCCGTAATTTGCCAATTAATGTAGCTGCATGGCGATCTTTTAATCCATCTCATATGGCAAGTTGCAGTGTATGAACAGCACATCGCATATGACGAATAGTAGCAAGCTTCAATGCTTCTTCAACAAAGTTGTCTAAAAAAATGTCAGCATTCTCTTCAGTTTCTAAACTTTCTCCAATACTTGCAGAGCTGTCTTCCTCTAACTCTAATATCTGTTTGTTACCTTCTTCATCTGCGTTCATCTTCTCAATTGTGCTCAACATGTTAGAAGCGTTATCTGTCACAACACATAAAAACTGTTCCTTTTTAATTTCAAAATCTTCTAGAACACCCTCCACTAACTTCTGAAGGTAATCACTGGTATGATGTGCCTGAGTGTCCTTTAATCCGAGGGTCCGTGTTATTGTTTTGTTATTTTCATCCACAAATCTAACATTAATAGCGAAATAATTGACTCTGTGACGTGTGCATGCATCCATTTTAAGGAAGACAAAACGTCCTTTCAGAACTTTCTGTAGTTCTTCCTTTTTACATTTGGCCTCCTCAATTATAAGTTTCCTTATACTTTTTCTTTCCAGAGAAACACCAAGTTTTTTTGCCATTTCTCCATTTAGGCCTAAAAAGGCTGTCTGTGAAAAGAAGGATATTGGTACACTATTCTTTACTACCATTTCAATAATGTGGTGTTTGAATTTTTCTGGTGTCATTCTTATGGTAACTTTGTCAGATATAAAGAATTTTCTTATTTGTGATTGTTCTCCAGTAGATTTCTGAACGTTTTTTGTCACAGAAGTAGATGCAATGTTTTCATTGCTATCTTTCTCATTCACGGCTTCTAACACTTTGGGATGAAAATGCTGTAAGTGTCTTTTCAAATTTGATGCTCTTGTAGGTACATTTTTATCAGGCCCACTGAAGCTGCTAATTTTTGCATCATATTGTTTTTCACCATCATCATCTTTTCTAATACATCGGCACACGTAATGTTTTCCATCACTTGATAATGCAAAGTGCTCATAAACAGTAGACTTTGTCGTGTTTGTTGTTAGCAGTCTTTTTGCCATTGTTTAGGATGCCTCTTTCCCTAAAATATAAAATATGTTATACTTGGCATATAATGGCATATAATGTACTGAACACACACACACAACACAGAGCCTACATTTTAGTACTCAGAGCATATAAACAATCTGCACTATACATAAACATTCATACATTCCTGCACCACACTTACAAACCTAGGATAGACAGTTTCTTCCAGAAACATGTACACATGTCTTCCCTCATACGGACAAGCAGGCATGCAGGTTTTAAAATAAATATAAACACTTAAGTTGAATCCAAGAAGCTGTTCCACCAAGTTCTTCTAAGCTCTTCTAGCAGAGAGAGGTAGTTGGGCAGAAGCTGCTGCCTTCTCCTTTTTGTGTGCTGATCTGCTGCTGAAGATAGGGCAGTGGGAGGATCCAGGAAGGGACATTTATTATAAAACATGATTTCCCTAGTAGAATCCCATAGTCATGTTTAAAGTTTAAGCTAACAATCGGAGTTTACAAGTTTTTATAGCCTTAGCTGAATGACAGCAGTTTTTCCAATGGTTTACAGCTTCAGTCTTGAACTATTGACCCTCCATTCCCTTCACTTATACAAGTGTCTCTAGTCCTGCAAAAAACATATTTACTTAATCCCTTATCAGTGAGAGGCTAGGTTACTCATGGGCGCTGCGTTCCCTGTAACAGCAGAACACAACACTATGGAAAGTATAAGTATTGCCGCTCCTAATTGTGCGTTGCGTGCCATATAGTGAAGCACATGAAAAGCATGCTTCTTCACGGTCACTTAACGTGTTCGTTTTGCGGTTACGTGAGGCACTGCATGCATTGGTCTTTATTCTTACAGTAGAGAAGTCATTAATTATAACTTTTTGTGAATTGGGACATTTAAACTTGCTTTTTTTAAAATTCCAATCTAAATTTAGTAGGAGTCGGAGTCGGTGCATTGTTTGCCAACTCCGACTCCAGGTACCCAAAATTTCCTCCGACTCCTCGACTCCGACTCCAACTCCACAGTACTGCAAATTTTGGGTTAAACCTTTCTTTCAGTTGCACATATCAAGCAGAGAAAAATGCTTCCTGATTCCAGTTAACTCATTAAGTTTAAGTCACTCCTTCCAGCTTATTTTCATGGAATAAAATCTTTTTCTTCTTTGGAAGTATTAAAGACTTGTAGGTCTTTCTTTTTATCACGAAATCCTCAACCTTGTTAATGTCCTTAAAGAAAAAGTCCCAAATTTGTCTTTTTCCTGGATGTTCTTCTTTCAGTTGTGTTGAAGAGGTTTATATTTGAACCATAGGAGTAGAAGTTATTATCAGGTTCTTCCAAAACTGCGATAAACTCCTCTGCATTTTCAGCTACTTATGAAGTTGCTTCGATAGTTTGGTAACATTCTTCACATGTTTGCATCTCAGAAGTAATTTGAGAGGATTTTTATCATAAGAGAACAGCTGGTCAACAATTAGTGTATTTTATTTAGAGACCTTTCAAATATATCTCTAATACTTTGCTCCACCATCTTCCTCTTTTAATCAGAATCAGAAGATTTTAGCCACCAACAAGCTAAGAAGATCAAGCTACCAGTTACTGCAATAGTAAACTAAAATCATAGCTTTCAATCTTTATCTTTCTCCATCAACTTTTTTTTCTCACCATACTTCTTTATTTTGCTTGCCTTAGCAGCCTTCTTCCTGTTCTTTGAGACAAAAAGAAATCTCTAAAATGGTGCAAGTCTTCAAAAAGGTATAGCAGGCTGTAGCTAGAAAGAGCCTTTTTTAAAATTGATTTTAAAAAGGTTAAAAGTTGAAGGTGTTTAAGAAGAGAAAGGCATAACTTTGACGGCATAACCGAGTTTCAAAACAGCAGATTCTTCAACCCCAAACAGATTGCATCCTCTTTCCTTCCAACCTTTGGCATGCAGATAGCTTTGGAGTTCAACTCCAGAAGCTGTTTCTTGGCTTACAGTTCTATTGGAGAGTTCAGAGGGGAAGTTCTTTGGCACACCTTAGCCGAGTGGATCATAAAAACCAATGGGATGCCAGTCCCTTCAGTTAGAAGCCAGAAGAGCTACACCCCAGGGAAAAATCCTTCAGAGATTTCTCCCCAGACATGTGTTCAGTTAGCCATCTTCCCGGAAGTGAATATTTACCATTTCTGATTTTTTGTTCATTAGCTTTCCAGAACTATGATGTAAAACAAAATAGAAATCATTGCTGCTGCAGTAAATAAGTCTGGATTATCTAGTTCAACAATATCTTCTGTTTATTATCTGCATAATCCAGAAATAAAATAATAATTAACAAGACTATAAAATGTGTTAGATATATATACACCAGACACAATGATTCATTTTCAAAATGCTTCCAGTTCTTTATATTCATATTTGACTCACATAATAATATAACCACTATATCTGGTTAGTACTGAGTTGGGGGATCATCAGAAAATGCAAAAACTCTGGGCTCCTCTATATGTCTGTCCAAATTCATTAAAGGGAAATCAGTAGAGATTTGGAGTAAGAACGTAGACCATATAAACATCTACTGGCTATTCACTTAGCTTGAGAAAGGAATACAAGAACTCCAGTTGGGAAATTAAAAAAAAAAAACTTATTTCCTCACCTCAATATTCAAAAGCTGTTTGCAGGAGCTATCATTTCTAAACTATAATAAAGAGTAGTTCCTAGAAAATCATACTGCTCAAGACTTCAAAAGCTTTAACTTAGTTCATGTCTGCCTTGGAAGCCCAACAGCTCTATGAAATCTTTTATAGGTCATTTAACAACCATTTGGAATTATGATGACCTCAAAAAGGATGATTTATGGACCGTAAAGTACTTCTGGCCATTGTAAAATGTCATGCTGCCATTTCCCACAGTCACATGACTGCATTTCAAATACTTGGCAACTACTTCACATTTACAAATGGTTGCAGTGCTCCACAGTCACATGACTGCTATTTGCTACTTTTTTGTTGGCTTTCAGCAATAAATGTCCATTTGTGAGAGAAAGCTTTCAGACTTATGACTGCTTGATTTGCTTAACAATTGTGTGATTCAGAGTGGTAGACTTTAGGAGAAACCCTCCCATACTACCACCTCTTACAATACTAGACAACACAGTATCAACAGTAGAGACCTTCAAATTTCTAGGTTCTACCATATCTCAAGACCTAAAATGGACAACTAACATCAAAAAGTCATAAAAAAAGCACAACGAAGAATGTTCTTTCTGTGCCAACTCGGAAAGCTCAAACTGCCCAAGGAGCTGCTGATACAGTTCTTCAGAGGAATTATTAAGTCTGTCATCTGCCCCTCTATAACTGTCTGGTTTGGTTCTGCAACCCAACAAGACAGACACAGACTTCAGAGGATAATTAGAACTGCAGAAAAAACAATTACTACCAACCTGCTTTCCATTGAGAACCTGTATACTGTACGAGTCAAAAAGAGGGCTGTGAAAATATTTACAGACCCTCGCATCCTAGACATAAACTGTTTCAACTCCTACCCTCAAAATGACACTATAGAGCACTGCACACCAGAACAACTAGACACAAGAACAGTTTTTTCCTGAACTCTGCTAAAGAAATAATTCCCTCAACACTGTCAAACTAGTTAGTAAATCTGCATTACTATTAATCTTGTCATCGTTCCTATCACCCATCTCCTCCCACTTATGACTGTATGACTGTAACCTTGTTGCTGGTATCCTTACGATTTATATTGACTTGTTTCCTAATATGATTTGATTGCTTATTTGTACCCTATGACTATCATTAAGTGTTGTACCTTATGATTCTTGACGAATGTATCTTTTCTCTTATGTACACTGAGAGCATATGCACCAAGACAAATTCCTTTTGTGTCCAATCACACTTGGCCAATAAAGAATTATATTCTATTGTATTCTAACATAACAGTCATAAAATCTGGTCCAGTCACATGGGTGCCTTACCTTACAACGGAAATTATGGTCCCAATTGTAATCATGAGTCAAGGACTAATGGTACAGTATCTTAAACGTAATAATCCACCTTCAAAGGACTTTTACCTCTTTGGGTTGCATGTTGGTCAATCTATCATTCAGGGACCACATAGCAATGTGACCACTGGACCTAGCTAGTCCTTGGATGGGAGGCTATCACAGAGTATCAGGGCTGTAGATTAGACTGGAGAGTCAGAAAACATCTTGAACAAATTGGTATGCTGTTGCCAAGAAAAATACATGGATGTGACCCTTCAAATATTTCAGCAATGGATTCTCTGCCCAGTTGCTGGGTGGGTGTGGCCATGGTGGGTGTGGCCTAGTTAGTCTCCTGCACCATGGTGGGGGGGGTTGCCTTCCCCAGGTTCTGGAGATTTTCCTTGAGCCTCTGGGAGGGCAAAAACTGCCTCCCCGGGCTCTGGAGACCCTACGGAGGCTGGAAACAGGCCTGTTTTTGGACTTCCCGGAGGCCTGTTTTTCCCCCTCCCTGAGCCTCTGCATGGGCCCTGCACTTACCTCACATCCAAAATGGGCTTCATGGAGACTCCGGGGTGGGGTAGGGTAGGCAGGACCAGCAAGGAATGGGATTTGGAGGTTCTCCGAACCGGCCATAATGTTAGCTATGGGTTGTCCCGAACCCAGGGAAATCTGTAGCAGCCCATCCCTCGATGTGACCATGCATTAACCAGGGATCTATTTCAATTCAAACACAATTGTAGTTAATGGTATGGTGACATTATTGATTTGTTTCATTTTCTTTTAGATAAGAAAGCAGTTTTGATCTGATTGCAACGAAGTTCTTTATTGCTCCTGATAGAGAGAGAATTTCTGAACTGAAACTTGTTTGCTTTCTTAAAGATGGGGAAAGTCTATTTGGATGTATGAAAAGACAGAGCAACGAACTGAGACCCAAGGTGTTTCTTTTGCCAGAAGTTAATTAAGTTGTGCAAAATAGTGTTGGGGAATGATAACAATACTTCAATGCATTTTTTTTAATTTTCAGAAGGTACTTTTTATTATTTTGGTTATTAAATCCTGCTTGCTTGGGTAGATAAGAAAAAACATTATGTTGTTCTAGTTGCCGCTGCTATTCTGTTGCTATAATGCAAGATTATCAGATGATAAATAATATGTGATTTTTTTTTCCCTCTCTCCCTTGTAGTTGCATTCTGCTGTGACCAGAATCCAAGTACAAAGACCTGGTTTCAATTATACATTTGCTCATATCTGCATCCTAAATAATGACAAGTCCTGCATAGTGGATGATATTGTACATATTCTGAAGGAACTGAAGGCTGCTCGTTTGTCTAATCAAACTAATTTTGCTATCCGATATCCAATCACACACTTAAAGGATGGCAGGGAAGTATACAATGGGCACCAGCTTGGTGGAGTCACTGTGCACAGCAAAGATCGGGTAAAGTCTGCCGAAGCCATTCAGCTTACCTATTACTTGCAGGCAATCAATTCCTTAAATGACATTGTAGCAGAAAAATGGGAATCCAACTTCTGTGACACAGTAGAACTTTTCCAGAAATCCAACCGGAATGTCACACTGTATCCTTTCACTTCATCATCCCTTCAAAAAGACTTCCAGAAGACAAGTAGGATATCAGAACATTACCTAACCACAAGCCTAGTCCTTGTGGTGACCTTGGCAATGCTCTGTTGTTCCATGCAAGACTGTGTCCGCAGCAAACCTTGGCTTGGCCTCCTTGGCTTGTTAACTGTGACTCTGGCCACTCTCACTGCAGCTGGAATCATTAATCTGACTGGTGGGAAATATAATTCTACCTTCCTGGGAATTCCCTTCATCGTGTTAGGTAACTATATCTCATTCTGTTATTACTGTGGATTTATCTGCAATATTTATTTGAACTACTCTATAATGGCAAAATAACGAAAACAAAAGAGGACATTGTGAAGTGCTCTAGCAATTTGCTAGCCCTCTCATTTTGTTTAATCATTAGCAATCATTCAAATTTGGGATAACTTATTTATGCTTATTTTGTAGTCAATAAATCTTCAGAAATTGTTGTCTATCAGTATCTCTGTTTACTTTGCTATGGCATATTTAACATTAGTCCCTTCAAAATACAAGGAATTTAAAAGGGGGTGTGAGTTAGATATACCAAGACCATCCAATTTACTAAGTTCAAGTAGGAGATATGTCTAATTCATGCCACTCTAAAAATTCTCCAGCTCACTTTAAAACCCAGATCTGAATTAAGTTTGAAAAAGCAGAGCTCCATTAATTGAAAGTGTAATACAAAAAGAACACAAATACTATAGTTTGTTTTATTCTTTATGAGCAAGCTAAATGGGATGAAGCATCCCAATTTCATGACAGATGTGGGGAGTTGTAGTTCCTTTAAATGTTTTGTTTCTAAGTGCCTCCAATTATGTTGTTTTAAGGAAGAGTG
This sequence comes from Arizona elegans, assembly GCA_022577455.1. Lineage (NCBI taxonomy): Eukaryota > Metazoa > Chordata > Lepidosauria > Squamata > Colubridae > Arizona > Arizona elegans. The sequence continues at coordinate 46,063,110 of JAKOOJ010000006.1, read as the reverse complement.
TAAAGCATTTTGTGGTGAAACACTTGCAAAAGATTTTCTGAAGGAAAGTGTATTCAAAAGGACTTCCTAAATACTGTAGAGTTTATTGTTGATACTTGTATTGAAAGCATAAAAGAATAATTCTCTGCCTTTTCCATAAAATAAATCAACCATTCTCTTGTGCACTGCTTGGAGAGTCCAAGCATGGGTTAATTTCAGTCTGTTCTGACGTCACTGAGTTGGAATTTCTTTGGCCACACCTTCCTCCTCCGGCCGAGCCTCAGATATTTTTCAACTCAGTCTGCCAGAAAGATTTGTTTTGAGTTGGTTCTTCAAAATATTGAATTAAATTAGGAAAATTGGCTATTTTAAATTCTTTTCAAATAAATTCAATTAGAGCCTCTTGGTTTGGCTTGGAGTGGCGAAAACGGAGTGCAGAGAGTGATCAGTGCTGCAAACTCTGCAAACAGTGATATGATCGCTGTGGCGGCCGCCATTGCCGCATAGCATCCGATCGCGCCAAAATTCAAGCCAGGGCTTCAGGCAGGCATTGTGAAAGCCTTCCCTTTGAGCTGTGTGGGAGCAGCTGGTCGGAGGAGCGCGTGCTGAATGTAAGACCAGTAGCCGCCATTTTGCTGGTGGTGGTTATTTTGTTGCAGCATACAACGCAGCATAAATTTACCAATTGAGAAGCTGGGCAGTAATTGGAGCAAGAGATCTTCTCCTGAGACCTGACCATAGCAGGGAATCGTGGCCACGCAAGTAAAAACTGTTTCACCGGTTTATAAAGCGTTATTTGGTGTGTTGGCAGCCACGTTATTGGGATCGAGCCCTGCTAACATCTGAGGTGCCTGGTCATTGCTGCTGCTGCTTGTATTTACAGGCTAACAAACCATTTTGCTGGTTTGGGTGTGATTTGAACTCTGATCTGCGCAGTGAGTAAATCTTTCACCTTCTATTATCCTTGGGAATTCTAAAACCTGTATTCTGGGTTAGACATGGCAAATAGTAGTGATTCTGAAGATTCCTCACACTCCCAACATCAGGCTGATTGTCCTGTGGTTAAAAAGCCCAGATTGAGATCTAGCAAGGCTTCTTCCAGCACCCAAGTCAAATCTTCCAAAGTTTCCAAACCTCCATCTGTAGCTGCTGAGAAAGATGTACTGAGGAGGCAAAAAGCCTTAGAAAAGCATTTTGCAAAGGCCCAGCAACAGGCTGCAGCTTCTAAATCCCCCGAGGGTTCCAGGAATCTGGGAAAATCTTCTAATCCTTTATCTTCAGAATTACAATTGCAGGAAGTGCAGGAGGATCAGCCTAACTGGTCTCCCACTGTACCTTTGGAATCACATGGGTTCCATGCAGTTCCCTTTCAGGAAGGATTCATCCCTGACCCTCCTCAGCCTCCTTCTGATTCTTCTCAAGGGCCTAATAGGCAGCGTTCTGCACCTTCAGCCACGTTTATGCCCACAGCAGCGGCACTACGGCTCCTAGAGGCGACACAGCAATCCTTATCCTCAGATTTACATTATGCCATTGTACAAACCATTACTCAAGGTATTGATGAGGCCCTGGTACAAAGGGGATTGTTGACTCCCTTACATCCAGAGCCTCCCAGATCAGATCCTATGCATCAACATTCACATAGGTACAGAGATTACAGGGAGGGATCACGCCATGCTTCTCCATCACTTCACAGTGAGGCTTCACTGGAAGGAGAGGAGGAATTAGGTGAATTGGAAATGTCTGGGGATGAAGGACTTGCTCAGGACAAATCTACTTACACAGGTTTATTCCGTCCCCATCTCTTTAAGACATTATTACTCAAAGCAAAAATGATTGCTAATATGGGCCAAACGGAGAGACCCACTACAGATACTAAAGGCTCCCAGGATCTTTGTGCCAGTCTCTTTACTGAGCAGGTTATTACTCAGGAAGTTATTCCCTCCCCAAAATTCTTTGTAGATGTAATTCAGAGGCAATGGGAACAACTTCTTTCAATCCCAGCACCTAGTGGCATGGACAAAAAGATGTATACTGTGGAGAAGGAGTTTGAGGAACTGCTTCAGATCCCCACAGCGGACTCTCCCTTGACTAATTTGGCTTCTTCTGCCATTCTTCCTTCTGATAATGCGGAAGGATTAAAGACTGAGGATAGGAAGGCGGATTTAGCTGCATGCAAAACACACCAGTCAGCGGCTTGGGCAGTTAGGTCCACTACAGCAGCTTCATTCATGTCTAGAACATCTCTTTTATGGTTAAAACAGATGCAGGCCAGGATCTCCCCAGAAGATGTACGTCTCCAACAAGACATTAGCAAGCTGATAGCTGCAATTGAATACACAGCTGATGCTACCATTAATGCAGCCAAATTTGCCTCTAGAGCTCTAGCGTCTAATGTGGCATCCAGGCGTTCGTTATGGCTGGGCCAGTGGCAAGCAGATACAAGATCCAAGTAGCTCTTAGCCTCAGATCCCTTTAAGAGACATCAGCTGCTTGGAAATACTCTAGACCCCATCTTAGTGGAAGGGAAAGATAAGAGGAAGGTTCTTCCACAGCTGACTAGGAGGCCTGACAGACGGTCTACCCCTTATTACCGTAGGCAGCCCTTTCGGAACACCAAGGCGGGTTTTTCCGCCTCCCACTATCATAGACAGTATCCCTATGGAGGGGACAGAGCACAGGATAGGTTAAGATTTCGAGACAGATCTCAACAATCACAGTCCAGGCAGCCTTACAGGGGTTCAAGGGGATGCCCCTACTGTCATTCCAAATGACTCAGGGTCTCAAATCCCGATTGGCGGCAGGTTAAAGAGGTTTGCCGACCAATGGAGGGATACCACCATGGACGCGTGGGTATTACAAACAATAACTCTTGGACTGACCTTAGAATTTTGTTCCAGACCCCCTCATTGATTCCTTCAGTGCCCGGTACCCAGGGAGCCCATCAAAAAAGCCATGATGGAGGCCGAAATCCAGCACTTGCTGGACATCAAGGCCATCGAACCGGTACCAATTGGACAGAGGGGTTTGGGGTTTTACTCCGTACTCTTTCTGGTTCCTAAGAGCTCGGGCGGCCAAAGGGCGATATTGAATCTAAAGGACCTCAATGTTCACATAAGATACAAGAGGTTCAAAATGCAATCTCTTCATTTAATTCTGGGTTGCCTCAGACTAGCAGATTATTTAACATCGATAGACCTCAAGGAGGCTTATCTCTATGTCCCCATACAGATTTCTCACAGGAGGTTTCTCAGATTTGCATTTGCAGGCCACCACTGGCAATATTGGGCTCTCCCCTTTGGCCTATCCTCAGCCCCACGTACCTTCACCAAAATACTGGACGTGGTAGCAGCACGTCTGAGGGCACATCCCATCCACCTACAGTGCTATCTGGACGATGTACTGATCCAGTCATCGTCTCTCAGGCAGGCAGAACTAGATCTTCAACTCATGATCCAGTCTCTGCAGGACCACGGCTTTTCAGTCAACTGGGAGAAAAGCCATCTGACATCATCCACCAGGTTTACTCATCTGGGTGCGGTGATAGACACCCAGTTATTTCAGGTGTTCTTGTCTCAAGAACGATGGGACAGTATAAAGGACTTAGTGAAACAGGTTCAGACATCAGTTTCGGTGCCCCTTTTAGTGCTTTCCCAGCTATTAGGGAAAATGATTTCCTGTCTAGCAATAGTTCCCTGGGCTCACTTACACGCCAGGCCCTTGCAGTGGTTCCTTATTCCCAGACAGAGGTCAGGACGCAGCAACTCACTGGGCAAGATCAGGGTTCCTCAACAGGTTCTGCGATCCCTAGATTGGTGGAAGTCGAAGGCCATGGAAGAAGGCTGCTTGTTTCGCAATCCTCCCAGACTGATCCTGACATCAGATGCTAATCTATTCGGCTGGGGAGTGCACCTGGGGACCCAGGTGACGCAAGGACGGTGGTCGCAGCGAGAACTACGCAATGACATCAATTGGCTGGAGCTGAGGGTGGCCCATTTGGCGCTCCGTCATTTTTGGTCCGAGTTGTCGAATCAGCACATTCTCCTATTAACAGAACGTCATGGACAAGGCGCATGTCAACTGCCAAGGAGGCACCCACTCCATCCTTCTTATGGGCGAGGCGAAGAAGATGTGTCTCTGGGCAGAACAACATCTACTGTCCTTGTGGGCGGAACACATTGCCAGCACATCCAACTCGACAGCAGATTGGTTGAGTTGGTGGATGATAGATCAATCTGAATGGTGGCTTCATCCGGATTTATTCCACCTCATCCCAGTCCAATTCGGGACTCCAGCCATGGACTTGTTTGCCACACCTCAGAACACTCACCTGCCTCGGTTCTTCACACAGTTCTGGTCTCCAGTGGCCGAGGGCACCAATGCTCTTCGTTGTCCATGGCCACACGAACTCCTATATGCCTTTCCTCCCATTCCTCTACTCCAGAAGGAAATCCGGAAAATTCTGGAGGAGGAGGCAGAGGTGCTGTTAGTAGCACCGCATTCGCCGAGACGTCCATGGTTTGCAGACCTGGTGTCGTTGTCGATAGCACCTCCCTGGATATTACCACCACACAAGGTCGCCCTCAGCCAAGGGGCCCTTCAACATCCAAACCCCCAGTGGCTCAAGTTGGCCGCTTGGCACTTGAGCGGGAGACCCTCAGGAAGGAACGCTATTCACCTGAGGTGATTTCTACCATCCTTGCATCTAGGAAAGCGTAGATGACCAGGATTTATGATGCCACGTGGGCATCATTCTGTCGTTGGTGCACCAAGGTGCATCTGATCCCGACTTCCGCCACAGTTCCACAGGTTGTGGAGTTCCTGCAGTGAGGCCTGAAGAAGAAGTTATCAACTAATACGCTTTGGCGACAAGTTGCAGCATTGGCTACCATCTTGCCAGGCGAAGGACCTATCTCTCTTTTTCAACATCCCAAGGTCCGTAGCTTTTTAAAGGGAGCTGCCAACCTGTTACCACCGATTGTACATAGATACCCGACCTGGGATCTATCATTGGTTTTACAAGCGCTCACCTTGCCTCCTTTCGAACCGCTGCAGACTACCATGCTTAGACTGTTTACGTTTAAAGTTGTGTTCCTGGTTGCGATTACATCTGCACGCAGGATATCGGAGTTAGTGACACTCTCAGTGTGCCAGGATTTATGTATCTTTCACTTGGACAGAGTCATTCTTAGATTGGACCCTCCCTTTGTGCCAAAGATAAATTCCTGGTTCCACAGGGCACAGGAGGTTATTTTGCCGGACTTTTGCCCCAATCCACAACATCCAAGAGAAAAGCGATAGCATACATTGGATGTACGTAGGACCTTGAAACGATACATTAAACATACTGCCTCCTGTAGGCCTTGTTCGTGTCATTCCAGCCCACTTCAATGGGGAAGAAGGTGTCTCCATCCACCATTGGGCGTTGGCTCAAGGCTTGTATTGCTTAGCTTATGAACAACAAGCTTGTCGAGTGCCACGTCGTATCACGGCGCACTCTACTCATAGTGCCGCCACCTCGGCGACCTGGGCTACACAAGCATCAATTCTGGAAATCTGCAGAGCTGCCGCTTGGACTTCCCCTTCACCATTCGTGAGGAACTATAAGTTGGATCAGTATACATCGGCTGAAGCAGTGTTTGGGAGACGGGTCTTACAGAGAGTCCTGCCAGCCGAGGGGACCCTGGAACAAACTGCTTCCTGCCCAACATCACTTTAGCTTGGGTATATCCCATGCTTGGACTCTCCAAGCAGTGCACAGGAGAATGAACGTCGGGCTTACCTTGAACATTCGTTCTATGTGCACTGCAGTACCTGGCTGGTACTGGTCCGGGGTCCAGGAGAGGTCGGTTCTTCGAACCAGCTGCGTCTTCCCTGGTTCCGGTTTCATTGAAAAAAACTGAGGCTTGGCCGGAGGAGGAAGGCATGGCCAAAGAAATTCCAACTCAGTGACGTAAGAACAGACTGAAATTAACCCATGCTTGGACTCTCCTGCAGTGCACATAGAATGAACGTTCAAGGAAAGCCCAACGTTCATTCAATTAGGTCAGTTGTTATATATAATCCTTTGCTTTGCTTTTGCTTTTATTTGATTTGTATACCGGCCTACTCCCGAAGGACTCAGGGCGGTGAACAGCCAACAATAAAATACATACATACAAAATTTAAAAAGCAGAAATAAAATCAAATTAAATAGTTTGGCCTAGGCAGATTAAAACCCCAATCAATTTAAAACCAATTTAGACTTTAAGTATTAAAGATATTAAAAATATTAAAATATTAAAATTGTTTAAAAAGAGGGAGAAAGGTAGGCCAGGCCCGCCTGATGAAATAAAAAGGTCTTTAGAGCCCAGCGGAAGGTGCGCAGATCTGGGATCCTCCGTATCTCCGGGGGGAGCTCGTTCCAGATAGTAGGTGCCCACACAGAGAAGGCTCTCCCCCTGGGGGTCACCATTGTTGACCAGTCGACATTGTTTGGCCGATGGCACCCGGAAGAGCCCCTCTCTATGAGAGCGTACTGGCCGGTGGGAGGCTATTGGTGGTAGTAGGCAGTCCCACAAGTACCCAGGTCCTGAGCCATGGAGTGCTTTAAAGGTGGTAACCAAAACCTTGAAGCGCACCTGGAAGACCACCGGGAGCCAGTGCAGCTCGCGCAGGAGGGGTGTTACATGGGAGCGCCATGTCGCTCCCATTACCACCCGCGCGGCCGCACTCTGTGCCAGTTGGAGCCTCCGGGTGCTCCTCACGGGGAGCCCCATGTAGAGAGTGTTACAATACTCCAGGCAGGAGGTGACGAGGGCATGAGTGACCGTGCGTAAGGAGTCCTGATCCAGAAAGGGACGCAACTGGCGAATCAGGTGAACCTGATGAAAAATCCTCCCAGTCACGGCCATCAAGTGCTCTTCTAAAGACAGCCGTGAATCCAGGAGGACACCCAAGATGTGCGCCCTCTCTGTGGGGGCCAGTGATTTGCCCCCAATAGTCAGTGATGGCACCAACTGACTATATCGGGACATTGGAAACCACAGCCACTCGGTCTTGGATGGGTTGAGCCTGAGCCTGTTTCTCCCCATCCAGATCCGCACGGCCTCCAGGCATCGGGACATCACTTCAAGGGCATCGTTGGGGTGGTCTGGGGTGGAGATGTACAGCTGACTGTCATCAGCGTACTGGTGGTACTTCACCCCGAAACCACAGATGATCTCGCCCAGCGGCTTCACATAAATGTTGAACAGGAGGGGCGAGAGGACCGACCCTTGCGGCACCCCACATATGAGGGGCCTTGGGGTCGACCTCTGCCCCCCTGTCAACACAGACTGCAATCGGTCAGAGAGAAAGGAGGAGAACCACTGCAACACAGTGCCGCCAACCCCTAACTCTTCCAACCGGTGCAGCATGATACCATGGTCGATGGTATCAAAAGCCGCTAAGAGATCTAACAGGACCAGGACAGAGGAGCACCCCCTGTCCCGAGCCCTCCAGAGATCATCTACCAACGCAACCAATGCCATTTCCGTGCTGTACCCGGGCCTGAAGCCCGACTGGAACGGATCCAGATATGTCGTTTCATCCAGGTGCTGGGGGAGCTGTTGCACAACCACACTCTCAACAACCTTCGCCACAAAGCGAAGGTTGGAGACCGGATGATAGTTTACCAACATTGCCGGGTCCAGGGAAGGCTTCTTGAGCAGAGGCCTCACCACCGCCTCTTTCAAGGCAGCGGGAAAATCACCCTCACCCAACGAAGCATTTATAATCCCCTGGAGCCAGCCTCGTGTCACCTCCCGGGAAGCCAGCACTAACCAGGAAGGACACGGGTCCAATAAACAAGTGATCGCGTTCAGTCTGCCCAGAATCCTGTCCACGTCCTCAGGGGTCACAGGATCAAACTCATCCCAGATAACATTTTCAAGACCTACCCCAGTCCCTCCCCCTGAGACTACCCAGTCGGAGTCCAGATCGTTCCGAATCTGAGTGATTTTGTCATATACTGAGCAAAATCCTCGGCTCTACCCTCCAAGGGGTCCTCCCGCGCTTCCTGGTGGAGCAGGGAGTGGGTCACCCTAAAGAGGGCGGCCGGGTGGTTATCTGATGACGCAATAAGAGTAGCAAAATAGCTACATTTCACTGCTTTTATCGCCACTTAGGTAATTCCTAATATGGGATCTTACCAGTGTCTGGTCAGATTCAGTACGACTGGCCCTCCAACTACTCTCTAGGCATCTTTTCCGGTGCTTCAACTCACTCAGCTCCTCGGAGAATCAAGGAGCCAATTGAGATTGGCGCCAGGTCAGAGGCCACAAAGGCACAACCCGATCCAGAGCTCCAGCAGCCGCCCTATCCCAGGCGGCCACTAGGTCTCCAGTCGAGGCGTGTGCCAGAGCCTCAGGAAATGGCCCAAGCTCCATCTGGAACCTATCAGGTTCCATCAGGCGCCTGGGGCAGAACCATCTTACCGGCACCGCCTCCCTGTGGCGGGGTGCAGCGGTTCGAAGATGAAGGAGAGTGTGATCTGACCATGACAAGGGCTCGGTAACTATATCCCCTATCTCAAGATCACTCAACCACTGTCCAGAGACAAAAACCAGATCTAGCGTGTTCCCCCCCGTGTGGGTAGGGCCATGAATTAACTGGGTCAGGTCCATAGCTGTCATGGAAGCCATGAACTCCCGAGCCACCTCAGACGTCTTGCTCACGGACAGCAGGTTGAAATCCCCCATGACCATAAGCCTGGAGGTGTCAACCGCCACCGCGGCGATGACGTTGAGTAGCTCAGGCAGGGCTGTTGCCACGTGGCAGGGAGCCAGGTACGTGATCAGCAAACCCATCTGAACCCCATGACCCCATTTCACAAGAAGGGATTCACAGCCGGCTGTCTGAGGGACAGTGGCCTCCCTCGGTCTCCCTCGGTCTCAGACCTTCTTTAATGAAAATACAATCTCACAAACCCTCAAGATTAGGAACTATAGAACAGAGCAAAGGTTATCTCTCAGTGCCCAAGATATGCCCACCACTGAACTCTCTGAGAAAATTGGAATTGGTGGATTGTGGCTGTATTATGGTAGAAGCAAACATCAGAACTAGATGTGTTCTTTGGGGTTCTTGGTGCTATCTAAGCTTGGTTGTTTACAGAGATATTTATTAACCAACTAGGTGACAACATCATCTCCCCATGTTAATTATTAATTGGATAATGAAATCTCTGCAAGTAAATATCCAAACTCAGACAGCATCAACTATGCCACAATTCAACTCCAAACTATACATATGCTCTTCCAGTAATTCTAATCATTGGAAATTGAAAAGTGGTCAGGTTTCTGTTGCTTTATTGTTCTGAAGATTTAATAATACTCTAGATTAGTTGTAGATTAGCTGTGGATTTATTTCAGACCTGTTGGAACATAATGTAATAAAAATTTGAATGATGATAGTGCCTATGATACACTGTATGTAATAAATCAAGAAATATAAACAATGGACTTGTGCTAATTGTACTTCAGAACTTATAGTTACATTAGTTGTGGATTTGGACATAGGTTTATTGTGACAATTTGGCAGGTTATTTGTGATAGAGGTTGGAAGCTAGCATTGCACCGAGAAATTTATCAGTGTCATGAAGCAGGTGGGCAATCTGTAAGATTGCAAGGAAACACTTGAGTGTGGAGTATATGCTGTTGCAAGTAATAGAACTTGTATTTGCCTCTTGCAGCTAAATGGGTATTTCACCTTACTTGTTTGACCGTCTATCACCTGACTAGTAGTAGCTACATATACTTTAAAATTACCTACCAAATCAAAAATGATTCTATATTAGCTGGTTATTCATTACCAACATTTTGCCTATCCTGGTGGTGATGTGAATAGAAATTGCCACCCGATGCAGAAGTTTCCCTGTCTGATGTTCAGCTTATTTAAGTGGGGGAAAAGAAAATGATGAGAAAAGGGGGCTGTTGTCTCTCCTCTCCCATAATGTTATCTCTTCTGTACTTGTTGCCTCTATTGTTAGTAACAGCACCTGGTTTTTTAGGCCCAGCAAATTGCTAGTACTATACTAATCTGCCTTCTCCCCTGATATATTGATACTTTGAAATAATTTAAGACCCTAGTTCTGTTGCCTAGTCTATTGGCAAAAAGAAGTAACTGCTTTAACATTTTTAAGGCGCTTTACACTTCTTATTCTTGTATGTTCTAAAGCACTGTGGTGAAAATTTTGCCCACTTCTGATTTATATAAATAATAGGAAACTGGATTTTGTCCTTTGCTCCGTTTTAGGACTGTTCCTCCATAGCAGTTTAAATTGTTTAAATGTAATTCTGGCCCCAGATTGTTTATTTATTTTTTATTTTATTAATTTATTTTTGTCAAGCATGTATTAGATAACAGATATAAGTATAAATATGATTATGAATACATGAAATGGATACGAATAAAAGGGGACATTAGGACAGGGATGGTAGGCACATTGGTGCGCTTATGCACACCCCTTACAGACCTCTTAGGAATGGAGTGAGGTCAACAGTAGACAGTCTAAGGTTAAAGTGGGGAAGAAACCACAGAGTCAGGTAGAGCATTCCAGGCATTGACCACTCTGTTGCTGAAGTAGTATTTTCTGCAATCAAGTTTGGAGTGGTTTACCTTAAGTTTGTATCTATTGTGTGCTTGTGTACTGTTGTGGTTGAATCTGAAGTAGTCATTGACAGGTAGGACATTGTAGCAGATAATTTTATGTAGTATGCTTAGGTCAGACCAAAGGCGGCGAAGTTCTAAGTTGTCTAAACCCAAAATTTCAAGCCTGGTGGCATAAAGCAGAGGAGTGGAGGACTCTTCTCGTGAAATATCTGTGGACTCACTCAATTGTATTAATGTCCGATATGCAGTGCGGGTTCCAAACAGATGAGCTGTATTTGAGAATTGGTCTAGCAAATGTTTTGTTTGCTCTAGTTATCAGTGCAATATTACCAGAGAAGAAGCTACGCAAGATTAGGTTAACAACTCTTAATGCTTTTTTGGCAATGTTGTTACAGTGAGCTCTGGCACTTAGATCTTTAGAGATGAGTATGCCAAGGTCCTTGACAGAGTGAAGGTTGTCTGTAATTGGAGCTTTGTGGAAACACAGAATTAACAATGGCAATTGTATTCAGACCCTCGTCTTTTGCCAAGAAAATTGAAATTCATTCCAAATTGCCACATTTTGTCTCAGGATAGATCGTTGATCTTAATTCAGTGTAATACTTAATTGATCTTGATTCAGTGTAATTGTAATACGGTCTATTACAATTTATAAAATATTGTTTCTGCTGAGGAGGAGGGTTGATTTCCAGTTTTATGATTCTATATAGTCACTGTGAGGCTTCAAGGGAGTCTTTATTTAGTAAGTTTTAAGGAATAGAAACTAAGCTGGTCCATAATCATAATTTTTTTCCACTACTATGAACAACATAAACAATACCTGAGAAAGATATGATAGAGAAAAATATACAGTATTTCAGTACAGAAATTGTGGTTGGCTCACATACAAAATTTTGCAGATTTTCTTACTAGAATACATGTTTTATAAAAGTAGTGCAGTAATCACCATACTTTAGCAGGATTGTTATTGGCTTTTATTTTAAACAGAGGGGTTTTTTTAGAGAATAATAATATATAATCATAGTTTGTTTTTTTTATTGAGATCATGAATTTATGTTATGAATAACATATAGAAACATATTCTGCTGATTTGCAGTTATTAACTTTAAAAAAATTTGTGAAAGTAGTTCTCTAATTTCAGATTTGCAACCTACTTTACCTCTGAAAGTAGATTCTAGAAAGCTGTAGAATAATCTTAGGGGAGGAAAAAAATCTATTTCCCTTAATTTACTACAGAATACCATAATTTTTGATTTAAAGTACTAAATGTATTAGGATTCAGTTGGACATGATTAATTGAAGTAATTGAAGATGCCATCTGGAGAAATTAAAATCATCATGTTAAATATGTTATACATGCTGTCATTTAAGATTAAATGACATTTCAAAGTTACTCATCTTATATTTTGTAAATCCCATACTTTAATTTTGCGGTTTCTCATAAATATAAGAAAGCAAAAACCCCAATTCATCTTTTGTCAAGAGCATTATTCATTTGCAGCAGATTCAATGCACTGATTTCATAGAGGCTTCAGAACTGAGATTTAATTTACAATGCATCTTTATGCTTTAGCATAAGGAAGCTCATATTTCTTTCTCACATCTTGTACTGTGTTATACATCTCTCAGGTGGGTTTTATGACTTTTAAAATATACATTCAAATTAATATTAATATATGTTAGTCATACTTACTTCTTGCTTTTAACTGAAAAGCAGTTACAGATTCATCCTTTGCAGTAGGTATCTGTGGACCTTAGATGTGCTTAGTTAAAAATAAGGAAATCAACCCTGTAGGTAAACATTGTTTTATGCCAATTCCATATTATATCCAGACTATAAGATAAATACCACATGATTTAAATGAAACATACTACAAGGATTTGTTGTTAGACATCCGGTGCTTACATAAGTTCCATACATTGTCTGAATATAAAGTGACAATGCTTTTTTTTTTTTAATTTATTTATTTAAAACAGTACATCAAACAAAAAAGGAATAGTCCAACAAACGATCGCGACAGAAACTTTACATAATATTTACACTTTCTACGGTATGTAGGCTTCAGTCAAATTTAACAAAAGTTAAACATAGTCCTGGCTATACTTGACTTTTTGGGTGTCTGTTGTTCAACCAAACATACCATTTGTCCCAACATTGGAAATATACGGAGTCCTTTTGATCTCGCAATGCTTTAGTCAGTCTGTCGGTTTCCGCATAATCCAAAATTTTCTCCAGAATCAAATCTTCAGCCGGCAGGTCTTTCCCCTTCCAATGTTGGGCGAAACATATTCTTGCTGACGTGGTGATAAATACACACAGACACCATATATTTGTGCCTATATTATCTGGCCTAATGTTCAGTAGATAGTACTCTGGTTTCAGAATTAGGTTATAACCTGTGATTTCCATAATCCATACCTGTATGGTTTTCCAGAATTCCCTCGTCCTGGAACAGGTCCACCACATGTGGAAATAGGTGCCGATCTCCCCGCACTTCCAACAGTTTGGTGAGAGATTTGAATACATTTTAGAAAGACGAGCAGGTGGAAGGTGCCATCTATACAGCATCTTGTACACATTTTCTTTATATGATGTTGCCCACAGGAGTTTCATATGTTTGAGCCAGATTTCTTCCCATTTTGTCAAATCAATTGGATAACCAATATTTCTCCCCCAGGCAATCATAGAATCTTTAACTATTTCATCCCCTTTCCAATAGTCTATTAGAAGTTTATATATCCTAAAGTGACAATGCTTTGATCAAAACTAAATCAGATATATAAATCATTATTTTCCCCAATCTGAATAAGGAAAATATCTACAGATATAAATTATATTTTATTAATTTCTGGACTTTATTAAATACAGATATTTTAATTGCATGATAAACTGCTGGAACAGAATTTTGGTTATGGCAGTTAAGTGATTAATTGATTCATCAATTGGTTGTGGAAGTAAAGGATGGGTGCTTTTTTAAACTCCAGTAATAGGTTTTTTAAAAAAAGTCCCTGTGGGTTTTACTCCGCTAGTCATCAACCATAGGGGCTCATCTCCATTTCAAGGCCATTGAGCCAGCACTGTCCAAAGACATTTCTGCAGTCATGTGGTTAGCATGACGTCATGGAGCACTATTAGCTTTCCACTGAAGAATCTATTTATCTACTCACATTTTCATGGTTTTGAACTGCTAGGTTGGCAGGAGTTGGGGTGAGGACCGAAGCTCACCCTGTCACGTGGCGCTCAGGTCTTGAACCTGGGCTGCTGGCTTTCCAGCTGACAAGCCCAGCGTGTTAACCACTGAGACACTGCACCGCCCACCCCCATAAAATATAGGAAGCCTGAAATACCATCTTTTGCATTAAGTTCCCTTGAGGAAGGCAGGAAACTGTTGATTTCCTGTTCACACTTTTGGAACATCAAAAATTAAAGCACAAAATAGATGTCATAAAGCTTCTAGGTACTTGAGGATTTCACTCCTTAAATTCTCCTACCCTTTGAAACAATGAGCCTGGGCCCCACTGACCTTTTGCACATCATGGGGTTAAGGGATCAATATATCTGTTCCCTAAGAACAGCTTTTCAAATGTTTCATTGATTGGCAATGAATGCACTTCAAGCTTTACTTTTTAATGAACTAGTGTTAACTTTGTCAAGGCTTTAGTTTTAAGCTTTCCATTGTTCGCCAATAGAATCAAGCACATTGTTGTTCACTCCAGGAATTATTTTCAGCTAAACTGTATAGTGCTCAATAAATCAGAATAAAATTGTCCAATTATTCAAATCCTCTTAATTTTTTTGCACAGCTTAATAAAAACTGACAGAAGCTGGACTGTAAACTAGCACATAACAAAGAATATTTTATAAAAATTAGCTCAGCTTGATAGACAATTTTTAGTTTTCTAATATAGAATAACAGTTGATACAAGGAATTACAGTTGATACAAGGAATTACATATTTAATAATAACAAAGTGCTGGCTTTCTCTTTTAAACCAATATGAAATATCCTATCTAATTTCCCACATCTTTATTCAGATAACTTCAGTTATCATAAATTCCTATGATTCTCCTCATCACTCATGTGTCTTTCTACTCTTACAGCTTTTCAGTTCTTTTCCTGTGGCCTATTAATCCCCTATTGTCCTGAACATATGCCACATTTTCTTTTCCCCTTGGCAAAAAGGATACCGATTCACTGCCTATAAAGTAAGCCTGTTATTTTTCTCAACATGTTGCACTAAAATAGCTCCTTTGGCTGCTGTGACAATTCTCACAAATTGAATCAATGCATGAACAATTCAGCAAGGGAGGGAAACAATTATGAAAAAAGCTAGCAATATTTGGGCTTTCAGGCAATAGTCTATCAATTGCATTACTTTTGAAATGAACATTGGAGTCTAGCATGATCGTTAGGCCAATTTTTTCTTGAACTGTGGTAGGTGGCATATGGCTGAAGGAATCTCATAAAGTAAAATCTCTTCTGGATTCAGTTCAACTTCTGGTGGAGTCTGTGTTAATTTTTTTGCCTCAAAATACAGTATAATTTGCCATTGCCATCTTTTATGATGATCTTAGTATTTCCGGGAAGTGTGCAATCTAAATATTAACCAGGCCTGACCATGCTTAGCTTGCAAGACCAGCAAAATGCTGCCATCTACTGAGAGGAACTGCCTATATACTGTAATTCCTCACTTTAAAATATTATACTTTGCATTTGATTATAATATCACAATGCTTTATTTGCATTGACACAAAATCAGTGGTGGGATTCAATTTTTTTAACAACCGGTTATGTGGGTGTGGCTTATTTGGGGGCATGGCTTGGTAGTCATATGACTGGGTGGGTGTGGCTTGGTGGTCATGTGACTGGGTGTGCATAGCTAGCTGGTCATGTGACTGGGTGGCTGTGGCTATGTGCATGGGAACTACTCAGAGGGCTGAAAAAAGTCATTTCTGACCGGTCCTCACACTTTTGACCAGTCCTCACACTTATGACCATCCTCACATTTATGCCTGTTGCAGCATTCTTAACAACCGTGTCACTCATTTCACAACTGCTTCTCTTCACTACGGTGACAAGATAGGGCGCAAAACATAAAATGTGAGGACAGTCGTAAGTGTGAGGACCAGTCAAAATGCGAGGACCAGTCAAAATAACTTTTTCAGCCCTATTAGTAGTCCATATGCACATAGGGACTACCCAGAGGGCTGAAAAAAGTGATTTCTGACAAGTCCTCGCACTTTTGACCGGTCCTCACACTTATGACTGCTCATCATTTATGCCCGTTGCAGCATTCTTAACAACCGTGTCATTCATTTCACAACTGAGGTGCTTCATGTGACCAGGTAGGCATGGCCAGGTGGTCATGTGGCATCGCTTCTTTGCCCTAATGACAGTTTGCTGCAATGGTCGTAAGTGTAAAAAATGGTCATAAATCACTTTTTTCAGTGCCATTGTAACTGTTATAAGTCAAGGATTACCTGTACAAAATGCTTCTTTGCTTGCAAAAAGCTGCCCTAAATACCAGTCATTAGATTAGAAATACTTGCAAACTGGAGTTACAAATCAGGCAGGGTGCTAGAGCACCTTGAGGAATTAAAATAGTTAAAATGCAATGATAACTATCAGCAGCCAACTCTTGCTCATAAAGTACAACCCTTTAGCAGAGAGATCATTTAAGATCTCCAGAATGAAGCAAAGGAGCAAACAGAGTATCTGTTGCTTGTTAAACCAATTACCAGAACAAATAGACACAGGAACTAGTCAGATTTCTGAAGCTGCTTCTTTTCAGGAACAGTGATTAACATTTTTCCTTCCAAACAAAGCTGAATAGGGAAAATTATCTCATCACTAAACACAGGTTTAAACATCACCAAGCACAGAATTAAACTTCACCAAAACCCAGTTTTAGACCAAAAGTCAGAAAGGGTATGTAAACTCACATTTGAATGTCAATCTTTCTAGCTAGCCAAGAAGCCTTGCTGAATGTCACTCATCTTGGTTCCTTGTCATTAAAAGCTTCTGCTTCATTATTCAATTATTTCTTCAAATTGCTGATCATTGCACCCTGGCTGGAAGAACTCCAACAAGGGAGTATTTCCTCCCAACAGTGGTGTAAAAAGCTTAAAACAACCCTTCCCCTTTAAGAAAGTCAAGCAAAATAACCCCCCAAAACCTCCGAGAAACTCCGGAAGCGATAGTAAGTCTAGGCGTTACTGCCAAGAATGTAATAAGGATTAATGGAGAGGCAGTTTCTGTAAGCAGGGCAATAAAGATTAGGCTAGGAAACAACAATTCCTTACAGGAATAACCCTGTAAAGTGGGAAAAAAGAAAAGGAGATTTCTTCTAACAAGCGGTTCTCCAAATTGCTTAACTATTTAACAACCGGTTCTACCGAACCGGTGCAAACCGGTAGAATCCCATCACTGCACAAAATCAGTTATAAAAAAAGAATGAAACGCAAACAAATGAGTGGGATGTTGACAGTTGCAAGAAAGCAGGGGATATGTAGTAGTTGAATACTTGATGTACTAAGAGGAAAGAGATTGCTTATTGTGACTTATTAGACTGCCATCTTTGTCATCCACATTAGAACATTTATCAGAAAATTATGCTTCAATGCTTGCAAACAAAGAACTCATTTCATCAGCATTCATGCATGTACACCTACAATTACTTAGACTCCTTAAGAAAAAAATCCCAAATTTTCAAAAAAGTTTGAAATTCCGCTTCCTTTATTTTCACAAGAAATTATTCTTGTTCTCATACAATTTATATATTTTACTACAGTGATGTTTGGTCAATGAATTTGTGTGACATGATTGTTCATGTCAGTGTTAATCTCTGACCTTGTCAATGAAAAGGAATCCAAACAGCCAGAGTAGGAGGTTTTTTTTTTCCTGTCTCAAATCTTATTGAGTTTTTGCCACTTGGAGTCAACAGGACTGGATTGATTGACCAACGTAATCAAATCTGAGCCAATTCACTGTATATAACCAGGATGGTGAACTTATGGCACAAGTACCAAAGGTGGCAAAGCCATATCAGTGAGCTCCAGCGCGCTTTTCGGGCCTTCCAGTCCCACCAGAAGTTGGCAAACAGGTCGTTTCTGGCCACTGGAGGGCCTCCGGGGAGGGGAGGCTGTTTTCACCCTCCCCAGACTCCTAAAGAGGCTCTGGAATCAGGTGAGAGAGAAAAACAGGCCTACTGGGCCATCACGTGCCAGGAGCGGGGTGGGTTGCGCGGGGGCAGGTTGCATAGAATTATGGGTGTGGGCACATGCTGCATGACCCCCCCTCCCTCCTGGCACACGATGGCAAAAAGGTTAGCCATCACTGGTATATCAATTGCAAATGTAAGGAACTGAAAAATCATCCTCACACAGAAATAGACCAGTCCTTATAAACATTCCCTTCATTCTTCCAATAGAACCTGCAAAAATGAAGGGAAAAATACCCAACATGAAGTTTGGGTGAAAAAAAAGGGTAAATGAATAGGGAAACAAAAAGGGGAAATGTCTATGGAGATTTTCAGTCATCCAGCTCATAGCTGTCTCAAAGTGCTTTTTCAAAAGGCAACTGGACTGTTTTTCCTTGAGAAAGAAGAAGAATCCTCCAACCATCCAGTCACAACTGATTAAGCTTCTTGGATGAGAAACAAAATGTCTTCTTCCTCAAGGAAAAACAGTCCAGTTGCCTTTTGAAAAAGCACTTTTGAGACATAAAGGGGGAAACAAACCTAAATGGAAGTGAGGTAAAGAGAACATTTAACTGGGGAAGAAAGAAAAGTCTTCTTACAACAAGGGTTAAAATTCATTGGGCAAATAAACTTCAAACGTCAGCTAACTTTAAGCTAAACTAGGCATTCATGCTTTTCAGCAGCAAAGTACTAATACCTTCATTGATGATCCTTTGGCCTGTTTCACAAGCCCAACATTTCACTGATGGAGAGAACTTCATCCTGTTATATAATATGGTATTATGCATTTGATTTCTTTTTCTTTTTGTTTTTCAGCCATTTTTATTTGATACATGTTTCTATTACTGTCTTGGGGTTCCTTGTCCTCCTTTTTTTTAATGAGTGCCTTCTCCCAGTTTTTCATTTATTTATTTATTTATTTATTTATTTATTTATTTATTTATTTATTTATTTATTTATTATATTTCTATACCGCCTTTCTCCCGTAGGACTCAAGGCAGTGTACAGTCAAGAAAAATATAGACACACAAACATCATAAAATTGCTAATTAAAATTATTACTTAGTTTGGTCAATTAAATAAAACCCAGAATTAGATAACATTTAAAAAAAAAATCATTCACATGTTCATATGTTTAGCCCCGCCTGTTGAAACATCAGGGTCTTGAGGGCACGGCGGAAAGCACGGAGATCAGGGATATTCCGTATCTCCGGGGGCAGTTCATTCCAAAGGGTTGGAGCCCTCACAGAGAAGGCCCTCCCCCTGGGAGTCGCCAGTCAGCATAATTTGACTGATGGCACCCTGAGTAGTCCCTCCCTGTGAGAACGAACTGGTCGGTGGGAGGCTATTGGTGGCAAAAGACGGTCTCGTAGGTACCCAGGTCCTAAGCCATGGAGCGCTTTAAAGGTGATAACTAACACCTTGAATCGCACCCGGAAGACCACCGGGAGCCAGTGCAGCTCGCGTAGGAGAGGTGTTACATGGGCGTAACGAGCTGCACCCATAATCACCCGCGCGGCTACATTCTGGACCAGTTGGAGCCTCCGGGTGCTTTTCAAGGGGAGCCCCATGTAGAGAGCATTACAGTAGTCCATACGGGAGGTAACTAGGGCATGAGTGACCGTGCGCAAGGCGTCCCGATCCAGAAAGGGACGCAACTGGTGGATCAGGCAAACCTGATAAAAGGCACCCCTGGCCACGGCCGTCAAATGATCTTCTAAAGATAGCCGTGAATCCAGGAGGACACCCAAGTTGCGGGCCCTCTCTGTGGGGAGCAAGATCTCATCTCCTATTGTCAGTGATGGTACCAGCTGACTATACCGGGACGCCGGAAGCCACAGCCACTCGGTCTTGGAGGGGTTGAGTCTGAGCTTGTTTCTCCCCATCCAGATCCGCACGGCCTCCAGGCAACGGGACATCACAGCAAGGGCATCATTGGGGTGGTCTGGGGTGGAGATGTATAGCTGTGTGTCATCAGCATACTGATGAACACTCACCCCAAAACCACGGATGATCTCGCCTAGCGGTTTTACATAAATGTTGAACAGAAGGGGTGAGAGGACTGACCCTTGCGGCACCCCACAAATAAGGTGCCTTGAGGTCGACCTCTGCCCCCCTGCCAACACAAACTGCGAACGGTCAGAGAGGAAGGAGGAAAACCACCGAAGCACGGTGCCCCCTATTCCTAACCCCTCCAGCTGGCGCAGTAAGATACCATGGTCGATGGTATCAAAAGCCGCTGAGAGATCTAATAGGACCAGGATAGAGGAGCAACCTCTGTCCCGAGCCCTCCAGAGATCATCCACCAACGCGACCAATGCCGTTTCCGTGCTGTATCGTGACCTGAAGCCCGACTGGAACGGATCCAGATAGACAACTTCATCCAGGTATCGGGGTAGTTGTCGCGCCACCACTCTCTCAACAACCTTTGCAACAAAGCGAAGATTGGAGATTGGAGACTCCCCTTCTTGAGGAGGGGCTTCACAACTGCCTCTTTCAAGGCAGCGGGAAAGACACCCTCACTCAGAGAAGCATTTATAATCCCCTGGAGCCAGCCTCGTGTAACCTCCCAGGAGGCCAGTACCAACCAGGAGGGACACGGGTCCAATAAACATGTGGCAGCATTAAGCTTGCCCAGAATCCTGTCCACGTCCTCAGGAGTCACAGAGTCAAACTCTTCCCAGATAACGCTCTCAAGACCTGCCCCTGTCTCCTCCCCTGGATCTACCCAATCAGAGTCCAGGCCTTCCCGAATCTGAGCGACTTTATTATGCAGGAATTGTACAAAATCCTCAGCTCGACCTTTTAAGGGATCTTCCTGTACCCCCACCTGAAGTAGGGAGCGGGTCACCCTAAACAGCGCAGCTGGGCGGTTCTCTGCAGATGCAATAAGAGTGGAGAAGTAGCTAGACTTCGCCGCTCTTATCGCCACTAGGTAGGTCTTAATATAAGATCTCACCTGTGTTCGGTCAGATTCAGATCGGCTTGTCCTCCAATCGCTCTCCAGGTGTCTTTTCCGACGCTTCATCTCTCTCAGCTCCTCGGAAAACCAAGGAGCTAGACGAGATCGGCATTGGGTCAGAGGCCGCAAAGGCACGACGCGGTCCAAGGCCGCAGTAGCCGCCCTGTCCCAGGCGACCACCAGGTCCTCAGTCGAGTCGTGAGCCAGAGTCTCAGGAAATGGCCCAAGCTCCATCAGGAACCTTTCGGGGTCCATCAGGCGCCTGGGACGGAACCATTTGGTTGGTTCCGTCTCCCTGCGGTGGGTGGAAGTGACTTGAAAGTCCATGTGAAGGAGAGAATGATCAGACCATGACAAGGACTTGATGTCTATATCCCCTATTCTTAGATCATTCAGCCACTGATCAGAGACAAAAATCAAGTCCAGAGTGTGATTCCCCAAGTGGGTGGGGCCTTGAACTACCTGGGTCAGGTCCATGGCCGTCATGGAAGCCATGAACTCCCGAGCCGTCTCCGACATCTCACCAGTGGATGGCAGGTTAAAATCCCCCATAACAATAAGTCTGGGGATTTCCACCGCCACCCCGGCTATCATGTCGAGCAGCTCAGGCAGGACTGCTGTTACGTGGCAGGGAGCCAGGTACGCAATCAGTAGGCCCATCTGAATCCCCTGACCCCACTTCACAAGGAGGGACTCACATCCGGCTATCTGAGGAACAGTGGCCTTCCTCGGGCAAAGACTTTCTCTAATGATTGCTGCCACTCCCCCACCCCTTCCCTGAGTCCTTGGCTGATGGAATGCACGGAAACCTGGCAGGCACATTTCCACAAGGGGAACTCCTCCCTCCTGGCCTAACCAGGTCTCCGTAATCCCTGCCAGGTCAGCACCCCGCTCTGAAATAAGATCATGAATGAGGGGGGCTTTATTTACCACTGACCTGGCATTACATAACATCAGCCGTAGACCCAGGGTCTGAGACTCTGAACAACCCGGGAAACGAGCAGTGCTTTGGGGGTCGGAGTGGGCAATCACTTGTAAATATCGAGTGCGCACTCCCGAAACATAATATGGCCCCCCGCAGCCGTCATATCTGCCCCTCCCACTTACTATACTAATGCCCATCGCTTCATCCCCCTGCATCCTTGTCAGATTTCCTTCTTTTCCTTCATTGATCTTTGTTCTTAGTTTCGGCTGGAGACCTTCTAGCCTTCTCCCATCCCAACCCCCCCTCCCACAAACTGTCATTATCTTCAACCAGGATCCTGGGATTACTTTTCTTCAGTACATCCTGCTCATGTTTTCTGTGCCTTTCTCAGGACTATAATTCTCTGGTTCTTAGCCTTCCTTATCATGCCCGTCCCCCCAATTTTTGGTAAGGATATATTTCTTTCCTCTCCCCTACCCCATTTTCTGAGCAGTAATCTATTTGTTCACAATTTATAACATCCCTCTTTTTTCCCCATCCTGAATTCTCTTCCTTCTTTCTGATACTTTCCTGGCATTTCTTTGTATACAAGCAATATTTTTCTACTTTGTGCCTGCTTGTTAATGTCACCAGTCACCCTTAGGGAGATTAAGCCTGTTTACCTTCCAGCTAGAAAGGTTCATAGTTGGGGCATAGAGGGCTTCTCATTGAGATTTAAAACATTGCTAAGTTATTTTTTTTATTGCAAGATGTTACATATGTAAATAGCAAGTGAAGCCAGGGATGTAGGCTTTACTCAGGTCCGGGTTTAGCTGGACATTTGCATGCCCACCGCTGATTGGTGGATTCAAGCGGAGAGAAAAGTAAAGCATTATCAGTGGCTGAATCAGTGGGACAGTTCCCTTTAAAAGGGAGTGCTGCCGGCTAAGCCTTTGCAGAAGTCACTTACTTAAATAAAGAGCTGAAGTTACTGTCTGTCATCCTGCCACTTCATTGTCTCTCAGAATCTAACACTGATGATGAAGGTGGGATCGAAGAGGACGAAGGACTCAGGCTGAACAGAAGGAGCAACACGTGGCATCCACCATTATCTAGCAGCTGAACCACTGCATTGATTCCAGGATGATGTCTTACGCTCCACCAGCTCCATTCAATCCAGTTAAGGAAACATGGAAGAAATACATGCTTCGATTCCATTGTTTCCTGGAAGCCAACGACCTGCTAGGACTCTTGGACAACAGAAAAAGGGCACTTTTCCTGAGCTACTGTGGACCCGAAGTCCTCGACATGGCCAAAGCCATTTCGGAACCCGCTGACCATGCCGTGGCCGACATTGCAAGAAGCACTCCAGGCTCACTATGCTCCCATACCCTCTCCGATGGTTTACAAGCATGAGTTTTACCATCAGAATCAAGAGGAAGGTGAGACCATCAATATGTTGCAGCCCTAAGGAAGACTGTGGCACGCTGTGAATTCAGCAACATAGAGGCGGCCATGATGGATAGATTGGTTTTCGGACTCAGAGACCTGCAATTGCAAAGGCAATTACTATCCAGGCTGAACCTCACATTCAAAATCACTTTAGAAGAAGCGCGGGCAACTGAAGCCACAAATTGAATGGCAGCAGCAATCTAGAAGATGGGAAGCACCAACGAGCAACCGAAAACTGCCAGTGTGAACCAGGAGCACTGGGAAACTGATGACTCTACCGATGATGACAAGGACATACATCAGATGCAGTCTGAGAAGAGACCCCCAAGAACTGATGTCCCATTGTCTGGAGGCGGTACGGGCCTGGATGGGCAGAAACAGACTCAAACTCAATCCCTCCAAGACTGAGTGGCTGTGGATGCCGGCATCTCGGGTTTCAGAGGCCCCATCACTTTTGATGGATGGGGAAAAACTTGCCCCCATTGATAGGGCTCGCAACTTGGGTGTCCTCCTGGATGCTCGGCTGTTCCTAGAAGACCATCTAACAGCCGTGACCAGGGGGGCCTTCGCACAGATTCGCCTGGTACGCCAGTTGTTTGGACCGAGATGACCTTCGCACAGTCACTCATGCCCTGGTTACTTCCTGCTTGGATTACTGCAATTCCCTCTACATGGGCCTGCCCCTGAGATGCACCCGGAGACTCCAGCTGATCCAGAATGCAGCCGCACGGGTTGTTACGGGAGCCCCTCGTTACTCCCATATAACACCCCTCCTGCGTGAGCTGCACTGGTTACTAGTGGTTCTCTGGGTCCGCTTCAAGGTGCTGGTTCTCACCTATAAGGCCCTACATGATTTAGGTCTGGAATATTTGCAGGACCTTCTCCTGCCTGCCTCTCACTGTCCTGTTCGCTCACATAGGGCCACTCTCCTCAGGGTTCCGACAGCGAGCCAATGTCATCTTGCTGTGCCCAGGGGTAGGGCATTCTCTATGGGTGCTCCCACCCTCTGGAATGAATTACCTACTGAGCTCCAGACGGCTCCTGATCTCCGCTCCTTCCGTTGGGACCTGAAAACTTGGCTGTTCAAACAAATAGGCTGACTCTGATTCCGGGTTTTATTATTTATTATTAATTAGTTATTTGGTTTAAAATGGGATTTTATTGTACATGTTTCTTAACTTGTGTTCACCACCCTGAGTCCTTCAGGAGAATGGCGGCATATAAATACATGTAATAAATAAAATAAATAAATAAACTGAGATGAGGGAGAGACCGCAGATGTGCGCAGGCTGTGGAGAGAATCATCCCAGATCTACTTGCAGGTTCCGGGACACCGTTTGCCAGAGGTGCAGAAGGAAAGGGCACATCGCCAGAGCATGTCAAGCCAGCCAGCCAGCCAGCCATGTACAGACCTTGACAGACCACATGGCAGACTGAGAACCCAGACAGACCCAGGAGAGCACAGTTCCAAAGGAGACACCAAGGAAGGCCATCAGACAACTATCAGCCATTCCAGTGGCAACAAAAGAAAAAAAATCCACATCGAGGTATGCATTGAAGGACACCCATGCAAGATAGAAGTGGACATGGAATTGTACCTGACCATCGTATCCTGGCGAACAATCATGGACACAGTCCCTGGGGTGAGAAAGACACAGCTAAAACTCCAAAGGATGATCTCAAAAGAATTACCAAGGGAACTGGATTCCCGTGCTGGGAAGCGGCTCTTTCCAAATCAGCTTCAAAGAATTCTCCGGCCAGTTGCAGATGACCATCATGGACAATGACCTACCAAGCCTGCTGCAGTTGGAGTGGTTTGAGGCCCTGGGCCTGGGCATGACGGGCATCCATGCCATCCACAATGATGACATCAATTGCACAAAGGATCTTAGAGCCCATAGACCATGCTAAATAGGAGCCCCTGATAGTTACCCCAATGGAACCAGATGGGTCTGTCTGCATCTGCGCTGACTAAAAATGTACCCTTAAAGCCCTACAACAACACACATACCCAGTCATATAACAGTTCAACATCTGTTACACTCGCTGGGACCAAGGAAAATTTTTGCAAAGCTTGATTTGCCACAAGCATATCAGCAGCTGCCGGTAGATGATGCTACAGCAGAAGTGCAAACAATTGTAACTCACCGCGGGGCATTCAAATGTCACCGATTACAATTTGGGGTAAGCATGGCCCCCGGGCTATTCCAAAGTATAATGGAATGCTTGTTACAAGGCATTCCCAGAGTAGTTCCATACTTCGATGATGCCCTCATATCAGGGGACAGCAAAGAAGAATTATTATGTAGGGTAAGGGAAAACCTTAAGGTGGCTTAAAGAAACTGGGTTGAAGGTAAATAAGGAAAAATGCAAAATAGACGTGCCTAAGGTTGAATTCATAGGATATCTCATTGATGGGTCAGGGATAAAAGCTATTAAGGAAGCTCCCACATCACAAAATCAAATCGAGTTGCAAGTGTTTCTTGGACTTTTAAATTTTTACAGTATTTTCTTGCCCCAGAAGATGACGGTGGCCGAGACTGTTGCATAGACTGTTAGATAAGAAAGCCATGTCAGGGCATCAATTAATCCCATGTTTGGCTCTGGGAAAAATCACCCTGGTTTAGAGGAGATGGATCGTGGCTTATTCCAAGTTGCAATATTCTGATAAAGAAAAACGCGAAGGAAAGTTTCTAATAAAACTCATTTATTTGTTATGAAGAAAATAAAACACCTCACTAACTAAGAAAAGTAATTGTTACATTTTGGCAAGCGAGATCTCCTGCCGGTCCAGCCGGACCTCTGGCAAGAGAACAAAGGAAAAAATGTGTGAAGCAAGTGAAGGAATGCGGACATGCGTAGTAAAACACTGATAAGGAACTTGGCAAACTACAGTAAGTCTATTAGTCCAAAAATAATGAAGCTCAGCTGGGAAATAAAAAAAACGCTGTGACATTCCCCTTCTTTTGTCAGTTGAGCAAATATCAGTACATCATCAAATAAGGCACATCTTCTTACGCAGATACTCGTATTGAGCTGCTGTGAGTGGTTTGTTGAGCATATCAGCAATTTGATCATGTGTAGATACATATTGCATTTTGACAAAACCTTTTTTCACTAAATGTTTTATGTTTTGGTAACGAATGTCAATGTGTCTGGACCTAGAACCTGTGAAATGAGATTCAGAAATATAAACCACCGATTCATTGTCTTCCTTCACGGTGATCGGTCGGATCGGGTGTGTCCAGATATCTGTGACTAAAGCATCAAACCAAGTTAGAGAATTACATGCATCTGAAACACAAGCATATTCAGCTTCAGTAGATGAACAAGAAACAAAATTCTGTTTACGTACTTGCCAATAAACAGGACATCCATTTAAGAACATCATATAACCTGAAGTACTTTTACGTGATTTCTTATCACTTGCCCAATCAGAATCTGCATAACAACATAATTCTGCATAATCAGTATGCGTTGGTTCTAACAATAACTTCAAATGTTTGGTGTATTTTAGGTATCTCAATAATTTCTTAATACATGTCCAATGAAACTGTTTTGCCTTACCTACGTGTCGTGATAAGAGATTAACACTAAGTGCAATGTCGGGTCTGGTCCAACTACTAATGTACAATAGTGACCCAATGACTGAACGATAAAGTGTTTGATCCTCGAACTCAGGACTTTCTTGTGTCAAGTTGTGAAAATCTGTTTGCATGGGTGTCTTTGTTGTGTTAGCATCTTTCATGTTGCAATGATGCAAAATTTGTTCAATTTTATCTTCTTGTGAAAGACTAAACCCCTTCTGTGTTTTTTCAATCTGAACACCTAAATAAGTGCTAATGTGACCTAATGATTTCAATGTGAAGTATCTCTGCAAAGCTTTGGCAAAAATTTCACTCATTTGCTTATTTGGACCAATATAAACAATATCATCAACATAAACAAGAACTATCTCATATGCATTGTTAGATCTTTTTGTGAACACGCACTCATCAGTTTCGGACTTAATAAAGTCCATTGAATTTAGTTTGTCAGTAAGACATAAATACCACATTAAACCAGATTGTTTCAGACCATAGAGACTTTTGTTTAGGAACCAGATATCCCCTTCTTGCTGTTGGAATCCTGGAGGACTTCTCACGTAGATCTCTTCATCTAGGTCTGCATGTAGATAAGCCGTGTCAACATCAAACTGGAAAACTTCTAAACCAAGGATAGTTGCAGTTGCTAAAGCAATTTTTACACTCTCAGTTCTGACTGTCGGTGAGTAAGTATTTGTGTAGTCCTCAGGATAACGTTGAGCGAAACCCTGAGCTACAAGTCTGGCTTTGTACAATGACTCACCATTTGGTTTCTTTTTGATTCTGTAGACCCATTGAGTGCCAATGACCTTTTTGTTTGCTGGAAGTTTTGCAGGTGTAAATACTTTAAGTTTCTTTAGACTGTCCATTTCAACCTGCATTGCCTCATACCATTTATCTTGCTCTGAATCAGGGAGCTGCTTGATTTTTGTGAAATTATCAGGTGGAAGTGTAACATTGCAAATCAAAGGCAAGGGTGCTTTTGTCAGTTGCCAAGAATATCGTTGTGGAGGGATTCCTTTTGTGGCCCTCTTGGAACGTCTCGGAACAACTGTCCAATCTTCTTCTTCTTCGTCCTCGTCCTCACTTTCGTCGCTAGCGTCAGCATCCGCGGCTTGCGAAGACGGAACATCGGGTTGAGGAGAATCAGTGGAATCTTGATCATCAATCTGCGTAGCATCAGCAGTATCATCTCTGGGAAAATAAACTCCAGGATCATTGGAATGAATCCTGGACCAGTCAATATCTTCCTCAAAATTAGCAGATTGGGAAATCACAATTGCATGTTTAGAGTCAATAAATTTGCTCCACTTTGAGTTATCATCAATACCCATAAATCTCAGTCTCTTTGCTGCTGGACTTCCTTTTCTTCTTTGAGCTAAGGGAATGTTCACCATAGCATATGAACCAAAAATATGGATGTTTTTAAGATCAGCCTTGTAGCCATACAACATGAAGAAAGGAGTCTGGTTTGTTACACTGCTCCAAGTACGGTTGACAATGTAATTTGCGTACTTGATAGCTTCACCCCAGTATATCATATCAAGGTTGGCGTCCTCTAGGAGACAACGCATCATGGTTTGCAGTACCTCTCCGTTGTGAGCCGATGTGTCAGGGGGTGAAGTCTGATGAATAATTCTATTCTTACGCATCCAGTCCTGGAAACGCTGAGACATGAACTCGGCACCACGATCACTCTGGATTCTGGCGATGCGAACTTGGTGTTGGGTAGAAACAAGGGTTGCAAAGTCTTTAAAGATCTGAAAAGTCTCTGATTTTTCTTTCATAGGATATACATATCCATATCTAGAGTAATTATCAACAATTGTTAGAAAATATTTTCTACCACCAAATGATGGTGGGAAAGGACCAACTATGTCAATGTGAACCAAATCAAAAATGCGTGTTGACAGGCGTGTAGCGTGTTTGGGAATGGCTGCTGCTTTGGATTTGGCCTTCTTGCATACAGCACAATCCAAAAACACCTTACACTCCTTTAGATCCAAACCTTTTGCGAACTCCGGCATCTTCCTAAGAACACGGAAACTGGCATGCCCCAATCTTCTATGCCATTTATGGATACACCTGGAATGCAAAGGTTTACCTGTTAGTGAATTCTCAACATTAACATTTTTATGCGGAACCTCAGGCTTGCTCTGAGCAACCTGTTTACCAATTCTATTTTTGTTGGCTTTAGGAGCCTTAGGGGTAGCAACAGGATCTCTCTCTGGAGCATCTCTCTCTGGGCCTGTGCCTTCCCTTTTTGGAGTTTGTATACTTGCCTGTGTTTGTGGTTTAGGCTTTGGCTTTAAGTAATAAACACCACCAATTAATATGGTTTCAGCAACAATATCTCCATCTTTAACTATGTAACTTGCTTTTTCAAGGTGGTGAACTTGGAACTTTAACATTCTAGACAAGTGATACTGACTAAGCAAATTACTGGTTGCTGTTGGTATGTAATAAACATCAGGAATGAATGCATCGAGCTCTTCAACATAAACAGTTCCTTTTCCTTTGACCTGACAAGGATGATTGGAAAAAGAATAAAGTTCACGTAGTTCTGGTTCAGGCTCATGCATTTCTGTGAAAAGTTCCTTTCTGTAGGTAACGTGCAATGCTGCACCACTGTCCAAAGTCCACAGGAGTCGTCTGTCGTACTCTGGTTGAGGTTGTGGATCATTGGTTAAAGCCAATGTGGTGAGTGGAGTTTGTGGATCACGCCGGGGACCACGACAACCTTGTCTTCTGCCTCTGGAATCTGTTCCTCTGGGCTGGTACGTGACAGGAGCTGGAACTCGTTGGGGACAATCCCGGGTGGCATGTCCCACACGATCACAGGTGTAGCATCTTGGCATCCTTGGAGCATAGGTCCTTCCTCGGAAGGGGCGCCTAGCTGGAGCTTTTGATGCGGGTGGTCCTCTCAAATGTGGCGTGGCCAACATGAATGCCTCTTCTTCAGTTAAAAGTCTACAGACATTGTCCACTGTGCGTTGAGCAATTGGGACTTGGTTAATCTTTGTAACAACATCTTTCCATTCATAGTTCAAAGAGTTAATAATGATGCTGATCATTTGAATATCTTCAATGTTATGGCCTCTTTCTCTCAATTCTGTTCTGAGACCTTTCAGTTTGGTCAAATGTCCTCCAATTTGTTCACCAGGTTTCAATCTCGAACCGTGGAGTTCAGACATGAGTAAACATGAAGATTCAATTGAGATAGGCCTGTAGCAATTTTCCAAATCAGCCCAAATTTGTCGGGCTGTTGTATTTGGTGGAAAAGTGACCTGCAGTTCAGTATCCATGGACATCAATAATGTTGTGCGAGCCCTTATCTCTAAATCTTGTATTGCAAAATCCCATGGTTGTGCAGGAGGGTTAAATACCATACAGTGCGTGCCTTCTCTAAGAAGCAATAGTGTAATCTCACTGACCCAGGCTTTGTAATTGTGTCCTGACATTTTTAGTTTTGACTCACCAGTTAGTGGAGAGACAGAAAATGCCTGGTAAGGAGCCTGCATTTGGTACGCTGGCTGTGCTGGCAGAAATGCCTGTGGTATTTGCTGTGCCTGTTGTGGACCTAAAAATGGTCTTGGTTGTGCCATTGGAGGTGGACCAGGAGGTGGACCAATTTGCACTTGTGGCTGTGGCACATATGCAGGCATTTGTAGCTGCTGTGGCTGATGCACTGGAATCTGCTGTATTCCAATTGCCATTTGTGCTTGATCTGCAATATTGGCATGACCTGCTGGAGATGCAGTCATTTGCCTTTGCTTCATAAAACGTGCCTGTGTTCCATCTAAAAAGGCACCATCACCGCCAGGGGGTGTTTGAGTTTGGGCCTGTGGAAACACTTGTGGCATTTCAGCTTCCTGTAGTAAATTACTTTTGCCAGCAGATGGTGCTGCACCTTTAGCTTCGGGCAGCTTTGCACTTACAAGGAATGATTGTGTGGCAGGTTTATATGTAACCTGATCAGGGAGACTTTCATGTGACGTATGCAGTGCTCTTTGTCTTAATTGGCCTGACACAAAATCCACCAGGGGGAGTGTCTTTGGCTCTGAGGAAGAAGACAATATGGCGCTTTTTGAAAAACTTAAGTTATCTTCCTTATCTTGCTCAAGCATAGATATAGCCATTTTTGCCTGGGATAGCTGCTGTTCATAGAGTTTTATACGGTCACGATAGGCTTTCATAGCCAGCTCATCCAGGGTGAGCTTAGAGCTTCGAGGAGAATAATGAATTGTTTCTCTCTCTGCGTGGGAGTAATTTTGCTCGGCAGTGTGCTTTGGCCTTGCATCGAGCGTTACAAATTCAGAAGGTTCTGGGGAGACAGGTTGAGAGCTGGCATAATCAGAAGAAGACGTCACTGACCTCAGTTCCAGTACGTTATCTTCAAAAGCAGCTTCTGTCTTATCTCCCTCCATTTCTGTTCCCACGGCTTTTTCTTGTTCCAGGCGTGTGGCTTTAGCAAGGGGCTGGAAATCTGAAAATCTCCTGTCTGCCACCTCTTCGTTGGAAAAATCAATCAAATCATTTACGAAGAGTGGTCTTAGTTTCATTTTGCCTTTTTTCTTCTGTTTCGGCATCTTAGCAAAATAATTAGCGTACCTCAGTAGCTAAAAACTAATTGCCTATGCGCTCTTATCAGAAATAACAAAACAAGGAAAAAAGCCATAAATCAACCGTCCGAGTGCTACCAGATGTCAGGGCATCAATTAATCCCATGTTTGGCTCTGGGAAAAATCACCCTGGTTTAGAGGAGATGGATCGTGGCTTATTCCAAGTTGCAATATTCTGATAAAGAAAAACGCGAAGGAAAGTTTCTAATAAAACTCATTTATTTGTTATAAAGAAAATAAAACACCTCACTAACTAAGAAAAGTAATTGTTACATTTTGGCAAGCGAGATCTCCTGCCGGTCCAGCCGGACCTCTGGCAAGAGAACAAAGGAAAAAATGTATGAAGCAAGTGAAGGAATGCGGACATGCATAGTAAAACACTGATAAGGAACTTGGCAAACTACAGTAAGTCTATTAGTCCAAAAATAATGAAGCTCAGCTGGGAAATAAAAAAAACGCTGTGACAAGCCAGCTGGAAGTGGGGATGGAAGGAAGCCACTGCCTTCACAGCACTAAAGAACTTATTATCAGCACAGACTTTTTTTATTCAGTATAATGAAACACTGCCCCAATACTAAACATGTGACGCATCACCATTCAGAGTAGGGGCAGTGCTCAGTCACAAGATGCCAAATGGAAGAGAAGCACCTATTGCATTCTACTCAAAGGCACTGTCACCAGCAGAAAGGAACTATGGTCAATTAGCTAAGGAAGCACTGGCCATGGTAGCGGGGGTTAAGCATTTCCACCAATATTTGTATGGAAGGGACTTTGTTGTGGTCACTGGTCACTGACTTATTGTGGGAGACCGGCCAACACCAAACACATTATCACCAAGGATGACAAGATGGACAATTTTCTTAGCGGCTTACAATTACCAGTTAATACATCGACCGGGCAAGGACATCAGACATGCAGACACCCTCAGCCAGTGCCCCCTTCCAGACCTCGTCGAAGACCCAGTACCCAGTAGCACCCGTTCCACTCCTTGAGGACTCCACAGACATTCCACTGACAGCAACAGACAAAGCGGGTCAGTCGACTAAAGACAGAGTCCTATCAAGGGTTTTGAACTGGATGTTGAGAGGTTGGCCAGAGGAACCATGGGGGGAGGAATATAAACCATTTGTAAATAAGAAATGGGAATTGTCGGTACAGAAGGGGTGCCTATTGTGGGTCAGGGTGGTAATTCCACAAAAGCTAAGGGGAACAGGTGTTAGAAGCGCTGCATGTTCATCACCCCGGGATAGTACACATGAAGGCTCTGGCTAGGAGTTACATGTGGTGGCCCAACATGGATGGGGATGTTACAGAGTGGATGGCAACGTGCACCCCCTGTCAGGAATCTAGACCAGCGCCACCCTGGGGACCCATAAGAGAGTGGGACAAATCAAGGGGCCCATGGTCAAGATTGCACATAGAATTAGCAGGACCAGTCCAAGGCCAAACATTCTTGATCATTGTAGATGCATACTCGAAATGGTTAGAAGTCAATTTGATGCCCAGCATAATGGCTAAGGCAGTAATTAGGGTGTTAAGGAAGGTATTTTCCACTCACAGGTTACCTGATGTCTTGGTATCAGATAATGGGGCACAATTCACCGCCAGATAATTCAAGGTGTTTTTAGCTCAACAGGGTGTATGGCACGCATTGGTCGCACCATATTCGCCAGCCAGTAATGGGCAGGTCGAACGAATAGTTAGAGCAACCAAAGAAACACTAGCACGAATGGGCCCTGGGAATTGGCAAGCCAAAATAGACAAATTCCTATTAATGCAACATATAACACCTAGTGCGACCACGAATAGGAGTCCAGCTGAGCTACTCATGGGAAGAAAGCTAAGATCCCCGTTAGACAGACTGCACCCCAATTATAGCACAGACATCCCCCATCAATTGATTGAGGATTATTAAGGATATTATAAATAATATTCCTATTAGCTGTGCCATCTAAATCAACATCTAAATCAACATGCAAGACTAGAGTCTTTCTTATTGCCCTTCTTCACAATATAGCCTCTGTCCTTTACCACTTTTCTCAAGTCTTTTAGCTGTCATGGTTTTCCTTTGCCTTCCACCCTGTTGTTAAGTCATACCTTCTGACAGTAAAATCCAAGTTTACTTCAGCATGTAAAATAAAAATTCAAGGCATGCATGTAAAATAGAACTCCATGATTTTTCTTAACTAAAGCAATGAAGTTTTACAAAAATTAAAAAACCCATTTGAATGGTTTCAAAAATGAATTAACTGTTCATCTCCTTTTTTTATTTTATTTCCTTTCAAGCACACCAGTAGTTCTTTTATTTTCCTTTTAGTTATCTATACCCAGACATACCCTCAATATTCACAGTACTATATGTCATAAGGAAAGGATCATAAAATGTAAAGGTTGAAAGGAAGCTTGTAACAGGTAGTTCTCAAGTTAAACAGTTCATTTAGTGACCATTCAAAGTTCCACAGCATTGAAAAAAGTAACTTATGAGCATTTTTCACAGTTACAACCTTTGCAGCATATAATAATAATAATAATAATAATAATAATAATAATAATAATAATAATAATAATAATAATAATAATAATAATAATAATAAATTTATTTCTATACTGCCCTTCTCCCGAAGGACTCAGGGCGGTGTACAGCCTATTTAAAAACACAGACAAAACAACAGTATAAAATTTAAAATAATTAAATAAAGTGGCTCAGATTTAAAACCCCAATAAATTTAAATACCCCAATTTAAAAACTATTGTGTTGATAGTCCGGCCTGGCGGAACAACAGGGTCTTCAATGCGCAGCGAAACACCCGGAGGTCGGAGATCTTACGAATTTCCGGGGGCAGTTCATTCCACAGGGCTGGGGCTTCCACAGAGAAGGCCCTCCCCCTGGGTGTCGCCAGCCGACATAACTTGGCTGATGGCTCCCTGAGGAGACCCTCTCTGTGGGAACGGACTGGTTGGTGGGAGGCTATTGGTGACAGAAGACGGTCTCGGAGGTACCCAGGTCCTATGCCATGGAGCGCTTTAAAGGTGGTAACTAACACCTTGAATCGCACCCGGAAGACCACGGGGAACCAGTGCAGCTCGCGCAGGAGGGGTGTCACATGGGCACAACGGGTTGCGCCCATAACCATCCGCGCGGCCGCATTCTGGACCAGTTGGAGCCTCCGAGTGCTCTTCAAGGGGAGCCCCATGTAGAGAGCATTACAATAGTCCAACCGGGAAGTAACAAGGGCATGAGTGACCGTGCGCAGGGCGTCCCGATCCAGAAAGGGCTGCAACTGGCGAATCAGGCGAACCTGATAAAAGGCCCCCCTGGCCACGGCCGTCATATGCTCTTCTAGAGACAGCCGCGCGTCCAGGAGGACACCCAGATTGCGAGCCCTCTCCGTGGGGGGCAAAGATTCACCCCAATAGTCAGCGATGGCACCTGCTGACTATATCGGGGCGCCGGAAGCCACAGCCACTCGTTCTTGGAGGGGTTGAGTCTGAGCCTGTTCCTCCCCATCCAGACCCACACGTCCTCCAGGCAGCGAGACATCACATCAAGGGCATCGTTGGGGTGGTCTGAGGTGGAGATGTACAGCTGAGTATCATCAGCGTACAGATGGCACTTCACCCCAAAATCATGGATGATCTCACCCAGCGGCTTCACATAAATGTTGAACAGGAGGGGCGAGAGGACCGACCCTTGCGGCACTCCCCATGCGAGATGCCTCGAGGTCAACCTCTGTCCCCCTGCCAACACGAACTGCAAGCGGTCGGAGAGGAAGGAGGAGAACCACCGCAAAATGGTGCCCCCTATTCCTAACCCCCTCAACCGCTGCAGCATGATACCATGGTCGATGGTATCAAAAGCCGCTGAGAGATCTAATAGGACTAGGACAGAGGAGCAACCCCCTGTCCCAAGCCCTCCAGAGATCATCCACCAACGCGACCAATGCCATTTCTGTGCTGTACCCCTGCCTGAAGCCCGACTGGTACGGGTCTAGATAGATAGCTTCATCCAGGTGCCAGGGAAGTTGTCGTGCCACCACGCTCTCAACAACCTTCGCCACAAATGAAGGTTGGAGACCGGACGATAGTTGGCTAATTCAGCCGGGTCCAGGGAAGGCTTCTTGAGGAGGGGCCTCACTACCGCCTCTTTCAAGGCAGCAGGAAAGGCACCCTCACTCAGAGAAGCACCTATAATCCCCTGGAGCCAGCCTTGTGTAACCTCCCGGGAGGCCAGTACCAACCAGGAGGGACACGGGTCCAATAAACACGTGGCGGCACTAATCTTACCCAGAACCCTGTCCACATCCTCGGGAGCCACAGGATCAAACTCCTCCCAGATAACATTCTCAAGACCTGCCCCGGTCTCCTCCCGTGGACTCATCCAATCGGAGTCCAAGCCATCCAGAATCCGAGCGACTTTATCGTGCAGGAATTGCACAAAATCCTCAGCACGACCCTGCAAGGGATCTTCCCGCACTCCCCCCCGAAGAAGGGAGTGGGTCACCCTAAACAGGGCGGCTGGGCGGTTCTCTGCAGATGCGATAAGAGCGGAAAAATGGTTAGATTTTGCCGCTTTTATCGCCACTAGGTAGGTCTTTATATAAGACCTCACCTGTGTCCGGTCAGAATCGGATTGACTAGTCCTCCAAATGCTCTCTAGGCGTCTTTTCCGATGCTTCATCTCTCTCAGCTCCTCAGAGAACCAAGGAGCTAATTGAGATCAGCATCGGGTCAGAGGCCTCAAAGGCACGACGCGGTCCAAAGCTCCAGCGGCCACCCTTTCCCAGGCGGCCACCAGCTCTTCAGTTGAGTCGTGTGTTAGAGTCTCAGGAAACGGCCCAAGCTCCGTCAGGAACCTTTCGGGATCCATCAGGCGCCTGGGATGGAACCATCTGGTCGGTTCCGTCTCCCTGGGGTGGGGGAAGGCGGTAGGAAAGTCTAGTTGAAGGAGTGAATGATCTGTCCATGACAAGGGTTTAATATCTAGGTCCCCTCTACCAAGATCATTCAACCACTGACCAGAGATAAAAATCAGGTCCAGAGTGTGTCCCCCTATGTGAGTGGGGCCTTGAACTAACTGGGTCAGGTCCAAGGCCGTCATGGAAGCCATGAACTCCAGAGCCACCTCTGACGCCTCACCTGCGGATG
This sequence comes from Arizona elegans, assembly GCA_022577455.1. Classification (NCBI taxonomy): domain Eukaryota; kingdom Metazoa; phylum Chordata; class Lepidosauria; order Squamata; family Colubridae; genus Arizona; species Arizona elegans. Next base: position 46,026,634 of record JAKOOJ010000006.1, on the reverse strand, counting down.
GGAGGTTGAAATCCCCCATGACAATAAGTCTGGGGGTATCGACCGCCACCCCGGCAATGACGTCGAGTAGCTCGGGCAGGGTCGCTGCCACGTGGCAGGGAGCCAGGTACATAGTCATCAAACCCATCTGCACCTCACGGCCCCACTTCACACAAAGGGACTCACATCCGGCTATCTGAGGAACAGTGGTCTCCCTCGGACAAAGACTCTCCCTAATGATCACCGCCACTCCCCCACCCCTCCCCTGGACCCTTGGCTGATGAAATGCACGAAAACCTGGCGGGCACATCTCTATGAGGGGGACCCCCCCTCTTGGCCCAACCAGGTCTCCGTAATACCTGCCAGGTCTGCACCCCCCTCCAAAATAAGATCACAGATGAGGGGGGCCTTGTTAACCACCGACCTGGTATTACATAACATCAGCCGCGGACCCTGGGCCTGAGGCTCTACACAACCCAGGACACGAGTCACGCATTGGGGGCCGGAGTGCGCAATCGCTCGGAGACAGCGCGTGCGCACCCCCGACACTTGATATGACCCCCTGCGCCCGTCATACCTGCCCCTCCCACTCCAGGATCATGTAATCAAAATTCAGATGCTTAATAACTGGTTCATACTTATGACCATTGCAGCATCCTGGGGTCACATGATCCCCTTTTACAACCTTCTGACAAGCAAAGTCAATGGGGAAACCAAATTCATCTAACAACCAGGTTACTAATTTATTAACTGCAGTCATTCACTTAACAACTGTGGCAATAAATGTCATAAAACGGGGCAAAACTCACTTAAAATTTGTCTAACTTAACAACAGAAAATTTGGGCACAATTGTGTCCATAAATCGAGAACTACCTGTACTTCCAATTTACAGTGATGAAATCCAATATTACAACAGACTATCTTTCATCCTTCATTCTGATTTACTTCACCTTACTACTCTGGTTTGCTTTATCCAACAATGAATAATTTCCTTGTGAGGCATACAGCCTCAAGAATAGCTATAATCTGCATATTTTGCCTTTTTTTCCATGTTTTACTGATTACAACTAAAAGTTTGAAAGTTTAGGAATAATTGAAGATACCAGCATAAACATATTTGTTTTAAAAGCTGAACTGTTTTAATGGGAATGGTAAATAAATAATGTTCAGTCCCTTGCTCAAGCAGAATATTCTATACCATTTCAGACAAGTGACTGTCCAGTCTCTCCTTAAAAACCTCCAGTGATGAAGCACCCACAATGTCTGAAGGTAAGCTGTTCCACTGGTTAATTGTCCTCACTGTTAGGAAGTTTCTCCTCAATTCCAGGTTGCTTCTCTCTTTGATTAGTTTCCACCCATTGTTTCTTGTCCTGCCCTCTGATGCTTTTGAAAATAAATTGACCCCCTCCTCTTTGTGGCAGTCTCTCAAATACTGGAATACTGCTGTCATGTCTCCTCTAGTCCTTATTTTCTCTACAAACCCAAACCCAACGTTTGCATTTTTTCCAAAGTCTCAGCATCTGTAATGTAGTGACCAAAACTGGATGCAGTATTCCAGGTGTGGTCTTAATAAGGCTTTATAAAATGGTACTTGTTCTGACCCAGCCTTCGCAGAAGCAAGAAACAGACTCCCCGCAAAGAAAAACCTCTCTTTATTTACACATTGGGAATTAACTGCATTCATCAACAGAAAGTCCAGACAAGAATCCTGCAAGAAGTTAACTGAAACAATAGACCTTATCAGCTTGTTATGATAAATGCAAGGCTGTGAGCTCCCAGCTGGGAGTCTACAAATTAAGTCAGTTCAAACAGAGAAATAGACAAACCTCAGTTCCGGCAAGGCAGTTTTTGTCACACAAAACATACAAGGAGCAAACTTTTCAGAAATGCAAACGGTTGTCTGTGACAACCAAACCACTCCCCTTTCCTCCTGTTTATTCCCCAGCCAGGGAGGAGCCAGTCAGTGTCCATGTTTGTTTTGCTTCCTGAGCCGGGTCATTGTCCTCGGTTGTTCACCTCTCCTATCTACTCTGCACATATGCACATCTGAAATAGGCCCCAGCTGTTCCTCTTCCTCACTCATCTCTGACTCCAAAGGCAGCTGCCTCTCTGGCTGGGAAATGCTGGACAACCCTGGCTCTATCTTTGTGTCCAATGCTGAGCATCCATCAGAGCCTTCCCCAGGCTCCAGAACTCGCCCAAGTTCTTCCCCAATCTCCTCATTGTCCAAGTCTGCCGCCAGCTCCGCTGGCAGCTGGCAGGCCACAACAGTACTAATACTTCACATGATTTTGATTCTATGTCTCTGATTATACAACCAAGGATTGTATTAGGTTTTTTGGCTGCTGCCACACACTGTTGACTCACATTTAAGTGATTGTCCACTAAGACTCCAAGGTCCCTCCAAGTAATCACATACTGTTTTTGAGCCAGGTTTCACCTAATCTCTACTTGTAGCTTTGGTTTTTCCTGCTTAGGTGTAAAACCTTCCTTTTTTTTTTTTTAATTTGATTTATATGCCGCCCTTCTCCAGAGATTCACGGCGGCTTACAATGCGTTAAGCAATAGCCTTCATACTTTTGTATATTTTATACAAAGTCAGCTTATTGCCCCCACAAACTGGGTCCTCATTTCACCTACCTTAGAAAGGATGGAAGGCTGAGTCAACCTTGAGCCTTGGAGAGATTCGAACCAGCAGAAATTGCAGGCAGCTGTGTTAATAACAGGGTGCATTAAGCCACTGTACCATCAAGGCTCTTTTCTCCACATTAAATTTCATTTTGCTGGGTAGGGCCCATTGTTCAAGTCTGTCAAGATCTTTTTGGATCCTGACTTTGTCTTCCAGGGTGTTGTTGGCTATTCCTGCCAACTTAGTGTCATCTGCAAATTTGATGAGTTCCCCTTCTATTCCCTCATTTAAGTCATTTATGAAGATTATTGAAGAGTTATGGGTCTAAGACAGAACCCCACTGCTTATTTCCCTTTATGTAGAAGTTGGCATTCCAAGTAATGCACCCATAGAAAGCCGAACTCTGAGGCAGGTAGGTTCCTCAAAGAACAATTTATTGGATACATCATATTGGCACAACTGGTGAAAACCGACTCTGAAAGTTCCTGCAGTTTTCACTTAATTAAAAAGTGAAAGTTCCCCCTTCCCCCAAGTCATCAGTCACATTGTCCAATAGAGGTGCTGTCTAGTTGCTTGGTTACACCACTCCTCTCCCCATCACCTGTTGGAATGTCCTTGGTTCCCACAGGAAAAGTTTGTTTTGACTACAAACCCCAGCTATCTACTCTCCCCCCATCCCTATCCCATCTGCTGCCTTGTGGCAACCCTGAATCCTCAAAGATGGCCTCAGCTAGGTTCTCTTTGTGGTTGACAGTCAGACCCTCTTAACTGATGAGAAGCTCCTGAAAAAGAAAAGAAACCACATAGAGGTTAACCACCTCTTCCTCCCCCCAGAGGTCCCTTTGGCTTTTGAGGGTACTTCTCATGGAACTGTTTGACCAGCCTGTCTGCCTTTACAGTCCAGCTCTTTACCCACATAGCTTTGGAGAGCAGGTATCCCTTCCATTGTAAGTATTGTAAGTATTGCAATCTTCCTTTGTACAATCTAGAATCTAAGATTCTCTTTATTTCATAATGAGTTTCCCCTTGCACTACGATTGGTTTTGGGGCTGCCCAGTCTACTGGCCTCAGCTAGGAGTCTACCGCCAGTTTTAGCAAGCTGCTGTGAAAGACCGGGTGCACTTTCCCTAGTAGGTGGGGGAGTTTTATCTGTACTGTAACAGGGTTAATCACTTTCACTATTGGGAAAGGCCCTATGAACTTTGGCCCTAACTTCTTGCAGGGGAGTTTTAACCGCAAGTATTTTGTTGAGAGGTAAACCTTGCTTCCTATCTGGAAAGGCTTCTGAGAGGCTCAATGTTTCTCAGTTTGTCCTTTATGGATTTTTGCCACTTCTTAAAGAGCTCGCTTCATATTTTCCAAGGCTTTTTTCAGGGACACTATCCATTCAATTAAAGACATGGAGGAGGGTGGCTCCCTGGGGAGCTCAGTCATGGGGACAAATTCCATGCCACTGGTAATTTGGAAAGGGGTTAAGCCAGTGTTACTATGCACCACATTATTATATGCCACTTTGGCAAAAGGCAGTAATTCTGTCCAATTGGTTTGTTGGTAATCTATATAGCATCTTAAATATTGTTCAACCATGGCATTCGTGTGTTATGAGGCTCTGTTATTACTTGGATGAAATGCTGAACTAAGCCCTGTGAGGACCCAATGGTCCAAATAAATTCCCTCCAGAACTTAGCTGTAAACTGGACACACACACACACACCCCATCAGAGATGGCTGGAGCAAGCTATGAAATAGGCTTGTTTTGAGAACAAGATGGCCATGTTTTCCCCACTGTCAGGGAGCTCTACTATAAAGTCCATGGCAATCTTTTTCCAGGGCTGGGCCAGGCCCGCCACTTGTTGGAGCAACCCTGGGGGCTTCCCTGGTCTTTTCTTCATCACCGCACAGATCACACAGCTTTTGACATAGTCCTCGATATCCCCTTTCATTTTTGGCCACCAAAATTGCCTCCTGGTCACATGCAAGGTCTTTAGGGAGCCAAAATGTCCTGCGTGGCTCTTTTGGAGTATCTGGAGATGCAAGCTGCTGGGGACATACAGTTTAGAGCCCTTCCAGGCTAGTCCATCCCTAAGGATTAGCACTTCTCAGTTATCCCTGTACCATGGATTAGCTGACAATTTGGTTTTTAGCTTTTGAGTCAAACTCCCGCCATCTCCAGCTCTTTGTCATTGCACTTGTCCTCTGGTGGTGGCTTGCATTGCCGGTTGGGAGGGGGGAAGCATGGCACGGTCCACTTCCTTGCGTTTGCCGTTGTACTGCAGCTTTCACGACAAGGCATCTACTATCAGGATTTTCCCCCCGGGGATATACTTCAGTGTGAAGTTGAATCAGTTGAAATATTGTGCCCATTGGACTTGCTTTGGGGAGAGTTTCTGTGAGGTCCTAAGGGCCTCTAGGTTTTTGTGATCTGCCCACACGTCTAATGGCACTTGGCTGCTCTCAAAAAAAGTGGCTGTTGTGACCCAGGCCCACATAGTTAATATTAAATACAAAACAATTCCAAAAAACAAACAGATTTTATTAAAACAGCTGAGAATTAACTCATTCTCAGCTTATTCCAAATTAAATGAAAGCAAAGTTATCAAAACACTTTCAGTTTATCTCTGACCTTGAGATAATTAGGCAAACTGCCAAAGGCTTTTCTTGGCAACAGTTCAGGAACAGGAGATGCTGACAAGAAAGAAATACATCCAAACACGAAGCAAATATCTCAACGGTTGTTTTCCGGCAAAGAGGCCAAGAGCCGTTGCTGGTGTTTTAAGCCTTATGAGAGGGGCCAATCATCTCTTGGCCCTACTCCCGAGTTGTCCTCTCTGCTTTAGCTGCTCCTGCCTTCTGGCAGCTCTTCTCATACATGCATTAGAAACAGGCTCCTCCTGTTCCTCTGCCTCTCTACTGTCATCCTCTGGAGGCTCCGAAGTCCACGCATCACTCCCTGATGGCCCTGGCCCCATCTCTGCCTCTGACGCAGAGCCCTCATCTGGGCCTTCCCCAGCCTCCAGGACTGGCCCATGTTCTTCCTCAGCCTCATCACTGTCTGACTCCGCTGCCAGCTCTGCAGGATGCTGGCGGACCACAACACTGGCGCCAAGAGGAACTGGAAGCATTGCAGTGAGACTGGCTGGAAAATAGCAGACTCTGATGAGCCTTGCGAAAATCCAGCCAGACAAACCTCTGCCGGGTGGGTCTTTGGACCGGAATCATCTTGGAGGGATAGTGAAGAAAGAGAGGCACCTTGGATGACCAAGATGAACAGGCTAGTTCCTTGAAGAGTCAGAGGCAACTCTTTGATCCGGCGGTGGGGGTGGCAGCCATTAAAACAACTGCTCTAAGCTGGGCAACCGGACTAAGATTTGTGCAGGAGTGATGTTTGAATGGAGTATTGGTACCAGGTGAGTGATTGGCCAACTCACAGGTAAAAAGAAACTTTCTGAAAGCTTAAAAGAGGTCCCAGCATGACATAAACTGTTAATTAGCATTTTGGAATTTAATTGGAGGAGAAGAACAAAGGGGAAGTTAAAGGTCCAAAAAAGAAAATTTTCTACCTGGACTTAAAACTGGAGCTGAAGAAATAAAAACAATACAGGAAAAAGAAAACAGAGAGAAAGCACTTTTTAACAATAAAAGGAAAAGAAATTGAAAAGAAGGTACTTTTTATGTGGATTTAAACACAAGGCTACTTGGTTGCCTTGGTATTTGTGGACTGGAGCGAGGCATCTGCTAATGGAAAGAAAATACTACAATGACTGCTTTGACTACTGTGAGAAATATTAAGGAGTATTTGTTTAAACAACTGGGTTCTGACTTTGAAAAGAGGTAAAAAAGAACAAAGCCTTAAATTGGAATGGCCTAGAATTGGATGTTATTGGGAAATAAAAAAGAAAAGAGAGACACTACATGGATTTGAATTTGAATTATACATAAACTAAAATAAAAAAATTGAATTGACAATATGGAATATTGGGAGTATGAGGAACTAATGGAAATGTTTAAGAAGGTGCAGGAAGCATTTAAGGGTAATAAAGAAGCGAAAGCCTGGTTAGAATATTAAAAAAAAGGAAAAAGAAAATACAAATGAGAAGCAAGAACATGATGTTGAAGGGAAAACAATTGAAGATAAAAAGATAGACAATTACACTGGGATTGACAGTGACAAAAAAAATGGATAGGGGGGAATATTCCTCAAAAAAGAAGGGAATAGAAGGAAATGGGAAAAGATTGAGAGGGAGAATTAAGAGGGTAACAATTTTAAAAACTAGAGAAAGGATTCAGGGGGGAAGATACAATAAATAGAAAAAGAAAAAGAAGAAAATAAAAGAATGGGAGAAAGGGAGAAAAATATTAAGAAATGGAATTCTGGAGAGACCAAAAGAAAATGGTTAAAAGGGGTAGAATAATGGATAGAAGGAAGGGAATTAAAGCATTTATTAGCTGATTTAAGGGAATTGTGTTAGTAGTAGAAATCGTATGTAAGAAGCAAATTAGAAGAAGTATATTGCTTATTGTAAAATGGATCACCAGATGTAATATGAAATGTAGATTGGTTTAACTATGAAAATAACTGAAATTAAGATATAAAATTGAAATGCTAGTAAACGATTTATGTAAGAAGCAAACGAAGAAGTATCCTGTTTATTGTAAAATGGATCAGCAGATGCAATATGAAATATAGATTGGTTTAAATGTGAAAATAACTGAAATTGAAATTTAAAATTGAAATGCTAGTAAATGAGGAAAATAATTAATTGATGTTGGAATAGGGAATTAGGAATTAAAGAAAATAAGAGGTGGAAGGTCAATTTATTTAAAAGGTTTAAGATAAAAATGGAATAAGTTGAAACACATTGTTAATAATCAAAAAATGTGATGGGGATTTTGAGAAATATATTCAATAAATGGAGAAAAAATTGGGGTTGCCCAGATACCATTGTGGAAAATATTGAATTGAAAATGAATACAACAATGGAGAGAGAATGGAAGGAGGAGTAGAGGGATAGAAGGAGAGGAGAAGAGAGGAAGGAGAGAGAGGAATAGAAGAAAGGGAAAAGGAGAGGAAGAAAGGGAGGGGAAATAAGAGTAGGGGAGAAGGTTGGAAGGGAGGAAGAGGGGGAGGAAGGAAGGAGAAGTAGAGTAGGAGTAGGAGAGGAGGAAAGAAGAAAGTAGAAAAGGATAGAAGAAGGGAGGGAAGAGAAAGAGAGGAGAAGAAGAAAGATTGTTGTAAAATAAGAGAGATGAAATGGTAGAAAGGCAACCCTGAACATGCTTAAATTTATTAGGATGAAGAACGAATTAATATGAAAGGTAAAAGAGAATAGATATGATTAACAATGGATAAGATAACTAATTGAAATAATGTTAAGAAATTAGGAGTTGAGGGCAGATGGTGATATTGTTTATATAATAAGTGTAGAAGTATTAAGATAAGATAAAAAAGTAGGGGAAAAGAATATTTTGGCAGAAATTGTAACTATGTAAAATGTATTTGGATATGACAAGTTGTATAAGACATGATATGGTCAATACTCTGTTTATAAAATATGTGGGTGTGCGTGAAAGAAAAAAACAATAAAACTTGATTTAAAAAAAAAAGTGGCGCCATGTCAGCTGGGCCCATCGAACTGCATATGCCTCCTTCTCCCATATTGCCCACCGCCTTTCGGTCTCTGTTAGATTTTTGGAGATGTAGGTGCAGGGTTGCAGATTGCCCTCTGCATTCTTTTGGAGGAGGACTGCAGCAATGGCCACATCGCTGGCGTCCACTTGGATGATAAATGGATGATATGGGTTTGGGTGCTTGAGAATTGGCTCTTTGGCAAATAGTTTTTTGAGTGTCTTGAATGCCTTCTGGCACCCTAGGGTCCATTGTAATGGCTGACCTGGTTGTCGTTTAACCCCCCTTCCCTTGATTTTTAATAGCTCAGTAATTGGGAGGGCAATTTCAGCAAAAGAGGGGATGAACTGTCTCTAGAAGTTTATGAAACCCAGGAAGCTTTGGAGTTGCTTGCAAGTTCGAGGGGGCTGCCAGTCTAGGATGGCTTTAACTTTACCTGGGTCCATTTCTATGCCCTCACTGGACACTCGATATCCCAGGTAGTCTAGGCTGGACTGGTGGAATTCACATTTGGACAGTTTTGCATATAACTTGGCTGCAATGAGTTTTTTGAGTACTTGGCGCACCAGTTTGATGTGCTCCTCTAAAGTCTCAGTGAAAATGAGGATGTCATTCAAATAGACGAGGACCTCTTTGTACAAATGCTCATGCAGCACTTCATTGATTAGTTGCATGAACAGAGTAGGGGCTCCTTGGAGGCCAAATGGCATTATTTTAAATTGGAAGCTTCCTAGGGGACAATTAAATCCTTCTTTGATTCGTACCCAGTAATACACCTCTTGCAGGTCTAATTTGGTGAAGATTTTTCCTTTTGCCAGGTGGGCCAGCAGGTCTTTCATGGAGGGGAGTGGGTACATATTTTCCATACAAATGGTGTTCATGCCCCTAAAATCCACTCATAGCTGCATCAACCCTTCTTTTTTGTCCTTGAAAAGGACTGGGGTGGCCACCCTTGATTTTGCTGGTTGTATGAAACTTCTAGCTATGTTCAAGTCAATATATTCCCTTAGTTTTTTCATTTCCTTAGGGGGCATAGAGTATATTTTCGGCTTGGGTAGTTTCACCCCAGGCACGAATTCTATGACACGGGCAGTGTGGGGGGTAGAGTGTTGCACTCCTGTTTCCTGAACACCCCTGCTGTTGATACTCTTGGGGGATATTTGGCATTCCTGGGTGCTCAGATGTGGTTTTTGCTCTCTCATCTCGCTTAGTATCGTTCAACCATTGGACAGCTCCCCCACGGCAATTTTGGGGGGAGGGAGAGGGCCTATCCCCAGTCTTAATTTTTGGTCACCCCCTTCCCACCAAATGGTGGGGGATCATTTGTCTAGCCAAGCTAGCCCTACAATCACTGCTTCGGTCATCTTTGGAGACACTACAAAGCAGATGAGCTCCCAGTGCCAGCCCTCAGTGTAGCCTTATTTGTTCGGTGAGGAGCATGGCAGCCCCTCCCCCATCAGCAACCCATCAACCTGCTCAAACCAAATGGGCCAGGTCATTGTTTTTGTCATGATCCCAAATTTTAGGACTGTGGACAGGCTGATCAGGCAGTGGATGCAGCCCCTGTCTATGATGGCTTCCACCTCCCCTTGTTTTTGGCACCACTAGCTTCGACTGGATGGTGAATGGGCAGATGGCTTCATTTACCATCCTCATCATCACTGTTGTAGGATGTGGGCAACTGAGGTTGTGGGGATGGTGTTCTCTCTTCCTTGCTTGGGGAAGGGGAGACCTCAATGGCGTGATGGGCAAATTTTCCTCTTTCTGTTGCTTTTTGGGGTGACTTTTTCAGTTTAGCTGACTACTTTCCCTTTTGGTTGTGGAGCCAAGGCCAGGCATTCAGCCACCTGATGGCCTTGCTGGCTGCAGCAGGAGCACTTGATGGGCTGCCCTGAGGTCCCCCTCAGCTGTTCTTCGGCTTGGTTGGGCCTGGGCTGCCAGCCAAGTTGGCACCTCTCAGGATGGCTCTTTGGCTTCCTATCTGTGGATTTGCATTTCTTGTGCCAGTTGAGCTCGAGGTCCATGGCCACTGCCATTTGGTACCACTCATGGCTGTGATCAGGGACCCCTCAACAGATGCATGTGTGAAGCAGCTTTGAGTCTAGACCTTCTTTAAAGAAGTAGACCAGAAGTTGTTCTGGCCAGTGCCACAGCTTCCCAGCAATTCTTCTGAATTCCCTAACATACTCCTTGGCAGGGTGACCTTTCTGCTTGATTTCACAGATTTCCGCTTCAGCTTGCTGGGTTTGGGATTCCTCTCAGGAGCCCTCAGCTCCTGCAAGAAGGTATCAGTGTTTCCCAGCTCTGGTGCATCTTCATCATGGAGCTGTGTCACCCACTCAGCCACTTCCCCCTCTAGGTTTGAAGGTACAGCTCGGACCATGGCTTGATCAGAGGGGTAGCTATGGCCATGGTTGTCGATGTGAGCCCACACCTGATTCAGGAAGAACACAAGCTTATCTGGGTACTCATCAAAAGTGGTTTGAATGATGGTGGAACAGCTGGAGGGGGTGGAGGAGCGGGCACAGGAGACTGTGCTGGCAGTCCAGCAGGGGCCCACTGTGCTTGGACCCAGCCATGCCCTGGATAGTAAGCCCAGCCGGGAGGCACCTGCCATACTGGCTGTTGGTGTGTGTGGTCAAGCAGGCTTGCCCCTCTATGAGGTCTCAGCAGGCTTTGTTGCAGCCCCAGGCTTCACTGCACCAAGGGGACCATCAGAGGGTTGGCTGGTGAGGCTGTTGGAGCAGAGGCTTGATATCGTTGGGGGGGGGGACATCAGGGTCAGTTGGCTCAGGATCACTCTGGCTCACTCAGCCTGGTGTGCTTGCCCCAGGCTTTCAAGGCTCATTGTGTCGAACTGCTTTGGTAAACCCTCCAAGGTTTGGCTGTGGAATGTCATCTGGAATCTCCAGTCCCTGGACTCATCCAGCTTTAGAGGTCCCTTTGCCCTCCATTGGGGAATGGTGGCCATCAGCTCCCACATCGAGGTCATGGGGAAGTCTCTTGCCAGTCCATGGACTGAGCCCCAGCATCTGAAGCCCTCCTCCACCTGGTACAGATCCCCAGTGGTTGGCCATTCTGCCAGACTTTCAGCTGGGTCACTATTTGAAACACGATCTCTGCCACCAGCGCCGTCACCTGCTGGCTTTCTGTGGGGGTCTGCAAGCTCTCAAGGGGGGAAGCACCAGCACCCAAGACTTCCTCTTCTCGCTTCTCCATCTCTGCAATCTTCTCTGAGTCTTCTCTGCTCCCTCGGTAGATTGGGTGAGGAGCTGGAGCTCAGGACCCTCGGTAGATTGGGTGAGGAAAGGAGCTCCGGTTAGACCTGAGAGTTAAGGGAGAGTTGGTTTAATGTCACCATTCCAAGTAATGCCTCAAAGATGGCCTCAGCCAGGTTTGTTTTAGGGTTGACAGTACCATTACTACAGCCAGTTTGTCAGTCAGTTACAAATCCTTCTAGTGGTGATGCTGTTTATCCCACATTTTTCTAGCTTGCCAAGAAGTAGGTTGTGGTATAAATATACTATGTCCACAGCATTTCGCTGGTCCACTAATTTAGTCACTTAGTCAAAGAATGAAATATGATTGGTTTGCCATGATCTGTTTTTAAGAGACCTGTGCTGGCTACTAGTTATAACTTTATTTGTTTCTATCTTAAAGATTTTTTTAATTTTTTTTTAAAAAATAAACAAACATTTAATACATCAATCCCCCCTTATCTGTGATATCTCGGTACTATCTTCCAGAATTCTTCTCCTCCTTCCATAAGTTTCTTCTATCTTGATCTTCATCTGAGCCATTCTAACAATTCGTTGCTAAAACACTATTCTAATCGAGTTTTTATATATAATTATAATAATTATAATATTAATCATTTATATCTCTTTTCCAACCAATGATAAAAATAATTCCATGTCTTAAAATATTCTGACTCTTCCCTATCTTTAATCATCAAAGTTAAACTATTCATTTCTAAACAATCTAAATTTTTTTATTACTTCTTCTTCCAAAGGTATTTTCTCTGCTTTCCAATTTTGAGCATAAACAATTCTTGTAGCTGTTATTATATGTATAATCAAGTAAATATTTTCCTTACTAATTTTTTCTGGAAGGATACCCAATAGGAACAACTCTGGTTTAAATTCAATACATTGCTGTATCATTTCTTCCAGCCAAGTTTTAATTTTATTCCAATAATTTTTTGCTTCAGGACATGTCCGCCACATATGGTAATAAGATCCTGGTATTTGGTGACATTTCCAACATGTAGCTGATTTGTCTTTAAACATTTTTGCTAATTTCTCCAGTGGCATATGCCATCTATAAAACATTTTATATTGATTTTCCTTATACACAGTGGACATCATGAATTTTTAGTTCCTTTCCCATAGTTGTTGACATTTTTCAAGGTCAATTGAGTATCCAAAATTTCTTCCCCAAGCTATCTTCCCCAAGCTACTTTTAAGAGCCTTTGTTAGGACTTACTTAGTGGTGATACGGGCGGCAAAATGTTCACATTTTTCCGCACTTATCGCATCCGCTGATTCTCGCCCAACTGCCCTATTTAGGGTAACTTGCTCTCTCCTTAAGGTTGGGGGAACGGAGGAGCCCTTGCAGGATAGAGCTGAGGAATTTGTATAGTTTCTGTCGGATAAAATTGCTCAGATTCAGATGGACCTGGACTCTGATTGGGCAATACCAACCGAGATGACAGGGGTGGGTCTTAGTCCTATTGTGTGGGAGGAGTTTGAGCCAGTGACTCCTGAGGAAGTGGACAAGGCTGTAGGGGCGATGAGTTCCTCCATTTGTTTGTTGGACCCATGCCCCTCCTGGTTTCGACCAGCAGGGAGATGACATGAGGCTGGCTCCAGGCTTTACTTAATGCGTCCTTGAGGGAGGAGTCCTTCCCACAGCCCTTAAAGGAAGCAGTTGTAAGGCCCCTCCTCAAGAAGCCTTCCCTGGACCCAGCAGAATTAAAAAACTTTCATCCAGTTTCCAACCTACCCTTTGTGGAAAAGGTTGTAGAAAAGGTGGTGGCACTTCAGCTCCTGTGGTCATTGGATGAAACAGATTATCTGGACCCTTTTCAGTCTGGTTTCAGACCTGGCTAAAGCACAGAAACTACCTTGGTCACGCTGATGGATGATTTCTGGCAAGCCCGAGACAGGGGTCATTCCTCTATCTTGGTGCTACTTGACCTCTCAGCAGCTATCAATACCATTGACCATGGTATCCTTCTGGGGCGATGGAGCTAGGAGTGGGAGGCACCGTGTTGCGGTGGTTCGCCTCCTATCTCTCTAGTCGATCACAGTCGGTGCTGGTAGGAGGACAGAGGTCGACCCCTAGGCCCCTCATCTGCGGGGTGCCTCAGGGCTCGGTCCTCTTTCCCCTCCTATTTAACATCTACATGAAACCACTGGGTGAAATCATCCGACGACATGGGGTGGGGTATCAGCAATATGCTGATGATACCCAGCTGTATATCTCCACCCGTCGTCAGTTCAGTGAGACAGTAGATGTGATGTGCTGGTGCCTGGAGGCTGTGAGGATCTGGATGGGAGTCAACAGGCTCAGACTTAACCCAGACAAGATCGAATAACTCTGGGTATTGCCCCCTAAAGACTATGCCGATTGTCCATCCTTGGTTCTGGGGGGTGAGAAAGTGCCCCCCTCAGAATGGACTCACAATTTGGATGTCCTTCTAGACTCACAGCTGAGACTGGAACAACATCTGACAGCTGTAGCTAGGGGGACCTTTGCACAGGTTCGTCTGGTGCACCAATTGCGACCCTACTTGGATCAGGAGGTTCTCCTCAAAGTCACACATGCCCTTGTCACCTCATGGTTGGATTATTGCAACACACTCTACATGGGGCTACCCTTGAAAAGTGTTCGGAGACTACAGTTGGTCCAGAATGCAGCCGCGCTAGTTATAGTTTGTGCGTCTAGATACACCCACATTACACCAATTCTCCGCAAGCTGCAGTGGCTCTCTATTGGTCTCCAGATGCAATTCAAGGTGTTGGTCATTACGTTTAAAGCCCTATATGGCTCAGGGCCAGGCTTTCTTTGAGCCCGCCTTCTACCACATAGCTCCCAGCGACCAGTAAGATCCCACAGAGTCAGTCTCCTCCGGGTCCCATCAGCTAAACAATGTCGGCTGGTGGGCCCACGGGGGAGGCCTTCTCTGTGGCTGCCCCGGCTCTCTGAAACCAATTACCTCCTGAGGTCCGGACCGCTTCCACCCTATTGGCCTTCCGCAAAGCGGTGAAGACCTGGCTCTTCCGGCAGGCCTGGGGCCATTGATCTCGTTATAATGATCTTGCGAGATCTGGCCACGAATTGGAGTGCATGTGTTTTAACATCTTTAAAGTTTTTAATATTTTAATGTTTTTCTTTTTAACATTTTTTATGGGATTGTTCGCATTGTTTTACTCTTTGTTGTAAGACGCCCAGAGGCCCTTGGTAGTTGGGCAGCATGAATGAATGAATGAATGAATGAATGAATGAATGAATGAATGAATGAATAAATAAATATAAAATCATTGTTAGAAATTATTTTAAAAATTTATTAAATTTTCCTCTGTTCCTGTGAGTATCCTATCTAACTCTATCTTATATTTTATAAGATATTATATTTTAGCATCTATATTTTAGCATCTTTTTCATATCTTGTTCGTATCTGCACATACATATACCAATCGGTTTCAATCCCCTGTTCTTCCAGTTCTCGTTTCTTTTTCAATTCCCCCTTATCCATTAATAAATCCTTATATCTCACAATATTTCCAAAGTTAAAAACATTTGGGTGTATTAAAGCTTCCGCTATTGATAACCATATTGGTATTTTGACATAGTATTTATCTCTAACCTTCTCCCATACCAATGACAATGCATTTCTTAAATAATGTCTATGAAAGTATGTGTGTATCTTATTTCTACCATACCACAAAAAAGCATGCCATCCCAGTTGTAAATCATGCCCTTCCAGTGTTAACAACCTTATATAGGAATGGAGGAATAATCCATTCCTCCAACCATGTCAATGTTGCTGCTTGGTAATATAATTCCCAATTTGGTAAAGCAAATCCCCCTCGTAGTCTCATGTCTTGCAGCATTTTTATACTTATTCTAGCTTTTTTCCCTTGCCGTATGAATTTCCTCATTATCTTATTAAGGTACTGAAAGTAAGTCTTTTCAATTTTTATTGGCACTGTTTGTAATAGAAATAGCAATCTTGGTAATATGTTCATCTTTATCAATGCAATCTGTCCCATAAGTGATAGTTGAAGATTCTTCCATTTTTCCAAGTCTTTTTCAAATTTGTTTTAATTTGTAATAGTTTTCTTCTTTTATTGTTGCACATCTTGAGGTTATTGTTATTGTTGCACATCTTGAGGTTAAATATATTCCCAAATATTTAACTTTTTTCACCACTTGTATATCTAATTTTTCTTTTATCTCTCTGTTTTGTTTTTCTGTTGTATTTTTCACCAAAATTTTTGTTTTATCTTTCTTTATTTTCAAACCGGAAACTTTTCCATATCCTTCTATCTGTTCTAATAATTTAGGGCCTGTTGTTTGTGGTTCTTCTATAATGAATACCAAATCATCTGCAAACGCTTGTAATTTGTACTCCTCTTTTTCAATTTTCATCCCTTTTATCTCATCATTTTGTCTGATATTTTTATTTAAAACTTCTAGAGTTAGAATAAACAGCAATGGTGATAGAGGACATCCTTGTCTGGTACCTTTCATTATATTAATCTTTCCTGTCGTTTCTCCATTCATCATTATCTTAGCAAATTGTTTTTCGTATATTGTTTTTATGGTATTTATGAATCTCTCCCGAAAGTCCATTCTCTGTAATTGTTTTATCATAAACTGCCAGTTCACGTTATCAAAAGCTTTCTGTGCATCTAAAAACATCAACGCCATTTGTTTTTCTAGGTGAGTTTCATAATATTCCAAAGTGTTCAAAATCATCCTCATATTGTCTCTAATTTGTCTTTTATGGTAAGAATCCATTTTGATTAGTATGGATATATTCATTTAGCGCTTTTTTGCAGATCTGTACCTTCTTTAGGTATGAATGTCACATATGCCTCTTTCCACGAATCTGGCATTTTGGCCTTCAATAACAAGTCATTAAATAAGGGCTTCTGGTTGGCACCGCCTGGCATCGCGGACAGTCTTCTTGGACCACCAGCGATTCCGTCGAGCCGTTCTGACAGCGCTAATCAGCTGTCAGACGGCTTAAAAACCTCTCCTTCGGGAGAAGAAGGAGAGGAGAGCCAGTGGGCGACGGTAGAGCTCCCCGGGAGCCCCTGGATTAATTCCAGGGGTTCGGAGGGTGAGAGCTCCCCGTTCAGCCCGCTGAAGCTCCGGATCCGTGGCAACTCTGTTTAAATGGAGCCAGATGCCGGTGACCGACTTTGCTGCCAAGAAGAAGACTAACTGATTTCAAGAAGCAGACAGAACGGAAGCAGGAGAACAAGCTTTTGCAAGTATATGCTTAACTCCTGGGATACATTGTTTCTATTTGATTTTGCTGAGCTGGAGCTGGAAATGGCGTCTTTGTGGGTGTGAAAGTGAAAGTAGGAAATGAAAGTGCTTGTTAATAGACTTTTGCTCAGAGACTGGATTTAAACTGCTGGATTTGAGAGCTGGGTCTAGAAAAGACTATCTTGCTTGATAAATTACAAATAAATTTGAGAAAGTTGTTTGAGAGACTTTATGGCTGTGAAAAGAATTTTTTTTAAAAAATAATATGGCTTCCAAGGAAGGAGTTTCTGAAAGTGGAGGCTCTGTAATGGCGTTAGAAATGACACAGAGAACTGAAACACAGAGCCAGGAGGTTTTTTTTAGAGACCTTGCAGAATTTATAAAGGAAGCCATGAATAACTAAATTGAAATTATTAATAATTTTACAGCAATCATGGAACAAAAATTTACAGAATTGGTGGAGGATAAAAAAGCAACTGAGGATGTTTTTGAAGGAAAGCATAATGACAATGTAGGAGACATTTTGATCAAGACAGAGAAGCTGGAACTGGCTGATCTTCAAGAATCTTCAAACCCTCTTCCTGCCCTTTTGGAATTAACTGACAGAACTTTTCAAAAATATAATTTGGAGCAGAAAGAAGAAGGAACTGATCAGCTCTACGAGGCTTCAGATAAAGATGATTTGGTAGAGGCTTTCACACAATTAATTGAAATGCAGCAACTGGATTTTTCTTTGCAAACTGATCGAGTTAATTCTTTGTTCTATGAACTGACTGTCTATACAAGCAAGAAGAGTTGATATGGGGGCTCTAAACCAGAGGAAATGGTTTTGAGAAAGGGATAAGTCTTAAAGATACATCAACCCCCAGTTAAAATTCAAAACCTCCTCAAAATAAAAGAAGGAGGGAGGAAGAAAGATTGGAAAAAATACAGAAAGAAAGGAAGAAGGGAAGATTAATTTTTTCTGGCCTAATTATTGATGTATTCATGATTAACTACAATGATTAACTAAATGAATTGAGAGTTTAATTAATGATTAATTAAGGTTTAGTTATTGTTAAAATATTTGAATATTGAGAACATAAGAAGGAGGAATGGCCAAATGATTAAGTATGTATTATCCACTAGTGTTTGTTATTGGTTTTTTTTTTAAAAAAAAAATTATTAGGTCTAAAAGATTATATGTCATTTTGTGTTTAAAGGGAGGTTGATGAATAATCTGTAGAAGGGGAGTTAAGGGGTCTAGGGAGTTTTAATATCTTGCATTAATTTAGCATATTTTAGCGTATGCTTGGTAAAATCTATACCCTGTTTTTCTTCTGGGAAGTCAGGGGAGGGGGGAGGGACGGGGCTGTTGCACAAATGTCTAATTGATTTGCTTGATTTGTTTGAATTTTTTTAAAAAAGAACAATAAAAAAATTTTGCTTGAAAAAAAAAACAAGTCATTAAATAAGTCCAACATTACATTACTAATCACTTCTTGTAGTGTTTTGTACAACTCAGCTGGTAAACCATCCGGTCCTGGTGCTTTTCCACGTTTTTGTCTTTTTATTGCTTCTGTTAATTCTATCATTGTTATTCTTTAATCTAGCATTCCTTTATATTGTACTGATATTTTAATTAAATCTGATTTTTTTCCAGGTATCTTTGTATCTCCTCTTTGGAGATCTTCTCTTGAGAATAAAGTTTTTCATAATATTCTTTAATTACTTTCGTTTTTTCTTCAGTTCTATATTGTAATTTCCCATCTACATCTTGTAAATATTTTATAATTTTTTTCTCTTTCTCTTTTCTTAATTTATATGCATCTTCCTGGTTTATATGCATTTTCAAAGAAATTCTGCTTTGATGCTCTCAGTTGGTTTGCTAATGATTCTTGTTCATTTAAAGTTATTTTATGTGTCTTCCATTCCATCAATTTCTTAATTTTTTTTTTATTTTGAACATCTTTCTGGAACTCTTTTTCCAGGCTTTTATACTCTTCTTCCAATCTTACTTGTTTTTGCCATTTCTTTTTGTTCTTTTTCCCCCAAATATGTTATTGCCAGACTTCTGATATAAGTTTTCATTGTATCCCATACATTTTGAAGTGATGTATCCTCCTTTTTGTTTATTTTAAAAAAGATTTCCAATTCTTTTTCCACAAATTTCTGAAATTCTTTTTCATTTAATATTGTTGCATTCAAAGTCCATCTTGTCGAACTTCCGCCTGGCTCCGCATGCTTTGAAGACGCTCTTTTTTGAGCGCCCATTCTCTGGTTCCGTAAAAGCCCCAGAACAGCCGAAAAACTGCTGTCTGGAGGCTTGGAACCCTCTCCCCGGGCAAAGGGGAAAGAGAAGAGTCAACAGGCGGGGGTAGAGCCCTCAAGTGCGCTAGGAGAAATCCTGGGGCGCAAAGGGTGTGGGCTCCCTATTGAAGCCTGTCAAGCCACTCCGGACCAGAGACGACTCTGCTGAAGCGGAGCTAGAAGCTGCGACCAGAATCTGCAGAAAATCAACAGGGGGGACTTTTAACATCTTTTCTTTGATAGCAGACAGAGCAAATCAGGAGAAAACAAAAGGAAACTTGCAAATAACACTTTAACTCCGTTTTAATATGCAGAAAATGGCGCCTGAGGGCAGGAGGAGGAAACTACCAGGGAAAGTGCTCGTTAAGGCTTGTTAACGTTTCACAGCTACTGGATTACATCCTAAGAGAAAGTTTTAAATGGAAGCGGCCAGGAAAAGAATTTGGTATTGAGGAAAAGGATTTGGTACTGACTTTAACTAAAATCTGGTCTTTTTACTGTGTGGAAAAAAGTTGAATTGTTGTCCTGATAGCTGGATAAATACAAAGTAGCTGAAATATGGCTGACAACAGGGCTGGTGAATCAGCAAATTCCCAAGCCGCGACTGTCCAGGCTTTTCAAGAACTTCTAGACTTTTTTACCTCAGCCCTGCTGAATACAATCGAAAGGGCTTTTTCAAAAAATAGCTTGGGAAATTATAAGCAGTTGTTACAGGGACAGCAGGAAATTATTCAGAAGAATTTGTTTTTGGAAGACCAGGAAATGGACAGGATTAAGAGATTGGCTGGTACAGCTGAAACAAAGGTTTTGGTGGACGTTTCCATTCCAATGACAGAAAAGCAACAAATGGTTTCTTTATTGCAAGCTGACAATCTTATGGCAACAAATTTTGGCTATATGGACAAAGAAATGGATTGAATGATTATACAAGCCAGAAGAGACGAAATGAGGATTTCAAGTTAGAAAATGTGACTTCAAGAAGAGAGCGAGTATTTCAGAAACATCAACCTCAAATTACCATTTTAAAAGTTTCCAAAATAAAACTGGGGGGATTGTTGAAAGAATTTATTTAAAAAAAGGATTGGAAAAAATATAAAAAGAAGTGAAGGACAGAAGATTAAGAAAGATATTTTCCTGTGGATTTTGAAATTGGCATTGGGCAAATATGTGTTTTAATGGTATTAAAAGATTTTTAAAATGTTTAACATAAGGTTATATTATTCTACAAGATATATGAGATAAATTGTATAAACTTTTAGGATGTCTAACCCTTTGAAGCGAAGAGGATTAATGTTAAACTCAGAATTTTATTGCAAACTGATAATTAGTTTTGGATAGTTAAGGGTTGTTCTTTAAAAAGTTAGAGGTATTAAGACGGTTAACTGAAAAATTGAAAGATACCCTCCTGTAGATTCTGAAATTTATATTTGGTAAATAAGTGTTTTAAAGGTATTAAGAGAATTTTAAAATGCTTAACATAAGACTATATTATTTTAAAAGATATATGAGATAAAATGTGTAAGATTTTAAGATGAAATTTTTTTCTTTTTTTCTGGTATAGAAATGGAATTTATTCATGATTTCTATTGTTTGTAAGACTGTTAAAGTATCGGATTATGCATTAAGAAAAAGGTTTTTTTTCTTTTTATATATATATAAGTAGGAAGAATGAATTTAATTTAATTGGTTTTGAGAATTTATAAAAGGGAGGTTGTTGAATTGGAGCAAAGGGAGTTAAAAAACATGTAGGAGCTTTGAACTTTATAATTTGTTAGTTTATTTTAGCATATGTTTGTTAGATGCTATACCCTGTTTTTGCTCTGGGAAGTCAGGGGTGGGGTGGGGAGGGGGGATAAGGGAGGGGGGAAAGTGGTGAATAGAGAAATGTTTTAGCAGAAGAAAGTGTATTCTATGAGTAGAATATAGGAGTTGCTCAGATACTAAAGGAGGAAAATATTTCACAGCAAAGAAGTTAGAAAGGAGAGAGGAGGAGGGGGTAGGAAGAGGAGAGGGAGAGAGAGGAATGGAAGAAAGGAGAGGAGGAAGGGAAGGGAAGGGGACAGGAGTAGGAGTGAAGGCGAGAAAGGGGAAACAAAGAGAGAAGTGGGGGAAAGGGAAAGGAAGTAGGAGGAGATGGGAGAAGAGGTAGGAGAAAGTAGGAGAGAAGAGGAGGGAGGGACGGGAAAGAAAGGAGGAGAAGAAGAAGGTTTGTTGTGGAATGAGGGAAGAAAGAGAAGAGCAACTCCGAATGTAATTAAAATGTTTTATTTTAATGTTTTCTTTAAGGGAAACATGTATATGGAGGATTTCTTATGTATAAGAAAATGTACAATTTATGTGGGGAAGGGGAAGGGTGTGGGGGAGAAAATTGTTTGTATTTCTTATAAAACTTTTTAATTAAAAAAAAAGTCCATCTTGTCTTTTTCTTTTGTCCTTTCCATATTATTGTCATTGGGCTATGATCTGCCCAGATATTTGAGCCAATACTTACTTCTTGCACCGCTTCTATAAGTCCAGTTGACATCCATATAATATCTATCCTTGACCACGATAAGTGTCTGTTTGAATAAAAAGTATATTGACTCTCTTTCAAGTGTTTTTGTCTCCAAATATCTTGAATACTTAGTTCTTCTATCATTATAAAGAAGGATTTTGGCAGTGTTCTTCTAGGTTTTTTGTTTATCTTCACAGTTTTGTAATCCAAATCTGCATCTGTTACAGAATTAAAATCACCTATTATACATATATTTTCATAATCCAGTTCTATAATTTTCCTGTGTATTCCCTGGTAGAATTCTTCCTATTTTTCATTTGGTGCATATAATGCTATCAAAAGTATTTGTTTGAAGTTCATTTTTATTTCCACCATCAAGATCCTGCCTTCCTCATCTTCAAAAATTGATTTAGGTTCTAATTTTTCTTTAATATACAATACCACACCTCTTTTACTTTTTTGTATCAGTGATGTAAATAGAACTCCTAATTTTGGGTATTGTAGTAATTTTATATGTTGCTTTCTAATATGAATTTCCTGTAGACATATAATGTCCATCTTCAAACTATTTAATTTAGTCAATAATCTACTTCTTTTTATCGCCGCATTCAGTCCATTTACATTTAAGGATATTGCTTTTATTTCTTCTTCCATGTTTACTTGTTACTAATTTTTAATCTCATCGCCCTAGTCTCTCTTTGTTCCAATGGGTCTTTAGATCTCGCCCCTTCTCTTAGGGCCCTTTCCTCTTTAGCTTTTTCCTCTTTATCCTTTTCTTCATCTTTCTCTTTTGCAGCACCTACAGCTCCAAAGTCTTCATCCAATGGTCCACAAAATTGTTGATAAAATAATTTCACTTTCTCAATCAAGTCAAGTCTGTGTCTTTGTTCTTGCCACGTCACCATAATTCCTTCAGGTATTAACAATCTAAAATTCACTCCTTTGGATATTAGAAATTTCGTTAAAAATTGGTATTCTCTCCTCAAATCTCTAACTCTTCTAAGTATTTGTCATAGAACCACAAGTTCTTTATCCTTATGTTTCAGTGCTGTAATCCTTGCTGCTTGTAATATCTCTGTTTTCATTGCCTTCTTTGTGAATCTTACATGTACTTTTCTTGGTAGTTTATTCCTTATTGCATATCTAGTGTATATTCTGAACGCTTCATCAATTTCATTTAAAATCTTTTCCTTGGGTTGATCCAAGACTTCAGCCAGAATCTCTGCAATTACCTCTGGTAGATTTTCTCCTTTTTCTTCTTCTATGTTTTGGAATCTTGTTTTTTTTAATTAAAAAGTTTTATCAAGTATTACAACAATTTTTTCCCATCCCTCCATCCACCCCCCCATCCCTCATCCCCCCTCTCCCTCCAACCCCCCTCCCCCCACCCACCCACCCCAGACTTCCCAGAGCAAATACAGGATATAACATTTAACAAACATAAACTAAAATATGCTAACTTTCTGTAGGCTCCAAACTCCCTCTTCCTCTTTAACTCCCCTTTCAACTAACAAAACATAATTCAAAAAGAAAAAGTTGGTTTCATTCATAAGTTATTTGAAACTTTTTAGTCCGATATTTGTTTTGAATATAGTCAATCCATCTTCTCCATTCCAATATATATCTTTCATTTGAGTGGTCCTTCAAATATGTCAAAATGTTTGCCATCTCTGCTAAATTCACTACTTTTAATGTCCATTCTTCAATAGTAGGTAAGTCTTCCTTCTTCCAATACTGCGCCACCAAAAGCCTGGCTGCTGTTATTAAATTTAAAATCAATTTAGTCTCTATGACTGTACAATCTGTAATTATACCTAACAAAAAGAACTGTGGAGTAAATTTTATCTTCTTTTTGAGAATGTTTTGAATAATCCACCATATTTTTATCCAAAATGCCTTAATTTTTTTACATGTCCACCATATATGATAATACGTGGCATCATCACATTCACATCTCCAACACTTAGGTTGCAAACTTAATACAGGCTAGCTTTTTAGGATCTAGATGCCACCGATAAAACATTTTATAAAAATTATCTCTTAAATTTTGAGCTTGCGTAGACTTTACATTTCTAACCCATATTTTTTCCCACGTTTCCATCATTATTGGTTCTTCAATATTTTGTGCCCATTTTATCATACAATCCTTAACTAGCTCTGTTTCTGAATCTATTTCTACCAATGCATTATACAGCCTTTTTATATGCATTTGACTTTGGTCTCTAATTTGTTTTACCAAGTTCTCATTTTGCGAGATACCAATTTTCTGATCTTCTCTCCATCTAGCTTGCAGCTGTCAATACTGAAACCATGTTTAAATTATCCTTTCTTCTCTTAATTGATTCAAAGATTTTAGTTGTAATATGCCTCCTTCCTTATTAAGAAGCTCTTCATAAGTAATCACATCTTGTTTTTGCTCTACACTTATGTTCTCTATCGCGTGTCTGGGTATTGCCCACATTGGTAATTTATCGTTTAATTTATACTGATACTTTTTCCAGACATGCAGTAAAGCATTTCTTAATATATGACTTTTAAAAGTTTTGTCCACTTTCTTATCATATAATAAATAAGCATGCCAACCATAAACCAAATCATACCCCTCAATATTCAATATTCTTTCTTCTGTTAAATTCATCCAGTCACTAATTGCTGACAGAGCAGCTGCCTCATAATATAATCTTAAATTGGGCATTTTGAGACCTCCTCTTTCACATATATCCTGCATTATTTTTTGTTTTATTCTCGGTCTCTTCCCTGCCCAAACAAAATTATTAATTAATTAACCCTTCTGCCATATCTTCCAATTTTCATCTTTTTAAAGTATTGGTATCATTTGAAAAAGAAACAAAAACTTAGGCAAAACATTCATTTTTATTGCTGCTATTCTTCCTAACAAAGATAATTGTCAGCACTTTTAGGAAAAATAGTCTTTATTTGTTTTGAAGCCATTTTTAGTTTCCAATTTGAATTTATTCAGCAACCAGAACAACAAATCCACCAAATCCCCAAATTTCCAGTCTTTAAATAATATCAATCCTTTTTTTAAAAACACTGCTATAGTCTTTTTAGCCTTTAATCTTCTTTCTTTCAAAGCAAAGATCTCTAATTTTAAAGTTAAATTTTAACTTTAACTTTCACACCCCATTAGAGCTCAATCGCCATCTTGGTTTCACTTTCTCCCCTTAGTAAGTCAGAAGGAAGTAATACACATTTGGAGTTAAAGTTTAGTACTTGCAAATCTGATCTCTCCTGAATTTGCTCAGCCTGCTTCCAAATCCAATGTTTATTCAAAGCGTTGTTTGCAGGGGTGGTCGTGGCATCTTCTTCTGCTTAAAGCAGAAACGTCACGGATCCCGAGCTCTGTCAGGCTTCCAGGGAGCTCTCACCCTTCGAGCCCCAGAATTGTTCCTGGGGCTTCTTGGGGAGCTCTACCTGCACCCGTCTGCTCTCTTCCTCCCTTTTTCCCGGGGAGAAATTTTCCAAGCCGCTAGACAGCTGATTTGCGCTGTTCTAGCGGCTTTACGCGATCGCAGGGCTGGTGCTCACAAAAGGAGCGTTTTTGGCGCCTACGGTGCCACCGGAAGTCCTATGTTTTGGAATTTTTTATTATTATTATTTAAAAGTTTTACAAAAAAAATTTCACCCCCAGTTCCCTCCCCACCACCCCCACACCCCTTCCCCCCCTCCCATCCCCCCCTCCCCCCCAGACTTCCCAGAGCAAAATACAGAGTATTTCAATTAACAATCATATGCTAAATTAGCCTAACTATTCTTAAACTGCCAAATCCCCCCCAAAACCTTAACTCCACTATTGATAACATAATACTTTGAAGTTTAACATTCATTCATAAACTATTTGATATTTTCTTGTCTGATACTTATTTTGAATATAATCAATCTATCTTCACCATTCCAATATGTATCTTTCTTGTGTATAGTCTGTCAAATATGGTGAAATTTTCACCATTTCCGCTAAATTCACTACTTTCAGTGTCCATTCTTCAATAGTAGGCAAAGAGTCCTTCTTCCAGTATTGCGCTACCAACAGCCTAACTGCTGATATTAAGTTCAAAATCAGTTTAGTCTCTAATGCTGTACAATCCGTCGTTATACCCAATAAAAACAATTGAGGAGTAAATTTCAATCTTTTTTTCAGAATATTCTGCATCACCCACCAAATTTTTATCCAAAATGCCTTGATTTTCTTACAAGTCCAGCATATATGATAATAAATTGCATCATCACATTCACATCTCCAACATTTAGCTTGCAAATTCGGGTACATACATGATAATTTTTTAGGATCTAAATGCCACCTATAAAACATTTTATAAAAATTTTCTCTCAGGTTTTGTGCTTGTGTAAATTTAACATTTCTAATCCAAATCTTTTCCCATGTTTCCATCATCACTGGTTCCTGAAAGTTTTGTGCCCATTTTACCATACAGTCCTTAACCAATTCCGTTTCTGAATCTATTTCCAATAAAGCATTATACAACCTTTTAATATGCATCTGACTTTGATCTCTAATCTGTTTTACCAAATTTTCCTCATTTTGCATGACACCAATTTTCTGATCCATCTAGCTTGAAGCTGGCCATACTGAAACCAAGTATAGATTATCCCTTCTTCTTTTAATACATCTAAAGATTTCAGTTGCAGCTTACCCCTTTCCATAAAAAGAAGCTCTTTATATATCACCTCTGTTTTTTGTTCTATACTTATATTTGCTATTGCATGTCTGGGATTTGCCCATATAGGTATCTTGTAATTTAGCTTGTATTGATACTTTTTCCAAACCCTCAGCAATGCATTTCTATGTTTTGGAATTTTAAGTAAAATTTAGAACGTTCCATTTCCAACAGGATAATTGTCCTTTCTTGTCATTTGTCTGTTAAAACCAATTTTTCTTCTGATATCTCAACTTTTTTCTCTGTCCTTTCTGCTTTTTCTTCTACTTTCTGAATTCTCTCCTCATTCTTCCCCATTATTTCTTTCATTCCTTTTAATTCCTGTTTTATATCATCATGAAGTGACTGCATAAAATTTTGTAATTCTATCATCTCTGAAGTTTTCTGCATTTCTGCCGCTGAGGGGCTTGGTGCTGGCTGTGTAAATGTCTTCATTTCTACTTTTCCAAATAATTTATAATCCACTTGTGGTTTAATTATGATTCAAATACCTAATTCAACCGATGATTGAATTAGCAAGAGTAGAGAAAAATAGCATAAAATAAAATAAGAAAAGTCTCAAACCATCCCTACCCTTCAAAAATATAAAAAAATAAAAAATAGCAAGCTAGAAGGGGGGAGGAAAAAAAAGAATTTATAATCCAACTGTCTCAAAAGAAAAACAAATAAAAGGTAAAGTTTTAAAATCAAAATCAAAAATAGAAATCCATGAGAGAATCAGTTTAACAAAAAAGAAAAAGATGAAAAGGTTAAAAAAAAAATAAAAAAGGAGTTCTTCAGACTCTTCAAGTCTCAATCCATGGGAAAACAATACTTAAAAACTAATTCATTAAGTTCAATACAAAAAAATCCATTAAATTCTAACAAAAAAAAATAGAAAAAATGAAAAGACAAACCTAAAAGGTTTTTTTTTTCTCAAAACAAAACTAATCAGCCCAGAAAAAAAATAAAAAGTCACAATCCACAAGGCCAAAAAAAGAGAAAATTTCCAAAGCACATTTAAAGTCAAATCTTCACTCCACTCTCCACAGCTGTTCTATTTATCTTCTAGTCAAAATGTCAAGGTCAGTTATTTGTTAGGTTTTCTTCAAAATAAAAGTGTCTTTCTTTTGTTTTTCTTCTGCCACTAGATGGCACTGCAGGTTAACTTTTCATCTCAGCTCAAAACTTTCAGAACTTTCACTTCTTGAAACAAAGTATCATTTAAGCAATCAGCATTGTAACAGTCCATTCAAAAAAATTTATATTCCATTCTGTCATTCAAAACCTTAATGTCCAATTGTTTTTTAAGTGCCCAAATCTTCTTTTTCTTCAATAAAAAGTTAATAAAAATTTAATGGGCTCCCAGTTGCGCATTCCTTGCCGCCCAAATTTCTAGATGTGAGTGCGAGTACACACCCGCACCCACTCCCCACTCTCAGCCACTCTTCTCCACCTTATCAATCTTCCAGGTAGATTAAAGAGAAACTTTCTAAACAATAAAATTAAATTGACCTCACCTCAATGTCACAGGCTGATTTTTAACTTTCTCTTTTGTTGCAGCTGCCCCAGCGTTTCAGCGACTTTTAGGTTGCTTTCCTTCGGTGTCTGATTTGAGGAACTTCTTCTGGTCTTTCCAGTGAGTTTGCAATCTACTTGAGTTGACCGGTACATGCTCCTCTCATTGGTCGCCCCTACAGGATGACTTAGGTCACAGAGGACCCTCGAACAGCAGGGATATTGACAACTCTTTGGGAGCCCCTAAAGAGTCTGTTGTACCGCCGCAACACTGGCCACGCCTCCCCTATATTATATTTTATTTATTTTATTTGATTTTTTGAGTTTACTGGTAATATATTACTTCATTTTATTAATTTTTTTTTCATTTTATTAAATTTTATTACATTTGTATACCGCCCTACTCCCGAAGGACTCAGGGCGGTGAACAGCCATAAAATAAAGATCATTTGACGGCCGTGGCCAGGGGGGCTTTTTATCAGGTTCACCTGATACACCAGTTACGTCCCTTTCTAGATCGGGACTCTCTACGCACAGTCACTCAGGCACTAGTCACTTCCTGCCTGGACTACTGCAACGCTCTCTACATGGGGCTCCCCCTGGGGTGCACCCGGAGGCTCCAGCTGGTCCAGAACATGGCCGCGCGGGGGATTATGGGGGCGACGAGGCGCTCCCATGTGACACCTCTCCTGCGCGAGCTGCACTGGCTTCCGGTGGTCTTCCGGGTGCACTTCAAGGTGTTGGTGACCACCTTTAAAGCGCTCCATGGCTTAGGGCCGGGGTACTTACGAGACCGCCTTCTGCCACCAATAGCCTCCCACCGGCCAGTACGCTCACACAGAGTGGGCCTCCTTAGGGTGCCGTCTGCCAGACAATGTCGGCTGGCGACCCCCAGGGGGAGAGCCTTCTCTGTGACGGCGCCCACCCTCTGGAACAACCTTCCCCCAGAGTTGCGTACAATAACAGACCTCCGGATTTTTCGTCGGGCCCTGAAAACCTATTTATTTCAACTAGCTGGGCTGGCTTGAGTTAAATTTTAAATTGATTTTAAATTGGGTTGTTTTAATTTACGGCCAAATATTTAATTATTTTAATACTGTTTTTACATTTTGTATGCTCTGTTTTTACCTTGGCTGTGCACCGCCCTGAGTCCTATTTGGAGAAGGGCGGTATAGAAATTTAATTAATAAATAATAAATAAATATTCATCAAGGTCAGACAGGTGTTCTCTTACCATTTTTTGCTTATTTTAATTTTTATCTTTTTGTGTGAAGACTGATGCAAAGAATGAGCTAAGCAGCTCAGCTCTGCTTTCTCTCTACTGCCTGTTAATTCCTTGCCATTTTCTCTCTTTAGTGGACCGACTGCTTCATTGACTTTTTTCTTCTTACTTATATGTTGGAAGAAACTTTTTTTTACTATCTTTGAGTTTTGTTGCAAGTCTTTGTTCATTCTGAGCCTTTGTTTTCCTGAGTTCATCTTGCAGATTCGAGCTATCTGCTGATATTCTGCCTTATTCTGATATTCTGCCTCCCTCTTTCTATTTTTTGTGCTTATCCTTTTTGTCTTTCAGTTTATCAGAGAGATCTTTGTGCAATCATGGCAGTTTCTTTTTGGATTTCTTGTTTTTCTTTTTTAGTGGTATTCTGTTGGACTGGGCTTTTATGATCATATTTTTCACTGTTTCCCACACTCTTGAGTTGTTTTCCCCTTTAGGATTTTTATCCATTAAATTTTGCTTAGGGTCTCTCTCAGTTTGTTAAAATCAGCTCTTTTAAAGTTTAAGACACTGGTTGGATTATATTCTAGTGTTTGTGTTTGCATTATATTGAATTCCAGTATGATGTGGTAATTCTCACCCAAGGTTCCAGCAACTTCAACTCTCTCTATCACTTCTTCTCTATTAGTAAGAATTAGGTCCAGTATAGCTTTTCCTCTAGTTCCCTCTATCTTTTGAATGACAAAGTTGTCAGCTAAGTTGTTTAGGAATCTGTTTGATGTCCCACTTGCTGCAGAGTTTGACTCCCAGGATATCAGGGTGGTTAAAGTCTCCTGTTACTACTGTGGTACATTTCCTACATTTGTTAATTGATTAGCAAAGAGTTCATCTATTTCTTCTGCTTGGCTGGGTGGCCTGTAGTATATGCCTTTGGCAATGTAATTTTTTCCCCTTTTATATTGAACCTTATGGATTCTAGGAGGTTTTCATCCTTGGTTTTGTTTATTTCTGTAGAGATGTAGTGATCTTTTATATATAGTGCCACTCCACCTTCTCTTTTGTTAGGTCTGTTTCTTTTGAATCCTTACACCAGTACATTCCAGTCATCAGTTTGATCCCACCAAGTTTCAGTAATGGCAGTTGTATCATATCGGCCTTCATGTACTAATACTTCAAGTTCATCCTGTTTGTTCCCTAAACTTTGAGCATTAGTTAGTTTAGTTTAGTTTAGTTCAGTTTAGTTTAGTTTAGTTTAGTTTATTACATTTATATAGCGCCCTTCTCCCGAGGGACTCAGGGCGGTGAACAGCCATGGTAAAAACAATATACAACAAAAATTAAAAGCTTATTAAAATAATTCAATCATTTGGCCAAATTTAAAATATCCAACTAAAATCATTTTAAAACCCCTATCAAAACCCAATTTAAAAAACCTTTATCCTGTCAGACCAGCTTGCTGGAATAATAGGGTCTTCAGAGCGCGACGGAAGGGACAGAGGTCGGGGATCCTTTGTATGTCCGGGGGCAGTTCATTCCATAGGGCCGGGGCCCCCACAGAGAAGGCTCTCCCCCTGGGGGTCACCAGCCTACACTGTTTGGCTGACGGCACCCTGAGGAGGCCCTCTCTGTGGGAGCGTATTGGTCGGTGGGAGGCAATCGGTGGCAGAATGCGGTCCTGTAGGTAACCAGGTCCTAAGCCATGGAGCGCTTTAAAGGTGGTAACCAACACCTTTAACACCTGTATAGGAATTTGAGTTCTTTATTGGTCTTGGGTATATTTCTTATATCTCCTACTTTGTAACTGCGATTTCCATCCTTTCCATTACTCTCCTATTTCATTATGTATTTCTTTTTTATTTCTTTTTTCTCTTTACTCCCTTCCTTCTTATGTGATTGGCACTATTATAATTCAGCCATATTTCATTGGGGTTCTGTGGATTATAATTCTCATCTCATTCTTATTCTGAATGGTCTGCTTCTAAATCATTTAACTAAGATCAAGTAGTTCCATATGAATAGAAATAATTGACCTGATAGTATGAAAAATAGTATTTTTTCAGGTATACCACAATGAGATCTAAAAATGCCAGGAATTTTACTTATGGTAACACTACTATTAATTCATTACTCAGGTACATTCCCTTAACTAGTTCTGCCTTTGATTTACTGAAAGTTTAAAGAAATAGTAATATCAGAATCAGATTTTACACTGTTATGAAAAATTAGATCCATCTTTCGAAACTAGATAATAATTCTCAGATACCCTAGGAAGTTATACTCCAGGGATTAGATATACAAGTAAACTGCAATTATGGTAATATCAAAAATGATGTTTCATATGTAGTGACATCATCAAGCTAATGCCAACATTCCATACTTGTTTCCTGAAACAACTATGTCACATTTGCAAATTAGCATTGTCTCTTTTGCCCTTCCCAAAAATGCCCACAACTATAACTATAGGAAAGACTTGCAGAAAAATAAGTAAGAGAAATTTAGGCAAATAAGTAAATTAAAGATGCGTGGATTCAATTTAATAGCATTGCCTGTGTCAACAGATATTTTACATCCTATATCCTGGTGCCAAAGAGCCCTGACGTGGAGGAATGTTTATGATAGCTATGTGGGTTGTTTAACTTTAAAGGATAAGGGTGTGAATACATGTTTGTTCGGGTTCTCAGGGAAACTAGTAAAGAAAACATCTTCACGCTTGTGTATTGGCTAATTGGCTGGTTATTTACGAGACCACCTTCTGTCACCGATAACCTCCCACCGGCCAATACGCTCCCACAGAGAGGGTCTCCTCAGGGTGCTGTCGGTCAGGCAATGTCGGCTGGCAACCCCCAGGGGAAGTGCCTTCTCTGTGGGGGCACCCGCCCTCTGGAATGAGCTACCCCCAGGGATACGACTGATCCCGGACCTCCGGGCCTTTCGCTGGGCTCTGAAGACTTTTTTATTTCAGCAAACTGGGCTGGCTTAAAATTTTTAATTGATTAATTTTATGGATAAGGGGTTTTAAATTGGGGGAAGCCAGTATAAATTTAATTATGTTTTAAAGTATTTTAATGTTTATATTGTATGTTTTTTAATCCTGGCTGTTCACCGCCCCGAGTCCTTCGGGAGAGGGGCGGTATAAAAATTTAATAAATGAAATTTAATAAATGAAATGAAAATCTGCATTCTGATTTAAAGGAAGGGGTCTCTACTGCTTTAATCCTACTTGTCTTGCCTAAGGGTATTCAGATCTTGCTTTAACTGGGTTGCTATCACTTCTGCTTAATAAAAGGTTCCTTTTGAACAACCATGTTTCAAGAGTCTTTACTTTCTTAAATTGGAAGGAGAGGCAATCATTATAATCTGTCTGAGCCCTCACTCAATTAAAAACTTATTTCTGCTATAAATTAATTCAATACAAGTAAAACTACCAGGAATCATACAGGATGAATTTGTTTGTTAACTAAAATGTATGTACATTTCTAATCTTTCTTCTTCCCAAACCTCAGGGAACAAAGTAGCTATCTAAAAATATGCAAAAATATAGCATACAACAAAAAAGACAAAGATGAGTAGCTGCTGCTGAACACCTTGTTGACTTTGGATCATTAAAATCTATGTCCTTGTATTACATTGGCAAGTTGCTCCATGGCTCTGTTTCTACCTATAGGCATCTGGACCTTCCAGCACTTCAGCTAGCATAGCATAGACTTCATGTCAAAGTAACTTTTGTGTACAGCAGTTTACTCAAGAGCATTATCAGAAACCAATAATAGTAGTAAAAATATGTTGAACACTGGTTTGTGACTAGGTTAGGAGTAAAATATAAGACAGCTACAAAATATATTTGAACTTCCTCTTTTCTTTCCCGTATAGTGGAGAGAATGATGTTTCTCCTGACTTGCCTTTGTTTATATATATGTTTTCCTTTAATGCACTGTCTGACTTCTGAATTGTGTACTGAAGGCCATGAAAGAGAAAAGCACTTCTGATCATGTCCAATAACTGAAAAAGATGCATGTACAGTATATGAATATTGTGAAGACTTTTTTTTTCTAAGAAGCAAAATTTGCTAACCTCACAATTAAATTTACAGGACTGTAATGTGGCCTAGTACTATGCACTTGAGTTGCTTCCATCACTGCAGTGTAATTTATTGTTATATCTCCCATTTACTAAGATTCTTCAAAATATTTTGAAGCATCAGCTTAAATTGTATATTCTTCAAAATATTTTGAAGCATCAGCTTAAAAAATGTTGATGCCACAATGAATCAAATCATTAGATCAACATAATTTTAATACAACTTTTAAAAGCAGTAATAGCTTTTTTTCAATGTTGTATGGAAGCCTAAAAATATATCTGAGATACAGTGCTCATAGAAATAGTATCCCATGGCATCCTGCTTTATACTTCACTTTAATTTTAGAAGAAGTGATTGATGAGCATTTGGAGAATACAGTTTTCAAGCCAATTATATTTCCACTTGATTTTTATTCATCAGCCACGTACTTGCTGATCAGGATATCATGGAGAATGTTATGAAATGTTTTGGTTAAATTAAGATATATTATATATATATAGTATTCCCACAATCTATTAAGGACCAAATAAAACAAAAAAGCAAGTTTTAACTGGCAAGACTTGTTTTTGACAGATCTGTGCAGTCTTCTGGTAACTACCACACTTTCTAAGTGCTTACAATTCAGTTATTTAGGATCTCCTCTAAAGTATTTTCTATCCTCATATCAAAATGACTATTGTTCCCAAGATTCTTTCATTCCAAGATAAGGAAAACATTTACTATGTAGTGTTCATCTGGTACTATGAAAGTTCTCCAATATTTATCAACAATAATATATAAAAGGGTTAGATACTCAGTTTGTTCAGGATTCTGTGATTTAAAGGATTAAATGTGTGGATTACTTTGGGAATAATTTTAAAGAAACTTTTAATAAAACTTCTTGGCAAACACTTGTCAGCAGCATTAACTATCACATGATAAAAAATGCAAAATATTTAGCCGATGTATGAGTACTAAATACAAAACTGATAATTTTCATAATGAATGGAAAAATATTCCCCAAAACTTTATTGGGGCCAATGCTATTTAATCATATTTCTAAATGAATATGAATTCATATTCATATGGATTCAGGATTCAGATATTCAGAATCAATAAAATAATATTTCTTTTCAGGACAAAAGATAAGTTTTAGATTTTGTAGTTTCCTTTAAAAAAAAAACTTTGATGGGCAAAGACAATAAAGCAGATGTCAGTAACATTTTCAGATAACAGGAATAATTACACAACAGAACAAAAAAATATACCCACTATCATTAAATTATCCCCTGTTGTACAATCAGATATATAACAGATATATAACAGACATATAACAGTTCTTAACAGAATAAATTATATCTGTAAATGCAATTTACAGTGGAAGTAAATAAGATAATCAAAAGGCATAGTCTATCATTCCTTTCCCTAGAGGTTGTATGGAGATAAATCATCAATACAAAAAAATGTCACAATAAATAGGATGATAGTTTCTATGCACATGTAAACTACCTAAGTTGAAGAAATAATAAGTTTATAAAGAACATATGTAAACATGAACATCACATGAGCTTCCTGAAATTGTCAGTTGGGAGGCAGTGATGAAAGCAGGAAAAATTTAACAATTACCTTCCTCAAGTTACTAGCATCTTAAAACAAGTAAGTTTAAGTAGAATAAAAGTGGTAATAGTTGAGTGTGTTCTAAAACAACGTATGGGGGTGCAAATATTTCAATAGTTTGTGACTCATTAAAGCATCTGCACCTATATCCATTATCATGCAGTTTTCATGCTCATATGCATTACAAAACATGTTTTCTATCGTACTAATGAATTTGCAACCCAGATAGAGAATCAGTTCTACCATATTTATCTACAAATGAGGATATAGTACAGCAAGAGTAAATTCAACCTCAGTTATTGAATCTTATTAGTCATCTACATATTTAAAACAGACAATTCAAACAATATCAAACTCTTTGGGGTTGCAATTGTCAATTAGTTTTTAACACAATCCTAGGCAATTGTATTTTGATTTTGATTCATGGAGAAATGAGATAGACATGCATAAATGTTCTGCAGAATTTACATTTGTCTAGGAGGAACTGCCACTCTAGAAATATGTACATCCCACCATTGAAAACAAGCCTACACTGAGATTTTGGTACCTTTGGGATTATTTCCGAAACAACTATCTGGCTTTGTGAACTATATTTCAGTTTTTTAATGTCTATTTCCATTTGTCATACACAAATATTGTTTGCATATCAAAGCTTTTAGAAGACAGTATTTAAGGATGTTCTCTATAAATTGATTGCTGTACAATACAGCCTCCACATTCATGAATAAATTCAGGAAAATAGCTGTGTTTGATGGAGTCAGCTGTACAGTCAGCTGGGAATCCTATAGTAGACTGCATGTTTATTAAAAATGTATTGAACTGGTTTCTAAAACCCTTCGACTATATTTTACT
Organism: Arizona elegans; assembly: GCA_022577455.1. Classification (NCBI taxonomy): domain Eukaryota; kingdom Metazoa; phylum Chordata; class Lepidosauria; order Squamata; family Colubridae; genus Arizona; species Arizona elegans. The sequence continues at coordinate 45,991,175 of JAKOOJ010000006.1, read as the reverse complement.
GCATAGTGGTGAAATCCAATTTTTTTTTCTACCGGTTCTGTGGGCGTGGCTTGGTGGGCATGGCAGGGGAAAGATACTGCAAAATCTCCATTCCCATCCCACTCCAGGGGAAGGATACTGCAAAATCTCCATTCCCTCCCCACTCCTAGGGGAAGGATATCGCAAAATCTCCATTCCCATCTCACTCTGGGGCCAGCCAAAGATGGTATTTGCCGGTTCAAACTATTCAAAATTTCCGCTACCGGTTCCCCGAACTGCTCAAATAGGGTTGCCAGGTGTCCACTATTCGAGCGGACAGTCCACTTTTCTCACATTATGTTCACTATTTTTTTTCACAAAATAGTGGACATTTTTTTTATTCAAAAGCTTTATGATGAAATGGTACGTAATCTAAAGCTGTACAGTCTAAGAGAATAAGGATAGGAGAATCGTGTTTTGTCTTTTTTTTCATAAGTTAGAATGAGACAAAGATCGAATATCCATTGAACTCGATTCTCCGAAAAAATTAATGAGATTAAAATAAAAATATATTATAAAACTATGTACAGTTCACATTTTTAAAATGTATTGTAGCTTGTGTCGACTGACCTAAAATGGCATGTTAAAATGTTTGTAAGAAAATATATAATTTAATTGTAACATTTTTTAAAAAAATTTTACTACTTAAACCCCCCCCCCCCGATTGTCCGCTATTTTTTGGAAGCAGACCTGGCAACCCTATGCTCAAAATTTCCGCTACTGATTCTCCAGAACCTGCTGGATTTCATCCATTACTACAGCCTTAGGGCTAAATCATGTTCCTAGGATTCAAATCTTTAGATACTTTTCCTTCTCTCCCTCGCACCCCACTTGTATGAAAGACATTCCTTTAAAAATCCCTGTTTTTACTGTTCAACTGTTGTTCGGTTAGACCTAAATTATTTATGTTTGAGGGAAAAAAAGACACCATTAAAGACAAGACCACAAGGAAACCAAAGTGTCAGATTTCCAAAATTTTTATCCAAAAGCTGCTGATTCCTCTTCTCTTGTTTTTTATTAGCACATGCTCATCACAAAATGTCCATCCCATTAACATCATATTTCTACTTCTCTGGTGCTATCTTTTTCAAACAGATCATTGTATATATTCTTATAAGAACTGAGGCACTGCATAAGGGTTTTATGAAGGAAATATTTACAACATACTGAATCAGAGGTCTCCAATGCAGTGGTGAAATGTAAAATTTGTTACTACCGGTTCTGTGGGCATGGCTTGGTGGGTGGGGGGGAGTTAATGTGACTGGATGGGCGTGGCCAACTTTTTTTTACTCTTAAAAGCATTTTCTCTACCTCTTCGGCCGAGGAGGTTGCAGAAAAAAATGCTTTTAAACGCCTCTGACGATCAGGCAACTCAGCTGGGATCATCAGAGGCTTTTAAAAGCATTTTTTTTCTCCTCGGCCAAAGAGGTTGCAGGAAAAAATGCTTTTAAAAGGCTCTGACGATCCCAACTGAGCCGCGTGATCATCAGAGGTTTGTAGAAAAATGCTTTTAAAAGTAAAAAAAAAAACAGCCTCTGATGATCGCGCGGCTCAGCTGGGCATGGGGGGCGTGCAGGGATTTTTGCTACCGGTTCTCCAAACCACCCGCTGCCATCACTACCAGATCAGGCGATCTGGACCTAACCGGGAGCATTTCACCCCTGCTCCAATGATATATGAAAAATGCTATATGAAGTACACCAGCTAGACATGAATAATGTAACACAAACAAGCATGTAATATTGTATCTAAGCCCAACTGTGGCCCACAGTCTTTAATTCAGGAAACAATCATACAACTCAGGGAGTCAAAGGTAACATTAATTGCATTGCTCTGATCCCAAATCCATTCTCTCAGGGATGAAATCTAAAAATTTTCACTACCGGTTCTGTGGGCGTGGCTTAATTAGTGGGTGTGGCTTGTTGGTCAGGTGACTAGGTGGGCGTGGCTTGTTGGTCAGGTGGGCGTGGCCAAGTCGACATCACTTCTTTGCCCTTTTTTAACCTACAAAACACAACACACACAACTGGCTCACCCACAATGTAAAAGCAGCTGTGCTAGACCCAAAATGGCCCCTGCAACAAGCAGGAACCTCACACAGCCACAAAAAGTCCAAAAAAACCAACTTTCACACTTTACACACACAAAATTCCACATACAGCTTTGTGAGATTTTGTGTGTTTGTGTAGTTAGAGTGAAACACTACAGAAACACACTAAATCTCAGAAAGCTGCAGAAATATTATTTTATTTTATTTTTATTTTTATATAAAAGCAGCTAAATTTAAAACTTCCTAAACTTTAAATGGCTAAGTCTAAAAAAAAAACGACTAAAAAAAAACCCCAGTTAGCTATTTTTTTTAAAGCTCCCAAAGGGGGAAAAAACTTACAGGCAGGCAGGCAGATAGAGTTGCTCACCGATGAGCTTGATTGCAGGCAGGGAGATTTTTTTTTTATTAAAAAGTTTTATAAGAAATACAAACATTTTCTCCCCCCCACCCTTTCCCCCTTCCCCCTTCCCCCCCTCCCTAGACTTCCCAGAACAGGCACCGGGTATAGCATTCACAAACATAAATCTAAGATATGCTAACAAATTATTGCATTCATATTCTCCCTAAATCTTTACCTCCTTATAACTCAAGAACTATAAACATAAACTACTTAAAAATATTTCATTCATAAGCTATTTGAAACTTTTTAGTCCGATATTTGTTTTGAATATAGTCAATCCATCTTCTCCATTCCGATATATATCTTTCATTTGAATGATCTTTAAGATATGATGAAATTTTTGCCATCTCAGCCAGATACACAACTTTTAATATTCCTCAATGGTAGGTGGATCTTCCTTCTTCCAAGACTGTGCCACCAGTAACTTGGCAGCTGTTATTAAATTCAAAACCAACTTAGTCTCTATTACAGTACAATCCGTGACTATTCCCAACAAAAAAAAACAAACTGTGGTGTAAATTTAATTTTTTTCTTTAAAATATTTTGAATAATCCACCATATTTTTATCCAAAAAAACTTAATTTTTTTACATGTCCACCTTATATGAAAATATGTAGCATCTTCACACTCACATCGCCAACACTTGGGTTGTAAATTTGGATACATGCAGGCTAGTTTTTTTGGGTCTAAATGCCATCTATAAAACATTTTGTAAAAGTTCTCTCTTAAGTTTTGAGTTTGTGTGAATCTTACATTTCTAACCCATATCTTTTCCCATGTATCCCACATTATTGGTTCGCCTATGTTTTGTGCCCATTTTATCATACAATCCTTGACTAGCTCTGTTTCCGAATCTATTTCCACAAATACATTATACAACCTTTTAATATGCATTTGACCTTTATCTCTTATTTGCTTTATCAAATTCTCATCCTGCTGCAAAATACCAGTTTTTTGATCCTCTCTCCATCTGGCCTGCAGCTGACCATACTGAAACCAAGTCTTAATAATCCCTTCTTCTCTTAATTGCTCCATAGATTTTAATTGTAATCTAACTCCTTCCTTATAAAGGAGTTCCTTATATGTAAATTTATCTTGCTTTTGCTCCAAATTTATATTCTCTTATCGCGTGTCTGGGTACTGTCCATATTGGTAACTTATCCTTTAGTTTATATTTATACTTTTTCCAGACACGCAGTAGAGCATTTCTTAATATATGACTTTTAAAAGTCTTATCTACTTTCTTGTCATACAATAGATAAGCATGCCAGCCGTAGACCAGACCATATCCTTCAATATTCAGTATCTCTTCCTCCGTTAAATTTATCCAATCTATAATTGCTGAGAGGGTAGCAGCTTCATAATACAGTCTTAAATTGGGCATTTTAAGACCACATCTTTCTCAGGTGTCTTGCATTATCTTTTGATTAACTCGTGGTTTCTTCCCTGCCCACACAAACTTGTTTATGCCCTTCTGCCATTCCTTCAAATTTTCATCTTTTTTAAGTATAGGTATCATTTGAAAAAGAAATAAAAATCTTGGTAAGATATTCATTTTTACAGCAGCTATCCTACCCAGCAAAGACAGTTGCAATTTCTTCCAATTTTCCATCTCTTTCTGTATTTTTTGCCAGAACAGTTCATAATTATGTTGATATAATTTCATATTTGCAGTCATAATATAAACCCCTAAATATTTAACCTTCTTAACTATTTCGAATCCTGTTAACCTTTCTATCTCTTCTTTCTGGCTTCTGTCCATATTTTTAGCTATTATCTTTGTTTTAGCTGTATTTATTTTAAAACCAGATACTTGTCCATATGAGCAGATTATATCCATCAAGGCTGTAATCAATTGTACCGGTTGGGCTAGGGTAACCACTAGGTCATCCGCAAATGCTTGTTACTTATATTCATGCCGTCTAATTCTAATTCCCTTTATTATATCAGCCCCACATATTTTATTTAATAAAATTTCCAGCGTCAAAATAAACAATAACGGAGACAAGGGACAGCCTTGCCTTGTTCCTTTTTCTATATTAAAATTATCTGTTAAACCATCATTGATTATTATTTGCGCTGTTTGTTTTTGATATATTGCCTTAATAGATGGTGTAAAATGTTCTCCAAATTGCATCCTTTCTATTAGTTTTAATAAAAATTGCCAATTCAATCTGTCAAAAGCTTTTTCAGCATCCAAAACAACTAGCACTGCGGGGACCTGGTTGTTCCTTCCCAAATACTCCAATAAATTAACAATTTGCCTTACATTACTTTTCATTTGTCTTCCATTTATAAAACCAGTTTGATCATGATGAATCATTTGCTGCATAACTGTCATTAATCTATTTGCTAAAATTTTAGCAAAAATCTTATAATCTGTATTTAAAAGTGAAATCGGCCTATAGGCCGGGAGATTCAGTTGCTTGCTGATGCAATGGATTGCAGGGATTATAGGAAGCGAAGCAAGGCAGGCGTGCAAAGATAAACAAGCTGGAGGCTGGGGGCGGGGAAGGGATTTTTGCTACCGGTTCTCCGAACTGCCCGCCGCCATCGCTACCTACTCGCCTGAGCCAGTCCGAACCGGGAGCATTTCACCCCTGCATTCTCTCCCAAAAACTACTACAGAAGCTACTACTAAAGATCGATCAGCCTATTTTTGAGGTGCTGAGAAAAACAAGTTTGGTATGAGAAATCTCTTCTAAGCTTGATTTCAACATGATTTCTTGCAGGTGAGGAAGTGAAAAGCTATGACATATTTTTCTCTGGATTATGTCCCACTTCATCATATGGCTGATGAACCCCAAGAAAAGTGGCATAACCTGATTGTCAAAGACAGAGACATAGTAAAATGAAAATCCAATTGTTTATAAGGTAATGTTGTGGAATGGAAGGACTAAAAAACATTCCCAGGTCAGTCAGAGACAGCTTTATTGCGCAAGGTTCAGAGCCTTGCACAGTCAGAGATTTGTACCTGAAGCTTTGAACAAAGAAAGAACTCTGATACAATGGTTTTTATACATTTCTAAGACAAAGGATTCAGTGAGATCATACATTTTCCATATATGGTTAATCATGAGATCATACATCCGATTTTCCTTATATGGTTACATACACTGGATAATAAGTTCATCTAATTACTTAAAGCATTAATCTTAGTTTACAAAATTATCTTAGCCGTACAACTTTTCTTAAGTGCTCGGAGTTGCTAATGGGAGAGTTACTACTGTCCTTGGGTAAATTTATTGGATTAAGTAACTCTTTGTAACATATAGGTCTTTGTGTCATTCACAGTGAGGTCACTCAGATGTTTTTCCATATGGCAGTCCTTTCCGTGACATTTAGGTCTCAGAAGATATATTACCACTTAAAGGGGTTTAAGTGTTTGTTAATGTAATTTCCAACAAGCACTTTCCTCTCTTATAATAATGTGAATAGAGAGGGTCTCTCAGAGTTCATGTATCCAAGCACATCTTCCCCTTATAATAATGTGAATAGAGAGGGTCCCCCAGAGCCCATATATCTGACTCTGTATGATTTCTATTTTATTCACATTATTTCTTTTATCTACATTATTCTTTATTTGCTATATTTACCTCATTTCCCCCCTGTGGAAGTTTTTCCATGCATAAACTTCCATTACTTCCTACACAACACTCTATGTCCCTTAATACACAAAGCCAACATATAATATCCCACAACATATGACTAATCTAGGCAAGAGATAGGTATTTCTTGATCTTCACCCTATCAATCCTTGGAGGTACTCCCTCCATTCTTTTCCCAGACCCCATTTCGACATGTGTGTCTGTTTCAGAAACTTTTTTCTTCAAGAAAGCGCTCTGTCAAAACTAATTCCTTCGCAGTCTGTATCTCTTTCACTGCTCTGATAGATAGCTGTTTCAGCACAGGGATTGCACGAGGAATAAAAGCTAGGCCTGCCACAGCCATATCAACAAGAATAGCATTTGTTTAATCCAGCCAGATCCAGACAACCAAGAAAACCACCTGTCAGTTGTTTGTAACCTTTGACTTATCTTGGATGCCCTATCCTGCAAATCCTTGGCAACTTCTCTGACCACACCTGATTTATTCATATAGAAACAACAATCTTCTCTTACCTCCTCTTTCTGCTGCCAGGAGGTCTAAGGCACATCGATTTTGTAGGACCACTGCTGCCAATGACTCTATCTGGTCTTGGACTTCCACCAGGGTTCCAGCAATTTGGTTCAGGCTTCCTTGGATTCCTCTGATAATTGCTGAAACTGTATTACTGAGTGTGTTACCCCACCTACACCTGTTCCACTGCAGTTCCTATCCCCATGATTACTAATAGTGGGACTAGGATTGGTACCCGTTTCTGAACATGCCTCATGAGAGGAACAGGGATGGTATGTTCTCCACTGACAACATCTATTTTAGGAAAAAGGTGTACTAGTGTGCATGTTCCGGTCCAATTTGTTGGCAAACATAAATACACATCCTTCCCTCAGAAGAAGAAAACTCCTTTTTCCCTTACACATACGCCTATGCTCATGGAGAAAGCATGGGTCCGATGGTTCTTTTCATTAGTCCAGACCCCCAAAGTCCCTGCCACAAACATTCAGCAAGCGGCTGTAATAGGACTTCTAGTGAAGGGTCCTTTTGCTTATCTCTGAGGATTGGACCTTCAAAAAGATACCGAAGACACATAAACCTGTGTTGGATCTAATGGAGAGCCAGATAGTGAAGCGAGGGGGCTGGAACAGACTAGTGTACCTTTTCTTGGATACCTTCCAGAACCTCTTCCATCCTCCCCATTTTGTGATGATGGCAGTTGGTGGTGATGAGAAAGTGAGTGGTGTGCAGAACGAAAAAGATCTTTGGTTAGTTTTACATCCCTAAGATTCATTCTAGGACCACGGTATACTTCTGATGGACATTGTTCTTTTGTCAGGGATCCTATAGGTCTACCAGGTCTCTTTACACACAGGGAAGGTGACCCTATGATTTAACAAGGTTTCGACCCAATTCCAGTATCCCTGATATGCAATCTCCTCTTTTCAATTATTGTAGGGGCCCGTTCTCCTTTTCTATTCCCCCCTGTACCGGGATTGTTAAACTCTTACCCTTAGGTCTAGGAGTTGGTTTAGGAATAAGGTACCTACTCTACCTTCTGATGCCACGTTGTTGGCGGGAGTGGACTTGACCCAAAGTGTCCCCATTCAGTGTCTTGATGCTGCTAGGTCCCCTGGGATTCTTGACATCTTCAAATCCTTCTGCAGAGACAAGGGGGATTTCTTGGACACTGACGCAACATTGGGAACTACTGTTCAAGATAGTATCACTCACTAGACCTTTCGGCTAATAGTACCCAAAGCCATAAATAAATCATAGTGACCTAATTCCCACACCCACAAGGCCTTAAGAGCGCAAGATCCGTAGTTTACACATTCACCATGTCAGGAAGAGAGTTAGGGATATGTGGAATTTGGGAGTAGGGCCATATCAATCGTATTAAAACAATACCAACAGAAGGGCTAAAGTAGCTGTTGCCCAGAGTCCCCACACCCAATCTTCCTCAACCATGAGTGTTTTTAATAAGTGCTTACTGGATACTATCACTGTTAATGGGTTTTACATTACAAACTACAGTCATGGAATGTTGTCTTCCTCCGTTCCAAGCTTTGGCTGTGTGCTGGGAACCAGCTTCTGGGGTGGTTCAACAAGGCTGATGATCACCACCGTGCGTTGAGAGTCCGTTGCCGGTAGGACTCAGCAGGGTGTATTCTTCTTGAACTTCCACGCCAATGGTCTGTCAGTTTTTTTGTTTGTTTGTTTTTTGTTACCTGGTATCAGTCTCATCCAGTGGATCCAGGATCGTCCTCCTAAGATCTTAAAAGCACAATTACAAAACCAATACATCTGGGAGAGTGCACAAAGGAATCTGATCAGTTGCAGTCCTCTTCAGTTGGGAAACAGCATAGGCAACCACTCAATCCTAAGAAAGAAAAAAATACAAAAATAGTCCAGATGATGAAGGACGCTATTCCCACTGGTTACTGCCCACCAGTCCCTTGGATCCTTTGGATCATCAACTTCAATGGATCTCTTTGGTGAGATTCCACCTTCCACTCCTTTGGGGCTGGCACGGGCCCTTTCACTTGGGGTTTAACTTCCTTCCAGCTCTGGATCAACATCCAATCACCATGGTGGAATTTATGGACTGGAAACTTCAAAGGTGGTGTTTGGGCTAATAGTCCTTGTTTCCTAAAAACTTTAAAATATCTGGACAGTTTATACACATATTGTTTCAATACTTTGTCTCTGGTTTCCAGGGAATCAATGCATATGCTTCCTGTAGTGAAAACTACTCCAAACAACAGTTCATATGATGATAATCTTTCTAGGTTGGGTATAATAAAACTCTTGACACCACTGTTGCTGTAGCATTACTGCAGAGAAAAACTTCAACCCACCCTGTGAGGTGGTCTACTACGACCAATAAATATTTTACTCTCCCCACTTTTGGTAATTCTGTAAAATCCACATGAATACATTGAAATGGTCTTAAAGCTGGTGGTCTCCCACCCATCTGTTGTTTCCTGACAGCTTGTTCATTCACCTTTTTACAAATCAAACATTTGTTTATAATTGATGTTACTAAAGGATATATCCCAATACAAACATAGCTTTTTAAAAGTTCATCTACAATAGCTTGAATTCCTCAATGACTCCACCCATATTTTGCCAAATGAATGCACTATCCCAAATGCATACAGCGTCCCCTCCCTTTTTTTTATGTGCCGCCCTTCTCCGGAGACTCGGGATTACAATGCGTTAAGCAATAGCCTTCAAAAAGTCAGCTTATTGCCCCCACAAACTGGGTCCTCAATTCACCTACTTTAGAAAGGATGGAAGGCTGAGTCAACCTTGAGCCTGGTGAGATTCGAATTGACAGTAATTGCAGACGGCTGGTGTTAAATTACAATGCATTTGTCTACTGAGCTATCCAGGCTCCCTGTCCATAGAGCTTACTTTAATGAATACCATTCAAAGGTTTGAGCAGACCAATTTCGAGGCAAACCCCTTGTTTCCAGGATTTTTCCATACTCACCCTTCCAACCTAGAGGAACCATTTATACAAATTGCTTCTCCTTTCTCCAGGGGGTGTTCCTCCAAATCAGGTCTTATTTTTGTTTGTAAATCAATCACTTCAGCACCATAATGTTCTAATCCAAACTGATCCATTGATCTGGTGTTGGCTAAGAACTGTGCTTGATTCAAATTGTGACCTGTAGTTACAATCAAGTCTCTCTGCTGCATTAAAATTGTTTCATTTTGTGTGTGTGTGTGTGTGTGTGTTTTCAAAGAGATTGAATGGCTTTTCCAAATTTGGTAAACTTAATACAGGAGCCTTGGTTAAAGCTTGTGTCAAATTTTCAAGGCTCCCTCTTTCATGTCCCTCCCATTTCAAACTCCAAGGTCCAGATTCAATTAATTTTGCATAGAATTATCTTAATTTTTGCTTGTGTATAGATAGAGCTGAGACGCTACTCCTGTCGGAAGGAAAAAGAAGCCTTTCCCTTTAAGGATTGTTGAAAGGCAGAGCTTCCCCTTCCTGAATTCAAAACTCCTGGCTGGGAGATTACTTCGAAATGATTGGAGGTCAGCTGCTTGAGGGTAGAATCAGTTTATTGTTTCTAGGGAGGCAGGCAAGAAACAAACACAAGCACAGCGTTCGGAGGCTAGCCTGTCGTAACTGTAAGAGTAACCCTCTTTTTTTTTTTTTTCTCAAACATCTTTTGATTTGGCGTGTGAATTCTTTGTTTTTTGTGTGTGATCGTTTTATGGTGGTTAAATCCTGTTTTTGTTTGCGATTAGGTTCTTTTGTCCTGGATCTGGCAAATAAGTAATAGTTTTATAGTTCACTCTCTGTTTTTCCTAACCCTTTGTAGTTGTTTGTTCCCTATAATTATTCAGTTTGCTATTTCTGTGTTTTAGTGAATATCTCTCTTTTATAAACAAATTAGCTCCTTCTTTGAAAGGAACAACAACTTATGCTGCTAACAATCAAACAAGCAAACAAACAAATCTGAAATATATTTGGATCAAACTAGCTTCAATTCTCTGCCTTTAGTAAAATGCAAGTCAGATTAAAAAATCTTTTAAAATCATTTCTTTTATATAGGTTTAATTAATTTTAAACCTCAGAAATTTCCAGAAAAAAATAAAATCAAAATTGTATTCAGAGCAGAAAAGCTTTCATATGCAAATTAAAGAGACCAGCAGCAAAAACCGCATTAGCCGATCTTTCCCCCTCCTTTCTCTCCTCATTCAGCAGAGAGAGAGATGTCTGCTGAAAAAAACCCAACAGCCCACCCTTTTCCTGCTTCTCTCCTCCAAAGGAAGGGGGGGGAGAGGGAAAAAATGTTTTACAGCAGGCAACCAAGCCTCACTTCCCTGCTTCAGTCAGCATTCTTCCAACAAAGCAACACGTTCTGCATTTCTCTCTAACCTCCATAATTCACAAACATTTCCCACAAATTATATGAAGGGGAATTAAAGTGCATTTACACCAACTTTTACCCTCAACACACTCACATTCACGCTGCAATCAAACTGCTTGCGTACACCAATCTCACATGCAAAAATCTCACTTCATGCAAACCAACCATTACAATTATTCAAGCACAAGTTTACTTAATTTGCTGGCCAGCCAAACATATCATAATCACTTCAATTCCATTCAATTTTACACACTATCATTATATATGTGTGTGTGTGTGTGTGTGTGTGTGTGTGTGTGTGTGTGTGTATGTATATATAACAGAAATCACACCAAATTGATCAAGTCAAATTATCTGACTCTTCCCATTTAGACAGGCTTTACCTCTTTACTGCCTGCTAAACCCCGGGTGGGAAGAACAGTAAACAATGTCTTCTTTATTCTTAGTTCTTTCAGAGTTCTCTGGCTTTTTAAGAACGGCAATTTATCAGAAAATTTATAACACTGCAATTAGTTCTTTTCTCTTACCACACATAAGATCACACATTTTTTTTAAACTTTTATTGCATAAGGTTTTCTTTCTCCCCTTTCTTTAGTTTTCATCAAACAGACCCTAGCAAACTCTGCCTGATACTTGAGTCTCTCTTTTAGTCTTCCACTGATCAATACTATTACCATCCATTCTAACAACACTACCCCTGGCTCACGACACTGGATGTTCCGACAGTCATCTATGAGAACTGCAGAGGTTTAACTACCCGCACAATCCCACACAATACTTAATTCCTTAATTCCAGAGACTTCAGGACGCCACCTGGTCTCCTAGGGGGGTGATCAGGCCCCCTCTAAATTGGTGGGTATTTCTTAACAGAGACTTGAACTCTGAGACTTGACTTATACTTACCTGTTTTCCTTCGTTTTCGTTTTCTTTTTCTTTCTTTCTTTTCTTTACGTTAAGGTCTCTGTGTCTGGCTAACCTTTAAGGATCCTTGACTAGCCTGTTTCGCCAGTGGGTTTACGGCACCTCCTCACCGAAAGGTTCCGTGGACTTCAAAGGCGTCCTAATGGCCGGCCAGTGGATTTTCCTTGGGGAGGCGTCATTCCCGCTGGGGCAGGCTGTCTGGCAGAACAAAAGTTCTTTGTTCATTAGTCCCATCTGACAGGGTGCCATAAATGTTGTGAAATGGAAGGACTAAAAAACATTCCCAGGTCAGTCAGAGACAGCTTTATTGCGCAAGGTTCAGAGCCAGATTTGTACCTGAAGCTTTGAACAAAGAAAGAACTCGGATACAATGGTTTTTATACATTTCTAAGACAAAGGATTTAGTGAGATCATACATTTTCCATATATGGTTAATCATGAGATAATACATCTGATTTTCCTTATATGGTTATATACACTGGATAATAAGTTTATCTAATTACTTAAAGCATTAAACTTAGTTTACAAAATTATCTTAGCCGTACAACTTTTCTTAAATGCTCGGAGTTGCTAATGGGAGAGTTACTACTGTCCTTGGGTAAATTTATTGGATTAAGTAACTCTTTGTAATATATAGGTCTTTGTGTCATTCACAGTGAGGTCACTCAGATGTTTTTCCATATGGCAGTCCTTTCCGTGACATCTAGGTCTCAGAAGATATATTACCACTTAAAGGGGTTTAAGTGTTTGTTAATGTAATTTCCAACAAGCACTTTCCTCTCTTATAATAATGTGAATAGAGAGGGTCTCTCAGAGTTCATGTATCCAAGCACGTCTTCCCCTTATAATAATGTGAATAGAGAGGGTCCCCCAGAGCCCATATATCTGACTCTGTATGATTCCTATTTTATTCACATTATTTCTTTTATCTACATTATTCTTTATTTGCTATATTTACCTCAGTAAAACCCAGTATAAAACATACACTAAAATTGGTGGACACTGAATGCTACTGTACTGCATCTACTAAGATCTGTCAAATACTAAAAGAATCCTAAATGCTGGGCTGTCATTTTATAAAATTGCTAGGATTTAATTTTAGAACTGTTAGCTGAATAATAATGGCATCTTTGAGTATGATACCAAAGCGTAAGGCAACTTTGTCTACAGTATTTAGAGGAACTATAAAACTTGTAGGTTTCTACATTGGCAAGCAATCTGTTTTTCTTTTATTTTTGCCTTCTTTTCTTTTTTTAAAAAAGGTAATTTTGCCTTTATGGAGGTAGTGAAAGTGAGCTTAATTATGTTCCCTGTTCCCTATTCTAAATAGATCATAACTATTTAAAACATAATTAACAATACAATGTCAGTCAGTGGTTATACCTTTTTCCTAGTTTTTATGCCTGGAGAGTTTCACTGTTCCCAATTAGTTTTAATGGGGGCACTGTGCTAGTTATCAAATTGACAATCATGACCTATCCAGCGGAAGCAACCATAAAACAATTTGGAGAACAAAGATTAACAGCAAACATCTCACCACAAATAGATGCCAAATATTCTGTATGCATGTATTCTAGTTTTGTATGATAGTGTAAAATCTGGGTGCTTAACAACCCCACTTCTTAAGATATCCACCAGGCATGGAGTTGGACAGAAAAAATAAGATAACAGGACAGAAAAACAAGATAACAGATAACAGAAGTTAGATCACTGGTAGAAGCAAATGGCAGAGGCAATTCCAATTCTTAGCAAAGCAATTCTTACAGAAGCAAAACAGCAAGTTATCATTATATCCCAGTAATTCTATCTATTCTACTATTATTATGTCCCCACATTCCTTCCTTTTCTTTTAGGACAGGATGTGTCCTGTCAATAGTGGACTAGGGGTGTATATTTAATGGAGATCGTCTGGAGGACCATGATATTTGCCGGTTTAATGGGAGGGGTAGAAGACACTATGCATTGGATTAAAGGGATGAAACAGGAGAGGAGAAGGAAATCTCCAAAGGTTAACAACACTAGAAACCCAATCCTTTTCCAATTAGAGAAGAGACTGCCAAACCAGGTGAAGTCAACTGCCCCAGTCCAAGGCTGCACTGGGACATATGTGACCTTCCCCACTTTGGCAGTTTCCCCCTGTATAGCTTTTCCCTGGCCATCAATTTTGCAATCAAAATTTGTGAGATTAAATTTTCCACACACACCTACTACTTTTGCTAACAAATAGTGTAAAGCAAAGGTATTCCGAGATATTGCTGTTTTAAACAGAGTATGCTGTTTAGCTATTAAATTTAAAGCAGTAGGAGTTTCCTTAGTTATGATTTCAAGCACTGCCTATAACCTTATAATTCTAATCAGCAAATAAATGGGAGTTCCAGCTTCTGCCCAGGTGGCTGTCCTTATACCGGAATTATTCTGCCTAGAGGCCAATCATCTTTCTGTGGCCTGCTTCCTCATAAATAGGTACACCCAGTCTTTCACCTTGTTATATGGGCAGTAGAAAAAAGGAAGAAAAATAGGTTTCACAGTTCCTAATACACATGCTTCATACCATCGGCTAGGCAATTGCACATAGACAAACTTTTCACATATCCAATATAAGCCATCTGGAGCATGCCAATTAAGAGTTACCACATTTGTCCCTAACCCACTCAGTGTAGTTATATTTTCAAATGGGTTACTAGGTTGTGTCAGGTTAATTCCAGACTGAAAGGTGACAGTAGGCAAAGAAAACACCCTTGCTTGTAATATATGATTTTTCACACTTATCATTGCATTATATTCTCCTTCTATTAGTCCTACACATAAGAAAATTAGTCCAAAATATTGAACCATTGCATTAAATCAATACATTTTATATTGTGAGGGATTATGATATCACTATCTCCTAGGACTACCATGTTCAAGTCAGGTTGATCTGATTCAATGCCCCAATCCTCCTTGTAGGATGTGTGTGTGTGAGTGTGTGTGTGTGTCCCAGTATTCCCCACAGGTATGTATTAGTTTACAATCACAATAAGAATAACAACAACATTCAGTGATACAGTTACAATCACGGAACCAACACAATCTGTAGAATGCAAAGTTGCACAGCTTCTTTTGGGATCTTCAGATGGAATAACATAGGCCATCACTCAGGCTGGAAAGACCAAAAATTTGCTACTCCTGCAACTTGATTTAATTCAATGGTTCAATATTTGGGACTAATTTTCTTATGTGTAGGACTAATAGGAGGAGAATATAATGCAACAATAAGTATGAAAAATCATATATTACCAGCAAATGGAATAACATAGGCCACCACTCAGGCCGGAAAGGCCAAAAAAGTTGCTACTCCTGCAATGAGAAAAATCACAAAGAAAACCCATTCATACCACAATGACCAAATCAATTTTTGGGAATGTTTATTCTCAGTGGGTCTTCTCCAGAAATCACTTTCCACTCTTTAAGTTCTTCCACTGGTCCTTTTACATGGGTGTAGTGGTCCACCCTTTGTCTTTAGTTTGGACTGCTGTTTCAGTGGTCAGCAGGGCTTGGTAGGACCTGTCCCAGGCTGAGCCAAGTTTCTCCTCACATCTGCTTTTTATCAGGACTCAATCATCAGGCTGGAACCTATGGACAACAAATTTGAGAGGTAGGGTTTGAGCTAGTCCTTTGTTTCTGAAGTAAGATAAAGAAGACAACAGGCCAAGTATACAGTTCTTTAAAAACATATCCTTAGCTTCATATTGTGGAATCTTCCCCATTCTGTCCAAGTGTGGTAATCCAAACATCATTTCAGAAGGCAAGGCCAAGGATAAAGATTTGGTTCATGGCATAGACAATTTTGCATTCCATGGAACATGACATTCCCACTGAATTCCCACTGAATTCCCACTGCCTCCATGATTGATTGAAGCACTTTTGCAGTAAAATGAGTCGCTTGGTTGTTGCCTATAGCTTCTTCTACTCCATACAACGGGCCTGGTGGCTCAGCAGACTAAAAGAATTGTGATTAACATCAGCTGTCTGCCATTACTGTAAGTTCGAATCTCACCAGGTTCAAGGTTGACTCATCCTTCCATCCTTTCTAAGGTAGGTAAAATGAGGACCCAGTTTGTGGGGGGAATAAGCTGACTTTGTATAAATATACAAAAGTATGAAGGTTACTGCTTAACGCACTGTAAGCTGCCCTGAGTCTCTGGAGAAGGGCGGCATATAAATCAAATTTATATATATATATATATATAGGCATAATCTATTCCAATATAATGTTGGTGACTACTGCTGCAGTGGCTCTCATGGCTGGATAAGCCTCAACCCATCCAGTCAAGTGACCCACTATAAATATTTAAATCTTCCCACTTGAGGTAATTTAATAAAAGCAACTTGAATGCATTGAAATGATCTCATGCTAAAGTTGCCCTCCCTCTTTATGCGTGAACTTGTTTACTGTTTTACATACTATACATTTTTCACATATTTGTTACAATCCACAGCATCCAGAAACTTCCAAAAACAAATCACGTCATACCTTAGCCCCCATGCCCAATGACTATCCTGATGTAGTATCTTACTTTAAAAATCAACATTTGCCTGCCATCAGGTAATACCCATTTCCGCTTGCTTCCACTTTCTCTAACTTCTGCTCACTTTCATTAAACATTCAATTCCTTCTACCATTGCCATCCTGGTTTCCAAGTCAGCTAAATTAGTGCCTCAAGCTTCAAAGGAAGTCAAAGCTTGATTTAAGGCATACAATTCACAAGTCTGTCCAGTCCAACTTAACTTTCTACTTTCTACCACTTTCTCTTCCAATCTATAAACAAATTAACCCCTTCTCAGCACCAATATCTGATCATCCTAGCAAACATCAGTGGTTAAAATCCTTGAATCTATCAGCCATCGACTGGCTTTTTGGTTCAAGATCATCCTCACTCGAAGGGGGGCACTAGGGCTCCTACAAAAGTCAATTTTCTGCTTTCCCTCATTAACACTGCTGTAGCTGCCACTGCTTGAACACAGTCCTTACAATCCACTACAGACCTTAAATGCAAGCTAATTAACGCAAGAAGCCTCATAAACAAAATGCCTGAATTCCTCTCTTACTAAATACGGCTATATTCAACATTATGTGTCAAATTATATATTATGTCTCTGTGAGACATGGCTGAACGCATCCCTCCCTGACTCCATTACCACAGTAATGTTTACTGGTCCGATCGTGAAATCCGTAGAGGAGGTGGTGTTGCTATCTTCTATAAAAAGTCCCTAAATCTAAAAAAATATTCAAGTTACACAGGAGCTTGTTTTTCCTGAGACCATCTTCTGCGAGCTGTCCTTAAATACCACATTTCGCTTCTTACTATGTTACAGAGCCCCTGATTATGACCTTGTACATGCAAACAAGGTAACTTCACTACTAATCTGGGCAGCCTCCTGCCCACACCCTCTTACCTTTCTTGGTGACCTCAATCTACCTCTTACTAATTGGATCCTAAACGAATGTACAACTGAACCCATACATGCAACCCTGTACAATGCTGTTACTAATCTGGGACTGGATCAACTAGTAACTAACAACACTAGACTCAACAACTGCCTTGATCTCATCTTCTGCAACAGTTTAAACTCAATTTATGGACTACAAATAAAAGAACCATTCTCCAACAGTGATCACAGCATGATTGACTTTTGTCTCAATATACCTCTTTACAAAGATCATCATAATGATGGGATCCCCAATTATAACTTTAAAAAAGCCATCTATGATCTCCTAGACACCGACCTCTCATCTCTTGATTGGGAAATTCTATTCACTGGCTGTAATACTGCCGAAGACCATTATAACATTTTTTTTTGCTTGAAGTCAAAAGAGTCATTAAACTATATGTACCACTAATAACCCCCAAAACCAGAAAAAACAAATTACCCATAACAATTTTTTTTGAATGGTTCACAACCCACAATATTTTATTTATTTATTTATTTATTATCTTTTTTTTTCATTTTATATTTTAAATTACTAACATTACAAACAACATATACAATACTTCACCCTGTGCTATACATAAGAAAGGAAGATTTGGTTCTTCAGATATATCCTCATGATCGCCAAAATCCACGTTCTCGGGGTACAGGTACCGAAGCATCCAATTTTCCCAGCGCATAGTCCACAAATGGTTTCCAAATTTTCCAGAAAATATCTTCTTTATAGTCACCATTTCTAATTTTAATATCACATGTCATTTTATCATTTAAAGCTAATTTCCACATTTCACAATACCATTCTTCTATTCTAAAATTCACATCTAATTTCCAATATCTGGCTATTATAATTCTACCCATTATAATCATAATTCTAATCAATTCTTTCTCATATTTTGTTGGTTCTATTTCCTTAATTATCAACAGTAATATAGTTTCTGGTCTCAATATTATTGCTTTCCCCATCATTTCAAATATCCTTTCCTCCAATTGTTGCCAAAACTTTTTAACTTTATCACATTTGTACCACATATGTTCATAAGTCCCTAATTCCATGTCACATCTCCAACATTGTTTACTAATTTTTTTATCCATCAATGACAATCTTAATGGAGTCAAATACCATTTCCAAACAACCTTATAATTATGCTCTTTAATCCTTACAGATAAAGTCTTCATAATTCTACTCTTCCAATTCACGTTCCAATCTAAATCTGATATTTTAATATTAAGTTCTTTTTCCCAATTCATCTTCATCACCCTTTGTGGTTTTCCATCAAAATTTATAATCTTATATATCTTACTAACGAGTCCCTTTAGCCCAATTTCATCTTTCATAATTTGGAATACTAAATATTCAAATTCAGTTTTACTTGTACTTATCGAACAATTGTCCCTTACCTTCTTAGTCCATTTTTCTATCTGTATTTTTTCAAACCAGCCTAAACCCAATTTTTCAATGATTTCTTTTTTTCTCCTTTCATTTTCTGAAGTTTTTAACCAATCTATTATAATTTGTATATTTTCATCTTCCATTACCCTATCACGACTTATATTAGTTTTAATCGGCCAATTTTCAATTGTCTTCCCTAAGAAAATTATATCTGGAATTAAAATTTTAACAAATTTGTTCCAAATTTTACTCAGTCCCTTTAACCAATAGCTATTAATTACACATTTTGATTTTGCTTTATCTAAAAACCATGTTGAGCCAAATCTCTTGATGTCTTTTAATTCTAAATCTCTCCAATGACTATCTTCACCTTTAAATATTTTTACCACAGTCCGAATAGCATAAGCCCAATAATAATTGAGTAGTTTGGGGATACCCAATCCACCTTCCTTTTGATTTTGATACCACATTTTCTTCACTAATCTAGGTCTTTTCCCACCATTGCAAAATTTATCCAATTTCTTCTGATATCCTTCAATATCTTTCTCTGTCAAGTTTAACGGTAACATCTCAAATAAAAAATTAAACTTTGGCAACAACATCATCTTACACATTGCAATTCTACCAAACCAAGACAACTTTATCATTTTATATTTATCTATCTTTTTCTCAATTTCATTCATCGCCACATCATAATTTAATTTTTTCATTTCTTTAACTTTGAGTGAAAGTGTTATGCCCAAATATTTCAATGTTTTTTTAATCCTTATCCCAAGTTGTTCTTGCATATTCTCCCACTCCTTACCATTATTATTCATTAATAATTCAGATTTTGACCAATTTATTTTCAAACCTGTCATTTCCTCAAATTCTTCCAAATGCTTATGTATCTTTTTCAAATCTTTCTCTATATCTTTCAAAATAATCAAAGTATCATCCGCATACAGATTTATCTTATATCCCTTATACCCTTCCAATTCTTCATCTTTTTCTATCATTTTAGTCAAAATTTCCATAACCAATAAAAATAATGTTGGAGACAGGGGACATCCTTGTCTTGTACCCGCTTCCAATCTTATCTCTTCTGTCAGCTTTCCATTCACCTTCACTCTTGCACTACTTTTTTGATACAGTTTTGAAATAACATGTATAAACTTATTACCAAAACCTAGTACCTCAACAATTATTTTAATAGTTTCCCATTGTACAGAGTCAAAAGCTTTAAAAATATCTAATGATATTATACCTATTTTATCAGCATTATATTCAGCAACATCTATAATATTTAATACTCTTCTGACAATATCACTCATATATCTACCCTTCACAAAACCTACTTGGTTATAACTTATATATCTATCTATAAATCTACTTAATCTATTACTTATAATGGCAGTAAATATCTTTGCATCTTGATTAATTAAAGAGATGGGCCGATAGGACTCAATCCTTTCTAAGTCTTTGTCTGGTTGAGGGATTATAGATATCACCGTTCTGTTCCATGACAACGGAACTTCTCCACCATGTAAAATTCCGTTAAATAGTTTTTGCAATTTTGGTATTATTATTTCCTTAAATTCTTTATAAAACTCAGCAGGTAATCCATCTTCACCTGGAGCTTTCCCTAATTTTATTTTTTGTATTACTCCATTAATCTCGTCTTGTGTTATATCTTCTTCCATTAAATCTTTATATGTTTGGTCAATTTTCACAACATATTTTTCTAAATAGCTTCTCAGTTTTCCCCGATCAATTAATTTTTTCGAATATAAATTTTGAAAAAAATTCCTGACCACTTCACATTTTTCTAATTTTTTATAGCATCTTATGCCCTTATCATCTATCAAGGCTCCAATTTCTCTCTTCTTTCTTTTATTTTTCGCCATCCTTGCCAATAACTTAGAGTTTTTATTGCTAAATTCAAAAAAATTCCTATTTAAATATCTCATATTCTTTTTTACCAATTCTATATCTTCTTCTATCAATTTATTTTTTAGCAAATTTAATTCCTCCAAAAAAAAATTTTCTTTAGTAAGCAAAAATTGATTTTCCAATTCCTTAATCTGGCTTTTATCTTTTTCAATTTTATTTTTATAATTTTTATATTTTCAGCTTGATAACTTGATACTTTCCCCTCTAAACACTGCTTTCATCGCATCCCAAACAATTTCAAATTTAACCTCTCCATTATCATTCAATCTCCAACATTCTTCCCATTTTTTAAATATCCATTTTTTATCCTCCTCATTTTTATACAGTTTTTCATCATATCTCCAACAACTTCCTTTTTTCTCAAAATTAAAATCTATTTCCATCGTAACTTCTGCATGATCAGAATCCTTAAAAATTCCCACATCTATCTTATCCACATTATTCAACAAATCTTTAGAAACTAAGATATAGTCAATTCTTGAATATGTATTATGTATCTTAGAGTAAAAAGTGTACACTCTTTCAGTTCCTTTCACTTCTCTCCAGGCATCCACCACACCGTTTTGAAACATCCATTTATTTAAGATCCCCATTTTATTTGCTTCTCCACAAAGAGTGGGGTTAGTACTATCTATTTTATCTCTAATTAAATTAAAATCCCCAGCCACAATTACTTTCCCTACACTTTCGATTTCCAAAATTTTAGTTATTTTTTCAAGAAATTCTTTTTGCTTCTCATTTGGTAAATATAAATTAACCAGTGTCACTTTTTCCTCGTTAATATTTCCCACAATTATTACATATCTTCCTTCTTCATCCACAATTACTTGTTCTTTTTCAAAATATACCCTATCTGATATCAATGTAGCAACTCCTCTTGCTTTTGAAGTTCCAAAAGATTTTTCATAAATTTGCATACCCTTTATATACATTTTATTTGAGTCTTCAGATTTCTGATGGGTTTCTTGCAAAAATAATATATCTGGTAGATCTCTTTTAATTTTAAGTTCCAATCGTCTTCTCTTAATCTGATTCCCTGTACCCTTCACATTCCATGTCATTATTTTTATTAAACCCATTTAAACTGTAACTTTTTTAATCCTTTCCCCTCCTCTTCCTTTCTGTGCCCAGATCCCAACACCAATCTCCCACATTCCAAACAACATTCAACATAGAAGAAAAAAAACAATAAAAACAAAAACAAAAAAGGACAAAAAACACATCAAACATTGAATAACAAACAATCTTCATCCCCCACATCCTCAATTGGTTTCCGCCTCTATAAAGAGAGTGGGGGAGAGGGGACGTGCCAATGGTCGGGTCACTTCTTTCGGGTAGTCTACTTAAATTCATCTCTCAGAGAAAAGGGTGGTAACTTTTCCCCGCACTCAACTTCCTGCAATTCTTTTTCAAGATTTCTTTCTTATCAATTTCTTATCCGCTCCATCTCCCATTATATCATCACAACTTTTCTTTTGTTCAACCATCGCAGGTGAGATTTCCTTCCGCTTTAATCCTTTAGGGTCTTGTCCTCCAGCAGCCCCTTTTTCTTCTGGTGTTAATGTTTTTGCATATGTTCCACCCATCTTGAGCATTTGATCTTTTATCTCTGTTACGTCCTCATACTTTACAATCAATCCAAGTTCATGTAAGTATAACACTGCATCTGTTTCCAAAGTAATTATTTGCATTCTTCCTTTATAAAAAAATTTTAGTTGCTGTGGTGGTCTCCAGTTATATTTAATTCCATTGTCTCTCAGAACCTTTGTGATTGGTTTCAAAAAAAATCTCCACGCCCTTTCCTCTCTTGATATATCTGGAAAGACTTGAATAATTTTCTCCTCAAATTTCAAAGCTTCACCCATCTCTCTCACTTTCACCATCACTTCCAATTTGTCACTAAGATTTGCAAATCTGACAAGTACATTTCTATTTAAACCGTTTTGTCTTTTAAATCCAATTCTAAAAACACTTGCCAGATTTGTTGCTGTAAATGTGATTTGTGTATCCAAGTCATTGAGCCATTTTAAAACTCGTTGTTTCAAATTGTCCACTTTTTCTTCTTGAATTCCACGAATAACCAGATTATATTTCCTCGCTTCTTCTTCCAAAAGACAAATTTTTTTATCTTGTTCATTTTTAAAAAAGATTTCTCCAATTTGCCGATCTATCTTTGCATCATGTGTATGAATCTGCTCAATTTCATCTTTAATTATTGTCATTTCTACTGTTTGCTTTGCAAAATTTTCATTCATTTCTTGCTTCATTCTTTTAATTTCCAATGTCATATTATCCATACTATCTGACAGTCCTGATATCTTTTCACTAATTTTGGTTAAGGCCACAGCAACTTGTTGCATTTCTAAAGATTGTTGGGTCACCATTTTTTAATGTTTTAATTATCCACTTTTGCCAAGAGGGTCTGTAATGAAGATTAAGGGACAGCAATCCAATATTGAAGCTGAGACAGCTTATTATTGCACTCAAAAGGACCAGCAATAAAAGTTTATAGTTCTCAATTCAGCTTACGTAATTTCCCTAAAAAAAAAAAGCTAACATCCGTTGGAAGGCACTGCCCAGAAATGCGTTTTGCTGCTTCAACTCAGGCACTTTCACAAACAAAAATCAACTTAAAGTTCACATATTCTTCCAAGAGAACCCTTCCACCAGTCTTTTGATGTTCCGTGCCTTTATCCCACAGCAAAAACAAACACAAATCGCGGTAATAATGAGAACAAAGGCAGCTATTTACTCCAAATATGCAATCGCGACTGCCTATCTGGTCACCCCTCACTCCTTCCACTTTCCCACGCTATGAAAAGCTTCAAAATTTGAGTCGTTCAGGGTGACCTACTGATTCCAAAGTCAATCTGCTGGGCCAGTAGCTCTTCCGATACAATTTATAAAATTTTGGTCCTTATCGGTGCATTTCAAGCACTTTAATCCACATTTATCTTCCGTAAAATGCCCTGCGAAGTGGAGAAAACGTCCTCACACCACCACGGCCATAACCACGCCCCAAATTACCCATAACAATAAGGAAGCTCCAATCCCAAAAAAAAATCTCTTTGGCGAAAAAACATAACTGGCTACATAGCTAACTTTAAAAGCCGCTGCAAAACCTTATGCCACCAGATAAAGACTGAATGCACCAATTATCACATCAAACAAGAGGAAAACCTTCTGCACACAAAATCCACCTGCACCTTCTATAATTTTGTAAACAACAAACTTAAAGACTTGAGATCCATCCCACCCTTAAAAGGGGTGACCTAACAGTAAAGACTGTAATGATGAAGCCATTAAAGCCAACCTCTTTAACACATTCTTTGGCTCAGTCTTCGTAAACAACAATGGCTCATATCCCACATTTCCTAGTCGTACCACAACTAATTACAATGATCTAATACATATCGATTTTACAGAAGATAATGTTGAAAAAGCACTATGGAACCTAAAACCATCTCTATCTATTGGATCTGATGGATTATGTGCCTACTTCTTAAAAAAGCTTTCCACTGCCATAGCAGAACCTCTAAGCATAATCTTTTAAAAATCTTTCAGGACCAGCTCCTTGCCAAACCTATGGTCACTAGCCACGGTCATCCCTATCCTCAAAAAGGGTGATCCCAGTCTAGTTGAAAATTACAGACCAATCTCTTTATGTTGCATCACCTGCAAAGTCATGGAATCAATCCATTGGAATCCATAATGAATTCCAAATCATTACCCTCCACTTAGAGACAAACAACCTACTCTCTAACAAACAATTTGGTTTCAGAAAAAAATTGTCCTGTAATCTGCAACTCCTACACTGCAAAAACATATGCACTTCACAACTCGACCAGGGTAAAGCAATAGACGCAATTTACATAGACTTCTGTAAAGCCTTTGATTCAGTGGTGCATGACAAACTACTTTTAAAATTAAAATCTTATGGCATTTCAGGATCCCTGCATAAGTGGATACCTGTGTTCCTGTCAAACAGGCAACAAGTGGTCAAAATAGAGAGCACCCTATCAAATCCTGCACGTGTTAATAGCAGCAAGGCAGCATTTTAGGACCAACACTCTTTATAATTTACATAAAGGATCTTTGTGATCATATTATAAGCAACTGTGTTCTCTTCGCCTATGATGTAACATCACCGACAATGCTGCTGCCCTTCAAAAAGACCTTGACTATGTGTCAGAATGGTCAAACAATTGGCAACTGCAAATCTCAATCAACAAAAGCTCTGTCTTACACATTGACCAAAAAAATCAGAACACAAAATATAAGCTGGGCAGATACGACTTCATAGACGTCCCTCACTCTGTCAAGGACCATGGAGTACCCATCCCTAATGATCTAAGTGCCAAAGCCCACTGTAATAACATTGCCAAAAAGGCATTAAGAGTTATGTAGCTTCTTCTCTGGTAATATTGTACTGCTAACTAGAGAGTACAAAACTTTTGCTAGACCATTTCTCAAATACAGCTCATCTGTCTGGAACCCACCCTGCATATCAAACATTAATACAATTGAGCAAGTCCAGAGATATTTCACGAGAAGAGTCCTCCACTCCTCTGCTCACAACAGAATACCTTATGCCACCAGGCTTGAAATTTTGGGCTTAGACAACTTAGAACTACGCTGCCTTCGGTCTGACCTAAGCGTAGTACATAAAATTATCTGCTACAATGTCCTACCTGTCAATGATTACTTCAGCTTCAACCACAACAATACACAAGCATACTATTGTTTCGATGAAGAAAGATGCGTAGGCAGGAAGATGGTTCATGGGAAGGCCCCTCGGTGGGAAGGCACTTTGTTCAAGGCACCCTGACTCCATCCAAAAGGCTTCCTTTTATTGTCATTTTACAACTATCATGGCAAAACATCAATCAATGTTTACTTGTCCTGATTGGCTACAGAAAGCTCATGAACTCCATATGGATCCCTCGTGTTTCCCTCATGTTATTTCCTGTGACAGACAATTGCCTATGTGTTGGGCCCCCATGCCTGGTATATCTGAGATAGGGCCTCTAACAGACATCCTGTCTTAACATTAGATAAGATTAGGACTTTGTGTTGACGTTGTTTACCCAGCATGGTTTGCCGACAACTGATATCACACCATCCCCACATGTCCTCCTCTTTTATTTTATTTTTTATTTTTTAATATTTTGCAAGCATACATAATTTCAGATTTGGAGGGCCGAATTCTTGGATGTAATATCGTTAATAACCCAGGCAAACATTGTATGCAACAGCAACAACAAATCAAAGCAATGATGACTAGTATAACGATGGATACTATTTATCGCACCCATCCAAAATCTGGGAGCCAAGACCATAACCACTCCCATGGGGATTGTGGAATAGTGGAGCCAATTGGATTATCTGCAATCATGTTTTCCATGTGCTCAATTGTAGCTGAAATATTTGCTTTATAATCAGTAATATACATACAACAATGAGAATGAATCAAAGCACATACACCACCCTTGGCTGCTAAAATAATATCTAAAGCATAACGATTCTGCAACACTATATCTCTAATTTGTGACATCTCTTCATTGATCAATTTTAGGGAGTGAACAGTAGCCTTAAACAATGCAGTTGTCCAATTTGATAAAATATGCAAATCTCTATAATTCATCATTACTCCTAAAGGAGGAAGAACACCTCTTGCTAACATGGTCGCAGTGTAATGATTAATGGGATTTTGAACATCTATGTTTCAATGATTCCTTAACCGTCCTTTAAGTAAATGATCAGATATCACTACAGAGGGAGCAATGTATCCCAGAGTACAACGACCAGACCACCATGCAGGAATATGTTGATATACCCTTCTACCACATAGCATCCAAATATTATTTAAAAGCGGAATTGCTAAGTTATCTGATGACTGGGTCTGCTGGACCATAGACTCCACCGGATTACAAAGGAACAACCCACCACACTTTAAAACATCTGCTGGTCCTGGACATGTGCATGTTGTAGGACACCCTAATATCTGGTCTGTACACCCATAGTGAGTGAAATTATGTAAATGTTCATATAGGGTAACATTTTAAAAAGTATTGTTTCTCTTCATAGTGGTGCTAAGAACAAATGTTGTGTTACAATAAGGATACTTTCCAATGTCCACAGATGCACGTCTAGTATTATTGATAAATTCCCAACAGTATGTCGCTATTTCCTGAAACCTGCTTCCAATGGCTAAGATATTGTTCTTGCCAGTCGTCTTAGTGCCTCAAACGCCTCCATCCTTCCAAGTGAAAGTCTTCCATCTCGTGTCATTAAAGGGAACAGAATGTATTAAAAGTCCTCCTTTGGCATGTGGGGGAATGTGCATGCAGATCCAGCAATCAGTTTTATCTATTAATCAAGAGATATTCTGCACATCCCATATATAGGAATTTTGATCCCAAAGACCTTGTTCTGGAATTCCATGTTGCAAAGTCATCGTAGCCGCGCAAGGAGGGAAAATACACATAAAAAGAATACACATTATAATGGTTACAGAATTAGCATTTAAACAAGCAAAAGCCGCTACTAAAAAGTTCTCCGGCGTCTGTGGCACGTTCTTTTCCTCTAGCAATTTTGTAGATTGAGCAGAGAGGGCCTTAATCTGCCCCCAGGTCACTTGATGAGCCTGGTGAGGTGCTCGGTCCCAATCCTGCTGAGGGTTCTGCAGGCTGAGTGAGAAGTTTGGGATCAGGTTTTTCAGTCCTTGGTGCCAGGCCATCCTTCCACAGTTTCACACACCGAGCAGGGATCCACACTGGACCTGTAGGTGTAAGCACAGCAGCGTAGCCCCATCCCCACGTCAATAAGGGAACAGGTCCATGCCATTCAGGGTTAGGCAATAATCTATACATTACCTGTGGCTGGGGATGACTTATTCTACTTCCAAAATGATCATCTACTGGAGTTGATAAATTTGTAATATTAAGATGATTTAGAGTAAACAGAACTTTATTTAACCATTCCTGTTTACCAGGGAGACCTATAGGAATCCCGCCTGTTTCTTTGTGTTTATCCAAAGCAGACTTTAATGTAAAATTTGCGCACTCCACTATGGCTTGTCCTGTAGAGTTAAAAGGTATGCCAAAAAGATGTTTAATTTGCCATGTGCCACAAAATTCAGCAAAGGAGCGACTACAGTATGAAGGGCCATTGTCTGTTTTTAATGTAGAAGGCAGCCCCATGACAGCAAATGTTCGAATACAATGATTAACAACATGTTTAGTAGCTTCTCCTTTCTGAGGAATAGCCCAAATAAAATGAGAAAAAGTATCAATGGTTACATGAAGATATTTCCAAGGAGCAAAAGAGGGATATTGAGTTACATCCATTTGCCAAAGTTCGTTTGCTTTAAGCCCTCTTGGATTCACCCCAATGGAAGGAGATGGGGTGACTTGAGAATATTGAGGACATTGTTGTATAATCGCTCTAGCATGATCGAAAGGAATGTGAAATTGTTTTGCAAGAGCCTTGGCATTTTGATGAAACATAGAATGACTTTCCCATGGAGTAACAGATAAAACATGCTGCTTCGTTGCAGTGTCTGCAACAGCATTTCCTTCTGATAACATACCTGGGAAAGACTGATGACTCCTAATATGTGCAATATAAATTTGATTCTTCCTGAAATGCAAAAGCTGTTGCAACGTTAAAAAGAGGGACAAGAGATCCTCATCCAAAGATGGTGTAACATATACACCAGGGAGGGAGGTGACAATTTGACAAACATACTGGCTATCTGAAATAATATTAAGGTCTTGAGTTGGAAAGGTTTGCAAAGCCAAAATTACCACTGCAACCTCTGCACGCTGAGCGGATTTTTGTGGGGGTGTGATTTTAATAACCCATTTTTCATGCTCAAGCCAGGCAGCTGCACCCCATTTTGGCCCCCCATCAGTAAAGACTGTGAGGGCATTCACCAAAGGTTTTAATGAGATACCATTCTGAACTATGATTTCTATCTGATTAAAAGCAAGCAGGCGCGGATCTGTAGGAATATGATGAGATTTTCCCAACGTAATCAGTCAGTGCCGCTTGCAAAGGAGAGGAGAGAGGCTAACCATACGCTCCCAATCTTTCAATGGCAAGGGAACTACAATATTAACAAGATTGAGACCTAGAAGGACCTTGCAGCATTCCCTTCCCTTAAAAATCAACTCTGCATGCATTTGTGCTGGCACACTAATAGTATGACTAAGGCTATGTGAAAGATATAGCCATTCAATTATTAACAAAGAAGGCTTAGGCTTACTTTGTTGTTGGAATTCCTGAGCTAATACCACTGTAGGTTATTTTGCGGTTGGAATGGTAATCATTAACAAAGGAAGATTTTCCTGACATCTATCTACCCAAATCAATTTCAATGCTTCATTAAGTTTTGTGAAGACTGCTTTATGAGCTTGAGTAAGTGTGATCACCTCAGATGGATCTTTCTTATTCCTTAATGCATCAAACAAAGGACTAAGCATATTAGTAGGAAGACCAAAGTATGGTCGCAACCAATTAATTGAACCCAAAAGTTGCTGTAATTGAACATAGGAAACTTTATCCTCTACCTTTAGCTGAGGAATTTGTGGATGTGAATATGTTTGCAATAACGTGTGACCTAGATAAA
The DNA here is from genome assembly GCA_022577455.1 of Arizona elegans. Taxonomy (NCBI): domain Eukaryota; kingdom Metazoa; phylum Chordata; class Lepidosauria; order Squamata; family Colubridae; genus Arizona; species Arizona elegans. The sequence continues at coordinate 45,961,874 of JAKOOJ010000006.1, read as the reverse complement.
GAAATGGCTCTTGTAGCTGTACCTTCTCTGGTGCTATCTGCAAACCATACGCAGCTAGATCTTGTGTTAAATGTTCCAGCCAGTAGGGAGGAATTTGTGGCCCAACAATTAAAATATCATCCATATAATGATATACCAGAGCTTGAGGATATCGTTGCCTAAAGGGTTTTAAAGCTCTCGCAACAAATTGCTGACACAGTGTAGAACTATTTAACATGCCTTCAGGTAAGACAGTCCATTGATATCTTTCCGTGGGCTGCTCAGCATTTAAGACTGGAATCGTGAAAGCAAACAATGGCTTATCCTTTTTACATAATGGAATGGTAAAGAAACAATCCTTTAAATCTATGATCATAACCTGAAAGTCTCTGGGAATCATGTTTGGATTTGGGGTGCCACATTGTAGAGATCCCATTGGCTGTAAAATGGCATTCATGGCTCGAAGGTCACAAAGAAGCCGCCATTTACCAGATTTCTTTTTTATTACAAACACTGGTGAATTGAATGGACTTGTAGTGGGTTCAATATGGTTAGCGGCTAGCTGTTTTTTCACTAGCTCATGTAACGCTGTAAGCTTTTTTTGTGTTAAAGGCCATTGCTCAATCCACACAAGCATATTAGATTTCCATACTAAAGGAAGAGCAGTAGGTGGCGATATAGTACCTATTAATCATCAATAATTAACTTCTCTTGAAACTGTAACATCAAATCTCTCCCCCACAGATTTACATGAATGGGGAGAATAACAGGCTTTAATTGAGCTGTGCGCTTGCCGTCAAGAGCTGTTACCGTAAGCCATTTGGTGCTCGAGCTGCTTGGGGTCCTCCAACTCTCCACACAGAAGGCGATTCTGTAGTAGGCCAATCTGTGGGCCAATTGTTAGTGGCTATAACAGAGACGTCTGCGCCAGAATCAAGGACTCCTTCAAAAGATCTGCCGTTTAACAAATATATGTGCTTTGTTTTCTCTTCTTGAATTGATTGTGTTACTGCCAGAATGCTAGGATGCAGGGAGCGGATAGGATTAGTAGAACCAAAGCCTCCATTTCCTCTGTTAATTTGCTCATCCCCTGCTGGCACTACATACGGAACAATCACCAATTGTGCCCAAGAATCTCCTTGTTTTAAAGTCATAGGCACATTTGTTTCAATTTGTATCATAATTATCCCTTCATAATCTGAATCAATGACTCCAGGGACGACAAAAATCCCATTTTTCCCTGCGGAAGACTGAGGGAGGACCAATCCCACAGTGTTAATAGGTAATGGTCCCTTCAATTGTGATGACATTAAAGAAACAACTCCAGGGAAAGGAATGAATTTTTCTTCTTGATTAATCAAATCAATACCCGCACTACCTTTTGTAGCTGCTTTAGCATTTTTAACAGGAGTTGCAGCAATTGGGCCGGGGCTTGCCGTGAGCCCGAAATCTAGTTTCCCTGACTTCTGCACTGATTTGCCCAGTGAAACCCTTTCTTACATTTAGGGCAAACAGTTTTTGGTCTGGATGTTTGACCTCCTCCTGGCCTGCCGCCTTTATGGGCTCCACCACCAGGGGCTCTGCATTGCTGTTTGAAATGGCCAGGTTTATTACAATTAAAACAATTGCCTTTGAGCTTGCCAAACTTTCCTTTTTGTAAGGCAGCTGCTAAGGCTTCCATCTGATGGACATTTGTGCCTATGTCAGCGCATGCTTTTAACGTATCAGCCAAGGTGTAATCTCCTCTATTAATGATAGACTGCAATGCGCGGCGGCAATCCACATTGGCATGTTCATAAGCTAGCCTTTTCATTAACTGTCCGCTAGCTTCCTCATTATCTACTTGCCGCTGAATAGCTTCTTGCAATCTATCAATGAAATCAGAGTATGCTTCACCAGCCCCCTGTCAAATCGCTGCAAAAGTTTTACTAGGCTTGCCTGAGATCGGCACTTTCTTAAATGCTTTAATCACACAGCGCCCTATCACAGAATAAGCTGGCGGGGGTGTGCTATTGGTTTGTTGCTGTATTGTAGAAAAAACACCCATCCCGTATAATTGATCTGTTATATACAAACCTCCTGAACTGTTCCCTGCATGAATAGCTTCCCTCTGGTATTCTGAATCCCAAACAACATACTGTGCTGGCGTGAGAAGCATGCGAAACAAATCCTTCCAATCTTGTGGAATCAAATTATAGCCATTAGATATGCCCTCCACCATCCCAGTAGTATAGGTGGAACGCAAACCTGTCTCTGTGATGCCTTTCCTCAGCTCTCTCAAAACTTGATATGGCAAAGGATTCCACTGATATTGGGCTTGTCCCTGGGGAGTAACTGTCTGTATTGGAGACTCCCTGTTATTTCTACCCCAGTGAGAGTTCCTTTTTGTTGCTCTTCCTGAAACCCTGCTCTGACAGCTGAAAACGTCTCCTGTAAAGGAGAAACCAATAAGGGAGCTGTCAGGGAGCTACTTTCTTCTGGCTGTAGGGTAGCTGCAGCCGGCAAAGTCAGCTGAAAATAAGGCGGAGGGGGAGCAGACCCCTGATCAGAAGACAGAGAGAGAGATGGCGATGGTGCCTTGAGTTTATGAGTCCCCATAACCTCTATTGCTTCCTTACATTTTTGCCACAGCAACAAATGCTTTATTTCTGTTTGTGGCGGTGAGTGAGTTCCAATTTTAATCCAATCCTGCAAGTCCAAGGTTCCGTCTTCCGGATACCATGGCCATTGGCAACCTATTTCATGTACTAACTGTTCTAACTCTCTTAACTTAATTCCTGCCATTCCATTACTTTTAAGTATTTTCCTCAGTTCTTGTGCATGAAGCTTCTGCGGAACTGAGATTTCCCCTCCCATACTCATGAAATTTTGGGAGCGAAGTTCGCTGAGGTGCACCTGGGCTCGTCCAGCCGAGTAAGCATAGGAAGTATCACGTCGGGGTCACCAGATGTTGTTTCGATGAAGAAAGATGCGTAGGCAGGAAGATGGTTCACGGGAAGGCCCCTAGATGTGAAGGTACCTTGTTCAAGGCACCCTGACCCCATTCAAAAGACTCCCTTTTATTGTCATTTTACAGCTCCCATGGCAAAACATTAATCAACGTTTACTTGTACTGATTGGCTAAAGAAAGCTCGTGAATTCCATATGGACCCCTCGTGTTTCCCTCATGTTCTTCCTATGACAAAGAATGTCTACGTGCTGGGTCCCCATGCCTTGCATATCTGAGATAGGGTCTCTGCCAGACATCCTGTCTTAACATTTCTGATAAGATTAGGACTTTGTGTTGACTTTGTTTACCCAGCGTGGTTTACCGACAACTGAGATCACACCATCCCCACACATACAATAGATACAAACTTAAGGTAAATTGCTCCAAATTCAATAGCAGAAAATACGATTTCAGCAACAGAGTGGTCAATGCATGGAATGCACTACCTGACTCTGTGGTTTCATCCCCAAACCCCCACAACTTTAACCTTAGACTGTGTACTGTTTACCTCATCCCATTCCTAAGAGGTCTGTAAGGAGTGTACATAAGTGCACCTACGTGCCTACCATCCCTGTCCTACTGTCCCCATTTATTCGTATCTGTTTCATGAATTCATAATCATGTTTATACTTATATCTGTTATCTTATACATGCTTGACAAATTAACAAACAAACAAACAAACAATCTGGCAATACTTAACAGACAGGATGTAACGTTTTAGACAAAAATGCCATTGACTCTCTCTTTCCTCCCCACTTTTGTGTTAAAACCCTCAAAACCATTCCCTTATCCATGTAACACTAGGCTCTTTGCATACCAGTCTTTATTCAAAATAGCATAATTATCTATTCACAACCTACAATATACAGTCAATCCTAGAAATTTCCTCAACTTCTTCAGGTGTTATTTTGTTACTTCATTAATTAATTAAATGTCATAAGTATTTTATCTCTCTACATATTGTAATTTCAAACTCATCTCTGTAACAGTTCCTAAAAGGGCAACAACTTGTGCTGCTAACAAAGAAAGAAACAAAATGCCATAAGATGGAGTACCTTGACTCAAAAGCATTCAAAATGCATGCAGACATAAAGACATAATCGGGGGGGTGGGGTACGAAGAACAGCTTCCATAATAAAACAATTTAAATGAGTTGAGTCAATACTCTGAAATATATTTGGGTCAAACTTTAGTGTTAATTCTCTGTTTTTAGTAAAATAAAATGTCAGATTCAGATTCCATTCAGATGGAAGCAACTCTCATTAAGTAGGTTAAAAACATTTACTAAGCAAAGGCAGGTATTAGATGTCACCCTTTACCTCACCTTTCTCAGGCTGGCTTGGCAGAGAGAGAAGAAACACGCAGCTGCAAAAAAAACAAAAACAAAAAACCCTTTCCTGCTTCTCTTGCTCTTCCAAGGCAAAAAGTCCTTGTGTAAAAGAATGACCCGCAGGGCCGGATTTTCCTATAGGCTAACTAGGCTTCAGCCTAGGGCCTCAAGATCAAGAGGGGCCTACACAGTGGTGGGATTCTGGGGGTTCTAGGGGGTTCGCCGAGCCCTTTGTTAAATTGCTGGCTCGCCCGCCCCTCGCCTCCCACCCGCGCGGCGCCAGCCTACCGTAGCCAGGGGTGGGCAGTTGTGGCTCTTTTACAACCTGTGGACTTCAACTTCCAGAATTCCTGATGCAGCTTGGCTGTCTGAGGAATTCTGGGAGTTGAAGGCCACAGGTTGTAAAAGAGCCACAATTGCCCACCCCTTCCCTAGCCTGAGTTCCGCTGCCTGGGATCCACATGGGCTCCGGATGCAAGAGAGCAGGATGGAGAAAGCAGCTTCCCCACCTTCACTCACCCTCCCTCTCTGCCGTTCGTTTACCCTGCCCACTCCCCATCTATTGCTGCCTCCGATGGCTGGAGGAAAAAAAACTTCAAATTCTTGCCACGGGGCTTCAAAGGGCCGCCCTAGAGCCAGTGCTGCAGCTGAACCCTTTGTTAAATTGCTGGCTTGCCCCGCCCCTCCGCACCACTATTTATTGCCAATAAATAGTGGTGGGCGAGGGGCGGGGGAGCCAGCAATTTAACAAAGGGTTCAGTGGTTTTTTTGTAATTTTATTGGCCCCCGGAGCTTCAGCATAGGCTAATTAGCCCTTGCTTAGATCGGCTCCCGACCCCCAGCTGATTTGTCTCAGCTGTTTTGCTCACGGATCTGCTCCTTGCTTGCAAAGAGTACTGATTTTTTCCCCCCTAGCTATACTGAAAAACGAAAGAGAAAGTAAAGCAGGCTGTTGGCTTTGCACGTTGTAAAATTAGGCAGGCAGATTTCTTTTTCCTCACCAAAAAAGGTAGGTGCAAACAACAGGAAATTTAGGGAAAAAGAGGAGATTTTAAAACACAAAAGAAAAAAAGCTCTATTTAACTAGGGAATTGTAATAATTGAGATACTATTAATTGTATATTGTGTTGAAAGCAGAAATGGTTAAGTTGTGGTTTGGAGGAATATATGGGGGAAATTATTTGGTTTATTATTATTGGTAAATATAATTAATTGATTTGTAAGAAATTGGATTGCATGGAAATAATTGGAATATTCATGTTCATATTGATTAATATACAAAAAAGGTAGTTATATAACTAATTGATTTATATTAAAACATTTATATTAAACAACTAATATTACATAATTAACCAATGTGAGGATGGATATAAAAATAGATGACAATGGGAAGGGGTATAATATAGAATAGAAGGGAAAAATTGAATTTGATTAAGATTAGAGATGAGGATGAGGGTAATATTGGTTTTTTACAAAAATAGATGAGGAATAAATATGGCAAAAAGGAAATATAGAAATTGTAAATTTAATTGAAATGACTAAACACTGTTTAAATTTGTGAACCGGCCAAATACTCTGTTCAAAGAAAATACATTGTATGTTTGTATGTGTGTTTCTAATTATTGTTATTTATTCATATTTGTTCTCTTTTATTCTTTATCTCAATATCTCTATATTTGTTTGGGGTTGGCTTTCTTCCCTTTCATCTTTTTTATTGTACAGCAATCTTTCTCCTCAAACCTACCACCTCTCTTTCCTTTCCTTCTTACTTTCTCTTCCTCCCCCTCTTCTCCTCCTCCCTACTTCCTCTTCCTTTCTCCTTCTCCTCCTCTCTTCCTCCCTCTCTCTCCTACTCTAATTTCCCTTCCCTTCCTTCATCCCTCTCTATTGCTGTATCCTTTTATGCATATGGACTACTCAGAGGGCTGAAAAAGTTATTTCTGACTGGTCCTCGCACTTTTGACCAGTCCTCGAACTTACGACTGTCCTCACATTTTACATTTTTGCCCTATCTTGTCACCATGGTGAAGAGAAGCAGTTCTGAAATGAGTGACATGGTTGTTAAGAAAGCTGCACGGGCATAAATGTGAGGATGGTCATAAGTGTGAGGACCGGTCAAAAGTGTGAGGCCCAGTCAGAAATGACTTTTTTCAGCCCTCTGAAAAAAGTCTATGCACACAGCCACGCCCACCCGGTCACATGACGAGCTACCCATGCCTACACAGTCACGTGACCAGCTAGCCACGCCCACCCAGTCACATGATTGCCAAGCCACACCCCCAACTAAGCCACGCCCACAGAACCTGTTGTTAAAAAATTGAATCCCACCACTGGTGAAAGGGCCTCATAAGTGGAATAGCCTAGGGCCTCTTCCAATCTAAATCCGGCCCTGATGACCTGGGGGGGGGGGGTGGAATTCAGGGAGGAAAAATGTATAAACTACACAGAATTGTCACCTCCTTTCTCCACAAATTTCTCTCCCACATCCTCCATGGGATTTTTCTCATTTCTTTTTCTTGCAAACACTGGCTGTTGCCTTTTTCACTTACTTCACAACAATAACAAGAAAACCTTGCAACTATAGGCACAAAACATAGGTGAACCAATAATGTTGGATACATGGGAAAAGATATGGGTTAGAAATGTAAGATTCACACAAGCTCAAAACTTAAGAGAGAACTTTTACAAAATGTTTTATAGATGGCATTTAGACCCAAAAAAACTAGCCTGCATGTATCCAAATTTACAACCCAAGTGTTGGCGATGTGAGTGTGAAGATGCTACATATTTTCATATATGGTGGACATGTAAAAAAATTAAGGCTTTTTGGATAAAAATATGGTGGATTATTCAAAATATTTTAAGGAAAAAAATTAAATTTACACCACAGTTTTTTTTGTTGGGAATAGTCACGGATTGTACTGTAATAGAGACTAAGTTGGTTTTGAATTTAATAACAACTGCCAGGTTACTGGTGGCACAGTCCTGGAAGAAGGAAGATCCACCTACCATTGAGGAATGGACATTAAAAGTTGTGCATTTGGCTGAGATGGCAAAAATTTCATCATATCATAAAGATCATTCAAATGAAAGATACATATCAGAATGGAGAAGATGAATTGGCTATATGCAAAAAAAGTATCCGAACAAGAAGATTCATATAGCTTATGAATGAAATATTTTTAAGTAGTTTATGTTTATAGTTCTTGAGTTATAAGGAATTAAAGATTTAGGGAGAATATGAATGCAATAATTTGTTAGCATATCTTAGCTTTATGTTTGTGAATGTCTATACCTTGTGCCTGTTCTGGGAAGTCTAGGGAGGGGGGTGGGGGAAAGGGTGGGGGGGGAGAAAATGTTTGTATTTCTTATAAAACTTTTGTAATAAAAAAAAAAGAAAACCTTGCAACTTACTGTTTCTTTATATGAAAGGGATTCTCTCTGTGGAGCTCAACACACAGGCATTCACAGGTCTCAGGATCACTTTGCCTTATTACTCCTTATGAGCTTCGGGGCATCTCACACACACACTCACATTTGTACTGCAATCAGACTTTTTCTGTAAACAAACCAATCATAATTATTTCAGGGAGCTTTTTCATAAGCCAGTGAGCTGCATTTTCTAAATAACTTTTTGCGTATTATTATTAGAGGGTCTCATCCTGCAGGTTTGGAAATGATTACACACAGACACAGACACACACACACCATTAAACAACATTTCCAGACCTGTGGAGGTTTTGGCCCTTCAAATTTCCATTCACGGACCCGTCAGCTCAGAGTCTGGCCAGACCCTCCTTTTTCCCTAAGAGATTTCTTGGACCTTTTTGTCAGTTCAGAGTTGGTTAAAACCCTCCCCTGAGTGTCAAGCTTTCTAAGGGGATTTCTCAGTAAGGGGGATTTCTCGGACCATTCCGTAGGCTCGAAGCCTGACCAAACCCTCCCTTCTTCCCTAAGGTATTTCTCGGACCTCCCCACCGGCTCAAAGTCTGACCAAGCCCTCCCCTGAATCTAAAAATTCTTATTCCAACAGTCACACTCCTTTCAAAGCATAGGCAAACCTCTAGTAGGTATTTCCACCATCTCAGTCACACACACACAAGGCAACACTCCTCTACCCTTCCCTCCCTCCAAAAAAGTTCTACTCACCTAGAAGAGCTCAGTGCAAGCCTCTTTAACACATTCAGGTTTGGCTGGAATCGGAATCTGCCAGCAAATGACCAGGTCGAGGTCACCGGGTGAAATTTGCCGAAAGCACTCTTGACTTTTGCTACTGGTCTCAGCTGGTTTCTTCCGTCTGCCATAGTGAAGGCCACTGAACTACAAAGAAGTTCAGCTTGTGAGGAGCTGAATGCAGCTACCTCGAAGGAACGATGCCCTTGAGCCTCACGTTGGGTGCCAGAAAATGTAAGGTCCCAGAAGTTTCCCTGAGCCACTGAGATGCCAAAGAGAGTGAGACTTGAGATGACGCTTGCAAAAAGAAGCAGATTTTATTTTTGGCCAGAACAAAATACTGGGTGAAACTATATCCAGAACACACAGACATGTAAGTGCATGTAAGGAGTAGCCACACCTTGGGGAAGGTATTGTGTGTCCCTTTATACCTTCAGAGGCATCAGCTTAATACCCAATTCTGGCCCCTGGCCCATGCCTTCCTTTGGCAGTGCAGCAAGGAACAGGGGGGTTGAGTGCTTAGCAACAGAGGGACTGGGTGCTTAGCAACCCCACTTCTTGAGATATCCACCAGGCATGGAGTTAGACAGAAAAACAAGATAACAGATAACAGAAATTAGATCATTGGTAGATGATGCAAATGGCAGAGGCAATTCCTACAATAGGATTATAAATGGTCCCCTTGCATCCAAAATGCTCAAAAATATAGTTAGAGGTCTTGTTCTCATATTTCTCAGGTGGTTATAAGGAAGGTTGCTGAAAAGACCTTCATCTTCTTTCTTGACTTTTGACCTTTGAGTAGGTGAAATTGCAGTAACTATAAAATAATCTCATCAAAAGGAGATGGTTTTGAAATCCATTTCCTTCTGTTTTAAAATTGGCTGTCTCCCATGCACGTACATGTATGTATAAATATATTCTTAATATTCTGCTTAAGTTCTAATAATACCAACTAATTTTGCAAAGCCATGTATTAATGATTAAACTAAAATCTATAAAGGGTTATCAATATTTAATGTCAGGAATTTATACTTAAGCAAGGTGTTCCCAATCAATTATTTGGAAAAGTTTTTCAGTTTTATTTCTTACACACATAATATAAAATGTACATTTTCTTATACATAATTAATCCTACATATACATGTTTTTCTTAAAGAAAGCATTAAAATAAGGCATTTTTATTACATTCAGAGTTGCTCTTCTACCCTTTCTTCCCTCATTTTGCAACAACCCTTCTTCTTTCCCTTCCCTCCCTCCTCTTCTCTCCTACTTTCTTTTCCCTCCTCTCCTACCTCATCCTACTTCCCCTTCCTTTCCCCCACTCCTCTCTTCTTTTCTCCCTACTCACTTTCTCTCCTACTCCTATCCCCTACCCTTCCTTCCTCTCCTTTTCCCTTTCTTCCATTCCTCTCCCTCCCTCTCCTCTTCCTACCCTCTACTCCTCTCTCCTTTCTATCTTATTTGCTATGGAATATTCTCCTTGTTTGGTATCTGAACAACTCCTGTATTCTAATAGTATATACTTTCTTTCAATTTCTTTTCAGATTTATTCTATCAGTATTATCATCATAATTGTACACTTATTCTTATTATCTTCTTTCTTTTTTTTTTTTGAATTTTTTATTTTTAAACACAAACAGACTTACAACGTAAATACATGTAAAAACACATACATATACATCAATACAATACACACACAAAGAAAAAAAGAAAAAACTATCCTAAGAAGCTATCACATCGGTGGTTGTTTTCTAATTTACCTATTATCTCTTTATTTAAAAGTTTGCATTTCTGCTTGTTTGTGCCTTAATGTAATTGTGCATTTCTAAGCATAGTTTTCTGCAAATCGTACTAATTATTTATAACTACCATCCTACTGTTTTCCTCATGTGCCACTTTCTGTACTCTTATTTAAGTTTTCCTAACATCTTATTTTACCGGCCCTATCTTTCCCTCCAGCCATGAGTACCATCTTTGCCAAACTATATAATAATTGGTATCTTCCTTCTCTTGGAGCTCTTTAGTGAGTCTATCCATTTCTGCACATTTGGTTATTTTTGCAATTATTTTAGCTTCTGTTGGTAGTAGTTCGGATTTCCAATTTTGGGCATACAATATGCGTGCTGCTGTCAAGATGTGGATGATAAGGTATTTTATCTCCTTAGTATATTGTGGTGTAGTCATTCCAAATAGAAAAAATTCTGGTTTCATTTCAACTTTTTGTTTGGTTATTTCTTCGATCATTCTCTTAATTTCTTGCCAGTAGTGTTGTGCCTTTCTACAAGACCACCAGAGATGGGAGTATGACCCCTTTTGCGACTTGCATTTCCAACACATTGGTGATGTATTTGGAAACATTTTAGCCAAACGTGCCGGTGGGAGGTGCCATCTGTAAAATATCTTATATAGGTTTTCTTTGTATGGAATCGACATTGTCATCTTATGATTTTCTGTCCATAGCTTATCCCATTTGTCCAGTTCTATGTTATGACCTATATTTCTTGCCCAGCTTATCATGTTTTCTTTCACCGTTTCCTCCTCTAATTTATATCTTAGTAAGTAACTGTAAATTTTAGATATAATTTTCTCATCCATGCCTTTTAGTATTTTGTTCAATTCATTTGGTTCGGTTTGGAATCCATATTGTATCCGGTCTGCTGTGAATCTTGACTCTATTTGAAGGTATGGCCACCAATCAATAACTATACCTCGCCTTTCCAGTTCTTGTCTTGTGTATAGGTTCCCTTCACTCCTCAACAGTTCTTGATATTTCCTCATCTTTCCTATTTCTATAGTATTTGGGTAGATTAATGCTTCCATAGGGGACAGCCATCTCAGGATTTTACTATAATGTTGCTTTCTGATGTCTTTCCACGTTTTGTAGAATGAACCTCTGATTAAGTGTCTCTGGAAGTACCCGTATTTTTTGTCTGTGCCTTCCCACAGAAAGGCGTGCCAACCTCGACTCAGATCAAATCCCTCTAGATATAGCGTTCTCCTGTTTGTTAAGTCTATCCATTCTCTGATCCAATTAAGCGATGCTGCCTTGTAGTATAACTCCCAGTCCTGTAGACCAAGGCCTCCCTTCTCCCTGGTATCCTGTAAGCATTTTATTTTGATTCTAGCCTTCTTTGCTTGCCAAATATATTTCATTATTATTTTGTTAAAGTCTTTGAAAAAATCTTTTCCTGGGCCACTTGGTATCACTTGAAAGAGATAGAGGAGTCTTTGTAATATGTTCATTTTTATTGAGGCTATTCTACCTAGAAATGACAGTTATACCTTGTTCCAAATTTCCAGGTCTTTTTTAATTTGTTTCATCAATTTAATATAATTGTCCTCTCTAATCATTGTTACTTTTGTGGTGAGCCAAATTCCCAGATATTTTATTTTCTTAACAATTTGTATTCCTAATTCTTCCTCCAATTTTGTCTCTTGTGTCTTGGTCATGTTTTTGGTTAGGACTTTGGTTTTTTGCCTTTGATTTTGAGTCCCGTCACTTTGCCGTACTCTTCTATCTTCTCTAATAATTTGATTCCTGCTGCTTCTGGTTGCTCCACTATAAACACCACATCATCGGTGAAGGCCTGTAATTTATATTCCTCTTTCCGTATCCTTGGTCCCTTTATTTCTTCTTCCTTTCTTACTTCATTTAATAGGACTTCCAATGATATTATGAACAGTAGGGGCGATAGTGGCCATCCTTGTCTTACTCCTTTTTGTATATTTATTTTTTCTGTCATATCCCCATTAATTGTAATTCTTGCTGTCTGGGAGGAGTATACTTTCTTGACCATTTTTAGAAATTTGTCGCCGAAATCCATAAACTCTAGTTGTGCTATAAGAAATTTCCAATTCAAGTTGTCAAATGCCTTTTGGGCATCGAGGAAAATTAAGGCCACCTGTTTGTTAATTTTTTGCTCATAATATTCTAAGACATTTAAAATTGTCCTCATATTACTTTTTATCTGTCTCCTTGGGACAAAGCCATTCTGATCCGGGTGTATATAATTATGTATGATTGTTTTCAGTCTTTGTGCTATAATTGTCATGAATAATTTATAATCGACATTTAACAGAGAGATCGGTCTATAATTTTTAACCTTGGTCGGGTCCGTATCTTCTTTTGGGATAAGTGAAATAATAGTTTCTGCCCAAGATTTAAGTGTTTCTGCTTCCAGCAATGCATCGTTGAGAACCTGTAGAAGTAGTTTGTCTATTGCAGTTTGACAATTTTTATAAAATTCAGTTGGAATTCCATCTGGGCCTGGGACCTTGTTATTCTTTTGTTTCTTTCGGGCTTCCGTCAACTCTATCATCATGATCGGTTTGTTTAGTATGTCTCTGTGGTTTTCTTCCAATTTTGGTATATTTACTTTTTGCATTTTAATATCTTGGTCTTGAATCTCATCTTGTGTGTAGAGATTTTGGTAGAATTCCTTAACTATGCGCTTTTTATCTAGGTTTATATTGTATATTTGTCCTGCTTCATCTTGTAGTTGGTATATTATTCTCCTCTCCCTCTCTTTCTTCAGTCTTTCTTTTCTCCCCTCCCATCCCCCTTTTTCACTTACTCTGTTGTCATCTGGGTTCTATTTCTTTTTTCTCCTCTCCCTCATTTAACTTTCTATTATCTAAATCATTTATCTATTCTCTTATCTTCATATTTCTTTTCTAACCATATATAAAATCTTCCCCATGCCTTGAAATACACTGATTCCTCTTTATCTCTTATTCTTAGAGTTAATCTATTCATTTTCACACAGTCTAAAATATTTTTTATTACTTCACCTTCTGACGGAATTTTTTCTGTCTTCCAATTTTGTGCAAACACAATTCTTGCTGCTGTTATTGTATGTATAGTTAAATACACATCTTCTTTACTATAGCTCTCTGGGAGAATACCCAATAAAAAAACCTCTGGTTTTAATTCTACAGATTTATGTAATATTTCTTCCAACCATTTCTGAATTCTAGACCAATAATTTTTGCTACTAAATGATCACCACATATGATAGTATGATCCCGGAAAATGCAAACATTTCCAACATTTGGCTGATTTATCCTTAAACATCTTTGCTAATCTTTCTGGTGGCATATGCCACCTTTAAAACATTTTATATAGATTTTCTTTATATGCAGTTGCCATTGTCAATTTATAATTCCTTTCCCATAGTTGTTGCCATTTCTCTAATTCTATTGCATATCCAAAAATTTTCGCCCATGTTATCATTGTCTCTTTTACCTCTTCATCTTCCAATCTAATTTGCAAGAAATAATTATACAATCTTTTAATCATTTTTTCATCCTTTCCAATCATTATCTGATCCAACTCTGATTCCCCCAAATTATAACTATATTGTTTCAAGTCTTTATTGATTGAATCTGCAGCCGTGTATACCAGTCAGTCTCCATCCCTTGTTTTTCTAAGTCTTGTTTCTGTTTTAATTCTCCCTTCTCTGTTAAAATGTCTTTATATCTTACAATCTTGTCCATGTTAATCATATTTGGATGTGTCAACGCTTCTATTGTTGAAAGCCACATTGGTACTTCCATATAATGTTTTTCTTTCACTCTTTCCCATACTACCAACAAGCCATTCCTTACACAATGTCTCTGGAAATATCCGCGAATCCGATTTTTTCCATACCATAAGAAAGTATGCCATCCTAGTTGTAGGTCATGTCCTTCCAAAGTCAATAGTCTTGTATTTCTCAATAAGATCCATTCTTTAATCCAAGATAACATCGCTGCTTGATGATACAATTCCCAATTTGGTAGACCAAATCCTCCTCTAAACCTGGAGTCTTGAAGTAATTTAAGGTTAATTCTCACTTTTTTCCCTTGCCATATGTATTTCCACATTATTTTATTCAAACTTTCAAAGTATTTTTTCTCCAACTTTATCGGAATTGTTTGAAAAAGAAACAACAATCTTGGCAATACATTCATTTTGATTAATGCTATTCTCCCCATTAAAGATAATTGTAAATTTTTCCATTTTTCCAAATCTGTTTCAATTTGATTTCTTAATTTATAATAGTTATCTTCCTTCACTGTAATACATCTTGAGGTTAATTGGATACCCAGATATTTCACTTTTTTCACTATTTGAATATCTAACTTCTCCATTGATTGTTTCTTTTGTTTTTCTCTCATATTTTAACTATAATTTTTGTTTTATCTTTATTTATTTTCAATCCAGTTACTTTTCCATATTCCTCTATTTACTCAATTAACTTTGGACCCATTTCTATTGGTTCTTCCATAATGAATACTAAGTCATCCGCAAATGCTTGTATTCTTAATATATATAATATATAATATATTTAATATATAATATAAGAATCTTATATTCTTCTTTTTTAATTCTCATCCCTTTTATTTCTTTGTCTTGTCTTATTTTCCTGTTTAAAATTTCCAGGGTCAGAATAAATAATAGTGGAGATAATGGACATCCTTGTCTGATTCCTTTTCTTATATCTACTTTCTCTGTCATTTCACCGTTTATTATTACTTTAGCCGTTTGGTCTTTATATATAGTCTTAACCATATTGATAAATCTGTCCCCAAAGTCCATCTTTTGTAATTGTAAAATCATAAATTGCCAATTCACATTATCAAATATTTTCTGCACATCTAAAAATAACAATGCCATTTGTTTCTCTGAATGTGCCTCATAATATTCCAATGTATCCAAAATAATTCTTATATTGTCTCTAATTTGTCTTTTAGGCAAAAAACCATTTTGGTCTGGGTGTATAAATTCATTAAACAGCCTTTTCAATCTTTCTGCCATAATTGATGCAAATATTTTATAATCTGCATTTAATAGTGAAATTGGTCTATAATTCTTTATTTGTTGTAAATCTGTTTCTTCTTTTGGTATAAGAGCTATATATGCCTCCATCCATGAGTTCGGTGCCTTATTATTAATAACAAGTATGTAATTAATAAATAATTACATACTTGTAACAATATATTACTTACTACATATTGCAACTTTTTATATACTTCTGCTGGTAGACCATCTGGTCCTGGGGGTTTTCCATTCTTCTGCCTTTTAATTCCCTCCATCAATTCCATCATTGTTATTCTTTCTTCTAATGCTTTTTAAAATTGTTCTGGTATTTTAGGAGTCATTACCTTTTCCAAATATTGTTCTATCTTTTCTTCTGGTATCTGCTGTTGTTGATATATTTTCTTATAATATTTCTCAATTATCTTTTTCTTTTCCTCATTTCAGTAACATATCTTTCTCCCTTGATCTAATAATCGAGTTACCAGTTTCCTTTCTTTTTCCTTCTTCATCTTGTATGCCAGCCACCTTCCTGGTTTATTTGCATTTTCAAAAAAGTTTTCTTTGATGCTTTTATTTTCCTTGCCAATTCTTCATTTTCTATTAAATTCAATTTATGTCTCCCCAATTCCATTAGGTTTTTAGTTTTTTTTGTCTTGTGGATTTTTTTGCAATTCCTTCTCTAACTTCTTATATTCGTGCTCCAACTTCTTTTGAGTTTGTCTGTCCTGCTTGTTTTTTTTCCTGCATATGTCATTGCCAAACCCCTTATATATGCTTTGCTAGTGTCCCATACATTTTGCAGTGATGTATCTTCTTTTCTATTTTCTTTGAAGAAAAAAGTCAATTCTTTTTCCATATATTGTGTAAAATCTTTCTCATTTAATAGGCTTTGATTTAATGTCCATCTCATTTTTTTCTTTGTCCTTTCCATGTCATCATTATTGGATTGTAATCTGCCTATTTTTTTTATTATTTGATTTATTTGATTTGATTTCTATACCGCCCTACTCCCGAAGGACTCAGGGCGGTGCACAGCCAAACAATAAAACACATACATACAAAATTTAAAAGTAGAATAAAATCAAATTAAATAATTTTGGCCCCGACAAATTTAAAACCCCAAACTTTTAAAACCAATTTAAAATTGAATGTATAAAATACTAAAAGATATCCAAAAATTAAAAATCTTTTATAAAAGAGGGAGAAAATTAGGCCAGGCCCACCTGGTGAAATAGTAAGGTCTTTAAAGCGCGGCGGAAGGTGCGCAGATCCGAGATCCTCCGTATCTCTGGGGGGAGCTCGTTCCAGATAGTAGGTGCCCCCACAGAGAAAGCTCTCCCCCTGGGGGCCGCCAGTCGGCATTGTTTGGCTGACGGCACCCAGAGGAGCCCCTCTCTATGGGAGCGTACCGGCCGGTGGGAGGCTATTGGAGGTAGCAGGCGGTCCCGCAAGTACCCAGGTCCTAAGCCATGGAGCGCTTTAAAGGTGGTAACCAAAACCTTGAAGCGCACCCAGAAGACCACCAGGAGCCAGTGCAGCTCGCGCAGGAGGGGTGTTACATGGGAACGCCATGTCGCTCCCATTATCACCCGCGCGGCCGCACTCTGCGCCAGTTGGAGCCTCCGGGTGCTCCTCAAGGAGAGCCCCATGTAGAGAGCATTGCAATAGTCCAGGCGGGAGGTGACAAGGGCATGAGTGACCGTGCGTAACGAGTCCCGATCCAGAAAGGGACGCAACTGGTGAATCAGGCGGACCTGATGAAAAATCCTCCCAGTCACAGCTGTCAAGTGCTCTTCTAAAGACAGCCGTGAATCCAGGAGGACGCCCAAGTTGCGAGCCCTCTCCGTGGGGGCCAATGATTCGCCCCCAATAGTCAGTGATAGCGTCAACTGACTATATCGGGATGTCGGAAACCACAGCCACTCGGTCTTGGATGGGTTGAACCTGAGTCTGTTCCTCCACCATATATTTGTTTCTATATCAATCTTGTCTATCTTGGATATTAAGTCTATGGACATGCACACCATATCTATTCTTGACCATAACATATGCCTGTTTGAGTAGAATGTATATTGTTTTTCCCTTAAATTTCTTTCCCTCCAAGCATCCTGTAAACTTAATTCATCTACTATTGTATAGAATGTTTTTGGGAGTGTCTTTCTTGGTTTATTATTCACTTTTGTAGATTTATAATCTAACTCATTATCAACAATCACATTAAAATCTCCAATTATGCAAATATGTTCATCTTCATATTCTAATATTTTCTGGTGTAATTTTGCATAAAATTCTTCTTGATTTTCGTTTGGAGCATATATACCCACAAGTAATATTTTTTTATAGTTCATTACAATTTCTACCATTAATACTCTTCCTTCCTCATCCTCATATATTTGTTTGGATTGTATTGTCTGTTTGATGTAAAATGCTACTCCTCTTTTGCTTTGACCAGCTAAAGTTGTATACAATGTCCCTAGTTTTATTCGCTCCAAAAAAAATTTATGTTGCTTTCTAATATGCACTTCTTGTAAACATATAATTTCTAATTTTAACTTCTCTAATTTATTAAATATTTTTCTTCTCTTTATTGCCGAATTTAATCCATTTATATTCAACGATATTATTTTAATTTCTTCTTCCATTTCTTATTTATTTATTTGCTTTGTTGATTTAGTCATTCTTATCTCCCTTAGTTCCTTAACTTCTTTCACCCTTGCTCCTTCTCTTAACGCTCTCTCTTCTTGTTCTTTTGTTGTCTCTCTTGGCTGTTCTATCTTCTCCTCCTGTTGTTCATCCCATTTTTCTTCCCTCAACCTTCCTTCCTCTTGGACATCTATGTATTGTTTATAAAATAACTCTGCTTTCTCTACTGAATCTAGTCTGTATCTTTGTTCTTCCCTGTTCACCAATATTCCTTCTGGAATCAACCATCTAAAATTTATTCCTCTCTTTATCAAACATTTTGTGAGAAATTGATATTCCTTTCTCAAACCTCTCACTCTTCTTGGAATTTGTTTCAGTGCCACTACTTCTCTCCCTTTATGCTTTATTATTATTTATTATTGATGTTTCTCATCAATTGCAATATCTCTGTTCTCAGTGTTTTCTTGGTGAATCTGACATGAATTTCTCTAGGTAGATTATGTCTCATCGCATATCTTGTGTGCACTCTGTATATCTCGTTGATTCCACTTAATATCCCTTCCTTACTTTCTTCCATTGCTTCTGCTAGTATCTCTGCAATTTTCTCTGCTAAATTTTCTCCCTTTTCTTCTTCAATGTTTTGTAATCTTAGATAAAAATCAGCTTTATCCATTTCCAGGGTTATAATTGTTTTTTCTGATTGTTATCAGTAATTGTAAGTCTATAGTCTATCTCTTCAACTTTTTTCTCTGTTGCTTCTGCTTTTTCTTCCATTTGCTGCAATCGTTGTTCATTTTTCCCTATCATTTCTTTAACTTCTTTCAATTCTCCTTCCATTTTTTCCATTCTTCCATCTACTTTGTCTAATCTTGTTTTAAGATCTTCATATATAGTCTGTAGCATATTTTTTAATTCTATGTTTATTTTCTCTTGCTGTAGCATGGGTTCTGTTGTTTTTTGCCTAATAGTACCAGATGCTACAGATATTGATGGTGATGATGAATGTTGTGTTGTTTTTTTCATCTTGTTTTTTTTTTTCAAATCTTACTGCCCAATTTATACTCCAAATATTCGATTTCTTCAAATTCAAACTGCCCACTCAGACTCTTCAGGTTCTTGCTACCCTAATCCACATAGATTTAATCCATATAGGATAAAAAAAGGTAGAAAGACTGTAACTGAAAAAATAACACCAAAAACAATGAAAAATCAAAAACAGCCAAGATGCCCCAAAAAGGCAAAAAAAAAAAAAAAAAAAAAAGGAAAGGAAAAAGAAGGAAAAAGAAAAGCAAAAGAGAAAAAAGATTTTTCAAATTTTACTACCCAGTTTTATAATCCAAATACTCAATTTCTTTAAATTCAAAATGCCCAATTAGATTCTTCAGGTTCTTGATACCCTAATCCACGTAGATTTAATCCATAAATTATACAAAAAGCCAAGAACAATCAAACAGCCCAAAAGGGCAAAAATGAAGAGAAAAAAATAGAAATTAATGTGGTGTTTATAATGGAGCAACCGGAAATAACAGGAACCAAACTCTTAGCGAAGATAGAGGAATATGGAAAGGTCGCAGGGCTTAAAATTAACAAACAAAAAACTAAAGTATTAACAAAGAATTTGACAAAAGTACAGGAGATAAAACTAGAAGACAAATTAGGAATACAAATTGTAAAGAGAGTAAAGTATCTAGGAATCTGGCTTACTGCAAAAGCAATAACAATTAGAGAAGATAATTATAACAAATTAATGAAACAAATTAGAAAAGATCTGGAAACATGGAACAAATTACAACTGTCATTTCTAGGGAAAATCGCATCCATAAAAATGAATATATTGCCTAGATTACTCTACCTTTTTCAAGTAACCCCAATCTGGCCAGGAAAGAACTTTTTTAAGGACCTTAATAAAATAATAACAAAATTTATCTGGAATGGGAAAAGGGCCAGAATCAAAATAAAGTGTATGCAAGACATTCGGGAAAAAGGAGGTTTAGGCCTACCAGACTGGGAGTTATATTATAAAGCAGCATCATTAAACTGGATAAGGGACTGGATAGACCTTAAGAATAAAAGAATGCTATCACTAGAGGGCTTTGAATTACAACGCGGATGGCACGCCTTTTTGTGGGAGGGAAAGGACAAGCTCCACGGATATTTCCAGCAACATATTATCAGAGAATCATTGTACAAAACATGGCAAGAGATTAGAAAACATTATACCAAGATTCCACGATGGCTATCGACAATGGAAGCACTAATATATCCTAATGCCATGGATATAGAGAAAATGAGGACCTATAAAGAACTACTGAACAGTGAAGGAGAATTACAAACAAGACAAGAATTACAAAATCAGGGTATAGACATTGATTGGTGGCCATACATGCAAATAGAATCAAGATACAAAACTGATCGGGCACAATTTGGATTTCAAAATGAACCAAATGAATTGGATAAAATATTACAAAGTACAGATGAGAAAATGATTACCAAAATTTATAAGTACCTACTAAAATACAAATTAGAAGAGGAAGTTGTCAAAGAGAATGTGATAATATGGGCCAAAAATATAGGATATACTATAGAATTGGATAAGTGGGAGAATTTGTGGAAGATAAATTATAAGATGACATTGTCTATACCCTATAAGGAAAACCTTTACAAAATGTTCTACCGATGGCACCTCCCACCGGCGCGCCTAGCCAAGATGTTCCCAAATACATCTCTGTTGTGCTGGAAATGTAAATCACAGAAAGGGACTTATTATCATCTCTGGTGGTTATGCCGTAGGGCAAAACAATACTGGCAGCAAATTAAAACAATGATTGAAGAAATCACGAAACAAAAACTTGAAATGAGGCCGGAAACCTTTTTATTGGGAATAATTACAGCAAAATATACCAAAGAAATAAAATATCTGATCATCCATATCCTCACAGCAGCACGTATACTCTTTGCCCAACATTGGAAATCTGAACAGTTACCTACAGAAGATAAAATAATAGCTAAAATTACAGAATGTGCAGAACTGGATAAGCTCACAAAAGAAATACAAGAGAAAGACGATACTGATTACTATTTAGTATGGCAAAGATGGTACAGCTGGCTGGAGGCAAAAATAGGAATATAAAGATAATTTTCGACTACTTAATAGAAAGGCATAGAAGTAAATAAGGAGTCAATTATATATATATATATATATATATATATATATATATATATATATATATATATATATATATATATATATAATCATGTAAACAGGTGATTGTAGATATTGATACAAATAGAAAGACAAAAAATAACCCACCATTGTTGTAACTTCTAAGAGTCAGTCATTGGACTGAATTGATGTTTGTTTGTTTTGTATGTTGTTTTAATGTATTGTTTTTTCTTTTTATTATTAATAAAAAATTTAAAAAAAAATAAAAAGATGGAGGGGGAGAGAAGATAGAACCAGATTGGCGCAAAAAAAAAAAAAAGAAATAAAAATTCACTAGTTCAAAATTCAGGTATTTGCCCAAAATATCCAACCAGGCGATAAAAAGATGGGAAAAAATGTATCCAGAATTTATAGCCCCATCAAACGAAAGAAGCAACAAACAGCTTTCCTTCTTTTTCTTTTTTTTCTTCTATATCTTCCCCCTTCTATTACAAAGTCACTAGACCACTTCTTATCAAAATCCTCTTGCCAACTCGCAAGAGCCAAAACATCCCAAAGTCACTCCCAAAGTCCAAAACATCCCAAAGTCACTCCCTTCTCATCTTTTCCTTTGTCCAATTTATCTCTTTAATTTCCTCTGCAATCCAAAATAGTCTTAAAGAAAAAATAAACCCCCAGCTTCAAAACTCCAAACTCTGATTTCCAAATTACAGTTCTTTAGCCAAAAATGCCTCTTTTCTCAATCTGCTTTCAGTTTATTAAATTGCTTTTTCAACTTTTGTTAATTAGCTTTTATTAATGGCTTCTGCTTCTTCGCCGCTGTTCCGGAAGTGGGGAGGTAACCTTTTTCCAGTCCCTCCCCTCTCTCTTTGCCAATTTTCTCAAGTAAATAGTTTTAAAAGTTCAGGAATTAAATATATAGAGGAATCTTGTTTACAAGACCACAGTCTTACCCTTCTTTTTCCTTTATCTTCTTGCGTGTGGCCGCCTGACATTTGGCAGCTCCTAATGGCTGCCTTCCCACACTGCTAGGTCGAGGACTGATGCAGACACTACAGAGAATTTGCAGCTTCTCTGTTCAGGCCTGCCTGTGCCTTTGTTCTTCACTGTTCCTCCAGAACAGCTATGATCCTGAGGATCCCTTAAAGCAGCTGAGATATTAGCATTTTTCAGGAGCCCCCGGAATTTGCCGTATTGCCACTGGCCCTGGCCACACCCTTCCCCAATCAATTTGGAGATTCTTTTCCCCTCCACCCATATCCAACACCAAGACCTACCTTTTATAGCGAAAAGGCTTTCATAGTAAACATGGCAAGGGAATTCTGCTTCTACCAATCCAATTGCACATGGATAGTGCCTATTATAGTTTATTACTGTAGAAGGGACATTTATGGATTGCCTGTGAAAAACTACAAGGTCCTTTGACTTTTTAAAAAATATTAATCCTATTTGTCTTATGGGTAAATATGATTTGTGAATAATTTCATGTGAAGGTTTGAGTTTTGGAATGTTGCTTGTTGTTTAATTTGCAGAAATGTATGCAATAACAGAAAGCAAGTTAAAAACTATGAATTTAAGCATAAGCAACCAAATTTGCTTGCTCCCTTAAAGATCTTACCACAGGTTATGAAATCAAATTTAAATGTGAAATGGTATGGCTTAAAAGTAAGCTTTCAAGCCTGCTTCTCTCCAAAGGTGTTTGATTGCAGCTTTCAGAAATCTAAAACAGCCTAGCCTAACATTTTTAAAAAGCAGATATCAGGGAAAAATAGTTTACAAAGGATATAAGTAGTCCTAGACTTACAACCACAATTGAGCCAAAATTTCTGTTGCTAAATAAGACAGGAGCTAAGTGAGTTTTGCCCCACTTTATGACCTTTCTATCCACAGTTAACTACTGCAGTTGTGAAGTTGGTAACACGGTTGTTAAGTGAATCTAGCTTCCCCATTGACTTTGCTTGTCAAGATTACAAAAGGTAATCACATGACCTTGGACATTGCAACTGTCATAAATATGAACCAGTTGCCAAGCATCCAAATTTTGATCACGTGAGTACGGTGATTCTGCAGCAATCATGAGTGTGAAAAATGGTCATAAGTCACTTTTTTCAGTACCGTTGAAATTTGTATCTATAAAGTTTTACAACAGTTTACCTGTAACAGGTAATCCTCAGGTGACAAACATTTGTTTAGAAAACTCACTTAGCGGTATCATCTCAGTGGAGCGGGGAAAGGTGAATGGTCTCTGTTCCCAGACCCCGAATACTTCATGTTTTGGGGACCTTTGGAGGTGCAAAGAGCCTGGAGGGCTTTGCGGACTAGAGGGGAAGTCCAGAGTACAGCGAAGTGAAAGGCGATCACTTGTTGCAAAGGATGACATCTTGTTGCAAATGTCTGCCATCGCGCTATGGTAGACCCGAGGCTGTGATGATCCAGAGAGCACAGGGAAGAGAAGATTTTTATAGCAGACTGTGACATTTGAAGTGGCTGATTATCCTGAAAACCACAAGGCTGACGATTGCTTGGAAAAGTGAGTCCTGTTTGCTTGGTTAAAAGAGCTCTCCAGCTGGGGAGCGGGTAGCAACTCTGCAGGAGGAGCAGTGATTCAGCATAATATATCTAACCGCTAAAGTGGTGAAGAGGAGGAAGGACAAAAGTGTTCGAGACAGTGATGTTATGATGAGATGGGTGGACATTCTGGTGAGAAACTGAAGGAAAGGAGAAAGCGAAGGAGAGAAATCTGGTGTGCTAGTGCAACAGGAGAGGAAGAGAAGTGGTGAGAGCACAACGGCATGCCATGACTGCAAGAGAAGCTTGAGCGGATGAGCACCTGAGCCAGAAAGTGGAGAAAGAACTTGCCACTTCAATAGAACTTTTAAAGAGCGGGACCAGAAGAACCTGAGGCTGAATAAAAGTGGAGAAAGACAATAATAACTTAATAGACTATAGAAAATATATAATAATATAATCGAGGCATTAAAAACTTAGGAGGATTAAAGAGAGTTATAACCGGAAGAAGATACAAGGATTCACACTCTTTTAGAATTAAATGCCTGAACTTTGCACTTAAGGCTTATTTATTACTATTTATCACCCTCTATTTACTAATTCTAAACTTACTAAGTAGACTCAAAGGATTAAATATACCTATATATTTCATACATAAATACTAGTGGTAATATAAGTACTTATGAATCAGTAACATTTATAAAATATGCATTTTATAGAGAACTAAAGTATAATATATTTATATCTGTATCTAGCCACTTATAAATTTGGATATATTTACGTGTTTATAACCTGGTATTTAAAATTAATTCTATAGATACTCTGAATTGCTTACACATTGATAATTGTAACTACATTTTTGTACAAATTGATAATTAGAATTAGAATTAACTTTAGATATATACTAACCAGGGGTGGTATACTTACCTTTACCACCGGTTTGCCACGGGATCATGAAGTTTTATAAGAAATTGCATTAAAAGATAATTGTGACAGGCCACAGGAATATATGCATTGTGGGTGATTATAATGGGATAGTCGATACCAAAAAAGATTATGTTAGTGATACAAATAACAAGAAAAAGAGAAATATATTACCAAAAACCTTTTTTAGAATGATAGATGAACTAAATTTGATAGATATGTGGAGGACCCTACATCCAAAAGAAAATAAATATACATTTTATTCCAACCCCCATGCATCCTGGTCTAGAATTGATATGATGTGGATGAATAAGGAATTAGGTATAGAAATAGAAAAGATTGAGATCTCCCCAAACACGTGGGCAGATCATAACCCCCTTGAGATAATATGGAGAGGCCAAAGGAAAAAAAATCAGAAGATGGACGCTAAACCCCAAATCTTAAAGAAAAAGGAATACATTGAAAGAATTGACATTATTTTTTAAAAAACAATTGACGTTATTTTTTAAAGAAAATAAAAAACAACATACCTCATTAACAAACTTATGGGACATTATGAAAACTTATATAAGGGGGATAACTTATATGGCAAAGAAAAATAAAGAAAAATGGAAGCAACATAACATCCTAATGGAAGAAATTGGAAAATTGGAGAATCAATTCCAATCAAAACCAGGAGATGAACTTGTTAAGGAAACTTTGACCCTTGTTAGACATAAATTAAACATATTAGAGCAAGCAGAGATCGCAAGAAATTTAAATTTTTCTAAACAATTCTTTTTTGAACATGCTAATAAGACTGGAAGATGGCTGGCTTACAAACTGAAGAAGGAGAAAGAAGGACCGATTATCCAACAATTATATGATGAGATGGGGACCCCACAAAATAATGAAGAAGAGAAAAAGAAAATTGTACAAAATGATTATGTGAATCTTTATAAACAAAAGGAAATAGCAAAGGATAAAATTGATAATTATTTGTTGGAAGAAGGGATTACACCACTAGAGGAGGAAAAAAGAACAATGCTGAATAGAGAAATAATGCCAGAAGAATTGAGAGGGGCAATCCTAAAACTTAAGAACAATAAGACACCAGGACTGGACGGCCTCCCAGGGGAAGTCTACAAAAAAATGAGTGAGATTATAGAACCAGTATTGTTGGAAATATGTAATGAAGCACTATACGAAGCGAAAATACCCGAATTGTGGAGGGAGGCATACATCACCTTAATTTCGAAAGAAGGCATAGATAAAAATCAAATCAAAAATTACAGACCAATATCCCTCTTAAATTCAGATTACAAAATATTCATGAATATAATAGCAGAAAGGCTGAAAAGAGTATTGAATGAGACTATACACCTGGATCAAAATTTGGCTTCCTTCCAAACAGACAAATAAGAGATAACACAAGAATAATAGTAGACATACTGGAATATTATGAAGCCCACCCAGAGAGACAAGTGGCTCTTGTTTTTCTGGATGCCCAATAGGCTTTCGATAATCTAAACTGGCAATTCATGATTAGGCAAATTAGACACATGAAACTGGGAAATAAATTCGAAAATATGATAGCAGCAATATATATGACGCAGAAGGCAAGAGTAATAGTAAATGGGGACACCATCAACACATTTCAAATAACCAAGGGGTACATCAGGGATGCCCACTGTCACCACTTCTCTTTATTTTAATGTTAGAAATTTTACTAAATAGAATCAGAGCAAACCGAGAAATAAAGGGAACAAAAATTAAAAGAGAAGAGTACAAAGCACAGGCCTTCGCGGACGACATGGTATTCATGATTGGGGAACCTCTAGAATCCGGTCCTATTCTAATATGAGAAATAGAACAATATGGGGAAATATCTGGACTTAAAATTAACAAAGGGAAAACCAAAATGATAGTTAAAAACTTAACAAATCAGAAAAAAGAATTAGAAAAGAAAATGGATTTACAAATTGTAAAAAAAATTAAATATTTAGGGATATGGTTAACAGCGAGATGTACGTCCCAAAAGGAGGATAATTACATGGTATTAGTCCAACAAATAAAGAAGGATTTGGAAAAATGGGGGACGCTACAACTATCGCTTTTAGGTAGGATAACAACCATCAAGATGAATATCTTACCCAAATTATTATATTTATTTCAGACAATTCCCATATCATTAGATAAGTTTTTCGGAGAACTTAACAAAATTACTACAAAATTTGTTTGGTCAGGAAAGAAGGCAAGGATAAAACTACTCTCTCTTCAAGATAGCAGAAGTAAGGGGGGCCTTTGGACTCCCAGTGTGGGAATTTTACCACAAGGCAGCAACTCTGCTTTGGATAAGGGATGGGGTGAACTTAAACAACAGAAGAATCTTAACACTGGAAGGACACGATCTGCAAAAGGGGTGACATGCCTTTATATGGGATAAAGGGAATAGGACACACTCATATTTCTATAGACACAAAATAAGAGATGCATTGTTACGAATTTGGGAGGATATAAGGAAAAAACATTACATGAAAATCCCTGGTTGGTTATCCACCATGGAAGCAATGATCCACCCCAACACATTAGATATAAGCAAAATGCCCACATTTTCAGAAATTTTAGATAAACATGGGAAGCTTAAAAACAATCAGATACTAAAGGAACAGGAAATTTCTATCAATTTGTGGCCATATTTACAACTGCAATCTAGGTACAAGAAAGACCTGGAAGAATACGGAATTGACAGGGAACCAAAACAACTAGACAAATTGTTGATAGGCCCCGAAGGAAAATTAATATTCAAAATATACAATTATCTATTACAATTTGATAGAGTAGAGGAGGTGGTGAAATAACCAATGATTGCATGGGTTAAAAACATAGGGCATAATATAGATTAAGAGGATTGGGAAAGAATTTGGAACAAAAATTACACTATAACAAAATCCACTGCTTATAAGGAAAATCAATACAAAATGCTTTACCGTTGGCACCTAGTCCCAGCAAGGCTGACTAAAATGTACTTGAATTTAAGCCCAAAATGTTGGAAATGTAACCAACGTCAAGGTACCTTCTTTCATGCTTGGTGGCTATGTCCTGAAGCGAAAAAGTACTGGACTAAGATACAAGGATGGCTACAAGAGATAATAAAATGTCAAATAGAACTAAACCTGGAAACATTTCTCCTGGGAATACTTAAAACAAAATTTGATGGAAAGATAAGTTAGTTGATTCTACACATATTAACAGTGGCAAGAATTGCATTCGCGCAATACTGAAAGGAATGCAATACATCACCAGAGGGATTGATCATTCAGAAGATATATGAATGTGCCGAAATGGATAAACTTACCCTAGAACTAAAAGAAAAAGATGATTCGGAATTCTATGCGGTTTGGGAAAAATGGTACACTTGGATAGATAATAGAAATAAAAATTGGAAATATACATAAGGCTTTGAGGATTAGATATTGAATATATATAATGTATATATTGTATGGAATGTTGATCCAAAGTATACAAAAATGACACATTCTGTTGATTATGTACTAGAGTTGTGTAAAGGAAAATTGTAATAAAAATTATTTCAAAAAAAAAAGTCACTAAGCAAATGTTTGTACCGTGTTTCACCGAAAATAAGACATGACCGGATAATAAGCCCAACTGAGCTTTTCAGCACATGCAATAATATAAGCCACCCCCGCAAAATAAGCCCCCCAGCCAACTACTTACTCGCATGTGCAGTCGATCCCGCCATTTCCTCTGGTTGCTTGCCACACAACCAAAATGAGTTGAGGAGTGAGGCCAGAGGGGGGGAAAGGGGGGGACATGCCCTCCCCTCCCTGTTCTTCACACCAGCTAAGCAGCCCAACACATCCCACCCCACCCCAATGGCAACAGCAGCCTGGCTGCTTCCCTTCCCCACCATCTCTTTATTGAGAGAGGTGGCAGGTGGGGCAGGGGAGAAGCAAGACACCTGGACCAAGACGTGGGTCCCCTTGCCATCTCTTCTCCCCCGCACTTGCCAGGCATGGCATGGCAGGGCTCTTGCCCCTTGCTTAGCCACCCACCCCCTTTAGGGATGCAATTTGAGGATGGCAGGTGGGTCAGCTTGGAGCTTTCAAGTTGAGCTTGAAAGGTAAGACCTGCGTCCTGCTTCTCGCCCGTCCCACCCAGGGCCGGATTTAGATGAAAAGAGGCCCTAGGCTATTCCGCTTATGAGGCCCTTTCACCAGTGGTGGGATTCAATTTTTTTAACAACAGGTTCTGTGGGCGTGGCTTAGTTGGGGGTGTGGCTTGGCAATCATGTGACTGGGTGGGCATGGCTAGCTGGTTACGTGACTGTGTAGGCATGGGTAGCTCGTCATGTGACTGGATGGGCGTGGCTATGTGCATAGGGACTACTCGGCTGAAAAAAGTCATTTCTGACTGGGCCTCGCACTTTCGACTGGTCCTCACACTTATGACCATCCTCACATTTATGCCCGTGCAGCTTTCTTAACAATCATGTCACTCATTTCACAACTGCTTCTCTTCACCATGGTGACAAGATAGGGCAAAAACGTAAAATGTGAGGAGTCGTAAGTTCGAGGACTGGTCAAAAGTGCGAGGACCAGTCAAAAATAACTTTTTCAGCCCTCTGAGTAGTCCATATGCACAAAAGGACTACCCAGAGGGCTGAAAAAAGTGATTTATGACAGGTCCTCGCACTTTTGACTGGTCTTCGCACTTATGACTGGTCATCATTTATGCCCATTGTAGCATTCTTAACAACCATGTCACTCATTTCACAACTGCTTCTCTTCACCATGGTGACAAGATAGGGCAAAAACGTAAAATGTGAGGACAGTCGTAAGTTCGAGGACTGGTCAAAAGTGCGAGGACCAATAAAAAATAATTTTTTCAGCCCTCTGAGTAGTCCATATGCATGAAAGGATACAGCAATAGAGAGGGATGAAGGAAGGGAAGGGAAATTAGAGTAGGAGGATGGGTAAGAGAGGGAGGAAGAGAGGAGGAGAAGGAGAAAGGAAGAGGAAGTAGGGAGGAGAAGAAGAGGGGGAGGAAGAGAAAGTAAGAAGGAAAGAAAAGAGAGAGGTGGTAGGTTTGAGGAGAAAGATTGCTGTACAATAAAAAAGATGAAAGGGAAGAAAGCCAACCCCAAACAAATATAAAGATATTAAGATAAAGAATGAATTGTTAAACTTTAAAGAATAAAAGAGAACAAATATGAATAAATAACAATAATTAGAAACACACATACAAACATACAATGTATTTTCTTTGAACAGAGTATTTGGCCGGTTCACAAATATAAACGGTGTTTAGTCATTTCAATTAAATTTACAATTTCTATATTTCCTTTTTGCCATATTTATTCCTCATCTATTTTTGTAAAAAACCAATATTACCCTTCATCCTCATCTCTAATCTTAATCAAATTCAATTTTTCCCTTCTATTCTATATTATACCCCTTCCCATTGTCATCTATTTATATATCCATCCTCACATTGGTTAATTATGTAATATTAGTTGTTTAATATAAATGTTTTAATATAAATCAATTAGTTATATAACTACCTTTTTTGTATATTAATCAATATGAACATGAATATTCCAATTATTTCCATGCAATCCAATTTCTTACAAATCAATTAATTATATTTACCAATAATAATAAACCAAATAATTTCCCCCATATATTCCTCCAAACCACAACTTAACCATTTCTGCTTTCAACACAATATACAATTAATAGTATCTCAATTATTACAATTCCCTAGTTAAATAGAGTTTTTTTCTTTTGTGTTTTAAAATCCTGAACTCTTCTCTTTTTCCCTACATTTCCCATTGTTTGCACCTACCGTTTTTGGTGAGGAAAAAGAAAAGAATTCTGCCTGCCTAATTTTCCAACCTTGCAGCAACAGCAAAGCAGTTTCAGTTTCGTTTCTCAGCATGGCTAGGGAAAAAAAAATCAGCACTCTTTGCACCGAAGCAGAAGAGCCCTGAGCAAACAGCTGAGACAAATCAGCTGAGAGCCGGGAGGCCAATTAGCCTCTGCTGAAGCTCCGTGGGCCAATAAAATTACAAAAAAAACCACCGAACCGTTTGTTAAATTGCTGGCTCGCCCGCCCCTCGCCCACCACTATTTATTGGCAATAAATAGTGGTGGGCGAGGGGTGGGGCAAGCCAGCAATTTAACAAAGGGTTCGGCTGCACCACTGGCTCTAGGGCGGCCCTTTGAAGCCCCGCGGCAAGAATTTGAAGTTTTTTTTTCCTCTAGCCATCGGAGGCAGCAATAGATTGGGAGTGGGCGGGGTAAGCGAACGGCCAGCGATCCAACAGAGCAGAGAGTGAGGGTGAGTAAAGGCGTGGAAGCTGCTTTCTCCATCCTGTTCTCTTGCATCCGGAGCCGGTGGGGAACCACGTGGCAGCCCACGTGGATCCCAGGCAGCGGAACTCAGGCTAGGGAAGGGGTGGGCAATTGTGGCTCTTTTACAAACTGTGGCCTTCAACTCCCAGAATTCCTGAGACAGCCAAGCTGTCTCAGGAATTCTGGAAGTTGAAGTCCACAGGTTGTAAAAGAGCCACAATTGCCCACCCCTGGCTAGGTTAGCCTGGCGCCGCGCGGGTGGGAGGCGAGGGGCGGGCGAGCCAGCAATTTAACAAAGGGTTCGGCCGAACCCCCTAGAACCCCCAGAATCCCACCACTGTGTAGGCCCCTCTTGATCTTGAGGCCCTAGGCTGAAGCCTAGTTAGCCTATAGGAAAATCCGGCCCTGGTCCCACCTGCCATCCCCAAATTGCATCCCTAAAGGGGGCGGGTAGCTAAATGAGAGGCAGGAGCTCTGTCATGCCCAGGGAGGGGGGAAGAAGAGTCAGCAAGTGGAGCCAGGTCTCGTGCCACACATCTCGCTTCTTCTGCGCTCTACCTGCCACCCCTCTCGATAAAGAGACGGTGGGGAAGGGAAGCAGCTGTTGCCATTGGTGTGGGGTGGGATGTATTGGGATGCTCAACTGGCATGCAGAACAGGGAGGGAAGGCTATGGCAGCGATGGGACATCCAGTCCCACGCTTGCTGCCTCCTGCACCCCCAAAATAAGACCCCCCCCCCAATAATAAGGCAAAGCCCTTATTTGGGGGTCAGAAAATAAGACCCTTTTTTATTTTTGGGGAAACACGGTAAATTGAGGACTACCTGTTATAAGTAAACTGTTATAAAACTTTATAGATACAATATTTAAGAATTAAGTTGACTTTTGTGGTGGTCTTTACATAAATGGCTTTTTAATTTATTTTTAAAGTATCACATGAAGGTAGATAAAATTAAAGTATCCTATCTTTTAATAAGGAATTGCTATTCTGTTTAGAAGCATTTTTACCTAAAGGCTTATAATATTGGCAGGCTCAGCATTTGTATTCTCATTAGCTCGATCAAGCCCTCTAGAAATAAACTGAACGTATCAGTCAGAGGCCAACTAACTTACCAATGTGTACATCAGATGGCATTCTAAGAAGACTGACCATGAACCCAGAAAGATATTTGCAATCTTTTGCCATGGTTCCAAATTAATTCTATGAAAAAAGACCTATCTGACAAAGGCCACTTTCTTCATGCATTAATGTTGAATCCATTACAATAGCACACAAACCCCAACACTAATGGCAACAGTGCTCAATCTTATTTTTAGTTACCCATTCCAAGAATGCATAAATAATGTTATCCTTTTAACTGCAATAAATGTCATCAAAGCAGGACCTTTGTACTGATTCTTGTTTGCCACAGGAATGTACCCAAGCATCTAAAATGGGCTATCTGTACCAGAGTGCCGTTAATTGGGAGGCTGTGATTAATCAGTTCAGCACTATAAACTTGGCAAAAATGTGTAACAATGTATCACAAAAATAAGTATAACAATGATAGGACAAGAGAAATGCTTTACAGGAAGTATAGATCAGAACCCTGTAATATCTCTTGATCATTTTTAGAGGAAATTTTTAGATGTCATGATGGCAGAGATAACATCCTGAAGGTTAAGCAAAGCCAATGCAGAAATGTGTGTTTAAATGTTCTGATTTTCTGAATAAGTTCAGCGTTCAAAGAATGGTTTTGGTGATATAATGAACAGTAATTTAAATAAATA
Source organism: Arizona elegans (assembly GCA_022577455.1). Lineage (NCBI taxonomy): Eukaryota > Metazoa > Chordata > Lepidosauria > Squamata > Colubridae > Arizona > Arizona elegans. Next base: position 45,929,236 of record JAKOOJ010000006.1, on the reverse strand, counting down.
CTTATAGGATTGCACTGCATGAAAACAAAGCATAGTGATTAAACCTTCGAAGTAGAATGCTCTCTATCTATTTCAGGATTTATTTTGCATTGAATATATAAACATTTGATCCAATTGTAACTTTTTGATTCATTTACTCAAACTTCTGTACTGGCTATATCAAGAAAAAAATTCCCAAAGTAATATACTGCAAAGATCAATGCAAAATGCAAATATCAAAATAGAAAGCAGTGCAATTACATACAATTATATAAACAAAAAGCATTTAACATAATCTATCATAAATTTTCTCTCAGATTAAATAAACACAGTCCAAGACTCAATACAAAAAAAGTAGGTGAAGAGATGCTGAATATTAAAGAGGAGAACACTGTAGATCAGACGCTTGCCCTGTGACACTCTGTAGGTTACAGTATAACCAACAGAATTCCCCTAATGCACAGATCTGTATCAGTGAAGTTAATCTAGAACCATGATGGCGAATTTATGGCACACGTGCCAGACATGGCATGCAGAGCTGTTTCTGTGGGCACGTGCGCAGTCGCCCCAGCCCAGCTCCAATCGCGTTTCTCCGTCATGTTTCACTCAATCAATTCCAACTTCTTGCGAAAGAAAAAGATCTCGCAAAGTTGGAATTGATTGAGTGAACTTTTTCACTTGCACACTTTACAATGAGGGAGACAGGGTCCCGGCCTCCTCCTGAAGCCCTTTTACTATGTGGAGCCACAATGTGACCCTGTGTCAGCTTGACAAAAAAAAAAGCAGTTTCTTTTCCTGCAGAGCTGCCGGTGTTGGGATGCCCTGTCTCCCCACCGGCCAGTTGAGCTTCTTCAGGCACTTAGTTTGGCCACCTATTAGCTCCACCCCACCCTCTGCCTCAATGAGTGGCGGTCAAAAGTTCGGCTGGGCTCCTCGAGAGATGGAGTTTTCAGGGGTCGATCTAGCACCCGGGCTAGCTTTAACATAAATGTTCATTCTCTGCTTTGAGATTCCTAGCTGCAATGGACAGCAAAGCTAGGTTCATCCCCCTATGTATATACAGCAGGCAAAACAGGAAAAGGGGGCAGAGAGAAACAGTCCTGTTGCCAAGGTACATGCGGGTCGGAGGAGGGCAGAAATTTCAACTTCAGCCTCCTGGTGCGGCTAAGCCTGCCTAAAGCATGGAGGGAAGGAGAGAGAGAGAGAGAGATCCAATCTAACCTGTGTGTGCGAGTGTGTGTGTGAGAGAGATCCGATCTAACCTCAGTGTGTGTGTGTGTGGTGTGTGTGTGTGTGTGTGAGAGAGAGAGAGAGAGAGAGAGAGAGAGAGAGAGAGACCTGATCCAATCTTGGAGAGTTATATCAGGGCTTGCAGTGGTGTGCGCTCTCTCTCTCTCTCTCTCTCTCTCTCTCTCTCGCTCTCTCTCTCTCTCTCTCTCTCTCACACACACACACACACACACACACACAGGTTGTATCTTTCTTTCCTCCCACCCCTCACCCCACCCCCCAGAGACCCGTGGATTCCCTACCCAACTCTGCCTGTCTCATACAGGCACCACCCATATGAGTGACGTAGAGTTGGCCATGCCCACTCAGTCACATGCCTACCTCCCCAGCCACGCCCACCAGGTGATTAGGAAGAACTGGTTGTTAAATTATTTGAATCCCACCACTGGTAGTAAAACCTTATTATTCAGGTTAAATTGCCGTGTTGGCACTTTGCGATAAATAAGTGGGTTTTGGGCTTATCTCAATCCTCTTTCAGTATCTTTCATCTTCAAAGTGCTGTATAATTATCTATGTAAATAGAATGACAGTAGTTGTGGAGGACATTGGGACACTGAAAGCTGATTTATAAATATAGCATATTTATAATATGTTGCCGAAATAGTGCTTCATAAAAAGGGTATGTGTAGGAAATGACCAGGCTGAACCTGAGGGAGACATCAAACACATCATCAGTAACTAGCCCTTCATGCCCACAAGAGATCTAAGTTCAGCCACCTTGAATGTCTTTGACTCCTATCTGCCGCCAATTTGTTTTGTCCATTAGTAGTTCAGATTCTTGTAGTGACCTTAAGCTTGGAATAAATCTTTATATTCATTTGAACTGTCTGGATTTCCTGATTACCCTGGCACTTGGCATTATGTACATATGGTAGGTAAAGAAATCCCTGTGGATTTTACTCCACTAGACATACCCAACTATAAGGGATGGTGCTCAGCTTCATTTCAAAGCCATTGAGACAGTGCTGTACATATGGTACATAGGTGTATATCTTCCATTGTTAAAATAACTGTGTATTGGGTATCATTAATAGCCACAATTTTATAGGGAAGTAAAACTCTAATTTTTGCTATGATGCTAAATCAGTTATTTAGACTGGACTTTCATAACCTTACCTGTCAACCATCCAGGTAGATGCAGCAAAAGAAACTCCTGGACATTATTTTACCAAGAGTATAACTTTACCGATAATTCCATATAAGAGTAGTAGCACAGAACTAGCAAAGCTGGTTCTAAAGTTTTTATTATCCACCAATCAATTGTATTCATTTTGTTTAGGGAACATTTGGAACAGCTCAGAGTTTTCCCAGTGTTTGACCTTAGGGTGTTAGGGCCGTCCTGGGCTGCATTGGCTCACTTGAATTCCTCAACTCCCTCCCAAGCCTCTCTTGCATTCCAATCCTTTCCCTCCCCCCTCCCTGTTTCTATTATCTGGTTGAGAGCAGGGGTGCATGGTGAGTCAGCCATGACACCACTAATCCCATTTAATTTAGCCATAAAAACCAATTGGATTTAGTATTGATTAGTTACTTATAGAGTCAAACTAATATACATGTAATTAGTCTAGTGAAACAAATACTTAAAATCTTCTATATCTTAAAAGTTTAAATATAGTGATCAATATACAGTATATTTCTTCCGTACCTTATACATGGCAAAAGTATAATAATTTTTCAGTTCATTCATGTCTATCATTTAAATTATTGTCTAGGTTGACAACAATATATGCATGAAACCTCTTGGTTTCATGCATATATAATTTTGCACAGAATTATGAATTCAATGGATAATCAATCTAACCTACCTTTGTGACTTTTAGAAACAAGCCTTTGTATTTCACACAACATTGTGACTGATGCAGAATCTAGCACTTTAATCTATTTTTGAAAATAAATATTGAGATATCACAGTTATCTAAATCATATGAAGCTATAGTATATTCATTTTCAAACATTAATGCCAAAATATGCCCCCGCTTTAAAAACAAGCATTTTCATTGTGTGAAAAGACCATTCTGTACATTTTGACAGCATCCACAAGGCTTTTTCTGAGCATGTTTATCAAAGAAAACAAATGAAAAATAATTATTTGTGCCATGGCTCAAATTAATCTTCATTGCATCCCACATAACATAGACTTTATGTTGAAGTTTTCTGTTTAAGTGCAGTATCAATAAAATACTACTGAAGTTTCTTTAAGTTTGGTTACTCTTAAATCATCACAAAGTAAAGCCATGGCATGAAAAATGCATAATTTAACTTTAATTGGATAACTTGTTAGCATAATTCTTCTTGGCTACAAATTTCCTGGCACAGATTATTACCATCAATAATCACTGTAGTTCTATTTTTAAAAATAATTTTCATGTCAGTGTATATGAACACTTGCCTACACCAGGACAATTTCTTCCTAAATTACCCAGGTCGTGCAATGCACAATTAGCTATATCCTCATTTGCAGGAGTCACCTGACTTTCTAATTATATAACAGCATTACAGTTGCTCTTTTCTTCGTTCCAGGGCACGGATTATATGGAACTTTTGAAATGTTGTCCTCCTGGAGGAAAACTAGAGAAGACCAACATGTAAAAGAGAGAACTGCAGCTGTGTTCGCAGACTCCATGCTCTCCTTTTCTCTCACCACTGCCATGTATCTGGTGACTTTTGGGATTGGTGCCAGCCCTTTCACCAACATTGAAGCAGCCAGGATCTTCTGCTGCAATTCTTGTATTGCAATTTTCTTCAACTACCTCTATGTACTCTCCTTTTATGGTTCCAGCCTCGTGTTTACTGGCTACATAGAAAACAACTACCAGCATAGTATCTTCTGCCGAAAGGTACCAAAACCAGAGGTATTGCAAGAGAAGCCTCCTTGGTATAGATTTCTTCTGACAGCCAAATTTAGTGAGGATACAGCAGAGTCAGAGGAAACAAACAGTTACGAAAGCCACCTTTTGGTGTGTTTCCTCAAGCGTTATTACTGTGACTGGATAACAAACACATATGTCAAGCCTTTTGTAGTTCTCTTTTACCTTATTTATATTTCCTTTGCCTTAATGGGCTACTTGCAGGTCAGTGAAGAGTCAGACCTCAGTAACATTGTAGCAACTGCGACACAAACCATGGAGTACACTGCTGCTCAGCAGAAGTACTTCAGCAATTACAGCCCTGTCATTGGGTTTTATATTTATGAATCAATAGAATATTGGAATGTGACTGTTCAAGATGACATGCTAGAGTATACTAAGGGGTTTGTAAGGATATCTTGGTTTGAGAGCTATTTGAATTATCTGAGAAAACTCAACATATCAACTGGATTATCCAAAAAGAATTTTACCGATATATTAAGGAACTCCTTTCTGAAAGCTCCCCAATATGCCCATTTTTCAGAGGATATTATTTTTTCAAAAAAATACAGTAATGAAGTTGAAGTGGTGGCCTCTCGAATGTTCTTGGTAGCTAAAACCATGGATACCAAACGAGAAGAGCTCTATCACCTCCTGGAAACTTTACGAAAGCTGTCTCTCAAATCTAAAGTGAAGTTCATTGTTTTCAACCCATCCTTTGTTTACATGGATCGTTATGCCTCCTATGTGGGAGGGCCCTTGCAGAACTCCTGTATTAGTGCTTTATTCCTGCTCTTCTTCTCTGCATTCCTAGTGGCAGATTCTCTCATCAATGTATGGCTCACACTCACCGTTGCCTCAGTTGAATTTGGAGTTATAGGTTTTATGACCCTGTGGAAAGTTGAGCTGGACTGTATTTCTGTGTTGTGTTTAATTTATGGAATTAATTATACAGTTGACAACTGCGCACCTCTCTTGTCAACATTTGTCCTGGGCAAAGATTTCACAAGAACTAAATGGGTAAAGAATTCCCTGGAAGTGCACGGGGTAGCGATTTTACAGAGCTACCTCTGCTTCATTGTTGGTCTGATTCCTCTCGCAGCTGTGCCTTCAAATCTGACCCGTACACTGTTCAGGTGCTTGTTTTTGATAGCATTAGTCACCTTCTTTCATTGCTTTGCCATTTTACCTGTGATACTAACTTTTCTGCCACCATCAAAAAAAAAAAGAAAAGAGAAGAAAACTCCCGAGAATCGGGAGGAAATAGAATGTGTTGAAATGGTAGATATGGATAGTACCCGTGTGGTTGACCAAATTACAACAGTCTGACTAGTTGGTTTGTCTTGCTTTTTTTTTTAAAAAATAACCATCATCCCTAAATATTGCCAAGAGAAAAAAATCATATTGATTATAACAATAGGATTTGGATGTCTGTTTTCAAATTAAAACCAGGAGCATCCAGAGCACCATGTGAAGGGGGAAATGTGACTGTTTGTGGATTGGCCTTCACATATAAAGTTCAGTGACATTTACATTCACCCAATACAATGAGAGTGTCAACTTGGGTTGCTACCTGAGATAAAGACAATAGAGATGGGTTATTAAATAGCATACTGCCGTGTCTGCCCTGCCAATGCTGCTGCCCCTGGGGCAGTGTGTGCCCACACATTGAAAGGTCAACTGTCAAGGCTGAAGAAGCAGTAAGTGTACATTTTGGACACAGAGGCTATGTAAAACTTTCAGTACAGCAATAACTCAGTTCCATGAGTCAGCTATTATGGATCTTAGCCATTACATCTAAATTTTATTTCTATTGCTTCTATTGCTGAATCTTCGGAGAGGGGCGGCATATAAATTGAATTAATTTAATTTAATTTAATTCTTTTTTTCTTTTTTCTTTTTCTGAATAGAAACATATATGCAAATTGTTAAACAAAAGTAAACCTACAATGGCCAAGAAATTCAAATTTATGCACGGCTAAATAGAGTATTAACTGTTAATCTAGGGTCGTTTCGCAGTTGCCTTCTTTTCTGAATTAATAAATATTTTAAAGTGGAATTAATCCCCTATATATTTTAATACAACATAATTTTCTAGCATTTTTAAAGAAAAAAAACAAAATTAGTAATACATTCAAGTTATCTGTTACATCACTTTTTCAGTAGGGTTTATTAATGTTATTTAATAGGGATTATTATTGTTGTGGTGGTGGTGGTTGTTATTGGAAACCCTGCTTTCCTATACTAGATTTGATAACATTCTCTGATATGTTAGGAGATCTAATGGCAGATTGGGAAAGGAATATATTTAGCAAATCCTACCAAAATCCATGAAACAAGCCTCAGATGCCTAAATTTTGTCTCATAAATGTGTATGTTGTAGAATGTCTTAAACTACCAACCATTGTTCCAGGCTGTACACTATTGGTACACAAAAAGAGGCTCAATGTGTAGCCATACATAATAGGTAACATAAGTCACAATCTTCAACTAGAATTTCTGTCTCTGAAGTCTCTACTATAAACTATAAATCAAGGAAATCAGTTGAACTCTCCAGAAAAGTGATTTTGAATTCTTAATGCTGCAGTCTTTCATGAGATAATGTTTAAAGGAACTGTTCTAATATAATAAAACATAGTAAATAGTTATCACTGCCCTCTTGAAAGGTATAAGATGTGGTGCCACAAGAGAAGAAGGAATCAAACAATTTACAGTTCTGCAGTGAACTAGGCCAGAGGGATCCATAAAACACATTTCCATCATCTTTGGTGTATCTACTTGGTATATCCCTGATACTTGCTAAAAAATAATATTGCCCTCTGTGATACAGAAAAATACCGAACTTGCTTACAGTACTGACAACTCACAAATTCTGGAAAATTTCAATTGACATTAGCTACTTGTAGCTTTAGTGCTGGGCATGCTATTAGAGTCATAGTAGGTAAAATGTGTACTTAACAGATGGAACAGAGCAGACTATTTCTATTTCTCAAAGTTCCTTCTTAAGTAGGCATGACCCTGGTGACACTAGTCAGTCAATTCTCTAGATTTGGTACCTGGCCTCCCAGAGTTCTCCTTTCTCTTATTATTTGCCTTGAAAAAACTGGCAAAGCTGAATTAGAATTGTGCAGCGGTAATCACCAAATTACATTATTTTTATCTTTGTATTGGCACTGTCCTTTTATGTCAAATCCTCCATACCATTGCAGAAAATAAGATTGGCATGTTGAAGTAGCACAGGGGTGTCAAACTCAAGGCCCAGAGGCTGAATCCGGCTCACAGGGTGCTTAGATCTGACACGTGGGGCTGCCCTGGAAACAGCAAAGGACCAGCCTGTGGTGCCTCTGCCAGCAAAAACGGAGCTCAAGAGGGCCGCCTGTTTTGCTGGCAGAGGGTTGCAGGACACTGTTGCAGCTGAAAACAGAGCTCAGGAGCCCGTTTTCGCTGGCAGAATGCTTGAGTCATCACAACATGAGTGACATCGAGCTGGCCATCCCTACTCTGGCCATGCCCACCCTGGCTCCCCAAGGTCAAACACAACCCTGATGCAGCCCTCAGTGAAATCGAGTTTGACACCCCTGATGTAGCAGATGAGGAATTAAATTGGTTAATCCCTAGAGATTATTTTCCAATAGTATTTTCACTGCTGCTGTGTGGCAGGATGAGTTCCCATCATTCACTCCAGCTCCTTGACGGGAACATGAAAGGAGCCCCCAAGGGCATCCCCTGGGCAACTGTGATGTCACTGACTAATTCGTTCAATCTGGAAGCACTTCAAAGTTGCCTCTGACACAAATGGGATGGGGGGGAGTAGAAGAAAAAAAATGGGGTAAGCTTTTGTGTTCCACTACTATAAATACTCCATTAAAATAACTTACAAAGGTTATATCAAGAACTTGACAAGCTTGTAATTCAAACATACTTGAACTTTTCTATATCACAGGGCTTTTTCAGCAATCTAGTGATTGGACAAACAGTGAGGATAAGCACACTGAATCATTTGCAAGAAAAAATAGCGCACAATGAATTTGTTTTGTTCATTTTCAGATAGATATTCTAGCATTTTTATTCCATTGTTATAATAAACAGCTTCTATTGTTGTTAGCCTCTGAAATATCTGCTATAGAAGAAAGTTAAAATGTTTTGTTCCTTATCAAATAATTTTCTTCAAAAAGGGACAGTTTTATTCCTGCCAAACCTTATTTCTTCCCAATATGAAAACCATCACAGCATTCTTCCTCTCCCAGCATTCAGGTTGGCAAGTTGCTACATGCATAAAATATCTGTAAAATATGCAGTAGCTACTGCCATATAAATTGTTTTGAGAAATTTCTTAAAATTCACATTTACCAAAACTAAATATGCTTTTGAGAGTACAAAATAGTTGAAGGAATTGAATTCTTTGCCCCCAATTGATAAATTCAGGTCCAATGATATCAATGACTTTGTCTTCTTTTATACCAAATTTAAATTAATGCATAACAGCTTCATGTATAATGTGATTTTTCCCCCCTTATCTTACCACATAGCAGGCTCTGGTAAAATCTTACTGTATGCCCACAAATTTGTAAGCTTATGTGAATTATTATTTTTTAAAATGTTCAGTTATATTTTTCAGACATGTTCTTGCTTATATATTATTCCTAAACTGGATGATAATAGTACTTTAAATTTGGCTCTCATAAAGACTATAAAGATGTGTATAATTGAACTCCTTATTGAATGAGATTCTTACAGCGCTGCTGTAGTGTGTCCACAGGGTTTAGGTGGACACAGGATAAAAAGGTTATATGACTTACAATCATTCATTTAATGACCATTCCAAGTTACAACAGAACTGAAAAAAGTGACTTATGACTGGTTTTCACATAAGCATTGCAGCATCCCCATGGTCACATGATCAAAATTCGAGCACTTGCCAGTTGGCGTGTACTTATGATTGTTGCACTGTCCTGGGGTGATGTGATCACTTGTAACCTTCCCAGCTGGCTTCTGATAAGCAAAGACAATGGGAGAAGGTAGACCTCTTAATGACCATATGATTCACTTTAAAATTGCAGTGATTTGCTTAACAACAGTTGTAATAAAGGTCATAAAATGAGGAGCAATTCAAATTAACAACTGCCTTGCTTAGCAATGGAAATTTTGGGTGTGTCTATAAGTCAAGGACTATATGCATGTGGAAATTGATTACATTTTGAAGCTGAAGTCCTACAAGGTATTTACAGTACTTTTATGTTTACTGAAATATAATTCATTTAGCCAAATAACTCACTGATCAGAGCAATATTTTTTTACTTTGGAAGGGAAAAAATAAACCTACTTTTCTCTGTCCATCAAGTTAATTCATACAAGTCTGTCTTAGATATTCCTTAGAATGAAACAGAGGAAAAATAACTGAAGTAACTGGAACAATTTCACTATAAATGAGCCATATCTAAAATACATGCCCAAATCCCAACCATTTTACTAAATGAAACAATACCTGTAAAAGGTTAAATATATTGCAAAGAGGCTAATGTTACAGTGATATGTGCCAAATTCTATTTGTATCCTGGGAAGCTCCACAAGGCAAGACTATTTCTAGTGCCACTGGATTATTCTTCAGCACGGTCTATATTTATTCACTTGCTAAGGGTGACTCCCTGCCCCAGTAAATCAAGTAATGGGATCATCAGCAAACACTAGCAAAACTATATTACTTTATCTAAAACATTTAGAAATGTTACCATTTGCTGTGAAAACCCATCTCCAAAAAACCAAGAGCTATTTTGTAGGCTGTATCTTAAAAGTCATAATATATTCACTTTCATTTTTAAAAAAACAGTTTTCTATTGACCATATAGATGTTTACCATAAGCATCTACTATTACGGAAATGCTCCAAGCGTCTATTAATGAGTATTTGAAGGTCATGCAGATTGTTGCTGTGATATGGAAAAGTGACTGCCAAAAATACCATATGAGAATGTTAAAGTATAGCTGCATACTTAAGTTTCAGTAGCATCAATCTGATGCAGTTTTCAATCTGGCTAAACTGATTTTTCATTCAATAATTAACTGATTTCTTCACACAATCAAAGGGCTAAAAACACAAATATTATATGATGTCAGGGTACCTTTTGGGCCTCATCAATAACATATTCCCTAAGCACATTTTTAAAAAATCAAATATCTTTCTAAATAAAAAAGGTATCAGCCCTATCATTGATCTAAGTAAGGAACTTCATGAAACAAGCCCTAGAAAGATGGAGATGGAAGAAAGAACCAAGCATGCTTCACAAACTGCCCTGATCCTTCTAGCTAGCTATGTCCATGGGTGAAAGGGAAGATGTGTTCCTGTTCCCAGTAGCAAAGTAAGATGAAACCGAGAGTCTAGTATTCTGCTGTTAAGTAGAAATACTGAAGTTTTGCTGTCTGGAGTTGGGTCTAGGACAACTCGCCACAGCCAACTCGCCATGGCCAACTCACCACAGGACAATTCACCATGGTTAACTCACTATGGGACAACTCACCCCAGGACAAAAGTTACACTACTATCAAAGAAATTGTGGAATAGAATCATTAAATGATGCAAAAATTGACAAATTAATGACAAAAATTAGAATATTTTAAAAATTATTTTAAATAATTAAATTGAATTGATGAATTGTCCCACGGCAAGTTGGCTTTGGTGAGTTGGCAGTGGTGTGGTATCCCATTACATCATATCCGAACTCTAGAGCAAGGGAGTCATTTCCAAGTGTGCATGGTACATCATCCTCACAGTTACTAAGAGTATGACTCCTACTGGACTCATTCCTCTTCCCATCAATCTAGTTGTTTAGGAACAAAAGAGTTGAGGCAAAGATATTGAATTTTTTCAGTAATCTCCCCTACCACCATTATCATCATTCCAAACATAATTCTTGAGGGTGCAGACTCAAATAGGGTTCAGACATTGCACTAACTGTAATGATTTTTCATGTAGCAGCTTACCAATTTCCAACTGTTATAATTTATTAAATCAAATGTAAAGTTTAATGTATTGTGCAAATCCTGCAATATGTGGTTTATTCAATAAACCCTAGGCACAACATAATTTAGATCAATATATAGTCTCAGCTATTGAGTCTCACAGAGCTCCAGCCCAGATAATTGAGAGCCACCAAGAACTTTCAAGCTGTGGCTAGAAATATTATGGAGGGAATCTATGTTTTAACAATTTCAGTCACAACTTGAAGTTAACTGTTTCTTGCATGAAGCAAATCTTCATGAGCTGATTCACTGGCAATATTGAAGGATGAATACAGTTGGAAAAGGTGATAATTTGGGGCCAGGGGGAGAACTGCCAATCAAAACATGGCAACACAAAGGATGTTTTTATTCCAGCAGGAGGTAGGAACTTGAGAGGAGAGGAAGGGGTTGGGATATGTAGATGGAAGGTTAGGTCTGGTGGAAGACCACTTTCATAGCCTGGGAATATACTGTTTTGTTTTGACTGGTTGCCATTTTGACTTTTCTGAGCTCCATTATGGATCCTCTGTCTCAGGGACTCAGAGTTACTTCTACTTTTGATGCTAGAGTAGATTAGAACGGGTGATATAGATACCTTATAGAAATAAGTGAATCTATTTGAAAACCATTTTAGTTGTTAAATAAAAGCTATTTCTTTTGTTTTTATGTAAACCAAATGTCTGTATTATCATCTGTCTCCCCTGTGTTGTATTCAATTTCATAATTTTAGAGACTTAAACAATTTTTAAGCCAGAAAAAACAGTTAATAGTGGCATCATAACAAAAGATAAGGGGAAAAGAGCCCCAAAACAAGAAAGACATATGATGGGAAGATTTAGATAGATACAGCTGAAACTAATGGTTAAAGTTGTGAATTACATTATTGACTGAACTACAAAAGCTATATAAATAACATTTCATGTAACTGTTAATTTGAACCAATGAAGTCAATAAATTGTAAGAACAATAAAATAAAATTAAAAAACCGATAACCCTTAAAGCAAACAAGGGGGAACAAAGTTATGGAAAAAAGGATGTATTTTCAGATATGAAGAACTAAAATTTTCATTTTCTGAAGCTCTCCTGATAGGGCAGTTGGATGTAGTAGTAACACAAGAGGGCACTAAACTTGGAAAAGTTTGTATAAAATATCAATGCACCTGCCAGATAAACGGAAAGTATAAAAATGATGTACCTTCTTTAAAATCAGGCATTAAAGGATAATTGTAACTATGCTTGCTTCTAGAATTTGTCTTTATCACCTCTAAAATATATATTTAATCTAAGTAGAGAACAAACATGGTCCGCCATATGTCACTGAACTGTAATTTTCATCATTTGCCATTGAGACAAGATGGTTGGAAGTAGAGTTCAAAACTTCTGGTAGGTTGCACATTGTCCAGTCCTGATCTAAGTGACCTACATAAATTGCTTGACTGATAGTTTACTTTGATATAATGAATTTGGATAAAAGTTTAGCTATCTCCAATTATTGTACTCTGAGAAAAAAGTCAACAATCAAGAAACGGTTACTTGCCTTAGATGATCAATAATTTGCCCCATTTTTGAGTCTGGCTATTTGTTCTTTAACTTTAGCTTCACTTCATTATGCTAGGGATGTAGGGGGAGATGCCTTCTGCTTCCCAACCCCACTTTCATTTTCCATGCAATTAAGATTCTGTCTACTTCTCCACCTCATTTAAAACAGGTGGCAATTGCTTATATAATGAGTTAGCAGCAGTAGATCCTATGGATGAGAGCAGTAGCAATTGCTGCCCAGAGAAAATCAGTTTGCAACTAATTTACCTGTCCAAGTAAGCAAGCAGTAATGTCCATTAGGAAATATAACATGAGAAGTTGCTCATTGCTTGCACTATCTCTTCACAGCTCCCTGCTGATGCTCTTAGCAGCTAACATCAGGAATTCACTGCTTGCCTTCTGTTAGTTAGCAGATGAGTGGTTTGGTTTGTTAGCAAATGAGTGGCAGCAAGAGGCAGCTACTCTTGCTTTTCCTGTGTCTGTAAATTAGCCAGCGGTGGATTCCAACCGGTGTTACTACCGGTTCTCTTCGCGCATGCGCTTTGCGCTGCTTTTCATTTTGGGTCTTTTTCCCTTGAGCTGTGCACTTAAGACATTTTATGTGAGATGCCTCTCTGTAGTCCTCTCATGAACTAGCTATACTATAGAGAGCAATTGTGAATAGAATCATGATAAATCTATTTTTTACTAATATTTTAAATACTGGGAGTATGAAAGCATTGTAGCAATGCTTAATTGCCTTATCTAGCAATGTTACTTCTTTCTTTCATCCCAAGAATACTGTATATTGATTGTGGCATACAATGTAAATATACTGAGATGGAGAAAGAGCTGGTTTTTAATATCATATCCTTTTCGTGAGTCTCCCCATATAGTCAATTGCAATAGAAGAATATGTGGAAAGAAGAGGAGAAATAGAATAATGGTCCTCACTTTAACAGAGTTGAAGAAATCTTTGATTTACAAAACTTAAACCATCAAGATTAAATTCACATCCAATTACAACAGACACAGACAGATTGGCTAGTGGCTATTTTAGACATTCAGTCACATCTGATATTCAGTTTGCTTTATTTACTGTTGTTTGCAACTATTTATTCTGCTTAGTCATTGCTTCATGTGGTTCAGAAAGAGAACTGAAAGGTGATGGGTTTTTCTTCTCAAACGAATTCCAGTAAATTATCTCCTGGCATGCAAAGAATCTTTCCTGGAAAACAAACTATTTCTAAAATGTCTAAATTAGGCAGTGTCTTTTAATTATAACAATTAACAAAAGTACACTATTCAAACTTTGGCAGTTGACCTTCCATGGGTAAGAATGTTGAGGTATTTGGAGTTCCAAAAGTTCCTTTTAGTGGCTGATCATCAATCTCCTCCTCATGCTCTGTGAAAAGCATAATCCTTGTGGATGACCATATACAATTCATCTTCAGATATGGATTTTCCTAACATGGAGTACAATAGCCAGTTTTGGAGTACAGTAGTGAAGATGGTTGTTATTGGCAAAGTTACTTTGCTCTACAGAGTCGACAATGAACTCTAATCACTCTCATCCTACACAATTGCTGAACTCAGATTCACCATAAAACTGGCTAAGGCTCTATTATGTTAGGCAGATCCATGGATGAAGATTTAAGCAATGAAAAAATTATATGTAATGTATGTGCATCACAAATTCAATGGCTATTAACATTGCCAAGCTTTCAGTGAACATGAGGAGAGTAAAGAAATCTCAGGTGATTAAGTAATGTAATGAAATGAGTCTATTATTATTATTATTATTATTATTATTATTATTATTATTATTATTATTATTGTCGTTGTTGTTATTATTGTTATTTCTTCAGACCATTTTGTAGATTTTTTTCAGCCATTGAGGGAGAAAACACTATTCTAAGAAAACAAAATGTTTTCAAGTCTACCATTTGTTTTATATATCGACAGAGAAATGATCTCTTTATTTTATTTTTCTTGCAAAATTTCAAGAATTTAGCCACTGTGGTTTAATGGCTCCCCTAACACTCTTTTACAATTGTAAGTACTCAGGGGTTTCACTGAAAAGGATGGCTGGATGCAGCTTCAGGAGTAATTGTATTCAACAAACTTCTATAATTATGCAGCAACAGCAGAAATGACACAATTTTCAGTCAACCTATTGTGACAGACACTGTGTAACGTCATACAATCAAATGCAATGTTTAGTAAACATAAACCTCTTTGTCATTTTGTATTTATTTATACAGGTTTAAAAATAAAGCACACATTTAAAATATATTTATATATCCATATATTGATATATTTCTACTGTTAAGCTTTTTTATCAACTACACAATTTCACAATACTTTTAAAACATGGATGACTACTTTGTTCTATTTGCACATGAAAGAAGTTTTTGTTTTAGAGTAGAACTGTAGAGCTGCAAGTGTCGCAACTTATGAACAGTGTTAATACTAGACGTAGAAGCCCTCCCCACCCGATGGAATTGACTAATAAATTTAAAATTGATAGGATTTTTTTTCATTCGGTATATAATCAACCTATGGTATATAATTCCAAAAGATGGTCGTTAGTTGAGGTGGCTTCAGAAGATAAATTCCTAGAGAACAAATCTATTCATGGTTATTAGCTTGAAGATTAGGCACTCTATCCTGGCATCGAGGCAGTCTACCTATGCAGATTAGGTACACAGGAAAAACACAGCATCTGTCATCAATGGCGCCAAATGTTCTCTAGGCACAGTCTTCAGTGTTGGAAGCCTTCTTCTCTCTGCATTTGTTGCAGTATGTGCCAAGATTTTAGCTTTCAGTTCTTGCTGCCTGGCACTGAGTACTTCTGGTGTTTCAATGATGACTTCAGGCCCTTGTTGATCCTGTTCTTGCAAAATATGTGCATTTTCTTCGAATTCAGGCTGTACAGTTGCTCCAGATGATATTGGAGTATTTTCTGCTGCCACTTCAGCAGTCTGCTGTTCAGCAGTCTGTGTTCCCGTTTCACAATTTTTCCGTATTTCTTCAAGTTCGACTTCACTGAGCACTTTGTTTCGAGTGATGAATCGTCACTGATCGGCTAATTGCAATTCAGTTATCCTTGAGTCTGGGTATTCTTGTTTCCATAATTTGTGCATCCTTTTTTGGTAGCCTTGTTTTTCTGGTTCTGTTTGTAGTAGCATTTCATTACAGTGCGATTCTCTGACATGGTGTATTTCTGCCGCTTCTGAGGTTGTTCAGCTTCCAGTAGCCCTGCAGGCCCATGCCCTGTTTGCTCAGCTATGGGACCCGTGGCCTGTAGCCCACTTGTTGATGGGTGCCCAGGTTCCCCAGCACCCGACGTGGTTCTTGTTAACCTGGGCGACGACCGAGCCAGTATAGTTTGGTTGTGTTTCACCATGATTCATTGCATGGGTTGTTGGGTGCACTCAGTTCTGCTCCTTGGCCTAGATCTCTCTGACATGGTTGGACCTGCTGGTAGTTTGCACTACCGCCAGCACAGCTCTCAGCTTCATCACAGCAATTAAACCCCCTGCCATGTCAAGGCGGCACCCATGGGGGGATTATTATTATTGTTGTTGTTTTTGTTATTTATGACAGTATACACAGCAAACGAGATAACCATGCTGGATTTCATATCCCAAATCACTAGTCGAACACTTCCCAAGTGTTTAGGACTACGTGATGTATCGGTGGATTATGCGAGCAGATCCCAGTAAGATGGCCTTCTGCAGCTGACCAATGGTGATCTTGTCAGCACCAATTGTTTTTAAGTGCTTGCCTAGGTCTTTAGGCACAGTACCCAGTGTGCCAAGTACCATCTGCACTGGTTTATGCCAGAGTCTCTGCAGTTCGATTCTCAAGTCCTGATATCTGGTGACTTTTTCAAGTTGTTTCTCGTCAATTCTGCTGTCACCAGGTATGGCAATGTCCATGATCCACACTTTTTTCTTCTCCACAAATATTATTATTATTATTATTGTTGTTGTTGTTGTTGTTGTTGTTGTTGTTGTTATTAGGCGGCATAGAATTTAACTAATAAAAATAATAAATTAATTATTATTATTATTTCCATATAGAGTTGGGCTATTCTCCCAAGATATTTAATTGTTTTGGGTGGGGATATATGTGTGCACATGCTTATTTTGATTTTAACTTTGGAGAAAGTATTAAGAGGAGAGGTCAAGACACTGCAGAATAGCCAGCCAGTCACTTTTAACCACAGCCAAGTAGGAGACAGGAAGCTTAATTTTTCCATCAACCAACTAACATTCTGCTCAATCAGCTCCAGTTGTTCCTAGAAGTAAATAGAATGGTTGTTAACTGGCCTGGCCCTACACACAAGTACTTCAGAAAATAGCTACTAATTAATCTAGATCGAGACAAATTATCTGCTTTATAACACCATGATTTGAATTATAAGATTAGGAAGAAGAGAAATATATTAAGCTAAACCAATAATCCTTCTGTTCAGCAACCCCAAACAACTTTTGTTATAAAGTCAGGAGAGTATAAATTGAAAACAAGTAGTTCTCAAATCCAGCAAATTAAACTATAAAGTTTTAGAATCAGCTTGGTCTAGTGGTTAAAGCACAGTCTAAAAACTAGGAGATTGTGAATTCTAGTCTTTTTTTTTAATCAAGTTTTATTAGGTTTTTTTTCCCCTGACACATATTTTATGAAACAGTATTGACCATATCATATCATATACAACTTGTTATATCCAAATATATTTTACTTAGTTACAATTTCTGCCAAAGTATTATTTTTCTATATTTTTTAATCAAATCTTAACATTTCTATTCTTGTTTATATAAGCAGTATCTTCTTTCACCCTCAAATTTTATTTTCTCCATTTTTAATCATATATATTCTTTTAATTTTTAATAATTTATTCTTTATCCTAGTATATTTAAACATGTTCGGGGATGCCTTTCTTCCATTTCATCTTTTTTTTTGTTCTACAGCAATCTTTCTTCTCTTTCTCTTCCTTTCCCTCCCTTCTTTTTTTTTTTTTCTTAAATTTTGATTTATATGCCGCCCTTCTCCGGAGACTCAGGGTGGCTTACAATGCGCTAAGCAATAGCCTTCATTCTTTTGTATATTTATACAAAGTCAGCTTATTGCCCCCACAACTGGGTCCTCAATTTACCTATCTTAGAAAGGATGGAAGGCTGAGTCAACCTTGAGCCTTGGCGAGATTCGAACCTGCAGTAATTGCAGGCAGCTGGTCTTAATAACCAGCTTAATAACAGGGTGCCTGAGACCACTGTACTACCAAGGCTCTAAAAAAGATTTTATCCTTCCAACCTTTTTCTTCTTTCCTCTCCTACTCCTTCTCTACTTCCCCTTCCTTTCTCCCCCTCCTCCTTTCTTCCTCCCTATCTTACCTTCTCTCCTACTCTTATTTCCCCTCCCTTTCTTCCTCTCCTCTTCTCTTTCTTCTATTCCTCTCTCTGCTTCTCCCTTCCTTCAATCTCCCTACTCCTCTTCCATCTCTCTCTATTGCTGTATTCATTTTCAATTCAGTGTTTTTTTCCACGGTGTCCAGGCAGCCCCGATTTTCTCCCCATTTATTGAATATATTTCTCAAAATTCCCATCATGTTTTTTAATTCTTAACAATGTATTTCAACTTATTCCATTTTTACCTTAAAACCTTTTAACTTAATTAACCTTCCACCTCTTATTTTCTTTAATTCCTAATTTCTTACTCCCACTTCAATAATTATTTTTCTCTTTTCCTAATATTTCAATTACTTTCAGTTATTTTTACATATAAGCCATTCTGTGTCTGCTGGTCTATTCTACATTAAACAATATACTCCTTTTTTTGTTACTTCTTCCATATATTTCATTTCATCTTTACTTACATCATTTACTAACATTTCAATTTTATTTCTTAATTTAAATTAATTCCTTTGTTTTTTCAATCTTTAGCACACATTTCTTTACCCTCAGCAAGTGTTTCTCTCCAATCCATAAATCCCCAAACAGCAAAATATAAACCTTTCTATCTTTCACATTGCATCTACTGATCTGTTTTACATTATAAAATATATTCCCCTTTTTTAACTCCTTACATGCATTTCATTACATCTTTACTTACATCATTTACTAACATTTCAATTTTTTGTCTTAATTTCAATTAATTATTCCCTTTTATCTATATACTTATTCTAATTTGTTTCTTACATACAATTTTTACTACTAATACCATTCCCTGAAATCAACATGTTAATGCTTTAATTCCCTTTCTACTATCCTTTTTTTCTTCCCCTTTTAGCCATTTTCTTTTAAGCTCTCCAGAATTCCACTTCTTAATATTTTCTTCCCTTTCTCCCATTCTCTTATTTCTTTGTTTTTCTTTTTCTTTTTGTATTTATTGTATCTTCCTGCCTGCATCCTTTCTCTAGTTTTTAAATTTATTACCCTTTTAGTTCTCCCCCTCACTCTTTTCCCATTTCCTTCTCTTTTCTTCTTTTTTGAGAGATATTCCCATCTATTTTTATTTAATCACTGTTAATCTCAGTGTAATCATCTATATTTTTCCTTCAATCATTTTCTTTCCAACATTATATTCTTGCCTCTCACTTATCTTTTCTCTTTCTTTTTTTTTGTATTCTATCCAATCTTCTGCTTCATTTCCCTCAAACGCTTCTAGCACCTTTTGCAACATCTCCCTCAACTCCTCATACTCATGCTCCCAATTCTTCATATTTTCAATTTAAGAAGAAATAATTTTTAAATTTATTATTATTTTAGCATATATATAGTTCCAATTCAAGTCCATTTTATATCTTTTTTCTTTTTTCTTTCCAAGTAGTGTCCAATTCAATTTCTTTCCAAGTAGTGTCAAATAGTCATTTGAGCCTTTCCAGTTTGAAATTTTATTCTTTCAACTTCTTTTTGTAATCTTGCTCCAGCTGTTTAAACAAATACTCCTTAAAAGGCTTGCCACGATGATTTGACTACAATATTTCTTTTTCACCAGCAGATGTCTCTCTCCAATCCACAAATCCCCAGGCGAAAGTATCAATTGTAAATCCACAAAAGTATTACTTCCTGCTCTTCGATTAATTCCTTTTGTTGTTAAAAAATGCTTTCTCTCAGTTTTCTTTTCCTTATATTATTCTTTTTTTAAAAAAAATTATTATAAATTAGAGACAAAAAAACAGACAGAAGACTATAACGAAACAAAATCACATACATATGACTGAGGTTGATTCAACCCCCATATATATACAGTTTCTAAGTAACATTACATATCATCATACTACAGCTTCGATTAAGTTTCTCATATTGCATCTTACATTTGTTAATCTTCTTATATCTAATATTATCTTATTTATATTTAGCTTGCTAACATATCTATGCTACATGCTTCCCTAACATAAGATGACCAGATTTTAACATTGGTAAAGAGGGACACCATTGACCGGGGGAGGGGGACGCTAGTCTTAGAAACTTAACCATTTCTGCTTTCAATACAATATACAATCAATAGTATCTCAATTATTACAGTTCCCTAGTTAAATAGAGCTTTTTTCCTTTTGTGTTTTAAAATCTTGAACCTCCTCTTTTGCCCTAAATTTCCCATTGTTTGCAGTTTTGCACTTACCTTTTTTGGTGAGGAAAAAGAAAAAGAAATATCTCATTTTGCCTCATTTTGTCACGTTTCAGCAAAGACCCTGCTTTACTTTCAGTTTCGCTTTTTCAGCATAGCTAGGGGAAAAAAACATTTGCTCCAGCAATTTACCTCTTTGGAGCTAGCTAGCAACAGAGCCCTCCGCAAAACAGCTGAGAGCAAATCAGCTGTGAGTCGGGAGGCTGATCAAATCAACTTATGGTAATTAACCTATGCTGAAGCTGAAAGGGGCTGTTTTTTTTATTTTTGCAGGCACCAGTCTACTCATTTGTTTTCTTTTAACACTGATCAGCTGTAGGCGGCCCTTTGAAGCCCCGCAGCAAGAATTTAAACAGTTTTTTTCCCTCTAGCCATCAGCTGGGACTCAGCAATAGATTTATTTATTTATTTATTTATTTATTTATTTATTTATTTATTTATTTATTTATTTATTATATTTCTATACCGCCTTTCTCCCGTAGGACTCAAGGCGGTGTACAGTCAAGAAAAATGTAGACACACAAACATCATAAAATTGCTAATTAAAATTATTACTTAGTTTGGTCAATTAAATAAAACCCAGAATTGGATAACATTAAAAAAAAAAATCATTCACATGTTCATATCTTTAGCCCCGCCTGTTGAAACATCAGGGTCTTGAGGGCACGGCGGAAAGCACGGAGATCAGGGATATTCCGTATCTCCGGGGGCAGTTCATTCCAAAGGGTTGGAGCCCTCACAGAGAAGGCCCTCCCCCTGGGAGTCGCCAGTCGGCATAATTTGACTGATGGCACCCTGAGTAGTCCCTCCCTGTGAGAACGAACTGGTTGGTGGGAGGCTATTGGTGGCAAAAGACGGTCTCGTAGGTACCCAGGTCCTAAGCCATGGAGCGCTTTAAAGGTGATAACTAACACCTTGAATCGCACCTGGAAGACCACCGGGAGCCAGTGCAGCTTGCGTAGGAGAGGTGTTACATGGGCGTAATGAGCTGCGCCCATAATCACCCGCGCGGCTACATTCTGGACCAGTTGGAGCCTCCGGGTGCTTTTCAAGGGGAGCCCCATGTAGAGAGCATTACAGTAGTCCATACGGGAGGTAACTAGTGCATGAGTGACCGTGCGCAAGGCGTCCCGATCCAGAAAGGGACGCAACTGGTGGATCAGGCGAACCTGATAAAAGGCACCCCTGGCCACGGCCGTCAAATGATCTTCTAAAGATAGCCGTGAATCCAGGAGGACACCCAAGTTGCGGGCCCTCTCTGTGGGGAGCAAGATCTCATCCCCTATTGTCAGTGATGGTACCAGCTGACTATACCGGGACGCCGGAAGCCACAGCCACTCGGTCTTGGAGGGGTTGAGTCTGAGCTTGTTTCTCCCCATCCAGATCCGCACAGCCTCCAGGCAACGGGACATCACAGCAAGGGCATCATTGGGGTGGTCTGGGGTGGAGATGTATAGCTGTGTATCATCAGCATACTGATGAACACTCACCCCAAAACCACGGATGATCTCGCCTAGCGGTTTTACATAAATGTTGAACAGAAGGGGTGAGAGGACTGACCCTTGAGGCACCCCACAAATAAGGTGCCTTGAGGTCGACCTCTGCCCCCCTGCCAACACAAACTGCGAACGGTCAGAGAGGAAGGAGGAAAACCACCGAAGCACGGTGCCCCCTATTCCTAACCCCTCCAGCCAGCGCAGTAAGATACCATGGTCGATGGTATCAAAAGCCGCTGAGAGATCTAATAGGACCAGGATAGAGGAGCAACCTCTGTCCCGAGCCCTCCAGAGATCATCCACCAACGCGACCAATGCCGTTTCCATGCTGTATCGTGACCTGAAGCCTAACTGGAACGGATCCAGATAGACAACTTCATCCAGGTATCGGGGTAGTTGTCGCACCACCACACTCTCAACAACCTTTGCAACAAAGCGAAGATTGGAGACTGGACGATAATTTGATAATATAGCCGGGTCCAGGGAAGTCTTCTTGAGGAGGGGCTTCACAACTGCCTCTTTCAAGGCAGCGGGAAAGACACCCTCACCCAGAGAAGCATTTATAATCCCCTGGAGCCAGCCTCATGTAACCTCCCGGGAGGCCAGTACCAACCAGGAGGGACACGGGTCCAATAAACATGTGGCAGCGTTAAGCTTGCCCAGAATCCTGTCCACATCCTCAGGAGTCACAGAGTCAAACTCTTCCCAGATAACGCTCTCAAGACCTGCCCCTATCTCCTCCCCTGGATCTACCCAATCGGAGTCCAGGCCTTCCCGAATCTGAGCGACTTTATCATGCAGGAATTGTACAAAATCCTCAGCTCGACCTTTTAAGGGATCTTCCTATACCCCCACCTGAAGTAGGGAGCGGGTCACCCTAAACAGCGCAGCTGGGCGGTTCTCTGCAGATGCAATAAGAGCGGAGAAGTAGCTAGACTTCGCCGCTCTTATCGTCACTAGGTAGGTCTTAATATAAGATCTCACCTGTGTTCGGTCAGATTCGATCGGCTTGTCCTCCAATCGCTCTCCAGGTGTCTTTTCCGACGCTTCATCTCTCTCAGCTCCTCGGAAAACCAAGGAGCTAGATGAGATTGGCATCGGGTCAGAGGCCGCAAAGGCACGACGCGGTCCAAGGCCGCAGTAGCCGCCCTGTCCCAGGCGACCACCAGGTCCTCAGTCGAGTCGTGAGCCAGAGTCTCAGGAAATGGCCCAAGCTCCATCAGGAACCTTTCAGGGTCCATCAGGCGCCTGGGATGGAACCATTTGGTTGGTTCCGTCTCCCTGCGGTGGGTGGAAGTGACTTGAAAGTCCATGTGAAGGAGAGAATGATCATACCATGACAAGGGCTTGATGTCTATATCCCCTATTCTTAGATCATTCAGCCACTGATCAGAGACAAAAATCAAGTCCAGAGTGTGATTCCCCAAGTGGGTGGGGCCTTGAACTACCTGGGTCAGGTCCATGGCCGTCATGGAAGCCATGAACTCCCAAGCCATCTCCGACATCTCACCAGCGGATGGCAGGTTAAAATCCCCCATAACAATAAGTCTGGGGGTTTCCACCGCCACCCCGGCTATAATGTCGAGCAGCTCAGGCAGGACTGCTGTTACGTGGCAGGGAGCCAGGTACGCAATCAGTAGGCCCATCTGAATTCCCTGACCCCACTTCACAAGGAGGGACTCACATCCGGCTATCTGAGGAACAGTGGCCTCCCTCGGGCAAAGACTTTCTCTAATGATTGCTGCCACTCCCCAACCCCTTCCCTGAGTCCTTGGCTGATGGAATGCACGGAAACCTGGCGGGCACATTTCCACAAGGGGAACTCCTCCCTCCTGGCCTAACCAGGTCTCCGTAATCCCTGCCAGGTCAGCACCCCGCTCTGAAATAAGATCATGAATGAGGGGGGCTTTATTTACCACTGACCTGGCATTACATAACATCAGCCGTAGACCCAGGGTCTGAGACTCTGAACAACCCGGGAAACGAGCAGTGCTTTGGAGGTCGGAGTGGGCAATCGCTCGTGAACATCGAGTGCGCACTCCCGAAACATAATATGGCCCCCTGCAGCCGTCATATCTGCCCCTCCCACTTACTATACTAATGCCCATCGCTTCATCCCCCTGCATCCTTGTCAGATTTCTTTTTTTCTTTTTTTTCATTGCAAAAGTTTTACAATTACATTTTCACCCCTTTTTTTCCCCCTCATCCCACCCCAAACTTCCCAACCTCCCTAACCCACCCTAACCCTCCCCTCCCCCCCAGACTTCCACACATTATACTCATATCAAGTAAAAGGAAAAACCCTCCTTTATATATAAAACTTGAACCCCTCCCTCCCCCTTATAAATTTTCATTTTCCTTACATTAACCTATTTCTATCTTAATATAACATTTTCGAATAAATTTTCATCCTCATTACCTTAAAATATTTCTATCTTAATATAACATTTTCAAATAAAAGCTATTTGATACTTCCTGGTTTGATATTTGTTCTGAACATAATCTATCCACCTCTTCCATTCCCATTCATAAGTCTCTTGTGAACAATATTTTAGATATGCTGAAATCTTCGCCATCTCTGCAAAACTGGCCATCTTCAAAGTCCATTCCTCAATCGTGGGCAGCGCTTCATTTTTCCAGTATTTACCTATCAACAATCTTGCTGCTGTTATCATATGCAATATCAGTTTTGTTTCACCCAATGTAAAACCCTTAACTATACCCAGTAAAAACAATTGTGGAGAAAATTGAATTTTTTTCTTCAGAACATTCTGCATGACCCACCAAATTTTTATCCAAAAAGCCTTAACTTTCTTACAGGTCCACCAAACATGATAATATGTAGCATCTAGACAATCACATCTCCAACATTTAGGCTGCACATTAGGGTACATACACGACAATTTTTTGGGGTCTAAATGCCATCTGTAAAACATTTTATAAAAATTTTCCCTCAAATTCTGCGACTGTGTAAATTTAACATTCTGAACCCAAATTTTTTCCCATGTTTCCAACATCACTGGTTCCTCAAAATTTTGTGCCCACTTAATCATACAATCTTTAACTAATTCAGTTTCTGAATCCCTTTCTAACAAAACATTATAAAGTCTTTTAATATGCATTGGACCTTTCTCTTTTATGTGTCTGACCAATTCTTCCTCATACATCATAATACCAGTTTTTTGGTCCTCTTTCCATCTCAATTGCAATTGATTATATTGTAACCAAGTTAGATTAATCCCTTCGGCCAACAATGTCTGTAATGTCTTCAGCTGCCATCTGCCCGCATCTGTAAAAAGAACCTCTTTGTATAAAAACCCCCCGAGTGACATTATATTTGTATTCCACAAAGTATGACCAAGATCCAGCCATAGCGGTATTTTATAATCCCATTTGAGTCGGTGCTTCTTCCAAACTCTCAACAAAGAATCTCTAAGTATGTGGCTTCTAAATGCTTTATCCACTTTGTTGTCATAAAATAAGTGTGCCATCCAAATTCCAAATCAAAACTTTCTGCATTTAATATTCCAGTCTTTTTTCCTCCAAACCAATCACTTGTTAAAGTCAAAGCTGCTGCATCATAATATAACTGTAGGTTTGGAAGTTTAAGACCTCCCCTTTCTGGAACATCTTGCATAATTTTCAATTTTACTCTTGGTTTCTTCTCGTTCCAGATAAACTTGTTCACTCCAATTTGCCATACTTTTAGTTGTTTATCATTTTTAAGCACCGGAATCATTTGAAACAAAAAGAGAAATCTTGGCAAAATATTCATCTTAACTGCTGCTATTCTTCCAAGTAAAGACAGCTGCAGTTTTTTCCAAGTCTCCATGTCTTTTTGCACCTCTCGCCACAACACCTCATAATTATTTTGAAACAATTTCATATTTGATTCTGCAACCTGAACTCCTAGATATTTTACCTTTGGTACAATCTCAAAACCTGCCCTCCTTTCGAGCTTGTGTTTACGATCTTGTGTCATATTTTTGACTATCATCTTGGTTTTTTTCTGGTTCAATCTAAAACCTGAAACTTTACCATAGTCTTGTATAATGTCCTTCATCTGGATTATTGATTCCATTGGCTGTGTTAGGGTAACAACCAGATCATATGCAAATGCCTTTATTCTGTAATCCTCTTGCCTTATCATTATACCTTTCAAGATATTAGAGTCCCTTATTGTATTTAACAAGACTTCTAGTGTTAAAATAAACAACAATGGGGACAACGGACATCCCTGTCTTGTTCCTTTTTCGATTTTGAACTCTGTTGTCAAACTTCCATTAATAATAATCTGAGCCTTTTGCTCTTGATAAATTGCTGAGACCGCCTGTATAAATTGGTCCCCAAAGTCCATCTTTTTTAAAGTCTTTAGTAGAAAATTCCAGTCCACTTTATCAAAGGCCTTCTCTGCATCCAAGAAAACCAGCACTGCAGGGATCTGTTTATTCTTCTCAAGATATTCCAATAAGTCTATTACTTGCCTTACATTGTCATTCATATGCCTACCCTCAATAAATCCCGCTTGGTCATCATGGATCACTTTTTGAATTACTGGCATCAGTCTGTTGGCTAGTACTTTTGCATAAATTTTATAGTCCGTATTCAAAAGAGATATTGGTCTGTAATTCTCCGGTTTTTTGGGACCTGCTTGTTCTTTTGGTATCAAAGAAATGTAAGCTGTAGTCCATGATGGGGGTACTTTTCCCCCTTGTTGTATATTACAAAATAAGTCTCTGAGTTGTTCCACCATTTCTGCCTGCAAAGTTTTATAGTACACTGCAGTCAGACCATCCGTTCCAGGAGCTTTGGCTGTTTTTAATTGTTTTATTGCTGCTATTATCTCCTCCTCTGTTATAGGATAATTCATTCTTTCCTTTTGTTGCTCAGTAATTTTTGTAACTCTTTTGTTGTCTAAATATTTTTCTATAAGTCCATTCTGCACCTCCTCTCTAGCATATAGTTTAGTGTAATATTCAAGAAAGGCTTCTTTAATTAATTTCTGTTGAACAACTTCTTTCCCTCTGATATCGATACTATCAATAGTCCGTATGCTCTGTTTCTTCCTCAATGTGTAGGCCAACCACCTGCCCTGTTTATTGGCGTTGCAGAATGTATTATGCTTCGCATATTGTAAATTTGTTGCAACTTGTTCCGCTATAAGCATTTGAAATTGATCTTTCAAAAGTTTTATGACACCACGTGTTCTTTCATCTGTTGGATTTTTAATGAGTAACTGTTCTTTATTCTTTATTTCTGCTTCCAATTCAAGTCTTTTCTTTTGTCGGATCAATCTATGTTTAGAGTTCATATAAATAAGCACCCCTCTCATGTAAGCTTTGCTTGCATCCCACACAATCTCCATTGGAATGCCTTTATTCAAATTCATTTCAAAAAACTCTTTCAAGTACTTTTTAAGTTCTATTATATTTTTTTCATATCTGAACAAGTTTTCATTTAATCTCCAAGAGCGTCTCTCAGTCTTGCATGTCTCAATTTCTATCCACACTGGACTATGATCAGTCAAAGTTCTTGGCAGAATCTTTGTTCTTTTTGTCCTAACAAGTAAGTCATCTGACAACAAAATGAAATCAATCCTAGAGAAGGATCTATGTCTATCAGAGAAGAAAGTATAATCCAGTTCTTTTGGGTTATGTATTCTCCAAATATCTTTTAACTCCAGATCTTCTTTCATATCAAAGAAAGTCTGTGGTAGTCTAATCCTTGACTTCGCCAAAGTCTTTTTATCTAATTTAGAATCAATTCCATTCCAATCTCCCATAATTAAAATAGATCTATAATCCCATTGTAGTATTTTAGTATGTAGCATTTTATAGAAATAATCCTGTTGTTGATTGGGAGCATAAATTCCTATCAGAAGAACTTGACTATTAGCAGAAAGTAATTCGATTGCTACAAACCTGCCATCTTGATCAGCTTCTATAAGTTTGGCTGTTAATTTTTTATTTACATAAATAACCACACCATTCTTTTTTTGGTTAGTTGAAGATATAAAATGTGTTCCTAATTTGGAATTTTTCAAATAATTTTGATCTTGAACTGTAATATGCGTTTCTTGTAAACAAATTATGTCATTATTATGTTGTTTTAAATATGCAAATACTTTCTTCCTTTTCTGTGTTGCATTCAACCCATTCACATTCCAAGATAAACATTTAATCATCATTATTCTCTTTCTGGAGCCAAGAACAGAATAATCGGATTTCATCCGAAATCTTCTGTCCTGCATTCCCCACGGCCCCAGGCTCTTGTATCGCCTTTGCCTCCTTTTCATCTTGTCTTTCCTGCTGTAACTTTTCTTTAAATTGCTTGAGTTTTGCTCGGGTTATACGCTGGTCCTTGACTTCAGCCATCCAGACCGGCTCCAAAATTGGAGAAGGTTCCAGCAAAGGCTCATCCAGGAAACCTCCTTCAGCGCCCTTCAACTCCTCTAATTCCTGCTTAGATTGTTGTTGCGGATCTTGAAGTTGCTTCTTATCACTCTCCTTAATCTCCAAAACTGTGGATGTACGTGGGGATGGTGTTCTTTCTTTAAAGATATCAGTATAAAATTGCTCCGCCTTCTCCACAGTAGTCAAACGGTATCTCTCTCCCTTATATTTCAAAATTATACCAGTTGGAGCATCCCAACGAAATGGAATCTGGTTATTCTGCAGTTCTTTAACAAGAAAGCCAAAGTCTTTTCTAGATTTTAACATCTTAGGTGGAAGCTCTTTATAAACTGTAATCTTCGATCCTCCGACTTGCACAGAAGTAAGAAAAGATTTTTGCAGGATATCATTTCTTATTACTCTATCTGTAAAATATATGACCACATCTCTAGGCAATTGTCTTTGTCTGGCCACCCAGGAATTGACTCTGTAAATTTTGTCTATTTTACAGAAAACTATATCAGGGTTAACTTTTAAGATCACAGCTAGGGCTTCAGCACAGACCTGTCTCAAATCTTGTCTCTCCTCTTCTCTAATTCCTCGAAGCCGTATAGCGAATTCCATTGCCCGGAATTGCATCATGACAATCTCGTTCTCAACTCTCTGCATCTTATCATCAACATCAAAAAATTTATGATCATTATTTTTCATCTTAGCATTAACTTCTGATTTAAATTCATCCACTTTTGACTCAACTTTCATAATAAATCCTGCCAGGCCAGACGCCACATCTATTATTTTTTTGGTCACCTTCTTTTGGTTCTGCTGCATTTCCTGCATAATTTCCTGTTGAGACTTTTGGATTTTATCATCTATTTCTTGTTGAGCTTTTTGAAATTTATCATCCAGAATTTTTGAAATAAATTCTTTTAAATCTCCCATATCAAAATCTTTTTTCTGAGCTTGTGACTGCGTGTCCTGTTTGCGTGTGGGGGATCCCCCCCTGTTTTGCCTTCCTGCTTCTTTGAAGCCATCCTGCCACGTAGGCTAGCTTTTCTGAAGAGGGAGGTTCCTCTTCTTCTACCACCTCCACAAAGCCTTCTAAAAAAGTCCCCCAGATTTAATCAGGACAAAACTGTGGTGAAGCAAAGTCAAATAAAAGGGAGAGATTTTCCTCTTGTTCCTGTTATTACAGCCGAAGCAACTTTGTAGCAACTTATTAACTTTGTAACAAAGCAAGATGACTTCACCAATCCACACTCGCTGATTCATTTACTCTAATGCTGAACGCCATATTTTTTCCAGTCACTTTCACTCATTCAGAAGTTTTCCCTTCAAAATAAAAGATCAGCAAAGTGCTAATACTTGCAGTTCAGAGTTTCAGGGTTCAAGTAGATTTCAGCTGTTTGTTTGGGTTGTTTCCTTTCTCTTTGAAGTTTCCTGCAGCCGGCTTGTTCTGCAAAAGCAGAGACGTCCCACGCCACCCGGAGTCTCAGCAGGTTGGGAGGGAGCCGCGCCTGTTTCCTCCCCAGAAACAATTCCCTGGGGGGGTTGCAGGGGCTCGACCTGTGCCCTGCTGCCTCTTCTTCAAAAATCCTGGGGATTCTGAAGCTTTCAAGCTGCTTCACGGTCGGGAAGCGGCTCTACAAGCGGCTGGGCTGGCGGTGCTTAAAAAGGCACCGTCGTCGCCGAAGACAAGGAAACCGGAAGCCCATCCTTGTCAGATTTCTGTCCCCATCCTCCCCACCGTGATCATCAGACCCATTACCCCTTTCAGTGGATTTATGGATTCCCCCAGATCCATTCCCACAATCCCTCCCAGAACCCCTTAAAATAGAACTTAAAGATTTATCTAAAAAACCCCAAAGCCGTCGGTTTTTTGCAAACCACCTCTCGGGGCTCCAAAACCCGTCCTCAAGGGCGGCCCTTGATAACTGAGAGGGCCAGACATGCGAGAGGGGGGAATCTCGCAGTGCAAGGAGCTCCGCAATTGAATACATCAAAGATAGGATAGATTGTGAGTGGGCGGGGTAAGCGAATGGAGACCAGCGATCCAACAGAGGCAGAGGGTGAGGGTGAGTGAAAACCGTATATTCCCTTCCTGTTCTCTAGCTTGTCATGCATTCTTTCCAAAAATCGGGACTTTTTAAAAATGCTACGGGACGCGGGACAAATTATTAAAAATCAGGACTGTTCCGCCAAAAGCGAGACGTCTGGTCACCTTACCCTAACATCTACCTCATGACATTTTTACTTCTATCCATTGGTACCATTTATCCCAGCTTTGATTGAAAGTTGATTCTTGTCTATCTTTAAGAATATATGTTAATCTATCACACTCTGCACACCACAAAATTTTGTTGATAATCATCTGATCCGATGGTACTTCTTTCCCTTTCCAAAGTTGCGCATATGCAATTCTAGCCACAGTGGTAATGTGTATGAAAAGGTACCAGTCTGTTTTCATTATGCCCCCAGGGTTTATTCCTAGCAAGTACACCTCTGGTCTCAGTTGAAAGCTGACTCCTGTAATCTCCATAAGCGAAACTTTTATCTTACTCCAATAGTTTTGGGTTTGTAAACATGTCCACCATTGGTGGTAAAATGTACCCCTGGCTGACCCACATTTCCAACATTCTGCTGAGATTCCAGGGAACATCTTTGTGGTGGTATATGCCATCTATATAACATTTTAAATATATTTTCTTTGAAAGACACTGCCATCATCATTTTCGCATTTCTATTCCATATTTGTTGCCATTTTTCCAGATCTAATGATATCCGAAATTCCTCCCCCAGGCTATCATCAAGTCTTTAACTATTTCCTCAGCTACAGATCTGGACAGGAGGAGGTTATATACCTTAGTAATACATTTCTTATCACCTTCCAGAAGGGCCTTATTGAACTCTTGTGGTGAAGTAAAGACCTCCCACCATTGGCTTTATCTTTTTGGTATCTTGCTTGAATTTGTGCGTATGCCCATCTGTATTTGATTCCCCATATTTGTAATTCCGCTTTAGATCTAAGATTACAGCCATCGTCCAACAATTCTCTGTACATCACAGGTTTATCCAAGTTGTATAGAGGTGGGTATGTAGTCGCTTCAAGGGTCACAAACCAATATGAAACTTTACTATACATCATTCCTTTGATCTTATTCCATACCTTAATCAGACATCACCTTACATAGTGGTTTGTAAAATATTTATGCTGTCCTGCTTTGATTGGCCAGAGAAAATAATGCCACCCCTGCTGTAAATTATACCCTTCAATTTTTAATATACACTCCCTCTTCAGTATTATCCAATCTTTTACCCAAACCAGGCAAGAAGCTTGATAATACCATTCCCAATTGGGGAGCCCCAAGCCTCCCCTTGTTTTATGTTCCTGCATCATTTTCCTTTTAATACGTGGCTTTTTCCCTTGCCATATGAATTTTCCAGTTATCTGATCCATTTTCCTAAAAAAACTTTTCTCTAATCTTGCTGAAGCCATTTGGAAAAGATATATCATTTTGGCAGCACATGTGCCTTTATCACTGCCACTCTTCCTAGCAGGGATAGCTGTAATTTCCTCCACCAATCTAAATCCTGTTCCATTTGCAAGATGAGTTTATCATAGTTATTCTTTTTTATCGAGGAGCATTTTGGGGCCAGCCATATGCCCAAGTATTTTACCTTTTTAACTATTTGTATTCCCATCACATTCTCTATCTCCAATTTCCGTGTCCCCTTAAGATTTTTAACAAGTAATTTGGTTTTGTCCCTGTTAATTTGTAGACCCGCTACTGCGCCAAATTCCTCAATACTTCTTAACAAATTTGGCCCCGAAGTCATTGGCTCCTCCAATATAAAGACGAGATCGTCTGCAAACGCTTGTAATTTAAACTCCTCTTTCCTAACATTAAGTCCTTTTATTTATTTGTTTTGTCTGATTTGATTTAGTAAAGGTTCCAGAGTCAAAATAACTCTGGGGATAGTGGGCATCCTTGCCTAGTTCCCCTACATATTTGTATCTCCTCTGTTGTTTCACCTTTAATTAACACTCTTGCGTATTGCGCCATATAAAGTGCCCAGATAGCTTGTGTAAAACTAAATCCAAAATCTATCTCCTCAATTTGTAATAAGATAAAGTCCCAATTAATCCTATCAAACGCCTTTTGCGCATCGAGGAACATTAGAACCATTTCTTTGTCTGTATGTGTTTCATAATATTCCAGTGTATCCATGATGGTTCTAATGTTGTCTCGTAAGTATCTATATGGCAAAAAGCCATTTTGATCTTGATGGATATATTCATTTAGAAAAATCTTCAACCTTCCCGCTAATATTGATGCAAATATTTTATAGTCCGAATTGAGCAGGGAGATAGGTCTATAGTTTTTAATCTGTGTTCGATCAGAATCAGGTTTCGGAAGTAATGTGATATAAGCTTCCATCCATGACCTGGGAACTATACTATACTATACTATAAATCTTTCATATTTGGCAATAATATATCATATATCTCTTTATATAATTCGGCTGGCAGCCCATCCGGTCCCAATGATTTAGCACATTTCTGCTTCTTAATAGCAGCTTCAATTTCTCCTTCCCCAATCTCTGAATTAAGAATATCCTTCATATTTTGTGGGATTTTAGCTAATTTCAAGTTTTCAAGGTATGCTCTTATTTGGGTCTCCTGTATTCCCTCTTTTTGATATAGTTCCTCAAAGAAATTTATAATCACCCTCTTTTTCCCTTCCACATTCCCCACAAGAGTTCCCTCTCCATCGTGTAAGGCATCAATTCTCTTTGCTTCTGTTTCTTTTCTTAACCTATACAAGAGCCATTTACCTGCTTTATTAGCGTGTTCAAAAAAAATGCTGCCTCCCACTCTTAATTTTGTTCGCCAGTACCTCTTGGTCCAATAATGATAATTTATGCTTAAGAAACTCTTTTCTCTCTTTTATCTTCCCATTTCTCGGGTCTACTTGTAATGCCCTCTCTTCCTTTTCTAATTCTTCTAGAATTTTGCCCCTCTTTTCCCTCTCTAATTTCCATTTTTGCACCAAAATTTTTATCGAATATCCTCTTATAACCGCTTTCATAGTATCCTAATTATTTTGTAGTGAGGTATCCTCTTGTCTATTTTCCTCATAGAAAAGCTTTAGTTTTTTTTTCAATCCCGTGACAAATTCTTCCTCCCTTACCAAATCTGTCCTCATTGTCCACCTTCCCCTATACCTTCATTCTTTCCAACTAACTATCACCGGATTGTGATCCG
This sequence comes from Arizona elegans, assembly GCA_022577455.1. Classification (NCBI taxonomy): domain Eukaryota; kingdom Metazoa; phylum Chordata; class Lepidosauria; order Squamata; family Colubridae; genus Arizona; species Arizona elegans. The sequence goes on along the minus strand of JAKOOJ010000006.1, from coordinate 45,895,819 downwards.
CCCATTCGTTTGGTCCAATTTCTGTTTCTACAGCCAATCTTGATATTTCTGGAGTAGCCCAAATCATATCTATCCTGGACCACATCCTATGCCTAGGTGAGAAATACATAAATTGGACCTCGCCTGGATGTGCAACTCTCCAAACATCTTGCAATCCTAATTCATCCCGGATTTGATCACATATCAACAGCAGTGTCTTCCTTACCCCTTTCCTGTTTCCCATATCCACCCCCCTGGCATAATCTTTAGTGGCATCCATAACCACATTAAAATCGCCCATTAAGCAAACATGTTCATACTCCAATTTGTTTAGTTTGTTATAAATCATATTATAAAAATTTTTCTGGTTACAATTAGGGGCATATATATTTCCTAATAAAACCTTCCTTTGGCATATTTTAATTTCCACCAACAAGAATCTTCCCTCTTCATCAGCAAAAAAAATTTTTGGGTTCCAAATGTTTTTGTATATATATCGCAACTCCTCTTTTTTTTTTTTGGTCAGCCAAAGACACAAATAGATCACCTAATTTGGGACATAAAGAGTAAATTCTGGTAACCTTTTTTAATATGTACTTCCTGCAAGCCTATTATCTGATATTTCCCCCGCTGTAACTTCATTTGTATTTTCTTCCTTTTATTCGGCAAATTTAATCCATTAATATTGATTGATATTAACCGAAGTCCGTCTCCTGCCAGTTTATTCATTTCGTTCTTTCAATCCATTTCTTTTTTTGTCTCGTCACTATCTGGGATCCCAAGCCCCCAATGGTTTGGTCTTCTCCTTTTTCTCTTAAAGCCTTCTGTTCTTTTATCGTTTCCGTTTCAAGCAGCTCTTCTTGGCTTTTGCTTTCTACCTCTTCCTCACTCTCTTGCTTATCAGCTTTAAAGTGCAGTCAAAAAATTCCTGCGCCTCTCTTAGGTCTTCTATATGTATCTGCTTATCTTGCTAGCTTATAATCAGCCCATCCGGTAATAGCCATCTATAACGAATCCACATCTTCTGAAGCCTCCTCGTAAGAAATTCATAGTTTTTTCTTATTTCTCTTACCCATTTTGGTAGTTGACGTAGTATAATTATTACTCGTCCTTTATAGCTTATTTTTTGATCTCTCGATTTTTGTAGTAGCTCATCACATAATGTCTTCTTGGTGCAGCGTACATGTACTTCTTTTGGTAGGTTATGATATGGTAGGTTTGGTAGGTCTAGCATAACTGGTATATACTTGAAAAGTTTCATCCATATATAGATAAACTTCTTCTCTATCTTTCCCTGTAATCTCTGCCACTATATCCGTCATAATTTGATCCAAGTTCTCATCTTTGTCCTCCGTGATATTCTGAAACCGTATGAAGAAGGCTGCCCTATCCATCTCCATAAATATTAATTCATTTTCCAGCTTCCTATTTTCCCTAGATGGTCTCATTTCCAGTCGCATCACCTTCTCCTCCACTTTCCCCACTTTAGTCTCCATTTCCACAATCCGCTCCCCATGTGAATCCATTGTCAAGTTCATCTCTTCCATTTTGACATTCATTTGCCATAGCTCATCTCTCACCACTGTTACATTTGATTTCAATTCATCTATTTCTTTAGATGTTGTTTCTTGGTTTTTAACCATTGTCGTCATTGTATCTTGTAGTGTTTTAAGGATATCATGTAGATTTGAGGGTATTCCATTTGCACTTGAGGCTTTCCCCATTGATGTCATATCTTCCAATGATTTATGTACCATTGGGGAGGTCGTAACTGGAGATGAGATTGATGGTACTGTAGGTATCTTCTTTTTGGTAGTAATTGTGGTTGTGGCCATCTTTGTTAGACAGAAAAGGTTGCTCCACTCTAGCATACAGGGTATATCTTACTCTAGTCTTATTCTCTTTATCTGTATACTACTTTACTTTACTGATACTACTTTACTTTACTGATTTGCAATACTCTGAACTAGTTATTTTAGCTCTAATCGTCAATTATCAATTCATAAACATTTACAAACACGAATTCATAAATATCTCAATTAAAAAAGTTCAACAAGATAAACAGATAGTCTATTCAATCTTAATTGTGTATATATATATCAATCAACCATCAACTGATTAATTTAGACTTAAATAATTTATAGCTAATAATCCTGAAACTTATTCAATTTCAATCTTTAAGGCTTAAGAAAAGGAAAAAATTGAGCAGGAGAGAAAGAGAAAGAGTCAAATTAACCCCAATCAATGTGCAATTCCAGTATCGGCCACAAGATAGTGTTCAGGTCTTTTATATCACTAGGAATGCTCAATCTATAAACTTCCACTTTCCTTTCTTCTCCCAATTGCTCTAATGGAGACTTAGATCATATGGCTGAGTCACCATCCTCCTCTTCCACCACTCGACTCAACTCAGTCTGAAGCAATTCAAACAGGTGGGCAGCAAGTAAAAAAACCCATAAATCCAACAGCAGTTCCACGATCACCTTCAGACTGTCTTCGTTCGAACCAACAGCCCTCGGCGATCATCGGTTAGTTTTCTGCGTTGTCTTTGGCCTCCTCCTCCCTGCCGCTCCCTGATCTCTGGCTTAGTAATCAAATGTCCATTCCGATATAGATAGAAGTAATGCAGTAAAGTCCGATCTTCAATATCAGCCACCAGCCGCTTATTGGCTGTGAACAATTCTTCACAGCCATGGTTTTGCCTTATTAAATAACTACAGGCTGCCCATTTCTAAGGGTTGTTTCTTGAACCTGCCTTAGCTCTTAATTTAGTGCAACCAGGGTTTGTGAGGCCAAATTGAGGTTAGCCAGTGTGTAATCCAGGCTATTTATTATTTTTCAAATTGTGCACAATGAGTGTTGGGACTCCTACTAATGAGACTATCAGTGCAAGATATCTTGCTTTACTGGGCAACTGTGCAGCATCATTTGTGAGTCACAATCTTCTGGGCTATAAAAGTTAAAATTTAGATGTACTCACCTTTCCAAGCAGCCTTTGAGCTCAAAACTCAAAACCCCTTTACAACCCTTGTTCCAAATGGCCAAGGCCCAAGGAAAAGTCACCCACAGACTCAATGGGTCTGCTGCCGGCAAGGGAGTCTTACCCGGGCCAGGTCTGTTGGTAAGGTTAGCTTGGAGTCCCAACTGGGGTGCCAAATTGTTGGAAGAAATATCCATTTGGTTCATTCCAAGCCAGGAGAAAAGCACTTGAGACAAAATGGAGGCTGAAGGCTGATTGGAAAGAGGGTCCATTTATTGGTGAAGAAGAAGTACACGGGTGGTTCTGAGCAGCTGACCACATGGAATTGAGAGTGAGGGGTATATATACTTTCTCTTGGGCTTTGAACTTGGACTTCCTGTTCAAGAACATATTCTATTGGCTGTTGTCAGACTCCCATGGGGCCATGTGGGGTCATGTTTGTCTGAGTCAAGTTTGATTGAAGTTTGCTGGGTGATGCAATATCCTTAGGAGATTGTGCAATCACCCTGGAGCTGAAGGTCTTTTTCCTTGTAGATAGGCTGGCCCAGTTTTGCTGGGGTTATTAAGAAAGACTTGTGGGCTGCTTCCTATCTTTAAAAACATGTTTCTCCTTTAGGAAAATATAATATTCTGGCTTTTTAAATATTTCTCAAAATATTTCATTCTTCTAGGAGGGGAGTGTCTTCCCACACAACTTTTCTGTGGGTCGCTCAAACAGGCCCATAGATCTGACTGGCCCTTTTTCTTTCATTTATTTTCCTTCCACAGCTTTTAGCAGAAGAGGATCATCTGTTCTGTGTAAATAGCTATTTCCAAATGAACCTAAATCAAAGTAGTTTTTACTTTCATCTTGGGAAAATATATGCCATGCATTTTAAAGAGCTCACAGAAATGCTTTTATTTGATTCTGACTTAGCACTTTTCATCTAAAGATTAAGAAGCTCTTCTCAAACTGTAATTAAAATTTTTATTTACAATTTCCTGTGAAGCTGGCTTTTTTTATGACTTTTGCAGAGTGTGACACATTTGCTGTTCTATTTCAGTCAACAAAATGCACTGGGGCCAGCCCTAATATCCACTCTTTGAGTTTTTCTGCCAAACATTTACATGTTTCAGAGAAGGAATGCAATTTTGAAGTTTCAGGGGACTTTGAAGATATGAATCAAGTTGGAAATGTATCAGTAAACTGCCTACAGTTATGATGCTGTTTTCTTTAAATTATGGTTACACAGCAGGATAATTTCTCTTGAAGAAGAGTGTTTTTCAGGTATACTTTTTGAATAGTTTGACCATTTTTAAAAGCTTGTATTATATTTATATTGCTTTTAATTTTTATTGTGCTGCTTTCATTTTCTTTTGCATTTTTACAATCTTGATTGTTCTACTTGCGTAGAAAGATATGGAAACATCAGAGACATAGCTAGATTTGATAAATTAACTGTCTTTTCTCACCAGCATTGAATTAAGGCTTTAATATGTTTCCCTTCTTTTAAATTAAAGAACTACCTGAATGTTTACGGTCAAATTCATAAAATTATTGTGAAGTTTTGGTTGTAGCATATTTTATTTCAATGTCTCATATATCAAATGAGCAGAAAAGCCTTATAGTTAATTTGTAATATATTTTCTAGAAGTATAAAACAACAAGCCAATTTAGTATATTAAATGCCACTTGGGAAAACTGATGCACTTGTGCATATTTTATAAAAAAAGAAGAAGATAAATTCATCAAATTAATTATTCAAAATAATTTATTCGTTCAACTATGGAATTGATTATATATGTACAAATCTCCTAGAATGAAAGATGTAGAAAATAGAAGCTACTTTTTATTATAATAAGAAAAATTCTTCTCATTTGTAGGGTTTTATTTTTTCTCAGAAATGCATTATGTTATCCTGGACTCAAATTACCAGTCCAGGAAGAATCATTTAAATTAATATATGTTGGTCTAATTAGAACTAAACATGCACTTTTCTGAATTATATAAAATGTAAACTTTCAAGGGTTGTTGGCTTCCCTGACCTCCTGCAGCACTCTGCTGGCCAAAAACAGGCCCCATGAGACCCCCGCATGGCCCGTATTTGGCTTCCATGGCCTCCTGCAGCACTCTGCTGTCCAAAAATGGGCCACACGGAGGCCCTGCCCCACAAGGCCCCTGCACAGCCCATTTTGGCCTCCCCGGTCTCCAGCAGGGGAGTTTTCAATCAGCAGAGTGCTGCAGGAGGACTGGATTGGAGTGGACTACAATTATGTGGCCTCAAGTAAATGCCTGATCTGGATAGAAAACAAGCAACATCCTATGTTAATACTACAGTTTAATGCCAAACTTTACATGCTGTAGGTCCATTTTATTTACAATCAACAATCTATAATTGACAGCCATTTCTATTTACTATCCTGGAAATTTACCTCTGCTGTTAGATCTTTATTATCATGTTATTTATGATTTTGTATTTTTATTATTAGTTGAATAAAAATATACAATAGTATAAATAGCTTTTCTGCTTGGAAAAGCAATTTAGTATTAAACAATGGGGTATAAATTTAGAAATAAAAAGTTTAATGGAGTATGAAGGAGAAGTAATAAATGATTGCAAGTAATATCTGGTAGAAGAGATAAGGAAATGTTTATAGTAAAGAATTGTGGAAAGAAAGAGAAGGGAAAAAATGCATCTTGAGCCTGTGTCAAATGCCCACCATGGCCACGCCTACGCTTACCCCCGGCCACACACCACCACCACCCCTCGGCCCTCTGAGGTCAAACACAGCCCTGATGCAGCCCTCAGTGAAATCAAGTTTGGCACCCCTGGTGTAGACAATGTGAGATTATGGGAAAGAAGTTTGTTTAAGACTGAGAATAATTCCAGAGGAACTACAGAGGAACTATTAGAAAAAGATTATTAGGGAATCCCTAATAAAACTTTGAAATAGGATGAAGAAGATATGGAGGAAGAAGTGAACAAAGTGTACAGGACGAATACATAATATGTAAAATGAATAATAGACATATACTTGAATGCTTTGACAAGAAGAAGATAAAATACCATGTTGTATTTTAGTACTTTAATACTAAATTAAGGTTAAGTAACTCAGAAATCATTATTCTCAAAGAAATATCTATTAGAATACTGTGCAAGAGAAAAAAATATTGTTTTTTGACAAACAAACAGAAAAGGGTACTATTTTATAAGGACAAATGAAAAAAGTAATTCTAACTTCCAATCCACAGACTGGATACCAATCTAATTTAGCCCAAAATGCAAGAAATTTTCATGAAAGGTTCAAAGAAAAGATGGAGAAAGTATAAAGGGATCAAAAAGAAGAAGTCATATAACAAATAAAGTAAAACGAAGAGACCACAACTTTGAGCACTATTGACATACACTTTTCTAAGCTTATAAAATAAACATGGATTTAAATACCTAATATGTAACATAAATGGACAAATGCACTTCAAAAAAGTGCAGATATTAATATTAATATTAATATTAATAACAGATATTAATAAAGTGAAGAAATTACCCAACCTTACTGAGTTTATAACTCAGTAAGTTTAATAAATAAGAGGATCCTTTCTTTTGTTGCACTAACCTCTCCGCTCACTCGTCTCTCTATTTTGCGCTTTTTTCCCAATCGCTGCTTTCCTTCCTCTCCGCATCTCACTCCTCTCGTGCCTCTACTCAATAAAAGTTCGTCTTTCTTTTTCTTTTTATCCTCCTTGACCACCGGTGCTGAATCCACTTTTTGCTTCCTCCATCACTCTTGGTCCGCCTTGAAGACAGACTTTTTCCCCCGTAGGATTTAAGGGGTTCGGTCTTGTCCTCCAGGATGGTAGTGAGTCATCGGGAGTCTTCCAACCTTATCCTTTAGTTTTCTGATCCCTCCAGGATCAGAAATGCCTATAAAGGGCTCCTTATCAGGAATTAATTGGGATTTTGGGAGCTATCAACCGCGCCTTCACCCACTCTGCTCTGATGTCACTGCCAGAAGTCACTTTACTTTTATGATACTGTGGAAGAATTTCACTAGAAGTTTAACAATGTCATCCACAGCAACAGTAGTTAAAACGGGGGAAAAAACCTATCACAAATCTCTCACTTATGGCCTCCCCGTCAAACCAACAGTCAATAGAAAATATGTTGGGGAAAGAAAAAAATAAAACAAAGCCAAAAATGAATAATATGCAAAGCATGCTCCAAATGATACAATACCCCTAATGAAGTCACAAGAAAAAATGGCCAATAAACACAAAGATATTAAAAATGAGATAGGAGAAGTAAAGGAAGACATAAAAAATATGAAGGAAAAGATGGAAACTATACAGCAGACAATTTTGGAGAATGAGCAAAAAATTAAAAATATAGAAACAAAAGTAGATCAAATGGACCTTAAACTAGAAGTGGCAGAACAGAAAGCATTGCAATCAAATAAGGAACTGTCAGATTCAATCATATTCCTGGAAATGGAGAAAGCCTCATATTTTTTACGCTTCCAGAATGTTGTGGAGGAGAAAGAGGAAGATCTGGGGGGAAAAAATGGTCGAAATATTGGCAGAGTTAACACAAAGAAATAAGATGGGGATAAAAGACATCATAGATGAAATTTACCATACGCACAATAATTACATAAGAAGACATCAGTTGGCAAGGGAAGTGCATATAAGATTCACACACACAAAAAAAAAAAAACCCAGTAAGAGATGAAATTTATAAGAAATCAAGGGAAGAAACCATAACATATAAAGGTAAAGAAATCATAATCTTAAAACAAATTCCACAAAGAATTCGGACTCAAAGACAACAGTACCAGTTCCTTACATCTCAACTCATTAAATACAAAGTGATGTTCAGATGGATTATCCCAGAGGGCATCCTTATCACTTGGCAACAAAGGAAATATAAGATAGATTCGATAGAAAAGGCACAGGAATTCTATAAAAATTATCTCCTACAAGAAGAAAAACAAAAAAGTAAAGACGACTCTTAGAGCAAAAGTCAGGAAGACGACCAACAAGAAGAAATAGAAAGAGAGAGAGAACTAAGAAAAATCCAAGAAAAAGGGTGAGAAGAAAAAGAAGGAGCAAGAGGGAGAGTAAAAAGAGAGAGTAAAAAAAGACAAGAAACACCAAGAAACAACTTGGTAGTACAGGGGTTTAAGGCACCCTGTTATTAAGCTGGTTATTAAGGCCAGCTGCCTGCAATTACTGCAGGGTTCGAATCTCGCCAAGGCTCAAGGTTGACTCAGCCTTCCATCCTTTCTAAGGTAGGTGAAATGAGGACCCAGTTGTGGGGGCAATAAGCTGACTTTGTATAAATATACAAAAGGATGAAGGCTATTGCTGAGCACATTGTAAGCCGCCCTGAGTCTTCGGAGAAGGGCGGCATATAAATCAAATTAAAAAAAAAAACTGCAGTAAGAAATGCAAGAGAGTTTAAATCACTTCTCACTGGATATTAACGGCCTAAATTCACCAGAAAAGAGAACACAAACCTTTATTAAATTAGAAAAATTAGAGGCAGACGTGATTTGCCTGCAAGTGGTACATATAAAAAAAAGATTTCAAAAATTATTAGAAAATGCAAAATTAGGAAGATTATATGCATCATTAACACAACAGAAAAGAAGAGGAATCATGGTATACTTTCTTTCTTTCTTTCTTTCTTTCTTTCTTTCTTTCTTTCTTTCTTTCTTTCTTTCTTTCTTTCTTTCTTTCTTTCTTTTATTAGATTTATATACCGCCCTACTCCTGAAGGACTCAGGGTGGTGAACAGGCACAAAATAAAATACATAAATACAAAAGTTAAAAGATTTAATTAAAACCAGATTAAATAATTTAGCCCAAGACAATTAAAAATCCCAAAATTTAAAACAAATTAAAATTCCGATGTAAAAGAATTTTAAAACGGGGAGAAATTTAGGCCAGGCCGGCTTGCTGGAATAAGAGAATCTTAAGAGCACAGCGGAAAGTGCGTAGATCCGGGATCCTCCGTATCTCTGGGGGGAGCTCGTTCCAGATAGTGGGTGCCCCCACAGAGAAGGCCCTCCCCCTGGGGGCAGCCAGTCGACATTGTTTAGCTGACAGCACCCGGAGGAGCCCCTCTCTATGAGAGGGTACTGGCCGGTGGGAGACTGCTTGTGGTAGTAGGCGGTCCCGTAAATAACCAGGTCCTAAGCCATGGAGCGCTCTAAAGGTGGTAACCAGAACCTTGAAGCGCACCCAGAAGACCACCAGGAGCCAGTGCAGCTCGCGCAGGAGAGGTGTCACATGGGAGCGCCATGTTGCTCCCATAACCACCCGCGCGGCCGCACTCTGCGCCAGTTGGAGCCTCCGGGTGTTACTCAAGGGGAGCCCCATGTAGAGAGCATTGCAGTAGTCCAGGCGGGAAGTGATGAGGTCATGAGTGACTGTGTGTAGGGAGTCCCGATCCAGAAAGGGACGCAACTGGCGAATCAGGCGAACCTGATGAAAAATCCTCCCAGTCACAGCCGTCAAGTGCTCTTCTAAAGATAGCCGTGAATCCAGGAGGACATCCAAGTTGCGAGCCCTCTCCGTGGGGGCCAGCGATTCGCCCCCAATAGTCAGCGATGGCATCAACTGACTATATTGGGATGTCAGAAACCACAGCCACTCGGTCTTGGATGGGTTGAGCCTGAGCCTATTCCTCCCCATCCAGATCCGCACGGCCTCCAGGCACCACGACATCACTTCAAGGGCATCGTTGGGGTGGTCTGGGGTGGAGATGTACAGCTGGGTGTCGTCAGTGTACTGGTGGTACTTCACCCCAAAACCACAGATGATCTCGCCCAGCGGCTTCACATAAATGTTGAACAGGAGGGGTGAGAGGACTGACCCTTGCGGCACCCCACATATGAGGGGCCTCGAGGTTGACCATGGTCGATGGTACCCAGGTCCTAAGCCATGGAGCGCTTTAAAGGTGGTAACCAAAACCTTGAAGCGCACCCGGAAGACCTTCGAACGAAGGGCAAAAGGCACCCGGCGTGGTTTAAGTCATTGAGGCTGTATGCGGGGGTCCAAATTAAATGAAATTGGGTTTCTGTGTACATGCCTAGCTTGTCATCGAAAACGGAGGTAAATTCCTGACAGAGTGTCTCGAGTTTGGATGGCCCTATAGCATGGACCCCTTGTATGGTGAGGCCGAGGGCGTCGAACCAATTAAGGCCCAAAAGGCTTGGCAGTGGCCCATCCACTATTACTAAAGACAACTGGCTGGAGAATTTTTTAAATTTGACTCGGAAAGTTCCGCTTCCTATGACAGGAATTTGAGCGCCCTGGTAATCTTTTTAACAGGAGGGTACATGGGTCTAACTGTCATTTTGCCAATTTTGGGACAAGACATTTAATTGTGCCCCAGGACATGATGGAAGTGGCAGAGCCTGTGTCAACTTCCATAAGGCATGGTTTGCCTTCAATCAGCACAGTGAGGCGAACCTTTTGCTGGCTGACTTTGCTTGGAGGAACAACCAAGTTGACAGCGGAGGACCCCCGCCTGCTCTGGACCTGCTCATTTGACGGCTGGGATGTCCCTCCATGTCTCGAGGGGAATGTGTTCTCAGCTGCGGCAGCGCCAACCGACACACCCTTGCGATGTGGCCACGGCGGCCGCAATGGCGGCAAATTACATCCTTGAATCTGCATGTGGAATATTGATGCTTTTCCCCACAACTGAAACATTCTGTTCTGGTTGCTACCCTTCTCACATGGCCGGGCACTGTAGTCTTATTCCTTGCGTCTTGTATGTGGCAGACCCCAGCTTCCTCATCAGAGTCAGACATGTCCCATTCCATCGTCTCGTTCACAGCTGTTGCTCCTTCCCCTGCCGGCGTAGAACTTTGGCCCTGAGGCAACTCAGCTAATGACAGCTTGGCCAACTCCGCTGCACACGCCTCATCCAATGCCATTTGGAATGTTAAATCGTGATTCACAATTAGTCGCCTCTTTAGGCTTTGATTGCGCACTCCACTCACAAGCCTGTCCAGAAGGTAGTCGTCAAGGTTAACAAATTCGCAATGATGTGCCGCTCTACGCAAAGCTGCGACATATTGATTAATAGACTCCTCTGGAGACTGATCCCGATGGTAAAAATGCTGCCGGCAGGCAATTCTTGACGGGGCTGGCACGTAATGTTGTTTAAGCTTTTTCATGAAATACTTCCACATCCCGGAGTGGATGGATTGGGGAGCCATTAAAGTCATGGCGGTATCATACATTTCTGGCCCACAGAAACTAAGAAAATAAGCACATTTGCGCTCAGGAGACAAGTTCCTGTAATCATTAGCAGTCAAAAAGCAGTCAAAAAGGGCCACACAGGCGTCCCACATTTCATTACTTGGGTTAAAAGGAGGAAAATTTTGTGAGGTCACCATTTCACCCTTCTGTAACTCTCATTAGATGATCCCACCTTCATCGCCAGTAGTAAATATCAGCAGAGATTAATGACAGACAGAGGCTGTGTTGAATCTGAGGTAACAACGTTTTAATGAGCAATTATCAACCAGGCACTTAAGATCTGCCTCAGACAAAGAACGCACGAACTCAGCCTGACAGCTCTTTTATATCGGCTGTGAGGCGGCTAACCAATTGGAGAACAGAATGTTACTAAACATTCCAACAGGGGGCCAGCCCACAGAGCAGGCTCAATACACTACAGGAACCACACTAAAGGCATTTCCAGCATAAGGCAAGCTGAAGGAGCCTACAGAGATGACATATCTGGATGTCACCCAAGGCAGGACCATGGAAAACTGATAACAGTACAATGTAGTAAGAATCATCTGTAGAGCATAGCCTTGTGAACACCATGCTGAAAAGAGTTGAAGGCAAACCAGCCAAAAGTTCATGATGCTTATGAATGAGAACTCTAACTTTAAGGCAGTGTAGAATGGAATTATTACTATTATTTCTCTTCACATCACATAAATTTTATTATAATTCCCCAGAAGAATAGCAGATATCTTGTGAATGCTGAGGCCTTGGCTTGCAATGGCCTTGCATTTAGGCAGCCTTCAGCCTCCTTGGCTAGGAAGGGTTTCCTATTAGGAGCTTGAGAAATTTACTGACAGAAGTTCCTTAAGACATTGTAAGGTCTTGCCTCTCCAATCTTCCCAAGAAAGCAGGACTCTTGAAACTGAAGTTGTTCCAAAAGGAGCTTTTATTGAAAGGCTTGTGACAGCAAGAGGTCTAGGCAGGAACTAAATGTTCCCACTTAAAAAACAGAAATTTAAAGCAGTGCAAAGAAAACCCCTCCCACAGTACAGGAAACAGAAACTCACAGCACAACAATGCAGGAAACAGAAACTGAAACTTCATATAGAGATATCTTCAAGCAGGAAATAGAAACAGAAACTTAATATAGCGATCCCTCCAATCCTCCCACCAGAATGCCAGCATCCCAATAGAAATATATGGGACCTGACATGCCTCCCCCTTAAAAAAATGGGAAATCCACCTGAAAGAAAACAAAAAGAGAGAAGGGGAGACAAAGAAAACATAAAATCAGCGAGGTTTGTCAGGGTACAATTGATAAAATATACGTATTAATTTAGGGGCATGCAAATGTTTTTTGTGAACCAATTCATTGTATGAGAAGAGGAGGTGTTTCCAAGCCACCAGATAGTGAGTGGCTCCGTAGAATTTTCTAGAGTCTAGAATTTCTTGAATTTCAATATGTTGTTCACCCCATACCATAATAGGGGGTGGAACAGGGGTAGTGGCCAGACAAAGGTCAGAGGTGACTTCAGGCTTCAGCAAACTACAATGGAAAACAGGGTGGACTTGACGTAATGACTTAGGGAGTTGCAATTCCACTGTGACAGGGTTAATAATACAAAATATGGGGAAAGGCTCAATGTATTTAGGGCCCAGTTTTTTAGACTGTTGAAAAGATTTTAGAAACTTGGTGGAAAGGTAAACTTTGTTCCCCACTTTGTAAGATCTACATTCTATTTTTTTCTTGTCTGCTTGTGCTTCATAGGCAGCCCTGGCTTCATCCAAGGCTTTGCGGACCACTGGCCAAATGGTTTGCAATTGACTGATCCACTGTTTCAAGATGGGGATTTCTGGTTCATGTGAGGGTAACTAAGGCATAGCATTAAATTCTTGCCCTGTGGCTACTCTGAAAGGGGTAAAACCTCTGCTAGTATGAACTGCATTATTATAGGCTACTTCTGCAAAAGGCAATAGCTCAGTCTAGTTGTCTGCTGATAGTTAATAAAACAGTGCAGGTACTGTTCCAGAACTGAGTTTTTTTGTTCCATGTCCCCGTTTGTTTGTGGGTGATGACTAGAACTAAGGCTCTGTTCAGTTCCGAGTAGGTCCAAAAAGGCTTTCCAGAACTTGAATGTGAATTGGACCCCTCTGTCTGAAATAATGGGGCCCCATGCAAGCGGTATATGTGGGCCAAAAACAGCTTAGCCAAAGCTTTGGCCATAGGGATCTTTTGGCATGGCATAAAGTGAACCTGCTTTGAGAAGTGGTCTGTGACAACCCAAATCACTGTGTTTCCAGAACTCTCAGGCAATCCTACAATGAAATTCATGGAGATCTCTCTCCACAGTGCTGAAGGGTTGGCCACCGGCTGCAGTAACCAGGGGTTTTCCCCTGCCTGCATTTAGTGGCAGTGCAAATGAGGCTGCTTGCTACATAGCTTTCTATGTTCTTTTTTAATAAGGGCCACCAGAATTGCCGTTTCAGTAAATGTAACATTTTTACAAAACCGAAGTAACCAGCTAATTTGGAGTTGTTACAAGCTTGCATAGCTTTCAGTGTTTCCCTAGCTGGGACATACAACTTATTTCCCATCCAAGCTAACTCATCTTTTATTATGCAAGTATGTCTATGGCAGGGGTGAAATGCTCCTGGTTTGGACTGGATCACCCGATCCGGTAGCGATGGAGGCGGGTGGTTCGGAGAACTGGTAGTCAAAATCCCTCCCCCCCTCGCCATGCCCAGCTGAGCTGCACGATCATCAGAGGCTTTTTTTTACTTTTAAAAGCATTTTTTCTACAACCTCTTCGGCCAAAAAAAAATGCTTTTAAAAGTAAAAAAAAAAGCCTCTGATGATCGTGCAGCTCAGCTGGGATCGTCAAAGGCTTTTAAAAGAAAAAAAACCTTCTTTTCTTTTAAATGCCTCTGACGATCCAAGCTGAGTTGCCTAATCGGCAGAGACTCAGCTTGGATTGTCAGAGGCATTTAAAAGAAAAAAAATCCTTTTTTTCTTTTAAATGCCTCTGACGATCCAAGCTGAGTTGCCTGATTGGCAGAGGCTTTTTAAAAAACTCAGCTTGGATCGTCAGAGGCATTTAAAAGAAAAAAATGCCTCTGACAATCCCAGCTGAGTTGCCTGATCAGCAGAGGCTTTTTAAAAAAGCCTCTGCCAATCAGGCAACTCAGCTGGGATCATCAGAGCCTTTTGAAAGCATTTTTACAACCTCTTTGCTGAAGAGGTTGTAGAAAAAATGGTTTTAAAAGTAAACAAAAAATTGGCCATGCCCACCCAGTCATATTACTCCCCCCCCACCAAGCCACGCCCACAGAACCGGTAGTAACAAATTTTAGATTTCACCACTGGTCTATGGGCTTAGTGCCACTCATCTATTTCCAAGGCCTTTTTGAATTCTGTGGTGGTGGCATTGTCTAAGATAGAGGGGTCATTCTTTGACTGAGAGCGTGTGACAACTTTAGCCACTAATTGGGAGGATGGGAGCACAGGCTTAATTACTTCTGCCTTGCCATTGTTGTATTGTGGTAGTCCGGACAAGGCATCTGCCAAAATGTTTTTTCCTCCCGGTAAATACTTCAAACTGAAATTAAAGCATTGGAAGTACTGTGCCCATTGGACCTGTTTTGGGGACATTTTCTGTGGGGTTTTGAGTGCTTCCAAATTCTTGTGGATGACCCATACTTGGAAAGGTATTTTGCTTCCTTCTAAGAATTGTCTCCAAGTTAGGACTGCCCACCTGACTGCAAAAGCCTCTTTTCCCCATATTGCCAATCTCTGTTCAGTTTCCGTTAACTTCCTTGAAGTATATGCATATGGTTGTAATTTGCCTTCTTCATTCTCTTGGAGTAAAACCACACCAACTGCCACATCACTGGCATCAGCCTGGATTACAAATGGTTTCTCTGGACCTGGGTATTTCAACACAGGTTTGATCGAAAAGAGTCTGCTTGGCAGTCCACAGTCCACTTCAGTGGTTGGCTATGTTTCACTTTATCTACCCCCTACCCAGCATGCGGCCCCATTGCGAACCAGTAGTAAAGGTTAGTAGAACCCATCCCTGCTCCAATCCTCCCCCCTCCCTGCCAGCATCCCAGTAGAAATATATGGGACCTGTCAGATATACTACTTCAACCACCTGTGTTAAAGCCAGCATTTTACAGTGAAGACATTATCTCTTTCCTTCATCTGGATTCTTTTATTAATAGGGTAGCAATTTCTGTAGGACAAGGTTTAAAGAAATGAGGCGTGCCCAGGAAAAGGCTGAATGCTTCAAATTCCCACTATTAGAAGCTACGAAGTGGATTTTCTGCAGGGGTGTATGCTTAGCCTTGTAGTATCTTATCCAAAGCTGTCTGTCCATTGCCTCTTAGACATTCCTTGGTGGATACAAAAGGAGAATGCTTTGGACTACAACCAGTAGTACTTTGTTTATTCAAGAATTGACAGTTATAGATCCAATGTAATGGTATAGAGCAGTGTTTCCCAAACTTGGGAACTTCAAGATGTATGGACTTCAACTCCCAAAATCCCACAGCCAGCCATGCTGGATGGGGAATTCTGGGAGTTGAAGTCCACACTTCTTAAAGTTCCCAAGTTTGGGAAACACTGGTATATAGTAATGGTGTATAGTACTAGACTCTTAAAAAACAAGCAAAGAGTTATTAACTGTATAGTTCAAAAGAAGAAGAAATTCATTCCATTAATGTATACCAAAGGAATAAGGAGGGACAGAAATCCTTACAGAAGTGCATAAAAAATCATTGTTCTTGGTGTAGCACCAAGGGATCGTTGAAAGGGATCATTATTTAGTCAACATTGATGTGCTTGCATGGTGTTAACTACAACTGTTACCTCTCTGCACATCTCAATTCATCAGTGAATGTACTGCTATCCAGCTGTCTCTCCAGCCACTAAGGCAATTCTTTTGGTTGTGCTACATACTCTCTTTAAAAATATATATAGTTATATAGTTAAGCAACTGCACTGTTTATATTAAGCGAACAAATAGGGTTGACATCTTTGGCCCTGGATGGGGTGGCACTGCCCGAGATAAACCAAATATGTGTTCTCACAACTCCTGTTCAAGGAGCAGGTGGCAGCTGTGGTCAGGAGAGTCATTGCACAACTGCAGCTTGTTCACCAATTACATCTTTTCCTGGACTAACAATCCCAACGCACAGTCACTAATACTCTAGTTACTTCCTGTCTTAACTATCGCAATGCATTCTACATAGAGCTGCTTTCGAAAAGTATCTGAAACTTCAACTGGTTCAAAATGCAGTGGCCCGCATGGTTTTGGCAGGTCTACTGTAGGTGTGCACTTGTGTCATATCTCCTGCAGGAACTGCATTGGCTGCTGATTTGCTTCCAGGTCCAATTCAAGGTGCTGATAACATGCCCTTCAAATATAGTTTATTCTATAACTGTCTTCTCCTAGTCACATCTACCTGACCTACCTGAGGCAGGATGCAAGGAATGCTGCAGGTCCTCTCTCCTAAGGAGGTACAACTAGTGAAACCAAGAAAAAGGCCTTCGCCATCATAGCTCCCTCCCATGGAATATCATCCCTGCAGAAATAAGATTGGCCTTCACTTTGGCACTCTTTCGCAAGGCCCTGAAAACCTGCTTTTGCCAACGGGCCTGGGGAACCCAGAGTGGGATGGAGCCCATCAAGTGACCTATTTGACTGATTGTTGTTGCCAGAAAGGAGGGGATTATCACTTTTTATTGTTTTTATATGAGATTCCTGGAGTCACTGAGAATGAGTTGGGTGGTCATATAAATTTTCTTAAATATTTCAATAAAATAAATAATCAAACTCATTCTTAAAGAAAAGGGGCGTTGGTCCTACCTGACACGCTCCTTCTCATTGGGTGGAGACAGCAGCCATGCTTGGGTAGTGACTCATACGATCAGATTGGAGGACTGAGCCTGTAAAATTCCTGCCTCTGTTGCCAGGGATCCCAGCTTTTGGTGAAGACGGAAGGAAACAGGCTCGTCGTGTGGCAGAGACATTCGTGAAGAGTACCAGAAAGAGAAAAAAGCAATACCCCAAAGACCCAGACTGAAAACGGGTGGGGATGGCTGCTGTCTCCACCCAACGAGAAGGAGCGTGTCAGGTAGGACCAATGCCCCTTCTCCATTGAGGGTGGAGACAGCAGCCATGCTTGGGACATACCCAAGTTCACAGTGTTAGGCACGGGAGGGCTTAGTCTGGGCCAACGACTCTCCTCCCGCAAGAACCCCTTGTAACACACTACGTCCAAAAGATGCCTCCTGTGAGGCAAACCTGTCCAACTTATAATGCTTAACAAAAGGGGAAGGAGAAGTCCAGGTTGCCACTCTACAAATGTCCACTAAGGAAGCTTGCGTGGCCCAGGCCGCGGATGTTGCCGCGCTGCGTGTCGAATGCGTCGTCAACCTTGCTGGTACAGGAGAAGAGCGAAGCTCGTAGGCCGTAGCAATCGTCTGGCGAATCCAGCGACCGATGGTAGAAGAGGATACCTTAGAACCTAAGGAGACAGGAAGGAAGGAGACAAACAAGGATTCCGAATGATGGATCGCTGCTGTTCTGTTGAGGTATATCTGGAGAGCCCTCCGGACATCCAACGTGTACCACTTCAAAGTGGTTGGGTGAGGACAAAAGTCTGGAAGGATAAGTTCCTGTGAACGATGAAACACAGAGTTAATTTTAGGGGCAAAGGTAGGATCTAGCCTTAGGACCCCACGGTCCGCATGGAAGACACATAAGTCGCTTCTCATCGATAGCGCTGCAATTTCCAAAATCATCCTAGCTGTCGTAATCGCCACTAGGAAGGCCACTTTGCAAGACAGAAGCCGCAGGCTGGTAGACTTCAATGGCTCATATGGTGCACCTGTGAGAGAAGTCAAAACAATAGAAAGGTCCCAAGTGGGGTACGTATGTAATACTGGCAGGCATAAATTAGAGGCACCTCTGAGGAAGCGGCAAATCAAAGGATCCTGTGGCAACGAAGGAAGGGAGCCGTAGGTTAGGACCGAAGCGAGAGCCGCCACCTGTCGTCGGAGAGTATTGGGAGAGAGACCCTCGTTTAGGCCGTCCTGCAAAAACATGAGAACATGAACTATCGAGACCCGGATGGGATCAACGCCGTGTAGGATACACCAAGTAGAAAATGCCCGCCAAGTGGCTGAGTAAATATGGTCCGTGGATGGGTGCCTAGATGCCTGGATGATCTTTATGACCGTGGCAGGGAGATTGTCTCGCAGCAGCGCATCCCACTCAATCTCCAAACAGTCAGTTGCAACCACTGGGGATCCAGGTGCAGTATCGCCACTTGAGATAGGCAGTCCACGGGGCAGGGAAGTCTCCAGGGGGGAGACACCGACAACTGCAGAAGGTCGGCGAACCACGACCTTCACGGCCAGTGTGGAGCTAGAAGGAGCAACTCTGCTTGTTCCTGTATGAGTTTCCGCAGAACCCTCGGGATGAGGGGAATCGGGGGGAATGCATAAAGCAACCCGGGGAGCCAACGGGAGCGCAGAGCATCCACAGCCTCTGCCTGGTGTGCCGGAAATCTCGTGAAAAATCGTGGAAGTTGGGAGTTCATTGGCGATGGAAACAAATCGACCACTGGAGTGCTGAACTGGGATGACAGGACCTGGAACAAACGAGGATTCAGACACCACTCTGCGTGATCAATTAGTTGTCGGCTTAACCAGTCTGCGCGTACATTCAATTCCCCTGATATGTGTTCTGCCCTCAAAGAAGCCAGCCAGCGTTCCGCCCAGAGACTCAATCTCTTGGCCTCCCGCATAAGGGCTCTGGACCTGGTGCCTCCTTGGTGATTAATGTGCGCCTTTGCCATCACATTATCTGTAAGAACTAAGATGTGAGATCCGGACACTAGATGTTGAAAGGCTCGAAGGGCTAAATAAATTGCATGTAACTTGAGCCAGTTGATGTTTAATGATGACTCGACCAGCCACTGCGGTTCAAAGAAAAGGCAGCCCCTAGAAATGGCTGGAGACCGCCACCATCTGCGCGAAGCCGAATGGTCCGAATGGACCGAATACACTGTAATCGGTCTGACAGTCGAAAAAGGATGAGCCGACAGGGATCGTTGCACCATTGCTGCAATCATACATTGAATGTCCTCTGGACCTAAAGGGGTAGAATCATGGTCTCGGGCTGGGCTGGCCTCCATAGAGGCTTGGACCAGAGCATAAGATACAGGTGGATGAACCACCAACCCAGCTGGAGTGCTAGACTCCACAGCATTGACACCCCATAGACGGGGGAGATCCCAATAAGTCAGCTGACTCAACTGACACCAGGAAGGCTTGCAGCAACATCTGATCTGGGGTCAAAGAGGGGTCACATCTACGTTCCCCTGGAGAAACCCTGGCTGTTGTAGATGATGTAGAACCACTGTCCTTGGCCTTGACAACAGGCTTCCGTAGAAGCTTTTCCTTGCACCTAGCAGAAAACTTAGACTGAGGTTTAATGGATACTCCATCCCCTTGTGCATGCTTGGCATTTTTATGCTTGGAAGCAACTGACTGCTCCCTTACTGTGGCCTGGTAGCCATGTTTTGACTTGGCCAGAACCTTAGGCATGATAGGCCATATAACACCCAAGGAGTGGAAAATAGATTCTGTGTTAAGCAAGGCAGTCCTGTATCAGGGGAATGTCAAATTCTAGATGCAGCCTGTGATAAATATGCGAGGCACCAACAGAGAAAGGAGAAGGCAATTAACCCTAAGCCTGTAAGGTGCAGCAATGTCTGCCAAAAGGGCTGAAGGCAAGGTTAGGCCAGGGTAGCAGGCACAGCCAGAAAGACTGGAGGCCTGAGAGAAGCTCAATGTGTCGCCTCACCCCTAAACAAAATGGCAGCCAAAGCTGCCAACTCAGGGATCACCAAGCTCCGTTACTGAGCAGATCAGCAATGTCAAACAGCTGAGATGCGGACTGGTAAGAGAAGTCAAAGAGCTGAGCAGGAATAAATCAGGGCGATTTTATAGTTCACCAAGCCCTTGTGATGTGACCACAAGTGGCAAACCACAGGGAGCGCGAAAACTCCACTTTGAAGCCGGCGGCAAGGTCAATCAGCTGAGAAGTGGTTAATAGTGACAGCGGGCAGAGCTCTGTTCATTTCCGCAGGAAAGAATCAGAGCCTGGAGGAAACGAACCAACAAGCGGTGATGGTCAGGGAGCGCAAAGACTCCATTCAGAACCCGGCAGCTAGTCTCAAACAGCTGAGAAGTGGCTCTATTGAGTCTGCTGGAGAAAAGCCGCGCCTGGGTGAAAGGCCAACAAGCGGCGAGAGGCAGGGAGCGCGAAAAACTCCACTAACAGTTATCCGGCTGGCAGTGACAAAATGGCTGCCCAAAGACCGTGGGGAGTGCAAGACTCCTCAAAGAGAAGCCACTGTTTAAAACGCAGGGCTTCACCGGCAAAGCCAGTGATTTTGAGCCACTCACGGGAGCGGAAAGCTCCACCAACATACAGAAACTTACCAGTTTGATGAAAGGATGGAATGGCTGAATGGCTTCAACGAGACCTCAGAATTGTAATCTGAGGCTTCCTGAGGTAAAAGGGTTCACAGAATGTCCAGCAAACAAAAGAATAGCCAAGTACGACATCCAAGGTCAAGCTTCCATCTTAGAAGCCACTGACTGCTCACGCACTGTGGCACTACGGCCATGTTTTGACTTGGCCAGAGCCTTAGGCATGTCTGGCCGTAATTAATCAATAGGGTTGAAAGGACACCCCTAAAATTTTATCAGCCCTGTAATAGGGTAATATAAATTTAAAAGTAGTTTAAATTAATATAAATGTGTTATAGATGTAAATTATATATCCAACTCATTTTCCAGTAGCCAGATGTGGCAGTCTTAGTTTATAAGGGCAGAATATGCTTATAGCCGGCATAGAACTAAGGATTGGAGGCTTGATAGAAAAAAAAACAACAACGGTGCCCTTTCCCTTAAACAAAATGGTGGCCGAGCAGTCACCTAAGACCTCAAGCTGGCGTAACTGTCAAAAACTGAAGCACTGCTCAGTCTCAAATGAAGGCAGATCTGTCTTAAACAGTCTAATTTGGCCAAATAATCAAAGCACTGTCAGAGTAAAGAGACTACACACAATTAGTCTCAGTTGGTTAATAAGCAGTAAGCCTGTTTGTAAAAAAGGCCGACAAGCGGCAAGCCTTTGGGAGTGCGAAACTCCACTTCACAGCCAGCACCAAATTCAATCAGCTGAGAGGCAGTTAGGCTAAGCAGCAGTAGCGCTTTAACAGCCTATTAGGGGGAAAGTAGCTTCTGCTAAAAGCTCTGATAAACGGAGATAGCCAGAGAGAGTCAAGCCTCATAGCGAAAATGTTAATTAGCTTCAATCAGCTGTGAGGCAGTTTAAAATAGTAGGGAAAACTCTGCGCTTTGTTAAAACTGCCGACAAGCGGCAAGAATCAGGGAGTGAGACAACTCCTCAAATGGAAAAGTTTATGGCTATAGTTGTTGGGAGAATCGATATGGAAGCGCAAAGCTCCACAGCTGGTAACATTATTTAATTGTTAGGATCCCACCGGCTAAGCCGGTAACTTTGGATCACCCCCGGGAGCGGAAAGCTCCACTAACCTTTGAAACTGACCAGTTTCAATGTGCCTCTGCGGTTAATCGAGGTATGTTGAAGTAAAATGTTTTGTTCAAATCTTACCGTAAGCAAAAGAGTAGTCCAATACGAAGTCCAATGGTCAAAACCGAATAATCAGATATGAATAAAATACACTCTAATGCTGAAATCCCCTGGCAACAGGGGCTCAGCAGCGATTCCGAGTAAATTGCTATCCAAAATGGCCACCTGTCAATCAAATAAGGGGGCGCGAGGCTCCGCAGCGATTCTGAGTGGATGTTTGTTCAAAATGGCTGCCTGTCAATCAAAAAGGGGAGCGCGAGGCTCCGCAGTGATTTCGGGTGAATGCCTACTCAAAATGGCCGCCTGTCAATCAAAAACAAGGGCACGAAGCTCTGCAAGAACGAAACTGCCTCAGAGCCTTCAAATCAATTAAGAAACGCTGCAAAAAGGGCAATCAGATAATAAGGCAAGCCAAGACACAGGCTGGAGATGGTAAATCTCCTTTACAATTCAATGGCAGTAAATGAGACAAAATGGCTTCCAGGCTATAATGTGGAGCTCTGTGACTAGAAGGACACAATGTAGGGAGCGCAAACACTCCTCCAGCTACCACAATATATTTAAGGTGAGGTAAGGGATTGACCAAATAAGGAAGGGGGCGCGAAGCTCCATGATCCCTTCAGTCAGGGGAAGGTTTTTAAAATTAATATAGAAGGGGAAGAGGGAATTCCTTTTCACCCCCACCTCCCAGCAACGCTGGTTGCTGAGGTAAAAAGGGACAAAGAATTAGTCACACTCATAAAAGAATAGTCCAAGAGAAATCCGAGTCAAACCTTGATATCAACCATCTGAAAAAGAGAAATAGGAAAATTAGTAAAATTGTCAGAGACAGAAAACCACACAACTGTCCAGTCTGAAGGACTGAGCCAAAAGCTGGGATCCCTGGCAACAGAGGCGGGACTTGTCAAATTTTACAGGCTCAGTTCTCCAATCTGATCGTATGAGTCACTACCCAAGCATGGCTGCTGTCTCCACTCTCAATCGAGAAGTTATTTTTTATTTTTTTATTTTATTCGATTTCTATACCGCCCTACTCCCGAAGGACTCAGGGCGGTGCACAGCCAAACAATAAAACACATCCATACAAAATTTAAAAGTAGAACTATATCAAAAGGCTGCAAAATTAATTTGGATCAAGGAGTGGATCAAGTTACAAGATAGGAGAACCTTGATTTTGGAAGGACATGACCTCCTAGAAGGATGGCACTCCTATCTTTGGGATATAAAGAATAAGAAAAAATCCTATTTCCACAAGCACAAAATTAGGGAGACACTTATTCGCACGTGGGACGAAATTAAACAGAGGACTTATACCAAGGTACCCAACTGGCTTTCCATTATGGAAGCGTTGCTGGCGTCAAATAGGAGAGATGATTATAAATGGGGTACATACAAGGACATCCTCGATGTAGAAGGGAAACTTAAATCGCTGGATCTTTTGAGGGAGCAGGGCTACAACCTGGATTGGTGGAACTATCTTCAGATCAACTCAAGATTCCAAAAAGATAGAGATAAATTCGGTATAGCAGCGAAACACGGAAATTTTGATAAAATTATTTGGGGAACAGATAAGAAAATGTTAACAAAAATTTATAACTATCTATTAGATGAAGATAAGGCAGAGTCCATAGCAAAAAATCAACTGAACATCTGGGAAAAAAATTTAGGACATAGACTAAATTTTAATGATTGGGAGTTAGCTTGGAATAGGAACTACAAAATAACCAAATCGACAACGTTTAGGGAAAATCATTACAAATTGTTACACAGGTGGTATCTAGCCCCAGCGAGGCTAGCCAAGATGTTCCCAAATTTCTCTCCCACATGTTGGAAATGTGGAAAAATGGTCGGCACCTTTTATCATTTATGGTGGACTTGCCCTGAGACTAAAAAGTACTGGTCTAAAATCCAACACTGGCTCTGTGAAATAACGGGACAGGAGGTAGTCCTAGCCCCAGAACTTTTCCTCCTAGGCATAACCGAAGAAGGCTTAAACAACAATAAAACCCAACTGATAATCCAGATCATAACTGTGGCTAGATTAGCCTTCGCAAAATGCTGGAAAAACAAACTTATACCCTCAGAAGAAACTTTAATAAATAAGATCTTAGAGTGCGCAGAAATGGCGAAACTGACAAGTGAGTTAAAAAACGAGGACAACTCAAAATATTATGATGTATGGGGTATTTGGTATCACTGGCTGAACAATAAGATGAAAACATGACTTTAGAAATTTTGACCTGGCACATGTACTATAGCTATATTATATAGAATAAGGTATAGTTAAGGATGAAGCTTTTTTTTTTTAAACTTTTGTTTCATTATATTGTATTTACACTGTACTTCCGAAAGCATAGATAGATTGTACATTTTCTTTCTTTTTGTTTTGAAAAACCAATAAAGTATTAAAAAAAAAAATTAAAAGTAGAATAAAATCAAATTAAATAATTTTGGCTCCGACAAATTTAAAACCCCGAACTATTTAAAACCAATTTTAAAATTGAATGTATAAAATACTAAAAGATATTTAAAAATTAAAAATGTTTTATGAAAGAGGGAGAAAATTAGGCCAGGCCCGCCTGGTGAAATAATAAGGTCTTTAAAGTGCGGCAGAAGGTGCGCAGATCCGGGACCCCCTGTATCTCTGTGGGGAGCTCATTCCAGATAGTAGGTGCCCCCACAGAGAAGGCTCTCCCCCTGGGGGCCGCCAGTCGACATTATTTGGCCGATGGCACCTGGAGGAGCCCCTCTCTATGGGAGCGTACCGGCCGGTGGGAGACTATTGGTGGTAGTAGGCGGTCCCGCAAGTACCCAGGTCCTAAGCCATGGAGCGCGTTAAAGGTGGTAACCAAAACCTTGAAGCGCACCCGGAAGACCACCGGGAGCCAGTACAGCTCGCGCAGGAGAGGTGTTACATGGGAACGCCATGTCGCTCCCATTAACACCTGCGCGGCCGCACTCTGCGCCAGTTGGAGCCTTCGGGTGCTCCTCAAGGGGAGCCCCATGTAGAGAGCATTGCAATAGTCCAGGCGGGAGGTGACAAGGGCATGAGTGACCGTGTGTAACGAGTCCCGATCCAGAAAGGGACGCAACTGGCGAATCAGGCGAACCTGATGAAAAATCCTCCCGGTCACGGCCGTCAAGTGCTCTTCTAAAGACAGCCGTGAATCCAGGAGGACGCCCAAGTTGCGTGCCCTCTCCGTGGGGGCCAATGATTCGCCCCCAATAGTCAGTGATGGCACCAACTGACTATATCGGGACGTCGGAAACCACAGCCACTCGGTCTTGGATCGGTTGAGCCTGAGCCTATTCCTCCCCATCCAGATCCGCACGGCCTCCAGGCACCACGACATCACTTCAAGGGCATCGTTGGGGTGGTCTGGGGTGGAGATGTACAGCTGGGTGTCGTCAGTGTACTGGTGGTATTTCACCCCAAAACCACAGATGATCTCGCCCAGCGGCTTCACATAAATGTTGAACAGGAGGGGTGAGAGGACTGACCCTTGCGGCACCCCACATATGAGGGGCCTCGAGGTTGACCTCTGCCCCCCTGTCATCACAGACTGCGACCGGTCAGAGAGAAAGGAGGAGAACCACCGCAACACAGTGCCTCCCACCCCTAACTCTTCCAGCCGGTGCAGCATGATACCATGGTCGATGGTATGAAAAGCCGCTGAGAGATCTAACAGGACCAGGACAGAGGAGCATCCCCTGTCCCGAGCCCTCCAGAGATCATCTACCAACATGACCAATGCCGTTTCCATGCTGTACCCGGGCCTGAAGACCGACTGGAACGGATCTAGATACGTCGTTTCATCCAGGTGCTGGGGGAGCTGTTGCGCAACCACACTCTCAACAACCTTCGCAACGAAGCGAAGGTTGGAGACCGGACGATAATTTACCAACATTGCCGGGTCCAGGGAAGGCTTCTTGAGGAGAGGCCTCACCACCGCCTCTTTCAAGGCTGCGGGAAAGTCACCCTCACCCAGCGAAGCATTTATAATTCCCTGGAGCCAGCCTCGTGTCACTTCCCAGGAAGCCAGCACTAACCAGGAGGGACACGGGTCCAATAAACAAGTGGTCACGTTCAGTTTGCCCAGAATCCTGTCCACGTCCTCAGGGGTCACAGGCTCAAACTCATCCCAGATAACATTCTCAAGACCTGCTCCTGTCTCTCCCCCTGAGTCTACCCAGTCGGAGTCCAAATCTTCCCGAATCTGAGTGATTTTGTCATACAGATACTGAACAAAATCTTCGGCTCTACCCTCCAAGGGGTCTTCCCGCGCTTCCTGATGGAGCAGGGAGCAGGTCACCCTAAAGAGGGCGGCTGGGCGGTTATCTGATGATGCAATAAGAGCAGCAAAATAGCTACATTTCGCTGCTTTTATCGCCACTAGGTAATTCCTAATGTGGGATCTTACTAGTGTCCGGTCAGATTCAGAAAGACTGGCCCTCCAACTACTCTCTAGGCGTCTTTTCTGGCGCTTCAACTCCCTCAGCTCCTCGGTAAACCAAGGAGCCAATTGAGATCAGCGCCGGGTCAGAGGCCGCAAAGGCACGACCCGATCCAGAGCTCCAGCAGCCGCCCTATCCCAGGCGGCCACCAGGTCTCCAGTCAAGGCGTGTGCCAGAACCTCAGGAAATGGCCCAAGCTCCATCTGGAATCTGTCAGGTTCCATCAGGCACTTGGGGCGGAACCATCTTACCGGCTCCGCCTCCCTGTGGTGGGGTGCAGCGGTTCGAAAGTCGAGACAAAGGAGAGAGTGATCTGACCATGACAAGGGTTCAGTGACTATATCCCCTATCTCAAGATCCCTCAATCACTGTCCAGAGACAAAAACCAGATCCAGCGTGTTTCCCCCTGTGTGGGTAGGGCCATGAATTAACTGGGTCAGGTCCATAACTGTCATGGAAGCCATGAACTCCCGAGCCATCTCAGACGTCTCACCCATGGACGGCAGATTGAAATCCCCCATGACCATAAGCCTAGGGGTATCAACCGCCACCGCGGCGATGACGTTGAGTAGCTTCGGCAGGGCTGTTGCCACGTGGCAGGGAGCCAGGTACGTGATCAGCAAACCCCATGACCCCATTTCACAAAAAGGGATTCACAGCCGGCCGTCTGAGGAACAGTGGCCTCCCTCGGTCTCAGAACTTCTTTAATGATAACCGCTACCCCCCCCCGCCCCTCCCCTGTGACCTCGGCTGATGGAATGCTTGGAAACCTGGCGGGCACATTTCAATGAGGGGAACCCCCCCTTCCTGGCCCAACCAGGTCTCCGTAACACCTGCCAGGTCCGCACCCCCCTCCTGAACAAGATCACAAATGAGGGGGGCTTTATTTACTACGGACCTGGCATTGCACAGCATCAGCCGAAGGCCTGGGTCCTGAGGGTCTATGCAACCTGTGGAGCGAGTAGAGCCTTGGGGGGTTTTAATACAGCATATTGGATTTAAATTTTGCCATTTATTTGTTCCCTAAAGTTCTTGACCCAATTAGGAGGAGTGTTCCTCTCTGTCTTCTGACATCATTTTTTTAAAAAAATAATCTTTATTCAGCTTTTTTAGTTTTAAAATCACATTTCCATTTTTACAGCTTTCAGTTATCGGTATCAATTTTATGCATTAATTTTATATCTAGTTTCTAGCCATTTGTACCACATGCTCCAGATCTTATAATACTCTGTTTTAGTGGTGAAATGTAAAATGTGTTATTACCGGTTCTGTGGGCATGGCTTGGTGGGGGGTAATGTGGCTGAGTGGGCGTGGCCAACTTTTTTTAAAAAAAACTTTTAAAACCATTTTTAAACCATTTCGTCAGAGGCTTTTTTTTCTTTTAAAAACATTTTTTCTATTTTGGCCCAAATTATCACTGTCTCTTTCACTGTTTCCTCCTCCAATTTAAATTTTAACAAACAATTGTAGGTTTTAGTTATCATTTTTTCCTCTGTCCCTAATAATATTTTATCCATTTCTTGTTGTTCTCTTTGAAAGCTATAATTTTCTAAATCTTTTTTTATACCTTGTCTGAATTTGTAAGTATGGCCACCCGTCTATTTCTATTCTTTGAGATTTTAGGTCTTGGTTAGATTTAAGTTTTCCTTGCCCATCCAATAACTCTTTGTACATCATTATCTTATTCCAATCTAATACGTTAGGGTAAATCATTGCTTCCATGGTTGATAGCCACCTGGGTATTTTTTTATAATAATTTATCTTGATTTTCTCCCAGACATCTAACAAGGCATCTCTTACCTGATATCTCTGAAAATATATATGAAATTTTTGTTGTGATCTAGGTTTCCTGAGTCATTAAAGTCCCAAAAACCTCTTTTATTGCAACAGCTGTGAATTATGTTCATTCACAGCTGAGTCCCAATTAGTTGCAAAATGTCCTTCAGGAGAAGTCCTTTGGAGAATCACCAACCTTTATCTCCCTTGACATGCTGCCAAAGACCTACTTGGCAAAGACACATGGAGTCCAGAATCAAACAGAGATGCCAACTGGGAACAGAATTAACAACATTGCTTTCCTGCCAAGGGCCCACATGCCTTTGCTCCTCTTTTAAGTCTTATGGGAGGGGCCAATAATCTCCAGGCCTTACTCCCAAGTCGTCTCTTTTGTTTTAACTGTTCTTGCCTTCAGGCTCCTCCTGTTCCTCTGTGTCTCTTATGTCCGATTCTAAAGGCTCCAGAGTCCAGGCATAACTCCCAGATGGCCCTGGCCCCATCTCTGCCTCCGATGCAGAGCCCTCGTCCGAGCCTTCCCCAGACTCCAGGACTGGCCAATGTTCCTCCCCAGCCTCCTCACTGTCCGACTCTGCTGCCAGTTCCGCAGGCTGCTGACGGACCACAACAATTTTTCCCCTCCCAGATGAACGTGTGTCAGCCAAGTTGTAAGACATGGCCTTCTATTGTTAATACCCTTTTATTTTTAAGCGTTATCCAATCCTTTAGCCATGTTATGGCTGCTGCTTGGTGGTAAAATTCCCAATCTGGTAGTCCAAATCCTCCCTTACTTCTACTATCCTGTAAGAGTTTAAGTTTTATTTGGGCTTTCTTCCCTAACCAAATAAATTTTAAGATTGTTTTATTAAGATCTACAGAATACTTTTCCCCCAGTTTTATTGGTACGATTTGAAATAGAAATAAATTTTTAGGTAAAAATATTCATTTTTATTGTTGCAATTTTTCCAATTAATTATATTTGTAATTTTGCCCAATTTTCCATATCTTTTTGTATTTGTTGTAATAATTTGATATAATTATCCTCCTTTATAGAAGAACATTTTGCTGTCAGCCAAATTCCGAGATATTTCACTTTCTTTACTATTTGGATTCCCAATTTTCTCTCCAGTTTCTCATTCTGGCTGTGTGTAAGATTTTTCGTTATTATCTTTGTTTTCTCCTTGTTTATTTTCAGTCCTGCTACATTGCCAAAATCCTCTATTTCCTGCAGTAATACAGTTCCTGCTTCTAATGATTCTTCTATAAAAAAGACCAGATCATCTGCAAATGCCTGACTTTTATATTCTTCTTTTTTAATTCTTAATCCTTTTACTTCCTATTTCTGTCTAATCTGTATTAACAGCATTTCTAATGATAAAATAAATAGAAGAGGGGATTATTATTATTATTTATTGTATTTGTATACCGCCCTACTCCCGAAGGACTCAGGGCGGATAGTGGACATCCTTGTCTGACCCCTTTATTTATATTGACTTTCTCTGTTAATTCTCCATTTAATATTATTTTGGCAATTTGATTGGAATATATCACTTTAATCATCCCTATGAATTTTTCTCCAAAGTTCATACTGATTAGTTGGGAAATGAGAAACTGCTAATTTAAATTGTCTAAAAGCTTTTTGTGCATCTACAAATATCAATGCTATCTGTTTCTCGGGATGGGCTTCATAGTATTCAAAGTGTTCATAATCATTCTTGTGTTATTCCTTAATTGACTTTTTGGGAGGAACCCCTTTTGGCTGGGGTGAATAATTTCATTCAATTTTTAAAAAATCTTTCCAATATAATCATGGCAAATATTTTATAATCGGCATTTAACAATGAAATTGATCTGTAATTTTTAATCAGTTTGTTCTAGGTATCTTCTCTGGGTATTATTGTTATGAATGCTTCAATCCATGAAGTTGGTAGTCTGGCTCGCTCTAACACTTCATTGTACATTATTCCCTCCAGTGGCTCTTGAAATTTTTTATATAACTCCACCGGAATCCCATCTGGTCCTGGTGTTTTGTTATTTTTTTGCTTCTTAATTGCCTCCTTCATCTCCATTAAGGTTATTTTATCGTTTAACATTTTCCTAGTTTCCTCTGATATTTTCAGCAGGTCCCTCTTTTCTAAATATTGCTTAATGCTTTCTTCTGGGATATTCTCTTGGCTACAGTGTATAATTTTTTAAAGAAATTTTGGATAATCCTTTTTTCCCCTCTGATCTGTAATGAAGGTTCCCATTTTCAGCTTGTAATTGCTATATTAATTTTTTTGTTCTCTCTTTCTTCAGTTTATATGACAGCCATCTCCCCAATTTATTTGAGTTTTCAAAATAATTTTGTTTCATTATTCTAAGATTTCGTGTCATTTCTTCTTGTTGTGTTAAATTAATTTTGTGTTTCACTAAGTCTCTTCTTTTATTATTCTGTGGTTCTTTTTCCAGTGCACATTCCAATTCTTTTTCTTTTTCCTGAAGTATCTTTTGTTGTTTTTTCTTGTCTTATTTGTCCTCGCCACATACGCTATTGTTAAGCCCCTAATATATGCCTTCGTTGTATCCCATAAGTTTTGTAGCGTTGTTTGTTCTTTCCTATTTTCTGTAAAAAAAAATCCCAGTTCTTTTTCCATCATTTGCACATATGATTTTTCTTTTAGGATCCTCTGGTTTAATGTCCATCTCACTTTTTTCCTCTGTCCCTTCCATTTTACTGTTAGTGGATTGTGATCGGCCCATGTATTCAGCAGAATCTCTATGTTGTCGATGTCACTAATTAGTTTCGGATTTATCCAGGCCACATCAATTCTCGACCAAGAATTATGCGCCTTAGAGAAAAAGGTATATTGTGTCTTTTTTGGGTTTACTTCTCTCCAGGCATCTCATAGATTTAGCTCTTTTATCATTTGGTATTTGGTATTTGGAAGTTGTCTTCTTTTTTTCTTATTTGTTTTTTTACTCATGTAATCCCTCTTGTTATCCACGACTGCATTGAAATCACCTGTTAAGCACAAATTATCCCAGTTTAACTCTATTAGTTTCTGATGTAGTTTGCGATAAAATTTCTTCTGAATTTGGGGCATATATTACTGTTAGAAGCATTTGCTTTTGGTTTGTTGTTATTTCTCTATCACCAAAGTTCTTCCTTCTTCATCCTCGTATATTTGTCTTAGGTTTAACCATTCTTTTATGTATACTGCTATGCCTCTTTTCTTTTTGGATGCTAATGCCAAGTGGAGTTTCCTAATTTGGGGGATTCTAGAATACTGCCATATTTTTTCTTAATATGAACCTCCTGCAAGCAAATAATGTCCATGTTTAGTCTATGAAGTTTTATCAGCATTTGTTTTTGTTTGGCCAGGGAATTCATACTGTTGATGTTAAGTGATACCATCTTAATTT
The DNA here is from genome assembly GCA_022577455.1 of Arizona elegans. Lineage (NCBI taxonomy): Eukaryota > Metazoa > Chordata > Lepidosauria > Squamata > Colubridae > Arizona > Arizona elegans. The sequence continues at coordinate 45,864,309 of JAKOOJ010000006.1, read as the reverse complement.
CTTCTTCCATTTTATTGTTTGTCGGTAAGTTTTGGTCCTTACTTTGCTCTTGTCTCCCTTTGTGCTCTTCTCCTGGCTCCTTCCCTTTCATAGCGTTCCATTTCCAACCTTTCTCTTCTGTCTTGTTCAAGTATTTTTTTTTCTGATGTTTGATCATCTTGACTTTTGTTTTCTAACTCCTCTCTACTGTCTCTACTGTCTTGTTCTTCATCTCCAACTATATAATGGTCGTAATATTCTTTAAAAGAAAAGGTTCCTTTTTCTCAAAAAAGTTTTTATTTTTATTTCTCATAAACATTTTTAAATGTACAATCCTTTTTCATTCATCTTATCTTTTAACTTTCATTTTTCATTTTTAATTGTTCGGGGCTGCTCTTTTACCATTTAGCCTTCTTTATTTTAATGGTCATAAAATTCTTGTGCCTTGTCCAAGGTGCCAATTTGAAATTTCTTTTCTTGCCACATAATCAACATCCCTTCAGGAATGAGCCTTCTGAACAGCACTTTTCCCAGAGGGGAAAAGTAAAATAAATATATTGTCCTATTAATTTAAGATCAAGATTAAAAAAAGATTAAATTGCTAACAAGTCTAATGTGGAATCTTTAAAAAAAAGTATATTATTGTGATGGATACAAAAACTTTATGTGCTGTATTCAAAGAGATAACTAGGAATTTACATCATGCCATGAGTTATCTTTTTTATAATTTCCAGTGTCCTTTTCTCATTGAGGCTATTTACACAATCAAGATAAATATTGGAAATTAGCTATAACTATGTTATTAATCTTTTGCTGTTCTTAGACCAGCATAGGCAGCTGGTGAGTCACACTCTATACTAGACAGCTAGCCATTTTCTTCATCATTTGATTTAATCCATAACCACAGTCCTGTGATCATAGTGACCGCAACAGTTTTCCAAAATGTTTGGAACACCCCTATTTTTAGAAATGGACCATTCCGGTTGCGAATATCTTTTGTTTTCCCACTAATAAGACTGTATGCAGCATTGCACTTGCGTCAGTTATTTGGTGTTTTCTGTAGCAGCATTTGAATTTGAATTTCGGTCATTTTGACCGCAGATCTTTGTTAACATTTTTTTTTTATAATGGCGGCCAAGTTTTCCGCCCAAAAGAATGCGATTTGGTGATCCAAACTTCGAAGAAACTGTTCTAAAATGGTATAGAGAAGCAGAAAGTGATCTGAGTGAAGTGGAATCAGATTGTGAGGAAAATTTTGTAATGGATGATAAGGAACCTGCCACCGCCATTTCTAACATCAGTGATGATGAAGCTCCCAATGAAATTCATGACCAGGTACAATCTATGTTGTGCAATAATTTATATGGCAAGAAAAAATTCAAGTACCCTTTGGAAGCAATAGATCCAGAATATATTGTGCAATTACCTGGACTACAGCCAGCAGCTAGAAATCTTGGAAATTCACCTACTGCCCTAGAGATTTGGAAATTATTATTTTTCTAAAGAAATTATTAGCACCATCATTCAGTGGACCAATGTAAAAATTAGAGAAGAAAGATTCAAGGATGGAGAAATAAAACATGACCTGCGTGATGTGGATTTGATAGAGATCAATACATTTTTTGGTTTACTGCTTTATACATCAATTTTTAGATCCAACCATGAAAACATCGAATATCTTTTTGCTACTGAGGTCATTATGACCTCATATCTATAATAGCATAGCCAAAATAGTACATGGTTAAGTGTTAAAGTATAGCTCTGTGAAGAACATTTTTCAGAATTCTAGCCATAACATGATGAAAACCTGCATTCAAAGATGCACTGCAATCTCTGTAAAAGATAAAGAAATGCATTCTCAAACATGGAGAAAGTTATTTCCTGATGATCTAGAAATCTCAAGGACTGGGTTTTTTAAAAAAGAATATAAATAAATACATATAAATGAAAGAAAAAGAGAAACCTGACATCAAAACAGTTACATATTCTTTTCTCCTTCCCTCCCTCTTCCTCCTCTCCTAAAAGGTTCTGTGGGTGGACACTAAATTGACAAATTCTTGGGATTGTAAAGTTCAGGTGGAAATAATTCCCATTTTAGTATTAGAATCATAGGGCTGGAAGGGACCTTGGAAAATTTTGCATCAAATTTTATGTACAATTATAAGCCAAGAGAGGTTGGGTTCCAAGGCCAGTGTTTCCCCCAGTTTTTAGCTGCTCTAATTCCCCATAACATGGCAGAAGTACCCAAGAACATGTGCACAGTTTAAGAGTTCCAGAGGAATTTATGTTGAATTCGATATTTTTATGTTATAATATTATAATATAATAACACAAAGTGAACACAGTTCTCTTTACCCTGTTTGCTGGCCAGGCAAACCAGGGTGAAGGGGTTTTCTTTTTCATTGTTTAAACTTTTTCAGAATTCTTGTCTTTTTGGATTAGAAAGATATATATTTCTCTTTCCTTTTTAAGTACTTTTATTTAGCCAAATTGGTTTTCCAGCTTCTTCCCTAAGCAAAGCCCACATTTTACACAATTTCCTTGCTCACATCTTCTTCTTACCAGCCAAGATGGGCAGTCACCTCTCGTCCAATGCCATGAGCAAATCTCCTGGGGGAGTTCTTGTCACAACCCTTGAGCTACAGCTTCCCATATTCCCATAACCCTTCCAATATGGGGCTCAATTTGGCTTAGCCAGGTCACCGCCATCAGTTTTCAGACCCTCAGGGGTCTGGGAGGACCTGCTGCTTTTCCTAAGCAGTTGAGTATGGGCACCTCCTAACACAGGGCTTTGCTCAGTGACTTACCAGCTGGTTGCCCAAGTTCAACTCTCTCATTCACTTTTCTATTCCATTTTCACACAGCCTCACCCTTTTTCCTAACAAAAGATCCTGGCCAAACCCCCCATACTTTCCAGGCTCTGTTGGTAGAACAGATCTTTCTGCAGTTAGGAAAGGCACAGAGGGAGCAGGATCCAGCTGTGATTGGGAGAAGGACCCTCTCACTTACACACACAGGCACACAAACATTTACCTCACTTTTCTAGGCTTTAAAAGTTAAAGGTATTCACCTTCTTTCCAAGCAGTGTTTGAACTCAAAACTCCCTTTACTACCCTTGCTCCAAATGGCCAAGGTCCAGGGGAACCCACCCACAGACACAAGGGGTTTGTTGCTGGCAAGGTGGAGGCTTACCCAGGCCAGGTGCCAAATTGTTGGAAGGAAAATCCACCTGGTTCAGTTCCAAACTGGGAGAAAGAAGCTGGAAACAACATGAAGGCTGATTGGAAAGTTGGTTTATTGAACAGAACCACAAAGATACTGTGAAGTACTGGGTCAGCTGAACAACAGTGAAGCAAGCTAATTAATTTACATTTGATGGCTTCTCTATTGTAATTTACATTACAATATTTAATATCCACATCTTGCTTCTATTCTTTACTCTGTCACCTGTTGCCATTTTTATGCAAGCAACATTATCCTCAAACACGATTAGGAGCTTCATTTACTTTAACATTTAAATCTTTTAACAGCTGTATATACAAAGTTACCTCTGAACAAAGTTCACATAGAGCAATAAATTCTCCCTCTGCCATAGAAATGGCTACAGTCAGAGATGAAATCCTACTAGTTTGGACCAGTTTGGATGAACTGGTAGTGATGATTGGCATCGGTTTGCCAAACCAGTAGCAATCATCCCTGGTGGCCCCAGCCCAGCCCGCCCATTTTCTCACTCAACAGGCGCGCTGAGGCCATCTTGCACGCCACCCTACCTCCCCACCTTGCTGCAGATGTCTACCTGCCCTCCTGGAGCACTGCTGCGGCACTGCCATTCACTTTCTTCCTTCTTCTACCGTGAAATGAAAGCAAATGGCAGCGGCGGTACTTCAGGAGTGATGGAACAAGGGGATATATAAAAGCCATTTATACCATTTATTCCATATTCTATAATAATCTGTCTCTTCTTTTTCTTTAATTTCTTTTGTTAATCTGTCCATCTCAGCACATTCTAAAATCTTTTCTATCAATTCCTCCTTAGTTGGAGTTCTTTCCTGTTTCCAGTTTTTTGCATATACTATTCGTGCTGCTGTTAAGATGTGTAGCATCAAATATTTTATTTCCTTGGAATATGGTCTTGTAAAAATTCCTAACAGTCCTACGTACAAGAAATGATAGAAAATACCATGAAAAAAAAGTGAAGCCAACTTGTTTCTTTTCATATACCTGTCTTTCTGCTATCACCCTTGTATGCCAATCAACAATCTCTTTATGGAATAGTCTGTAGTGCTAGGTCTTGTTTCAGTTCTACATATTCATAGTGATCATGGGAAATAACAACAGAAACTGAACTATATCCATTGACGTTAACAATTATATTAATCTGATGTGTCATTACTTTGAGATGTCCTAGACATAAGAAGTAGTACATGAAACTGAAGAACAATCATTCCATAGGCTTACTGTATATGATTTTACAATACTGTCAGACAGAGCTATGAATTTTTTTTCCAGGAATGTGGTCTAAAAGGTCTTTTTTTGAAAAAATGAAATATCATTAAAATAATATTTTCTATACGTGCCAATCCTTCCGAAGTTAAATAAATATTTCATATGTGAATTGGAATTCTTTGTGTGTGTGTGTGTGTGTGTGTGTGTGTGTGTGTATTGAACAATCATTTGCCAAGTTACTCACGAATAGGTGGATTACCATTCCCATTGCATATGCGAATTAAATTATAGAAATATTCTATTATGACAAACTACTAGAGGTCTTGATTTATATAAATTATAAATAGTCAGAATATATATTATCCTGCAGAATAAGTAACATTTTGGAATTCCTCATGATTAGCCTTTTTTCAGAGTACTGGAAAGTAGTATAGTGCAGATAGATATGTCTTGCTCCATCCTATAATCTTCATGCAGTCTGTTTGCTTCTCATAGTGCTGCAGTAACTCTCCAAAGAAAAAAGCTGTTTCCATGACACTACATCCTTAATTTGAAATACACATATAAACAGGCAGATAGAAAAACAATTATATAATGTGCAACTGCATTTTCCCCCTCTTCAAGCTGATCTTCGGGCAGAAATAAAGGATCCTTAGAAAATTAAATGTAAGAATGACTGTGCAATAGTCATCACAACCTTGACTTTTGTTTTCTTCTTACATTTCTGGCTGGATTAGATATGCTTTGGTTTATAGAAAACAAGATCATTTTAATTAATTTGACCAGCATGTATATTTGCCTTTTACCTTTCAGTCAAATTAGTCCCTCCAGTTAATGCAATTTTCTTCTTTATTAGACCTAAGCTCATTCCATTCCTTGTTCTGTTCTTTGTAATCTGTTATGCATATGCTATTTTCCATTTATTGCCAAGGGTGGGGGATGAGTAAGTCCCAAGACATAATTGTTTGTTTCTTTCCTTTCTGCATCTTAAAAATGAATGTAGTGGAAAATTCCTCTCCAAACAAAAGCTGCAATTATAATGTATAAATATATTTATTTCAGCAGCTAGCAAGGAAACAACATTCTTATGTCTCATAACCAATTAAAATCAAACTGGCCAAAGTGACCATGTAATTTTTAAATCATATTCTCATTTAAATAAAGATAATCATTATTATGTCAATTCTGAACAAAATGAAAAAAAAAATCTCTCATTTTGTTTAAAGCAGTACAACAGAGTTAAGATTAGTAATAAAGATTAATAAACCTGAGGTGAGGGAGAGAACTACTTCAAGCAGCAAATATTATTCATGTTCTTAGCTTTATTAGCAAGGCCAAAGCCTTAATACCAGGGGTGTCAAACTCGATTTCATTGAGGGCTGCATCAAAGTGATGTTTGACCTCGGGGGGACAAGGGGCACATGGCCAGGGGACATGACCACTCATTGAGGTTCCATTTTCAGCCGCAATAGTCTCCTGCAGCCTTCTGCCAGCGAAAACAGACAGACAGATAGACAAATTAACAAAGTTGGAAGGGATTTTACAGGTCATCTAGTCCAACCCCCTACCAAAGCAGGAGACCCTACATCATTTCTGACAAATGGCAGTCCAATCTCTTCTTGAAAGTCTCCAGTGATGAAGTTCCCATAACTTCTGAAGGCAAGCTGTTCCATTGGTCAAATGTTTTCACTGTCAGAAAATTTCTCCTTATTTCTAGGTTGAATCTCTCCTTGATCAGTTTCCATCCATTATTCCTTGTCTGGGCTTCAGGTGCCTTGGAAAATAGCTTGACCCTTCCTCTCTGTGGCAGCCCCTCAAATATTGGAGCACTCCTATCATGTCTCTCAACCCCCAGTTCTGGGGAAATCTGCAAGAACCCCAGTTTATCTCTCCAATTTTTTTCCTCTCCAATGTCACAGCGCCGGACTGCAAGGGGCACCTACACACACAAACATACAAGTGCACAAGTTTGGGAGAAGTGAGCTGAAAACCATGCTGAAGCAATGATGGGAAAAGGCTCAAAACGGGAAGCCTCTGCTGGGAGCATCTGACAGCTTAAAAAAAAAAAGGAGAGGGAAAGAGGGAGGAAGGAATAAAGAAAGAAAGATGGGAATGAGAAGGAGGGAGGGAGGGAAGGAAGGAAGGAAAGGAAGAAAGATTATAATGAGAGGGAATCAGATTCTGAGAGACGTCCTGCCTTAGCACATGGCCACCAGCAGCCCTGCTGCCCTTTCGCCATCCCCTTGTCCCCTCCTCTTGACCTCTTCTGGTGGTCTCCCATCCTATTGCTGAGGATGCTTTGATTACAAAGTCAGGTCTCCTCGCATGGAGAGGGAATGGGCCTCCCTCTGACCCACACACTGTAAGCCTCTCCCCCCTTCCAAGAAAGTACGAACTCTTGAAAACTTTGTATTTCAAAAGGAACCTTTTTATTTAAAAGGGATGAAAGCAAGTCAAGATTCAAAGCAGCTCTAAGGTCCCTCAGGGCATGTAGTCCAGGATAAAAGAAATTAGGAACCCCTCCCCACCGTCCGATGTGGATTCCCACCAATCTGCCTGTGTGAAGATGATATCATACCGGCCTCTCTGAGAAGCAGATACAAAGAGCTTCTCAGGGCCATTTTACAATCCACATGTCCCCCCCCCACCTCATTTCCCCAGAGGTGAGAACAGAGGCACAAGCTGGTGTGAACAGGGAAATCGCAAATTCCCTGAAGCGCTGGCAAATAGCCTCTGACTCAGCAGCTGGGAAGACAGACAGTAGGAGCTATCACAAGTTGGGCAGTCACATGGAAAGAGAGAAGAAGAAAGTGAGGTGAAACATCTGGGTGAGATAGAATTGCTGTCTTGGAAACAAGATTCCTTTTTTAACTTTTCTCTCTGATTTTAAAAAACTTTATTTGAGAAAGAACGGCAAAAGAGGAGAGGGGAGGGAGCAGATACAAAGCTACCTCCCCATTTCCAGTAATAGTGGTGAAAAAACGGAAGCCATTAATGAAGAAATATTGACAAAGCTTGAAAATTGATTTTTTAATAAATAGAAAGCAGAGTGGGCAGAGTGGGGTTTTTTTTTGTCAAGTTTAATATATGAATGAATTTTGAAATCCCGAGATTTGTATCTCAAAACCTAAAATATAATTGACTATAATTTAAGATTATTGGGAGTAAATTGTAGTGCCATCTAGTGGTGCTAGAGAAAATTTAACAACTAAATTGAACAAAGAAGACAAGAATGGAATGACCTTGAACAATGTTTTGAGAACTCTGATAAGAAATGGTCTTGTGATTTTGTAGCAGAAAAGGAAAAGAAAGGAAAAGAAACACACAACTAATAAAAATTGAACTGCCTACTAGTTGCTTTGCGGATTTATAAGTTGTGGAATTTTGGATTTTTGTATCTTGCCCTTTTGCTTTTTAATCTGATTTTTTTCTTTTTGGAATTAAATATTTGGAGATTTGTTTGTTTCTCCTTGAAAATTTTTTATCTCTATTTTTTCCCCTTTTCCTTTTTCCATTCTTTTTTGGTAATTGTTACTAGACCTTTTAAATACCTTACATTTCTTCTTCTTTTTTATATTTTTGATTTTCTTGGCTCTCTTCAACTTTTAAATCTTTATTTTGAACCTTTTCTCTCTTTTTTTTTTCACTGCTTTGTGGATTAGGGTAACAAAAAACTTTGATTTTGGATTGGATTTTGATTTGGAATTTGGAATCAAATTAGGAGGCAAACTTGAACCCTAATGTTGGATTATTTGGATTACAAATTGGGTGGTTTGAACCTAAAGAACAAAATGAAGAAAACAACACAACATTTGTCATCACCATCAATATCAACAGCATCCAACTCCATGGGACAAAAGACAATTGAAACTACAACGCAACAAGAGAAAGCCAATACAGAATTTTAAAATATGCTACAGGCCATATATAAAGACCTTAAGGAATGAATAAATAAAGTAGATGAGAAAATTGAAAAAATGGATGGAGAATTAAAGGAAGTTAAAGAGATGATAGGGAAAAATTAACAATGACTGAAGATAGTGGAAGAAAAAGCAGAAGCAACAGGGGGAAAAGTGGAGGAGATGGATTATAGATTTACACCACTGATAAGAATCAGGAAAGGACAATTATATCACTGGAAATGGATAAAGCTGATTATTATTTAAAATTTCAAAATATCAAAGAAGGAGAGAATTTAGCAGAAAAAAATGCAGAGATATTAGCGGAAGAAATGGAAGAGAACTGTGAGAAAAATAAGAATTATTCCTGTAAAAGCATAACCTGAGTTACGCCATTTTAAAATCATGTTAAGGCTTTGTTTTACCTTGTATAACCTGATTATATAATTTAGTTGACATTTAAGAACATGAGAAAGGAAGTGTGTAATTCCTGTGCTCTTGAGGAAGTTGTGTTCTTGAGAAAGTGTTTAATATGCTCTTGGGTCAACTTGCCCTCATTAATTAAAGGAAGTACGCAATTGATGTTTTTGAGGGGTATTTCTGTTGGGAATTGGGGGAATTTCCAGGGTGGAATTATGTACTACATATGTTATATAAGATGTTATGTAAGATCTGAAACTGATTCCCAAGGTACTTTATTGACGTGTATTCTGATGTTCCTGAACACTATAAAAACTCGTGTAAATCGTTTTATTTCCGTCTTTCTCTACTTCTGAGAGAGAGGCCCTTTGCAAAGAATAAACTCTGTTCCAGGATTATTTTGGTCTTTGTCTCTTTAAAACGATAATGGGATTTACCTGTCGAGCACAATTGGCGCCCGAAGGGACTGAAAACATTCTGTCTGGAAGGGAACTCCCTGATACGTGCGCACAAACACTGATTTCAGTGAGATGGGGTTATTTCCTTTCCAGCCGGAATTGCTTTTCTATGAACCTTGAGGCGGAGACCTGAATGTCTGGACAGAGAGGAACGTTCCTGAAGACTTCGGTGCACCAGGAGTGAGTATATGTTTTCTCTTTGGTGGTTTGGATTGGTGTATGTTTGTGTGTGTATGTCCTGTATGATTTGTGTGTATAATTAGTGTAATACAGGTTGTAATACATATCTCCATTAGGGAAATTGTTAATACAGTGGTCAGAGGATTGGTTGAAAGCTTGTACAAAGGTATTAGATAAGGTGACTATGATTAATTATTGTAAGGAGGTTTGTGTTGATACAGCCTAATTATAGGTGGAGTAGGTTTGGTGAGTCAGACCCATATTGGATCAATGCTTTGAAGAACGTTTTGGTGAAAAAAGAAGTTGAAAGCTCAATTGTTATATGTTGAACCTCAGTTCCATGTTTAGTAGTTCAACCCCTCTTCCCCGAGAATTTCTAGAGTTTTGTATGGGAAGGAAGAAGAAGAGGAAGGTTGGAATCCTTTAGCTTATGCTACATGCCCACCTCCCCCTCCTTTGTATAGTCCAAGTTGTGGGTGAAATTGATGTTGCTGCTGGGAGCAGAGAGGAAGAGACTTCAGCAGGGCAGTAATATGGATAGCTGGAGAAGGAGTTGGGTGAATTATTAGTAATTGTGAAACAGAATCCATCCACTTCTCCTCATATTACATGTTCACTAACTAAAGGAATGTTTCCTTTAAGAGGAATGCCGAATGGTATTGCGGCTTTTGTGAATGTGTCTTTGACATCTTCTGATCTGGACGGTTATAAAAGAAACATGCCGTCTTTCTAGGCGGATCTGATCAAGTTGTCTGAGTCATTGGATTTATTCCTGAGACCCAATCTGTATACTTTTGCAGAGTTACAGCATATATTGGGTTATTTGTTCTCCCCTGAGGAGAGGTCACAATTTCAAAAGGCAGCTATGGCTTTTTTGGGGGGGGATAAAACCCAAGTGGGGGGCTGTTCAGCCCGTTGCTGCAGATGTTAAGTCTCCATTAGTTGATCCTGGTTGGAATAATAATAATTTAGCTGATCGGGAGCAAATGGAGGGAGTTAAGACAGCTGTACCTCAAGGAACAAACTCTAACAAAAGTTTTTGGAGGTGGAACAGTTGTGAGAAGAAACAGTTGTGTTTCTGGAAAATTTTAAGGACAATTTGAATAAGCACACTGGTCTTTCTCCTGAAACGCCGGCTTATGAGTCCTTAATGAAAATGAAATTTGTGACAAAATCATGGCCAGACATACAGAAGCTACTACTGATATTGCTGCTCCTTTAAAAGAAGCTCAAAAGGTCTATGTGAATAGGGACGAGGCCAAGACTAGAAGAGAAAAAGAAAGAAAGAAAAGTCAAATGATGGTGTCTGTGTTGAAACAGACAGGAGAGGGAAAGGAGTTAGGTAGAAGAGGAAAAGGTTTTGTGAAACTTTGGTTGCAATGTGGCAACAGTGTCCTGGAATTGGAAGAAGATTACTCCAGTGGAAAAAGTCTAGTGTTGGTGGATTGGAAGGTAAAAAGTGCTTTTGTGTGTGTAAAGGAGAGGCATTTTGCTAGAATTTGTCCTGAGAAGAGGATGATTAGTGGGTCCAGAAGAGGAAGATTATGTGTTTCTAATAGATACGGGTGTGACTAGAACCTATATTTGTAAATTGCCTAGAGGAGTGCATCCCACAGGTGTAACTATTAAGATAAGGGGTGACCTTTTGATGTGTCATTGTTGAAGAATGTGCAATTGAGTTGTGGAAAGTGTATTATATGTTTGGATGTGATATTTGTTCCAGAAGTAGGTCTTAATCTGCTTGGGAGAGATGCATTGTCTCTTCTGGGATGTGAGCTTGGTATACAGATCGTTCTTGTTCTTGGATGAGGCAGAAAACTCTGTAGGAATGTGGTAAGGAAGGGTTATTGTTCTTCCTACCTGAGGTTGAATGCGAATATTTTGTTTTTGATTAATGTGATGTGATGGTGATATGTGTGTGCCGGCTAATTAAGTGACCCTCTTGGCTTAAGCCTGGAGCTGTGGAGGACAGGTGTGGTTAGGGCCCGAAATCAAGTTTTTGATTAAAAACCGCATCCTGAAGTTTTCCACTGCTTGAGGAATGGGCTACAAGATGTCAAGGATGAAAATGAAATGGGTATCTGAAGGGATGGAACCTTTCCAGGTTTTATTCCAGGTTTGCAAATGTTGTTAAATGATATGTGCGTGTGATGAGAGTTGTTTAGGCAATAGAGCTCATTGTCTTGTAAAATAAAAATAATACTGAGAATGATAATAAAGTTCCCTGAAGTATTTATGCTGACTAATTGGCAGGGAAAAGGCATGTGTATGTTGGAATACACTAAAAGGTCTGATTGCAGAATAAATATGAGTGTGTGTGGTAAGCTCTTAAATGGGGGTGGTAAGGTGATCCTGATATTTGTGAATGCCTGTGCATTGAACCCCTGAGAAATCTCCCTTTGTATATTGAAATAGTGAGTGGCAAGAGTTTGTTGTTGTAATTGTTGTTATGTTGTAATAGCAAGTGTTTGAATGAGCAAGTGAGAGATGAGAGTGATCCTATGGAGAAGTAGGATTAGGAAGAGGTATTTGCGATATAAATTGGAGACAGGAGTAGTATTTTTCTTCTCTATATTTTCCCCGTCTTTTTGTTCTGAACAAGAGAAGTAGAAAAGGGGGGAGGGAAGGTGCGGTTTGTTTTCCCTTTTATACATTTTTTTTTCCTTTGCTGAGTTTGTCTGAGAGAAAGGAGGGGCGAATGGGTGATTTGATCCTACATTGTTTCTGACTGCATTGGCAGCTATGTGAGGTTTTTGCTTTATTGTAAGCATTGCACATATTAATTAATGAGGTAGGGAATATTTATGCTGATTTGAACTATGCTGATGGTATTTTACATACTTTTGGGATAATCTGGATTGAAAGGGGGTTGATATTTAGTAAAAGGAATTGCGATAGGTGGAACTTATCACAACTGTTTTAAAGGCAGCTGAGGATCCTTCTAAACTTGATATTATATAAATAGTGGATGAAGGGGTGTGTAAGTGAATGGGAAATGGATGCCTAAAGATGGAGTGCAAATTTTTACTAAAGTTGTGATGTGGAATGTGATTGAATGAGTGCATGAGGGAACCATTGGGGAACACAAGCACTTATTGGTTTTATTAAATGTATATGCATATATGTGTCTAGGGGTGTATATACAATAGTTATATAAATGGTACAGAAATGAATACATTGTGTATGAAAAAAAAAATATGTAGAGATTTGACCATTTGGCCTTTTCAATGAATCTAAGTAGATTACATTAAAATGTTGGTGGTGTGACCATTGATATATGTAATAATAATAGTGGATTATTTTATTGGATAGGTTTAACGCTTTTCTTTGTGTAAAGACAGGTGTTCAGAAGATTGTTAATTCATATTGGAGCGAATAATACCCAAATATGAATTGGTTGATCTTATTGATAGTGATAGGGGTATACATTTCATTGTCCAAGGTGATGAAGCTTATGGAACAATTAGGAATTGATTGGCAATTACATTTATTTTTTATGCTAAGTTCTACAGGGCATTGTGAATGTGCTAATCAGATAAGTAAATCTATGTTATAAAAATTAATGTTAGAGCTTCAACTACCTTGAATGAAGTGTTTGCCTTTAGCTCTATTAAGAATAGGAACTAGTCCTAGGAAAGATCTGGGGATATTTACATATGAAATGATGTTTGGATTGCCATATGTGGGGAAAGTTGGAATGCTTAGGATAGAATTGAAGGATGTTTTTTTTGAAAATATATACAGGGACTGTCCCAGTGTTTTTCTCATTTAAGGTAAAAAGGACAGAATCCACCTCTTGATTTCCAAGCACATGAATACAAAAGTGGAGACTGGGTCCAATAAAAGCCATTACTGAGAAGAAGTTGCAGCAGGTGTGGACCGTTCCAAGTTCTGTTAACTACAGGGTCGGCTGTAAGGACTAAGGAACAAGGTTGGGTATGCTATTCCAGAGTCGAGAGACTGGTGGCTTTGCATTATGGAAGGACAGTTGCTACGGAACCTGAAAACCCTCTTAAACTGACTTTTTGATGACAAACCTTAGACGATTGGGGACCAATGGATGGAAGAAGAGTTTTATGAAGAATTTTGTATTTGGCTAGGAGTGATAATAATTCTTGTTGTGTTTTTGATTGTATTGAGGAAAGATATTATTGATTGGTGTAAATCTATGTTTTGGTATCCAGTGGATGTAAGTTCTCCTTGGTTGATTGATGTATTGGAGGTAAGATAATAATCTTTTATCTCTTTGAATAATATGTTGGGGGAGCTAGTTCACTATGAATAATGGGGTTTTTTTTGTGGTAATGTTTGTTATTCTACAAGTGCAGATAGGAATGGGGATTTTGGCTGTGTTGCCTAGTTACCCTATAACATGGTAGCAGCTATGTTTTCATACTGAATTCGAGCACTGTTATTCTTTTATAGAAACACCACTAACCCTAATAGACACCACTGAGGAAGCCGAGATATGTATTAAGTCATCTTTTGAAGATGGTGTGTGCCAAGTGCAAACGTACATATGGGATAGTTCCTCAATACATTGGCCTTACAAATAGAATGGAATTTTTATATAAGCAATGCACTGAGCTATTTGGTAATTATAGACCTTCATACAAGAAGTTTTGGATTTTGGAGGAAGGGTTACATTTTCTATGTCTAAGGATATAAGTTCCCTCCAAGTTAATGTTTTTATGTGGTTACATGGCATTGTCCAAATTACCTATTGTATGGAGAAGAGTTTCTATACTGTTACGGGATATTCATAGTTTACAGGAATAAAAGATAATGAAGAGGAGAAGGGGGGATTGTGAGAAAAATAAGAATTATTCCTGTAAAAGCATAACCTGAGTTACGCCATTTTAAAATCATGTTAAGGCTTTGTTTTACCTTGTATAACCTGATTATATAATTTAGTTGACATTTAAGAACATGAGAAAGGAAGTGTGTAATTCCTGTGTTCTTGAGGAAGTTGTGTTCTTGAGAAAGTGTTTAATATGCTCTTGGGTCAACTTGCCCTCATTAATTAAAGGAAGTACGCAATTGATGTTTTTGAGGGGTATTTCTGTTGGGAATTGGGGGAATTTCCAGGGTGGAATTATGTACTACATATGTTATATAAGATGTTATGTAAGATCTGAAACTGATTCCCAAGGTACTTTATTGACGTGTATTCTGATGTTCCTGAAGACTATAAAAACTCGTGTAAATTGTTTTATTTCCATCTTTCTCTACTTCTGAGAGAGAGGCCCTTTGCAAAGAATAAACTCTGTTCCAGGATTATTTTGGTCTTTGTCTCTTTAAAACGATAATGGGATTTACCTGTTGACCACAAGAACAGAGAAAAGATATTAAGCGGATTGATGAGATATTTAGAGTGCATACAAGATATGCAATGAGAAATAACTTACCAAGAGAAATACATGTCAGATTTACCAAAAAACATTGAGAGCAGAGATACTGCAACTGATGAGAAATGCGACAAAAAATCCCAAAAGTAGAGAGATAGTGGCACTGAAACAAATTCCAAGATGAGTTAGAGACTAAAGAAAAGAATATCAATTTTGTACAAATCTCTGATTAAAAGAGAAGTGAAGTTCTGATGGTTGGTGCCTGAAGGAATCTTGGTGAACTGGCAGGAACAAAGACACAAATTAGATACAATAGAGAAAGCAGAATTGTTTTATGAAGAATACATAGGATTTCAAGAGGAATTGAGATCAAGTGAAGAAAGAGGGGTTGGACAACAGGAAGAAAAAAAGGAACAATCAAAAGAGACAACTAAAGAATAGGAGCAAGAGCGAAAGAAGTTAGAGAACAAAGGGAGATAAGAATGACTAGATCTACAAAACAAGTAAACAAGTGAGAAATGGAAGAAGAAAATGATATCAATGAACATAAATGGATTAAATTCAGCAATAAAAAGAAGAAGAATATTTAACAAATTAGAGAAATTAAAATTAGAGATTATATGTTTGCAAGAAGTCCACATTAGAAAACAACACAAAAAACAAGCAAGTTTTAAGCAAGTAAAAGCAAGTTGGAGCAAGTAAAATTGGGGACATTGTATACAGCACTTGCTTACCAAAGCAAAAGAGGAATAGCACTCTATATTTAAAAAACAATTCAATCTAAGCAAATATTTGAGGATGAGGAAGGAAGAGTATTAATGGTAGAAATAGTAACGAATCACAAAAAATACTATTAGTAGGGATATATGCTCCAAATGAAAACCAAGAAGAATTTTATGCGAAATTACACAGAAAAATATTAGAATATGAAGATGAAGATGTATGCATAACAGGAGACTTTAATGCAATTGATAATAATGAGTTAGATTACAAATCTACAAAAGTGAATACAAAATTAAGAAAGACTCTCCCTAGAGCATTTTATACAATGACAGATGAAATAAGCTTGCAAGATGCATGGAGAAAAAGAAATCTGAAAGAAAAGTGGTATACATTTTACTCAAACAGGCACATGTCGTGGTCAAGAATAGATATGATGTGGATGTCAACAGAATTAATCTCTAAAATATATAAGATTGATATAGAAACAAGTACATGGGCAGACCACAATCCAATAACAATGACATGGAAGGGGAAGAGAAAAAGAATGAGATGGACATTAAACCAAAACTTACTAAATGAAAAGGATTTTCTACAATATATGGAAAAAGAATTGACTTTTTTCTTTAAAGAAAATAGAAAAGAGGATACATCATTGCAAAATGTATGGGATACTAGTAAGGTATATATTAGAATATTGACAATGACATATTTAGGAAAATGGAATAAACAGAACAGACAAATGCAAAAGAAGTTGGAGGAGGAGTATAAGAAATTAGAGAAAGAATTACAGAAGAATCCACCGGGGAAAAAATCAAAAATTTGATGGACTTGCAAAAACATAAATCAAACTTAATGGAAAATGAGGATCTGGCAAATAAAATAAAATCAACAAAGCAATTTTTTTTTGAAAATGCAAATAAGCCAGGATGATGGTTGGCATATTAAATGAAAAAGGAAAAAGAAAAGAAATTGATAAATCAATTATTAGACCAAGATGGAAAGATGTTATCAAAAGGAGGAAAAGAAAAATATAATTGAGAAATATTATAGAAGTTTATATCAGCAAGAGATGGTGGCAGAAGGAAAGATAGAACAATACTTAGAAAAAGTTAAAATACCTAAAATTACAGAAGAATTTTAAAAGATGTTAGAAGAAAAAATATCGATGATGGAATTGATGGAGGGAATTAAGAAACAAAAGAATGGTAAAACACCAGAACCAGATGGATTGCCAGCAGAACTATATAAAATGTTGCAAGATGTATTAAGCAATGTAGTGTTACAAGTATTTAATGATTTATTATTAGAAGCCAAAATTCCGAATTCGTGGATGGAGGCATATATAACTCTTACACCAAAAGAAGAATTGCACTTACAACAAATTCTTTTTATTGCGAAGGTTGTTGAGAGTGTGGTGGCGCGACAGCTTCCCCAGTACCTGGATGAAGCTGTCTATTTGGATCCGCTCCAGTCCGGCTTTAGACCAGGGTACAGCATGGAAACGGCATTGGTCGCGTTGGTGGATGATCTCTGGAGGGCTCGGGACAGAGGTTGCTCCTCTGTTCTGGTCCTATTAGACCTCTCAGCGGCTTTTGATACCATCGACCATGGTATCATGCTGCGCCGGTTGGAGGGGTTGGGAGTGGGAGGCACTGTTTTACGGTGGTTCTCCTCCTATCTCTCCGACCGGTCGCAGTCTGTGTTGGCTGGAGGGCAGAGGTCGACCTCAAGGCACTTGGTTTGTGGGGTGCCACAAGGGTCGGTCCTCTCGCCTCTCCTGTTCAACATTTATGTGAAGCCGCTGGGCGAGATCATCCGTGGTTTTGGGGTGCAGTGCCATCTGTACGCTGATGACACCCAGCTGTACGTCTCCACCCCAGACCACCCCAACGATGCCCTTGAAGTGATGTCCCGGTGCCTGGAGGCCGTGCGGGTCTGGATGGGGAGGAACAGGCTCTGACTCAATCCCTCCAAGACTGAGTGGCTGTGGCTGCCGGCGTCCCAATATAGTCAGCTGGTGCCATCGCTGACTATCGGGGGCGAGACATTGGCCCCCACGGAGAGGGCGCGTAACTTGGGTGTCCTCCTGGACGCACGGCTGTCTTTAGAAGAGCATATGACGGCCGTGGCCAGGGGGGCTTTCTATCAGGTTCGCCTGATACGCCAGTTGCGCCCCTTTCTGGATCGGGACTCCCTATGCACGGTCACTCATGCCCTCGTTACTTCCCGCCTCAACTATTGCAATGCTCTCTACATGGGGCTCCCCTTGAGAAGCACTCGGAGGCTCCAACTGGTGCAGAATGCGGCCGCGCGGGTACTTATGGGGGCGACATGGCGCTACCACGTGACACCTCTCCTGCGCGAGCTGCATTGGCTTCCAGTGGTCTTCCGGGTGCGCTTCAAGGTGTTGGTTCTCATCTTCAAAGCGCTCCATGGCTTAGGACCCAGTTATTTACGAGACCACCTTCTGCCTCCGATAACCTCCCACCGGCCAACACGCTCCCACAGAGAGGGTCTCCTCGGGGTGCCGTCTGTCAGGCAGTGTCGGCTGGTGACCCACCGGGGAAGAGCCTTCTCTCTGGGGGCACCCGCCCTCTGTAATGAGCTATCCCCAGGGATACGACTAATCCCGGACCTCCGTACCTTCCGCCGGGTCCTGAAGACTTTTTTATTTCAGCAAGTCGGGCTGGGTTAAAAATTTTTATTTGGGTGAATTTTATGGGTAAGGGGTTTTAAATTGGAGAAGCCTAGATAATTTAATTTTGTTTTAATGTATTTTAATATTTGTTTTTAATTCTGGCTGTTCACCGCCCCGAGTCCTTCGGGAGAGGGGGCGGTATAAAAATTTAATTAATAAATAAATAAATAAATAAATAAATAAATAAATAAATAAATAAATAAAAGTATTGCACCCAACGTACTTGTTTGGGGAGAGTTTTTGTGGGGTCTTCAGAGCTTCTAAGTTTTTATTATCAGTTCAGACCACGAAGGGGATTTTGTTCCCTTCTAAGAATTGTCTACATGTGAGAAGAGCCCATCATACTGCATAAGCCTCTTTCTCCCATATGGCCCATCTTTGCTTGGTTTCTGTCAATTTCTTGGATGTGTATGCACATAGTTGTAATTGTCCCTGTTCATTGTTTTGAAGTAGGACCACTCCTACTGCCACGTCACTGGTGTCTGCTTGGATGACAAATGGTTGTTCTGGCTCTGGGTGTTTTAGGATTGGTTCGGCTGAGAATAGTTGTTTGAGTTTTCAAATGCCGCCTGGCATTCCATGGTCCAGTTAAGGGGTTGCCTTGGTTTTGGTTCCCCCCCCGCCCACTTTCATCTTTAGCAAGTTCATAATGGGAGGGTGATTTTTGCAAAGGCTAGAATGAATTGATGAAAAAAGTTAGCAAAACCAAGGAAATTTTGTAGTTGTTTACAGGTTTGGGGTGGCTCCCAATCAATGATGGCTTTTACTTTTAGTGGATCCATCTCTGTTCCCTCGTGGGATATTCTATATCCCAGGTAGTCAATTCTTTCTTGGTGGAACTCGCATTTAGAGAATTTTGCATGGTGGCATGGAGTTTAGCAAGAACTGCTCGGACTGGTTTTATGTGTTCCGCTTTTGTTTTGGTGTAAATTAGAATGTCATTAAGGTAAACCAGGATCCCTTTGTATAAATGTTCATGGAGTACCTCATTAATTAGTTGCATAAACACGGCAGGGGCCCCTTATAGTCTGAAAGGGAGTACTTTAAATTGGTAGCACCCCAGCGGGGTGTTAAAAGCAGTCTTCCACACATCCCCTTTCCTAATTCTGATGCGGTAGTACGTCTCTCGTAAATCAAGCTTTGAAAAGATTTTTTCCTTTTGAGAGGTGGGCCAGCATGTCCTTCATGAGGGGGAGTGGGTACATATTTTCCAGACTGATCACGTTCAGGTTACAGTAGTCAATACAGAGGTGTAAGGAGCCATCTTTCTTTTTGCAGAAACATTGGGACTGCTATTTTTGGTCTGGTGGGTTCAATGAAACCCCTTTTTAGGTTTTTGTTCTCTTAATTTGTCTAGTTCTCTGGGGGACATGTAGTACATTTTCCTGGTAGCATCTTAATGGCACAGTCCATGGCGTGATGGGGTGGAAGTTCATTGGACGCCTCCTCGCTAAATACCTCAGCCAAATCCTGGTACTCTTTGGGGATGCTAGTGGGCTCAGCAGGGTGGCCAGTCATTGCTGTTTCCCTGTTTTCCTTTCCTTCCTCTTTTCCCTCTGGGATGTTCATGAAGGTTAGTGGCTATTCCATTTGATTGGGTTGCTTACCAACTGGTCATCTTCCGGACCGCTTTCGGACTGGCTTAGGTCCTCTCGGGGCGCCGCAGTTTCTTCCTCTGATTTTGGAGGGGAACAGAACTCCATGGCCTCTCGGCTTCTCAGCATGGTTTCTTTTCCTTGGAGTGTGGTTTTTGCAGGCTTCCCCCCTGATGGGCAATCAGGCTTTATGGCGGGGGGGGGTTGACCAACTGTCAACTTGCAAAGCTTTCAAGTTGCCATGAGCAGGAGGGAGGGAGAACTGAAGTGAATTCCATACATTCTTTCTCACCGCAATCAGAAGGAGGGTGTTAGGTTTCACAGCCAGCCAAAGTGGTTAATTGGAGAATGTGATTTATGACATGGCCAGAGAGGAGGGGAGAGACAGGTTCATAGGGGAACGTAAATCTACGTAGGATCAGTCCTAACTGCATCCGAGTATTGCCGGAATGGTGCTCCTAATAAATGAATATATTTCCTTTGAAGTTTGGATCATGGCTCATGAATTAATTAGGGCATCTTTCAGAAACTTGACAGACAGTTAGGACTGCTTTTAAAAATCTGTAAAGATTACCAGGTTTCCTGAATCCTGGACTCTCCAACAGTTCCCCGATGTCTTGGGTGCTGGGAGGGAAAATCAGGCAACCATGGCTGGAGACGAGCTAGCTGAAGAAAGCCTAATTGCAGCCAGAGTGCAGCCTCCCTCAGACATCAAAGCTGAGATGCCTGCCTCAGCGACAGAAGCAAGAAAAGATGAGTATTGGGGGAGTTAATCTCTAAAGCAGCTGAAGTCGAGTTTCCCCACCCCAATGCCCTGAAAAAGGGGAAGTCCCTGAGCGAGCTGGGAAGAGTGGAGTAGAGGTTGGACTGGAACCAAGCCAGGCTTCCAAAGCCCCTGGGGAGTTCCAGAGAGCAGCCGAGGAAGGAATTTGACCAAGCCACCCTTCCCGATGAGGGGCCGTCATGCAGGCCAAAGGAGAGGGGAGGAGCAGTGGATCCCTTTGAAGTGAGGAGAAGCAGACAGGAGCACAGCCCCCCTTCTTCACCCATCAGAAAGAAGCCGCAACCAGTATCTTTCCCACACAGCAGGCAGGCTGCCCAGGGCAGACAAACCCCTCTCTCCCTCCAAACTAGAGCTGAGGAAGAGGGCCAGTTACATCAAATGCAAGCTTACAGAGGCCAATAGGGGGAGAGAGGAGCAGTGCTGAGTGAACTGCCCCAGTTCAGAGGAAAGTTTAATGGGGACTCAGACCAGCTAGCTCTATTCCTTGACTCAGCTGAGATCCACCTAGAATGTTATGGACACCTCTACCCATCCCCCAGAGCTATGGTGAATACCATCGCAGAGGGGCTAGAGGGGGAAGCAAGGGAATGGCTAGCAGCCCTCCACAAGAGGAGAGCCTCCCAACTGCAAGATGTAGATGACTTCCTACAACTGCTAGAGGCCAGATTTGAGGAGGCAGAGGAAGACCTGTATGCAGGGGATGAGCTCAGCTATCTAAAGCAGAGGGGCCATCCCATTAAAGAGCACATCCACGAATTTAGGAGAGTTGTTGGGAGGCTACCCTCTTTGCCGGAATGGTGCTCCTAATAAATGAATATCTTTCCTTTGAAGTTTGGATCATGGCTCATGAATTAATTAGGGCATCTTTCGGAAACTTGACACCAACATTCTGCTGTGCATTGCCCCTCCTTCCCACATTTAAAACAACCTGGTAGCCTCAGTGCCATGGCAGTTTGGGATTTGAATGATTCTCGCTTCCCTTGGGATGGGGATCTTTTCCAGGCCCTGCCTGTGCAATACTGGTTTCAGGTCATGCCGCTCTCTGCCTCCTCTGCCATCAGGTATCATTCATGCAGGTAGTTAGGGGTGCCACAGGCCAGGCAGACAGTGTACAGGTCATCATTGAGTCTATCTTTGAACCAGAAGACAAGGATATCTTCTGGCCAGTCGACTCAGTCAGCCAGCTCATGTAATTCTTCGGTGTATTCAGCTACAGGATGGCGGCCTTGCTTTACGACTCTAATGCGGTTGTGGGCTTTGTGATCTGCGAGGGGTTTTTCAAAATGGTGGTGCAGGGCTATCATGAATCAATCAAAATTTTGTAGCTCTGAAGTGTCAGCATTGTGGAGGCTCACCATCCACCTGGCAGCTGCCACTTCTAGGGCTAGGGTGATGACTTGCACTCATGCCCCCTGAGTTGGGAAATTCTGCCCATACTCTTGCATGTAGGTGAGGATTTGAATCAGGAAAAAACCCAACTTTTGGGGGTCTTTGTTGAATCTTACCCCCAAGGGGGGGCTTCCTTTCTAGCTATGGGCCCCTGGGTTGGCCGAGGATGATTACCTGGGTGGGACGGCAGGAAGTTGGATACCTGGTGCAGCTGCTGCTCCGCCAGCTTGGTTGTCTGCTTGATCAGCCACGGCTGGGCCAGGGATGATGGCCCGAGCTTCCTCGGCTGTTGGTCCACTCACTGTCCTTCTTTGGTGACCCTGTTCATCTCGAATGTTGAGATTTTCCAGGGTTTCAATCAGGATATGGTTGATGTACCACTTCAGTCGATCATCCACCAGTGGTTCCTCGGTCAGCTTTTCCTGATTGGAGAGTGTCTGCAGCTCCATTTTCCTCCCATGCTTATGGCTGCCATGGGTGAGGATCACTCCCCTGGCTCTTCCATCCCAGCTGTCTATATTTCCAATGCCAATCGACCATTGGGGCTTCATGGAACTTTAGAGGATAACTTTGATGTCCTTGATGGGACCTGTGGAGCCAGGGTCTGGCTGGGTAGTTGTCAAGGTTTCTCCCCAATACTTGGCTTCCCCTTGCTCACTGCTTCATTCAGACATTGTTGTAGGGTCCCCTCGGTAGAGTAGAAATTAAGGAGGGGAATTTCCTTTCCAGGTTGACCACTATTGCGGAGCCTGCTTTATGTAAAGACCAGCCTCTCCCCCTTCCAAGAAAGTACGAACTTTTGAAAACTTTGTATTTCAAAAGGAACCTTTTTATTGAAAAGGGATGAAAGCAAGTCAAGATTCAAAGCAGGCTCTGAAGTCCCTCAGGGCATGCAGTCCAGGATAAAGGAAATTAGGAACCCCTCCCCACCATCTGATGTGGATTCCCACCAATCCGCCGGTGTGAAGATGATATCGTATCATCTTCAGATACGATATCATCTTCAGCTCTTCGTATCTGAGAAGCAGATACGAAGAGCTTCTCAGGGCCATTTTACAATCCACATGTCCCCCCCTCTCACTTTCCCAGAGGTGAGAATTCTCCAGGCATTTCTGGCACCAGGCAACGGTTATAAATCAGGTTAAAGTTTATACAAAGAGGACCAGGCAGGGAATATGATACTTAGAATACATAGGAAAGAGAACTAAATGTGACAAATCCAAATCCCCACTTCTTCCACAAAGAATGGCAGATTACGGATCTGACACACACTTTGCCCTCCTGCATACACCATGAGAAACATGCCCAAGGAGAGCAAGTACAGCAGCAGCAGCCTTGAGGAGAAGGTAAGCGCAGCCGGGCACCTCCTCAGGGAAATGGGACTGGGCTGTGGGGTCCCAGTGCCCTGGGAGCTTGAGAGCCAGGCTGGGCACTTGCCCTCTGCTGCCCAGGGCACTAGGCAGCCTACAGTGCTATCCAGGGCTCCTTTGCGTGGCCTGAGAGGGACTGTGAGGTTCCACTGGAGGTCAAGGGTTCGGCAGTCACCCTAGTCTCGCCTTCCTCTGATGGAGACAATGGATCCCCCAGACCTGCCTAGGCCACCACGGTCGCCCCTCAACATGAGCGATTTCAAGCTGGTCCCGCAACACCACCCTGCCAATGCCCACCCTGGCCCCTGATGTGAAGCACAACCCTGATGCGGCCCTCAATGAAATCGAGTTTGACACCCCTGCTATAGATGAATATAAAAATTATGCTTAGTAGGCAATATCATCTAACTTCCTTCTCAGATTGTGACCAGAACAATTTGGAACTGAACACACTCAAAATTGTAGAAATGGTGGTAGACTTTAGGAGAAACCCTTCCATACTTCCACCTCTCACAATACTAGACAACACAGTATCAACAGTAGAGACCCTCAAATTTCTAGGTTCTACCATATCGCAAGATCTAAAATGGACAGCTAACATCAAAAGTGTTATCAAAAAAGCACAACAAAGAATGTTCTTTCTGCACCAACTCAGAAAGCTCAAACTGCCCAAGGAGCTGCTGATACAGTTCTACAGCAGGGGTGAAATGCTCCCAGTTCTGACCGGATCGCTCGATCCGATAGTGATGGCGGTGGGTGGTTCGGAGAACTGGTAGCAAAAATCCCTGCCCCCCCCTCATGCCCAGCTGAGCTGCGCAGTCATCAGAGGCTTTTTTTTTACTTTTAAAAGCATTTTTTCTACAACCTCTTCAGCCAAAGAGGTTGGGAAAAAAATGCCTTTAAAAGCTTCTGACGATTCCAGCTGAGTTGCCTGATCGTCAGAGGCTTTTAAAAGCATTTTTTTCTGCAACCTCTTAAGGTTGTAGAAAAAATGCTTTTAAAAGTAAAAAAAAAAAACCGTTGGCCTTGCCCACCCAGTCACATTACCACCACCACCAAGCCACGCCCATAGAACCAGTAGTAACAAATTTTACATTTCACCACTGTTCTACAGAGGAATTATTGAGTCTGTCATCTGCACCTCTATAACTGTCTGGTTTGGCTCTGCAACCCAACAAGACAGACACAGACTTCGGAGGATAATTAGAACTGCAGAAAAAACAATTACTACCAACCTGCCTTCCATTAAGAACCTGTATACTGCACGAGTCAAAAAGAGGGCTGTGAAAATATTTACAGACCCCTCACATCCTGGACATAAACTGTTTCAACTCCTACCCTCAAAACGACACTTTAGAGCACTGCACACCAGAACAACTGGACACAAGAACAGTTTTTTCCCGAATGCCATCACTTGGCTAAACAAATAATTCCCTCAACACTGTCAAACTAGTTATTAAGTCTGCACTACTATTAATCTTCTCATCATTCCCACCACCCATCTCCTTCCACTTATTTAATTTAATTTAATTTAATTTAATTTAATTTATCATATTTCTATGCCGCCCAACTCCCAAGGGACTCTGGGCGGCTTACAACAAAAATAATAGAAACAATGAACATAAATTTTAAAAAAAAGCATTATAAAAGCATTATAAAAACATTAAAAACACATGCACACCATCTATGGCTGGATCTCGCAAGATTGAACAGCGAGATCAACAGCCCCAGGTCTGCCGGAAAAGCCAGGTCTTCACCGCTTTCTGGAAGGCCAATAGGGTGGGGGTAGTCCAGACCTCAGGAGGTAACTGGTTCCAGAGAGCTGGGGCAGCCACAGAGAAGGCCCTCCCCCACGGGCCCGCCAGCCGGCATTGTTTAGCTGATGGGACCCGGAGGAGACCAACTCTGTGGGATCTTACCGGTCACTGGGAGCTATGCGGTAGAAGGTGGTCTCGAAGATAACCTGGCCCTGAGCCATGTAGGGCTTTAAAGGTAATAACCAACACCTTGAATTGTGCCTGGAGACCAATAGGGAGCCAGTGCAGCTTGCAGAGAATTGGTGTAATGTGGGTGCATCTAGGTGTACCCACGATAGCTCGCATGGCTGCGTTCTGGACCAACTGTAGTCTCCGAACACTTTTCAAGGATAGCCCAATGTAGAGCGTGTTGCAATAATCTAACCGTGAAGTGACAAGGGCATGAGTGACCGTGAGGAGAGCCTCCCGATCCAAGTAGGGTCACAATTGGTGCACCAGCGAACCTGTGCAAAGGTCCCCCTAGCCACAGCTGCCAGATGTTGCTCTAATCTTAGCTGTGAGTCTAGGAGGACACCCAAATTGCGAACCTGTTCTGAGAGGGACAATTTCTCCCCCGCCTCCCAAACCAGGGAGGAACAATCGACATAGTCTTTAGGAGGCAATACCACAGCCACTCGGTCTTGTCTGGGTTAAGTCTGAGCCTGTTGACTCCCATCCAGACCCTCACAGCCTCCAGGCACCAGCACATCACATCCACCACTTCATTGAACTGATACGGGGTAGAGATATACAGCTGGGTACCATCAGTAAATTGCTGATACCTCACCCCGTATCGTCGGATGATGTTACCTAGCGGCTTCATGTAGATATTAAATAGGACAGGAGAGAGGACCGAGCCCTGAGGCACCCCACAAACGAGGGGCCTAGGGGTCAACCTCTGCCCTCCTGCCAACACTGACTGTGACCGACCAGAGAGATAGGAGGAGAACCACCGTAATACGGTGCCTCCCGCTCCCAACTCCCTTAGTCATCCGAGAAGGATACCATGGTCAAACGTATCGAAAGCTGCTGAGAGGTCAAGTAGCACCAAGATAGAGGAATGACCCCCATCTCGGGCTCGCCAGAGATCATCCATCAGCGTGACCAAAGCAGTTTCTGTGCTGTAGCCAGGCCTGAAGCCAGACTGAAAAGGGTCTAGATAATCCGTTTCATCCAATGACTGCAGGAGCTGAAGTGCCACCACTTTCTCTACAACCTTTCCCACAAAGGGTAGATTGGAGACTGGACGAAAGTTCTTTAATTCTGCTGGATCCAGGGAAGGCTTCTTGAGGAGGGGCCTTACAACTGCTTCCTTTAATGGTTGCAGGAAGGACCCTTCCCTCAAGGATGCGTTAACTAAAGCCTGGAGCCAGCCTCGTGTCACCTCCCTGCTGGCCAAAACCAATCAGGAGGGGCACAGATCCAACAAACAAGTGGAGGAACTCATTGCTCCTACAGCCTTGTCCACTTCCTCAGGAGTCACAGGCTCAAATTCGTCCCACACAATAAGACTAAGACCTGCCCCCATCATCTTGGTCGATATTGCCCAATGAGAGTCCAGGTCCTTCCGAATCTGAGCAACTTTATTCGACAGAAACTGCACAAACTCCTCAGCTCTACTCTGCAAGGGCTCCTCCACTCCCCCTACATTAAGGAGGGAGCGTGTCACCCTAAATAGGGTGGCTGGGCACGAATCAGTGGATGCAATAAGTGTGGAAAAATGTGAACATTTTGCTGCCCATATCGCAACTAAATAAGTCCTAATAAAGGTTCTTAAGAGTGTTTGGTCAGATTTGGAGTTACTGGTCCTCCAGCGTCGCTCTAGACATCTCATCTGGTGCTTCATCTCCCAGAGCTCCTCAGTAAACCAGGGAACTTTCCTGGATCCACCACCATGGAGAGGTCGCAAAGGCGCAATCCAGTCCAGTGCCCCAGATGCTGCCCTATTCCAGGCAGCCACCAGGGACTCAGCCAGACTGTGGACAAGGGAGTCAGGTATCTCCCCAAGCTCCTTCTGGAACCTTTCAGGGTCCATTAGGTGCCTGGGGTGGAACCACTTAATCGGCTCCACCTCCCTGCGATGGAGGAGTAGCACCCTGAAGTCTAACCTCAGCAGGAAATTATCTGACCACGACAAGGGAGAAGCATCTATACCCCTTAATTCCAGATCATATCTCCACTACCCCGAGAGAAACACCAGGTCAAGTGTGTGTCCCCCTATGAGTTGGACCCTGAACAACTTGGGTCAGGTCCATGGTTGTCATGGAAGCCATGAACTCCTGAGCTGCATCTGAGGATTCGCCAAGTGATGAATGACTATATGACTGTAATTTTGTTGCTTGTATCCTTATGATTTATATTGATATTGTTTCCTGATTGCTTATTTGTACCCTATGACTATCATTAAGTGTTGTACCTTATGATTCTTGATGAACATATCTTTTCTTTTATGTACACTGAGAGCATATGCACCAAGACAAATTCCTTGTGTGTCCAATCACACTTGGCCAATAAAAAATTCTATTCTATTCTACTCTACTCTACTCTACTCTACTCTACTCTACTCTACTCTACTCTACTCTACTCTACTCTACTCTACTCTACTCTACTCTATTCTATTCTATTCTATTCTCAGGCTGCAAGATGGCAACTAGTTAATCAAATATTGCAAGGAAATGAATGTTTCACATGGAAATCTTGATTAAAAGTCCTTCTGAGATTTTCAAAAGTGTTAAGTTTATTGCTATTATTCCTTCTTAGACTAGATCTGCTCCATAGCAAGACTACTTTTGCAAAGTAATAAAATAGATCATAAAATTCATTAGCTCCTCCTTCCTCATTTAATTTGTAAAGAAATCTTTCCATCCACCTCTTCTGTCTCCCATAGTAACAGTAATCTAAACATCTACATACTGAACTATGATAGTTTAGAACACTGAAATCAAAAGTTTTTGTGCTCATTAATATAGGTATAAGATCAATAGATGAAATTTCTAAAAGCATTAAATGGTCTTAATTCATCTGTAGCTATATTCTTAACACAGACTGAATTGACCCCAGGAAAGCTCCCATAGATTTACCCTACCCCTTAATATGGATGAGAAATTTTTTCTTTTCTTTTTTTTAAAATAATTTTTATTAAACAGTTTGTCTTTAAAAACAACACAAAAAACAATCACACATATATAAAAACAAAACATGTCAAGACATAACGTATTAAACATTGCATACCATCAATGGTAATTTTACAGCATTTCGT
This sequence comes from Arizona elegans, assembly GCA_022577455.1. Classification (NCBI taxonomy): domain Eukaryota; kingdom Metazoa; phylum Chordata; class Lepidosauria; order Squamata; family Colubridae; genus Arizona; species Arizona elegans. The sequence continues at coordinate 45,835,965 of JAKOOJ010000006.1, read as the reverse complement.
ATCAACATACATATTTTGCTTTTGTAGTTCTCTATTCTATCATTTCTATTTACTTCTCAATAGTAGAATAATTACATTACTCCAATGTATATATACAAACATTATAATATTTATTGTTCTTATCTACATATTTATATTCATTTATACTTACATCTCTTTATTTAATGTTATTCAGTTATTCCAATTTGAGTTTCATCAGTATTAAGTTAAACATTTCTTGTTCTGATTTCTATTTTCGAACCAACTGTATATTTTATTCCATATTTCATATTAGTCCAAATCCTCTCTCTCTTTCAACTCCATAGTCATTTTATTCATCTCAGCGCATTCTAGAATTTTCCTAATTACTGTTTTGTTTGAGGGTACACTGTTTTGTTTCCAACTTTTTGTGAATGTGATTCTTGCAGTGAGTATGTGTAATGTAATGTATTGAAGGTTTTTGTTCATTTTCGGGTCCAGTATTCCTAATAAAAATAGTTCAGGTTTCAAATCTATTTTTTGGTTTGTAATTTCTTCCAGCCATTTTTGAATTTTACACCAATACTCCCTTGTGATGGGGCATATCCACTACATATGATAGAATGTTCCAGATTTATGGTTACATCTCCAACAATTGGGTGATAAATTTGAGTACATCTTGGCCAATCTCGCTGGTGGCAAATGCCATCTATAAAACATTTTATAAAGGTTTTCTTTGTAGGCAACTGCTGTTGTGTGTTTGTAATTCCTTTCCCATAGTTTGTCCCACTGTTCTAATTCTATGCTGTGGCCAAAATTCCTAGCCCAGCTAATCATCGTTTCTTTTACAACTTCATCCTCCATTTTATATCTTAGTAAAAAATTATATAATTTTGTAATCATTTTTCCTTCCGTTCCTAGTAAAATTTTGTCCAACTCCAATTGTTTCTCATAAATGCTGAATTGTTCTTGATCCTTTTTTAGTCTTGTTTTGATTTGTAAGTAGGGTCATCATTCTATGTTTATTCCTTGTGTTTTAAACGTTTGCACTGATTTTAATTCTCCTTTCTCATCTAAAATTTCTGAGTATTTTACCATTTTCCCAAATACCAAATACCATGAGATCTATTGTATTTTTTTTTTTAATTTGATTTATATGCCGCCCTTCTCCGGAGACTCAGGGCGGCTTACAATGCGTTAAGCAATACCCTTCATACTTTTGTATATTTATACAAAGTCATCTTATTTCCCCCATAATCTGGGTCCTCATTTTACCTACCTTAGAAAGGATGGAAGGCTGAGTCAACCTTGAGCCTGGTGAGATTTGAACTTGCAGTAATTGCAGGCAGCAAATGTAAGTGGATGTTAATTAGTCTGCTGAGTCACCAGCAGACTATTTGGGTGTGTCATTGCCTCCATTGTCGATAACGTTTGGAATTTTCGTATAGTGATATTTTTTTTATCTTTACCCAGATGTTGTATAGGGAATTTCTTATTATATGCCTCTGAAAATATGAATGTGCTTTATTTTTACCTTCCCATAGAAACCCGTGCCAACCTATTTGGAGATTGTGTCCTTTTAATGCTAATATTCTTTTGTTTTTAAATTGAATCCAATCTCTTAACCATGTCAGGGCTGCTGCCTGGTAGTAGAGCTCCCAATCCGGGAGGCCAACCCTCCTCACCCCTGATTCCTACTGTCTTGTAACAATTTAAGTTTGATGCGGGGGTTTTTACCTACCCATATAAATTTGGATGTTATTTTATTTATTTGTTCGAAAAATTTCTTCTTTAATTTTACTGGTATAATTTGAAAAAGGTATAGCAATTTGGGTAATATGTTCATTTTGATTGTTGAAATTCTGCCTATTAGTGATATCTGTAATTTATTCCAGTTTTCCAAATCTTTTTGTATTTGTTTTATCAGTGCATTATAATTATCCTCTTTTATCATACTACTTTTTGCCGATAGTCATATTCCCAGATATTTAATTTTTTTTCCTCTTAAAATTCCCATTTTCTCTTCTAATTCTTCGTTTTGTCTTTTAGTTAGATTTTTGGTTATTATTTTAGTTTTCTCTTTATTTATTTTAAGCCCTGCCACTTTGCCATTATCTTTGGGAATTAAGGTTATCAGTGCCTCCATCCAAGATTTTGGTATCATTCCTCGCTCTAGTACTTCGTTATATGTTTCTAATAGTAAATTCTCCAGTGGTTTTTGTAATTCTTTGTAAAATTCCACTGGAATTCCATCTGGACCCGGTGTTTTATTTCTTTTTTGTTTTTGAATTGCCCTTTGTAATTCTAACATCATTATTTTTCTATTTAATGTTTCTTTTGCGGTTTCTGGTATGGTTGGGAGGTTTTTCTGCTGTAGATATCTTTTAATGTCATCCTCCTCTATGTTCCCCCAACTATATAAATTTTGGTAATATCTTACTGCTATATTTTCTTTTTCTTCCTTTTGATGGTGTGCTATCCCTTTTTCATCTTCTAGTTGTTGTAATAGTTTCTTTTCTTTTTCTTTTTTTAATTTATAGGCCAACCATCTCCCTGGTTTGTTCGCATTTTCAAAGTAGTTTTGTTTGGTCACTCTAATTTTTTGCGCTATTTGTTCTTTTGTGATTAAGTTAAATCTATGGTTAATTATCTCTTGAGAATTTTTTTCACATGCATATACCTATATTGCAAATTCTAGGATAGTCCTAGAATGTTTTAAATAATCAGGCCTCGAGAAGCAAAGCTTCACTCAAACTGGCTGAAACATTTCTAATTTTATTAAATTTGTTTAATTTTTTAAAATTAAAAATTAAATAACATAGGTAATTTGAGGATTTTGGAATTTAAATATACATACATATAAATTCAAGAATATTAAAGCAATCCAGAAACTTGTTTCAAAAAACAACACCTGAAAGTAATACTCATGACGAGAATAGAAAAGTTTCACATATGGTTTCTAGTAAAATATCTAAAATCAAGATTAGCATCTTTTCATAGGATGGGTGTCATCACAAATATATGTGATATATATCTTTGGCAACTGTCTGTCAATCCTCAAGCAAACCTGAAATCAAAAGAAACCATCCAGATAATAACCAGTACTACTTACTGGTTCTCTCTTAATAATATTCAGATATGTGTGTACACAATTGATAGGATAACCAATACATGTGATGAAACAATGAATATAAGGCAGTCTCACAGAGCACATTTGTTGCTTCCTGAAATATTAACCTACTATATTCTCATGGCAATAATGGAGGCCAATTTTAATTTATAATTTTTAATTTAGTTGGGATACCAAAATGAATCATAGAGCCAAAGTGAGAATATTGTTTAGAACACTTCTATAACTTGATGCACTCCAATGTGTGAAGACTTTCAATTCCAGAAGTTCTTCAGAAATCTTCAGGTATAATCTCCATATATCAGGACAATGTCAAGATGAGAAATGTTTGTTGGGCTTAGACCCCCAAATTTAATCCTCCTCCCTCTAATAAGAATTACACTGAATGGGAGACTTCCGGTTTGCTGCTGGCCGCCGCCAGACATTCCTTTGGGATCGTCAGCTTCCACTGCCTGTTAGAGCTGCCTTCACAGCGGAATGGCGGCTCGAAAAAACTCCGTTTCCATGAGGAAACGGAGATAGAGCCGGCAGGGGTGGGTAGAACTCTCTGCAGAGTCCCAAAAGTTTTTTTTTTACTTTTGGGACGGAGCGGATGAGAAGCCCCATATCCCCTGCCGCTGCTCTGGGCTTTGGGAGACCTCTGCTAATGCAGAGCCAGGCGTCAAGAGCAAGCCTGCGAATTTAACAGAATACTCAAAGAAAATGTGAGCTGGACCTTTAATACTGAATTGCAAGTATTTTACTTATTCTTTAAAAAATTACTTAAGAGAAAAGAGGAGAGGAAAGGGGGAAAAAGAGCCTTTTAAAATGGCGTCTGCCGTGGCTGGAGAAGAGGCTGAAAGGGAAAGTCCTTCCATTTTCTATTACTACAATGTAGCGGAATAAATATCACTGGCTACATTTGTAGACAAAACTTCGCTCCTGTGTTTTCTTCTCTTTTTTTTTCTCTGGAGACTTGATATTGTTTTTGATCGGAAAGAAGTTTTTTTCTTGTTTTTTTAAGGGAAAGTCCTTCCGTTTTCTATTTTCTCTCTCTTTTTTACTAAATCTTGTCTGTGTGGGAAATGGCATCGGGACTCACACAGCTAGACAAACAGGGGGGGGAACTTCCCCCATTAATAAATTACACCAACAAATTGTAACTCTCCAGTGTCAGAAACCTGATTTTAATATAATAGAATTTCTTCTTGAAGAGATTGTAAGAAGGGATGAGATTGTGAACCAGCAACTCGAAAAATTTAAGCAGGAAATTAAAGAAATTGGTGAATTGGTGAAATCAAAGTTTGACTTTTTGAATCGAAAGATTTTGAATACAGCTAATGGTTTATCAGACTTTCTGATTCGGGTGGATGCAAAGACTAAATTATTAGAGTCTAAAATGAAGGAAACTGAGGAGAATTTGGATGACAAGATTCAAAAAATTAAAAAGGATTTGGTAAACATTCAGGATAATAGCTCAGAAGACAAACCTAAAATGGAGGTTGACCAAAAGACTGGTAATGGAGAAAATGTGCAACAGAGGATTGAAAGAGAAGTTTTAATGATTCAATATAATTTTACAGAATACGCAATTAGACTGAGAGGTTTGCAGGAAAATAATAGAGATGACTTAAGGAAAATATCTTCTGAAATTCTGGCTGGGATTTTAAAGGTTCAACCTGATGAAGTGTTTTGCAGGATTGATAGAATTTACAGAATAAACTCCTGGTTGGCAAAGCAAAGGCAATTGCCTAGAGATGTGGTGATCTATTTTACAGATAAAGAAATTAGGAATAATATTGTGCAGAACTCTTTTAATTCTACTTTGCAATTTCATGGAAGAAAGATTTGGATTTTTAAGGAGCTCCCGACTAAGATGCTAATGGAGAGGAAGAAATTTGGCTTTCTAGTGACTGAGTTAAAAAAAAGAAATATCCTATTTAGGTGGGATGCCCCAGTTGGTTTAATATTGAGACATCAAGGAGCAAGATATCAACTGAACACGGTTGAAAAAGCGGAAGAATTTTATCAAAAAATTTTAAAAATGAACTTAACATCTTTAGGCATAATACAGGATACGCAAAAGGAGTTGGAAACAAAAGGAAAATATCAAATTACAGAGGCTGTGGTGGATAAATTGTCTTTGGACTCTCTGGATACCCCAGCTGGACTGTCTATAAATAAGAGAGCAGTGTCATCCGACTCCAATGTGATGAACCATCAAGTCACAGACAAGTGCGCAAATCAACCAGTTGATATACAAGTGATGGAGAAGAAAGATGAGATGACAAAACTAACCCAACAAGAACAACTCATAAAGCAGAATGAAAATCGACCAGCCGACACACAATTGGTAGGCACGAAACGAGGATGGAAATTCAACCCGCAAAAGAAAAAGAAAAGAAATAGAAACAGCAGTTTCTAAACCAAGCAACAGTGAAGCCAGAGACTTTAAAAAATGAATGAATATCTGAAAAGATAGTGGAGGCGAACAACTGTTTAATACTATCCTGAGGATTGTGGCAGATCTCTGTAATGCCGTGATATTGGGATGTGAAAAGAGCCTTACCTTGTTGGATCTGAATCATCTACTCTGGATTTCTTTTACTGGTAAATATATTATAATTATTTTGAGTTATAAGGCAAGAGAGTCACGTTGGGGCATGCAGAGATCTGGATGTTACTCATTAGGATGATGGGAATCAACAATCCTGATGAATACCACAACTATAACTATATGGATATAATTATAATGTCACTCGGGTGGTTGTTTTTACTTTTATATATATACGAGGATATTTACTACTGATGGGGGCAGAAGATGATTGAAGATTTTGAACAAACTGTTGCACCAGCATGTTATTTTACCCTATTATGGGTGATGGATTTAACAATCCAGCGGAAAGACACCAAAGAAGATATTATATGGATTATAAATTTAAAGTTATTGTCTTTTTTCTTTTTATAAAATGGAATGCATATATAGATATGTGTATATTTTAGTAAAGTGGGCAGTGGATTATATTTAGAATTGTATTGCATGATTTTGTAGGAATTGAAGGGTTGAAATAGATTAGTTTACTGATTGATTAGTCTAAGAAAAAGGATCTTTAAGTCATATATTTAGGGGAGTGGAGGAATTGGATAGAACTGAATAAATGTTAAATGTGGATGTAGGGAGAAGGCCGCTTTAAATTGTTATATTAATATATATAAAAGATTAAATGTTAAATTGTAATAATACATTATAAGTTTAGGGGAGGAGAAAAAGGGCAGATTATTGTAAAAATGGGAGTTATAAGAATAATATGCTAAGGGTCAGTATTCTGAGGAGGGAGTAAGGGAAAGGAAAGATATTATGTATGTAATTAGTTATGAAATAGCCTATTGTGAAGAAGTCACAGGGGGGGATGGGTGGTGAGGGGGGGTTAGGGAAGGAGGGGGAAAGGGGGAAAAACTTGTATTTGAAAACTTTTTCAATAAAAAAAAAAAAGAATTACACTGAATGATCTTGTGCCAGTCATTATGTCTTGGCATAACCTTATCTTATGGTAGATGAAATGAGATAAATATCTAAAACACAAGGACTGAAAGAAGGAGAATATACCTGAGATAAGCGCATGCTTTGCATATACAAAGAACCAGATTCAGTCGGTGCCATCTCCATTTGAAAAACTTCAAATAATACAGATATGGATACGGTTTCTTTTTTAAAAAATTCTCTTTCAGTCAGGATAGATACAGAATCTGGTCATAGAACACCAGACCTTACCTGCATAGCCATAACTACCAACATAAATCAACATAAATAACAAACATGACAGCTGCCACTGCATTACAAGGATAGGATAGACATCCTTAGAATGGCAGAGGTTTGGTGGGATCCATGGATGGAACTGAATGGGAATAAATCTCATGGATGAAAGAAGTGTAGAAAAAAGAGAAAAGCAATAATACTTATTCCTTTTCAAGTCATCACCACCTTAGTGTTAGTAATATCCGCTTAATCAAAATGAATTGTTTTCTTCTTTCCCAACTATGAGATCAAGGAATAGCTGTTCAATTTTTGAACAATAAATGATATTGATTGACTTTTCTTTTCACCAATTGATCTCTTGAATGGGATGTGGATTGCTTTTCTAAAAAGTAACCGTGACAAAGAAAGCTAAAAGTATTATTAAAGAAGGCTGAAATCAGATTGTGTTGGACGGTTAGTTTAAGAATTATCACTGTCAATTATTTTCAAAATGAAATAATTAATTTCCTAAACACAAGGGAGAAGCAAGCAAGCAAGAGATCAGAATGAAAAGTTTTCCCTCCTGTATGAGAAAAGTGAGGCAGCAAAATTTTCAGTGGGCAGTATAACGGTTTAGTGTATATCAGCATAAAATGTAGGTTCAAATTTTATCAATGAAGCCACACTTCTTATATATACATATAATTAATATCTGGAGCAGATAGTTTTATACAATTCATACATATAAACTTCCTGAATTTATTCATTTCATTATGATTTGAAGTATTTAATTAAAAGAAAAATTATAATATACATCTTTTATAATTCTTGGCTAACAACATCCAAAAAAATGAACAGATAATTCAGGAACATACAAGATAAAAAAAATTTTTAATAAAGTTTTATTAATTTTCTATTGTTTACATTTTGTTAGTGCTTAATAAACATCATGTTGTCTGGGTTATTTTATTTGCTTAGCAGTACAGATTGCATTCTTAATCTCCATCCCTTTTTTCCAAACACTGGTAGAATAAATTCCATGTTTGCTAATATTCTGTATCTTCTTTCTCTTTAATCTTCAGTGTGAGTCTGTCCATTTCTGCACAATTCAAAATCTTCCTAATTCGTTTCGTCATATTTCTTCATTTTTCCAATATTGTGCAAATATAATCCTCACTGCTGTTAATACATGCAATATTACTTTTTTTTTCTGGTGCTATTCCTAATAGAAAAAAATCAGTTTTAAAATCTACATGTTTTCCTATTATCTTTTCTAACCACTTATGTATTTTTGCCCAAAACCTTTTTGCTTTAACACTAGTCCACCACATATGGTAATATGTGCCCATTTTTTGGTTACATTTTCAACATTTCCTAAACATATTTTTAAACATTTTAGCTAACCTAGCAGGTGGTAAGTGCCATCTATAAAACATTTTATGTAAGTTTTCTTTATAAGAAGTTGCCATTGTTAATTTATAGTTTCTTTCCCATAAGTTTTGCCATTTCTCTAATTCTATATTATATCTAAAGTTTTTCGCCCACTGTATCATTGTGTCTTTTACTTGTTCATCCTCCATTTTCCAATTTAGTAAAAAATTATATATTTTCTTAATTAGCTTTTCATCAGAATTCAACAGTATCTGATCAAAAGCTGTCTGCCCTTTATAAAAGCTGTATATTTTCATGTCTTTATCATATGTAGCTTGTATTTGCAAGTAAGGCCAACTTAATACCCTGGTCTTCAAGCTCTTGCTTAGATTTTAATTTCCCTTCAGTATCCAAAATGTCTTCATATGTCACAATTTTTTCAAACTTCACCAGATTTGGATTTGCAAACACTTCCATCATTGAGAGCCATTCTGGGATTCTCAAATAGATCTTAGCTTTTATTTTCCCCCCATAGAGATAATAGTGAGTTTCTTATGTAATGATTTTGAAAGTATCTGTTTATTTTATTCTTTTCATATCATAAGAAGGCATGCCATCCCAGTTGTAAATCATGTCAGAGTAAATGTCTAATTCTCCCAGGCAGGGGCTGGCACCTCCCCATATCCCATCATACCCCCTTACCTCAGACTCCTCCCCTGGTGTATAAAAGGGTCCTACATGTGGGCATCCAGCAGTTCCAGATGTGTGCCTGCAAAGACAAGACAGAGGTCAGTGACCTTTACCCTGAATTGGGCCTAGGAGGACTCCAGGCCTAGAATAAAGAATCAATGAAGAGATACCATTGTCTCCTGTGAGTTATTGGGTTAGATCCATCCAGCATTAACAAATCATGTCCTTCTAAATATAACAGTCTCTTGTGTCTGAGAGCTATCCATTCTTTTAGCCATGTTGTAACACATGCTTGGTAATATAAAAGCCAATTTGGTAGTCCAAATCCTCCATTTTCTTTAGATTTTCAATCTAATTCTAGTTTTTTTTCCCCTTGCCAAATAAATTTCAAGATCAATGTATCAATTTTTCTGTTCAATATTTATAGGTACTGTTTGATACAGGAAAAGCAGTTTTGGTAGGTTATTCATCTTTACAGTAGCAATCCTTCCCAACATTGATAGATGTAGATTTTTCAATTTTTCCAAATCTAATTTAATTTGGTTGAATAATTTTATATAATTATCTTCTTTTATCATTACGCATTTTTCTATTAAATATATTCCCAGATATTTAACTGTCTTAACTATTTGAAAGTCCACTTTTTCTGCCAATTGTTCTTTTTGTTTCTGGGTGAGGTTTTTGACTATAACTTTAGTTTTTTCTTTGTTTATCTTCAGTCCTGCTACTTCTCAAACTCCTCTTTTTTAATAGTTTAGGAATTGTCTCCAATGGTTCTTCTGTAATGAATACCAAATTGTCTGCAAATGCTTATAGTTTATATCTTTCCTCTCTTATCTCCATTCCTTTGATTTCTGGATCTTGTCTGATGTTCCTGTTCAAGACTTCCAAAGTCAATATAAATACAGTGAACCAAAAAGAAAGACTTAAACGGAGGCTTGAATAAGAATCAACATTTAATCTTTGATCAAAGACAAAAGGCTGGGTAAAACCATTCCAAACACATACAAAGAGATATGTATATGGGAGAGTTCACATCCTCAGAGAAGATGTAACCACTTTTTATACCTTTAAAGCACCAGTTAGGTCCCCAACTCTGGCCCCTTAATTTATGTTTGTGTATTCTTTGTTGCCCTGCAAAGGAATCTAAACTTCCAATTAGTCTTATCTTAAGCATTTCTTTGTTTACTTAATTGGCTACTTAGCCCCTGGCTCTGGAAGACCAGATCTTATCCAGATCAGGCATAAATTAGGACTGAGGTATAGTTTATTCCTTTGTTGATGGCTAGTTTCAACTGAGATACGTACCATGCTTTTAGATTGATATGAGTTCAGGTCAAATGGCAGGGACATACGTTTGACAAATACCAGATACATTTCAGAGATACATACATTTTCCTAATGACAATATGTTTGTAACAGGAGATACAAATAGAAAGGAATAATATATGTGATACAAGAGCACAATATATATGTTACAGGAACCTAATGATTACAGAATAACAAGCTTTTACTAAATCTAGTATATCAGTATTTTATTTTCTATCTTTATTATTGTTTCCCTACATAGTAAAGGTGATAGTGGACATTGAAAAACATTTATAGAATTCTGCAGGTAGCCCATCTAGTCCTGGGGTTTTATCATTTTTCTATCTTTTTATCACTTCTGCCAGTTTCCTCAATATTACTTTTTCATTTAGTATATTTTTGTAATTTTCTGGAATTTTGGGTAGGTTGGCTTCTTCCATATATTGTGTTATTTTTTCATGGATTTTTTTTTCTATATCATATAACTTTTCATAATATTCTTTAATTATTTTTTTTATTATTATCTCATTTTGGAATTGTTTGCATCCCTGCTCATCTTGCAGTTTATTTATCATCTTTTCCTCTCTTTCTTTTTTCAGTTTATATTTATTTATTTATTTATTTTATTCAGCTGATATGCCGGCCTATCTCACAATGGACTCAGGGCGGCTCACAACAATAAAACACAAGCCACAATAAAAATAAAGACTAAAATCTAAAAATTTTAAAATGAACCCATTAAAACCCTTAAAACCCCATCATCAGACCAGGTCAAGGGATTTGAAAAGCCAAGTTTTTAATTCCCAGCAGAAGGTGTGCAGGTCGGGCACTAGTCGGAGATCCAAGGGGAGTTGATTCCAGAGGGTGGGCGCCCCAACCGAGAAGGCTCTACTCCTGGGGCTGCCAGCCGCCACTGTCTAGCCGACGGCACCCTGACGGCGCCCTCTATGGGCGCGAACCGGGCGATGGGATGTTGTTGCTGGCTGTAGATGGTCCGCCAAATATCCTGGTCCTAAGCCATGTAGGGCTTTATAGGTCAACACCAGCACCTTGAATCTCACCCGGAGGGCAACTGGTAGCCAATGCAAACCACGCAGGAGGGGTGTAATATGGGAGTATCGGGATTCTCCCATCACAAGCCGCGTGGCTGCATTTTGCATCAGCTGAAGCCTCCGAGTGGTCCTCAAGGGCAGCCCCATGTAGAGAGCGTTGCAGTAGTCAATCTGTGAGGTGACCAGCGCATGAGTAACTGTGTGTAGGGCATCTTGGTCCAAGTAGGGACGCAACTGGCGCACCAGACGTATCTGGGCAAATGCCCCCCTGGTCACGGTCGTTATCTGGTCTTCTAAGCTCAACCGTGAATCCAGAAGGACGCCCAAGTTGTGCACCCTGTCTACAGGGGGCAAAACTTCACCCCCTATAGTCAGCAATGGCACCCCTCCCCTGAACCGAGATGCTGGTACCCACAGCCACTCGGTCTTGGCCGGGTTGAGTTGCAATTTGTTTCTGCAATTTGTTATATGCCAACCATCTTCTGTTTTGCCCTTTTAATTTGCTGGGCCATTTCTTCTGAGACTATTAAATTCAATTTGTGTTTAACTATCTCCACTTTATTTTTAAGCATTTTCTCTTGTGGGTCTCTTTAAAGTTCTGACTCCAATTTCTTAAACTCTTCTCTTAACATCATATCCTATTGTTTTTTCTCTTTATTCTTTTTAGCCATATAGGTTATAGCTAATCCTCTGAAATATGCTTTGGCTGTGTCCCATACATTCTGGAGTGAGGTATCTTTTCTTTTGTTTTCTTTTCTTTAAAGAAAAATTCAATTTCCTTTGTTGTAGATTCTGTAAATTCTTTGTCTTTTAATAAGGATTGGTTCAATGTCCACCTGAAATTTTTCTTTACTCTTCTCCAAGTCAATTTTACTGGGTTATGATCAGCCCAAAAGGCTAGGTTCTATCTCCACCTCAAGTATATTACTTTTTAATTCAGGGGATATCTATATCATATCAGTTCTGCACCATGATTTGTGTCTGTTGAAATAAAATGTGTACTGAATCTTTTTCAAGTTTATTTCTCTCCAGACATCCGGAATACAAATTTGTTCTGTCATTTTAAAAGACCTCTCTTTCTTCCCTTTTCTCTCATTTTAGTGCTTTTATAGTCTAGTTTTTCATCCACAATTGCATTAAAGTCTCCTATGAGACAAATATTTTGATATTCCATTTCCAATGTTTTCTTGTGTAGTGTGTCAGAGTTCCGATGGATGCCCTAATTAAATCATGAGCCTCGAGCCAAGCTTCAAAAAAAATCCAGTTATTTATTAGGAGCTCCATGTCGGCACATTCCCAAATGAAGCCAACTCTGACCCCAAGTAATTTACGGCCCTAATCATGACCCTGTTTTCTCTCTCCCCCCAGGGTGTGTCATCAATCACATTTGCCAATGGAGCAATTTCACGGGTTGTAGAAACCACTCCCCTCCAACTGCTGTGGGTAACCCTGGGAGGCAGCCTTGAGAAAGATATGTCTGGAATGCACTTCTATCTTTGACTGCCAGCTACTTTGTCAGTTTCCCATCCCCCTCTTTGGCAACTCAAGAGCAGGCCAGGGATGCTTTGTGAGTTGACATTTGGCTGTCCTCACTTCCTGAAGGCGATCTGTGCAAAGCAAAAACAATTTGAGTACGGGTATAGATTTTAGTGTTGCAACCCCCCGCCCCCCGGTTTGTTTTGGTTGTCTGCATGAAATTTTACTATGAGGCGGTCATCCTCTTCACTTAAAGAAGCCTCTGGAGGTTCTGAAGGCCCTGACTGAGTCCCTGCCTCTGGCACCACATCTTCTTCAGCCTCCTCGCTGTCTAACTTGAGCGCCGGCTGCACAAGCTGCTGGCGCAGCACCACACCAGCCTCCTCCTCGTCGGGATCAGCAACAATCCGCGGAGGCCATTGGCGGGCCACAACAAAAGGTAAGTAGAACCCACCCCTGCCCAAGATGAAATCTTATGAAGATGATGCAGTACTAACAATTATGAAACCACAAAGCACCATATAGAGCCATGGTGGTGCAGTGGTTAGAATGCAATACTGCAAGCTACTTCTGCTGACTGCCGGCTGACTGCATTTGGCAGTTCGAATCTCACTGGCTCAAGGTTGACTCAGCCTTCCATCCTTTCAAGATCAGTAAAATGAGGACCCAGATTGTTGGGGGCAATATGCTAACTCTGTAAAACCGCTTAGAGAGGGCTGTAAAGCATGTAAGTCTAAGTGCTATTGCTATATGACATTTCCTTTATCTTATTATAACCAAAGAAAAGTACTTTTTAAAAAAAGAACCTCAAGAGAAACAATCCAAGCCAGGTACAGCTCTTTTCATGGGCATAAGAACACAGCTCTGCAAAGGACTCAGTAAAAAGTAAAAGAGTTCCTGTGGATTTTATTCCACTAGTCGTTGCCAACTATAGGGGATGGCACTAATCTCCATTTCAAGACCATTGAGCCAATGCTGTCCGAAGACATTTTCAAAGTCATGTGGCCAGCATGATGTCAAGGAGCACTGAAAAAGACTCATATACAGATCACTCCATTCCTCCACCCTTCCTCCCACCAAAATGCCAGTGTCCCTGTAGAAGTATCTCAGACCTAACATGCCGCCCCCCCCTAGAAAAATGGGAAGTTCACCTGAAAGAAAACAAAAGAGGGAATGGGAGACAAACGAAAGAAAAAATCATTGAGGTTTGTCAGGGTGCAATTGATGAAATATATGTACTAATTTAGGGGCATGCACATGTTTTTTGTGAACCCATTCATTGTGTGAGAAGGGGAGGTGTTTCCAAGCCACCAGATACTGAATGGTCCTGTGGAATTTCCTAGAGTCAAGAATTTCCTGAACCTCAAAATGTTTTTTTTTCCCATGTTTTATTTATTTTATTTATATAACATTCAATTTCCATCAAACAGTGTGTGATCTGGATACAGTTATTTTTAAACAATCATAATACACATTTGTTTTAGTATTCATCACAATAATATTAATCATGTAATAATATAATAATAACAATAATACTTAACATCATCTTCTTTAACAATTCTCCACATCAACATTTCCTCTTTTTATATCTCCTCCTTTCTAACTTCTGTTTCTATTGTCTAGCCATTGATAGAATATGTCCCATATCAAAAAATATTCAATTTCTTCTTTATCCTTAACAATGAGCATTAATCTATCCATTTCTGCACATTCTAATATTTTCATAATTACATTCCCCTCAGACCGAATCTCATCATTTTTTCATTGCTGTGCAGATACAATTCTAGTTGTGGTTAATATATGCAAGACCAGATAAGTAACTTTTATATCATATTTTTCTGGTAGAATGCCCAACAAGAATGTCTCTGGTTTCAAGTCTATATGTTGCTTTGTCATTTTTTCCATCCAAGTATGTATTTTTGTCCAGTATTTTTTAGTTTTTGGACATGTCCACCACATGTGGTAATATGAACCAGATGATTGATTGCACTTCCAAAATTTAGCAGATCTATCTTTATACATTTTTGCCAGTCTTGCCAATGCAAAATGCCATCTATAAAATATTTTATACAGATTTTCTTTATATGCAGTTGACATAGTCAGTTTAATATTTCTATCCCATAGTTTCTGCCATTTTTCTAATTCTATTGTATATCCAAAGTTTTTAGCCCAGGTGATCATTGTCTCCTTTACCTGCTCACTTTCAAATTTAATACTTAATAAATAACAATATAATTTCTTTATCAGTTTATCATCTGTTCCAGTTAATATCTGGTCTAGTTCTGTTAACTATTTATTAAAACCATATATTTTAACATCTTTCTTGTAATGGGATTGTATCTGCATATGTGGCCACCATGCTACCAAGTTCCTGTTTAGTTTTTAGTTCCCCTTTGTCATTCATCATATCTTTATATCAATTATTTTTATTTTATTTTATTTTGAATTTGTATACCGCCCTTCTCCCTGAGGACTCAGGGCGGTGAACAGCCAAATAAAAACATCAAGTACAAATATTAAAATACAATTAATATCATACAATTTTTTCCATATTAATAACATTAGGATGTACCAATGCCTCCATAGAGGAAAGCCAGATTGGTATTTTCAAATAGTGTTGTTTTTTTATTTTAAACCAGACTGATAACAATGCATTCCTAACATAATGTCTCTGAAAATAACTGTGTATCTTATTCTTTCTATACCATAAGAAAGATTGCCAGGGTAGTTGGATGTCATGCCCTTCTAATGTTAATAATATTTTAATAATATTTTTATTATTATTTTTAATTATACATTTATATTGTGTGTGAACAGAGTTGGTTCTGGGTATCATTCATATTAATCCAATTCACAATAACAATATTAGTGATCTCTATCACATTTCTCAAATTTAAGTAATCCTCATTATATTGTTCAAGCATACATATTTTAAAAATGCCTAACTGCTCATCTTTATCTCTACCTTCATCTATATCTTTCTTGTTCTAGCTAAACATTTCTCTATTATATATGCACAAATTTAACTAAGTTTCATTTATATTACATAATTACATAAATTACATAAATAAATAAAATATTGATCCAATTCACACTAACATTGTTAAGAATCTCTATCACATTTATCAAATTTATATAATCCTCATTATATTATTTATACATCTCCTCTTTAGTACTTCAATTCTTTTTTTTAATTGAATTTTTATTGAAATATATAAGAATACAATTTAACAATTTTTGGTTTAGCGGTGTTCATAAATATATACAGATTATATACATGGTGTTCCATAATTACTTGATTATTATTGATAATTGCACCCTCTCTTATTCTACCTTTTACTTTTTTCTTCCATCCACTAATACCACATTTCCGACACTGTATAATATTCCGAATTCTCTTTTTTGTTTATCATATATGTTAACTTATTCATCTCGGCACATTCTAGTATTTTTCTAATTATATGTTCTTCCGGTGGTAGCCTTTTCTCTTTCCAATACTGTGTGTATATTATTCTGGCAGCTGTTATGACATGTATAATTAGGTACCTTTTTTTTTTCTCATATGCCCTTTTCAGTATTCCCAGGAGAAAAGTTTCAGGTTCCAAATCGATATTCTCCCCTATTATCTCTTGAATCCACCTTCGAATCATTTTCCAAAATTTTGTCGCTTCGGGGCATGTCCACCACATATGGTAGAAGGTGCCTTGATGGTGACTGCATTTCCAACAGTTTGGGCTCATGTTAGGGTAAATTTTTGCTATCCTAGTAGGGGCAAAATGCCACCTGTATAGCGTCTTATATTGGTTTTCTTTATACGCTACTGCCCTTGTCAATTTAAGATTGCTGTTCCAAATTGTTTCCCATTCATTTAAGTTTATACTGTGTCCAATATTTTTAGCCCATGCAATCATTTGGTCTTTGACTACTCTTCTACCCTATCATATTCAAGCAAATAGTTATATAGTTTGGCTAATAATTTATTTTCGGTTCCCATCCATATCTTGTCAAATCCATTAGCTCCTGTTTTTATATCAAACTTCTCCTTGTCCTTTTGGTATCGGGACTTTATTTGTACATATGGCCACCAATCAATATGTTATGCCTTGTTCTTTTAACGCCTCATTCATTTTAAGGTTCCCACCACCATCTAAAATATCCTTATATTTGAGCATTTTCCCAATTTCCAAGGCATTGGGATATATTATGGCCTCCATTGTGGAGAGCCATTTCGGGACTTTTGTACACTGCTTTTGCCTTATTTCCCTCCAAGTCTGCATTAGTGTGTCTCTTATTTTATGCCTGTGAAAATATGTCCTTGTCCTTTTGCCTGTGTCCCATAGGTAGGCATGCCAGCCCTTCTGCAGGTCATGCCCTTCCAAAGCCAAAATTCTTTTGTTTTTCAAGGTAGCCCATTCCCTTAGCCACACCAAATTGGCTGCTTTATAGTACACTTCCCATGTTGGGAGTCCAAATCCACTCCTATTCCTTTTATCCTGTAGTGTTTGGATCACGATCCTAGATTTTTTCCCTCCCCAGATGAATTTCCTGATGATGGTGTTCAATTCTAAGAAGAATTTTTTTATCTAGGTTAACTGATATAGTTTGGAACAGATATAACAGCTTAGGCAGGACACTCATCTTTATTGATGCTATCCTGCCTAAAAGTGATATCTGTAATTTCCCCCATCTTTCCAAATCTTGTTTAATGCTTTTAATCAGGGGTACATAATTATCTTCCTTTAGGGCCGAACATCTTGCCGTTATCCATACTCCCAGATATTTTATTTTCTTAACTATTTGCAGACCCAGGGATTCTTCTAGTACTTTCTTTTGCTCTTCCGACAAGTTTTTGGTCAGCATTTTAGTTTTGATTTTATTTAATTTAAATCCGGACACTTCTCCATACTTTCCCAATTCCTCCAAAATTTTTTGACCCATTTCTAATGGTTCCTCCATAATTAAGGTTACATCATCGGCGAATGCCTGGACCTTGTATACTTCTTTCCTAATTTTCAATCCTTTAATTTCATTATTATTCCTAATTCTTCTTAATAGGGCTTCTAGGGCCAATATAAATAATAATGGTGACAACGGGCATCCTTGTCTTACCCCCTTTCTAATTTGAAAGGTTTTTGTCATATCCCCATTTAATAAAATGTTTACTCTTCGTTTGTCATATATTGTTATCATATTCTCGAAATTTACTCCGAATTTCATCCTTTTAATTTGCTGAACCATGAACTCCCAATTCAAATTGTCAAATGCTTTCTGGGCGTCTAAGAAAACAAGTGCCATTTGCTTGTCAGGGTGAGCTTCATAGTATTCTAGGATATCAATCACTACTCTTGTATTGTTCCTTATCTGCCTTCCGGGGAGAAATCCATTTTGGTCGGTATGTATCAAATTATTTAGTATCTTCTTTACTCTTTCTGCTATTACACTCATAAAAATTTTGTAATCTGTATTTAAAAGGGAAATTGGCCTGTAATTTTTTATCTGTTTTGAATCAGCTCCTTCTTTTTGCAATAATGTGATGTATGCCTCCCTCCACGAATCTGGAATTTTAGATCTTATCAGGGCCTCATTACAAATTTCCAATAGTTTCGGTAAAAGTATTTCCTCCAAATCCAAATTTTTATACAATTCTCCTGGGAAACCATCTGGGCCTTGTGATTTATTGTTTTTAAGTTTGATATTGCCATCTTTAATTTCGTTATTGTGATTTCCCTATTCAGCATATCCCTCTCTTCCTCTCCTATCAATGGGAGTTTTTCCTCTGTCAGATATTGTTCAATTTTTTTCCTTGGAATTTCTTCCTCCTTGTATAGCGCAGCATAATATTCTTGAGCAATTTCAAGCTTATCGTCTTCTTTATTCACTATACGTCCCTCTATATCTTCCAATTGGTAAATGGTCCCTTTCTCATTCTCCTTTTTTAGTTTGTAAAACAGCCATCTGCCCGGTTTATTTGCATTTTCAAAGTAATATTGTTTGGATCGTTTTATCTTGTAGGCCAATTCTTCCTGATCTAGAATATTCAATCTGTGTCTTAATATCATCCAGCTATCTTTTGCTGCCTTCTCCTGGGTTTTGCTGCAAGTTCTTTTCTGCTTCTAGCAATCTCTCTAGAAGCTCCTTCTGCATCTTCCTTTTTTCTTTATTTTTGTATATGCTGTATGATATTGCCAACTCTCTTAAATATGCCTTCATTGTGTCCCATATTGTTACTCGAGATGTTGCTTGCTTTTCGTTTTCTTCGAAGAATAGTTTTAGTTCTTCCTTTACTTTTCCAATATATTCCTTATCCCTCAAAAATTGTCTGTTTAACCTCCATCTCTTATGCTTTTTCCTGTATAAATTTTTTCCATCTTATTTCTAAAGGGTTATGATCTGCCCATATATTCGGTGTTATTTCTGCGGATTCAATTTCCATCCCCAGACTCCTACTGACCCACATCATGTCAATTCTTGACCACGATTTTTGGGGATTTGAATAGAAAGTATATTGTTTCTTGTTTGGATGCAAGGTCTGCCAAATATCTACAAGGTTTAATTCATCCGCTAGGTCAAAGAAAGTTCTTGGTAATTTAGCCCTTTTTTTCTTTTTATCTTTACTACTCATGTGGTCTTTCTCCAAATCTACTATCCCATTGAAATCGCCAATTATACAAATGTTACTATAGTCCATTTTACTTATTTTCTCTCCTAATTTTTTATAGTATTCCCCCAAGTTTTTGTTCAGGGCATAGATAGCTATCAACAGTATTTGAAGGTTCCCTCTCTTAATCTCAACCACTAACATTCTACCCTTAGTGTTATTATATTTTAATTCTGCTACAATCCCTTTTTTAACATATAACACTATGCTCCTCTTTTTTTTCTCCGCTAGGGAGGTAAAAGTTTTCCCAAATTTATTATACTCTAAGCATTTCCCATCTTCTTTCTTTATGTGGACCTCCTGAAGGCATATTGTGTCAGCGTTCTGTTTGGCTAGTTTTATGAATAGTTGTTTCCTCTTTTTATTGTCATTTAATCCATTGACGTTGATTGATATCAACTTCCAACCCTCCATTTCTAATTCTTTTGTACTGTCTTAGTTTTTGTTTGCATGTGTGGTTCTTTGCGGTATTTGTCTCTTCTCTTTTGTCTCTTTGCTTTCCTTGTCTTCTCTCTCCTTCTCCTCCAGGGTTCCTTCTTTAGATCTCTGTTGATGGGGAATTTCTTTTTTTTATTTATTTTTTTATTATATTTTTATTGTTAAAGAATAACAAAAAGGAAAAAAAATCAATACAAAAATCAATAGTAAGGAAAGAAAAAAATTTTTTTTCCCCCAACGTGCTATACAAACGGAAAGGAAGTTTTAGGAAATTGAAGTCTTCAATTCTTCCAGAAATCTCTTTGATAAGGTACTGGTGCCGATTCATCCAATCTCCCAAGTGCAAAGTCCACAAATGGTTGCCAAGTGTTCAAAAAAACATTTTCTTTATATATACCACTTCTAATTTTAATATCACAAGTCAATTTATCATTTAATGCAAATTTCCATGTTTCATTGTACCATTCTTCTAATTTTAAGTCAACATTTAATTTCCAATATCTAGCAATTATAATTCTCCCCATTATAACCAAAATCCTCACCAATTCTCTTTCTCCAGTTGTTAATGTTGTTTCATTCAATATTAATAATAATATGGTTTCCAATTTCAATTTGACCCTCTTCTTAATCATTTCAAATATTTCATTTTCTATCCTAGACCAAAAAAGTTCAACCCCATTACATTTACACCACATATGAGCATATGTCCCGAGTTCCACTTTACATCTCCAACACATTTTATCCACTTTATTATCCATTTGAAAAAGTCTTATTGGGGTCAAATAATATAATCCTCTCTCTGTTACTATTTAATTTCATTGGGCAATTCTCTTTCAGTTTACCTAAATACAATGCGTCTGGTATTAATTTTTTTGCTACTCTGTCCCAATTTTTAGTCAAACTATTTAACCAATAATTACAAATTTTAACCTTACCTTTAAGATTTTCCAAAAACCATTTATAACCAAACTTCTTTATTTCCTTCATTTCCAAGTTACCCCAAAGTTTAACATCTCTTTTTAAAATTTTTACTACTGTTTTTATATTAAATGCTCTATAATAGTTTAATAATTTTGGAATTCCTAAACCACCTTGTTTTTGGTTCTGATACCACATTTTCTTAATCAATCTTGGTTTTTTATCCCCATTACAAAATTTATCTAATTTTATTTGATATACTTCAATGTCCTTCTCGGTTAAAAAAATCAGAAGCATCTCGAATAAAAAATTAAATTTAAGAAGTAACATCATTTTACATAAAGCTACTCTACCAAACCAAGATAACTTAAGTTTTTTATATTTCCCAATTTTCTCTTCAATTTCTTTTATTACTATGTCATAATTTAGTTTCTTTAAATTTTTAATTTTAAGTGAAAGTATAATACCTAAATATCTTAAATTATCCTTTATCCTAATTCCAAATTGATTTTGTAATTTTTCTAATTTGTTTTTCCTCTCAATTTCCATTAATAATTCTGATTTTGCCCAATTTACTTTCAAACCAGTCATATCTTCAAATTCTTCCAAATGTGTTTGAACTCTTTTTATATCATTTGTAATATTATTTAAAATGACAAGAGTGTCATCTGCATATAAATTAACTTTGACGCCTTTATAACCTATTAATTCTGAATCCTCTTCAATCAAAGTTGTTAAAATTTCCATTGCTAATAAAAATAGGGTCGGAGACAGAGGACAACCCTGTCTTGTCCCTGCTTCCAAATTTATATCTTGTGTAAATATACCATTTACCTTCACTCTTGCCGTACCCCTCTGGTACAATTTGGAAATAATATGAATAAATTTATTACCAAATCCTAATGCAGAAATCATTTCTTTTATAGTATCCCATTGTATAGAATCAAAGGCTTTAAAAATATCCAAGGCAAGAATACCTATCTTATCACCGTTATTCTCAGCAATATCAATAACATTTAATACTCTTCTAACTAAATCACACATATAACGCCCTTTAACAAAACCTACTTGATTATAGTTTATATATTTATCTATAAAATTATTCAATCTATTTGCTAGAATTGCAGTAAATATCTTAGCATCTTGGTTAATCAAGGAAATGGGCCGATAGGATTCAATCTTTTCTAAATCTTTACCTGGTTTCGGGATTAAGGATATAATTGTTCTATTCCAGGACATGGGAATATCATCTCCATGTAATATCTTATTATACAATTTCTGTAGTTTTGGGATCAAAATTTCTTTAAACTCTTTATAAAATTCTGCTGGTAACCCATCCTCACCTGGAGATTTTCCAAGTTTTAGCTTCTGAATCACATCTTTAATTTCCTCAGAGGTAATATCCTTTTCCATTTTTTCTTTATGTTTATTATCAATTTTCTTCTGACCATATTTTTCTAAGAAATTTTTTAATTTGCAATTATCAATTTCTTTTTTAAGATATAATTCTTGAAAAAACTTTTTAACAATTTCACATTTCTCTAATTTTTTATAACATCTCTTACCTTTTTCATCTATTAGGACACCTATTTCTCTTTTTTCTTTTTTATCTTTCGCCATTCTTGCTAATAATTTTGAATTTTTATTACCATATTCAAAAAATTCTCTTTTTAAATAGCTTAATTTTTTTTAACTATTTCTGTATCTTCCGCTATTTGTTTATTTTTCAATTTTTTAAGTTCCTCCCATAATTTTCTATCCTTAGACGCTAGGAATCTATTTTCCAGTTCTTTTATCAATTTCTTCTTTTCCTCTATTTTTACTTTATAGTTCTTATACTTCCTACTTGATAATTTAATACTTTCTCCTCTAAAAATTGCTTTCATTGTGTCCCAAACTGTTCCATAATTGACTTCCCCATTATCATTCCATTCCCAATTTTCTTCCCATTTCTTAAGAATACGATTCTTATCTTCCTCATTTTTATAAAATTTTTCATCATATCTCCAACAATTTTCTTTTTTCTCCAAAAACATATCTAATTCTAGTAACAATTCTGCATGGTCAGAGTCTTTAAATATTCCAACATCCATATTATCCACATTATCCATCAGATTCTTGGATACAAAAATATAGTCAATTCTTGAATATGAATTAAATACCTTTGAGTAAAAAGTATACATTCTTTCGTTACCTTTAATCTCCCTCCAAACATCTACTACACCATTTTGCAACATCCAGTTATCAAGTATCCCCATTTTTCTTATTCCACCATATCGGGTAGGATTGGTACTATCCATCTGGTTTCTAATTAAATTAAAATCACCAGCAATAATTACCTTCCCTACCCTTTCAGTTTGCAACAAATCGGTAATTTTATTCAAAAAATCTTTTTGATTCACATTTGGTACATATAAATTAACTAATGTTATTTTTTCCTCGTTAATACATCCTGTTATTATCAAATATCGTCCATCGATATCTGCTATTACTTTGTTTTTTTCAAATTGGACTCTATTTGATATTAATCTAGATTTTGAGGACCCAAAAGCTTTTTCATAAACCTGCATCCCTTTTAAATACATCCTGTTTATATCCTCAGATTTCTGATGAGTTTCTTGCATAAAAAGTATGTCAGGAGAATCTCTTTTAATCTTAAATTCTAAACGTCTTCTCTTCGTCTGATTCCTAGTACCTTTAACGTTCCAAGTCATTACCTTAATTACCCCATTAATATTTTTAATTTTAATTATTCCCTCTTTTTCCTTTCCATGACCCAAAACCCAAACAAATATATATATAGACAACACATAACATAAAAAAAATTAATAAAAATAATAATAATAATATAAAACATACAAACAACATAAAACAAAAACTAACATAACACACAACCACATAGAATCTTCATCTCCCACCGTCTTCATTAAGACACGCCTCGTTTCCAAGAGTGGGGAAGAGGGGACCCCGTCCATCAGCTGGGTCGTCTCTTCATTGGCATAATTCTGGTTTCAATTGAACAACTACAGATTCTTCGTCCCCGTACTCGGGCTCATCTTCCCTTTTATGTTCAGAGTCCAATGTAATCATCCTTTCCACTCCTTCACCAGTAAGATCTCGACTTTTCTTCTGTACCTCTGCCAAGGATGGAGAAATATCTTTCGTTGGTTTTCTTTTCCTCTTTGGTTTTGGACCTAAACCTCCGACCGCCCCTCCTTCTTCCTCTGGTGTTGATGTATATACTTCAATTCCACCCATTTTGAGTAGTTGTGATCTTAATTCACTTTGTTCTTCCTCTTTTTCCAAAAAACCAAGCTCATGGAAGTATTGAACCACTTCCGTTTCTATTGTTAATATATGCATTCTATTTTTATAAAAAAATTTCATTCGCTCTGGTGGTCTCCAATTATACTTAATACCTCTATCTCTTAATATTTTGGTAATTGGCTTCAGATAATATCTCCACGATCTTTCCTCTCTTGAGATATCTTGAAAGACTTGGACCTGTTTTCCCTCAAGCTTCAGCACAGCATCACCATTTTCTCTAATTTTTGCCATTACTTGTAATTTACCATTAACATGATGGGGAATTTCTTCTTCTTGTACTATTGCTTCCAATTCTTCCTTGCTACTTTGATCCTTCTTTGTCCCTCTCAACTGGTCTTGGAAGTCTTACACTGTTATGAGGCTGCCAATTTTAATTTTTTTCCCCTGCCAAGTGATCAACATGCCTTCCGGCAATATCCATCTGAAGAGGATGTTTCTCTTATTTAACTGTATGGCTAAAAATCTGTAATCCCTTCTTAATTCCCTCACTCTCCTGGGGACTTGCTTTAGGATTATCACCTCTTTCCCCTTATATGTCACAGGTTCTTCTCTTGCCATACTGTTAAATATGTCTTTGACTTTTTTCCTTGCAAATCTAACGTGCACTTCTCTGGGTAATTTATTTCTTCTGACATAGTTGCTCTGTATTCTGTACACCTCATCTAGCTCTTTTATTATATCTTGTTTATCTTGTTGTAGTATATCTGCTATCAATTCCGACATCACTTTTCCCAGGCCTTCCTCCTTATCTTCCGCTATATTTTGGAAGCATAGGTAAAAAGAGGCTCTATCCATCTCTAACAGAATTATTGAATCTTCCAGCTCCCTGTTTTGTGCCATCAGCTTCTGATCTATTGCATCTAAGTTTCTTTCATTTTGCTCCATTCTGATTTTCACCTTTTTTATCTTTTGTTCGTTATTGTGTATCGATTCTTGTATCTCATTCATTTTTTGATCTATGGCTCGAATATCCATCTTCAACTCTTCATGATTATTTGACACCTTCTCTTGCATCTTCAGCATAGTATCTTGAATTACTGTCAATGTCGATTGCATGCCTTGAATGGTCTGAATCACCACCGATTTTTCTGTTTTTGTCAGCCCTTCAGTCGACCTCTGGGTTGCTGATGAAGCCATTGTTATCGTAGGATTTGAAGTAGTGTTCCTTCCTGTTTTTAGCACTGTAGATGAAAGACTTGTCATTTCCTTCAAGACCTTTTTCTGGTCTCTCACAATTTTTTCAATATTCCTCCAGATTATCATCCACTGATTGTCTTTTCTTCTTTATCTGAAGTTATCTTATTTCTTGTGTTACTAAAGGTACTAGATATATTTGTTATTCGTATCCAGAATTTTTTTTTTTTAGCTCAGGACTAAGACTGCAGTGCTTATCAATCTATCTCATGCAATCAAGACCTAAATCAAAAGGTTACTTAATTCACAGTTAATTCAATTTTGTTCAGAAATACTTCATTCTATTTTTCCAAATACACGTTCATTATCAGATTCTCACATTATTATTAATTAATTAGTACTCTATTATCAGTTAATATCACAATTATGAAATGTTAACTATAATAAATACCTAACCATCAAATTAATAAAGAGGATTAATAAAGAAAAATATCACCAATTAGAACTAAATCTATATAATTATTCAGATATATAAATGTATATAAAGTATATAGAGATATGCAAATATATATAGGAATATTTAAAGTTGTGGATATAAATATATATATACCAAGATGTTAATATATTAAAGTATAGAGTGTCAGCGTCTCAGCACTGACATAGAAAAGGGAGGATGAAGCCTGAATTTTTGCCTGCTAAAGCCCCAGCAGTGTTCATGCAATTGATAAATGAAGTTATACATGACCACCTATATAAGGGGGTCCTCGTCTACCTAGATGACATTCTCATTTACATGGAGACCATAGACAAACACATACCCCTCGTCCGCAAAGTGCTGGAAAAACTGCTGAAAGCGAACCTCTATGTCAAACTGTCAAAATGCGAGTTCCACCAATCGCGGCTAGACTATTTAGGTTACCGAGTGTCAAACGAGGGAATAGAGATGGACCCAGCTAAAGTACAATCAGTTCTAGACTGGCAACCCCCGCGCACCTGCAGGCAACTACAAAGCTTCCTGGGGTTCACGAATTTCTACAGGCAATTCATCCCCTCCTTTGCAAGAATTGCCAAACCTCTGACGGACCTCCTAAAGACAGGGAGTCTGATAATAAAACCCCGCCCGGGACAACCTCTACAGTGGGACCCGGCCTGCCAACAGGCATTCGAGACACTAAAACAAATGTTTGCAAAAGAACCGGTCTTGAAGCATCCTGACCCCGAACAAACCTTCGTCATCCAAATAGATGCCAGCGATGTGGCAGTAGGGGCAGTCCTACTCCAAAAGAACAGCCAGGGGGACCTGCAACCTTGTGCCTACACATTCCGCAAACTCACCGACACAGAGAGACGATGGGCGGCGTGGGAAAAAGAAGCGTTCGCGGTGAGGTGGGCGCTGTTAACCTGGCAACACCTGCTAGAAGGAGGCCAGACACCGTTCGAGGTTTGGACTGACCACAAAAACCTAGAGGCCCTCAAGACCCCATGGAAGTTATTGCCCAGGCAAGTCCGGTGGGCCCAATACTTCAATTGTTTCAACTTCGAGCTGAAGCACATCCCAGGGGGGAAGAACTTTCTGGCCGATGCCCTCTCCCGAATGTCTCAATACAACAGTGAACGTGAGCAGGTAGTGAATGCCATCATCTTCTCTGCCCAAGGAGTGGGCCAGGTAACCACCAGACGGCAGCATCGAGACCAGCAGGGGCAACCAGCAAATGACCTGACAACAAGGCTCAAGGCAGAAACATTGGCGGACCCCTGGTTCCAAGACAATCAACATCTCTTGACAAAGAGAGAGGGCCTAGCATGGAGAGGGATGAAACTTTATGTCCCAGAGACCTTACGCACCTTGGTCCTCAAGAGGAGTCACGACGTCAAACCAGCGGGACATTTTGGTTTCCTAAAGACTACATTTAGCATGGAGACAGTTTTGGTGGCCCCACATGAGAAAAGACGTAGACAGCTATGTAAAAAGTTGTACCATCTGTGTCACGATGAAAACCCGACCAGGAAGGCCCCCTGGACTGTTGCAGCCAGTAGCTGAACCATCAAGGACATGGGAGGAGATTGCTATGGACTTCATAGTCGTATTGCCGAGGAGCAGCGGAAACACAGTGATCTGGACTGTAATAGACTTATTCTCCAAACAGGCACATTTCATACCCTGCAGCGGACTATCCTCAGCCCGCCAATTGGCCAAACTGTTCGTGAAACACATCTACCACCTGCACGGAGTACCCAGAAGAATCATCTCTGATCGAGGTGTCCAGTTTACAGTGAAGTTCTGGAGGGAATTCCTTCGATCCATAGGATCATCCCAAGGCCTGAGCTCAGCGTTTCACCTGAGCACCAATGGGGGGGAGGGGCGGAGAGATTGAATGCCATGATAGAGCAGTACCTGAGGTGCTACGTTGACTACCAACAATCGAACTGGGCAGACCTCTTATCGTTTGCAGACGTCGCATATAACAATGCTGTCCACAGTAGTACAGGACTAACCCCATTTAAGATAGTGAGCGGCATCGATTTCGTCCCCATGCCAGAGTACCCAAGGGAGCCTCCTTCCTCAGTTAGCTTGACTGAATGGATGGCAATGCTGAGAGAAACCTGGGAGAACGTCAAGAAGGCATTAGACAAGGTGGCACGGTCTTATAAGAAACAAGCAGATAAGCACCGAGCCCCCCAAAAGCCGTTCCAAGTAGGGGAGAAGGTACACCTCTCCACCAAGTATTTAAGGCTCAGACTCCTGACCAGAAAACTGGGGCCGAAATTCATAGGACCATTTCCAATAGTAAAAATAATCAACCCGGTTACAGTACAATTGCAGTTGCCCCGGTTACTAGGGAGGATACACCCCGTTTTTCACAGTAGCCTCCTGAAGCCGGTGGTAGGGTCAACTTTAAGGCTGGTGCCACGTGATCCCCCAGGGCCCTTGATTATTGGAGGCCAAACCCACTATGAAGTACAGCGAATTCTTGATTCGAGGTGGCACAGAGGGCGCCTCCAATACTTAATTAAGTGGAAGGGTTACCCCTTGTCAGAAGCTTCCTGGGTGAAGAGCACGAACATTCAAACTGACCGCCTTATAGCTAAATTCCATGCAGATCACCCAGACAAGCTGGGGGGGGGACACACCCTCGGATAGGGTAAGGTACTAAACTTGTTGTTTGTCTCGCACAGGCCTCACTGGGAGAGTGAAAGGAGAGTGGCTGGATGTCAGCATCTCAGCGCTGACATAGAAAAGGGAGGATGAAGCCTGAACTTTTGCCTGCTAAATCCCTTTGAAGATTCGGTCTCCTTGGAGATGAGGAGGGGGGAAACATTCATGTGAACTGACGGGAAAAGGAATCAGGAGAGTGACTTGGAAGATAGCCAATGAGAAGCAGAGAATTGGGGATCGGAAAGGGAGGGATTGGGGGGCAAAGGTCAGTATTGACCGTGAAGAGCCAGGATCCGGTTGCTGTGCTCAAATAAAGAGAAAATTTCCTTAAAGATTGGCAGTTTGGAAGTTCATTTATTTTGAGATAGCATCGAAACCTGACATAGAGGCTTCAAAAGATATGTGAGTTCCTGTGTGGATTGAAAGTTCTCTTCCTGTTATTAGTTCATAGAAGTTCAGAGAAGTTCCGGTACTGACGTCATAGCAATAAGGAACAGGGTAAGGAGCCCTCCTTGATACCCGTTCCCTTTTTAGCGTATGGCGGCTTAATTTGGCCATTGCCATTCGTGTTTAGATCGGCAAAAGAAGAGGGGATTGCACGGCGACTGCGGGGTGGTGCGGACCCCTCAGGAAACCCTGAAATTTCCCCCCTGAGGTGCTG
Source organism: Arizona elegans (assembly GCA_022577455.1). Classification (NCBI taxonomy): domain Eukaryota; kingdom Metazoa; phylum Chordata; class Lepidosauria; order Squamata; family Colubridae; genus Arizona; species Arizona elegans. Next base: position 45,806,972 of record JAKOOJ010000006.1, on the reverse strand, counting down.
ACGCTGAAAGAAGGCATCCATTACAGTGCCCCTAAGCTGTGAGTCTGCCGCTATCTGAAGTCTATTATCATTATACTATAACCAAAAAGCTAATATTGAAGATCGAACTTTATTGTATTACTTTTATCTGTATTGGAATGGACATTTGACCTATCAAGCCAGTGATTGGGGAAGCGGCAGGAAGGAGGAGATTGAAGACAAAAGCAGAAAAACTAACCGATGATTGCCAAGGGCTGCCAGTTCGGATGAGATTGCTGCTGGAGCGAGACAGTCTGAAGGTGATCGTGGAGCTGCTGTTGGATTTATTGGATTTTTTATTTGCTACTTGCTTATTCGAATTGTCCCAGACTGAGCTGAGTTGAGTGGTGGAAGAGGACTACAATGATTCAGCTATATGATCTAAGTCTCCATTAGAGTGATCAGGAGGGAAAAGGGAAGAGGAAGTTGATAGACTGAGTATTCCTAGTGGAGTCATAATATATAAAAGACTTGAACACTATCTTGTGGCTGATACTGGAACTGCACTTTGACTGCTTTTTCCCCCCTCCTTTTTTTTTTGAGACTCTTCCTCTCCCTCCCAACCTGTTTCCTTTCTCAAGCTTTAAAGATTGAAGTTGAATAAGTTTCAAGATTATTAGCTATAAATTACTTAAATTGGTTTTTTGCTAAATAGCCTAATTGATATTGAATCAAAGCCTCTAGATTCATCAAGTGTTTTAAATTAATCAGTTGGTGGTTGATTGATATATTTATACATAACTAAGATTGGTTATTTGTTTATCTTGTTGAACCCCTCTAATTAGAATAAGACTAGGGTAAAGATATACATTGTATGTTAGAGTGGAGCAACCTTTTTTGTCCAACAAAGATGGCTACAACCACAATTACTACCAAGAAAAAGACACTCACAGTACCATCAATATCATCTCCAGTTACAACTTTCCCAAAGGCACATAAATCATTGGAAGATATGACATCAATGGCATCAGTAGGGAAAGCTACAAGTACAACTGGAATACCCTCAAATCTCCATGACATTCTCAAAACACTACAAGATACATTGACGACAATGGTAAAAAACCAAGAATCAATGACTAAAGGAATAGATGAATTGAAATCAGATGTAACAGTGGTGAGGGACGAGTTAAGGCAAATGAATGTCAAAATGGAAGAGATGAACTCGACAATGGTGTCACATGGAGAGCGGATTGTGGAAATGGAGACTAAAGTGGGGAAAGTGGAGGAGAAAGTGATGCGATTGGAAACAAGACAATCTAGAGTAAATAGGAAGTTGGAAGACAAATTAATATTTATGGAAATGGATAAGGCAGCCTTCTATATACGGTTTCAGAATATCTCGGAGGACAAAGATGAGAACTTGGACCAAATTATGACTGATATGGTGGCAGAGATTACAGGGAGAGACAGAGAAGAAGTATATTGATATATAGATGAAACTTTCTGAGTATATACCAGTTATGCTAGACATCATAATTTACTGAAAGAAGTCCATGTACAATGCACCAAGAAGACTTTATGTGATGAAGTACTACAAAAAGCGAGAGATCAAAAAATAACGTAGAAAGAACGAGAAATATTTATATTACGTCAACTACCAAAGGGTAAGAGAAATATGGAAAAACTATGAATTTCTTACAAGGAGGCTTCAGAAGACTGGGATTCGTTATAAATGGCTATTACCGGATGGACTGATTATAAGCTGGCAAGATAAGCGGATACGTATAGAAGATCTAAGAGATGTGCAGGAATTTTTTGACGTGCACTTTAAAGCTGATAAGCAAGAGAGCGGGGAAGAGGTAGAAAGTGAAAGTCAAGAAGAGATGCTTGAAACAGAAGCGATAAAGGAGCAGAAGGATTTAAGAGAACAAGAAGAAGACCAATTTACTGGGGGCTCGGGATCCCAGATGGTGACGAGACAGAAAAAGAAACAGATCGAAAGAACCAAATAAACAAACTGGCAGGAGACAGACTTAGGTTAATATCAATTAATATTAATGGATTAAACCTGCCCCCAAAAAGGAAGAAAATACAAATGAAGTTACAGCAGGGGAGATATCAAATAATAAGCTTGCAGGGGGTCCATATCAAAAAAGGTTACCAGAATTTACTCTTATGTCCCAAATTAGGTGATGAGAGGTCCAATTCACGTATTTCTCCCCTAGACATAAGACATGGTCCAGGATAGATATGATCTGGGCTACTCCAGAAATATTAAGATTGGCTGTAGAAATAGAAATTGGACCAAACGAATGGGTGGACCACAATCCGGTGACAGTAAGTTGGAATGAAAGAAAGTGTAGAGGAAGATGGACAATGAGGACAGATCTGGTAAGGGAGGAGGATTTTGTCACGGGATTGAAAAAAGAACTAAAGCTTTTTTATGAGGAAAATAGACGAGAGGATACCTCACTACAAAATACCTGGGATACTATGAAAGCGGTTATAAGAGGATATTCGATAAAAATTTCGGTGCATAAATGGAAATTAGAAAGAGAGAAGAGGGGCAAAATTTTAGAAAAATTGGAAAAGGAAGAGAGGCATAACAAGTAGATCCAAGAAATGAGAAGAGAAAAGAGAGAAAAGAGCTTCTTAAACATAAATTATCATTACTGGATCAAGAGGAATTGGCAAACAAACTTAAGTGGGGGAGGCAACATTTTTTGGAAATTGCTAATAAAGCAGGTAAATGGCTCTCGTATAGGATAAGAAAAGAAACAGAAGCAAAGAGAATTGATGCCTTACAAGATGGTGAGGGAAATCTTGTGGGGAATGTGGAAGGGGAAAAGTGGGTGATTACAAAATTTTTTGAGAAATTATATCAAAAAGAGGGAATACAGGAGATGCAAGTAAGGGCATACTTTGAAAACTTAAAATTAGCTAAAACCCCACAAAATATGAAGGATATTCTTAATTAGGGAAGAAGAAATTGAAACTTATTAAGAAGCAGAAATGTGGCAAATCACCGGGACTGGATGGATTGCCAGTTGAATTATATAAAGAGATATACGACATACTATTGCCAAATATGAAAGACCTATTTAATGAAGTTCTAACTAAAGGTATAGTTCCCAGGTCATGGATGGAAGCTTACATCACATTGCTTCCGAAACCATATTCTGATCGAACACAGATTAAAAACTATAGACCCATCTCCCTACTAAATTTGGACTACAAAATATTTACATCAATATTAGCGGAAAGAGTAAAGGTTTTTTTAAACGAATACATCCACCAAGATCAAAACGGCTTTTTGCCATATAGATACCTATGAGACAACATTAGAACCATCATGGATACACTAGAATATTATGAAACACATACAGACAAAGAAATGGTTCTAATGTTGGATTTTGGATCTAGCTTTACACAAGCTATCCGGGCACTTTTATATGGCGCAATACGCAAGAGTGTTAATTGAAGGTGAAACAACAGAGGAGATACAAATACGTAGGGGAACTAGGCAAGGATGCCCACTATCCCCGCTATTATTTATTTTGACTCTGGAACCTTTACTAAATCAAATTAGACAAAACAAAGAAATAAAAGGACTTAATGTTAGGAAAGAGGAGTTTAAAATACAAGCATTTGCAGATGACCTTGTCTTTATATTGGAGGAGCCAATGACCTCGGGGCCAAATTTGTTAAGAAGTATTGAGGAATTCAGCACAGGTCTACAAATTAACAGGGACAAAACCAAATTACTTGTTAAAAATCTTAAGGGGACACGGAAATTGGAGATAGAGAATATGATGGGAAAACAAATAGTTAAAAAGGTAAAATACTTGGGCATATGGCTGACCCCAAAATGCTCCTCAATAAAAAAGAATAATTATGATAAACTCATCTTGCAAATGGAATAGGATTTAGATCGGTGGAGGAAAGTCCAGCTATCCCTGTTAGGAAGAGTGGCAGTGATAAAGGCACATGTACTGCCAAAATGGATATATCTTTTCCAAACGGCCCCAGCAAGATTAGAGAAAAGTTTCTTTAGAAAAATGGATCAGATAATTGGAAAATTCATATGGCAAGAGAAAAAGCCACATATTAAAAGAAAAATGATGCAGGAGCATAAAACAAGGGGAGGCTTGGGACTCCCCAACTGGGACCGGTACTATCAAGTTTCTTGCCTGGTTTGGGTAAAAGATTGGATAATACTGAAGAGGAAGCGTATATTAAAAATTGAAGGGTATAATCTACAGCAGGGGTAGCATTATTTTCTCTGGCCAATTAAAGCAGGACAGCATAAATATTTTACAAATCACTATGTAAGGGGATGTCTGATTAAGGTATGGAATAAGATCAAAGGAATGATGTATAGTAAGATTCCATATTGGTTTGTCACCCTTGAAGCACCTCTATACCCACCTCTATACAACTTGGATAAACATGTGATATACAGGGAATTGTTGGACATTAGGGGAAATCTTAGATCTAAAGCGGAACTACAAATACGGGGAATCAATTTGGACTGGTGGGCATATGCACAAATTCAAGCAAGATATCAGAAAGATAAAGCCAATGGGGGGGGGGGGTTTCACTTCACCACAAGAGTTCGATAAGGCCCTCCTGGAAGATGATAAGAAATGTATCACTAAGGTATATAACCTCCTCCTGTCCCGATTTGTAGCTGAGGAAATAGTTAAAGACTCGATGATAGCCTGGGGGAGGAATTTCGGATATTCATTAGATCTGGAAAAATGGCAACAAATATGGAATAGAAATGCGAAAATGACGATGGCAGTTTCTTTTAAAGAAAATATATTTAAAATGTTATACAGATGGCATATACCACCAGCAAGAATCGCAAAGATGTTCCCTAGAACCTCAGCAGAATGTTGGAAATGTGGGTCAGCCAGGGGTACATTTTACCACCAATGGTGGACATATCTACAAGCCCAAAACTATTGGAGTAAGATAAAAGTTTGGCTCATGGAGATTACAGGAGTCAGTTTTCAACTGAGACCAGAGGTCTACTTGCTAGGAATAAACCCTGGGGGCATAAGGAAAGCAGACTGGTACCTTTTCATACTTATTACCACTGCGGCTAGAACTGCATCTGCGCAACTTTGGAAAGGGAAGGAAGTACCATCAGATCAGATGATTATCAACAAAATTTTGTGGTGTGCAGAATGTGATAGATTAACATATATACTTAAAGATAGACAAGAATCAATTTTCAATCAAAGCTGGGATAAATGGTACCAGTGGATAAAAATAAAAATGTTATGAGGTAGATGTTAGGGAAGCATGTAGCATAGAAATGTAAACAGTAAGCTAAATATAAATAAGGGAATATTAGCTATAAGATTAACAAATGCAAGATGCAGTATGATAAACCAAACTGAGGCTGTAGTATGATGATATGTAATGTTATTTAGAAACTGTATATATATATATATATATATATATATATATATATATATATATATATATATATATATATATATATATATATGGGGGTTGAATCAACCTCAGTCGTATGTATGTGATTGTGTTTCGTTTTAGTCTTTATTTTGTTTTATGTTTCTAATTTATAATAAAATTTTATTTAAAAAAAAAAGAAGTTCAGAAAAGTTCTTGTAGTCTAATTTCTGATGGTTTCAAAATCTTTTTTTTTTTTAGAAATTTTTATTGATTTTCCAAAACAAAAAAAAAGAAAATATACAATCAATCTCTGCTATCGGAGGTACAGTGTATTTACAGTAAAGTGAAACAAATAATGGTAAACATAAGGTTTCAGTCTTAACTATACATGAACTATACAATATGACTATACTAAATGTGCCAGGTCAAATTTCAAAAGTCATGTTTTCGTCTTATTTTTAAGCCAATGGTACCAAATACCCCATACATCATAGTATCTTGAGTTTTCCTCATTTTTTAGCTCGCTTGTCAGTTTCGCCATTTCTGCGCACTCTAAGATCTTATTTATTAGAGTATCTTCTGAGGGTAAAAGTTTGTTTTTCCACCATTTTGCGAAGGCTAATCTAGCCGCAGTTATAATCTGAATTATCAGTTGGGTTTTGTTGTTGTTTAAGGCCTCTTCAGTTATGCCTAGGAGGAAAAGTTCCGGGAGTAGGGCTACCTCCTGTCCTGTTATTTCACAGAGCCAGTGTTGAATTTTGGACCAATACTTTCTAGACTCAGGGCAAGTCCACCATAGATGATAGAAGGTGCCAACCGATTTTCCACATTTCCAACATGTGGGAGAGAGATTTGGGAACATCTTAGCTAGCTTCGCTGGGGCTAAATACCACCTATGAAGCAATTTGTAATGGTTTTCCCTAAACGTTGTCGATTTAGTTATTTTATAATTTCTATTCCAAGCTATCTCCCAATCGTTGAAATTTAATCTATATCCTAAGTTTTTTTCCCAGATGTTTAATTGTCTTTTTGCTATAGACTCTGCCTTATCTTCATCTAGTAAAAAGTGATAAATTTTTGTTAACATTTTTTTTTCTGGTCCCCAAATTATTTTGTCAAAATTTCCATGTTTCGCTGCTATTCCAAATTTGTCTCTGTCTTTTTGAAATCTTGAATTGATCCGAATATAATTCCACCAGTCCAAACTAAAGCCCTGCTCTCTCAATAGCTCCAGGGATTTTAGTTTCCCTTCTTCATCGAGGATGTCTTTATATGTACCCCATTTTTGATCATCTCTCCTGATTGGAGCCGCCAGTGATTCTATAATAGAGAGCCAAATGGGTACCTTAGTATAGATCTTCTGTCTAATTTCGGTCCATGTACAGATGAGGGTCTCCCTGATTTTATGCTTATGAAAATAGGATTTTTTCTTATTCTTTATATCCCAGAGATGAGAGTGCCATCCTTCTAGGAGGTCATGGCCTTCCAAAGTCAGGGTTCTCCTATCCTGTAACTTGATCCACTCCTTGATCCAAATTAATTTTGCAGCCTTTTGATTTAGTTCCCAGTCAGGGAGCCCAAAGCCTCCCAGATTCCTTTTCCCTTGGAGTATCTTAAAAGAAATCCTCGATTTCTTACCCTCCCACAAAAAGTTCCTGATGTGTTTGTTCAGGTTTCAAAATCTTTCTAGTTCCAGAGTCCAATTAACTTGTGTCTGATTTCAGTACGCCTTCCTCAGTTGGTCTCCACACTTCATCGGTCTTGTTGTCAAATCCAATTAATGGCTGCACTTCCGGTTTCTCTCTCCTCCGCTAACAACCATGTCTCCATGTATGCCGCCAAGGTTTTCTCATTTATTTCTTTTCAAGAGCGTTCCTCCGGTCCTCTATCTATGCCGCCTCTCTGCTTCACCGATCCCCTTCTTTTTCTTCTTAGCTGGCTTGCCTGAAATCTCGTGCCATTTCAATCTGCTCCCTTACTTCTGATCGCCACTTATTCACTTTCTACGGGTCCTTTTCGCCTGACACAACCGGAACCACTTCCCCGATTACGATACCACGGTGTTCAGGGAAAGAGAGTATAAGTCCTCTTCTAACACCAGCTTCCCCAAATTTCCTTGCTTCCCATCTCTTTGTTGGCTATCGCAGCCTCGGGTCTGCCATTGAATGACAGACTCACCCACGCTGGTTTGACAGAGGCGTCCGGTCTAATGGAGAGCGCTTGCTCCTCACTTCTCTGCTTGCCGGACTTCCACTATTGTCCGCGAAGCTCTCCGGGCTTCCATGCCTCAAAGGGTCCCCAAAGCACGGTGAATAAAGGCGTTGAAGAGCAGCATCACTCTCACAATGCCATGACACCACGAGTCTCCAACCGGAAGTCAGTACTTCAATTCTTATCCATTTTTTCATATTAATCCAATTCATAACAGTATGAACAAATTTAGATATCATTCACGTTGATCCAATTCACATTAACATTATTAATTATCTCTACCACATTAATCAGATTTATATAATCCCATTGCATTGTTTAAATATACATTAAAAAAATACCTAACATCTGTAAACTTCTCATCTATTATTTTTATTCATTCTATAAACAATTTATATTTTAATATTTCCCCTATCTAATTTTATTTTTGCCTCTCTAGCTTATAATAGGCTACTTTAATATTTAAAGGGCAATTTTTTTACCCATCATTTCTTCTCTTTTTTTTTAGTGCTTCAATTTTTATCCATTTTTAATTCGACTCCCACATTCATTTTATCTCTATCTTCATCTCTTTTTTGTTCACTCTAATCATCTCTCCCAGTAAAATCTTGTACTGCCAATTCTCCCAATTATCTACCCATACCCATATCCTAATCTCCTTATCAAAAGTATCTTCCTGCCTCTCCAATTGTTGATTTATCTGTTTTGTTTTCTTCAGTATTTCTTCCTTTGTCAGCTGATTTGTCAGTCCCCTTTTTTGCTCCAGTCCTTGGTTTATTTGTTGATGTGGCCAATTCTTCTGTTCTTTCTGCTCCTTTTGCTTGTCCTTTATCTGATTTTCCTCTTCATCAAGCTGTTGCTTTTTTCTGATCCATATTTTTCCCTGTTCATATTTCTATTTACTGACTTAAGTGGTCCTTTTCTTCCAATCTTTCTGTTCTTTCCACCAGTTCATGTACATTTTGATATTTGTTTCTCATTCTTTGCAAAATACGCTCCCCTTTCTGATCCATACCATCAATTAAATTCAAAATATTTTGGAATACCAAGACCATTTTATTAAGAAATTCTCTTGTTTCCAGAGCTGTTCCTTCAACTCCAGCCATAATGACAATAAATATAGGGTAAACAATCATACCTCAAAGAATAATAAAGAATAAAAACTTTATTACGGTCATTGACAAGGCAATAGACATACAATAAATTAAAAATAATACTGACATCACACCTCAAATGAATCCAGCTTCCAGAGAGATCAAGATCCTGGGAGTATGCTTTGATAAATAAAGACTTTCCTCTCAAGTTCCCCCACTGCCTTCTTTCCAGCAGATATTTATTTCACTCAATCTCCATTTCCTTCAAAACAAAATCAATTATTCAGATGGATCAATCCCAGCATTTACTCAGTACTCTGTTAGTCCAAAATGTTTTCCAAGTTCTTTAATCCCTGTAAGTTTCCAGGAGTCTATGAGTCATTTTTCCTTCCATCAGTACATGGTGCTCTCAACTTACTTTTCAACATAAATCCCTATATAAAAATAAAAAATTTCTGCCACTTGCAAAGTTATTTTTAGAGTCTCTTCTCTAGGATTTTTTCTTATCCTTGGAGTAACTTTAAAGAAAAAAGAATCATCTCACCCAGCAACACAGTCTCTGTTCACTGCTCTCTTCGCTCCTGCACTGTCTTGGGTATTCTGGATGGCCCCTGCTTCATGCCAGCCATTTTTACTCCTGCTGCACCTCGTCTTCGGATGAGGGGGCTTTCCGAGTCAGGGAGGAGAAAAGCAACTCTCTTCAACCTGCAAGGCGGTCCCCCTTTACTTCACCACCTCCTGCGCATGCCCAAAGATGGCGGTGTCAGGTTAGCTCCTGGTCCGATGATGGGGGTTGTTTGATCTTTTTGGGGGGGTGTAGGGTCGCTAAATCCATCTGGTTGGAGCGAGGGGCCAGCGTTACGGGAGAGGCCCTGGAAGCGCTGAGGATGCCGCGGAATGCCACGGAACACCACAGAGTTGATAGCGGCAATGGCGACGCCGTGGAACCACTCTGGGCGCTGCGGAGCTGCCTTAGAGCTCGGCGAGGATATGGCAGCGATGGCAGTGATGGCGGCGCCGTGGAACATCGGAGAGCACCGAGAGGGCAGCAGCAGCAGCGGCGGTAGCAGCGATGGTGGGAGCAACTTGGCGTGGCCGCAGAGAATCATCTGGCTGCAGTCTTTATTTTTCCATCTAAGAAGGGGGTTGGAGGGGGATGGCGGCTCCGGTGGTAGTGCGAACAGCCGTGGGGCGATGCCTTTCCCCCTCCTCCCCCCCCACACCCAAAGCAACAGAGCCAAGGCGGTGCTGGCGGTGGAGGCTAGTTGGCAGCGCTGGTTGACCCCCCCTCAGATGCATCTGTTTATGGTGCTGGGGTGGGGGGGGGGTGGCCCTGGTGCCGGTGATGGCGTGTGCTGCAGAATACTGCAATGGTAGTTTGCTAAGGATGAAGAGAAGAAGCTGAGGTGAGGAGGCCTGGACTTATAGATCGGCAGAGGAGGAGATGCTACCCTCCTCTGGGGATACTGCTTCCCCCCTCCCTCTCCCGCCTCCCCCCCTCCTTACGGGGGGAGGGGTTTACAAACTGCTACACTTCAGACACTTTGGACCCCTTACCATGTTCCACTCACGCCTCGCTGGTAGGAGAGACTGAGCACCATTTGAGAGAGCTGAGAGATTTCCTACATCCCAACGGAGAAGATAGAACATTGCTCCCGATAACTTTCCATAATGGAACCGGCCATCGTGAGAGGATGGTTGGTTATTAGCCTCCGTTGGAGAAAAAGAACATTGGACCTTCTCCCTGTCGTGAGAAGACAGTGGAGTCCAGCCCTATAAATGGATATTTTGTGACCTTATGCTCAGTTATCCCTTGGACTATGATAGACTCCCGGACTGGCCTTCCTTTCCCATCTTTGGTTCGGTTGATGCTCCAAAAAGCCGACCTTCTCACGCTGCGAGACTCCCCCCTCTCGCAGGCCTGGCCCTCCACGTTATCGAGGGCCTATCTTGATGATGGGCTTTGGGACCCCGAGAGATGGCATGCAGCGAAGAGGGGGTTGAGGGGTTTTTTAGCTAAATTTTTAAGGAAAATTTTAAGGGGACCCGGGAGGGAGGGAGGGAGTTGTAAAAGTGGACCTGGGGGGGTCCAGATAGTGACCGCGCGGGATGATGGGTCAATTAGCTGCAGCAGAGGGGTCATGAAAGGAAACTTAACTGGGAAGCAGGGGGACAACAGGGAGGGCTGTGTAATTGAAATAATGAGTAGGAGGGGCAGGTATGACGGGCGCAGGGGGTCATATCAAGTGTCAGGGGTGCGCACGCGCTGTCTCCGAGCGATTGCGCACTCCGGCCCCCAATGCGTGACTCGTGTCCTGGGTTGTGTAGAGCCTCAGGCCCAGGGTCCATGGCTGATGTTATGTAATGCCAGGTCGGTGGTTAATAAAGCCCCCCTCATTTGTGATCTTATTTTGGAGGGGGGTGCGGACCTGGCAGGTATTACGGAGACCTGGTTGGGCCAAGAGGGGGGTTCCCCCTCGTTGAGATGTGCCCACCAGTTTTCCGTGCATTTCATCAGCCAAGGGCCCAAGGGAGGGGTGGGGGAGTGGCGGTGATTATTAGGAAAAGTCTTTGTCCGAGGGAGACCACTATTCCTCAGATAGCCGGATGTGAGTCCCTTTGTGTGAAGTGGGGCAGTGGGGTGCAGATGGATTTGCTGACTGCGTACCTGGCTCCCTGCCACGTGGCAGCGACCCTGCCCGAGCTACTCAACATCATTGCTGGGGTGGTGGTTGATTCCCCCAGACTTATTGTCATGGGGGATTTCAACCTTCCATCCACGGGTGAGGCATCAGAGGTGGCTTGGGAGTTCATGGCTTCCATGACGGCCATGGACCTGACCCAGTTAGTTCAAGGCCCCACTCACATAGGGGGACACACTCTGGACCTGATTTTTGTCTCTGGTGAGTGGTTGAATGATCTTGGTAGAGGGGACCTAGATATCAAACCCTTGTCATGGACAGATCATTCGCTCCTTCAATTAGACTTTCCTACCACCGGCCCCCGCTGCAGGGAGACGGAACCGACTAGATGGTTCCGTCCCAGGTGCCTGATGGACCCCGAAAGAGAGTCATGTGTGAGACTCTAACACATGACTCGACTGAAGAACTGGTGGCCGCGTGGGAAAGGGTGGCCGCTGGAGCTTTGGACCGCGTCGTGCCTTTGCGGCCTCTGACCCGATGCCGATCTCAATTGGCTCCTTGGTTCTCTGAGGAGCTGAGAGAGATGAAGCGTCAGAAAAGACGCCTAGAGAGCATCTGGAGGACTAGTCAATCCGATTCCGAGCGGACACCGGTGAGGTCTTATATCAAGACCTACCTAGTGGCGATAAAAGCAGCAAAATCTAACCATTTTTCCGCTTATTGCATCTTCAGAGAACCACCCAGCCGCCCTGTTTAGAGTGACCCATTCCCAGGGGGGAGTGCGGGAAGATCCCTTGCAGGATCGTGCTGAGGATTTTGTGCAATTCCTGCACGATAAAGTCGCTCAGATTCGGGGTGGCTTGGACTCCAATTGGAAGAGTCCACGGGAGGAGATGAGGGCAGGTCTTGAGAATGTTATCTGGGAGGAGTTTGATCCTGTGACTCCCAAGGATGTGGACAGGGTTCTGGGTAAGACTAGTGCCGCCACATGTTTATTGGACCCGTGTCCCTCCTGGTTGGTACAGGCCTCCCGGGAGGTGACACGAGGCTGGCTCCAGGGGATTGTAAGTGCTTCTCTGAATGAGGGTGCCTTTCCTGCCACCTTGAAAGAGGCGGTAGTGAGGCCTCTCCTCAAGAAGCCTTCCCTGGACCCGGCTGAATTAGCCAACTATCGTCCAGTCTCCAACCTTTGTTTTGTGGCGAAGGTTGTTGAGAGCGCAGTGGCACGACAACTTCCCCGGCACCTGGATGAAGCTATCTATCTAGACCCGTACCAGTCGGGCTTTAGGCAGGGATACAGCACAGAAACGGCATTGGTCGCGTTGGTGGATGATCTCTGGAGGGCTCGGGACAGGGGCTGCTCCTCTGTCCTAGTCCTATTAGATCTCTCAGCGGCTTTTGATACCATCGACCATGGTATCATGCTGCAGCAGTTGAGGGGGTTAGGAATAGGGGGCACCGTCCTGCGGTGGTTCTCCTCCTTCCTCTTCGACCGCTCGCAGTTTGTGTTGGCAGGGGGACAGAGGTCGACCTCGAGGCGTCTCGCATGGGGAGTGCCGCACAGGTCAGCCCTCTCACCCCTCCTGTTCAACATTTATGTGAAGCCGCTGGGTGAGATCATCCGTGGTTTTGGGGTGAAGTGTCATCTGTACGCTGATGATACTCAGCTGTACATCTCCACCCCGGACCACCCCAATGATGCCCTTGATGTGATGTCTCGCTGCCTGGAGGCCGTGCGGGTCTGGAGGGGAGGAACAGGCTCAGACTCAACCCCTCCAAGACCGAGTGGCTGTGGCTTCCGGCGCCCTGATATAGTCAACAGGTGCCATCGTTGACTATTGGGGGTGAATCTTTGCTCCCCACAGAGAGGGCTCGTAATCTGGGTGTCCTCCTGGATGCACGGCTGTCTTTAGAAGAGCATATGATGGCCGTGGCCAGGGGGGCCTTTTATCAGGTTCGCCTGATCTGCCAGTTGCAGCCCTTTCTGGACCAGGACACCCTGCGCACGGTCACTCACGCCCTTGTTACCTCCCGGTTGGACTATTGTAATGCTCTCTACATGGGGCTCCCCTTGAAGAGCACTCGGAGGCTCCAGATGGTCCAGAATGCGGCCGCGCAGGTGGTTATGGGCGCAACTCGTTGTGCCCACGTGACACCCCTCCTGCGCGAGCTGCACTGGCTCCCAGTGGTCTTCCGGGTGCGATTCAAGGTGCGATTTACCACCTTTAAAGCGCTCCATGGCATAGGACTCGGGTACCTTCGAGACCGTCTTCTGCCACCAATAGCCTCCCATCAACCAGTCCGCTCCCATAGAGAGGTTCTCCTCAGAGTGCCATCGGCCAAGTTATGTCGGCTGGCAACACCCAGGGGGAGGGCCTTCTCTGTGGGAGCCCCAGCCCTGTGGAATGAACTGCCCCCGGAAATACATAAGATCTCCGACCTCCGTGTGTTTTGTTGCGCACTGAAGACCCTGTTGTTCCGCCAGGCCGGGCTATCAACATAATAGTTTTAAATTGGGGTATTTTAAATTTTTGGGGTTTTAATTGAGCCAAATTTATTTAATCATTTTAAATTTTAATTGCTGTTTTGTCTTGTGTTTTTAAATAGGCTGTACACCGCCCTGAGTCCTTCAGGAGAAGGGTGGTATAGAAATAATTATTATTATTATTATTATTATTATTATTATTATTATTATTATTATTATTATTATTATTATTACCCCTCCAGGGGGGCTATGGCTCAGTTGGAGCCTTCCAATGGGGAGAGCTCAGAGCAGGATCATGGAGCCCATATTCCTCAACTCTGACACCACAGGAATCTCAGCCAGAAGTCATATGGGAAGGGATTATAATCTTATGTGTCTCAAACTGACTCCAGCTCGTTGAGGCACCAAGGAATAATCTTTACAATTAGAAGCCCAGTAGTTACTTCTAGGTCTGCCTCTCAGCTGTGCAGCGGTGATAGCATTGGAGCTGCTGTAATGGTGGCTCTCTCAGTGGCAGCAGTCCTCTCCAAGGCTTCCACGTTCCAGCGGCTATGGCAGAAATGGCGAGCAAGGTGGAATCAGCAACGACACGCACTCTGGACATGACAACTGGTAAGCAGGGCTTTCCCTCCCCCCACCCACTTGAATGAGAACCACGATGCTTTGAGGTTGACATGCAGCCCCTCTACCACGACGGGAACATCTGGAAAGTAAAACAAACAGGTATTTCAGGGGAGTGGTATATTCTTCACCCCTGGTTTGTTTGGATGTTTACGGTGGAACCGGGTACACAGCTGTTCAGCATTCATGTCATAGTCCCCAGCCAATGATGCTTCAGCTAGTAGGCACCCCTTCCATAGAATGAGGTACTGTAGACATCCTCGATGTGATCAAGAATCTAGGACCTCTTCTATCATATAATGATTTTCCCCCCTAACTTGGACGGGTGGAGAGGGAAAGGGAGGGGTACCCTATAATGAGGACATCCTGAGTGGATGTAGTAGGCTGCAGTGAAATACTGGGTGGGTTTTCCTTAATAAAGGCAGTAGCTGTAAGCGCACTGTTATAGGATTTATCACTTGTACTATGGTAAATGGTCCAATATACTTGGGTGCTAGTTTCTTGTTAGGGGTTCAAAGGTTGAGGTATTTGGTCGACAAGTAAACCTGTTGGCTCATGTGGAAGGAAGTCTGTGGCCTCCTCTTTAGGTCAGCCTGGTTTTTATACCTTTGAGCCATCACTCACAAAGCCTCCCTTACTCTTTCCCATACCAGTTGCATCTGGGCTATCCACTCCTGTACTCCCAGTTCTTTAGTCTCGTGTTGGGGACACTCAGGTATTGGAATGAATTCCATTCTCATGGTCATCTGGAACGGGGTATATCCAGTGCTACTATGGATGGTGTTGTTATAAGCAACTTCCGCAAAAGGAAGCAAATCCACCCAGTCCGTCTGCTAGTGTGTAACATAGCACCAGATATATTGTTCCACCATTGCGTTTGCTCGTTCGACGGTTCCATTGGTAGCCGGGTAATACACTGAACTAAGCCCTTGTGTTCATCCAATTGTGGCTAGAAATTCATGCCAAAATTTGGCAGTGAACTGAACCCCTCTATCAGAGACAATTCTTTTTGGAACACTGTGTAACTGATATATATGTGTAATGAATAGCTTAGCCAGTTTTCTAGCTGAGGGTAGCTCTTTACAGGCAACAAATGTGCCTGTTTCGAAAACACGTCAATGACCGTCCAAATCACTGACTTTCCCCTGCTATTTGGTAGATCCACAATGAAATCCATGGCTATCTCCCACGGTTTGAGTGGAGATGCCACGGATTGAAGGAGACCAGGAGGTTTCCACGGTTGCTTTTTCTTTGTGGTACAGGTAACACATCTACGTACGTATTGTTCGACGTCTTTATTCGTGGCCACCAAAATTAGTGATTCACCAAATGCAAAGTCTTGAGAAATCTGAAGTGACCGGCCACCCGGACATCGTGACATCGTCGTAACACTTCCATCTGGAGAACACTCAGCACATATATCTTGGAACCTTTCCATGCTAATCCCCCCCCCTCCAACTAAGGGTGGTATGATTGGCTTGAAACCATTCATCTGTTAGAAGGGATGTTTTGATATCATGGACTATCTTTGTCATTGAATGTTCTAATTGGACGTTCCCCACCTGCTGCCGTGCTGTACCTGTTGGTGGCAATGCCGGAATTATGGCCTGTATAATCTCTTCCCAGTTACTGGCATACTGTGGCATGCAGGACAAAGCATCTGCCAGAAAATTCTTCCCTCCGGGATATATTTCAGGCTAAAATTAAAGTGTTTGAAATATAATGCCCATCTAACCTGCTTGTGGGAGAGTTTATGCGGGGTCTGGAGGGCCTCCAACTTCTTATGATCCATCCAGACTTCGAATGGTAAGCCGCTCCCTTCTAACAAATGTCTCCATGTCAGTAATGCCCATCTCATCGCAAAGGCCTCCTTCTCCCATATGGCCCACTTCCATTCGGTCTCGTTTAATTTGCAGGAGGTATATGCACATGGGTGCAAACGTCCTTCCTCATTTGTTTGCAAGAGGACCCCTGCCACCACCACATCACTGGCATCTGCCTGCACGATGAACAGTTTCTTGGGATCTGGATGTTTTAATATCGTCTCTCTTGCAAACAAAGTCTTCAGGTTTTCGAATGCGCATTGGCAAGCTACTGTCCATTGAATTGGATTGCCTGTACATGGCTTTTGGACCAAATGTTTCGTTCGGAGAAGGTCTGTTAATGGTAGAACCATGCGAGCAAAGGATGGGATAAACTAGCAATAAAAATTCGTAAACCCCAAAAAGCTCTGTAGTTGTTTTCGAGTCCTTGGGGTAGCCCGGCATCCTTCTTCTCCCTAAATAGAACCGGAGTGGCTATTGTAGACCTAGCTGGCTGTATGAAGCCACGCTTTAGGTTCTTTTCTATGTAAGCCCTCATTTCCTTTAATTCCTGGGGGGTCATTGAGTACATCTTAGGTTTTGGGAGAATCGCCCCTGGTAGGATTTCGATAGCACAATCCATATCACGGTGAGGTGGTAAGCTATCACACTCCTGCTCTCTACAGACCTGTTTCAGGTCGTTATATACGGCCGGTAGTTTGTCCTGCCGAGCAGCGGTTTGAGTTGTGCTTAATCCCTCAAGACATTGTTCATGTGGGGGTGGCCAAAACAACCCCCCCACCAGATCGTTGGGCCCCACTTATCTACCCAGCCAATCCTAGTACTATCTCTTCTGTTATTTTGGGGACTACTACAAAACGGAGACGTTCCTGATGAACTCCTATCTGTAACAAAAGTGAGTCTGTGACCTATGTCGCTGGCTGCCCTCCTAGCAGAGACCCATCCATGTGTTCAAAACGTATGGGATGTGTTAACCTGCGTAACCCTACCCCTATACTTTCTGCAGTTGCTGCGCTCATAAAACACCATGTGTGACCTCCGGTTTGGCATTCTCTGAGACAGTCAGAGAAATAGCGGGCTCTGATGAGTTCCGCGGAAACCTCGGCTGCCGAACCGCCGCCGATGGGTCTTCGGACCGGAACTGTCCTGCAGGGATGGGGGAAAAGGAGGGGCACCTCGGATGACCAAGAGGAACAGGCAAGTTCCTCGGAGGTCAGAGGGAACCCTCTGTGAGTCAGCAGCGGGGGGAGGCAGCCATGGCAGCTGCCACAAAGCTGGGACAACCTGGCTAAGAAAAGTGCTGGAGGAAAGCGGAGTGAAACAGAGCTCTTTGAAGCCGGGTGAGTGACAACAAACCCAGGCTTGCAACAACGTGTGGAGCAATATTATTATTTAGAAGACCCCTAGCCTAAAATAGCGGCTGTACAACAAAGGGGCTTTGGAAAGTTTTAAACTACAACCTTAAAGAGACAAAACCCAAGAAACAATTAATTTTTGAACAGAACTAAGGGAATTAATTATTGAGATATGGTAAAAAGACTGGATACTTTAAAATTCAAATTGGATTCTAAAAAAAGAAGATTTGATACTTCTAAAATTAAAAGAAGAATTGCACAAAATGGATACTTGTATGACTAATGGAAAATATGGAATAGAGAGACACCACCTGGTTTAAAAAGGAACTTTGTAACTTTTTTTTGTTATGGAAAATTCTGAGCTTTACAGATAAAAGCCATAGGACTTTGCGGAGGAGTTTTTTTTCCTGTCTGCAGGCAGCTCGATTTAGGTGAAAAGAAAAGGAAACTATAATGGAACTCCTATAGTTGAAACAACAATAACTAAAAAATTGGCACAGG
The DNA here is from genome assembly GCA_022577455.1 of Arizona elegans. Taxonomy (NCBI): domain Eukaryota; kingdom Metazoa; phylum Chordata; class Lepidosauria; order Squamata; family Colubridae; genus Arizona; species Arizona elegans. The sequence goes on along the minus strand of JAKOOJ010000006.1, from coordinate 45,788,855 downwards.
AACAAAAGAAGGATTAAGCACAGACTCAAGATAGGGAGACTTGATACATTATATCCGGAATAAAAATAAGAAAAAGATTTAATATGATTTATGGAGGACAAAACTGAAAACTTTGAAAATGGAAGGAATATATGTTTGTAGGCGAGGAAATGAAGAAGTAAGATAAACACTGGAAAAAGAAAAAAGAAGATTTAAACAATGTGATTTAAACTAAAATGATGTAAAGGTGGATTGTAATAATAAAAAGGAGGTTTATATAGAAATTAAGAATGTTAAATGTAAATTCCTTGTAAAAGGAATTTACAAATATACTTAAAGGTATGTTTGAAGCAAGAACCATGTTTCAATGTTAAATTGTTATGAAAAAGAATAAGGATAAATATGATTAATTAAAAATGTTAAAAGGAATTTATAAATATATTTAAAGGTATGACAAGCAAGAACCATGTCTCAATGTTGAATTGTCATGGAAAAGGATAAGGATAAGTATGTTTATCTGAAAATAGCAATGCATAGATGGATGGAAACAACAAAGAAAGGACTAAGAAGGGATCAATAATTAAACCAACTATGATTATGCTGTGTTTAACAGCCAAAAAATAAAAATAGATATGCTGTGTAACAGCCAGAAAACAAAAATAACTATGCTGTATTTAAAAGCTAAACAAAAATGGCAATGCTGTGTAACAACTAAAACAAAAATGAATATGCTGTGTAATGGCCAAAAAATAAAAATGAGTATGCTGTGTTTAACAGCCAAACAAAAATGGTTATGCTGTGTTTAACAGCCAAGAAATAAAAATGATTGGTTTAACAACAAAGATAAAGATAAAGATGCTGGGTTTTATAGCAAAAATAAAATGAGGTGGGATAGCCAAAATAAGGAGGAGTATGTTGAGATTAATAGTTAAAATGAAATGAATAAGTTAGGTTTAATAACAGAAATAAAGATTATAAATGTTGAGTTCAATAGTAAAAATAAAATGATGATGTTGGAATTAAATATTTTATGAATGTTTACAATAATTGTATGATTTATACTTTTAAAATATATCCATCTAAGCAAATGAAAGAGAAAAAGGGAATGATAACTGGTTAGGATTTAAGATTTAAGTAACAGGTTTTTGGGGATAATGGCATAGTTAAATAGACAGATTTGAGGGAAATAACTGAGTAAAATATTAAGTTGTGTTAATTGAAAATTAAGATTTGTTAGTGATTTAACAAATCACAAATATTAATTTGTGACCGGATCAAAAGCTTTGTTTATGTTTATGTTTAAAAAAAATAATAATAAACTTTTAAAAAAAAGACACCGTGTGCAGCCAGAGTCTACAAGTGCCTTGCACTTCTGCTGACACCTCGCTTCTACCACCACTGAGATGAGGAAAGGTTTAATGGGCTGGTTTACGATGGGATCTGCTTCCACGTCATCATCAGATCCACTGGTTGTCGCCTCCCCATCATCAGGAATGATGGTTTCATTAGCGGGGGACTGGCCTGATTGCTGTGCCCCCCTAACTGGGGTTTTCCATGTACTTTTTCTGACAGTGCTCTGTTTGGGTTTTGGTTCCAGTTGATCGGGGTAGACCTGCCTCTAAGGCACGATGCCCCGGTTTTCTGCATCGGAAACAGTTCATTGGAGCTCCTATGAGACCAGGTTTTCCTGACAGGGCCATTGAAGGTATGGCGGGAATTGGGTCTGGTGGCCTTGTTGGCTGGACGGGTCGAACAGGTCTGTCTGGTGATCGTTTCCCCTAGCAATCCAATCTGGTCTATACCTGTCATCTCTCCGAAATTCAGTATCGCTCTCAGTGGCGGCTTGTACCCATGCCGCCAAGCGGGGAGGCAGGCCACGTGTCACACATGCCTGCCTTAATGCCCGGTCCAGTCCCGCTTTAAATTGATGTACCATCAGCCTCTTTGGCCAACCTCGCACCTTTCCTGCTAAGCTCCAAAACTCTTTTATGTAAGTACCCACTGGCCTGCCTCTTTGCCTTGTTTCTAACAAGTCTCCTTCCACCTCTTGCAGCCTGGTGTTGTTTTCAAATCATTCTTGCATAGCAGAAAGGAACAAGCCAATATCTCCTAGTTCCCCAGCATGTTCACTATACAATTCAGCAACCCAAGCAGCTGCTTCACCTTCCATAACAGCGGATACCGCCATTACCATAGCCCACTGGGAAGTATATAGATGGCCGTACTTGTCAAGATGGTCAATCACCTGCCCCATCAAATGAGGCTCTCACAGCTGGTGGTTCCCACCATCCCATGGGCCCCTGCCCTGGTCCCAGCCATGATTGAAGTGGGGTCCTATCATCCTGTCCCACTATTCTATCTTGAGGCCCCTGATGGCCAAAGTGTGGCCTTAGGGTTGGATCGGTGGTCTTGGGTAGAATGTGCTCACCCGTCCGGTGGGCCTCTCCCCTATCATACCATGGGCCTGAATCCTTCTCGGGGAATCTGTGCAAGCTCTCCACTGGTAAGTGGGGCTCATGTGTCTGATGAGATTCCAACCCCCTTCTCCAAACCCCATCTGAACCTGGGCCTTTGAACCCAGCCGGACCAAACATCTCCCTTAATACTTCAAGGGTCTGGCTTCCCAGGGTGGTGGAGTAACTCCACTCATCCTTGGAGATACATCTCTCCTGCCACTGAGTGAAATGTCCCCTAGTAGGAGTGAGTGTGGGTGGGGGTAAGGGTACCTCATAACCCCCTTGTTCCCCTGGACCCATCCACCACTCCCCAACAGTTTCAGCCCTTTGCAGCCTGGCCTGGTTGACAACTCCCACCTCTTAGTCCACATATGGAAGAGTCAATACTGGTCGTTCCTTAGGTCTAACATCTGGCTCCACTGGCTGCACTGTTTGGTCTTCTGGAGTGGACATCCCAGCTGTCTCTGTTGCCTCTGCTAAGTCTGCTGTTTCTAGTCCCGGCTGGGTCCCTCTGCCATGCTTCCTAATATGTATATAGATGTAAGGTGAAAGCACTGACAAACTGTCAGGTTCTGGTGAAATAAGACCAAAACCAGAAGTTATCTGTGTGGTTTTGGTGGCCAAGTGCTAAGGCAGGACTTCCCCAGACCCTCCCTCCCTCTCATTATAATCTACCTACCTTCCTTCCTGCCTTCCTTCCTTCCTTCCTTCCCTCTCTCCACACTCTGGAAGGAATGAGGGGAGGGGGAGAGTTTGGCCATGCTGCCAGTGGCCGTGCTGCTGGTGGCCATGGCTTTCCCACAGAGGGGCAGGGGCAATCCCTGTGAAAGGGAAACGCTTAATATGCTGTGAGGCTGGGCCTGCAAGCAAGCCATGGAGGCACTAGTGGTGGGTGTGGTGCTGATCTTCAACCTGGTGGTGGGCATCCAGGCTGGTATGCAATCAGCCTTAGATCCATGGGGCTGCACTGGAGCAAGTGAAGGGCCACCTGCCCTGCCACCTGGGCATACGCATAGGAGACAGTGAGTGTGCAAGAACTGATATCCTGGGTGAAAGGGAAGCACTCAGAATACAATCAGCCTGCAGGGAAAGACAGTCACCAGGGATGCCAGCCCCCATGCACTCGCCGCCTCCTGTGTGCACACTCAGGAGGTGGGGCGGAGGCAGCAGGGCGGCCCCTTGTTGGCTCCAGGGTGGCCCTGCAGATCTAAGGCTGACCGCTTTCTAGCCCAGATGGCCGCCACCAAGTCATAGATCAGCGCCCAGCCACCTTGGGCTGGGCCAAGGCACCAGAAGTCAGTTCTTTGCTGTCTAGATGGTTAAATATGTCTAAGGGGGCAGATCTAACCACATCGCGGGCCGCATCTGGCCTGTGGACCTTGTGTTTGACATATTTGTTGTAAGGGCTCATTGCCATGGCATGAACAGAAACCAATAACTGTTTATTTTTTGTTTTCTGCCATGCCTTCATGATACTGCTTTTGTCTCATTTTCAGGCCATAGCTGAAGCAGCTTAGAGTTCACCTCAGCTTTTCTACTGTTGAAGTGGTGTTGTCTGTCTTCTCCTGGCTCAATTTGTGCTATGGATACAATTTAGCACACCGTACTGACAATATGTTTGTTGATGTGATCAGAAGCAGAAGCAGAATAGAGCTGGAAGGGACCTTGGAGGTCTTCTAGTCCAGCCCCCTGCTCAAGCAGGAGACCCTATACCATTTCAGACAAGTGGCTGTCCAGTCTCTTCTTAAAAACCTCCAGGATGAAGCACCCACATCTTCTGAAGGCAAGCTGTTCCATTGCTTAATTGTCCTCACTGTTAGGAAGGTTTCTTCTCTCCTTTATTAGTTTCCATCCATTGTTTCTTGTCCTTCCCTCTGATGCTTTGGAAAATAAATTGACCCACTCTTCTTTGTGGCAGTCTCTCAAATACTGGAATATTGCTATCATGTCCCCGCCCCAGTCCTCCTTTTCTCTAGACTAGCCAAACCCAAATCCTCCAACCATTCTTCATATGTTTTAGCCTCCAAGCCTTTAATCATCTTAGTTGCTCTTCTTTGCACTTTTTCCAAAGTCTCAACATCTTTTTGGTAATGTCATGACCAAAACTGGATGCAGGCTTCATAAAGTGGTACTAATATTTCATGTGATTTATATTCTATGCCTCTGTTTATACAAGCAATGATTGTATTAGCTTTTTTGGCGGCGATGGCTGCACACTGCTGACTCATATTTAAGTAATCGTCCACTAAGACTCCAAAGTCCCTCTCACAGTTTTGGAGCCAGATTTCACCTAATCTATACTTGTACCTTTCAATTTTTCTGCCCAGGTGTAAAACTTTGCTTTAAATTTCATTTTGTTGGATAGGGCCCATTGTTCAAGTCTGTCAAGATCTTTTTGGATCGTCGGGTTGTCTTCTGGGGTGTTGGCTATTCCTGTCAGTTTAGTGTCATCTGCAAATTTGATGAGTTCTCATCAAATATGATGAGATGAGCATCAAATATGAGATGAACAGGATTTGCTCATCTCATATTGGCCACTTCATGCAGTTGTGGCATGCCCTTCCAATCTCTGGGAGTCTCTGCCCTCCATTGCTCTTTTAAATTCAATAGATCCAGGCTTCTGGTCTAATCCATGGAATCAGGATTCTGTATATTCTCCAGATATTAGGAGTTGGGCTTTATTTGGAGATAGTATCTATGCTACAATTCCCAGAAATCCCAGTAATGTTTCAGTAAGTTCTGGGAGAGGCTGTTATTGTTCTTTGAACTGCTGTATTGTTTATAACTTCAGTGCAAGTATTTCCTTCAGTAATTCAGAGAAATCTTTATCTGCATAAGCACACATAAGCATCTTATTGCTAGGCCACAGTCATCAATAAAATTACCTGAAAAAGGACCATGTTCACCTTTATCCTATTAGTGTCCTTGCCCACAGGGAAGAGGCATTATTGTTAGATGGTTGTGAGCAATTAGGGTAAATACCAAAAACATTTGGTTTAATTTATAAGTACATTTACCAGCATTGGGCCATTTTGTTGTCAGCAAAAATTTTAATAAATTGATATAAGATAGTGCCATTTGACCCATGTAACAAATTATTTTTATTATTTGTGGCTGCTTACTACAAGCCTCATGTTACTATTGTTCATCCCCGCCCCCTCCATAAGAAAGAAACATATTGAAATAAGATAAAAGTCAACAATTAAGAATTTAAATATGAATGAAAAATCACACCTTAAAAAAAACAGTTGATACAGTTGAGAGGAAAGAGTCTGCAGTATAGCCACCCACACTTAGCCCTTGCATACAGAAAAAGTTTCCCCAGCCCCTTCTGCAATACTGCTTCAGAATAATATATGTTGGATTTTGATTATAATTAGTCCATTTAAAAAATATTTAATAATAGATGCTTGCTATATGCTTTGTATATCATCAGGTATGAATAAAAGTACTAGTGAAGTATTAATAATAGCAACATGATTGCATCCTGTTCAGTTTTGGTCGATTTTTGTGGAGGGAGGGAACAAGGCTGAAAATAGTTCCATTGCTATGGCATTGCACATAAAAAATCTTGTTGCCCTGTTACTATTTTTGTAAATTAAACCAACAGCCAAGTCTGTTGCAAATTCAAACAATAATTTGAAGAAACATTTCAGCCCGGAAAAAAAGGTGCTTCATTGATTTCTTTCAAAGAAATTCACATACTTTTTCTGCTTATTATATTTTTAAAATATTTTATTTTATTTCACAGATTTCTCTGACTAGCCAATCAGATTTAAACCCCCTCCAAGAAAAGAAAATTATTTTTAAAATGAACCCAGAGCACCATCTAATGGGAGAAGAAGAAATTATTTATACTTTGAAGGAATAGACTAAAACATACATAGGAATATGCTGTCTTGTTCACGAGAGTGATGGAAAAGCAACTTTACCACCAATCCTCACATTTATTACCTTCGCACTTGGTGATGGATAGATCCTGAGCTGAACATAAGTTTGTGTATCAGCCTTCATAGCTTAAAATAAAATTTTAAAAATTCTGCTTTCCTCATTAAAGTATTAACATTCCAAAACTCTTTGAATATATATATATTTCTGCTCTTATTAATTAAATAGCAACTTATTTTCCATTGTGAGAAATGCACTCACCAGTCAGAAATTGGATAGAGTAATTAAATGAAGCAGCAAGCAGTTTATTGTAAAATACATTCTTGCAAGAGAGGGTGGCTAGCAAAGTAGGCACACTCAAAAATAGATCTCAATAGCATTTTATTCCCTCAGCCCAAAGCGCAAGTCCCTCCCTTGTATTCCCATTTGATGAGGACCACAAAGTTCGCAATCTTTCCAAAACGCCTAGTCCCCCCTTTTTTGACATTTCCCTAAATTATCTTTGTCCTTTAAGATGGTTTTCCTTATAGAAGTGGAGCAACACTTTGAAGTTAAAGAAATCCTTGATTCTAGAAAATGGAAAGAGAAATTGCAATATTTGGTAGCTTGCAAACATTTTCCTCCTTCACAATCTGAATGGGTCAATGCTCGAAATGTTCAGGCTCCCAAACTCCTTCAGATGTTTCATAGGAAATATCCTGATAAACTTTAATATTCATTAATTATCTTGAGTCATTCTGTATTATCCATGTTAGTTTTGTATGATGCTTTTTCTTCTTTAATAGGGCTAACGCCTCTGCTGCAGGAGAGCCGAATGTCAGCCAGATCTCCAGCATGGGTTTCTGTAGCATGTTTATTAGTTCAATTTATTTATTAGTTCAATTCAATTTTTGCTCTTGGTTGCCATAGAAATGGGGAGGGGGCATGGGCATTTGGGATGGGGAAGCGAGCTGGTGTGTAGTAGACCCATGAGAACTGAAAGGGAGGTTTGCGCTCATGAATTATGGTGCTGTTGAGTGGAGTTGTTTATACTCCATCAAGGCCAACTGTCCTGAGACTCCAAATGTGAGAAATTCCTGCAGAGGAGCTTTCCCATAACATCATACTGGATGTTGGTTGGATTCTCAGTGCTGGATCCTGTGGGGAGGAATTTGGGGTGATTTTCAATCTATAATTTTCACACGTTTTGAATCAGATCTTGCCTTGCATTCACTGTTATCATTTCAAACTTAGTAAAAATATCTCTTCTCTAATTCAATGGAGTTGGGGGTTTTCTTTCTTGAATTTTGAACAGAGGCAGGCCTGACAGGTGGGTTTAAATATCAGTACTCCTACTACAGGTCTCCTAGTTCCCTGAGCCTTAATCTTCTCTTCCCCAATTTGCATTCCTGGAGGTATATCCTCCTCCAGGGGTAAAAACTTTAATGTCTACCAGGGGTTCTTGAAAAGCTGGACCAGAAACAAGTGCGCCCCTTGACACTCCTAGTCCTCAAAATTCATCAATTTAGCTAGTTCTTTCCCTTCTTTCCTCTTTGGCACTCATTTTTCCAGTGCCCTCTTTTTTTACAGATGGCACATTGATCCCATCCTAACTGAGTCATCATTTTGATTTTTCTCTTGTCTCTCTCCTCTTCTAATTTAGAGTATAATTTTTGAATTTCTCTGAGGAGATCCTCCATAATTTTGGTCTCCCACCCATCCAATTTCTACAATTTATGCCTAATGTCCTCCCATGCTTTTCCCACAAATTGATACTTCAAAATCACCTGGTGCCCTGGATTGTCAGGGTCCATTTGTCCATATTTTTTTAGTTGGCTCTTTAACACTTGGTTGGTGTTTCTTCTATTAGTTTAGGCATTCTTTTCTTAAAGTGCTTGATTTCAAAAGTGGTTGGTGGGCCTTCAATATACTCCACATTGCCTTCTCCCATGGGCATCTATCTAAAGGGTGCCATAAAGACTGTTGTCTTGAGAAAATAGGGGGAAACCTTCTGCCATGTTATTTTTCATTTATTTGTCTAAATTCTGATTATTTCTGACTAATTCTTTGATTTCTTTTACCTTTCCAGTATTTCAGCATCCTCCCCAGTGGACTATTGGGAGGTATGCTTCCTGGGATGTTTGATTCCCCATCCCCTTTATTCTCCCTAGGCCTAGAATTTCTATTTCCCATTCTGTTTCACTCTTTCCCCAGTCCCACTGCACCCAATGGTCCCACCATCTCCTTCTGACACTTTGTCTTTCTCTGGCTGTTTACCTTGCAGAAGAACAGAACTCCATATCCAGACTCCACACTCACTTCATACTTTCTTGTATGTCTCATACATACATTTTCAAGAGTCTCACAGAATGACCCAACCACCAAGCCAATACTTAAATCCAATTTTCTTTTTTATATATATAATTTTTTTATTAATTTTACAACAACACAACACAACATACAAAACACAAACACAAACACACAATATGTGTGAGAAAAATAAGAATTATTCCTGTAAAAGCATAACCTGAGTTACGCCATTTTAAAATCATGTTAAGGCTTTGTTTTACCTTGTATAACCTGATTATATAATTTAGCTGACATTTAAGAACATGAGAAAGGAAGTGTGTAATTCCTGTGTTCTTGAGGAAGTTGTGTTCTTGAGAAAGTATTTAATATGCTCTTGGGTCAACTTGTCCTCATTAATTAAGGGAAGTACGCAATTGATGTTTTTGAGGGGTATTTCTGTTGGGAATTGGGGAATTTCCAGGGTGGAATTATGTACTACATATGTTATATAAGATGTTATGTAAGATCTGAAACTGATTCCCAAGGTACTTTATTGACGTGTATTCTGATGTTCCTGAAGACTATAAAAACTCGTGTAAATCGTTTTATTTCCGTCTTTCTCTACTTCAGAGAGAAAGGCCCTTTGCAAAGAATAAACTCTGTTCCAGGATTATTTTGGTCTTTGTTTCTTTAAAACGATAATGGGATTTACCTGTCGACCACAATTGGCGCCCGAACAGAGACTGAAAACATTCTGTCTGGAAGGGAACTCCCTGATACGTGCGCACAAACACTGATTTCAGTGAGATGGGGTTATTTCCTTTCCAGCCGGAATTGCTTTTCTATGAACCTTGAGGCAGAGACCTGAATGCCTGGACAGAGAGGAACATTCCTGAAGACTTCGGTGCACCAGAAGTGAGTATATGTTTTCTTTTTGGTGGTTTGGATTGGTGTATGTTTGTGTGTGTATGGCCTGTATGATTTGTGTGTATAATTAGTGTAATACAGGTTGGGGAAAGTATGGGGCCTTTACTAGGGAAAGGTGCTGCTGAGACTGAAATATCCTCCATCCCCCATATCTCCATCAGGGACATTGTTAATACAGTGGTCAGAGGATTGGTTGAAAGCTTGTACAAAGGTATTAGATAAGGTGACTATGATTAATTATTGTAAGGAGGTTTGTGTTGATACAGCCTAATTATAGGTGGAGTAGGGTTGGGGAGTCAGACCCATATTGGATCAATGCTTTGAAGAACATTTTGGTGAAAAAAGAAGTTGAAAGCTCAATTGTTATATGTTGAACCTCAGTTCCATGTTTAGTAGTTTAACCCCTCTTCCCCGAGAATTTCTAGAGTTTTGTATGGGAAGGAAGAAGAAGAGGAAGGTTGGAATCCTTTAGCTTATGCTACATGCCCACCTCCCCCTCCTTTGTATAGTCCAAGTTGTGGGTGAAATTGATGTTGCTGCTGGGAGCAGAGAGGAAGAGACTTCAGCAGGGCAGTAATATAGATAGCTGGAGAAGGAGTTCCACTTCTCCTCATGTTACATGTTCACAAACTAAAGGAATGTTTCCTTTAAGAGGAATGCCGAATGGTATTGCGGCTTTTGTGAATGTGTCTTTGACATCTTCTGATCTGGATGGTTATAAAAGAAACATGCCGTCTTTCTAGGCAGATCTGATCAAGTTGTCTGAGTCATTGGATTTATTCCTGAGACCCAATCTGTATACTTTTGCAGAGTTACAGCATATATTGGGTTATTCGTTCTCCCCTGAGGAGAGGTCACAAATTCGGAGGCAGCTATGGTTTTTTGGGGGGATAAAACCCAAGTGGAGGCTGTTCAGCCCGTTGCTGCAGATGTTAAGTCTCCATTAGTTGATCCTGGTTGGAATAATAATAATTTAGCTGATCGGGAGCAAATGGAGGGAGTTAAGACAGCTGTACCTCAAGGAAGAAACAAAAGTTTTTGGAGGTGGAACAGTTGTGAGAAGAAACACCGTCTGTGTTTCTGGAAAATATTAAGGACAATTTGAATAAGCACACTGGTCTTTCTCCTGAAACGCTGGCTTATGAGTCCTTAATGAAAATGAAATTTGTGACAAAATCATGGCCAGACATACAGAAGCTACTACTGATATTGCTGCTCCTTTAAAAGAAGCTCAAAAAGTCTATGTGAATAGGGACGAGGCTAAGACTAGAAGAGAAAAAGAAAGAAAGAAAAGTCGAATGATGGTGTCTGTGTTGAAACAGACAGGAGAGGGAAAGGAGTTAGGTAGAAGAGGAAAAGGTTTTGTGAAACTTTGGTTGCAATGTGGCGACAGTGTCCTGGAATTGGAAGAGGATTACTCCAGTGGAAAAAGTCTAGTGTTGGTGGATTGGAAAGCAAAAAGTGCTTTGTGTGTGTAAAGGAGAGGGAAAGGAGCTAGGATTTGTCCTGAGAAGAGGATGATTAGTGGGTCCAGAAGAGGAAGATCATGTGTTTCTAATAGATACGGGTGTGACTAGAACCTCTATTTGTAAATTGCCTAGAGGAGTGCATCCCACAGGTGTAACTATTAAGATAAGGGGTGTCAAGGGTATACCTTTTGATGTGCCATTGTTGAAGAATGTGCAGTTGAGTTGTGGAAAGTGTATTATATGTTTGGATGTGATATTTGTTCCAGAAGTAGGTCTTAATCTGCTTGGGAGAGATGCATTGTCTCTTCTGGGATGTGAGCTTGGTTCTTGTTCTTGGATGAGGCAGAAAACTCTGTGGGAATGTGGTAAGGAAGGGTTATTGTTCTTCCTACCTGAGGTTGAATGCGAATATTTTGTTTTTGATTAATGTGATGTGATGGTGATATGTGTGTGCCGGCTAATTAAGTGACCTTCTTGGCTTAAGCCTGGAGCTGTGGAGGACAGGTGTGGTTAGGGCCCGAAATCAGGTTTTTGATTAAAAACCGCATCCTGAAGTTTTCCACTGCTTGAAGAATGGGCTACAAGATGTCAAGGATGAAAATGAAATGGGTATCTGAAGGGATGGAACCTTTCCAGGTTTTATTCCAGGTTTGCAAATGTTGTTAAATGATATGTGTGTGTGATGAGAGTTGTTTAGGCAATAGAGCTCATTGTCTTGTAAAATAAAAATAATACTGAGAATGATAATAAAGTTCCCTGAAGTATTTATGCTGACTAATTGGCAGGGAAAAGGCATGTGTGTGTTGGAATACACTAAAAGGTTTGATTGCAGAATAAATATGAGTGTGTGTGGTACGCTCTTAAATGGGGGTGGTAAAGTGATCCTGATATTTGTGAATGCCTGTGCGTTGAACCACTGAGAAATTCCCTTTGTATATTGAAATAGTGAGTGGCAAGAGTTTGTTGTTGTAGTTGTTGTTATGTTGTAATAGCAAGTGGTTGAATGAGCAAGTGAGAGATGAGAGTGATCCTATGGAGAAGTAGGATTAGGAAGAGGTATTTGCGATATAAATTGGAGACAGGAGTAGTATTTTTCTTCTCTATATTTCCCCCATCTTTTTGTTCTGAACAAGAGAAGTAGAAAAGGGGGAAGGGAAGGTGCGGTTTGTTTTCCCTTTTACACATTTTTTTTTCCTTTGTTGAGTTTGTCTGAGAGAAAGGAGGGGCGAATGGGTGATTTGATCCTGCATTGTTTCTGACTGCATTGGCAGCTATGTAGATGTATTTCCTGTCCTGCTTTAGAGAAGTGATATTGAAAGTTTGAAACAATTATTTTTGGGAGTAGAGACCCGGAGTACCTCTATTAGGTGATTTTCTTTTGCTTATTGAAGTTTCTATTACCCTCTTTTGTGTTTTTATATCTGTGTATTTTGAATGATTTTGAATGCTGAGAAGGAGATTTCTAGATATTGGATACTGGATAGTCTGGGGAATAGTTGACTATGTTATTTTAGCTTAGTGTTGTCCAGATAAAGGATGTTCCCTTGAGGGAAGAATTAATGGTAGAAGGTAAAGATGGATTTGTGGTCTGGTTAGCTACTTGTGAATTTAGATTAAGTTTGCATTTCTTTGAAATGGAAATAGTTGTGGAAATAGTTTAGCTAATTTGATAAAGGTGTGGTGTGATTCCTCTGAAGTGGGGAGAGTTGAGTATTTATTGAGACTTTATTGATTTATTGATAGTTAATTTTAAACTAAGTTGTTTGGAGGTTGAAGAGTTGAAGAAAGTAATAATATAGTGTTGCTCCAGTGTTATGTTTGCCTAGTTTAAGGAAATAATTTCCACTTGTCTGTAGTAATGGAAGATGGTATAGCCAAAGGAGTGTTGGTTCGTATGTGGACTGGGAACTAAAAGGTGGTATACAAATGCTAGGTTTTTAAAATTGTCTCAAGAGAGTTTGGTTCTCTTGACCAATAGGAGAGAGAGATGGGACGATGTGGATGAATAAATGAATTGAGAATGGGATGAGACTGGATGGTTATGCAGTTGTGAATGGAGACACTATTGAGATATTGGAAGCTGGAAAGTTACCGTTTGGATGGTCAGTGCAGATATGTGAGGTTTTTGCTTTATTGTAAGCATTGCACATATTAATTAATGAGGTAGGGAATATTTATGCTGATTTGAACTATGCTGATGGTATTTTACATACTTTTGGGATAATCTGGATTGAAAGGGGGTTGATATTTAGTAAAAGGAATTGCGATAGGTGGAACTTATCACAGCTGTTTTAAAGGCAGCTGAGGATCCTTCTAAACTTGATATTATATAAATAGTGGATGAAGGGGTGTGTAAGTGAATGGGAAATGGATGCCTAAAGATGGAGTGCAAATTTTCTACTAAAGTTGTGATGTGGAATGTGATTGAATGAGTACATGAGGGAACCATTGGGGAACGCAAGCATTTATTGATTTTATTAAATGTATATGCATATATGTGTCTAGGGGTGTGTATACAATAGTTATATAAATGGTACGGAAATGAATACATTGTGTTGAAAAAAAAATATGTAGAGATTTGATCATTTGGCCTTTTCAATGAATCTAAGTAGATTACATTGAAATGCTGGTGGTGTGACTATTGATATATGTAATAATAATAGTGGATTATTTTACTGGATAGGTTGAAGCTTTTCTTTGTGTAAAGACAGGTGTTCAGAAGATTGTTAAATCATATTGGAGCGAATAATACCCAAATATGAATTGGTTGATCTTATTGATAGTGATAGGGGTATACATTTCATTGTCCAAGGTGATGAAGCTTATGGAACAATTAGGAATTGATTGGCAATTACATTTATTGTTTATGCTAAATTCTATAGGGCGTTGTGAATGTGCTAATCAGATAAGTAAATCTATGTTATAAAAATTAATGTTAGAGCTTCAACTACCTTGAATGAAGTGTTTGCCTTTAGCTCTATTAAGAATAGGAACTAGTCCTAGGAAAGATATGGGGATATTTACATATGAAATGATGTTTGGATTGCCATATGTGGGGAAAGTTGAGATGCCTAGGATAGAATTGAAGGATGTTTTTTTGAAAATATATACAGGGACTGTCCCAGTGTAAAAAGGACAGAAACCACCTCTTGATTTCCAAGCACATGAATACAAAAGTGGAGACTGGGTCCGATAAAAGCCATTACTGAGAAGAAGTTGCAGCAGGTGTGGAAAGGACCGTTCCAAGTTCTGTTAACTTCAGGGTCGGCTGTAAGGACTAAGGAACAAGGTTGGGTATGCTATTCCAGAGTCGAGAGACTGGTGGCTTTGCATTATGGAAGGACAGTTGCTACGGAACCTGCAAACCCTCTTAAACTGACTTTTTGATGACAAACCTTAGACGATTGGGGACCAATGGATGGAAGAAGAGTTTTATGAAGAATTTTGTATTTGGCTAGGAGTGGTAATAATTCTTGTTGTGTTTTTGATTGTATTGAGGAAAGATATTATTGATTGGTGTAAATCTATGTTTTGGTATCCAGTGGATGTAAGTTCTCCTTGATTGATTGATGTATTGGAGGTAAGATAATAATCTTTTATCTCTTTGAATAATATGTTGGGGGAGCTAGTTCACTAGGAATAATGGGGTTTTTTGTGGTAATGTTTGTTATTCTACAGGTGTGGATAGGAATGGGGATTTTGGCTGTGTTGCCTAGTTACCCTATAACATGGTAGCAGCTATGTTTCCATACTGAATTCGAGCACCGTTATTCTTTTATAGGAACACCACTAACCCTAATAGACATCACTGAGGAAACTGAGATATGTATTAAGTCATCTTTTGAAGATGGTGTGTGCCAAGTGCAAACGTACATATGGAATAGTTCCTCAATACATTGGCCTTACAAATAGAATGGAATTTTTATATAAGCAATGCACTGAGCTATTTGGTAATTATAGACCTTCATACAAGAAGTTTTGGATTTTGGAGGAAGGGTTACATTTTCTATGTCTAAGGATACAAGTTCCTTACAAGTTAATGTTTTTATGTGGTAACATGGCATTATTCAAATTACCTATTGTATGGAGAGGAGTTTCTATACTGTTACAGGATATTCATAGTTTACAGGAATAAAAGATAATGAAGAGGAGAAGGGGGGATTGTGAGAAAAATAAGAATTATTCCTGTAAAAGCATAACCTGAGTTACGCCATTTTAAAATCATGTTAAGGCTTTGTTTTACCTTGTATAACCTGATTATATAATTTAGCTGACATTTAAGAACATGAGAAAGGAAGTGTGTAATTCCTGTGTTCTTGAGGAAGTTGTGTTCTTGAGAAAGTGTTTAATATGCTCTTGGGTCAACTTGTCCTCATTAATTAAAGGAAGTACGCAATTGATGTTTTTGAGGGGTATTTCTGTTGGGAATTGGGGAATTTCCAGGGTGGAATTATGTACTACATATGTTATATAAGATGTTATGTAAGATCTGAAACTGATTCCCAAGGTACTTTATTGACGTGTATTCTGATGTTCCTGAAGACTATAAAAACTCGTGTAAATCGTTTTATTTCCGTCTTTCTCTACTTCAGAGAGAAAGGCCCTTTGCAAAGAATAAACTCTGTTCCAGGATTATTTTGGTCTTTGTCTCTTTAAAACAATAATGGGATTTACCTGTCGACCAGAATATGTTTCTTTTTATGTAACAGTTTCGTTCCTCTTACTCTCTAGTTTCTACATTTCCCATTTTTCTCATCCTTTATTATCTTTATCCTTATCGTCCCTTTATTTCCAGTTTTATTCATTTACAGTATTTTACACATTTGTCACATCATTTATTCACTTTTACTTTCCCTAATCTTGAGCCAGTCGTACCACTTAGTCCATACTTGATAATATTCTGTATCTACTTTTATTTCTTTCATTAATTTATCCATCTCCACACAGTCCAGGATTTTCTTAATAGTTTCTTCCTCTGTTGGTATCTTTTCATTTTTCCAGGACTGTGTGTAGACTAGATTAGATTAGATTAGATTAGATTAGATTAGATTAGATTAGATTAGATTAGATTTATTAAATTTGTATACCGCCCTTCTCCCGAAGGACTCAGGGCGGTGAGCAGCCAAGATTAAAATACATACAATATAAAAATTAAAGTAAATTAAAACAGAATTAGATCAGTTTGGCTTCCCCAAATTTTAAAACCCTTTACCCATAAAATAACCCATTAAAATTTTAAACCAGCCTGGCTTGCTGAAATAAGAAGGTCTTCAAAGCTCGGCGGAAAGTACGGAGGTCCGGGATCAGTCGTATTCCTGGGGGTAGATCGTTCCAGAGGGGGGGGGGTGCCCCCACAGAGAAGGCTCTCCCCCTGGGGGTCATCAGTCGACATTGCTTGACCGACGGCACCCTGAGGAGACCCTCTCTGTGGGAGCGGATTGGCCGGTGGGAGGTTATCAGTGGCAGAAGGTGGTCTCATAAATACTGGGCCCTAAGCCTTGGAGCACTTTAAAGATGAGAACCAATACCTTGAAGCGCACCCGGAAGATCACCGGGAGCCAGTGCAGCTCGCGCAGGAGAGGTGTTACATGGGAACACCATGTCGCCCCCATAATTACCCGCGTGGCTGCATTCTGGACCAGCTGGAGCCTCTGGGTGCTCCTCAAGGGGAGCCCCATTGCAGTAGTCCAGGCAAGAGGTGACGAGGGCATGAGTGATCGTGCATAAGGAGTCCCGATCCAGAAAGGGACGCAACTGGTGTATCAGGCAAACCTGATAAAAAGCTCCCCTGGCCACGGCCGTCATATGCTCTTCTAAAGACAGCTGTGCATCCAGGAAGATGCCCAAGTTACTAGCCCTCTCCGTGGGGGCCAATGGCTCGCCCCCAATAGCCAGCGATGGCACCAGCTGGCTATATCGGGATGCCAGCAGTCACAGCCACTTGGTCTTAGAGGGGTTGAGTCAGAGCCTGTTCCTCCCCATCCAAACCCGCACGGCCTCCAGTCACCGGGACATCACTTCAAGGGCATCATTGAGGTGGTCTGGGGTGGAGATGTACAGCTGAGTGTCATCAGCATACAGATGGCACCGCATCCCAAATCCACGGATGATCTCACCCAGCAGCTTCACATAAATGTTGAACAGGAGAAGCGAGAGGATCGACCATTGCGGCACCCCACAAACAAGGTGCCTCGAGGTCGACCTCTGCCCCCCAGCCAACACGGACTGTGACCGGTCAGAGAGATAGGAGGAGAACCACCGTAGCATGGTGCCTCCCACTCCCAACCCCTCCAGCCGGCGCAGCATGATACCATGGTTGATGATATCAAAAGCCGCTGAGAGATCGCATCCTGAAGTTTTCCACTGCTTGAAGAATGGGCTACAAGATGTCAAGGATGAAAATGAAATGGGTATCTGAAGGGATGGAACCTTTCCAGGTTTTATTCCAGGTTTGCAAATGTTGTTAAATGATATGTGTGTGTGATGAGAGTTGTTTAGGCAATAGAGCTCATTGTCTTGTAAAATAAAAATAATACTGAGAATGATAATAAAGTTCCCTGAAGTATTTATGCTGACTAATTGGCAGGGAAAAGGCATGTGTGTGTTGGAATACACTAAAAGGTTTGATTGCAGAATAAATATGAGTGTGTGTGGTATGCTCTTAAATGGGGGTGGTAAAGTGATCCTGATATTTGTGAATGCCTGTGCGTTGAACCACTGAGAAATTCCCTTTGTATATTGAAATAGTGAGTGGCAAGAGTTTGTTGTTGTAGTTGTTGTTATGTTGTAATAGCAAGTGGTTGAATGAGCAAGTGAGAGATGAGAGTGATCCTATGGAGAAGTAGGATTAGGAAGAGGTATTTGCGATATAAATTGGAGACAGGAGTAGTATTTTTCTTCTCTATATTTCCCCCATCTTTTTGTTCTGAACA
Source organism: Arizona elegans (assembly GCA_022577455.1). Lineage (NCBI taxonomy): Eukaryota > Metazoa > Chordata > Lepidosauria > Squamata > Colubridae > Arizona > Arizona elegans. The sequence continues at coordinate 45,770,936 of JAKOOJ010000006.1, read as the reverse complement.
AGAGAAGTAGAAAAGGGGGAAGGGAAGGTGCGGTTTGTTTTCCCTTTTACACATTTTTTTTTCCTTTGTTGAGTTTGTCTGAGAGAAAGGAGGGGCGAATGGGTGATTTGATCCTGCATTGTTTCTGACTGCATTGGCAGCTATGTAGATGTATTTCCTGTCCTGCTTTAGAGAAGTGATATTGAAAGTTTGAAACAATTATTTTTGGGAGTAGAGACCCGGAGTACCTCTATTAGGTGATTTTCTTTTGCTTATTGAAGTTTCTATTACCCTCTTTTGTGTTTTTATATCTGTGTATTTTGAATGATTTTGAATGCTGAGAAGGAGATTTCTAGATATTGGATACTGGATAGTCTGGGGAATAGTTGACTATGTTATTTTAGCTTAGTGTTGTCCAGATAAAGGATGTTCCCTTGAGGGAAGAATTAATGGTAGAAGGTAAAGATGGATTTGTGGTCTGGTTAGCTACTTGTGAATTTAGATTAAGTTTGCATTTCTTTGAAATGGAAATAGTTGTGGAAATAGTTTAGCTAATTTGATAAAGGTGTGGTGTGATTCCTCTGAAGTGGGGAGAGTTGAGTATTTATTGAGACTTTATTGATTTATTGATAGTTAATTTTAAACTAAGTTGTTTGGAGGTTGAAGAGTTGAAGAAAGTAATAATATAGTGTTGCTCCAGTGTTATGTTTGCCTAGTTTAAGGAAATAATTTCCACTTGTCTGTAGTAATGGAAGATGGTATAGCCAAAGGAGTGTTGGTTCGTATGTGGACTGGGAACTAAAAGGTGGTATACAAATGCTAGGTTTTTAAAATTGTCTCAAGAGAGTTTGGTTCTCTTGACCAATAGGAGAGAGAGATGGGACGATGTGGATGAATAAATGAATTGAGAATGGGATGAGACTGGATGGTTATGCAGTTGTGAATGGAGACACTATTGAGATATTGGAAGCTGGAAAGTTACCGTTTGGATGGTCAGTGCAGATATGTGAGGTTTTTGCTTTATTGTAAGCATTGCACATATTAATTAATGAGGTAGGGAATATTTATGCTGATTTGAACTATGCTGATGGTATTTTACATACTTTTGGGATAATCTGGATTGAAAGGGGGTTGATATTTAGTAAAAGGAATTGCGATAGGTGGAACTTATCACAGCTGTTTTAAAGGCAGCTGAGGATCCTTCTAAACTTGATATTATATAAATAGTGGATGAAGGGGTGTGTAAGTGAATGGGAAATGGATGCCTAAAGATGGAGTGCAAATTTTCTACTAAAGTTGTGATGTGGAATGTGATTGAATGAGTACATGAGGGAACCATTGGGGAACGCAAGCATTTATTGATTTTATTAAATGTATATGCATATATGTGTCTAGGGGTGTGTATACAATAGTTATATAAATGGTACGGAAATGAATACATTGTGTTGAAAAAAAAAATATGTAGAGATTTGATCATTTGGCCTTTTCAATGAATCTAAGTAGATTACATTGAAATGCTGGTGGTGTGACTATTGATATATGTAATAATAATAGTGGATTATTTTACTGGATAGGTTGAAGCTTTTCTTTGTGTAAAGACAGGTGTTCAGAAGATTGTTAAATCATATTGGAGCGAATAATACCCAAATATGAATTGGTTGATCTTATTGATAGTGATAGGGGTATACATTTCATTGTCCAAGGTGATGAAGCTTATGGAACAATTAGGAATTGATTGGCAATTACATTTATTGTTTATGCTAAATTCTATAGGGCGTTGTGAATGTGCTAATCAGATAAGTAAATCTATGTTATAAAAATTAATGTTAGAGCTTCAACTACCTTGAATGAAGTGTTTGCCTTTAGCTCTATTAAGAATAGGAACTAGTCCTAGGAAAGATATGGGGATATTTACATATGAAATGATGTTTGGATTGCCATATGTGGGGAAAGTTGAGATGCCTAGGATAGAATTGAAGGATGTTTTTTTGAAAATATATACAGGGACTGTCCCAGTGTAAAAAGGACAGAAACCACCTCTTGATTTCCAAGCACATGAATACAAAAGTGGAGACTGGGTCCGATAAAAGCCATTACTGAGAAGAAGTTGCAGCAGGTGTGGAAAGGACCGTTCCAAGTTCTGTTAACTTCAGGGTCGGCTGTAAGGACTAAGGAACAAGGTTGGGTATGCTATTCCAGAGTCGAGAGACTGGTGGCTTTGCATTATGGAAGGACAGTTGCTACGGAACCTGCAAACCCTCTTAAACTGACTTTTTGATGACAAACCTTAGACGATTGGGGACCAATGGATGGAAGAAGAGTTTTATGAAGAATTTTGTATTTGGCTAGGAGTGGTAATAATTCTTGTTGTGTTTTTGATTGTATTGAGGAAAGATATTATTGATTGGTGTAAATCTATGTTTTGGTATCCAGTGGATGTAAGTTCTCCTTGATTGATTGATGTATTGGAGGTAAGATAATAATCTTTTATCTCTTTGAATAATATGTTGGGGGAGCTAGTTCACTAGGAATAATGGGGTTTTTTGTGGTAATGTTTGTTATTCTACAGGTGTGGATAGGAATGGGGATTTTGGCTGTGTTGCCTAGTTACCCTATAACATGGTAGCAGCTATGTTTCCATACTGAATTCGAGCACCGTTATTCTTTTATAGGAACACCACTAACCCTAATAGACACCACTGAGGAAACTGAGATATGTATTAAGTCATCTTTTGAAGATGGTGTGTGCCAAGTGCAAACGTACATATGGAATAGTTCCTCAATACATTGGCCTTACAAATAGAATGGAATTTTTATATAAGCAATGCACTGAGCTATTTGGTAATTATAGACCTTCATACAAGAAGTTTTGGATTTTGGAGGAAGGGTTACATTTTCTATGTCTAAGGATACAAGTTCCTTACAAGTTAATGTTTTTATGTGGTAACATGGCATTATTCAAATTACCTATTGTATGGAGAGGAGTTTCTATACTGTTACAGGATATTCATAGTTTACAGGAATAAAAGATAATGAAGAGGAGAAGGGGGGATTGTGAGAAAAATAAGAATTATTCCTGTAAAAGCATAACCTGAGTTACGCCATTTTAAAATCATGTTAAGGCTTTGTTTTACCTTGTATAACCTGATTATATAATTTAGCTGACATTTAAGAACATGAGAAAGGAAGTGTGTAATTCCTGTGTTCTTGAGGAAGTTGTGTTCTTGAGAAAGTGTTTAATATGCTCTTGGGTCAACTTGTCCTCATTAATTAAAGGAAGTACGCAATTGATGTTTTTGAGGGGTATTTCTGTTGGGAATTGGGGAATTTCCAGGGTGGAATTATGTACTACATATGTTATATAAGATGTTATGTAAGATCTGAAACTGATTCCCAAGGTACTTTATTGACGTGTATTCTGATGTTCCTGAAGACTATAAAAACTCGTGTAAATCGTTTTATTTCCGTCTTTCTCTACTTCAGAGAGAAAGGCCCTTTGCAAAGAATAAACTCTGTTCCAGGATTATTTTGGTCTTTGTCTCTTTAAAACAATAATGGGATTTACCTGTCGACCAGAATATGTTTCTTTTTATGTAACAGTTTCGTTCCTCTTACTCTCTAGTTTCTACATTTCCCATTTTTCTCATCCTTTATTATCTTTATCCTTATCGTCCCTTTATTTCCAGTTTTATTCATTTACAGTATTTTACACATTTGTCACATCATTTATTCACTTTTACTTTCCCTAATCTTGAGCCAGTCGTACCACTTAGTCCATACTTGATAATATTCTGTATCTACTTTTATTTCTTTCATTAATTTATCCATCTCCACACAGTCCAGGATTTTCTTAATAGTTTCTTCCTCTGTTGGTATCTTTTCATTTTTCCAGGACTGTGTGTAGACTAGATTAGATTACATTAGATTAGATTAGATTAGATTAGATTAGATTTATTAAATTTGTATACCGCCCTTCTCCCGAAGGACTCAGGGCGGTGAGCAGCCAAGATTAAAATACATACAATATAAAAATTAAAGTAAATTAAAACAGAATTAGATCAGTTTGGCTTCCCCAAATTTTAAAACCCTTTACCCATAAAATAACCCATTAAAATTTTAAACCAGCCTGGCTTGCTGAAATAAGAAGGTCTTCAAAGCTCGGCGGAAAGTACGGAGGTCCGGGATCAGTCGTATTCCTGGGGGTAGATCGTTCCAGAGGGGGGGGGGTGCCCCCACAGAGAAGGCTCTCCCCCTGGGGGTCATCAGTCGACATTGCTTGACCGACGGCACCCTGAGGAGACCCTCTCTGTGGGAGCGGATTGGCCGGTGGGAGGTTATCAGTGGCAGAAGGTGGTCTCATAAATACTGGGCCCTAAGCCTTGGAGCACTTTAAAGATGAGAACCAATACCTTGAAGCGCACCCGGAAGATCACCGGGAGCCAGTGCAGCTCGCGCAGGAGAGGTGTTACATGGGAACACCATGTCGCCCCCATAATTACCCGCGTGGCTGCATTCTGGACCAGCTGGAGCCTCTGGGTGCTCCTCAAGGGGAGCCCCATTGCAGTAGTCCAGGCAAGAGGTGACGAGGGCATGAGTGATCGTGCATAAGGAGTCCCGATCCAGAAAGGGACGCAACTGGTGTATCAGGCAAACCTGATAAAAAGCTCCCCTGGCCACGGCCGTCATATGCTCTTCTAAAGACAGCTGTGCATCCAGGAAGATGCCCAAGTTACTAGCCCTCTCCGTGGGGGCCAATGGCTCGCCCCCAATAGCCAGCGATGGCACCAGCTGGCTATATCGGGATGCCAGCAGTCACAGCCACTTGGTCTTAGAGGGGTTGAGTCAGAGCCTGTTCCTCCCCATCCAAACCCGCACGGCCTCCAGTCACCGGGACATCACTTCAAGGGCATCATTGAGGTGGTCTGGGGTGGAGATGTACAGCTGAGTGTCATCAGCATACAGATGGCACCGCATCCCAAATCCACGGATGATCTCACCCAGCAGCTTCACATAAATGTTGAACAGGAGAAGCGAGAGGATCGACCATTGCGGCACCCCACAAACAAGGTGCCTCGAGGTCGACCTCTGCCCCCCAGCCAACACGGACTGTGACCGGTCAGAGAGATAGGAGGAGAACCACCGTAGCATGGTGCCTCCCACTCCCAACCCCTCCAGCCGGCGCAGCATGATACCATGGTTGATGATATCAAAAGCCGCTGAGAGATCGCATCCTGAAGTTTTCCACTGCTTGAAGAATGGGCTACAAGATGTCAAGGATGAAAATGAAATGGGTATCTGAAGGGATGGAACCTTTCCAGGTTTTATTCCAGGTTTGCAAATGTTGTTAAATGATATGTGTGTGTGATGAGAGTTGTTTAGGCAATAGAGCTCATTGTCTTGTAAAATAAAAATAATACTGAGAATGATAATAAAGTTCCCTGAAGTATTTATGCTGACTAATTGGCAGGGAAAAGGCATGTGTGTGTTGGAATACACTAAAAGGTTTGATTGCAGAATAAATATGAGTGTGTGTGGTACGCTCTTAAATGGGGGTGGTAAAGTGATCCTGATATTTGTGAATGCCTGTGCGTTGAACCACTGAGAAATTCCCTTTGTATATTGAAATAGTGAGTGGCAAGAGTTTGTTGTTGTAGTTGTTGTTATGTTGTAATAGCAAGTGGTTGAATGAGCAAGTGAGAGATGAGAGTGATCCTATGGAGAAGTAGGATTAGGAAGAGGTATTTGCGATATAAATTGGAGACAGGAGTAGTATTTTTCTTCTCTATATTTCCCCCATCTTTTTGTTCTGAACAAGAGAAGTAGAAAAGGGGGAAGGGAAGGTGCGGTTTGTTTTCCCTTTTACACATTTTTTTTTCCTTTGTTGAGTTTGTCTGAGAGAAAGGAGGGGCGAATGGGTGATTTGATCCTGCATTGTTTCTGACTGCATTGGCAGCTATGTAGATGTATTTCCTGTCCTGCTTTAGAGAAGTGATATTGAAAGTTTGAAACAATTATTTTTGGGAGTAGAGACCCGGAGTACCTCTATTAGGTGATTTTCTTTTGCTTATTGAAGTTTCTATTACCCTCTTTTGTGTTTTTATATCTGTGTATTTTGAATGATTTTGAATGCTGAGAAGGAGATTTCTAGATATTGGATACTGGATAGTCTGGGGAATAGTTGACTATGTTATTTTAGCTTAGTGTTGTCCAGATAAAGGATGTTCCCTTGAGGGAAGAATTAATGGTAGAAGGTAAAGATGGATTTGTGGTCTGGTTAGCTACTTGTGAATTTAGATTAAGTTTGCATTTCTTTGAAATGGAAATAGTTGTGGAAATAGTTTAGCTAATTTGATAAAGGTGTGGTGTGATTCCTCTGAAGTGGGGAGAGTTGAGTATTTATTGAGACTTTATTGATTTATTGATAGTTAATTTTAAACTAAGTTGTTTGGAGGTTGAAGAGTTGAAGAAAGTAATAATATAGTGTTGCTCCAGTGTTATGTTTGCCTAGTTTAAGGAAATAATTTCCACTTGTCTGTAGTAATGGAAGATGGTATAGCCAAAGGAGTGTTGGTTCGTATGTGGACTGGGAACTAAAAGGTGGTATACAAATGCTAGGTTTTTAAAATTGTCTCAAGAGAGTTTGGTTCTCTTGACCAATAGGAGAGAGAGATGGGACGATGTGGATGAATAAATGAATTGAGAATGGGATGAGACTGGATGGTTATGCAGTTGTGAATGGAGACACTATTGAGATATTGGAAGCTGGAAAGTTACCGTTTGGATGGTCAGTGCAGATATGTGAGGTTTTTGCTTTATTGTAAGCATTGCACATATTAATTAATGAGGTAGGGAATATTTATGCTGATTTGAACTATGCTGATGGTATTTTACATACTTTTGGGATAATCTGGATTGAAAGGGGGTTGATATTTAGTAAAAGGAATTGCGATAGGTGGAACTTATCACAGCTGTTTTAAAGGCAGCTGAGGATCCTTCTAAACTTGATATTATATAAATAGTGGATGAAGGGGTGTGTAAGTGAATGGGAAATGGATGCCTAAAGATGGAGTGCAAATTTTCTACTAAAGTTGTGATGTGGAATGTGATTGAATGAGTACATGAGGGAACCATTGGGGAACGCAAGCATTTATTGATTTTATTAAATGTATATGCATATATGTGTCTAGGGGTGTGTATACAATAGTTATATAAATGGTACGGAAATGAATACATTGTGTTGAAAAAAAAAATATGTAGAGATTTGATCATTTGGCCTTTTCAATGAATCTAAGTAGATTACATTGAAATGCTGGTGGTGTGACTATTGATATATGTAATAATAATAGTGGATTATTTTACTGGATAGGTTGAAGCTTTTCTTTGTGTAAAGACAGGTGTTCAGAAGATTGTTAAATCATATTGGAGCGAATAATACCCAAATATGAATTGGTTGATCTTATTGATAGTGATAGGGGTATACATTTCATTGTCCAAGGTGATGAAGCTTATGGAACAATTAGGAATTGATTGGCAATTACATTTATTGTTTATGCTAAATTCTATAGGGCGTTGTGAATGTGCTAATCAGATAAGTAAATCTATGTTATAAAAATTAATGTTAGAGCTTCAACTACCTTGAATGAAGTGTTTGCCTTTAGCTCTATTAAGAATAGGAACTAGTCCTAGGAAAGATATGGGGATATTTACATATGAAATGATGTTTGGATTGCCATATGTGGGGAAAGTTGAGATGCCTAGGATAGAATTGAAGGATGTTTTTTTGAAAATATATACAGGGACTGTCCCAGTGTAAAAAGGACAGAAACCACCTCTTGATTTCCAAGCACATGAATACAAAAGTGGAGACTGGGTCCGATAAAAGCCATTACTGAGAAGAAGTTGCAGCAGGTGTGGAAAGGACCGTTCCAAGTTCTGTTAACTTCAGGGTCGGCTGTAAGGACTAAGGAACAAGGTTGGGTATGCTATTCCAGAGTCGAGAGACTGGTGGCTTTGCATTATGGAAGGACAGTTGCTACGGAACCTGCAAACCCTCTTAAACTGACTTTTTGATGACAAACCTTAGACGATTGGGGACCAATGGATGGAAGAAGAGTTTTATGAAGAATTTTGTATTTGGCTAGGAGTGGTAATAATTCTTGTTGTGTTTTTGATTGTATTGAGGAAAGATATTATTGATTGGTGTAAATCTATGTTTTGGTATCCAGTGGATGTAAGTTCTCCTTGATTGATTGATGTATTGGAGGTAAGATAATAATCTTTTATCTCTTTGAATAATATGTTGGGGGAGCTAGTTCACTAGGAATAATGGGGTTTTTTGTGGTAATGTTTGTTATTCTACAGGTGTGGATAGGAATGGGGATTTTGGCTGTGTTGCCTAGTTACCCTATAACATGGTAGCAGCTATGTTTCCATACTGAATTCGAGCACCGTTATTCTTTTATAGGAACACCACTAACCCTAATAGACACCACTGAGGAAACTGAGATATGTATTAAGTCATCTTTTGAAGATGGTGTGTGCCAAGTGCAAACGTACATATGGAATAGTTCCTCAATACATTGGCCTTACAAATAGAATGGAATTTTTATATAAGCAATGCACTGAGCTATTTGGTAATTATAGACCTTCATACAAGAAGTTTTGGATTTTGGAGGAAGGGTTACATTTTCTATGTCTAAGGATACAAGTTCCTTACAAGTTAATGTTTTTATGTGGTAACATGGCATTATTCAAATTACCTATTGTATGGAGAGGAGTTTCTATACTGTTACAGGATATTCATAGTTTACAGGAATAAAAGATAATGAAGAGGAGAAGGGGGGATTGTGAGAAAAATAAGAATTATTCCTGTAAAAGCATAACCTGAGTTACGCCATTTTAAAATCATGTTAAGGCTTTGTTTTACCTTGTATAACCTGATTATATAATTTAGCTGACATTTAAGAACATGAGAAAGGAAGTGTGTAATTCCTGTGTTCTTGAGGAAGTTGTGTTCTTGAGAAAGTGTTTAATATGCTCTTGGGTCAACTTGTCCTCATTAATTAAAGGAAGTACGCAATTGATGTTTTTGAGGGGTATTTCTGTTGGGAATTGGGGAATTTCCAGGGTGGAATTATGTACTACATATGTTATATAAGATGTTATGTAAGATCTGAAACTGATTCCCAAGGTACTTTATTGACGTGTATTCTGATGTTCCTGAAGACTATAAAAACTCGTGTAAATCGTTTTATTTCCGTCTTTCTCTACTTCAGAGAGAAAGGCCCTTTGCAAAGAATAAACTCTGTTCCAGGATTATTTTGGTCTTTGTCTCTTTAAAACAATAATGGGATTTACCTGTCGACCAGAATATGTTTCTTTTTATGTAACAGTTTCGTTCCTCTTACTCTCTAGTTTCTACATTTCCCATTTTTCTCATCCTTTATTATCTTTATCCTTATCGTCCCTTTATTTCCAGTTTTATTCATTTACAGTATTTTACACATTTGTCACATCATTTATTCACTTTTACTTTCCCTAATCTTGAGCCAGTCGTACCACTTAGTCCATACTTGATAATATTCTGTATCTACTTTTATTTCTTTCATTAATTTATCCATCTCCACACAGTCCAGGATTTTCTTAATAGTTTCTTCCTCTGTTGGTATCTTTTCATTTTTCCAGGACTGTGTGTAGACTAGATTAGATTAGATTAGATTAGATTAGATTAGATTAGATTAGATTAGATTTATTAAATTTGTATACCGCCCTTCTCCCGAAGGACTCAGGGCGGTGAGCAGCCAAGATTAAAATACATACAATATAAAAATTAAAGTAAATTAAAACAGAATTAGATCAGTTTGGCTTCCCCAAATTTTAAAACCCTTTACCCATAAAATAACCCATTAAAATTTTAAACCAGCCTGGCTTGCTGAAATAAGAAGGTCTTCAAAGCTCGGCGGAAAGTACGGAGGTCCGGGATCAGTCGTATTCCTGGGGGTAGATCGTTCCAGAGGGGGGGGGGGTGCCCCCACAGAGAAGGCTCTCCCCCTGGGGGTCATCAGTCGACATTGCTTGACCGACGGCACCCTGAGGAGACCCTCTCTGTGGGAGCGGATTGGCCGGTGGGAGGTTATCAGTGGCAGAAGGTGGTCTCATAAATACTGGGCCCTAAGCCTTGGAGCACTTTAAAGATGAGAACCAATACCTTGAAGCGCACCCGGAAGATCACCGGGAGCCAGTGCAGCTCGCGCAGGAGAGGTGTTACATGGGAACACCATGTCGCCCCCATAATTACCCGCGTGGCTGCATTCTGGACCAGCTGGAGCCTCTGGGTGCTCCTCAAGGGGAGCCCCATTGCAGTAGTCCAGGCAAGAGGTGACGAGGGCATGAGTGATCGTGCATAAGGAGTCCCGATCCAGAAAGGGACGCAACTGGTGTATCAGGCAAACCTGATAAAAAGCTCCCCTGGCCACGGCCGTCATATGCTCTTCTAAAGACAGCTGTGCATCCAGGAAGATGCCCAAGTTACTAGCCCTCTCCGTGGGGGCCAATGGCTCGCCCCCAATAGCCAGCGATGGCACCAGCTGGCTATATCGGGATGCCAGCAGTCACAGCCACTTGGTCTTAGAGGGGTTGAGTCAGAGCCTGTTCCTCCCCATCCAAACCCGCACGGCCTCCAGTCACCGGGACATCACTTCAAGGGCATCATTGAGGTGGTCTGGGGTGGAGATGTACAGCTGAGTGTCATCAGCATACAGATGGCACCGCATCCCAAATCCACGGATGATCTCACCCAGCAGCTTCACATAAATGTTGAACAGGAGAAGCGAGAGGATCGACCATTGCGGCACCCCACAAACAAGGTGCCTCGAGGTCGACCTCTGCCCCCCAGCCAACACGGACTGTGACCGGTCAGAGAGATAGGAGGAGAACCACCGTAGCATGGTGCCTCCCACTCCCAACCCCTCCAGCCGGCGCAGCATGATACCATGGTTGATGATATCAAAAGCCGCTGAGAGATCGCATCCTGAAGTTTTCCACTGCTTGAAGAATGGGCTACAAGATGTCAAGGATGAAAATGAAATGGGTATCTGAAGGGATGGAACCTTTCCAGGTTTTATTCCAGGTTTGCAAATGTTGTTAAATGATATGTGTGTGTGATGAGAGTTGTTTAGGCAATAGAGCTCATTGTCTTGTAAAATAAAAATAATACTGAGAATGATAATAAAGTTCCCTGAAGTATTTATGCTGACTAATTGGCAGGGAAAAGGCATGTGTGTGTTGGAATACACTAAAAGGTTTGATTGCAGAATAAATATGAGTGTGTGTGGTATGCTCTTAAATGGGGGTGGTAAAGTGATCCTGATATTTGTGAATGCCTGTGCGTTGAACCACTGAGAAATTCCCTTTGTATATTGAAATAGTGAGTGGCAAGAGTTTGTTGTTGTAGTTGTTGTTATGTTGTAATAGCAAGTGGTTGAATGAGCAAGTGAGAGATGAGAGTGATCCTATGGAGAAGTAGGATTAGGAAGAGGTATTTGCGATATAAATTGGAGACAGGAGTAGTATTTTTCTTCTCTATATTTCCCCCATCTTTTTGTTCTGAACAAGAGAAGTAGAAAAGGGGGAAGGGAAGGTGCGGTTTGTTTTCCCTTTTACACATTTTTTTTTCCTTTGTTGAGTTTGTCTGAGAGAAAGGAGGGGCGAATGGGTGATTTGATCCTGCATTGTTTCTGACTGCATTGGCAGCTATGTAGATGTATTTCCTGTCCTGCTTTAGAGAAGTGATATTGAAAGTTTGAAACAATTATTTTTGGGAGTAGAGACCCGGAGTACCTCTATTAGGTGATTTTCTTTTGCTTATTGAAGTTTCTATTACCCTCTTTTGTGTTTTTATATCTGTGTATTTTGAATGATTTTGAATGCTGAGAAGGAGATTTCTAGATATTGGATACTGGATAGTCTGGGGAATAGTTGACTATGTTATTTTAGCTTAGTGTTGTCCAGATAAAGGATGTTCCCTTGAGGGAAGAATTAATGGTAGAAGGTAAAGATGGATTTGTGGTCTGGTTAGCTACTTGTGAATTTAGATTAAGTTTGCATTTCTTTGAAATGGAAATAGTTGTGGAAATAGTTTAGCTAATTTGATAAAGGTGTGGTGTGATTCCTCTGAAGTGGGGAGAGTTGAGTATTTATTGAGACTTTATTGATTTATTGATAGTTAATTTTAAACTAAGTTGTTTGGAGGTTGAAGAGTTGAAGAAAGTAATAATATAGTGTTGCTCCAGTGTTATGTTTGCCTAGTTTAAGGAAATAATTTCCACTTGTCTGTAGTAATGGAAGATGGTATAGCCAAAGGAGTGTTGGTTCGTATGTGGACTGGGAACTAAAAGGTGGTATACAAATGCTAGGTTTTTAAAATTGTCTCAAGAGAGTTTGGTTCTCTTGACCAATAGGAGAGAGAGATGGGACGATGTGGATGAATAAATGAATTGAGAATGGGATGAGACTGGATGGTTATGCAGTTGTGAATGGAGACACTATTGAGATATTGGAAGCTGGAAAGTTACCGTTTGGATGGTCAGTGCAGATATGTGAGGTTTTTGCTTTATTGTAAGCATTGCACATATTAATTAATGAGGTAGGGAATATTTATGCTGATTTGAACTATGCTGATGGTATTTTACATACTTTTGGGATAATCTGGATTGAAAGGGGGTTGATATTTAGTAAAAGGAATTGCGATAGGTGGAACTTATCACAGCTGTTTTAAAGGCAGCTGAGGATCCTTCTAAACTTGATATTATATAAATAGTGGATGAAGGGGTGTGTAAGTGAATGGGAAATGGATGCCTAAAGATGGAGTGCAAATTTTCTACTAAAGTTGTGATGTGGAATGTGATTGAATGAGTACATGAGGGAACCATTGGGGAACGCAAGCATTTATTGATTTTATTAAATGTATATGCATATATGTGTCTAGGGGTGTGTATACAATAGTTATATAAATGGTACGGAAATGAATACATTGTGTTGAAAAAAAAAATATGTAGAGATTTGATCATTTGGCCTTTTCAATGAATCTAAGTAGATTACATTGAAATGCTGGTGGTGTGACTATTGATATATGTAATAATAATAGTGGATTATTTTACTGGATAGGTTGAAGCTTTTCTTTGTGTAAAGACAGGTGTTCAGAAGATTGTTAAATCATATTGGAGCGAATAATACCCAAATATGAATTGGTTGATCTTATTGATAGTGATAGGGGTATACATTTCATTGTCCAAGGTGATGAAGCTTATGGAACAATTAGGAATTGATTGGCAATTACATTTATTGTTTATGCTAAATTCTATAGGGCGTTGTGAATGTGCTAATCAGATAAGTAAATCTATGTTATAAAAATTAATGTTAGAGCTTCAACTACCTTGAATGAAGTGTTTGCCTTTAGCTCTATTAAGAATAGGAACTAGTCCTAGGAAAGATATGGGGATATTTACATATGAAATGATGTTTGGATTGCCATATGTGGGGAAAGTTGAGATGCCTAGGATAGAATTGAAGGATGTTTTTTTGAAAATATATACAGGGACTGTCCCAGTGTAAAAAGGACAGAAACCACCTCTTGATTTCCAAGCACATGAATACAAAAGTGGAGACTGGGTCCGATAAAAGCCATTACTGAGAAGAAGTTGCAGCAGGTGTGGAAAGGACCGTTCCAAGTTCTGTTAACTTCAGGGTCGGCTGTAAGGACTAAGGAACAAGGTTGGGTATGCTATTCCAGAGTCGAGAGACTGGTGGCTTTGCATTATGGAAGGACAGTTGCTACGGAACCTGCAAACCCTCTTAAACTGACTTTTTGATGACAAACCTTAGACGATTGGGGACCAATGGATGGAAGAAGAGTTTTATGAAGAATTTTGTATTTGGCTAGGAGTGGTAATAATTCTTGTTGTGTTTTTGATTGTATTGAGGAAAGATATTATTGATTGGTGTAAATCTATGTTTTGGTATCCAGTGGATGTAAGTTCTCCTTGATTGATTGATGTATTGGAGGTAAGATAATAATCTTTTATCTCTTTGAATAATATGTTGGGGGAGCTAGTTCACTAGGAATAATGGGGTTTTTTGTGGTAATGTTTGTTATTCTACAGGTGTGGATAGGAATGGGGATTTTGGCTGTGTTGCCTAGTTACCCTATAACATGGTAGCAGCTATGTTTCCATACTGAATTCGAGCACCGTTATTCTTTTATAGGAACACCACTAACCCTAATAGACACCACTGAGGAAACTGAGATATGTATTAAGTCATCTTTTGAAGATGGTGTGTGCCAAGTGCAAACGTACATATGGAATAGTTCCTCAATACATTGGCCTTACAAATAGAATGGAATTTTTATATAAGCAATGCACTGAGCTATTTGGTAATTATAGACCTTCATACAAGAAGTTTTGGATTTTGGAGGAAGGGTTACATTTTCTATGTCTAAGGATACAAGTTCCTTACAAGTTAATGTTTTTATGTGGTAACATGGCATTATTCAAATTACCTATTGTATGGAGAGGAGTTTCTATACTGTTACAGGATATTCATAGTTTACAGGAATAAAAGATAATGAAGAGGAGAAGGGGGGATTGTGAGAAAAATAAGAATTATTCCTGTAAAAGCATAACCTGAGTTACGCCATTTTAAAATCATGTTAAGGCTTTGTTTTACCTTGTATAACCTGATTATATAATTTAGCTGACATTTAAGAACATGAGAAAGGAAGTGTGTAATTCCTGTGTTCTTGAGGAAGTTGTGTTCTTGAGAAAGTGTTTAATATGCTCTTGGGTCAACTTGTCCTCATTAATTAAAGGAAGTACGCAATTGATGTTTTTGAGGGGTATTTCTGTTGGGAATTGGGGAATTTCCAGGGTGGAATTATGTACTACATATGTTATATAAGATGTTATGTAAGATCTGAAACTGATTCCCAAGGTACTTTATTGACGTGTATTCTGATGTTCCTGAAGACTATAAAAACTCGTGTAAATCGTTTTATTTCCGTCTTTCTCTACTTCAGAGAGAAAGGCCCTTTGCAAAGAATAAACTCTGTTCCAGGATTATTTTGGTCTTTGTCTCTTTAAAACAATAATGGGATTTACCTGTCGACCAGAATATGTTTCTTTTTATGTAACAGTTTCGTTCCTCTTACTCTCTAGTTTCTACATTTCCCATTTTTCTCATCCTTTATTATCTTTATCCTTATCGTCCCTTTATTTCCAGTTTTATTCATTTACAGTATTTTACACATTTGTCACATCATTTATTCACTTTTACTTTCCCTAATCTTGAGCCAGTCGTACCACTTAGTCCATACTTGATAATATTCTGTATCTACTTTTATTTCTTTCATTAATTTATCCATCTCCACACAGTCCAGGATTTTCTTAATAGTTTCTTCCTCTGTTGGTATCTTTTCATTTTTCCAGGACTGTGTGTAGACTAGATTAGATTAGATTAGATTAGATTAGATTAGATTAGATTAGATTAGATTAGATTTATTAAATTTGTATACCGCCCTTCTCCCGAAGGACTCAGGGCGGTGAGCAGCCAAGATTAAAATACATACAATATAAAAATTAAAGTAAATTAAAACAGAATTAGATCAGTTTGGCTTCCCCAAATTTTAAAACCCTTTACCCATAAAATAACCCATTAAAATTTTAAACCAGCCTGGCTTGCTGAAATAAGAAGGTCTTCAAAGCTCGGCGGAAAGTACGGAGGTCCGGGATCAGTCGTATTCCTGGGGGTAGATCGTTCCAGAGGGGGGGGGGTGCCCCCACAGAGAAGGCTCTCCCCCTGGGGGTCATCAGTCGACATTGCTTGACCGACGGCACCCTGAGGAGACCCTCTCTGTGGGAGCGGATTGGCCGGTGGGAGGTTATCAGTGGCAGAAGGTGGTCTCATAAATACTGGGCCCTAAGCCTTGGAGCACTTTAAAGATGAGAACCAATACCTTGAAGCGCACCCGGAAGATCACCGGGAGCCAGTGCAGCTCGCGCAGGAGAGGTGTTACATGGGAACACCATGTCGCCCCCATAATTACCCGCGTGGCTGCATTCTGGACCAGCTGGAGCCTCTGGGTGCTCCTCAAGGGGAGCCCCATTGCAGTAGTCCAGGCAAGAGGTGACGAGGGCATGAGTGATCGTGCATAAGGAGTCCCGATCCAGAAAGGGACGCAACTGGTGTATCAGGCAAACCTGATAAAAAGCTCCCCTGGCCACGGCCGTCATATGCTCTTCTAAAGACAGCTGTGCATCCAGGAAGATGCCCAAGTTACTAGCCCTCTCCGTGGGGGCCAATGGCTCGCCCCCAATAGCCAGCGATGGCACCAGCTGGCTATATCGGGATGCCAGCAGTCACAGCCACTTGGTCTTAGAGGGGTTGAGTCAGAGCCTGTTCCTCCCCATCCAAACCCGCACGGCCTCCAGTCACCGGGACATCACTTCAAGGGCATCATTGAGGTGGTCTGGGGTGGAGATGTACAGCTGAGTGTCATCAGCATACAGATGGCACCGCATCCCAAATCCACGGATGATCTCACCCAGCAGCTTCACATAAATGTTGAACAGGAGAAGCGAGAGGATCGACCATTGCGGCACCCCACAAACAAGGTGCCTCGAGGTCGACCTCTGCCCCCCAGCCAACACGGACTGTGACCGGTCAGAGAGATAGGAGGAGAACCACCGTAGCATGGTGCCTCCCACTCCCAACCCCTCCAGCCGGCGCAGCATGATACCATGGTTGATGATATCAAAAGCCGCTGAGAGATCGCATCCTGAAGTTTTCCACTGCTTGAAGAATGGGCTACAAGATGTCAAGGATGAAAATGAAATGGGTATCTGAAGGGATGGAACCTTTCCAGGTTTTATTCCAGGTTTGCAAATGTTGTTAAATGATATGTGTGTGTGATGAGAGTTGTTTAGGCAATAGAGCTCATTGTCTTGTAAAATAAAAATAATACTGAGAATGATAATAAAGTTCCCTGAAGTATTTATGCTGACTAATTGGCAGGGAAAAGGCATGTGTGTGTTGGAATACACTAAAAGGTTTGATTGCAGAATAAATATGAGTGTGTGTGGTACGCTCTTAAATGGGGGTGGTAAAGTGATCCTGATATTTGTGAATGCCTGTGCGTTGAACCACTGAGAAATTCCCTTTGTATATTGAAATAGTGAGTGGCAAGAGTTTGTTGTTGTAGTTGTTGTTATGTTGTAATAGCAAGTGGTTGAATGAGCAAGTGAGAGATGAGAGTGATCCTATGGAGAAGTAGGATTAGGAAGAGGTATTTGCGATATAAATTGGAGACAGGAGTAGTATTTTTCTTCTCTATATTTCCCCCATCTTTTTGTTCTGAACAAGAGAAGTAGAAAAGGGGGAAGGGAAGGTGCGGTTTGTTTTCCCTTTTACACATTTTTTTTTCCTTTGTTGAGTTTGTCTGAGAGAAAGGAGGGGCGAATGGGTGATTTGATCCTGCATTGTTTCTGACTGCATTGGCAGCTATGTAGATGTATTTCCTGTCCTGCTTTAGAGAAGTGATATTGAAAGTTTGAAACAATTATTTTTGGGAGTAGAGACCCGGAGTACCTCTATTAGGTGATTTTCTTTTGCTTATTGAAGTTTCTATTACCCTCTTTTGTGTTTTTATATCTGTGTATTTTGAATGATTTTGAATGCTGAGAAGGAGATTTCTAGATATTGGATACTGGATAGTCTGGGGAATAGTTGACTATGTTATTTTAGCTTAGTGTTGTCCAGATAAAGGATGTTCCCTTGAGGGAAGAATTAATGGTAGAAGGTAAAGATGGATTTGTGGTCTGGTTAGCTACTTGTGAATTTAGATTAAGTTTGCATTTCTTTGAAATGGAAATAGTTGTGGAAATAGTTTAGCTAATTTGATAAAGGTGTGGTGTGATTCCTCTGAAGTGGGGAGAGTTGAGTATTTATTGAGACTTTATTGATTTATTGATAGTTAATTTTAAACTAAGTTGTTTGGAGGTTGAAGAGTTGAAGAAAGTAATAATATAGTGTTGCTCCAGTGTTATGTTTGCCTAGTTTAAGGAAATAATTTCCACTTGTCTGTAGTAATGGAAGATGGTATAGCCAAAGGAGTGTTGGTTCGTATGTGGACTGGGAACTAAAAGGTGGTATACAAATGCTAGGTTTTTAAAATTGTCTCAAGAGAGTTTGGTTCTCTTGACCAATAGGAGAGAGAGATGGGACGATGTGGATGAATAAATGAATTGAGAATGGGATGAGACTGGATGGTTATGCAGTTGTGAATGGAGACACTATTGAGATATTGGAAGCTGGAAAGTTACCGTTTGGATGGTCAGTGCAGATATGTGAGGTTTTTGCTTTATTGTAAGCATTGCACATATTAATTAATGAGGTAGGGAATATTTATGCTGATTTGAACTATGCTGATGGTATTTTACATACTTTTGGGATAATCTGGATTGAAAGGGGGTTGATATTTAGTAAAAGGAATTGCGATAGGTGGAACTTATCACAGCTGTTTTAAAGGCAGCTGAGGATCCTTCTAAACTTGATATTATATAAATAGTGGATGAAGGGGTGTGTAAGTGAATGGGAAATGGATGCCTAAAGATGGAGTGCAAATTTTCTACTAAAGTTGTGATGTGGAATGTGATTGAATGAGTACATGAGGGAACCATTGGGGAACGCAAGCATTTATTGATTTTATTAAATGTATATGCATATATGTGTCTAGGGGTGTGTATACAATAGTTATATAAATGGTACGGAAATGAATACATTGTGTTGAAAAAAAAAATATGTAGAGATTTGATCATTTGGCCTTTTCAATGAATCTAAGTAGATTACATTGAAATGCTGGTGGTGTGACTATTGATATATGTAATAATAATAGTGGATTATTTTACTGGATAGGTTGAAGCTTTTCTTTGTGTAAAGACAGGTGTTCAGAAGATTGTTAAATCATATTGGAGCGAATAATACCCAAATATGAATTGGTTGATCTTATTGATAGTGATAGGGGTATACATTTCATTGTCCAAGGTGATGAAGCTTATGGAACAATTAGGAATTGATTGGCAATTACATTTATTGTTTATGCTAAATTCTATAGGGCGTTGTGAATGTGCTAATCAGATAAGTAAATCTATGTTATAAAAATTAATGTTAGAGCTTCAACTACCTTGAATGAAGTGTTTGCCTTTAGCTCTATTAAGAATAGGAACTAGTCCTAGGAAAGATATGGGGATATTTACATATGAAATGATGTTTGGATTGCCATATGTGGGGAAAGTTGAGATGCCTAGGATAGAATTGAAGGATGTTTTTTTGAAAATATATACAGGGACTGTCCCAGTGTAAAAAGGACAGAAACCACCTCTTGATTTCCAAGCACATGAATACAAAAGTGGAGACTGGGTCCGATAAAAGCCATTACTGAGAAGAAGTTGCAGCAGGTGTGGAAAGGACCGTTCCAAGTTCTGTTAACTTCAGGGTCGGCTGTAAGGACTAAGGAACAAGGTTGGGTATGCTATTCCAGAGTCGAGAGACTGGTGGCTTTGCATTATGGAAGGACAGTTGCTACGGAACCTGCAAACCCTCTTAAACTGACTTTTTGATGACAAACCTTAGACGATTGGGGACCAATGGATGGAAGAAGAGTTTTATGAAGAATTTTGTATTTGGCTAGGAGTGGTAATAATTCTTGTTGTGTTTTTGATTGTATTGAGGAAAGATATTATTGATTGGTGTAAATCTATGTTTTGGTATCCAGTGGATGTAAGTTCTCCTTGATTGATTGATGTATTGGAGGTAAGATAATAATCTTTTATCTCTTTGAATAATATGTTGGGGGAGCTAGTTCACTAGGAATAATGGGGTTTTTTGTGGTAATGTTTGTTATTCTACAGGTGTGGATAGGAATGGGGATTTTGGCTGTGTTGCCTAGTTACCCTATAACATGGTAGCAGCTATGTTTCCATACTGAATTCGAGCACCGTTATTCTTTTATAGGAACACCACTAACCCTAATAGACACCACTGAGGAAACTGAGATATGTATTAAGTCATCTTTTGAAGATGGTGTGTGCCAAGTGCAAACGTACATATGGAATAGTTCCTCAATACATTGGCCTTACAAATAGAATGGAATTTTTATATAAGCAATGCACTGAGCTATTTGGTAATTATAGACCTTCATACAAGAAGTTTTGGATTTTGGAGGAAGGGTTACATTTTCTATGTCTAAGGATACAAGTTCCTTACAAGTTAATGTTTTTATGTGGTAACATGGCATTATTCAAATTACCTATTGTATGGAGAGGAGTTTCTATACTGTTACAGGATATTCATAGTTTACAGGAATAAAAGATAATGAAGAGGAGAAGGGGGGATTGTGAGAAAAATAAGAATTATTCCTGTAAAAGCATAACCTGAGTTACGCCATTTTAAAATCATGTTAAGGCTTTGTTTTACCTTGTATAACCTGATTATATAATTTAGCTGACATTTAAGAACATGAGAAAGGAAGTGTGTAATTCCTGTGTTCTTGAGGAAGTTGTGTTCTTGAGAAAGTGTTTAATATGCTCTTGGGTCAACTTGTCCTCATTAATTAAAGGAAGTACGCAATTGATGTTTTTGAGGGGTATTTCTGTTGGGAATTGGGGAATTTCCAGGGTGGAATTATGTACTACATATGTTATATAAGATGTTATGTAAGATCTGAAACTGATTCCCAAGGTACTTTATTGACGTGTATTCTGATGTTCCTGAAGACTATAAAAACTCGTGTAAATCGTTTTATTTCCGTCTTTCTCTACTTCAGAGAGAAAGGCCCTTTGCAAAGAATAAACTCTGTTCCAGGATTATTTTGGTCTTTGTCTCTTTAAAACAATAATGGGATTTACCTGTCGACCAGAATATGTTTCTTTTTATGTAACAGTTTCGTTCCTCTTACTCTCTAGTTTCTACATTTCCCATTTTTCTCATCCTTTATTATCTTTATCCTTATCGTCCCTTTATTTCCAGTTTTATTCATTTACAGTATTTTACACATTTGTCACATCATTTATTCACTTTTACTTTCCCTAATCTTGAGCCAGTCGTACCACTTAGTCCATACTTGATAATATTCTGTATCTACTTTTATTTCTTTCATTAATTTATCCATCTCCACACAGTCCAGGATTTTCTTAATAGTTTCTTCCTCTGTTGGTATCTTTTCATTTTTCCAGGACTGTGTGTAGACTAGATTAGATTAGATTAGATTAGATTAGATTAGATTAGATTAGATTAGATTAGATTAGATTTATTAAATTTGTATACCGCCCTTCTCCCGAAGGACTCAGGGCGGTGAGCAGCCAAGATTAAAATACATACAATATAAAAATTAAAGTAAATTAAAACAGAATTAGATCAGTTTGGCTTCCCCAAATTTTAAAACCCTTTACCCATAAAATAACCCATTAAAATTTTAAACCAGCCTGGCTTGCTGAAATAAGAAGGTCTTCAAAGCTCGGCGGAAAGTACGGAGGTCCGGGATCAGTCGTATTCCTGGGGGTAGATCGTTCCAGAGGGGGGGGGGGTGCCCCCACAGAGAAGGCTCTCCCCCTGGGGGTCATCAGTCGACATTGCTTGACCGACGGCACCCTGAGGAGACCCTCTCTGTGGGAGCGGATTGGCCGGTGGGAGGTTATCAGTGGCAGAAGGTGGTCTCATAAATACTGGGCCCTAAGCCTTGGAGCACTTTAAAGATGAGAACCAATACCTTGAAGCGCACCCGGAAGATCACCGGGAGCCAGTGCA
The DNA here is from genome assembly GCA_022577455.1 of Arizona elegans. Taxonomy (NCBI): domain Eukaryota; kingdom Metazoa; phylum Chordata; class Lepidosauria; order Squamata; family Colubridae; genus Arizona; species Arizona elegans. The sequence continues at coordinate 45,749,102 of JAKOOJ010000006.1, read as the reverse complement.
GCTCGCGCAGGAGAGGTGTTACATGGGAACACCATGTCGCCCCCATAATTACCCGCGTGGCTGCATTCTGGACCAGCTGGAGCCTCTGGGTGCTCCTCAAGGGGAGCCCCATTGCAGTAGTCCAGGCAAGAGGTGACGAGGGCATGAGTGATCGTGCATAAGGAGTCCCGATCCAGAAAGGGACGCAACTGGTGTATCAGGCAAACCTGATAAAAAGCTCCCCTGGCCACGGCCGTCATATGCTCTTCTAAAGACAGCTGTGCATCCAGGAAGATGCCCAAGTTACTAGCCCTCTCCGTGGGGGCCAATGGCTCGCCCCCAATAGCCAGCGATGGCACCAGCTGGCTATATCGGGATGCCAGCAGTCACAGCCACTTGGTCTTAGAGGGGTTGAGTCAGAGCCTGTTCCTCCCCATCCAAACCCGCACGGCCTCCAGTCACCGGGACATCACTTCAAGGGCATCATTGAGGTGGTCTGGGGTGGAGATGTACAGCTGAGTGTCATCAGCATACAGATGGCACCGCATCCCAAATCCACGGATGATCTCACCCAGCAGCTTCACATAAATGTTGAACAGGAGAAGCGAGAGGATCGACCATTGCGGCACCCCACAAACAAGGTGCCTCGAGGTCGACCTCTGCCCCCCAGCCAACACGGACTGTGACCGGTCAGAGAGATAGGAGGAGAACCACCGTAGCATGGTGCCTCCCACTCCCAACCCCTCCAGCCGGCGCAGCATGATACCATGGTTGATGATATCAAAAGCCGCTGAGAGATCGCATCCTGAAGTTTTCCACTGCTTGAAGAATGGGCTACAAGATGTCAAGGATGAAAATGAAATGGGTATCTGAAGGGATGGAACCTTTCCAGGTTTTATTCCAGGTTTGCAAATGTTGTTAAATGATATGTGTGTGTGATGAGAGTTGTTTAGGCAATAGAGCTCATTGTCTTGTAAAATAAAAATAATACTGAGAATGATAATAAAGTTCCCTGAAGTATTTATGCTGACTAATTGGCAGGGAAAAGGCATGTGTGTGTTGGAATACACTAAAAGGTTTGATTGCAGAATAAATATGAGTGTGTGTGGTACGCTCTTAAATGGGGGTGGTAAAGTGATCCTGATATTTGTGAATGCCTGTGCGTTGAACCACTGAGAAATTCCCTTTGTATATTGAAATAGTGAGTGGCAAGAGTTTGTTGTTGTAGTTGTTGTTATGTTGTAATAGCAAGTGGTTGAATGAGCAAGTGAGAGATGAGAGTGATCCTATGGAGAAGTAGGATTAGGAAGAGGTATTTGCGATATAAATTGGAGACAGGAGTAGTATTTTTCTTCTCTATATTTCCCCCATCTTTTTGTTCTGAACAAGAGAAGTAGAAAAGGGGGAAGGGAAGGTGCGGTTTGTTTTCCCTTTTACACATTTTTTTTTCCTTTGTTGAGTTTGTCTGAGAGAAAGGAGGGGCGAATGGGTGATTTGATCCTGCATTGTTTCTGACTGCATTGGCAGCTATGTAGATGTATTTCCTGTCCTGCTTTAGAGAAGTGATATTGAAAGTTTGAAACAATTATTTTTGGGAGTAGAGACCCGGAGTACCTCTATTAGGTGATTTTCTTTTGCTTATTGAAGTTTCTATTACCCTCTTTTGTGTTTTTATATCTGTGTATTTTGAATGATTTTGAATGCTGAGAAGGAGATTTCTAGATATTGGATACTGGATAGTCTGGGGAATAGTTGACTATGTTATTTTAGCTTAGTGTTGTCCAGATAAAGGATGTTCCCTTGAGGGAAGAATTAATGGTAGAAGGTAAAGATGGATTTGTGGTCTGGTTAGCTACTTGTGAATTTAGATTAAGTTTGCATTTCTTTGAAATGGAAATAGTTGTGGAAATAGTTTAGCTAATTTGATAAAGGTGTGGTGTGATTCCTCTGAAGTGGGGAGAGTTGAGTATTTATTGAGACTTTATTGATTTATTGATAGTTAATTTTAAACTAAGTTGTTTGGAGGTTGAAGAGTTGAAGAAAGTAATAATATAGTGTTGCTCCAGTGTTATGTTTGCCTAGTTTAAGGAAATAATTTCCACTTGTCTGTAGTAATGGAAGATGGTATAGCCAAAGGAGTGTTGGTTCGTATGTGGACTGGGAACTAAAAGGTGGTATACAAATGCTAGGTTTTTAAAATTGTCTCAAGAGAGTTTGGTTCTCTTGACCAATAGGAGAGAGAGATGGGACGATGTGGATGAATAAATGAATTGAGAATGGGATGAGACTGGATGGTTATGCAGTTGTGAATGGAGACACTATTGAGATATTGGAAGCTGGAAAGTTACCGTTTGGATGGTCAGTGCAGATATGTGAGGTTTTTGCTTTATTGTAAGCATTGCACATATTAATTAATGAGGTAGGGAATATTTATGCTGATTTGAACTATGCTGATGGTATTTTACATACTTTTGGGATAATCTGGATTGAAAGGGGGTTGATATTTAGTAAAAGGAATTGCGATAGGTGGAACTTATCACAGCTGTTTTAAAGGCAGCTGAGGATCCTTCTAAACTTGATATTATATAAATAGTGGATGAAGGGGTGTGTAAGTGAATGGGAAATGGATGCCTAAAGATGGAGTGCAAATTTTCTACTAAAGTTGTGATGTGGAATGTGATTGAATGAGTACATGAGGGAACCATTGGGGAACGCAAGCATTTATTGATTTTATTAAATGTATATGCATATATGTGTCTAGGGGTGTGTATACAATAGTTATATAAATGGTACGGAAATGAATACATTGTGTTGAAAAAAAAAATATGTAGAGATTTGATCATTTGGCCTTTTCAATGAATCTAAGTAGATTACATTGAAATGCTGGTGGTGTGACTATTGATATATGTAATAATAATAGTGGATTATTTTACTGGATAGGTTGAAGCTTTTCTTTGTGTAAAGACAGGTGTTCAGAAGATTGTTAAATCATATTGGAGCGAATAATACCCAAATATGAATTGGTTGATCTTATTGATAGTGATAGGGGTATACATTTCATTGTCCAAGGTGATGAAGCTTATGGAACAATTAGGAATTGATTGGCAATTACATTTATTGTTTATGCTAAATTCTATAGGGCGTTGTGAATGTGCTAATCAGATAAGTAAATCTATGTTATAAAAATTAATGTTAGAGCTTCAACTACCTTGAATGAAGTGTTTGCCTTTAGCTCTATTAAGAATAGGAACTAGTCCTAGGAAAGATATGGGGATATTTACATATGAAATGATGTTTGGATTGCCATATGTGGGGAAAGTTGAGATGCCTAGGATAGAATTGAAGGATGTTTTTTTGAAAATATATACAGGGACTGTCCCAGTGTAAAAAGGACAGAAACCACCTCTTGATTTCCAAGCACATGAATACAAAAGTGGAGACTGGGTCCGATAAAAGCCATTACTGAGAAGAAGTTGCAGCAGGTGTGGAAAGGACCGTTCCAAGTTCTGTTAACTTCAGGGTCGGCTGTAAGGACTAAGGAACAAGGTTGGGTATGCTATTCCAGAGTCGAGAGACTGGTGGCTTTGCATTATGGAAGGACAGTTGCTACGGAACCTGCAAACCCTCTTAAACTGACTTTTTGATGACAAACCTTAGACGATTGGGGACCAATGGATGGAAGAAGAGTTTTATGAAGAATTTTGTATTTGGCTAGGAGTGGTAATAATTCTTGTTGTGTTTTTGATTGTATTGAGGAAAGATATTATTGATTGGTGTAAATCTATGTTTTGGTATCCAGTGGATGTAAGTTCTCCTTGATTGATTGATGTATTGGAGGTAAGATAATAATCTTTTATCTCTTTGAATAATATGTTGGGGGAGCTAGTTCACTAGGAATAATGGGGTTTTTTGTGGTAATGTTTGTTATTCTACAGGTGTGGATAGGAATGGGGATTTTGGCTGTGTTGCCTAGTTACCCTATAACATGGTAGCAGCTATGTTTCCATACTGAATTCGAGCACCGTTATTCTTTTATAGGAACACCACTAACCCTAATAGACACCACTGAGGAAACTGAGATATGTATTAAGTCATCTTTTGAAGATGGTGTGTGCCAAGTGCAAACGTACATATGGAATAGTTCCTCAATACATTGGCCTTACAAATAGAATGGAATTTTTATATAAGCAATGCACTGAGCTATTTGGTAATTATAGACCTTCATACAAGAAGTTTTGGATTTTGGAGGAAGGGTTACATTTTCTATGTCTAAGGATACAAGTTCCTTACAAGTTAATGTTTTTATGTGGTAACATGGCATTATTCAAATTACCTATTGTATGGAGAGGAGTTTCTATACTGTTACAGGATATTCATAGTTTACAGGAATAAAAGATAATGAAGAGGAGAAGGGGGGATTGTGAGAAAAATAAGAATTATTCCTGTAAAAGCATAACCTGAGTTACGCCATTTTAAAATCATGTTAAGGCTTTGTTTTACCTTGTATAACCTGATTATATAATTTAGCTGACATTTAAGAACATGAGAAAGGAAGTGTGTAATTCCTGTGTTCTTGAGGAAGTTGTGTTCTTGAGAAAGTGTTTAATATGCTCTTGGGTCAACTTGTCCTCATTAATTAAAGGAAGTACGCAATTGATGTTTTTGAGGGGTATTTCTGTTGGGAATTGGGGAATTTCCAGGGTGGAATTATGTACTACATATGTTATATAAGATGTTATGTAAGATCTGAAACTGATTCCCAAGGTACTTTATTGACGTGTATTCTGATGTTCCTGAAGACTATAAAAACTCGTGTAAATCGTTTTATTTCCGTCTTTCTCTACTTCAGAGAGAAAGGCCCTTTGCAAAGAATAAACTCTGTTCCAGGATTATTTTGGTCTTTGTCTCTTTAAAACAATAATGGGATTTACCTGTCGACCAGAATATGTTTCTTTTTATGTAACAGTTTCGTTCCTCTTACTCTCTAGTTTCTACATTTCCCATTTTTCTCATCCTTTATTATCTTTATCCTTATCGTCCCTTTATTTCCAGTTTTATTCATTTACAGTATTTTACACATTTGTCACATCATTTATTCACTTTTACTTTCCCTAATCTTGAGCCAGTCGTACCACTTAGTCCATACTTGATAATATTCTGTATCTACTTTTATTTCTTTCATTAATTTATCCATCTCCACACAGTCCAGGATTTTCTTAATAGTTTCTTCCTCTGTTGGTATCTTTTCATTTTTCCAGGACTGTGTGTAGATTAGATTAGATTAGATTAGATTAGATTAGATTAGATTAGATTAGATTAGATTTATTAAATTTGTATACCGCCCTTCTCCCGAAGGACTCAGGGCGGTGAGCAGCCAAGATTAAAATACATACAATATAAAAATTAAAGTAAATTAAAACAGAATTAGATCAGTTTGGCTTCCCCAAATTTTAAAACCCTTTACCCATAAAATAACCCATTAAAATTTTAAACCAGCCTGGCTTGCTGAAATAAGAAGGTCTTCAAAGCTCGGCGGAAAGTACGGAGGTCCGGGATCAGTCGTATTCCTGGGGGTAGATCGTTCCAGAGGGGGGGGTGCCCCCACAGAGAAGGCTCTCCCCCTGGGGGTCATCAGTCGACATTGCTTGACCGACGGCACCCTGAGGAGACCCTCTCTGTGGGAGCGGATTGGCCGGTGGGAGGTTATCAGTGGCAGAAGGTGGTCTCATAAATACTGGGCCCTAAGCCTTGGAGCACTTTAAAGATGAGAACCAATACCTTGAAGCGCACCCGGAAGATCACCGGGAGCCAGTGCAGCTCGCGCAGGAGAGGTGTTACATGGGAACACCATGTCGCCCCCATAATTACCCGCGTGGCTGCATTCTGGACCAGCTGGAGCCTCTGGGTGCTCCTCAAGGGGAGCCCCATTGCAGTAGTCCAGGCAAGAGGTGACGAGGGCATGAGTGATCGTGCATAAGGAGTCCCGATCCAGAAAGGGACGCAACTGGTGTATCAGGCAAACCTGATAAAAAGCTCCCCTGGCCACGGCCGTCATATGCTCTTCTAAAGACAGCTGTGCATCCAGGAAGATGCCCAAGTTACTAGCCCTCTCCGTGGGGGCCAATGGCTCGCCCCCAATAGCCAGCGATGGCACCAGCTGGCTATATCGGGATGCCAGCAGTCACAGCCACTTGGTCTTAGAGGGGTTGAGTCAGAGCCTGTTCCTCCCCATCCAAACCCGCACAGCCTCCAGTCACCGGGACATCACTTCAAGGGCATCATTGAGGTGGTCTGGGGTGGAGATGTACAGCTGAGTGTCATCAGCATACAGATGGCACCGCATCCCAAATCCACGGATGATCTCACCCAGCAGCTTCACATAAATGTTGAACAGGAGAAGCGAGAGGATCGACCATTGCGGCACCCCACAAACAAGGTGCCTCGAGGTCGACCTCTGCCCCCCAGCCAACACGGACTGTGACCGGTCAGAGAGATAGGAGGAGAACCACCGTAGCATGGTGCCTCCCACTCCCAACCCCTCCAGCCGGCGCAGCATGATACCATGGTTGATGATATCAAAAGCCGCTGAGAGATCTAATAGGACCAGAACAGAGGAACATCCCCTGTCCCGAGCCCTCCAGAGATCATCAACCAAAGCAACCAATGCCGTTTCCCTGCTGTACCAAGGCCTGAAGCTGGACTGGAACGGATCCAGATAGACAGTTTCATCCAGGTACTGTGGGAGCTGTCGCGCAACCACACTCTCAACAACCTTCGCCACAAAGCTAAGGTTGGAGACAGGATGGTAATTTGCCAAAACAGCTGGATCCAGAGAAGGCTTCTTGAGGAGGGGCCTCACCACCGCCTCTTTCAAGGTGGGAGATAAGAAACCCTCACTCAAAGAAGTGTTTATAATCCTCTGGAGCCAGCCTCGTGTAACCTCCCGGGTAGCCAGCACCAGCCAGGAAGGACACGGGTCCAATAAACATGTAACCACATGTTTACATGTTCAACCTCCCCAGCATCCTGTCCACATCCTCGGGAGTCACAGGATCAAACTTCTCCCAGATAACATTCTCAAGACCCGTCTCGGACACCTCGCCTGAACCACCCAGTCAGAGTCCAGGCCGTCCTGAATTTGAGCGATTTTATCATGCAGATAATGCGCAAAATCCTCAGCACGCCCTTGCAAGGGGTCTTCCCACGCTCCCAGGTGGAGAAGGGAGCGGATCACCCTGAACAGAGCAGCTGGGCAATTATATGCCGACGTGATAAGAGCGGAAAAGTAGTTACACTTTGCCACTTTTATCACCACTAAGTAGGTCTTGATATAAGACCTCACTAGTGCTCGGTCAGATCCAGAATGACTAGCCCTCCAACTACTCTCTAGGCATCTTTTCCAGCGCTTCATCTCCCTCAGCTCCTCAGAGAACCAAGGAGCTGGGCCGATTCAGCGCCAGGTCAGAGGCCGCAAAGGCACAACCCAATCTAAGGCACCAGCGGCCGTCCTATCCCAGGCAGCCACCAGGTCTTCCATCGAGTCGTGAGCCAGAGTCTCAGGGAATGGCCCAAGCTCCATTTGGAACCTATCAGGATCCATCAGGCGCCTGGGGCGGAACCACCTAGTAGGTTCCGCCTCCCTGCGAAGGGGTGTAGCAGTCAGGAAGTCAAGTCTAAGGAGAGAATGGTCTGACCATGACAAGGGTTCGATGACTATATCCCTTGTATCTAGGCCATTCAACCACTGACCAGAGACAAAAGCCAAGTCCAGAGTGTGTCCTCCTGTGGGAGTAGGGCCATGAATTAACTGGGTCAGGTCCATAGCTGTCATGGAAGCCATGAACTCCTGAGCCACCTCCGACGTTTCACCGATGGACGGCAGGTTGAAATCCCCCATGACCAAAAGCCTGGGGGTATCAACCACCACCCCGGCTATAACGTTGAGGAGCTCAGGGAGGGCCGCTGCCACGCAGCAGGGAGCCAGGTACACAATCAGCAAGCCCACCTACATCCCATGGCCCCACTTCACAAGGAGAGACTCACATCCGGCTATCTGAGGTACAGTGGCTTCCCTAGGAGCGAGACTTTCCTTTACTATCCTTGCCACTGTAATTATATGCAAAATCAAATATCTAATTTTTTTACTGTAGGTTCTGTTCAATATCCCCAGTAAAAATATTTCTGGTTTCAAGTCCATATTGTAACCAATTATCTCTTCTATCCAACTTCTAATTTTAGCCCAATATTTTTTCTCCTTATGACATGTCCACCAGAGATGGTAATATGTTCCGGGGACTTTTTTACATTTCCAATAATTTGGAGAGTTGTTAGGGGTCATTTTAGCAAGCCATACTGGTGTAAAATGCCATCTGTAGAACATTTTTAACTGGTTTTCCTTGAATGCCGTTGATAGAGTCAATTTAACATTTATTTCCCATTATTTTTCCTATTTCTTTAATTCTATATTGTAGCCAAAAAATTTTGCCCATCTAATCATGGTATCCTTAACTACCTCTTCTTCCATTTTATACCTCAGTAGATATTTGTATATATTACTAATTAATTTTATTTCTCTTCCATGAATAATTTTGTCCAATTCTTGCGGTTCCTTTTGTATCTCATACATCTTTTTATCTTTTACAAATTTAGATTGAACTTGTGCGAATGTCCACTAATCCATCACCCTACCAATATCTTGTTCCAGTTCCAGTTTTGTTTTCAAATCTCCCTCATCATTTACCAATTCATTATATCTAATTATCTTATTCTTCTCCAGTAAATTTGGGTATATCAATGCTTCTGTTGGTGATAACCAATTGGAATTCTAGTTTTTGTTTTGTTCTTTTCCAAATCTGTAGCAATGCATTCCTGATCAAGTGTGTTTGAAAATATTTATGTGATTTATATTTCTCATCCCACAGGAATGCATGCCACCCTGCTTGCAAGTCATGGCCTTCTATTGTTAACACTCTGTTATTTTTCAGCTCCATCCAATCTTTTAACCATGCTAAACTTGCCGCTTGGTGATAAATTTCCCATTCTGGTAACTCCAATCTCCCTCTATCCTTTGTGTTTTAATTTAATCCTGGGCTTTTTCCCTTGCCATATAAATTTAGAAATTAATTTATTTAATTCTTGAAAGAATGTTTTCCCTAGTTTTAATGGTATCAGTTGGAACAGAAATAAAATTCTCAGCAATATATTCATTTTCACTGTTGCAGTGCTCCCTAAAAATGAAATTTGTAATTTTTCCCAATTTCCTAAATCTTTTTTTATTTGATGTATCAATTTATCGTAGTTGTCCTCCTTGATTGAGGAACATTTTGCTGTAAGCCAAATTCCAAGATATTTTATTTTCTTAGTTGTCTTCATTTTTATTTTGTCCTCCAATTCCTTTTCCTGACCCTTTGTAAGATTTTTTATTATTAATTTAGATTTATCCTTATTAATTTTGAGTCCCGCTACCTCACCAAATTCTTCTATCTTTTGTATCAAATTAGAACCCGTTTCTAATGGATCTTCCAAAATAAATACCATGTCATCGGCAAATGCTTGAGTCTTACATTCTTTCTTCCTATTTTTTTTTATTTTATATAATAATTTTTATTCAACATTTACATCCTTTAACATCCTTGTTACATTTTTACAGCTTTCCAATACTGGCATCTTTGATAATATCTATAACCATTTATATACACATACATTTTATATATTACTAATTTCTATATTCACTACAATTTATACCTATCTATTACATAATAACTATTTTGTTCCTCTATAATGTCTTCTCTTATGTTTATACATTTATACATTAATTTTGGATTGTTTCTCCAACCAGTTATACCATCTATTCCATGTCTCGTAATAAATCGTTTCCTCTCGGTCTTTCAATTCCATTGTTAACTTATCTGCTTCTGCATATTCTAGCACCTTTTTTATGATCATCGTATTTGATGGAGCAAATCTTTGTTTCCAATTTTGTGCAAATGAAATTCTGGCGGCCGTAATTATGTGAAGTATAAGGTAATAAATTTCTTTCCTAATCTTCTCTTTTATAATTCCCAATAAAAATAGTTCGGGTTTCATAGCAATTTTTCCCCCTGTCATTTCCTCTAACCATTTTTGGATTTTTAACCAATAATGGCTTTGCTTTGGGGCATGTCCACCACATGTGGAAATATGTCCCATGTTGATGATTGCATTTCCAGCAATTTGGTGCAGTTTTTGGGGATATCTTGGTCAATCTTGCCAGGGGTAAATGCCACCTATAAAACATTTTGTAAATATTTTCTTTATAGGCGGCCAATGATGTCATCTTATAATTTGTTCCCCATAATTTTTCCCAATACTCTAATACCCAAAGTTTTTCACCCAAATTATCATCATTACCTTTACCGTTTCCTCCTCCATTTTGAATTGAAGGAGGCATTTATATATTTTGGTAATTATTTTCTCATCAGTCCCAGTTAATATTTTGTCCATTTCTTGTTGGTCAGTTTGGAATCCATATACTTCTAAATCTTTTTTATATTTTGTTTGTTTTTGTAAATAGGACCACCAATCAATTTTAATTCCTTCATCCAATAATTTTTGTCTAGATTTTAAATTCCCTAATCCATCTAACAGTTCCTCATATGTTACTATTTTGTTAAGATCAATTAAATTAGGGTAGACCAAGACTTCCATTGTCGACACCCATCTTGGGATTTTTGGATAAAAGTTCCTTTTAATTTTCATCCAAGTTTCTAATAGTACTTCCCTCACTTGATGCCTCTGAAATACTTGTGGGCTTTGTCTTTTCCATCCGAAATAAAGGTATGCCAACCTTTCTGCAAGTCATGGCCCTCAATTGTTAACATTCTTCAGAGATTGTTAAAAGACTTGAAAGAGAAGTGGCAAAGTGAGACTCTTCCTTCCTAATTTTTAAACCCCTTATTTCCTGATCTTCTCTGATTTTTGTTAGAAGGGTTTCAAGTGATAAAATAAATAGAAGACGAGAAAGAGGACACCCTTGCCTAACCCCTTTTGTTATATCAATTTTTTCTGTCAACAACCCTGGCTACTTATTTAGAATATATTTTTCCCACATTTTTTTCTAATCTTTCCCCCAATTCCATATAATTTAATTGTGTTGTAATAAAGTTCCAATTCAAATTGTCAAAAGCCTTTTGGGCATCAAGGAAAACCAGAGCAGTTTGCTTTTCCGGATGGCTTTCATAATATTCAAGAACGTTCATTACTATCCTCATGTAATTTTTAATTTGCCACCCCATCAGAAAACCGTTTTGGTCCGAATGTATATAATTATTCCAAAAAAAAAATTAATCTCTCTGCTATTATTGTTGCAAATGTTTTATAATCTGTGTTCAGCAAGGAAATTGGCCTATAATTTTGGATTTGTTGTATATCAGTGCCTTCTTTGGGTATGAGTAATAATTGCCTCTGTCCAGGTTGCCGGAATTTTTGCTACTTCTATCGCCTCATTATAAGTCTCCAACATTATCCATTGTAGTACCTCTTCTGTGTTTTTATATAGCTCAATCGGAATCCCATCCGGGCCTGGTGTCAGTGCTGGAAACCTGACACCTGGTACTTTATTGTTCTTTTGTTTTTTCAAGGCTATTTCAAATTCATTTGTTTTTATTGGCCTATTTAACATTTCTTTTTGTTCTTCAGAAATTTTATTCATTTTGGCCGCTTCTATGTATTGTTTAACTTTCTCATCTGCTATGTCTTCCTGCTTGTAAAGCTTTGCAAAGAAGTTTTGTATTATTTCCTTTTTTTCTTCTCTCCTACACTGTATTATACCATTTTCATCTTGTAACTGTTGTATTATTCTCCTTCCTTTTTCTTGTCTTAATTTATATGCTAGCCATCGGCCTGTTTTATTCGCATTCTCAAAATAATTTTGTTTCGCTATCCTAATTTTCTTTTTTTTTATTGCAAAAGTTTTACAATTACGTTTTCACCCCTTTCCCCCCCCCCCTCAACCCACCCCAAACTTCCCAACCTCCCTAACCCTCCCTAACCCTCCCCTCCCCCCGGACTTCCACACAATATACTCATATCAGGTAAAAAAAAACCCTTAGTATAAAACTTATATAAAACTTGAACCCCTCCCTCCCCCTTATAATTTTTTTATCTTCAATACATTGAAATATTTCTATCTTGATATATCATTTTCAAATAAAAGCTATTTGATACTTCCTAGTTTGATATTTGTTCTGAACATAATCTATCCACTTTTTCCATTCCCATTCATAAGTCTCTTGTGAACAATCTTTTAAATATGCTGAAATCTTCGCCATCTCTGCAAAACTGGCCATCTTCAAAGTCCATTCCTCGATCGTGGGCAAAACTTCATTCTTCCAGTATTTACCTATCAATAGTCTCGCAGCTGTTATCATGTACAATATCAACTTTGTTTCACCTGAAGTAAAACCCTTAACTATACCCAATAAAAACAATTGTGGAGAAAATTGAATTTTTTTCTTCAAAACATTCTGCATGACCCACCAAATTTTTATCCAAAAAGCCTTAACTTTCCTACAGGTCCACCAAACATGATAATATGTAGCATCTAAAAAGTCACATCTCCAACATTTTGGCTGAACATTAGGGTACATACACGACAATTTTTTGGGGTCTAAGTGCCGTCTATAAAACATTTTATAGAAATTTTCCCTCAAATTCTGCGACTGTGTGAATTTAACATTCTGAACCCAAATTTTTTCCCATGTTTCCAACATCACTGGCTCCTCAAAATTTTGTGCCCACTTAATCATACAATATTTAACCAATTCAGTTTCTGAATCCCTTTCTAACAAAACATTATAAAGCCTTTTAATATGCATTGGACCTTTCTCTTTTATATGTCTAACCAATTCTTCCTCATGCAACATAATACCAGTTTTTTGGTCCTCTTTCCATCTCAATTGTAATTGATTATATTGTAACCAAGTTAAGTTAATCCCTTCGTCCAACAGTGTCTGTAATGTCTTCAACTGCCATCTGCCCGCATCTGTAAAAAGAACCTCTTTGTATAAAAACCCCCCGAGTGACATTATATTTGTATTCCACATAACATGACCAAGATCCAGCCATAGCGGTATTTTATAATCCCATTTGAATCGGTGCTTCTTCCAAACTCTCATCAAAGAATCTCTAAATATATGGCTTTTAAATATTTTATCCACTTTGTTGTCATAAAATAAGTAAGCATGCCATCCAAATTCAAGATCAAAACTTTCTATATTCAGTATTCCAGTCTTTTTCCTTCCAAACCAGTCACTTGCTAAAGTTAAAGCTGCTGCTTCATAATATAACTATAGATTTGGAAGTTTAAGACCTCCCCTTTCTGGAACATCTTGCATAATTTTCAATTTCACTCTCGGTTTTTTCTCGTTCCAGACAAACTTATTCACTCCAGTTTGCCAGTTTTTCAGTTGTTTATCACTTTTGAGCACCGGAATCATTTGAAACAAAAAAAGAAATCTTGGCAAAATGTTCATCTTAACTGCTGCTATTCTTCCAAGTAAAGACAGCTGCAGTTTTTTCCAAGTCTCCATATCTTTCTGCACCTCTTGCCACAACACCTCATAATTATTTTGAAACAATTTCATGTTTGATTCTGCAACCTGAACTCCTAGATATTTTACCTTTGGTACAATCTCAAAACCTGCCCTCCTTTCAAGCTCGTGTTTATGATCTTGTGTCATATTTTTAACTATCATCTTAGTTTTTTTTCTGATTCAGTCTAAAACCTGAAACTTTACCATAGTCTTGTATAATGTCCTTCATCTGGATTATTGATCCCATTGGCTGTGTTAGGGTAACAACCAGATCATATGCAAATGCCTTTATTCTGTAATCCTCTTGCCTTATCATTATACCTTTCAAGATATTAGAGTCCTGTATTGTATTTAACAAGACTTCTAATGTTAAAATAAATAACAATGGAGACAGCGGACATCCCTGTCTTGTTCCTTTTTCAATTTTAAACTCTGTTGTCAAACTTCCATTAATAATAATCTGTGCCTTTTGCTCTTGGTAAATTGCTGAAACCGCCTGTATAAATTGATCCCCAAAGTCCATCTTTTTTAAAGTCTTTAATAGAAAATTCCAGTCCACTCTATCAAAGGCCTTCTCTGCATCCAGGAAAACCAGCACTGCAGGGATCTGTTTATTCTTCTCAAGATATTCCAATAAATCTATTACTTGCCTTACATTGTCCTTCATGTATCTACCCTCAATGAATCCCGCTTGATCATCATGAATCACCTTTTGAATTACTGGCATCAACCTGTTGGCTAATACTTTTGCATAAATTTTATAATCAGTATTCAGAAGAGATATTGGTCTATAATTCTCCGGTTTTTTTGGACCTGCTTGCTCTTTTGGTATCAGAGAAATATAAGCTGTTGTCCATGATGGGGGTATTTTACCCCCTTGTTGAATATTACAAAACAAATATCTAAGTTGTTCCACCATTTCTGCTTGCAAATTTTTATAATACACTGCAGTCAAGCCATCCGTTCCAGGAGCTTTAGCTATTTTTAATTGTTTAATTGCTACTATTATCTCCTCCTCTGTTATAGGATAATTCATTCTTTCCTTTTGTTGATCAGTAATTTTTGTAACTCTTTTATTATCTAAATATTTTTCTATAAGTCCATTCTGCACATCATCTTTAGCATATAGTTTAGTATAATAGTCCACAAAAGCTTCTTCAATTAATTTTTGTTGAAAGATTTCTTTCCCTCCAATATCAATACTATCAATAGTCCGTGTACTCTGTTTTTTCCTTAATGTGTAGGCCAACCATCTGCCCGGTTTATTAGCATTACAAAATGTATTATGCTTCGCATATTGTAAGTTTGTTGCAACTTGTTCCGCCATAAGCATCTGAAATTGGTCTTTCAAAAGTTTTATAACACCACGTATTCTTTCATCTGTTGGGTTTTTGATAAGTAACTGTTCTTTATTCTTTATTTCTACTTCCAATTCAGATCTTTTCTTTTGTCGAATCATTCTATGTTTAGAGTTCATATAAATGAGCACCCCTCTCATATAAGCTTTGCTCGCATCCCACACAATTTCAATTGGGGTACCTTTATTCAAATTTATTTCAAAAAATTCTTTCAAATGCTTTTTAAGTTCAATTATATTTTTTTCATATCTGAACAAGTTTTCATCTATTCTCCAAGAACGTCGCTCAGTCTTACCCATCTCAATTTCTATCCATACAGGGCTATGGTCGGTCAAGGTTCTCGGAAGAATCTTTGTTATTTTTGTCTTAACAAGTAGATCATCTGACAACAAAATAAAGTCAATCCTAGAGAAGGATCTATGTCTGTCGGAGAAAAAAGTATAATCCAATTCTTTTGGATTATGTATTCTCCAAATATCTTTTAATTCCAAGTCTTCTTTCATATCAAAAAAAGTCTGTGGTAACCTAATCCTAGATTTCGCCAAACTCTTTTTATCTAGTTTAGAATCAATTACTCCATTCCAGTCTCCCATAATTAGAATAGATCTATAGTCCCATTGCAGTATTTTAGTATGTAACATTTTATAGAAATGGTCCTGTTGTTGATTAGGAGCATAAATTCCAATCAGAAGAATTTGGCCATTTACTGTAAGCAATTCGATGGCTACAAACCTACCATTTTCATCTGCTTCTATAATTTTAGCTGTTAATCTTTTGTTTACATAAATAACCATACCATTCTTTTTTTGCAAAGTTGAAGATATAAAATGTGTTCCTAATTTAGAATTTATCAAGTATTTTTGATCTTGAGTTGTGATATGCGTTTCCTGTAAACAAATTATATCATTATTAAATTGTCTCAAGTATGCAAATAATTTCTTCCTTTTCTGTGCTGAATTCAACCCATTCATGTTCCAAGATAAACACTTAATTGTCATCTTTATCTTCCTGAAGCATCGAGCAGAATAACCGAATATCTTCCGGAATCTTCGGTCTCACCCCCCCCATGGCTTCAGTCTCTTGTGTAGCACTCTTAGCTCCCTTTTCTTGTCTTTCCTGTTGTTGCTTTTCTTTAAGTTGCTTGGATTTTGCACGAGTTATGCGCTGATCCTTAACTTCGGCCATCCGAACTAAATCCAGGATTGGAGAAGATTCCAACAAGGGCTCATCCAAGAAACCTCCTTCAGCACCCTGCGTTTTCTCTAGCTCCACCTGCTTAGATTGTTCTTGAAGTTCTTGTTGAAGTTGCTTCTTATCACTCTCCTTAATCTCCAGGACTGTGGATGAACGTGGAGATGGTGTTCTTTCTTTAAAAATAGTAGTATAGAAATACTCCGCCTTCTCCACGGTATTCAAACGATGTCTTTCTCCCTTGTATTTCAAAATTATGCCACTTGGGGCATCCCACCGAAATGGTATCTCTTGTTTTTGCAATTCTTTTACAAGAAAGCCAAAATCTTTTCTTGCTTTCAACATTTTAGGTGGTAGTTCTTTATAAACTCCTATTTGTGCGCCCCCCACTTGCACAGAAGTAAGAAAGGATTGTTGCAGGATATCATTTCTTATTGTTCTATCCGTAAAATATATGACCACATCTCTAGGCAATTGTCTTTGTCTGGCCACCCAAGAATTCACTCTGTAGATTTTATCTATTTTGTAAAAAACCACATCCAGATTAATTTTTAAAAGCACTGCCAAAGCCTCAACACAGATCTGTCTCAGGTCCTGCCTGTCACCCTCTTTAATTCCTCGAAGCGTTATGGCAAATTCCATTGACCTGAATTGCATCATAACAACTTCGTTTTCAACTCTTTGCATTTTCTCATCAACATCAGAAATTTTATAGTCATTATCTTTCATCTTAACATTGACTTCTGATTTAAGTTCATCCACTTTAGAATCAACTTTAATAATAAATTCTGCAAGGCCAGATGCCACATCTGATATTTTTTTAGTCACCTTGCCATAATCCTGTTTCACCATATCTTTAATTTCATTAATTTCCTGCATAATTTCCTGTTGAAATTTTTGAAGTTTTTCATCTATTTCCTGTTGGGATTTTTGAAATTTATCATCCAAAACTTTAGAAATAAATTCTTTTAAATTTTCAAGATCAAAGTCTTTTTTCTGAGTCTGTTGGGCAGAAGGAGACTGTAATTCATGTTTGTGTGTGGGTGATCCCCCCCCCCTGCTGCCTTGCCTTCCTGCTTCTTTGAAGCCATCCTGCCACGTGATTTAGTTTTTCTGAAAAAGGAAATCCTTTTTCCTATTCCACCTCCACAAAGGCTTCTAAAAAAGTCCCCCAGATTTAATCAAGTAGAAGCTAGGCTGAAGCAGACTCAGATTTTAATGAAAAAGTTTTTCCTCTTCTCCTATTCCTCTGTATTACAGGCAGAGTTACTTTGTAACAGATCAAAGTAGCTTCACAGAATCACTTTCACTAGCTCGTTAAGTCAGTTGCTGGGCGCCATTTTTTTTTCAAATCAATTTCACTCGATCGGACATTCTCTTAGTTTAAAAAGTCACCAAAAACATCAATACTTGCGATTCTCAAGTTTGGGGGTTCAAGTTGATACTTCCGCTATTTATTAAGGTTGGTTTCATTCAGATAGGACGTTTGCAGCAGCCAGCTTGTTCTGCAGAGAGCAGAACCATCCCACACTGTCCGGAGTCTGGCAAGTTGGAAGGGAGCCGCCCCTGTTTCCTCCCCAGCAGCGAATCTCTGGGGGCTCACAGGGGCTCGACCGGTGCCTTGCCTTCTCTGCTCCTACAATCCTTCGGATTTTGGAGTTTTCAAGCCGCTTCTCGATGTTGAAGCGGCTCTACAGACAGCTGGGCTGGCGATCCTTAAGAAGAGACCGTTGAAACAAACCGGAAGTCCGCTATCCTAATTTTCTGTGCTATTTCTTTTTGTGTTATCATATTAATCTTATGTTTTGTAATGTTCCATTTTTCCTTTATCTTTTCATTTTGTGGGTCCTTTTGTACTTCATATTCAATTTTTTAAAATTCTTCCCGCAATTTTTCTAGTTGCACTCTCTTTTTTTTATTTTTCTTAGAATTATATGCAATGGTCAATCCCCTTATATAGGCTTTTGTGGTGTCCCAGAAGTTTTGTATCAAAGTATCTTCTTTTTTATTTATTTGAAAAATATTTTCAATATGTTGTGATAATTCGAGGATCGGACTCAATGAAGGATTCAGAAAAAGTAGTATTCAAACAAAGTATTATTTATTTACAGTAGGCATTCTATATTCTCTGGATGATTGCAGATAGAAGCATGAAGGAGGAGCATGTATGCTCTTTTATATCAATAAGGCGGAGTTAGGGGTAGGAGTGGTTACATATGAATACATTAAGGAAGGGAGAATAAATTAACCCTTGATGTACTATATACATACATTTCCTATATTTGAGAATAAGGCATTTACTTGTGACACAATACCCTCTCTAACATCTGTCTATATTTTTTTATCTTTACACAAATTTTTATTCATTGTCCATCTTTTATTTTGTTTCTGGACTTTCCATTTTAATGTAATTGGATTGTGATCAGCCCAATCATTTACTCTTATTTCAACTTCTTTTTTTTTTTATTGTAAAAGTTTTACAATTACATTTTCACCCCATTTTCACCCCCCTAACCCTCCCCAAACTCCCCAACCCACCCTCCCAAACCCCCCCTAACCCTACCCTCCCCCCCGGACTTCCATAGAATATCATTATCCCCTATACAAAAACCTTGAACTCCCCCAACCCCCATATCATTTTTCATCTTCACATAGTTCGACTATTTCTATCTTAATATAACATAATACTATCAATGAAAAGCTATTTGATACTTCTTAGTTTGGTATTTGTTCTGCACATAATCTATCCACTTTTTCCATCCACATTCATAAGTCTCTTGTGAGCGATCTTTTAAGTATGCTGAAATCTTCGCCATCTCCGCGAAGCTGGCCATCTTCAAAATCCATTCTTCTACGGTGGGCAGAGCTTCATTTTTCCAATATTTACCTATCAACAATCTCGCTGCTGTAATCATATACAAAATCAACTTTATTTCATCCACCGTAAAACCCTCAACTATACCCAATAAAAGCAATTGTGGAGAAAATTGGATTTTTTTCTTTAAAACATTCTGCATGACCCACCAAATTTTTATCCAAAAAGCCTTAACTTTCTTACAAGTCCACCAAATATGATAATATGTAGCATCTAAACAATCACACCTCCAACATTTTGGCTGAACATTAGGGTACATACACGACAATTTCTTAGGATCTAAATGCCATTTATAAAACATTTTGTAAAAATTTTCCCTCAAATTCTGCGACTGTGTAAATTTAACATTCTGAACCCAAATTTTTTCCCATGTTTCCAACATCACTGGTTCTTCAAAATTTTGTGCCCACTTAATCATACAATCTTTAACTAATTCAGTTTCCGAATCCCTTTCTAACAAAACATTATAAAGCCTTTTAATATGCATTGGACCTTTCTCTTTTATATGTCTAACCAATTCTTCCTCATGCAACATAATACCAGTTCTTTGGTCCTCTTTCCATCTCAATTGCAATTGATTATATTGTAACCAAGTTAAATTAATCCCTTCGGCCAACAGTGTCTGTAATGTCTTCAGCTGCCATCTGCCCACATCTGTAAAAAGAACCTCTTTGTATAAAAACCCCCCGAGTGACATTATATTTGTATTCCACAAAATATGACCAAGATCCAGCCATAGCGGTATTTTATAATCCCAATTAATTCGGTGCTTCTTCCAAACTCTCAACAAAGAGTCTCTAAGTATATGGCTTTTAAATGCTTTATCCGCTTTGTTGTCATAAAATAAATAAGCATGCCATCCAAATTCCAAATCAAAACTTTCTGCGTTTAGTATTCCAGTCTTTTTTCCTCCAAACCAATCACTTGTTAAAGTCAAAGCTGCTGCATCATAATATAACTGTAGGTTTGGAAGTTTAAGACCTCCCCTTTCTGGAACATCTTGCATAATTTTCAATTTTACTCTTGGTTTTTTCTCGTTCCAGACAAACTTGTTCACTCCAGTTTGCCATACTTTTAGTTGTTTATCATTTTTAAGCACCGGAATCATTTGAAACAAAAAAAGAAATCTTGGCAAAATGTTCATCTTAACTGCTGCTATTCTTCCAAGTAAAGACAGCTGCAGTTTTTTCCAAGTCTCCATGTCTTTCTGCACCTCTCGCCACAACACCTCATAATTATTTTGAAACAATTTCATATTTGATTCTGCAACCTGAACTCCTAGATATTTTACCTTTGGTACAATCTCAAAACCTGCCCTCCTTTCAACCTCGTGTTTACGATCATGTGTCATATTTTTGACTATCATCTTAGTTTTTTTCTGGTTCAGACTAAAACCTGAAACTTTACCATAGTCTTGTATAATGTCCTTCATCTGGATTATTGATTCCATTGGCTGTGTTAGGGTAACAACCAGATCATCTGCAAATGCCTTTATTCTGTAATCCTCTTGCCTTATCATTATACCTTTCAAGTTATTAGAGTCCCTTATTGTATTTAGCAAGACTTCTAGTGTTAAAATAAACAACAATGGGGACAACGGACATCCCTGTCTTGTTCCTTTTTCGATTTTAAACTCTGATGTCAGACTTCCATTAATAATAATCTGTGCCTTTTGCTCTTGGTAGATTGCTGAAACCGCCTGTATAAATTGGTCTCCAAATCCCATTTTTTTTAAAGTCTTTAGTAGAAAATTCCAATCCACTCTATCAAAGGCCTTCTCCGCATCCAAAAAAACCAGCACTGCAGAGATCTGTTTATTCTTCTCAAGATATTCCAGTAAATCTATAACTTGCCTTACATTGTCCTTCATGTATCTACCCTCTATAAACCCAGCTTGGTCGTCATTAATCACCTCTTGAATTACTGGCATCAGTCTGTTGGCTAATACTTTTGCATAAATTTTATAGTCATTATTTAGAAGAGATATTGGTCTATAATTTTCCGGTTTTTTAGGACCTGCTTGTTCTTTTGGTATCAAAGTAATATATGCTGATTTCCATGATGGGGGTATTTTACCCCCTTGTTGTATATTACAAAATAAGTCTCTAAGTTGTTCCACCATTTCTGCTTGTAAAGTTTTATAATACACTGCTGTCAATCCATCTGTTCCAGGAGCTTTAGCTGTTTTCAATTGTTTAATTGCTGCAATTATTTCCTCAACTGTTATAGGGTAATTCATTCTTTCTTTTTGTTGACTAGTAATTTTTGAGACTCTTTTCTCTTCTAAATATTTTTCTATAAGTCCATTCTGTATGTCATCTTTAGCATATAATTTAACGTAGTAATCTACAAAGACTTCTTTAATCAGTTTTTGTTGGAAAATTTCTTTCCCCCCAATGTCAATACTCTCAATAGTCCGCATACTCTGCTTTTTCCTTAAGGTATAAGCCAACCATCTCCCCGGTTTGTTGGCATTACAAAACGTATTATGCTTCGCATATTGTAGATTTGTTGCAGCTTGTTCCGCCAAAAGCATTTGAAATTGGTCTGATCTTTCAAAAGTTTTATAGCACCACGTATTCTTTCATCAGTTGGGTTTTTAATAAGTAACTGTTCCTTATTCTTTATTTCTGCTTCCAATTCGAGTCTTTTCCTTTGTCGATTCTGTTTATGTTTGAAGTTCATATGAATAAGTACCCCTCTCATATAAGCTTTGCTCGCCTCCCAAACTATTTCAATTGGGGTACCCTTATTCAAATTCATTTCAAAAAATTCTTTCATCTGTTTTTTAAGTTCTATTATATTTTTTTCATATCTGAACAAATTTTCATTTAGTCTCCATGACCTTCTCTCAGACTTTCCCATCTCGATTTCTATCCATACAGAGCTATGATCAGTTAAAGTTCTTGGAAATATCTTTGTTCTTTTTGTTTTAATAAGTAAATCATCTGATAACAAGATAAAGTCAATCCTGGAGAAAGATCTGTGTCTGTCAGAGAAAAAAGTATAGTCCAGTTCTTTTGGGTTATATATTCTCCAGATATCCTTTAATTCCAAATCTTCTTTCATATCAAAAAAAGTCTGTGGCAGTCTGATCCTTGATTTCGCCAAACTTTTTTTATCTAATTTAGAATCAATTACTCCATTCCAGTCTCCCATTATTAGAATAGATCTATAGTCCCATTGCAATATTTTATTATGTAGAGTCTTATAAAAATGATCCTGTTGTTGGTTCGGAGCATAAATTCCAATCAAAAGAATTTGGCCATTTGCTGTGTGCAATTCAATTGCAACAAACCTACCATCTTCATCTGCTTCTATAATTTTAGCGGGCAGTCTTTTATTCACATAAATAACCACACCATTCTTTTTTTCCGAGGTTGAAGCTATAAAGTGTGTTCCTAATTTAGAATTTATCAAATATTTATGATCTTGAGTTCGAATATGAGTTTCTTGTAAACAAATTATATCATTATTAAATTGTCTCAAATATGTAAATAATTTCTTCCTTTTTTGTGGTGAATTTAGTCCATTAACATTCCAAGATAAGAGCCTAATTGTCATCTTGACCTTTCTGAAGCGATGAGCTGCTTTGCCTAACTTCTTCTAAAGTCTTCGGCCTAGCTCCTCCCATGGCTTCACGTTTTTCTTTTATCTGCTTGGAAATTGCACGAGTTATACGCTGGTCTTTAACTTCAGGCATCCCAGCTACATCCAAAACAGCACCAGTTGACAGAATTGGGGAAGGTTCTGACAATGATTCCTCCAAAAGGCCTCCTCCCCGTGCAGCACCCTGCATTTCCACTGGTTCCATCTGCTTAGACTGTTGTGCCCTCTCGTGCTGAGATTGCTTTTCTTTATCACTTTTTATCTCCAACAATGTAGATGTACGTGGGGATGATGATCTTTCTTTAAGGATATTATAATAAAAATATTCCGCCTTCTGAAAAGTATTCAATCGATGTCTCTCTCCATTATATTTCAAAATTATACCAGTTGGGGCATCCCACCGAAATGGTATTTCTTGCTTTTGCAATTCATTCACTAAGAACCTGTACTCTTTTCGATCTTTTAACATCTTAGGTGGTAATTCCTTATAAATTCCAATTTGAGCTCCCTCCACTTGCACAGAGGAAAGAAAGGATCTTTGCAGAATATCATTTCTTATTCTTCTGTCAGTAAAGTATATCACCACATCTCTGGGCAATTTTCTTTGTCTAGCAACCCATGAATTCACTCTGTAAATTTTATCTATTTTATAGACCACATCTGCTGGATCAATTTTTAGCAATACAGCCAAGGCATCAGAACAAATCTGTCTCAGATCTTGCCTATCATTCTCTTTAATTCCTCGAAGCCTAATAGCAAGTTCCATGGATCGGAACTGTATCATTGTAATTTCGTTTTCGACTCTCTCCACTTTGTTATCCACATCTGCAATTTTAATATCAGCATCCTTCATTTTGACATTGACTTCTGATTTAAATTCTTCCAGTTTGGAGTCCACTTTAGTAATAGATTCTGCCAAGTCAGAAACCACATTTGACAATTTATCTGACACCTTATCATAATTTTCTTTCATTGCTTCTTTAAATTCATTAATTTCCCTCTTCATTTCCTGTTGTGATTTTTGAAATTTTTCATCCAAAGCCTGGGTAATAAAATCTTTTAAACTTTGCACATCAAAGTCCTTTCCCTCCCTCTGCTGACTGGGAGGGGGCTGCTGTTCTGGTTTGTGGGTGGGAGATCCCTCCCCTGCCACCTTTCCTTCCTGTTTCTTTGAAGCCATTTTGCCACGTAAATTAACTTTTCTGAAAGAAGAAAATCTTTTTTTTTCCTTTCCTTTGCACCTCCACAATATCCTTTGAAAAAGTCCCCCAGAGTTAAATAGATTGAGGCAAACTCAAATTTATTTTTCTTTTCTTTTCCACTCTTCTCCGTTCGCTTGCAACAGGCACTGCTACAATGTAGCTTGTTAAAATAGTTCTGCGCAATCACTCTCCCTTTCAGCTCGTTAACGCTGGAACGGCGCCATTTTTTCAAGCTGTTTCCACTCGCTCTGGCTTTTCCCCAAATCAAAAGTTCAAAAGAGAAGAAATACTTGCAGTTTCTTGGTTTGGGGGTTGAGGTTGTTTTATAAGAAAGTTATCTTCCCATCAGTTTAAATGTTTGCTGCAGCCGGCTTGCTCTGACGAGCAGATTCGTCCCACGCCGTCCGGAGTCTCCGCAAGTTAAAAGGGAGCCACACCCGTTTCCTCCCCAGTAGCAAACTTCTGGGGGTTCACGGGGGCTCAACCTGCTTCTTGCTTAGCTCTTCTCCTCAAATCCTCAGGATTCTGGAGTTTTCAAGCTGCTTCCCTCACTCGGGGTGGCTCTACAGGCGGCGGGGATGGCGGCCGTTCAAAAGTGACCATCTTCGCCGGTGGCAGTCAAACCCGGAAGTCCTCAACTTCTTCTATTTCATTTTGAATTTCTGCTGTTGTCAGGCTATATTGATCCTGGACCACAATTGATGTGGGTATGAATAAAATGTATATTGTTTATGTGTTCTATGTGTCATTCTCCATATATCTCGCAGATTGAACTCATATACTATATCAAAAAAAGGCTCTTGGTAATACACTTTTCTTCTTTTTATTTTTTTTAATACTTTTATAATCTCTCTCGACTTCCACTACAGAATTAAAATCCCCAATCATACAAATCCTTTCATAATCCAAGTCCAGTAATCTCTTATGTACCTTTTTAAAGAATTCTTGTTGATTTTTATTTGGTGCATAAATTACTATGAGTAGCATTTGTTTCTGTTCTATCTCCAATTCCACCATCAAAATTCTACCCTCATTGTCTGCGTATCTTAAATTTGATTTTATTTTTTCCTTGACATATATGGCAATACCTCTTTTCTTTTTATCTGCTAAAGTATATAAATATAATATATAATATATAATATTTATATGTAATATAAATATAATATAAATATAATATTCCTAATTTTCTAATAGTTTTCTATATCCTTTTTCTATATGAACCTCTTGGAGGCATATCACTTCAGCTTCCAGTTTCCTTAATTTATTAAATGTTAGTG
Source organism: Arizona elegans (assembly GCA_022577455.1). Lineage (NCBI taxonomy): Eukaryota > Metazoa > Chordata > Lepidosauria > Squamata > Colubridae > Arizona > Arizona elegans. Next base: position 45,724,040 of record JAKOOJ010000006.1, on the reverse strand, counting down.
AGAAGACATGTCCCATTGAGTTAAATGAACCTACGTCATGAATGGTTGGTGAGTCCTGTATGCCTGTGGATGTTGTGACCTCGGCTTCCTGAGTCATTAAAACACACGAGTAGTCCCAAAAACCTCTTTTATTGCAACAGCTGTGAATTACATTCATTCACAGATGAGTCCCAATTAGTTGCAAAAAGTCCTTCCAGAGAAGTCCTTCGGGATAATCACCAACCTTTATCTCTCTTGACATGCTGCCAAAGACCTACTTGGCAAAGCCACACAGAGTCCAGAATCAAACAGAGATGCCAACTGGGAACAGAATTAACAATGTTGCTTTCCTGCAAAGGGCCCACTTGCCTTTGCTCCTCTTTTAAGCTTTATGGGAGGGGCCAATCATCTCCAGGCCTTACTCCCAAGTCGTCCCTTTTGTTTTAATTGTTTGTGCCTTCTGGCAGCTCTGTGCATGCACACACTAGGAACAGGCTCCTCCTGTTCCTCTGCCTCTCTGATGTCCGACTCTGGAGGCTCCGGAGTCTGCACATAACTACCAGATGGCCCTGGCTCCATCTCTGCCTCTGACACAGAGCCCTCGTCCGAGCCTTCCCCAGACACCAGGACTGGCCCATGTTCCTCCCCAGCCTCCTCACTGTCTGACTCTGCTGCCAGCTCTGTAGGCTGCTGGCAGACCACAACAGTGGAATCCAGTATGGAGGTTAAGAGAAAACAATCTCTTAAGGGAAAGTCCTGTGGATTATAACAGTGGGCACTGAAGCACTGCAACCAGGCAACCAGGCAACCAAGGTAAGAAAAGTGGATTTAAGTATTGCCTTGGTGGTTGGGTTAGGCCAGGTGTCAGCAACCAATGGCTCTGGAGCTGCATGCGGCTCTTTGGGTCCCTTGCTGTGGCTCCCTGCCAAACTAGATCCCACTACTGGCTGGCCCTGCCCCTGCCCCTCACCGTCACTCCTCGCCTGAGAAGGTAAGGGTGACGGCGGTGGATGGAGACTCACTCCATATTCCAGATCAGGAGCGATCCCTCTTCTTCCAGCCCTTGGTGCTGCATGCACATCAGTCACTTGGGGAGACACATGACTTTCTCTCCACTCCAAGACACTGGCTTGACGCCGGTGCTCTCCATGGCCTGCTCGCTTATATTTAGAGTGCTTCACAATGGAGCATCGGCTGCAGCCGGGCTGGACCAGTATCTCAGGGCAGAGAGAAAGTTGTGCGTTTTCCTGAGCAACCGAGGTGAGCACAGCACTAACAAGGGCTGGAAGAAGAGGCAAATACAGGGCCGCTTAACTCTTGCTCTGGAATATAGAGCAAGTCTCCATCCGCCACCGCCGTTGTTACCTTCTCAGGCGAGGAATGACTGGGAGGGGGAGGGCAAGGGTGAGAGGTGGCCAGGCAGTGGTGGATTCTGCCAGCAGAAAGCCACAGCAGGGGGACAAAAGAGCTTCCATTGCTAAACAGATATAACAGATTAATAGAGTTGGAAGGGACCTTATAGGTCATCTAGTTCAACCCCCCCTTAAGCAGGAGACCCTACACCATTTCTGACAAATGGCAGTCCAATCTTTTCTTGAAAGTCTCAGGTGATGAAGCTCCCACAACTTCCGAAGGCAAGCTGTTCCATTGGTTGATTGTTCTCACTGTCGGAAAGTTCCTCCTCGTTTCTAGGTTGAATCTCTCCTTGGTCAGTTTCCATCTATTATTCCTTGTCTGGCCTTCAGGTGCCTTGGAAAATAGCTTGATCCCTTTCTCTCTGTGGCACCCCTCAAATATTGGAAGACTGCTATCATGTCTCCCCTGGTCGTCTCTTTACTAGACTAGCCATGCCCAGTACCTGTGAGAGATCTCACAAAGGTTGATGGTTCGTTGAGGCGCTTCCAAAAAAAAGGCAGCACGCAGGGATGCAATCAAATTGAAGCTTTATTTAGGGATAAAGTAGAGAAAATGGTGTTAGAGATGCCTCCATAGAGGCATCCATGGATCCTGGATTGAGCCCATGGATCAGTCCCATAGGGAGCTAGAACAAGAGCCGAAAAGCAGCCCCTGTGCAGAGGTTCTTATGGGGGCCCCTGGCCCCTTCCTTACCAATGGGTGTGAGGGGGCCGGAGGGCCATTAACTCTCCCCAATGGGGCTGCAGGGGCTGGAGCCCCCTGACCCACCAGTGGGATCAAAGGTGCCTCTTTGCTCCCACCTGGTGGCCTTTTAAGAAACTGCCATGGCACAAAAACATCTAACAATTCCCCTTCTTGCCAGCCAATGACAGGTACCAGTGAGTATGTATGAGGAGGCGAGCAGGTGTCATAGACATGCAGATGCATTGTACACATTTACAAGACGAAACACAAACATTTGCACAGAAGGTTGTGCCGGTCAATAGGTACAGGTTTGGTGAACAGGTCAGCTAACTGATTGGTTGTATTACAATGTTTGACATGTACAAATCCCATTCTGGCAAGCTGCCTGACATTTTTGTAGCAGATGTCTATGTGGTGGGACCTAGAGCCCACCATGCATGCCCCCAAGATTCCAATTGCGGCTGTATTATCTTCTTGAATTTGGATGGGCAGAGGAGGAGGTGCCCAGATGCTCTTTACCAGAGCATCGAACCAAATCAAGTCATTTGTTGTGTCTGATAGGCCAGCATATTCTGCCTCAGCCATGGAGAAAGAAACAAATTTTTGCTGCCTAACATGCCAATGGATAGGACAGCCATTTAGTAATATGAGGAAATCAGAGGTGCGCCGTCTACTTTTGGTGTCACCAGCCCAGTCTGCATCTGAGTAAGCGGAGAGCTGGGCCGGCTTCCCCTTCTCTGGCTCCAGCATAAGGAGAGCATCGGCCGTGCCCCTGAGGTATCTGAGTACCCTCTTAATAGCATTCCAGTGGAATTCCTTTGGGTTTTCCACGTGCCTGGACAATAGATTCACAGCTAAAGCTATGTCAGGCCTGCTCCAATTGCTAATGTATAGCAAGGAGCCAATCACAGATCTGCATAACTTATTATCTGTGAACTCAGGGCTGTCCTTGTGAGCGTGACCATAGTAGTCATTTTGTATTGGACTACGCGTTGGGTTAGACTTTGCCATTTTGCATCTAGCCAACAACTCCTCAATCTTTTCTCTCTGAGATAGGGCAAACCCTTTTTTAGTGGCCAAGATGTGCACACCCAGGCACCTGTCAATCCGCCCTAAGGACTTCAGGGTAAACCTTTCTCCCAGGGCCTTGGCAAATATATCACACCTTTCCTTGCCAGGCCCTATGTATAGGAGGTCATCCACATAAACCAAAACCCGTTCTGTATCACCTTTGGTGTCATGTGTGAAAACGCATTCATCTGCATGAGATGCCCTGAAGCCAATTCATTCTAAACATTTTCTGAGGCAGTCGTACCAGAGTTTCCCCAACTGCTTGAGGCCATATAACCCTTTTTGGAGCAACCATGTGTTTCCCCCCTCCTCCTGATAACCAGGAGGAGCCCTCACGTAGATCTGCCGGTCCAAGTTGGCGTGGAGGTAGGCCGTCTGAATGTCGAATTGATAGACTTCCTTTCCCAGAGCAGCTGTAGTTACGAGGGCGGCCTTGACGCTTTCTGCCCGGATGGTCGGAGAGTAGGTCTCCTGTAGTCTTCCATGTAGCACTGGGCAAACCCCTGTGCTACTAAGCGGGCCTTGTACAGGTAACATGTCAGCCTCCGCCTTTACTGCTTTGGCTGCCATGGTAAAAGGAGCTAGCATAGGAGGGGGAAGCGTGCTGGAGAGAAACGAAAGTGAGATTTAAGCTACTGTGCTGCATCTTTGAAGCTGCTATCAGGTCAACGGTCATGGCATTCCTGATTGATGACACTGCTAGATGTGTGCTCCCACCTGATCTCTGGGAGTCCTTTGAATTGGATGATTTACAATGGACAGTGGGAGGGAATGCTTTCTATCTGTAATTTTCGCGCATTTGCCTCAGATTCTGCTTTTCTTTGGTTGTGATCACTTCAATTTTCAGTATAAGTACCTTTCTCTATAAACCATGAAGTTGGGGTCATTATTTCTTGAACTTTGAAGGAAGCACACCTGACATTAAGCAGAATCTCATTTCTCCAGCCATCCCGGATAACTACCGAAGGGGCTGAGAATGTCTGATCAAGAGAGTGATGGAGATCAGATGGATGCTTCTAGCTCTACGATAACTTTACTTTAAGCGGAAAAGGAAGCTGTGGAGTGGATGGAAAAAATTCGGTTGAGAGAGGAGCCAGAGGAAGCCAGATGGTCGAGGGGAATAGGAAGGTTGCCGGACCTGGAGAGGACCCCCCACGGAGTAACCAGCTCCAGACCACGTAAGGGAGAGGCTGCGGGGATGCAAGAGCAAAAGGAGAGCCTCATGATTGCTCAGGCTATGCAACTCCTCCACGATGCTGAAGAAAGCCGTAAAAGCCATGAACCATATGTTCACAGCTTTTACCCCTGTGGGGGAGGGAGGAGATTATCCCAGGGTGGATCCAAAGGAGGCTGCTTGTGGGGGAGAGGAAGAAGAAGCTGGGGAAGGAACATCTCAAACCTCTGGTACCCAAGCGAGGGATGCAGCAGCCCAGGGGCCCCAAGCATTGCAGGCTCCACCCCGGAGATGCAAAAACCCAAAAATTCCCCCCCTAACCGACAAGTATGGAGGAAATCCAAAAACCCTGGGGTTTTTCCTGACCCAGGTGTGGAACCACATGCAGGATTGGGGGGAGGACTACTTGTCAGATGCGGTGCGAGTGAGATGCGTCACGAATGCCCTAGAGGGAGTGGCAGCTGAATGGATGGTGGTCCTCCACAATAACAACTCCCCCTTGCTGAGAAAATACAACCTATTCATGGGGGCTCTTAGAAGATGGTTTGAGGACCACCTAGCCGAACGGAAGGCAAGATTCCGAATGAAGGGTATTCAGCAGGGCCGGAGATCGGTGGCAGAGTACAATCAGGAGTTTCGTGAGCTGGCACCTTTCATGACAGGGTGGTCAGAGGTGGCCCTACTGGAGAATTATAAAGATGGGTTAAATGAAGACATCTATAAAGACTGTAGAGCACGGGGGGTCCCTGAAGATCTGCAGAGTTGGTACGTAGTAGCTGAAGATGTGGAGATCGATCTGGCCTGAAGCCGACTCCGTGGGGCCCGCACAGGGGATCCGTCATCCTCCCACTACCGCAAAGGGGTGCCAAAGACAACCGGGGGGGTGGAAGCAGAGTTCAAGCCCTAGCCGAAATCCTTCACGTGCTTCATATGTGGAAAGGAAGGGCACTGGGCCGCGGAGTGTTTCTCCAAGCCAGCACCGAAAGCCCTCCTAGACTCTGATCGAGTTAATTCTTTGTTCTATGAACTGACTGTCTATACAAGCAAGAAGAGTTGATATGGGGGCTCTAAATCAGAGGAAATGGTTCCGAGAAAGGGACAAGTCTTAAAGATTCATCAACCCCCACTTAAAATTCAAAACCTCCTCAAAATAAAAGAAGGAGAGAGGAAGAAAGATTGGAAAAAATACAGAAAGAAAGGAAGAACGGAAGATTAATTTTTTCTGGTCTAACTATTGATGTATTAATGATTAACTACAATGATTAACTAAATGAATTGAGAGTTCAATTAATGATTAATTAAGGTTTAGTTATTGTTAAAAACATTTGAATATTGAGCACAAAAGCAGGAGGAATGGCCAAATGATTAAGTATGTATTATCTACTAATGTTTGTTATTGGTTTTTTTTAAAAAATTATTAGAGTTAAAGGATTATATGTCATTTTGTGTTTAAAGGGAGGTTGATGAATAATCTGTAGAAGGGGAGTTAAGGGGTCTAGGGAGTTTTAATGTCTTGCATTAATTTAGCATATTTTAGCGTATGCTTGGTAAAATCTATACCCTGTTTTTCTTCTGGGAAGTCGGGGGAGGGGGGAGGGAAGGGGGGGGTTGCATAAATCTTTAAATAGATAAGTGATTTGTTTGATTTGTTTGAATTTTAAAAAACAATAAAAAATTTTGTTCAAAAAAAAAAGGAAGGAGATGAATGGAAAATGGCATTTAACTGTCCGCTGGGATATTTCCAGTTTCGGGTGCTCCCTTTTGGACTACAAGGAGCTCCTGCTGTGTTCATGCAATTAATCAACGAAGTGCTGCATGAACACCTGTATAAGGGGGTGCTGATCTATTTGGATGACATTCTTATCTACTCCAAGAACATGGACAACCATGTGAAATTGGTGCGGACTGTCCTGAAAAAGCTCAGGGCTGCTGAACTGTATGCCAAGCTCTCCAAGTGCGAATTCCACCAAAGCAAAATTGACTATCTTGGATACCGCATATCCCATGGGGATTGAGATGGACCCTGGAAAAGTCCGGGCAGTGTTGGAGTGGGCTGCACCATGCACCCGCAAACAAGTACAGAGCTTCCTGGGATTTGCTAACTTTTACAGACAGTTCATCCCCTCATTTGCCAAAATCGCACTGCCGATAACAAATCTTCTGAAAACCAAAGGTGAATTAAAACCAAAGCCCTCCTGGCCCCTTGAATGGACTATGGACTGTCAGGCAGCATTTGAGAAGCTGAAACGGTTGTTTGCTGCTGAACCAGTCCTCAAACATCCAGACATGGAAGAGCCTTTTGTTGTACAGGCTGATGTTAGCGATGTAGCAGTAGGAGCTGTACTTCTGCAAATGAATGCAGGAGGGAAATTACAACCTTGTGACTATACCTCCCGTAAATTGACTGAGATTGAGAGGAGATGGGCTATATGGGAGAAAGAGGCCTTTGCAGTATGCTGGGCACTATTAACATGGAGACAATTTCTTGAAGGAGCTAAGCACCCTTTTGAAGTGTGGACTGACCATAAAAACCTGGAGGCGTTGAAAACACCACATAAACTATCACCCAAGCAAGTCCACTGGGCTCAACACTTCAAACCCTTTAACTTCACCCTACACTACCTTCCTGGTGGGAAGAACTTCATGGCAGATGCACTTTCTAGACTGCCTCAGTATAACAGTGCCAGAGAGGAAGTGGTTTGGCCAATCATCCCTGCAACCCAGCTGCCGGCACCAGTAACTACGAGAGTGCAGGTGAGAGGCAATCCAGCCCTACAGAGCTATTTGCTTCAGAAGCTACAAGACGCTCTAAAAATTGACGAGTGGTTTAAATCCCACTCGAATGAATGTACACTTCGTGATGGACTAGCCTGGGTAGGAGCAAAGTTGTATGTTCCCACTAGTCTGAGAGCAACAGTTTTACAGCACGCTCATGACTCTAAGGTGGCGGGACATTTTGGGTTTGTCAAAACCCTACACCTGGTTAAAAGACAGTTCTGGTGGCCCACACACAAAAAGGACATAGAGGCATATGTAGCCAGCTGTCCAGTGTGTGCCTCGGCTAAGAGACCTCCGGGAAAGCCATCTGGTCTACTTCAGAGTGTGGCCAGACCTAATGCCCCTTGGAAAGAGATATCCATGGATTTTATTGTAGACCTGCTGGATAGTGGGGGGAACACAGTTATATGGGCTGTCACTGATTTGTTTTTCAAACAAGTGCATTTCATCCCATGTTCAAAGATCCCTTCAGCAAAAACACTTGCAAAAATGTTTATACAACATGTGTATAACCTACATGGTGCCCCGAAATGTATAATTTCAGACGGGGTGTGCAATTTACCTCCAAGTTTTGGAAAGAGTTCCTGATGTTGATAGGCTCCGCTCAGGGGTTAAGCTCTGCCCACCATCCCCAGACAAATGGGGCTTGTGAGAGAACCAATTTCGTGTTAGAACAGTATCTGAGATGTTACATAAATTATCAACAAGATAACTGGGTGGACTTATTGCCATTTGCAGAGGTTGCATATAATAACTCCATACATAGCAGCACAGGTTTCACTCCGTTCAAGGTAGCTTCAGGCCAAGAGTTTGTGCCAATTCCAGAGCTACCTCAAGACAACCCACAAAATCCCTCCTTGATTGATTGGATTGAACAGGTACGAGGAACTTGGGCAGTAACTCAAAAAGCTTTTGATGAAGCACATCGAACCCATAAAACCCAAGCTGACAAAAAGAGATGCCCGGCACATCCTTATAAAGTGGGGGACATGGTTTATCTCTCCACTAAATATTTAAAAGCTCCCCAAAGTCAAAAAAGCTTGGACCTAAATATGTGGGACCTTTTCCAATCACCCAAGTAATTAATCCAGTCACGGTTGAATTGGAATTACCAAAAAATTTGCAACAAATTCATCCCATGTTTCATGTCAGCTTATTGAAACCGGAACATTCGTTCCCTTTATGTCTGGACCAAGAATCCCTTCCTGTCCCCATTCTGATTGAGGGTGAGCAACATTTTGAAGTTAAGGAAATTTTAGATTCCTGAAAGCATCATGGTAGAGTGCAATATTTGGTGGCTTGGAAACATTTTCCATTATCTAAAGCTGAATGGGTAAATAAATGTGATGTTTGGGCGCCAAAGAAAGTGCAGTTGTTTCACACCAAATATCCTAATAAGCCTTAATTTATGTGTCGTGTTGTTCTCTCCTTTCCCCTCTTTTTTCTTTTAGGAATAAGATCTCTTCTGAAGGGGAGGCGAATGTCAGCCTCCACCTTTACTGCTTTGGCTGCCATGGTAATGGGGGAGGGGGGAGCTAGCATGGGGGGAGAAGCGTGCTGGAGAGAAATGAAAGTGAGACTTAAGCTACTGTGCTGCATCTTTGAAGCTGCTATCGGGTCAACGGTCATGGCATTCCTGATTGATGACACTGCCAGATGTGTTCTCCCACCTGACCTCTGGGAGACCTTTGGATTGGATGATTTACGATGGACAGTTGGAGGGAATGCTTTCTATCTGTAATTTTTGTGCTTTTGCCTCAGATACTGCTTTTCTTTGGTTGCGATCACTTCAATTTTCAGTAAAAGTACCTTTCTCTATAAACCATGGAGTTGGGGTCATTATTTCTTGAATTTTGAAGGAAGCACACCTGACATTGTGGCCATTGGCAAGTGGTTTGGCCTTGAAAACCCACCTTGTGCCAATGACCTTCTTCTCCTTTGGTGGTTGTTGCGGGGTGAAAACCTTGAGTTTTCTCAGGCTCTCCATCTCCTGCTCCATTGCGAGCTGCCACCTCTCCTGTTCTTCGATGAGCAGCTCCTGGATGTCAGAGAAAGTCTTTGGGGTGGCCATGATGCTGTTGACAGACGCAATGTGCCCAATGTCGATTTTCTTTGGTGGGACCCCCTTGTTGGACCGCTTTGACCTCCTGACCTCCTGCCACTCACCACCCTTTTCTTCTGCAGGTTCCTCATTGACTGGCTGTTCACACCCGGGATGTGGAGGCCCTCGGTCCCAGGCGTTGGGCATCATGGGCCTCTGAGGCATTGCTGGAGGCGAAGAGTCGAGTTTCTCACGGTACGGCCATGTGTATACCGTCACAGAAAAATCTGAAGCTTTTGACGTGTCTTCCCCCTCAGGATTGGACGGCTCATTCTCCCCATCTGGACCAGGTAGGCTGACTTCTTCATCCTGTTCCTCGCTCTCATCGGTCACAGGGTCTGTGGTTGTCTCAGGCAATATCATGGTCAGTGCAGCTTTGCTGGGTTGGCTGACGTATGGGCCCAGATCATTTGAGTGGTTCTGAGTCCAATTGGAGTCCTGTTTGAAGGAGGCAGATTGGGAGGTCACAGTCCTGCCCCCTTCTCCCAGGAACCAGTAGGCCTTGGAGCCAGGGGCGTAGCCTAAGAACCTCAGTCTCTGGGAGATGGATCTCCCCTTCTTCTGCAGCTGTTTGGGGATGTGCACCCAAGCGTAGGAGCCAAATACACGTAAGTGTCCCAAACTTGGCTTCCTATCGTGGACCAGAAAATATGGAGTCTGGTCCACAACGCTGCTCCAGGTGCAGTTCAAGGTGTAATTGGCGTAATGTAGCGCCTCCGCTCAGTATGATTCCGCAACCCCAGCATCCGCAATCAGGCTACGCACCATAGTCTGCAGGATACCGTTTTGTTTTTCTACCACACCGTTTTGTGCAGTAGTAAAGGGCGCTGTTCAAAAATGGTGTATGCCCTTATGCCTTATCCAGTCTTGGAACTTTCAGGACATGAACTCAGCCCCACGGTCGCTCTGCAGCTGCACGATCTTTGTCTTGTACTGGGTTTCCACATAGTTGTATAGTGATCTTATGGTGTCAAAAGCTTCAGATTTTTCTGTGAGGGTATACACATGGCTGTACTGCGAGAAATTGTCGATAGCAGTGAGGAAATACTGCCTTTTCCCTAGGGACGGTGTAAATGGCCCAACCAAATAAACATGGATTAATTGATACGGGTATTGAGTTTTACGCAGTGACACCTTAGGTATAGGGGTGGCCTTCCTCTTTGCCCTCTTACAGATGGTGCAGTCCAGAAACACCTCACAGTCCCGGAGGTGAATCCCCTCAGCAAATTCCCCCATCTTTTTGACCACAGGGAAGCTTGCATGGCCTAATCTCCGATGTAAAAGGTGGGCACATTTGATATGAAGCGGCTTCCCCACTGACACCCCCTTGACTCTGGTTGCCTTGGGCGATGCTAGCACCTTAGGCCCTTTTTTTGGCTTATCTGCCTTAGGTGCCTGCTGGGGCTCGGGTTTCTTGCCTGCATTGGCCTTGAAAAGCCGTGGGACTGGTTGAAGCAGCATAGGCGCAACTGCTTCAGCCTTGCGTCCCTTTGATAGCCTGGGAGCTGGCGGTGGTCCCTTGGGGGTGGCCGTCTCTGTCTTATGCACCTTAGACACCCTTGGGGCTGGCTGTGGGGCCTTTCTCTCTCTTTGCATGCAGGCCCCTTTTGAGGTGGCACCCCATAGGCTGTCCTCTGTAGCTGAGCTCTCAGGGGAGAAATATGGCAAACCATTTATAATAGTGACACTCCCAATAACCTTTTTGTCCCGAGTGACATGACCTCCCCCTTTACAAAACAATACCTCCATCCTGCCATCATCACATAATTTGATTATGCTCAACAAGTTATTGGCAATAGAGGGAGCATGTAACAACCTTCAGCATTGCCCAGCCCTTGTACAGAGACAGCGCCCTCCCCAACAACCAAAGCATTATGAATTAAATTACATTTAATTATGAATTAATTAATTAATTAATTATGTATCCATGGTGCACGGTTTCCGGCACCGACCGGCATACCTCCAGGACTACACATGCACCATCCAGGGAGAAAGGGGTGCAATGTATTAAGTCTGCTGAAGTAGGAAGTAACATTCTGTTCGTTGATTGGTTAAAGTAATGTTCTGTTTGTTGATTGGTTAAGCCGCCTGACAGCTGGCAATATAAGAACTGTCAGGCAGAGTTCCAAGCAGTTTCAGTTATAGCTGTGGCAGTTAGCCCAGCTGTTTTAATAAACGGTTAATTACATGATCTTCTAGTTCCAGTTTCCACCCCGGTTTTCTGTTGCTGCGGCTGAGGGTGACTCCTCTGGATCTCTCATCCCAGCTATCTTTCTTCCCGATGCCAATTGACCAGCGGGGCTTTTCAGGATTCTCCAGGGTTACCTCATCCTCTCCAATGGGGTGTACGAAACAGGCATCCGACTGGGTGGTGGTTGATGTCTCCCCCCAGCAATCAGTTTCTCCCATTTCTCTGCTTCGTTCCGACATGGTTTGCAAGGTCCCCTCAGTAGAGCGAAGATTGTTTCTCTGGTTTGACCGTTTTGCAGATCTTGCTTTCTGTAAGGATCACCTCTCCTTCTAACTTAAGAAAGTGAGAACTCTTGAAACGTGGTTGTTCAAAAGGATTTATTTTATTAAGCAGAAGTGTCAGCCATCCAGTTAAAGCAAGATCTGAATACTCTTAGGCAAGACAGTAGGATTAAAGTAGTAGAGACCCCTCCCTTTAAGTCAGAATGCAGATTTTAGCCAATACACAAGTGTGAAGATGTTTTCTTTACTAGTTTCTCTGAGAACCCAAACAAACATGCATTCCCACCATTATCCTTTAAAGTGAAACAACCCACATGGCTATCATAAAAATTCCTGCAGGTAAAGGGGATCTCAGGGCTCTTTGGCGCCAGGATCAGTGGTGGGATTCTGCTGGTTCTAGGCGGTTCGGCCGAACCGTTTGTTAAATTGCTGGCTCACCCTGCCCCTTGCCCTGCCCCTCCGCACCACTATTTATTGCCAATAAATAGTGGTGGGCGAGGGGCAGGCGAGCCAGCAATTGAACAAACGGTTCGGTGTTTTTTTGTAATTTTATTGGCCCGCGGAGCTTCAGCATAGGCTAATTAGCCCGTTGATTAGATCGGCCTCCCGACTCTCAGATGATTTGCTCTCAGCTGTTTTGCTCCAGGCTCTGCTACTTGCTTGCAAAGAGTGCTGGAGCAGATTTTTTTCCCCTAGCTATGCTGAAAAACGAAACTGAAAGTAAAGCAGGCTGTTGGCTTTGCTGTTGCTGCTCTTTTCTTTTTCCTCACAAAAAAAGGTAGGTGCAAACAATGGAAAATTTAGGGAAAAAGAGGAGAGTTCAAGATTTTAAAACACAAAAGAAAAAAGCTCTATTTCACTAGGGAATTGTAATAATTGAGATACTATTAATTGTAGATTGTGTTGAAAGCAGAAATGGTTAAGTTGTGGTTTGGAGGAATATATGGGGGAAATTATTTGGTTTATTATTATTGGTAAATATAATTAATTGATTTGTAAGAAATTGGATTGCATGGAAATAATTGGAATATTCATGTTCATATTGATTAATATACAAAAAAGATAGTTATATAATTAATTGATTTATATTAAAATGTTGAATTTATATTAAACAATTGTAATATTACATAATTAATCAATGTGAGGATGGATATAAAAATAGATGACAACGGGAAGGGGTATAATATAGAATAGAAGGGAAAAATTGAATTTGATTAAGATTAGAGATGAGGATGAAGGGTAATATTGGTTTTTTAAAAAATTAGATAAGGAATAAATATGGCAAAAAGGAAATATAGAAATTGTAAATTTAATTGAAATGACTAAACACTGTTTAAATTTGTGAACCGGCCAAATACTCTGTTCAAAGAAATTAAATTCTATGTTTGTATGTGTGTTTCTAATTATTGCTATTTATTCATATTTGTTCTCTTTTATTCTTTAAAGTTTAACAATTCATTCTTTATCTTAATATCTTTATATTTGTTTGGGGTTGCCTTTCTTCCCTTTCATCTTTTTTATTGTACAGCAATCTTTCTCCTCAAACCTACCACCTCTCTCTTTTCTTTCCTTCTTACTTTCTTCCCCCCCTCGCTTCTTCTCCTCCCTACTTCCTCTTCCTTTCTCCTTCTCTTCTCCTTCCTTCATCCCTCTTTATTGCTGTATCCTTTTGTGCATATGGATTACTCAGATGGCTGAAAAAGTTATTTTTGACTGGTCCTCACATTTTTGACACTCCTCGAACTTACAACTGTCCTCACATTTTACGTTTTTTGCCCTATCTTGTCACCATGGTGAAGAGAAGCAGTTGTGAAATGAGTGACACGGTTGTTAAGAATGCTACAATGGGCATAAATGATGACCAGTCATAAGGGTGAGGACCGGTCAAAAGTGCAAAGACCTGTCAGAAATCACTTTTTTCAGCCCTCTGGGTAATCCTTTTGTGTATATGGACTACTCAGAGGGCTGAAAAAGTTATTTTTGACTGGTTCTCGCACTTTTGACCAGTCCTCGAACTTACGACTGTCCTCACATTTTATGTTTTGTGCCTTATCTTGTCACCGTAGTGAAGACAAGTAGTGGCGAAATGACTGACACAGTTGTTAAGAATGCAGCAATGGGCATAAATGTGAGGAAGGTCATAAGTGCGAGGACCGGTCAAAAATGTGAGGACCAGTCAGAAATGACTTTTTTCAGCCCTCTGAATAGTCCCTATGTGTATATAGACTACTCAGAGGGCTGAAAAAGTTATTTTTGACCAGTCCTCGCACTTTTGACCAGTCCTTGAACTTACGACTGTCCTCACATTTTACGTTTTACGCCCTATCTTGCCACCATGGTGAAGAGAAGTAGTGGTGAAATGACTGCCACGGTTGTTAAGAATGCCGCAACGGGCATAAATGTGAGGATGGTCATAAGTGCAAGGACCAGTCAGAAATGACTTTTTTCAGCTCTCTGAGTAGTCCCTATGCACATAGCCATGGTCACCCGGTCACATGACCAGCTAGCCACGCCCACCCAGTCACATGACCTCCAAACCACGCCCACAAAATAAGCCACGCCCACAGAACCGGTAGTAAAAAAATTTAGAACCCACCCCTGGTCTGTTGGTTTTATTATTTTGGTTAGGTTCTCAGCCACATCTTTGATTTTAGTTCCAGGAAGACAACATATTTCTCTGGGTTGACTTTCTGGTCTGTAGACAGCAGGTTCTGTTCCCTTGAGATTTGAATCTCCTATCACCAACACTCGCCTTTTTTTTTCTAGGGAGGTTTGTGGTGTTTTTCTATCTATCACATTTGGTGGTGCTACTTTTTAAGGGACATTTGATGGTGCTTCTTCTCTATGTGTCTGCATGTTTTCTCCTAGTGAGAGTCCATGATATCGATCGCTTAGTGGGGCTGCTTCAGAGTGGGTTGGTTTGGACAGGGGTTTTGTACTAGCTTTGTGTTTTTTTCTATGAGTGACATGTTTCCATCTGTCTTTTTCCTCTAAGGGGTCAACTCTTTTAGAAGTTGTTTGGTCATTATTATGTTCAATTTGGGCACATTCTTTTTGCAAGGTTTGGGGTTTCTCATTTTGTAGGTCAAATTTCAGAGTAGTTAGAGTTTCCTCTAGGCCCTTAACTTTTTCTCCTAGTAACTTGATTAATTTATATTTGGTACATACATTTGTATGTAGTTTGGGTATTCTATGGGCATAAGTATATACATGGAACACGTTTTGCAGATCACAATAGTATCAGTTTTTTCTTCCATGAGTGGGTTTACAAAAAATTGAGTGTGAAAGTGTAGAGAGTTTTACCACAGATTTTTAAAAGTGAAAAATGCCCAATTTGGGATACAAATGTTCTAACAGATTGTTTAAAATTTGGGGGACTCAAGTCTAACTAACGTTTAAGGTTCTAACATTAAAGAATGCCTAGTTTAAGGATTTAAAGTTCTATTGTTCAAATTGTCTAGTTTAAAATTTTAAGAGTCTAGCAGTCATTTAGATTGTCCAATTTAAAAAAAAATTAGTGTTGAGTGGGCTGAAGTGTGAGGTTCGTTCTTAGGCTGTACTGAAATGTTTTTTTATTGTCCCTTCCTTCTTGTGATCCTTTCCCTCCCTGCTTTCTTGTTTTTTTTTTATTGCAAAAGTTTTACAATTACATTTTCACCCCTTTTTTCCCCCCTCATCCCACCCCAAACTTCCCAACATCCCTAACCCACCCTAACCCTCCCCTCTCCCCCAGACTTCCACACAGTATACTCATATCAAGTAGAAGGAAAAACCCTCATTTGTATATAAAACTTGAACCCCTCCCTCCCCCTTAAAAATTTTCATCTTCATTACCTTAAAATATTTCTATCTTAATATAACATTTTGAAATAAATTTTTCATCCTCTTTACCTTAAAATATTTCTATCTTAATATAACATTCTCAAATAAAAGCTATTTGATACTTCCTAGTTTGATATTTGTTCTGAACGTAATCTATCCACCTCTTCCATTCCCATTCATAAGTCTCTTGTGAACAATCTTTTAGATATGCTGAAATCTTCGCCATCTCTGCGAAACTGGCCATCTTCAAAGTCCATTCCTCAATCGTAGGCAGCGCTTCATTTTTCCAGTATTTACCTATCAACAATCTTGCTGCTGTTATCATATGCAATATCAGTTTTGTTTCACCCAATGTAAAACCCTTAACTATACCCAATAAAAACAATTGTGGAGAAAATTGAATTTTTTTCTTCAAAACATTTTGCATGACCCACCAAATTTTTATCCAAAAGGCCTTAACTTTCTTACAGGTCCACCAAACGTGATAATATGTAGCATCTAGACAATCACATCTCCAACATTTAGGCTGCACATTAGGGTACATACACGACAATTTTTTGGGGTCTAAATGCCATCTGTAAAACATTTTATAAAAATTTTCCCTCAAATTCTGCGACTGTGTAAATTTAACATTCTGAACCCAAATTTTTTCCCATGTTTCCAACATCACTGGTTCCTCAAAATTTTGTGCCCACTTAATCATACAATATTTAACTAGTTCAGTTTCTGAATCCCTTTCTAACAGAACATTAATATGCATTGGACCTTTCTCTTTTATATGTCTGACCAATTCTTCCTCATACTCCATAATACCAATTTTTTGGTCCTCTTTCCATCTCAATTGCAATTGATTATATTGTAACCAAGTTAGATTAATCCCTTCAGCCAACAATGTCTGTAAGGTCTTCAGCTGCCATCTGCCCGCATCTGTAAAAAGAACCTCTTTATATAACCCCCCCCCCGAGTGACATTATATTTGTATTCCACAAAGTATGACCAAGATGGTATTTTATAATCCCAATTAATTCGGTGCTTCTTCCAAACTCTCAACAAAGAATCTCTAAGTATATGGCTTTTGAATACTTTATCCACTTTACTATCATAAAATAAGTAGGCGTGCCATCCAAGTTCCAAATCAAAACTTTCTGCATTTAATATTCCAGTCTTTTTTCCTCCAAACCAATCACTTGCTAAAGTCAAAGCTGCTGCATCATAATATAACTGTAGGTTTGGAAGTTTGAGACCTCCCCTTTCTGGAACGTCTTGCATAATTTTCAATTTTACTCTTGGTTTTTTCTCGTTCCAGACAAACTTGTTCACTCCAGTTTGCCATACTTTTAGTTGTTTATCATTTTTGAGCACCGGAATCATTTGAAACAAAAAAAGAAATCTTGGCAAAATATTCATCTTAACTGCTGCTATTCTTCCAAGTAAAGACAGCTGCAGTTTTTTCCAAGTCTCCATGTCTTTCTGCACCTCTCGCCACAACACCTCATAATTATTTTGAAGCAATTTCATATTTGATTCTGCAACCTGAACTCCTAGATATTTTACCTTTGGTACAATCTCAAAACCTGCCCTCCTTTCAAGCTCATGTTTACGATCTTGTGTCATATTTTTGACTACCATCTTAGTTTTTTTCTGGTTCAATCTAAAACCTGAAACTTTACCATAGTCTTGTATAATGTCCTTCATCTGGATTATTGATTCCATTGGCTGTGTTAGGGTAACAACCAGATCATCTGCAAATGCCTTTATTCTGTAATCCTCTTGCCTTATCATTATACCTTTCAAGGTATTAGAGTCCCTTATTGTGTTTAACAAGACTTCTAGTGTTAAAATAAACAACAATGGGGACAACGGACATCCCTGTCTTGTTCCTTTTTCGATTTTAAACTCTGTTGTCAAACTTCCATTAATAATAATCTGTGCTTTTTGAACTTGATAAATTGCTGAGACCGCCTGTATAAATTGGTCCCCAAAGTCCATCCTTTTTAAAGTCTTGAGTAGAAAATTCCAGTCCACTTTATCAAAGGCCTTCTCTGCATCCAGAAAAACCAGCACTGCAGGGATCTGTTTATTCTTCTCAAGATATTCCAATAAATCTATTACTTGCCTTACATTGTCATTCATGTGCCTACCCTCAATAAATCCCGCTTGATCATCATGAATCACCTTTTGAATTACTGGCATCAATCTGTTGGCTAGTACTTTTGCATAAATTTTATAATCCGTATTCAAAAGAGATATTGGTCTGTAATTCTCTGGTTTTTTGGGACCACCTTGTTCTTTTGGTATCAAAGAAATATAAGCTGTAGTCCATGATGGGGGTACTTTTCCCCCTTGTTGTATATTACAAAATAAGTCTCTAAGTTGTTCCACCATTTCTGCCTGCAAAGTTTTATAGTACACTGCAGTCAGACCATCCGTTCCAGGAGCTTTAGCTGTTTTTAATTGTTTTATTGCTGCTATTATCTCCTCCTCTGTTATAGGATAGTTCATTCTTTCCTTTTGTTGCTCAGTAATTTTTGTAACTCTTTTATTGTCTAAGTATTTTTCTATAAGTCCATTCTGCACCTCCTCTCTGGCATATAGTTTAGTGTAATATTTAAGAAAGGCTTCTTTTATTAATTTCTGTTGAAAAACTTCTTTCCCTCCGATATCAATACTATCAATAGTCCGTATGCTCTGTTTCTTCCTCAATGTGTAGGCCAACCACCTGCCCGGTTTATTGGCGTTGCAGAATGTATTGTGCTTCGCATATTGTAAATTTGTTGCAACTTGTTCCGCCATAAGCATTTGGAATTGATCTTTCAAAAGTTTTATAACACCACGTATTCTTTCATCTGTTGGGTTTTTGATAAGTAACTGTTCTTTGTTCTTTATTTCTGCTTCCAATTCAAGTCTTTTCTTTTGTCGGGTCAATCTATGTTTAGAGTTCATATGAATAAGCACCCCTCTCATGTAAGCTTTGCTTGCGTCCCACACAATTTCCATTGGGGTGCCTTTATTCAAATTCATTTCAAAAAACTCTTTCAAATACTTTTTAAGTTCTATTATATTTTTTTCATATCTGAACAAGTTTTCATTTAATCTCCAAGAGCGTCTCTCAGTCTTGCATGTCTTAATTTCTATCCACACTGGGCTATGATCAGTCAAAGTTCTTGGCAGAATCTTTGTTCTTTTTGTCCTAACAAGTAAGTCATCTGACAACAAAATGAAATCAATCCTAGAGAAGGATCTATGTCTATCAGAAAAGAAAGTATAATCCAGTTCTTTTGGGTTATGTATTCTCCAAATATCTTTTAATTCCAAGTCTTCTTTCATATCAAAAAAGGTCTGTGGTAATCTAATCCTTGACTTCACCAAAGTCTTTTTATCTAATTTAGAATCAATTACTCCATTCCAATCTCCCATAATTAAAATAGATCTATAATCCCATTGTAGTATTTTAGTATGTAGCATTTTATAAAAATAGTCCTGTTGTTGATTAGGAGCATAAATTCCTATCAAAAGAATTTGACTATTAGCAGAAAGTAATTCAATTGCTACAAACCTGCCATCTTGATCAGCTTCTATAAGTTTGGCTGTTAATTTTTTATTTACATAAATAACCACACCATTCTTTTTTTGGTTAGTTGAAGATATAAAATGTGTTCCTAATTTGGAATTTTTCAAATAGTTTTGATCTTGAACTGTAATATGCGTTTCTTGTAGACAGATTATATCATTATTATGTTGTTTTAAATATGCAAATACTTTCTTCCTTTTCTGTGTTGCATTCAACCCATTCACATTCCAAGATAAACATTTAATCATCATTATTCTCTTTCTGGAGCAAAGAACAGAATAATCGGATTTCATCCGAAATCTTCTGTCCTGCCTTCCCCACGGCCCCGGTCTTTTCATCTTGTCTTTCCTGCTGTAACTTTTCTTTAAGTTGCTTGGATTTTGCTCGGGTTATACGCTGGTCCTTGACTTCAGCCATCCAAGCCGGCTCCAAGATTGGAGAAGGTTTCAGCAAAGGCTCATCCAGGAAACCTCCTTCAGCGCCCTTCAACTCCTCTGATTCCTGCTTAGATTGTTGTTACGGTTCTTGAAGTTGCTTCTTATCACTCTCCTTAATCTCCAAAACTGTAGATGTACGTGGGGATGGTGTTCTTTCTTTAAAGATATCAGTATAAAATTGCTCCGCCTTCTCCACAGTATTCAAACGGTGTTTCTCTCCCTTATATCTCAAAATTATGCCAGTTGGAGCGTCCCAACGAAATGGGATCTGATTATTCTGCAATTCTTTAACAAGAAAGCCAAAGTCTTTTCTGGATTTCAACATCTTAGGTGGAAGTTCCTTGTAAACTGTGATCTTCGATCCGCCCACTTGCACAGAAGTAAGAAAAGATTTTTGAAGGATATCATTTCTTATTGCTCTGTCTGTAAAATATATGACCACATCTCTAGGCAATTGTCTTTGTCTGGCCACCCAAGAATTGACTCTGTAAATTTTGTCTATTTTACAGAAAACCATATCAGGATTAATTTTTAAGATCACAGCTAGGGCTTCAGCACAGACCTGTCTCAAATCTTGTCTCTCCTCTTCTCTAATTCCTCGAAGCCGTATAGCAAATTCCATTGCCCGGAATTGCATCATGACAATCTCGTTCTCAACTCTCTGCATCTTATCATCAACATCAAAAAATTTATGATCATTATTTTTCATCTTAGCATTAACTTCTGATTTAAATTCATCCACTTTTGACTCAACTTTCATAATAAATCCTGCCAGGCCAGATGCCACATCTGTTATTTTTTTGGTCACCTTCTTTTGGTTCTGCTGCATTTCCTGCATAATTTCCTGTTGAGACTTTTGGATTTTATCATCTATTTTATTTATTTTATCATCTATTTCCTGTTGAGCTTTTTGAAATTTGTCATCCAGGATTTTTGAAATAAATTCTTTTAAATCTCCCATATCAAAATCTTTTTTCTGAGCTTGTGACTGCATGTCCTGTTTGCGTGTGGGGGATCCCCCCTCTGTTTTGCCTTCCTGCTTCTTTGAAGCCATCCTGCCACGTAGGCTAGCTTTTCTAAAGAGGGAGGTTCCGCTTCTTCTGCCACCTCCACAAAGCCTTCTAAAAAGGTCCCCCAGATTTAATCAGGGCAAAACTGTAATGCAGCAAAGTCAAGTAAAAGGGAGAGATTTTCCTCTTGTTCCTGTTACAGCCGGAGCAACTTTGTAGCAACTTATTAACTTTGTAACAAAGCAAGATGACTTCACCAATCCACACTCGCTGATTCATTTACTCTAATGCTGAGCGCCATATTTTTTCCAGTCACTTTCACTCATTCAGAAGTTTTCCCTTCAATATAAAAGATCAGCAAAGGGCTAATACTTGCAGTTCAGAATTTCAGGGTTCAAGTAGATTTCGGCTGCTTGTTTGGGTTGTTTCCTTTCTCTTTTGAAGTTTCCTGCAGCCGGCTTGTTCTGCAAAAGCAGAGACGTCCCATGCCGCCCGGAGTCTCAGCAGGTTAGGAGGGAGCCGCGCCTGTTTCCTCCCCAGAAACAATTCCCTGGAGGGGTTGCAGGGGCTCGACCTGTACCCTGCTGCCTCTTCTTCAAGAATCCTAAGGATTTTGAAGCTTTCAAGCCGCTTCACGATCGAGAAGCGGCTCTACGAGCGGCTGGGCTGGCGGTGCTTAAAAAGGCACCGTCGTCGCCGAAGACGAGGAAACCGGAAGCCCCTCCCTGCTTTCTTGTGGGCTTGATTTATCTCTTACTTCTCTACCTTTAATATGTTCTGTACTTGCTATTACCTACTTGCCTTTCATTTTCTTTTGCCTTGTGTCCTGTGTTGTCTTTTTATCCTCCCTTCCTTGTTTTTCTTACCTGTTTTTCTCCTGCCGCTATGGGTATTCAGCTCTCCCTGCTTTTTTTAGTTCCCCCCTCCCCGTGCCTGTTGATCTCCCACACTGTTCTGTTGCCATTTTCAGTCACTGGACCACTGATCCCCTTTGCTGAAATGCTCCACCAACACCAGCAGCCTCCAGCGCTTTCCACACTCCTCTCAGGATCTGCTTCATTGTGCTGCCTCCCGCTGCTGGCTCTCCCATCTGCTGTGCTGCCGCTGCTCCTAGCTCCTCAGCCATGTGGCTCCTGTTTGTGCTACTTCTCCCAGCAACAGGACCGCCCAGATGGCCCACAGCAAGCTCACCTCTTGTCTCCTCTCCACAGCCGGTACTCCTCCTCCTCCTACCTGCTCGTTTCTCACACACACTGGCTCACCTTTTCCTTCTCTGATGGTTGTTGCTTTGCCCTCAGTTGGTTCTCCTCTCTGCCCCACAGATGGTTTTCCTCCCTGCTCCACAGCTGGGTCCCACTCGCTCACCAGCTTGCCTCGTTGTTCTCTGCTGGTGTGTTTTGCCTCTCTGCTCACCTTGCTTCAATGGGCCTCCGTGGTCTTGGGAAGGCCTCTCAGCTGTAGCCAGACTTCTCTCAGCAGGCCAAGTTCACTATGGATCACTTTCCTCCTATTTCTCCAGTCTTTCCTCTCTTTTTTCTTTCTCCTCTTATTTTTCTTTCTCTATGATTTATTCTATGATTTGTCTTTCCTTCTCCACCTCTCCTCCTATCATTTATCTTACTTTAATAGCAAATTTTCTCTTCTTTTAACTCCCTGTGATGTAACTATGCTTCCTCCATTGCCGCCATCTTGAATTCAAAATTTATTTTAAAAGCTTCATTTATCTGGCAACTTGAAATGACTCTTTATTTAAATCATATGGTAAAAAGCACCCAAAGAAGAAAGAACATCAGCAAAAAAAACAAAAAAAAACCCAATACACACACACACACACACACACGAGAGAGAGAGAGAGAGAGAGGGAGAAAGAGAGAGAGATGAGAGAGAGATGAGAGAGAGAGAAAGAGACAGAGGGAGAAAGAGAGATATAAGGGAGAGATGAGAGAGAGAGATGAGAGAGGGGGAGAAAGAGGAAAGAGAGAGAGAGAGACCGACCGAGAGATAAGCGAGAATGAGAGAGAGAGAGAGAGAGAGAGAGAGAGACCCATTTTCCACAAAAAAGAAAACACCGGGAGCCGCAAAACCTGGGTAGGTGTGGCGGGGGGGTGTCATGCGACTGAATGACAGTGAGTGACGTTGAGTTGGCCTCACACATCCAGGTTTTGTGGCTTCCGGTGTTTTCTTTTCTGTGGGAAACGGATCCAAATGGCTCTTTAAGTGTTTAAGGTTGCAGATCCCTGGGTCAGGTTCTGTACTGTTTTGACATCAGGTTGATGGGACGTGTGGAACGTACTTGGAGTATGAAGTGGGTGTAGAGCTCAAAGTGTGAAGCAGGTGGTTTCATTAAACGTTGGAAAAATTGTGGTCTCTAGCATGGGAAACAGGTTGGGTAAAATGGGCCATGGCAAGAAGATGGGATCTTCTCGTGGGGAGAGGATGGGAAGATAGGGTCCTCTCTGAACATTCGCCAGACAGTCCATGGGGCACAATGTTGAAGTATTAGAAGTATACCAGCAAAACCAGGACTAAGAATAATGAAAAAAAGGTTTGTTGTTCTTCCTACCTGGGGTTTAGCAGATAATTAAAAAAGGGTCTAAAAGGGAAGAATCAGATAATTTGACTTGACCAATTTGATGTGATTTCTGTTCAAAATTATTTGATGTGCCTTTATAATAATTGCATGCAGAATTGAATGGGATTGAATTGAAAAAAATCCTTTACCTGTGTATAGCCCCAATTGGGCAGCTGCAGCTCAGAAAACACTTGTTTCTATTTTCTACGGCTGTGCAAGACATAAAATTTTAACTTGGAGTGGATTGGATAAGTATTTGAATTGGACATTAGAATTTGAAAATAAAAAGAGACTATATGGACTTTAAGTTCTAATTAAATGTGACATAATTTAGAAGTCTTAACAATTTGTTAAATTGGCAATATGGAGTCTTGGATGTATGAGGAATTAATTGAGATGTGTGTGAATCTCTAAAAGGAAACAAAAAGTCAAAAATTCTGCTGGAATACACAGAGTAGGAAATAGGAGAGCAGGTGGTAAAAGAGAGCATAAATGAGGAGCAAGAAAAAATCCCTAAAAGTAATACTGCCATTCAATCAGAGGAGGGTGGACATTTGGATTCGACTTACTAGCATTGCCTGTATCAACAGATATTTTATAACCTATATCCTGGCCAGTGGTGGGATTCAATTTTTTAAACAACCGGTTCTGTGGGTGTGGCTTAGTTGGGGGTGTGGCTTGGTCATGTGACTGGGTGGGCATGGCTAGCTGGTCATGTGACTGGGTGGGCATGGCTATGTGCATAGGGACTACTCAAGAGGGCTGAAAAAAGTTATTTTTCTCCCGGACTTTGCATTTTTCTCCCGGACTTTGGCTTCAGCGGAGCGATATTATTCACAGTTAGACAAGGAGGCTCTAGCATTGGTAGCTGGAGTCAAGCGGTTTCATCATTACCTATATGGTTGACCTTTTACACTAGTGATGGATCATAAGCCTCTGCATGGTCTACTAGCAGTTGACCGTCAAACTCCGCAATTCCTATCCCCGAGATTCAACAGGTGGTCTGTGTTTTTATCCACCTACGACTACATGCTCCTGTACGTGTCAGGCAAGAATCTGGCCCATGCTGACCCCCTCAGCCAGTGCCCCGTGCCAACGTTGCTTTCTGTCCCAGCTCCTGCCTCGTCAGTCCTGATGATTGAAGACTCACCTTTTGTTTTGACAGCGGCTAACATCGCTTGAGTTTCATCCCACGATCCAGAGATCTCTACAGTCATGGAGTGCAACAAATGTTGCACAATAGGAACGGGGTATGCATGCGCCTGTAATGCACGTTTAATTGTTGCTCGGTAATCTGCACAGATGTGCACTGAACCATCCGCCTTCATGGCAATAACAATGGGGGTCTTCCATGGTGCGTACTCAACAGGCTCCAGAATACATTGTGCTATTAATTTGTCAAATTCAGCATCCACCTTTGGTCGCAATGCAAATGGTACTCTTCGCGGCTTAAGGCGGCGAGGCTGCACTTAAGGGTTGAGACTGAACGAAACCGTTTGTCCAGTGTATTTTCCTAATTCCTCAGAGAAAACTGAGGGGAATTCATTACATAACATGTCCACTTCAGATTATGAGATGGCATTAACCCCTTGTATAGTTAGACCTAATGCATCGAACCAATTAAGGCCCAACAGGCTGGGGAATGTTCCTTCCACAATGACTAGTGTTAATAATCCACTAAACTTCTTAAATTGTACTCGGAATGTGCCACTTCCGACAATCGGAATGTTGGCTCCTTGGCAATCTTTTAGCAGGAGATGGCAGGGGTCTAGTTCTCATTTAGCCAGTTTCAGAACTAGTTGTTTAATTGTACTCCATGACAACAAGGATGTAGCGGAGCCGGAATCAACTTCCATGGTGCATGGTTTCCGTTCAATGAATACTGTAAGACGAATCTTCGGCTGGCTCAACATATTTGGTGGTATTACTAAATTCACATCAGAAGAAGATCGTTGGTTACTATTACAAACTTTAGATGGATTAGGACAATATTATCGGCCCCCATCCTGTGGCACACGTGATTCGAACTGTAGCTGAAGGGCTCTGCATACTCTGGTGAGATGACCTTTGCGGCTGCAGCGGCGACACTCTGTGTTTTTAAAACGGCAATTAGTGCGCAGGTGATTTACTCCACAGCTGAAACATGCATTCGGCCCCCTTGACATGCTAGTTGGGCCAGAGTTTTGTTTTCTAGACTCTTGAAGACAGCACACTTCAAAGTCACCATCAGAATCTGACAGATTCTCATTTGTCTCATTTACAGACGATGAGTCTTTTTCCATCTTAGGTGTAGTATATCCACGGGGCAACTCGGCTAGTGACAATGCTACCAGTTCTGCAGCACATGCCTCATCCAATGCCATTTGAAATGTGAGGGTGTGATTCGCAATCAGACGTCTTTTAAGACTTTGGTCCCTGACCCCACTGACAAGTCTATCTAGGAGATAATCTTCTAAATCAAAGAATTCACAATGCCTGGCCGCCCTCCTCAGAGCCGCAATATATTGATTAATAGTCTCTCCAGGGGCCTGATCACGATGGTAAAAGTGTTGGCGGCGGGCTATTCTTGAGGGGGCTGATGCGTAATGTTTTTTTAATTTTTTTATAAAGTCTTCCCATGTTCCCGAATGTACAGCTTGTGGGGCCATTAATGTCATTGCAGTATCAAACATTTCAGTACCACAGAAACTTAAGAAATAAGCATGTTTGCGCTCAGGCGTCAGCTTTGTATAATCATTTGCAATTAAAAAACATTCAAAATGTGCCAAATAAGCCTCCCACGTCTCTGCACTGGGATTGAAAGGAGGAAAGGTCTGTGCGGATGCCATTTCCTCTTCTTCTTCTTTTTTTTCCCTAACTGACTCACGTTTTGCTTCTTCAGTTTAAATCTCTCTTGTTTCCTTATTACTATGACCGGTAGATCGACCAGTTGATCCTCGTCGCCAGTTGAAATGTATTGGCTGGATCAAGGACAATGGACAATCTGAAGATCATGTAATTAACCGTTTATTAACAACAGCTGGGCTAACTGCTTGGAACTCTGCCTGACAGCTCTTATATTGCCAGCTATCAGGAGGCTTAACCAATCAACAAACAGAACGATACTTTAACCAATCAATGAACAGAATGTTACTTCCTACTTAAGCAGACTTAATACATTGCAACCTACATGAATGGTATGTCACCGCCAAAGAAGCTGAGATCGATATGGCCAGAAACCAGTATCGAGTGGGGCGACCATGGAAGAAATCCCCACCCCAATGGAAGCAAGAGTCCCTCAAACCACAAACCGCATTCTCTCCGAGATCTTCAGCCTGTTTCAAGTGTGGAAAAGAGGGGCACCGAGCTGCAGAGTGTCGTTTACAAACACCCACCCGGAACCACCCACCGGGGGAGAACCCTGCAAAACTGGGTTGGCATGGGAAGGAAATTGCCCTGAGGAGCAGGGAGACCATAGAGGTTCCATCCCCTACCCTCTTTAGGGAGGAAACCCTGGCATCTGAACAGGAGGAATCACACTCATTTGGAAGCAATCCAGATGACGAACCACTGGTAAGCAAACCAATTAAACCGTTTACCCTCCCCTTAAGACTATTTATCCCAAACCAGGACAGGGAGATAAATATCTCCACTCTAGTGGATTCAGGGTGCACCCGTTGTTTGATCAGCCCAACCCTAGTAGGGAAGTTAGGGATTAATGTAAGAAGGCTGAAAAATCCCATCGCATTCTGCCAACTAGATGGGTCAATAGCAGGTGGGGAGCCAGCTTCTTTTGCTACCAAGCCTCTACATATAGGCATCAGAAACCATGAGGAAATGCTTACATTTATAGTGGCTCCTGGCATGGAATGGCCGTTGGTTCTAGGCCTTGCATGGCTGAAAAAATGGAACCCAAAAATCAATTGGAAACAAGACATCATAAAATTTCAGATGAATGTGACTTTTGCTGAGAATCCACATAAAGGAACAGAGGGGGCAGAGAATCGAGAAACAGCCATGCCTGGTCACGCCATACTAACTGAAGGCATACCCATAGAATACAAGGATTTGACTGAGGTTTTTAGCGAAAAAGCCTCAGATGAGCTCCCCCCCACTGCGCCACCGACTGTGCGATAGAAATCTTACCCGGCGCGGACTTCCGGTGGCACCGCAGGTGCTGACAGATGCTCCTCTCGGACCGCCAGCCCCACGATTTCGTTAAAACCGCCAAGACAGCGCAAATCAGCTGTCTGGTGGCTTGGAAACCTTCCCCTCGGGAGAAGAGAGGAAGGCGAGCAGCCGGACAAAGGTAGAGCTCCCCAAAAGCCCTAGGAGTAATTCTGGGGCTTGGAGGGTGAGAGCTCCCTGGTAGTTTGACTGAGCTCCGAATCCGAGGCTTTTCTGCTTCAAGCAGAACAAGACGCTGCGACCACCCCTGCAATCAACATTCAGATTCAAAATAAGCTTAAAGCAGGAAGAACAAAAACAGGAGTCCTAGCAACTGCAAGTACTGAACTTTAATTCTGTGTCTATACTTCTTCCTTCTAAGACTTTTAAAATGAAAGCAAAAATGGCGCCTGAACTGTAACAGGGCGTGAAAGTGAAAGTTATAGTGAAAGTGATAGTTAACATCGTTAGCGCTTCTAAGGCTGTTTAAGATTACTGGATTCTACACCAAAGAAAGAAAGATTTAAAGTGGAAAGGTTATAGTTTGGACTTTAAATAAACTATAATACTTAAAAAAGATTTTAAAACATTTGGATTTATTGATTTGGTTGCTGTAGGAAGTATAAATTGAAAGCTAAAAATGGCTTCTAAGCAAATAAAATCTGGCTTTAAAAGTGCTGGAGGATCACCAGTACAACCATCAAAACTACAATCTTTGTCTACTTCAAACCCACAAATACTGACTTTGGAAGTTTTACAGGAATCTCTCCAGGAGGCTTTGAAGCAACAAACTTCTTTTTTAGAGGGGAAAATTAAGGGAGTGTCTGAAGAAATGGCAGAAATTAAAGAAGTCATACAAATTCGGAATAAGGAAATAAGGGAAGATATAGTAATGGCATTTCAGGGTCTGACAAAACAAATTGAATTGTTGGATGAAAGAGTAGAAGAAATTAATCAGTCCAATATGAATTTGGAAAATAAAATGAATGAAGTTCAGACCAAGGTTGATAGGGCAAACGATGAAGTGGTGATGTTACAGTATAGAGCGATGGAATTTGCCCTGAGAGTAAGAGGTCTGAGAGAACACAATCGAGAGAACTTGGGAGAGATTTTTGCAGAGGCTTTTGCAAAGATAACTGGGGAGCAACAAGCAGATCTCTCATTGCAAATTGACAAAATATATCATGTTAATTCCTGGTTTGCTAGACAGAATCAATTGTCAAGAGACATTGTGATTTATTTTACAATGAGGAGGACCCGAAATGAAATTTTACAAGCTTTCTATAAAAATAAACTTCAAATTGCAGGACAAGAGGTTTTAGTGTTCCCTCAAATTCCCCCAAAAATGTTGAGAAGCAGAAAGGAGTTTGCTTTCTTGGTGGATGAAGTTAGAAATCGACAGATTCAGTTTAGATGGGATGTTCCAGCTGGACTGGTGGTGAATTATATGGGAGAAAGGTATCGTCTTAACACAATTTGGAAGGCAAGAGATTTTTATACTAACGTATTAAAGGCTGGATGTCCACCATCTCAGGAAATGAGGAGAAGAAAAGAAGAGCTGGTGATACAGGGACAGAAGGGAAGTAAACAGCCACAAGATGCAGGAGAGACCTCGCTTATTGAAGAAGATTTATTGCAATTTTTTGGTACTGATCAACCTTTGGAAGTAGCAGAAAAAAGAGAGGAACCAAAAGATCAAAGACAGACTTGCGCTGCAGCAAAGCAAAAAGAATAAGATTTAAAGTCACAGTAAATGAAAGCTCAAGAAGCTGCAAAAACAGAAGCAGTGGGAGGAGCAAGGCCGAAGAGAAAGGTGAAGGAAGATCTTCAGCTGGCGCTCTTAAAGCTTCAAGGTGCCAAGAATGGTAACTAAATTTTTCACCTGGAATGTCAATGGTTTGAATTCACCCAAAAGAGAAAGAAAATATTTCATTATTTGAAACAGTTTAAAGACGATGTAATTTGCCTACAAGAAACACATATTAGAGTGACAGATCAAAAATACTTGATAAATTCAAGATTGGGGACACATTTTGTTGCATCTGCTCCAGAGAAGAAAAATGGTATAGTTATATACCTAAGGACAGATTTAACAGCCAAATTAATTGAGGCAGATGTTCAAGGAAGATATATTGCAATTGAATTCCTAATAGAAGGGAAGAAAACACTTTTAATTGGAGTATGTGCTCCTAACCAACAGCAAGAAAAATTTTATAAGCTTTTGCATACCAAAATAATACAATGGGATTATGAATCGTGTATATTAATGGGTCACTGGAATGGAGTATTGGATACCCAAAAGGACAAAAAAGGATTATTTCAAAATCGTGCAAGATTGCCTAAAACTTTTTTTGATATAATGGATGATATGAAGTTGAGAGATATCTGGCAAGAACGAAATGTTGAAGAAAAGAATTTTACTTTTTTTTCTGATAGACATCAATTCTTTTCTAAGATTGATTTTATATTAATTACTAATTATTTCTTTTCTAGGGTAAAGAAGACGAAGATATGTTCAAGAATTTTATTTGATCATAGTCCGATGTGGATGGAATTAGAGCAGGAAAAGGGAGCTAGAAGGTCTTGGAGGCTAGATGAAAATTTGTTTAGATATGAGGAAAATGTGAAAGAATGTAAAAAACAAATGAAAGAATTTTTTGCTATGAATATGCACAAGGGTACACCTATGGAAATGGTTTGGGAAGCATATATGAGAGGAACCTTAATATATTTGAATAGTAAACATAGACGTAGACAAGAAAAGAAACGGAGGGACTTAGAAGAGGAAATAAAAAAGAAAGAGCAGGCACTTATATTAAATCCAACAGATAAGAAAATAAAGGAAACAATAAATTTGTTGCGAGGGCAGTTTAATATGTTGATGGCAGACCACGTGGCAACTAACTCACAATATGCTAAACATAACACTTTTTGTAATGCAAATAAACCAGGTAGATAGTTAGCCTACTTGTTAAGGAACAAACAAAATCTACGTACTGTAGAAAAAATAGAATACAAAGGTAAAGAGGTATATCAACAAAATATGATTTAAAAAGCCTTTTTATATAACTATACAAAGTTATATGCTAGTGATACAATTCAAGGCAAAGATATAGACAGATATTTACAGGAGGAGAATATCCCTGTAATTACACCAGGGCAAAGGGAAGGACTGAACCAACCAATAACTTCGGAAGAAATTATTTTAGCAATTAAACAGTTAAAGGGGGGTAAAGCTCCAGGCACAGATGGACTGACAGCTGTTTATTATAAAAATTTGCAGTTAGAAATGGTAGAACCGCTTAAGGAACTATTTTGCAAGATTCAAGCCGGAGGAGATTTACCCCCTTCATGGAGAACAGCTTTTATTTCATTGATTCCAAAGGAGGATCAAGACTGTAGTCAACCTAAGAATTATAGGCCAATATCGCTTTTAAATACTGATTACAAGATTTTTGCTAAAATATTAGCAAATAGGTTAATGGTAATCATGCAACAAATGATTCATAATGACCAATCTGGATTTATAAGTGGGAGACAAATGAAAGGTAATGTAAGACAAATTGTAAACTTATTGGAATACTTGGAAAGGAACAACCAAGTCCCTGCAGCGCTTATCTTTTTGGATGTGGAGAAGGCATTTGATCGATTGAATTGGCAATTTTTATTGAAAATAATAGAAAAGATACAGTTTGGAGAATACTTTCTACAATCTATTAGAGCAATATATCAGAGACAAACAGCACAAATAATAATTAAACGTGGTTTAACAGAAACTTTTAAAATTGAAAAAGGAACAAGACAGGGATGCCCTTTATCACCATTATTGTTTATTTTAACTTTGGAACCTTTATTGAATAAAATACGAGGGTCAAATAAAATAAAGGGAATTAAAATTAGACATCATGATTATAGATTAAGAGCATTTGCAGATGACTTGGTTGTTACTTTAACTCAACCAGTACAATCAGCTACAGGTTTAATGGATATAATTAGCCAATATGGACAAATGTCTGGATTTAAAATAAATAAACAAAAAACAAAGATAATAACTAAAAACATGATGGTAAAGCAAAAAGAAGAACTAGAAAGACTAACAGGATTTGAAATAGTAAAAAAGGTTAAATATCTAGGGGTATATATCACAGCCTCAAATGTAAAATTATATAAAAATAATTATGAAATGTTATGGCAAAAAATACAGAAAGAGATGGAGAATTGGGGAAAACTACAATTATCTCTGTTGGGAAGAATAGCAGCAATAAAAATGAATGTTCTACCTAGGTTTCCATTTTTGTTCCAAATGATACCAATACTCAAAAAAGATGAAAATCTGAGGGAATGGCAGAAGGGTTTTAATAATTTTGTTTGGGCAGGGAAAAGACTGAGAAAAAAGCAATGCAAGATATACGTGAAAGAGGAGGTCTTAAAATGCCTAATTTAAGATTATACTATGAAGCAGCTGTCCTAACAATAATTAGTGATTGGATTAACTCAACAGAAGAAAGAATATTGAACATTGAAGGATATGGTGTATTATATGGATGGCATGCTTATTTATTATATGATAAAAAGGTGGATAAGACCTTTAAAAGCCATATATTAAGGAACGCCTTGTTACGAGTTTGGAAAAAGTATCAATATAAGT
Organism: Arizona elegans; assembly: GCA_022577455.1. Classification (NCBI taxonomy): domain Eukaryota; kingdom Metazoa; phylum Chordata; class Lepidosauria; order Squamata; family Colubridae; genus Arizona; species Arizona elegans. The sequence continues at coordinate 45,692,159 of JAKOOJ010000006.1, read as the reverse complement.
TAAATTATAAGATACCTATACGGGCAATACCCAGACATGCGATAGAGAATATAAGTGTAGAACAAAACCAAGAGGTGATTACTTATAAAGAGCTTCTTAAAATGGAAGGGAGTGTATTGCAGTTAAAATCTTTAAATGCATTAAAAGAAGAAAGAATAATTCAAACTTGGTTTCAGTATGGTCAGTTGCAAGCTAGATGGAAAGAAGATCAGAGAATTGGTATCATGCAGAATGAGGAAAATTTGGTAAAACAAATTAGAGACCAAGGTCAAATGCATATAAAAAGATTATACAATGTATTGATAGAAATAGATTCAGAAACGGAATTAGTTAAGGATTGTATGATAAAATGGGCACAAAATATTCAGGAACCAATAATGATGGAAACTTGGGAAAAAATATGGGTTAGAAATATAAAATTTCGGGGGTCAGATGGCATATATCTCCCTTTCCATTGCTGTGAGAGGGCAATGGAGCCCAGTTGCCTGTGCCATGGACTGGAACTTTTTCCCCTGTACTATAACATCATGGTGGTCTCCCGACCATAGACTTTTCTCACCCCTAACAATTTGATGTATTCAGTGTCTGAACTCCTTGCCCTGCGAGATTTCTCCCTCTCCACTTTATCGAGGGCCTATCTCGATGACGGATTTTGGAATCCTGAGAGATGGTATGGCGCGAGGAAGGGCTTGTGGGGTTTTGGGGGGAAGTTTTTTAATAAGATATTAAAGGGTTCAGGGAGGGGGTTTTTTTTAACAATCTTTTAAGGGGAACTGAGAGAACAACCAAAGGGGATGGGGGGGGGAAATCCACTAAGGTCGGAGCCGAGCCCAGCACGGGGCAACGGTTTGGAGGGTGCTGGATGAGGGATTGGGGAGGGGATGGGGGGCTATACCAATGAGGGATGGACCATTAGCACAGTGGATGGGAGGGGCAGATATGGCGGGAGCAGGAGACCATATCACGTGTCGGGGGAGCGCACTCGCTGTTTGAGAGCTATTGTGCGCCCCGGTCTCCAAGGCTCCTCTCGGATACTAGGTGGCTTGGATACTCAGGATCTGAGTCTTCGGCTGATGCTGTGCAACACCAAGTCCGTGGTAAATAAGGCCCCCCTCATCCACGATCTAATACAGGAGGGGGAAGCGGACTTTGCGGGTATTACGGAGACCTGGTTGGGCCCGGAGGGAGGGGTCCCCCGGTTGAGATGTGCCCACCAGGCTTCAGAGCATTCCATCAGCTGAGGGCCCAGGGAAGGGGCGGGGGGGGTGGCGGTTATTATTAATGAAGGTCTTGGTCAGAGTGAGACCACTGTGCCACAGATTGCCGGATGTGAATCCCTCTTTGTGAGATAGGATCATGGGGTTCAGATGGGCTTGTTGCTTGTGTACCTGGCTCCCTGCCATGTGGCAACGGCCCTGCCCGAGCTCCTCGACGTGATAGCCATAGTGGCAGTTGATACACCCAGGCTTATGGTCATGGGTGATTTCAACTTGCCGTCCATTGGTGAAACCTCCGAGATGGCTCGGGAGTTCATGGCTTCCATGACGGCCATGGACCTGACCCAGCTAGTTCATGGCCCCACCCACAGGGGGGTCACACTCTGGACTTGATTTTTGTCTCTGGCCAGTGGTTGAGTGGTCTTGTTATAGGGGATATAGACATGGAACCCTTGTCATGATCAGATCACTCGCTCCTTCGTCTGGACCTTCGAACCGCTACACCCTGCCGCAGGGAGGCGGAGCCAATAAAATGGGTCCGCCCCAGGCGCCTGATGGACCCTGAGAGGTTCCAGATGGAGCTTGGGCCACCTCCTGAGGATCTGGCACATGACTCAGCCGAGGACCTGGTGGCTGCCTGGGATCGGGTGGCTGGTGGGGCCTTGGATCGAGTCGTGCCTCTGCGGCCTCTGACCCGGTGCCGATCCTTCATGGCTCCTTGGTTTACCGAGGATCTGAGGGAGATGAAGTGCTGGAAAAGATGCCTGGAGAGCGGTTGGAGGGCCAGTCTCGCTGAATCTGACCGAACACTAGTAAGGTCGCATATTAAGACCTACTTAGTGGTGATAAAAGCGGCAAAGTTTAATTACTTTTCCGCTCTTATTGCATCATCAGAGAATCGGCTGGCCGCCCTGTTCAGGGTGACCCACTCCCTGCTTCAACTGGGAGCATGGGAGGACCCCCTGGAAGGCAGGGCTGAGGATTTCGGACAATATCTGTATGACAAAATCGCTCAGATCCGGGGGGATTTGGACTCTGACTGGGTAGATTTGGGCAGGGTGGCGAGGAATAGTCTTGAGAACATTATCTGGGAAGAGTTTGACTCTGTGACCCCTGATGACGTGGACAGGATTTTGGGGAGACTTAGTGCGGCCACATGTTTACTGGATCCGTGTCCCTCCTGGTTAGTACTGGCTTCCCGAGAGGTTACACGAGGCTGGCTCCAGGGAATTATTAACGCTTTGTTGAGTGAGGGTTACTTCCCAACAGCCTTGAAAGAGGCTGTGGTGAGGCCTCTCCTCAAGAAGCCCTCCCTGGACCCGGCAGTATTGGCCAACTACCGTACTGTCTCCAACCTTCGCTTCATGGCGAAGGTTGTTGAGAGTGTGGTCGCGCGACAGTTTCCACAATTCCTGGAGGAAACGTCTTATCTAGATCCATTCCAGTCGGGTTTCAGGCCTGGGTGGAATGGCACGGAAATCGCATTGGTTGTGTTGTAGATGATCTCTGGAGGGCTCGGTCCAGGGGTTGCTCCTCTGTTCTAGCCCTGTTAGACCTCACAGCAGCTTTTGATACTATCGACCATGGTATCATGCTGCACCGGTTGGAAGAGTTGGGGATGGGGGGCACCGTGTTACGGTGGTTCTCCTCCTTTCTCTCTGAACGGTCACAGTTTGTGTTGGCAGGGGGGCAGAGGTCGACCTCAAGGCCTCTCATCTGTGGAGTGCCTCAAGGATCGGTCCTCTCGCCCCTTTTGTTCAACATTTATGTGAAGCCGCTGGGTGAGATCATCCGTGATTTTGGGGTGAAGTACCACCAGTACGCTGATGACACCCAGCTGTACATCTCCACCCCAGGCCACCCCAACGATGCCCTTGAAGTGATGTCTCAGTGCCTGGAGGCTGGGCAGATCTGGATGTGGAGGAACAGGCTCAAGTTCAACCCTTCCAAGACTGAGTGGCTGTGGTTCCCGGCATCCCGATATAGTCAGCTGACTCCATCGCTGACTATTGGGGGCGAGTCTTTGGCCCACTCGGAGAGGGTGCGCAATCTGGGAGTCCTCCTGGATACGCAGCTGTCCTTGGAGGAACATCTGATGGCTGTAACCAGGGGGACCTTTTGTCAGGTTCACCTGATTCGCCAGTTGCGACCCTTTCTTGATCAGGATTCCATGTGCACAGTCACTCATGCCCTTGTCACCTCTTGCCTGGACTACTGCAACGCTCTTTACATGGGGCTCCCCTTGAAGAGCACCCGGAGGCTCCAACTGGTCCAGAATGTGGCCGCACGGGTAATTACGGGAGCTGCATGGCTGTTGTGGCCCCGCCCTCTGAGCCTATCTCATCGGAGGAAGAAAGCTCCGAACATGAGGGAGAGGAGTCAGCCAGGCCTCTCTCTACAGGCCCCTCCCCTCTGGCACTCTCTCAGGTGCCGGCCGAGGGAGAGGAAATTAGCCAGGAGCCAGGTGTCTTGGATGAGAGTGAAGAAGGAGAGCCATCATTCCTGGATGCACGCCAACGAAGGCGTGATAAACGGTTGCAGCAGTTAAGGAGTCATGTTAGGGATTAGAACTGAGTCACTGGACCACACCCCAGAGACTATATAAGAGAGGGTGGTGGCTGGTAAAACTCCGTGACAAACAAAAACTAACTTTGGCTAGTCACTTGAACAACGTCTGAAGCTGCTGAAAGGGATATTGTTTTGCTGGACTATTTGCAATGCGTATGTAATGTTATGTTATCTGTTACAGTAAAAGCTCTTGGCAGACGGTGCTTATATTGTTGCCAAGTTTGAGATAACAACCTGTGTGGGTGCCAAGTACTTTCTTAACCCTCGGCTGGCTGTGTTTGTGTGTGTGTGTAGGCGGGGACAGATCAGTGGCACTCCCACATAACACTGCTCCTGTGTGAGCTGCACTGGCTCCCAGTGGTCTTCCGGGTGCGCTTCATGGTGTTGGTTACCACCTTTAAAGCGCTCCATGGCATAGGACCTAGTTATCTTCGAGACCGCCTGCTGCTACCGACAACCTCCCATCGACCCGTGCGCTCCCACAGAGAGGGCCTCCTCGGGGTGCCATCAGCCAAACAATGTAGGCTGGTGACCCCCCGGGGGAGGGCCTTCTCTGTGGGGGCACCTACCCTATGGAACCAACTGCCCCCTGAGATAAGGAGAATCCAAGACCTTGGTGCCTTCCGCCGTGCCCTTAAAACTTTCTTTTTTCATCAAGCCAGGCTGGCTTAACATATTTTTAAATTTTAAATTTTTAATTGGTTTGTCATTTTAAACTGGGGCCAAATTAATATAAATTCTTTTAATTGTTCTTAATGTTTGTATTATATGTTTTTATCTGGCTGTACACCGCCCTGAGTCCCTTGGGAGAAGGTGCGGTATATAAATTTGAAATAAAATAAAAAAAATAAAAAATAAAAATTTACGCAAGCACAAAATTTAAGAGAAAATTTTTACAAAATGTTTTATAGATGGCATTTAGATCCTAAAAAGTTGGCTTGTATGTATCCGAATTTACAATCTAAGTGTTGGAGATGTGATTGTGATGATGCCACTTATTATCATATATGGTGGACTTGTAAAAAAGTTAAAGCATTTTGGATTAAAATATGGTGGATTATCCAAAATAATATAAAGGTTACTCCACAATTGTTTTTGTTGGGTATAATTACAGATTGTATGGTTATAGAGACTAAATTGATTTTAAATTTAATAACTGCAACTAGACTTTTGGTGGAACAATATTGGAAGAAGGAAGATTTGCCTACTATTGAAGAATGGACATTAAAAGTAGCAAATCTGGCAGAAACGGCGAAGATTTCAGCATATTTGAAAGATCACTCACAAGAAAGATATATATCGGAATGGAGAAGATGGATTGATTATATTCAAAACAAATATCAGACTAAAAAGTATCAAATAGCTTATGAATGAATAGAAAAATTAAGAGTATTTATATTTAGTTAAGTAAAAGGGGAGTTAAAGTGTGAAGGGGGGGATAGGAATCCTTAGTTTATTAGCTTAGTTTAGCATATGATTGTTAATTGTTATACCCTGTATTTTGTTCTGGGAAGTTTGGGGGGATGGGGTGGTAAGGGAGGGAGGGGGGAGGGGGAAATACTTGTAAAAAAATTGTTTTTTTTTCTTTCTGTAAAACTCTTTAATAATAATAATAATAATAATAATAATAATAAAGAAATCTTACCCGGCGCGAAACTCCCTAAACCCAAGATGTACAGCATGTCACTGAGGGAGTTGGAGGAGCTGAGAACATTTATTGAGAAAAGCCTAGCAAGGGGTTTCATCGAGCCAGCCCGACCAAAAATCGCAGCCCCAGTGCTATTTAGAAAGAAAAAAGATGGCTCAAAACATCTCTGCGTTGATTTTCGTACCCTGAATGCAATCAGTGTGGAGAACATGTATCCCCTCCCCCTTATGAAAGATATGTTAGCACACCTTGTTAAAGGGAAAATGTTTTCAAAGCTGGACTTAAGGGAGGCTTACTACCGTGTCAGAATTAAGGAGGGGGATGAGTGGAAAATGGCATTTAACACCCTCCTTGACTGCTACCAATTCAAGGTGCTCCCTTTGGGTTGCAAGGAGCCCTGCGGTGTTGATGCAGTTAATAAATGAAGTGCTGCCTCAGCATTTATATAAGGGCGTCCTGGTCTCTTTGGATGACATTCTAATATATACTGAGACCAAAGCAGAACACGTAAAAGTAGTCAGGACGGTTTTAAACAAACTCCACTCTCCAAACTTTATGCGAAACTTTCCAAATGTGAGTTCCACCAAGAGAAGATTGACTATTTGGGGTACCGCATTTCACATCAGGGGGTTGAGATGGATCCTATAAAAGTGCAGGCTGTACTTGATTGGAATCCTCCACGCACTCGTAAACTGTCACAAGTAAATGCCTTATTCTCCTTTATGTAAATAATATATGACCAGGGTATCAGGGGTTAACTTATTCTTCTCTATTTAATATATTCATATTTAACCACTCCTACATCTAGCTCCACCCCATGTATATATAAGGAGCTGTATGCTTTCCTTCTGTGCTTCTATCTGTGAATATTCAGTGAATATAGAATGCCTTCTGTAAATAAACAGTGCTTTATTTGAATATCTAATTCTTAATCTACTTATTGAGTCTGATCCTGAAAATATCGTAACAATTTGGTAGCAGAGGATGGTTAAATAGACTCAATAAAACTTTAAATATGTCTGAGAGAGAAAACTCCAGAAATAAAAGAGAAAGACCCAACACCAGGGCATACAGCAAAGAAATGGAAGCAGATCAAGAAATAATCAATGAGTCCACGAATACAATATCGAGAGAATCTGAAGACTGCACTACTGACAATGAAGAAACAATGGATGAGACTGATGACCAAGAAGAAAATGAAATAGAAAACAACGAACTCAGGTCAGAGATACTAAAACTCTTAAAAAGCCAAAAGAACAATGAAAATCTCATCGCGAACCTCCAAGAAATATTAAAAAACAACGGAGCAGCGAAAGAGAAGCACGTCGTTACGAATAAATCTAAAGACTCAAAAACGGTAAGCGATCTGCCTGAAAATAAAAATACAGCGAAAAAGAAAACTAACAGTCCCACGCAAAATTTCGAATGGCAGCCATCTTGGTTTCAACGGACCCCTAAGATGAGCGAAGCAGAGCCAATCAGAAAGCTAGATTCAAAATACCTGGCACGAAAAGCCTTACTCGATGCAAGAAATGAAAAAGAGAAAATTTACACCTCAGAAGAATCAGACACAGAGATTGAAGAGACTTCGATAGATATGCAAGTAAAATCAGCAATGAAAACGCTCTTTGCTGCTTTTGGACCAAAATTGAAAATCACTAAAGAATCAACGAAAAGGCAAGCAAGCAAACAAACACCTCAGAATCCACCCACTTCTATTCAAACGACGAAAGCGCTGACGCCTGAACCCAGAGAGCCCTGCAGATACCACCCCACGCCACAGACGATACCAGGGACCAGCGTTCTCAACCAAAGAAAGCGAGTGCCTGCTATCACCAGGACTCCCAAGATCGAGCCGGAGACCGATTCCTCAGAAGAAGAGTGATGCGAGGGAGCTGCGGCAGCGAGAACCTCTCACGACGGCTTCAGAAGCGAAATGAACAACGCGCATGTGCAAGACTACACAGACAACTTCGAAGGACATGAAGAACAGAGAGAACCATTCAGAATCGTCGCAAGCATACCCATGCCATTTTGTAACTTTCAACATTTGCAAGACCACGGACTACCTCCAGTTGTAAGTAATGGATCCAACAATATTGGGAATTTACCCAATGATTTCCCAAAACTGAGAATAGATGGCATTAATTTGCAAGAATGGTGTCAGCAGCTCCAGGTTGTCTTTCTAAAAGAAAACTTATTATTTTTTATCACTAATCCCCCAAAAAGACCTTGGACTCTAAAATTAGACTGTCTGCACCATAGGGCATTTTTCTTATTGATTTCCAGTATATCTCCTGCCATGTACCACAGTATTAAGCAAAATCTAACTGTATCAGAAATTATTCAATGCATGTTTAAATTGTTTCACAGTGAAAGTGTAGCCACTACAACAAGAATGTCTAAAGATTTCTTCTCCGCTAGGATAAAACCAGGGGTTACCATAAGTGAACATTTAATATCTTTAAACAAAATTAGAGCAGAACTGCATTTAAGGGGGGAAATAATTTCAGATCAAACAATGAAGAGTGTTATCATTAACTCACTAGACCCATCGTGGGATAACTATATATCTCATTTAGACACAATCAATTTAGGATATTTATCCATAGAAAGTCTATCTAACAAGCTAATATCTGAAGATAATTCAAGGAGAAGTCGTTGTAACAATCACATGGAACATAAACAATATAAGAGGGTAGTTTTTCAAGAAAGATATCATGAACCAATAGGATGCCACAACTGTGGATCCAAAGAACATAATAGGAGAGACTATCCAAAACTCCTCAGAAATAGAAAAAATCCTGACTATAGAAATAGGTATCAAAACAGACAGTCATCAATTGATAGACATAGATATAGAAGTCCACCCATCTATAGGGAACATAGAGGGGGCAGGGATAACTCAAAAGATAGAAAGTCTGGTTCACTGAATGGGTTAAACAAACATGACAACACTAACATACAACAGACAGAGGACAATGATTGGCTTATTGATTCTGGAGCAACCAACCACACTACAAATAATAAAAATATACTATCTTCATTTGTAGAGGATAAATTCGTAATTAAGGTAGCTAATCAAGAGAAGGTTCAAGTCATAGGTAGAGGAAACATAACCTTACCTGGCCTAGGAAAAATAGAGGGGGTATTGTTAATACCTGAAATACCTCATAACATACTTAGTGCAATAAAACTAAGCAGAGATTCTGGCATAAATATTGTGTTCTCAAAAGGAAAAGCAACATTAGAGAAAAACAGAACAAACATAGGTACTGTGATTATTAAAGGACGTCTACCTTATCTAATGACAAAAGAAAAATGGTTACACAACATTGATTCCAACATGGAAGATAACAATAACATAGACAACGAAAGCAGTAGTAATAGTAACAATGAGGAACATGAGATTATTCATAATCACAAAGACACACACAACAACAAAATACCTAATATTGGTAAACCAATTCATGATGAGTGTGCTCATGTCTTACATAGGAAATTAGGACATGCCAGTTTTCCTGTAGTTCAAAAGATGACTGAACATGCTGAAGGTGTTAAAATAAAAAATTGTAAAAACTATTTGGAATGCTCAGTATGTAAATCTACAAAACTCAAAACTAGCCCCAAACCAAAAAAATCAACAAGATCAACCAACAAAATTTTTGATTTGGTACACATGGACCTAGTTGGTCCATTAACACCATCAATCACATATAGAAAACGTTATTTCCTAACCATTGTGGATGACTATAGTCGTTATGGCTTTGTCTATACACTAAAGCACAAAGATGAAACTTTTCAGAAATTTAAGGAGTTTTACAAACGTATAGAAACACAACATAATATTAGAATAAAACAAATTATGACAGATAGGGGATGTGAATTCATGTCAAAAGAATTCTCCCAATGGCTTAAAGACAAAGGGATGTTACATTACACGTCTAGCCCTTTCTCTGCATTCCAAAATGGAGTGGCAGAGAGAAAGAACTCGACATTACAAACCATGATTAGATGCACATTAGAAGATGCTGGCTTAGGAAAACAATTCTGGTCAGAAGCTTTACAATATTCCAATTATACACAAAATAGAACTTGGTCCAGCATTGTTAACAAGACACCATATGAAATGATGTATAATAGGAAACCCAAAATAGCTCATATGCACATATTTGGAGTCACTGCAGACGTACACATACCTAAGCAATTAAGACGTAAAGGTGAGAACGTATCTAGGAGACTCAGGTTCATGGGTTACGAAACAGGCACAAAAGGGTACAGATTCATCGATAATAACAACAGATTTATAGTTTCCAGAACGGCTGTATTCCATGAACAGGCCAACTGGTCTAAAATACATCTTAATGAAATTTTCCCAAACAACTATACAAACACTAAACACCAAGAGGAAAGAACTGGAGAAGAATACAATCACAACATACATAAAAACAAAAACAAAACATGGACAAACAGTCAATACAAAATAAAGACAGATTCATTAACAAAAAAAGAAGCTAGGTATTTACATGACAATGATAGTAAACCAAAAAGAACAATCAGGAATAACAGAAACCAAATACCAAACAAATACAAAGATTATATAATGTATATGGATGGAGAAACATCAACACCAAACACATACGAGGAAGTGCTAAAACTTCCCCCTGAAGAAAAGGAAAAGTGGGAATCAGCCATGACTAAAGAGATGGATAGTTTGCAGAAATTAAATGTATTCACACCTACACATGCACCTAAAGATAAAACTGTTATTGGTACTAGGTGGATATATAAAATCAAAAACTTAGAAGGAGGCAACACCTTATACAAAGCTAGAGTAGTTGCTCAAGGTTATGCACAAAAATATCCCGAGGATTACACGGATACATACTCTCCCACAGTAAGAACTGAGAGTGTTAAAACTGCACTGGTCATAGCATCAGCACTTAACCTTGATGTATTCCAATACGACATACAGACTGCATATCTACATGCAAAATTAGATAAAGAGATATATGTAAGAGCGCCTCACAGTCAATATACAAACAAAAATGAAACGTGGTTACTAAATAAAAGTTTATATGGGCTGAAACAATCTGGCAAAAGATGGTATGAATGTTTAGTCAAAGTGCTCAAAACTATGAATTTTAATGCCACTACTGGCACTACGGCCACCAAAACTGTCTCCGTGCTAAGTGCAGAGTCTTTAGGAAGCCAAAATGTCCCGCTGGTTTGACATCGTGACTTCTCTTGAGGACCAAGGTGCGTAAGGCCTCTGGGACATAAAGTTTCGTCCCTCTCCATGCTAGGCCATCTCTCTTTGTCAAGAGATTTTGATTGTCTCAGAACCAGGGGTCTGCCAACGTTTCTGCCTTGAGCCTCATCGTTAGGTCACTGGCGGGTTGACCCTGCTGGTCTCGATGCTGCCATCTGGTGTTTACTTGGCCCACTCCTTGGGCAGGAGGGATGATGGGATTCACTATCTGCTCACGTTCACTGTTGTATTGAGGCATTCGGGAGAGGGCGTCGGCCAGAAAGTTCTTCCCCCCTGGGATGTGCTTCAGCTCGAAGTTGAAACAATTGAAGTATTGGGCCCACCGGAATTGCCTGGGCGATAACTTCCGTGGGGTCTTGAGGGCCTCCAGGTTTTTGTGGTCAGTGCAAACCTCGAACGGTGTCTGGCCTCCTTCTAGCAGGTGTCGCCAGGTTAACAGCGCCCATCTCACCACGAATGCTTCTTTTTCCCACGCCGCCCATCATCTCTCTGTGTTGGTGAGTTTGCGGGATGTGTAGGCACAAGGTTGCAGGTCCCCTTGGCTGTTCTTTTGGAGTAGGACTGCCCCTACTGCCACATCGCTGTCATCTGCTTGGATGACGAAGGGTTGTTCGGGTTGTTTGTTGTTGTTGTTGTTCTTGGTCAGGATGCTTCAAGATCGGTTCTTTTGCAAACATTTTTTTAGTGTCTCAAATGCCTGTTGGCAGGCCGGGTCCCACTGTAGAGGCTGTCCCGGGCGGGGTTTCATTGTTGGACTACCTGTCTTTAGGAGGTCCATCAGAGGTTTGGCAATTCTTGCAAAGGAGGGGATGAATTGCCTGTAGAAATTCGCAAACCCCAGGAAGCTTTGTAGTTGCCTGCGGGTGCGAGGGGGTCGCCAGTCTAGGACTGATTGTATTTTAGCCAGGTCCATATCTATCCCCTCATTTGACACTCAGTAACGTAAATAGTCTAGGCGCAATCTGTGGAACTCGCATTTTGACAGTTTGACATAGAGGTTCGCTTTCAGCAGTTTTTCCAGTACTTTGCGTACGAGGGGTATGTGTTCGTCTATGGTCTCTGTGTAAATGAGAATGTCATCTAGGTAGACAGGACCCCTTTGTACAGGTGGTCATATAGAACTTCGTTTATCAATTGCATGAATACAGCTGGGGCTCCCTGTAACCCAAATGGCATCACCTTGAATTGGTAACTTCCCAGTTGAACGCTGTCTTCCACTCGTCTTCTTCCCTGATGCATACTCGGTAGTAGGCTTCGCGGAGGTCTAGTTTGGTGAAAATCTTCCCCTTGGCCAGGTGGGCTAGCATGTCTTTCATGAGGGGGAGGGGGTATAAGTTGTGTACGCAGACCGCATTGATGTCCCGGAAGTCAACTACCAGACGCATAGAGCCATCTTTCTTCTCTTTGAAAAGGACTGGTGCCGCGATCCGTGGTTTGACTGGCTCAATGAAACCCCTTCGTAGGTTTTTGTCTATATAGTTTCGCATTTCTTGCATTTCACGGGGCGTCATGGCATACAATTTAGGTTTAAGTAATTTTGCCCCAGGGATGATTTTGATGACGCAGTCGGCATTGCGGTGGGGAGGTAGGACGTCACACTCGGTCTCGCTAAATACCTCTGCTAGGTCTTGGTAGTCTTTTGGAATCTGCTCTGCTTCATGGGTGCTGTTGGATGTGGGCCCCAGTTGCTTCGCGGTGCCCTTTGGGAGGGGCCCTTGCATCGGTGCTATCTTCTTTTGTTCATGCGGGAGACGCTGGGGCTCGAGTGTGGGGGGTGTTTGTTCTGGTTGGAACGGCAGAGGTTGGGGTCCTTTGGCTATCCTCAATCTGCGGGTCCCCTCTTGCCACCAGATAATTGGACCCCACTTGTCTAGCCAGGAAAGTACCAGTATGACTGGATCGGCCATCTTGGGGGCTATTATGAACCGTATCATCTCCCAGTGATCCCCTAGTTCTAGCTTCACTGGCTCGGTCAGGTGTGTGGCATAGGCTCCCCCTACTAGGGTCCCATCAACTTGCTCAAATCGAATTGGGTGGTTGAGTTTCTTAGCTCGGATCCCCAATTTTAGGACTGTGGATAGATTAATCAGGCACCTGGTGCAGCCCGAATCTATCAGGGCCTGGAAAGTCTCTTGGGTACCTGTTTTTGGGGCTGTTAGGCATATGGGAAAAAGGAAAGGGTGGATGGGTCCACTCACCATTGGGTCGTCTTCACCCTCGTCCTCGCTGTCATATGAGTCGGGGATTGGTCTCCATCATCCGGGACTCCCCTTGTCTCGGTCAGGTGGGCGAAGACCTCTGTGCCTGGAGGGAGACTTTGTGGCGCATCGGTGGCTTGGGGCCCCATTCCTGTTGTGCCTTTGGCTTAGGGTTAGGCCTCGGGCCTGGGGTTCCACATGCTGCTGCTAAATGGCCTATTCCTCCACATCTGTAGCACCTCATTGGGCTCCATGGAATGAAAGGTTTTTGGGTAGGCCGTAGTGCCGTGGTTCCCCATCTGGTATGTGGCCTCGGGTCCGATTGGTATCTTTCCCTGGCCTCTGGTTGCTTTAGCATGTCGTTGGCATGCAGTCCCCTTTCCACTTGCATCGCCACGTGGAACCATTCAGAGAGTCGGTTTGGGATGTCCCGATAAGAGGTCACTTGAGCGATCCGCTTATCTAGGCTTGTTCTGAAAAAATACACTAGCAGTCGCTCTGGTAGGGGAGGCAAGGTGCCCACAACTCTTCGGAACTCACGAATGTGCTCCCTGATGGGCTTTCCTCTCTGCATTAGGCTTCTGAGTTCGTCTTTCACATATGGGTCCTCCCCTGCTTCCTCGAAACTCGCCCACAGTAGTTGCAAGAAATCATCTGCGTCTTGCAGTTGGGGGGCTCTATTCTTGTAGAGGGCTGATGACCAAGTCTTTGCTTCTCCCTCCAGCCCTTCTGTAATGGCATTGACTAGGGCTCTGGGGAATGGGTAAAGGTGCCCATAGCGTTCGATATAGACCTCAGCTGCGTCAAGGAACTGTGCTACCTGGTCTGGATCCCCATCGAATTTCCCTCTGAACTGGGGTGGCTCCACCCTCGGTGGCCCCTCCTCCCATAGTGGGGCTCTGTGTGCCTGTCTAGGGTGTCATTGGGTTTCTTCCTCATCTCTCATTCGGGGGCAGGGGGTGATGCCTTGCGTGGGCTGGTATGCTTGCTGGGCAGAGGAGGAACCCATGGATGCACACTGGGACTTTCTCTCCTTCTGGTGTGGGAGGGGGGAGCTGGGTCCCCGTCTATGGTGTCTTAGTTCAACAGGGTCAGCTGGCCTCCTTCTATCTTTGGGCCTGCAGGATGGACCCTCTTCCAGGCTGACAGCACGTTCAAAATCTTGCTTTAACTCCTCCATGGGGCTTTCAAGTGGCAGCTTTGAAGTTTTCTGCTGTCTGGCCTTCTGCCAATCCCATAACCATTCCACCCTTCCCAATTCACTCAGGGGCTTCCCCTTACCTTTAGCATCTGGAAAGGGGAATTCAGCTTCTGCAGATTTTGGCAAAGTCCACCAAGGTTCATCATTTTTTCTCCTCTTGGGTTGGAGCACGATCGTCTGTCCTTGGTAATTCTGTGGCAGTGGGGGAGGGAAGGGGGGGTTGCAGCTTTGCTGGGGGAGGGGGGTGGCCCCGTCGCATCCAAGCTGGCTGGAGTAGAGAGGGTGGGCTGGTTTACAGCAATTTGAAGCAGACTTTCAGTAGACAGCTGGCTTTCTGCCATGGCTTCGGAACATTGCCGCCACTCCGTCCAAACATCTGGTAGGGTGCTGGAGGGCTGGAGGTTTGCCAGTTTGGCTTGGAAAGTTGTGAGTCTTGTCCGTCTGTCAGACTTCGATGCTATCTCATAATAAATGAATTTCCAAACTGCCAATCTTTAAGGAAATCTTCTCTTTAATTGAGCACAGCAACCGGATCATGACTTGATGCGGACAAGACTGACCTTTTGCCCCCCAATCCCTCCCTTTCCGATCTCCAATTATCTGCTTCTCATTGGCTATCTTCCAAGTCATTCCACTGACTTCTTGTCTTGTCATTTCACAGGAAAGTCTCCCCCCTCCTCATTTCCACAACGACCGGGCTTCAAAGGGATTTAGCAGGCAAAAGTTCAGGGTTTATCTCTCTCCTCTCTATGCCAGCGGTGAGACACTGACATCATTGATGTTATTGTAAGAGATTAGGAATTAAGGGCAATTATTAATATTAGTAATTAGTAATATTAGTAATATTAGTAATATTGTTTATGTATTAAGAACATAACATGTCGGCTGGTGACCCCCAGGGGGAGGGCCTTCTCTGTGGCAACACCTGTCCTCTGAAACGACCTGCCCCTGGAGATACATAGGATCCCAGATCTCTGTGCTTTTCGCCGTGCCCTTAAAACTTTATTTCATCAAGCCGGGCTGGCTTAACCCCCACCCCCCTTTAGATATTTTTAATTGTTAATTGATTTTAGTTGGAGTGTTTTAAATTTATTGGGCCAAAATTTGTTTAATTCTTTTTTTAAAAAAAATTTTTTTTAATTTTGTATGTGATGTTTTTATTCTTGGCTGTCCACCGCCCTGAGTCCAGTGGGAGAAGGGCAGTATAAAAATCTAATAAAATAAAATAAAGAAGAAAATAAGATAAGATAAAGAAAATATGGAAAGAGAATATTATGACTGAAATTGGAAACAGAGATATGATGTAAAATGGATTTGAAAAGAGAACATGGCAGAAGCTAAAATAATAAGATACGGTGAAAAATGATTAATTTGTGATGAAGGATTATACAAAAGAGATGAATATAGAAAAAATGGGAAGATTAAAATAGATTATTATGTTTAAGATATATAAGATGTGACCCGATCAACACTCTGTTCATAAAATATATATGATGAAAGAAAAATTCTAATAAAACTTGTTTACAAAAAAAAAGAAAAGAAAACATCCTGTAAGCCACCTTGAGTTGCCATGGGTGAATAGGCGGCAATATAAATTTAATCAATCAATCAATCAATCAATCAGAAATTGTGACATGTTTGGCCAGCCAAAAAATTGGATGAGTTTCTCAGCTTGAATTTAAAGATGTGGGAAACAGGTAGGCAATGGTTAGGGAGTTTTAAAGTCTTATTTATCTTTTCTTCTTTTTCTTTTTTTTTCACGTGATGTTGATTACCCAAATCCAATTTAGCCCACCAAGTTTCTTCAAATCTTTCAAATCCGCTTTTCAGTGTACAGTTCCAATAAAGTTTTAGTGTTTAATTTAATTTGCCTTATGAATCTTCAAAAAGCTCAGTAAATATTTCCCAGCATCCAAATCACCTACCAAGATAAAGTCAAGATCAAGTAGCTTTCCAGATGTTGTTTACTTTCTCTCATCACTTTCCTTTGAATTTTACACATTGCAATAATCTTCTTCCTCCAGTAGATAGCTCCCCTACTGGGGACGGCAACATTTAGTGGTGAGACCATTTCAGTGCATTCAGGTTGAGTTTACTGAATTACCGTATTTTTCAGAGTATAAGATGCACCGGAGTATAAAACGCACCTACCTTTTTTGGTGTTTTTTTTAAAAAGTTTTTTTTTATTTTTTAGACAAACACACATACAAACATACAATGTATTTTCTTTTAACAGAGTATTTGGCTGGTTCACAAATTTAAACAGTGTTTAGTCATTTCAATTAAATTTACAATTTCTATATTTCCTTTTTACCATATTTATTCCTCATCTATTTTTTTTAAAAAACAATATTACCCTTCATCCTCATCTCTAATCTTAATCAAATTCAAGTTTCCCTTCTATTCTATATTATACCCCTTCCCATTGTCATCTATTTTTATATCCATCCTCACATTGGTTAATTATGTAATATTACAATTGTTTAATACAAATTCAACATTTTAATATAAATCAAATAGTTATATAACTATCTTTTTTTGCATATTAATCAATATGAACATGAATATTCCAATTATTTCCATGCAATCCAATTTCTTACAAATCAATTTATTATATTTACCAATAATAATAAACCAAATAATTTTCCCCTTATGTTACTCATTTTCACATCTTAAACTCTCCCAATAACATGTAATCCTCCAAATCACAACTTAATCATTTCTACTTTCATCACAATATATAATTAAAAATATTTCAATAATTACAATTTCCCTAATTAAATTTAAAAATGTTCTAGCTGTCATCCACGCTATAATTTAATCCTTTTTACTTTCACTATAATATCATTAAAGGTATTTCAATTGTTACAGTTTATACTTATTCGTATTTCTAAAAAAAATAAAAAAATAAAAACTTATCATTGTCTAGATTTCAAAAATACGAAAACAAAGAGCCTGATAGTACAGTGGACTAAAGCACTGTTATTAACATCTGCTGCTTGCAATTACTGCAAGTTCAAATCTCACCAGGCTCAAGGTTGATTCAGCCTTCCATCCTTTCAAAGGTAGGTAAAATGAGGACCCAGATTGTGGGGGCAATAAACTGACTTTGTATAAATATACAAAAGTATGAAGGCTATTGCTTAACGCATTGTAAGCCGCCCTGAGTCTCCGGAGAAGGGCGGCATATAAATTAAAGCAAAAAGCAAAAAAACAAAAAAACAAAAAAACCAATTATTATTCATTTCATTTTTAAAATCATGATTTCCCATTTATTTCTTACTACTATTCATATTTCAATTCTAAATATGTATAACATTTTTCTCTTTCATTTCTTTTTCTCCCTTCCCATTTTTATTTTTGCCTTTTTCTTTCTTCTTTTTTTCTTTTGTGTTTTAAAATCTTGAACTCTCCTCTTTTGCCCTAAATTTCCCATTGTTTGCACCTACCTTTTTTGGTGAGGAAAAAGAAGAAAAATTCTGCCTGTGCCTAATTTTGCCTTGTTGCAGCAAACAGCCTGCTTTACTTTCAGTTTCGTTTTCAGCATAGCTTGATTAGCACAAGGAAAAACAAATCTGCTCCAGCAATTTACCTCTTTGCAGCAAGCAGCAGAGCCCTGCGCAAAACAGCTGAGAGCAAATCAGCTGAGAGTCGGAAGGCCGATCTAATCAACTTGTGCTAGTCTATGCTGAAGCTGAAAGGAGCTTTTTTTTCTTGCTGTTTGCTTGCAAGGAGGTAACTGCTGCGAGGCACAGGCCAAAGGGTGGGGGCCAGTGGGTGAGCAGGGTTACATTTGGTGTATAAGATGCACCTAAATTTTCACCCCCTTTTAGGAGGGAAAAAGGTGCGTCTTATACTCTGAAAAATACGGTACCTCAAGTGGAGGAGACTTAAATATTTATTGGTGATAGTGGATCATTTGACTGGATGGGTTGAAGCTTATCAAGCCATGAGGGCCAGTGCAGCAGTAGTCATCAAAATTATATTGGAACAGATAATACCTATATATGGAATAGTAGAAGCTATAGATAGTGACCAAGGGACTCATTTTTCTGCAAAAGTGCTTCAATCAATCTGGAGGCAGTGGGAATTAAGTGGGAATATCATATTCCATGGAACGCAAATTTGTTTATGCCATGGACTAGATGTTTACCATTGGCCTTGCTCAGAATTCGATGCCAACCAAAAAAGGATACTGATATTTCACCCTATGAAAACACGTTTGGATTACCACACTTGGGCAGAGTGGGGAAGATTCCACAATATGAAACTAAGGATATGTTTAAAAGAACTGTGTACTGGGACTGTCCTCTTCTTTGTCTTACCTCAGGAACAAAGGACTCTTGGCTCAAACTCCACCTTTGGATTTTTTGGTACATTCTTATAGAGCTGGCGATTGGGTCCTAATCAAAACTTGGAAAGAGGAAAAGTTACAGCCGAACTGGGAGAGACCACTCCAAGTGCTGTTTATCACTGAAACTGCTGTGAGAATCAAAGAAAGGGGGTGAATATACTACACTTGAGTAAAGGGACCAGTGGAAGAACCAGCCATTTGGACTGTTCAGTGAACTGAAAATCCTCTACAAATCAAAATAAAGAAATCATAGCTGATGTTAGAATCTTGGTATTTTTAGGTAACTTGGGATTTGTTAACTGCAATTGAGATTTTAATTGTCTGCTGTTTCAGGAAAGAAATATCTTGTGTGTTTGGAAAGAAGAAGAAGCTGAATTGAGAGTTTAGCAGCTGCTGTGAGTGGGCTATGTGCAGAACAGATTGATTATAGTTGTTATATCTATAATACTAGTTAAGAGGTACCTGGTTATACTGAACTAATTTAAAAACATCATGAACAAATAAATAAATTACAAGTAAAGACTAGGGCCATAGGGAGGTGTGGTTGGAATCCCTTGAAAGGACTTAGTGATTGGATCCTTAACTTGGTTGGATGGGTAAAACAATTAGTAATGTTGAGAATTTTAATATTGATAATTGGAATGATGATGTGTTGTTGTGTTCAACTTGGACCAATAATGATGACTTGTTGTAAAGACTGTATGGTTTAATGGAGAATGAAAAATGAGAGTGAAGAGGTTCGAAAAATGTTGTGACAATTTGAGAAATATGAATGTAAAAATCAATATTGATTGTAAAAAGTAAGTGAAGGGATTGTGGGGAACAGAGCCTATTGTTTTTACAGAATTGTAAGAAGATATGTTAGCCTGTGAAGAAAATACATTGTATATACACTGTTCAAAAAAATAAAGGGAACACAAGCAGAAGACATCTGAGATCTGAATGAATGAAATAGCCTTATTAAATACTTTGTTCGTTACATACAGTAGTTTTGTGTTCCCTTTAGTTGTTTGAGCAGTGTATAAACTACTGTATGTAAAGAACAAAGTATTTAATAAGGCTATTTCATTCATTCAGATCTCGGATGTCTTTTGTTTGTGTTCCCTTTATTTTTTTGAGCAGTATATTTCTAATCTCATGAGCTATCTGAAGCTTGAGAATTGTATGTAAGAACTAGGATCAGAGGCCTCTGCTATGCTAGAAACTGGTCTTAACCAGAATTTAAATAAGGGCATCAGGAGATAGAATTAAGAGTAGTGAGAGATGTAATTAGGGGAGGAGATAATGTATTCATTTTAGACACTTTGGATAGGTGGTGACAGCATGAGTGCTTAGCCAATGAAGAAAAGGTGGGAGGTAAATTTGTAACGGAAATAGAGAATATAAGGCAAACATATTGATGATTTATGGTGTATCCAGTGTACCTGCGTTTGCAAAGCAGTTAATGAAATTACCATTGTTTTCTCTTAGAAGTTTTGCTGGTGATTGTTTATTTCAAAAGAAGATGAATCCCACATGGGGAAATATAATATTCTTCCTCTTTTAATATTCCGCAAAATATTTCATTCTTCTAGGAGGTGGGGGGGCTTCCCACAGGTGGTACTCGAATATTGTCATGTCCTAAAAGTGGTACAATCTGTGAAAGGTTGAAAAGCACTGGTCTACAGGACTACGTTAGCGTTAGATTGCCACAGAGAAAATCTACCTATGTGATTGCTAAAAGCAGTGGTGGGATTCAAATAATTTAACAAACGGTTGGCCCACGGTCACGTTGGCTGTTGTAGGAGGCATGGCCCATCCCCATCCTCCAGCTCCATCGCACATGCAGGATGAATCTCCCACGATTGCCAACCTGATCCTGGGCGAACCAGTTGTTAAATTACAACACCACCACCACCACTATCACCACCCTGCTGTCAAAGTGGATCCTGGGCACTGTGCTATAATGAAGAAATGGGAAACGGAGTGGCCGATGCAAGGGAAGGAGGAGGCCGCTTTTCCTTTCTTCTTCCTGCTTCTCCTCCTTCCTTCATGCCAGCCGCTCCATTTCCTGTTTTCTCCATTGCAGCTCAGTGCCATGCTTGCCCCACCCACCACTGCCCAGATGCCCTCGCTTCCCCCAAGCATTTCTTTGCTAACCTGATTTCCAGGTCCATTATGTTTCTCCATCACATTTCTTGCCGTCGTGTGCAGGGAAAGAAAAGTTTCTGAGACTAAAAAAAAAAAAGCTCAATCAATCAATTCCACGAAAAAAAATCTTGCGAAGTTGGAATTGATTGATTGGATTTTTTTTTTTTTAGCCCCACTAACTTTTCTTTCCCTGCACACGATGGCAAGAAACGTGATGGAGAAATGCAAGAGACATGGAAATCAGGTTAGCAAAAAAATACTTGGGGGAGGCGAGGACATCTGGGTGCCAGGCGCTGAAATGGGTCCATCTACCTCCAGCAGCTTCCCAGGCCCGCCGGAAGGAAGGCCAGCATCTACTGGCACTTAAACTTGGCAGCATTCCAGCTCTGGCCAGGAAGGGGCAGCCAGCATGGGTGCTGCAGGCAGGAAGCCCGCTCACTTCAGCATCCTCCCCAACCTTCTAATGCTCCGCTGGTGCTTTGGCCCTGGGCTGGTGCCTTATGTGCAGGCCCCGCCCCACTCCCATTCCCTGCTGTAAAGTAAGACAGTTTTGAACTGAGTGAAGTGATTGAAGGTGCCACATCTCTGTTTGATTTTCGTCGCTCCTCTCTTGGACTTTTGGGGAGGGATTTATTTTTCCCCGCCTGGAAGGAAGTTGAATGAAAACCAGGTATGTTCTGGAAAACACAGATTTTTCTGGAACATGTCTAACCAGTTCGCTGAACTCAGCAAAAAATTAGGTATCAGTTCTACTGAACTGGTGCAAACTGGCTGAATCCCACCACTGGCTAAAAGTTGACAGATTTGATGGCATATAATCTGCAAGTTTCCAGAGTTTACCTGAGTCACTGAGGTGCCAAAGATAGTGAGACTCAAGAAGAGGCTTGGAAAACAATAAAAATTTGTATAAAGAAGAGCTGGGTAAACTTATTCCATATGCATATAGACAACAAACATGGAAGGAGAAAAGCCACATCTAGGAAAACATTTGTCTAGGATCTTACACATTCATTTTGCCAATAAGAGAGAAACGTTCATTGCTCAATGTGGGCAATGCCTGCCCATGCCCCTTATCCATGGAGTGTTCTTTCTCCATGCTCATTCTATGCTTTGTTATCTTACAGAGCATCCCTTGTAGCCTTGTGTGTTCGTGCTCCTAGGCAGCCCCCTTCTCTGGCCCCATTTCTACGGAGCAGGATATTCCTGGGAACTTTTTTGTTGTTCTATATCCAAGCATGTGCCTAGCTCTGAAGCAAGTAGCAGAAGTGAGAAACCTGATAGCAAAGGATACAATTCTTTTACAGAATTAATTCCTAACAAATAATTCCTAACAGTAGCAAAATAGCACAAGCAATTCTTAATGGAAGCAAATAGCAAAGGTTAGATTGATTTGTGTCACCATGTCCTTTCAAGTCAATAGCGCTGATATACTGGCTTTTAAATCTATTTGGTGTTGGGAGGAAAATGCCTCCCGATGAGGATTCTTCCAGCCAGGAAACAATGCTTTGAAGAATAAATGAAATAGCGAAGCAGAGCTGCCGGAAAGAAGCCTTTTAATTGCAAGAAACCAAGACAATGACAGTCAGCGGTTACTTGGCTAGCTAAACTGATTGACATCCAAACATGAGTTTATATATTCTTTCTGAGTCTTTCAGTTTAACACATGCCTTTGATAATTAAATCCTGTATTTGGTGATGTTTTAATTCTATTTCTATTGATAGGATAATTTCCTTAGTTTGGAAGGAAAAAACGGTTTATCTCTGTTGAAAAGAAATGGAATTGGGAAATTTGATTAGCACCTGCGCCTTGTTTATTTAACAAAAGATAGTAATTGGTTTAACAAGATATCGCTACTTTGTTACTGTCAGCCCCTGTGTTATGTCTAGCTACATTGTTGCTATATTTCGGTTGTTTTGTTAGTCTCAAGTGTTTCCCTGATTAGCTCAAGTGTTTCCCTGAGGCTGCAGTTCTGGAAATGAGTTAAACAAGGCTAGTATTTTAGCTTGAAAGGAATTAAACTGTTGTGATTTAATCATTTGTATTTGATTAAGTTGTATTGTGTTTTAATTATTTTCTGCCTCATGGTATCTTCTTCTACCTGGGGAGAGGAGGGCTTCCTTCAATAGTTTTAGAAGAACCGCTTTCCTGAAGCTTTCAGGAGCTTTCCTGAACAATTATTTTAATAGAACGAAGAAGGTTTCTCAATCAACGTCTCCCGGGGGTCCCCACAAAACAGCCACAGCCAGCTGCGCGTCTCTGCGAAACGAAGAGTGGAAGCGCAGCAGTCGCAGTGCTTGCGCGTTTCCAGAGTGGGAGGGCCGTCGGCCCCGCCCCAAAAAATAGCTCGGTTGATTGGTTCTTCCTCCTCCATGCCTGCCTTGCCCTGCTGTGCCTTCCCCTTTGTTCTGCCAGCTGGGCCAGCGAGACGTGCGGTTATGGAGAGCGGAAGGCTGGCGCGCGGGCCTCCGAGCGAAAGTCAGGAGGCAGCGAGGCTGAGCGGGAGGCACCGGCGGTTGAAACCTGTGTCAGAACCGTTAGCACTCTGCTCCATAGTTTTGCTGATGTTGGCGGCCACGATGTCCAAGGAGGCGGGGGCCGCTGAGGCTGCCCAGAGCTTCGGCTACGGGGACGAGAAGTGCCATTACTATGCCGGGGGCGAGGTGTATCCTGGCGAGGCATCGCGGGTGCCCGTCAAAGACCACTCACTCCATCTCAGTAAGGCCAAGAGTAAGTGCACAAAAAGGCCGCCGCGCCATATGGTCGGGAGAGGGAGAGGGGGACGGGGCGAGGCGGAGCTGCCCGAGCCAGCCTCTGCCTTGTCTTTTCAGTTCTTGAGTGAGGGAAAGACCCGAAGCCTTAGTTGTACCCTTCCTAATTGCAAGCTGCGCTTCCTCTCTTTGTCCACAAAGACCCTACTTGAAAGGCCATTCTTCTCGTACAGCACCTGATCTTATTGCCCTTAAGAGCATTTGTTCTTCCTCAGTCAGGCCCCAATAATGGTTTGCGCTTAGGTAGGTAGGGAGGCCGTGGGAAGTCCAACACATCTGGAGTGCTATTAGGGAGAAAGCTGATGTATTGCATGGTAACACAAAGGCCCGTGGTAGAGCTTCAAAGATATGTATTGTGATGCCAGTGTTTCTTCAGGAAAAGGGTGGTCACAGAAAGTCTTGCTCACTTGTCATATATGATGTCTTAATAACAACAGTATGGAGTTAATAAGCCTTTCTTCAAAAACTCAGAAAAGGATTGAAATGTGAACTTTTCAATAGCAACTATGAGCACAGAAGAAATGAGTTAAATTGAATAGCAATCACAAATATTGTATGTTGTTCGAAATATATGCTAAATAAAACTTAGACAAAGGACACGTCAGGAAAGCTTCTGGTGTAATGAGCCATACAAAGAAGAAGGAGAATCAAAATCATTCTTTTAGAAAGACTTGTTTGGGGCCTAGGTCTGAAATGGTAGAAAATATTACTACATTTATTTATTTATTTATTTTTATTTATTTATTTATTATATTTATATACCGCCCTTCTCCCGAAGGACTCAGGGCGGTGAACAGCCAAGATCAAATACATAAATATAAAAGTTAAAAACAATTTAAAACCAGATTAAATACTTTGGCCCACAATTAAAAATTATAATCCAATTTAAAATTTAAAACGTTAAAATTAGGCTAGCCTGGCTTGCTGGAATAACAAAGGGTGGAAGGTGCGCAAGTCTGGGATCCTCTCTACCTCCAGGGGCAGCTCGTTCCAGAGGGCAGGAGCCCCCACTGAGAAGGCTCTCCCCCGGGGGGTCACCAGTCGACATTGACCAACGGCACCCCGAGGAGCCCCGCCCTGTGGGAGCGTACTGGCCGGTGGGAGGCTATCGGTAGCAGAAGTTGGTCCTGTAAGTACCCATGTCCTAAGCCATGGAGCACTTTAAAGATGTTAATCAACACCTTGAATCACACCGGAAGACCACTGGGAGCCAATGCAGCTCACGCAGGAGAGGTGTTACATGGGAGCGTCCCACCGCTCCCATAATCACCCGCGCGGCCGCATTTTGAACCAGCTGGAGCCTCCGGATGCTCTTCAAGGGGAGCCCCATGTAGAGAGCATTGCAGTAGTCCAGTCAGGAAGTGACGAGGGTATGAGTGACCGTGCGCAGGGAGTCCCGATCCAGAAAGGGTCGCAACTGGTGGATCAGGCGAACCTGATAAAAAGCCCCCTTGGCCACAACCGTCATATGCTCTTCTAAAGACAGCTGCATGAACCCTCTCCGTGGGGGCCAATGACTCGCTTCCAATAGCCAGTGATGGCACCAGCTGGCTATATCGGGATGCCGGGAGCCACAGCCACTCAGTCTTGGAGGGGTTGAGTCGGAGTCTGTTTCTCCCGCACGGCCTCCAGGCACCGGGACATCACTTCAAGGGCATCATTGGGGTGGTCTGGGGTGGAGATGTACAGCTGAGTGTCATCAGCGTACTGATGGAACTGCACCCCAAAACCACGGATGATCTCACCCAGCGACTTCACATAAATGTTGAATAGAAGGGGCGAGAGGACCGACCCCTGCGGCACCCCACACATAAGGCGCCTCGAGGACGACCTCTGTCCCCCTGCCAACACAAACTGCGACCGGTCAGAGAGAAAGGAGGAGAAACACCATAATACGGTGCCCCCAACCCTCAGCCCCTCCAGCCAGCGCAGCATACCATGGTCGATGGTATCAAAAGCCGCTGAGAGATCTAATAGGACCAGGGGACAGAGGAACAACCCCTGTCCCGAGCCCTCCAGAGATCATCAACCAATGTGATCAATGCCCTTTCCGTGCTGTACCCAGGCCTGAAACTGGACTGGAACGGGTCTAGATAGACAGTGTCATCCAGGTGCTAGGGAAGCTGTCGCGCAACCACACTCTCAACCTTCGACACAAAGCAAAGGTTGGAGACTGGACGGTAATTCGCCAAAACAGCCGGATCTAGAGAAGGCTTCTTGAGGAGGGGCCTCACCACCGCCTCTTTCAAGGCGGAAGGCAAGAAACCCTCACTCAACGAAGCATTAATGATCCTCTCGAGCCAGCCTCGTATAACCTCCTGGGAAGCCAGCACCAACCAGGAGGGACACGGGTCCAATAAACATGTG
Organism: Arizona elegans; assembly: GCA_022577455.1. Taxonomy (NCBI): domain Eukaryota; kingdom Metazoa; phylum Chordata; class Lepidosauria; order Squamata; family Colubridae; genus Arizona; species Arizona elegans. Next base: position 45,666,435 of record JAKOOJ010000006.1, on the reverse strand, counting down.
GCCGCGCTAAGCCTCCCCAGAATCCTGTCCACGTCCTCGGGAGCCACAGAGTCAAACTCCTCCCAGATAATATTCTCAAGACTCAAGAAGAAGCACCGATTCAAATGGGATTACAAAATACCATTATGGTTGGATCTTGGTCATATCATGTAGAATATAAATATAATGTCACTCGGGGGGGGGGTTATACAAAGAAGTTCTTTTTATGGATGGGGGCAGATGGCAACTAAAGACATTAAATACACTGTTGGAAGAAAGGATTAATTTAACTTGGTTACAGTATAATCAACTTCAATTGAGATGGAAAGAAGATCAAAAAACTGGTATAATGATGCACAAAGAAGAATTGGTTAGACATATAAAAGAGAAAGGCCCAATGCATATTAAGAGAGTTTATAAAGTTTTGTTAGAAAGAGATTCGGAAAATGAATTGGTTAAAGATTGTATGATAAAGTGGGCGCAAAATTTTGCAGAACCAGTTATGTTGGAAACATGGGAAAAAATATGGGTCCAGAATGTTAAATTTACAGTCGCAGAATTTGAGGGGAAATTTTTATAAAATGTTATATAGGTGGCATTTAGATCCTAAGAAACTGTCGTGCATGTATCTGTCATGTCGTGCATGACAGTAAGAAACTGTCGTGCATGTTCAACCAAAATGTTGGAGATGTGATTGTTTAGATGCTACATATTATCATATATGGTGGACTTGCAAGAAAGTGAAGGCTTTTTGGATAAAAATTTGGTGGGTTATGCAAAATGTTCTGAAGAAAAAACTCCAATTCTCTCCACAATTGTTCTTATTGGGTATAGTTAAGGGTTTTACACTGGGTGAAACAAAGCTGATATTGTATATGGTGACAGCAGCTAGATTATTGATAGGTCAATATTGGAAAAATGATGCTACGCCCACTGTTGAAGAATGGACTTTGAAGATGGCCAGTTTTGCAGAGATGGCGAAGATTTCAGCATATCTAAAAGATCGGACTCAAGAGACTTATGTATGGGAGTGGAAGAAATGGATAGATTATGTACAGAATAAATATAAAACTAGGAAATATCAAATAGCTTTTAGCTGAATGTATTATATAGGGATAGAATAACTGAATGTTATTTACGAAGAAATAGCACACGGGGTGGAATAGTTAGGGATTATAGTATTAAAAAATGTGATTTTGATTTGGATTTCATCTTGAGGAAGTCATGGGGGGAAGGGAGGGTTTGGGGGGGGGAAACCGGGGGGGGGGGAATGTATTTGGAAAACTTTTTAAATAAAAAAAAAATATTCTCAAGACCTGCCTCCATCATCCCATCTGGATCCACCCAGTCAGAGTCCAAGCCTTCCTGAATATGAGCGATTTTGTCATGCAGATACTGCGCATAATCCTCAGCCCGACCCTGCAAGGGGTCTTCCCGCGCTCCCAGATGGAGGAGGGAGCGGGTCACCCTAAATAGGGCGGCTGGGCAATTATCTGCAGACGCGATAAGAGCAGAAAAATAATTAAACTTTGCCGTTTTTATCGCCACTAGGTAGGTCTTGATATGAGACCTCACCAGTGTCCGGTCGAATTCGGAACGGCTGGCCCCCCAACCACTCTCCAGGCGTCTTTTCTGGCGCTTCATCTCCCTCAGCTCCTCGGAAAATCAAGGAGCCAAGTGAGTTCGGCACTGGGTCAGAGGCCGCAAAGGCACGACACGGTCCAAAGCCCCAGCGGCTGCCCTATCCCAGGCGGCCACCAGGTCTTCAGTTGGGCCGTGAGCCAGAGCCTCAGGGAATGGCCCAAGCTCCATCTGGAACCTGTCAGATCCATCAGGTGCCTGGGGCGGAATTAGGCGAAACCTAATTGTTTTCGCCTCCCTACAGTGGGGTGTAATGGTTATAAAGTCAAGCTGGAGGAGAGAATGATCTGACCATGACAAGGGCTCAATAACTATATCCCCTATGTCTAGATCAGTCATCCACTGACCAGAGACAAAAACCAAGTCCAAGGTGTGTCCCCCTGGGTGAGTAGGGCCATGAACTAACTGGGTCAGGTCCATGGCTGTCATGGAAGCGATGAACTCCCGAGCTGCCTCAGATGTTTCCCTGATGGATGGCAATTTGAAGTCCCCCATGACCAAGAGCCGGGTGATATCAACCGCCACCCTGGCAATAACATTGAGCAGTTCGGGCAGGGCCGCCATCACGCGGCAGGGAGCCAGGTATGCAGTCAGCAGGCCCATCTGTGCCCTATGACCCCACTTTATAAACAGGGGCTCACATCCGGCTATCTGAAGTACAGTGGTCTCCCTTGGAGCAAGTCCTTCCTTCACAAGAACCGCCACCCCCCCCGCCCCTACCCTGGGACTTCGGTCAATGGAATGTGCAGAAGCCTGGTGGGCACATTTCAATGAGGGGGACCCCCCTTCTTGGCCCAACCAGGTCTCCGTAATTCCCGCCAGGTCCGCTCCCCCCTCCTGAACAAGATCACAAATGAGGGGGGCTTTATTTGCCACGGACCTGGCATTGCATAACATCAACCGAAGGCCCTGAGGGTCTATGCAACCTGGGGAATGGGAAGAGCATTGGGGGCTGGAGTGAGCCACCACTCGAAGACAGCGAGTGCGCGCCCCCACCACCAGATATGGCCCCCTGCTCCCACCAAATCTGCACCTGCCATCCACAGTACTGATGGAAGAGCCCTCATCCGTATGAGCTATAGCCCCCTCCTTGACCCCGAGCCCCGCACCCGCCGTACCATGACCCACTGCCGGACCCAGCGCCCTCCCCTGCAGGTTATCCCCTGAACCCACACAACCCACTCTCCTCCGAGAACCCTTTAAAATCTTATTTAAAAACTTCCCCAAAAAACCCCACAACCCCCTCCTCGCAACATGCCACCTCTCGGGATTCCAAAATCCGTCATCAAGGTAGGCCCTCGATAATGAAGCGGGCCAAGAGGGGGGAGTCTCACAGCGCAAGAAGGTTAGCAGCTGTAAACATCACAAAAAACAGAGGTGGGAGGTAAACTGGTCAGGGCTTCACCAGATAATCCAATAATACTGGGTCAAAAGTAGATCTTTCTACCAGGAGCTGGGCTTCACTGCCCTCTCACGGCAGTAGGAGAGGCCAATGTCATCCCACCGCATTTGGAGGGTAACTATCCCAGTCACCCTCTCACAATGACTGGCCCAGATGACACCGACAATAAACTCAGAATAGTCCATTCTTTTGTTCGGGGGATATAATTTCCACCGAATATATTAATATATTTCTAAAAAATTTAATATATTTCTAAAAATTTCTAATATTTCTTGGGAAATTCTAAGGATGAATTACATTAGCAGTTCATAATAAATTAAATAAATGACACAACAGACAAAACTTATTATTTCAATCTGACATACACCTACTTGACTTGCTTTGTAAGTTTTACTAGATTTATTTACAAAACTGCTACCCCCTTATTTCTTTGATGCATCTATCATTAGATTATAGGAAAATATTTAGACTATTTTTATAGATTAAAATTTATTATTAATCCATTACAGAGTTCTTGAGAAATAATTTTAAAATATCAGACATTTTAAAATATCCATACTGTATACATATTCTGTTACCAGCATGTTCCAATAACATCCTCCAGTGTCTTTCTAACTTACAGTATTATATACTGAGAGTATACAGGTCAGTATAAAAGAATGTAGATAGGTATAAAATTGCTCAGTTAAGAATTTATTTTTTCTTTTCTAACTTGAATTGTGATTCAGTCTCTATTTGTTAATCTTAAATTTGAATTTTGTTTCAGTGGCATTAGTACTTGCTTCTATGTAATTTTACATACTCTGTATATATTAAATTTATCTAATTTACATGCATATGTGTGTATGTATAATATATTTTATATAAATATATAGATAAATATACAGTATACTGAATCATACTGAAAAGTAATATTTTGCAAAAATTTGTCAGCATATTTTATCACTATGAACATAAATATTTACCTTTTTTGTAGCATACAGTATACTGTCAACGTAATCCATTTCTATTCATTGCCTTAACAAAAATGACAATACCCACAGCCTTATTACACAAATAGCTTATATTTTATTTTAGACTTTAAAAATTGCCAGCTGTTGAAGACACTCAGTACTTTATAATAAATGTCTGTAATACTTTTAATAGGCAACTACTTTTACATAGCTTAACCTTTACTGTGATATTTTTTTAAAAAAATTAAAGTATTTAAAAATAATTTAATTTATTTTATACATTTCAAATAATGCCTCACAGAACAAAGCTTAGTCATTATTCCCAATAATAAAAGCATTAATTCAATCCTTAAATATTTGGGATGGCATTTCTAGATATATCAGTTTTAAAAAGTGATAATTCATGGATTTATTTTAGTAGTTTAACAATTCCTAAGACTATATGTTGCTACAGTAAATAATAAAAACAAAAGTTAAATGTTTAATAATTTGCCTACTAAATACTCAGTTTTTGAAACAAAATTGCACTTTTCATTTACTAGAATGAAAATATTACCCATTCACTTTGAAACCACTATTTATTTATTTATTTATTTTATTATTTTATTATTTATTTATTACTATTTATTTGAAATAAAATCAAAATGTTGATTTTAAATGTTTTCATATTTTGTTTGTTGTTGTTTTAGTTTCTAAACCAGCACCTGACTGGGAGGGAACAGCTGTCATCAATGGAGAGTTTAAAGAACTGAAATTAGCAGATTTTGAAGGAAAATATGTTATTTTCTTCTTTTATCCTCTTGATTTGTAAGCAAATGTGTTAGTACATATGTGTTTTTGCAATGTTTATTGAGCAAAAATATTTAATAGATATTTCCATACATAGAGAAAAAAAATAGATGAAAGGAATTAAGGGATTTTTTTCCCATGTTGAATAGCAATAGCATTTAGACTTATATACTGCTTCACAGTGCTTTACAGCCCACTCTAAGCAGTCAACCTTGAGCCAGTCAGAATCAAACTTTTGGAGTGGGCAGTGAGCTAGCCCTACAGTACCGCCTTCTAACCACTGCGCCACCACGTTTAATGTCTGAAAACATTCAAATGGGAGAAGGGATGTACAGTATTGAAAATGGGCAGCTTTGAAGACTTTATTTTATAATTGCTGACTCTCTTAATAACAATTGATAATAAATGGAAGATATAAATCTGTGATACAAATTTTAGAGTATACACAAACATTTTACTTATTCTTGCAACTGTAAAATTGCAGAAGTTTACTAAATTATATTGAAAAAAGTTGAAAATGTGAAATTGATTTATTTCTGCTACCAAATAAGTGCTTATTAATATCTTGATGCCATAAAATACATGGTTATATTGGCACTGTAAGGGTATTAGGTACCCAATATAATAAGGTTACAGTTCAAGAAATTTTCTTAAACAGTATGGAAAATATATTCTTGCATTAGTAATATAGCATTTAAACTATTATTTCAGTTTTTAAAATATCTAATTTTAATCTCTCTTCAGTACATTTGTGTGTCCAACGGAAATAATAGCATTTAGTGACAGAATTGAAGAATTCAGAGCAATTGATGCTGAAGTAGTAGCTTGCTCAGTAGATTCACAGTTCACTCATTTAGCATGGTATGTTCTTTTCCCTATCTTTTTATTTATGCAAATTATTGGTAGTGAACCATTCAGTTTTACAGTCCTGTAAAATTCAAACAAATGTGATACCTGAAAATTTTAGTATAAAATCAATGCATTTCAATTTATAATCCTTATGCCATAAATTTTAATTTTATCTGAATTAATTGTATGTATGAGTCACTGAAATAACATTATTGAGGTATCTCAACAAAGGTGAACACAGGGCTGCCTTACTCTTCCATTAAGAATTTTTTCGCTTAATTTTATGCAATGGAATTGAATTCTCATTTTTGTGATTAAATATGTTTTGGGAACATGTTTATTTATGATACCAATAATTATCTATTCAAGATTAGTGTAAAGTATAAAATAATGCTTTAATATAATATTTGGCTACTTTTTATTGCAATAGGATAAATACACCTCGAAAACAAGGAGGACTTGGACCAGTGAAGATACCTCTTCTTTCTGATTTGACACACCAGATTTCAAAAGACTATGGAGTTTATCTAGAAGACCAAGGACATGCTCTTAGGTATAATATTAACTATTCTGGGTTTTTTATACATATATTGCAGCAGTGACAAATGAAATACAGAATGGCTCAACATTTTTAATCAAATATTTGTTATTATACTGTATCTTACGTGGTGCATCCCTTATTTATTAGGTTAATAATTACCAAAATTGTTTTAGTAATCCAAGTTCTATGTATTCAAATGATGGTGGAATTAAACATAATACAAAGTATTTAGAGGATTTTAAATTATTTTGTTCTAGTATACAAAAAGGTTGCAGCAGATACATCTTTCACTATTTTCAAAAATGAATTTTTTTCTTGTTCATTTTTGCCATCTTTTCACAGAGGTCTGTTTATTATTGATGACAAGAAAATTCTTCGACAAATAACAATGAATGATCTTCCTGTTGGCAGATCAGTAGATGAAACCCTTCGTCTAATACAAGCATTCCAGTATACTGACAAACATGGAGAAGGTACTTCTCTATTCAGTTTGATGCAGTATTTAAGGTGCTGGCCTAGAAACCAGGAGACTGTGAATTCTATCCTGTTTTAGGCATGAAAACTGGCTAGATGATTTTGGGCTGGTCACTCTCTCTCAGTCCAACTTACTTCACAGGTTTGTTATTGTGGGAAAAATAGGAGGAAGAAATATTATGTGTGTTCGCTGCTTTGAGTTACTTATAAAGTAATAAAGGTGGGATAAAAATCTAATAAATAAAATAAATGTTTTGGTACCGTGTTTCCCTGAAAATAAGACCCTGTCTTATATTTTTTTGAACCCTGAAATAAGCATTTGGCCTTATTGCCATGCACTCAAAAGCCAGATTGGGCTTATTATCAGGGGATGTCTTATTTGGGGGGAAACAGGGTAGTAAGAGTAATTAAATACAAATTTATAACACTTGGAATATGGTTCATTATTCCCTCAAAACTCCAAGCTGGAATAATCCTAAAATTGTAATATCTTTCTTCCCACTTCTAAAAAGGGAAGCAGTGAACATTCCCTTTCTTCATATCTATTCAGATTTTTAAAAATCCTACTTAGATTCATAGATCCGTAATAACCATTAAACTCTGCTATGATTACTAGATAGACATTGCCACAGATGGTATCGGATCTATGTCAAATGTGTAATCATCATCATCAAGATTATTCACCTTTGATCAGCAGAATGACTAAGTAGCTACCATTTTTAAAAAAATTTGATTTATATGCCACCCTTCTCCGGAGACTCAGGGCGGCTTACAATGTGTTAAGCAATAGCCTTCATACTTTTGTATATTTATATAAAGCCAGCTTATTGCCCCCACAAACTGGGTCCTCAATTTACCTACCTTAGAAAGGATGGAAGGCTGAGTCAACCTTGAGCCTGGTGAGATTCAAATTTACAGTAATTGCAGACAGCTGGTGTTAATCACAATGCTATTAGTCTGCTGAGCCACCAGGCCCGTAATTTAATTTAATATTTCTGATCTATGTCACTGGAGAATCTGGGGTACTTTGTATTGATTAAGAAAATTAATATGTTGGAAAGTGCTATAGATATCCTACTGTCGTTGTCTAAACTGTACTTTCTGCTTGTAAAACATGTTGTTGTTAGTTGCAAAGTCGTGTCCGACCCATCGCAACCCCATGGACAATGTTCCTCCAGGCCTTCCTGTCCTCTACCATCCTCTGGAGTTCATTTTAGCTCACACCTGCTGCTTCAGTGACTCCATCCAACCACCTCATTCTCTATCATCCCATTCTTCTTTTGCCTCAATCTTTACCAGCATTAGGTTCTTCTCCAGTGAGTCCTTCCTTCTCTTTAGGTGTCCAAAGTATTTGAGTTTTATCTTCAGATTCTGGCCTTCTAAACAGCAGTCAGGGTTGATCTCCTCTAGGACTGACTGGTTTGATCGCCTTGCAGTCCAAGGGACTCGCAGGAGTCTTCTCCAGCACCTTAGTTCAAAGGCCTCAATTATTTGGCGCTCACTTATGGTCCAATTTTCACAGCCATACATTGCAACTGGGAAAACCATAGGCTTGACTATGCATACTTTTGTTGGCAGGGTGATGTCTCTGCTTTTTAGAATGCTGTCTAGATTTGCCATAGCTTTCCTCCCCAGGAGCAAGCATCTTTTAATTTCTTGGCTGCAGTCCCCATCGGCGGTGATCTTGGAGCCCAGGAAAATAAAATCTGTCACTACCTCCATTTCTTCCCTATCTATTTGCCAGGAATTGAGAGGGCCAGATGCCATGATCTTAGTTTTCTTAACGTTGAGTTTCAAGCCAACTTTTGCACTCCCCTTCTTCACCAGCATCAAGAGGCTCTTTAGTTCCTCTTCGCTTTCTGCCATTAGAGTGGTATCATCTGCATATCTGAGGTTATTGATATTTCTCCCAGCAATCTTAATTCCAACTTTTGATTCATCTAGCCCCACCTTTCTCATGATATGTTCTGCATATAAATTAAATAGGCAGGGTGGCAGTATTACTTCTCCCGTATCATCCTTTCCCAATTTTGAACCAATCAGTGGGTCCGTGTCCAGTTCTCACTGTTGCTTCTTGATCCGCATATAGGTTTCTCAAGAGACAAATAAGATGGTCTGGTACTCCAATCTCTTTTAAGAACTTGCCAGAATTTGTTGTGATCCACACAATCAAAGGCTTTAGCATAGTCAATAAAGCAGAAGTAGATGTTTTTCTGGAACTTCCTAGCTTTCTCCATGATCCAGGGTATGTTGGCAATTTGATCTCTAGTCCCTTTGCCTCTTCGAAATCCTGCCTGTACTTCTGGTAGTTCTCGATCCACATACTGCTGGAGCCTAGATTGTAGGATTTTAAGCATAACTTTGCTAGCATGTGAAATGAGTGCAATGGTGCGATAGTTTGAACATTTTTTGGCATTGTCTTTCTTTGGAATTGGAATGTAAACTGATCTTTTCCAATCCTGTGGCCATTGTTGAGTTTTCCAAATTTGCTGGCAAATTGAGTGTAGCACTTTTACTGCATTGTCTTTTAAGATTTTGAATAGCTCAGCTGGAATATTGTCACCTCCACTAGTTTTGTTGTTGCTCAGATTTCCTAAGGCCTATTTGACTTCACATTCTAGGATGTCTGGCTCGAAATCAGTGACCACCCCATCATGGTTATCAGGGACGTTTGCACAGGTAATCTGAAGTGCCTTTTGATGAGAACATTATCTCTTTCTCTAATTATATGTTCATCAACACCTCCCTATACCCATACAATATTTTGCAAGCATAGCTCTTCTTATTTCTATTGCCTTGGCATTAAAGAGTGGGCCTCTTTCTAACGGGTCTCAAACAAAAGAAGATCTATTCTAACACAACATTGTTACATATGGGTATGCTTTCAGCATGTTCTCTATCTTAAAGCAGAATAATGTCTTAACAAATTTACCAGAGTAGCAGAGTTGGAAGGGACCCTGCAGGTCATCCAGTCCAACCCCCTGCCTAAGCAAAAGTTTTATTTTTTCAAAAATTTTATTTTTGAATTTTCTCATATCCTACAATCCACCCGTTCTATTTTTTACACATTTCATAAAATAAAACATTACTTCCAAAATTCTCTTAAACTTTCTCTAATTTCTTCAACATTTTCAAATTTCAACGTAGCAGTACATTCATTTACATCATTCAACATCAGCATCGTATGTTTCTCTTTATTTTCTGTGACAGTTATCATACCTTCAATAGTACTTTGTACTACATTTTTTATAAGGGGTATAAGACATGGTTAAACAGATTAATCCCAACATAACCATACCTGCCATAAATAAAACTTGCTTTCAATTATTAAAAATCCTTTCCCCCCCAAAAAAAATCCTTCACCATCCAGAATCCCTGTCCATTTTTGTACTGGAACATGAGCTATTTTTCTCATTTATCTCTGATTTGTCTAATTACTTCTCTCGTATCATCGATTTCTAGGCAACAGTTAGTTAAATTTACCACAGACACCTCCCTCTTTAACTAGTACATTCCATCAGCTGCCCAATTTTTATATCACTGGGTTGTACCAATCTTTTTGCTTTAACATTATTTGCTAAACTATCATGCACTATCAGTCCCAACAGTTGTTTTTTACTTCATAGGAAGAAGGAAAAAACCTGGCTTAATTATTTCCAATATACAAGATCCATACCACCCCTTGGGTAGATATCCATAGGCATATTTTCCACATATCCAATACATACCTTTCGGAGCTACCCAGTCCACTGTGTCACTTTCAAGATCCTTCAAGTAAGCCATCTCCATTATTTTATTTCATGTTTCCTCTTTCAAGGTTCCACTTTCTCCCCACCAATTGTTGTTATTCCATACAGTTAAGCAAATCTTTCTAACTCACTTCTTTTTCTTCTTTCTCTCATAGCACACTTTTCTTACCAAATTTATTGTTAGGGCCCAAGTACCCTCTTTTCCTTTTGTAAATTTTAGAGTTTCTTCAGCCAATTGCACGAACATGTTTATTGTTTTCTTAGGGAATTCAGGGAATTCTAATTTTTCAAACTCCTGATAGTATGACCAAAATATACTTTTGTGTACTGGTTTTACTTTGGTGGTTTCTAAATTAGTGTGTTCTCAATCTTCCCCTCCCTCTTTTTTATTCTTATTTATTGTGTACACTTTTGTAATGGTTGGGCTGCATTCAAGAGTATCTTCAATGATCTTAATGTCACACTCTATGTTGCACCCAGTACACAGAACACAATCAATACAATGAGAACAATAGCAGCACCCACAAGCACAGTTACAAAACCAACACATCTGGGAGAGTGCGCAATGGAATCTGCTCAGTTGTAGTCCTCTTCAGTTGGGGAAACAGCATAGGCAACCACTCAATCCTAAGAAAGAAAAATACAAAAATAGCCCAGATGATGAAGAACGCTATTCCCACTGGTAACGTTACTGCCCACCAGTCCATTGAGTTCTTTGGATCGTCAGCTTCAATGGATCTCCTTGGTGAGATTCCACCTTCCACTCCTTTGGGGCTGGCCGGGCCCTTTCACTTGGGGTTTAACTTCTTCCAGCTCCGGATCAACACCCAATCATCGTGGTGGAATTTGTAGACTGGAAACTCCAAAGGTGGTGTTTGGCTAATAATCCTTGTTTCCTAAGAACTTCAAAATATCTGGACAGTTTATGCACATATTATTTCAACACTTTGTCTCTGGTTTCCAGGGAATCAATTCCTGGAGTAAAAGCTACTCCAAACAACAATTCATATGATGATATTCCAATACTCTTTCTAAGTTGGGTCTAACTAAACTCTTGACACTACTGTTGCTATAGCATTAGTGCAGGGAAAAGCTTCAACCCATCCTGTGAGGTGGTCCACTATGACCAATAAATATTTTACTCTCCCCACTTTTGATAATTCTGTAAAATCCACTTGAATACATTGAAATGGTCTTAAAGCTGGTGGTCTCCCTCCCATCTGTTGTTTCCTGACAGCTTGTCTATTCACCTTTTTACAAATTAAACATTTGTCTATAATTGACTTTGCTAAAGGATATAAAAGGACCGCCAGCCCCGCCGTTTGTAGAGCCGCTTCGACATTGAGAAGCGGCTTGAAAACTCCAAAATCCTAAGGATTGTAGGAGCAGAGAAGGCAAGGCACCGGTTGAGCCACTGTGAGCCCCCAGAGATTTATTGCTGGGGAGGAAACAGGCGCGGCTCCCTTTCAACTTGCCAGACTCCGGACGGCGTGGGACGATTCTGCTGAACTCCGCAGAACAAGCTGGCTGCTGCAAACATTTTATCTGAATGAAACCAACCTTAACAAGCAGCGGAAGTATCAACTTGAACCCCCAAACTTGAGAATCGCAAGTATTGATGTTTTTGGTGACTTTTTAAACTAAGAGAAAGTGCGAGTGAAACTGATTTGGGAAAAAAAAAATAAAAAAAATATGGTGCCCAGCAACTGAGTTAACGAGCTAGTGAAAGTGATTCTGTGAAGCTTCTTTGATCTCTTACAAAGTAACTCTGCCTGTAACACAAAGGAACAGGAGAAGTGGAAAAACTTTTTTATTAAAATCTGAGTTGGCCTCAGCCTAGCTTCTACCTGATTAAATCTGGGGGACTTTTTTAGAAGCCTTTGTGGAGGTGGAAAAAGAAAAAGGATTTCCCTTTTCAGAAAAACTAAATCACGTGGCAGAATGGCTTCAAAGAAGCAGGAAGGAAAGGCAGCAGGGGGGGGATCCCCCACACACAAACATGAAACACAGTCTCAACAGACTGAGAAAAAAGACTTTGATCTTGAAAATTTAAAAGAATTTATTTCTAAAGTTTTGGATGATAAATTTCAAAAATCTCAACAGCAAATTATGCAGGAAATTAATGAAATTAAAGATATGGTGAAACAGGATTATGGCAAGGTGACTAAAAAAATATCAGATGTGGCATCTGGCCTTGCAGAATTTATTATTAAAGTTGATTCTAAAGTGGATGAACTTAAATCAGAAGTCAATGTTAAGATGAAAGATAATGACTATAAAATTTCTGATGTTGATGAGAAAATGCAAAGAGTTGAAAACGAAGTTGTTATGATGCAATTCAGGTCAATGGAATTTGCCATAACGCTTCGAGGAATTAAAGAGGGTGACAGGCAGGACCTGAGACAGATTTGTGCTGAGGCTTTGGCAGTGCTTTTAAAAATTAATCCTGATGTGGTTTTTTACAAAATAGATAAAATTTACAGAGTGAATTCCTGGGTGGCCAGACAAAGACAACTGCCTAGAGATGTGGTCATATACTTCACGGACAGAACAATAAGAAATGATATCCTGCAACAATCTTTTCTTACTTCTGTGCAAGTGGGGGGCTCACAAATAGGAGTTTATAAAGAACTACCACCTAAAATGTTGAAAGCAAGAAAAGACTTTGGCTTTCTTGTAAAAGAATTGCAAAAGCAAGAAATACCATTTCGGTGGGATGCCCCAAGTGGCATAATTTTGAAATACAAGGGTGAAAGACATCGTTTGAATACCGTGGAGAAGGCGGAGTATTTCTATACTACCATTTTTAGAGAAAGAACACCATCTCCACGTTCTTCCACAGTTTTGGAGATTAAGGAGAGTGATAAGCAATCTCAACAAGAATCGCAAGAACAGGTTAAGCAGGTGGAGCTAGAGAAATTGCAGGGTGCTGAAGGAGGTTTCTTGGATGAGCTTTGCTGGAATCTTCTCCAATCTTGGATTTGGTTCGGATGGCCGAAGTTAAGGATCAGCGTATAACTCGTGCAAAATCCAAACAACTTAAAGAAAAGCAACAACAGGAAAGATAAGAAAAGGAAGCTATGAGTGCCATACAAGATACTGGAGCCATGGCGGGGGGGCGAGACCGAAGATTCGGGAAGATATTCAGTTATTCTGCTCGATGCTTCAGGAAAAGAAAGATGACAATTAAGTGTTTATCTTGGAACGTGAATGGGTTGAATTCAGCACAGAAAAGGAAGAAATTATTTACATATTTGAGACAATTTAATAATGACATAATTTGTTTACAGGAAACGCATATAACAACTCAAGATCAAAAATACTTGATAAATTCTAAATTAGGAACACATTTTATATCTTCAACTTTGCAAAAAAAGAATGGTGTGGTTATTTATGTAAACAAAAGATTAACAGCTAAAATTATAGAAGCAGATGAAGATGGTAGGTTTGTAGCCATCGAATTGCTTACAGCAAATGGCCAAATTCTTTTGATTGGAATTCATGCTCCTAATCAACAACAGGACCATTTCTATAAAATGTTACATACTAAAATATTGCAATGGGACTATAGATCTATTCTAATTATTGGAGATTGGAATGGAGTAATTGATTCGAAATTAGATAAAAAGAGTTTGGCAAAATCTAGGATCAGATTACCACAGACTTTTTTTGACATGAAAGAAGATTTGGAATTAAAACATATTTGGAGAATACATAATCCAAAAGAACTGGATTATACTTTTTTTTCCGATAGACATAGATCTTTCTCTAGGATTGACTTTATTTTGTTGTCAGATGATTTACTTGTGAAGACAAAAAGAACAAAGATTTTTCCAAGAACTCTGACTGACCATAGCCCAGTATGGATAGAAATTGAAATGGGCAAGATTGAGCGACGCTCTTGGAGAATGAATGAAAACTTGTTCAGATATGAAAAAAATATAATAGAACTTAAAAAGCATTTGAATGAATTTTTTGAAATGAACCTGAATAAAGGTACCCCAATTGAAATTGTATGGGACGCGAGCAAAGCTTATATGAGAGGGGTGCTTATTTATATGAACTCTAAACATAGACTGATTTGATAAAAGAAAAGATCTGAACTGGAAGTAGAAATAAAGAATAAAGAACAGCTACTTATTAAAAACCCAACAGATGAGAGAATACGTGGTGTTATAAAACTTTTGAAAGACCAATTTCAAATGCTTATGGCGGAACAAGTTGCAACAAATTTACAATATGCGAAGCATTATACATTTTGTAATGCCAATAAACCGGGCAGATGGTTGGCCTATACATTAAGGAAAAAGCAGAGTATACGGACTATTGATAGTATTGATATTGGAGGGAAAGAAATTTTTCAACAAAAATTAATTAAAGAAGCTTTTGTGGACTATTATACTAAACTATATGCCAAAGATGATGTGCAGAATGGACTTATAGAAAAATACTTAGATAATAAAAGAGTTACAAAAATTACTGATCAACAAAAGGAAAGAATGAATTATCCTATAACAGAAGAGGAGATAATGGCAGCAATTAAACAACTAAAAACAGCTAAAGCTCCTGGAACGGATGGTTTGACAGCAGTGTATTATAAAACTTTGCAAGCAGAAATGGTGGAACAACTTAGAGATCTATTTTGTAATATTCAACAAGGGGGTAAAATACCCCCATCATGGACAACAGCTTATATTTCTTTGATACCAAAAGAGCAAGCAGGTCCTAAAAAACCGGAGAATTATAGACCAATATCTCTTCTGAACACTGATTATAAAATTTACGCAAAAGTACTAGCCAACAGGTTGATGCCAGTAATTCAAAAGGTGATTCATGAAGATCAAGCGGGATTTATCGAGGGTAGATACATGAAGGACAATGTAAGGCAAGTAATAGATTTATTGGAATATCTTGAGAAGAATAAACAGATCCCTGCAGTGCTGGTCTTCTTGGATGCAGAGAAGGCCTTTGATAGAGTGGATTGGAATTTTCTACTAAAGACTTTAAAAAAGATGGACTTTGGGGATCAATTTATACAGGCGGTTTCAGCAATTTACCAAGAGCAAAAGGCACAGATTATTATTAATGGAAGTTTGACAACAGAGTTTAAAATTGAAAAAGGAACAAGACAGGGATGTCCGTTGTCCCCACTGTTGTTTATTTTAACATTAGAAGTCTTGTTAAACACAATACGGGATTCTAATATCTTGAAAGGTATAATGATAAGGCAAGAGGATTACAGAATAAAGGCATTTGCAGATGATTTGATTGTTACCCTAACACAGCCAATGGAATCAATAATCCAGATGAAGGACATTATACAAGATTATGGTAAAGTTTCAGGTTTTAGATTGAACCAGAAAAAAACTAAGATGATAGTTAAAAATATGACACAAGATTGTAAACATGAGCTTCAAAGGAGGGCAGGTTTTGAGATTGTACCAAAGGTAAAATATCTAGGAGTTCAGGTTGCAGAATCAAATATCAAATTGTTTCAAAATAATTATGAGGTGTTGTGGCGAGAGGTGCAGAAAGATATGGAGACTTGGAAAAAACTGCAGCTGTCTTTACTTGGAAGAATAGCAGCAGTTAAGATGAACATTTTGCCAAGATTTCTTTTTTTGTTTCAAATGATTCCGGTGCTTAAAAGTGATAAACAACTAAAAGTGTGGCAAACTGGAGTGAATAAGTTTGTCTGGAACGAGAAAAAACCGAGAGTGAAACTGAAAATTATGCAAGATGTTCCAGAAAGGGGAGGCCTTAAACTTCCAAACCTACAGTTATATTATGAAGCAGCAGCTTTGACTCTAGCAAGTGATTGGTTTGGAAGGAAAAAGACTGGAATAATGAATATAGAAAGTTTTGATCTTGAATTTGGATGGCATGCCTACTTATTTTATGACAACAAAGTGGATAAAGTATTTAAAAGCCATATACTTAGAGACTCTTTGATGAGAGTTTGGAAGAAGCACCGACTCAAATGGGATTATAAAATACCGCTATGGCTGGATCTTGGTCATATTATGTGGAATACAAATATAATGTCACTCGGGGGGGTTTTATACAAAGAGGTTCTTTTTACAGATGTGGGCAGATGGCAGTTGAAGACACTACAGACACTGTTGGATGAAGGGATTAACTTAACTTGGTTACAATATAATCAACTACAATTGAGATGGAAAGAGGACCAAAAAATTGGTATTATGTTGCATGAGGAAGAATTGGTTAGACATATAAAAGAGAAAGGTCCAATGCATATTAAAAGGCTTTATAATGTTTTGTTAGAAAGGGATTCAGAAACTGAATTGGTTAAAGATTGTATGATTAAGTGGGCACAAAATTTTGAGGAGCCAGTGATGTTGGAAACTTGGGAAAAAATTTGGGTTCAGAACGTTAAATTTACACAGTCGCAGAATTTGAGGGAAAATTTTTATAAAATGTTTTATAGATGGCATTTAGACCCCAAAAAATTGTCGTGTATGTACCCTAATGTTCAGCCAAAATGTTGGAGATGTGATTGTTTAGATGCTACATATTATCATGTTTGGTGGACCTGTAGGAAAGTTAAGGTCTTCTGGATAAAAATTTGGTGGGTCATGCAGAATGTTTTGAAGAAAAAAATTCAATTTTCTCCACAATTGTTTTTATTGGGTATAGTTAAGGGTTTTACTTCGGGTGAAACAAAGTTGATATTATACATGATAACAGCTGCGAGATTACTGATAGGTAAATACTGGAAGAATGAAGTTTTGCCCACAATCGAGGAATGGACTTTGAAGATGGCCAGTTTTGCAGAGATGGCAAAGATTTCAGCATATTTAAAAGACTGTTCACAAGAGACTTATGAATGGGAATGGAAAAAGTGGATAGATTATGTTCAGAACAAATATCAAACTAGGAAGTATCAAATAGTTTTTATTTGAAAATGATATATTAAGATAGAAATATTTTAATATAATGAAGTTAAAAAATTATAAGGGGGAGGGAGGGGTTCAAGTTATATATAAATTTTATATTAAGGGTTTTTTTTTTACCTGATGTGAGTATATTGGAAGTCTGGGGGGAGGGGAGGGTTAGGGAGGGTTAGGGAGGTTGGGAAGTTTGGGGTGGGTTGGGGGGGGGAAGGGGTGAAAATGTAATTGTAAAACTTTTGCAATAAAAAAAAAACATTCATCTACAATAGCTTGAATTCCCCAATGACTCCACCCATATTTTGCCAAATGGATGCACTATCCCAAACGCATACTTGGAATCTCTGTATATTGTGCATACAATCCACAAGTTTGAGCAGACCAATTTTGAGGCAAACCCTTTGCTTCCAGGATCTCTTTAGTATGCCCATTTATAGTAGCATATCCATTTTTCCGTACTCCACCCTCCACCCTAGAGGAACCATCTATAAAAATTGCTTCTCCTTTCTCCAGGGGGTGTTCCCCCAAATTAGTTTAAAAGTTTATTACTTCAGAACAATAATGTTCTAACCCATACTGATCTATTGATCTGTTGTTGGCTAAGAACTGTGCCGGATTCAAATTGTGATCTGTAGTCAAAACCAAGTCTGTCTGCTGCATTAAAATTGCTTCATATTTTAGATAGGGTGCTCACAATAAGGGCTTCCCCAAAGGTCAATTTCCTACTTTCTTGGATCAGTATTGCAGTAGCAGCAATTGCTTGAATACATACTGGCCATCCCCTTATTAATGGATCCATTATTTTTGACAAGAATGCCACAGACTTCTTTTGTCCTGCCCAATCCTGAGCCAACGCCCCTTGTGCGATTCCATTCTCTGTGTTTACAAAGAGATGGAATGGCTTTTTCCAAATTTGGCAAACTCAATACAGGAGCCTTGGTTTCAAGGTTCCTCTTTCATGTCCCTCCCATTTCAAATTCCAAGGTTCAGATTCAATTTATTTTGCATACAGGGGTTTGATAAGATCAGCATACCCATCAATCCAGAGTCTGCAGTATCCAACCAAACCTAAGAATTTCCTTAATTCTTGCTTGTTTTTAGATAGAGGCTGAGATGCCACCCCTTCTATTCTATCAGTGATTTTCCTACTCCCTTCACTAATTAAGTGTATTCTAATGCTTTGTCCACTTAATCTCATCTCTGTCAATTAAAAACACCACTTCCTCTTCCTAAGGTCCCACTACTAAATTTATCAAGGGCTCTCTGTGGAACTCAAAAAGGAATCACCCAACACCACTAGTACTGACTTTCATCTTCTGCCATTATATTGTACACTTACGCCTCCCTTCTTTGGATCGGGCAGTCTTTAATTCTGTCTTATCTGCCCGTACCACCACTTCTTCTACCCGTTATCACTTGGTTCCACCCTCGCATTCCTTTCTTCCTTCTCCATCCGAAGGTTCCCTATGATCCAAAAACAAATATACCTTCTCCCTTCCATCAGGTTCTACTTTCTCTAACTCCTTCTTCTTATAACACTAAACATTCAATTCCTCCTACCACTGCCATCCTGGCTTCCAAGTCAGCACAAGTCTGTGCAGACCAACTTAAAAGCAACTTTCTGGCCTCCACTAAAACTTCCTCTCTCCCTTCTACTATTGTATATACATTCCTTTCGCTTCCCTTCTCCCACTCGGGAGGATCCATCTATAAACAAATTAGTTCTTTCTTCCAAAGGAACATCCATTAAATCAAGTTTGACCCTAGGCTATAATACAACTACCCCAACACAATAATGTTACTGCTTTCATTAATCAAATGTATTAAGTATTTTCTCTCTCTTTCTACATATTATAATGGCTAATCCATCTCTGTAACAATTCCTAAAAGGGCAACAACTTGTGCTGCTAACAAACAAATAATACCATAGGATGGAGCACCTAAGCATTCAAAATGCACACAGACATAAAGACATTTTTTAAAAAAAATGGAGGTAAAAAGAACAGTTTCAAAAATAAAACAGACAATCGAAATGAAGTATTTTGGATCAATGCTCTGAAATATATTTGGATCAAACTTTAGTGTCAATTCTCTGCCTTTAGTAAAATGCGAATCAGATTCAGATTCCATTCAGATGGAAGTAAATTCTCATTGAATAGGTAAAAATTTTTTACAAATGTAAACCTCAAAAATGTCCAGAAAAAATAAAATCAAAATTGTATTCAGAGCAGAAAAGAAAATATATCTGCATAGTTTTTATATGCAGATGAAAGAGACCAAAACAGTGAGAGGCAAGGCTGCATGAGCAGGTCACCCATTTCCCACTCCTTTCTCAGATAGGCTCAGCAGAGAAGGGGGGGTAAGAGAAAGGGGGGGAAATGGTTAAAACGAGCAGAAAAGCCTCACTCCCCCCCCCACACACACACTCAGCATCCTTTCAACAAAACAACCCTCTCTGCATCTCTCTCTAGTCTCAACAACTCACAGACATTTTCCACAAATTTCTACTTACATCACAACAACAACAAAACCTTGCAACTTACTGTTTCTTTATACGAAAGGGAATCAAAATACATTCACACCAACTTTTACCCTCAACATTTGCACTGTAATCAAACTGCTTGTGTACACCAATTTCAAATGCAAAAAACTCATTTCATGCAAACCAATCATAATTATTTCAGGGAGCTTTTTCACAAGCCAATGAGCTCCATTTTCTAAATAATTTTGTGTACTATTATTAGAGGATTTCATCCTCCATCCAGATCCTTCCACTTTTTCCTTGGTCAATCTATAGCTCATTGGGAAACAGTGGGAAAACTCAGGAAGTAGTTTTAATCACAAATGTGATTTTGGGCCCTAACCACTGCCTGTTTCCCACAGCTCCAAGCCCAAGCTTACTTAATTTCCTGGCCGGCCAAACATCATAATCAATTCAATCCCATTCAATTCTACACACTATCATTATAAGTGCACATCAACAAAATAATTTTTAACAGAAATCACATCAAATTAATCAATTCAAATTATCTGAGTCTTCCCATTTAGACAGGCTTTACCTTTTTATTACCTGCTAAACCCCGGGTGGGAAGAACAATAAACAATTTCTTCTTTATTCTTAGTTCTTTCAGAGTTCTCTGGCTCTTTTAAGAATGGTAAATTATCAAAATCTTTATAACACTGCAGTATTTCTTTTCTCCTTCTCTGGGGTCCTCCTACCACACATAACAGCATAAACTAATCATATCTTCTTTGGTCAACCCCAACGTCTGAATCATCTTACTGTATGGTGGGGCTTCCCAACTTCTAAGTATTTTTTCCTAAAGGACTAGTTGGGTCTTTTTACAATTTGGGATTCTTCCTAATTGTTTTAGTGAACTTCTCACTTTTACTCAAAGTTACACCCATTGTTCTATCTCCTCAAGCACTGGATTGTCTCTGCCCTGGGGATATTCTGTCTAGCTCTTTCTAGCTTGGGTCTCCCAGCTGATGCTGGCCTATTTTTAAAGATCCAAAATGTATAGAGACTTTTGTTCACACATCATTTGCACCTGGCCAGAGATCTTATGAGCAAGTTTGAACTCCACTTTTCTTTTCTTTTTTAAAAAAACAACAACAACTTTTACCGCTGTAACAGTTTTAACATGTCCCTGGATGGGCTAGCACAGTTCAGAGAGGACATTTCCCTTGGGACCACCTGAGTTGCCCATGGCCATTAGTTACCAGACTGGAATTATCCTTACCAACTTGATCAGTCCTTTACCACAGCTCGGAGACCACTAGGGACTTCTCCACAAGTCTCAGATTTTCACAGCCCTGAATTGCCCTTGACTGGTTACCAGACTTAAGAAATCCTTACCAACTTGATCTAGTGAGACCTTTATTATAACACCTTTCAGGTGCAGATCTCCAGCCAATCCTCTCACGAGGGGATGAAAACGCAGATCACCACTCCTCTATCACTTAGTTCTTTACCATGGCCAAAGACCGCTAGGGACCTCTCATCCACACACCTCTCACAAAGTCTCAGATTCTCAAAGTCCTACCCAACCCACCAACCGCCTAGGGCAGTGATGGCGAACCTATGGCACACGTGCCAGAGGTGGCACGCAGAGCCCTCTCTGTGGGCACGCACACTGTCACCAGCTGCTCTTCGTGGGTGCCGAAGTGCCAGAAAATGGCCTAAAAATGGCCCAGAAAATGTCTGGAAAAAAGGCCTGAAAAAACACCCAAAACACAGGCACGCGCACACCAGCCAGCTGATCTTCAGGTTTCCAGTGCTCCGGCACGTGCAAAGACCAGCTGGCTGGCGCACATGCGAGTGCCAGAAACCCGAAGATTAGTTGGCTGGCGCACGCATGCGCACCGGCCAGCTGTTCTTTGGGTTCCCGGCACTCCAGCACATGGACATGCACATGCTTTCCAGTTTGGGCACTCGGTGCCGAAAAGGTTCGCCATCACTGGCCTAGGGAGTGCATTCTTATTTTACCAGAACTACTTACCCCTAGGTTTGTGCACAAAGTCTGCCCGGTCTATTCCGGCAATTCCAAAAACCTGGTACCTTCCCTCTCTTTCCGTTTTCAATTGACTACTATTTAAAACGGGGGTCCATGCTTTTCTCTGCAGTCCTGAACAGCCAAGTTGACTGCAGACTGTTGAAATCAACAGGACATGCCTTCTTCACTCGACCCCACTGCTCAGGGCATCAGAAGAAAACAAAAGATTACCTGCATCCTCCACCAATTTGAATTCAACCAACAAGCATGGGTTGATGAAAACAAAGAGACTTTATTAAAAGAAAATAATAAAAACAATTTTGCGAAATAGGGTGGTATCCCAGCAGACCTCAACAAGGAGTTTGAGCCAGGAAGCCACTCCTAAAGTTTCAAAAGCATTACATTTTATAGTTCCCTATCCCTATCAACGCTCCCCCATGCCCCTCCTACATCGCATCCAAAGACCGATCACAGCTAATCCGAAGCACTTTTTAGAGAGAACATCATCTCTTTCTCTAATTATATGTTCATCAACACCTCCCTATAACCATATAATATTTTGCAAGCATAGCTCTTTCTTATCACTATTGCCTTGGCATTAAAGAGTGGGCCTCTTTCTAACAGGCCTCAAACAAAAGAAGATCTATTCTAATACAACATTGTTACATATTGCTATGCTTTCAGCATATTCTCCAATTATCTTAAAGCAGAATAACGTCTAACAAATTTACCAGAGTAGCAGACTTGGAAGGGACCCTGTAGGTCATCCAGTCCAACCCCCTGCCTAAGCAAAATTGAATCTTCACTTATATGCATTTCTAACCTATATACCTACATACTATTTTATTTTTGAATTTTCTCATATCCTACAAGCTCATTCTTGTATAGTTCTTCTGTGTAATTTTGCACCTCTTCTTAATCTCTTCTGCCTCTGTTAGGTCCCTGCCATTTTGGTCCTTTATCATGCCCATCTTTGCATGAAATGTTCCCTTCATATCTCCAATTTTCTTGAAAAGATCTCTGGTCCTTCCTATTCTATTGTTTTCTTCTATTTCTTTGCACTGTTCATTTAAGAAGATATTCTTATCTCTTCCAGCTATTCTCTGGAATTCTGCATTCAGTTGGGTGTATCTTTCTCTTTCTCCCTTGTCTTTCGCTTCCTTTTTTCCTCAGCTATTTGCAAAGCTTCCTCAGACAGCCATTTTGCTTTCTTGTGTTTCTTTTTCTCTGGGATAGTTTTAATTGCTACCTCTTGTACAATATTGCAAACCTCTGTCCATAGTTCTTCAGGCACTCTGTCCAGCAGATCTAATTCCTTAAATCTATTTGTCACCTCTACTGTATATTCATCAGGGATATGATTTAGTTCATACCCGAGTGGCCTAGTGCTTTCCCTACTTTCTTCAATTTAAGGCTAAATTTTGCAACGAGAAGCTCATGATCTGAGCCACAGTCAGCTCTTGGCCTTGTTTTTACTGACATTACTTTTTTTTACTTTGAGTTTGAGTTTTTACTTTTAGTTTTTACTGTGATATTGAATGGTTTGCCTTGGATTCGAACTGAGATCATGCGGTCATTTTGGGGATTGTATCCCAGTATTGTTTTTCCTACTCTTTTATTGATTATGAAGGCTACTCCATTTCTTCTGAGGGATTCTTGTCTGCAGTAGTATACCTGATGGTCATCTGAATTAAATTCACCCATTCCTGTCCATTTTAGTTCTCTGATTCCTAAGAGGTCAATGTTCAGTCTTGTCATCTCTTGTTTGACCACATCCAGCTTGCCTTGATTCATGTATCTTACATTCCAGGTCCTATGGAGAAAAAAAATCTTTACAGCATCGGACTTTCTTTCAGCACCAGATGCATCTACAGCTGAGCATTCTTTTGGCTTTGGCCCAGTCACTTCACTTTTTCTGGCGCTAGTAGCACTAGCCCTCTGCTCTTCCCCAGTAGCATATTGGACACTTTCCAACCTGAGGGGCTCATCTTCCGGCATCATATCTTTTTTCCTTTTGGTACTGTCTATGGGGTTTTCATGGCAAAGATACTGGAGTGGATTGCCATTTCCTTCTCCAGTGGATTACGTTTTGTCAGAGCTCTCTGCTATGATCTGTCCGTCTTGGGTGGCCCTGCATGGCATAGCTCATAGCTTCATTGAGCTACCCAAGCCTCTTCACCACAACAAGGCAGTAATCCACGAAGGGGGTAAAACATATTACTAATATTCAAATAAATAATATGTTTCTTTGTGTGTTGAAGTTAAACACATGTACCAGAAACAAGTCATTGGTTTAAGAATTACAGCATAATAAAATATACAGAAGCTAACCTTAAATTTGGTTAAAATTTAACCAAGTTTAACCAAATCATCTAGTTAGAAAACAAGATTTTTAAACATATGCACAGCAAAAATTAGACTTTCATGTTTATTTATATCACTCTTGATCTTAAACAAGTTTATGAAGAAATAAATTAAAATGTTATTGAGTGCTGAAGCAATGCCTACATCTTCACATATATGTTCCAGATACAAAGGGTTAGCTGAAAAACTCTGACCCTAGTCTAGGCCTGGGTAACTTTGAATTAGGATTTCGCATTCAAATTTTCATTTGCAGAAAATCTTTTTTATCTTTATATTTGGCCTCAATAGTCTACAGAACAAGAATAAAAAGACAAGTTTATTTGTTAATTTTTAACCAACATATTAACATCAGTCTTCATTATTTTCTCAGTTTGTCCTGCTGGCTGGAAACCAGGCAGTGAAACAGTAAGTTGTATTTTTTAAGCATTATCATTTGAAAAATGCCTATTAACACAGTCTTAACAGAAAATGTCACATGGGGAAATGTCACCCATATGCCAAAAACAGTTTGCCAGCAATTTTAGTGCCATTTAACTATCTAGTTTTCTGCCCTGCATGAAAATGAACGTTTGCTGCAATACTACTGTGACATTTTATGTACTTTAGGTACAGCTCATTACCCTGTCATCTTGCTTGGCATAGTGACATTTAGGGCCTATGCCAGACCTGAACTACTAATTATTTACATCTATTCAAATGCTGAACTTTCTCTCAGGTATGCTTGAAGCATGTAGCAGTAATTCCTTCACCACATGCAAATGTTATAATATCAAGAAATTATTGCAGTTTTCAATTCAGTCAGTCAAGATAGAAATTCACAGTGAGCAAACTATTTATTTCCTATATTTCTAATGCTTTATTTTTCATTTTTTGAATTCTTTGGAAAAATCTATTTAAAAGGAAGTATGCCTCTTATATAAGTATTTTCTTGAGTTGATATTGTAGATTGAATTAATATTCAAACTTTTCTCTGAATTCTATAGAACTTCAACAGAAAATGATTATTTGAGTTAGATGTAAATTGTGAAAACATCTGAGCCAGTATGTTGCAGCCTTTTTTTTCTGCCAGTATCTTCCTCAAATCTTAAAAAAAACCTATGTTATAATTTATTATTTTTACAAAACTCCTTAACTGGCATTGGCCATGGCCATTTTTAAAGACAAAGTTGTAAGTATACTTGCAGATACTTATAGTTAGACTGGATGGAACGAAAGTGAACAGCCAAAATAGCTATTAAAGAATTTCTATCTTCCATTTTTTAAAGTAAAGTAGAATTTATGCAAATTCAACAGAATGTAGAGAGTTAGTGGTAACTGTATCTGTTTTTAAATCAATCTGAAGATTCTTTGAAAATGGTGATACGGAAAAAAGCTACAAATCAAAGTTTTTAAAATATGTAACATAAGACAATAATTTTAGGCTATAGATTAATAATATACTTTTTCAAAACCAACCATGCATGCACATAAAGACTGTGTTTTGATAGTTATATTTTTTTCTTTTGCAGATAATTCCAGATCCTGCGGGGAAATTGAAATATTTTGGTAAAGTGAACTGACTGTTTTCTTCTAAACAGACAGCTTTCAACTAAAAATTTTAAATAAAATTCCATTAATTTTGTTAATTCCCTTTGGATTTGTTGTTCTTTTTTATAGTAGTTTTATTAAAAGTATAATTAAAAAGATAAACTAAAACAAAATAAACTAAAAGAAAAGAATAAAAAGAAAAAAGAAAATGCAGTAAAGAAACAAGTAGAAAAAAAGGAAATAAATAAAATATAGTAAAAAATAAATTTATAAAATCATATATTAAGAGAATTCAAAACAAAAGTACTTTCCCATGGGAAGGGTTCTTACAATTAATTCCAAAATCTTATTTCAGATTCTTAGTTTGCAACTTTCCAAAATCAAAGTTCTAATCACTCTTTTGCTGTTTATTAAAAAAAAATTAAGGTCCTTAAACTTGTATTTAAAACTTCCTTCACTAGAACTGAAGAAAACTTACCCTGTGTTGTAAAACCTGTTCATCCAAAGGATCTTAAAACAAGCAATTTCTGAAAATGATCAAAAAAGGAAGTATATGAACCCAATGTCCTTTTAAAAGTACTTGATCACAGTTTGAGCAAAAAGATGGACCAGGAAGAATACGGTGAATTGAAGATAACTCTACTAAAAGGAAAGCTGATGACTGATGGAATGAAGAGCTGACAAGCATAGTGGTTTTTTGTAATTCCTCTCCTGACAAGGAAAGGACTTGTGATTACCTGCAAGTGCTCTGTATTGTTGCTCCTTGCAAGGAGACTGCAAGAAAGCAATCTCTGGGGAATTTAGAGCTCTGTATGATGAGGGAATAGACATCTTTTTTATTTGTTGTTCTGCTACAGTATAAAATGCATGTGTGCATTTTAAGCTGGAGGGATGATATTGAAATAGTGAAATACTATGAAATGGTGTATTAAGTTATTTCTATTTAATTAAAAGCCATGTGCAAGGACTGACAATTATCCAAGGTTGAATCCAAAAGATTATCTAAGTGAAATAAATTCCAAAGTAAACCCCTGCAGCCCTAATCAGGAATTCAATACATATGTGCATTAGTTACTCCCTTTCAGCCTCTCAATTTATGTATGTAGACACTGACTAATTCCCCTTGACAATATACTGTAGCCATATTGGCTGCTATAAAGATTCATGGAGTGCAAATAGCAGCAGCAATAAAGTCTGCACAAGCATAACGTTCCTGAGTAATTGAAAAGGCAATGCACTTTTATTGTTGCAGTCATCTGTAATGGACAGTCAGATGTCTATAGGACCCAGTATAATCCAGACTTGCCACTTCCAACAAAAGCTTTCCAATTTTACTTAAGGAGTAAATATCCCAAATTTAGTAGAATGATGACATATTTTTAAAAGCTGCAACTGGACTACAGAATATATAATTATTCAAATTATCACTATTCTATAACTAGTGTTTCTCATTGTTCTGAAAACTGTTATTTGTAGCTTGGGGTTTTTTGTTGGTTTTACTGTTCTGCATGCCACCCAGGGTTGCTATTTATAAATTGGGCTGCTATATAAAATTTTAAAATAAATAAAATTTGAATACTTTCATAATAATTATGAACCTGATATTTGAGTTAAGATAATTTGAATATTTTTAAGGATCATTGTTTCGAGAATTTTGAAAATGTTTAAGATAGTAGTGAGCAGAAAATGTTCAGTTGGAAACCACATACATCTCATATAGATTATTTAGGTGGCCCTTGGTAGTTTGAGCTCTTGCAAATGCTATAGTACAGAGATATTTCCAAATGATTTTCTGGCAAAGCCCAATTCAAATTTCAATTAATCATTTCATAAGGATCATGATTATGCTTTGACTTTCCAGCAGGGGGAGTTGCTCTCTTCGTTTAGAGCAGCGGTTCTCAACCTGGGGGTCGCGACCCCTTTTGGGGTCGAACGGCCATTTCACAAGGGTCGCCAAAGCCCTCTCTGCCCCCCCCATGCCTTCACTCACCCTCACCCTCTGTCTCTATTGGAGGGCTGCGTATCCCAGCGTGCAATGCGATGCCCCACGCTTTAGCAAAGAGAGCGGAGAGAGAGTGTGTGCATGCGTGCGTGCATGTGGGTGTGCGTGCACGTGACTAGAAAAGATTCTAGTGCAGGAAAAGTCCTGGGGACTTCAGGGACTCCCTGCTGCTGCTACCGCCGCCGCCACCGCCGATACCTGCAGCTGCAAGAGCTCAACAGAAAAAGTTTGGGTGAGTAAGTTCACTTATTTGGGTGAGTAAGTTGGCGAGTTCAGGGATTCCCTGCCGCCACCCCACTGCCGATGCCTGCAGAGGCAAAAGCCGCGCAGGAGAAGTTTCTGGTGGGCGAGTTCGGGGATTCCCTGCTGCCACCCCACTGCCGATGCCTGCAGCGGCAAAAGCCGCGCAGGAGAAGTTTCTGGTGGGCGAGTTCAGGGATTCCCTGCTGCCACCGTGTCGCCGATGCCTGCAGCGGCAAAAGCCGCGCAGGAGAAGTTTCGGGAGTGCTCCCTGAAGCTCCCGTTTCAACCCCTGCCTTTGCCTGACACAGCCTGAAGCTCCTGTTTTGGGTGCAGGAGAGAAAGCAGGAAAGGAAGGGAGAGAGAGAGCGAAAGTGGAAGGGAGAGAGAGAGAAAAATAAGAATGAAAGAAAAAGAGACAAAAAGAGAGAGAGGAAGGGAGAGACAAGAAAGAGAAAAAGAAAGAAAGCGGAGAGAAAGCAGGAAAGGAAGGGAGAGAGAGCAAAAGAGGAAGGGAGAGAGAAAAAAAAAGAATGAAAGAAAAAGAGACAAAAAGAAAGCGGAGAGAAAGCAGATGAGGAATAAATATGGCAAAAGGAAATATAGAAATTGTAAATTTAATTGAAATGACTAAACACTGTTTAAATTTGTGAACCGGCCAAATACTCTGTTCAAAGAAAATACATTGTATGTTTGTATGTGTGTTTCTAATTATTGCTATTTATTCATATTTGTTCTCTTTAATTCTTTAAAGTTTAATAATTCATTCTTTATCTTAATATCTTTATATTTGTTTGGGGTTGGTTTTCTTCCCTTTCATCTTTTTTATTGTACAGCAATCTTTCTCCTCAAACCTACCACCTCTCTCTTTTCTTTCCTTCTTACTTTCTCTTCCCCCCCACCCTTGTCTTCTCCTCCTTACTTCCTCTTCCTTTCTCCTTCTCCTCCTCTCTTCCTCCCTCTCTTACCCTCACTCCTACTCTAATTTCCCTTCCCTTCCTTCATCCCTCTCTATTGCTGTATCCTTTTATGCATATGGACTACTCAGAGGGCTGAAAAAGTTATTTTTGACTGGTCCTTGCACTTTTGACCAGTCCTCAAACTTACGACTGTCCTCACATTTTACATTTTTGCCCTATCTTGTCACCATGGTGAAGAGAAGCAGTTGTGAAATGAGTGACATGGTTGTTAAGAATGCTGCACGGGCATAAATGTGAGGATGGTCATAAGTGTGAGGACCAGTCAAAAGTGCGAGGACCTGTCAGAAATGACTTTTTCCAGCCCTCTGAGTAGTGCCTATACACATAATCATGGCCACCCGGTCAGATGACAAGCTAGCCATGCCCACCCAGTCACATGACATCCAAGCCATGCCCACCCCTGGTTGGGGGTCACCACAACATGAGGAACTGTATTAAAGGGTCGCGGCATTAGGAAGGTTGAGAACCACTGGTTTAGAGAATGCAATAGCTAAATTAAATATTCCAAACAATAAGTTTCACTATTAGCAAGTGAATAACCTGCATTAATAAATGAAACTAATTCAAACAATTACAGGATAAAAATGGAGATGGATGGATATCTGATTGTTACATATTTATTAGGTTACTAGCTGGATATCTGTGCTTCGCTACAAAACTATGTGATCAGGCTTGATAAATTGTCACTTAAAGTTTGAAAATTAATGAGTAGTTTAAAAAGACACTGTATTATTTCGTTAGAGACGGAAAGTTAAGTTTCCACGGCAGAACATCAGAGGGTACTGGAGAGCATCATAGGCACGGTGTGTCTCACTGATTCATAACAACCTGTTGTCTCTGCTGTGGAGAACAATATCTCTCTTCTCGCCCCCTTGGAGTTGGAGCGGGGGGGGAACGAAACATCAAGGGCGCTGGCAACCCTCCCCCCCCGGAGTTGGAGACGGGGGTGGCAATGGAACAACAGGAGGACACTGGCGACCCTCCCCCCCTTGGAACTGGAGTTGGAGTCGGGGGGGGTGGGCAACGCAACGAAACGAAACAACAGAGTGGGAGACTTGCAAACAGGGTTGGGGCTAGGACCTGGTGTGAGATCTTTTCCCAGGCCTAGGAGGCCTCAAACTGTGGTTGTGCGAGGGCTGGGGGCTTGAGACAACTGCCCCACTTTTTGGCCCCATTTCTCTCTCCTCCAGTGTTCCCTTTAAGACTGGGCCCAATTGCACCAGCTGTTAGCCCGTGGGACTCACCTGGCTATGCTCATACCATCTAAACCCCCCTGACTATGGAGAGGGCTATTCCATCTGAAATGGAAGGACGGTACATTGCTGCATCCTGTCAGCTGAGGGGGCTGGACATCAGTTGACCACCATGAGATGGATGCCTGGATGTCGGGGCCCCTGGGGGCTGAACCGGGATGATTCTACATATATGTACTTTGTCAGCGGAGGGGGATTTGACCATCAGACCAACCGCCGTGAGAGGGCGGTTTTTGGACCTGACCCCCGGACGCTGCCTGTTTCATTGGTTCATTGCTGCCATCTCACCACAAGAGGGGGCTGACCAGCTGACCTAACCACCGTGAGAGGGTGGTAGGATCTATTGCCCCCCTTGGATTGTGGTTGTTTTGGTTCTGGACTTCATCCCCTGCTGTGAGGGGAGAGTGAACTTGGTCCTGTAAATATGTTTCTGAGATCCGCCATTTCTTTGTCTTCTCCCGTGGTCCTTTTATAGACCCTTAGGATATGGTCGTGCTACCCATTTGGCTAAGATGTACTCAGCAGCGGAGCTTCTTGGTCTGCGAGACTCCCCCCTCTCGCAGGCTTGGCCCTCCACTCTATCGAGGGCCTACCTCGATGACGGGTTTTGGAACCCTGAGAGGTGGCATGCCACAAAGAGGGGGTTGCGGGGTTTTTTAAAACTGTCCTTGTCTAAACTTTTAAGGGGTTTGGGGAGGGGGGAGGGGGGTTGGACAGGAACTAGGGTCGTGGGTTTGGAGGATAAACCACTTAGGGGAGGGTCGGGCCGGGCCGGGATGTGCAGCAGGGGGCGGGGGGATCCGGGGGTAATAGAGGGGTCAAGCTTGTCCAGACTGTGTTTCCATCATCGGTACTGTGAGTGGGAGGGGTAGATATGGTGGGAGCAGGGGGCCATATCATGTTAAAGGAGCATGCACCCGCTGTCTTCAAGCGGTAGGGCGCTCCAGCCCCCAAAGCTCTACTTGTTTTCCAGGTTGCACAGATCCTCAGGGCCTGGGCCTTCATCTGATGTTGTGCAACGCCAGGTCTGTAGTAAATAAAGCCCCCCTCATTTGTGATCTTATTCAGGAGGGGGGAGCGGACCTGGTGGGTATTACGGAGACCTGGTTGGGCCCGGAGGGAGGGGTCCCTCTGGTAGAAAGGTGCCCACCAGGCTTCCATGCATTCCATCAGCCGAGGCCTCAGGGGAGGGGAGGGGGAGTAGCGGTTATTATTAGAGAAGGCCTTGGGCCGAGGGAGACCACTGTTCCTCAGACGGCCGGTTGTGAGTCCCTCCTTGTGAAGTGGGGTCATGGGATTCAGATGGGCTTGTTGATCACGTACCTGGCTCCCTGCCACGTGGCTGCAGCCCTGCCCGAGCTACTCAATGTTATCGCCGTGGTGGCGGTTGATACCCCCAGACTTACGGTCATGGGGGATTTTAATCTCCTGTCCATGGGTGAGGCATCTGAGATGGCTCGGGAGTTCATGGCTTCCATGATGGCCATGGACCTGACCCAATTAATTCATGGCCCTATGCACAGGGGGGGGGGGGGGGTGAAACACACTGGACCTGGTTTTTGTCTCTGGACAGTGGTTGAGTGATCTTGAGATAGGGGACACAGTCATTGAGCCCTTGTCATGGTCGGATCACTCTCTCCTTTGCCTTGACCTTCGAACCGTGGTACCCCACCGCAGGGAGGCGGAACCGGTAAGATGGTACCGCCCCAGGCGCCTGATGGAACCTGATAGGTTCCAGATGGAGCTTGGGCCAATCCCCGAGGATCTTGCACACGCCTCAACTGGAGACCTAGTGGCCGCCTGGGATATAGCGGCCACTGGAGCTCTGGATCGAGTCGTGCCTTTGCGGCCCTGGCGCCGTTCTCACCTGGCTCCTTGGTTTACCGAGGAGCTGAGGGAGATGAAGCACCGGAAAAGATGTCTAGAGAGTAGTTGGAGGGCTAGTCTTTCTGAATCAGACCAGACACTGGTAAGATCTCATATTAAGAATTACCTAGTGGTGATAAAAGCAGCAAAATGTACCCATTTTGCTGCTCTTATTGCATCATCAGATAATCACCCGTCCGCCCTGTTTAGGGTGACCCGCTCCCTGCTCCACCAGGAAGCACGGGAAAACCCCTTGGAGGGAAGAGCCGAGGACTTTGTTCAATATCTGCATGACAAAATCACTCAGATTCGGGAAGGTCTGTACTCCGACTGGGTAGGTCCAGCGAGGGTGACGGAGGCAGGTCTTGAGAATGTTATCTGGGACGAGTTTGATCCTGTGACCCCAGATGACGTGGACAGGATTCTGGGTAGACTGAACGCGACCACATGTTTGTTGGATCCGTGTCCCTCCTGGTTAGTACTGGCTTCCCGGGAGGTGACACGAGGCTGGCTGCAGAGGATTATAAATGCTTCATTGGGTGAGGGTACCTTCCCTGCCGCCTTGAAGGAGGTGGTGGTGAGGCCTCTCCTCAAGAAGCCTTCCCTGGACCCAGCAGTATTGGCTAATTATTGTCCAGTCTCCAACCTTCACTTCGTTGCGAAGGTTGTTGAGAGTGTGGTTGTGCGATAGCTTCCCCCAGTACCTGGATGAAACGTCCTATCTAGATCCATTCCAGTCGGGCTTCAGGCCTGGGTACAGCACGGAAACGGCATTGGTCGCGTTGGTTGATGATCTCTGGAGGGCTCGGGACAGGGGTTGCTCCTCTGTCTTGGTTCTGTTAGATCTCTCAGCGGCTTTTGATACCATCGACCATGGTATCATGCTGCACCGGTTGGTAGAGTTGGGGGTGGGAGGCACCGTACTATGGTGGTTCTCCTCCTTTCTCTCCGACCGGTCGCAGTCTGTGTTGACAGGGGGGCAGAGGTCGATCCCGAGGCCCCTCATATGTGGGGTGCTGCAGGGATCAGTCCTCTCGCCCCTTTTGTTCAACATTTATGTAAAGCCGCTGGGCGAGATCATCCGTGGTTTCGGGGTGGACTACCATCAGTACGCTGACGACACCCAGCTGTACATCTCCACCCCGGACCACCCCAACAATGCCCTTGAAGTGATGTCCCAGTGCCTGGAGGCTGTACGGATCTGGATGGGGAGGAACAGGCTCAGGCTCAACCCATCCAAGACTCAGTGGCTGTGGTTTCCGATGTCCCGATATAGTCAGCTGGTGCCATCGCTGACTATTGGGGGTGAATCATTGGCCCCCACAGAAAGGGCTCGCAACTTGGGCGTCCTCCTGGATTCACGGCTGTCTTTAGAAGAGCACTTGACGGCTGTGACCGGGAGGATTTTTCATCAGGTTCGCCTGATCCGCCAGTTGCGTCCCTTTCTAGATCGGGACTCCCTACACACAGTCACTCATGCCCTCGTCACCTCTCGTCTGGACTATTGTAACGCTGTCTACATGGGGCTCCCCTTGAGGTGCACTTGGAGGCTCCAACTGGCGCAGAGTGCGGCCGCGTGTGTGGTGATGGGAGCAACGTGGAGCTCCCATGTAACACCTCTCCTGCGCGAGCTGCACTGGCTCCCGGTGGTCTTCCGAGTGCCCTTCAAGGTTTTGGTTACTACCTTTAAAGCGCTCCGTGGCTTAGGACCTGGTTATCTACGGGACCGCCTGCTACCACCAATAGCCTCCCACTGGCCAGTACGCTCTCATAGAGAGGGGCTCCTCCGGGTGCCGTCGGCCAAACAATGTCGACTGGCGGCCCCTAGGGGGAGAGCCTTTTCTGTGGGGGCACCTACAATCTGGAACGAGCTCCCCCCGGAGATACGGAGGATCCTGGATCTTCACACCTTCCGTCGCGCATTTAAAACATTTTTATTTCATCAAGCTGGCCTGGCCTAAATCTTCTCCTTTTTTAAATTTAAATTTTAAACACAAATTTTAATCTGTTTAATTATGGGGTATTTTAAAATTCAGCCTAAATTATTTAATTTGTTTTAATCTATTTTAAATTTTGTATCTCTGTGTTTTATCATCTGGCTGTTCACCGCCCTGAGTCCTTCGGGAGAAGGGCGGTATAGAAATTTAAATAAAATAAAAATAAATAAAATAAAATAAATAAAAATCATGGCCAACAATGAGAACAGCTACTTCTGTAGTCAGGGCATTGAAACAACCTCGGTGCTCTCCAGAAGGCTTCCTATCAGCGTTAATTACCACTTGGAAGTCCTAGTGGCCCTTAGGAACAGAATCAACAGCAGCCTTAAGTTCCGGAATATACTTGTTCTGTTCACGCAGCAATTTCTGTAGTTGGCTAACCAGTTCTGGATTAACGCCCAAGTAGTTTCCACAACAGATGTCCCTCTCATTGTCATCATCACCAACAAAGTATATCTGGAGAAATGAAGGCTGCTGCTGAGGCCCCGCTATGATACTCCCTATCCTGTGGTAGACCTGCCCCTGCACTTTGAATGTTGACATAAAATTTCCCTCCTTCTCCTCTCTGGCTCCAAAAGACATCATTTGGAAGCATCCATTGTACTTCCAGGCAGCAGAAAGAAAGTGCTGTGCCATTGGATGCTGGTGGGTGAGAATGCTGTGTAAGGGTTCAGGATAGGGCTCAAGGGGAGGGAGCTGGACTTTACCACCATTGCAATAATCTCATCACTTCAGGGCACGGCACCAGGAACAGGGTAATCAAAGCCCGAGATCAACAATCTTTTCCCTGGAGTAATCAATGTGAGGTTCATATTTAAAACCGGAGGGGGCGGGACCAGACAAATACTTATTAGTCCAAGGCATTGATCTGATTTGTGATATATTTTCATTGTATTTAGCTGTAGCTGCCTGATTAACGTAGGGGTTATTACATGCATACTTTTTTACAGCCTCTCTATTGACTTCGGGATGATTTTGATGATACTTTTTTGCAACTTCCCTTGTGTTTTCCTAATCGCATCTGTAAATCTTTTCCTGCGATTTTTCCCTCTTTTCCCTTTAACTGGTGTTACAGAAGGAACAGATCCGTCTGAACTGAGGAGGTCAGTGTAAGAAGTGATTTGGGGCTGGGACACTATGCAGGAGAAATTTGGTTCACAATCTGTTGGCTCAGTGGTGGTCGGTGATTGAAACTCATAAGGGAATATCTCTCCTGCTGCCTTGAGTTCGGAAGCAGTTCCATAGGTGGAAGACATAGACATTTTGATGAAGTAGTGACGTTTAGTACAGTAAGGAGCCCCAGACTGCTTCTGAGTGAAGGAGTGGAACGTGTGTCAGTTTGAACTGAGTAACAGAATGTGAGGCAATTGGCAATTGGAACAGAGTTCTTTTCAATTGGGGAGGGGTTAATATAAGGCAACTGGCAGTTGGAACAAAGTTCTTTTCAGCTGGGGAGGGGGAGTAGAACATCTAACTCCTTAGCATCAGAGTGTGTGAATATAATACTGTATATGAAATACTAATGAACTGATGGTCATTTCGAAAAATCCTTTCTTAGCAAGCACCTAGAAGCCAAGAGGAACATATGTGCCAAATTTCAATTTTGTAGGCTTTACAGTTCTGGAGATTTCATGATGAGTGAGTGGTATTTGGCTTTTATATATATAGACTAGCTGAATACCCGTGCTCTGCTACGAAACTATGTGATCAGGCTTGATAAATTGACACAGCTTGAAAATTAATGAGTAGTTATGATCGGCCTCTCCTCTCCCCTTCTCTCCCTCAGCCTTGCCCCACAGAAGCCTATCCTATCCTATCCCCCTTCTCTCCCTCAGGCTTGCCCCACAGAAACATCTCCTATCCTATCCCCTTCTCTCCATCAGCCTTGCCCCACAGAAACCTCCCCTATCCTATCTCTTCTCCCTCAGCCTTGCCTATCCTATCCTATCCCCTTCTCTCCCTCAGGCGTGCCCCACAGAAGCCTATCCTATCCTATCCCCTTCTCTCCCTCAGGCGTGCCCCACAGAAGCCTCCCCTATCGTATCCCCTTCTCTCCCTCAGCCTTGCCCCTCAGAAGCCTCCTCTATCCTATCCCCTTCTCTCCCTCAGCCTTGCCCTACAGAAGCGTCCCCTATCCTATCCCATTCTCTCCCTCAGCCTTGCCCCACAGAAGCGTCCCCTATCCTATCCCCTTCTCTCCCTCAGTCTTGTCCCATAAAGCCTTCCCTATCCTATCCCCTGCTTGCTGCTGTGAAAGTAAAACTGAAACTGAAACTCCTCTCGTCTGCTTATGTTTTGCATTTGAAACAGATTTATTTTCAGGTGGAGAGGGGGAGTACAACTCCTTAGCATCAGAGCGTGTTAATAATAATATAGGAAATACTAATGCTCTGATGTTCATTTCAAAAAAACCTTTCTTAGTGACCACCTAGAAGCCAAGAGGAACATACGTGGCAAATTTCAAGTTTGTAGACTTTACTGTTCTGGAGATTTTGTGATGAAACGTGTATGGTATTTCACTTTGATAGATAGATAGATAGATAGATAGATAGATAGATAGATAGATAGATAGATAGATAGATAGATAGATAGATTATGAAGAGACAGAATATTCAATAGCAGTGTTCCAATGTGCAAGATCAGTTTTATTTTCCCAACCATGGTTTCTGAAAGCAAGCTTTAACTAGAAAGTCCTGATGAAAAAACTTGTAATAAAAGCAAATATCATAAGAAATATCAGGTTATTGCATATTGCATATTACAAGGAAAGGCTTCTAAAGAAACCAAGTATATTAGAGAACCTGAAGGAGCAATTATTTCCTGTGAGTAATAAACTATCACATAAATTACACAGATGTAACTGTCTGCAGTAAGATTGCTGTCCTTTTATTTATGATCAGTTCTGTCTCTGACACTTTCACTTAAGAGTAATCTCTTGATTCCAGCTTCTAAAAAGCTACCCCAACTAAATAGTTTTACAGAGATTTTGGAGAATAACATAGTGGATCCCATATAGTGGATCATTATATTTGATAAGCCACATGCTTACCAAAATCTTCACAGTGGTTTTTAGAAAAGAATTGATACTTGAAAATTTCCATAGTTGTAGCCAACATTATTTTGAATTTAGCATAAATACTTTTTATGATTGTGCAATCAAAAAGCATTTTTCATGACCTTAAAATCCAAACTAAAAAATAGACAGAATATGGTTTCTAAATTATATTAATTCCTAGCTATCTAAATTTTTAAATATCAAAGCTAACATCTTGGACCTTTTCATAACAGATAATTTTCAGTCTGCCATTTATCTATTTTTATTAGTAGTATTATTATTATCTCATATAGTCAAGAAATGGATCACTGTATTCTGCATTAATTGGAGCTTTCAACTCATGACAAAGATACAGCATTGTACTGAACCTGAGGTTATGGCATAGATTGATCAGTATACTTGATTCAGACAAAAGATATTACAGTCATGTCATAAGATCCACTAATTAACATGTTTTGTTTGTAGATATAAATCAGAATCTTTTCTAAAAATTATTCAAGGAAACATGCAACTCTAAGAAGCAAAATTAACAAACATTGTCTCACTTGGATTTAGCAGTTCATTCATACTAAGCATTATATTAATGACAGGAGAACTATCCTGAAGTAGAAGAAAATAGAAATTGCGAACATAGAGGGCTATTTAAACAGGAACATGGAAACAAAATGTTTCAAAATAAATACCTGCACATCTCTAACTACTGAAAATTCAGTGATGCTTGCTGTGATCTCAGAGCAAAGTGGCATTCAGGCCTCTTGCCAATATTGTTCAGGTGAAAAGCTGAACTAAGTGCCCCTATTTAATTCTGTTTAAGTAATTGCAATTCAAATATCTGCATAAAGTTTTATTAAATAGTCATTTTACTCTATGTAGGTAAACTTAAGTATAAAAAGATTATTTCAGAACCTGGAAAGTATCAATAACTCAGATTTAAAAATTCAGAGTCCATTACTATGATGTATATAAAAGGTCATGATATTCTCACAGTCTGAACAAGATTCATGAGACATTTATTTATTAATCCAAAAATATTCCTGTGACAGCAGGAATTAGTCATAGTTTATTGTTATGATGGCAGTACTATTTTCAGTTTCTGATTTGTCCCAGATTTTACCTTATGTAAAATCAGCACTGTTAGGAAATGGTTATTGCTTAATTAGTTGGCCAGGAAATATATAAGCCAACATTGTATGTTTGTATTATGTGAATGTATTATGTAGCTTTAAGAACTGTGCTGAGTCATTCTGCATCCTGATTGGTTGAGCTCTGTAGCCAATGTATTTAAGGAGAGCTAAATTATGGTTAGTGTGGACACTACACCATTTTTACCTGCTGCTACGCTGTAACTCTTTTTGATCTCTCTATATGGTCAATTGATTGATCATGATTATTTATTTACTGCTTTCTGATATTTATTGAACTGTTTTTATATTGTTCCTGATTGTTCCTTGTATTTTTCTACAAACTGGTAAGAAGATTTTATATCCCTGGATTGATCTTATATTGCACTTTATATGGCTAAGACTTGGATTGTTAAAGGACTATGATTTTGATTTTCCCTAAAAGTAAAATACTATAAAACCCAGTTTGTCTGTATGTTATTCACAATTACTCTCTAAACATTTCCGTGCATAAAACTCTAACGGTACTCTGCTTTATAAACCACAACTTCGGGTGTAACTCAACAATATCCTTATCAAGCACTTTACATAAGGATCACATCTTACTATCAATACCAGGACAAGACAGGAGGTTTGTACAAATAAAAGGAACCAGCCTTGGAAAAATTTTCTAATGTGTTTCCCGAAAATAAGACTGGGTCTTATTTTCTTTTGGGCCCCAAAATAAGTACTGGGGCTTATTTTGGGGAGATGCTGAGGCAGGGGGTGGGGCAGGATGGGGCTGGCACCATACCGCAGGCCCTCATGTTCACCGCCTGCTGTGTGAAAAAGACAAAATGAAAGACAAAGTAGGCAGGGTGTGGGAAAAGGTCAATCCAGGAAAAAGAAAACAGAAAGGCACAAAGAGTCAGGCAAAAAGTCATACCCTTCATGCCCACCGGGTCACTTCACTCTTCCAGAGAGAAGCCAAAGTTTTGATCCTGCTTCTGGGGTGGAGCGCAGAGTGGGCCACACAGACAGCCTGCCCTGAGGAGCACGGGCTGGAAAGCAAGTGGCAAGGGCTCCAGGCACTAAAATGGGGCCGTCTCTTTTCAGCAGCTGCCCAGGCCCACCGAAGGGCAAGGCTGACATTGGTACTGAAATGCAGTGGCAGAGGTGCTGGCCTCCAGAGCTGCAGGCCTCCAGAGCTGCTTCCATTGAAATGGCAAATGGGGACAAGGCAGCGTGAAGTGGTGCCACAGGACCAAAGCAGAAGGTGAAGGAGGAGGCAGCAGCTGCTGCCAGACACTGACCTGCGGGGTGGGGCAGGGGCAGTGGGGACAAGAAAACCGCTCCAGCAGCAGATGTGGCTGATGCACAGCAGTGGTGGAGGCCTTTCACCGTCACTTTCCCCTGGAAACAGCAGAGTAAGGGGACCGAGCTTCTCCCACCCATCCTCCATAACAGGGGTGTCAAACTCAAGGCCCATGGGCTGAATCCGGCCCATGAGGTGCTTAGATCTGGCCACACTAGGGCCTCTGCAGTGAAAACAGAGCCCAGGCGGGCTGTGCGCAGCCTCCCTAAGCTCTGTTTTCACTGGCAGAAGACTAGCAAAACAAAAGCAAAGCAAAAGGAGAAATGTTTCCCCTTCTGCATTTGAGCATCCAAGAAGGAACAGAAAATGAGAAGAGGAAAGAAGAAAGACAACAAAAAAGAAAGAAAGATGGGAAGTGAGCAAGGAAGGAAAAGGAAAGAGGTGAAGGAGGAAGGAAGGAAGGAAGGAAGGAAGGAAGGAAGGAAGGAAGGAAGGAAGGAAGGAAGGAAGGAAGGTAGGTTATAATGAGAGGGAGGGAGGGTCTGGGGAAGTCCTGCCTTAGCACTTGGCCACCACAGGTGCCCCTGACACAAATGATGCCAAGCTGGCCATGCCCACCCTCGCCACACCCATCCTGGCCCCCACACATACCTGAAGTCAAACACAACCCTGATGCAGCTCTCAATAAAATCGAGTTTGACACCTGTGCTCCATAGCATGGCATCTGGCTTGGGAAAGGAGTGAAAGGGAAGAGGCAGGCAGCCAGGTCATTCAATGGGTAGAGGGAGGTTCCAGTGGTCTGGCTGTGGGGGCCTTGAGGTACATGAGACCAGAGCGAATGTGGAAGCTCCCCCTGCCACTTGCCTCACCTCACCTTACCTCGTGGCGGTACCACATGCCCTCCTGCCCCGTTGTGACCGTGAGCAACCAGACGGTGGGACAGAGTGGGTGGGGTCTTAACTAGAGCTTATTTTCAGGGGGGGTCTTATTATTGGGGAAACCGGTGATTTAAAAAAACTTTAAAAACAACTACCAATCAGCACAATGAGATTTTTTATGGATCTAAAGGGAAAGGGGAGAAATGTCTTAATTGGCCCAATGTAGTGTTCCCACTATACGTTGCATGAATTTAAATAACATACAAGTTTTTAAAAGTATGAAAGATATTCAGGAGCATTATTCTATACTATTTTCTATACTTCCTACTCAAAAGTAACTTTTTTTCTTTTTCTACTGATTATTTATTTACACAATATTTTGCCCATCCCAATCATAACTGGACCCTCGGCAAAATATTCTATATTTGTTTCATGCTTAAACATATGAAGAATATATGGAATGAGAACATTAAAATATTTGTATAAATAGCAACAAAAATACTTGGATAGAAATATAAAAACTTTATAATATTTCTGTACTGCTTTTGGAGTAAAAATACTTTTCTGTTCTTTCTGATAACTACTCTGTTTGAAGTTTTCAAGGCCATCCAAAGCTATAATTCTGTGCTGATCCTATGTTGTGTTTTCTTTCATAACTGAATCAAAGTGCCTTTTTCCATCCAAATACAACATAGATTCTGAAAGAAAAGCACAAATGTCAAGTTTCATAAGATCACATAATCAGTTGGATGCTCAAGGCTTTTTTATTTTTCACAATTTTCTTTAAATATTAATTTTCTTAATTTTTTAAGCCTGCTCTTTCCAGATAGATAAAACAAGTGTTTCTGTGTTTATCATCACAAGAATGCTTAATTAGTTCTTTAATTTAAAATAATTTGTTTAATACTAATTGAAGAAACTGAAGATCAATGCTAATAGAGGACATGACAGATAAAATACTGAAAGTAATCTGAAAACTGATGGCATAGATTAGTATATTATAGCACCAGATAAATGAAGCTATGAGGGAGAAAAAAAACAAGCAGGCTCATATTTCTAAAGGTCACTACTTTTAAATTAATTCATTATAAAAAAAAATTTATTACATAGACAGTGAGATATTGAAATGATTACTCACCACCATATGTCTTGGGAACAACATCTGGTATTTCCTTCTCTATCATAAATGTGAAATGAAAGACATTGGTTGTGTGGTGTACCCTGGTGTCTGGATCATAAACTTCACTATGCACCCGAACCTGGATATTATTTTTTTCAGTATAACAAACCTTTAAAAATTAAAAATTAGGGTCAACTAGGTATTCGGTATAGAATTTTGAAAATGAATAAAGTATGCATGACATTTTATTACAGGTAGTCTTCATCTACAACAATTTGTTCAGCAATAGTTCAAAGTTACAAGGATTGGTTACAACTGGTCATAGAAGTTCCAACCATCCCAGCGCCCCACTGGTCATGTGATCACAATCTGGACACTTGGCAACTAGTTCACACTTCCAACTGATTGCCAAACTCCTTGCTATTACACCATCTGCAACCAAGGTGCTTTTTCAAGAGGCAACTGAACTTTCTGGTTTTTCTTTGAAGAGGTTTCATTTCTCATCCAAGAAGCTTCTTCAGCTTTGAGTCGATGGTGGGGAATGAGAACAATCAACCAATGGAACAGCTTGCCTTCAGAAGTTGTGGGAGCTTCATCACTGGAAGCTTTCAAGAAGAGACTGGACTGCCATTTGTCAGAAATGGTGTAGGATCTCCTGCTTGAGCAGGGGGTTGGACTAGAAGACCTACAAAATCCCTTCCAACTCTGTTAATCTGTTAATCTGAATGGAAGGATTTGTATTCCGTGCAGACAGCTGGTCATTTGCATTCTTTTATTTAGAGAGTAGTTAAAGCCTGGAGGTTTATCTGTGTCATTAGGATCACCTGAATGGTGCAAATGGGTGTGGAGCCTTCTTGGAACTGTTGGAAGGACTGTGTCATAAACTGGAGATAGATGATGAGAGAGGGCTGTTCAATTTTGATACAGATGGCCTCTTTGACCCCTCTTTCCTCTCTGTCCAAAATGTGGATTTTGCTGTCTTCAAAAGTGTGGCCTTTGTTTTTTAAATGCAGATGGGCTGCTGAATCTAGTCCTAATAGTTTGTTCTCCTATATTGTGTCATGTGTTTATGAAGTGGTTGTCTTGTTTCCCCAATGTACAGATCTGAGCATGGCTTGCTGCATTGTACTGCATATACAACATTGCTCAGTTTGTATCTGAGTGTTTTATCCTTGGGGTGGACAAGCTTCTGCCTTAGTTTATTCTTGGGTTTGAAGTGTGCACATATGTTGTGTTGGCTGAAGATCCACCTTAGCTTTTCTGATATGCCTGCAACATTTGGAATGACATTGCTTTGTTTATTGTTCTCTTCACTGGCTTTTATAGAGGGGCTCCTGTAGGGTCTTTTGGTGAAGGCCCACTTGGGATAGCCACACATTCTAATCTAAGGGCTTCCTTGATGTGTTTTAGTTCTTTTAGCAAAATGTCTTCAAAGAAAAACCAGAAAGTCCAGTTGCCTCTTGAAACAGCAGTTTTGGGACTACTGTGACCTGGATGACTGAGAATCTCCATAGACACCATCTGCAACCTTCCCTATTGGCTTCCCCAGAAAGTCAATGGAGAAGTCATCAGGGAAGGTTGCAAGTTAGTGGGGAATTCTTCCCCACCCTTGTACTCTCTGCCAGCACCTCTATGCTTGCATTGTGCCAGCCATTTGCACAACCCTGTACCAGTGATGAAATCTAAAAATTTTCACTACCGGTTCTGTGGGCATGGCTTGGGGAGGGGGGTTTCCTGTGACTGAGTAGGTGTGGCCAACATGACATCACTCACAGCCATGCCCACTCAGTCACATGACCCCCACCACCAAGCCATGCCTACAGAACCTGGTAGGAAAAAAAATATTTCTATTCTGCCTATTTTCCCCTGTCCCAAGATGCCTGCAGCCACAGCCTCTTTTTTTGGTGCGCCTGGAGGCGCTTCTTGTGCCGAAAGATACAGTGGCTGCAGGCTTCTTGTAGCAAAAGTTACCGAGCCATTCCACTTCTTAAATGTGCCATTGCCTCCCTGTTCCATGCACTGGCCACGCATGCGCACGTGACCTGCTGCCGCTGATGAATGATGAATGAATAAATAAATGGTGTGTGCATGCGCAGCTGGCACATGGAACAGGGCGGCGATGGCAGCAGCGCATTTAAGAAGGGGAGCGGATCCGGTTACTTTCACTACAAGAAGCCTGCAGCCTGTGCATCTTTCGGCACAAGAAGCGCCTCCAAGTGCACCGAAAAAAGAGGCTGGTACTGCAGCCATCTCGCAACAAGGGAGGCAAGATGTGGGCTGGCGGGGAGCCCAGCAGCAACGGCTCAGCCCTGGCTTGCCTTCCCTGGCAGCCAGCCGCAGGAGGAAGGTAAGGACGCATCATGTGATGAAGGGAGAGCGGGCGGCGAGCGGGCAGCAGCTCCAGGGCAAGGCTGGAGCCAGGGAATGATGCATTCCCCAACCCGGTCTAGGTGGGCAGTGAGTGGGCAGCAGCTCTAGGACAAGGCCAGAGCCAGGGAATAATGCATTCCCCAACATGATCGAGGTGGGCGGCAAGTGGGCTGGGGCTCCAAGGCAAGGCCAGAGCCAGGGAATGATGCATTCCCTGACCCTGTCGAGGCGAGCAGTGAGCAGACAGAGGCTCTAGGGCAAGGCCGGAGCCAGGGAATGATGCATTCCCCGACCCAGTTGAGGCGGACAGTGAGCGGGAAGTGGCTCCGGGGCCTCGGGGAATCACACGTCCCTGGGCCCCAGCCCCTAACCCAAGGCGAAGAGCAAGTGGGCAACATGCAT
Source organism: Arizona elegans (assembly GCA_022577455.1). Classification (NCBI taxonomy): domain Eukaryota; kingdom Metazoa; phylum Chordata; class Lepidosauria; order Squamata; family Colubridae; genus Arizona; species Arizona elegans. The sequence continues at coordinate 45,622,182 of JAKOOJ010000006.1, read as the reverse complement.
TGCTTACCTTTGGTCAGCTGAGCAGGTAGGCGACTGGCGAGTTGAATAGCTGGGCCATGTGGTGAAGGGAACTTATATAGGGCAGGAGTGGGTGGGTGGGCTGAGCAGATGGAAGCGTCAAGCGGCCGGAAGCAGTGAGCGAGCCGGAAGGGACGAGCGAGCCAGAAGAGGTGAGCGGGCAGGCATGGGTGGGGCCACCAGGAATGATTGCTACCGGTTCGGTGAACCGATGCCAATCGTCCCTACCAATTCGCCCAAACTGGTCTGAACCAGTAGGATTTCACCTCTGCCTGTACCCTCATACACCCTCTCCCCCTTGCTCCCTCCCCAACGCCCCCCAGTCATTTACCTGTCAGCTAGCTTGGGATTTGCAATTTCCTGCTGGCTTCCCCATTGACTTTGGTTATGGGAAGCCAGCAAGAAGTTGCCTTACCTAACAATCGTGCAGATTAGTTAACAACAGCAACCATGATTGCAAAGATTGCTAGCTAAGCAGTCACGCTTTACAGCCACATCACTTAGCGATGGAAATTTCAGTCCCAATTTCCATTTTAAGTCAAGGACTTTCCGTATTTAAAGATCAGTATTTATCCAACTTCTTAATGTTCAAAGGTGGAGTAATCCAAACACTTTAAATTAGTTTCATCTATTAATATGTTTAATTTATTACCTGGGAAGAAAGTAATAGTAAGGATCCAATTTCAACTGGTTTTTGAAACATAATATCATCTACAGCTACCACATAAGGTCTGGAGTTTCTGGTGTTTGAAAAAAATACTGTAATTATGCATATTTACACATACATATACTTTTAAAAGAGGGACATGGGTTGTTTTATATTTTAAATTATATTCCATGTTAGAAACTTATTATGATCCTGACATTTGTTAATAAATGATATAAAATATTAGTTTATAAAATAGACATTTAATTATGCGTATTTTCCAAATTCATTGGACTACAGATTCTCAGGTATACATGACAATCCAGTAAAAGAATATTAAGGAATTCTCTTGATTACCGCTCAAATTCGTAACTGCTTATTGTAGTATAGTATACACACTTGCTAATGTGTGTATATTAGCAAGTATAAAGACTTTATTATTTCACTAAGCTAAAATCAGCTTAAACATCTAAGGAGCTGATTTTACAATTCATAAGCTATTACTAGAAGATAATTACAAGTAAAAATAACAACTGACCCTCATATATGTTATTTAAGAACAAGGTGAACTATTATGTGGAATTCCACAGCCATTTAAATATAACATGATTTTCAAATAAAAAAATTATTTGATTTATACTGCACTTGTTTTCCTTTCCACCAGTGCCAAGAGCATACATCCCTACATTTGAATATAAAAATACGTAACTGGTAACATCAGATATGATCTTAATAATTTTCTTTGTAAGTGAAGCTTGATCAAGTGCTAGAGGGTACACCTAAAAAAGAATGCCTCCAGGAAGCACAAGATCTTTGCAACTTTGTAAGATAACATAGACTCAAACTTTTCATCAACATAATCTATTTACAGATAATTTGCAGATAATCTACTAATTATCTGCAAATTATCCTTTCTCCTGTCTTTTCTCTACTGCAGCTCTCTATAGCTAGCAGTAAACTCTTAAACTTTTCCCTCTGTTTCTCTGCACTGGTGATAACTATGCACTCCATGGCATAGGACCTGGATATCTTCGAGACCGCCTGCTGCTACCAATGGCCTCCCACCGACCTGTGCGCTCCCACAGAGAGGGCCTCCTCAGGGTGCCATCGGCCAAGCAATGTAGACTGGTGGCCCCCAGGGGGAGGGCCTTTTCTGTGGGGGCACCTGCCCTCTGGAATCAGCTGCCCCCAGAGATACGAAGAATCCAAGACCTCGGTGCCTTCCACCGTGTCCTTAAGACCTTTCTTTTTCAGCAAGCGGGCTGGCTTAACACTTTTTAAAATGTTTTTAATAGGTTTGTTATTGTTTTTTTAACTATGGGGCCAAACGTATATATATCTTTTTAACTGTATTTTAATGTTTGTATTTATGTTTTTACTTTGGCTGTGCACCGCCCTGAGTCCTTCAGGAGAGGGGCGGTATATAAATCTGATAATAAAAATAAATAAATACCTATTCCTTACATACTGTCTAGTAACATATCAATAGCTATTGAGTTGACTTCATTGCAATGCTGCTTCTTTATTTATTAAATAAATAAATATTGTTTCTTACAGCTGCCACAATCTTGAATTGGTAATATTGACTGCTCTGAGAACCCAATACAGGTAGTTTTCGACTTACAACCATTCATTTAATGATCATTCGAAGTTACAACAGCACTGAAAAAAGTGATTTATGTCTGTTTTTCACTTGATCATTGCAGCATCCCCATGGTCATGTGATCAAAATTTGGACACTTGGCAACTAGCATATATTTATAACAGTTGCAGAATCCCAGAGCCATGTGATCACCTTTTGCAACCTTCTGACAAGCAAAGTCAGTGGGGAATCCAGATTCACTTAACAACCATGTTACTAAATTAATAACTGCAGTGATTCACTTAACAACTGTGGCAAGAAAATGGGGCAAAATTCACAACAGTCTTGCTTAGCAATGGAAATTTTGGACTCAATTGTGATCATAAATCAAGGATTATCTTGTATCCTACTCAGAATGAGATGGAAAGAATTGATGTTGTTATCTCAGCAAACTGATTTCTGCCACAGGGTTAACAGATGAATAAAATCTCAATTCCTGCATTTTTAAATTACATCCATATTCACTGTCATCTGACACAGGATTCCATTAGTACTGATAAATTAGTCTTAACTGTACTGGGCCAACCTAAAATATGTGAAAATATTATCAGGCAATACAGTTACAATTGTATAATCACATAGTGACTTAAAAATAAGTGGTTTTTGTGAAAATGAAAAGAAAATGGTATGGTAGTTAATATAATTTAATATAGTGTTATTGATTTATTTTCCTATGCATCTGCTCAAAAACAGTAACTGTGAGAGGGGCTTGGAATCCTAGTGGATGATCACTTAAATATGAGCCAGCAGTGCGGGGCAGCAGGCAAAAAAAGCTAACACAATCCTTGGTTGTATAAACAGAGACATAGAATTGAAATCATATGAAGTATTAGTACTGCTTTATAAAGCCTTTGTAAGGCCACACCTGGAATATTGCATCAAGTTTTGATCACCACATTACAAAAAAGATGTTGAGACTTTCGAGAAAGTACAAAGAATACCAACTAAGATGATTAAAGGCCTGGCGACTAAAACATGAAGAATGGTTGCAGGATTTGGGTTTGGCTAGTCCAGAGAAAAGAAGGACTAGGGGGGATATAATAGCATATTCCAATATTTGAGAGGTTGCCACAAGGAGGAGGGGGTCAACTGATTTTCCAAAGCACCAGAGGGCAGGACAAAAAATGATGGAAACTAATCAAGGAGAGAAGTAACCTGGAATAATGGAGGAACTTCCTAACAGTGAGGACCAGTGGAACAGCTTGCCATCAGAAGTTGTGAGTGCTACATCACTGGAGGTTTTTAAGAAGAGACTGGACAGTCACTTGTCTGAAATGGTATATGGTCTCCTGCTTGGCTTAGAAGACTTCCAAGGTCTTTTCCAGTTCCAATCTTCCAAAAATCTTTCCATAGCTGCTATTTTTGCTAGTCATCCCTCTTTTCAGCATCTTCCCACCAACTTGCCTATCCCAATGGCTTCAGCATTTTCCCATACCTGCCATTGATATGCTTAGTGACCCTCTCCCCAATCTTCACAGCATCTTCCCGCCAGCCTGCTCCCTTATTTTCTATTGTATGCTTATACATATAGTCCTCAACTTACAACAGTTCATTTAGTGATCGTTCAGAGTTACAACAGGATTGAAAAAATTGATGTTTGACCATTTTGACACAACCATTGCAGCATCCCCATAGTCACATCACATGATCAAAATTCCGACAACTTGGCAACTGACTCAATGATGGTTGCAATGTTCCAGGGTCATATGACCACCTTTTGTGACCTTCTAACAAGCAAAGTAAATGGGGAAGCCAGATTCACTTAACAATTGTGTTACTCACTTAACAACTGCAATAATTCACTTAACAACTGTGGCAAGAAAGATGGGACAAAACTCACTTAACAAATGTCTCACTTAACAACAGAAATTTTGGGCTCAATTGTGGTCATAAGTCGAGGACAACTTGTAACATTTTAAACAATGTACCTTTTTAGTCAATTCAGTTCAGTTTCAGAATGAGAAAAGATGAGGCGTGACTTAGAAAAATATTTAATAACTAGTTTACACTGATTTAAAGTGCATTATGCTTCTTGCTCAGATTGTGCAAAGTGACCAAGCAAGGGAAGAAGAGAACCCCTTAGGCATCCCAAAAGCCTGGGAAGGGATGCTAGATGAGAAAGGAGATTGATATAGCCCTTCCCTAATATTCTGGCAATGTTATATTTCAAGTGAGAGGAAGAGAGACATAGCCTAATACTTACCCATAGCTGTAGGCAGTAGCCCATCCAAGTTCATATGCTTTTCTCATGAGAAAGCCTCCAAAGATTCTGTTGAAAATGTTACGTTCCTATATTCACAAATATCCATAGGAGGAATGAATTTTGAGCATTTACACAAATTACTAAAGACAGGGGTTATCAAACCCTCTACTGTAGTACAGTTACTCCCTAAAATGATAAATAGATTTCTTAATGATTTCATTGGGATTAGAGTTGGGCAAGAAATAAATATACCACTTACTTTTAATAATGAAAAATTATGTATCAAAGGGATTTTTAAACTTTATAAAACTGCAATTGCCCACAGGGTGCAGTTAAAGCCCAGGGAAGACTGACAGAATTCTCATTCTCTTTGTGCAAATAGATTTAAGTTTTTTTTTAAAAAAAGTGACACTCTCCATCACGCACACAGAGAGAGAATTCCAAGACACAGTTTGAAAAACCCTGACAGTGTACACCTGCATGCATACATCCTCAGCTCTTTAAAATTAAGAGCAATTTGTATTATTAGAATATTCCATTAAAAAAATTCAAAGTCCAGAATCATGGACCTCTGAAAACACAGAACCACAATAACCTAGTCAGTTGTATATTATAAAACAAGATGAGATAAACAAGGATTTATTCTATCTATTAACGTAAATGCTACTTTTGCTCTAGAAGAATTACATACTTGCTATTACTCTATACAGAACGCCAAAATCAGCAGACACAAAACATATAATAACAAGCTAGAAGCTATTTAGTCAAGTTTCCAGAAAGTTCTGCTAAAACCAATGTAGAAGCATATGAACTACGTAATTATGTTCTGGAAGAACAAAGAATCACTGATAAGTTTCATAGAGCTATCTTTGCATGATTCCCAGTAACTGTGCCTGATTCAGGTGCTTTTTTTTTCTTTTGCTAATAAGTTATTGCTCAATAACCAGTTTGGTATAGTGGTTAAAGCATCCAGTTAAATGTGAATTCTAGTCCTGTCTTAGGCGTGAAGCCTGCTGGGTGACCTTGGGCCAGTCACTCTCAGCCCTGGGAATGGCAAACTATTTCCAAGAAGCCTTGCCAAGAAAACTGCAGGGTCTTGTCCACGCAGTCACCAAGAATCTAATCTAATTTAAAGGCACACACAGAAAAGCTATTACTTAACAATGCTACTTGCTCCAAATAAGTTGCAGTATACAGGAAGTGATGCATATAATGTATGTAATTATGTGTGAGAAAGGGAAACTCAAAGCAGGCTATGGAGAATAGATTGGCAGATGAAACTGCATAAGAAGCTGCACGAATGGGGGAGGAAAAGTGGTTGAAGGGTTTCATTCCTATTCTGGAATGTGATGTAAAACCTGACTTCACAGATGATGAAGAGACAATAGATGAGAGACGAGAGTGCGGAAAAGATAGACGGAAAATGGATTGATTATGAATAGTAAATACATCTATTATGAGGAATATAATAGAGAGGGAATACAAGTGTTACTAGAATTTAAAAAAGGAAATATATTTATAGAGGCATGTATACGATAGCCATACAAGTGGGGAGATAATATTTACATTGTGTACAAATACATAAATACATTGTGTAAGAATAAATAAGAAGATTATGCGTAAACAACAACAGGGATTTGGCCATTTGGCCAATCCAATGAAGATAGGTAGATTACACTGAGATCCAGTCATGGGAACATTGAAGTATTTGCTGATAATAGTGGATCATCTAACTGGATGGGTTGAAGCCTTTCCCTGTGCAAGGGCAAATGCTCAGATGACTGTTAAACTCCCATTGGAGCAAATAATACCCAAAGATGGATTGGTTGAAATTATTGATAGTGATAGAGGTACACATTTCACTGTGCAGATGGTAAGAAAGGTAATGGAGCAACTGGGGATTGATTGGCAATAAAAATATTGGCAATAGAAACATTCAGTGAAAAAGTTAATGTTGGAGCTCCAGGTTCTCTGGATGAAATGTTTGCCTTTATCTCTTTTCCATCTAAAGAAAAGATGTTTCGTCATGTGATATGATGTTTGGATTACCCTATACTGAGAGTATGGGACTGCCTAAAAATAAAGCTTAAAGATGTCTTTCTTAGAAAAAATATACAGGGACTGTCCAAGTGTTTTTCTCATTTAAAGTCTAAAGGACTATTGGCACGAATTCCACCTCTTAATTTTCAAATACATGACTACAAAAGTGGTGATTGGGTCCTGATAACAAGCTGGTGTGTGGAAAAACTTAGCCAAGCCTGGGACAGATCCTGCTAAATCCTGTTGACCACTGAAACAGCAGTTTGGACATAAGACCCACCCTCTGGATGGACAGTGAAGCAAGATTCATCAATCCTCTTGCACTTAACTTTTAAATCTATACGCACTTTGCTTATGGATGGACAGTGTCAACCGATGCCTCAAACCTGCTTAAACTAACTTTTAAAAGACAGATATCCAATTAATGGAACTTTGGGCAGTTGATTTAAATATTTGGTTGAGAGTAATAAACATTTTTATTGTGATATTGATTGTATTAAGAAAGGAGATAATTGAATGGTGTAAATCGATGCTGTGGTACCCGGTGGATGTTAAATCCCCAGCAATTGGCTGAAAGACTTGAAGTCTAATGGCAAGCTTTTAAGCTTTTACACATCTAAACATACTCTAAACAGGGGACCTAGTTCACTAGGAAGATGAGGTTTGGAGTGGTAGTGGTTGTTGCCTTGTGAGAAATTATGCAATATATACAAATAGGAATGGGGACTTTTGCTGTATAGAATAACTATCAATAGTTATTCTATAACGTGACAGCAGCTGTGTTTCCATACTGAACTTGAGCAACAATATTCCCTGGTGCAGACACCATTGACCCTGATTGAGACTACAGCTGAAGCTGGGATTTGTATTAAATCCTCTTTCAATGATGGTGTACTGTTGGGTAAATACCCGAGGTGCAATCGTATGTATGAAACAGTTACCCAGTACAAAGCTCTATTAAATAGAATGGAATTCTTATACAATCAATGCACTAATTGTTATAGTAATTATGCACCATCTTATAAGAAGTTTAGGATTATAGAAACAGGAAAAGGTGGTATATGCTCCTATGCCTACTGAGCATGTGTTTACCTGTTCTGAAGTGGAAGAGGTAAATGCTATAGGACCAGTGGTGGGTTGCTCCCGGTTCGCACTGGTTCGCAAGAACCGATAGTAAAAATTTATAGTAATTCGGAGAACCGGTAATAACATTGGCTGGCCACACCCCCAAACCGTCACCGCTCACTTACCCTGCCCACCTCATCACAGGCTTTTTTTTTTACTTTTAAAACCATTTTTTCTACAACCTCTTCAGTCGAAAAAATGCTTTTAAAAGTAAAAAAAAAGCCTCTGATGATCGTGCGGCTCAGCTGGGAGCGTCAGAGGCTTCTAAAAGCATTTTTTCTACAACCTCTTTACTCTTAAAAGTAAAAAAAAAAGTTGGCCATGCCCACCCAGTCACATTACCCCCCACCAAGCTACGCCCACGTAATAAGCCACACTCACAGAAGCAGTAGTAAAAAATTTTAGAACCCACCCCTGTATAGGACAGGTGTTATACCTGACTAGAGGATGGTTTCTATTTTGTGGATTATATGCCTATGCATACATACCTGCTAATGCAGTAGGAGGTCCTTGTACAATTGGACGTCTGACTGCCTTTATGGCAGTTGCACATATTAAGAACATTAATCAGGAAACAGAATTTTACTATGAAATGATGAATGCTATCATAGTAACTGAGTACCACATAAGGTCGCTGCAAAGGACACTACACAAAAGGTCACTGTAAAGGAGACAGTGGATGAGTCACATATGCATGGACATGGACATGTGGAATCACCTAAGCCAGAGAAAGAATCACATCTAATTATTTATGTGTCTGTAAAACCTGTAAAATGGCCTATAATGCCAGTGAAGTACCCCTTCGATCATATGGAGGAAAAGGTATAGGGAGGAAAAACAGCTACACTAAGTGAGGCGTATGCTACAGGATGTAGTGATGAGGTGGTACAAGCTTTACATAATATCACTACACATTTAACATATGTAACTGATAATACAGCCTTTAAAGGAATATGGGATTTGTTAACCTCTTCGATGCCTAGTCTCATTTAATTAAAGTTTATAGGTATCATTGTTATTGTACATGCATTATATTTTGTATTTGTATCAAATGTGCACCTGTATGTTGTAACTGTTGGAAGTACTGTTATCGGGTAACTAAACCAAAGAAAAAAAAGAAGAAAAGGGAAAAGATTAAGTAGACAGGAAGTATGTATTATGTTACAAAACATACACTATGATTTACAGGAATAAGGATGGATCAAAAAGATAAGGTTGGATTGTGAGAAATGGAATTATTCCTGTAAAGAATATAACCTAAGCGACTCCATATTTACCCTTCATATGACCTGAGCTAACCCTAAGCTACTTAGCTGTGTAAGACACTTAGAAAGGGGAAGTATATATGATGCCTTTTCTGAGGAAATAATGCCAGGCACTCTGACAGTTAGTACATTCTGAGTTGGGTCAAGCTGACCCAAGCTAAAGTAATAGAAAGAAGGAAGATACCCTGTTCCAATTAATTGTTTTAATTAAGACATATTGAAAGGCTATTTTTATGAGGGAAATGCCCCTCCAAGGGGGAATTCTAAATCGGGAAAAATGTTGCTGAGAAAGCCAAAATGTTATGTAACATCTGAAAAACAATGATTAAGTGGGGGCTTTTTAATTGTTGTGCTGATTGTTTGAAAATGTATTTAAACCATGTCTTCGGAGCTGTAAGACGTTCTCTTTCATGGGAGAACCCTTTTGCAAAAGCTTATGATATATATACCTATATATATCTATATCTATAATAAATCTGCTTTTTACTTGTTCATGGTCTCTGCCTTATTTTCTATGAGGTTTGTCATTTTAAATCTCACATTATGTTTTATAAAAAGTGCTTGTCTACTTTCTTGCAAGCTTTTGTTATATTCTAAAAGAGAATGCCTCAGGACCATAGATTAATAAAACTACAAAACTGTTTGGCTTTGTTGCAGTGTATTGAAATTAAGGAAAATTCCCTCCAAATTGCTATAAGCACAAACTGGCAATACTCACATTATATATTTGGTGTACATTCTTGAGTAATATAGCTACAATGTCTTCTTTAAATATTGAGGGTACAGAGCAATTAAATTTCTGAAGATGTTTCATGACTTTGAAATGGCTATGAATATTTATCAAAAAATCAAATTGCCAAATAGCTACCGTATTATAGAAAGTACCACATCATGTACCAATTTGAAGCAGGAGTCAAACAAAAAGATTAGTCTACATCAGCTATAGCTCAGTAAATACCTGTGGATGGCAGATCTCCAAACCCTTTAATTTTGTGTCTTGCATCCATACTGAATTGGGTAGTAATACCCGACTACGAAAACTTACTGTCCTAAAAAATGGAGAAGAACATGTAAAATTGTTAAGAACACTGTCCTATCCCAATATTGTGAATTTCAACCTTTACCTAAGACTATATGGATACCACTTCATTCACATGCTGTGAATGGGACTAGGACCTTAGGTTCACCTACATATCTTACCTTGTCTTCTCTGATACCTAAGCAAGGTGATTGATGGCACTACAGTACAATATCTGGAGACCCCATATTTGATATAGATGTTGGAGAATCCAAGAACATCTTGTTATTCTTTCCCATTACTATGCTATAAACATATTCTGCTTTCAAACTGTCCCTCCTCCAATTCTTTTCTATAACAACCATCTTGTGAAGTATATTAGGCTGAGAGACGGGATCAAAGTTACACACTGTGCACTTATGACAGAATAAACTCTATGACTCTATGTAATCAGTCTAGCAGCATAATTGCTGCACCACGCTGTCTGGGAGTCCTCCAAATTGTAATCCTAATACTGTATACATGGAATATACATGTAATAAATGTTTATAAATGAACTCCCTACCTTGAATCCAGAGTATTCAGGAACATATTATGGATAATATTTCTTTCATCTGCAGTAGGAGCAACCTTCAGTAAAGAAGCCCTACTAGATTCAAGCCGCCTGATCTTGTTCTCTGATCAATGGAATGAAACATGTAAAATGAATGACAACTGACTTCCAACAGCTTTATTTCATCCCTTTTTCAAAAATGATGAAATCTGTAAGTGTGTTTTATTTTTTATTTTTTTTATTGAAAAAGTTTTACAATTACATTTTCTCCCCAATTTCCCCCCTCCCAACCCTCCCTGACCTCCCTAACCCTCCCTAGCCCACCCCTCCCCCCCGGACTTCCACATAATATAATCCAAATCAAAATCCCCTTTTTATAAAACTTGAACCCCTCCACCCCCTGTATATTTTTCACATCTTCACAAAATTCAATTATTCTATCTCTATATAATACTTTCAGTTAAAAGCTATCTGATATTTCCTAGTTTGATATTTATTCTGCACATAATCTATCCACTTTTTCCACTCCCATACATAAGTCTCTTGTGAGCGATCTTTTAAATATGCTGAAATCTTCGCCATCTCTGCAAAGCTGGCCATCTTCAAAGTCCATTCATCAATAGTAGGCATAGCTTCATTTTTCCAATATTGACCTGTTTTTTAGACTGCTTTACGCACCAAACTACATCACTCCCAAAGAACCTGTTTCCCCCAATTATTTAGGAATGGCCACAAAACAAAATTTCTCCATTTCCCCCTCAAAAAAAAAAAACAAAAAACAAAAAAAAAACACACACACAGACTGGAAGAGTACTTACTTTCTCCTTCCTTTAAGATTTTTTCCTCCTCTGGGGTTTCAGCAATTAATGGATTGACAAATGCTGGTCTGAGGATATATTTGAAAAATCAAAACAATATGCATTACAGGGGGGAAATGAAATGTTTTTGGCTGCAACCTAGCATAGTTACTTATGTAGAAGTTCATTTGCAATGAGAAATCTGCATGTCTATTTTAATAATAATAATAATAATAATAATAATAATAATAATAATAATATTATTATATTATTATTATTATTATTATTATTATTATTATTATTATTATTATTTTATTTATATACCGCCCTTCTCCCGAAGGACTCAGGGCAGTGTACAGCCTATTTAAAAACACAGAACAAAACAACGATTAAAATTTAAAATCATTAAATAATTAGGCTCCAATTAAAATCCCAAAAATTTAAAATACCCCAATTTAAAATTTAGTGTTTTAAACTCAACAATGCAAATGATTTAACTTGAAAAGACAATGATCTAAAGAGGACAATCAATGCAGTCCACTAAGACAGTGTAGCACTTCAGATCTGAAGGCTGTTGGGAGGAAAATGCTTCCTGATTAGGATTCTTCCTGCCGGGACACAACAATCAGGGCTCTGAAGAACAAAATTGAATTAAGGAGCAAGCTGCCGAAAAGGAGTTTAATGACAAGAAACCAAGATGAGTGACATTCAGTGTGACTTCCTGGCTAGCTAGAATGATTGATATCCAAACATGAGTTTTTATACCCTTTCTGGGTTTTTCTGTCTAACAACTGCTTTGGTGATGTTTAATCCTGTTGATGGGTTAATTTCTCCTATTCAGCTCTATTGGGCAGGGGAAAGGTTAGTCTTCTGTTTCTAAGAGAAGCAGGTTGATAAATCCAGCTATCTCCTTTGGATTTTGTTTTGATGATTGGCTTAACAAGCGCCAGCTGGCTCCTTTCCGCACATGCAATAGTCATACACTGAGCACATTCTTGTGGTTTCAGTGAATCTCAAGTGTTTCCGCCTGAGCTCGCCTGGGGCTATACAGTTTGTTAATGAGTCAGGCAAGGTTTTTTTCTTCCCTTGTATTATTTGTATTGTGTTTGAGTATTTGCTGGCTCATGTTTTCTTCTTCTATCAGGGGAGGGGTGTCTTCCTTCAAGGCAAAACATGCTCCAGAGCATGCAGGGGAGTGAAAACATAACACCTGTCTGAGGTTAAGTATGTCTATAGATCCTACAATAGCTGAAAAATCCACAATAAGGCCCAGCTTCTATAAGGAATTGTAAATAAGAGCTATATTCATTGCCTTTGCACTTTAAAACTCTTTTTTGCCTTCAATGTAAAATAATGTACAGCTACACAATCTGACATAATTTGGTATTTTGCACCATTCATTTTCTTGTTGCCTTATAGTTTTTATTGCCATTAATATTGATGCTTCTGATTTTTATCTTATATCTAGATCTGTTCTGCTATTCTACTTTTTTATTTTTGAATTGATTTGAATTGAATTATTATGATGGGGATTGAAGTTCCACGATAATTGAAGGTCAATAGGTTCATCACCTTTTACCATCACTTGCATTCCTCACTGATTTTTTTAAAATAAACTGCTAGGAACATTACCTTTTATTTTCGGGATCACGGGCCACCATGACAAAAGTTGCATCTAACACAGGGGAATAGATTGCATCAAGTAACTAAAATAAAAGAATATGAGAAGGGAAAAACATGATTAGAAACAGTATCCAGTGATAATTCAATTAAAACTTGATACAGTTTCAGAACTAAACAATTTTTTTTCCTATGGATGCCAAAAAGAAAAAAAGTAAGAAAATTTAAGCAGAATACATACTGCCAATATTTATTAAAAAGAGTTTGTAAGTAAGATTCTTTTGTCAATTTAATTGTGCCAGTCAAAAATCACATTTTCTTCAAACAGACCAAAATACACTTTAATAAACAAAGATGTTACGTTCCAGTTTGTACTTATTCCTTTTGAACACTATTTTACTATTTGGCTAACCTGCCACAGCCTTTTATTACAGGATGCAGTTTAGCTTGCCAAATGTAAGAATCTAAATTCAGAAACACTTAGAGCAAATAAAGTTCACTGTCGTTAACCTGAAGCATGTGTATCTTCACTTCCATTGAAGTTTTTCCAACCCAGGAAACATTCCCAGTGAACTTGATATCACAATCCGGATGAATATGCTGCTTCCATAAACCTAAAAAGATAGAAGATGGGGGTCAGAGCACAGATTCTAAGGACTAATAATCAACATTTATATAAGGGAGGACAATACTACTTTTAAGAGATCAATTTGGGGTCAGCAACCTTTTCAGCTTCATGCAATGTTGTAGTATCAATTATTTTCCACTGCACTCCTGCAAAAACATTGACACTCTTGGTAATCTTGCAAGAATTTGGTCTTTTAAAATGTTAAACACCATTATTTAATTTTCCAGAAAAAAGTAATAACACGTCTTTTCTGTTCTGTTAGATACAGTATCTAAAATATAATGTGATATAATGTCTAGCCTATGATGTGATATATTTATTCAGTTGGATGAATATATATATTCAGTTGGATGAATATATATATTCAGTTGGATGAATATATATTCATCAGAACATGTAGTTATTCCTGAACAAGGTCATCTAAAAGTGTCAGGAGAGCTTTGACTTCTCTTTTGCACCTTCCCAACATCAGAGTTTAAATCTCAGCTGTTTTTCACTGAATAACACAGTGTGAACTTCCCTAAGAGATATCAAGCCATTAATAATTAAACACCTACCAATTTTATCCACGAGTGCTGTAACAATTGATAAAGGAGATCTCAGAGTGGCTTCATTTTTTGTATGAGTATAACAAATAAGAACTGTAAACAAATAAATAAACAGAGATCCTCTATTAATTAATTAACAGATAATCCTGTTGTTTTGCAGAGTGATCTCGACTATGTGTTGACTATTTGGCAACTTCAAATTTTAATCAATAAATCCTCTGTCTTACATATTGGTAAATGTAATCAGAATGTCAAGTATAAGCTAGATGGCATTGAACTAGCTGATGACCCTCACTTTGTCAAGGACCTAGGTGTACTTATCTCTGACAGTCTATGCTCCAAAGTTCACTGTAACAGTGTTGCTAAAAAGCATTAAGAGTTGTAAATTTAATTTTGTGCAATTTTTTTCTGGAAACATTGTTTTGCTAATTAGAGCTTATAAAACTTATGCTAGACCAATCTTGGAGCAGTGGTGGGTTTCAAAAATTTTCACTACCGGTTCGGTGGGCGTAGCTAGGTGGGGGGGGGTATGTGACTGAGTGGGCATGGCCAATTTGATGTCACTCATGCCCACACCTACTCAGTCACATAATCCCCCCACCTAGCCACGCCCACAGGGAAAGGTAGGAAAATTTTTGGAATTTCCACCTATCTACCCCCGCCCTCCCTTTGCCTGTTTCCCCTCCTTTAGCGGCCCCAGCCCTAACCCTGCTTCCTCCCCCACCACCACCTCTTTATTTAGGCTGCTTACCTTCCGCGGTGGCTGGTCCAGAGTCCAGAAGACAAGCTGATCAGAATTTTCGGCGGACCTGCCACAGCCGCAAAGCAGCTCTCAAAGAGGTGGTGGCTGGCTGCCAAAAAGTACCAGAAGTCACAGAAAAAGCTGCTGCTGTCACGGCCATGTTCTTTGCACATGCGCATCCCATGTACACATGTGCATCCCATGGACTTCCAAGGCAATGGGATACACGTGCATGAAGAACATGGTGGCAACGAACATGATGGGTGGGGTGAGCGAGTGGCAACCAGGGGACCAGTTCAGGGGCGTGGCCAGCCAGCCATCGCTACCAGTTTGGTGACCTTGGCCAAATTTCCGCCAACAGTTCTTGTGAACCAGTGCGAACAAGCTGAATACCACCTCTGTCTTAGAGCAGTGATCACCAACGGGTGGTCCATGGACCACTGGTGATCCGCAAGAAAATTTTGGTGGTCCACAGAAAAATTATTTGCATTTTTTTAAAAAAAATACATCAGTTTTCTCTTCCCTGTGAAATCTTGGTGTTATCTTCCAACGTTCTTTCTTCTTCTGTATAATTGTCATTTCTTCTATCTTGATCCTTATCCAGTCCAATATCAATTCCTCACTAACATAACATTCTACTCATCACATATTTATACATATTTATATAATTAATCATTTATATCTCTTCTCCAACCAATAATAAAAATCATTCCATATTCTGAGTCTTCTCTATCCTTAATCATCAGTTAATCTATTCATTTCTGCACAATCTAAAAAATTTTTATTACTCCTTCTTCCAAAGGTATTTTCTCCGCTTTCCAATTTTGTGCATAAACAATCCTTGCAGCTGTTATTACATGTATTATCAAATAAACATTTTCCTTGCTAATTTTTTCAGGTAAGATACCCAATAGGAACAGCTCTGGTTTAAATTCGATACATTGATGTATCATTTCCTCCAACCAAGTCTTAATTTTAATCCAATAGTTTTTAGCTTCCGGACATGTCCACCACATATGATAATATGATCCTGGTAATTGATGACTCTTCCAACATTTAGCTGATTTTTCTTTAAACATTTTTGCTTGTTTCTCAGGTGGCATATGCCATCTATAAAACATTTTATATTGATTTTCCTTATATTTTATATTGATTTTCCTTTATAATTCCTTTCCCATAGTTGTTGCCATTTTTCCAAATCAATTGAATATCCAAAGTTTCTTCCCCAAGCTATCATTGTTTCTTTTACTTGCTCCTCCTCTAATTCAATACTAAGCAAAAAATTATAATTTTTTAAAATTAAATTATCATCTGTTCCCATGAGTATCCTATCCAACTCAGTCTTTTCCATACAAAAACCATATAATTTAGCATCTTTCTCATATCTTGTTTGTATCTGCATATACATATACCAATCTGTCTCAATCCCCTGTTCTTCTAGTTCCTTTTTCCCTTTCAATTCTCCCCTGTCTGTTAGTAAGTCCTTATATCTAACAATATTTCCAAAATTGAAAACATTTCGGTGTATTAAAGCTTCCATAGTCAATAACCATGTTGGTATTTTCACATAGCATTTATCTCTTACTTTCTCCCAAACCAATAACAATGCATTTCTTACACAGTGTCTATGAAAATATGTTAAGTCATGGGCGCAAGAATGGACAGGATATGCAGTAGAATCTAACACTCTTTATTAGCTCCGTAATCGCAATGGGGAATCCTAGCCGCGGCAGCTCCTTTTATAGCTAGGAGCTATCTGCAGCTTCAGCCACTAACGTTACTCTGAATTTCCTGCTCACGTCCCTGATTGGTCCGTTCAAATATGCCATTTAATACTCAACTCTAGTTGAGTATTCAACTCAATACCTCCCCTCTAGTTCAGCCTAACCAATCCTGAAGTCTCTAGACGACGTAGTCAAGTAAGTAGGTGGGTCGTCTCGATGCGTGACTTGACCTGCGCAGATCAGTCATCCCCATGTTCTTGGAGTGAGAGGTCGAGTTCCATGGCTCTGCTGGCTCCGCCTCTGGAACTCTCTCGAACTCGCTCACCGGAGTGGAATTATTTTCCTGGATGTTACTTCCTTCCTCCACCGGACGACATGGTGGATTGTAGCTGATGTTCGAATCCTCCTCCTGTACTTCAGGTAAGTGTGTGCTGTCTCTGCTCTTTGAGTTTTTCCTTTCGCTGTCTTGTGCTTGTACCTGTGATAGGGTCTGGTTTCTTTCTATGCATTTTTCTGGTGGACCCTGTTCATTCCTTGTCACTTGGCCTCTGATCTGGTCGATGTGATGTTTCCACTGTCGGCCGTCCTCGGTCTGCAGTCTGTAGGACAGCGGTCTTGTAACTTGGGTTATTTCTCCCGGAATCCATAGGGGGTTGCCGCTGAAGTTCTTTGCGTAAACTTTGTCCCCCACTTGGAATTGCCGGATCTTGCTTGTGGAATCCGTAGGCTTTTCTGTGCTGTACTGTGGGTACAGCCTGCCTAATGGGGATCATAACTTTCTCCCCATTAATAACTCAGCTGGGCTTCGGTGTGTGAATGCGCTTGGCGTGATGTGCTGGATAGTGAGTAGCTTGTCAATTTTGGCCTGCATGTCCCTGGGCCCCAGCCTCGCCAGCATCTCTTTGGTTGTTCTCACCATCCTTTCAGCAAGCCCATTCGTGGATGGCTTTCCTGGCACGGATAATGCATGTCGGATTCCTTGGTTAGCCAGGAACATCTCGAACGCATTACCAGTAAACTGGGGCCCATTGTCAGATTCTAACAAGTCGGGCAACCCGTGTGTTGCAAACAATCTTCTCAACACTCGGATGACAGCCTCTGTGGTTGTGGATGGCATTAGATAAACCTCTAGCCATTTAGAGAATGCATCCACTATGATTAGGAACATGTTGCCCTGGCATGGCCCCACAAAGTCTATATGTATTGTTGACCAGGGTGTTCCTGGGTTCTCCCAATCATGTATGGCTGCAGTGTGGGGTGCCAGTCATGATTCTTGGCAGGGTGTGCATGTTGCTACCCATGCCTCTATCTCCTTATCCATTCCTGGCCACCAGACGTAGCTCCTGGCCAATGCCTTCATTTTCACTATCCCCGGGTACCCCTCGTGTAATAAGTTTAGAATGTCCTGTCTCAGCAACCTGGGAATTATGACTCTGTCTCCCTACAATATGCACCCTTTTAGTCCCAACAGTTCGGTTTGGCTTGTTTTGAATGACTGGAATTCCGTGTCCACGTTCGCTTCTGGCCAACCCTTCCAGATCCAATTCAAAACACGTGCCAGGGTTTTGTCTTTCGTTGTGGCTCTTGCGATGTCTACAGTGGAGATTTGGGCACTCTCCATTGTTTCGATGAGCAGTGTGGTTGATGCTGGAACTGGGTCTTCTTCTATTTCCGGGAGTGGACATCTGCTGAGAGCGTCAGCGTGGTCGATGGTCTTGCCAGGCTTGTATATCAGCTGGTAAACGTAGGCTGTTAAGAATTCTATTCAGTGAAGCATTCTCGGTGATAGTATCGGAGGTGTGCGTTTGTTTCCGGTGATGATGCCAAGTAGTGGTTTATGGTCGATGATGAGTTCGAATCTCTGGCCGTACAAGTATTCATGGAATCTCTTTATTCCGGCTACCGCAGCCAATGCTTCCTTATCTAGTTGGCTGTAATTTCTCTCTGGCTTGGACAACATTCTGGAATAAAATGCGATGGGGGCCTCTCTTCTGTTTGGCATGCAATGGCTCAGCACAGCTCCAATGCTGAAAGGTGATGCGTCGCAAGTCAACCTGATTGGCAACGTTCCGCTATATTGGACTAAAACTCTGTCCGATGTTAGATTTTTTATTTCTTCGAATGCCGTTCTTTCCTTCTTCCCCCACTTCCATTCCATTGTTTTATCCAGTAGCCGGTGGAGTTGTTCAACAATTGTAGCTTTCTGTGGTAGGAAAATATTATAAAAGTTCAGTAATCCTAAGAAAGCTTGCAGCTCCATTTTGTTTTTCGGGGTAGGTGCTTAATTGCCCTGGGAGTGGGTCGTATTCCTGATTCATCAATTAAGTACCCCAGGAATTCTACTTGCTTTTCTGCCAAACTGCATTTGTTCTTGTTTACCTTGAGCCCCATTTCTTGGAATCTAGATAGCACTTCTCTTAGGAGCTGCTGTAGCTGGTCCCTGCCGAGATGAGTACATCATCGAAGTATGGGACAACTCCCTCGATCCCCTGTAATAGGCATCAGGCTTTGGAACAACTCTGGGGCTACGCTGACTCCAAATTGTAACCGTTTGCACTTGAAAGCACCCCTGTGCATCACGATTGTCTGGGCCTCAGCTGTGGCATTGTCTACCGGAAGCTGCTGGTATGCTGGTGTCAGGTCCAGTTTTGCAAATATTTTTCCTCGGCCCAGAGAGTGGAGCAGATGTTGCACCACTGGTACAGGGTAAGTACTCTGTTGTAGGGCCTTGTTTACTGTACTTTTGTAGTCACCACAGATGCGTACCGACCCATCTGGCTTAACTGGGGTGACAATAGGTGTTTCCCATTTTGCATGGTCGGTAGGCTCCAATACTCCCTGGGAAACTAGCTTGTCTAGCTGTTCATCTATTTTGGGCCTTAGAGCAAATGGAAACATCTGGGTTTGATCCGAACAGGGGCAACTTGAGGGTCTAGGCTAAAAGATATTGGGGACCCCATGTACTTGCCTAATTCACCGTTGAACACCTCCATGAATTCTGCCATCAGTTTTTCTTCCCAGCCGCAGTCGTCGATGTAGTCGATGCCCATTACGGCCAGTCCTAACGGCTCGAACCATTCTAGACCTAATAGACTAGGTCTATCTTGGTCCACAATAGTGAGGGGTAGCTTTGCCTTGAAAGTTTTGTAGGCAACGTTGAATCTTCCCGTGCCAACTATTGGGATTCGATTCCCTTGGTAGTCTATAAGAGTCAGTCTTTGGTGTTTGAGTGCGCTAGGTTTGATGCCTGGAACCAGTTGTTGGATCGTTGTCCAGGAAACCATGGATAGGCAGGACCCCGAATCGACTTCCATTTTGCAGGGTCTCCCCTCGATGAGTACGGTTGCCGCCATCTTGTTTGACTTTCCCGCGCTTGCATGACCCACTATTAATGTTTGGTGGGTCTCGCCTCGTTCCGATCCGGAATCCTTGCCTCTGCAACCTCTTCCAAATGGTTGCCTTTTTCCGCTTGTCTTGAATGATCGGTTAGGGGGCGGTGAGCTTGGCAGGTGGGTCGGTCGGCTCCTTCGGGATGCTGGTTGAGATGCTCTGCAGGCTCTCGCTATATGTCCTCTCCGGTCACATCTTTGGCATATAGCATCACGGAATCTGCACTCCGCCCTGGGGTGATTTCCCTTGCAGCCTGCGCATCGGAATTCTAGCTTCCCTTTTCCTCGCGGCTTGCCCCTCCGGTCTGCTTGTAGGTGAGGGACCTCATCTTCCTCTTCTTCCTCTGATTCCGTTTCCACATCCTCATAGTGGATTGCGGATTCCTCTTTTCCTTGAGGCCCCTTGCTCACCTTTTTCATGTCTGCCGCGGATTTCTGGGATGCCTCTGATGCTGAGGCTTCTTCCAACGCCTCTTTGAATGTATCTCGGTGGCTGATGATTGCTTATGGAGATTTAGTGCTTCGTTCTTTGTTCTAGAATCCCACCTTCGTCGCCAGTGTTAAGTCGTGGGCGCAAGAATGGACAGGACATGCAGTAGAATCTAACACTCTTTATTAGCTCCGTAATTGCAATGGGGAATCCTAGCCGTGGCAGCTCCTTTTATAGCTAGGAGCTGTCTGCGGCTTCAGCCACTGACGTTACTCTGAATTTCCCGCTCACGTCCCTGATTGGTCCGTTCAAATATGCCATTCAATACTCAACAATGTATGTATCTTATTTCTACCATACCACAAAAAGGCATGACATCCCAGTTGTAAGTCATAATCTTCCAATGTTAACAACCTTATATTTCTTAACTCCACCCATTCCTTTAACCATGTCAGTGTTGCTGCCTGGTAGTATAGTTCCCAATTTGGTAAACCAAATCCACCTCTCAATCTCAAGGTTGATTCAGCCTTCCATCCTTTCAAAGGTAGGTCAAATGAGGACCCAGATTGTGGGGGCAATAAGCTGACTTTGTATAAATATACACAAGGCTACTGCTTAACGCATTGTAAGCCGCCCTGAGTCTCCAGAGAAGGGCAGCATATACATTTTTAAAAAAATCTCGTATCTTGCATCATTCTTATGCTTATTCTTGCTTTTTTTCCCTTGCCATATATATTTCTTTATTATCTTATTGAGATATTGAAAATAGGTCTTTTCAATTTTTATCGGCACAGTCTGAAATAAAAATAATAATCTTGGTAATATATTCATCCTTATCAATGCAATACATCTCATGAGTGATAATTGAAGATTCTTCCATTTTTCCAGATCTCTTTCGATTTGCTGTTTTAATTTATAATAATTATCTTCTTTTATTGTTACGCATCCTGAAGTTAAATATACTCCAAGGTACTTAACTTTTTTCACTACTTGTACATTCAAATTTTCTTCCATCTCTCTTTTTTGTTTTTCTGTTATGTTTTTAGCCAAAATTTTTGTTTTGTCATTATTTATTTTCAAGCCAGAGACTTTCCCGTAATCTTCTATTTGTTCTTGTAATTTAGGGCCTGTTATTTGCAGATCCTCTATAATAAATACCAAATCATCTGCAAAGGCCTGTAATTTATACTCTTCTTTTTTAACTTTTATCCCTTTTATCTCTTCATCTTGTCTAATATTTCTATTTAAAACTTCTAATGTCAAAATAAACAACAATGGCGAAAGGGGACATCCTTGTCTAGTACCTTTCATTATGCTAATCTTTTCCGTCATTTCCCCATTTATCATTATCTTAGCAAATTGTATACTGTTTTTATAGCATTTATGAATCTCTCCCCAAACTGTTTTATCATGAACTGCCAACTCACATTATCAAAAGCTTTTTGGGCATCTAAAAACATCAACGCCATCTGTTTTTCTGGATGGTTCTCATAATACTCCAAAGTGTTCAAAATCGTCCTCATATTGTCTTTAACTTGTCTTTTTGGTAAGAATCCATTTTAGTCTGCATGTATATATTCATTTAATGGCTTTTTCAGTCTATGTGCCATTATTGACGCAAAGATCTTATAGTCTACGTTTAACAACGAGATCGGTCTATAGTTTTTTATAAATTGTAAATCCGTGTCTTCTTTAGGTATAACTGTTACATATGCCTCCTTCCATGAATCTGGCATTTTTGCCTTCATTAATAAATCATTAAATAAGTCCAACATTATATTACTAATCACCTCTTGTAGTGTTTTATATAACTCCGCTGGTAGTTGGACCTGGTGCTCTCCCACTTTTTTGTCTTTTTATTGCTTCTGTTACTTCCATCATTGTTATTCTTTCTTCTAATATTCCTTTGTATTGTTCTGATATTTTAATCAGATCTGATTTTTCCAGATAGCTTAATATCTCTTCCTCCGGAATCTTCTCTTGAGAGTAGAGTTGTTCATAGTATTTCTGATTTATTTTCTTTTTATCTTCAATTCTATATTGTAGTTTCCCTTCTCCATCTTGTAAACATTTTATAGTTTTTTTCTCCCTCTCTTTTCTTAAATTGTATGCTAGCCATCTTCCAGGTTTGTTTGCATTTTCAAAAAAGTTCTGTTTGGTTGTTTTCAATTTGTTTGCTAATGCTTCTTGTTCATTCAAATCTATTTCATGTTTTTTTCAATTCCATCAATTTCTTAATTTTTTTATTTAAGGTATCTTTCTGAAATTCTTTTTCCAATTTCTTGTAGTCCTCTTCTAATCTTCCTTCTTTCTGCCATTTCTTTTTGTTCTTTTTTTCCCAAGTACATTATTGCTAGGCCTCTAATATATGCTTTCATTGTATCCCATAAATTTTGAAGTGATGTATCCTCTTTCTTATTGATTTAAAAAAAATACTTCCAATTCTTTTTCTGCAAAGTCCTGAAACTCTTTTTCATTTAAAATTGCTGCATTCAAATTCCACCTTGTCTTTCCTTTTGCCCTTTCCATATTATTGATTGGGCTGTGATCAGCCAATATATTTGAACCAATATTTACTTCTTGCACAGTCTCTATAAGTCCCATTGACATCCATATCATATCTATCCTTGACCATGATACATGTCTATTTGAATAAAAAGTATATTGTCTCTCTTTCAAGTGCTTTTGTCTCCAAATATCTTGAATACTTAATTCTTCCATCATTGTAAAAAACAATTTCAGCAGTGTACTTCTAGGCTTTTTATTTACCTTCATTGTTTTATAGTCCAAGCCTGCATCTATTATCGCATTAAAATCTCCCATTATACATTTATTTTCATAGTCCAACTCTATAATTTTCCTTTGTAATCTCGAATAAAATTCTTTTGGTTTTTCATTTGGTGCATATAGCGCTATCAAAAGTAATTGTTTAAAGTTCATTTTTATATCCACCATCAAAATCCTGCCTTCCTCATCTTCAAAGATTAACTTGGGTTCTAATTTTCCTTTAATGTACAATACCACACCTCTTTTACTTTGATGTGTCAATGATGTAAATAAGAGTCCTAATTTTGGATATTGTAATAATTTTAAGTGTTTTTTCTAATATGTACTTCTTGTAAACATATAATGTCCATCTTCAAAGTATTTAGTTTAGCCAATGTTCTATTTCTTTTTATCACTGCATTCAGTCCATTTACATTTAAGAAAATTGCTTTAATTTCTTCTTCCATGTTTTACTTATTATTAGTTTTTAGTTTCATCGCTCTTGTCTCTCTTTGTTCCATTGGGTCTTTGGCTCTGGCTCCCTCTCTTAACACTCTTTCCTCTTTTGCTTTTTCATCTTTATCCTTCTCTTCCTCTCTCTCTTTTGCCCCACCTACAGCTCTCAAATCTTCCTCCAAAGGTCCACAAAATTGCTGATAAAATAATTTGCTTTTTCAAGCGAGTCCAATCTATATTGTTGTTCTTGCCATGTCACCATAATTCCTTCAGGTATTAGCCATCTAAAAATCACTCTTTTGTATATTAAGAATTTTGTTAGGAATTGATACTCTCCTCAAATCCCTAACTCTTCTAGGTATTTGTCTTAAAACCACAAGTTCTTTATTCTTATACTTCAGTGTTGTACTTCTTGCCTTCCTGTTTTATATCATCATGAAGCAATTGCATTACATTTTGTAATTCCATCATCTCTGGATTTTTCTGCTTTTCTGGCACTGAGGGATTTGGTGCTGGTTGTGTAAATGTCTTCATTTCTCCTTTTCTCAGATACTTTTTATTTTACTTGCAGTTTATTTGTAATCCAAATATCTAATCCAACCGATAGTTGAATTAAAGTAAAAGAGAATAATGGGGAGAGGAAAAGAAAGAGGGGAGAAGAAACCAAAATTTCCAACAACCTCCACCCCAAAAAATTTAAAAAACTCCTCTTGTCAAAATACAAATCAAAAATCCAAAGGAAAGTGAGTTTGGTAAAAAAAAAAAAAAAAAGAGAGAGAGAGAAAGAAAAAAAATGAAAAAGCCAAACAAGAAATAAAATAAGTTTAAAAAGGTTTCTTCTGACTCTTCAAGTCTTAATCCAAGGGCAAAGATAATTTAAAATCCAATTCCATTAAATCCAGTAAAAAAGAACCTCTAGATATATAGAGAGCAAGAAAAAAAAGAAGAAAAAAGAAAACAGAGGAAATAAATCTAAAGTCTTTTTCCACCGGCACTTCTGAAAACATAAAGCTAATCAATCCCCCCACCCCAAAAAAAAGATAATAAAAAAAATAAATAAATCCAAAACTTCAGACAATCCAAAAGTTCAGACAAAAAAAGGGGAGTTCAAAGGCAAGTTTCAGTCTAATCTTCACAGCTGTTCTGTTATTTTCTAACCAAAATGTCAAGGTCAGTTTTCACAGTTTCTTCAGAAATATATGTCTTTTTTCCTTCTGCCACTAGATGGCACTACAAGTTAACTTTTAATATTGAATCAGTACTTTTGTCTCTTTAAAGTTGTTACAAGGTTCCTTTCACCAATCACTTTCTCTTGTATCCCATTCATAAACAAAGCATCGTTCATTCAGTTCAATCAATGTCTTATTGTCCAATTCCTTTTTAAAACCAATTTAAAATCTCCAAGTCCTTTTTCCTCTTCACTCAAAGTCTGGCAAATTTCTAATATGCTTTCTTCCACCTTCCTCGCAGCCAATTTACCGGATACCACTCCTTGCTCAGCCAATCTTTTCCACCCTATCGATCGATCTTTCAGGTGGATCAAGAAAAGATTCTCAAGAAATAGTAAAAAAAAATATTAAAAATCCTCACAGTTTCAGTCATAAATTGACTTCTGTGGACCTTACATCATACTTAAATGATCAGTAGAGCGGTTGCGCATAACTGCACTAATATGCCTATTGTCCCTGTCATTATAGTTTTTTTTTTCTTTTATTCTTGTTCTCGGTTTTGTTCAACAAATTCTAATAAATACATATATACATACATACATACATACTCTTAGAACTTAACTATATTTTTCAGAGTATAAGACTCACCAGAGTATAAGACGCACCTAGTTTTTTTTTTATTTTTTAGACAAACACACATGCAAATATACAATGTATTTTCTTTGAACAGAGTATTTGGCTGGTTCACAAATTTTAAACAGTGTTTAGTCATTTCAATTAAATTTACAATTTCTATATTTCCTTTTTGCCATATTTATTCCTCATCTATTTTTTTAAAAAAACCAATTTTACCCTTCATCCTCATCTCTAATCTTAATCAAATTCAAGTTTCCCTTCTATTCTATATTATACCCCTTCCCATTGTCATCTATTTTTATATCCATCCTCACATTGATTAATTATGTAATATTACAATTGTTTAATACAAATTCAACATTTTAATATAAATCAAATAGTTATATAACTATCTTTTTTTGTATATTAATCAATATGAACATGAATATTCCAATTATTTCCATGCAATCCAATTTCTTACAAATCAATTAATTATATTTACCAATAATAATAAACCAAATAATTTTCCCCTCTTATGTTACTCATTTTCACATCTTAAACTCTCCAATAACCCACATAGTTTTGCCCATATAATCCTCCAAATCACAACTTAATCATTTCTACTTTCATCACAATATATAATTAAAAATATTTCAATAATTACAATTTCCCTAATTAAATTTAAAAATGTTCTAGCTATTATCCACGCTATAATTTAATCCTTTTTACTTTCACCACCATAAAATTAAAGGTATTTCAATTGTTACAGTTTATACTTATTCATATTTCCAAAAAAATAAAAAAATAAAAACTTATCATTGTCTAGATTTCAAAAATACAAAGACAAATATTCCAATTATTATTCATTTCATTTTTACAATCATGATTTCCCATTTATTTCTTACTACTATTCATATTTCAATTCTAAATATGTATAACATTTTTTCTCTTTCGTTTCTTTTTCTCCCTTCCCATTTTTATTTTTGCCTTTTTCTTTCTCCTTTTTTTCTTCTGTGTTTTAAAATCTTGAACTCTCCTCTTTTGCCCTAAATTTCCCATTGTTTACACCTACCTTTTTTGGTGAGGAAAAAGAAGAAAAAGAAGACTCCCTTTGCCTCTGCCTAATTTTGCCTTGTTGCAGCAAACAGCCTGCTTTACTTTCAGTTTCGCTTTCAGCATAGCTTGATTAGCACAAGAGAAAAAAAATCTGCTCCAGCAATTTACCTCTTTGCAGCAAGCAGCAGAGCCCTGCCCAAAATAGCTGAGAGCAAATCAGCTGAGAGTCGGGAGGCCAATCTAATCAATTTGTGCTAATTAGTCTATGCTGAAGCTGAAAGGAGCTGTTTTTTCTTGCTGTTTGCTTGTAAGGAGGTAACTGCTGCGAGGCACAGGCCAAAGGGTAGGGGCCAATGGGTGGGCAGGGCTACATTCGGTGTATAAGACACACCTAAATTTTCACCCCCTTTTAGGAGGGAAAAAAGGTGGGTCTTATACTCTGAAAAATACAGTATATATTTCCCTTAAGAACTGGTGAAAACCTTTCAGCATTATCGTTGTAGCATTGAAAAACATTTTTAAATGTAAATAAGACTACCTGCCTTATAATATGATTAAAGAGAGTTTAGTCTGCCAAATTAAGACTAGTAGGGGTAATTTATTTTATTTATTACAACACGTAATATTGTAAAGTGGCTTGCCCTTTCAGTGTTGGTGGGGGTGTTGTTTTCTCCTTTGTACTTCCTTGGTTAGGCTGTTCTTTACTTCTTCATTGTCTGAAATGGTAGTTCCTCGATTAGGGTACCCTGTACCCTGATAGGTCAAACTACTATATACAAACAATGAGCAAACCCTTCTAGCATTGAAGGTGTTATCTAGTTGGGTAATGAAACATCTACAAATGAACAATCAAGCTTAGAAAGCAACAAGGTCTTGACAGTTCAATCCTGATGTACATGAATATATATTCTCTTCTATTAGTAAACAACTACCTAGAAATACTTAAAATAACATAGCAGGAAAATAACAAAAACTGCTGCCAAACTTTTAACAGATAATTGCTTGCACTGTTTTTCAATTTGGATTACACAGAACTTAATATTCTGCTTTCAGATTATATGTTTGTTATAGAGTTTATACAAATAAAATGGTGGTATATAAGTAATGAATTAATAAAGCAAAAACCAACATGCTCACTTATTCCAGAAGCATTTTTCATTGCTACAAAAAATACATTAAGCAGGAAATCACAATAATGTTATCTGCATTTTTAAAGGAGTTGTAAATAATTAACTCAATTTAATTCATTAAGCATAATAACTGCTTTCAGAATAGATGGGGAGAACAAAATTCAAAGGATCAACCAATTTTTCTACCTTCTTTCAATGATCCCACTGAGGCAATTCATTACCAATTTTCATCTTACCCAAGGAACCATAATCATTAAGAGCAATGCTAATTGTAATATCAGTTCAGTGGTTCCAAAAGAGAACAGCCAGTTTCCAAGCTATTCCTATGCAGTATGTTTAATTAACAATGACATAGATGTTATATAATCCAAATGTGTTCAAATTTTTCCAACCTATCAGATCACTAGAAAAAATGAAATTATATAAGTACTACATACCTCCTAAGCTGTCAAGGTCTTCAAGTATTCGACCAAATCTAAAATATTACACAGCAATTAATCTGTATGCATGTCACAACACCAAGAACCAAGTGTTTTATTTTATTGAAAAATGAAAGTAGTCTATCTTTACCTGACAGTGTTTTGCATATTGAGATATTTTTCTCTTATTTCAGGCTGACTTCCTAAAGGCAAGATAACGTCTATATAGCTGTCTTTCATTTTCCTAGGGGGCAGGTCAGCTTGGGTTTTAGCAAGGAGTGTATGTAAAGATTTTCTTTCATTCATCGCTTGCACATGGTCTCTGGACAAAGGGTAAAGCAAAATCAGATTGTGTCATGTGGGTAAAAACAATCAAACCTCAGTTTATCATACTTAGAATGCAATGAACAAAATCCATTTGATGGTTTAGGCATGTATAAAATCTCATTTGCACTTGCATTTGAGTCTCACACACTCTTTCCCGCATTAGTCAGTTAAATCATAGGTTTACTCTATTAAGCAGCTACAAGCCATTATTAATCTGCAAGAATAAATTGTCATGCATTCTTTCACTTCTAAGAAATGCAATTATACCATGATTTATATATACAATACAATACCTCCAATTGGTGGATGCTCCCACTAGCTCTCTCAATTTACTTCGCACTGAAACAAAATAAAACCCAGTCAGAAATATTTAATGGGATAAACCTGACCAAAGACCACTACAGGACTGCACTTTTGAAAAGCAGAAGTGTAAGCTGAAGTCATGCAAAGAATGGCTGAAAAGCAAAAGCTGGCCAGGTTCACTGAGATTTCAGTGAATGGTATATTTAATAATGAATGGCATGCTTTCTCGTTTCTGTAACATTTTAATTTTCAAAAAAATCCAGTTATCTAGAAAACTTATTCATTTCTTTTGAATTTAATTTTCAGGCTACCTACTCCTTCACAACCCTAAATGGCATGCAGGGATTTAAAAAGAACAAAACAATACTATTAAAACCATGAAGGATCATACAAGAATATTTGGATATCATGGTCTACTCTTGATTATTGCCTAGCAACAACCTAGGTTTGACATTCCAAAATAAATATTCAAATCTTGTCACTGTATATAAGGAAAATTTAAACAAGGAGCAGGTTTACCTTTACATAGCTAACAAGATACCAATACACATCTGAAAATGTACATCTAGATTCTGTAAACAAATGAGATACATTTTCTGATACATCTCAATCATAACCATCAGCATTTGTGCTTTAGTCAAAATGTCATACTCCAATAGAAAAGGAACATTAAAAGACTTCGATTCTAAGGAAATGTGGGAGAATCGGAAGGGAATAGCATCTATGGAAATGTGGAATTAGATAAGAGTTGAAATCTTTTTTAAAAATTAATATTACACAGATAGTGCTTGACTTACAACAGTTCAGTTAATGACAGTATGAAGTTACAACGGCACTGAAAAAAGTGACTTATGACCATTTTTCAAATTTATGACCATTGTAGCATCCCCACAGTCATGAAATCAAAATTCTGATGCTGGGGAGCTGACTCATATTTATGACGGTTGAAGTCCTGGGATCCCTTTTGCCACCTTCTGACAAGCAAAATTAATGGAGAAGCCAGAGTCACTGAACAATCATTAACTTAACTACAGTGATTCACTTTACAAGTGTGGCAAGAAAGGTTATCTCACATAACAAATGTCTTGCTTAGCAACAGAAATTTTGGGCTCAATTGTGGCCGTAAGCAAGGACTACCTGTAGATTGATCCAAGTTGTTTCTTTGTACCTTGAATCCCATTTCATTCTACCTTCATATGTAAAATAAGAATTGTGCACACACACATACATGCACACACAAACATTAAACCTAGAAGATAGGTGGGTGAAACCCAAAGGTTCTGTCAGATTTTCTTTTCCTTTATCCTACTGTCTTCAAGCATCAATTAACTCCTTAACATTAAATGCATAATTCTTTATCCGTGTCAGAAGCACCTTCAAAGTATAAACATATAACTTTCAGCACAGAGCAAATAAAATAGGTACTGTATAAAATAAGTCATAAAAATATAGCAAATGTAAAAAATATGTAAAATAAGAATTGGTTTAAACTAAATGCATACTAAACAACTTGTATGTTATTCTGAAATCTACAGTCTGTTCCTGAAAAGGACTGTATCATACATCCCAGCCAATCTGTTCATTACAGAATGGTAAAAATAGGTTTCACTGATCTTATCCAAGTAAATACACAAAAGGAATTTTCTCTATTAAAAAATAGTGGGGACAGCAACCAGATCCCCTCCTGCCGAGACTGTGGGAGTGAGCAATAGTAGGGATTGTAAACATGTGGGCAGTTGCTTAGAGCAGCTGCATCTTTCCAAGGGCTGTGCAAGAAGAAAAGCATTCTGTTTTATATTTCTGATAGATGCTACATGTGTATGTACCAGAAGCATCTATTTTCCTTTCAGTGTGAAGCATTGCACAGTCTTAATATTTTTTCCGCCAACTTTACTGTGGAGAAATAGAAGATTTCAAATAGAAAATGAAATTATCTGATCTTCCCATTAACACTGATGAAGAAGGGCAAGTAGAGGGTAAGAGCCTTTTTTGGAAACACTCTTGGCTGCTTTGCTTTGGCCAAAAACATAAGTGAGATACAAGATGTCCTGAGAAAGAAAAAAAAATAAGACTAAGGTAAGAAGTGGAATAAATCCTCTAAAGAAGATACAAATAAGATGGACGGATGAAATACCGTATTTTTCGGACTGTAAGGCACTCTTACAGCTTTTGGGGAGGAAAACAAGAAAAAAAATCTGCCTCTGCCTCCCAGCAATTTGCGTCCTTGCAGCAAACAGCAAACAGCATGGTCAGCTTCAGCACAACCTGATTTAGCACGAGCAGCTGATTGGCGGTTGGATCGGCCTCCCAGAATACCGCCTAACAGCAGTTCCAGGCGGCAAGGATCGCTGCTGCCCATCGGCACCAGTGCCGCCCATTGCTGCTTTCACCTATTGCTGCCTCCGCACAACCCATTTTCAGCCTCCGTGCATCCCATTTTCAGCCTCTGTGCATCCCATTTTTGGCCTCTGCACATCCCATTTTCATTCTGTTCCACCTATCCCTACCACCTGGAACAAGCCAAAAATGGGAAGTGCAGAGACCAAAAATGGGGCGCACGGAGGCAGAAAATGGGATGCACAGAGACCAAAAATGGGGCATGAGGAGGCGGCGATACGTGACAGCGGCGATGGGTGGCGACAGCACTGATCGACAGCAGCGACCCCTGCAGCCTGGAACAGCTGATAGGCGGTATTCTGGGAGGCCGGTCCAACTGCCAGTCAGCTGCTTGTGCTAAACCAGGCTGTGCTGAAGGTGACCACACTGTTTGCTGCAAGGAGGTAAATTGCTGGGAGGCAGAGACCAAAAGGTGGAGGGCAGTGGGGGGGGGGGCTTTGGCAACATTCGATGTATAAAATGCACAGACATTTCCACCCACTTGGGGGGGGGGAATGCATCTTATACTCCCAAAAGTACGGTAATATACAGTTGGACCTGACATTTATTTCATATCTGCCTAGAGAGGATCTGTCATTTGCCTTGATTCGTCAGCAGAGAAGGGAATATATTCCACTGGCAGAAAGCAGGTAAGTGCATAAGAATTTCTGATGGATGACAAACCAGGGTACTAAGATTTAGAGTTTAAGTTCCCATCTAAATATGATATTTTGGAACAGCCACATTTTTTATCCCATATAGGAAAGAAAGTAGGGAAGACATACTTTCTGGAGTCTCAGAGGTAGAGATATAAATACAATAAATAAATTGCAAGCATAGATCAAGAAGCCAAGAGGATATAAAATTGCAGGTGATTAACTAGTTATAGGTTAATTATGAAAAACAGCACACATACATAATTTGCATTTTGTTTAGCATGTTTCATTTGCTTAATAGTATAA
Organism: Arizona elegans; assembly: GCA_022577455.1. NCBI lineage: Eukaryota > Metazoa > Chordata > Lepidosauria > Squamata > Colubridae > Arizona > Arizona elegans. The sequence continues at coordinate 45,590,215 of JAKOOJ010000006.1, read as the reverse complement.
ACCTATTTAGTACTATTAAGAGGAATGATTCAGAATTGCCAGAAAATATGAACTTAAGTTTTTCATTAAACTTCCAATAAAGAATGAAGAAGCATAACAGAGCAGACAAACAGTCATATTAAAAAGCATATAGGTTACCACAACATACCATTATTCACATGAATGGGGAAATGTCCTGTGAAAGAAAATAAAACAATTAGACTATCAGGGAATTTTTTTAAAAAAAGGAAAAACAACTGTATTATTTTTCAAATCGGTCACACAAGGTGGTATGTTCAAGTACATATTAATATATTCTGCAGTACTGATAACTTACTGCTGTCTCAAAGTTAAAATTAATTAGTTTTCCAGGCAAATACAGTATGGTAGAAGATCAAACGGTATGAGTTTTTTTCCCTTCAGTTACATATTGAACGCAACCACATGTTTGTTGGACCCGTGCCCCTCCTGGTTAGTGCTGGCTTTCCGGGAGGTGACGCGAGGCTGGCTCCAGGGGATTATAAATGCTTGGGTGAGGGTGTCTTTCCCACCGCCTTGAAAGAGGCGGTGGTGAGACCTCTCCTCAAGAAGCCTTCCCTGGACCCGGCAATATTGGCTAATTATCGTCCAGTCTCCAACCTTCGCTTTGTGGCGAAGGTTGTTGAGAGCGTGGTTGCGCAACAGCTTCCCCAGTACCTGGATGAAACGACGTATCTAGATCCGTTCCAGTCAGGCTTCAGGCCTGGGTACAGCACGGAAACGGCATTGGTCGCGTTGGTGGATGATCCCTGGAGGGCTTGGGACAGGGAATGCTCCTCTGTCCTGGTCCTGTTAGATCTCTCAGCGGCTTTTGATACCATCAACCATGGTATCATACTGCACTGGTTGGAAGAGTTGGGGGTGGGAGGCACCGTACTACGGTGGTTCTCCTCCTATCTCTCCGACCGGTCGCAGTCTGTGTTGACAGGGGGGCAGAGGTCGACCCCGAGGCCCCTTATATGTGGGGTGCCACAGGGATCGGTCCTCTCGCCCCTTTTACATTTATGTAAAGCCGCTGGGCGAGATCATCCGTGGTTTCAGGGTGGAGTACCACCAGTACGCTGACGACACCCAGCTGTACATCTCCACCCCAGACCACCCCAACAATGCCCTTGAAGTGATGTCCCAGTGCCTGGAGGCCATACGGATCTGGATGGGGAGAAACAGGCTCAGACTCAACCCAACCAAGACCGAGTGGCTGTGGTTTCCGACGTCCCGATATAGTCAGCTGGTGCCATCACTGACTATTGGGGGCGAATCATTGGCCCCCACGGAAAAGGCTCGCAACTTAGGTGTCCTCCTGGATTCACGGCTGTCTTTAGAAGAGCACTTGACGGCCATGACCGGGAGGATTTTTCATCAGGTTTGCCTGATCCACCAGTTGCGTCCCTTTCTAGATCGGGACTCCCTACGCACGGTCACTCATGCCTTCATCACCTCCCATCTGGACTATTGTAATGCTCTCTACATGGGGCTCCCCTTGAGGAGCACTCGGAGGCTCCAACTGGCGCAGAGTGCAGCTGCGCAGGTGGTAATGGGAGAGCGACGTGGCACTCCCATGTAACACCTCTCCTGCGCGAGCTGCACTGGCTCCCGATGGTCTTCCGAGTGCGCTTCAAGGTCTTGGTTATCACCTTTAGAGCGTTCCATGGCTTAGGATCTGGTTATTTGCGGGACCGCCTGCTACCACCAATAGCCTCCCACTGACCAGTACGCTCCCATAGAGAGGGGCTCCTCCGGGTGCCATCGGCCAAACAATGTCAACTGGCGGCCCCCAGGGGGAGAGCCTTCTCTGTGGGGGCACCTACTCTCTGGAAAGAGCTCGCCCCGGAGATACGGAGGATCCCGGATCTGCGTACCTTCCGTCACGTGCTCAAGACGTTCTTATTTCATCAAGCTGGCCTGACCTAATTTTTTTCCCCTTTTTAAATGGAAATTTTAAATTTGGTCTTAAATTATTGGGGTTTTAAATTTTCAGCCAAACTATTTAATTTGTTTTACTTTATTTTAAATTTTGTACTCATATGTTTTATTCTATGGCTGTTCACCACCCTGAGTCCTTCGGGAGTAGGGTGGTATACAAATTGAAATAATAAAAATAAATAAATAATAAATATTCTCATATTTATTTGTTTCATCTAATTCTCTGTTGGGAAAAAAAGTTTTTAGTTACCAGTAAGATCAGGCCAAAACATATTTGATATAAAAAGCTTTGTCACTAAAAACTAAAAAAAGAATTCTTATTATTTTACTTTTCTGGTTAATTCTACAGCTTCTAAGAAATAGTAGATAAATCACTAAACCCAGATTACTGCATAGTTTTATACCTGAGGAAAAGGAAAAGCAACACAGATAATTATAGCTTTCTGAATTTACTCTCCTGTTTTCCCCAAAATAAGACATCACCTAATAATAAGCCCAATCGGGCTTTTTAGCGCATGGCAATAAGGCCAAGCGCTTATTTCAGGGTTCAAAAAAATATAAGACAGGGGAAACACGGTATTAGTTACATTACCTTCTTCCATGTTCTGAATAACCTGGGAGCCACTGCCAGATGACATCAGCATCCTAAACAGGATAGGATGGGGCTTGCTTAAGGAAAACCATCTGTATCAAAAGGAAAATACAGAATTGTCAATAATACAAGAGTAGCATTGGACTCCTTTAATCCTAGATTCAAGGTCAATATATTGAATGGAACTATCTTCCTCTATTTTAATGTCCTTCAGAAATGTTGCATTACAGCCCCCAAACAGCCCCTTGGAATACCTTAAACTGGCAATATGCAAAATAAGTTGCCATAAAACAGATATGAATTGTGTCTGCTTGCTACTTTGAGTTATTTATAAAAATAATTAAGGTGATATATCAATAAAAAACAAACATCATATATAAAGGCATAACAGTTTCAAAAGGGTGATCATCCTCACACTTATGCAGAATCCCATAACCTATTTAATCTACATCCACATATAATCATATGCGCAAAGAATTTGCTTTCCAATGATTGAGGGGGGAGATTGTTATTTCAAAAGCTATGCAGACAAGAATAATTATCAAACATACCGAAATCATTTTTTTCATTTGCATATGGAAAAAGAAATGAGATGAGACAGCATACTGCACAGGACTGTATCTCCCTAGCTTCATATGACACGTGCTTGGAATTCACAAGAATCTTTGCACAAAGAGGCTGTTTCCAGAGTACTCCTAGGAACTTGTGCACTATTCTTTCCAGAATGATTATAAATAAGCCTGCTCTGAGATATCATCTGACATCAAACTTCATTCCAGTATTTGAGATTGTTAGCTCAAAGCAATTGACATAGCTGAATAGGGTACAAGCTTTGACTATTTATTACCACTTAGCTATATGCCATTTTGTAGCTTTTCCCACTAGTAGATTAAATCTTAGCCTATCTTTCTTGAGTTGGCCAAAAATATTGCCATTCCAAATTTGTCCAAATTATTTCCTCCATCCTGGACCTGAATTTGTGTCAAACATTGTTATCTCCATTAGTCAGTATGCTTATACACTCCTCCATTTGCCTCTTTTCCTCTGGTGTTGTCATCTATTTTTTCTATCAGCCCTGTAGCTCGAGAAAAATATGTAAAAATCAGGATTTTTACAAAGAAACAAGAAAAACTATAGCTGGTTTATGTACTTTGATGTTTATGGTTATGTTTATGGTTATGGTTATTGGACCTCTATACCACCCTTCTCCCGAAGGACTCAGGGCTGTGTACAGCCATATTAAAACACATATAAATTTACAAAATTTAAAAACAATTTAAAATCGAATATATAAAAAATTTGGCCCACAAATTAAAAACTAACATACACCCATTATAAAATTCATATTAGGCCAGCCCAGCTTGTTGGAACAGAAGGGTCTTCAGGGCGCGGCAAAAGGTACGTGGGTCCGGGATCGTACGAACCTCTAGGGGCAGCTCATTCCAGAGGGATGGTGCCCCCACAGAGAAGGCTCTCCCCCTGGGTGTCGCCAGTCGGCAATGTTTGGCTGATGGCACCCTGAGGAGCCCCTCTCTGTGGGAGCGTATTGGCCGCTGGGAGGCTATCAGCGGCAGAAGGCAGTCTCATATATACCCCGGTCCTAAGCCATGATCCAGTGGTGAAATTCAAAATTTTTCCCTACCATTTCTGTGGGTGTGGCTTGGTGGGGGGGTGTTATGTGACTGGGTGGGTGTGGCCAACTCAACATCACTCACGTTGAGGAGCGCCTCACCCGGCACCTCCCCTCCCAACCATTACTTATCACGAATGGCAGGAAAATGCGGAGGGGAATTTTCCTGCCTACCATCCTTCCCTCAGTCTGTGCTGAGCTTGAGGAATGGATGCCTTTCACGAAAACGGCTCCATTCCGAGCCTTCAGCGTTGCAATCCTGGGACACACTGAAGGCTCTGAATCAGTAGTGGGTTTCAATTTTGGCCGCTACCGGTTTGCTCGTGGGTGCACTTGCATGATGCTTCTGCACATGCACAGAACATTTGGGTGGGTGGGCGGAGCCTCCCACTGCCACCGATACCAGTTTGCCCGATCCGGGGAGAACTGGTAGCAACCGACCACTGCTTGGAAGGCCTCTGCTTCAGCACAGAATGACTTTCGCCCATCTGTTTCTGAGTGCGGTGCTTCTGCCTGTTGGGCCACTTCCCAAAGCTGGCAGCTCTGCAGACAGCCGCTTTTCTTTTTCCCTCTTTTTCCTCATGGGAGGCTTGTGTGGTAGCACCAGCAGAAGGTGGAGGCAGAGGCATGGGGGAGGCAGAGGCGATCCCAATGCACCAGCCCCTTCGTCCCACTGTCTCTTGGCTTGCCTGCAGCTGCACTGAACAAGCACCAGCAAGGGGCATCTGGATTGCCTGCCTCCCCCATGCCGGTGCCACTGTGCAAGCCTCCCGTGAGCCGCCCAAAAAGAGGGAATTGGTACTTTTTATATTACTTTTGAAATAGACACAAGAACTACTTCTGCATGATTTCTCTTAATTTTTGCATTTTTTACAGATCTAATTTTCTCCCTCCATTCACAGTGGAGCTTCTGTCCTTTAAGGTAGTCCCCAGGAGGGAGGGGGCCATAAAGGGAGCAGCAGCTTGGCTGTGAATGGAGGGATAAAAGTTAGAATTCTCTCTGCTGCATTTAACGTTGAATTCTGTGAAATATCGAGCGACCGGAAGGACTGAGTGGCCAGAAGAGGTGAGCGGCGACCGAGCATGCATGGGTGGGGCCAACCAGGGGTGATTACCACCAGTTCAGTGAATTGATGCCAATCATCCTTAGCAGATCACCTGAACAGGTCCAAACCAGTCAAATTTCACCCCTCCTCTGATCCCATGTCAATCGTTAAACAAATCCATTTCTGCCTTCTATTCCTCTCTCCTCTTCCTAAGGTTACTTTTGAAGATCATAGTATGAGATATTTTTTAAAAGTCTTTAGCTGAAAGTTGAAACTTGCTAGATTGCAACAAAGAAAACTATTAAAATTTACAAGGCTGCTTGGGTATTTTTAAATATTTCTCCAAGCCTGCCCCTACATTAATCACTTTGTAATATCATCATTTTTAGAATGTATTATATTGGGCAGTTGTGCTTTATGATCCCTGGTGAGTCAACAAGATATTATATATATCTTAATAATTAGATAAAAATTAAATAAAATGAAAGTATAATCCTGAGAAGGCCAATAATCAGAAGAAAAATAACAGTGGTGGGGTTGAGCAATGACCAAAACCATTGGGGTATGGTCAATCTTCTAAATACATCTGACATTTATGTCAACACCAGAGGCTGGTCACTTTATACCCTTAAAAGAGGATGCAAGCTAGCAAATATTAATACACTCTGTTGTCTACAGTAGGATTCTTGTCTAAGGCTTCAGGAGAGGAGAGGAGAGGAGAGGAGAGGAGAGGAGAGGAGAGGAGAGGAGAGGAGAGGAGAGGAGAGGAGAGGAGAGGAGAGAAGAGAAGAGAAGAGAAGAGAAGAGAAGAGAAGAGAAGAGAAGAGAAGAGAAGAGAAGAGAAGAGAAGAATGATTATAGCAAACTGGTTCCATATTGGGTTGAGATCTGATTAAGGCTATTTCTGTGAGGTCAAAGCAGGACACTGGATTATAAAATATGAAATTAAGGATTTCCAGTTGGTGACTCACGGCGATATAACATTGAGAGAGTGATCGCTGCTCCTCAACACTGTTAGTCACTGTGCTTCGGGGATCCTTTCAAGGCGAGAGGCCCGGAGAGTCTCTTGGACAATAGAGGGATTCGGAGAGTGGAGAAGCGAGGTGCGAGCGCTCCCCACTTGACCGGATGCCTCTGTCTAGCCAGCACGCGTGTATCTGCTATCTAATGGCATACCCGAGGCCGCGATAACCAACAAGAGATGGGAAGCAAAGAAGAAGTTCGGGAAAGCTGACGGTGAAGTGCACTTATACCTTTCTTTCCTGATACAGTGGGACTGACTGCAAAGAAGCGTGGCCGGTTGTGTTGGGTGGAAGATCTCGTGGAGAGAGAAGAGTGGCAATTGAAAGGGAAAGAGCGGACTGGAATTGAATGGGTAACCAGCAAATCGGCAAAAAAAAAAGGAGGAGATCGCTGAAGCAGAGAGGCAGAGAGACATCGTAGACAGAAGAAAACCGGTGGGACACTTTTAGTTATAGAAGGAGAGAGAGCTTTGATTACGGACTGTGTTTGGATTACGAGCTGTCAAGCAGTGAGCTGGATGAAATTGGAGGAGGAGAAGCCGGAAGTGCAGCCATAAACTGGAATTGACAGTAAGATAGACGAGGCGAGGCTGCGAAGATCAACAGAGGGAGTCTATTAAAGTTGGATTTAAGCGAGCAAACTTTGGAATTAAAACATACTGGAATTGTTGAGACTGTTGGGGACAGAGCTGCAACAAAGTCTACGAACAATTAACAGGAGGAAAGCTCTTGAATTATATAGTAATACATATTCTTTCTGAAATATATATACTCCCTATATTTATATATTTAGATTTAAAATATTTATAATATTTGTAAGATATATTATTAAATTTACATATACATATATATATATTTAAATTATATATTTATTATATATAATAATATAATAATTATATATTTATTTTACAGCTGATGAAATGGTTGGCGAGACGGTGGCAACAGCAACTCCGGATAGGGTGTTGATAATGATGCCTGGGCTAATAGGCGCTGCATGTAGCAACACGGCGGCGATGATGTCTATGGCAAGGGGGGTTACCACAATGGCAAGGGGAATGGCGCTAATGGCAGCAACAGCGACGGCAACACCAGGAGGCTGCAAGGAAGCCCTCGTTGTTAATAGAGGAGAGGGCAATGCTGCAAAGGCTATAAATGTTAGGATCCCTTCAACCTCTAGGGATCTGTTGCACTCCTCTTTCTTGAAACTCTGAGGACTTATTAAACTAATTGAACTAAGTAGCCTGAGCAAGGTGATGGATAGGGACTGAGGATTACAAACAGGAGATGATGACTTACTCTCCCCCTCAACTGTCCCTCTCTCCTTTATCAGATCTAGATCTATTACGACCACTCAGCGTTGACCTGCAATCTTAGATCGATCTGCAGCTTTATTTACCACCTATTCCCCAAATTACCCTGATTATTTAACCCTAAATACTTTGTCCAGTGGCTCTGCCTTACTTTTTTTGATCTAATCCTCGGCCATCGCTGGTATCAGGACTGGAGGAGATACAGACATTGAGAGTCTTGGATTATGGGGAGATAGACCACCTTCTCTTTGTTTGTTTCAAATGGTTTGGTCACTGTGAGAGGACGACCCTTTAAGACCTCTACCCCCACCTCCTTTGGATGGACTTACTACAACCACAAGACTTCCCATCGTCGTGAGAGGACGATGATGTTCCGATGTATTGACATTTGTAACATACTGGTCTCCCTTTTACATCTATTTCCTCCCTTATTTTAAATTACCTGTCGTAACCATCTCTAACACTCTTAGAAGAAAATGATCCTTCATCTCCTTCAACTCGCTCCTATCTTCGATGTATTCAACTGCGGAGCTCCTTGCACTGCGAGATTCCCCCCTCTCGCATGTCTGGCCCTCTCAGTTATCAAGGGCCACCCTTGAGGACGGGTTTTGGAACCCTGAGAGGTGGTTTGCAAAAAAAGACGGCTTTGGGGGTTTTTTAGATAAATCTTTAAGTTCTATTTTAAGGGGTTCTGGGAGGGATTGTGGGAATGGATCTGGGAGGATCCATAAATCCACTGAAAGGGGTAATGGGTCTGATAATCATGGTGGGGAGGATGGGGACAGAAATCTGACAAGGATGCAGGGGGATGAAGCGATGGGCATTAGTATAGTAAGTGGGAGGGGCAGATATGACGGCTGCAGGGGGCCATATTATGTTTCGGGAGTGCGCACTCGTTGTTTACGAGCGATTGCCCACTCCGACCCCCAAAGCACTGCTCGTTTCCCGGGTTGTTCAGAGTCTCAGACCCTGGGTCTACGGCTGATGTTATGTAATGCCAGGTCAGTGGTAAATAAAGCCCCCCTCATTCATGATCTTATTTCAGAGGGGGGTGCTGACCTGGCAGGGATTACGGAGACCTGGTTGGGCCAGGAGGGAGGAGTTCCCCTTGTGGAAATGTGCCCACCAGGTTTCCGTGCATTCCATCAGCCAAGGACTCAGGGAAGGGGTGGGGGAGTGGCAGCAATCATTAGAGAAAGTCTTTGCCCGAGGGAGGCCACTGTTCCTCAGATAGCCGGATGTGAGTCCCTCCTTGTGAAGTGGGGTCAGGGGATTCAGATGGGCCTACTGATTGCATACCTGGCTCCCTGCCATGTAACAGTGGTCCTGCCTGAGCTGCTCGACATTATAGCCGGGGTGGTGGTGGAAACCCCCAGACTTATTGTTATGGGGGATTTTAACCTGCCATCCGCTGGTGAGATGTCGGAGATGGCTCGGGAGTTCATGGCTTCCATGACGGCCATGGACCTGACCCAGGTAGTTCAAGGCCCCACCCACTTGGGGAATCACACTCTGGACTTGATTTTTGTCTCTGATCAGTGGCTGAATGATCTAAGAATAGGGGATATAGACATCAAGCCCTTGTCATGGTCTGATCATTCTCTCCTTCACATGGACTTTCAAGTCACTTCCACCCACCGCAGGGAGACGGAACCAACCAAATGGTTCCGTCCCAGGCGCCTGATGGACCCCGAAAGGTTCCTGATGGAGCTTGAGCCATTTCCTGAGGCTCTGGCTCACAACTCGACTGAGGACCTGGTGGTCGCCTGGGACAGGGCGGCTACTGGAGCCTTGGACCGCGTTGTGCCTTTGCGGCCTCTGACCCGATGCTGATCTCATCTAGCTCCTACCTAGTGGCGATAAGAGCGGCGAAGTCTAGCTACTTTTCCACTCTTATTGCATCTGCAGAGAACCGCCCAGCTGCACTGTTTAGGGTGACCCGCTCCCTACTTCAGGTGGGGGTACGGGAAGATCCCTTAAAGGGTCGAGCTAAGGATTTTGTACAATTCCTGCATGATGAAGTTGCTCAGATTCGGGAAGGCCTGGACTCCGATTGGGTAGATCCAGGGGAGGAGACAGGGGCAGATCTTGAGAGCGTTATCTGGGAAGAGTTTGACTCTGTGGCTCCTGAGGACGTGGACAGGATTCTGGGCAAGCTTAACGCTGCCACATGTTTATTGGACCCGTGTCCCTCCTGGTTGGTATTGGCCTCCCGGGAGGTTACACGAGGCTGGCTCCAGGGGATTATAAATGCTTCTCTGAGTGAGGGTGTCTTTCCCGCCGCCTTGAAAGAGGCGGTTGTGAAGCCCCTCCTCAAGAAGCCTTCCCTGGACCCGACTATATTATCAAATTATCGTCCAGTCTCCAATCTTCGCTTTGTTGCGAAGGTTGTTGAGAGTGTGGTGGCGCGACAACTACCCCGATACCTGGATGAAGTTGTCTATCTGGATCCGTTCCAGTCGGGCTTCAGGTCACGATACAGCACGGAAACGGCATTGGTCGCATTGGTGGATGATCTCTGGAGGGCTTGGGACAGAGGTTGCTCCTCTATCCTGGCCCTATTAGATCTCTCAGCAGCTTTTGATACCATCAACCATGGTATCTTACTGCACCGGCTGGAGGGGTTAGGAATAGGGGGCACTGTGCTTCGGTGGTTCTCCTCCTTCCTCTCTGACTGTTCGCAGTTTGTGTTGGCAGGGGGGCAGAGGTCGACCTCGAGGCACCTTATTTGTGGGGTGCCGCAAGGGTCAGTCCTCTCACCCCTTCTGTTCAACATTTATGTAAAACCGCTAGGCGAGATCATCCGTGGTTTTGGGGTGAGTGTTCATCAGTATGCTGATGACACACAGCTATACATCTCCACCCCAGACCACCCCAATGATGCCCTTGCTGTGATGTCCCGTTGCCTGGAGGCCGTGCGGATCTGGATGGGGAGAAACAAGCTCAGACTCAACCCGTCCAAGACCGAGTGGCTGTGGCTTCCGGCGTCCCGGTATAGTCAGCTAGTACCATCACTGACAATAGGGGATGAGATCTTGCTCCCCACAGAGAGGGCCCGCAACTTGGGTGTCCTCCTGGATTCACGGTTATCTTTAGAAGATCATTTGACGGCCGTGGCCAGGGGTGCCTTTTATCAGGTTCGCCTGATCCGCCAGTTGCGTCCCGTTCTGAATTGGGATGCCTTGCGCACGGTCACTCATGCCCTAGTTACCTCCCGTATGGACTACTGTAATGCTCTCTACATGGGGCTCCCCTTGAAAAGCACTCGGAGGCTCCAACTGGTCCAGAATGTAGCCGCGCGGTTGATTATGGGAGCAGTTCGTTACGCCCATGTAACACCTCTCCTACGCGAGCTGCACTGGCTCCCGGTGGTCTTCCGGGTGCGATTCAAGGTGTTAGTTATCACCTTTAAAGCGCTCCATGGCTTAGGACCTGGGTACCTACGAGACCGTCTTTTGCCACCAATAGCCTCCCACCGACCAGTTCGTTCTCACAGGGAGGGACTACTCAGGGTACCGTCAGTCAAATTATGTCGACTGGCGACTCCCAGGGGGAGGGCCTTCTCTGTGGGGGCTCCAATTCTTTGGAATGAACTGCCCCCAGAGATACGGAATATCCCTGATCTCTGTGCTTTCCACCATGCCCTCATGACCCTGATGTTCCAACAGGCGGGGCTAAACATACGAACATGTCAATGATTTTTTAAATGTTATCTCATTCTGGGTTTTATTTAATTGACCAAACTAAGTAATAATTTTAATTAGCAATTTTATGATGTTTGTGTGTCTATATGTTTCTTGACTGTACACCGCCTTGAGTCCTACGGGAGAAAGGCAGTATAGAAATATAAATAAATAAATAAATAAATAAATTTAAATAGTCTGAATTCTAAATAGTAAGATAAGCGACTTTTTCCTTTCTTTTTCCTGCTTTTTTTCCCTTTTTTCTTCCCTATTAATCTGTTACCTCATAGTTATTTTACTGTTATTAGTTTGCTTGAAAGACATAGATTATAAGATTATAGATAGCTTAGAGTTGTGATTTATTCAATCAATTTATTAATATAATTAATAACATATTAACTTGAGAATTGTTGCTCAATTGTAAGAATAGTATTAAGCATTTTTGAAATAATTGAATTAATTGTGAATTAAGCACATTTTATCATCAATATTGATTGATAGAGATAGAAAAATAATTGCACTTGTTAATATTTTTCCTCTGCTCGGTGTGAACAATAAGCATTGGCAATACCTTCATAGCTTAACAGAAGTTGTTAGTGGATGATAATTTGGAGGAACATTGAGAGAATTGCAAGAGAGCAGAAGACGGTCTTGAGAGAGATGACAAGCCTCTCATCAACTGTACTAAAAACGGGAAAGAAGACCTCCTCCGATTCCACAATAACAATGACCTCACCAGCTGTGCAAAAAACAAGAGAGACTAACAAAAACAGAAAAATCGATGGTGATACCAACAATGCAGGCCATACAATCGACCCTAACATTAATTCAAGATACCATGCAAAGGATGCAAGAAAAGATGACAAACAATCATGTAGAACTGAAAACGGATATCCGAGCCATCGATCAAAAAAATGAATGAAATTCAAGAGTCAATATACAACAATGAACAAAAAATAATAAAAGTGGAGAGCAGGATGGAACAAAACAAAAAACACCTAGATTCAATAGATCAGAAGATGATGGCACAAAACAGAGAATTAGAAGTTTCAATAATTCAGCTGGAAATGGATAGAGCATCCTTCTACCTATGCTTCCAAAATATAGCGGAAGATAAGGAGGAAGATCTAGGTCAAGTGATGGCGGAGCTAATAGTGGAAATATTACAACAGGACAAACAAGATATAATAAAAGAGCTAGACGAAGTGTACAGAGTCCAAACCAACTATGCGAGGAGAAACAAACTACCCAGAGAAGTACACGTCAGGTTTGCAAAGGAAAAAGGTCAAGGATATACTCTATAATATGGTAAGAGAAGAACCGGTGACTTACAAGGGAAAGGAGGTGATAATCTTAAAGCAGGTCCCCAGGAGAGTGAGGGAATTGAGAAGGGACTATAGGTTCCTAGCGATACAATTGAATAAGAGGAACATCCTCTTTAGGTGGATCCTGCCGGAAGGTATGCTGATTACTTGGCAAGGGAAAAAAATTAAAATAGACAGCCTTATCACAGCACAAGACTTTCTAGACCAACTGAGAGGAGCGGAGGAAGATCAAAGTAGCAAAGAAGAGTTGGAGGTAATAGTACAAGAAGAAGAGAACACGTATCAACAGAAGTCTAAAGAGGGAACACCGGAGGAAAAGAAGACAGAAGAAAAAGATCTTAAAGAGACAAAGGGGAAGAAACAAAGACCGCAAAGAACTACACACGCAAATAAGAACTAAAGCAGCGTAGAAGAACTAAAAAATGGAGGGATGGAAAATAATATCAGTCAATGTCAATGGACTAAACGACAATAGAAAGAGAAAACAACTGTTCATAAAATTAGCAAAACAAAATGCAGATATAATATGCCTTCAGGAGGTCCACATAAAAAAGAAGATGGGAAATATTTAGACTACAATAAATTTGGACACTTTCACATCATTAGCGGGGGGGGAAGAGGGGAGTAGTACTATATGTTAAGAAAGGGATAGCAGCTGAGTTAAAATATACCGATACCAAAGGGAGAATGTTAGCAGTTGAGATAAAAAGGGGGAATCTACCAATACTAATGGTAGCTATTTATGCCCCAAACAAAAACTTGGGAGAATATTATAAAAAATTAGGCGAGAAAATAAGCAAAATGGGACATAGCAAGATTTGTATAATTGGCAACTTTAATGGAATCGTAAACCCAGATAAAGACTACAAGAGTAACAAAGACAAAAAGAAAAAGAGAAATAAGCTACCAAAAGCCTTCTTCGAATTGATGGATGAACTAAATGTAGTGGATATATGGCAGACCCTACATCCGAATAAGAAACAATATACTTTTTATTCAAATCCCCAAAAATCTTGGTCAAGGATTGACAGTAGGAACCTGGGGATGGAAATTGACTCAGCAGAAATAACACTGAATATATGGGCGGACCATAATCCCTTAGAGATAAAATGGGTAAATTTACAGAGGAAGAAGCAGAAGAGATGGAGCATACTTAGCATACCCAATTTTTGAGGGATAAGGAATACACCAAAAAAATTACGGGAGAGCTAAAACTATTTTTCGAGGAAAATGAAAATCAAGACCCACCCCGAACAACTGTATGGGACACGATGAAGGCGTATTTAAGAGGGCTGGTAATATCTCACAGTATATATAAAAACAAAGAAAAAAGGAAGAAACAGAAAGAACTTGTAGAGAGACTAGGAGAAGCAGAAAGGATCCTACAGCAAAATCCAGGAGACAAGGTGGCAAAAGAAAATTGGATGCTAACCAGACATAAACTGAACATTCTGGATCAAGAAGAATTGGCTTATAAGATAAAACGCTCCAAACAATATTATTTCGAAAGTGCAAATAAACCGGGCATATGGCTATCGTATAAATTAAAAAAGGAGAATGAAAAAGGAATTATCCACTTATTAGAAGATAAGAGCGGGAACATACGGAATAAAGAGGAAGATAAACTCAAAATAGCATGGGAAGGAGGAGGAGGAGGAAACCCCAAAGGGAAAAATTGGGAAAAATTGAACGATACCTGATAGAGGAAAATCTCCCATTGATAGGAGGGGAAGAAAAGGAAATGTTGAACAGGGAGGTCACAATAGGAGAAATAAAGATAGCAATATCCAAACTCAAAAATAATAAATCACCAGGCCCAGACGGTTTCCCAGGAGAATTGTACAAAAATTTGGATTTGGAGGAAATATTGCTACCAAAATTACTAGAAATATGTAACGAGGCTTTGATGAGATCCAGAATTCCGGACTCGTGGAGGGAGACATATATCACCCTTTTGCCAAAAGAAGGTACTGATGTAAAACCAATAAAAAACTATAGGCCAATTTCTCTTTTAAATACAGACTACAAAATTTTTATGAGTGTGATAGCGGAAAGATTTTAAAAAAAATTAAACAATTTAATACACACAGACCAAAATGGATTCCTTCCTGGAAGACATATAAGGAACAATTTAAGAACAGTGATCGATGCTCTAGAATACTATGAAACACATTCGGAGAAGCAGATGGCATTGATATTTTTGGACGCTCAGAAAGCATTCCATAATCTGAATTGGGAATTTATGATCCGGCAAATTAAAATGATGAAATTTGGAGAGAACTTTGAGAAAATGATAACCACAATTTATGATAAACAAAGAGCAAACATCCTATTAAACGGAGATATGACAGAAACTTTCAAATTAGGAAGGGAGTGAGGCAAGGATGCCCGTTGTCACCGCTATTGTTTATAATGGCTTTAAAAAGCCTATTAAGAAGAATCAGGAACAATAATGAAATAAGAGGATTAAAAATTAGGAATGAGATTTATAAAATACAGGTGTTCGCTGATGATGTCACTTTAATTGTGGAGGAACCATTAGAGATGGGGAAAATTTTTTTGGAAACATCGGATAGTTATGGAGAGGTATCCGGATTTAAATTGAACAAAACAAAAATTAAAATGTTAACCAAAAATTTGTCAGAGGACCAAAAGAAAACATTAGAAGAAACCCTAGGCTTGCAAATCGTAAAAAAAATAAAATATTTAGGGATCTGGATAACGGGAAGATGCTCGGCCCTAAACGAAGATAATTACAAGCCCTTAATTAATAAAGTTAAACAAGATTTGGAAAGGTGGGGGAAATTACAATTATCACTCTTAGGCAGGATAGCCTCAATAAAGATGAGCGTCCTGGGGCATGGTTATGGCCGTGGTGGTGTGAGGACGTTTTCTCCACTTCGCAGGGCATTTTACGGAAGATAAATGTGGATTAAAGTGTTTGAAATGCACCGATAAGGACCAAAATTTTATAAATTGTATCGGAAGAGCTACTGGCCCAGCAGATTGATTTTGGAATCGGTAGGTCACCCTGAACGACTCAAATTTTGAAGCTTTTCATAGCGTGGGAAAGTGGAAGGAGTGAGGGGTGACCAGATAGGCAGTCGCGATTGCATATTTGGAGTAAATAGCTGCCTTTGTTCTCATTATTACAGCGATCTGTGTTTGTTTTTGCTGTGGGATAAAGGCACGGAACATCAAAAGACTGGTGGAAGGGTTTTCTTGGAAGAATATGTGAACTTTAAGTTGATCTTTTGTTTGTGAAAGTGCCTGAGTTGAAGCAGCAAAACGCATTTCTGGGCAGTGCCTTCCAATGGATGTTAGCTTTTTTTCTTTTAGGGAAATTACGTAAGCTGAATTGAGAACTATAAACTTTTATTGCTGGTCCTTTTGAGTGCAATAATAAGCTGTCTCAGCTTCAATATTAGATTGCTGTCCCTTAATCTTCATTACAGACCCTCTTGGCAAAAGTGGATAATTAAAACTTATTAAAAAATGGCAACCCAACAATCCTTAGAAATGCAACAAGTTGCTGTGGCCTTAACCAAAATTAGTGAAAAGATATCAGGACTGTCAGATAGTATGGATAATATGACATTGGAAATTAAAAGAATGAAGCAAGAAATGAATGAAAATTTTGCAAAGCAAACAGTAGAAATGAAAATAATTAAAGATGAAATTGAGCAGATTCATACACATGATGCAAAGATAGATCGGCAAATTGGAGAAATCTTTTTTAAAAATGAACAACAAGATAAAAAAATTTGTCTTTTGGAAGAAGAAGCGAGGAAATATAATCTGGTTATTCGTGGAATTCAAGAAGAAAAAGTGGACAATTTGAAACAACGAGTTTTAAAATGGCTCAATGACTTGGATACACAAATCACATTTACAGCAACAAATCTGGCAAGTGTTTTTAGAATTGGGTTTAAAAGACAAAACGGTTTAAATAGAAATGTACTTGTCAGATTTGCAAATCTTAGTGACAAATTGGAAGTGATGGTGAAAGTGAGAGAGATGGGTGAAGCTTTGAAATTTGAGGAGAAAATTATTCAAGTCTTTCCAGATATATCAAGAGAAGAAAGGGCATGGAGATTTTTTTTTGAAACCAATTACAAAGGTTCTGAGAGACAATGGAATTAAATATAACTGGAGACCACCACAGCAACTAAAATTTTTTTATAAAGGAAGAATGCAAATAATTACTTTGGAAACAGATGCAGTGTTATACTTACATGAACTTGGATTGATTGTAAAGTATGAGGACGTAACAGAGATAAAAGATCAAATGCTCAAGATGGGTGGAACATATGCAAAAACATCAACACCAGAAGAAAAAGGGGCTGCTGGAGGACAAGACCCTAAAGGATTAAAGCGGAAGGAAATCTCACCTGCAATGGTTGAACAAAAGAAAAGTCGTGATGATATGATGGGAGATGGAGCGGATAAGAAATTGAAGGATCTTGAAAAAGAATTGCAGGAAGCTGAGTGCGGGGAAAAGTTACCACCCTTTTCTCTGAGAGATGAATTTAAGTAGACTACCCGAAAGAAGTGACCCGACCATTGGCACATCCCCTCTCCCCCACTCTCTTTATAAAGGCGGAAACCAATTGAGGATGTGGGGGACGAAGATTGTTTGTTATTCAATGTTTGATGTGTTTTTTGTCCTTTTTTGTTTTTTTTTATTGTTTTTTTTCTTCTATGTTGAATGTTGTTTAGAATGTGGGAGATTGGTGTTGGGATCTGGGCACAGAAAGGAAGAGGAGGGGAAAGGATTAAAAAAATTACAGTTTAAATGGGTTTAATAAAAATAATGACATGGAATGTGAAGGGTACAGGGAATCAGATTAAGAGAAGACGATTGGAACTTAAAATTAAAAGAGATCTACCAGATATATTATTTTTGCAAGAAACCCATCAGAAATCTGAAGACTCAAATAAAATGTATATAAAGGGTATGCAAATTTATGAAAAATCTTTTGGAACTTCAAAAGCAAGAGGAGTTGCTACATTGATATCAGATAGGGTATATTTTGAAAAAGAACAAGTAATTGTGGATGAAGAAGGAAGATATGTAATAATTGTGGGAAATATTAACGAGGAAAAAGTGACACTGGTTAATTTATATTTACCAAATGAGAAGCAAAAAGAATTTCTTGAAAAAATAACTAAAATTTTGGAAATCGAAAGTGTAGGGAAAGTAATTGTGGCTGGGGATTTTAATTTAATTAGAGATAAAATAGATAGTACTAACCCCACTCGTTGTGGAGAAGCAAATAAAATGGGGATCTTAAATAAATGGATGTTTCAAAACGGTGTGGTGGATGCCTGGAGAGAAGTGAAAGGAACTGAAAGAGTGTACACTTTTTACTCTAAGATACATAATACATATTCAAGAATTGACTATATCTTAGTTTCTAAAGATTTGTTGAATAATGTGGATAAGATAGATGTGGGAATTTTTAAGGATTCTGATCATGCAGAAGTTACGATGGAAATAGATTTTAATTTTGAGAAAAAAGGAAGTTGTTGGAGATATGATGAAAAACTGTATAAAAATGAGGAGGATAAAAAATGGATATTTAAAAAATGTGAAGAATGTTGGAGATTGAATGATAATGGAAAGGTTAAATTTGAAATTGTTTGGGATGCGATGAAAGCAGTGTTTAGAGGGGAAAGTATCAAGTTATCAAGCAGAAAATATAAAAATTATAAAAATAAAATTGAAAAAGATAAAAGCCAGATTAAGGAATTGGAAAATCAATTTTTGCTTACTAAAGAAAAGGTTTTTTTGGAGGAATTAAATCTGCTAAAAAATAAATTGATAGAAGAAGATATAGAATTGGTAAAAAAGAATATGAGATATTTAAATAGGAATTTTTTTGAATTTAGCAATAAAAATTCTAAGTTATTGGCAAGGATGGCGAAAAATAAAAGAGAGAAGAGAGAAATTGGAGCCTTGATAGATGATAAGGGCATAAGACGCTATAAAAAATTAGAAAAATGTGAAGTGGTCAGGAACTTTTTTCAAAATTTATATTCGAAAAAATTAATTGATCGGGGAAAACTCAGAACCTATTTAGAAAAACATGTTGTGAAAATTGACCAAACATATAAAGATTTAATGGAAGAAGATATAACACAAGACGAGATTAATGGAGTAATACAAAAAATAAAATTAGGGAAAGCTCCAGGTGAAGATGGATTACCTGCTGAGTTTTATAAAGAATTTAAGGAAATAATAATACCAAAATTGCAAAAACTATTTAACAGAATTTTACATGGTGGAGAAGTTCCGTTGTCATGGAACAGAACGGTGATATCTATAATCCCTAAACCAGATAAAGACTTAGAAAGGATTGAGTCCTATCGGCCCATCTCTTTAATTAATCAAGATGCAAAGATATTTACTGCCATTATAAGTAATAGATTAAGTAGTTTTATAGATAGATATATAAGTTATAACCAAGTAGGTTTTGTGAAGGGTAGATATATGAGTGATATTGTCAGAAGAGTATTAAATATTATAGAAGTTGCTGAATATAATGCTGATAAAATAGGTATAATATCATTAGATATTTTTAAAGCTTTTGACTCTGTACAATGGGAAACTATTAAAATAATTGTTGAGGTACTAGGTTTTGGTAATAAGTTTATACATGTTATTTCAAAACTGTATCAAAAAAGTAGTGCAAGAGTGAAGGTGAATGGAAGGCTGACAGAAGAGATAAGATTGGAAGCGGGTACAAGACAAGGATGTCCCCTGTCTCCAACATTATTTTTATTGGTTATGGAAATTTTGACTAAAATGATAGAAAAAGATGAAGAATTGGAAGGGTATAAGGGATATAAGATAAATCTGTATGCGGATGATACTTTGATTATTTTGAAAGATATAGAGAAAGATTTGAAAAAGATACATAAGCATTTGGAAGAATTTGAGGAAATGACAGGTTTGAAAATAAATTGGTCAAAATCTGAATTATTAATGAATAATAATGGTAAGGAGTGGGAGAATATGCAAGAACAACTTGGGATAAGGATTAAAAAAACATTGAAATATTTGGGCATAACACTTTCACTCAAAGTTAAAGAAATGAAAAAATTAAATTATGATGCGGCGATGAATGAAATTGAGAAAAAGATAGATAAATATAAAATGATAAAGTTATCTTGGTTTGGTAGAATTGCAATGTATAAGATGATGTTGTTGCCAAAGTTTAATTTTTTATTTGAGATGTTACCGTTAAATTTGACAGAGAAAGATATTGAAGGATATCAGAAGAAATTGGATAAATTTTGCAATGGTGGGAAAAGACCTAGATTAGTGAAGAAAATGTGGTATCAAAATCAAAAGGAAGGTGGATTAGGAATCCCCAAACTACTCAATTATTATTGGGCTTATGCTATTCGGACTGTGGTAAAAATATTTAAAGGTGAAGATAGTCATTGGAGAGATTTAGAATTAAAGGACATTAAGAGATTTGGCTCAACATGGTTTTTAGATAAAGCAAAATCAAAATGTGTAATTAATAGCTATTGGTTAAAGGGACTGAGTAAAATTTGGAATAAATTTGTTAAAATTTTAATTCCAGATATAATTTTCTTAGGGAAGACAATTGAAAATTGGCCGATTAAAACTAATATAAGTCGTGATAGGGTAATGGAAGATGAAAATATACAAATTATAATAGATTGGTTAAAAACTTTAGAAAATGAAAGGAGGAAAAAAGAAATCATTGAAAAATTGGGTTTAGGCTGGTTTGAAAAAATACAGATAGAAAAATGGACTAAGAAGGTAAGGGACAATTGTTCGATAAGTAGAAGTAAAACTGAATTTGAATATTTAGTATTCCAAATTATGAAAGATGAAATTGGGCTAAAGGGACTCGTTAGTAAGATATATAAGATTATAAATTCTGATGGAAAACCACAAAGGGTGATGAAGATGAATTGGGAAAAAGAACTTAATATTAAAATATCAGATTTAGATTGGAACGTGAATTGGAAGAGTAGAATTATGAAGACTTTATCTGTAAGGATTAAAGAGCATAATTATAAGGTTGTTTGGAAATGGTATTTGACTCCATTAAGATTGTCATTGATGGATAAAAAAATTAGTAAACAATGTTGGAGATGTGACATGGAATTAGGGATTTATGAACATATGTGGTACAAATGTGATAAAGTTAAAAAGTTTTGGCAACAATTGGAGGAAAGGATATTTGAAATGATGGGGAAAGCAATAATATTGAGACCAGAAACTATATTACTGTTGATAATTAAGGAAATAGAACCAACAAAATATGAGAAAGAATTGATTAGAATTATGATTATAATGGGTAGAATTATAATAGCCAGATATTGGAAATTAGATGTGAATTTTAGAATAGAAGAATGGTATTGTGAAATGTGGAAATTAGCTTTAAATGATAAAATGACATGTGATATTAAAATTAGAAATGGTGACTATAAAGAAGATATTTTCTGGAAAATTTGGAAACCATTTGTGGACTATGCGCTGGGAAAATTGGATGCTTCGGTACCTGTACCCCGAGAACGTGGATTTTGGCGATCATGAGGATATATCCGAAGAACCAAATCTTCCTTTCTTATGTATAGCACAGGGTGAAGTATTGTATACGTTGTTTGTAATGTTAGTAGTTTAAAATATAAAATGAATAAAAAAATCAAATAAAAAAAAAAAGAAAAAAAGATGAGCGTCCTGCCTAAACTACTATATCTGTTCCAAACTATCCCAGTCAACCTAGATAAAAAATGTTTCTTAGAAATGAATAGCATTAGCAGGAAATTCATCTGGGGAGGGAAAAAACCGAGGATCGCCTTACAAACATTACAGGATAAAAGGAATAGGGGCGGCTTTAGATTCCCAGCATGGGAAGTGTATCACAAAGCAGCAAACCTGGTATGGTTAAGGGAATGGGCCACCTTAGATAATAAAAGAATCCTGACACTAGAAGGATATGATTTGCAGAAAGGCTGGCACGCCCATCTATGGGATAAGAGCCAAAGGACAAGGATATATTTCCACAGGCACAAAACAAGAGATGCATTAATGCAGACCTGGAAAGAAATCAGACAAGTGCATTATACGAAGGTCCCGAAATGGATATCCATAATGGAGGCTATGATATATCCCAATATGTTAGGGATGGAAAAAATGTTTAGATATGAAGATATTCTTGATAGTGGCAGGAACCTTAAAACAAATGAAGCCTTGAAGGAGCAAGGCATTCATATTGATTGGTGGCCTTACTTACTAATTAAGTCGAGATACCAGAAAGATAAGAAGGAATTTGCCATAGAATTAGGAACTAATGGATTAGATAAGATTTGGATGGGTACAGGACTTCCGGTTTGCTGCTGGCCGCTGCCAGACGTTCCTTTGGGATCGTCAGCTTTCATTGCCTGTCAGAGCCGCCGTTACAGCAGATGGCGGCTCGAAAAAACTCCGTTTCCAAGAGGAAACGGAGATAGAGCCGGCAGGGGTGGGTAGAACTCTCCGCAGAGTCCCAAAAGTTTTTTTTTAACTTTTGGGACGGAGCGGATGAGAAGCCCCATATCCCCTGCCGTTGCTCCGGGCTTTGGGAGACCTCTGCCTATGCAGAGCCAGGCGTCAAGAGCAAGCCTGTGAATTTAACAGAATAATTAAAGAAATGACGAGCTGGACCCTTAATACTGAACCGCAAGTATTTCACCCTTCCAAAATCTATCTAAGAGAAAAGAGGAGAGGAAAAGAGGGAAAAAGAACCTTTTAAAATGGCGTCTGCTGTGGCTGGAGAAGGGCTGAAAGGGAAAGTCCTTCCATTTCTTCTTACTACAATGTAGCGGAATAAATATCACTGGCTACATTTGTAGATAAAACCTCGCTCCTGTGCTGTTGATTGAAAAGAAGTTTTTTTTTTCTTTTTTTAAGGGAAAGTCCTTTCGTTTTCTATTTCTTCTCTCTTTTTTGCTAAATCTTGTCTGTGTGGGAAATGGCATCGGGACTTACACAGCTGGACAAATGGGGGGGGAACTTCCCCTCTTAAGAAATTGCGCCAACAAATTTCAACTCTCCAGCGTCAGAAACCCGATTTTAATATATTAGAATTTATCCTTGAAGAGATTGTAAGAAGGGATGAGATTGTGAACCAGCAACTTGAAAAATTTAAGCAGGAAATTAAAGAAATTGGTGAATTGGTGAAATCAAAGTTTGACTTTTTGAATCAAAAGATTTTAAAAGCTGCTAATGGTTTATCAGGCTTTTTGATTCGGGTGGATGCAAAGACTAAATTATTAGAGTCTAAAATGAAGGAAATCGAGGAGAATTTGGATGACATGACTCAAAAAATTAAAAAGGATTTGATAAACACTCAGGATAATAGCTCGGAAGACAAATTTAAAATGGAGACTGACCAAAAGATTGGTAATGAAGAAAATGTACAACAGAGGATTGAAAGAGAAGTTTTAATGATTCAATATAATTTTACAGAATATGCAATCAGACTGAGAGGTTTGCAGGAAAATAATAGAGATGATCTAAGGAAAATATCTTCTGAAATTCTGGCTGGGATCTTAAAGGTTCAACCTGATGAAGTGTATTGCAGGATTGATAGAATTTACAGAATAAACTCCTGGTTGGCAAAGCAAAGGCAATTGCCTAGAGATGTGGTGATCTATTTTACAGATAAAGAAATTAGGAATAATATTGTGCAGAACTCTTTTAATTCTACTTTGCAATTTCATGGAAGAAAGATTTGGATTTTTAAGGAGCTCCCGCCCAAGATGTTAATGGAGAGGAAGAAATTTGGCTTTCTAGTGACTGAATTAAAAAAAAGAAATATCCTATTCAGGTGGGACACCCCAGTTGGCCTAATATTGAGATATCAAGGAGTAAGATATCAATTGCATACTGTTGAAAAAGCGGAAGATTTTTATCAAAAAATTTTAAAAATGAATTTAACACCTTTAGGCATAATACAGGATAAGCAAAAGGAGTTGGAAACAAAAGGAAAATATCAAATTACAGAGGCTGTGATGGATAAATTGTCTTTGGACTCCCTGGATACCCCAGCTGGACTGTCTATAAATAAGAGAGCAGTGTCATCCGACTCCAATGTGATGAACCATCAAGTCACAGACAAGTGCGCAAATCAATCAGTTGATATACAAGTGACGGAGAAGAAAGATGAGATGATAAAACTAACCCAACAAGAACAATACATAAAGCAGAATGAAAATCAACTAGCAGACACACAATTGGTAGGCAAGAAACGAGGATGGAAATTCAACCCGGAAAAGAAAAAGAAAAGAAATAGATCGCATAGAAACAGCAATTTCTAAACTATGCAACAGTGAAGCCAGGGACTTTAAAAAATGAATGAATATTTGGAAAGATAGTGGAGGTGAACAATTGTTTGATACTATCCTGAGGATTGTGGCAGATCTCTGCAAGGCCATGATTTTGGGATGTGAAAAGAGCCTCACTTTGTTGGATTTGAATCATCTAAAATTTTTTTTTTTTTTTTTTTTTGGTAAATATATTATAATTATTTTGAGTTATAAGGCAGGAGAGTTTCGCCGGGGCATGCAGAAGATCTGGATGTTACTCAGTAGGATGATGGGAATTAATAATCCTGATGAATACCACAACTATAACCATATGGATATAATTATAATTATAATGTCACTCGGGTGGTTGTTTTTGCTTTTATACAGATGCGAGGATATCTACTACTGATGGGGGCAGAAGATGATTGGAGATTTTGAACAAACTGTTGCACCAGCATGTTATTTTACCCTATTATGGGTGATGGATTTAACAATCCAGAGGAAAGACATCAAAGAAGATACTATATGGATTATAAATTTAAAGTTATTGTTTTTTCCTTTTTTACAAAATTGAATGCATATATAGATATGTGTATATCTTAGTAATGTGGGCAGTGGATTATATCTAGAATTGTACTGCATGATTTTGTAGGAAATGAAGGGTTGAAATAGGTTAGTTTACTGATTGATTAGTTTAAGAAAAAGGATTCTTAAGTCATATATTTAGGGGAGTGGAGGACTTAACAATTCAGTGGAAAGATACTAAAGAAGATATATTTTTTTCTCTTCTTTTTTTTTTTCTTCTTTTTATAAAATGGGATGCATATATAGATATGTGTATATTTTAGTAAAGTGGGTAGTGGATTATATTTAGAATTGTACTGTATGATTTTAAGTCATATATTTAGAGGAGTGGAGGAATTGGACAGAATTGAATAAATGTTAAATTTGGATGCAGGGAGAAGGCCGATTTAAAATGTTATATTAATATATATATAAGATTAAAGGTTAAATTGTAATAATACTCAATAAGCTTAGGGGAGGAGAAAAAGGGCAGATTATCGTAAAAATGGGAGTCATAAGATTAACATGTTAAGGGTCAGTATTTCGAGAAGGGATTAAGGGAAAGGAAAGATATTATGTATGTAACTGGTTATGAAATAGCCTATTGTTGTGAAGAAGTCACAGGGGGGGTTGGGTGGAAAGGGTGGGTTAGGGAAGAGGGGGGGAAAAAAGGGGGAAAAACTTGTATTTGAAAACTTTTTCAATTAAAAAAAAAAAGATTTGGATGGGTACAGAAAACAAATTATTAGCCAAATTATATACGTATCTGCTCAAATACCAAAGGTAGTCAAAAAACAGATGATTGCATGGGAAAACAACATTGGACGTAGTATAAATTAGATGATTGGGAAACAATATGGAATTGCAATCTTAAATTGACAAGAGCAGTGGCATACAAAGAGAACCAGTATAAAATGATATATAGATGGCATTTAGCCCCCACTAGAATAGCAAAAATCTATCCAAACGCGAATCCAAAGTGTTGGAAATGTGCCATTACCAAGGCTCCTTCTATCACATGTGGTCGTGCCCTGAAGCGACGAAATACTGGAAAAAGATACAAAGATGGACCCAAGAAATAATAGAAGAAACAGTTGATGTGGAACCAGAAACTTTTCTCCTGGGAATACCAAAAAGGACCTACCGGAAGGAAAAGAAATATCTAATCATACACATTATCACAGCTACTAGAATAATGTATGCAAAGCACTGGAAAGAGAAAGGACAGCCACTGGAGGAGCACATAATTGGAAAAATATTAGAATGTGCAGAGTAAATTAACTCACGAAATAAACAAAGAGAATTCAGAATTTTACACGGTGTAGGAAATGTGGTATAAGTGGATGGAAGGTAAACGTAAAAAGTAAAAGGAGAGTGTGAATATTAAATCAATTAAGTAACCTAAGAGACACTATGTAAAAACTGCAGCTTGAACGAAAATTGTTGAATTGTATAACAGTGTAATTTAAAAAATTTTTTTTAAAAAAAGGATATGAAATTAAACTACAAAGGAGCTGTATCTTGTCTGAAATACATCGTTCCTATTTTCTGGTACCCAGGGGTTGCAGTTCTGTTTCTTTGATCATGTCCTAATGTACAACGAAAGGAAAATTTGCAACTTTCATTTCCAAATTTGGAAAAATGTTTCTAAATATCTCAGAACACACTAAAACTTTAAGTAACAAACCCTTCTAATCCAAAATAAACCAACTGTACTTCAGTTTAACATAAACCCTGATTCACACAATACACTAAGGCTTTATGTGACTATTTGGTATTGTCTTAAAGTGGGTTGTAAGTCATAGTTTACGAAATTATATCGGATTTCACAAAGACCGTAAAACCTCCTACAACTGAAGGAAGCAAGATTGGGAGAGACGACATTAAAGAGTACGATCCTCATGTACGGAAGGGGCTGCAATAAATCTAACTCTCCAGAATACAGTGAATCCTACTGTGCTGCGCTTATAAGTGGGTGAAAAGAAAGCGCAGTTCCAAAACAGCAACGTTCAAGATATAGTTTTTCTCCACCCAGTGTTTTTTCTCACACTGCGCAAGTCGAAGGGCTCTAGGTCCGCCTGGCTTTGCCGTTAGGAAACGATTCGTTTTGCGATTCGATTGTACAAAGAAAACCGCCGCCTTAGATTCTCTACAGTACTCCTTAACCCAACTGAAGCGTATTCCGCTCCCGTCTCGTTACTCTTTTTTTCGTTCTGGGCCCACCTAGTTGCGAAGGCACCATCGGGGAAAGTGCTGAAGTTGCTATAAATCACTTACCTGCGCGACAGCATTTTGTTCCAGAGATCGCTAAAACGCGCGGCTTTGGCGAAACTCCTGCTTTGGCCCTCTCTGCTGGAGCCGCACTGTAAATCACGGGTGCCGCCTGTCACCGACCACGCCTGGAACAGGAACTTGGCTGTGCCGACTAGACTGGCTCAGACTTTCCCATTCTTCAACAAGGTTTTGATGCGCCCCTTTCCTTAAAGGGAGTTGCGCACGGTTCTTACTTGAATTTAGAACTCCAGCTTTTGATTTCATTGATCAACTGCCTAATAATCTTTGATCAAGTGAAAAATCACTACGTGGGGGGGGTGGGGGGAAAAAGCTCTTTTCCATCAGTCGTGCTTCAGCTGACAAGCCTTGTGGGGAGCTGTCGTCTCTGATTACTGGGTTCGGTTTCCTTTTTGCCGACCACTAGTCTTAAAATCTCTCTCTCTCTCCCTCTCTCCCTCTCTCTCTCTCTCTCTCTCTCTCTCTCACACACACACACACACACAGAACATCACTAAGTAGATAAAGTGAAGCTAGAAGTAAGCTAGGAGAAGGAGGAAAAAACAGTTCATAAGACTTAAGAGCAATGTAAGCAATCTAACACAAAGGAGGGAAAAGAAAGAGATTGGAGGAGCAGGAGGCAGGTTTTTTGTTTCATTCCCAAACTTATTTATTTATTTATTTTATTATATTTCTATACCGCCCTTCTCCTGCAGGACTCAGGGCGGTGTACAGCCAGAATAAAACATAGCATATAAAATTTAAAAACATTTAAAAAAACAATTAAATAAATGTTGGCCCAAATTTAAAACAACCCAATTAAAAGCGAAATTCGATTAAAAAACTGAGAGGATGGGATCAAGCCAGCCCAGCTAGATGGAACAAGTGTGTCTTCAGGGCCTGACGAAAAGTCCGGAGGTCTGATATCGTGCGTATCTCAGGGGGCAGGTCATTCCAGAGGGCAGGTGCTGCCACAGAGAAGGCTCTCCCCCTGAGGGTCGCCAGGCGGCACTGCCTGGCTGACGGCACCCTGAGGAGGCCCTCTCTGTGCGAGCGAACCGGTCGGTGGGAGGCTATTGGTGGCAGAAGGCAGTCTCGCAAATACCCCGGCCCTAAGCCATGGAGCGCTTTAAAGGTAGTCACCAACACGTTGAAGCGCACCCGGAAGACCACAGGAAGCCAGTGCAGCTCGCGCAGGAGAGGTGTTATATGTGAGCGCCCCGTCACTCCCATAATCCCCCGCGCGGCCGCATTCTGGACCAACTGCAGCCTCCGGGTGCACCCCAAGGGGAGCCCCATGTAGAGAGCATTGCAGTAGTCCAGGTGGGAAGTGACGAGTGCTTGAGTGACCGTGTGTAGGGAGTCCCGATCCAGAAAGAGACGCAACTGGCGTATCAGGCGAACCTGATAAAAAGCCCTCCTGGCCCTGGCTGTCATATGCTCTTCTAAAGACAGCCGTGCGTCCAGGAGGACGCCTAAGTTGCGAGCCCTCTCCATGGGGGCCAGTGATTCACCCCCAATAGCCAGCGATGGCACCAGCTGGCTATATCGGGACGCCGGAATCCACAGCCACTCGGTCTTGGAAGAGTTGAGTCGGAGCCTGTTTCTCCCCATCCAGGCCCGCACAGCCTCCAGGCACTGGGACATCATTTCAAGGGCATCGTTGGGGTGGCCCGGGGTGGAGATGTACAGCTGAGTGTCATCAGCGTACTGATGGAACTCCACCCCAAAGCCACGGATGATCTCGCCCAGCGGCTTCACATAAATGTTGAACAGAAGGGGCGAGAGGACCGACCCTTGTGGCACCCCACAAACAAGGCACCTCGGGGTCGACCGCTGCCCCCCCTGTCAACACGGATTGTGACCGGTCAGAGAGGTAGGAGGAGAACCACCGCAGAACGGTGCCACCCACCCACAGCCCCTTCAACCGGTGCAACATGATACCATGGTCGATGATATCAAAAACCGCTGAGAGATCTAACAGGACCAGGATAGAGGAGCAACCCCTCCCAACTTGTGGGAGTTACTGGAAGATCAGAGAAAGAAAGTCTCAGAAAGATTCAAGAATGAACTGAGACACATTTTAGGGGAATCTACAACACTATGGCACTACATAGTTCAAGAATGAACTGAGACACATTTTAGGGGAATCTACAACAAATGGCACTAATAGGAGAGTCCTACACTCACCATATGTCCAGCAGTGAGCAAGCCAAGAAGAATTTCAAGTGCTGGCAAATGGCCAAGCAATGGCCAAAGAGAAGAACTTCTATGCCTTGGGGAGAATTACAAAGGTTAGGGGTTAAAATTGGTTCTCCATCAATAGGGACCATGAGTGAAAGTTGTCATAGCAAGGGCAATGAGAAAGTCCAAAAGGAAACTGAGAGGAGCTAATGGCAACGATGGCCTTAACTGATCCTCAAGTGAGTCTAACACTTGAAATCAGGTGACAGCAACAAATGGGGTGGGTATAGTCATAGTGATCTACATCTGACAGGACTTTTGCTGCTCAAGGGTGAGCTAGGCTAAGATCCGATATTGGGATAAAACTCAAATATTATAATTCCAAATCTTTGGTCAAGACAGAAGTGTCTCTTCCGGGCCAAGGTGCTGAGATGGCAAAAGATATTTGACGTAGGCACAGAATTGTAAAAAGGGCAAATGGACCCTAAACAGATATATCCTGTTGTTTATTATTTATTGCATCCCAAATGTCATGTATATCCTAAGAGAAGAAGTGATGCTTCCTTTACTGCCCTTGAGGCGTCTTCAAGCCTCTTATCTCCTTTTTATTATGTCTTGAGCTCCGGAGCTGAGAACCTGAGCCTGTGAGAACAGGATTGTTATTCCTTTTCTACAGATAGATGAAAGGGCAGCTTCTACATGTGAAATGTCTCACTCTCTGTAATAACTCTGCCTTTAAACTGTATAAATACGTGACCAAAAGAAGCCATCAGTGTTCAGACTTTTTGTTGGTCTTTGGACTGTTTGAACCGTGCACAATAAACTTTTTCCTGCATCGAAGAGCTTGGCCTGGTTCCGTTTCTTTTCCTGCAACAAGGGAATCAATAGTTGTATTAAAGTATTTAACCATATCACAGCTAAATGGTAGTTTATGTAAAATTGTTGTGTAAAGGTATCAACCTCCTGATCAGTCCTGTCAGAAGCAGCACAGTTAATAATACAAATTAAGGTTAGTTATATTAATTAAAATTAAGGCTGTAACCCCTGATTGGACTGATAGTTTCCTATCTATGTTTGAGCTCAAAGTTTGGCAATTTGGTTGCAAATGTTTCATCACCATTCAAGGAGACATAGTCAGTGCATTTTGAACTCTGCTTCTCTTTCAGAACACAGGTCTTTAAATACCCTTTTGTGAGATGCAAATTAGTCTGAATGTTGTTTGTTTGGATATTTCTGAGTCATGGTCTGATTTCGGACTGTTCAATTGGCTGGCTGTTGTTACTGGGTTGTAGTTAAGTACTGTCTGTGATGCAGATGAGGACTAGATTTGTTATCTGGGTGGTTCTGAGTCATGATCTGGTTTCGGCTTGTTTGATAGTTTGAGTGGCTGGCTGTTGTTATTGAGACGTAGTCTGTTTTTTGTGAGCCAATTTTGTTGCTGCGTAGTGGGGTGCCTGTTTGTTCATTTTAAATGCTACCTTCGGGATCATGGTTGATGCAGTTCTTTCATTTTCAGTGATTGATAGACTGGATTAATGTCGATGTGTCTGTTTATTGACATTGGTGAAAAGCCAAGCTTCAAGGAATTCTCTTTCTCTCTTTGATTTCAACTGGATTACAACTGTGGTCCCGGTTAAATCAAATTTGTGACCTTCTGAATCTTCATGGACTGATATGAGAGATAATGGGTCATGTCTTTTGATAGCCAGGAAGTGTTCATACAAAGGTTGATAGCTTTCTTCCTGTTTGTCCAACATAGTTCTTTTTGCTGCACTGGATTTGGTATATGATGCCTGATCTTTGGTTTGTTTCTGTCTGCCCTTTCAGTTTTGACAGGGTCTGTCTGAGAGTTGAGGTTGGTTTGTAGACTACTACAAGGTCATGTTGGCATAGTCTTGCTGTCATTTCTGAGACATTCTGTACGTAGGGGATTGTGATTCATCTGGTCATTGTTGTTCCTGTTGTAGTTATTGCTTTGAGGTGTCTGTATGGTTTGCATGTAGGCATCTCTGGATGAAGTTTCATGGGTATCTGTTTCTCTCGAAGACTTTGTATAGGTGTTTTTGTTCTGTTGATTTGGCCTCCGTGGTGTTAAATGGGATTCCCCTCTCCCAAACAGTGTTCTGACGCAGCTTTGCTTATGGCATTTTGGGTGGTTGCTGTGGAAGTTGAGAATTTGATCCGTATGTGTTGCCTTCCTGTACACAGGTGTTAGAAGTTCGCCATTGGTGGTTCTGGTTACAAGGACATCCAGAAATGGTAGTTTGTTGTCATTCTCAGTTTCTATTGTAAATTGGATATCCATGTAGATGTTGTTGATTATCTGGTAGGTTTAATCAACCTGATTGTGCTTGATTATCATAAAAGTGTCATCGATGTAGTGTACCCATAGCTTGGGGTTTATCTGTGAAAGTACAATTTCCATCTTTTGCATGATAACTTCTGCAACTAGGCCAGGTATAGGAGATCCCATAGGAGATCCTTCAGGGGTTTTTTTTGGTTTTTTTTAATTTGATTTATATGCCGCCCTTCTCCGGAGACTCAGGGCGGCTTACAATGCGTTAAGCAATAGCCTTCATTCTTTTGTATATTTTATACAAAGTCAGCTTATTGCCCCCACAAACTGGGTCCTCATTTCACCTACCTTAGAAAGGATGGAAGGCTGAGTCAACCTTGAGCCTTGGAGAGATTCGAACCAGCAGAAATTGCAGGCAGCTGTGTTAATAACAGGGTGCACGAAACCAATGTACTATCAAGGCTCAGTTGTTCATAGATCTCTCTGTCAAATTTGAAGTAGGCGGTCAAGCATAGTTGGAGGAGTTCGCATATGCTTTCTGTTATGAGTGGTTCTCTTGGTGGCTGTGCCTTGTCCAGTAGTTCTTTGATTAAGTCAATTGCTAGTTTCAGATCTACCAATGTGAATAATGCAGTAACATTGAATGATATAGTTTTGTCTTTATCAATGTGTAGGTGTTTGAGCTTGTCCAGGAATTGTGTGGCGTTGTTTATGGAGTATTGGGAATCACCAATTAGGTATTTTAGGCATTTCCACATATCTTTCACAAGGTTGTAAGTGGGCATGCCAGGGAGTGAGACAATTTATTTGAGTGGGGTGTTTACTTTGTGCACTTTTGGAAGTCCATAAAACTGAGCTATGTTTGAGTCGATTGCTTTCATTCTCTGATATTCTTCTTTGGTGATTTGATTTGATTTGATTCTTGCAACTTTTTAAGGGTTTTGTTGATCTTGTTGGTCATCTTCACAGATTGGTTGGTCTTGATGTGCCTATAGGTGGATGTATCCTGTGGGAGTTGTTTGACTACTGTATGTAGTCAGCCTTGTCTACCATGTTTCCCCAAAATAAGACCCTGTCTTATATTTTTTTGAACCCTGAAATAAGTGTTTGGCCTTATTGCCATGCGCTCAAAAGCCTGATTGGGCTTATTATCAGGGGGTGTCTTATTTTGGAGAAAACAGAGTAGTAAGACTGTCATTCAACCTTTGTTGGCTGGTAGAATGACAGTATTGTTATCAGTTTTGAGGGACTTCATTGCCTGTTTGTAAAGATGCTGGAGTTTTGTTTACGTCTCAGCATCGGGACAACGGTCTGATGTATTTGTTGTTGGGCTTCTTCATTGAAGTCTTTTGATTTTAAGGCATTTTCTAGGCTTGCTAGGAATTCTGTGTTTGATGCATCTTTGTGGTTGAAGTTGAGACCCTTTATCAGGACTTGTTGTTCCTCATGTTTGAGTTGTTGGTTGGATAGGTTCTTGATCCAAATTTGTTCATTGTTGTGGGAGTTGTTAGCTGTTAGTCTGGATAGCTTGCTTTGCAGGGCAATGTGCTTCTTTTCTCTTGTATTTGTTGTTCTGTACTTGATTGCTGCATTCAAATGTTGCATAAGTTGTGCTCCAATGGTAGTGTTGCATAAGAGCTTTTGCTCAGTAAAGTATTTTATGTATTTGTTGAGACAGTTGTGAGTGTCTGTTATCATCAGTCAGATCATGCATTTACCATTCTGTCCTGCTGTTGTCCATGCTGCTGGATGATTGATTGGAAGTCTGTAGTTAATTCTTTGAGGAAGTATGTTTTGTCGTAGGCATTTGTGAAGGAAGAATAGTTGCTAGCATGTGGAAGCTTCTCTGCCAGTGAAGGTCTCCCAATGACGAGCGGCGTTAAGCGTTGGATGCCCAAAGGTGGTTGAAATGTGTTTAAATATTAGTAGCTTGGGTTGATAGGCTGTTGGTTTGAGCTCAGCAATTTGGTTGCAAACGTTTCATCACCATTCAAGGAGACAGTCAGTGCATTTTGAACTGTGCTCCTTTCAAAACACAGGTCTTTACCTTTTTATGAGATGCAAATTAGTTTGAATGTCATTTGTTCGGATATTTTTGAGTCATGGTCTGATTTCAGACTGTTTGATTGGCTGGCTGTTGTTGCTTGGCTGCAGTTAAGTACTGTTTGTGTGATGCAGATTAGGATTAGAGTTGTTATCTGAGTGCTTCTGAGTCATGGACATGACCATGGACCATGTTCAGACCATGACTCAGAAGCACCCAGATAACAATTTTAATCCTAACCTGGCATATTATGGTGGTGGGTTAATTTGCAAACCTCTTTTACAATAGTTTACGAGCTGCTATGACAACCTCTACACTGAGCATCAGTTTTGATTATTTCCCTGACCCATGCCCCATTTTGATGCTGCGAAGTAAAAACTGCTTATAGTTGTCCTAAATATGGGAATCTTTTGAAAGAACATCTGCTACAGAATTGAAAGGGATTGTTTGAAAGAGGATTAGAGTAGAACGATTTACGGTAGAGATAAGCAGTCTGGTTTCCCTCCAGATGTTTTGTACTAACCCACATTTTCAAACTGCTTGGAACTGATCAGAATTGAACTCCAAAGCATCTAGATATCCTAGGTGCCCGTCCCCACGCTTAAAGATCTCCGTACGAAAAATGAGCTGCTCCATGAAATGGTGTTCTCCGCGCAGCCCAAAGCCTGCCTGAGTCATTGTTTAGGCAGCCTCAGGACATCACTTCCTAGAAAGATGAGGTAATCAGTAGGAAGATGGGGGGGGGGAGGATGTGTCAAGTGGCGTTTCTGATTGGCCGAGACTATATGGTGGACTATAAATACAAGCTCTAGACTAGAGGAAGCTATCTAGGCAGTGAGTGGTACCGGCTCTCTTTACGCGGTTTTTGCTTTGTTCTCGGTGCCCGAGGGAATGCTGGCTGCCTGACTGCGTCTGTGCCGCCAACGCCGCGCCCGGGACGCGAATGAAGAAACTTCTTCTATTGCTCTTCAACTATCGGGGACTCGCGAGAGGGGGGGGACGCAAGGGAAAACGCCGCCGAAAATGGCCTCCTTCCATATCCGAGCCGCGCGGCCTGAGGACTGCGCTGATATTCTGCGCCTCATAAAGGTATAGCTCGCTTCGTGTTGGCCTGGGAGTCTCACCCGGCCGCCGCACGCAGCCCCGACTGCTGGGGAAAATGTTAAAATGAACCCCAGTACCGTCCGATTCGCCTCCTTTTGTTCTTATCAGAACAAATAAAAAGTTTTGCATAATATAAAATATGGTACTCTGGAGACACTGGGGGAAGAGGGTGGGAGAGCGAAGTGTTATTCCAGGAACCAGAAAGGCGGTTCGATTCCCCACATAGGGTCGGCTACTTTTATCGGGAGACGTCGGCAAGGTTGACAGCAAAA
This sequence comes from Arizona elegans, assembly GCA_022577455.1. Taxonomy (NCBI): domain Eukaryota; kingdom Metazoa; phylum Chordata; class Lepidosauria; order Squamata; family Colubridae; genus Arizona; species Arizona elegans. The sequence continues at coordinate 45,555,597 of JAKOOJ010000006.1, read as the reverse complement.
CCCACTAGACTCTAGAGTAACATTAATACTCAGGGTCCTGATTACCATTTTTCTTGCGATTCTTTATATACAATTTCTCCTTTAAGAAAACAAAGAGGTTTCCTGGCATTTTAAGAAGCAGCATTTTGGTTGTGCCACCTTTTCATGTGCTGAACTCGTCAAAAGCACCAGCTTGGCCTTTAATGTGTTACAAAATTAAGTAGTTGTGATTAATTCTAGATAATGTGCATTGTATTTATGTTCTGTTTAATTTCCCTCCAACTTTTGCTGTTCTTTTTTCTCCAGTTCAAACTATGAACAGGAGAAAATATATATTTTATCATAATATTCCCTTTTTGATTACGTAGATTATAACAAAAATTTAGGCAATTATAGATGTATTTGTTTAAGATAAGACCAAACATGTTTTAATTGCAATAAAGTAACTGCAGACAATATTTTATTGCTAAATATTGAACAAACAATCTCCACCTGAAGATTTCCCTAAAGTGCTATGCTCCGCTACACTACTTGTTTAATTTTCTTGTTTTTTAAAAAAATAAGTTAAATCTAACATTTCATTTAGGGGCAAAGGTAAAAGTCCTAGAGGGTGGGGGTGGAGATTGTTTTGTCAACCCTGAAACAACCTTTCTTCCTTTTGGACGCACATCTTTGCCCTCATGAGTTGGCAAAGAATTCCTTCCTCTGAGGAGGAGGAGGAGTCTATGATCACTAACCTCTGTGATACTATTAAAAAGTGAATTAAAAAACATAACTTTCCAAATAAAAATAAATGAACTTGTGGTTCTTTATGTCTAATGGAATAGAAAGTTAGCCATAATATTTTGTTTTGGACAGGAGCTTGCTAAATACGAAGATATGGAAGATCAAGTAGTACTGACTGAAAAAGGTAATGGTATACTTGAAAATAAATCTGATTAGTTTACATGGGAGATTGGGAAATCATAGTTAAATCAGCCTTATGTTCTCATTTTGCAGATCTTTTTGAGGATGGTTTTGGAGAACATCCTTTCTACCACTGCCTTGTTGCAGAAGTGCCAAAAGAACACTGGACACCTGAAGGTGAAACTTCAGCATTGTAATGTCTTTATTAGAAAAAATAAGATTTAAACATCTTTAATAGAATTATACATAATTATTCCAAGGTTAATACTTAAAACATGAAAATATATTTTGGATTCAGACCTTGTCTTCCATGAATGGAAGGTTTTTTTTAAAAAAGCTAATTGATCAGTTCTGCTGGCAGGGAGTGGGAGGAGACATTTTTAGTGATTCCTTCCTTCCATCTGCATAAATATCTACTCTGGAGAATCTGAGGATCATCCAGAATATCATAGTAGCTGACAGTGGAGGGAGGTCTAGAGGGGAGGGTTAGAGGATCATCTCTCTGTTCCCTGCTGGCTGGATTCTACTGAGCATTTCATTTAAGGAATGTTCCTATTGGCAAGAGTAAATTCTGAATCCAATTTGATGTCTTTTTTGTTTTTGCTTTTTAAAAAATTGCTTAGTTATCCTTAAGACTATGAAGAACCAGGTATCCAGGTATAAGAAGAAAAAGTGTAATTCCACTTCGTTTCATGGTTATTCTTGTTTGACCCTAACATATCGCAATGCAATTCTGTTAAATCACATTTTCTTTAATTTGTCCCAATCTTCAGGTTACAGTCTCTAGCTTCGCCATGTACATGGCCCTTCCGTGTACATGGATGGGCGGGGAGGTAACTAAAAGATCCATTACACAATAAAGTAGATGATCATGATATATGAGGTAAGGTCTCCAGGGACAAATACTATTCCCAAACATTTACCTCAAGTAAGAAGAAAGTATAAAAGCACTCGGTAGATCAGAAATCATATATGTAATTTCTGTTTTTAGAAATCTGTAAAGCATATTAGAATATAAAATCAAATTGGAGACAGTAATACAGATGTAACTGGAAAAGGCCAAAAATTGAAAAGTGAACACTTGCTCCTTTTTACAAGTGGTAGTGAAAAACACTGGTAGCAATTAACATGGCTGCTGCAATTCAACTGAAGATTCAGCTGCTCTTAATAATATTTAGATGTCACGGATTAAACACATGCTGTTGCCTCCTTTAAAGCACCTTTGCATTGTAAACAAACCTTCAGAATTTATTTAGAAGATAAATATCAAGGACTTTGATTTGGGAAAAGTCCTGATGTATAAATGTAAGAACAGTCCACAGCATTCTGATCTGCCGTTGTGAATTTGTTGAAGTTTATATTGCTCCAACATGGTATAAATAGGATATGGAAAGAGTACTTTTAACAAAAAATATATAATTTTAATGACAAACTGACACAACTGGCCATGTATTTCAGCTGTACAGTTACTGGCATGTGCAGGTTCAGTTAACTGAATCTTATTAATATGACATTTTCTTTGACCAGTTTTTAATTGACAGGGATCTGTACTTTAACTGCTGCTACTTATTGCATCTATTGAATTTAAAATGTTTACTTTTGCAGCATAATAGATTAATTTTGCATGCTTACAATATCTATTTTGACAAATGCATGTAAAATTTGAAATACACTAAGTTGTTCTGTTTTAATGATGATCTACCTATGTAAAATAAAAATAACTTTCATTGCAGGTTATGGTATTGTGGGCTTTGCCATGTATTATTTCACTTACGATCCATGGATTGGAAAATTGCTGTATCTTGAAGATTTCTTTGTGATGAATGAATTCAGAGGTATCTTAGATATTAAACATTAATATTTTAGAATCATGTTATAAGCCGTATATAAATCTGATTTATAAAATTAAAATTTTCCCATCTTTAGGCTCGGGCATTGGTTCAGAAATTCTGAGGAATTTGAGTCAGGTAAGTAGATGATTATGGCTTTCCATTGTATAGGGGGGGAAGCAACTGATCGATTAAAGTTACCTTCAGTACAAATGGAAATTTCATCTGATAAATTATTTCATTCATACGTTGTTTTACGTATTGATTACTATCTAATGGGTCTCTTAGAACAATTTTCAAAGATCTTTATGTTTCCAGGAAATAATTTTAGAAGATACATATAAATACTGAATGTGTAATTCCCTTTTGGGTCTAAGCAGAGTTATATAAAACATAGAAATTAAAAATAGTAAGCCAACAAATATAAAAAGCACAAAATAAGAAAAACATATTTAAAATTACTTTACCCCAAACCATTTAATTACTTCTCCATATTTTCTAAGCTTGTAAACCATACTTGCTTCCATACATGTATACATAATTTCATATATTACTTTTTGTTCAGTTATTTGAAAATAATTTAATGATAAATGTGTTGCACATTTTAAAGGCTCATTTTCAGTATGCTATATACAGTATGCTATATTCAAAATATACTGCTCAAAAAAATAAAGGGAACACAAGCAGAAGACATCCGAGATCTGAATGAATGAAATAGCCTTATTAAATACTTTGTTCTTTACATACAGTAGTTTATACACTGCTCAAACAACTAAAGGGAACACAAAACTACTGTATGTAATGAACAAAGTATTTAATAAGGCTATTTCATTCATTCAGATCTCAGATGTCTTCTGCTTGTGTTCCCTTTATTTTTTTGAGCAGTGTATATTTGTGCATTGAAGTATGATACTCTTTCCTCAGCAAGAAAAGTATTACATGATCTTAATTCAATCTGCATTTGAGCTCTTCGTAGTAGCACACTGAAACCTGTTCAGAAATTATTTTTAAATACGATTGAAGCAGTAAGGGATACTTAGTCCAATAAAGCCAATATTATTGAAATGCTATTGTTGAAATAATATAGGTAGTTCTCACTTAACTATGGCAATTGGGAGTAGAATTTCCAGTAATGCACCCGTAAAACATAACACCACATGACTATGCTGCTTAGGATGGAAGCAGCATTTAGAATGGAAATTCTGGTCCTAATTGCCATTCTTCAGCAAACCATTGCATGTTGTTAACCAGAGAAGTCACATTACGATTTGCCTGCTTCCCCATTGATTTTGCTTGTAGGAAGCCAACAAAGAAGGTTGTAAGTGACAATCATGTAACCATGGGATGCTGTGAGATTGTAATTATGAACTAGGTGCCAAGCCCTGATTGTAATCATGTGGCTAGGGAAATTGCATCAGCTGTAAGTATAAGGACCAGTCTTAACTACCACTTGTTCATCACTGTCTTAAGTTTGAACAGTTGTTGAACAAGTGGTCATTAAATGAAGAACACCTGTATGTTAAATGTGTGTATTGCAATGTTCGTCCAGTTTTTCGGTTACTTTATACTGTTGTGAAAGTTTTTAAAGATTGTTATTGAGGTTAGCCTATAAAATACTTATATCTGGGTTGCAAAGCAATCAAAAATACATTTGGATTTGGATTTTTTTTTTTTTTTTTTTTTTTGTAGCTGTGTCTGAACCTGAAATTCTTGAGGAATTCCTAATGCAGTTCAGATGAGCACACAAGGAATATTTAAAATTGGCACTAATTTTAATATATATTTATATATAGATTTAAACATTTATAGGTACCATGTCTTAAAACCAGAAATGTACCACCACTTTTACCTTTGTTCATGTTCTGTTTTTCTTTCTCAGATTGCTGTCAAATGTCGTTGCAGCAGTATGCACTTCTTAGTCGCAGAATGGAATGAACCTTCCATTAGATTTTACAAAAGACGGGGAGCTTCTGATCTATCATCTGAGGAAGGATGGAGACTCTTCAAAATAGATAAAGAATATTTGATGAAGATGGCGACTGAAGAATGAGTTTTGTCAATGCAATAACCCAAATACAAATTAAATGTGTAGTTTCTCAAATTGTATCCCTGTATTACTTTACTTTCATTTTAAAATTGAAATAGTTAATAAGTATCTTAAATCTAAAGCTCTAATACTAATGGTGTAGATGTTACTGTGTTGTGGACTTCTGAGACTCCAATGTGTCAACAGTTTGCTGTCAATACATCTGTGATCCTAAAATGTCTATTATGTGTAACTTCATTGTAAGTATCCTTCAAATGTGTACAGTGTACACCGGTATGTTTTTTTGTTTTCAATTATTTACATTTATGAGGAAATAAATGTTTTCTTATTAGTGATCACAAATGCTTTTGTCAACTTTTATTTACTGGCCTTCTTCTCCAATCGTTTATATCCATTACAGTTTTGCTGTTTTTGCAATCACATATCACTATCTTGTACCCCTTTTAATCCATCACCAATTTGAAGAGCCCTCAAGGTACTACTAGACATTTAATTCCTTGGGAAGTTTCACATAGATTTAAGATAAGGCAATCTAGGAAAAGTAAACTTTCTAGTAAGGTGCTATGATTTTTAAGGATCTTCAAGCTCGACACTACAGTACACGAGGTACACAAAGGGGGAAAAGTAGTGAAATAAATTAGGGGAGGAGAAGTTTTCCACTGATTTCTTTCTTTTCAAAAAATATTTTAGTCACATTGCAGGTAAGCATATGATTCATTGGTTCAACTACTGTAGGCGATCTACAATATTTTCCCCTATTGTAATGGCAACACAACACAACTGGCTCACCCACAATGTAAAAGCAGCTGTGCTAGACCCAAAATGGCCCCTGCAACAAGCAGGAACCTCACACAGCCACAAAAAGCCCAAAAAAACAACTTTCACACTTTACACACACAAAATTCCACATACAGCTTTGTGAGATTTTGTGTGTTTGTGTAGTTAGAGTGAAACACTACAGAAACACACTAAATCTCAGAAAGCTGCACAAATATTATTTTATTTTATTTTATTTTTATATGAAAGCTAAATTTAAAACTTCCTAAACTTTAAATGGCTAGGTCTAAAAAAGAACAACTAAAAAAAACCCAACTAACTTTTTTTTTTAAAGATCCCAAAGGGAAAAAAATTTACCCAATAGAACAGGGGTCTCCAACCTTGGCAACTTTTAAGACTTGTAGACTTCAACTCCCAGAATTCCTCAGCCAGCTTTGTTTTGCTGGCTGAGGAATTCTGGGAGTTGAAGTCCACAACTCCCTGCCTGCTTGATTGCAGACAGGGAGTTGTTTGCTGATGGAATGGATTCCCGGCAAGCAAAGCAAGGCAAGCAGCTAAGGTAAGCAAGCTGGAAGGGGAAAACTTCCTTCTCCGTGGCTCTGGCGATCCCAGCTGAGTTGCCTGATTAGCAGATTGTCAGAGCTTGGATCGCCAGAGCCATGTGAAAGGAGAACATTTTTTTCCTTCTCCATGGCTCTGGCGATCCCAGCTGTGTTGCCTGATTAGCAGATAGTCAGAGCTTGGATCGCCAGAGCCATTTAAGGCTCGTCAGAGCCTTTTGGGCTGGTCTGCCTGGTTACAGGAGAACAACACCCGGCGTATAAGACGACCCCTGACTTTTGAGAAGATTTTCATGTGTTAAAAAGTCGTCTTATACGCCGGAAAATACGGTATTTACTACTACTGAACATCCAAAATATACTATTTAATCCTATGTACATATGCCATATGTGTACATACATATTACATAGTATAGAGTGTATATAGGCACAAAAAAGATACATTATCTACTATATATATTGTATGTGTATGTACACACACAGCTCTTTTAAAAAACTATACACATTCAACCTCACTACATTTGGAAAAACACACAGAAAATCCACTTTTTGCCCCACATTTAACTATACATTTAGAACATTACACACACCTTCAGATATTCTTCCCTATCTAGCTTGCACATGACTGTTAGAGCCAGGAGAGGTCATGGATTGAGTAAAATGTGGTGAAATTCACTTAACAACGCTCTTGTTTAGCAACCAAAATTTTGGGCTCAATTGTGGTCATAAGTCAAGGACTATCTCTGTCTTCCTCTGCATGGCAGCCTTGTCCTAGTAAACTACTTTTCCTTTCTGGCAATTTTCCCCAGGGTTTGTGGTCATTCCTTCCTTCCTTCCTTCCTCTTCTTTCTTTCTCTTTCTTTCTTTCTCTCCCTTCCTTCTTTCCTTCCTTCCTTCCTTCCTTCCTTCCTTCCTTCCTTTCTTTCTTCCTTCCTTCCTTCCTCTTTCTTTCTTTCTTTTTCTTTCTCTCTTTCTTTCTCTCTTTCTTTCTCTCTCTCTCTCTCTTTCTCCCTCCTTTCCTTTCCTCCTTAAATGCCAGCAAAACCCACCACTTTGCTCCTAAAGTCGTCTAAGGGCAGAGGTCTCCAACCTTGGCAACTTTTAGACTTGTGGACTTCAACTCCCAGAGTTCCTCAGCCAGCAAAGCAAAGCTGGCTGAGGAACTCTGGGAGTTGAAGTCCACAAATCTTAAAGTTGCCAAGGTTGGAGACTCCTGCCCTAGGAAAACAATCCACGTTGCTAAAACAAACAACTTTGCAACACTGTGCTTTGGGGACCCATCCAGAAAGCCTGGCACAGATAAACAGTCAGGTTGAAGGCCAGTACTGGCCAACACCCACGAGGAACTGCTCCTTGGCCCCAGCCATGTGTTTTCAAGCTCGGGCTGCTTGGAATGAAAAGCTATTGCATGAAAACACATGGCTAGGGCTGAGGAGTGGTTCCTCATGGGCGCTGACTTGCCTTCCCTTCTACACCAGCCGTGGGAGGAAGAAAGTAAGATCGTGAGCCTGGCGGGGATTGGGGGGGGGTGTAGCAAGCTAGGCCTCAGGCAGCATGGTCTGGAATGGAGCCGGGCTGGGCCATGGCAGCTTAGCCCGGCACGCGAGCCTGGCAGAGACAGTGGGAGGGTCCGTGGCAAGCAATAGGGGTGGGGGGGAGGGCTAGTGTGACTTGCATGCTTACCTGAGGAGGCAACTCAGTTGGGGTACAGGGCAGGCACCGCATGGGAAGGCAGTTTAAGCAGGCAAGCCGCAGAGCAGACTGTGCGCATGCGCAAGTACCACACAATTTGCTCTGCCACCCGGGCAGGGCAAGCAGGCAGGGTGAGCAAGCGACAACCGGGAAACCGGTTCCGGGGTGTGGCCAGCCAGCCACGTTTACCGGTTTGATGACTGACGGCAAATTATTGCTACCGGATCGCACGAACCGGTGCAAACCAGTAGGAACCCACCACTGATTAGGATGTATCAATGCTTCCATTGTGGAAAGCCAGACTGGTATTTTCCAAGTAGTGTTGTTCTTTAATTTTAAGCCATACTGATAACAGTGCATTTCTAACATATTGTCTTTGAAAGTAACTGTATCTTATTCTTCCCATACCATAAAAAACATGCCAACCTAGTTGAAGGCCATATCCTTTTAAAGTTAATAGTCTTTTATGCCTCAAATTGATCCATTCTTTCACCCATGTAACTACTGAGGCCTGGTAGTACAATTCCCAATCTGGCAGCCCAAAACCCCCTCTCTTTTTTTGGAGTCTTGCAACATTTTCAAACCTATTCTTGCTTTTTTCCCTAGCCAAATATATCTTAATATTATTTTATTTAGCTCTTCAAAATATTTTTTCCCAAGTTTGTTGGAATTGTTTGGAATAAATATAATAGTCTTGGTAAAATATTCATTTTTGTAGTAGCTATTCTTCCTGTTAATGACAGTTGCAGATCTTTCCATTTCTCCAAATCAAGTTTAATTTGTTGCATCAGTTTCATATAATTGTCTTAGTTAATTGTTGCACATTTTGCTGTTAATTGTATTCTTAGGTACTTTACTTTTTAAAATATCTGTATATCAATTCTTTTCATCAACATACTTTTTGGGCGAGATTTTTAACTAAAATCTTTGTCTTGTCTTTATTTTCAGTCCTGCAAGTTCCCCATATTCTTCTATCTTTCTGATAACTTCGGACCCGTTTCTAATGGGTCTTCTAATATAAAGACCAAGTCATCTGCAAACACCTATAGCTTATATTTCTCTTTTTTTATTTCCATTTCTTTTATTTCTTCATCTTGTCGAATATTTTTGGCTAACACTTCCAGAGTCAGTATAAATAGCAGAGGGGACAGTGGACATTCCTGTCTGGTGCCTTTTTTAATATCAAAGTTCTCTATTATATCCCCATTTACCATCATCTTAGCTGACTGTTTGTGGTATATTGCTTTAATAAGCAATATTATTTTATATTAATAAATCTCTCCCCAAAGTCCATATGTTTTAATTGTAATAGCATAAATTGCCAATTAACGTTGTCAAATGCTTTCTGTACATCTAGGAAAATCAACACCATTTGTTTTCCAGGGTGTGTTTCATAATACTCCAAAATCATTCTCATGTTATTTTTAATTGGTCTCTTTGGCAAGAATCCATTCTGATCTATCAAAACCCTTTTTAATCTCTCTGCTATTATTGAAGCATATATTTTATAATCCACATTCAATAGAGATATTGGCCTGTAGTTCTTTATCTGCATTAAGTCTGAGTGATCTTTTGGTATAAGAGTAATATTTGCTTCCATCCATGAATTTCTAAAATATTGCTTCTAGCAAAACTTCATTATAAACTTCTACCATCACTGGGCCTAATATATCTTGTAATTGTTTATAAAATTCTGCCAGTAGCCCATCAGGCCCTGGTGTTTTATTATTCTTTTGTCTCTTAATCGCTTCTGTCAATTCCATCATGGTTATTCATTCATTCAGCATAGCTTTAACTGTTTCAGGGACTTTAGGGAGTTCAGATTGTTCCAAATATTGTATTTTATTTTCTAGAATTTTCTCCTGATCATACAGTTTCCCATAATACTCTTTTATTATTATTTTTTAATGCTCATTCTGGTCCCTTTCTCATCTATTAATTGATGTATCATTTTTTCCCCTCTCTTTTTTCAGTTTATATGCCAATCATCTTCCTAGTTTATTCACATTTTCAAATAAGTTTTGTTTTGCACTTTTGATTTTTTGTGTCAGTTCATCTTTTTCCAATAGATTCATTTTGTGTTTTATTAAATCTATTTGATTTTTTAATTTCCTTTTTTGTGGTTCTTTCTGTAATTCTGATTCTAATCTTTTGTGTTCTTCTAACATTTTCTTATTTTGTTTCTTATTATTTTTCTTCCCCATGTGAGTTATAACTAGTCCCTGGACAGTGATGGGTTCCAAAAATTTTTACTACTGGTTCTGTGGACGTGGCTTATTTTGTGGTTGTGACTTGATGGCCATGTGACAGTGGGCATGGCTTTGTGGTCATGTGACTAGGCAGGCAAGGCTTCGTAGTCATGTGACTTGGCAGGCATGGCTTCGTGGTCATGTGACTGGGTCAGCATGGCCAAGTCAATGTCACTGACTTCTTTGCCCTAATGAATGACCTACAAAAAGAAGATATACAAAAAGGTAGTTTATTATTTCATGCACTTATTTATCTACATAAGAATAAAATAAGTACATAAAACAATAAAAGAGCTACATAACAGAAGAACAATGAAAGTGTTGTCTGTCTTCAACGTCACTGATCACCATGCCGTAATGAATGACCTACACAAAGAAGAGATACAGAAAGGAAGTTTTTAATTGCATGCACTTACACCTTACATAAGAATAACACACTGAAAGAGCTACACACAAGTACTTACAGAAGAACGATGACAGTGTTGTCTGTCTTCAATGTCACTGATCACCATGCCGTAATGAATGACCTGCACAAAGAAGAGATACAGAAAGGAAGTTTTTAATTGCATGCACTTACACCTTACATAAGAATAACACGCTGAAAGAGCTACACACAAGTACTTACTTGTGTACTTGTCTTTAGCTTTAAGATGTTTCCACATCGTTCTTTCATTGGCAATGGCAGCCTCCTCAGTTGCAATTTTTTCGCTCTTGATTCTTTGATCATCGGCTATGCGATGTTGTACTCGTAACCATTTTCTGACGGAAGGAATAGGGTTCCATTTTGTTACAGGTAGGCCAATTACACTAATTGTCATCAGATTGCTTATATTGGGAATAGTTAGGTGAGTTCTTTGTTCTGAACATATGAGGTTCATTTTTGAAAACCCCCTTTCCACCTCTGCTGAACACACAGCAATTGTTCTGACAATATCTTTAGCTTTTTTAATACTGTCAGGAATTGCAGAGTTCTTTGAATCTTTTAATACATTTTCTATGAAATCTCTGTAATTGTTCATATTAATTTCAAAATTAAAAATTTCACCAAGTTCAAGCAACTGCTCTTCAGCTTCTGGCCATGGAATGACTACATCCAAAAAATTGAGAAATCATAATTTATTTGAGTCTTGTAATTAGCTACCTGTTTTTAGATGTTCACAATCCATCAGTCTTTTCTTCAAATTTGTTATCACACTTTCCAAAAGTTTTTCCCAAGGAAGTCCAACAAATCAATGATTTTGAACAAATTTCATATTTTTGAAGGCTTCTGAAGTAACCATTCCATCAACCTTTTTTTTTTGTATGGACCCTTTCTCCGTCTAAGTATTTCAAATGCTTTAATTGATCTCAGCACAAATATTTCAGCCTTTATGATGTCTGTATTTCTTCCTTGCAGTGCATTTGACAGAAGAGAAATCTCAATTAGAAGGTGAGTAGTGGGCCACATGGCAAAGAGGCTTATATATAGGGCTCAGATGGGTGGAGCAAGCTTTGAGCGGGTGAGTGAGTGTCGAGTATGCTAGTGTCATGCAGGCAGGTGGGGCAAGCGAGCAACAACTGGGCAATTGGTTCGGGGGTGTGGCCAGCCAGCTGTTGCTACCAGTTCGGCAACCCATGCCAATTTACCACTACCGGTTCGCCTGAACCAGTGTAAACCAGTAGCAACCCACCACTGCCCCTGGATATACGCATTAGCAGTATCCCATACAGTTTGCAAGGAAGTCTCTTCTTTCCTGTTCTCTTTGAAAAAAAAGTCCAGTTCTTTTTCCATATTTTATATAAATTCTTTATCTTGCAATATTGCTTGGTTCAATGTCCACCTCAGTTTTCTTTTTTGTCCTTTCCATAGAACTTTTATCAGATTGTAATCTGCCCAAACATTGGGTTCTATTTCTATCTCTTCTATATGTTTTCAGTTCTGATGACATCCATACCATAGCTATTCTAGACCAGGATTTATGCCTATTTGAATAGAATGAGTATTGATTTTCCTTGGGTATGTTTCTCTCCATACATCTTGAGTTCCTATTTCTTCCATCATTTTAAAAAAGGTTTTAGGGAGTATTTTCCTGTTTTACTCTTGTAGTCAAGTTCTGTATCTACAATTGCATTAAAGTATCTTACCACACAGATATTTTCATATTCTAATTCTATAATTTTTTTATGAAGTTTTCCATAAAACTCACTTTGTTTATTATTAGGTGCATATATTGCTATCAACAACATATGTTTTTGATTCATTGTTACCTCCACCATCAATATTATCCCATCTTCATCTGCAAAGATTTGTCTAACCTTTACTGCTCTTTAATATGTAGAACCACTCCCCTTTTCTTTTGCTGTGCTAGTGAAAAATATAGTGGACATCTTGGAGACAGATTAAATCTAGTTTTAATTTTTTGAATTTATTAAAAATCCTTTTTCTTTTCTTAGATGAGTTCAATCCATTTATATTGATAGATAACAGTTTTGTTTCTTCTTCCATTGTTTACTTATAGATAGGTTTTGTTGTTCTAGTTGATCTTATTTCTCTGTTCTTTCTGTCTTGCTCCTTCTTGTTCCCTTCTCTCTTTTTGCTCTGTTTCGGTTTCTTCATGTTGTATGCTTCCCTCTGCTATCCCTTCCTCTTGTTTTTTGCCATCTATTTCCTCCATTTTGTCTTCTTCCTCGTATGCTGCAAAGTGCTGATAACAGAATTGTTCTGCTTTGTCTATTGTATCTAGTTTATGTCTTTTTTCCATCCAAGTCACCAATATTCCTTCAGGTATTAACCATCTAAAGTTTACATCATGTTTTATTAGTTGTCTTGTCAGAAATTGGTACTGTTTCCTTGTATCTTTTACTCTTCTGGGTATTTGTTTCAAGACTGCTATTTCTCTCCCTTTGTATTTCAATGGTGCAAGTCTTGCTCTTTGAAGTATTTCTGCTCTCATTGCCTCCTTTGAAAATCTCACACGTACCTCTCTGGGAAGTTTGTTCCTTCTTGCATAGCTTGTGTATATTCTAAATATTTCGTCAATCCCAGAGAGAACTTCCTGTTTGCTCTTTTCCAATGCATCTGCCAACAATTCTGCCATTTTTTCAGCAAGATCTTCCGCTTTTTCCTCCTCAATATTCTGAAATCAGAGGAAGTATTCTGCTCTATCCATCTCCAGCATAATTATGGATCGCTCAAGCTCATTATCTATCTTAGTCAGTCTGTAATCCATCTCTTCTACTTTCTTATCTGTTTGCTCTGTCCTCTCTTCCATTTACGGAATCTGTTGTTCATTTTTAATGATTATTTGCTGGATGTTATTTATTTTATCCTCCATCTTTTGTTCCATCTTTTGCATCCTATCTGCCAAATCATCATGATTCTTAGCCATGGCTCCTTGTAGTAGTTGGAACATGGTTTTCATTTCTGAGTGAATAGTATTTAATCTTTCGTTCTGCAGCATGGTGTCTATAGAATGTTGACTCGCTGGGCTTGATGCTGCTGATGCTGCTGATGAATTTTTCTCCCTGCTTTGCTTAAATTTGTATTGCTTGTAATTTTGATAATTTTAAGTAGTAAAATATTTTAAGTAATAATTATTTAACAGAGACAACCAATAAATAATCAAACAATCAATAATAAATCAAACAATACAATACTCCACAGTACCCAATTTAAAGATTACACCTAAAGCAGTCCAACAATTGCCTTTCTTATTCCAGTTCTTGTTTTCAGACCTCAAGTCACTTCACTTTTTTAGCTGTTGTATTTCACAAAGCCAAGATAGCCACAGTCCAAAGTTCTCTTCAAAAAGGTCGTTTTCTTTCTGATAAATTGTAATCCACAAAGGCCCACCAAACCCCAAAATTGTATCAAACAAGTTATAAATCACCAAAAAGGAGAGCTAAAAGGTAAAAATCTTCACTTGCTTTATAAACAACTTCTATTATTTTTCAGTTTCAGTTGCTCAGTTTATACAATCCATATCCAGACAGAGAGCTACAGTGTTTAAAACTTACACTGTTTCTACTCTCTTTCTTTGCAGTTCTCTCTGTAAATAGTTCCCAGGTGCAGGAAGTTTAACTGAGTCTTGTAACAATGTTCTTTCAATAAACCGCTCAAGGTAAATTGTTTATATTACTTTCTTTTCTTCACTTTCTCTATAACATTTTTTTCTGGCCAACAGGTGTCACTGTTGCTCTATTTCTCTTCCACTCCTCTCCTTTAACTTCCTTTAATATAAGCCAAATCCTTTTCCTTTAGGGGTTCCGGAGCCCAAATTTTATATTCCAAAAAAAAGTTTTAGTTCAATAAAATCCAATTAATATTATCCAAAGAATAACCAGTCCAAATTTCCTCGTTTTAACATTTTTTTAAAATTTGATTTATATGCTGCCCTTCTCCGGAGACTCAGGGCAGCTTACAATGTGCTCAGCAATAGCCTTCATCCTTTTTGTATATTTATACAAAGTTAGCTTATTGCCCCCACAACTGGGTCCTCAATTTACCTACCTTAGAAAGGATGGAAGGCTGAGTCAACTTTGAGCCTTGGCGAGATTCGAACCTGCAGTAATTTCAGGCAGCTGTTCTTAATAACAGGGTGCTTTAGACCCTGTACTACCAAGGCTCTGTTACATTTCTCTCAAACAGTTCAAATAATTCAAATTTCTTATCCAGAACTATTTCAGCTTTGTGCTTATTTGTGGCTATTCTCGGGTGTGGAAGATAGACAAATCCACCCCCTTTTTTACAGTCCCATTGTCACTCAAGCCAGTTTTAAAAGGGGCAAATTCCTCAACAGAAGATGGAAAATTTTCACCCAGTTGCCACACTGTTCCTCCTCAATCTTCACTCATTCTTCTCCAGTAGGACTCTCATAGCCTCAGTCAGGCATGCAATGGCCATCTTTTTCTTCCTGCTGGATTGAGAGCTTTCCTCCAAATCAAACAAGGAGTTTGCAATCTCCTTGTGAGCTACGGAGTGTCCTCTCTTCTTCACCACCTCTCCAGGGTGGCTTAGGTCCCTTGGGACCAGAGATGGTATTCAGCCAGTTCACACCGGTTTACATGAACCATTGGCAGAAATTTGGCCAAGGTCACCGAATCGGTAGCGATGGCCAGACCCCTGAACTGGTCCCCTAGCCACCGATCGCTCACCCCATTTAGCATGTTCGTCACCGCCATGTTCTTCACACATGCATATCCCATTGCCTTGCAAGTCCAATGGGATGTGCATGCGCAAAGAACATGGCGGCAATGGCAGCAACTTTTTTTGCAATCTCCGGTACTTTTCAGCGGTCTTTTGGGAGGCTTCTTTGCAAGCTGCTTTCCAGCAGTGGGGGCCACTGAAAACTCCAGTTAGCTTGCCTTCCAGACTCTGGACCAGCCACTGCGGAAGGTAAGGAGCCCAAACAAAGAGGCGGTGGTGGGGGACGAAGCAGAGCTAGGGCTGGGCCAGGGCCGCTAAAGGAGTGGAAACAGGGGTGACTGCTGAAGGGAGGGTGGGGGAAGATAGGTGGAAATTCCAAACTTTTTCCTGTGGGCGTGGCTAGGTGGGGAGGTCATGTGACTGAGTGGGTATGGGCGTGAGTTATGTCAAGTTGGCCACACCCACTCAGTCACCTGTCCCCCACCTAGCCATGACCACCAAACCAGTACCAAAAATTTTTGAAACCCACCACTGCTCGGGACCCTCTGGCAGAAGGAATTCGGTGAACTTCCATAGAGTCCTATGGAAAGTACACCATATTGCTGCGACATCAGTTCCACCTCTCCTGTACAATCATTTCTATTACTCAAAACATCACTTCTATTACTCAAAACATCACATACAGGTTTGAATTCCTTCACCTTTTTATACAGAACCTCTGTTAGCCTCTGTTAACAGAAGATTTGTATAAAAAGGTGAAGGAATTCAATAGAGGACAATTGAGGACAATATTTGTAGAAGATTTGTATAAAAGGTGAAGGAATTCAATAGAGGACAATTGAGGACAATATTTGTAGCTCAGAGTTGAAGTGATGTGGTCTCTGAACTTGGTTGTTTTCTTGCAGGTGTTTCATTACCCAAATGAGGTAAAATCATCAATGTCTAACACTGATTATGTTACCTAGTTTTGGCTAATGAAATGTCTGCACAAAAACAAACAAACAAGCAAACAAGATAGCACCAAGGAACCATGTTAATTAGTTTGATCATTTTTTGATAACTTCACTATTACCTTATGGAAAAACAACTGATCTTTTGAAATAACCGCACCAATCTGAACATGGTTGTTACAATCCCTCTTTGAAGAGAATTTCTGACAAGAATCCAGTGTTTCCTCATGTTGATACTGGTTGCTTTTAAATTGGCTTCTGATCTGCAGATGTGATGACTGAGTGGATCATCCAATCAAAGATTGAAAACATTGGGCACCTCCTCCCAGGTTAAATTCCAGCAGGAGAGAGCAACTTAAGAAAGGGATTTTGGATGAACAGGTGGACAGGTCAGAGCAAGGCTCAGAGTCTAGCCTAAGAAATGCTCTCTCCTGTCAGGGAGACAATGTTAGAAAGAATTTTTCGGCCAGGCTGGAATGGTATTGATTAGATATTTGTAGAAAGGTGGATCGCCTTTAAAATACATTTTAATAAATGTTCATATACTATATGACTATCCTGTATCTTCCCTGTATTCCAGACAGTTACTTTACCTTAAAGATTGAAAGGAATTTCTAAACCCTCAAAAGATTATAGTGGTGGTAGCAGAAAAATGATTATAAAGTAAAAGACTTCCATAACAAGGAGATTGTGTGACAGAAGGTGATTCATGATTATGTTCCATGAGTTCCAGTGGTATGGAACACTACAGATTCTTCCATGGATCCCTCAATTGTCTTTTTTTTAATCCTTAACTTTTCCTTCCTTGTTTATTTTAAGAAAGTTTCTTGCCATAAAAATGAACTTCTTTCACTACCTAAATATTGAGAGGATGCAAGAATGCTGCAAGTGTAATGTCAGGTGTCCTTAAGCAAAAAAACAAACAAAACCCCACCCTTTTGCAAATTGTTAACAATTTTCTCAATAGATGGACCCAGCTGTTAACATTGAAGGCTTGGAGATATACGGCAAAAGCACTGAAATCCTTTTGTTTTGAGATTAAGTGGATGGTTTTTCTTTTCTTTTCTTTTCTTTTTTCTTTTCTTTTTTACTTTCTGGTTACTGATTTGGCTAGACATTGCAAATAGGGTATTTTGTTCTTTCTCCCAGTTCAATACTTTGGGATTATAAATATAGCTAATTGAGTGAATTGAGAACTACAGCTCTTGGGGAATTGGTGGGCCCTGTGGATTACAAATAATATCTACTGTCAGCCTCCGCTTTTATATTGCTTGCTTGCTATGGCTGCCATTGAAACGGGGGTAGGGGGGAGACCTTGCTTTTCTTTGGTTGCATTCAGTTCATACTCAGTAAAAGTACCTTTCTCTATGAAAATGGAGTCGGGGTTTTTGTCAGCCTCCGCTTTACTGCTTTGGCTGCCATAGGAACCGGGAGGGGGGAGAGCTAGGGAGCTTGGTGGGGAAGCATGCTGGAGGAGGGGCGAGGCTTTGGAAGAAACAAAGCTTTTGGGTCAACCGTCGTGGCATTCCTGATTGATGACACTGCCAGACGTGCTTCCACCTGACCCTGGGAGACCTTTGGATTGGATGATTTACGATGGACAGGGGAGGGATGCTTTCTATATGCACTTTTTGCGCCTATTGCTTTTAATTTCAGTTTAGCCGTGGTTGCATTCACTTCATTTCTAGTAAAAGTACCTTTCTCTATAAAACATGGAGTTTGGGTCATTCTTTCCTGGATTTTGAAGGAAGCACACCTGACATTAAGCTGAAATACATCTCCAGCCATCCCGGATAACCACCGAGGGGGCTGACAACAAAATATGTTGGACCAGGAGAGTGAAGAAGACCAGATGGGAGCATCTGGTTCTATGATAACTACACTTCAAGCAGAGAAAGAGGCTGCAGAATGGATGGAAAAACTCTGGCTGAGAGAGGAGCCTGAGGAAGCTAGATGGTCGAGAGGAGTAGGAAGATTGCTGGACCTGGGGAGGACCCCCCATGGAGTAACCAGCTCCAGACCCCGCAAGAGAGAGGCAGTGTGGCTGCAAGAGCAAAAGGAAAGCCTCATGATGGCGCAAGCGTTACAACTCCTCCGTGATGTTGAAGAAAGCCAAAAAAGCCGTGAATCTTATGGGTTCCCTGAGGAGAAGGGAGGAGACTGCCCCGGGGGGGGGGGGATCCAGAAGAGACAGCCTGTGGGGGAGAAGAAGAGGAAGTCGGGGAAGGAACATCTCAGGCTTTGGGAGCTCAAGTGGGGAATGCAGCAGCCCAGGGATCCCTAGCCTTGCAGGCCCCACCCTGCAGGCATAAAAAACCAAAAATTCCCCCCCCCGAAAAATATGATGGGAATCCAAAGACATTGGGGCTTTTCTTGACCCAAGTGTGGAACCACATGCAAGACTGGGGGGAGGACTACTTATCAGATGCGGCTCGAGTGAGATGCGTGACGAACATCCTAGTGGGAGTAGCCGCTGAATGGATGGTGGTCCTCCACAATAATAACTCCCCCTTGCTGAGGAACTACCACCAGTTCATGGGGGGCTCTTAGGAGGCAGTTTGAAGACCACCTAGCGAGACTCAGAATGAAGGGCATCCAGCAGGGCCGGAGATCAGTGGCAGAATACACAGAAGAATTTCGCAAGCTGGCACCGTACATGACAGGGTGGTCAGAAGCGGCTCTACTGGAGAGTTTCAAAGATGGGCTGAATGAAGAAATATATAAGGACTGTAGAGGGCGGGGGGTCCCTGAAGACTTGCAGAGTTGGTACGTAGTAGCTGAGGATGTGGAGATCGAGCTGGCCCAAAGCCGACTCCGAGCAGGCCATGCAGGATACCCGTCATCCTCCTTCTACCGCAAAGGAGCGCCAAGGACGGCCGCGGGGAGAGCGGAATTCAAACCCAAATCGAAGCCCTTCACCTGCTACAAATGTGGAAGGGAAGGCCATCAGGCTGCAGAATGTTTCTCCAAGCCAGTGCCAAAATCTACCGGCTCGGGCCCCAAGAAGGCCGACAAAGCACCCGCAAAAGGCCGCGACACCACCCTGAAAGGAGAAGTCATTGAGTTCGCTCCCCGAAACCAGGGTGAGTTGGGAACTCCGACCACCGCAGATGACAACGGGACAGACTCCGACTCCGATGATCTGGTGAGTCAAACAGAGGACCCCATGCTTGTCCCCATAGAAATAAGGGTGCCATCCACAGGGAAATATGTGCAGATGTTAGCCCTATTAGATTCTGGGTGCACCAGGTGCATAGTCAGCCCGAAAGTGGTGGAGAAACTGGGCCTGAGGCTAAAAACGTTAAAAAGGCCATTGCGTTCTGTCAGTTAGATGGATCGATTGCAGGAGGGGGCCCGGCCAGCTTTATGACCGAACCTATTGAAATGCAATTGGGAGATCATGTAGAGAGCCTCAGATTTATTGTGGCCCCTGGCATGGAACGACCCCTAATACTTGGACTGCCCTGGCTCCGTAGATGGAACCCACGGGTTAACTGGAGAATGGGGGTCTTGCGTATTCATACCGGAAAACCGAGACTAGAAAGGGAAGAAACCTCCCTTGAGAAAGGTATAGAACCCGAAAGAGCGGAAATGGCAGTAGGCCAGATTGAAGGAGAGGAGAAGATTCCAAAAGAGTATTGGGATCTCCGTGAAGTTTTTAGTGAAAGGGCCTTGGCTGTGCTGCCTCCCCACAGAGCTATGGACTGTACCATTGAAATACTCCCTGGGGTGAAGCTCCCTAAGCCAAAAATCTACCCCATGACCCCTCGTGAACTAGGGGAATTGTGAAACTTCATTGATAAAAATCTAGAACGGGGTTTTATCCAACCAGCCAGACCAAAGGTGGCGGCACCAGTATTGTTCCGAGAAAAGAAGGATGGCTCCTTTCGCTTGGTAGTTGATTATAGAAATCTTAATCCTATTTGCATGGAAAACATTTATCCCCTACCACTCATGAAGGACATGCTATCTCACCTAGGAAAAGGGAAAATCTTCACCAAACTTGATTTACGGGAGGCATACTACTGAGTGAGAATTAAAGAGGGGGATGAATGGAAGACAGCATTTAGTTGCTCACTTGGATGTTTCTAGTTTAGAGTGCTCCCGTTTGGACTACAGGGAGCCCCTGCTGTGTTCATGCAATTGATTAACAAAGTACTGCATGAGCACCTGTATAAGGGGGTCCTGGTCTACTTGGATGACATTCTTATCTACTCAGAGAACATGGACAACCATGTGAAGTTGGTGCGAACGGTCCTGAAAAAACTCAGGGCTGCTGAACTATATGCCAAACTTTCTAAGTGCGAGTTCCACCAAAGCAAAATTGACTATCTTGGATATCGCATATCACATGAGGGGATAGAGATGGAACCTGGAAAGTTTGGGCCACATTGGAATGGGCCGCCCCACGCACCCGCAAACAACTACAGAGTTTCCTGGGATTTGTGAACTTCTATAGACAGTTTATCCCCTCGTTTGCAAAAATTGCACTGCCAATAACAAATCTTCTGAAAACTAAAGGTGAGGCAAAACCAAGGCCCTCACGACCTCTTGAATGGACTATGGACTGTCAAGCGGCATTCGAAAAGTTGAAACAATTGAGACTTCCTGTTGGCTCTGCGAGCTTTGCTGATGCTCCTTCATGAGCGCCCGATCCCCGGCACCATAAATGCTGCCAGAACAACTGAAAAACAGCTGTCTGGCGGTGAAAAACCCTCTCCCCGGGCAAAGGGGAGAGAGAAGAGCCGACAGGCGGAGGTAAAGCCCCCCAAGTGCGCTAGGGAAAATCCTGGGGCGCAAAGGGTGTGGGCTCCCTATTGAAGCCTGTCAAGCTGCTCTGGACCAGGGACGACTCCGCTAAAGCGGAGCTAGAAGCTGCGACCAAAATCTGCTGAAAACAACTGGGGGGACTTTAACATCTTTACTTTGATTGCAGACAGAGCAAATCAGGAGAAAAAAGGAAAAAAATGCAAGTAATACTTTAACTCCGTTTTAAAATGCAGAAAAGGCATCTGAGAGCGGGAGGAGGAAGCTACTAGGGAAAGTGCTTGTTAATGCTTGTTAACGTTTGCAACAGTGATACAGCTACTGGATTACACCTTAAGAGAAAGTTTTAAAGTGGAAGCGTCCAGGAAAAGAATTTGGTATCGAGGAAAAGAATTTAGTACTGACTTTAATTAAAAGCTTGCTTTTATACTGTGTGGAAAATAGTTGGAATTGTCGTCCTGATAGCTGGATGAATACAAAGTGGCTGAAATATGGCTGACATCAGGGCTGGTGAATCAGCAAATTCTCAAGCTGTGACTGTTCAGGTTTTTCAAGAACTCTTAGACTCCTTTAATTCTGCTCTCTTGGATACAATTGAAAGAGCTTTTTCAAAAAACAGCTTGGAAAATCATAAGCAGTTGTTGGATGGCCAGCAGGAAATTACTCAGAGGAGTTTGTTTTTGGAAAAGCAAGAGGCTGTCAGGATTGAAAGGCAGGCTGGCACAGTCGAAACAATGGTTTTGGTGGACGTTTCCATTCAATTGATAGAAAAGCAACAAACAGACTCTTTATTGCAAGCTGACAACCTTTATGGCAACAAATTTTGGCTATATGGACAAAGGAATGGACTGAATGATTATACAAGCAAGAAGAGTCAAAACGAGGATTTCAAATTAGAAAACGTGAACTCAAGAAGAGAGCGAGTATTTCAGAAACATCAACCTCAAATCAACATTTTAAAATTTTCAAAAATAAAATTGGGGGGACTGTTGAAAGAATTTATAAAAAAAAGGATTGGAAAAAATATAGAAAGAAGAGAAAAACAGAAGATTAAGAAAGATATCTTCCTGTAGATTTTGAAATTTGCATTTGGCAAATATGTGTTTTAATGGTATTAAGAGATTTTTAAAATGTTTAACATAAGATTATATTATTTTAAAAGATATATGAGATAAATTGTGCAAGCTTTCAGGATGCCCAACTTTTTGAAGCAAAGAGGATTAATGTTAAATCCAGAATCCTACTATAAAATGATAATTAGTTTTGGATAAGTAAAAGGGCTGCTTTTTAAAAAGTTAGAGGTATTAAAATGGTTAATTGAAAATCTGAAAGATATCCTCCTGCAGATTTTGAAATTCATATTTGGTAAATAAGTGTTTTAACGGTATTAAGAGATTTTTAATGTTTAACATAAGATTATATTATTTTAAAAGATATATGAAATAAAATGTGTAAGATTTCAAGATGCCCAATTTTTCTGAAGGAAAGAGGATTAATGTTAAATTCAGAATTTCATTAGGGAGTAATGTTCAAAAGAATGATGTTTGAGGGTATGGAAATGGAATTTATTCATGATTTTTATTGTTTGTAATACTGTTAAAGTATTGGATTATACATCAAGAAAAAGTTTTTTTATAATTAGGAAGAATGAATTTAACTTAATTGGTTGTGAGAATTTATAAAAGGGAGGTTGATGAATTGGAGCAAGGGGAGTTAAAAAATGTGTGGGAGTTTTGAACTTTATAATTAGTTAATTTATTTTAGCATATGTTTGTTAGATGCTATACCCTGTTTTTGCTCTGGGAAGTCGGGGGGGTGGGAGGGTGGGATAAGGGTTGGGGTGGGAAAAAAGTGGTGAATAGAGAAATGTTTTAATAGAAGAAAGTATCTATGATTAGAATACAGGAGTTGCTCAGATACTAAAGGAGGAGAACATTTCACAGCAAAGAAGTTAAAAAGGAGAGAGGAGGAGACGGTAGGAAGAGGAGAGGGAGGGAGAGGAATGGAAGAAAGGAGAGGAGGAAGGGAAGGGACAGGAGTAGGAGTGAAGGTGAGAAAGGGGAAAAGAAGAGAGAAGTGGGGGAAAGGAAAAGGAAGTAGTATGAGGTAGGAGAGGAGGTAGGAGAAAGTAGGAGAGAAGAGGAGAGAGGGAAGGGAAAGAAAGGGGGAGAAGAAGAAGGTTTGTTGTGGAATGAGAGAAGAAAGAGAAGAAGAGCAACTCCGAATGTAATTAAAATGTTTTATTTTAATGCTTTCTTTAAGGGAAACATGTATATGTAGGATTTATTATGTATAAGAAAATGTATATTTTCTATTATTGGGGAGGGGGAAAGGGTGGGGGGAGAAAATTGTTTCTATTACTTATAAAACTTTTCAATAAAAAAAAAGAAAGAAAAGTTGAAACAATTGTTTGCTGCTGAACTAGTCCTCAAACATCCGGACATGGAAGAACCTTTTGTAGTACAGGGTGACACGAGCGACATGGTCGTGGGAGCAGTACTTCTGCAGAAGAACGAAAAAGGGGAATTACAACCCTGTGCTTACACGTCCCGTAAATTATCAGAAACCGAGAGAAGATGGGCCATATGGGAAAAGGAAGCTTTCGCAGTGTGATGGGCATTGTTAATGTGGAGACACTTTCTAGAAGGAGCAAAGCACCCTTTTGAAGTTTGGACTGACCATAAAAACCTGGAGGCATTGAAAACACCACGTAAGCTGTCGCCAACGCGAGCTCGTTGGGCCCAGCACTTCAACCATTTTAATTTCACTCTACGATACCTTCCTGGTGGAAAGAACTTCATGGCGGATGCACTTTCCAGATTGCCTCAATACAACAGCACCAAGGAGAAAGTGGTTTGTCCTATCATCCCTTCAACACAACTAGCAGCGCCAATGACTACCAGAGCACAGGCAAAGGCCGATCCAGCCCTCTCGGGTGAGTTACTTCAGAAACTGAAAGAAGCCTTGAGAACTGACGAATGGTTTAAAACCCACTCAAATAAATGTACATTCCGTGATGGTCTAGCTTGGATTGGGGCGAAATTGTATGTTTTTGCCAGTTTAAGAGTAACAGTGTTGCAGTATACTCATGACGCCAAGGTAGCAGGGCACTTTGGATTTGTTAAAACTCTACATCTCATTAAAAGACAATTTTGGTGGCCTGCACTCAAAAAGGACATAGAGGCATATGTAGCTAGTTGTCCGGTTTGTGCCTCGGCTAAGAGACCTCTGGGGAAACGGCCCGGTTTACTTCAGAGTGTGGCAAGGCCGAATGCCCCTTGGAAAGAAATATCCATGGATTTTATTGTGGACCTACCAGAAAGTGAAGGCTGCACCGTCATTTGGGCAGTAACAGACTTGTTTTCCAAACAAGTGCATTTCATCCCCTGTTCTAAAATCCCTTCAGCTAAACCCTTGCAAAATTGTTTATTCGTCATGTTTACTGATTACATGGGGCTCCAAAATGTATAATTTCGGACAGGGGTGTACAATTTACTTCCAACTTTTGGAAGGAGTTTTTAAAGTTGATAGGCTCTGCCCAGGGGTTAAGATCCGCCCACTACCCCCAGACTAATGGGGCTTGTGAGAGAACCAATTCCGTGTTAGAATAGTACTTGAGATGTTACGTAAATTACCAGCAAGATAATTGGCTGGACCTATTACCATTTGCAGAGGTGGCGTACAATAACTCCATACATAGCAGCACCGGGTTAACTCCGTTTAAGGTAGCGTCTGGTCAGGAGTTTGTGCCAATCCCTGAGCTACCACAGGATAACCCACAGAACCCCTCTTTGATTGAGTGGATCGAACAGCTACGGGATACTTGGGCAGTAACTTGAAAACTTTAGATGACGCACACTGAGCATATAAACCCAGGCTGACAAAAAAAGGTCCCCGGCACAAGTGTACCACGTGGGTGAAAGGGTTTATCTTTCCACAAAATATTTACAGACTTCCCAGAAATCAAAAAAGCTTGGACCCAAGTATGTGGGTCCTTTCCGAATCACTAGACTCATAAACCCAGTAACAGTTGAATTGGAATTGCCAAAAATTCTGAGACGAATCCACCCTGTATTTCATGTCAGCTTGTTGAAATCAGAACACTCGTCCCCTTTGCGTCCGGACCAAGGTTCTTCCCCGGTCCCCATACTGATAGAAGGGGAACAACATTTTGAAGTTAAGGAAATTCTAGACTCTAGGAAACACCATGGTAAAGTGCAATACCTGGTGGCCTGGAAACATTTTCCTTTATCTCAAGCTGAATGGGTGAATAAACGTGATGTCTGGGCACCCAGGAAAGTACAATTGTTTCATACCAAAAACCCTGATAAACCATAATTTCTGTGTTGCATTTTTTTTTCTTTCTCTTCCCTGTTTAGGACTAACATCTCTTCTGCAGAGGGGCCGAATGTCAGCCTCCACTTTTACTGCTTTGGCTGCCATAGGAACCGGGAGGGGGGAGAGCTAGGGAGCTTGGAGGGGAAGCGTGCTGGAGGAGGGGCGAGGCTTTGGAAGAAACGAAACTGAATCCTTGAAGTTGGTATCGGGTCAACCGTCGTGGCATTCCTGATTGATGACGCTGCCAGACGTGCTTCCACCTGACCCCGGGAGACCTTTGGATTGGATGATTTACGATGGACAGGGGAGGGGATGCTTTCTATATGCACTTTTTGCGCCTATTGCTTTTAATTTTAGCTTAGCCGTGGTTGAGTTCACTTCATTTCTAGTAAAAGTACCTTTCTCTATAAAACATGGAGTTTGGGTCATTCTTTCCTGGATTTTGAAGGAAGCACACCTCCTTTCAGTACTCTTTCTTGAGTACTGAAAGGAGGCATACGTGACATTAAGCAAGGTCTGGCTGCAATTAACAGCCATCCCGGAAAACTACTTTGGGGACTGAGAAAAGAATGTCTGACCAAGACAGCAACCAGGAGGACATGGGAGCTGCTGGTTCCATTACCTCCCAGTCACACTTCGGCTGGGAGGCTTTGGAGTGGATGGCTGATTTACAGCTTGAGGAAAAGCTGGAGAGAGCCAAATGGTCACTGGGTGTGGGGAGGTTGCCGGAGCTGGAGATGACCCCCCAAGGAGTAACAACTACCAGAAGCCGAGGCGGAGATGCTGCCTGGCAGGAAGAGCAGAAAGAAAATCTGATGATCCAGGCTTTGCAACTACTGAGAGAGGCTTGTGAGAGTCAAAGAGCCCATGAAAGATATGGATTGCCAGCCCATGGGTTGCCTGCCGGGGGGGGGGGAGGCTGAACGCCCCGGGGGTGAAATTGAGGCTGCTGCTTGCGTAGAGAGAGCCCAAGCCTGGGAAGAGAAAGCTCAGGCCTCTGGAACTCAAGCAGCAGCTGCAATCCAGGTGAAAAAAGCCCAAAATTCCTTTGCTATCAGTAAGATACGGGGGCGATCCAAAAGGACTGGGATTCTTCTTAACCCAAGTCTGGAACTACATGCAAGACTGGGGGGGAGGATTTCTCCTAAAATGCCACACACACGAGGTGCGTTACGAGGGCCCTGGAGGGGGATGCAGCTGAGTGGATGGTGGGACTCCATAATGAAGATTCCCCTCTGATGAAAAATTATGACCAGTTCATGGCAGCCCTCAGATTGTGCTTTGAGGATCTGTTAGCTGAGCAAAAGGCGAGAATCAGAATGAAGTCCATAAGTCAGGGGTGAAGATCGGTGGCTGAGAACACCCAGGATTTCTGCGAGCTGGTGCGCTACATGAGAGGGTGGTCAGAAGTAGCCCTGCTGGAAAGCTATAAGGATGGCCTCAATGAGGATGTCTACAAGGATTGCTGCTCCCGAGGGGTTCCCTAGGGATCTGCAAAGTTGGTACGTGCTGGCTGCTGATGTGGAGATCAACTTGGCCAGATATCGTTTCCGCGGTGGGTGCACCTGGAGCAAACCACCCTCCTCATCCCACAAGGGGGCTCCAAAGGCCGCAGGGGGTCCCGCAGGCTCCAAGCTGAAGTCCACCGCGTGCTTCAGATGTGGAAAGGAGGGGCACCGAGCAGCTGAGTTTTTCTCTAAGCCTGGACCCAAGGCGGCCCCTAGTGGAGGGAAGAGAGCCGACAAACCACCGCAAAACCCCGTGAGACCGCCCTAAAAGGGGTAGAAGTCATTGAGTTCGCTGCCCTGAACCAGGGTGAGTTGGGAACTCCGACCCCCACCGATGACAGCAAAACCGAAACTGATTCTGATGAGGACCTCCTGGTAAGTCAGAATGGGGACCCATGACCATCCACCTTTAGTGGAACTAAATGTACCATCCACTGGGGCCCACAGGAATATGCTAGCCCTTCTAGATTCGGGATGCACAAGGTGTGTCATCAGCCCTGAGATTGTGGAAAAGATGGGTCTAAGACTAAAAACGATGAAAAGGCCCATCACATTCTGTCAGCTAGATAGGTCGGTAGCTGGAGAGGGCAGCCCATTTTGTAACCAAACTGATTGAGATGAGGATGGGGGATCACCAAGAAACTCTGAGCCCTTGGCATGGAACGACCGCTCCTATTTGGGCTGCCCTGGCTCCAAAAATGGAACCCGCACGTAAATTGGAGGACGGGCGTGTTGCGCATCTGCTCTAACCAGCAAGGGAAGAGAGGGGGGAGCCCCTATTGCATGGCCAAAGTGGCGAGTGAGGTGGCGGCATATGCCACGGAACACATTGCGGGGGAGGAAATTTATCCCAAAAGAGTACCAGGACCTCCAGGAGGTGTTTAGTGAGAAGGCATCAGATGTGCTGCCCCCTCACCAGCCTACAGACTGTAGTATAGTAAAGCTCCCTAAACCAAAGATCTACCCCATGACCTGCCTGGAGTTGGGGGAACTATGAGACTTTATTGATAAAAACCTAAAATGCTGCTTCATCCAACCGGCTAGGCCACTTGTAGCTGCCCCAGTGCTTTTCCAGGAGAAGAAGGATGGGTCTTACCGCTTGGTGGTCAACTAACGGAACCTGAACACGATTTGTGTAGAAAACGTCTACCCATTGCCCATCATGAAGGACATGCTAGCCCACCGGGCCAAGGGAAAGATTTTTACTAAGCTAGACTTGTGGGAGGTGTATTATAGAGTTCAGATTAAGGAAGGTGATGAATGGAAAATTGCTTTCAACTGCCCTCTGGGATGTTTCCAGTTTAGGGTGCTCCCTTTCAGACTGCAAGAAGCTCCTGCAGTGTTCATGCAACTGATCAACAAAGTACTGAATGAACACCTTTACAAGGGGATGCTGGTCTACCTTGATGACATTCTTATTTACACCGAGACCATGGACAACCACGTAAAACTGGTGAGAGCGATCCTGAAAAAACTTAGAGCTGTTGAGCTGTATGCTAAGCTATCAAAATGTGAATTCCACCAGACTAAAATTGACTATCTGGGGTACCACATTTCACATGAGGGGATAGAAATGGACCCAGAAAAGATCTGGGCCATGTTGGAATGGGCTCCCCCATGCACCCACAAACAACTACAAAGCTTCCTGGTTTTGCTAACTTCTATCAACAGTTCATCTCCTCGTTTGCAAAAATTGCCTTACCAATTACTAACCTTCTGAAAACAAAAGGAGAGGCAAGGCCAAAATCCTCCTGGCCTCTCGAGTGGACTATGGACTGTCAGGCGGTTTTTGAGAAACTGAAATGACTGTTTGCTGCCAAACCGGTCCTTAAACATCCTGACACGGAAGCCTCGTTGTTCAGGCCAATGCCAGTGATGTGGCCATCGGGGCAGTGTTACCCCAAGCCAATGCCAAGGGGAATTTGCAATCCTGTGCCTATACCTCTCAGAAATTATTTGAGACCGAGAGGAGATGGGCCATCTGGGAGAAGGAAACTTTTGCTCATCGTTGGGCACTGCTAACATGGAGATATTTCCTTGAAGGAGCTAAGCACCCATTTGAGGTGTTGTTAGGATGGGGTTGAGGGTTGTCCCCGAACCGTGAACCAGCTCACAAGCAAACACACTAGGACTGAAATAAAACTAGCAGAGGAGTCTTGTATAAAAATATACTTTACTTCAAAATATTTAAAAAACACTATATCTTTAAAAAAAGGCACATTAACTACGAAGTCTTATCTTGGTTAAATGAAGCCAGGCCATCTCCCTAAATTCCTCTTCACAATACCGAAACAGTCCATAGGAAAAAACTAACATGACATTAAACAGCTTTGGTGTGGATACATCATCGAGGTGGTAGAAGGGCAGCAGCGTAAGCTTCACAGCTAAAAGTCACCTGTGAAAAACAATTCAATCAGCAAATGTGGCTTGAAGCTCCTGGGAGGGAAACTGTCCAACTCTCCCTCCGATCATAGCTCCAACAGCAGCAACGGTTCAGATGTTGGCTTGCGTGCTTCAACTCAGCAAAAGGCAAGCCGAAATTGGAGACTTCAAAAGGCTCCCAGCTATCTCAACTCACAGTTGCAGCTATCTCCGTGGGAGTATATTTACACAGTTCTTCGGCTCCTTTTCTGCTGCTATCTCTGCTGCAGCCGCCAGGACTCCTTAGCTGAGTTCTCCTCCCTTCTGCAGCTCTGCTCTGGGCTCTGCATCCTGGTGCTTCAGCACTGGCTCTGCATCTAGGCCTAAATAGTGTATAGGCCCAAATAGCAAGCAGAAAGGTCCGTGCTTATATGGGGAGTTAACCCATATTATTTTGTGACCTTTTATGCTCAGTTATCCCTTTGGACTATGATAGACTCCCGGACTGGCCTTCCTTTCCCATCTTTGGTTCGGTTGATGCTCCAAAAAGCCGACCTTCTCGCGCTGCGAGACTCCCCCCCCTCTCGCAGGCCTGGCCCTCCACGTTATCGAGGGCCTTTCTTGATGACGGGCTTTGGAACCCCAAGAGATGGCATGCAGCGAAGAGGGGGTTGAGGGGTTTTTAAGCTAAATATTTAAGGAAAATTTTAAGGACCCGGGAGGGAGGGAGGGGGTTGTAAAAGTGGACCTGGGCGACTGAGCAGGATGATGGGTTGATTAGCTGAAGCAGAGGGGTCGCGAAAGGAAATTTAACCGGGGAGCAGGGGGACAACAGGAAGGGCTGTGTAACTGAAATAATGAGTGGGAGGGGCAGGTATGACGGGCGCAGGGGGTCATATCAAGTGTCGGGGGTGCGCATGCGCTGTCTCCAAGCGATTGCGCACTCCGGGCCCCAATGTGTGACTCGTGTCCTGGGCTGTGCAGAGTCTCGGGCCCAGGGTCCGCGGCTGATGTTGTGTAATGCCAGGTTGGTGGTTAATAAAGCCCCCCTCATTTGTGATCTTATTTTGGAGGGGGGTGCGGACCTGGCAGGTATTACAGAGACCTGGTTGGGCCAAGAGAGGGGGTCCCTCTCGTCGAGATGTGCCCACCAGGTTTCCGTGCATTTCATCAGCCAAGGGCCCAGGGGAGGGGTGGGGGAGTGGCGGTGATTATTAGGGAAAGTCTTTGTCCGAGGGAGACCACTGTTCCTCAGATAGCCGGATGTGAGTCCCTTTGTGTGAAGTGGGGCTGTGGGGTGCAGATGGGTTTGCTGACTACGTACCTGGCTCCCTGCCACGTGGCAGCGACCCTGCCCGAGCTACTCGACGTCATTGCCCAGGTGGTGGTTGATACCCCCAGACTTATTTTTTTTTTATTAAAAAGTTTTATAAGAAATACAAACAATTTTCTCCCCCCCCACCCTTCCCCTTCCCCACATAAATTATACATTTTCTTATACATAAGAAATCCTCCATATACATATTTCCCTTAAAGAAAGCATTACAATAAAACATTTTAATTATCTTCGGAGTTGCTCTTCTCCTTCTTCCCTCATTCCACAACAAACCTTCTTCTCCTCCTCCTTTCTTTCCCATCTCCCCCTCCTCTTCCCTCCTACCTCTTTTCCCACCTCATCCTACTTCCTTTCCCTTTCCCCCACTTCTCTCTTCTTTTCCCCCTTCTCGCCTTCACTCCTACTCCTGTCCCCTTCCCTTCCCTTCCTCCTCTCCTTTCTTCCATTCCTCTCCCTCCCTCTCCTCTTCCTACCCCCTCCTCATCTCTCCTTTCTAACTTCTTTGCTGTGAAATATTTTCCTCCTTTAGTATCTGAGCAACTCCTATATTCTAGAATACACTTTCTTCTGCTAAGACATTTCACTATTCATCACTTCCCCCCCTCCCTTATCCCCCCTCCCCACCCCACCCCTGACTTCCCAGAGCAAAAACAGGGTATAGCATCTAACAAACATATGCTAAAATAAACTAACAAATTATAAAGTTCAAAGCTCCCACATGTTCTTTAACTCCCTTTGCTCCAATTCAACAACCTCCCTTTTATAAATTCTCAATACCAATTAAATTAAATTCATTCTTCCTACTTATATAGAAAAAAAAGAAAAAAAACCTTTTTCTTAATGCTTAATCCGATACTT
This sequence comes from Arizona elegans, assembly GCA_022577455.1. Classification (NCBI taxonomy): domain Eukaryota; kingdom Metazoa; phylum Chordata; class Lepidosauria; order Squamata; family Colubridae; genus Arizona; species Arizona elegans. The sequence continues at coordinate 45,524,315 of JAKOOJ010000006.1, read as the reverse complement.
TAGCAGTCTTACAAACAATAAAAATCATGAATAAATTCCATTTCTATACCAGAAAAAAAAATTTTCATCTTAAAATCTTGCACATTTTATCTCATATATCTTATTAAAATAATATAGTCTAATGTTAAGCATTTTAAAAATCTCTTAATACCTTTAAAACACTTATTTACCAAATATAAATTTCAGAATCTATAGGAGGGTATCCTTCAATTTTTCAGTTAACCGTCTTAATACCTCTAACTTTTTTTTTAAAAAAAACAACCCTTAACTATCCAAAACTAATTATCAGTTTACAATAAAATTCTGAGTTTAACATTAATCCTCTTCGCTTCAAAGAGTTAGACATCCTAAAAACTTATACAATTTATCTCATATATCTTGTAGAATAATATAACCTTATGTTAAACATTTTAAAAATCTTTTAGTACCATTAAAACACATATTTGCCCGTTGCCAATTTCAAGAATCCACAGGAGAATATCTTTCTTAATCTTCTGTTCTTCACTTCTTTTTGTATTTTTTCCAATCCATTTTTTTTATAAGTTCTTTCAACAATCCCCCCAGTTTTATTTTGGAAACTTTTAAAATAGTGATTTGAGGTTGATGTTTCTGAAATACTCGCTCTCTTCTTGAAGTCAGATTTTCTAACTTAAAATCCTCATCTCGTCTCTTCTGGTCTGTATAATCATTCAATCCATTTCTTTGTCCATATAACCAAAATTTGTTGCCATAAAGATTGTCAGCTTGCAATAAAGAAACCATTTGTTGCTTTTCTGTCATTGGAATGGAAACGTCCACCAAAACCTTTGTTTCAGCTGTACCAGCCAATCTCTTAATCCTGTCCATTTCCTGATCTTCCAAAAACAAATTCTTGTGAATAATTTCCTGCCTATAATTTCCCAAGCTATTTTTTGAAAAAGCCCTTTCGATTGTATTCAGCAGGGCTGAGGTAAAAAAGTCTAAAAGTTCTTGAAAAGCCTGGACAGTCACGGCTTGGGAATTTGCTGATTCACCAGCCCTGTTGTCAGCCATATTTCAGCTACTTTGTATTTATCCGGCTATCAGGACAACAATTCAACTTTTTTCCACACAGTATAAAGACCAGATTTTAGTTAAAATCAGAACCAAATTCTTTTCCTCGATACCAAATTCTTTTCCTGGCCGCTTCCATTTAAAGCTTTCTCTTAGGGTGTAATCCAGTAGCTGTAAAGTGTTAACAAGCCTTAACGAGCACTTCCCCTGGTAGTTTCTTCCTCGCGCCCTCAGGCGCCATTTTCTGCGTAATAAAGCAGAGTTAAAGTGTTACTTGCAAATTTCCTTTTGTTTTCTCCTGATTTGCTCCGTCTGCGATCGAAGTAAAGCTGTTAAAAATCCCCCGTTGATTTTCTGCAGATTCTGGTCGCAGCTTCTAGCTCCGCTTCAGCGGAGTCGTTTCTGGTCCGGAGTGGCTTGACAGGCTTCAATAGGGAACCCACACCCTTTGCACCCCAGGATTTCTCCTAGCGCACTTGGGGGGGCTCTACCCCCGCTTGTCGACTCTATTCTCTCCCCTTTGCCCGGGGAGAGGGTTCCAAGCCTCCAGACAGCAGTTTTCCGGCTGTTCTGGGGCTTTTACGGAACCAGAGAACGGGCGCTCAAAAGAGAGCGTCTTCAAAGCTGCAGAGCCAGGCAGGAAGTCGATACCCCCAGACTTATTGTCATGGGGGATTTCAACCTTCCATCCGCGGGTGAGGTGTCAGAGGTGGCTCGGGAGTTCATGGCTTCCATGACAGCCATGGACCTGACCCAGTTAGTTCAAGGCCCCACTCACATAGGGGCACAGACCCTGGACTTGATTTTTGTCTCTGGTCAGTGGTTGAATGATCTTGGTAGAGGGGACCTAGATATCAAACCCTTGTCATGGACAGATCATTCGTCCTCCAATTAGACTTTCCTACCACCTTCCCCCACCACAGGGAGATGGAACCGACCAAATGGTTCCGTCCCAGGCACCTGATGGACCCCGAAAGGTTCCTGACAGAGCTTGGGCCGTTTCCTGAGACCTAACACATGACTTGACTGAAGAGCTGGTGGCCGCCTGGGAAAGGGCAGCCGCTGGAGCTTTGGACCGCGTCATGCCTTTGCGGCTTCTGACCCGATGCCGATCTCAATTGGCTCCTTGGTTCTCTGAGGAGCTGAGAGAGATGAAGCGTCGGAAAAGACGCCTAGAGAGCATTTGGAGGACTAGTCAATCCGATTCCGACCGGACACAGGTGAGGTCTTATATCAGTGGCGATAAAAGCAGCAAAATCTAACCATTTTTCCGCTCTTATCGCATCTGCAGAGAACCGCCCAGCCGCCCTGTTTAGGGTGACCCACTCCCTTCTTCGGGGGAGAGTGCAGGAAGATCCCTTGCAGGGTCGTGCTGAGGATTTTGTGCAATTCCTGCACGATAAAGTCGCTCGGATTCGGGATGGCTTGGACTCCGATTGGATGAGTCCATGGGAGGAGACGAGGGCAGGTCTTGAGAATGTTATCTGGGAGTTTGATCCTGTGACTCCCGAGGATGTGGACAGGGTTCCAGGTAAGATTAGTGCCGCCATGTGTTTATTGGACCCGTGTCCCTCCTGGTTGGTACTGGCCTCCCGGGAGGTTACACGAGGCTGGCTCCAGGGGATTATAAATGCTTCTCTGAATGAGGGTGCCTTTCTTGCCACCTTGAAAGAGGCGGTAGTGAGGCCCTTCCTCAAGAAGCCTTCCCTGGACCCTGCTGAATTAGCCAACTATCGTCCAGTCTCCAACCTTCGTTTTGTGGCGAAGGTTGTTGAGAGCGTGGTGGCACGACAACTGCCCGGGCACCTGGATGAAGCTATCTATCTGGACCTGTACCAGTCGGGCTTCAGGCAGGAGTACAGCACAGAAACGGCATTGGTCGCGTTGGTGGATGATCTCTGGAGGGCTCGAGATAGGGGTTGCTCCTCTGTCCTAGTCCTATTAGATCTCTCAGCGGCTTTTGATACCATTGACCATGGTATCATGCTGCAGCGGTTGAGGGGGTTAGGAATAGAGGGCACCGTTCTGCAGTGATTCTCCTCCTTCCTCTCCGACCGCTCGCAGTTTGTATTGGCAGGGGGACAGAGGTCGACCTCGAGGCGTCTCGTATGGGGAGTGCCACAAGGGTCGGTCCTCTCGCCCCTCCTGTTCAACATTTATGTGAAGCCGCTGGGTGAGATCATCTGTGGTTTTGGGGTGAAGTGTCATCTGTACGCTGATGATACTCAGCTGTACATCTCCACCCCAGACCACCCCAACAATGCCCTTGATGTGATGTCTCGCTGCCTGGAGGCCGTGCGGGTTTAATTTAATTTAAATTTAATTTAATTTCCAATTTATATACCGCCCTTCTCCCTGAGGACTCAGGGTGGTGTACAGCCAAGATAAAAAACATAGAATACAAATATTAAAAAACATTTAAAAATATATATAAATTTTGGCCCGAAAGTTAAGAAATCACAGACTAATTAAAAGAATTTAAAAATTTCTTCTTAAGCCGGCTTGCTGGAAAAGATGGATTTTAAGGGAACGACGGAAGGCATTGAGATCATGGATTCTCCTTATCTCTGGGGGCAACTGATTCTAGAGGGTGGGAGCCCCCACCGAGAAGGCCCTCCCCCGGGGGTCACCAGCCTACATTGTTTGGCTGATGGCACCCTGAGGAGGCCCTCTCTGTGGGAGCGAACGGGTCGATGGGAGGTCATCGGTAGCAGCAGGCGGTCTCGCAGATAGCTAGGCCCTATGCCATGGAGCGTTTTAAAGGTGATAACCAACACCTTGAAGCGCACCCGGAAGACCACCGGGAGCCAGTGCAGCTCGCGCAGGAGCGGTGTTACATGGGAGCGCCATGTTGCTCCCATCACTACCTGCGCTGCTGCATACTGGACCAGCTGGAGCCTCCGGATGCTCTTCAAGGGGAGCCCCATATAGGGAGCATTGCAGTAGTCAAGGCGAGAGGTGACGAGGGTGTGAGTGACTGTGCACAAGGAATCCCGATCGAGAAAGGGCCGCAACTGGCGAATCAGGCGAACCTGATAAAAGGTCCCCCTGGTAACAGCCGTCAGATGTTCCTCCAAAGAGAGCTGCCTATCCAGGAGGACTCCCAGATTGCGAGCCCTTTCAGTGAGGGCCAAAGACTCACCTCCAATAGTCAGTGATGGAGTCAACTGACTATATCAGGATGCCGGGAGCCACAGCCCTCAGTCTTGGAAGGGTTGAGCTTGAGCCTGTTCCTCCCCATCCAGATCCGCACAGCCTCCAGGCACTGGGACATCACTTCAAGGGCATTGTTGGGGTGGCCTGGGGTGGAGATGTACAGCTGGGTGTCATCAGCGTACTGATGGTATCTCACCCCAAAGCCACGGATGATCTCACCCAGCGGCTTCACATAAATGTTGAACAGAAGGGGCAAGAGGACCGATCCCTGCGGCACTCCACAGATGAGAGGCCTCGAGGTCGACCTCTGCCCCCCTGCCAACACAAACTGCGAGCGGTCGGAGAGAAAGGAGGAGAACCACCGCAACACAGTGCCTCCCATCCCCAACTCTTCCAGCCGGTGCAGCATGGTACCATGGTCGATGGTATCAAAAGCCGCTGAGAGATCTAATAGGACCAGAACAAAGGAACAACCCCTGTCCCGAGCCCTCCAGAGATCATCCACCAACACGACCAATGCCGTTTCCGTGCTGTGCCCACACCTGAAACCCGACTGGAACGGATCTAGATAGGATGTTTCCTCCAGGAATTGTGGAAACTGTTGCGCGACCACACTCTCAACAACCTTCGCAATGAAGCGAAGGTTGGAGACAGGACGATAGTTAGCCAATATTGCCGGATCCAGGGACGGCTTCTTGAGGAGAGGCCTCACCACCGCCTCTTTCAGGGCAGCGGGGAAGTGACCCTCACTCAACGAAGCATTAATGACGCCCTGGAGCCAGCCTCGTGTAACCTCCCAGGAAGCCAGTACCAACCAGGAGGGACACGGGTCCAGTAAACATGTGGCCGCACTAAGTCTCCCCAAAATCTTGTCCACATCATCGGGAGTCACAGCATCAAACTCCTCCCAGATAACATTCTCAAGACTGTTCCTCGTCACCCTGCCCTGATCTACCCAGTCAGAGTCCAAATCCCCCCGGATCTGAGCGATTTTGTCATACAGGTATTGTCCGAAATCCTCCGCCCTGCCTTCTAAGGGATCCTCCCGCACTCCCAGATGGAGCAGGGAGCGGGTCACCCTAAACAGGGCGGCTGGACGATTCCCTGATGATGCAATAGAGGCGGAAAAGTAGTTAGACTTTGCCATCTTTATCGCCACTAGGTAGGCCTTAATATGCGACCTTACCAGTGTTCGATCAGATTCAGCGAGACTGGCCCTCCAACTGCTCTCCAGGCGTCTTTTTCGGCGCTTCATTTCCCTCAGCTCCTCAGTAAACCAAGGAGCCGCATGGGATCAGCACCGGGTCAGAGGCCGCAAAGGCACAACTCGGTCCAAGGCCCCACCAGCCGCCCGATCCCAGGCGGCTACCAGGTCCTCGGCCGAGTCATGTGCTAGATCCTCAGGAAATGGCCCAAGCTCCGTCTGGAACCTATCAGGATCCATCAGGCGCCTGGGGCGGATCCATCTAATTGGGTCCACCTCCCTGCGGTGAGGGGTCACAGTTCGAAGATCTAGGCGAAGGAGTGAGTGGTCAGTCCATGACAAGGGTTCCATGTCTATATCCCCTATAACAAGACCACTCAACCACTGGCCAGAGACAAAAATCAAGTCCAGAGTGTGACCTCCCCTGTGAGTAGGGCCATGAACTAACTGGGTCAGGTCCATGGCCGTCATGGAAGCCATGAACTCCCAAGCCACCTCAGACGTTTCACCAACGGATGGGAAGTTAAAAGCCTGGGTGTATCTCCTGCCACCATGGCTATCATGTCGAGTAGCTCAGGTAGGGCTGTTGCCACGCGGCAGGGAGCCAGGTACATAAGCAACAAGCCCATCTGGACCCCACGGCCCCACCTCACAAGGAGGGACTCACATCCGGCTATCTGAGGCACAGTGGTCTCCCTCGGACCCAGATCCTCGTTAATAATAACCGCCACCCCCCGCCCCTCCCCTGGGCCCTCGGCTGATGGAATGCTCTGAAGCCTGGTGGGCACATTTCAATCAGAGGGACGCCACCCTCTGGGCCCAACCAGGTCTCCGTAATACCCGCCAGGTCCGCTCCTCCCTCTTGTATAAGATCGTGAATGAGGGGGGCCTTATTGACCACGGACCTGGCATTGCACAGCATCAGCCGAAGGCCCAGCTCCTGAATATCTAAGCCACCTAGTATCCGAGTGGAGCCTTGGGGACCGGGGCAAGCAATTGCTCTCAGACAGCGAGTGCGAGCCCCCAACACCTGATGTGGTCCCCTGCTCCTGCCATATCTGCCCCTCCCATCTACCGTGCCGATGGTACAGCCCTCATAGATATTGTCCCCCATCCCTTTCTCAATCCCTCGTCCGGTGCCCCCCAAATCGTTACCCTGTGCCGGGCACGGCTCTGACCCTGGTGGATTTCCCCCCCACCATCCGCCGTAGTTGTCTTCCCAGTATCTTTAAAAGAATAATTACAAACCCCCCCAGAACCCCTTAAATTAAATTATATGGGGAGTTAAACTGCAATTAACTAGGGCAGGGAAGGCTTGCAGTTAGTTGCAAACAGGAGATGGCTTGATTGGAGCCATACTGTTTGTGACTAATTAAGTAGCCACAGCAATTCTGAAAACACTCGTGACAGGTGTGGACTGATCACAAAAACTTAGAGGCCTTAAAAACGCCCCATAAATTGTCACCTAAGCAAGTTAAATCACTTTAACTGATTTAATTTCTCTCTCCACTACATTCCTGGAGGGAAGAACTTTATGGCAGATGGCCTCTTGAGACTGCCTCAATACAATAGTGTTCGAGCGGAAGTGATTCATCCGGTTATCCCCTTGAAACAGCTGGCGGCTCTAGTGCCCAGGTGAAAGGGGACCTAACCTTGTCCGGCAACTTGAGCAAGCAATTAAAAGAAGCATTAAAAACTGACGAGTGGTTTTTAGCCCACTCCAATGAGTGTACACTTTGGGAGTATCTCACATGGGTGAGAGTGAAGCTGTATTTCCCTGCCAGCCTGAGGGGGGCAGTATTACAATACACCCATGATGCTAAAATTGCTGGGCATTTTGGATTCGTGAAGATATTTAGTTAAATGACAATTCTGGTGGCCGGCGCTGAAGAAAGACATAGAAGCCTACGTGGCAAGCTGACCTATATGTGCACCAGCAAAGAAGCCTCCTGGGAAACCACCTGGGTTACTTCAGAGTGTAGCCAGGCCGGGAGACCCATGGAACGAGATATCCATGGATTTTATTGTTGAGTTACCTGAAAGTAGAGGAAATATGGTCATTTAGGTGGTCACTGATTTGTTTTCTAAGCAAGTGCATTTTATCCCATGTCCCAAGATCCCTTCAGCTAAAACTCTGGCTACACTGTTTGTCCAGCATGTGTATAGATTACACGGGGCTCCAGAGTGAATAATCTCGAACAGAGGGGTTCAGTTCACCTCCCACTTCTGGAAGGAATTCCTGGGGTTGTTAGTCTCTGCCTAGGGGTTAAACTCCGCCCATCACCCTCAGGCCAATGGGGCTTGTGAAAGAACTAACTCAGTATTGGAACAATACCTTAGATGCTACATAAATTATCAGCAAGATAACTGGGTGGACTTGTTGCCATTTGTGGAGGTATAATAACTCTATACACAGCAGTACTGGTTTTACCCCATTTAAGGTAGCCTCAGGCCAAGACTTTGGGCCCATCCCAGAGTTGCCTCAGGAAAACCCACAGATACCTTCCTTGGCTGACTGGATTGAAAGTATAGAAAGTATGCTGTAATTAGAAAAATCACATTCATTTCAAAAAGACATGATGATTATGTTCCAATTCCTACAGGAGGCCATAACAAAAAATCACAAAGAGGTGAAAAGTGAGTTGGGAGAGGTGAAAGAAAAAATAAATAATATGGATGAAAGAATAGGGAATTTTCAACAAATGATAGCAAAAAATGAACAATGGGTCCAGACAATAGAAGAAAAATCAGAGCAAGCAGAGAAAAAAATAGGAGAAATGAATCAAAGGCTTACACAGGAAAATAAAGAGTTGGAGGAAAATGTGATTTTATTGCAAATGGAAAAAGCCACCTACTTTCTAAGATTTCAAAACATAGAAGAGGAAAAAGGAGAAGACCTACCAGATATAATGACAAAATTGTTGGCAAATGCCCTACAAATTACAAAACAGGAAATGCAAGCAGAAATTGACAAAATATTTTGAATACACACAAGCTATGCAAAGAAGACACAATCTCCCAAGACAAGTCCACATTAGATTTGTCAAGAAGATGATAAGAGTTGAAATACTCGAAAAAATCACTGTTACTCTGATAACAGTAACAGAGTTGGAAGGGATCTTGGAGGTCATCCAGTCCAACCCCCTGCTCATGCAGGAGACCTATACTAGAGATGCGAACCGCCAAACTGCCAACCTTTCTGATCGACAAGCTCAGCATCTTAGCCACTGAGCCACCTAGCCAGACGAACCACTGCAATATAAAGGCAAAGAAATTGTGTGTTGAAACAGGTGCCAAGAAGAGTAAGAAACCTAAGGAGACAATACCAATTTCTGACAGGTGAGTTGATTAAATAAATTTATTTATTTATTTATTTATTTATTTATTTATTTATTTATTTGTCAAACATGTACAAGATAGCAGGTATAGATATAAACATAAACACAAACACAAACAAAGGAAGTAAGTACAGTTAAATGGGGACAGCACTTATGCACGCCCCTCTTAGGAATGGGGTAAGGTCCACAGTAGACAGTTTGAGGTTGAAGCTGTCTGGGTTTGAGGCTATAACAATGGAGTTGGGTAGAATATTCCAGACATTGACTACTCTGTTGCTGAAGTCGTATTTTTTGTAATCGAGTTTGGAGCGGTTTACCTTGAGTTTGTATCGATTGTTTGTCCATGTATTATTGTGGTTGAAGCTGAAGAAGTCGTTGACAGGTAAGATGTTGTAGCAGACAATTTTGTGTACTATGCTTAGATTGGACTGCAGGCAGCGCAGTTCCAGATTGTCTAAGCCCAGAATTTTAAATCTGGTGGCATAAGGGATTCTATTGTGAGTAGAGGAGTGGAGTACTCTTCTTGTGAAATATTTTTACATAAGGAAGAATTTTAACATAAGGAAAGGCACAAGGCAAGGATGCCCTCTGTCCCCTTTACTATTTATATTAATATTGGAAGTATTAAATAGAAGTATTAGAAAAGACCCAGAAATAAAAGGAATGGAAATAAAAAAAGAAAAATACAAATTACATCAGTAGTGAAATCCAAAAATTTTCCCTACCGGTTCTGTGGGCGTGGCTTGGTGAGCATGCTTGGTGGGCATGGCTTGGTGGTCATGTGACTGGGTAGGTGTGGCTTGGTGGTCATGCCTTGGTGGCTTGGTGGTCATGTGATTGGGTGGACATGGCCAACTTGATGTCACTCACATCACTCACTGTTAGAGACAGGAGATGTCATGGATTGAGTAAAATGTGGTGAAACTCACTTAACAACACTCTTGCCTAGCAACCAAAATGTTGGGCTTAATTGTGGTAATAAGTCAAGGACTATCTCTGCCTTTCTCTGCATGGCAGCCTTGTCCTAGTAAACTCCTCCTTACTGGAAATTCTCCTTTCTGTTAGAGGCACCAAAATAATTCAGACAATATAAGGTTTCCTGCTGGAGCAGGAGGTTGGACTAGATGGCCTCCAATGTCCCTTCCAGCCCTAGACTGCTGTGCTGTTTCAAAGCGTCTTCTGAAGTCTAGTGCCAGGATTTGTAGTTCTTCCTTCCTCTTCTTTCTCTCTCTCTCTCTCCCTCCCTTCCTTCCTTCCTTTCTTTCTCTTTCTCTCTTTCTCTTTCTTTCTTCTCTCTCTCCCCTCCCTTCCTCTTTCTTTTTCTTTCTCTCTTTCTCTTTCGTTCTTTCTCTTTCTTTCTCTCTCTCTCTTTCTTTCTTTCTTCTCTTTCTCTCTCTTCTTTCTCCCTCTCTGTTTCTCATCTCTCACACCCTCTCTCCCCCTCACCCTCCCTCTCTCTCTCAATTCTCTCTCTCTCACCCTCCCTCCCTCCCTCTTTTTTTTTTTTTGGAATTTTTTTTTCCAAACATAAACATAAAATATAACTTTCAAGAACAGAGTCTTGATCCGGTCATAGATGGTTACCACATTTACATTCTTTTAACAAGCTCCATTCAATTTCCCATTACATCTTTTATGGATAGAAATTCAAAACATAAAAAAACAGATTTTAACATAAAGTCTAGCATCTTCACCTAAACAAATCCATTATATCAATACAATTTTAATTTCAAACTAACTTTCGCTCATTTTTATATCTATATATCAATCCTGATTTTATCTTGTTCTTCTTCACCTTGTATCTTTTACCATCAGTGTCAAAATAATTTTTAACAATATTCTAACCTCTTATTCTAATTATTTACCTTACAATTTTATCACCACAAATCTTAATTTTAAATTAAATACAGCTCCATTTTTATTACACTTTATAAAACAAAATTCTATCTAATTCTTGATCTCTTGACCCTTTTCCTCGAATCTTAGTATCTTAAACACACTTAAAAACACTTATCATCTATTACAGTTTTCATGTTACACAGGTTTATCACAAAAACGTGTTTTATTTAAACTAATTTCCAGCATATTTTCTTCCATACCTCCCTCTATTGTTTGGCTGTTTTCCAGCATATTATGTTTGGCTGATTCCCAGCATAGTCTCCTCCAGAGCACCAACTATTTTTGGCTAATTTCCAGTATAGTCTCCTCCAAAACGACCACCATTATTGGCTAATTTCCAGCATATTTTCCAGCATAATCTCCTCCAATTCTCCTCCTATTTGCTTGGCTGATTTCCAGCATTTTATTGGCTGATTTCCAGCATATTATGTTTGGCTGATTTCCAGCATAGTCTCCTCCAACTCTCCTGTAAGTGTTTGGCTGATTTCCAGCATTTTAACTAGTTTCCAACATATTTCCTCCGAGTTTCAAACTCTTATCTAGTTGGTATCCATCCCTCTTATTTTAATTTTCTGTTACAATATAGTTATCTATTTTGTGTCAGTTTTCCAACATGCTCTTTCAAATTAATTCTCAATATATTTCATAATAATCATTTCCAGCATATATTAAATTAAATCACAATTTGTTGCTAAAATCTGTGTATCTTATAGTTTGTTCAATAAAACCTTAATCAAGCATAATCACCAATCTAGCATTTGTTTACATATTAAAATTAAAACATATTACATCAAACAGTAAATTTTCTTAAAGTTGTCTCACATTAAAATATACTCTTCTTTATTGTTTTTAACCATCCTCTATTTTAGTTGCCATCTCTTATTTTCTATTTTTATTACTCCAAAAACCCTCCTGTTTTTATCCAAAAATCATATATACCTTTAGGCTTTTAAACTTTACATTTCAATTTAGTTACATTTCAATTTTTCTACTTTATTTCTTCCTTTTCTTTCTTTTTCTATCTGTCCATAAATGTTCCATTTCAAAGTTCACCTGTTCAAATTAAAAAAATTTTGTATGTCCCTTTAATGCCTTATAATGTCTGTTCCACGTGTGATGCATCAACTTCCTGTCTTTTATTCCTATGCCACACCTAATTATTTTTGCTAAGCTTGTTAATTTCCATTGTCAAATGTCCAAAGTATTCCTTCTTTCTTCTTAAAATCATCCAGGACGGAATAGAGATCTCCAAATTCCATAGATCTAATGTTAATTTCAAAGTAATCTAAAGTAAAAAAAAGTTTCTTTTCCAAACGGAAAGGGAAAGGGAAATCTTTTCAATCCACTCTCCTGCTTAGTCACCGCAAACTCCATGGCAATTATGTAGCCATCCGTCTGTCTTTCTTCATTAGCTTCGTTAACTTTCAAAGGTGTAAACTCCGAAAGATACATTTCTCCAATTCACTCCAAATAAGAAAAAAAAAAATCACTTTTCTAAACTGTTAAAAGCCAATTCTTCCAAATTTACTAAAACAAAGTCTGTCTTGGGTCTTTATTTCCATTTTTTTTTTCTTTTTGATCTTCAAGCCCCACAGGTCTGTAGCCGCTATTTAAAGTTGGGGTCTTATTTTTTCCAAAAAACCCAACTAATCCTGTTGTTTTGCCTGGGTTGGTGTCACTCACCCGGTTTTGAGATACTTGCTCTTTCTTCTTCTTCTCTCCTGCACGATCTTGTGTCCCGGTCTGCCGCGGCTTTGTGGCAGCCGCCATGGCTGCCTACCCCCACTGCCGAATTCGAGGATTCCCTCTGGCCTCTGAGGAACTTGCCTGTTCCTCTTGGCACACCGAGGTGCTCCTCTTCCCCCCCTCATCCCTGCAAGATGGGGGATGGTCTGAAGACCGATTGGATGGTGGTTTGTCAGTCGGGGTTTTCGCAGGCTCGTTAGAGCCCGATATTTCCCCGACTGGGGCGCCACAGCTCCAGATCAGAAGTCCCCTCCCTCCCTCCCTCCCTCTTATCTCTTTCTCCCTCTCCCTCTCTCTCTCATTTGTTTCCCGCTCTTTTCCCTCTCTCTCATTCTCTCCCTCCAGCTCTCTCTCATTTCTCTCTCCCCCTTCACTCTCTCTTTCTCATTTGTTTCTCTCTTCCTGCTCTCAAATCACAGAGACTGTGCAGTGAGGTGAGTAGCCAGCTGCACTGCACAGGAGAGGCAGAGCTCTTCTCTCCCTGCATCCAGTGGCAGCAGCTGCTCCTCCCTGTTCCCCTTTTTTCTGAGCCGACACTAAGGGGACTGCGGCTTGCGCTGAGCTTCCTGTGAAGGAGGCAGAATCACAAAAAGCAGCTAGCGGTTGGCAGTGCAAAGAAAATGTTAGGGGCACTTCAGCCGCACAGCTTTGCAGAGAGGCTTGCGCCTTCTCGGAGCAGAGAGCAGGGTCCATGAGGAGAAAGAGAGAGAAGGGGCAGTGGCAGCTGCTAGCTTTGAAGGGAGAGTGCCACACAGAAATGGGAGCACAAAGAAACACCAACCCCTTCTCCCTCTCGGCTGCTGGGCGATCTCATGTGAAGGGAATGGCAGCAAATTCCTTTAGCAAATGAATAAAAATTGATTTTACTGCTTCCCCTTGGCTAACGCCCAGAGCGCGAAACTTTACCCCTCAGACAATCAAGGTCAGATCCGAGGAAAGGAAGGTGCTCTTTCCTCTGTAGAGCCACTCTTGCTACGGTGCACCTTCTGTTGGGAAAGCAGATAATGGGGCTAGGAGTGTTGACTTTTCCTGCCTCGCCATCTCTCCCCTCCCCAACAACTACCGCACATGCACATCAGTCACTCATCCCCTAATGGACTCCCTTGCTTGCGCTTCTCCTCAGTCATGCGCACTTTCCTACTCCCCCATGCTACTGGCTTCCAGGCAAGCTCCGGTTTATTTATTTTTATTTATTTAATTTGTATACCGCCCTTCTCCAACAGGACTCAGGGCAGTGAACAGCCACGGTAAAACATAACATATAAAATTTAAAAGCAGTTTAAAAGACATTAAATAATTTTGGCCATCAATTTAAAACAACCCAGTTAAAACCAATTACAAATTAACCACAACTCAGGTGGCAACTCAACTGATATGGCAACTATGGGAGGGCAGTGCGAGGCTTCTCCTTCAGTGGTGAAAGTGACCACTCGGAAACCTCCATCGTTGCACCCAGGGGTGGGTTTCTACCAGTTCACCCTGGTTCAGGCAAACCGGTAGTGGCGGCAGTGGGAGGCTCTGCCCACCTGCCCAGACATCATCAAAAATGCTCTGCACATGTGCAGAAGCGCCACTTGCTTGTGAAGCACTGGGATTTGAATCCCATCTCTGGTTGCACCACCTCACTTCATACCCTCGTGAACTGGGAAAATGGTATATGCCTCTCCATCCAGGGGTGCGCATGTGTGGGATTGTTTTCGGTTTTTTTATGCTTGGCATGTTGCTTCCCCATCGGTTTGTTTTCTCCCATTTATGAAGATCCCCCACCCCATGCAGCACAGCGAAATTTACTTGCCGGGAGTTACTGCTTTAAGTCCTCCTTTAAGTCCCAGTCCAAAAAATGCTGTGGGCGGCAGAGCTTTTCTCTGCCACCCACAGCACTTTCCTGATGGGAGTGAAGTCGGACCCAAAGCTAAATTTTGCTGTGCTGTGAAAGACGCTTTCCCATTCCCAGCAAGAGCAGCAGGGGAGAGAAGCAGCCACTGACCCGGAAAACATATGAAGGCACTCCATGCCCAGGATGCCAGGAACAGCCGCATGGAAGGCAGGCAAGCATGTCAAGCTACCCGACCATGGGCCGCAGGGAATGGAGTAAGGGAGGCCTTTGCAAGAGGGCCTGGCCATGGAGACCGCTGGGAAGGCCTCATGGAAGGCAGGGAAGCATGGCAGGGATGCGGGCCGCGGGAAAAGGAATAGGGTAGGCAGGCTGGGATGTGGGGGGGGGCTTGGTCAGCTAGCTAGGCCGTGACTCACAGGCTTACCTGGCAGGCAGATCAAGCCTGCTCAGTTGGGGTGCAGCGCTTCAGGCAGGAAAGCTGCAGAGGAGAGACTGGGTGGGGCAGGGTGAGCAAACATTGACTGGGCGGGGTGAGCAAGCAGTGACCAGGTGACCAGTTTGGGGACATGGCTAGCCAGTGGTCACTACCAGTTCAGTGACCCAGGCCAAATGTCCACTACCAGTTTGCCTGAACCAGTCCGAACCAGTCAGATTTCATCCCTGTATTACAGGTATTTGAATATGACTTGGTTCATTTTAGAAGAACCACAGGAAACTGGACCCAAACTAATAAAAATGATAGCAGAATATGGTGAAGTGGCAGGCCTGAACATGATTAAAGAGAAAACTAAAATATTAGTCAAAAATGTTACAGAGAAACAAAAAAAAGAGCTGGTGGAGAAGATAGATATTCAGATAGTCAGAAAGTTAAATATTTAGGAATTCATGTTGGCTTGCCCCACTGTCCAACAATCACATATTCCTGTTGTGTTCAGTCATTGATGCCGCCAGGGAAAACGACACTGGAGAACCGCTCCACATTCGCTGATTAATTCTGTTCCCTTGCCTCGCTGCCCCTCTGTTCCTCCTCTCAGGACAGTGTCTCTGGAGATGTTCAGTAGAACCACATGTGTAGCATCTCTTCGCAAAGTTAACTCTTTCAGCTGCTCTGCCAGCATCCTGGACTGTTGCAGATGCTGGTTTATGCTGAACGTTCTCTCCTCCCTTTCCTGGTCTCCTCTCCAGCCATTTCTGCTCCTCCTCCAACAACCGACCAGTCAAGTATGCCATCGTAAAGTCCTGTTCTTGCATGGACTCAAGACTGTTCACAAGAATGTCCCATGAACTGTCCAAGGAGCTAAGCACTATATACACTTTGTGTGCCTCCATATTTCCCTTTCTTCCAACTCGAGGAATGTCCATCTCATGTTCTGCAAATGTGTGGACACACACTCTCCTGGCTTCAGCTGTACCTTATGCAGCTGCCTAGTCAGCAACACTTTACTGCCTGCAGTCTCACTCACATATACGCCTCCCAGCACTCTTTTGCAGACTGGAGATCCCTCACAGGTATTAGCTGACTATCTTCCGAGGCAAGGATTATGCTGACTAATGCCTTTTCATTTTTCCTCTGATCCCCATCATCCAGGACTGCTGGTGGATTGGTAACAATTGTCCACAACTCCACTGGTACATCTCCATCTTCGCATTCCAGGAGAGGTAATTAGTCTCATTCAGCTGAGACACCAAGAAACCTCCTCCCATTACACCTACGGAGGCCATGCTGCCTGCTAACCACGATTTAAACCATTTACTCTGGTGCAAGCTCACACTGGGATTCTCTTTCCTCTAGGCTTACTAATCACTAGTTACTCAGGCCTTCACTGCAACTGGGCCCATAACCTGTCAGAGTTTAGGCAGCATAACCAGTATTATGAGATAATTCCAGGAGCAAAACACAGCACACAGCACACAGAGCCTTTAGATAATTAACAGTGGTTTATATACAGCTAAATATTTATAGACATACATGGTTAAATACCTTATCATATAGCTATTGACACAACAGAGAGCAATGAGATACATGACAAGAGAGAACATGAGGAAAAGGGAGATGCCCTCTAATGGCTTCCCTTATATAGGCTGCTTCTTACCCAGTTTCTTAAAGTGGCAGTACCCTGCTGCCTCATTCCCATTGCATCAGCTTTCAGTTGCCTCCGCTTACAACCTTCCATCAGCTTACAGCTATTAATTAAATTAAGGCTGACACATACCCTGACAGCTTTCCTGCTGGGTGGTTTCAGGGAGAGCTTAAACAGAGTGGATGGCTGCTGGGGGAAGCTCAGCAGTGAGGATACAAAGCCAGGACCCAAGTTTAAGTAAGAAATTGATAGATTTACAGGAGCACCCTAAACTGGAAACATCCCAGAGGGCAGTTGAAAGCAGTTTTCCATTCATCACCTTCCTTAATCCGAACTCTATAATACGCCTCCCACAAGTCCAGTTTAGTAAAAATCTTTCCCTTGGCCAGGTGGACTAGCATGTCTTTCATGAGGGGCAGTGGGTAGACGTTTTCTACACAAATCATGTTCAGGTTCCGATAGTTGACTGTCAAGTATTTGCAAGCCATTGGCACATATATCATACAGACACTAGTGGAGGCAGAAAGTGCCCCCACCCCTATGTGGAGAGGAGGGGCTTACACTGAGTATAAAACCCCCTCTAACCTTTCCACCATGCTCTCTTTTACGTTTGTTCTCCATGAGACATGATCTTTGATAGGGGTAGTCACACATGCTGTGTGCCCCCTATCCTAATGGATATTAAGACAGCCTTTGTATATAGTTAATATGTTTTGTTATATGAATAAATACATTTATCACATTTATTCATGCATCTGCCTTTGGACTCTTCTATGCTCCTGGGTGTTTCTACGATCCCAATTTCCACAGAATGGTAGCAGAGGGAATGGTAGCAGAACTCCACTCCAGGAGCTGTTGAAAAGGCGAGATGCCCTCCAAAATAACCTGTGAGAGAAGCTCCCCTGTTGTGACCAGAGGCCTTCAACGGAGGAGAACTTCACAGCAGCCCCAGACTGAATCAACGATGGAAAACATTGAAGGGGGTTTCCATCCAGCTACACCCTGGCAGCCAGAGGCCACCCAGATGCAGCAAGAGATCCCAGGGGCCGAGCCAAGCGATGCTGGAGAAGGCTTCTTCAGCACTGACGACGAGGGGGCAGAAGGACCAGATGAAAGCCTGGACAGGCAAGTGGCTGAGATGTCAGAAGAGGAGTGCCGAGCAGCGCTCGCCTTCCTCCTGAAGACAAGGGCAGCAGCCAGAGAGAGGCCTGAGGAGGCAGCACCAGAGATGCCTGCCATCCCGGTAAGGACTCCCCTGCCTGATCTCTCCAAGATGGCGCCTGCCGCCAGAGAATCTCCCCCCCCACCCAGTTTCCCGCCAAACAAAATGACCGCCAGGCCACTTCCGGAGGCAACTTCCTCCAAGATGGCTGCTCCCCTGGGCACTTTGCCAGAACCACGAGCCAGGCCATCCCCAGCTCCACAGCCCAGGCCTACAACGCCAGCCAGTCAGATCAGCATTCCAGTGGCCCAGAGGACCACTCCGAACCCACAAGCCCCTTGCCAGGCCCCGCCTGCCAGGGCAAACATCAAAGAGGCCATAGAGGCCCTGGTCGCTGCCCTGGAACTCATGGAGCAACCACCCACCGGCCGCCCCGAGGCCCCAGACCCAGCTGCCCACTCAAGGAGGGCCCCAAATCCAACCTCCCACCCCCGGAGGAACCCAGATGGACCTGCAGTCTCCCACCCCCCACTGCAGAGGCGCTCACCATTCACTGAATGCTCCACGGAGGACCAGGCTGAGGCCTCCGCACCTTTCCGGTCCTGCTGGGATGATCCGGAGCTGCAATCCTACTCCTCTGATGGAGAAGAGGAGATCCAGAGACATTTCCAGGCCTACCCATCCCATGGACCTCATCTGATGGGCCTCCAGCCTCCAGAAAGATCTCCAGGCCTTCTTCCCACTCCTCCAAGGTTTCCCCGCCACATCGCTGATGTCCGGGCCTATTCTGAGGCTCCAGCCAGACCTGACTTCAGAGCTCAGAGAGGGAGATCAGAGCTCCAACAAGAAAAGGCTTTGGAGCATGCTCCATTTCCTGCACGTGCCCAGTTGCTTCAAACTACAGAAGGACTACAAAAAGGAGCCAGACCTAAGCAATCGATCCCAGGCTTAGGGATCCCAATGCCATTCACAACAGGCTCTTTTCAGCCATTTGAACAACTCCCCATGCAGTTTAATGGCAATAATTTTGTAACTTTGCCAAATAATTTTGAAAAATTACATTTAAGTGGTCAGAATTTTAAAAAATGGTGTAAAGAGATTCAGATAATTCTCTTAAGAGAAAATACTCTGGACATGATCAAAAGACCACCCCCTTTACCTTGGAGCCCTGAAATTGAGTTCCTGCATAAAAGAGCTTACACAACCCTGTTAAGTTCTATAGACACAGCTCTGTATGCCAGTCTTTCAGACGGCCTCACAGCTCAGGAAGTTTGGACTGCCCTATATAATTTGTTCCATAGTGACAATATGGCTGCAACCAGCAGATTGTCAAGAATTTTCCACAACTATAAACTCAAACCTGGTGTCAAATGGGGGAACATTTGGCAACGCTTAAAGCCATGAGGGATGAGCTTATACAGAGGGGGGAGCCTGTTTCTGAATCCACTTTAATTAGCGTGATGTTGAACTCCCTAGACAAATCTTGGAGTCCCTTTATTATTTCTCTAGAAGGGGTTTCTAGGGAACAAAGAAATATAGAATACTTTTCTGGCCGCTTTATTGAGGAAGATTTAAGGCGCAGAGATGAGGAACAACAAGAAATGAAGGAGGCATATCACAGACCTAGGCCTCAGAGGAGGCGCCAGGACACAAGTGAAAGGATTAATACCCTTACCACCTGTTTTGACTGTGGCATACAAGGTCACTTTAAAAGGGAGTGCCCTCGCTCTAGGGCCAACACGGCCGGACTTAAGCACAATAAAAATAAAAGAGGCCGTGGAAGAGGGGGAGGTGGTCATAAAGGATACCAATTCTGTAGTGTCACTAGTGACAATCACACCTCCCAGGTAAAGGATGCTGAGGGGCTGTGGCTTCTTGATTCAGGTGCATCAACGCATATAGCCAACACGAAGCAACGATTTAAGGTTTTAAACCCACTCAAGTCCTCAGTAAAAGTTGCCACTGGGGACAAGGCAGAGGTAACTGGGGAAGGCATGATCAATGTGCCTGGTATAGGAGATGTCACAGGGGCACTGTATGTTCCCTCAATCAAGAACAACCTTTTAAGCATCTTAAAATTGACTGAGGATAAAAATGTAAAACTGGTTTTTGAGAAGGGTGGAGGTTATGTTTTCGAAAGTGGGGATGTTGTTGGCAATATTGTAAAAATCAACAATTTGCCTTATTTTTCCCCAAAAGCAAAGGTCAAAAGGCTCAAGAAACCTAACAAGAGGGCTCAGGGAGCTAATGCCCAGATAGAGCAGAAAGCTCCTGTGCCAGCCCCCAGGTTGTCCAAACTCATGGACGCTGGACCTAATCCCAATGAAGCTCCTAAACCGGCTCCTAGGACATTCAAAGCCATTAAGGCTGAGCCCATTAAGGTCACAACTCCTCAGCCAACCCTGAGGAACTCTAAGGTGACCATTAATCCAGTGCCTATTCTCATTACTGAACAGACCAAGGCTTGTAATGGTAAGATACATAAGGTTGACAAAGTATGCATGGGTAAACCTTTACATTTGGATTGTGCTCATATATTACACCGCAGGCTCGGCCATGCCAGCTTCCCGGTTATTAAGAAAATGCAAGATTTTTCTGATGGGCTTAAGATAAAGAATTGTAATACCTATTTGGAATGTGCCATCTGTAAGGCAGCAAAATCTAAAACTGCTGCTATACCCAAGGTCTCTTCCCGTCGTGCAAGGTACCCTTATCAGCTGGTACACATGGATTTGGTTGGTCCTTTTAGACCCTCCCTTGGTAGGGGGCGTTATTTTTTAACAGTAGTAGATGATTACTCTCGTTATGGCCATGTATTTATTTTAAAGGACAAAACTGAAGTCTTTACCAACTTCAAATATCTTTACAACCAGATCCAAACGCAACACAAGGTGTGCATCGCTCAGGTGCAGAGTGATAGGGGGACTGAGTTTACATCCAAGATTTTTGAAAAGTGGATGAAGGAGAGAGGTATCTTCCATTTTAAATCATCCCCTCGAACTCCGTCCGAGAATGGTATTGTAGAAAGGAGAAATGGCGTGCTGCAGAATGTCATGAACTGCCTACTTGCAGATGCTGACATGAGCCAAGTTTTTTGGGCAGAAGCGGTCAAAATGGCTAATTATCTAGTCAACAGGACGTGGAGTAGTGCCATTAACCAAACTCCATACTTCCTGGTCCATGGAAGGAAACCTAGCCTCTCACACCTGAGAATTTTTGGTTCCTATGCCTGGGTCCATATTCCCAAGCACCTCAGAAGAAAGGGGGGCAAGGCATCAAGGAGGCTCAGATTTATAGGTTATGCAACCGGCAGCAAGGCCTCTAGGTTTGTAGACAAAAATAACCTTGTCATTGTCTCTAGATCAGCTTCCTTTGAGGAGGGGTCAAATTGGTCAAAAATTCATTCCAATGAACCCGGTTATTCCCCTATTAGAAGCGACACTGAACAAGCAGCACCACCTGAAGAGGATGAACCAACAAACTCCAAACAACTGACCAGCGAAGATCCGGATGGTGATGAATCCCTACCTGACTCTGACGATTCAGACAAGGAATCCCTGGGTGACTTCACATCTCCTGCCTCACCTAAACGACCATATCTTCGCAGCGCCTGGGACAGAGGCCCGCCCCATTTTGATTGGAAAGATACCTCCGGCAGCTCCAATTCTGACACCGATGCTCCGGATGACAATGATGATGGTGAGTGGCAATTTCCCAGACGGTCAAAATGCTCCAATAAAGGGGTGCCACCCAAAAGGTTGGACATTGGCTGTGTTGCCTCGGTCAACAGTGTTACCATGGCCCCTAAAACGTACTCAGATGTCCTCCAGCTTCCCGAGGAAGAACAGCACAGGTGGAGGGTGGCAATGGAGCGGGAAATGGACAGTCTCAAAAAATTGAAAGTCTTCATCCCCATGGAAGTCCCCAAAAAGAGGAAAGCAATTGGCACCCGTTGGGTCTACAAGGTCAAGCCAATGCCCAACAACAAACTCCTCTATAAAGCCCGACTGGTAGCACAAGGCTACGCACAGCGCTACTTGCAGGACTTTGATGAAACATACTCCCCCACCGTGAGAGCGGAAAGTGTGAGGGCTGCTTTGGTCACCGCAGCAGCACATGGGGAACACATTTTTCAATTTGATGTACAAACTGCTTATTTACACGCACATCTAAAACAAGAAATTTACGTCAGAGGTGCCCCTGGATTTCAACGGCAGGAAGGCCACACCTGGCTTCTGAAGAAAAGTTTGTACGGCCTCAAACAATCAGGCAGACTGTGGTACAAATGCCTGACCAAAACTCTCAAATCACTGGGTTTCCATCCATCTCTAGCTGATAAATGTACCTTCACAAGGGATACCAAAGGGGGGCTGGAGAAAGTCCTAGTGTATGTTGATGATCTTTTATATATAGGGCCTGACAAGGGGGGAAGTATTATATTTGCCAGGACCCTACAAAAAAAAGTTCACTCTAAAGTCTTTAGGATATGTGGACAAGTACCTAGGCGTACAAATCATCACTACACCAAAAGGTTTTGCTCTCTCCCAAAAGGAAAAGATAGAGGAACTCTTGGTGAAATGTAAAATGGAAGATAGCAAGCCAACGGCTATCCCAATGCAGACCGACTATTATGGATTGGCACACAAGGATAGCCCAGAGTTCCAAAATAATACTCTATTTAGGTCAGTGATCGGCTCATTACTATATATAAGTAATTGGAGCCGTCCAGATATTGCCCTGGCCGTAAACCTGCTATCTAGACAAGTGGAACATCCTACCCAGTTCCACTGGTTGGCCATTAAAAAGCTATTAAGGTAAGACCACAGCAGATTACGTGCTTCGCTTGGAACCTGAGAATAGAGACAAGGCCCAATTAAAATGTTTCGTGGATGCGGACTGGGCCGGAGATACCAAGACACATAGGAGTACTTCGGGCTTCTTGGTACTATTAAATGAGGCACCCATCCATTGGCATGTGGGGCAACAGAAATTTGTTTTGTGCTCCACCGCTGAGGCCGAATATGCATGCTTATCAGAGGCAGGAAACGATCTGATATGGTTTGATGCCTTAATTTCTAGCATCTGGACACCACCGACTTTGCCCATCCAAATTATAGAAGACAACACCGGGGCCATAGGCATTGCCAAAGCCTATGCGGTGGGAAAAAGGTCCAGACATATTGATATCCGCTATCAAAATGTTAGGCAACTAGTAGAGATGGGGTTTATATCTTTATCACATTGTCAGACCAAATATCAAACAGCTGATATTTTCACAAAACCTCTACCAGCAGATAGGCACAAAGATCTGTGTAAAAAGTTATGTCTCACAGGGTAAAATTTGTTGTGCATTGCATTTGTGTGTTTGCATGCCATCGGCTCGCAAGGAGGGGAACTGTCAAGTATTTGCAAGCCATTGGCACATATATCATACAGACACTAGTGGAGGCAGAAAGTGCCCCCACCCCTATGTGGAGAGGAGGGGCTTACACTGAGTATAAAACCCCCTCTAACCTTTCCACCATGCTCTCTTTTACGTTTGTTCTCCATGAGACATGATCTTTGATAGGGGTAGTCACACACGCTGTGTGCCCCCTATCCTAATGGATATTAAGACAGCCTTTGTATATAGTTAATATGTTTTGTTATATGAATAAATACATTTATCACATTTATTCATGCATCTGCCTTTAGACTCTTCTATGCTCCTGGGTGTTTCTACGATCCCAATTTCCACATTGACCAGGCAGTAAGACCCATCCTTCTTCTCCCGGAAAAGCACTGGGGTGGCTACACGTGGCCTATCTGGTTGGATGAAGCTGCGTTCCCCAACTCCCAGGGGGTCATGGGGTAGATTTTTGGTTTAGGAAGCTTTACCCCAGGAAGGATTTCTATACTATAGTCTGTAGGCTGGGGGGGGGGGGCAGCACATCTGACGCCTTCTCACTAAACACCTCCTGAAGGTCCCAGTACTCTTTTGGGATATTTTCCTCCCCCACAATGTGTTCCATCGCAGTTGCCACCCCCTCGTTCGCCACTTTGGCCATGCAATAGGGGTTCTCCTCTCTCTTCCTTTGTTGATTAGAGTGGATGCGCGCCATACCCGTCTTCCAATTTATGCGCAGGTTCCATTTTTGGAGCCAGGGCAGCCCAAGTAGTAGGGTCGTTCCATGCCAGGGGCCACAATAAAGCTCAGTGTTTCTAGATAATCTCCCATCCTCATCTCAATCGGTTTGGTTACAAAATGGGCTGGGCCTCCCCAGCTACCAACCTGTCTAGCTGACAGAATGTGATGGGTCTTTTCATCATTTTTAGTCTTAGACCCATCTTTTCCACAATCTCAGGGCTGATGATACATCTGGTGCATCCCGAATCTAGAAGGGCCTTTTGGTACCTTTAGTTCTACTGGGATGGTCATGGGTCCCCCATTCTGATTTACCAGGAGGTCTTCGTTGGAATCGGTTTCAGTTTCACTGTCATCAGCGAGGGTCGGAGTTCCCAACTCACTCTGGTTCAGGGGAGCGAACTCAACAACTTCTATCCCTTTTAGGGCGGTTTCGCGGGATTTCACAGAATTTTTGTCAGCTCTCTTCCCTCCACTAGGGGCCGCCTTGGGTCCAGGCTTAGAGAAACACTCAGCCGCTCGGTGCCATTCCTTTCCACCTCTGAAGCACACAGAGGACTTCAGCTTGAAGCCTGCCGGTCCCACTTTGGAGCCCCCTTGTGGGATGAGGAGGATGGTTGGCTCCAGGTGCACCCACCGTGGAAACGATCTCTGGCCAAGTCGATCTCCACATCAGCGGCCAGCACATACCAACTTTGCAGATCCTTAGGGGCCCCTTGGGAGCAGCAATCCTTGTAGACATCCTCATTTAAGCCATCTTTATAGCTCTCCAGCAGTTCTACTTCTGACCACCCTCTCATGTAGGGTGCCAAATCGCGGAATTCCTGGGTGTACTCCGCCACCTATCTCTGCCCCTGATGTATGGATTTCTTTCTAATTCTCACCCTTTGCTCGGCTAACGGGTCCTCAAAATGCGTCCTGAGGGCTGCCATGAACTGGTCATAATTTCTCATCAGAGGAGAATCTTCATTATGAAGTCCCACCATCCACTCAGCTGCCACCCCCTCCAGGGGGTCTGGTAACGCACCTCACATGTGTGGCATCTGAGGAGAAATCCTCCCCCCAGTCTTGCATGTGGTTCCACACTTGGGTTAAAAAGAATCCCAGTCCTTTCAGATCTCTCCCGTATCTTACTGATAGCAAGGGAATTTTGGGCTTGCTTTGCCTCCGTGGCAAGGCCTGCCCAGCAGGGGGCCCTGGACCGCAGCTGCCGCTTGAGTTCCAGAGGCCTGAGCTGTCTCTTCCCGGGCTTGGGCTCTCTCTTCCACACAAGCAGCAGCCTCCGTTTCACCTCCGGGGCATTCATCCCCCCCTGGCAGGCAATGCATACCTTTCATGGGCTCTACGACTCTCAGTAGCCTCTCTCAGTAGTTGCAAAGCCTGGGTGATCAGAAGATTTTCTTTCTGTTCTTCCTGCCAGGCAGCATCTCTGCCTCGGCATCTGGTAGTTGTTACTCCTTGGGGGGTCTTCTCCACTCTGGTAACCTCCCCACGCCCAGCGACCATTTGGCTCTCTCCGGCTTTTCCTCCAGCTGTAAATCAGCCATCCACTCTGAAGCCTCCCAGCCGGGGTATGATGGGGAGGTCGTAGAATCAGCAGCTCCCATATGCTCCTGGTCACTGTCTTGGTCAGACATTCTTTGCTCAACCCCCACGGTAGCTTTCTGGGATGGCTACTAATTGCAGACCTTGCTTAATGTCAGGTATGCCTCCTTTCAATACTCAAGAAAGAAAAACCCCGACTCCATTTTCATAGAGAAAGGTACTTTTACTGAGTATGAACTGAATGCAACCAACAAAAAGCAAGGTCTGGGGTAATAAGCGAAAAAATCACATATAGAAAGCATCCTTAAAACCCTCCCCCCAATCGTCCGGTCAAGGTTATCCAATTCACATCCCCCCCAGGGGTCATGTGGGGTGCAGCTTCTGATGGTTCCATTCTCCTGGTATGCCACGCCAGTTGACCTTGAGTGATTATCAGCGCTCTTCCAAGCTGTGGAGAGACGCTGAGGAAAAACTTTCTTCATTTTCTCCACCAGCTCACTTCCCCCCACCCAGACATCCAGACAGCTCCCCGCTCCCCGTGTTACAATGGCAGCCAAGCAAGCAAGCAATAAAAAGGTGGAGGCTGACAACATGCTTCACTAAAGATAACGTGAAGAGACCAAGCCAGATTGTTAGTTATCTGCAACCCCAGATACTTAATACTATTGACCACCTTCACAGCTGCAGCCTTGATACAAAGTGGAATATGACTATGCCAGCTCTTTCTAAAATCAACAATGATCTCCTTTGTTTTCTTAACATTTTTAGAGTAACTCCATGCAAAAAAAATCTTGTTTGCACTGTCCAGAAAATAGAATATTTGTATCCTGCTCTGACACCCCCAGCTGCAAATGTAAACTTAGCAATACAGATATTGAAAAGTTAGAGACTTGGTCTTTTAAGGAAGTGAAATCACTTCCTTGAGTATTTTTTGGCACTGCCTATTATGCTTAAATGTGTCTTGAAAATATCAAATGGCCAAAACAGAGCCAGTAGCAGTGTTGCAGCAATTTACAGAAAATACAAAAGACACTTAGATTTTTCCATTTTCCTCACCCATCCATGCACACTTCAATGCAATTTCATCAGGTTGTTTTACCTTATTGTGTAAAGCTTGTTTTTTTTTTTAATTGATTTATATGCCGCCCTTCTCCAGAGACTCAGGGCGGCTTACAATGCGTTAAGCAATAGCCTTCATACTTTTGTATATTTATACAAAGTCAGCTTATTGCCCCCACAAACTGGGTCCTCAATTTACCTACCTTAGAAAGGATGGAAGGCTGAATCAACCTTGAGCCTGGTGAGATTCGAACTTACAGTAATTGCAGACAGCTGGTGTTAATCACAATGCTATCAGTCTGCTGAGCCACCAGGTTTTGTAACTTTGAGTCAGACTTGATTCCTGGCAGCAAGTCTATACAGTTTTCATAGCAAGATTTCAGTGGTGGTTTACCATTACCTTCTTTCTAGGCTGAGATAAAGTGACTGGTCCAAAGACATTCAGCTGGCTTCCATATCAAAGGCAGAACTAACTATCAAGTTCCCCTGCTCCTGATTTAGTGCCTTAGCATCAAACTGACTCTGATTTTGCAGAATATTTGATTGTTATTTACTGATTCTACTGTTACCACTATTGGCTGACCTATAGGCTAAATACATTATATATATATATATATATGTGTGTGTGTATGTATGTATGTATGTATGTATATGTATATGTATATGTATATGTATATATGTATATATGTATATATACATATATACATACATACATACATACATACATACATATATATATATATATAGAGAGAGAGAGAGAGAGAGAGTCCACAAATATACAGTACTTGCTTTCCTATATTTCCATCAACACATCTTGTTGAGATGTTTTTTCTTCCTTTAAGGTTTTCTACAAAATATTTGGCAAACTGTTCCACATTTTAAAAATTAGCCAGTTGTTTTCCTGGAAAATTCAGAAACAGGGATACATGATTAAAAGGTAACTTATCCTTCCCTATCCTTTTTCCTCTGTCGAGGTGGTACCTCCATACTACCTTCATTTTTTAATTATCATATTATAGGAGACAGTGGGATAAAAATCCATGTCTCTTAAGAGATGAATTTGAGCCCAGAAGTCAAAGTACCGATGCTTCTATTTTACAATTTGTCCTATGTTCAACTGCAAATGAAAAAAAAATGGATGCAAAACAATTCTTCAGGGGCAATATATAGCTCATGTTCAATAGATTATCTGCTAATACTCAGATTCTGGAAACTCAATTGACAGCATTCAACAAGCAAATGTAATACACAACTTGATAATTCAGGCAAACTGCTTTATTATGACAGTAATATAGAACAGGCTATTTCCTTATTACAATTTAGTAGTCAAGTACAAGTCATACTTTTTCATTCAGTCTTTATAGAATCTGTAGACTTTACAGTCAGTTGGTTAAGGCACCAGACTAGAGAGCATACGTTAATGAGTTCTAGTCCCATGAAAGCCAACTGTGTTGACCTTAGGACATTCTCTCTCAGTCCAACTCACCTAACAGGGCTGTTGTGGTGAAAATAGGAGGAGGAAGGAGTATTAGGTATATTCTCTGCCTTATTTGTAAAAATAATAAAGGTGGGTTAAAATAAATAATAATAAATAATTTTATTACTGTATCATCTGATTTGATGGCATATAAATTTGTTCACTAAATAAATAACATAAAATCTTTTGGTATCAAATCCATGACATTGTTCAGATTTTTCTCAGTAGGATACATGCATGTTAACTGAATTACCATCAATAATCATGTTGGCTGTAATGATTTGATGAGCATGAAATAACATTGAAAAAAATTCTATTGAGCTTTACTGAAAAGATGCAACAATTCATTTTGGTTTCAGTCTATTCTTTCTTCATTACAGTACTGAGTAAATTGGAAGAAACATTATATGCACAGCTTTTTAGTAGGAAATTCAGTTTCTGTGGTTTTACTATAAGAAGAAATGAGACTAGCTTTTGGTTCTTTAACATGTATCATTATTAAAAAATAGAAAAGCCTCAAAATAAAGACTATTCTTTTCTTAGAGGGTTATTTTAAAATAACCAAATTAAGGCATTCAGCAGAATCAAGTAGCAAAATTTCCTTAAAAGAGTGCACTGTATTAAACAGAATATTGCGTAACTGAATTCAGTCATATTTACCCCATCTTTATAGAAAAACAGTTCTATAGGCAAGATTGGGTCCTCCGTTTGCTTTTTCTAAAAAAAAATAATTTATTACTTTTAAAAGTAAAACAATGGGCATTGCTCAACGTCTCTGATTTCTAACATTTGCGTCAAATTCAAGTTAATAAGTAATACATTCCTTAATCTATATACAAATTTACATATCTCCTATTTCATTATATATCAAGTATACAGTATTTTACTTCCTAAACAGCTATACATATATTTAGTAAACCTATATTACATTCACAAATTCAGTATACCTTGATATATTGATATACACTGATATATACATTTTCAGACATTCATTATCCCTTGTTTTTGGCACTCTTCCTCTTATCTAACCAATTATAAAATTTATTCCAGACTTCATAGTATGTTGATTCACTTTTGTCTTTGAGTTCTAAAGTATGTACATCTCTGCACAGCTGTAAATTTTGTGTATTATTTCTTCTTCTGAGGGTATTTCTTTACACTTCCATTTTTGAGCAAATGCTAATCTTGCCGCGGTAAGTATATGCAATATTAAATAGGTTACATTTTTATCATATTTGCCATCTGTCATGCCCAGTAAGAAAAATTCCGGCTTGACTTCTATTTTGAACATTAACATCTCTTCTAACCAGCTCCTTATTTGCTGCCAAAAACTTTTTGCTTTTGAGCACTCCCATCACATATGGTAGTATGACCCTAGATCCGCCTCACATTTCCAACAAATTGGGTAGTATTTTTTACTAATTCTTGCCAATCTTGTGAGTGGGAAGCGCCACCTGTAAAACATTTTATACAGGTTTTCTTTATAAGAAGCCGCCAGTGTAATTTTGATATTTTTTTCCCCACAGGTTTTGCCAATTATCCAAATCAATACTGTACCCAAAACATCTACTCCAAATTATCATTGTCTCCTTAACTTGTTTTTCAAGCATATCTTGTTCTAATAAATAGTGATACAATTTTTTATGGCCTTTCTCTCTGTGCTTAATAAAATTTTATCCAGTTCTGATGGTTCTAATTTAATATCCCGCTCTTTTTTATCCTTCATAAATTTGGATTGTATTTGTAGGTATATCCACCATTCTAATTCAATTCCTTCTTCATTTAACTTATTCCTTGATTTTAATTCCCATTCACGTTTAGCAATTCTTTATATGTAATAGCCTCTCTCCCATTTTGAGAAGTTTCGGATGTGTGAGCATTTCTACTGTCGATATCCAATTGGGGATATCTATATAATTACTTCTTTTGGTCTTGATCCAAATATCTAAAAGTGCCCTCCTAATGTAATGCCTTTGGAAGTACCGGTGGACCTTATGCTTCTCTTCCCAGATGATAGCGTGCCACCCTGTTTGAAGGTCATGTCCTTCTAGTGTCAACTGTCTTCTATTTTTGAGGTGTAGCCAATCACTTACCAAACCAGGGTTGCAGCTTGCCGATACTTTTCCTGATTTGAAAGGCCAAATCCTCCTTTCTTTTGCATCTTGTAATAATTTTAATTTAATTCTTGGCTTTTTGCCCTGCCATATAAATTTTGCTATAATTCTATTCAAATTTATAAAGAAATCTTTTTTGAGCAAGATTGGTATCATTGAAATAAATATAAAATTTTAGGTAGCACGTTCATCTTAATCGTAGCAATCCTCCCTATAAAGGAGAGTTGCAGTTTTCCCCATCTTTCTAAATCAATTTTAATTTGCTCAATTAGTCTATCATAATTCTCCTCTTTAAGTGTCATGCATCTTGATGTCAATTGGATCCCTATGTATCTAATTTTTTAAACTATCTGAATATCAATTTTTCCCTCTATGTCTCTTTTTTGCTCCTCCATCATATTTTTACTAACATTTTTGTTTTATCCTTATTTATCTTTAAGCCGGCTACCTCCCCCATATTCCTCCAGTACTTCCATCAGCCATACGCCAGATTGCATTGGCTCTTCAATGATAAAGACGAGATCGTCTGCAAACACTTGTAATTTAAAATTTTCATTTCTGATCTTCAAACCTTTAATTTGGATATCTTCTCGAATTACTCTATTCAATGCTTCTAACAATAAAATAAATAGTAGTGGTGATAGTGGACAGTCCTGTCTCGTATCTTTCTGAATTTGGAAGTTCTTTGTTGTTTTCCCATTAATATTTTTGCTTTTTGTTCCGAGTAAATTGCTCTGTACATCCTTATAAATTTCCCCCCAAATTCCATATACCTCCCCGCTGTGCATCAGCGAATATTAGTACCATCTGTTTTTCATTGTGAAGCTCATAGTATTCTATGATATCTAATATAATCCTAATATTATTTCTTATATATCGTCTGGGCAGAAAGCCATTTTGATCAGAGTGGATAAAATTTTCTAAGAATTAATCATTCGGCCATAATTGTCATATAAAATTTTGTAGTCTGAATTCAATAGAGATATCGGTCTATAGTTTTTTACATATGTCAGGTCAGAATTTTCCTTTGGGATCAGGGTAATTGTCACTTCTTTCCATGAGGTTGGAATTTTTGCCTCTTTAAAACATC
This sequence comes from Arizona elegans, assembly GCA_022577455.1. Classification (NCBI taxonomy): domain Eukaryota; kingdom Metazoa; phylum Chordata; class Lepidosauria; order Squamata; family Colubridae; genus Arizona; species Arizona elegans. The sequence continues at coordinate 45,493,451 of JAKOOJ010000006.1, read as the reverse complement.
ATTATAGACTTCTAACAAAATAGGGCTTAATATTTCCTGATGTTTTTGGTATATCTCTGATGGCAATCTGTCGGGACCTGGGGCTTTATTTGTCTTTTGCTTCTTGATTGCCTCTAATAATTCTAATGATGTTATCTCTTTATTTAATATCTCCTTACTTTCTTCCGGGACTTTGAGCATTCCCATTTTCTGAAAATATTGCCAAATCTTATCCTCCCTTGTCTCTTCCTTGTCTTCATATAATTTTTTAAAAAACTCATAGACTACCGTTCTCTTCTCTTCATTTTGGTACATTAATTCTCCTTCATCATTGTGTAGTTTGCTAATCCATCTTGTATAGCTCTGTTTCTGCAATCTATATGCTAGCCACCATCCCGGCTTATTCTCATTTTCAAAAAAAATTTGTTTGGTTCCTTTTATTTGCTGGGCCAACCCCTCCTTCTCAATAATATTTAATTTATGTTTAATTTCTCTTATTTGCTGTTTTAACTCTTGTTTTTGTGGCTTTTTGTAGTCCCTTCCAACTCTACTCAATTCCCTTTCTAGACTTTTTTGTCTTTGTTTCTTTTGTTTATTTTCCTTGGCCATATACTCTATCGCAACTCCTCTCATAAAAGCTTTCGCAGTATCCCTACAAGACAAGGCATTCCACTAGTTGATTGTTCTTACTGGTAGGAATTTTTTCCTTAGTTCTAGGTTGCTTCTCTTCTTGATTAGTTTCCATCCATTGGTTCTTGTCTTGCCTTCTGATGCTTTGGTAAATAGTTTGCTCCATTCATCTTTGTGACAGCCCTTCAAATACTGGAACAATGCTACCATATCACCCCTAGTCCAAGACTAGACATTTCCAATTCCTGCAACTGTTCTTCATGTCTTAGTCTCCAGCCCCCAGTCATCTTTGTTGCTCTTTTCTGCCCTCTTTCCAGTCTCAACATCTTTTTTATATTGTGGTGACCAAAACTAGTTGCAGTATTCCAAGTGTGGCTGAGAATGATATGCAAACACAGATTAGAACTACTTCTGTGTTAGTGCTTTAGTAGTTTTAGTCATTGCTAGTACTTGACGACAGAAGAGAAAATACTGCTGCAACAGATTGACGCTCCTTGAAATCTCCCCTTTCACTTTCAACCTATATGAACAGATAATACTGTAACTTGTGGGTTTTGTGAAAAATTGTAAAATATTTTAGGAGAAGCCCTTCTATTCTACTCTTACTATAGTCAACAGCACAATATTAGCAGTAGAATCCTTCATATTTTTGGATTCTATAATCTCCCAGGATTTGAAACTGTCACCTAACGTTAGAACCATCATAAAAAAAAGCACAAAGAATGTTCTTCCTCTGTCAGCTCAGGAAGTTCAGACTGCCCTAGGAGCTGTTAATACAGTTTTACAGAGGAACCATTGTGTCTATTATTTCTACTTCTGTAATGTCTGGTTTTGTACAGCATCCGAACAGGACAGGTACAGATTCCAATGGATAGTTAAGACTGCAGAAAGAACTGCAACCAGCCTGCCTTCTATAGAAGACCTATATATTGCATGGGTCTGAGGGCTGAGAAAATATCTACAGACCCCTCACATCCTGGACATAAACTGTTTCAACTCCTCCCCTCAGAAGGAGGGTATTGCATGCTGAAACAACAAGACACAGAGGCAGTTTCTTCCCTCATGCCATCACTCTGCTGAATACCTAATTCTCAGTATTGTCTAATGTCTATGTACATTTACCCATATTATATGGCTGTAGCATTAGTATTATTATCCTTATTTTCTTTACTACCCCCTTATTGATATTATTATTACTCTGTTGCTTTTCTCTGTACACTGACAGCTTCTGCACCAGAGACAAATTCCTTGTATGTCTAATCACACTTGGCCAAATAAAGTACTCTTTTCTTTTCTATTTTATTTTAGTCATCTTAACCAAACAAATATTCTTAAAAGGGAGGAAGCAATATATTATCTCTCTAAGATTTTGAGGGATAAATAAAGTATTTTCTTCTTCCCCTGGGATGATGATCATGATCATGATGATATTGGCAGCTATTGGAAATAGAATACTGAATTAGATTCATCCTTGACTTAGTTCTGAAGAATATTTTATTGGAAACAGGATATCATTATTGTTATTTAGCATATTTATTTATTTATTGCTTCCTTCAGGATCACCAGATAGCTTATATGGCCAGCCTCCTTCATTCCATTCCCAGCAATAACTCTGTGGATTAGATTGGGCTGAGAAAGTCTGCGGCAAGCCCAAAGCCAGCCTGTGAATGTTCACTTCTCCTCAGTTTTAGTTCAGCCCCTTAGACACTACATCATGCTCTCATCTTCTTATCTGAATAAGTGCCAGGTTTCAGGCACATTTCCTATCAGCAAATATGACCTATGGAGATGCTTTTAAAAAAGAACCATGCTATTTCTAAAATAAAACTAGAAAAACAAATGTTTCTTAATGTTTTGGCATCACAAACTGAACAAAGAAATAAATTGGTAGCAGTCAAGTGAGAACATACATGAAAACAGGAAAGTCAGTGCTCCATACTTTAGGGGAGAAATGACAACACAAAAAACTTTTTTAAAAAGCTCTTTTATAAGCATCATTACAGACTAGATCTATTATGATTTTATCTTTCCCTTTGTATATACGCGTAGTTGCTGGGAAGTTATGAAGACAGTTAGAAAATTAAATAGTAATAATCTCTCCAACTAGTTTCATATAGAATTACATTCATAGAAGACCTCATTCTTTATAACTTCTTGATGAATTCTAAAAAAAATTCCACATAATTGTCAAAGATATTGTACAAGATTTGAAAATAAAATGTCTTAAAGAAAATGTCTCTGGTTTGAGTGTTAATATGTTAATATCCTTAACATATGTAAATTCTCAGTGTTTATTTTACTTGCTTGTTTCAATTCATTTGTAAATGTGTATATTTGACACTGAAATTGAAAACGTATTTTATGATTGTGCTAATCTTTTTTCCCCATCAGAAACATTTCATGCAAATAGCTGTAAGCACTTCAAATTTTATCTGTCATCCCCAATCTAGGGTTGGGTATTTGGATTTCTATACTGCATAATTTTTCTTTATTGATGCCCAAGAATAAATCATTAGTTCCTAGTAGTTGAACATTCTAACCTATACTCAACTGTGCATTCAAGCAAGGAAAAAAACATGCTTAAAGGAGTTTTGTTCCCATCAGTCTACAGAAGCAAGCTCACAGATGCTCCATTATATACTTCCCATTGACTTCTGTTATCCAGAAGAATTTAATTTGCAGAGGAAAGGGAAAATTCAGACAATGTATTGTATTTTTGTTTTTTACCCCTACCAACTTTGACAAGACAAGTTAGCTTTGTTACTTATCAAAAATGTTATTCATTTTCTCTTAACTTTCTATACAAATGCTAGTAAGATAGCACAACGTAATTACTAGAAGAAAAACAAATTTTTTCAATATTCATTTTAATTAAGCCTATAAACAGTGACAAGGGACTAAGAAGTTTTGACATTAATTTGTAGCCTAATCTTAAACATTTATGTAGCATTACATCTTATTAAATTTAATTAAACATATTTCTTTGCAAGTATTGCTCGGGAATTCAGAGACTCAGGTCTCAAAGGAACTTAAGATAATGATGCAGAACTTTGACCATAAGTCCAAAGCTGGCAGAACACAATCATAGTATTTCTTATTCGACAGTTTTCAAGCCAATCTTTCCAAAGCAAAGACAGTGGCAAACCAGGTTCAATCTTCATAGATTCTGTAATTTTAAAAAAAGTGTTTAGTTCTATATGTTATCTATCCATCTATATTCAAAAGAATAATGATATAAATTAGATTATCTTGAAGTACATCCTCACCATCCCTGTTCTAGGATATTCAAATATGGCTTATAATGATCTGGAATGCAACAAATCTTTTACATCTTTATATATTCACAGAAATAAGACTGGCAAAAGTTAAATTCTGACTTAATAGAAAAATGTGACAGAATTATTCAGGAGCAGTATGAAGAAATCTCTTTGCTTTTTGGTACTATTTTCCAATTAATTGAAACAAAGCCCTAGTTTCCGATGGATGGATGGATGGAAGTATTCCATTGGTTCCTCTAGGCCTGTATTATTTTAATTACTCAGAATATTTCTGGGCACATGGGAAGTAAAGGTACAGTTTCAGTATGGAGAAAAGAAAGCCTATCACTGCTTCTTAGAAAAAAATAAGGCTGAATAAGGCTAATTCTATAAGCAGAGATGAAGGAAATGGGTTGCTAGTGGATTGTGATACATAATGCATAGAATAGAAATGAACTAGAGAAATATGGCCATATCATGTACAAGGAATACAAATGAAAATGTTTTCCTCTATTATGTAAATAGAGAGTTAAATAAATGGTTTTATATTTTAGTGTTCTTACTGCTTGTTTGCCTTGTATTTAGACTCTGGAGCAGTTATTTGTCTGTTAGCCTTTAGGTTTGACCTTTAGAGATATGGTAGTACCCTTGAGACTTTCTGAGTGTACCGGCTAAAAAGAGCAGAACCAGATTCCTATTTGATGTTAAAGAGACACACACTGGTATTTTGAATAATCTGTAAATGGGTAGAAGTTTTTTCTTTGTTTACAATAACAAGAATTATTAATTGCGTGGATGGGAACACAGGAAACATATGTTGGATCAGCTTCTTCTCCAAGTTGTTCAATGTATTTTTTCCAACTGCCATCAGCTAAGTCTCTATCTGAAAAGTATTTTTGCTGGAGAAGCCAAAGTATGATTTCTTGCACTGAACAGCATAGCAGAATTTATATCCTGATTCCTATTTTAAAAGTTAAGCCTTTACAGCATGGGTTCATGGGTTCAAGGCCCACAGGCCGAATCCGGCTCACGGGGTGTTTAAATCCGGCCCGTGGGGCTGGCCTGGAAATATCAAAGGACCAACCCGTTATGCTTCTGCAGACCAAAACTGGCCATGTGAAGCCCCACCGCGGCCCATTTTCGGCCAACCCGACCTTCTGCAGCACTCTGCTGGAGGTATGGGAGGCCGAAAACAGGCCACATGGGGGCCTCACGGGGCCTCCGCGCAGCCTGTTTTTGGCTGGTAGAGTGCTGCTGGAGGCTATAAAGGGGGAAAATGAGGTGTGGGGGGCCTGGCCGGCAGGGTGCTACAAGAAACATCCATTCTGTCTCCCCCCTGTCGGTCTGCGGAGAACTACAAAGCTGATCCAGCCCTCAAAGAAATTCAGTTTGACACCCCTGCTTTACAGAGTTACAGTTATCTTTGTAATTTAAAAAACTGTGCATATTACCATATCTTTGAAATTATCAGAAAAGATAACTTCAGTAATAAAACACAGTTAATGGTTTTCAAAGTAGCCCTATTGGCATGTTTGCTTTCTCAGCATGTTTAAAAATAACTAAAATTTAATCTAACTTTATTGAATATTTAATTTTTTTTCTAAAATCCAATCAAACAAACAAGGCAAACAATGGGCATTAAGTGTTAAAAAGTCAGCAATAAGAAAACAAGCCTAACAACCATATTTCTTCACTTTCTTCCTAGCAAGTTTGCATATTTCTTCTCTTTTTTCCTTACCAGGTTGTCAAGCTCTTGCTTCAACTTTACATGAATTGTAGCATACCGTGCTGTAAATTATAATGCACTGTGATATACTGGTTTAGAACTATATCTATTGGACTACAGAGAGCCAGGGGAGATTGCTTCACTCGGCTAGTGTCTAGTTAGGGCTGAAAAAAAGCTTCTAAAGAACAGCTGAGAGTCAGAGCAAAGCATAGAGATCGCTTCACTCGCTAGCGCCTCATTAAAGCACTGCAGAGAGTCAAGGGAGCAGGCAAAGCTGGGAAGATCCTTCACTTGCTACTGCCTTGTTAGCACCTCGTTACAGCTGAAAAAAAGCTTCAAAAAAGCTACATTCGGAGTATAAGACACACCCAAATTTTCAGCCTCTTTTAGAGGGGGAAAGGTGCATTTTATATTCCAAAAAATATGGAAATTCAAGTGAATATGATGGCCAAATCTGAAAAACTTATTCTCAACTACTGAATCCATAGTTTATAAAGTTGTTAGGAAGGCAACATGTTTAACAGCAGCCATTAAATGGAAAATTTTAAACTGCTAACAGCTATTGTGAAAAAATGGAGGAGGGAAGTTATTTATTTACTTAAATGATTTATACAGCCACACTTTCACAGCAATTATTCTGGTCAGCATACAAAGATTAAAACCTTTGTAACAATATAACCCCATGGTGCCTTGGTTAAATAATAACCCTCCATACAAAAGCCAGATCACCATCAAAGGTCAATGAACTACCTGGCCCAAATGCATAGGGAATTGCGCAAGAAGAATTAGCATGTTTAAATTTAGACTAGTTTCATCTATTCTAATTGTTCATACGTCTTCAATGTTATAAAGCACTTCAAATAATTTATTTTAACTAGATAGATGCAAAATGGACAGTTTCTGGTCAACTAAAATTGCTCATCTTTATATAGTGGATTAGTTTGATTTGGCATGTGTATTAAATTATTCCACTTGTTAATTAGAATATTATTAGAACAATTTGGAGCAGAATTCAGAAATATTTATTTTTATTCGAAGTGTTTCTGATTAACTGTTAGAATAAAAATAAATATTTCTAAATTCTGCTCCAAATTGTTCTAATAATGTTCTAATTAACAAGTGGAATGATAGCCCTAAATGGACCGTTATTCTGTCACTGATATTCCTTATAAAGAGTACAATTTTAACACTACAATTTTGTCCTAAGATAGTAAATGCTTGTTTTTTTTACCTGTTCAACAAGTAGTAATGGAGTATTTTATTTTACTGCTCTTTCTTCTTGTACTTTCAATTCTTTATCACTTTCTGCATTGGACTTAATGAACAAGGAAATAAAAAAAAAATACAGACTGAAGTTATTTAGAAACAAAGTTAATTGAGAGATAACCAAGAAAGTCTTACAAAATTACCTCCTGAAATATTTAGAAATATTTAACAGCTCAGATTCCATATGTTCATGTTAAGATGGTAGCTAATTTTTATTTCTCCTAAGCATGCATTTTGGAATATTTGAGAAAAAAATGGTATGTGGGCTTGGATTTTTTTGGGGGAAAAACACAAAGTTACTCCTTTGATTATATAACTCTGCCTATGGGGCAAAAAAATCTTTTGAGATAAATAGTCAGATATCTGAGTAAATGAGATACTTAGGTGAAAAAACAATAGTATTACGTATTAAAAGGAAAGTGTCTGCATCTATTTTAGTAATAAAATGACAGTTAGGAAACTTTTCAGATTATATATTGATCACCCTAATTTAATTTTAATCTCAGGGGGATGGGGGTATTGTTCTGCAGACTAATACATGTCACTCATAGAAAAAAAACACAAACCTAGTACAAAACCCCTGTTCAACCCAACACACTCTGATGCAGTCCCCCTGGTGCTGAGCAATTGATTTCATAGAAAACATGCAGTTTTCATAGAAAACTGGAAGAAAACATGCAGATACCTAAAAAAGAAGCATCATCAAATGTCCCTAAAAAGTAGCATCATCAAGTGCTTCTGTGACAGGTAGAAAAATACCCCAAACCTCCCTAAGAAAAAAAAGGTGAGTGTTGGTGATAAGAGATTCAATTCTCAAGGAAATAGAACCTGTCACTGCGTTTTTTTATTTACCAGCTGAGCTCATTATTTCTGGACTGTCAGACTTTCCGTAGCTTGCCAAGAATTGTTATCAGTAACTGATACTATGCATGTCTGCATTCTTTCACTTGCTTCACACTCCTTCCTTTGTTCTCTTGCCAGGAGGTCTGGCTGCTGAGAAAGCAGCTGGCACGAACTATATTAAAATGTAACAATTACTTTTCTTAGTTAGTGAGATGTTTTATTTTTTTTATAACAAATAAATGAGTTTTCTTAGAAAATATCTTCGGGTTTTGTTTTCTTAAAGTATACTCGTAAGGAAAGGCCTCGATCCACTCCTTGTAATCAGGGCGATTATCCTAAAAGCAGAATGGGATTAATCAACGCCCTGACAGAACCAGCCGTCTGTAGACCAGACAGTCAACCCAGAGAGGTATGTTGTTTCCGTGGAGCAAAAATCAAAGATTTGGCTGAGAACCTAACCAAAATAATAAAACCCAGAGATTACTATCATTTCTACTACTACTACACATAGAGACAAATGACATGAAAATGGACCTGAAAAAAATATTGAGTGATTATAAGCAACTAGGCAAGAAAGTTAAGGAATTAAGTGCACAAGTAGTTTTTTCATCTGTACTGCCAACGAAAGGTCAACATCCAGGAAAAGAACAAAGGATTTTAGAAGTGAACCACTGGCTAAAGCAGGGGTCCTCAAACTTTTTAAACAGGGGGCCAATTCACGGTTCCTCAAACTGTTGGGGGGGCCAGATCAGCTGGGAGGGCGTGGCTAGGTGGTCATGTGACTAGGTGGACATGGCTAGGTCATGTGACCGGGTGGGCCAATTTAACAGTCCATTGAACAATGCACACAAATTAAACTTTAATTTGTTTTGCTCCTGGGGGTGTTTTATTTGCTTTTGTTTGCATGTTGCTCTTTTGGTTGCCTTTTCTTTTTACTAGATCGTTTTTTCAGTTGTTTAGGAGTCTAGTGGTCCACTTCAGGAAACTCAGTTTTGCTGCAATAGTTCTCAGCCCCAAGGAGCTTGAGAAATCTCTCTTTGTCTCTCTCTCTCTCTTTGTCTCGCTCTCTTTCCTTCTCTCTCTCTCTTTTTCTCTCTCTCTCTCTCTTTCTCTCTCTCCTTCTCTCTCTCTCCCCCCTTTCTCTTTCATTTTTTCTCTCTTTCTCTCTCTCTGTCTTTCTGTATGTCTCTTTCTTTGTCTCTCTCTTTCCTTCTCTCTCCCTCTCTCTCTCCCCCCTTTCTTTCTCTCTCTCTCCCTTTCTCTCTCCTTATCTCTCCCTCTTTCTCTCTCTCCTTCTCTGTCCCTCTCTCTTTCCATCTCTCTGTCTGTCTGTCTCTCTCCCTCTCTCTCCCTCTCCCCCTTTCTCTTTCATTCTTTCTTTTTCTTTTTTCTCTTTCCCTCTGTTTCCTTCTCTCCCTCCCTCCCTCTCTTTCTGTCTCTCCCTCTCTTTTCTCTTTCCTTCTGTCTCTCTATCTTGTGGAGGTGGTGAAGGTGAAAAAAGGGCCATTTTGGCCTGTTTTTTGCTTCTTCTACCACCCCCCAACCTCCACAAGCATTCTGCAGGCTAAAACTAGGCAAAAATGGCTCGTTTTTTAGGCAAAAACGGGCCATTTTGGCCTGTTTTTTGCCTCTTCTAAACCCCCCCCCCCCACAAGTATTCTGCAGGCTAAAACCAGGCAAAAATGGCTCATTTTTTGGGCAAAAACGGGCCATTTTTGCCTGTTTTTTGCCTCTTCTCATGTCCCCCCTCCACAACCATTCTGCAGGCTAAAACCAGGCAAAAATGGCTCATTTTGGGGCCATTTTTGCCTGTTTTTTGCCTCTTCTAACCCCCCTCCCCCCCCACACACACATCCACAAGCATTCTGCAGGCTAAAATTGTTGAGCTTATCTTTTGGTTCCAGCCTGCAGCTCTCCTGAAGGCAAGTCCTGCACTCTGCTGAAGGGTGGGTGGGGTGATGTGGGCGGAGCAACCTCGTGGTGCTCCACGGACCAGATTAATTGGTTCAGCAGGCTGCATGCGGCCTGCGGGCTGTAGTTTGAGGACCCATGGGCTAAAGAGTTGGTGTTGCCAAAAGAACTTTGGATTCCTGGATCATGATCTGTACTACCTCCACGATGGTCTTTTGGCAAGGGATGGGCTGCACATCAGAAAGACTGGGAAGAATGTTTTCAGAAAACAACTGGCTCAATTTATGAGGGCTTTAAACTAAAATTGAGGAGGGAAGGTGGCCAAACTTTAGGATTTCCAAGACCTAATTCCAAGCAAAAACCCCTAGAAAACAAATCAAATAATGAGGCAAAGGAGGGATGGGAAGGAAGACAAACTCAAGCATCAAATAGGAGACATACGAAGCATAGCCAGAGTCAGAGATAAAGATCTCAAATGCCTATATACAAATGCGCAAAGTTTGGGGAACAAACAAGGTGAACTTGAACTATTAATACACAAAGGTAGATATGATATAGGTGGAATAACAGAAACGTGGTGGGATGAAACCCATGACTGGAACATACTAATAGAAGGATACAACTGTTCAAAAAACTCAGACCCCATAAAAGAGAAGGTGGAATTATACTATATGTAAAAGACCACTATACTGCTACAAAATGTACGAAACCAAAGATGAAAACCTCCTAGGATGCATAAGGGTCAATATAAAAGAAAAAATGAATGACATTGCCATAGGTGTATACTACAGGCCATCCAACCAAGCAGAAAAAATAGATGTATTTTTTGCTAACCAATTAACAAATATATGTAGGAAACAAGGACGCAGTGCCTCAGTGGCTAAGACTCTGAGCTTGTCAATCGAAAGGTCGGCAGTTCAGCAGTTCGAATCCCTAGTCCCGCATAACGGGGTGAGCTCCCGTTACTTGTCCCAGCTTCTGCCAGCCTAGCAGTTCAAAAGCACGTAAAAAATGCAAGTAGAAAAATAGGGACCACTATTACCTTTGGTGGGAAGGTAATAGCGTTCTGTGGGCCTTTGGCGTTTAGTCATGCCGGCCACATGACCATGGAGACGTCATTGGATAGTGCTGGCTCTTTGGCTTTGAAACAGAGATGACCACCGCTCCCTAGAGTCGGGAACGACTGGCACATATATGCGAGGGGAACCTTTACCTTTACCTATGTAGGAAACACACTACAATAGTAATCTCCTTCTGGGCGGCCTTCCGGTTTGGCGTCACGGCGATACAGTCAGAGAAATAGCGGGCTCTGATGAGCCCCGTGAAAACCCCAACTGACGAACTGCTGCCGACAGGTCTGCAGACAGAACCTGTCCTGTAGGGACAGGGGAAAGAGAGGAACACAGTGGGAGGTTGAGAGGAATAGGCAAGTTCCTCGGAGGCCGGAGGAAACCCTCTGAGTTGGCGGTAGGGGGGATGGCAGCCATGGCTGCTGCCACGAAACCAGGACAAACTGGGAAAAGAAATGCGCAGAAGGAAGGAAGGAAGAATGATGTGCTTTGAAGCCGGGTGAGTGACACCGACCCAGGCGAGAAACAGCGCTTTGAGCATAAACATTTACTAATAAGACCCCTAGCCTTAAACAGCAGCTGAAGATTTGTGGGGCTTGAAGATTTTGTAACGAAATAACAAGGGTTAAAGACCCATTAAGGGATTTACTTCAGTAAAGATTGAGTGGAACAAATTGACCATTAATGAAATATAATTAGAAAATTAAGATCTTCTTTAAATTGAAACAGATTGATTTTTTCGGAAAAGAGAAAAGCGATTGACACCTTTAAAAACCAGATGAAGCGAGACAAACGGATGGTTACATAATTGCTTTAAAATGAGACTGAAACTGTGACTAAGCGAAAGTGTTGATTGTAAAGACTTGCCTCCTGTTTGAAAAGAAACCATTTTGACTAGCTATTTTGGATTACATTGAAAATAACTTTGGATTTTTGGGACTCCTATTCTGTCTAAAGAATAACAAGAACAGAAGAAATACAATGGAATTAAACAAAACTTAACTTAACTGCGTAGCAACAAAAGATGTGGCGCAGGACAAAGTGAGGAACTGATGGATTTTACAGAGAACAGATTCTACAATAGAATTACAATGATAATACAGAGTTTTAAGCACGGAAGTACTGATTTAGAAGTGGAATAATTATGGACAGATAAGGAAATGAAGAAATAAAATTGATAAAATTAAAAGGCAATGCTTAAATGTTTAAATGTTTAAATGAGTTTTAAATAAAAGCAGAAGGTGTCTATGGTGTAATAAAGATAGGAAAAAATAGAGGGTAATTAAAATAGAAATATGAAGTTAAGGTGGTCAAAAATGATATTTCTGTAAAAGTATAATTTGATGTAACATGTTTTAATTTTAAACTGTAAAAAGTTGAGGAGGATAAATATGACTAATTGTTAATGATTAAATAATTATTGGATGATATAATAACACAGAGATGGAAGTAAGAATTTGGGATTGAATTTAACATATGTTGAATGATTAATATTAAGAAATAGGTGGGAAACACCCTGGAAGAGTATATTTGGAAATTGTTGATTAATAGACAAATATTTTGAAAAGAAAATACTTAAAATAAGACAGGCTGGTTATCAGCTGAAGTGGAGATGTGGAGGAAAATATGCTGGAAATGAGCCTAAATAAAAGATGCTGGGAATCAGCCAAACAATTGTTGGGAGTAGGGAGGAGGATGCTGGAAATTAGCCAAATAAAATATGCTGGAAATTAGCCAAAATGCTGGAAATCAGTCAAATAATAGTCGGAGTTATGGAGGAGATTATGCTGAAATTCAACCAAAACAAGATATGCTGGAAATCAGCCAAATAACAGGTGGAGCTATGGAGGATAAAATGCTGGAAATCAGCCAAACTGAACTATGCTGGAAATTAGCTAAACAGTAGTTGGAGATATATATAAAGGGTGAAAAAGAAAATATTGGAAAATAACTAAAATGAAATGAAAAAATTTTGAGATCTCTGTGTAAAAATTTAAGATTTGAAGATTGGATGGAATGGGTCTAGATATTAAGTAAGAATTTTGATTAATAAATGGAAATAAAAATTAAGTTGCATATATTTGGAATTAAGATTGGTGATGATAAAGTAGTAAGGTAAACATTTAGATTAAGAGGTTAGATTACTTTTTAAAATTTGTATTTTGATATTATTGTTAAAAGAAGCAACGGAGAAAAATTTGGAAAGAATTGGGTTGATTTTTGATATAATGGAATGGTTTAATTAAGATGCTAGAATTTATGTTATAAACATTTGTCTTTATTTGGATTTTTTTTTGTTAAAGATGTAATGGTGAACATTTTTTTATGAAAATGTAAGCGAGATTACCGTATTTTCCGGCGTATAAGACTGGGCATATAAGATGACCCCCGACTTTTCTTGTTAAAATATAGGGTTTGGGCTATACTCGCCGTATAAGACTACCCCTCTTCCAATGTACACCAAATAAAAATTAAAAAACATCAACTGGCTTTAAATGGCTAGGTCTAAAAAAGAACAACTAAAAAAAACCCCAATTAACTATTTTTTTAAAGCTCCCAAAGGGGAAAAAAACTTACCCAATAGAACAGGGGTCTCCAGCCTTGGCAACTTTAAAACTTGTAGACTTCAACTCCCAGAATTCCTCAGCCAGCTTCGTTTTGCTGGCTGAGGAATTCTGGGAGTTGAAGTCCACAACTCCCTGCCTGCTTGATTGCAGGCAGGGAGTGGCTTGCTGATGGAATGGATTCAGGCAAGCTAAGCAAGGCAAGCGTTGCGACTAGCAGCTAAGGTAAGCAAGCTGGAAGGGGAAAACTTTTTTCCTTTTACATGGCTCTGGCGATCCCAGCTGAGTTGCCTGATTACCAGATTGTCAGAGCTTGGATCGCCAGAGCCATGTAGCTGCGTTGCCTGATTAGCAGGCAAAGCTGGGATCGTCAGAGCTTGGATCGCCAGAGCCATTTAAGGCTCGTCAGAGCCTTTCGGGCTGGTCTGCCTGGTTACAGGAGAACGACACGCAGTGTATTATTATTATTATTATTATTATTATTATTATTATTATTATTATTATTATTTGAATTTGTATACCGCCCTACTCCTGAAGGACTCAGGGTGGTGAACAGCCAAATAAAATACATATAATACAAATGTTAAAAAACCATTAAAATACAATTAAATAATTGGCCCGAAAAACAAAATTTAAAACACCCCAAATTCATAAGACAAATTTAAAATTTAAAGATTTTAAAAATTTTAAAAAATTTTAAAAGAGAGGTTAGGCCAGGCCGGCCTGCTGGAAAAGAAATGTTTTGATGGCACGGCGGAAAGCACGCAGGTCCAGGATCCTCCGTATCTCCGAGGGGAGCTCGTTCCAGATGGCGGGTGCCCCCACAGAGAAGGCTCTCCCCCTGGGGGCCGCCAGTCGACATTGTTTGGCCGATGGCAACCTGAGGAGCCCCTCTCTATGGGAGCATACTGGTCAGTGAGAGGCCACTGGTGGCAGAAGGCGGTCTCATAGATACCCTGGTCCTAAACCATGGAGTGCTCTAAAGGTGGTAACCAAAACCTTGAAGCGCACCAGGAAGACCACCGGGAGCCAGTGCAGCTCGCGCAAGAGGGGGGTCACATGGGAGCGCCCCGTCGCTTCCATAACCACCCGCGCGACTGCATTCTGGACCAGCTGGAGACTCCGGGTGCTCCTCAAGGGGAGCCCCATGTAGAGAGCATTGCAGTAGTCCAGGCGGGAAGTGATGAGGACATGAGTGACTGTATTTAACGAGTCCTGATTCAGAAAGGGATGCAACTGGCGAATCAGGCGAACCTGATAAAACGGCCTCCCGGCCACAGCAGTCAAGTGCTCTTCTAAAGACAGCTGTGAGTCCAGGAGGACCCCAAGTTGCGAGCCCTCTCCGTAGGGGCCAATGACTCTCGCCCAATAGTCAGTGATGGCACCAACTGACTATATTGGGATGTCAGAAACCACAGCCACTCGGTCTTGGATGGGTTGAGCCTGAGTCTGTTCCTCCATATTGTTGATCCGTACAGCCTCCAGGCACCGGGACTTCACTTCAAGGGGATCATTGGGGTGGTCCGGGGTGGAAATGTACAGCTGGGTGTCATCAGCGTACTGATGGTACTTCACCCCGAAACCACAGATGATCTCACCCAGCGGCTTCACATAAACGTTGAACAGAAGGGGCGAGAGGACTGACCCTTGTGGCACCCCACATACAAGGGGCTTCGGGGTCGACCTCTGCCCCTTGCCAACACTGACTGCGACCGGTCGGAGAGGAAGGAGGAGAACCACCGCAACACGGTGCCTCCCACCCCTAGCTCTTCCAGCCGGTGCAGCATGATACCATGGTCGATGGTATCAAAAGCCGCTGAGAGGTCTAATAGGACCAGGACAGAGGAGCAACCCCTGTCCTGAGCCCTCCAGAGATCATCAACCAATGCGACCAATGCCATTTCCGTGCTGTATCCAGGCCTGAAGCCCGACTGGAACGGATCCAGATAAGCCGATTCATCCAGGTACTGAGGGAGCTGTCATGCTACCACACTCTCAACAACCTTCGCAACAAAGCGAAGGTTGGAGACTGGATGGTAATTTGGCGTCCAACATTGGCGATCATGTTGGCGATCCTATTTTTATCAACAGCCACATGGAAAAGTGCTGTTGGTTTGTTCAAACCAGTCCCTTAGATTTTGAAGCCATGACGTTCTTCTGCCTGGACCCCGTTCAAGACCTTCAATCTTTCCTTGGAGGAAAATAGTATATAGTGTTATAGTAATAGGGGTAATAATAATAGGGGACTTCAATTACCCTGGCATTAACTGGAAGACTAATTGCACCAAGTGAGAAATTGAATAGGTTCCTGACCAACCAAGGTGACAACTTTGTTGTCACCCAAAAGGTAGAGGAGGGAACTAGAGAGACAGCCATACTGTACTTAATTCTCTTGAACAAAGAAGAAGTGATTGAGGGAGTTGAAACTACAGGAACCTTGGGTGAGAGTGACCATGTCATACTGGAATTCAACATAATGTAAACACAAGGAATAGAATATAATGATACCAGTCTTAGATTTTAAAACAGCTGATTTTACCAAACTTAGAGAGAACTTGGGAAAGATTCTTAGATGAAAATCCTAAAGGGAAAAACAACTCAAGAAGCTTGGGAAACTCTGAAAAATATGATCATAAAAGCCCAGTCCAGCAGAATAGCACTGAAAAACAAAAAGAAGAAATCCAAGAAGAAACCAGCATGGCTGCGCAAAGATCTCTCTGATAAACTGAAAGACAAAAAGGACAAGTAGAAAAAATAGAAAGAGGGATACATAATTAAGGCAGAATATCAGCAGATAGCCAGAGTTTACAAAAACGAAATCAGAAAAGCAAAGGCTCAGAATGAACAAAGACTTGCAACAAAAGTCAAAGATAATTTTAAGAAGTTTCTTTCAATACATAAATAACAAGAAAAAAAATCAAGGAAACAGTCAGTTAATAAGTAACAGGCAGCAAAGAGAAAGCAGAACTGCTTAACTCATTCTTTGAATCTGTCTTCACACACAAAAAAACTATAGCCCAACTTCCCAAAAATATAACTGTAAAAGACAGACTAGAAATAAAAGTTAAAATAAGCAAAAAAATAAAATAAAATGGTAAGAGAACACTTGTCTGATCTTGATGAAAATAAATCACTGGGACCTGGATTACATCCCAAAGTTCTAAAGGAGTTGGCAGATGTCATCTCAGAACCACTGTACCAAAACTCCTGAAGCACCAGGGAACTATCAGAGGACTGGAAAAGAATTGGTGTGGTTCTCATCTTCAAAAAAGGAGAAAAAAAAAAGAGACCCAGGAAACTACAGACCAATCAGCCTAACATCAACACCTGGGAAGATACTGGAAAAGATAATCAAAAAACAGATCTGGGAACTTCTAGAAATGAGTAAAGTAATAACTAGAAGTCAGCATGGGTTTGTTATGCTAAATCAATTTTATTTCATTCTTTCATATAGTGACTAAATTAGTAGAGCAACGAAATGCTGTGGACATAGTATACCCAGATTTCAGCAAGGCATTCAACAAAGTAGAACACAACCAACTTCTTGGTAAAAAGTGGGATAGATGTCATCATCAGATGGATTTGTAACTGGCTGACAAACCATATTCAATGAGTAGTTCTTAAAGGTATTACGTCTACATGGAGGGAAGTAAGTAGTAGGGTATGACAAAGTTCCATCTTAGGCCTAGTACTCTTCAATATCTTCATAGATGAGGGAATAGAAGGTGAACTCATCAAATCTGCAGATGATACTAAGCTGGCAGGAATAGCTAACACTCTAGATGATCCAAATGGATCTTGACAGATTTGAACACTGGGCCCTAACTAAAAAAATGAAATTCAATGTAGCGAAAAGTAAACTTACATTTCTTACACTTAGGCAAGAAAAACCAAAAGTACACAAATAGATTGGGAGAAACCAGGCTTAATAGCAGTAAACGTGAAAGGGATCTTGGAGCCTTCGTGGACAACCAATTAAATATGAGCCAACAGTGTGCAGTGGCAGCCAAAAAAAGGCAATGCAACCCTAAATTGTATTAACAGAGGGATACAATCAAGATCATGTAAGGTACTAATACCACTATATAAAACCTTAGTAAGACCACATCTAGAATACTGCATCCAGTTTTGGTCACGACACTATGAAAGAGATGTTGAGATTCTAGAAGGAGTGCAGAGAATAGCAACAAGGATGATTAGGGGACCAGAGGCTAAAACATATGAAGAACGGTTGCAAGAACTGGGCATGGATAGTCTAGTGAAAAGAAGGACCAATGGTGACATGACAATAGTGTTCCAATATTTGAAGGGCTGTCACAGAGAGGAGGGGGTCAACCTATTTTTCAAAACACCTGAAGGCCGGACAAGGAATAATGGATGGAAACTGATCAAGGAGAGATTTAACCTAGAAATAAGGAGAAATTTTCTGACAGTGAGAACAATCAACTGACGGAACAGCTTGCTTTCAGAAGTTGTGGGTGTTTCATCACTAGAAGCTTTCAAGAAGAGACTGGACAGCCATCTGGTGGTACAGCAGACTAAAGCACTGTTAAATAATACCAGCTGCCTGCAATTACTGCAAGTTCAAATCTCACCAGGCTCAAGGTTGACTCAGCTTTCCATCCTTTCGAGGTAGGTAAAATGAGGACCCGGTTTGTGGGGGCAATAAGCTGACTTTGTATAAAAAAAGAACACCACTTGGGGGCCCCCGAAAGCCCTACTAAGCAGGTATATACAAAAGTATGAAGGCTATTGCTTAACACATTGTAAGCCTCCCTGAGTCTCCGGAAAAGGGCGGCATATAAATCGAGCCAATAAATAAATAAAATAAATAAATCTGTCAGAAATGGTATAGGGTCTGCTGCTTGGGCAGAAAGTTAAACTAGATGACCTACAAGGTCCCTTCCAATTCTGTTATACATTGGCAACATAAACTTTTATCTTGTCCCCTTCTGGCTTAGAGAAATTAACAAGACAAAAATTTAAAGATTTATGATTTCTACTAAGATTTATCTCGAATTGTAATGATCAACTAAGACAGAGGGAATAAAATTCATGTTCTATAGTTGCTATAATATACAACTGCCATTAGTGTATCCAGCATAGGCAGTGGCAAGGGAGTTGTAGTCCAAAGTATACTGAAGTTATCTAGCTTGTGCAGCCCAGTTCCAAACGGGTTGCAGCGCAGTTTTGGGCCAAGGGCCAGGAGTTGGAGACCCTTACCCTAATGGATCTCCAGGCCAAATGGCAGAACCAGGTCTTCAGGCTTTTCCTAAATTATTATTGAAGTTTGTGGAACCAGTATATGATAGCTTGTGTTTATCCCTGCATAGCTTTTATAACTACAATATAAGAACAAATTAGCAGAAACAAAGAAGTACATGCCAAATCAAAACAAAAAAGCCAAGAACCACCAAAACAAACTCATCATGAAAGAAACATCTCAGATACCATACCTTGCTACTTGCTTTTGCAGACTTTTTCTTTTTTGAACTATCTTTCCAAAGAGATTCTAGGCTTATATATGCTTGTAAACTCCAGTCATATAGGCGAAGGCCAGTTACCTTTCAAAAACCAATGTTATGATGATAGTCATTTTAAGAGGTATACTTTGGCTTTATCAACTTTAATAAACAGTACATTTTTAAGTTTAGGTAAGTAGTATAGCAAATCATGACAAATCTGTAATTATAAAGTAAACAAAACAGCAAGAAATAACTGCTACTTTATTCAACTTATACTGAGATACCTTGATCATATACAAACATTGATATTCCCATTATACAACATTTTCAATTTCTCCAGTGCCACCATAAAAGTGGCAATTTATAGGTCAGCCACAAGTATTGATGAGTATGACTTTGTTATAGTATAAATAAAGTATATAGTTGAGGTTTATTTGGAAAAGGTAGCACAAAACAAAAAAAGGATCTGATTTTCTTACCAAATTTGAAATAAACTGTAAGCAGAAATCTTGGTTTACATTATTGCTTACAGAAACAAAGAGAAATTCCTGTGCCTATTTTACATAGCAACATCTTGCACTTAACCTCATATTGACAAGCAGTATTTCCAGAAAGCTTTTGAGGGGCCTCAAATCTGTATAGAGGAGAGGACAATTGTTTTTCCTTGTGTAAACACCCTTAAATTTCCATGCTATGATTCAGTAGAAAACAAATTACAGTTACAAAATGTGAACAGATGTAGCTAAAACGAACACTGTCTTACCTGAATGTTCCTTTTCAGGGCACTGCGACTGCAGTCCATAGCTGGGTTTCTTCCTCATCACTTTACTTTTTTTTTTTAATTGAAAAAGTTTTTCAAATACAAATTTTCCCCCCTTTCCCCCCCCCTCCCTAAACCCCCCTCACCCTCCCCACCCCCCATGGCTTCTACAAGATGAAATCCAAATTAATATCACATTATATAATACTTTACCACCCTTTTACATCACCCCCTATGTGCTAAACATTTCTTTCTAACATTATTATTATGTCCCCCGTATACTATACATTTCAAAACAGCATTCGGCTATAAAACTATATAATAGATCCTAATTTGGCATTTATTCTACTCATAATCTACCCATTTCCTCCACCCCCATACGTATATCTCTTAATTCAAATCTTTTAAGTATATTAATATCTAAACATAACATCCCTTTTCCTAAACTAAGCAATCAGTAACGTTACCTATCACCTTGTACCATATCAATTTTGTTTCACTCACTTTCCTACAGGTCTACCATACATAATATATTTAATATCTTTATTCTTCTGCCCGTATCACTAAAAGATATTTCCATATATAAATAAAACCCTCAAATGACTTTAAATTTGTATTCCATATAGTATCTTCTGTAATGTCTTTCAACTAGATTGTTAATTCCATCGACCATGTTAGGGTAACATCAAGTCCTGCTTCCAACAGTATATTCAGTATCTTCAATTACCATCTGCCCCCATCATTAATAAGTATTTCTGTATATATATAAAAAAAACCCGAGTGACTTTATATTTATATACCATATGGTATCTTCTGTAATGTCTTTTGTCTAGATTATTAATTACAACAACCACGTTAGGATAACAGCCAGATCATCTGCATGTCCCAATTCCATAGTTCTCTTGCCTTATAGCTCAACATATACGTAATCTATTTTTCAGAGAGTCCAAAATAGAAAGTTCCAATCCGCTCAATCACAGGCCATCTTCCACATCCCAAAAACACCAGCACTGCAGAGATCTGTTATTCTTCTCAAAATAGTATAAGTCTGTAATTTGCCTCAGCTATATTTTCATGTATCAGCCTTCTATAAATCCCGCTTATTATATTTAATCGTCTCTTAAATAACTGGCATTAATCTGTTGGCTAAAAAAGAATTGTAGTTAAAAATTTTTAGTTTTGTAGAACCTGCTTCTTCTTTTCTTAACTTGTTGTGGTTTAGATCTCCACCCTGGTTGCCTTTCTAGGACTTGTATATCAGCTGATTGAATTACATGCTGGTCTTTAACTAGATAAGTCATCAAATCAAGATCCAAAGCCGCCTCTCTTATATTTATAGGTGATCCAGCTATAGCCTCTGAAGGAGAATCCAAAAGCGGCTCATCCAAAAAGCCCTCTATAACTTGTCGTTTTTCCATTACCTCCATCTTCATCTGTTTAGCTGGAGTTTCAATCTCTTGTTCATTTTGCTTTTCT
Source organism: Arizona elegans (assembly GCA_022577455.1). Classification (NCBI taxonomy): domain Eukaryota; kingdom Metazoa; phylum Chordata; class Lepidosauria; order Squamata; family Colubridae; genus Arizona; species Arizona elegans. The sequence goes on along the minus strand of JAKOOJ010000006.1, from coordinate 45,472,504 downwards.
TTATCCCCCTCCTGTATTCCTGACACTGATGACATATGTGGAGATGTTGGGCCCATTTTAAAAACCTTGTAGTAAAATTCTTCCGCTTTTTCAACAGTGTTTAATTGATATCTTTCTCCTTGATATCTCAATATTATACCAACTGGAGCATCCCACCTAAATGGGATGTTTTGTTTCTTTAGCTCAGTCACCAAAAATCCAAAGTCCTTTCTATCTTTTAACATCTTGGACGGCAGCTCTTTATGTATCCAGATCTTCATTCCATTCATTTCTAGAGTGGAGTTAAAAGACTTTTGCACAATATCATTTCTTATTCCTTTATCAGTAAAATAAATCACCACATCTCTAGGCAATTGTCTTTGCTTTGCCACCCAAGAATTTACTCTGTAGACCTTATCAATCTTACAGAATACTTCTTCAGAGCTGACCTTTAAAATCACAGCCAAAACTTCACCAGACATCTTTCTCAAGTCCTCTCTCTTATTTTCCTGTATTCCCCTCATTCTGATCGCAAATTCCATGGATCTGAATTGCATCATTGTAACTTCATTTTCAATCCTTTGCTTTATATTATCTACATTGTAAATCTTGTGTTCAGCTTCCTTCATTTTAGACTCTACTTCTGAGCTATTTTCTTGAATCATTGTCAAATCATTTTCAATTCTTTGTATCTCATTATCCAGATTATGAATCTTATAAACAGCTTCATTTTAAACTCTATTTCTAAATTGATATCTTTATCGATCAATTACTTCTGAAAAGCTTTTCAAAGCTGTTACAATATAGCACTTCAGGTTATCATACTTTTGTTGAACCAACTCTTTAATTTCCTGTCTAAATTTTTCAAGATTCTGGTTCATAATCTTATCATGTCTTGCCAACTCCTCCACAACAAATTCCTTTAAATCTTTACAACCATTCTTCTGCATCTGCAAGCTCAAAAATTGCTCTTGTGATTTATAAATGGGGGAGCCCCCCCCCCCCCCACAGCTTGGTTGTCTGGCTTTGTCAGTTTTAACGCCATCCTGCCACGCAAACAGACTCTTTTTAAAGAAAAAGTCTTCTCTCCACACAATATCAATATCAAGTCTCTAAGAAGGAAGAAGCATGAAACAGAAATTTTTCTCTTCTCTTGTAGCCAGCACTATTGCTTCAAATACTTTGTAACATATTAAACCATTCAAACGGAAAGACTTTCGCTTTCAGCTTTCTTCTCAAGCCTCAGCCAGCCGGCATTTTAAACTTTTTTTTTCCCTTTTCACTCTTTCTTCATTCTTAAAATCAATCATAGGGTTGTTACAAATACTTGCGATTTAGAGTCCCAAATCCGGATTTCATCCTGCTTATTCAAGCAATCTGTTAGTTTTCGCTGATTAGGTTGGTCACATCGTCTAGCTCTGCAAAGCGCAGAGTTCCCCTGAAATCCGGAGCAGCGGTGAGCTGGATAGGGGGCCTCATCCTGCTTCCTCTCAAAGAGTAAAAAAAAAACTCTGGGGACTTCGCAGAGGGCTCTACCTGCTCTCGCCGGCTCTCCTCACATTTCCCTAAAGAAACGGAGTTTTTCGAGCCGCCTCTCAGCTGTAAAGGCGGCTCTTTACGGGCGGCGGGGGTGGCGGTCCCAAAAGACCGTCTAGTGATGACGGAAGCCAAACCGTCACTTTACTTTGACTGGGTGATATTTTAATTAGTATCTCTCTTCATGCTGTGGCCACGCCTCTCACTCCCATAATGCACCAGTCTTTGAATGAAGGCACGACCACCTAAGAAGTAATCAGAAGAAAGGTAAACAGTAGGCGAAACAATAACAAGACCAGGCAAGGCCAAGTAACATAGATCCAAACCAAAAGAAAACACAAGGGGGGGGGGAATGGACTGCAGTCGCAGTGCCCTGAAAAGGAACATTCAGGTAAGACAATGTTCATTTTACAGAGCACTGCTCCTGCAGTCCATAGCTGGGATATACCCAAGCTCAGACAACAAGGGCGGGAGACTGACAACTTCCAGAGTCCTGCACCACATGAACACTTTGCAGGACTCAACGGCCTAGCCTGCTGTTCATATGCCGTGGATATGCACGCCCAAAGTAGAGGGAGATACTTTTTGGCCCAACGACTTCGGATGAAAAGAGACCAAAAGTGCTTCCGTTCTCCGGAAGGATTCAGTCCTGCGAATGTAGCGACGGAGGGCCCTGCGGACGTCAAGGGTGTGCCAATCCTTCTCACGTTGGTGCTTGGGCGATGGACAGAAATCAGGAAGGATTAGTTCCTGGGCGCAATGAAAATAGGAGTTCACTTACGGCAAAAAGGCAGGATCCAGGCGAAGAATAACAGTGTTAGCGTGGAAAATACATAAGTCTTTCCTAATTGACAAAGCTGAAAGTTCCGATATCCTCCTGGCGGAGGTAATCGCCAGAAGGAAGGCCATCTTAAAGGACAAGTACTTGAGGGATATGATCTTAGTGGTTCGAAGGGAGGAAGCATAAGCACTTGAAGAACAAGGGAAAGGTCCCAGGTCGGGTACCGATGAACCAGGGGCGGACGTAGGTTCATAGCCCCGTGCAAAAAACCTTTGAGTAATGGATGCTGAGACAACGAAGAGTAAGGGGGCACCGAATGACTGTGGACAGTGCAGCGGCCTGTTGATGAAGGGTAGATGGCAACAAGCCTTTGCCCAGGCCAGATTGCAAGAAACAGAGAATGTCAACAATCTGAGCCGACATAGGGTCCACCAGGTTGTCAGCACACCAAGTGCAGAAAGTCCGCCAAGAAGACTCGTATATACGTGATGTAGAAGGTCTTCGAGAAGCCTGAATGGTATCTATGACGGAGTCAGGGAGACGGTCCTTCCGCAGGATGGCCTGCTCAAACTCCATATGGCCAATTGGAGCCATCCTGGATCTGGGTGGGAGACAGCCCCCTGGTGCAGAGAGAGGCGGTTCGGCGGGATTTCCCACGGAGGATGGACAGTGCCACGAGGTCTGCATACCATGGTCGACGAGGCCAGTTGGGAGCCACAAGCAGGAGATCCGCCTGTTCCTCCAGCAACTTCCGAATCACCTGAGGGATCAGGGGAATCGGAGGAAACGCGTACAAGCGGCATCTGAACGCGTTGTGAGCCTCCGCCGTCGGGCACGGGTAACAAGTCACAAATCTGGGGAGTTGGCCGTTCGTAGGACTGGCGAACAAGTCCACAGCGGGCATGCCGAAGATGGTGGTACACCTCTCAAAAGATATCGGGATCCAGTTGCCATTCTGACTGGTCTATCAGTTGCCTGCTGAGCCAATCGGCTCGGACGTTGTCTATGCCCAAGATGTGATTGGCCCTCAGGGATAGAACGTGACTCTCGGCCCAATTCAATAGCTTCTCCGCCTCCAGCATCAGGTCTCTCGATCTCGTGCCCCCTTCCTTGTTGATATGGGCCTTGGCTGTAATATTGTCCGTGAGGACGAGGATGTGACGACCGTGTAACAGGGGCTGAAAGTGACAGAGGGCTAGTCGAATCGCCCTCAGTTCCAAAAGGTTGATGCTTAGGTTCTGTTCTGAAGCTGACCAGCAGCCCTGCACCATCTGATCGTGGAGATGGGCTCCCCAGCCCAAGAGACTGGCGTCGGAAGTCAGGGTCAGCCAATCCGGGAGCAGAAAATACAAGCCCAGCAGAAGTTTGGGACCTGTCCACCAGTTGAGGGACAGGGAAATTTGAGGGGGGAGTGACACCTTGTGGAGAGAATCGCTGCGACCGTGCGTTGAAATGGGAGCAGGAACCACTGTAATGGTCTCGTGTGCCTGCGAGCCCATGGCACGATTGAAAAGCACAAGACCATTTTCCCCAACAGTTGGGACAGATGGAGGAGAGGAACAGAACGCTTGGATTGTATGAGACGAATCAGGTCGCGGATGCTCTGGACCCTGTCTGGAGAGAGGAAGACCTGACCCCGAACAGAGTCGATCACCGCTCCCAAATGCTGGAGAGCAGTAGACAGATAAAGGTGACTCTTCGGGAAGTTGATCAAGAACCCGTGGGCCTGAAAAACTTCGATGACAAGGGCCAGATCTCGAGACGCTTGACTTGCGGAGGACGACAGGACCAGAATGTCGTCCAGATAACACAACACTCTCACAGGTATCATTCGGAGAGCGGCCACCACCACCGCTACCTATTTCGTGAAGGTCCTTGGAGCAGATGATAAGCCGAAGGGCACTGCACAGTACTGATAGTGGTCCTCCCCAATTTGGAAACACAGGTATTGACGGTGGGCCGGAAGAACCGGAACATGCAGGTATGCCTCCCTGAGATCGACTGACTGGAGGAAGTCGCCATGTCGTATCCCGGTAAGAATGGATCTTAGGGAGTGCATTTTGAATCTGCGGTAAAGAACCGACAGATTCAACTGCTTTAAATTCAGGATGGCCCTCCACCCCCCCCCCCCCGAATGTTTTGGGACCAAAAAGAGCATGGGATAGAACCCCTTGCCATCTGGTCCGGTGGAACTGGCTCTATTGCATGGATGTGGAGAAGGTGGAATACTTATTTCCGCAAGAGAAGCTCCTTGTCGGGGGACAGGCAAGTTGGACAACGGATGTAACGAGAAGGAGGGCGACCCAGGAACTCAATGGACAGGCCGGAGGACACCGTTCGAAGAATCCAAGCATCCTTGGTTGACTGTTCCCATTGGTGACTGAAAAGTTGCAGACGACCGCCAATGGGATCCTGCAACCCGCAGTCATTTCCCCCGGCGGGCTTGTCGGAAGCCTGAACCTCGGAAAGGACGTTTGGCATTGTTGGACCTGGACCTGCCCCGAAAACGCTGTTTATCCGAGGAACGGTTGGTTCCATGAAAGAAGGCACGTTGGGAATATGGGCCCCCTGACCCCGACGAAGTCCGAAAGGGCTGGCACTGAGCATAGGGTGTGTAGCGCCGTTCTGGTCTGCGGTACGAAGACGCCAGCATAACCTTCTGTTTGTCCTTGTCCTCAACAAGAACAGGGTCAAGGGCGGGACCGAAGAGGCTCGGGGCCTTATATGGAGCCGCTGCCAACTTCCATTTTGCCTTGGCATCAGCTCTCCAATTTCTGAGCCAAAACAACCGGCGAGATGTCACAAAAGAAGCTAAAGCCCTGGAGGCGAACTTCACCGAGTTTAACGAGGCATCCGCCGAATATTTGGTGGCGGCCACTATTTGTTTATATCCTGGTGAAGACGCATATTTTCCGGGGGCAGCCTCTCCTGAAGTTGCCGCAACCAAAGCAGCGAAGCCCTATTAAAGAATGACGTAGCAGTCGCAGTCTTAATAGTCCAGGCAAGGGACTGATGTTCCTTACGAAAGGAGAGTTCAGATTTCCTGTCCTCTGATTTGAGAACATCCAACAAGACCGAAGACAAAAGCGAAGATGAAGAGAGATTCACAATCGGAGGGTCAACCATAGGCAGTGCTAGTAAGGCGTCCAACTCCGGGGCCCCACAGTACAGCTTTTTGTCCAGGCTAGTGGGACCCATCAAGGAACCCGGTTGGGACCAGGGAGACTGTAGAACATCAGAAAAAAGCTGAGGACAGGAAATGAAATCCTTCCCTGGCTTTGATGACGAAAACAAGGCCTCATGGGGGGCTGACGAAGAAGAAGGTTCAGAAGTTGGGACACCCATATTGGTGGTCTGGCGTACTTTATGAAGCAGCGATTTGAACACAGAGGGTCTGAATAAGCCGGAGAAAGCAGGTGCATCCGGTGTAAGGCCCTCATCCTCCGAAAATTTCAAGTCCACCATTACATCCTCATCCTGGTCAGAGTTGTCTGAAGAAGCGTGAGCCAACTGAGACAGAGACTTGGAGCGAACAGGAGCAGTCGAGTGAGAAGCAGGGGGAGGTTTCGAATGCGGCTGCTGAAGAGAGGATTGCTGAAGTCCCGCTGCCAGTAGGGAAGAAAGGGCATTGGACAACATAGCCTGGAAGTCCACCTGGGGAGGTAGAATCTGTCCATCTGGTCCCTGAAGCCCGGCAGCAGTCGGGGTAAATGTCGCCTCCGCCCGGCGGGGACGGCGGAGGAGGGGGTTTGACAAGGCCCACAGCCGAGACATCTGGCAAGGATAGTGAGGTCCTTTTAGAAAGACCGCGAGGAAAACCAGACGGAGCTCCAGAGGAGGAAAAGGCACGATTCGGGACAGGATCCGTCCCGTGAGACGGTGTAACGTCAGGGGTCAAAGAGGAATGACCTTGTGAGATCAGCTGTTGGTCAGTGGCAAAAACGGAAGCTAACGTGGCCTGCCTGGCTCTGTCATACTGCCACTCAAGCGCTTTATGGCGATGCTGGGTGTCCTTTTCCACCGCTAAAGATGGTCTTTGCTGGCAAGAATCAGTGGAAGTTGAGGCAGACCGCCCCGTGATTTCGACTTATGTTTGGTTGGAGCTCTAGGTGGACTGGGCTCCTGCTCCTGGTCAGAAGACAGGTAGGAATCCGCCATCCCAAGATAAAGACAAGAGTCACTGACAAGAAGGTAACTATATAGATACGTAGAATTAAATTGAACAACTATATATATTGATTTGGTCTTTTTTTTTTTAAACAACAGGAACTATATACAACAGTCACCAGTAGCTTTGCGTGGTGGGGTGCGGTAACAAGCGGCGAAAACAGCAGGTGGGAACTGCCAAACCCCAGGGATGAGGCTCAAGGACTTGACCCAGAACAGCAAGGCAAGCCTTCAGTCCCAGCACAACTGGAACAGCAAGGAGGCAGAAATCGAAATTCCGACCTATGTGTGAATGACCAAGCAACGATGCAGAAAGGCCAGCAATCAAACGTGAACAAATTGAGGGCGAGGTAGAAATCAAAATGGCTGCCGCAAATGACTACTAGAGGACGATCCAGCAGGAGGGAGCAAAGGCAAATGGCCACTGAAAGGAAAAAAAGGCAATTTCAAAATGGCGCTTGCAATTTCAAGTAGTCACAAGGACAAATGGCCCAGAGTCAAGAGCGCTAGCGGCAAACAAAGGAAAGTCCCAAACGAACAAGCAGCAGCTCACTTCGGGCTATAATTAGGTAAAGGCGCCGCCTGAAAGACGGACACCCAGATCGCTCACCACCGGCGGAGCTCAGAATTTCCAAGGCGAGGTTCAGGCGGTGACAACACCGTCACGAAAGCCAGGCAGGAGCAGGATGTTTGAAAAGCGAGAGTTCCCGTCAGCACGGCAGACGCGGCAGGGAAAACTCTCGGCCGAGCCAGATAGATGAAGAGATTCGCTGGCCGTACCTCAGAGCCTGCAGGGCAAACCATGCAAAGCTCCGGAGCCGCCCCTAAGAGAGCCAATGTTGAAAAAATTGAGCAGAGGTGTGGGGGGGTAATTCGGCGATCCATAAGCCCCGCGCTCACACCGGCGGCTGGAAATTAGACAGGGAACCGCCCTGAAGGGTCGGAATCCCAAAGCTGCAGTCTGACGGCCATCAGAGACCCCGGGGAGGGACGGACTGGAGCCCCAGTTCCGTTCCTTGCTCCCTGCAGCCTTTTTTTATAGGCTCTCACCGAATGAGGATATTTAAAGAAAAATAAATAAAAGCCTAATCGCAATACACCTAAAGAAAAAACACAGATCTGTGACACGAAGAGAAAAAACCACACCAGTCCTTTAGTGACTGAGTGAAAAGACTGGTGCATTATGGGAGTGAGAGGCGTGGCCACAGCACGAAGAGAGATACTAATTAAAATATCACCCAGTCGAAGTAAAGTGATGAGGAAGAAACCCAGCTATCTACTGCAGGAGCAGTGCTCTGGAAAACTATGATTTAGACAAGTGTGAGACTTGACAGAAACAAATGAAAATATTTGTTTTCTCTGAGAACATTTAGTTTAAAAACTGAAATTCTGAATTTCAGCTGCAAAAGCAGGTATACGTAAGTTCTGTGTAATCATTAACAGAACCGAAAACTTTCACCCTTTAAACAATTTGAGCTACAATCATTTCACATTTAAAAGAATATTATATTTTCAGGACTCATATAATAGATGTCAAGAGTGATTCACTCTTCATCTGGTTACTTCTTTGCTCTCAGCTTGACTACAATCGGGAGGGGGATGGTTGGAATGTCTGGGGTGGGAATAGAATGCCAAGACTCTGCCTGCAGATTGTGAGACCCTTTTGCCAATCCCAAAATCATGCTGCGCAGGTGTTTGAATGATGCAAGCCGTTCTCATAGCAAAAGGAGCTGATTTAATTGGATAACACAATGAACTGAGGGGGATGGCCAAAGGGGAAAAGCAAGTTAAACTCTGTGGGCTTTCACACGGAAACTCAGAGATGGTTTTGTTTCTTCTGTGCCAATGTATTATATTCAATAAAGTTTTATTTTTGGGGAATAACAATGTCCCAGGAGTTCTTTTTTGGATTCGCTAGCTGGACAGCTGACAATCTATAGAGCTTTGTTCTATGGTTCAGTATTTAGTGTTGGAAAATATTGTACCATCTCAAATTATATTCAAGAAAGGATGCCTATACAGTGCTAATATACTTTTTAAGATGCAACTGATTTAAGTAGACACACTTTATAGGCACCCCATAAAAATACACAAAGCTGTTGCAACTTGATATTTCAATATTTGTATTGTTTCATGAGCAACACTATCAAGCTATTTATGCAGACTTAATTTTAGCATTTATAAAATAAAGAAACAAATTATTCAATTATGTAAAAAAAATCTGTCTTCAACAGAAAAGGAAAACATAACTGACAAGAAAAGAAACTACAGAAACCCACAAAGTTTTTTCATAAGAGGCTCTGCAGAAAAAAATAGTGATATTAAGTATGTGCTAATGAGAACATTTGATCTCCTGGATTATTCATTAAGGAAATAGAATTAGACTTGCAAATCCCTAAAATCTCCTTAACTGATATACTGGGATAAATAATGAATAATGATGGACTGAGACTAAGTAGACTCAACTATGTTTGTATATGTGTGCACCCAGACATATTCACTCATGTCTATATTTACACTATATTTACCCAACACTTTAGACTAATTATATTATTTAAGTAAAATTACAAGATTTCAAGAAATATAAGGGTACAAAAAAAAAAGAAGGATTATTTTCAATAATTACCTTGGCAACAGCAACTGTTTGCTGTGGATAGTAGACAGCAATACCAATCCCCACGAAGCTTATTGGATACACCAATCTTTTAATTTTAGAACCTATTTCATAGAAGAAATGTTACTTCTAATGTATGATATACTGAATAAGATGAAATTAAAAGGGCTTACTTACTTACTTATTTATAGTACAGCATACAATGTCAGGGAAATTTACAAATGCTACACACAATGCAATCCTGATAGTCTTAATTGATGGTTCATTCTATTTAGTGCTTGTTGCCTATCCTTGGTGCACCACAGGGGACAAATTAGTTTACACTAATTGACTAGTGGTTTCTAGGTTGCTGACTCTTCCAGGCTCCTCTGTTTGTCTCATCTCACCTCGCCTCGTGTTACGCTGTCTCGCATCCGGCTAGGTCCAAAGCTGGCTTCCCCTCACCGCACACACAAATGTAGTTAGGTTTTTTCTATCAAAGTGGTATCCATTTATCTACTTGCAATATTGCATGCTTTCAAATGGATAGGACCTGGGGAGGAAGCGACGGGAGCACACTCTGTCTCACAGAGCTGGGCTCAAACCACCAGTGTAGACCATTTCTGGCCAGCAGTTCCAGCGTCATTAAGCCACTGCATCACCATGTCCCCAAAGGGGCAGATTCTCAGCCAGATCAATTACTTTGGCAATAAGTAGATTGGGGAAAGTATGTTAAATGATGACAATTAGATATAAAGATATAGGAAAACAGGATAGTGAAGAGCAAAGGAATACTAAACACTGTAGCAAGATGATGCAAGCCTGGCTTTGGTCATTGAAAGACCCTACCCACATATTCTTAATTTATAATTCGGTCTCCAAATTCTAAAACATCTTGAAAAGTACATATTGTCTAGCCACATAGATAGATTCAACAAGTGATAAAAGACTTGCTCTGGTAATTAAATGCTGTTTATGAATAACCAGTGTTTATACTGTGTCAGATTATTCATTTATCAATCTAGCCCAGAAGGATCTCTGATTAATAGCAGAGACAAGGTTTAGTCAGGATTCTTTTCTACCTCTACTTCATCTACTAGAGACTGAGAATTTATACCATATACAACATGTACTTTATAGCTAAGCCATGATCTTTAACCTATGAATTCAGCAACAATATGAAAACAATGCTTACTTGTGATGTATCTCTATTATATACATAGTAATTGATGGCTTTAAAAGAGGATCATGATTTATGTAATGTTATTCTGTAAAGAATATGTACATTCTCACTGTATAAAAATGACTCATTAAATGCATAATGATCATGTTCCTTAATGGAATTTACTTTTAAATTAGTTGGTACAATTGTTGGTTTGTAATAGGTATTTTTACATCTTTATTATACATGGTCTTCTTGTCTGAAACATGTTGAGCTTATTCCAAATAAATTCTAATGCTGATGTATTGAAATTTTTATTTGTAATTTAATGATGGTAACACTCTGGTTGAGCATCACAGTATCAATTAATTGTATATTGCACTTTAAGTTCTGCTTTGATGAAAGAGAAAATGGACACCAACGTTTGAACAAACATTGAAAACAAACATACCTCTTGCCAAGAACAATCCAACAATACCAGCAAAACCTATAACACCAAGCCTTGGATAAAATCCTGGAGGTGGAGCTTTGATGATTTCATAACTCTCTTAAAAAAAAACAGCATTACATTACCTATTTATACCCATTTACTAGAGCATTTAAATATTATTCCAGACTTTAAATTATTATTTTTATGTTTCCATTATCAATAGCTAGTTACAAAATTAGAAATACATTTGATATATTGATATCTAATATAATAAAGATATATTAATTAGGAAGAGATTTGTGCAGTGTCCTTGTGACAATCTTGTTGGTAGATTAGACTAAGAAACAATGACTGACTAAGAAGTATCAATCAACTTTTATGTTTAATTACAATTTGAATCAGGTACACATGCCATAGTCAAATATTAACAATTGGTTCTTTTGTTTTCCATTCTTTACTGTTGTCACTGTTCATTGGTAATTAGCATATCAAGATCCATTTCCCAGGTCAGCATTACATTTGGAATGTAACTGTATGGTGTGTGTTTTTTTGTTTGTTATTTAAAAAGCTGTTTGTTCTCTTGGAATTTCCTGAAGTTTAGACTGGAAATTTTAATTTAATTTTTTTGCATTGAGATTAAGACATTTAAAATTTTGATCAACTTTTAGACTTTTTATTAGATTGACACACTTTATCATACAAGTAAATACAATATATTTATACATTGCTTTCTTGAAATCCCTTCCTCTTCTATGTATGTTCTGTGAAAGGAGGAAGGTTAAGGAATAGGACATTGTTTAAAGAAATTGTGTGCTTTTTTTTACTGCACCCACTCAGAGTGGTGAGATTGAAGAGGAAAGGATTTATAGAGAGTAAGGTATTTGCATAGTGTGCCCACAATGCAATTTATTGCTTTTGATATGTGGAAGAGCAAATAGCTTATTCTCTTGTAATTCCTTCCTCTTCAATTTCCCCACTTTGAAGGAGAAAATAACACAGATCAGGCATAGGACAATGCATATTGCCTGTAATGGCGATCATTGATTGAGGGACACTGTAAAAGTCATAAATTGTCTTAAATTGGTTATAAAGTTATTTTTTCAGTCTCATCATAACTTTGAATGGTTGCTGAATAAATAATTGGTAAGCAAGGATTATCTGTACTTGCTGAAATGTATGAAAGAGCCTGTAGATTACTAACTTCTCTCTTAAAACAGTTGCAAATTGTAACTGAAGAAACGGATGTTCAGCAAGGACTACCTATATCATGAAATTCATAAGAATTGTTCCTTATTGCTCACCTCCAACTCTCATGTTATTAAAGCAGCCTAAACAATTTTTTTGCTCAAGAAGTAACTTAATGAAATTATCTGAAAGAATGTTAAGGACTGTTATAATTAGGCAACAGGAAAATATATGCCAGGGGAATGTTAAAAGAGGAGAGAGAGAAAGAGAGGTATTGGGTTCTGGAACTGTTCAAGTAGACATTAAATAGCATTTATTAAAGATGCTTCAGTTTGGATTTCTACACAGAACACAGGGTTTGTACTCTGGATCCCAAATGGTATTTTCAACTATACAAACATTACTTACTTTCACTATGAATGCCTACATCTAAACTGAATTTAGATATCTGAAGTCTAATTATATAAAATATCTTCCAAATAACCTTTTTAAGTATCCTACTCTTATCAGAAGAGTGGTATATGACCTTATTCATTAACAATCATAGGCAGCAGGAATGTAAGCAGATTGAATAATGAAGTTACTGTACTTTAAAAATATGTACAGTAACACAAGCACATAAGAGTATATTATATTTCCAAAATGTGTATAGTTTAATTTCTGGAAACATGCTCTCACCTTTAACATATTCACAGGCCTTTTCTACCTTAGGCATAGCTTTCCCAGTATAGTCCTAAAGAAGGCAAAGTTGAAACAACTATTAGTATCAATTTTCTTACTTCTTCTATTAGTATGTTAAAATATTGCAGCATTTCTTCCAAAGCAATTTAAGTATGGGTATATAAGTATATAAGTACTGAAATTATTGTGTTTACAGTTTAGATTGCAAGAGAAACAGATTCTACTCATATAATTTCTGCAATAAAAGCTACCGTATTTTCCGGTGTACAAGATGACTTTTTAACACATGAAAAACTTCTCAAAAGTCGGGGGTCGTCTTATACGCTGGGTGTCATTTCCTGTAACCAGGCAGACCAGCCCAAAAGACTCTGACAAGCCTTAAATGGCTCTGGCGATCCAAGCTCTGATGATCCCAGCTTTGCCTGCTAATCAGGCAACTCAGCTGGGATGCCAGAGCCATGTAAAAGGAAAAAATTTTTTTCCTTTTATGTGGCTCTGCAAGCTCTGATGATCCCAGCTGAGCTGCGTGCCAATCAGGCAATGCAACTGGGAGCGCCAGAGCCATCCAAGCTTTGACGATCCCAGCTGAGTTGCCTGATTGTAGCCATTTAAAATTTAGGAAGTTTTAAATTTAGTTTTCATATAAAAATAAAATAATATTTGTGCAGCTTTCTGAGATTTAGTGTGTTTCTGTAGTGTTTCACTCTAACTACACAAACACACAAAATCTCACGAAGCTGTATGTGGAATTTTGTGTGTCTAAAGTATGAAAGTTGTTTTTTGGGGGGCTTTTTGTGGCTGTGTGAGGTTCCTGCTTGTTGCAGAGGCCATTTTGGGTCTAGCACAGCTGCTTTTACATTGTGGGTGTGCCAGTTGATGTTTTTTAATTTTTATTTGGTGTGTGTTGGAAGAGGGGTAGTCTTATACGGTGAGTATAGCCCAAACCCTATATTTTAACAGGAAAAGTCGGGGCTCGTCTTATACGCCCAGTCGTCTTATACGCCGGAAAATACGGTACATGTTTATACAAATTATTCAGTTCTTGGGATGGTAACAAAATTAAATGCTATACCTGAACCCAAGCTGCATATGGCGCCAAAGAATGCCGCAGATGAGAAATAGTTTCTTCCAGTTGTGATTCTGGATCTTCCACATACTTTGATTTTGGTGATGGACTGGTATAGAGTGAAAGCTGTAAATAGCAGTAAATAGTTACTACTTATGTTCTAATGCCATGTTTCCCTGAAAATACGGCCTACCTCAAAAGTAAGGTGTAGCCTGATTTTTTTGGGGTGGGCATAAGGCCTACCCCAAAAATAAGCCCTAGAGAAGGGGGTGGGCATGGCCAGCACAGGAGGCAGACCTTCTCTTCCCCGGTCACCTCATGGAGGCTCAGCCCCTTAATTGCGGCCCGCGGATCAGCTGTGCCAGTGAGGTCTGGGCAACTCGGCCCAGATCTCTGGAGCACCTCCCCAACCGCCGGCATACCAGGGCCCCCTTCGCCAGTGGTCGCACTTCCCTGCATGAGCTTCATGGTGGCCCTGCAGCGGGACAGAGGGGGGGGAGATTGTTCCTTCCACCTTTGCACCCCAGAACCCCGTCTTCCCTAGCTGCCAAGCCCCCTGCCTGCATTCTTCTCAATGGAGCAAGACGCACAGAAAACGTATGTGAACCCCTTGGGATTACATGGAGTTTTGCATGAATTGGTCATAAAATGTGCTCTGAACTTCATCTAAGTCACAACAATAGAAAAACACAGTCTGCTTAAAATAATACTACACAAACATTAGATGTTGCCATGGTTTAATGGAACATAACATGTAAACATTCACAGTGCAGGGAGGAAAAAGTATGTGAACCTTTGGACTTAATAACTGGTTGACCCTCCTTTGGCAGCAATAACCCCAACCAAATGTTTCCTGTAGTTGCAGATCAGACCTGCACAACGATTTGGAGTAATTTTGGACCACCCTTCTTCACAAAACTGTTTCAGTGTAGCAATATTCTTGGGATGTCTGGTGTGAATTAAGGTCATGCCACAGCATTTCAATCGGGTTGAAGCCGAAGGACTCTGACTGGGCCACTCCAGAAGGCATATTCTGTGCTGTTGAAGCCGTTTTTTTGTTGAATTACTTGTATGCTTTGGGTCATTGTCCTGTTGCATCACCCATCCTCTGCGGTGCTTCAGTTGGCAGACAGATGGTTGTACGTTTGCCTGCAAAATGTCTTGATAAACTCTGGAATTCATTTTCCCATCAATGACAACAATCCGTCCAGGCCCCGAGGCAGCAAAGCATCCCCAAACCATGATGCTCCCTCCGCCATGTTTTACAGTGGGGATGAGGTTTTGATGTTGGTGTGCTGTGCCTTTTTTTCTCCACACATAGTGTTGTGTGTTCTTCCCAAACAACTCAATTTTGGTTTCATCTGTCCCCAGTATATTTTGCCAGTAGTGCTGTGGAACATCCAGATGCTCTTTTGCAAACTTCAAACGTGCTGCAATATTTTTTTGGGACAGCAATGGCTTCCTGCGTGGTGTCCTCCCATGTACTCCATTCTTGTTTAATGTTTTCCTTATTGTAGATGTGTCAACAAAAATGTTAGCATGTGCCAGAGATTTCTGTAGGTCTTTAGCTGACACTCTAGGATTCTTCTTTACCTCATGAAGCATTCTGCGCTGTGCTCTTGCAGTCATTTTTACAGGACGACCACACCTAGGGAGAGTAGCAACAGTGCTAAACTTTCTCCATTTGTAGACAGTCTGTCTTACCGTGGACACATGAACATCAAGGCTTTTGGAGATACTTTTGTAACCCTTTCCAGCTTCATGCAAGTCAACAATTCTTGATCGTAGGTCTTCTGAGAGCTCTTTTCTGCGAGGCATAGTTCACATCAGACAGTGCTTCTTGAAACCAGTAAACCCAAAACAGGTGTGTGTTTTTAAAGGGCAGGACAGCTGTCAGCAACACATCCAATATCATCACACTGATTGGAGTCCAGGTTGGCTCACTCCTGGCTCCAATTAGCTCTTGGAGAAGTCATTAGGCTAGGGGCTCACATACTTTTTCCTCCCTGCACTGTGAATGTTTACATGTTACGTTCCATTAAACCATGGCAACATCTAATGTTTGTGTAGTATTATTTTAAGCAGACTGTGTTTTTCTATTGTTGTGACTTAGATGAAGTTCAGAGCACATTTTATGACCAATTCATGCAAAACTCCACGTAATCCCAAGAGGTTCACATACTTTTTCTTGCAACTGTACATCCCCAAAATGCTCAATCCAAAACCTTCAGCCTTGCAATCCTGGGATATGCGTCTGTGCTCAGATTCCAAAGAAAGGAAGGTTTGCAGGAAAATCCCCATCCCCCATTTTCCTGCTGATCGTTTTTTACTTGGGATTGCAGCACAGACGCACATCCCCAAAATGTTCCAGCCGAAGCCTTCAGCCTTGCAATCCTGTGATATGCATCTGTGCAGGGCTCCCAAGGAAAGAGAAATCCGATCCAACCTCGGAGAGTTATCCAGAGCTGGCAGCAATGTTCTCTCTCTCTCTCTCCCTCCCTCCCTCCCTCCCTCCCTCCCTCCCTCCCTCTCTCTCTCTCTCTCTCTCTCTCTCTCTCTCTCTCTCACACACACACACACACACACACACACAAAGGTCCCTCACCCCCACAGGACAGCCACTTGACTAACCTGCTTTCCAGCTCCGTTCTCCATTGCGCGTGCATGGCAAAAAAAGTAGTCTGTGGGACTACAGTTAAAAAAGTAGTCCAGACCTTTCAACTTCTCATGAAAAAAAAAAAGATCTTGCAAGGCCTGAACTATCGTATTTTTTTTACTGTAGTCCCACAGACTACTTTAGTTGCCCTGCATGTGGCAGCGGAGAATGGAGCTGGAAAGCAGGTTAGTCAAGGGATATGTCTGCCCTGGAGGGTGTGAGTGAGTGTGTGTGTGTGTGTGTGTGTTTGGCATGGGTGGCCTGGCTGAAGGGTGCGCTGGTGCAGGGAGCTTGGGGCAGCTCCGCACCCCCTGCCTTGCTTCATCCTCCACCCCCCAAGTGCCTCTCTTCGTTCTTCGCAACATGCAGCCTCTCACAGTAACGAGAATTGCCTGCAATTCTTGTTACTGTGAGAGGCTGCACATTGCTTCTGGGCAGGGGAGGCTCAGTCCCCTTACCCGGTTCCCCTCCGCCATTTCTCTTTCTCTGTCTCTCATATACACAGAGAGACATTTGATCGCTTGAACTGCCGTACACTTTTCGCCCAGAAGGAGATGAAGCAGGCAAAAAGTGTTTGGGTGCCCGATAGGTGCCGACCTGCATTGTCAAGTGATTGGGCTGCTGAGTGCCGGCCTGCACGCCTACTTGGAGCTGCAGGTGCTGGGCTACAGCTATGCTGAACCCAGTGCTTTTCAGGCCCTGGCCCTTGTGGCCACTGCAGCTCTCATGCTGGCTCTGCGAGGCAAGCGTGGGGCTGCCCCTGGTCACCTATGGCAGCTCTGCAGCCATCTCACCTTCTGCCCTGCCCAGCCCAGCCTACCACCAAGCCCCGGTTGCTACCTAGCAGCCTCCACTACCTCCCACTGGAGCTATCCCACACACAGCTGGCATGAGAGCTGCAGCACCCAACAGATCCTGGGCTGCAGCCCGGCGCCTGCAGCACCGAGTAGGTGTGCAGACTGGCGCTCAGTAGCCCAAAGGAGACCCCTTCTAGCCGGAGTTCTGTGTTCAGACAGGGAGTGGTTCCCAGGACTGCCTGATTCTCAACCAGCCAGCAGCATGATTGCAGGGGGCTTCCTGCCCACCTGAAAGAAAGGCTGTGTTGTGTAAAGGGGCTTCCCCCCCCCCAAGACCCTCTAAAGCACTGGGCTGTGGCTCCAACCCAGGGAGCCTCAATCGGGACCAAGCTCTTGGCACGCCCCAGCCTCCACCCACCAGGAGGACAAAGAGCTCCCGCGAGGCCAGCAGCAGCATGGGCAGCCGCTTAGCGGCCAAGAAGTGTCCCAGCAGCAGACAGGGCAGGTGGAGGCCAAGGTATGCCAAGGGTTTGGCCCGTTGCAGCTGCAAGCAAGCAGACAGTGGGGCAGAGAGGGGGGGCCAGCAGTAGCTACGCTCCCACTCCTGTTGGCCTCTGCACTTGCAGCGTCCTGCACATCAAAAAAATAAGACCTCCATGAAAAAAAGCCTGTGTGCTTATTTTGGGGCCCAAAAGAAAATAAGACCGGATCTTATTTTCCAGGAAACATGGTAAGTGTGTATTGGGGGGTTCTCCACATGGGAAATTCTTCTACATAAACCACAATGAGGCAGCATTGCAACACTGCAACGCACCTTCATAAAAAAGAATAACTTCATTAGAAAAGAAGAAATCTAAATTATGAATTTACATACTGAAATTAGATAATGAATGAATAAGAAAATCATTCAGAGAAAAGATAGACTCATACCTCATCAACTTTTAATAGGTTCTTTTTGGAGGATTTATTTTCAGCAGAATCAGCATATACATGTACAGCAAGCAAGCTTAAGGTACCAGGTGCAGCAATCAACTGCCTTATCTAAATATAATAAAATGGGGATATTTCATACGTTCCAATGGAATTGAACAGGTACATATTCGCAATTCAAACATGAATTAAGCAAAGTTATTGTGAGAAAATGGATTATTCCTGTAAAAAGCATAACCTGAGTAATACCATATTTAACCTTTATATATATATTTCATGAATCCTGATGTAACCTCATAATCAGGACATGAGTAGGCAGTAAAGTTTGGAAAGGAAAAAGGGAACTGTAATGTTCCTATGATGCTTGTTTTGTTTTCACCGCTTTTCAGAAGGCCAATAAAGGTGGGGATGGTCCGGACCTCAGGAGGTAACTGGTTCCAGAGAGCTGGGGCAACCACAGAGAAGGCCCTCCCCTACGGGCCCGCCAGCCGGCATTGTTTAGCTGACGGGACCCGGAAGAGACCAACTCTGTGGGATCTTACCAGTCGCTGGGAGCTATGCGGCAGAAGGCGGTCTCGAAGATAACCTGGCCCTGAGCCATGTAGGGCTTTAAAGGTAATAACCAAAACCTTGAATTGTGATCAGAGACCAATAGGGAGCCAGTGCAGCTCGTGGAGAATTGGTGTAATGTGGGTGTAACTAGGTGCACCGACAGCTCGCGCGGCTGCGTTCTGGACCAACTGTAGTCTCCAAATACTTTTCAAGGGTAGCCCCATGTAGAGCGCATTGCAATAATCTAACCGTGAGGTGACAAGGGCATGAGTGACTGTGAGCAGAGCCTCCCGATCCAAGTAGGGTCGCAATTGGTGCACCAGGCGAACCTGTGTAAAAGTTCCCCTAGCCACAGCTGTCAGATGTTGCTCTAATATAAGCTGTGAGTCTAGGACACCCAAATTGCGAGCCCGTTCTGAGGGGGACAATTTCTCTCCCCCCAGAACCAAGGATGGACAATCAACATAGTCTTTAGGAGGCAATATCCACAGCCACTCGGTCTTGTCTGGGTTAAATCTGAGCCCGTTGACTCCCATCCAGACCCTCAGAGCCTCCAGGCACCGGCACATCACATCCACCGCATCACTGAATTGACGCGGGATAGAGATATACAGCTGGATATCATCCACGTATTGCTGATACTTCACTCCGTGTCGTCGGATGATCTCTCCCAGCGGCTTCATGTAGATGTTAAATAGGAGAGAGGACCGAGCCCTGAGGCACCCCGCAAACGAGGGGCCTAGGGGTCGACCTCTGTCCTCCTACCAACACCGACTGTGACCGACCAGAGAGATAGGAGGAGAACCACCATAACATGATGCCTCCCACTCCCAGCTCCCTTAGTTGTCCCAGAAGGATACTATGGTCAATGGTATCGAAAGCTGCTGAGAGGTCAAGTAGCACCAAGATGGAGGAATGACCCCCATCTCGGGCTCGCCAGAGATCCATCAGCATGACCAAAGCAGTTTTCTTGCTGTAGCCAGGCCTGAAGCCAGACTGAAAAGGGTCTAGATAATCCGTTTCCTCCAATGACCGCAGGAGATGAAGTGCCACCACTTTCTCTACAACCTTTCCCACAAAGGGTAGGTTGGAGACTGGACGAAAGTTCTTTAATTCTGCTGGATCCAGGGAAGGCTTCTTGAGGAGGGGGCCTTACAACCGCTTCCTTTAATGGTTGCGGGAAGGACCCTTCCCTCAAGGACGCATTAACTAAAGCCTGGAGCCAGCCTTGAGCCAAAAGCCAAAACCAGCCAGGAGGGGCACGGGTCCAACAAATAAGTGGAGGAACTCATCGCTCCTACAGCCTTGTCCACTTCCTCAGGAGTCACAGGCTCAAACTCATCCCACACAATGGGACTAAGACTTGCCCCTGTCATCTCGGTCGGAATTGCCCAATCAGAGTCCAGGTCCATCCGAATCTGAGCGACTTTATCTGACAGAAACTGCACAAACTCCTCAGCTCTACCCTGCAAAGGCTCCTCCATTCCCCCTACATTAAGGAGGGAGCGAGTCACCCTAAATAGGGCGGCTGGGCGCGAATCAGCGGATGCAATAAGTGCGGAAAAATATGAGCATTTTGTTGCCCATATCGCCACTAAATAAGTCCTGATAAAGGCTCTTAAGAGTGTTCTGTCAGATTTGGAGTTACTGGTCCTCCAGCATCGCTCTAGATGTCTCTTCTGGCGCTTCATCTCCCGGAGCTCCTCGGTAAACCAGGGAGCTTTCCTGGATCCATTGCCCTGGAGAGGTCGCAAAGGCGCAATCCGGTCCAGTGCCCCAGATGCCACCCTATTCCAGGCAGCCACCAGGGACTCAGCCAGACTGTGGACAAGGGAGCCAGGTATCTCCCCAAGCTCCTTCTGGAACCCTTCAAGGTCCATTAGGCACCTGGGACAGAACCACTTAATCAGCTCCGCCTCCCTGCGATGGAGGAGTAGCGCCCTGAAGTCTAACCTCAGCAGGAAATGATCTGACCACAACAAGAGAGAAGCATCTATACCCCTTAATTCCAGATCATATCTCCACTGCCCCGAGAGAAACACCAGGTCAAGTGTGTGTCCCCCCACCATGAGTCGGACGCTGAACTACTTGGGTCAGATGCCACTGGCCCAGCCCTCTCCGTCTCACTGTCTACTTGCCCGCGGTTGAAATGGGCCAAGCTCTCGGCATGCCCTGGCCCCCACCTGCCCTGCCTGCTGGTCCTGCTGCTGCTGGGACACTTCTCGGCCGCAGCACCTCACAGGAAATTTTCGCCCTCCTGGCAGGGTGGATGGAGGCCAGGGCGTGCTGAGATCTTGGGCTGCGGGCAAGCAGACAGTGGGACAGAAAGGGTGGGGCCAGTGGTAGCTGCCCAAACACTTTTCGCCCTGTGGGAGATGAAACTTTTGTCTATTTGCAAAGGGGATGCTTTGAAACAGAGCTAATAGCTCTGTTTCAAACCATCCCCTTTGCAAGCAGACAAAACTTTTTGAGTCTCCATCATTTCTCTGTCCGGTCAAAAAGTGTTTGGTCACCTATGGGGTGCTTGGGAATGGAGCAAATTGCTTTGTCTCCCTCTGGGTGAAAAGTGTGCAGCGCAGCCAGGTGGTGGCAGAGGCAATCCCAATGCGCTGCCCACTCCGTCCCACCATCACTCAGCTTGTTTGTAGCCATGCTGAAGAGCTATCCGCACAGGGCATTGGGATTTCCTGGCTTCCCCATGCCCCATGCCTCTGCCTCCACCTGCTGCCAGTGCTGCCATACAAGCCTCCTGTGAGTCAGACAGCCTTGCAGCACATCCAGATCACCTGTCTTCTCCCCTCTGCCCCCATGCTTGGACTTATCAGTATTTGCACTGTGCCAAGAGGCCGGCTATTGTGTGGCCATACCCATCCCCCGGGCTTATTTTTGAGGGCTTATATTAGGCCCACCCCAAAAAATCAGGCTTGTTTTTTGGGTAGGTCTTATTTTCGGGGAAACACAGTATGACAAATATGTACATTTCTATTTAAGATAGAGTTGAAATCTGTATTATTGGAAGAAAAAATTCTACAGGAGCCAAGAACTTAAAACAAAGCACTGGGCTGATCGTGGGGGGAAAGCAAATGACATTTTTCAAGAAGAGATGTAAACATGTTTTTGAAAAGAATTCAGTGGTGGCACGACAACTACCCGGGCACCTGGATGAAGCTATCTATCTGGACCTGTACCAGTCGGGCTTCAGGCAGGAGTACAGCACAGAAACGGCATTGGTCGCATTGGTGGATGATCTCTGGAGGACTCGGGACAGGGGTTGCTCCTCTGTCCTGGTCCTGTTAGATCTCTCAGCGGCTTTTGATACCATCCACCATGGTATCATGCTGCAGCGGTTGAGGGGGTTAGGAATAGGGGGCACCGTTTTGCAGTGGTTCTCCTCCTTCCTCTCCGACTGCTCACAGTTCGTGTTGACAGGGGGGCAGAAGTCGACTTCGAGGCACCTCGCATGGGGAGTGCCGCAGGGGTTGGTCCACTCGCCCCTTCTGTTCAACATTTATGTGAAGCTGCTGGGTGAGATCATCCGTGGTTTTGGGGTGAGAGTCCACCTGTACGCTGATGATACTCAGCTGTACATCTCCACCCCAGACCACCCCAATGATGCCCTTGATGTGATGTCTCGCTTCCTGGAGGCCGTGGGGGTCTGGATGGGGAGAAATAGGCTCAGACTCAACTCCTCCAAGACTGAGTGGCTGTGGTTCCCAGTGTCGCAATCTAGTCAGTTGGTGCCATAGCTGACTATTGGGGGTAAGTCTTTGCCCCCACAGAGAGGGCTCGCAATCTGGGCGTCCTCCTGGACACATGGCTGTCTTTAGAAGAACATATGACGGCCGTGGCCAGGGGGGCTTTTTATCAGGTTCACCTGATTCGCCAGTTGCAGCCCTTTCTGGATCGCGACGCCTTGCACACAGTCACTCACACCCTTGTCACCTCCCGACTGGACTACTGTAATGCTCTCTACATGGGGCTCCCCTTGAAAAGCACCCGGAGGCTCCAACTGGTCCAGAATGCAGCCGCGCAGGTGGTTATGGGCGCAACTTGTTGTGCCCACGTGACACTCCTCCTGCACGAGCTGCACTGGCTCTCAGTGGTCTTCTGGGTGCGGTTCAAGGTGTTGGTTACCACCTTTAAAGCGCTCCATGGCATTGGACCTGGATACCTTCAAGACCATCTTCTGCCACCAGTAGCCTCTCACCGGCCAGTCCGTTCCTACAGAGAGGGTCTCCTCAGGGTGCCATCGGCCAAATTATGTCGGCTGGCGACACCCAGGGGGAGGGCCTTCTCTGTGGGAGCCCCTGCCCTTTGGAATGAACTGTCCCCAGAAATTCGTAAGATCTCTGATCTCCGTGTATTTCACTTTGCCCTCAAAACCTTGTTGTTCCGCCAGGCCGGGCTATCAATGTAAAGATTTTAATTGGTTTTAAATATGGGATTTTAAATTTGGGGATTTTATAATTGAGCGAATTATTTAATAATTGTAATTATTTTTAAATTGTCTGTCTTTGTGCTTTTAATCAGACTGTACACCACCCTGAGTCTTTCGGGAGGAGGGCGGTATAGAAATAAAATTAATAAATAAATAATAAATAATAAATTACATATGTGCAGGTCCCTGTGCAAAATACACAGGATGGTTTTAAAGTAGCCACAGTGAGCTTTCAAGGGAATGCAGTTACTCTGCAAGACTACTTGTTATTTGGGTATTAAGGACTCAGCTAAAGCAACAGTGATCTGCCATAGGTAGAAACCATACAATTTGTAATGGATGGTAGATGTTCTTCTAGGATAAAAGGAGGTAAGCTTACTTTAAAAAATAAAATTGCAATTGTGGTTTCCCTGTGTGTGGGAAATGGGTCTCTCTTTTCCTCCCTCCGTCCCTCTCATTTCTGTTTCTCTCTCTTTTTCCTCTCCCTCTCTTTCTCTTTCTTTTCTTTCCTTTCTCTCTCCCCATTCTCTCATTTTTGCTGGAGGTGGTGGTAGGTAAGGAGTGGGGTGCAAGGCGCATTGCTGGGTCTGCCACTCTTTTTGCGGTGGACATCAGCGTTACCAGTAGGGGAGCGAGGGACATTGCTGGGCCTGCCACTCTTTTTCCAGTGGCCATCAATGTTACCGGTAGGTACGGTAAGGGCGTGTGGGGTAGGTAGGTACAGAAATGATAGGGACACAGGGAAACCACAATGCCAAATCCCAACCACCACACCTCCACGGTTTTGGATTAATGGATTTAACAATCTAAAATGACTTTTATTTTGACCCCCAGACAAGATGAGTTCAAAAAGAAAGAGCTACTCTGTGGAATTCAAGAAAGGAATCATGGAGGATTCTTAGGGAAAGAATCTGGCAGTTTTCTGCAAAGAGAAGATGTTGTATGTCCGTATGGTCCGAAAATGGAGAGTAGAGTATGATAACCTCAGTCAACAGGTACAGGAGGGAAATGGTAGGAAGTGCAAGTGTGGATCAGGTCGGCAACCATTATTTCCTAAACCTGAAGACAGCATCTCTGAATGGATCGCTGACAGGAGAGCAAAGGTTTTGGTTGTACGCAGGGCTGATATTCAAGCATTTGCCCTTGCAATGGCACCTGGGTAATGGAAATTACTCAAGAACAATTCAAAGCCTCTCAACACTGGCTGGATAGCTTCCTTCAGCGACATGAACTGTCTCTGAGGAGATCTACCTCGCTGTTCAAGCTGGAAGATGGTGAACTTGTCAAACGGGCACTTGCATTCAAATTGTTCGTTGATGGACGAAACTGCAGTGTTTATGGGCCAAGGAGCTCAAACAACAATTGAGCAAAGGGGTGCCACATCGATTTATATTCCCTCAACAGGATATGAAAGCACATGTGTGATGTGCATATTGGCTATTTGGCTGGATGGAACCAAAGTCACACCGCTAATAATCAGCAAGGGAAAGAAGGACAAAATTGAAAGGGTTTCAGGGATTTACGTCCCTGAAACTGAAAAGGCCTGGTGCACCCAAGCAGCTATCAAAAAGTGGGTGAAGCTAATGCTCCCACTTGTTGTGCAAGGAGGCCAAAGAGGCATGGTAGTGTGGGATTCAGCCAGCACTCACCATGAAAAAATTTTTTGCCCAACGCAGGATTGATCAAATTATGATACCTGCAGGAATAACAAGCTATCTCCAGACACTGGACATTGCTATTAACAAGCCGTTCAAGGACCATCTCCACATCCAAATAAATGAATACATTGAACACAGAATGGTAAGAAACCAGCAAGGAATTTTGTGAATCCTGGGCTACCAGAACTTGTGAATTGGGTTAAGAATGCGTGGGACAAAATCAGCGACACCTGTGTTGCCCATGCAATACGAGCAGGCTACATGGACAGGAGGTACTCTTTTAAGGAGACCGCTACCACTAAGCATGAGCGATTGGGACCAATGGTTTTTAATAAAATGGACTCACAAGAAACTCAAACTGGAATTCAGTATGTGGACAGTTTTGATGATGTTACAGAAGATGATGACATGACTACCATATTGGAATAAATTGTTGAGTTTGAATAAATTGCTGAATTTGAAAAGATCGTTGAATTTGAATAAATTGATTGTTGTACCATACATAAGCATTGTGGTTTCCGTGTGTGTGGGTTTATAGTTTGCAATTGTGGTTTCCCTGTGTGTGGGAAATGGGTCTCTCTTTCCCTCCCTCTCTTTTCTTTCTTTCTTTCTTTCTTTCTTTTTTCTTTCTTTCTTTCTCTTTCTCTCTCTCTCTCTCTTCCTTCCTTCCACTCTCCCCATTCTCCTTCTCATTTGTTTTGAGTTTCACAAAGACTCATCTCTTCGCACTGCACTGATGCCCAGCAACTGGGGTAACCAAAGGTAGGAATCTCCCCGGCATTCTTGGCATTCGCCTGCCTCCCATCCATCCATCCATCCCCCTTGCCTGCAAACTCTCGTCCCACTCCCACTCCCGCCTCTCTGCCGTGTGACCCCCGGCAGCCACAGACGCCCAAAGCCTGCGCCCACCCAGCTCCCTTTTCCACAGCGCCCGGCTCTTTATTGAGGCAGGTGGGGCGTGGGAGAAGTGAGACGCGTGGAGCGAGATGGCACTCCTCTTGCTGTCTCTTCTCCACACCCCCTTACCAGGCATGGCAGGGCTTCCTGTCCCTGCCCAAATTGGATCCAATTTGGGGAATGGCAGGTGGGGAGGGGTGGGGCCAGGGAGATGCGAGACATGCGTCTTACCTGCCTTCCAGCTCCATCCATGTGTCTTGCCATTGTGCGCAGGGAAACAAGTTCTACGGTAAAAAAACCCCTCACGAGTTCAATCAAACCCCTCGAACTCTCGAGGTTTTTTTACTGTATGTGTTTCCCTACACATAACAGCGAGACACGAAATGGAGCTGGAAGTCTCAGGCCCCACCCCTCCCAACCTGCCACCCCCTGCCATGCCTGGCGAGGGGGGGAGAAGAGACAGCAAGAGGAGCCCCGTCTAGCTCCACACATCTCGCTTCTCCACCGCCCAGGGGTGAAATGTAAAATTTGTTACTACCGGTTCTGGCTTGGGGGGGGGTTAATGTGACTGGGTGGGCGTGGCCAACTTTTTTTTAAAAAAACTTTTCAAAGCATTTTTTTCTAATGCTTTGAAAAGCCTCTGCCTATCAGGGAACTCAGCTGGGATCGTCAGAGAGGCATTTTTAAAAAAGCCTGGTTTAGCTCAATAGACAGAAGCACTGTAATTTAACACCAGCTGTCTGCAATTAAAGTAAGATCGAATCTCGCCAGGCTCAAGGTTGACTCAGCCTTCCATCCTTTCTAAGGTAGGTAAATTGAGGACTCAGTTTGTGGGGGCAATAAGCTGACTTTGTATAAATATACAAAAGTATGAAGGCTATTGCTTAACGCACTGTAAGCCGCCCTGAGTCTCCGGAGAAGGGCGGCATATAGATTAAAAAAAAAAAAAAAAAAAACCTCTCTGCCGATCAGGCAACTCAGCTGGGAATTGCCAGAGACTTTTCAAAGCATTTTTAAAAACTTTTTTACCAGAGGTTGCAGAAAAAAATGCTTTGAAGAGCCTCTGATGATCCCAGCTGAGCCGCGCGATCATCAGAGGCTTTTTTTTTTACTTTTAAAAGCATTTTTCGGCCGAAGAGGTTGTAGAAAAAATGCTTTTAAAAGTAAAAAAAAGCCTCTGATGATAATGCGGCTCAGCTGGGCATGGGGGGCGGCAGGGATTTTTGCTACCAGTTCTCCAAACCACCCGCTGCCATCGCTACTGGATCGAGCGATCCAGTCCAAACCAAGAGCATTTCACCACTGCCCCTGCCCCACCTACCACCCTTCTCGATAAAGAGATGGCAGGGAAGGGAAGCAGCCAAGCTGCTATTACGGTACCATTGGGGTGCGTGGAGCCGTCTTGCTGGGCTTCCAGCTCTGTTGTGTGTCTCGTCATTGTGTGCAGGGAAACAAGTTCTACGGTTAAAAAAACTCTTCTTGCGAGTCTTGCTCAGGGGCAGGACGAGCGGCTGACAAGCGTCTGTGTTGCACTGCCGTAGCAGCGCAACACAACAGCAGCTATGAGGTGACCACGCTCAACGCTTCCTGCACCTCCAAAATAATAAGACCCTCCCTCTGAAAATACTTCCTTTGAAGTAAGCTACTTCGAAGCCCTTACTTTGGGGGTTCAAAAAATATAAGACAGGGTCTTATTTTTGGGAAAACACAGGATATTTTCTTAGATTGGACTTTGTTATACAAATGATTCTCTGGCTTAAATTTTGTAATGCTATTACATGCTTTTCATTAGGGTTGGCCAAAAAAAAAATTGTCATAAATTACATCACTTTTTTCACCCAATATCACAATAACAATGTTTTTAAAAAACCAATGCATTAATGAAAAAACTCAACAGTAGCCTCCCGCCCCCCCCCCCGCCCCAAGTATACTGAATAGCACAACAGGCATATTCAGAGATTTGTCTTCACTTAAAGTAAAATCTCTTTCAATTACTAATGACAAATTCCTGTAGTCCACTTGTCAACAACAAGAAAGTGATTTCCTAATGCCTTACTTATGTAGAATGTTTTGTGACTACATAAATTAACTAGTCATTGAATTTCCTGGTCATCTCCCAACCAAGTATTAATGAAGAATGATCTTGTTTAGTTCTTGTGGCCAGAGAAAATCAGGCAATGCCATCCGCTGAGACACTTCAATTATTACCATGTTTCTCCGAAAATAAGACTCACCCCAAAAACAAGCCCTAGCCTGATTTTTTGGGGTGGGCCTAATATAAACCCTACCCCGAAAATAAACCTGAGGGATGAGCGTAGCCAGCATGGCTACGAGCACATGGGGGTCGACGGTGTCCAGCAGCAGCAGCAGCAGCAGCAGCAGCCCGCCAGCCCTTAGCACAGTGCAAATACCGATAAGTTCAAGTGTGGAGGCAGAGTTGGGGGGGGAGAAGACAGACGATCCGGACGTCCTGTGCGGCTGTCTGACTCACGGGAGGCTTGTGTGGCAGCACCAGCAGCAGGGTGAGGCAGAGGAATGGGGAGGCAGGCAATCCTGATGCCCCATGTGGGTATTTGTTTGATGCGGCCACAGGCAAGCCAAGACAGCGGGATGGAGTGGGTGGCACACTGGGATCGCTTCTGCCTCTGCCTGGCTGTGCTGCACACTTTTCGGCCAGAGGGAGACGAAGCTTTGTCTGTTTGCAAAGGGAAGCTAATCACTTTGTTCCCAAGCACCCCATAGGCGACCAAACCCTTTTCACCCAGATGGAGAAATGATGGAGACTCAAAGCTTTGTCTGCTTGCAAAGGGGACAGTTTGAAATGGAGCAATTAGTTCCATTTCAAAGTGTCCCCTTTGCAAGCAGACAAAGCTTCATTTCCCTCTGGGTGAAAAGTGTTTTGGCAGCTACCACTGGCCCCACCCTGACTGACTGCTTGCCCGTGGCCTCAATCGTTGCCAAGCTCTTGGCACACCCCAGCCTCCACATGCCATGCCAGTAGCAACATGGGCAGCCACTTGGCAGCCAACACAATCCCCACCGCAGCCGAGAAGTGTCCGGGAAGCAGCTAGGCCAGTAGCAAGGACAACTGGAGGCTGAGGCATGCCAAGAGCTTGGCCCGTTGCAGCTGTGGGCAAGCAGACAGTGGGATGGAGGGAGCGGGGCCTGTGGTAGCTATGCTCCCACTCCTGTCAGCCTCCACAATCGCCGCTTCCTGCACTTAAAAATAATAAGGCCTCCCCAAAAATAAGTCCAAGTGCTTATTTTCAAGCCGAAAAGAAAATAAGAACGAGTTTTATTTTTGGGCAAACATGGTATTAATTTATTACACGTAATCCCATGGTTACGAGAGTTCCCTGGTGAACATTCAAAGTTACACATTTTACTAACATTTATGAACAAGTCCCGAAATTATGACTATTGCAGCACAATGGCAGTTGTTTGCTCTTACAAATGACTACAAAGGCTGTAGTCCTGCCCCGCCTATTCCCTCCTCCCCCCCGGCTGGGTCTTCACAGGCATTTCACCTGTGGAAACTCACTTACCTTGCGAAGATCTCGTCTCTGTCGCGCTTTCTTTGCCTGCTTCATTGCTTGAGGATTTTGGTCCATTCACAGAAAACAGAGACCTAATGTACTGGGAGATCAGTAGCGCAAGATCTTGTGCTACTGATCTCATGTGATCTCACACTTCAGGCCTATATTCTCTGTGAATTGAGGCCTAGACGTTTGGAAATGGAGGGAAGGCTTCGATCTTTCAGGACTTCCCTCCATTTGCCATTTCCTTGCCTGCAGGGAGATTGCGCTCATGTAGGCTTTGGCAGCCATTTGCAAAAAGCTTTTGTTGATGAGAAAGGATGCCCAGAGGGCCGCGCATGCAGCCTTCTGGGCCTCCTTTCTTGCTGGAGCTCCGCTTGGCAAGGCTTCCAGCGATGAAAAAGGAGGCCCGGAAGGCTGTGTGCCTCCTTTTTTGTCGCTGGAGGCCTCATCAAATGGATCTTCAGTAAGAAAGGAGGCCCGGAAGGCTGCGGGTGGCCCTCTGACCTCCTTTTTCATAACCAGAGGCCTCGTCAAGCCCTTTGCTGATGAGAAAGGAAGAAGCAGGCAAAGAAATAGGCTGGAGAGAAGACAGATCTTCATAAAGTAAGTCACCCGGTGCAGCAGGATGGGGGGGGGGAGAAATTGTGGGGACCCCAGGGGAGGGAGAATGAGGTATCTGTGTGTTGGGGGAGGCCTGTTCCATCACTAGGCCCCCCCCAGTTGCCTTCCCCACCCCAAGATACCTCATGCGCACTTAACGAGCCATGCATTTGATTATCGAACGTGTGGGCAAAAGCAGGAAATGATTTTGTTCATGGTATGAGATTCACTCTCATGAATCCTTGGGTTACGAATGGAATGGGCAGGCTCCATTCCATTCGTAACTCGAGGACTACCTGTATTAGAAATGTTCCTTTCGTTTTGAATTTCTATTCTCTGTGTCTTGGGCTAAGTAGATAGAATGAGTAATACAGATAAACAGCAAAATTTTAGAGACAACTTTTTGTTTTCAAATAGAAGAGTTGGGCACTACTTCATTAGAACTCTAGTTATTTAAATTGGAATTAAAAAAAAAGTATCAATAAAAACAATTCTGGGATTACATGTGACTACATAGTCTAGAAGACACTATAGTAAAAGAACATCTATTCTGCAGATTTGAAGAATGATTCAATCTTTTTTAAAAGTTACGACAACATTAATCATTTATAATTAGTATGTGGGAAGAATGTATGTGGCATAGTAAACACTGTCAATGTATAAGAGTTCATGAATTGGAATAGACATGGCAACATGTGTTGTGGCCTGTTGGTGGCCAGCAGGGCTGGCAGCAAAGTCACAGTGAGGAGGTTGGGGAGGAAACATGGGCCAGTCCTGGGGACTGGGGAAAGCTCAGACGAGAGCTCTGCGTCGGAGGCAGAGAGGGAGATAGACAGCAGCGAGGCAGAGGAACAGCTGGAGCCTGTTCCCAGTGTGCGCATGTGCAGAGCTGCCAGAAGACAAGAATAACTCAGAAAGCAGGATCGACTTGGGAGTAAAGTCACACCTTGGAGATGATTGGCCCCTCCCATAGGAAACAAAAAAGGAGTGAATGGGGAGGCGGCTTTTGCAGGAAACAATTTGTCCATTAGGTAGTTTCAAGAGTGGAAAGTTATGTTTGTGACTCTAAGAGACTGTGCCAAGTTTTGCCTTACTCTGCGTTTGGAAACAAGTTACGTGGCAGTTTGCCAAATGAGATAAGGTGTGTTGAGAAATATTTCTTTGAAAACTTGTTTGGACAAATCTTGCTGACTGTGAATGAAAGAAATTCACAGTTGTGTAAATAAAAGAGGTTTTGCTGGAACCAATTCCTGCTTCCTGCTTTTTAAGGGAGCCTAGGTCAGAACAACAGATCAGCCAATGGGGACTGTTTGGTGACTCAGTTTGGGGCCTGGGCGTGGCTTAGCTTGACTGTTAGGTATAAAAGAGTTGGTTTGTCCTTGCATTTTTGCTTCTGTGATTATATTGATTCTGTACTTCTGGATTCTGGTTCTGGCTTCTGCTGCATGGGTATTGTATACATGCATCATGCTTTATATTACTGAATATAAAGAAGTTTCTTTTATTCATGAATCCTGCTGAATGATTTACTTGTGTGCTGGTTGGATTGGTGCAAACTCTAACAGGTTATGGGCCCAGAGCACACCAAGCACACAGCAAGACTGAACTATAATTAAGCTGAAGGACAGCCTGTGTTATAAGGAAAAGAAAAGAAGACTGAGAAGGCTTGCAGGATGGCTGTTGATTTCAAGGAGAGCTCTCTGCCTCAATTGGGGCAGAAGAATTATAATATTTGGGCTGCAAAAATGGAATGCTTCCTGAAGGCTAAGGAGCTCTGGGATATTGTTAATAATCCACCCCAGGCACCATTAGCATCAGCAAATCAAAGGCAGCATGATAAGGCACTGGCCTACATCATCTTACATTCCTGAATGTAGCTAAATTAAAAACTGCAAAGGAGGTTTGGTTGAAATTAAGAAGTGTGCATGTTGAAGGGGAATGAAGGTGGGATTACAAAAATATCCAGCCAAATATAATATTGTGCAATTATCGAGACAATTGTACAGAGCCAGACTAATGTGGATAAAAGAAGGAATCATACAGAGTCAGCTACATGAACTCTAGGAAACCCTCTCTATTCACATTATTATAAGAGAAAAACTGCTTAGCTACATGAACTCTAGGAAACCCTCTCTATTCACATTATTATAAGAGAGAAACGTGCTTGTTGGAGATTACATTAAAAACAGCTAAACCCCATTAGTGGTAATAAATCTTCTGATGAGGCCTAGCCGCCACGGAAGGACAGCCAGATGGAATATATCTGAATGGCCTCACTGTAAGATACACAAAAACAGACACAAGAAACAAAGAGTCACTTATTACCTCTTATTACCCAAGGACAGCAGTAAATCTCCCATTAGCAACTACAAGCACTTAAGAAAAAGTTGTGTAGCTAAGAAAATCTTATAAAACTAGCAAGTAATGGTTTAGTAATTAGATGAACGTATTATCAAATGTATGTTAACCATATAGGGAAAATCGGATGTATGTTAACCATATATGGAAAATGCATGATCTCACCGAATCCTTTGTCTTAGAAATGTATAAAAACAGTTGTATCAGAGCTCTTTCCTTGTTCAAAGTTTCAGGTATAAATCTGGCTCTGAACTTTGCGCAATAAAACTGTCTCTGGCTGACCCAGGAATGTTGTTTGGTCCCTTCATTCCACAACATTTGTGGCGACTCTGGTGGGACTAAGGAACAGAGACCTTTGTTCTGCCAGATGGCCTGCCTCAGCGGGGACCGACGTCTTCCCAAGGAAAGTCTATCGGCCGGCCATAGGACTCCACTGAGTCTACGGAACCTTTCAGTGAGGAGGTGCCGTAAAACCCACTGGAGAAGCAGATCAGTCAAGGATCCACAAGGTCAGCCAGACCCAAAAACCTCAACAAAAGTCCAGGAAGAAGACGCCTGCAGGCAAATATATGTAAAAGGGATACCAACCAATTTAGTGGTAGAGGAGGGGGCCTGATCACCCCCCTAGGAGACAAGGCATCATCCTAAAGTCTCTAGTAAGGAGTTTAAGTATTGTGTGGGTGTTTAAACCCATGCGGTTCTCATTGACGACTGTTGGAACGTCCAGCGTCGTGAGCCAGGGGTAATGTTGTTAGGATGGGTGATAGTAATAGTGTCCCCAGGACACCGTTACAATGCATGTTAGCCAATTTTAAGAGTGTCTTTAGTGAAGACTATGGTAATTCCCCGTGTGATCCGGATACCTTGAAGATGCTTTGTATAAATATATGGCCTAACTTTGGCGTAAGTTGGCCAGAAGGAGGATCGTTGGATCCAATAGTGATATCCAAAGTACATCGGATCATTACCCGGGATGGCCATTGAGACCAATTCCCATACATAGATCAATGGCAGATCACTCAGAAGGCAGGTCCCCCTTGGCTTAAGAAATGTCAGATGGAATGTGTGAAAGTGTGTTTGATGAAAGAGAAAAATAAAACCAACAGAAAGATATTTAAAAACAAAGTTTTTAGTCAGGAGGATGAGGAAGATGTTAGCCTTCCTCCCCATATGCACCACAACCCGTGCCCCCAAGACGAAACCCCTATCCACCCTTGCCAATGGATATGGTGCCAAGACCCATCCAGCCCCAGAAACGCCAACAGCAAGTTAAAAGGGAAGTTAAGAGTGATGGGGAAGAAGAGACAAAAGAAGAATTTAAACCCATTAGTTCCCAAACTCGAAGCCAGACACATTTAAAGAAGACAGAGACTCTGGCCCCTTTGAAGGAAATTTTGAGTCATGGAACTGATGCCCAGGGACTGCCCATCATTCGTCCCTTGTTTCAATATCAGCCATTTACAACTACAGATCTACTTAATTGGAAACAGCAATATGGCCCATTTAGCAAAAAGCCTACTGAAATAGTAGATCTATTTAGTACTATAATGCACACACATAGACCCACATGGGAAGACATTCAGCAATTATTAAATACCTTACTCTCCCTGGAAGACAGAGAAAAATTCAAAATTGCTAAGGTCTTAACCCGTATGTATCCAGACAGGGCCAATGCCGCGCAAAAGGCCACAGCAGCTGCAGAAGTAGATCCAAATTGGGATCCCAATGTTAACCAAGACCAAACTCTATTAGCTGCCTACCGCTCCTATGCGTAAACAGTTTAAGGGAAGCAGCAAAAGGTCCCGTTAATTATGCCAAAACCGCCACCATACACCAAGAAAAGGATGAGAGTCCTGAAGCCTTCTTGACTAGACTAGTAGAATCCTGTAAGATCCATACTGGGATAAACATAGAAAATCCAGCAAATAGATACCTATTAAATAAATGATTTATCAGTCAGAGTGCCATGGACATCAGGAGAAAATTGCAGAAATTGGAAGGAGCTCTAAGAAAGAATACCAGTGAACTCCTAGAAGTGGCCAGAAAGGTCTACCTGAATAGAGATAGAGAGGAGGAGAAAAAGTGAGATATTAAAGAAAGAAAGAAGACTGAAATGTTAGTTTTGGCCCTGGGAGGAGTTACCTTAGGGCCCAACCCAATGTACCATCTATAAAGAAGAAGGACATTGGCAAAGAGAGTGCCCCCGTAGAAGGATGGAATCAAGAGGAATATCCTACGGGCATGGAATATCCTACGGGCATGGCTTCCTTCTTTAGAGGAAAAAGTTTTAGAGGAACCCCGAGAGGAGCGTTTAGAGGAAGAAGAGGTGCTGACAGGTGACAACCTAGCCAGTCATACCAGAATGAGGAGGTGATCAGCCTAGCCGAGATGGAATGGGATGACTGAAGAGGCCAGGGCCCCATGGACCCACCCCCGGAGCCCATGGATTTATGGGTGGGAGGACATCAAGTCCGCATGATAATTGATACTGGAGCCAGTCGATCAGTCCTGAATAAACCAGTGGCCTCCTTGTCAACTAAGAAAGTCAGAGTTTAAGGAGTGTCAGGCACAGCTGCCACACACAGCCTCCTGAAACCTGTTAAATACAAGGTCGGGAACGGCCTAGTGGAGCACCAATTTTTGTATATGCCCGAATGCCCGGTCCCACTATTAGGAAGGGATCTACTTTTTAAAATGAGAGCCGTCATTTCCTTCAACAAGAATGGACAATACCTGACAGTGTCGCACCCAGTAGACGAGACTTGGCGATTGATGTTAATGCAAGACACAAGCCCTGAAAGTAATTGGGAGGAATTTAATGTTCCCACACTGTGGGCAGAGGACAATCCCCCTGAACTAGCTAAATTTGCCTCCCCAATAGAAGTCAAATTGAAATTGGGATACAAGCCCATCAGAGTGCCCAGTATTATGTCCTTCAAGAAGTGGCAGAAGCCATTCAAATTTTAATTGACAAATACTTAGCCGCAGGGATACTTAGAGAAACTCAATCCCCATGGAATACCGCAATTTTGCCCATAAGGAAACAAGATGGGGTTTGGAGGCTGGCACAGGATCTAAGACCTGTAAATAAGGCGGTGGTCTCACTCCATGCGATCGTCCCGAACCCCTACATTTTGCTGGGAACCATTCCTCACACAGCCGCATTGTTCTCAGTCATAGATCTGAAAGACGCTTTCTTCACTATACCCTTACACCCTGATAGCCAAGACTTGTTTGCCTTTGAGTGGAAAGACTCTAAACTGCGGAGACATTGTCAGTATACCTGGAAAAGATTACCCCAAGGCTTTAAGAATTCTCCTACCCTTTTTGGGCACGCCTTGGCTTTGGACTTGCAGTACTTCCAACCTGTTCAGGAAGGGGACTGTCTCTCCAGTATGTAGATGATGTGTTAGTAACAGGAACCACTCAGGAGAACTGTTTCCAAAATACCCA
This sequence comes from Arizona elegans, assembly GCA_022577455.1. Classification (NCBI taxonomy): domain Eukaryota; kingdom Metazoa; phylum Chordata; class Lepidosauria; order Squamata; family Colubridae; genus Arizona; species Arizona elegans. The sequence goes on along the minus strand of JAKOOJ010000006.1, from coordinate 45,437,046 downwards.
GACCCTCCTTGAGTTACTGAGAGACTGTGGTTACAGAGCTTTGAGGAAGAAGGCTCAATTAGTAAAGAAAGAAGTTACTTATTTGGGATACATTCTATCTCAGGATCAGAGGAATTTGGGCCTACCTCATAAACAGGCAGTTTTACAACTGCCCCTGCCGAAAAATCGGAAAGAACTGCAGGGCATTCTGGGAGTCATGGGTCTCGGCTTGTCCACCCAACCACCCTGGAAGCAAACAACAACCAGAAGGAAACGAAGCGGTTTGCAGCGTCTTTAATCAGGTTAAGCAGAGCAACACAGGCAGGAGTAAGGCACAAGCCGGCATTGACGTTTAAAATTAGCGCTATACGCAGCCGCTGTGTAGTGCTCTTTATACACTTAGTAACAAGCAATTTACCATTTGGCAATCAAACAGTTAATACCACACACCCCCTTCCCACTAGCTTGCTCGACGATAGGGCGCACTTCCTGTTACATCACAAGGAGGCGCCATTCGCAAGCTTTATGCTCCACCGAGCTCTGATGAAAGCATTCGTTTCTTTTATGCTTGAGCGGCAAGGTCCTCCAAACAGCTGGGAGCACATCACCGGAGTTTACAGCCGCTCGGCCCCTTCTCATCCTCCCCCCCAACAATGGCGAGACCCATCCGGGCGTAGCTACATCTGTAGCCGGAGGTTCTACTTCAGGTATGGCAGGGAATTCTCTCCCATAGATGATTTGGAAAGGAGAAAAGCCCGTACTACGATGGCTGATGTTATTGTATGCGACTTCAGCGAATGGGATCAAAGCAGACCAGTCAGTTTGTTGGTAAAAAACATAACAACGGAGATAACGTTTCACTGCGGCATTAGCCCGTTCTGCGGCCCCGTTAGTACTGGGATGGAAGGCTGAACTTAACCCCTGGGTAGATCCAATCCAGTGGATAAAACATCTCCAGAATCGAGCGGTGAACTGGACACCCCGATCTGATAATTCGCTTCGCAACTCCATGAAGACGGTAAATATGTTGGATGAACATGTCTGTCAACCGTCGAGCAGACGGTAAATCTTGACAGGGTATGAAGTGCACTTGCTTCGAAAATAGGTCCACTACCGTCCAGATGACGGTATATCCATTGCTAGAAGGGAGGTCCACTATAAAGTCCATCGCAACCTCCTCCCACGGACGACTAGGATCAGCCACTGGTTGCAAATTCCCAATCGGCTTCCGTGACCATGGTTTTGCTGCTGCACATGTGAGGCACTCTTTCATGTATCGTTCAATTTCACCACGCATCCGTGGCCACCAAAACTGACGTCTGATCAAGTGAAGAGTTTTAAGGAAACCATAGTGACCTGGTGGTTTGGCATCATGACACCATCGTAGGACTGTCGCTCGGAGTGGTTCTGGAATGTACAACCGATCCCCACTCCACTCCACTCCATCTCGTAAAACTACCGATGTCTGGTTTTGGGTTAACCACGTGTCCTGTTGGATAACCGTTCGTAGGTCCGCTAGGAAAGACGATTCTTTTCGTAGCGCTGCTGCAACAGGTTGTCCAATCCCAATGGGCGGTATAAGGGATTCCACTACTTCTTCGCGCTTGCTATTGTATTGCGGCATACGTGATAGCGCGTCAGCAAGGAAATTCTTCCCTGCTGGTACATATTTGAGTTTAAAGGAAAACCTTCAAAAATATTGTGCCCAGTGTAGCTGTTTTGGAGATAGACGCCTAGGCGTTTGCAATGCTTCTAGATTTTTATGGTCTGTCCACACTTCAAATGGGAGGGTTGCCCCTTCCAGAATGTGACGCCAAGTTATCAACACCCATCGGATGGCGAAAGCTTCTTTTCCCCAAATCGCCCACCCCCTCTCCGTGGTGTTCAATTTGCGTGAGGTATAAGCACAAGGACGTATTTGATTCTGCTCATCCTTTTGCAACAACACTGCTCCTGTCACTAACGATGAACTCACGTGACAGATCAGGATGCTTGAGTACTGGTTCTCTGGTGAAGAGATATTTCAATTGCTCGAATGCACTTTGGCATTGGGCTGACCATTGCAATACCTGCCTTGGTCTTGGGTTTACCATAGCTGGTTTAGTGCATAATAGGTCCGTTAATGGTAGAGCTATAGTGGCAAAGGCGGGGACAAACTGGCGATAGAAATTAGCAAAACCAAGGATACTTTGGAGTTGTTTCCTTGTTTTAGGAGCTTGCCACTCCACAATAGCCTGGACCTTACGTGGATCCATTTCTATACTATTGCTCGATATCCGATAACCGAAGTAATCTATTTTTGTCTTATGGAATTCACATTTTGAGAGTTTTACAAACAGTTTAGCAGCCAACAGTTTCTCCAGAACCTGACGTACCAATTTAATGTGTTCTTCCAAGTTGTGGGTGTAGATCAAGATGTCGTCTAAATAAACAAGAACTCCTCTGTAAAGATGCTCATGCAGCACTTCATTAATAAGCTGCATGAACACAGCTGGAGCGCCTTGGAGTCCAAACGGCATAACCCGATACTGGTAACTGCCGAGGGGACAATTGAAGGTGGTCTTCCATTCGTCACCCGGTTTGATCCGAACCCGGTAGTACGCTTCCCACAAATTGAGCTTTATGAAAACACGGCCAGTTTTCACAGTTTCACATAATGCAGCTAAAAGATCCTTCATAAGCGGAAGAGGATACACTCCGTTCAAACCTCGGAAGTCAACGCACAAACGTACCCCACCATCCTTCTTCTCCCTGAAGAAAACTGGGGCGGCCATCCTGGATCTACTAGGGACGATGAAGCCTCTAGCTAGGTTTTTGTCAATATATTGTTGCAACTCAGCTAATTCCGGTTGGGTCATGGAATACAATCGTGGCTTCGGCAATTTAGCTCCAGGCACCAACTTGATAGCACAATCCGTGGGCCTATGGGGGGGTAGTACCTCACATTCCTCCTCGCTAAATACAGCTGCAAGATCTTGATAGACGTTAGGGAATCCCTGTGCAGGCGAAACCTCTGTGGATGCACAGCTACTGTCCTGCCCCCCACCTGGCTGTACAACTGGAGGGACGGGGGTTGGGACAGCTGGTCCCAAGGGGATCCTGAGTTTACGGTAACCCCCATCCCACCAGATGTGTGGTTGCCACTTGTCTAACCACGTCAGACCCACCGTCTTCATTAAGACACGCCTCGTTTCCAAGAGTGGGGGAGAGGGGACGGTGGGGGATGAAGATTTTATGTGGTTGTGTGTCATGTTAGTTTTTGTTTTATGTTGTTTGTATGTTTTATATTATTATTATAATAATATTATTATTTATTTTTTATTATTTTTTCTATGTTATGTGTTGTCTATATATATATTTGTTTGGGTTTTGGGTCACGGAAAGGAAAAAGAGGGAATAGTTAAAATTAAAAATATTAATGGGGATAATTAAGGTAATGACTTGGAATGTTAAAGGTACTGGGAATCAGATTAAGAGAAGACGTTTAGAATTTAAGATTAAAAGAGATTCTCCTGACATACTTTTTATGCAAGAAACTCATCAGAAATCTGAAGATATAAACAGGATGTATTTAAAAGGAATGCAGGTTTATGAAAAAGCTTTTGGGTCCTCAAAATCTAGAGGTGTTGCAACATTAATATCAAATAGAGTCCAATTTGAAAAAAACAAAGTAATAGCAGATATTGATGGACGATATTTGATAATAACAGGATGTATTAACGAGGAAAAAATAACATTAGTTCATTTATACGCACCAAATGTGAATCAAAAAGATTTTTTGAATAAGATTACTGATTTGTTGCAAACTGAAAGGGTAGGGAAAGTAATTATTGCTGGTGATTTTAATTTAATTAGAAACCAGATGGATAGTACCAATCCTACCCGATATGGTGGAATAAGAAAAATGGGGATACTTGATAATTGGATGTTGCAAAATGGTGTAGTAGATGTTTGGAGGGAGATTAAAGGTAACGAAAGAATGTATACTTTTCACTCAAAGGTATTTAATTCATATTCAAGAATTGACTATATTTTTGTATCCAAGAATCTGATGGATAACGTGGACAATATGGATGTTGGAATATTTAAAGACTCTGACCACGCAGAATTGTTATTAGAATTAGATATGTTTTTGGAGAAAAAAGAAAATTGTTGGAGATATAATGAAAAATTATATAAAAACGAGGAAGATAAGAATCATATTCTTAGGAAATGGGAAGAAAATTGGGAATGGAATGATAATGGGGAAGTTAATTATGGAACAGTTTGGGACACAATGAAAGCAATTTTTAGAGGAGAAAGTATTAAATTATCAAGTAGGAAGTATAAGAATTATAAAGTAAAAATAGAGGAAAAGAAGAAATTGATAAAAGAACTGGAAAATAGATTTCTAGAGACTAAGGATAGGAAATTATGGGAGGAACTTAAAAAATTGAAAAATAAACAAATAGCGGAAGATACAGAAATAGTTAAAAAAAATTAAGCTATTTAAAAAGAGAATTTTTTGAATATGGTAATAAAAATTCAAAATTATTAGCAAGAATGGCAAAAGATAAAAAAGAAAAAAGAGAAATAGGTGTCCTAATAGATGAAAAAGGTAAGAGATGTTATAAAAAATTAGAGAAATGTGAAATTGTTAAAAAGTTTTTTCAAGAATTATATCTTAAAAAAGAAATTGATAATTGTAAATTAAAAAATTTCTTAGAAAAATATGGTCAGAAGAAAATTGATAATAAATATAAAGAAAAAATGGAAAGGATATTACCTCTGAGGAAATTAAAGATGTGATTCAGAAGCTAAAACTTGGAAAATCTCCAGGTGAGGATGGGTTACCAGCAGAATTTTATAAAGAGTTTAAAGAAATTTTGATCCCAAAATTACAGATATTGTATAATAAGATATTACATGGAGATGATATTCCCATGTCCTGGAATAGAACAATTATATCCTTAATCCCGAAACCAGGTAAAGATCTAGAAAAAATTGAATCCTATCGGCCCATTTCCTTGATTAACCAAGATGCTAAGATATTTACTGCAATTGTAGCAAATAGATTGAATAATTTTAGAGATAAATATATAAACCATAATCAAGTAGGTTTTGTTAAAGGGTGTTATATGTGTGATTTAGTTAGAAGAGTATTAAATGTTATTGATATTGCTGAGAATAATGGTGATAAGATAGGTATTCTTGCCTTGGATATTTTTAAAGCTTTTGATTCTATACAATGGGATACTATAAAAGAAATGATTTCTGCATTAGGATTTGGTAATAAATTTATTCATATTATTTCCAAATTGTACCAGAGGGGTACGGCAAGAGTGAAGGTAAATGGTATATTTACACAAGATATAAATTTGGAAGCAGGGACAAGTCAGGGTTGTCCTCTGTCTCCGACCCTATTTTTATTAGCAATGGAAATTTTAACAACTTTGATTGAAGAGGATTCAGAATTAATAGGTTATAAAGGCGTCAAAGTTAACTTATATGCAGATGACACTCTTGTCATTTTAAATAATATTACAAATGATATAAAAAGAGTTCAAACACATTTGGAAGAATTTGAAGATATGACTGGTTTGAAAGTAAATTGGGCAAAATCAGAATTATTAATGGAAATTGATAGGGAAAATAAATTAGAAAAATTACAAAATCAATTTGGAATTAGGATAAAGGATAATTTAAGATATTTAGGTATTATACTTTCACTTAAAATTAAAAATTTAAAGAAACTAAATTATGACATAGTAACAAAAGAAATTGAAGAGAAAATTGGGAAATATAAAAAACTCAAGTTATCTTGGTTTGGTAGAGTAGCTTTATGTAAAATGATGTTACTTCCTAAATTTAACTTTTTATTCGAGATGCTTCCAATTTTTTTAACCAAGAAGGACATTGAAGTATATCAAAAAAATTAGATAAATTTTATAATGGGGATAAAAAACCAAGACTGATTAAGAAAATGTGGTATCAGAACCAAAAACAAGGTGGTTTAGGAATTCCAAAATTATTAAACTATTATAGAGCATTTAATATAAAAACAGTAGTAAAAATTTTAAAAGGAGATGTTAAACTTTGGGGTAATTTGGAAATGAAGGAAATAAAGAAGTTTGGTTACAAATGGTTTTTGGAAAATTTTAAAGGTAAGGTTAAAATTTGCAATTATTGGTTAAATAGTTTGACTAAAAATTGGGACAGAGTAGCAAAAAAATTAATACCAGACGCATTGTATTTAGGTAAACTGAAAGAGAATTGCCCAATGAAATTAAATAGTAACAGAGAGAGGATTATAATAGAAGAGAAAGTGGAAACAATTAGTGAATGGTTGAAATTTATAGAAAATGAAATGAGGAAAGAGGAAATTTATGGAAAATTAAACATTAATTGGTTTGAAAGAATTCAAATGAATAAATGGAATAGGAAATGCAAAGAAAGGAACGATGAGAGCAGAAAGGAAACGGAATTTGAAAATTTGACATCTCGAATAATAAAAGATGAAATTGGGCCAAAGGGATTAGTTAGTAAAATTTATAAAATTATTAACTCTGATAATAATTCACAAAGGGTAATGAAAGAGAATTGGGTAAAAGAACTGGGCATTGAAATTTCTGATCAAAATTGGAATATGAATTGGGTTAGCAGAATAATGAGGACATTATCAATAAGGATTAAAGAACATAATTATAAAGTTATTTGGAAGTGGTATTTGACCCCAATAAGACTTTTTCAAATGGATAATAAAGTGGATAAAATGTCTTGGAGATGTAAAGTGGAACTCGGGACATATGCTCATATGTGGTGTAAATGTAATGGGGTTGAACTTTTTTGGTCTAGGATAGAAAATGAAATATTTGAAATAATTAAGAAGAGGATCAAATTGAAATTGGAAACCATATTATTATTAATATTGAATGAAACAACTGGAGAAAGAGAATTGGTGAGGATTTTGGTTATAATGGGGAGAATTATAATTGCTAGATATTGGAAATTAAATGTTGACTTAAAATTAGAAGAATGGTACAATGAAACATGGAAATTTGCATTAAATGATAAATTGACTTGTGATATTAAAATTAGAGGTGGTATATATAAAGAAAATGTTTTTTGGAACACTTGGCAACCATTTGTGGACTTTGCACTTGGGAGATTGGATGAATCGGCATCAGTACCTTATCAAAGAGATTTCTGGAAGAATTGAAGACTTCAAGTTCCTAAAACTTCCTTTCCGTTTGTATAGCACGTTGGGGGGGAAAATTTTTTTTTCTTTCCTTACTATTGATTTTTTGTATTGATTTTTTTTTCCTTTTTGTTATTCCTTAACAATAAAAATATAAGAAAAAACGTAAAAAAAAAAAAAAATAACCACGTCAGACCCAGGATCACCGGTTCTATCATTTTCTCGGCTACGATGAACCGAATGGACTCCTGATGGTTGCCTATTGCCAACAACATACTTTCTGTTACGTGGGTAGCGGGCGCCCCCCCCAAACAACGACCCGTCCATCTGTTCAAATTTGACAGGAACTTTTAGCCACATTGTCCGTAGACCCAGAGCATCTACCACAGCTTTACAAATCAGGCAACGGATACACCCAGTGTCCACTAAAGCTCCATACTGAAGACCTGTTAGGCAGTGGGGGTTTCTCAGCACCACAGGTATTATAAAAGGGTACACAGTTTCGCTCGCCATTGGGTCCTCCGGCTCGTCGTCGTCGCTGTTGCCTGACACCACTGGGAACCTCCCCGCTGTTGGTGTTGGTACAACATCCCTGGCCTGTGTGTCTACGACAGTCTTTGGTCCCTGGAGCGCTTGCGTTCGTTCTTGCAGCCGTCGTGGTTGACCCTTGGTTGGCACCCCCGCAGCCTGTTTCTGGGATGGTAACCACAATGGTAGTAAAGGGCACTTGGCTGCCCTGTGGCCCACCTGATTGCACCGGAAACAACGGAAGGTCGGTCTCTGAGATCTGTCAGATGAGATTGCGCCGGGCAGAGGGGTTTGGAGTCACGTGGTTTGAGGCTTCTCCGCTGACTTCTCCGTGGTGGTCCTTCTCTGTCCCACATTAACTTCCGACCGAGGCCTAAACTCTCGGAGCGCTATGTCCAGTTCAATAGCTGCTTTGAACCAGACGGCTAAGCGTGGAGCTAGGTCTCGGTAGGCACAGGCTTGCCTCAATTCGCGATCCAACCTCATATGGAACTGCTGGACTAGCATTCATTCTGGCTAGTCCCTTAAGCGACTAGCAAATTTCCAGAAGTCCCATACATAGTCCTTAGCTGGAAAACCCCTCTGTTTGAGGGCCACAAGATCACCTTCTGCAACTTGCTCACTGGACTCATCCTCAAAGGTAGAACGGAGGGCCTCCAAGAACTTGCCACGTCTACTAGTTCTCTAGCATAATTTCAGTGTAAACCAGCCACCCAATCTGCAGCATCACCTGTCAACATGGCCGTAATGGCCACCACCATGGCCCATTGAGACGGATACCAGCGGCCATACTGGTCTAGATGACTGATCACCTGGCTTAGGAACAATGCCACACAGTCTGGGCTCCCGTCAAATGTAGCTTGCAGTGCTGGGGGCCCCAAGTGCGTTGAGGTGCCCACATCCCAGGAACTAGAGGCCACGCTGGAGGCGGGACAGGTGGCCTATTCCCCCTATCACTCCCTTGGTCTTCAACAGTCCTCCTGTCAGTGGAACCAAACCGGTCTCCCACAAGACGTTGTGTCCTTTTTCCAGCCCCTACCTCTCTTCTATGCGGTGGTTGTTCGGGACCCCTGTTGCTGAACTCCCCCTTGGGCATCCGATGTTCCCAGTCTGGCCCTCCGCTCAACTTGGTTCTTGTTCCCTTCGGAATTTAGGGCTGGCGATGCGGAACCGGACCTCTGACCTGGAAAGTCCATTGTCCTGCCAAGACATGCCCTGTAACGGCTCCGATCCGGTGGCCCAGGGCTGCCAAGAGGGGGCGTCCTGAAAACTCCCCTCCCCAAACCTGTCTCGAAGGGCTTCCATAGCACTGGAGTCAGGACCCGTAGTTGCAAAACCCCAATCCGCTTCCTCGTCATCTGTCCAGCACCTTTCCCTCCAACCCCTGAAAGACGGAACCAACAGGGGAGGAGTTGGCAGTTTAGAACCAGTGTGGGTGGAACTGGGCCACCAGTCTCGACCGGAAGCCTGTCCAGAATGCTCAAACCCCTGACTCTGCGTACCAGCCAGCCCACAACAATCCTCCTCACATAGCTGGCGCAGTTTGGGTCTGACCACCGGCTGTTCAGGGGGTGCAGTTTGCAGCTCCTCCACTTCCATGAGCACCTCCTCCACGCCTGCCTCTAGAGGTACCTCCAACTCCGAGGCTCCTGGCGCCGTCCCCTCAGCAGGTGGTTGGGATGGTGATTGAGGAGTGCGCTAACTTTCTCTCGGCTTGTCCACCCAACCGCTGTGGAAGCAATCAACAACCAGAAGGAAACGAAGCAGTTTGCAGCGTCATTAATCAGGTAAAGCACAGCAACACAGGCAGGAGTAAGGCACAAGCCAGCATCGACATTTAAAGTTAGCGCTATACGCAGCCACTGTGTAGTGCTCTTTATACACTTAGTAACAAGCACTTTACCATTTGGCAATCAAACAGTTAACGCCACACACCCCTTCCCACTAGCTTGCTCGACGATAGGGCGCGCTTCCTCTTTAGTCACAATGAGGCCCCATTCGCAAGCTTTATGCTCCACCGAGCTCCGATGAAAGTGTTCGTTTCTTTTGTGCTTGAACGGCAAGGTCCCTCCAAACAGCTAGGAGCACGTCACCAGAGTTTACAGACGCTCGGCCCCTTCTCATCTTCCTCCCCAACAATGGCGAGACCCATTCGGGGCTCGACAATGGGCTTTTGTTGCTTATGGATTCCCAATTTTGCCTTACTTGCCAAACCCCTGTATGCATCAACCCGTGGAGCAGAAACAGACCCTTTTGAATGGGGCAAGGAACAAGCAAATTCATTAAGTCATTTAAAAGAAGCCTTTGTATCCTCTCCAGCGTTAGGATTGCCAGATCTTTCCAAGCCCTTCCATCTTTATGTAGATGTTCGTCATAATGTGGCATTAGGGGTGTTGACTCAGCAACAAGGGTCATGGCAATGGCTGGTGGCTTATTTGTCTAAACTGCTAGACTGCCCTGCCCAAGGCTGGCCACACTGCCTTAAAATTCTGGCCGCTGTAACAGAACTTATGAAAGATACCAACAAACTGACTTTCACCTCTGAAGTAGCAGTCTTCACATCCCATGCATTGCAAACCATTCTGGAAAATAAAGGACACTTGTGGATAAGTAATCAAAGGCTTCATAAATACCACGCTCTGCTGTTAGAAAACCCCCAGATAAGCCTTCACCAATGTGCAACTATCAATCCTGCCACTCTTATGCCTTTACCCGATGCATCCCTTCCGTTACATGACTGCCTGCATGTACTAGAACATCAGTATTCCTGTAGACCAGACTTAACGGACACACCTCTTCCATATGCCCAGCTTACCTGGTTTACTGATGGCTCCAGCTTTATGGAAGATGGTGCTCGTTATGCAGGGTATGCTATAGTTAGCCAACACTCAGTAATTGAAAGTGCTCCTCTTCCAGTGGGTACCATTGCTCAAGCAGCTGAGTTATGGGGACTCATCCGAGCATTAGAGTTAGCCACAGATAAGACTATTAATGTGCACACAGATAGTAAATATGCCTTTTTAACTATTCAAGCACATGCAGCCATTTACAAGGAAAGGGGCTTCACTGATTCTGCAGGCAAACTAATCCAACATGCCCCTCTCATTAAAAGATTGATCTTTCCTGCACAATTTCCTAAATCCTTAGCTGTCATCCATTGTCCAGGTCATCAGAAGGCAGACACTCTCATTGCACAGGGCAATCGATTTGCTGATAGAGAGGCCAAATTGGCAGCACACCGTCCCCTAGATAAAAATGATTACTATCTTTATCTAGCACAAGAAATAAAATCATACATTGAAAGATCGCATCCCACCTATACTCATGTGGACAGGGACAAGGCCGAAGGAGATCTAAAAGCCACTCTTGTAAAGGGATGGTATACCCTTCCAGACAATCGCCTAGTGGTACCAGTTTCACTTGCCTGGCTGTTAATATCAGAGGCACATCAGACCTCGCATATTGGCAAGACTGCTTTAGCCCAACAGTTGCAAGCAACGTTCTACATACCTAACTTGCAGAGCCTGGTTGCCAAAGTAACTTCTCAATGTCCTACGTGTGCGCAAGTGAATGCTAAGCAAGGACCGCATTTACCACCAGGACAGCAGCCCATCTCTTACTTGCTCATGGACTACTTAGTTGTGGACTTTATTGACATGCCCAAATGCAATGGTTATAAAGCCCTGCTCATTTTCATTGACACTTACTCAGGATGGATCGAGGCCTACCCTACTAGAAATAAATTAGCTATACAAGTGGCACACTTTCTTTTAAAGGAAATAATCCCTAGATTTGGATGTCCATCTACCATCAGTTCAGACAATGGCCCCGAATTTGTGCAACGTATAAATCGCCACCTAGCTGAAGCAGCGGGTCTGAAATGGAGATATCATTGTGCATTTCCGCCCCAATCATCAAGAAAAATAGAGAGAGCTAATCGACCATTGAAAGCAATTATTACCAAACTGTGCTTAGAAACCCACTTGTCATGGCTTCAAGTTTTCCCCATGGCCTTGTACATTTGTAGAACAGCCCCACGAACCAAATACCAACTGTCTCCTTTTGAACTTCTGTATGGTAGACCCCCTGCCTTGTTCAAGCACCACTTTCAAGCCTGGCCAGATTTAGTTCAAAAAGGGGTGTGGGGTAGAAGCAAGAAAATTACTTTTGCAGTTACAACAGCACAACAATCATGTCAACCAACTGAGGCATTATATGCAAGAATGTAGACCTCCCCCTATTACGACTGCAGGTCACAACTACAAACCAGGTGATAGAGTATGGATAAAACATTGGAAAAATGAGCCCTTAAATGGAAAGGGCCATATACTGTTGTGATGTGTTCACCTCTTGCAGTTAAGACCTTAGAAGGAAGATCTTGGGTCCACTGGATGAGACTGAAGCCCGCAGACCAGAGTGATCCGGTCACATACCAGGTGACAAAAACTGACAGGCCATTGGTGCTGAAGTTCAAGAAGAATACACCCTGCTGAGTCCTACTGGCAACGGACTCTCAACGCACGGTGGTGATCGTCAGCCTTGCTGAACCACCCCGGAAGCTGGTTCCCCGCACACGGCCGAAGCTTGGAACGGAGGAAGACAACATGCTTATGGTCATGGGGGATTTCAACTTGCCGTCCGTCGGTGAGGCATCTGAGGTGGCTCGGGAGTTCATGGCTTCCATGACAGCCGTGGACCTGACCCAGTTAATTCATGGCCCTACCCACATGGGGGGAAACACGCTGGATCTGGTTTTTGTCTCTGGACAGTGGTTGAGTGATCTTGAGATAGGGGATATAGTTGCCGAGCCCTTGTCATGGTCAGATCACTCTCTCCTTCGTCTTGACCTCCGAACCGCTGCACCCCGCCGCAGGGAGGCGGAGCCGGTAAGATGGTTCCGCCCCAGGCGCCTGATGGAACCTGATAGGTTCCAGATGGAGCTTGGGCCATTTCCTGAGGCTCTGGCACACGCCTCGGCTGGAGACCTAGTGGCCGCCTGGGATAGGGCGGCCACTGGAGCTCTGGACCGGGTCGTGCCTTTGCGGACTCTGACCCGGCGCCAATCTCATTTGGCTCCTTGGTTTACTGAGGAGCTATGGGAGTTGAAGTGCCGGAAAAGACGCCTAGAGAGTAGTCGGAGGGCCAGTCTTTCAGAATCGGACTGGACACTGGTAAGATCTCATATTAGGAATTACCTAGTGGCGATAAAAGCAGCGAAATGTAGCTATTTTGCTGCTCTTATTGCGTCATCAGATAACCGCCCGGCTGCCCTGTTTAGGGTGACCCGCTCCCTGCTCCACCAGGAAGCGCGGGAGGACCCCTTGGAGGGTAGAGCTGAGGATTTTGTTCAGTATCTGCATGACAAAATCACTCAGATTCGGGAAGATTTGGACTCCGACTGGGTAGTCTCAGGGGGAGGGACTGGGGCAGGTCTTGAGAATGTTATCTGGGATGAGTTTGATCCTGTGACCCCTGAGGACGTGGACAGGATTCTGGGTAGACTGAACGCGACTTGTTTATTGGACCTGTGCCCCTCCTGGTTAGTGCTGGCTTCCCGGGAGGTGACGCGAGGCTGGCTCCAGGGGATTATAAATGCTTCGTTGGGTGAGGGTGACTTCCCCGCCACCTTGAAAGAGGCGGTGGTGAGGCCTCTCCTCAAGAAGCCTTCCCTGGACCCAGCAGTGTTGACTAATTATCGTCTGGTCTCCAACCTTCGTTTTGTGGCGAAGGTTGTTGAGAGTGTGGTTGCGCGACAGCTCCCCCAGTATCTGGATGAAAATCGGTCCTCTCGCCCCTTCTGTTCAACATTTATGTAAAGCCGCTGGGTGAGATCATCCGTGGTTTCGGGGTGAAGTTCCATCAATAAGCTGATGATACTCAGCTGTACATCTCCACCCCGGACCACCCCAATGATGCCCTTGAAGTGATGTCCCGGTGTCTGGAGGCCGTGCGGATATGGATGCGGAGGAACAGGCTCAGGCTCAACCCATCCAAGACCGAGTGGCTGTGGTTTTCGACATTCCGATATAGTCAGTTGACGCCATCGCTGACTATTGGGGGCGAATCGCTGGCCCCCATGGAGAGGGCTCGCAACTTGGGTGTCCTCCTGGATTCACGGCTGTCTTTAGAAGAGTACTTGACGGCCATGACCGGGAGGATTTTTCATCAGGTTCGCCTGATTCGCCAATTGCGTCCCTTTCTGGATCGGGACTCCCCACACACAGTCACTCATGCCCTCGTCACCTCCCGCCTGGACTATTGTAATGCTCTCTACATGGGGCTCCCCTTGAGAACCACGCGGAGGCTCCAACTGGCGCAGTGCGGCCGCGCGGGTGGTTATGGGAGCAACATGGCGCTCCCGTGTAACACCTCTCCTGCGCGAGCTGCACTGGCTCCCGGTGGTCTTCCGTGTGCGCTTCAAGGTTTTGGTGACCACCTTTAAAGCGCTCCATGGCTTAGGACCTGGTTATTTACGGGACCACCTACTACCACAAATAGCCTCCCACCGGCCGGTACGCTCTCATAGAGAGGGTCTCCTCCGGGTGCTATCAGCCAAGTAGTGTCGACTGGCGGCCCCCAGGGGGAGGGCCTTCTCTGTGGGGGCACCCACTATCTGGAACGAGCTCCCCCCGGAGATACAGAGGATCCGGGGATCTGCGCACCTTCCGCCGTGCTCTTAAGACCCTCTTATTCCAGCAAGCCAGCCTGGCCTAATTTTTCTCCCCTTTCTTTTAAATTTTAAATTTTAATTTGTTTTAAATTTATTGGGATTTTAATTGTCGTGGGCCAATATTATTTAATTTGGTTTTAAATTGTTCTTAACTTTTGTATTTCAGTATTTTATCTTGTGCCTGTTCACCGCCCTGAGTCCTTCGGGAGTAGGGCAGTATACAAATTTAATAAAACAAACATAAAACATAAACAACATTCCATGACTATAATTTGTAATGTAAAACCCATTAACTGTGATAGAATCCAGTGAGCAATTCTTAAAGACACTCATGTTTGAGGAAGATTGGGTGTGGGGACTCTGGGCAACAACTATTTTAGCCCTTCTGGTGGTATTGTTCTGTATATATAAGGACCGGCTCTGTGGGAAACCTAGGAATACGATTGATATTGCCCTACCCCAAGTTACGCATACCCCTAACCCTCTTCCTGACGTGGTGAATTTATAAACTACGGATCTTGCGCTCTTAAGGCCTTGTGGCATTATGATTTATTTAGGGCTTTGGGTACTATTAGCTAAGGGACTAGTGAGTGATACTATCTTGAACAGTAGTTCCCAATGTTGTGTGGGTGTCCGAGAAATCCCCCTTCTCCATGAGGAAGGATCTAGAAATATTGAGAACCCCAAGGAACCGACCAGCATCAGGCCACTAAGTAGAGATATTTTAGGCCAAGTCCGCTCCCACCAATGACGTATAGTCAGTAGGTGGGATCGTTACTTTAGACCTGAGCCGACTCCAAGACCTAATGTCAATAGTTTGACAATCCCGGTAAAGGAAGGAATAGAAAAGGAGAACGGACCCCTGCAACAATTGAGAAGAGGAGACTACATATCAAGGATACTGGAAGTGGGTCAAAACCTTGTTAATCAGTATGACCCTACCTTAGGTCAAAAATGCTGGTTGTGTTTATCTGCCAGCCCTTCATCTTATCATCCCGTTCCTGTCAAGCCAAAACTCTGAGCTAAGATAAAGGCTACAGTAGTCCTTGAAAAAGATAGTAGAAACAAAACACCAGTATCTCCGATACAAGGAGATTTTTATAAGGCATTCCAATGGCTGGGAAAAAGCCACCTCCCCATTGCCGGCCCAATAGCCACAGGTGTGGAACTCATAGGGTCACCTTCCCTGTGTGTAAAGAGACATCAGAAACCTGGTAGGCCTGTAGGATCCCTGACAGAAGAACAATGCCCATCAGAAGTGTACCTTGGTCCTAGAATAAACTTTAGGGATGTAAAACTAACCAAAGATCCTTTTTCCTTCTGCACACCACTAAGTTCACCATAAGGTCACTTTCTCATTACCACCAACTGCCACTATCACAAGATGGAGAGGATGGAAGGGGTCCTGGAATGTATCCAAGGAAAGGTGCCCCAGTCTATTCCAGCCCCCTCGCTTCCCTATCTGGCTTTCCATTAGGTCCAGCACAGGTTTCTGTATCCTCTTTCCCCCTGGGAATACTACCATCCGGTATCTTTTTGAAGGCCCAATCCTCAGAGATGAGCAAAAGGACCCTTCACTAGAAGTCCCATTACAGCCGCTTGCTGGAATGTTTGTGGCGGGGACTTTGGGGGTCTGGACTAATGAAAAGAACCATCGGACCCATGCTTTCTCCATGAACATAGGCGTGTGTGTAGGGGAAAAAGGAGTTTTCTTCTTCTGCGGGAAGGATGCGTATTTATGTTTGCCAACAAATTGGACCGGAACATGCACACTAGTACACCTTTTCCTAAAATAGGTGTTGTCAGTGGAGAACATACCATCCCTGTTCCTCTCATGGGGCATGTCCAGAAACGGGCACCAATCCTAGTCCTACTATTAGTAATCATGGGGATAGGAACTGCAGTTGGAATAGGTATAGGTGGAGTGACACACTCAGTAATACAGTTTCAGCAATTATCAGAGGAGCTCCAAGAAAGCCTGAACCAAATTGCTGGAACCCTGGTAGAAATCCAAGACCAGATAGATTCATTGGCAGCAGTGGTCCTACAAAATCGACGTGCCTTAGACTTCCTAACCGCAAAGAGAGGAGGTATGTGTGTATTTCTGGGAGAAAACTGTTGTTTCTATATGAATAAATCAGGTGTGGTCAAAGAAATTGCCAAGGAATTGCAGGGTAGGGCATCCAAGATAGGTCAGAGGTTACAAACAACGGACATGTGGTTTTCTTGGGTACCTGGATCCGGGTGGATTAAACAAATGTTATTCTTGTTGATATGTGCTGTGGCAGGCCTAGCTTTTATTCCTTGTGCAATCCCTGTGCTGAAACAGCTATCTATCAGAGCGGTGAAAGAGTTACAGACTGCGAAGGAATTAGTTTTGACCGAGCGCTTTCTTGAAGATAAAAACTCTGAAACAGACACATATGTAGAAATGGAGTCTAGAAAAGAATGGAGGGAGTACCTCCAAGGATTAAGAGAGTGAAGATCAAGAAATACCTATCTCTGGCCTAGATTAATCGTATTTTGTTAGATATTATATGTTAGCCTTGTTTATTAAAAGAAGTAGAATGTTATGTAGAGAGTAGTGAAAGTTTCTGCATGGAAAAACTTTCAATAAGAGGAATAATGTGGATAAAAGAAGGAATCATACAGAGTCAGCTACATGAACTCTAGGAAACCCTCTCTATTCACATTATTATAAGAGAAAAACTGCTTAGCTACATGAACTCTAGGAAACCCTCTCTATTCACATTATTATAAGAGAGAAATGTGCTTGTTGGAGATTACATTAAAAACAGCTAAACCCCATTAGTGGTAATAAATCTTCTGATGAGGCCTAGCCGCCACGGAAGGACAGCCAGATGGAATATATCTGAATGGCCTCACTGTAAGATACACAAAAACAGACACAAGAAACAAAGAGTCACTTATTACCTCTTATTACCCAAGGACAGCAGTAAATCTCCCATTAGCAACTACAAGCACTTAAGAAAAAGCTACCTTCTGCGCATGTCCCAGATGGCGGTTCAATGCTAGAGCTCTGATTCTCGGGGTCAATGTCCTGGTTCAAGGGGGCTTCGGGGGGGTCAGTTTGATCATCTACGACCCCCCGCCCAGATAAAGGAGGGTCTACAGAGCTTTTTGAGAGCTTTGCTAGCTCTCCGGGTCATCCCAGCCCTGAGAAGGATGGCGTTCAGGGAAAACGGCGGGAGACAGTGCGAGATGGTGGGCGTGGCCTTGAGGGACGGCTGTGGCTGTTCCAGTGGCTACCTGGCAGTCGGCAGCAGCGACATCCGATGATGGCGACGCTGAGGTCCCCTGCGGAGTCTTCCCATGCCCCCGGATGCCTCGAAAAAGATCTGTGGAGACTAAGGGCAGCTGGGGATGACCGCGGGAGGGCCAATGGCGATGGTGTCGGCGGCGGCGATCGCATCTGCAACAGCGGTTGGCGAGGATGGCGGCTGGTGCCAGGGCGGCTTCCTAAAGGCCTGTAGACCAACTGAGATGGTGTGGGACTCTTGGCAGCAGCCTTAAAATTGGATTTCCCTGGTGGCTGGAGGGTGCTTGGCCCTGGGGACAGGGCCGCCCCCTGCAGACCCAGAGACCTCCATGGTGAGCTGGAGGGGGCAAAACTGGGGAGCACTATATTTCATCAATTGGAAGTTTTGAGAGATTTGAGGGGGCTGGAAAATGTCTATTGGCACTTGCTGCCTATACTTCCCCCCCTCCCCTCCTTCCTTTTTTCTCCCGAGTGAGACCTTGTTGGCCTTATAATGGTTATTTATTTATTTATTTATTTTATTTTATTAAATTTCTATACCGCCCTTCTCCCGAAGGACTCAGGGCGGTGAACAGCCAGAAGATAAAACACAGAAATACAAAATTTAAAATAAATTAAAATGAATTAAATAATTTAGGCGGAATTTTAAAATACCCCATAATTAAACAGATTAAAATTTATGTTTAAAATTTAAATTTAAAAGAGAAGATGATTTAGGCCAGGCCAGCTTGATGAAATAAAAACGTTTTAAGCGCGCGACGGAAGGTGCGAAGATCCGGGATCCTCCGTATCTCCGGGGGGAGCTCGTTCCAGATCGTAGGTGCCCCCACAGAGAAGGCTCTCCCCCTAGGGACAGTCGACATTGTTTGGCCAATGGCACCCGGAGGAGCCCCTCTCTATGGGAGCGTACTGGCCGGTGGGAGGCTATTGGTGGTAGCAGGCGGTCCCGTAAATAACCAGGTCCTAAGCCATGGAGCGCTTTAAAGGTGGTAACCAAAACCTTGAAGCGCACTCGGAAAACCACTGGGAGCCAGTGCAGCTCGCGCAGGAGAGGTGTTACATGGGAGCGCCATGTTGCTTCCATAACCACCTGCGTGGCTGCACTCTGCGCCAGTTGGAGCCTCCGAGTGCACCTCAAGGGGAGCCCCATGTAGAGAGCGTTACAACAGTCCAGACGAGAGGTGACGAGGGCATGAGTGACTGTGTGTAGGGAGTCCCGATCTAGAAAGGGACGCAACTGGCGGATCAGGCGAACCTGATGAAAAATCCTCCCGGTCACGGCCGTCAAGTGCTCTTCTAAAGACAGCCGTGAATCCAGGAGGACGCCCAAGTTGCGAGCCCTTTCCGTGGGGGCCAATGATTCACCCCCAATAGTCAGCGATGGCACCAGCTGACTATATCGGGACGTCGGAAACCACAGCCACTCAGTCTTGGATGGGTTGAGCCTGAGCCTGTTTCTCCCCATCCAGGCCCGCACGGCCTCCAGGCACTGGGACATCATTTCAAGGGCATCGTTGGGGTGGTCCGGGGTGGAGATGAACAGCTGGGTGTCGTCAGCGTACTGATGGTACTTCACCCCGAAACCACAGATGATCTCGCCCAGCGGCTTTACATAAATGTTGAACAAAAGGGGCGAGAGGACCGATCCCTGCGGCACCCCACATATGAGGGGCCTCGGGATCGACCTCTGTCCCCCTGTCAACACAGACTGCGACCGGTCAGAGAGAAAGGAGGAGAACCACCGTAGTACGGTGCCTCCCACCCCCACCTCTTCCAACCGGTGCAGCATGATACCATGGTCGATGGTATCGAAAGCTGCTGAGAGATTTAACAGGACCAAGACAGAGGAGCAACCCCTGTCCCGAGCCCTCCAGAGATCATCAACCAACGCGACCAATGCCATTTCCGTGCTGTACCCAGGCCTGAAGCCCGACTGGAAAGGATCTAGATACGACGTTTCATCCAGGTACTGCGGAAGATGTCGCGCAACCACACTCTCAACAACCTTCGCAACGAAGTGAAGGTTGGAAACTGGATGATAATTAGCCAATACTGCCGGGTCCAGGGAAGGCTTCTTGAGGAGAGGCCTCACCACCACCTCCTTCAAGGCGGCAGGGAAGGTACCCTCATCCTATGAAGCATTTATAATCCCCTGGAGCCAGCCTCGCGTCACCTCCCGGGAAGCCAGTACTAACCAGGAGGGACACGGGTCCAACAAACATGTGGTCGCGTTCAGTCTACCCAGAATCCTGTCCACGTCATCTGGGGTCACAGGATCAAACTTGTCGCAGATAACATTCTCAAGACCTGCCTCCGTCACCCTCGCTGGACCTACCCAGTCGGAGTCCAGACCTTCCTGAATCTGAGTGATTTTGTCATGCAGATATTGAACAAAATCCTCGGCTCTACCCTCCAAGAGGTTCTCCCATGCTTCCTGGTGAAGCAGGGAGCAGGTCACCCTAAACAGGGCGGCCGGGCGATTATCTGATGACGCAATAAGAGCAGCAAAATGGGTACATTTTGCTGCTTTTATCGCCACTAGGTAATTCTTAATATGAGATTTTACCAGTGTCCGGTCTGATTCAGAAAGACTAGCCCTCCAACTACTCTCTAGGCGTCTTTTCCGGTGCTTCATCTCCCTCAGCTCCTCGGTAAACCAAGGAGCCAGGTGAGAATGGCGCCGGGTCAGAGTCCGCAAAGGCACGACTCGATCCAGAGCTCCAGCGGCCGCTCTATCCCAGGCGGCCACTAGGTTTCCAGCCGAGGCGTGTGCAAGATCCTCGGGGATTGGTCCAAGCTCCATCTGCAACCTATCGGGTTCCATCAGGCGCCTGGGACGGTACCATCTTACCGGTTCCGCCTCCCTGCAGCGGGGTACCGTGGTTCGAAGGTCAAGGCGAAGGAGAGAGTGATCGACCATGACAAGGGCTCAGTGATTATGTCCCCTATCTCAAGATCACTCAACCACTGTCCAGAGACAAAAACCACGTCGAGTGTGTTTCCCCCCCCCCCCGTGCGTAGGCCCATGAATTAGCTGGGTTAGGTCCATGGCCGTCATGGAAGCCATGAACTCCCGAGCCATCTCAGATGCCTCACCCACGGACGGCAATTAAAATCCCCCATGATCATAAATCTGGGGGTATCAACCGCCACCGCAGCGATAACATTGAGTAGCTCGGGCAGGGCTGCAGCCACGTGGCAGGGAGCCAGGTATGTGATCAACAAGCCCATCTGAACCCCATGACCCCACTTCACAAGGAGGGACTCACAACCGGCCGTCTGAGGAACAGTGGTCTCCCTCGGCCTAAGACCTTCTCTAATAATAACCGCTACTCCCCCGCCCCTCCCCTGAGGCCTCGGCTGATGGAATGCGTGGAAGCCTGGTGGGCACATTTCTACCAGAGGGACCCCTCCCTCCGGGCCCAACCAGGTCTCCGTAATACCCACCAGGTCCGCTCCCCCCTCCTGAATAAGATCACAAATGAGGGGGGCTTTATTTACTACAGACCTGGCGTTGCACAACATCAGACGAAGGCCCAGGCCCTGAGGATCTGTGCAACTTGGAAAACGAGTAGAGCTTTGGGGGCCGGAGCGCCCTACCGCTTGAAGACAGCGGGTGCGTGCTCCCTTAACATTATGGTTATAGCTACCCAGCCTATCCTGGCCTGCTGAGCTGTTCCTACTTTCCCCCATTTCCATCAAGCCATCTCTGAATCTCCTGCCTTTGCAAGATTCTTCCTGAACTAAATTTCGAACTAAATCCTGCTCATGAGCTGGAGGATTGGGCTCTCTGACTTCTCCTAACCCATATGGGGAACTGGATCTATGGACTCAAGGCCGGTGGGAGTCAGTGTATGGCTGCCTTCACTCCTGGGTGTCCATCAAAGTTTTATTGGTCGGCCTTCGTGAGAGGACAGTTGGCCAAGAAATTTCCGGGGATCGGATGGCATATATCTCCCCCTCCACTGCTGTGAGAGGGCAATGGAGTCCGGTTGCCTGTGCCATGGACTGGAACTCTTTCCCCTGTACTATAACATCATGGTGGTCTCCCGACCATGGACTTTTCTCACCCCTAACGATTTGATGTATTCAGTGTCTGAACTCCTTGCCCTGCGAGATTCCCCCCTCGCAGGTTTGGCCCTCCACTTTATCAAGGGACTATCTCGATGACGGATTTTGGAATACTGAGAGATGGCATGGCGCGAGGAAGGGCTTGTGGGGTTTTTGGGGGAAGTTTTTTAATAACATTTTAAAGGGTTCAGGGAGGGGTTTTTTTAACAATCTTTTAAGGGGAACTGGGAGGGACGACCAAAGGGGATGGGGGGGGGAATCCACTAAGGTCGGAGCCAGGTCCGGCACGGGGTAACGGTTTGGAGGGTGCAGGGATTGGGGAGGGGATGGAGGGCTATACCAATGAGGGATGTACCATTAGCACGGTGGATGGGAGGGGCAGATATGGCGGGAGCAGGAGACCACATCACGTGTCGGGGGAGTGCACTCGCTGTTTGAGAGCTATTGCGCGCCCTGGTCCCCAAGGCTCCTCTCGGATACTAGGTGGCTCAGATTCTCAGGATCTGGGCCTTCAGCTGATGCTGTGCAACGCCAGGTCTGTGGTAAATAAGGCCCCCCTCATCCACAATCTTATACAGGAGGGGGGAGCGGACCTGGCGGTATTACGGAGACCTGGTTGGGCCCGGAGGGAGAGGTCCCCCTTGTTGAGATGTGCCCACCAGGCTTCAGAGCATTTTATCAGCCGTGGGCCCAGGGGAGGGGCGGGGGGGGTGGCAGTTATTAACGAAGGTCTTGGTCCGAGGGAGACCACTGTGCCACAGATTGCCGGATGTGAATCCCTCTTTGTGAGATGGGGTCATGGGGTTCAGATGGGCTTGTTGCTTGCGTACCTGGCCTCCCTGCCGCGTGGCAACGGCCCTGCCCGAGCTCCTCGACGTGATACCCATGGTGGCAGTTGATACACCCAAGCTTATGGTCATGGGTGATTTCAACTTGCCGTCCAATGGTGAAATGTCCGAGACGGCTCGGGAATTCATGGCTTCCCTGATGGCCATGGACCTGACCCAGCTAGTTCATGGCCCCACCCAGAGAGGGGGGTCACACTCTGGACTTGATTTTTGTCTCTGGCCAGTGGTTGAGTGGTCTTGTTATAGGGGATATAGACATGGAACCCGTCATGGTCAGATCACTCGCTCCTTCGCCTGGACCTTCGAACCGCTACACTCTGCCGCAGGGAGGCGGAGCCAATAAGATGGGTCCGCCCCAGGCGCCTGATGGATCGTGATAGGTTCCAGATGCAGCTCGGGCCACTTCCTGAGGATCTGGCACATGACTCAGCCAAGGACCTGGTGGCTGCCTGGGATCGGGCGGCTGGTGAGGCCTTGGATCGAGTCATGCTTCTGCGGCCTCTGACCCGGTGCCGATCCCTTGTGGCTCCTTGGTTTACTGAGGAGCTGAGGGAGATGAAGCGCCGGAAAAGATGCCTGGAGAGTGGTTGGAGGGCCAGTCTCGCTGAATCTGACCGAACACTGGTAAGGTCGCATATTAAGACCTACTTAGTGGCGATAAAAGCGGCAAAGTGTAATTACTTCTCCGCTCTTATTGCATCATCAGAGAATCGTCCGGCCGCCCTGTTCAGGGTGACCCGCTCCCTGCTCCAACCGGGAGCGTGGGAGGACCTCCTGGAAGGCAGGGCTGAAGATTTCGGACAATACCTGTATGACAAAATCGCTCAGATCCGGGGGAATTTGGACTCTGACTGGGTAGATTTGGGCAGGGTGGCGAGGAATAGTCTTGAGAATGTTATCTGGGAATAGTTTGACTCTGTGACCCGATGACGTGGACAGGATTCTGGGGAGACTTAGTGCGGCCACATGTTTACTGGATCCGTGTCCCTCCTGGTTAGTACTGGCTTCCCGGGAGGTTACATGAGGCTGGCTCCAGGGAATTATTAACGCTTCGTTGAGTGAGGGTTACTTCCCCACGGCCTTGAAAGAGGCGGTGGTGAGGCCTCTCCTCAAGAAGCCCTTCCTGGACCCGGTAGTATTGGCCAACTATCGTCCTGTCTCCAACCTTCGCTTCATTGCGAAGGTTGTTGAGAGTGTGGTCGCGCAACAGTTTCCACAATTCCTGGAGGAAACATCTTATCTAGTTCCGTTCCAGTTGGGTTTCAGGCCTGGGCACAGCACAGAAACGGCATTGGTCACGTTGGTAGATGATCTCTGGAGGATTCGGGACAGGGGTTCCTCTGTTCTAGCCCTGTTAGACCTCTCAGCGGCTTTTGATACCATCGACCATGGTATCATGCTGCCCCGGTTGGAAGAGTTGGGGATGGGGGGCACTGTGCTACGGTGGTTCTCCTCCTTTTTCTCTGACCGGTCGCAGTTTGTGTTGGCAGGGGGGCCAATGAGAGGTCGACCTCGAGGCCTCTCATTTGTGGAGTGCCTCAGGGGTCGGTCCTCTCGCCCCTTTTGTTCAACATTTATGTGAAGCCACTGGGTGAGATCATCCGTGGCTTTGGGGTAAAGTACCACCAGTACGCTGATGACACCCAGCTGTACATCTCCACCCCAGGCCACCCCAACAATGCCCTTGAAGTGATGTCTCAGTGCCTGGAGGCTGTGCGGATCTGGATGGGGAAGAACAAGCTCAAGCTCAACCCTTCCAAGACTGAGTGGCTGTGGTTCCCGGCATCCCGGCATAGTCAGCTGACCCCATCGCTGACTATTGGGGGCGATTCTTTGGCCCCCTCGAAGAGGGTGCGCAATCTGGGAGTCCTCCTGGATACGCAGCTATCCTTGGAGGAACATCTGATGGCTGTAGCCAGGGGTACCTTTTGTCAGGTTTGCCCGATTCGCCAGTTGCGACCCTTTCTTGATCGGGATTCTATGTGCACAGTCACTCATGCCGTCACCTCTCACCTGGACTACTGCAATGCTCTCTACATGGGGCTCCCCTTGAAGAGCACCCGGAGGCTCCAACTGGTCCAGAATGCAGCCGCACAGGTAATTACGGGAGCTGTGTGGCGCTCCCACATAACACTGCTCCTGCGCGAGGTGCAATGGCTCCCAGTGGTCTTCCGGGTGCACTTCAAGGTGTTGGTTACCACCTTTAAAGCGCTCCATGGCAAAGGACCTAGTTATCTTCGAGACCGCCTGCTGCTACCGACAACCTCCCATCGACCCGTGCGCTCCCACAGAGAGGGCCTCCTCGGGGTGCCATCAGCCAAACAATGTAGGCTGGTGACCCCCAGGGGGAGGGCCTTCTCTGTGGGGGCACCTACCCTATGGAACCAACTGCCCCCAGAGATAAGGAGAATCCAAGACCTTGGTGCCTTCCGCCGTGCCCTTAAAACTTTCTTTTTTCAGCAAGCTGGGCTGGTTTAACATATTTTTAAATATTTTTAATTTTTAATTGGTCTGTCATTTTAAACTGGGGCCAAATTAGTATATATTCTTTTAATTGTTTTTAATGTTTGTATTGTATGTTTTTATCTGGCTGTACACCGCCCTGAGTCCCTTGGGAGAAGGTGCGGTATATAAATTCGAAATAAAATAAAAATAAATAAAATAAAAAGTTGTGTAGCTAAAATAATCTTATAAAACTAGCAAGTAATAGTTTAGTAATTAGATGAACATATTATCAAATGTATGTTAACCATATAGGGAAAATCGGATGTATGTTAACCATATATGGAAAATGCATGATCTCACCGAATCCTTTGTCTTAAAAATGTATAAAAACAGTTGTATCAGAGCTCTTTCCTTGTTCAAAGTTTCAGGTATAAATCTGGCTCTGAACCTTGCGCAATAAAACTATCTCTGGCTGACCCAGGAATGTTGTTTGATCCCTTCATTCCACAACAAGACTGCTACCACAAGAGAATGTGGAGAAGCATTTGCTGTGAATGCAAACTTTATTTATTGAATTGGAACAGTGTGGAATACAGATTCCTGAGTCTTAGAAGGTACTGTTGGTGTTAAATAGTCTTGATGAAACGTGGGACATTTTTTCAGCTGTTTTTGAGTGCAAACCAGAACAGGACTTACAAATGGAAGCTCTTAAAGCCTGTTTGATTTCTGAAGAAAACAAACACCATTTTAGAAAAAGCCATGAGGAGAAATTCCTGAGATGGGGGTCCAAGGAGTAGAGAGAGAAAAGCAACAGACAGCATGTCTGTAGAGATTGGATTACAGCCCAGCAAAGTTTTTCTAAAAAGCAAGAAACAGGACAGCAACACTGGAGGTGTTTCATGTGTAGTGATAAGACTCATCTAAAGACTGTTTGCAAAGAAGAAAGACAACAGAAGGACAAGCTGCTGTTCCAAATGTTAGCTATTGTAATAGCAGAGACAAATGTTTAATTGACAGTGGGGCTAGTCAAACAATTGTTAATAATTCTTAATTGTTTTTCAGAATGCACGAGATGCAGTAGCCTTAGCAAATGGCCAGAAGGCTAAAGTCATTGGAAAAGGCAGTGTGCTGATTCCATATCTGGAGAAAAAGTTTAGTAACATGTTACGTGTGCCCGAAATGGAGCATAATTTACTAAGGGTCCCTAGTCTAGACAAACAAGGTTTTGAGACCACATTTGTAAATGGGAAGTGTCTTATAAAACGAGATGAGAGTGTATGTGCACAGGGCATAAAACAGGATGATCTTTATGTGTTGCAGGGACAAAAGGTTCAATGTGCCCAAACATTTGGAAATGTGGCACAACATGATTCATGCATTCATCTCTTGCACAGAAAGCTTGCCCATGCCAGTTTCAGAGTTTTGCAAAAGATGCAACAGTTTGGAGAAGGGTTAAACTTAAAAGGATATAAGGCATACTTGGACAGTGCAGTATGTAAATCATCAAAGTCCAAGGCATTCCCAGTAAGCAAAAGTAGCACAAGGCAGACAACAAAAGCTCTAGAGCTGGTACATACAGATTTGGTTGGGCCAATGCAAGCCAGTTGGGAGGAGCAAAGTATACACTGGTCATTGTATGCAATGGGTAAGCTTCGTAGATATAAACAACAGGTATGTCAGCTGCAAACTGACAAGAGGTTCAGAATTCATTCAGAGAAAAGAAGTTAGATTCTTTTAAATATATATTTATAACTTAAATATAAAATATAAATATAATATAAATATACAGTATATAAGCATGATGACTACTGCAATGTGCTCTACATGGCAGTGCCCTTGAAGACTATCAACTGGTGCAGTATGCAGTGCATGTCTTAGTACAGTGATGACTAACCTTTTCGCTGTTGCATGCCAAAAGCGGGGTCACATGTGTGCGTGCCCACACCCATAATTCAATGACCCCCCCCCGCACTCCGCCTGCTTTTGGCACACGATGGCTCGACTTCCAGAAGTTGGGAAATGAGTCGTTTCCAGCCTCTGGAGGGTGGGGAAGGCAGTTTTCGCCCTCCCCAGGCTCCTAGAAAGGCTCTGGAGCCTGGCGAGAGCAAAAAAACGGGTCTTCCGGTCCCACCAGAAGTTGGCAAACAAGCTGTTTCCAGCCTCCGGAGGGCCTCCGGGGGGAGGAGGCCATTTTCGCCCTCCCCAGCCTCCTAGAAAGGCTCTGGAACCCTGAGGAGAGCGAAAAACAGGCCTTCCCCACCACCCAAAGGCCCTCCAGAGGCCAGAAACAGCCTGTTTCCTAATTTACGGTGGGTCCAGAAAGCCCGAAAATCAGCTGGCCGGCGCGCACATGTGCGCTGGAGCTGAGTTAGAGCAACACTTATGTGCCCACCGATATGGCTCCGGGTGCCACCTGTGGCACGCATGCCATAGGTTCGCCATCAAGGCCTTAGTATGTCCATGTAACTCCTCTGCTTTGCATATTGCACTGTTCCCAGTTTAGTCCTACATAGCATAGGGCCTGGTTATTGGTTGCTTGTATCTGCTTAGTCAATTTGATCTGGCAGGGCTAATTTGGATCTAGTTACCTTCAATTAAACAATGCCCTCTATCAAGACCCTGAAAACTTGCCTTCTCTGTTGCAGTGCCTGCTCTACAGAATGATGTTACCCCCAAGACCTAAACACTCCACTCTGATATTTTAAAGGTGCCTGAAGACTTAGTTCTTTATCCAGGCTTTTGATAGGGATGATTAAAGCCTCATTTTAATTTAGGTAATATTCTTTTGTTTAAACCTGGTTGGTTATACTGCCATATCTACTTTTGGGTGTGTGTGTCTTATATTTATTGTCATGTTTTCATGCTTTCTATCATTTGTAAACTTCCCAAAGTCTCTGGGAGTTGGGCAGCAGATAAATTTAATAAATAATAATTACTATATATCCCAATTTTTAAAATGCTACAAATTTCCAATAACAACTTACCTTACAGGATTGTTCTTGTGGGGAAAATAGAAGGGAGCATTGTGTATATTCACTGCCTTGAGTTACCTACAAAGTAATAAAGGTGGGCAACGTACCCATCTAATAAATAGATTTAAATTATGTATTATTTATTTATCTAAAAATTCAACAGTAAAATCAATTACCTGAAAAAGTGAAGTCTCTAGAATATGTGCAAGCAGGAACTAGACTGCCATCTGTTGGATATCCTTAACTACATTGAGTAGTGGAGCTGAACTCAATGGTCTCTATTTTATTATTCTATTTTAATAGGGATAAAAAGCTGTTAACTGAAAGCACTAGTTAATAAAGGAATAAAGCAATATATCCAAATTGTATTATAAATGAATATTTAGCCTGGAGTCTGAAAAGAGATTTCCCATTCAATACTGAAGAGGACATGAATTCTCTTTTACAGATTAGCTGACAATATGAATTTGAATTTTCATATGGATTATGAACTGGATTATGTTATTTCTATACTATTACCTGTTGGTGTAATTCCTTCATACCAGGTTAACATTTAGCTTTGTTAATTGTTGTATTTCATTCTTTTTAATATCTGCTCTACAAGACAAGCATGTTTTCAAAATAAGAAGTTCCCCATTCCTTTTACAACATCTTTCTCCAAATCTATAACCTCTAGATATGCAACCATATACTGGCTAGGAACCACCGAAGTTGTGATTCAGGACTTCTGGAGGTATTTAGGTTGATAAAAGCATCCATTCATTCAGTCAATCGTATATCTCAATCTTGCGATCAACTTTAAAATAAATACAGCAGCTGAACAAACTTTTTAAAAATGTGGGTGTTTTAGAGTTTTTCCTATTTCATTTTTGCATCATTTAACAGAAGGGAGAGTTTATATTTTGTGACTTTTTCCTAATTCTAATAAAGATAATACTCAACTACACATTCGAAAGTGTTACTTTAGTTTTATCGATCATCGTTTTATTAGTCATTGAGCTGTTCATATCTCAATGAGATATGAACCGTCTTCTTTCGCCTCTCTTACCGTTCCTATTTATTTACTCGGTAACAAATGTTGGCGTTCGAGGCTGGATAAACTAGCACGAGCGCAATACCGTCCCCTCTTCACCTAGTCCTAGCCTATCTTTAACTAACAAGCAAAAACTCAAAGTACTGCTCTACAGTTGATTTCAGACAGCTCAAAACACGCACGTTGCGTGGGCAGCACCAAAGATGGAGAAGGCTATGTCGCCAATTTTGTTCCTGAAAGTACTAAGGAAACTTTCTCACCTTGAACATAGCGGTGAAAATGTTTTCTCCTGATGTGTGGCCAGGGCTGATGACGTAAAACGTATGCGCTTGATACACGGGTATTATATTGTAACGGTAAAAGCCGGCGGATGTTACGTGCCCCTTTAAAAAAAAATCACTACTCAGAGGCGGGTTTTGCCTGTCCTGCTTTCTGTTAAGTAGAGCGGCTGGTATCTAGGCAACCGCTAAAAGCGGTTGAACGGGAGACGTTGAGAAAACGGGTCTTCGAGCCTAAGTGCGGTATGATGTGGAACCATACGCCCATATCGCCTTTCGTCCTAAACGAAAAGGAAAAGGAAAAGCAGAGGTAAACCTTCCTCCCTATTATTTCAGGAGTTTGACTGTAATATGAGACCGGGATAGCATAATCAGATTTTGAACTCTGTTGTGAACGATAACTTGTTCTCTTTGTAATTTATAAAATCGTATAAGTTATATATTAGATCTAGTATACTTGCCTAAAATAAAAATCAATAGTCTCTTTTCAACATGGAAATTGAACTTAACTTTATTGCCTCCAAACTCAGGGAACCCGATTGTGGCATCGAACTGATAAGTTGATGCCTGAATCTGAAACACACACACATGGGCTTCTTTACCCACCTGAAAATACGAATCACCAAGTAATTCAGGCAAAGTAAAAAAACATTTATTAAAGGGAGGATCAAGTATTTTCATAGGGTATAGAAACTACAGAAACATGACATTTGGTATATATTGAAGGGACATAATAATAATAATAGAACAGATAGAATTGGTGGGAAATAATAGTAGAGTCCGTAGAATTGGTTTGACTTGCTGTTTTGCTTCTGTAAGAATTGCTTTGCTAAGAATTAGAATTGCCTCTGCCATTTGTTTCTACCAGTGATCTCACTTCTATGTTATGTTTTTTGGTATCATTCCATACCTGGTGGATAGCTCAAGAAGTGGGGTTGCTAAGCACCCACCCACCCCCTTTCCTTGCTGCACTGCCAAAGGAAGGGATGGGCCAGGGGGCCAGAATTGGGTACTAAACTAATGCTTCTGAGGGTATAAAAAGGATGCCATACCTTCTCCAAGGTGTGGTTATCTCCTCACATGCATTGTATCTGTGATATAACCCAGCATTTTGTTTTTGGCCATAAATAAAATCTTTTTGCAAGCCTCGTCTTGAGTCTCTCTTTTTGGCATTCTGGTGACTCAAGTACATTTTGGGACCTTACATATAATACATTAGAAAGCAAGTCAAACAATAAAAGACATTGATCAATCAATCAGAGTAGAGCTGGAAGGGACATTGGAGGTCGTCTAGATCTAGTCCAACCTCCTGTTTAAGCAGGAGATCCTATATTATTTCAGTCAAGTGACTGTCCAGTCTCTTCTTAAAAACTTCCAGTAATGAAGTACCCACAACTTCTGACAGCAAACTGTTCCACTGGTTAATTGTCCTCACTGTTAGGAAGTTTCTCCTCAATTCCATGTTACTTCTCTCCTTGATTAGTTTCCATCCATTCTTGTCCTACCCTTTGGTGCTTTGGAAAATAACCTGACTCCCTTCACTTTGTAGCAACCTCTCATATACTGAAATACTGCTGTCATGTCCCCCCTAGTCCTTCTTTTCTCTAGACTAGCCAAATCCAAATCCTGTTCTTCATATATTTTAGTCTCAAAGCCTTTAATTATCTTACTAAAAGACTTAAACAATAGAAAAGACTGATTCTAGTGTAAGGTCCCCCGAGCCACTGAAATGCCAAAGAGAGTGAGACTCAAGAGGAGGCTTGCAAAAAAATATCAGCTTTTTATTCTTTGGCCAAAGTAAAAAGTCTGGGTGATTCTATTTCCAAAACACAGGCAAAAGCATGTAAGGAATAGACACACACTGCAAGAGTGGCTCAGAGTATTATATGCATTTTACGCCGATAGAAACAAAGTTTATCCCATCAGACAAAGCTTCGTCACCAACATGATCTTGCTTTGTTCAGGCCTCTGTCTCTGCCCATGCTTTGCTAATCTTTCTTAAAACAAGTCTGATTTTGCTTCAATTTCACCTTTAATTTGACTAAACCTGGGGGAATTTTTTAGAGGACTTTGTGGTGGAGGAAAGGGAAAAAGGATTTCCTTTTTTGGAAAAGCTAGACTACATGGCAGGATGGCTTCTAAGCAGACTAAACAGGAAGTGAAGGCGGCAGGGGGGGGATCCCCCACACATAAACCTGAACAGCAGCCTCCCAGCCAGCAGAGCCAGAAAAAAGAGATTGATCTTGAAAGTTTAAAGGATTTCATTACTCAGGCTTTGATGAGGCAAGATGAAAATTTGGATGAGAAGTTTAAAAAGTCACAACAGGAAATTAAGCAGGAGATTAAAGAAATTAAAGAGGTGGTGCAAGAAAAATATGACAAGGTGACCAAAAAATTAATGACAGTGGTGACTGGATGGTCAGAAGCAATTATTAAAACTGATACTAAGGTGGAAGAATTTAGATCAGAAATGGATGTCAAAATGAAGGAAACTGACTATAAAATCTTTGATGCTGACAATAAAATGCAGAGACTTGAAAATGAGATCACAATGATGCAGTTCAGGTCTATGGAATTTGCCATAAGGCTGAGAGACTTAAAAGAGAATGATAGACAAGACCTGAGACAGACTTGTGCTGATGCTCTAGCTGTGCTGTTAAAGATTAGCCCTGAAGAGATTTTTTGCAAAATGGATAAAGTGTACAGAGTGAATTCGTGGGTGGCTAGACAAAGACAATTGCCCAGAGATGCGGTGATATATTTTACAGATAGAAAAATGAGAAATGATATTTTGCAAAAGTCTTTTCTCTCTGCTGTGCAAGTGGAGGGAAAGGAGATTGGAGTTTATAAAGAGCTACCACCTAAGATGTTAAAAGATAGAAAGGATTTTGGATTTTTAGTGAATGAATTAAAAAAACAACAAATTCCATTTAGGTGGGATGCTCCAACTGGTATAATCTTGAGGTATAAGGGAGAAAGATACCGATTAAATACTGTTGAGAAGGCGGAAGAATTCTACTCTAATGTCTTTAAAGAGAGCTCACCATTCCCACGTACATCCTCTGTGTTAGAGATAAAGGAGAGTGACAAGGAGAAGCAATTTCAGCAAGAGATGGAAGAGCAGCCTAAGCAGCTGGAACTAGAGGCAATGGAAATGCAGGGAGCTACAGGAGGTTTTCTGGATGAGCCCCTGCTAGATCTTCCTTCAAAAATTGTGACTGAACCACCTAAGACTACAAGAGAAGTGGCTTTGGACCTAGCCCGGATGTGTGAAGCTAAAGATCAGCGTATAACTCGAGCAATTTCTAAGCAACTCAAAGAAAAACAACAACAGGAAAGGCCCAAGCCACAGCAATATAAGAAAGGAGTCAAGGGTAATACACAAGAATGTGAAGCCATGTGGGGAGCAAAGCTGAAGACTACCGACTAGGAAAATCTTCGGCAAATGTGCTTGTCGCTTCAAAAAAGTGTACATGATGATTAAGTTTTTATCTTGGAATGTGAACGGACTAAATTCACCACAGAAAAGGAAGAAATTATTTACATACCGGAGACAATTTAATAATGACATAATTTGTTTACAGGAAACTCATGTTAGAACACAAGATCAAAAATATTTGATAAATTCAAGATTAGGAACACATTTTATAGCCTCAAATTTGGAAAAAAAGAATGGTGTGGTTATTTATATAAATAAAAGACTGTCAGCTAAAATTATAGAAGCAGATGAATGTGGTAGGTTTATAGCAATTGAACTGCGCACACAGGTTATAAGGTTACCACTGTTATCTAAAATATCTTGGTAGGTGACCATTCTCCTCCCTGACAGGGAACGGCAGGCAGCGCTGGGTAGACTCCGTCAGTTGAGCAATCAGGACCGGGTCTGCAAGGAGTTTAAGCCCCGCCCTTCCTGTCGTTCCCCAGTTTATCGACTCGGTCGACTTGGACACTTGTGTCTCCTGCATCCTCTGCCTTTAAAAAAAAAAAAAATTAGAACATCGTTTTAAAGGAGCCCGGCTGCGATCCCAACTTCCCAGCCTAGCTAAGGGGATCGTTTTCCGCCCCACGTGGGATCGTTTGGCGGTCCTCACTGCCGGCTGGCAGTTTCAGGCAGGGCCCACGAGTTCGCTTCGTAGCCCTGTCCTGCACCGCGCTATCTGGCCATCTCTTTAGGCGCTTCTGCTGCTTGTCGGAAGCCTTTGCTTCGCAGCTTTTCCCTCTGCGCCGAAGACAGCAGCTGTTTGGAGCCGCCTTCCTTTCGCATCGTTCGGGTGCAGTGAGTAACAAGGGAGGCCATTTTATATTTGTTTTGGCGCCAACGGGAGTGAATTCAAGATGGCGGACTCCCGTTCTTCACAAACTCGTCGTGGGGCGGGCACCCAGCAGGATAGAAAGCGCCATAACAGCGATCCGGGTGAGGGGTCCTCAGGCTTGAATCGGGGCCATAAGAGGTCTAAATTGCCATCTGCCCCTCCGGAAAAGTCAGCGTAGGCCAGGAAGGATGAGCAGCGCCGCCATAGGGCCCTGGAGAGGGCAGTTCAGAAGGCTCAAATTCAGGCCTCCAAGCAATGCTTGCCTCCACCTTCCTCTGCCACCCCGCATGCTTCTGCTGCTCAGGCCCAGCCCCAGGTCTGCCATAGATCTTCGCTGTCTCCAGATAGATCTGTCACGGGATTTCCCCTGCTCCTGATGAAGCGGCCATTTTATTTGCAGCCTTGCCTCAGGAAGATCATTCTCCTGCTTCTGTGCCCGCAGACCAAGGGGAGGATATTCTCTCTCCTTCTACTGTCACTAATCCTACCCCCCCTCCTCCCCCTCCCCCCCTTCCGATAACCAGCTGCCCTCTTCTATCCCTCCTGCTCTGGCTGCTCTCATTGCAACTGCCATCCGCCAGGGCATATCTGAGGGCCTGCAACAGCGCGCAGAGACAGACATTTTAGACTGCTCCAGCCAAGTCAGTCATTTGTCACAGGGGGTGGAAGCTTCGTCACACCTGGATAGACCAGCTTCTCCTGCCTCTGCCAGCCAGATATCCCTATCTGCTGAGGATCTTGCCCTGGACCAAGAATGGTCCGACGATGAGGGCCTAGCCCCTGACCAACCGGCCTTCATAGGCCTCTTCAAGCCTCACCTTTTTCGTTCCTTGCTGTTTAAAGCTTTGTCTGTTACAAAAATGTTGCCTGTTCCCCCTGCTTCAGCAGGGAATCCATCATCCGACGACCCTTCTGCTTCCCTTTTTGCAGAACAGCCAGCTCGTGTGGATACTTTGCCTGCACCCAAGCTCTTTTCAGATGTGGTGAAGAGACAATGGTCATCTCCAGGTTCTGGGCCCCTGCCCAATTCCCAGGATAAAAAGCTTTATGCTATCACTTCTGACTTTTCTGACTTGTTGCAGGTGCCGAATGTGGACGCTCCAGTTATCGCTCTGGCTTCTACCTCTCATTTGGCCGGTCCTCCTGAGGAGTCCCTGCGCCCGGAAGACAAGCGTGCCGAGCGGACTCTTGTTAAAGGTCACCAAGCCTCAGCATGGGCGGTAAGGACCGCCTCGGCGGCATCTTTTTTCAACAGGGCTTCAATTTTGTGGCTGAAACAGCTGCAGGATCGCCTGCCGGTCTCCGCCTCACGGTCCCACCAGGACATTAATAAAATTTTGGCGGCTATCGAATTTTCGGCCGACGCTACCCTTAATTCGGCCCGTTTTGCAGCCAAGGCTATTGGATCCTCTGTTACCTCCCGCAGGCTCCTCAGGCTTCGCCACTGGCAAGCTGATGCCAGGAACAAATGGCACCTGGCTGCCGCTCCTTATGAAGGCTCTAACCTTTTTGGTTCTTCCCTTGATCCAATCCTGGTCGAGACCCGGGATCACAAGAAGATCTTTCCTGTGGTCCCGCCTTTTTCTTGTCCCTAAGAATTCAGGTGGCTGGCGCGCCATCTTAGACCTGAAAGCACTGAACCGGTACATAACATACCGCCGGTTCAAGATGCACTCCCTGTCCACTATCTTGGAATGCATCCGGGAGGGGGATTTTCTCGCTTCAGTCGATTTAACCGAAGCCTATCTACATGTTCCCATTTTTCTGCCCCACCGTAAATTCCTCCGCTTTTACTACAGGGGATCTCATTATCAGTATAAGGCTCTCCCCTTCGGCCTTTCATCCGCCCCCAGGGTCTTCACCAAGTTGATGGCGGCCTTGGTAGCCCATATCCGTTCCCTACCTGTTCGCATTTTATTCTACTTGGATGATATTCTTATTCTTTCTTCCTCCCTTCAAGGGGCTCGACGGGATGTCTCCACCACGCTCCGTCTCCTTCAAGCCCATGGGTTCCTGATCAACTGGCCCAAGAGCTCCCTGTCTCCCTCGACTCGCATTCAACATTTGGGTGCAGTCATTGACACCCTCTCATCCACAGTTTTCCTTTCTCCAGCTCGCCAGTCCAGCCTTTCTGAGCTGGCGTCCCTATGCTTGGAAGGCCGACCCATATCCATTCTTTCCCTCTCCAGGCTCCTGGGCAAAATGGTGTCTTCCTTTGACATCGTCCCCTGGTCCTGTTTGCACAGCAGGCTTCTCCAGTGGTACCTTCTCCCGTTTCAACGATCTTTTTCAGTTTCTTCTTTTCGTAAAGTTTCTCTTCCCCCTAAGGTTTTAAATTCCTTACGGTGGTGGGGCTCAGATGCCATTGCCCAGGGCACTTTGTTCAGAGAGCCTCATAGGATGGTGCTGACCTCCTATGCCAGCCTCTCCGGCTGGGGGGCACACCTTGGCTCCCATATGGTCCAAGGCGTCTGGACTGAGAAGGAACGGGGTGCTTCCATCAACTTTCTTGAGTTACGGGCCATCTTTCTGGCCTTACGGCATTTCCAACACCTGCTCCAGGGTCAGCACGTGCTTGTCCTAACTGATAATGTTTCTGCTAAGGCCCATATTAACAAGCAGGGTGGGACTCACTCCCGGACCCTTCTTCGCGAATCTCTACTTCTTGGGTTCTGGGCCGAATCTCATTTGGCTTCCTTAAGGGCTTCTCATATTTCTGGTAAATTTAACATTCAGGCAGATTCCCTTAGCCGCAATCTGGTGGACCACTCAGAATGGTCTCTCCACCCTGACCTCTTCCAGGACCTGTCCAATCGCTTTGGCCGCCCTGAAGTTGATTTATTCGCTACCAATATCAATCATCAGGTCCCACATTTCTTTTCCAGATTTCCATCACCAGGCGCGGAGGCGGTGGACGCTCTCCGATCCCCTTGGCCCCAGGGCGTCCTTCTTTATGCGTTCCCCCCTCTTCCACTCATCGCCAAGGTCATCCGGAAACTTCTGGCGGAGGGGTCGGAACTGATCCTCATAGCTCCCCACTGGGCCCGCTGGCCCTGGTTCTCAGACCTAGTTGCCTTGTCCGTTGCCCGTCCCTGGCGGATCCCGGACGATCGAATTTGTCTGCTCCAGGGGGCTCTCGTACACCCGGAGCCCCAGTGGCTGCAACTAACTGCCTGGAGACTGAGCGGGAGTTCTTGACCCGTGTCAATATCCCTCCCGCCGCCATCACTACCATGCAGGCGGCGCGACGACCGTCCACTACTCGTATTTACGAGTCTACCTGGCGTTCCTTCTCGAACTGGTGCTCGATTCGAGGGATCGTAGTTACTTCACCATCGGTGGCCCACATCATCGGTTTCCTCCAGGATGGCTTTGAATCCGGTCTGGCCCCTTCCACTCTACGTCGCCAGACTGTGGCTTTGGCTTCCGTCTCAGCTTGCGCATCGTTGGCAGCTGTTACCAAGGATCCATTGGTTCATCAATTCCTTAGAGGGGCTTCTAACCTGAGTCCCCCCGTGGTCCATCGTTTTCCCACCTGGGACCTCTCAAAGGTTTTGTCCTTGCTGACTCGACCTCCTTACGAGCCTCTCCGGAACGCATCGTTGAAATTTCTCTCCTTCAAGGTGGCCTTTTTGGTGGCAGTGACTTCTGCTCGTCGCATATCCGAGATGGCCGCCTTGTCGGTTCGCCAAGACCTATGTGTTTTTCATCACGACAAAGTTGTCCTCCGTTTGGACCCCACATTTCTCCCCAAAGTTAACTCTTTGTATCATCGATCGCAGGAAGTCTCCTTGCCTAACTTTTGTCCCACTCCATCTCACCATCTGGAAAGGACATGGCATACTCTCGACGTACGCAGAGCCTTGAAAATCTACATCTCCCGTTCTGCTTCGTTTCGCAAAACCGAGGCTTTGTTCGTCTCGTTTCAACCTCCACAATGGGATCCAAGGTCTCTTCTCCAACCCTGGGTCGTTGGATCCGGGCCACGATTGCATTCGCCTACGAGCCCCAGTCTCAGCCGGTCCCCAACCGTGTGACTGCACACTCTACCAGGAGTGCCGCCACCTCTGCGGCCTGGGCTACCCAGGCTTCTCTGGAGGAAGTCTGCAGGGCGGCTACCTAGTCTACGCCAACTCCGTTCATCAGGCACTACCGTCTGGATGTCTACGCGTCAGCGGATGCGGCATTCGGCAGACGGGTCCTACAACGAGTGCTTCAGTCTTGATCTTTGGCTCTTCCCAGCTGCCCACCCTTGGACATCAAGCTTTGGTATGTCCCAGCGCTGCCTGCCGTTCCCTGTCAGGGAGGAGAATGGGCGTTGGTCCTACCTGAGACGCCCGTTCTCTCCCGTAGGAGGGAACGGCAGGCAGCCCCCACCCTCTTGGGAATGAGCCGTCGGTGCCTGGGTGGGGCGGGGTCTACTTACCTTCTCTTTTTCTCTTAGCAGGAGACACGCCAGTCTGCAGTAAAATCCTCGCCGATAAACTGGGGAATGACAGGAAGGGCGGGGCTTAAACTCCTTGCAGACCCGGTCCTGATTGGTCAACTGACGGAGTCTACCCAGTGCTGCCTGCCATTCCCTCCTACGGAAGAGAACGGGCGTCTCAGGTAGGACCAACGCCCATTTTCTCCCTACTTATTGTATTTGGATGGGTCAGTGCCTCCATTGTAGATATCCATTTTGGGTATTTTGAGTAATGTTTATGCTTGATTTCTTTCCATGTCTTCATTAATGTATCTCTAATTTTATATTGGTGGAAACATATCCCTGTCCCTTTTCCTTTATCCCAGAGATAGGCATGCCAACCTCTCAATAGGTCATGTCCTTCCAGTTGTAAAATTCTCTTGTCTCTTAATAAGGCCCATTCTCATAGCCATACTAAGTTAGCCGCTTTGTGGTATAGTTCCCAAACTGGGAGTCCGAATCCGCCCCTATTCCTTTTTTCCTGCAAGGACCGTAATGCAATTCTTGTTTTTTTTCCCTCCCCAGATAAATTTCCTTACTATCCCATT
The DNA here is from genome assembly GCA_022577455.1 of Arizona elegans. Classification (NCBI taxonomy): domain Eukaryota; kingdom Metazoa; phylum Chordata; class Lepidosauria; order Squamata; family Colubridae; genus Arizona; species Arizona elegans. Next base: position 45,398,439 of record JAKOOJ010000006.1, on the reverse strand, counting down.
TAAGTCCGAAAAATATTTTCTGTCAATACTAACAGGAGTGGTTTGAAATAAATATAGTAATTTGGGGAGAACGCTCATCTTAACAGTGGCTATCCTACCAAGGAACGATATTTGCAGCTTCCCCCACCTATCCAAATCTTGCTTTATTTTTGTCAGTAAGGGTGTATAGTTATCCTCCTTTAAGGTTGAGCATCTGGCAGTAATCCAAATCCCTAAATATTTTATCTTCTTGACTATTTGGATACCCAAATTATTTGCTAGTGTTTCCTGCTCTCTTATTGGAATGTTTTTTATTAAGATTTTAGTTTTTGTCGTATTTAATTTGAATCCTGATAGCTTCCTGTATTCATCTAGTTCTTTCAATACTTTTGGCCCTGTTGTTAACGGGTCTTCCATTATCAACACGACATCGTCGGCAAAAGCTTGAATCTTAAAGGTTTCATTCCTGGTTTCCAATCTCCGTATCTCATTATTTTGCCTAATTTTCCTTAACAATACCTCCAGGGCTGATATAAATAAGAGTGGAGAGAGTGGACAGCCTTGTCTCACCCCTTTACCAATCCGGAAGGTCTTAGTTACATCCCCATTCAGTATAATATTTGCGCGTAACTTGCTTTTATCGCATTCTCGAAATACGCCCCGAAATTCATTCTTTGGATTTGCTGGATCATAAATCCCCAATTTAAATTGTCAAAAGCCTTCTGAGCATCGAGAAAGGCCATGGCCAGCTGTTTCTCGGAGCGTATTTCGTAATACTCCAGCACATCCATCACCACTCTCATATTAGCCGTAATCTGTCTACCGGGGAGGAACCCGTTTTGGTCGGGGTGAATCCAGTTATTTAATATTGTCTTCAACCTACCCACTAAAATTCCCATAAATATTTTATAGTCCGTGTTGAGTAAGGAGATCGGCCTGTAGTTCCTTATTTGCTTGGGGTCGGTACCTTCTTTTCCTACCAGTGTGATGAACGCCTCCTTCCATGATTCTGGGATCCTAGAGCCTCTCAGGGCCTCATTACATATTATCAGAAGTTTTGGTACAAGTATTTCTGCCAGATCCTGGTTTTTATACAGTCCTCCTGGGAGGCCGTCAGGGCCAGGAGTTTCGTTGCTCTTTAATTTGGATATTACCCCCTTCAGTTCCTCTGTTGTAATTTCTCTATTTAACATTTCCCTTTCTTCTTCCTTTATCTGTGGGAGTTTCTCTTTGGCAAGGTATTGATTTATATTATTGATTGAAATTTCCTCCTCGCTATATAACGTCTCATAATACTGTCTGACAAACTCAAGTTTCTCCTCCTCATCCTCTAATATTCTGCCTTCCGAATTCTCCAGGCCATCTATAACACACTTCTCTTTCTCTTTTTTTAATTTATACGATAGCCATCTCCCGGGTTTGTTTGCATTGTCAAAATAATATTGTTTGGATTGTTTAATTTTTTTCGCCAATTCTTCCTGTTCCAGTAAATTTAATTTATGTCTTGCTGTCATCCATTGCTCTTTTTTTTTTATATCACTCGGATCTTGTTGTAATCTCTTTTCTGTTTCTTCCAGTTGGGCCAGCAGATCCTTCTGAGCCTTTCTTTTCTCTTTATTGTTATATATATTATGCAATATTACTAACCCTCTTAAGTAGGCTTTCATTGTATCCCAAACACATGTTAGAGGAGTTTCCTGATTCTCATTCTCCGCAAAGAAAAATTGTAGGTCTCTCTGGAGTCTCTTAGTAAACTCTACTTCCCTAAGAATATGAGTATTTAATCTCCATCTCCTTTGTCTAATCCTATTTGGACTCTTCCACTTAATCTCTAAAGGGTTGTGGTCAGCCCAAACATTCGGGGTAATTTCAACTGAGTGAATATCTAACCCTAAACTTCTACTGACCCAAACCATATCAATCCTTGACCAGGACATCTGGGGATTTGAATAGTATGTAAATTGCTTATCGTTCAGATGTAGTGTTCGCCAGAGATCTACTAGATTGTGCTCATCAACCAAATCAAAAAAGGTTTTGGGGAGTTTTTCCCTTTTGGTCTTTTTCTTTATTCCACTCTTGTAGTCAGTCTCTGGGTTTACTACCCCGTTGAAGTCCCCAATAATACAAATATTTGTATGTTCCAATTCATCTATTTTATTGCTTAATTTCCTGTAGAATTCTCCTAGGTTACTGTTTGGAGCATAAATGGCTACTACTAAAATTGGGATACTACCCCTCTTAATTTCAATTGCAAGAAATCTCCCTTTATCATCTGAGTATTTAAATTCAGCAGCAATTCCTTTTTTTACATATAATGCTACCCCCCCTTTTTTTTTCTCTGCTAGAGAGGTAAAACATTTGCCAAATTTCTCAAATTCCAAATATTTCCTCTCCTCTTTCTTTATGTGGACTTCTTGAAGGCAAATTATTTCCGGGTTAAGTTTGATCAATTTTGAAAAGATATGTTTCCTCTTCCCTCCGTTGTTTAGACCATTTACATTAACAGACAACAATTTCCAACCCTCCATTATCTAGCTAACTACATAGTTTTTGTTTGTTTTTGCGGCTCTTTGTGGTCTTTGCTTCTTTTCTATAGTTTCTTTGGCTTCCTTCTCTTCTAACTCCTTATCCTCTAGTGTTCCTTCCTTGGACTTTTTTAACTGTGCGTTGATCTCATCCTGGGAGGCTATGTCCAGTTCCTCCTTGCTACTTTGGTCTTCCTCCTCACCTCTTAGTTGGTCCAAAGTTCTTGTGTGGAGACTAGACTGTCAATCTTGATCCGTTTCCCTTGCCAGGTAATGAATGAGCATTCCCTCTGGTATAAGCCATCTAAAGGGAATGCTTCTCTTGTTTAGTTGTATCACCAAGAACCTGTAGTCCCTTCTCAGATCTCGACCCCTCTTAGGAACTTGTTTCAGTACTATTACTTCTTTGCCTTTAAAATTTACAGGTTCATCTCTTACTATATTGTATAGCACGTCTTTCACTTTCCTTCGGGCAAATCTGACATGAACTTCTCGAGGGAGTTTGTTCCTCCTAGCGTAGTTGGTTTGCACCCTGTAAATTTCATCCAGCTCCTTTATAATATCGTCTTTATCTTGTTGTAGAATTCCAGCTATTAAGTCCACCATAACATTTCCTAGATCTTTGTCTTTTTCCTCAACCACATTCTGGAAACGAAGGTAGAAAGCTGCCCGATCCATCTCGAGTTGGATAATAGAGTCTTCCAACTCCCTATTCTGTGCCATCAATTTCTGGTCGATCGAGTCAAGGTTTCTCTCGTTTTGCTCCACTCTTGTCTCAACCTTCTTTATCTTTGTTTCATTGTTATGGATGGACTCCTGGATCTCACTCATTTTCTGGTCAATAGAGTGAATATCAGATTTAAGTTCAACATGGTTGTTAGTCATTTTTTCTTGTAACAGGAGCATCGTTTCTTGAATAGTTGACAGGGTCACTTGTATCGCTTGAATGGTTGGTAACATTGCTGATTTGTCCGCTTTTGTTAGCACCTCAGTGGATTTTTGCTGAGCTGGAGAGTTATACAGGGTTAGATGACGTTTTCTTCCCAGTCTTAAATACTGCCGATGAAATGCTTGTCATCTCCTTTAAGATTCTCTTCTGATTCGTCAAAATTACCTCGATGTTCTTCCAAATTATCATCCACTATCCTCTCTTCTAATAGCAAAATTCACTTAATTCATCTAATCCTACGTTTACCCAATTTTCCTGTCTACACACAATGGTTCATTCAAATATTGTTATACGAAATTATATATAAATAGACTAAATATGATTATCAAAACCAGACCAGTATACCGTACTAAGTGCTCGATCAAGATTATATCTATATTTAAAATTAAATATAGTTAATTAATCCAAATCTATATATCGTAATAAATACTCAATCTCTTCAATATTAACCTTGCAATACTAATGCAGACACACTGTTTCACATTTATTAAATTCATCAAATACAGTCTATAAATTATTAGTTAAATATAGATATAGGTATCAATTTACTAGATATAAGAAGTTAACAGTTTAAGTAGAAGGGTTATACAATAGCAGTAGATTAAGGTTTATTAAATTTTTACAAGATAATATATAGTTCACTCAAAAAGAATTAAGAGAAGTTATCTAGAATAATTAATAAAGAAGGAAAAAAATTAGTATCTATATAAATAGAGGGATGATTATAGAATAATTAATAAGTTAATAAGTTAGTATTAATATTGATATTCGTAATTGATATGAAATTCTATAAATAGTGTTATTAAAAATTCATTACTCTTATTTGTATTAATTTACTACCACAGTCAAGGAAGTTCTTCCACGTAGAGAGATATTTCAGTTAATTAAGGGGAAATCTCAAATAAATCCAACACGCAACTAAGTCTTAATAAGCAGGAATACAGTTCAAAGAGAAGACCGCAGCTCAGAACGTCACAAAATCCTTCCTGTTGTCGAGCTTCAAATCCCCTCTATGATTTATGGCTGTGCTTCCGGTTTCTCCCTTGGGGGAGAGCCGGGTAGCTGAGAGATGACAGCAGAAAATTATTATTTCGGTAATTCCTCGCGATTTTATACACCAAGTCTGGATCTGAGCCTCTTTATCCGTGCTCGCTGCAAATTTAGAATGTGCCAACAGCTGATTTCACCTTCCCCGCTTCAGCAAACTCTCCTTTTTCCACGCAGTTTCGCCAGCAATCCACATGCAGTCAATCTGCTTTGTCACTTATACTCGCCGCCTTCCCACCGCCGTGAGCTCTTCCAGCTGGCTACACTCGCAATTCCTTGAGATCTGCTCCCACGATCACCAGGGATTTATGGTTGGGTCTCCTTCTCACGTTAGCCATCCCGAACTCCTCGTTTCCTCGTTGTTGGTAGTCGCGGCATCGGGTCCACCATTACACGGCGGACGCGCCCATGCTGGTTTGACAGAGGAATCTGTCCAAGCGAGAGGCGCTTGCACATCGCTCTTCCACTTTCCAGATCCCCTCTCTGGTCCGAGACGCTCTCCAGGCAATCTCGCCCCTCGGGGTCCCCAAGACACGGCGAAAAAGGTAGTGCCGTGGAGCGGGGCTCGCTCACACAGCACCCTGTCACCACGATTCCCAACCGGAATTTTTTGCACTTTGCCAGGATTCCCATGAGAAAGTTTGAACTCCACTTTTCTTTTTCCAGACAGACCACCAACCTGACCACCAACCTGATTCCTAAGGGATTTCTCGGACCTTTCCATGGGTATCTGGAGCCTGATCAGATGCCCTCCCTTGTATCTGGAATCCCTGACCCCCCCTTACCCTGACCTTCTCCAGTGCGCTGCTTGGAGAATCCAAATTATGGGTAGTTCCTCAGCTTGATTGCTAGACTGGGTGAATGTTTCTTTAAGAAATGTCCTTGGCCACTCCTCCTCTGCCTGGCTAAGCTCCAGTTCATTCACTCAGTCAAGCAGGAGACTGGGTTTTTCCTTGGCTCTAGCAATTTAGCTGAAGAACTTACCAAATTTGGTTTCTCCAATTATTCTACTTCCTAATTCCTTTGACTGGTGATCTTTGTGGACATTCCAACTCTGGTATTGCTGCGGTGGGTGAGTATGCCCTGGGGATCTGCCACGGGGCTCCCCTCCATTTGCTTCCTTGATTCCTCGGAGCACTACCTGTCAGGCATCTCCGAGTGATTTTACCTGCCGCCAGCGGTTGTGTTGGGACCGGATCGCCGGATTTACCACCTCTGTTTCCCTCAGATCCACCTTAGCTTCAAATTTGGCGGCCAGGAGTCCCTGCACTGATCGGCAAACTCCTAATTGTCTGCTTCGCATATTGTCTTCACTGCGGCGCTGAAGGCTTGAAAGACAGCGGCGCGCCTTCGCCTTAATTGTTTGTCTGCCCTCTTTCAATTTCAAACGGCGCTCGTCGGCTAGATTCGAGCCGTGTGCCATTTTGGCTTTGTTTCCCTTCCCGCCACTGTTCGGACCGTTGAATTCGTCGTTACGGCGCTCGGCGGCTAGGCTCGAGCCACGCGCCATTTTGACTCAAATTTGATTCTGCCGTTAGCTAAAGGGAGCGTTTTGGCGGCAAGGGCTATTGGTGGCCATTTCAGCTGCGCGCCACTCCACGAGCCGAATATTGGAAGGCGATTGTTTCACACAGGTCCAGCCTCCCTCCATCTTGAGACTGTTTCTCACCTCGCCTGTGCTTTTCAATACTCCTGCCAGCTGAATTTCTGCATTTCTTTCAACTTGTGAGGCTATTAATTCAATTCCTGTTGTGAAGCGGCCTTGGGGTGTTGTGACGCCTTTTTGGCCATCCAATTGCTGCGTGTTGATTGTTCTGCCTGTAGCAGCTGTTCTATTTAGTTCGTGGTTCCTGTTTTTTTTTTAAAAAAAAACTTCAAATCAATTATTCTTGATTCATCATCTGTATTAATCACACTTACTTACCTGAAGCTTCACTATGGCTGATTCGGACATTTCGTCTGAAATAGAACAGGCCTACAGCCCTCCTGAAAAAAAATCAAAGGCACCTGCCAAGACTTCTAAGCAGCGTGATGTCAGGGCTAGAACTGCAAGTCCTCATCCTGCCACTTGTTCTGCTGCTGCTGACAAGGCGGAGGAACGGAAACGTAAGGCTTTTGAAAAGCAGTACCTTCTCGCCCAACAAAGGGCTCAATCTACTCATAGACAGATGTCTCCTGACAGGCCTGCTCCATTGACTCAGGATCATCCTCTGGTTGTACATGGAACTTCTGATGTCCAGCATCTTAGAGAGGCCGTCTTTCCTTCTGTGGTTCCAGGTCCAGGTGTTCAAGTCAACAAGCCTCCTGGCCGGTCTGCCCCTGAGGCTAGCTTTACCCCTACGGCTTCTGGCCTTTGCCCATCAGAACCTCTTCAACCTGCTCTGTCTCGTGACATCCAGGACCTTGTATCTCAGACTATGTCTCGAATCTTGGCTTCGGCTCCTATCCAAGGGTCTCAGTCTCCAGCCTTGGCTGCCCATTCCGGGGATCCAATGTATGCTGACCTCATCATTCCTATTTCCACTGTCCTGAATCCCTTCTGACCGAGGATTCTCCATGGGAGGATGAGGAGCTTGAAGAGGGGGAGTTGTCTGATGATGAGAACCTGCAACCTGAAAGGCCTGCATTCACAGGACTTTTCCGCCCCTCCATGTTTAAGTCCTTGCTCCACAAGGCCAAGGTTACCACCAACATGGGATTATCTTCTTTCCAGCCGTCTCAACAGACTGACCTGAATCCTCATGGCGATCTCTTCCAATTGCAAAAACTGGATGAGGATTTCATACCATGTCCGGAATTATTCACGGATGTGGTCCAAAGATTATGGTCCCAACCTGCTTACATTTCTGCTCCTACTGGCCTTGACAAGCGGTTGTACTGCTCAGATCCCTCCTTGCAAGATCTAATTCAATTACCATCTGTGGATGCCCCTGTGGCCCAGCTGACGTCCTCATCTGTAATCTCCAATAATGTTCTAGATGGACTCAAGGCTGAGGACAGAAAGACTGAGCTTTCTCTCCGTAAAACCCATCAAGTTGCGGCCTGGGCCATCAGGTCAGCTACATCTACTTCATTTTTTGCTCGCGCATCCATTATCTGGTTGCGACAATTACAGGAGCGGCTACCGCTGGATGACAGCAGACTTCACCACGATATTAATAAAATTGTGGCCGCCACCGAGTACTGTGCAGATGCATCCTTGAATGCAGCTAAGTTCTCTTCGCGAGCCCTTGTCTCCAATGTCACCTCTCGGTGCCTCCTTTGGCTCTGCCACTGGAGGGCCGATCTCAAGTCAAAGTGGAAGCTGGCATCTGCTTCATACAAGGGTTCCCTTCTCTTTGGAGAAGCCTTAGACCCTATACTTGTGGAGGATAAGGATAAACGTAAAGTTATGCCATCCTCTTACAAACGCCATGACAGGAGGTTTGCTCCTTATACCCACAGGCAGCCCTTTCGGACTGACTCCGGGCCCAGCAGGTCCTATTTTCCCAGACAGTATTCTCATGGAGGGGATCGAGCATCTGACCGGCCTACCTTCCATGATAGGGGCAGGGGTCAATCCAATACCAGACGCCAGTATCGTGGGACTTCCCTTCAGAAGAGGCAAGTGACTATACCGCAGACCTTCCCATTGGAGGTCGTCTTCTCCACTTCTTGCCCCAATGGGTTTCGTCTACAACAGATGCTTGGGTTCTTCAGACTGTGCAGTTTGGCCTTACCTTGGACTTCCTCTCCAGCCCTCCGAACCGTTTCCTTTGGTGCCCTCTTCTGAGCAATCCAGAGAAGAGAGCGTTAATGGACGCAGAGATACAACATCTGCTCGATATTTGCGCTATCGAACCAGTGCCGATAGAACAACGGGGATCCGGATTCTACTCGCGCCTTTTTCTGGTCCCCAAGTCCTCCGGGGACTGTAGAGGGATTTTAGACCTGAAGGCATTGAACAAGTTTGTGAGATACCACCATTTCAAAATGCAGTCGCTCAAATCGATCCTGCAGGGCATCCGACGGGGCGACTTTATGACATCAATCGATCTCAAGGAGGCTTACTTGCATGTCCTGATCCGTCCTTCTCATCGACGGTTTCTTCGATTTGCCTATTCCAACAGGCACTTCCAGTATCGGGCCATGCCGTTTGGCCTCTCGTCTGCTCCTCGGACCTTCACAAAGCTGCTAGCGACCTTGGCGGCATCTCTGCGACAAGTTCCCATCAGGGTCATGTGCTATCTGGACGAGATCATCATCCTATCTGCTTCTCAACATCAGGGTGTCGTCGATCTGAGAGCTGTTTCTCGTGTCCTACAACAGCACGGGTTCTCCCTGAACCTCAGCAAAAGTCAGCTCTCGCCCACCACTCGCATCCTCCACCTAGGAGCTCACATAGACTCTGTCAGTTGTCGGGTTTTCCTATCCCCCAACAGGATTCACAGCATTCAATCCTTGGTGAGCAAGGTTCTTTCTCTCAGATCCGTTCCCCTCATCACCTTGTCCCAATTACTCGGCAAGCTAATTTCGTGCATCTCGATTGTCCCATGGGCTCGTATTCACAGTCCTCTGCAATGGTTCCTCCTGCCTTATCAGAGGTCCCGCCGAGCGTGCTTGAACATCGCTGTTGTCCTTCCAGCTACAGTACGGTTGTCTCTCAAATGGTGGACCTCCCAGTCCATACGGAGGGGCTCCTTCTTTCTGGAACCCAATTGATTACTCCTGATGACGGACGCAAGTCAATTCGGCTGGGGCGCCCATCTGCAGTCGTCAGTTGCCCAGGGCCGCTGGTCCATTCGGGACTTACAGCACGACATAAATTGGCTGGAACTACGAGCGGTCCACCTCGCTCTCCGTCATTTCAGAACATCAGTGAAGGGGCATCATGTTCTAGTCCTAACGGACAATACAACAACGAAGGCCCACATCAACAGAGAAGGGGGAACTCGCTCCAGAGAGTTGATGGACGAAGCGACGAGAATGCTCCTTTGGGCAGAGAAGAACGTTCTCTCCCTAACAGCCGACCACATATCCGGGGTCGAAAACGTCACAGCAGATTGGCTCAGCTGGACTCAAATAGATCAGGCGGAGTGGCGCCTACATCCGGCCTTGTTCAGAGATCTAGCGCAGCGATTTGGCCTTCCAACGGTCGACCTGTTTGCAACACACCTGAACGCCCATCTTCCCCGGTTCTTCTCCCGGTTTCCCTGCCCCGGAGCAGAGGGTTGCGACGCATTCCGCAGCAAGTGGCCTCTTGGCCTGCTCTACGCCTTTCCCCCTCTGCCGCTCATTCCTCGGGTGATTCGCAAACTGTTGGAGGAGAAGGCGGATCTCATCTTGGTCGCCCCCAACTGGCCTCGTCGCTCCTGGTATGCGGACCTCCAGAGTCTCTCAGTGGAGCATCCTTGGCACATCCCCAACGACTGGATATCTCTCAGCCAGGGGGTCATACTGCACCCAGACCATCAGTGGTTGCAGTTGACCGTCTGGTATTTGAGAGGATCCGTCTGAGGAAGGACAACATCCCGGCTTGCGTGATCCACACTATGCAGTCAGCCAGGCGTGCATCAACAAACCGTATTTACGGTGCCACATGGTGTTCCAAGTCTCATCGGGACCCTACCACTGCATCTCCTTCTGATGTCCTTGTGTTCCTACAGGCGGGTTTGAACCGGGGCCTTGCTCCTAATACCCTGAGGCGTCAGGTGGCGGCCCTCAGCACAGTTCGTTCTCCTGTGGGCGATCGACCTTTGACACAAGACTCCCGTATACGGACATTTTTACGGGGAGCATCCAATCTCCGTCCTCCTACTATCCATCGATACCCAACTTGGGACTTGCCTTTGGTTCTATCAGCCCTCATGTCACCACCCTTTGAGCCTCTGGCTTCTATATCTATTCGATGTCTGACTCTTTTTTTTTTTTATTGAAAAAGTTTTCAAATACAAGTTTTTTCCCCCTTTCCTCCCCCTTCCCTAACCCCCCCTCACCACCCATCCCCCCCTGTGACTTCTTCACAACAATAAGCTAATTCATAACTAATTACATAATATTTTACCATACCCTTACTCCCTCCTCAAAATACTGACCCTTAGCATAATATTCTTATAACTCCCATTTTCGCAATAATCTGCCCTTTTTCTCCTCCCCCAAACTTATAGTATATTATTACAACAACATAACATTTAATCTTTTATATATATTAATATAACATTTCAAAGCAGCCTTCTCCCTACATCCAAATTTAACATTTATTCAGTTCTATCCAATTCCTCCACTCCCCTAAATATATGACTTAAAAATCCTTTTTCTTAAACTAATCAATCAGTAAACTAACCTATTTCAACCCAATTTCCTGCAAAATTACCATACAATACAATTCTAAATATAATCCACTGCCCACTCTACTAAAATATTCATATATCTATATATGCATTCCATTTTATAAAAAGAAAAAAGACAATAACTTTAAATTTATAATCCATATAATATCTTCTTTGATGTCTTTCCACTGGATTGTTAAATCCATCATCCATAATAGGGTAAAATAACATGCTGGTGCAACAGTTTGTTCAAGATCTTCAATCATCTTCTGCCCCCATCAGTAGTAGATATCCTCATATATATATAAAAGTAAAAACAACCACCCGAGTGACATTATAATTATATCCATATAGTTGTAATTGTGGTTTTCATCAGGATTATTAATTCCCATCATCTTAATGGGTAACATCCAGATCTTCTGCAGGCCCCAGCGTGACTCTCTTGCCTTGTAACTCGAAATAGTTATAATATATTTACCAGTAAAAGAAATCCAAAGTAGATAATTCAAATCCAACAATGTAAGGCTCTTTTCACATCCCAAAATCACGGCATTGCAGAGATCTGCCACTATCCTCAAGATAATATTAAACAATAGTTCGCCTCCACTATCTTTTCACATATTCATTCATTTTTTAAAGTCCCTGGCTTCACTGTTGCTTGGTTTAGAAACTACTATTTCTGTGAGATCTATTTCTTTTCCTTTTCTTTTGCGGGTTGAATTTCCATCCTGGTTTCCTTCCTACAAATTGTGTTATCAGCTGATCGATTTTCATTCTGCTTTATAAGTTGATCTTGTTGGTTTTGTTTTGTTATCTCGTATTTCTTTTCCATCACTTGTATATCAACTGGTTGGTTTACGCACTTGTCTGTAACTTGATGATTCATCACATTGGGGTCGGATGACACTGCTCTCATATTTATAGACAGTCCAGCTGGGGTATCCAGGGAGTCCGAAGACAATTTATCTACCACAGCCTCTGTAATTTGATATTTTCCCTTTGTTTCCAACTCCTTTTGCTTGTCCTGTATTGTGCCTAAAGATGTTAAATTCATTTTTAAAATTTTTTGATAAAATCCTTCTGCTTTTTCAACAGCTTTTTCAACATCTTACTCCTTGGTGTCTCAATATTAAACCAACTGGGACATCCCACCTAAATAGGATATTTCTTTTTTTTAACTCAGTCACTAGAAAACCAAATTTCTTCCTCTCCATTAACATCTTAGGCAGGAGCTCCTTAAAAATCCAAATCTTTCTTCCATGAAATTGCAAGGTAGAATTAAAAGAGTTCTGCACAATATTATTCCTAATTTCTTTATCTGTAAAATAAATCACCACATCTCTAGGCAATTGCCTTTGCTTTGCCAACCAGGAGTTTATTCTATAAATTCTGTCAATCCTGCAAAACACTTCATCAGGTTGAACCTTTAAAATCCCAGCCAGAATTTCAGAAGATATTTTCCTTAAATCATCTCTGTTATTTTCCTGCAGACCTCTCAGTCTAATTGCATATTCTGTAAAATTATATTGGATTATTAAAACTTCTCTTTCAATCCTCTGTTGTACATTTTCTTCATTACCAGTCTTTTGATCAACCTCCATTTTAGGTTTGTCTTCTGAACTATTATCCTGAGTGTTTACCAAATCCTTTTTAATTTTTTGGATCTTGTCATCCAAATTCTCCTCAGTTTCTTTCATTTTAGACTCTAATAGTTTAGTATTTGCATCCAACTGAATCAGAAAGTCTGATAAACCGTTAGCTGTTTTTAAAATCTTTCGATCCAAAAAATCAAACTTTGATTTCACCAATTCACCAATTTCTTTAATTTCCTGCTTAAATTTTTCAAGTTGCTGGTTCACAATCTCATCCCTTCTTACAATCTCTTCAAGGAGAAATTCTATTATATTAAAGTCAGGTTTCTGAGAGTGAAGAGTTAGAACTTGTTCATGTAATTTGTTAATGGGGCAATCCCCCCCCCACTGCCTGTTTGTCTAACTGTATAAGTCTCAGTGCCATTTTCCACACAGACAAGATTTACTGGAAAAGAGAAAAAAAAGCTTGTTTCCAACCAAGATCAATATCAGATCCCCAGGAAAAAAACAAGAAAAAAAACAAGAGTGAGAGTGTGGTTTTGCCTTCAATTACAGCCAGAAGTATTCATTCTGCTACTTTGTAATAGAAAACGGAAGGACTTTCCCTTTCAGCCTCTCTTCAAGCCGCAGCAGTCGCCATTTTAAAAATCTTTTTTCCTTTCACTTCTTAAACAACTTCAGTAACTTTTCTAAAATAAGAAAAATACTTGCGCTTCAGGATCAGAGGTCCAGCTCACGTCTTCTTTAATTAATTTAACAGATTTATTAAATTAGGCTTGCTTTTGCCACCTAGCTCTGCATGTAGCAGAGATCTCCCAGAGCCCGGAGCATCGGCTGGGGATACGGGGAGTCTCTTCCGCTCCGTCCCAAAAGTAAATAAAAAACTTTTGGGATTAGGCAGAGGACTCTACCCACCCCAGCCGGCTCTATCTCCGTTTCCTAATGGAAACGGAGTTTTTTCGAGCCGCCATTCCGCTATAAAGGCGGCTCTTACAGGCAGTGGGTTCGACGATCCCGAAGGAGCGTCCGGCGGGGACAAGCAGCAAACCGGAAGCCTCTCTTCGATGTCTGACTCTTAAGGTTGCCTTCTTAGTGGCGATTACTTCAGCGAGACGAGTGTCCGAGCTGGCAGCACTATCGGTACGACCTGACCTTTGTGTTTTCCATCCCAACAAGGTGGTGCTTCGTACAGATCCTTCCTTCCTACCCAAGGTAAACTTGCTATACCACCGTGCCCAAGAGTTAATTCTACCTGACTTTTGTCCAGCTCCTAGCCATCATCTTGAACAAAAATGGCATACCTTGGACGTGAAGAGAGCTCTCTGTCGGTACATCAAGCGGACTGCTTCCTTCCGTAAATCCGAAGCCTTGTTCCTGTCCTTCAATCCTTCTACCTTGTGCATGAAAGTTTCATCATCCACGATTGGTCGTTGGATCAAAGCCTGCATCGTCACGGTGTACCACTCCAGGAGGGCTCCTCTGCCAGGGAGGATCCTCCCTCACTCTACCCGTAGCGCATCCACTTCAGCGGCTTGGGCTACTCAGGCATCCATCCTTGACATTCGTAGGGCTGCAACATGGACCACATTGACTCCTTTTGTTCGGCATTACAAAATTGACTCCTTTGCTTCAGCTGAAGCTTCATTTGGTCATCGAGTGCTACAGTCTGTCCTGGCTGTTCCGTCCCGGGATGACGCAGGCTCCCACCCTACTTCTGACTAGCTTGGGTATATCCCATAATTTGGATTCTCCAAGCAGCGCACTGGAGAACGAACGTTGACTTACCTGAATGTTCCTTCTCTGCGCGCTGATGGAGAATCCAACCCATCCCTTCGGCTGCTGATAGCCAGTACTGTTCTGCCTTTGTGTCTCTTATTGTTTGTTTTCATAACAACACCATCTTCTGTTGACCTCGCGAATGAACTGGAGCTTAGCCAGGCAGAGGAGGAGTGGCCAAGGACGTTTCTTAAAGAAACATTCACCCAGTCTAGCAATCAAGCTGAGGAACTACCCATAATTCGGATTCTCCATCAGCGCGCAGAGAAGGAACGTTCAGGTAAGTCAACGTTCATTTCCATCGGCAAATTATTCCAACAGTCACACTCCTTTCAAAGTGTAGGCAAACCTCTATTAGGTTTTTCCCATGTTTCAACCACACACACACACTAGACAACACTCCCCTCAACCCTCCCCTTCCCAAAATAATGGATTTCTACTCAGAGGGTACAATTCCACAACCCTCTGCGCAAGCCTCTTAGGCATTCAGGGTAGGCAGAATCGGAGCCTGCCAGCAAATGACCAGGGCAAAGTCACTGGATAAAAATTTCCAGGACCGCTCTTGACATTGCCATTGGTCTCAGCTGGTTTCTTCCATTCGCCATAATGAAGGCCACTGAACCTGAAAGCAGTCCAGCTTGTACCTTGAAGGAACAATGCCTTCGAGCCCCACGCTGGGGCGCCAGAAAATGTAAGGTCCCAGAGGTTTCCCCGAGCCACTGAAATGCCAAGAGAGTGAGACTTGAGATGTGGCTTGCAAAAAAATATCAGCTTTTTATTCTTTGGCCAGAATAAAAAGACTGGGTGATACTATTTCCAAAACACAGGCAAAAGCATGTAAGGAATAGACACACACTGCAAGAGTGGCTCAGAGTATTATATACATTTTACGCCGATAGAAACAAAGTTTATCCCATCAGTCAAAGCTTCGTCACCAACGTGATCTTTCTTTGTTCAGGCCCCTGTCTCTGCCCATGCTTTGCTATCTTACAGAGTATCCCTTGTCCTTGTGTGTTTGGGCTCCTAGGCGCCCCCCCCCCCCGCCTTATCTATGGAGCAGGATGTTCTTGGGAACTGTCTCCAAGGATGTGCCTATCTCTGAAACAAATGACAGAAGCGAGAAACCAGATAAAAAAGGATACAATTCTCTTACAAAATGAATTCCTAACAAATGATTCCCAACCATAGCAAAATAGTACAAGCAACTTCTTTAACAGAAGCAAAGAGCAAAGGTTAGATTGATTCATATGAATATGGCCTTTCACTAGATAATGTTCCACAAGTGACACATTTATGGGTTACATTATTCTTTCCCATCTGGGTTTGTATCATTCTTAAAACTTGCAAGGGACTGCCACAAAGAAGAGGGGATCTACCTATTCTCCAAAGCACCTGAAGGCAGGACAAGAAGCAATGGATGGAAACTAATCAAGGAGAAAAGCAACCTAGAGATAAGGAGAAATTTCCTGACAGTTAGAATAATTAATAAATGAAACGACTTGCCTCTGGAAGTTGTGGATGCTCCAACACTGGACGTTTTTAAGAAGAGAGTGGATAACCATTTCTCTGAAATGGTATAGGGTTTTTTCCCTGAGCAGGGAGTTGGAACTCCAAGGTCCCTTCCAACTCTGTTATTCTGTTAAGTGTATTCAAGGACTTTCAGAATACTGTTCTGTTCCGCTCAGTCTCAAACTGAGAGATGGGAGACAATAAATTTAATAATAATACCTACCTTGACCCTCAGCGAGAAATTACTTTGACATAATTGTGGGATTGTGTTCTCTGAGGAAGATAATTCAGAGAATTATGCCAGAGATTCAGCCATACTGGACACGGGTGAAATGCTCCTGGTTCGGACTGGATCGCCCAATCCGGTAGCGATGGCGGTGGGTAGTTCGGAGAACCAGTAGCAAAAATTCCTCCCCCACCCATGCCCAGCTGAGCCGTGCGATCATCAGAGGCTTTTTTTATACTTTTAAAAGCATTTTTTCTACAACCTCTTTGGCCGAAGAGGTTGTAAAAAGAATGCTTTTAAAAGGCTCTGACGATCAGGCAACTCAGCTGGGATCGTCAGAGCCTTTTAAAAGCATTTTTTTTACAACCTCTTCAGCTGAAAAAATGCTTTTAAAAGTTAAAAAAAATTGTCCACGCCCGCCCATTCACATTAACCCCCACCAAGCCACGTCCACAGAACCGGTAGTAACAAATTTTACATTTCACCACTGACTGGACAGGTCTCAACAGAGGAGGAAGACAAAGATGGTGAGATGTAAATTAGAGAAACCCATACTGGCTCAATCATTGCCCGATCAATAAGGACCACATTAGTTGTTGGAGTTCCTGGACATCTGGTGAAAAATGGGCTAAATGAATCAGGACTGTTGGCTGAGCAACCAGGACCAGCAGCTGCAGAAATGCTGAAAGAAAAGGTATTTGCCCATTGCAAATATACAGAGATAGAAAGCAAAGAAATAATGATCTGTTATTACAGATCAAGCCCAGCAAGAAAAGGATATTTGAAAAAAAAAGCAAAGGTAGTATCAATAATAATAGGTACCTTGATTGCAATCCCAAAACAACTGGAGCACCACTTGAATACCATTGGCATTGATAAATTCACCATCAGTCAATTGCAAAAAATGGCTTTACTCAGCGCAGCTTACATCCTGCGATGATATCTCTAACACTATCAAACATCAACATCTGCTTGTCCTAGGTTCTTGGGAAGGACTCGATTGGTGGATAAAAATGCCAAATTAGTCTGAACATCTGGCTGACTGTGTGATGGAACCATATAATACTATTAGGTGCCTTGAATGCAATCCCAAAACAACTGGAGCACCACTGTAACACCATTGGCATTGACAAAATCATCAGTCAATTGCAAAGGGCAGCTTTATTCAGAACAGCTTATATCCTGCCATAATATCTTCAGCACAGTGAAACATCAATATTTGCCTATCCTAAATCCTTGGGAAGGACTCGGTAAATTGATAAAAATGCCAAATCCAGTCTAAACATCTGTGACCAATCATAATAATAATATTAACACCAGCTTCCTGCAGGTCTTTGGCAAGGACTCGATAGGTGGATATAAATTCCAAATGCAGTCTGAACATCTGGCTGACTGTGCAGTGAATCATAATATGCTCTCTATTGCTTAGTGCTGAAAAAACAAGTTCTCCCATATCAGTAGAAATGGCCTTGGCTAACAAACAAAAATATATTTTCCTGAAGTTAGAAAAGAGGTTTGGATTGCTAGGTTAAAATGCTAATTTTTAAAAAATGCTAATAATGAAGCCTAAAATTCCAAATAATATTTGGATGATGATGATGATAAAAAATGTTTTGAAATACCATATTTAATATGGTAAAAAAATTCAGAAATCGGCATACTGAAAAGTTATCCCAAAGCAGTTAAAATATATGGTGATTCTTCTATTTAAATTGTTAACATTATATTCATATATAACGAGTAATAAATAAATACATTTCGAGTGAGTATAGAAAGTTGTTTCTATATTTTAATAAAGATGAAAAAATGTTCATAAAGAAAAGTAAACAGTAACATTAGGAATAATTTAATGATCAAAGGTGTTTTATGGTTTTGTGGAACTGATGGAAGGGATTTTACATTGCATGGAGAAATACAAAGTCATACACTGGCATGACTAGTCCATATATCAAGGAACATATAGTAAGAAATAATGGAGTGAAAGAATAGATGGACATGGACATTGGCATTAAGGTGATCAGGAAGGCTAAAATAATTTGACAGCAGATATGGGTAGATGATAATATGAAAGAAAGGAATTATGAGGGAGAGACAAGAATTGAAGGATATGGGTACAGACATTGACTGGTGGCCATACTTACAAATAAAATCAAGATATAAGAAAGATTCGGCACAATTTGGATTCCAAAAAGGCCAATACGAATTAGATAAAATTTTACAAGGATCACAAGACAAATTGATTTAAAAAGTTTATAATTATTTACGAGGATATAAATTAGAAGAAGAGGTGGTTAAGGAAAACATGATAATTTGGGCAAAGAATTTCGGCTACAACATTGAATTAGACAATTGGGAAAAATTATGGACAATAAATTATAAATTAATCATGTCTGTACCCTATAAAGAAAATTTGTACAAAATGTTTTATAGGTGGCACCTCCCACTGGCCAGACTGGTAAGAATGTTCCCCAACATTCCCCCAACATGCTGGAAATGTAAACTCCATAAAGGAACTTATTATCACATGTGGTGGACCTGCCCAGTGGCAAAACAATATTGGCTAACGATCAGAAAACAAATAGAAGAGGGACTTCTGGTTTGTCTGCTCCCGACGAAAGACGGTCCCCTTTTTTGGACCGCCAGCCCCGCTGCCTGTAGAGCCGCTTTGAACCAAAGAAGCGGCTTGAAAACTCCTAAATCTGCAGGATTGAAGGAGGAGAGTGAGCAAGGAGCAGGTTGAGCCCCTGTGACCCCCCCAGAAAATCGCTACTGGGGAGGAAACAAGCGCGTCTCCCTTTCAACTTGCTGAGACTCCGGACGGCGTGGGACAACTCTGCCTTGCGCAGAACAAGTTGGCTGCAGCAACTTCTCAATTTAAATGAAATTAACTTCAATAATTAGCGGAAACAACAACTTGAACCCTCAAACCTAGAAACTGCAAGTATTATTACTTTTGTGACTTTTTGACTCAAGTAAAAGTGCGAGCAAGTGAAAGCAGATTGAAAAATGGCGCCCGGCTCCAGCGTTAATAAGCTGAGAGTGAGAGTGGATTTGTAATGTTATTTCAACTAGCTACAAAGTTGCGTTGCTTGTAACAAGGAGGAAAAAGAGAAGAGGAAAAATTCTTTTAAAATAAGCCTGAGATTGCTCCAGCTCAAACTTTCTCTCCAACTTGATTAAACCTGGGGGATTTTTTTAGAGGACTTTGTGGTGGTGGAAAAGGAAAAAGGATCTCCTTTTTCAGAAAAGCTAGCATACGTGGCAGAATGGCTTCTAAGAAACAGGAAGGAAAGGCAGCGGGGGGGATCCCCCACACATAAATCTGAGCAGCAGCTTCCTCCCAGTCAGCAGAGTCAGAAAAAAGGTTTTGATGTTGAAAGTTTAAAAGATTTTATTACTCAGGCTCTGGATGATAAATTTCAAAAATCACAACAGGAAATTAAGCAGGAAATTAATGAAATTAAAAAAGTGGTGAAAGAGAATTATGACAAGGTGACTAATAAATTAATGAATGTGGTTTCTGGCCTGTCAGAGGTTATTATAAGAACGGATTCTAAACTGGAAGAATTTAAATCAGAAATGAATGTTAAAATGAAGGACACTGATTACAAAATTTCTGATGTTGATGATAAAATGCAGAGAGTTGAAAACGAAATTACGATGATGCAGTTCAGGTCCATGGAGTTTTCCATAAGGCTTAGAGGTATTAGAGAGAATGATCGACAAGACCTGAGACAGATTTGTGCTGATGCTCTGGCTGTGTTGTTAAAAATTAATTCTGAAGAGATTTTTTACAAAATAGACAAAATTTACAGAGTGAATTCATGGGTGGCCAGACAAAGACAACTGCCTAGAGATGTTGTGATATATTTTACAGACAGAAGAATGAGAAATGATATTTTGCAAAAGTCTTTTCTCTCTGCTGTGCAAGTGGAGGGAGCTCAGATTGGAATTTATGAAGAATTGCCACCTAAGATGTTAAAGGACAGAAAAGATTTTGGTTTTTTGGTGAATGAATTAAAAAAACAACAAATTCCATTCCGGTGGGATGCCCCAACTGGTATAATTTTGAGGTATAATGGAGAAAGGCACCGATTAAATACTGTTGAGAAGGCGGAACACTTCTATTCTACTGTTCTTGAGAGATTACCATCCCCACATACATCCACTGTCTTGGAGATAAAGGAGAGCAACAAAGAGAAGCAACTTCAGCAAAAGATGGAAGAGCTGCCTAAACAGGTGGAACCAGAGGTAGTGGAATTGCAGGGTGCTACAGGAGGTTTTCTGGAGGAGCCCCTGTTAGAATCTTCTCCAATTTTGACTACAAGAGATGTGGCTTTGGACCCAGTCCGGATGGCTGAAGCTAAAGACCAGCGTGTAACCCGAGCAATTTCTAAGCAACTTAAAGAAAAGCAACAACAGGGAAGACCTAAGGTACAACAATACAAGAAGGGAGTTAAGAGTACTACACAAGAAAGTGAAGCCATGGGGGGAGCAAAGCCGAAGACCTCGGAAGATATTCGGCAATTCTGCTCGTCGCTTCAAAAAAGTCTACATGACGATTAAGTTTTTATCCTGGAATGTGAATGGATTGAATTCATCACAGAAAAGGAAGAAATTATTTACATATTTGAGACAATTTAATAATGACATAATCTGTTTACAAGAAACTCATGTCAGAACACAAGATCAAAAATACTTGATAAACTCAAAACTAGGAACACATTTTATAGCTTCAAATTTGGAAAAAAAGAATGGTGTGGTTATTTATATAAATAAAAGACTGTCAGCTAAAATCATAGAAGCAGATGAAGGCGGCAGGTTCATAGCAATTGAACTGCACACAGTAATTGGCCAAATTCTAGTGATTGGAATTTATGCTCCTAACCAACAACAGGACCACTTCTACAAAACTTTGCACACCAAAATACTGCAATGGGATTATAGATCTATTTTGATCATGGGAGATTGGAATGGAGTAATTGATTCTAAAGTAGACAAAAAGAGTTTGGCGAAATCAAGGATCAGACTACCACAGACTTTTTTTGACATGAAAGAAGATTTGGAATTAAAAGATATCTGGAGAATACATAACCCAAAGGAACTGGACTTTACTTTTTTCTCTGATAGACATAGATCTTTTTCTAGGATTGATTTTATTTTATTATCAGATGATTTACTTGTTAAGACAAAAAGAACAAAGATTTTTCCAAGAACTCTAACCGACCATAGCCCAGTATGGATAGAAATTGAGATTGGAAAGATTGAAAGAAGATCATGGAGATTAAATGAAAATTTGTTTAGATATGAAAAAAATATAACAGAACTTAAAAAGCAGATGAAAGAATTTTTTGAAATGAACTTGAATAAGGGTACCCCTATTGAAATCGTGTGGGATGCGAGGAAAGTATATATGAGAGGGGTACTCATCCATATGAACTCTAAACACAAATTAAATCGACAAAAGAAAAGATCTGAAATGGAAGCAGAAATAAAGAATAAAAAACAGTTATTTATTAAAAATCCAACAGATGAAAGAATACGTGGTGCTATAAAACTTCTGAAAGATCAATTTCAAATGCTTGTGGCGGAACAAAGTGCAACAAATTTACAATATGCGAAGCACAATACATTTTGTAACGCTAATAAACCGGGCAGATGGTTGGCTTACACTTTAAGGAAGAAGCAGAGTATACGGACTATTGATAGCATTGATATTGGAGGGAAAGAAATCTTTCAACAAAAATTGATTAAAGTAGTCTTTGTAGATTATTATACTAAATTATATGCTAAAGATGATATGCAGAATGGACTTATAGAAAAATATTTAGAAAATAAAAGAGTCACAAAAATTACCAACCAACAAAAGGAAAGAATGAATTATCCTATAACAGTTGAGGAGATTACTGTGGCAATAAAACAACTGAAAACAGCTAAAGCTCCTGGAACGGATGGCTTAACTGCGGTGTATTATAAAACTTTGCAAGCAGAAATGGTTGAGCATCTTAGAGACTTATTTTGTAATATACAACAAGGGGGTAAAATACCCCCGTCATGGAAAACAGCTTATATTTCTTTGATACCAAAAGAGCAAGCAGGTCCTAAAAAACCTGAGAATTATAGACCAATATCTCTTCTGAATAATGATTATAAAATATATGCAAAAGTATTAGCCAACAGGTTGATGCCAGTTATTCAAGAGGTGATTCATGATGATCAAGTGTTGCATTCATCCTGGCGGGCTCCTCATGAGAGGTTCAGATTAGAGATAACACAAGGACAGGTGTTTCTCGTGATGAGAGAGCAGCGAACAAAAGGCTGCCATCTCCTTTATTAGTTATCAAAATACAGCATCATCAGAAGGCATTATTATGGCTACACATCTCATATTACATACAAGAAATAGAAAAACATCCATATATTCTCCATATAAGTTTCATTACAGTAAATCACGTGAATTCTAGGAAAGCAGTACTAAAGGTGCAAAACAAAACTTAACTCTGGCTATGCTATCATATTTGCTGCCAGTTGTTGCCAGGCGAGGGGCCCATCTCCCGTTATCTGATTACTTCACCTCTCAGGAATGTTCTACAAGGAGATGTCTCTATTATGCAGGCACAGCCTATGTTATTAAAAAAGAGAGAACGAATAGGGCCCTTCAGAGAGTATCCATATGAACCCGCTTTTTCTACTCAGATTATTTCGGTGCCAAGCTCCATACAGTGTCCAACCAGTTAGACTGGTCTATACATGTACTATGGCCACCGCATTCCCACAATCAAGCGGGATTTATAGAAGGTAGATACATGAAGGACAATGTAAGGCAAGTTATAGATTTACTGGAATATCTTGAAAAGAATAAACAGATCCCTGCAGTGCTGGTTTTCTTGGATGCGGAGAAGGCCTTTGATAGAGTGGACTGGAATTTTCTGTTAAAGACTTTAAAAAAGATGGACTTTGGGGATCAATTTATACAAGCGGTTTCAGCAATTTATCAAGAACAAAAGGCACAGATTATTATTAATGGAAGTTTGACAACAGACTTTAATATTGAAAAAGGAACAAGACAGGGTTGTCCGTTATCCCCATTGTTATTTATTTTAACATTAGAAGTCTTGTTGAATATAATACGGGACTCGAGCACCTTGAAAGGAATAGTGATAAGGCAAGAGGACTACAGAATAAGGGCATTTGCAGATGATCTGGTAGTTACCCTAACACAGCCGATGGAATCAATAATCCAGATGAAAGACATTATAGAACAATATGGTACAGTATCAGGATTTAGATTGAACCAGAAAAAAACTAAGATGATAGTTAAAAATATGACACGATCGAAAACAGGAACTTGAAAGCAAGGCAGGTTTTGAGATTGTACCAAAGGTTAAATATCTAGGAGTCCAGGTTGCAGAATCAAATTTGAAATTGTTTCAAAATAATTATGAGGTATTGTGGCGAGAAGTGCAGAAAGATATGGAGTCTTGGAAAAAACTGCAGCTGTCTTTACTTGGAAGAATAGCAGCAGTTAAGATGAACATTTTGCCAAGATTTCTTTTTTTGTTTCAAATGATTCCGGTGCTTAAAAGTGATAAACAATTGAAAGAATGGCAAAGTAGAGTGAATAAGTTTGTCTGGAACGAGAAAAAACCGAGAGTGAAATTGAAAATTATGCAAGATGTTCCAGAAAGGGGAGGTCTTAAACTTCCAAACCTACAATTATATTATGAAGCAGCAGCTTTGACTCAAGCAAGTGATTGGTTTGGAAGGAAAAAGACTGGAATATTGAATATAGAAAGCTTTGATCTTGAATTCGGTTGGCATGCTTACTTATTTTATGAAAACAAAGTGGATAAAGTATTTAAAAGCCATATACTTAGAGGTTCTCTGATAAGAGTTTGGAAGAAGCACCGATTCAAATGGGATTACAAAATACCGTTATGGCTGGATCTTAGTCATATTATGTGGAATACAAATATAATGTCACTCGGGGGGGGGGTTATATAAAGAAGTTCTTTTTACAGATGTGGGCAGATGGCAACTGAAGTCACTAGAGACACTGTTGGATGAAGGGATTAATCTAACTTGGTTACAGTATAATCAACTTCAATTGAGATGGAAAGAGGACCAAAAAATTGGTATTATGTTGCATGAGGAAGAATTGGTTAGACATATAAAAGAAAAAGGTCCAATGCATATTAAAAGGCTTTATAATTTGTTAGAAAGGGATTCAGAAACTGAATTGGTTAAAGATTGTATGATTAAGTGGGCACAAAATTTTGCAGAACCAGTAATGTTGGAAACATGGGAGAAAATCTGGGTCCAGAATGTTAAATTTACACAGTTGCAGAATTTGAGGGAGAATTTTTATAAAATGTTTTATAGATGGCATCTAGACCCTAAGAAATTGTCGTGTATGTACCCTAATGTTCAACCAAAATGTTGGAGATGTGATTGCTTAGAGGCTACATATTACCATGTTTGGTGGACCTGTAAGAAAGTGAAGGCTTTTTGGATAAAAATTTGGTGAGTCATGCAGAATGTTTTTAAGAAAAAAATTCAGTTTTCTCCACAATTGTTTCTATTGGGTATAGTTAAGGGTTTTACATTGGGGGAAACAAAGTTGATATTATACATGATAACAGCTGCGAGATTACTGATAGGTCAATATTGGAAAAATGAAGCTACGCCCACTATCGAGGAATGGACTTTGAAGATGGCCAGCTTTGCAGAGATGGCGAAGATTTCAGCATATCTAAAAGATCGCTCACAAGAGACTTATGAATGGGAATGGAAAAACTGGATAGATTATGTGCAGAACAAATATCAAACTAGGAAGTATCAGATAGCTTTTAACTGAAAGTGTTATATAGAGATAGAGATATTTGAATTTAGTGAAGATGAAAAAATATATTGGGGGTGGAGGGGTTCAAGTTTTATAAAAAGGGGATTTTGATTTGAATTATGTGGAAGTCCGGGGGGGGAGGGGTGGGTTAGGGATGGTTAGGGAGGTTAGGGAGGGTTGTGGGGGGGAAATGGGAGAAAATGTAATTGTAAAACTTTTTCAATAATAAAAAAAAAAGAAAACAAATAGAAGAAATAACCCAACAAATAATAGAAATGAGGCCAGAAACCTTTCTATTAGGCATAATAAATGGACAATATGAAAAGGAAATCAAATACTTAATCATTCATATAACAACAGCAGCACGAATAATTTTTGCACAAAATTGGAAGAGTAGTGACATACCAATGGAAGATAAGAGTAATTAGCAAAATCATGGAATATGCAGAAATGGACAGACTCACAAAGGAATTTCAAAATAGAGAGGAACATGATTACTATCTAGTATGGGAAAAGTGGTACACCTGGTTGGAAGGCAGAAAAGGGAAAAAAGATTAGGAAGTAAGTGGAATGACCTAATACAGAAATAGGAACATAAACTACGAACATAGGTTAACAATGAACCACAAAGATAGACATAAGAGATAGACTAAACAATGAGGAGTCAAAAGCACAAATAAGAACATACAGTACAGTTACAATAAACTTGATATATATTTGAATTTTTGTTTATATGTTTTCATGTTTTGTATGTTTTGTTGTGATTTGTTTTGTTTAGTTTGTACTTTCAAATAAAAATTTAAAAAAAGAAAGAAATCATGAGAAGAAACCTTGACTTACAAAGGTAAAGAAATTATAATTCTAAAACAAATACCACGAAGGATTAGCAATCAATGCCAACAATATCAATTTTTAACAACACAACTGATTAGGTACAAAGTAATGTTTAGATGGCTGACACCAGATGGAATTTTAATTACATGGCAAGATAAAAAATATAAAGTAGATACAATAGAGAAGGCAAGAGAATTTTATAACCCAGGAAAAAGAACGAGAGGAAAGAGAAAGGGTGAAAGCAAGAGACAAGAAACACTAAAAAACAACAACAGCAGGCAATGGAAGAGGCAATTAAACTTTTTTCAGTAAACATAAATGGATTAAATGTACCAAAGAAAAGAACACAAACATTTACAAAATTACAAAAATTGGAAGCAGATGTGATATGTCTTCAAGAGGTACACATCAAAAAAGAACATCAAAAACTATTAGAGAATCCAAAAATAGGAAAACTACACATCATTGATACAAAAAAAGAAAAGAGGAGTAGCAGTATATGTAAAAGAAAAGATAAAATCAAAGTTAATCTATGCAGATGAAGAGGGTAGAATTGTAATGGTGGAATTAGAAATGGAAGGAAAAAAATCATTATTAATAGTAATATATACCCCTAATAAAAACCAACATGAATTCTTTAAAAAAATATATAGCAAAGTAATAGATTTGGAATATGAAAATGTTTGTCTAATTGGAGATTATAATACCATAGTAGATGTTAAAAAAGATTACAAGAGCAACAAGAAAAATATAAAAAAAAGAAAGAAACACTACCAAAAGAATTTTTTAATATGGTATCGGAATTAAAATTGAGAGACGTATGGAGAGAAATACATGAAGACGAAAACCAATACACATTCTATTCTTGCCCACACCAATCTTGGTCCAGAATAGATATGGCCTGGATGACTGCAAATATTCGGATTGGCTTAGAAACAATAGAGATAGGGGTAAATGAATGGGTGGATCATAACCCAATAATTATTAAATGGAAGGGACAAAAAGGATTTAAGAGATGGACCATGAACCAAAATATACGTAGAGATAAAGAGTACAAATAAATGTTAGAAAATGAATTGGACGTATTCTTTACAATAAACAAAAAAGAAGACACCTCCTTAGAAAACATTTGGGACATGGTAAAGGCATATATACGAAGATTGACGATTGTGTATATAGGGAGAAAAAATAAAGAAAGGAGACAATAGCAAGAAAAACTATATGACGAACTAAAGAAAGCAGAATATAAATTACAGGAAGATCCCCAAAACAAAAAAGTAAAAGAGGAAAGGAACATAATTAAACATAAAATAAATCTGCTATCTCAAAAAGAAGTAGCCCAGAGAATAAAAATGGCAAAACAAAATTATTTTGAATTTTGAATATATATATACGCTAATTGTTTTAAGGGGGGAAGTTAAGCATTAATGGGTTTTTCAGGCATCTGAAACAAATATATAGAAATGTATAAAATTAAGGCTATTAGGATTAGAAAATACATTGTAATCAATCAAAAAGGGGACAATGAAAATGAAACAATATGAGAGACGGGGGGGGGGGGAGTCACAGACCACGAAGAAACACTTGTTAAAAAGAGGATATATTTATATGTTGTATGTTATGTGTTTGTGATAATGTGTAGTAATAAAACAATAAAACTTTTTTTAAAAAAAGGAATATAAATGGAATAAAGTTACATAAAGATCAATACCACAAAACATTATAGTTACTACATCAAGATGAAATTCCTAAAATAATTATATCTCAGTTTTTCTGAAAAGTATCATGGATAGACAGTTTAGAAGTATCAATCATAAAGCTATATCTTTTCACTTTCCCAATTTACTAGTTAAAGGAAGGATTAAAATGATACCATATAAAGACAAGAAATACTATCTGAGGCTGGTCCAGGATCTTGGGGCATTCCATTTCATCTCAGACTAATTTGACCTCATTCTGGATTTGTTCTGAATATTATTGATGTTGGGATATATTATGTATCTCATCTAAAGTTTATGGATAATAAACAATATAGGGATGTCTGACTTGTTACTAATAACTTCAGTTTAGAAATACCTGACTCTTTTGAGTTGTCTGTTTAAATAATTTCCCAATATTTTGAAGTTATCGTATAGTGGTACGCAAAGTTGGTAACATTTACTTTTTTCCACCAGGATTAAAAGAGAGCAAGCAGCTGTAAAAATTCAGAAGAGATGGTGGATGCATATGACAAAAAGACTATTTATACTTCTGAAACACACAATTCGTGCAGCGGTAATGTCTTGTATACAGTGATGCCTGACTAAATATAGCATTATTGTTTTACCCTTTTTCTTTCCACACCCCCTGTTTTAAGATAGATCCCCTACATCCATGATGGCAAACATATGGCACACATGCCAGAAGTGGCACGCAGAGCCCTCTCTGTGGGCATACATGCTGTCGACAGTTGCTGTTCTGGTTTCCAGCGCATGCATGCGTGCTGGCCAGTTGATTTTCATGTGTGCCAGAGCCCCAGAAACCCAAAGACCAGTTAGCCGGTGCGCATGCGCCATCTCTGCTGGGCCTGGATGGCCATGGCACCGATGGGGATCTGTCTTTTCCCACTCACAGCCTTTCTACCTAGGTGCTTCACCCCCTTCGGGCTGGGCGGGTCTGCTGAGTGGCGGCGGTGGCAGTGGCTGTGCAAGGGGAACACGCTCCACACGCAGGGCAAGGGCAAGACCCACAAGGGGGCTGAAGAGAAGATGACCAATGGCGACACCACCTGGTCCATGCAAATGATGTTAAACTGGCCATGCCTCTCAGGGCACACCCAGTCGTCCATGACCACCCTGGCCCCCTGAGGACACAATGCTAATGTGGCCTGCAATGAAAGCAGGTTTGACAAATTCATTTTGACAAATGGTGCCTGATGTCTGAATAAGGTCAACATTCTATTTCTCAACTAAATGCCTTTTTTTTTTTCCAGATTCATTTTTTGTGCCATCCAACTATTTTACCATTTTCCCTGATTCTGTTGAAGGTTCCCAACAACATGAAAATCTGAATCTTTCCTTTACGTTACAGGTTACAGGATTCTATACTATCTGGAAAATTAAAATTCTGAAAGTTGGGTGTGTGTGCGCCCACACGTATGTGCAAAAATATCATTGTTCCTGAAAATAAGCACCAACCAGAAAATAAGCTCTAGCATGATTTTTAGGATGCTTGTAATATAAGCCCTACCCCAAAAATAAGCCCTAGTTAAGATCATCAGCCCTTGGGGGTGGTGGGGGTGGCCAGCACAGGAGACAGCGAGCGCACGTGGGCTGATGGTTGACACATGCTGCGGCTATGCAGCCCATGCTGCACAGGTGAGTCCGAGCACTGTGACCGTCAGGCCGTCTGTCAAAGCAGCAGGTGGCAACAGAGGCATGGGGGGCAGGTCCTGGCTGCTTCTTGAGGATGGGGGCTCTCTACCCTTCCTGTTTGCTGGGGCCATCACAGTTGGGGCAGGAGGGAGCAGGAGACTTGTCCTGAATGTGCGGCAGAGCTGGAGGAAGATACTGGATGGCGGCCAAGCACGCTGGTGCCGTGATGTGGCACCACCCCATCCCGCGATCTGCCTCATTTTGCTTTGTGGCGGCGGAACCATCACCAGGTAGAGGCACGGCGAGGCACCCAATCCAGCCGCCCCCCCCCTCGATGTGCTGCACGGCCGCCTGCCCCATCGCAGCTGCAGGCAAGCAAAAAAACGGGATGAGATGGGCGTCCAGTGGACTGGATCACATGCCTCCACCTGCTGCATGGAGGGCTGGCCCAGTAGTCGCAGTGCTCAGACTCACCTGCACTGCATCTTGTTTTCAGGCAAACATGGTAAGATAAAATCTAACAAGAACCAAGAAGGATGAAAAAGAAAAGAAATAAGAACAGAAAAAGTGCAAAAAAGAAATATTAAAAAATGACTTCTGATTACTGATTATAGCAGTTTTAAGTATAAATGTAAATTAAACTCTCTTATTTTTTTAATCTCAAAACCCCACTGGCGGGGTGACTGAGGCTGGTCTTGAGAATGTTACCTGGGATGAGTTCAACCCTGTGACTCCTGAGGACGTGGACAGGATCCTGGGGAGGTTAAACGCAACCACATGTTTATTGGACCCATGCCCCTCCTGGCTGGTACTGGCCACCCGGGAGGTAACACGAGGCTGGCTCCAGAGGATTATAAATGCTTCTCTGAGAGAGGGTTTCTTGCCTCCTGCCTTGAAAGAGGCGGTGGTGAGGCCCCTCCTCAAGAAGCCTTCTCTGGACCCGGCCGTTTTGGCAAACTACCGTTCAGTCTCCAACCTTCGCTTTGTTGCAAAGGTTGTGGAGAGTGTGGTTGCGCGACAGCTCCCACAGTTCCTGGATGAAACCGTCTATCTAGATCCGTGCCAGTCCGGCTTCAGGCCTGGGTACAGCACGGAGACGGCATTGGTCGCATTGGTGGATGATCTCTGGAGGGCTCAGGACAGGGGTTGTTCCTCTGTTCTGGTCCTGTTAGACCTCTCAGCGGCTTTTGATACCATCGACCATGGTATCATGCTGCGCCGGCTGGAGGGATTGGGGGTGGGAGGTACCGTGCTGTGGTGGTTCTCCTCCTATCTCTCTGACCGGTCGCAGTCTGTGTTGGCAGGGGGGCAGAGGTCGACCTTGAGGCGCCTTGCTTGTGGGTGCCGCAAGGGTCGGTCCTCTCGCCGCTCCTGTTCAACATTTATGTGAAGCCGCTGGGTGAGATCATCCGTGGTTTTGGGGTGCGATGCCATCTGTACGCTGATGACACTCAGCTGTACATTTCCACCCCAGACCACCCCAATGATGCCTTCAAAGTGATGTCCCGGTGTCTGGAGGCCGTGCGGGTCTGGATGGGGAGGAACAGGCTTTGGCTCAATCCTTCCAAGACCGAGTGGCTGTGGATGCCGGCGTCCCGGTATAGCCAGCTGGTGCCATCGCTGGCTATTGGGGGCAAGTCACTGACCCCCACAGAGGGGGCTCGCAACTTGGGCATCCTGGACACATGGCTGTCTTTAGAAGAGCATTTGACGGCCGTGGCCAGGGGGGCTTTTTATCAGGTTCGCCTGATACGCCAGTTGCGCCCCTTTCTGGATCGGGACTCCTTGTGCACAGTCACTCATGCCTTGGTTACATCACGCCTGGACTACTGCAACGCTCTCTACATGGGGCTCCCCCTGAGGAGCACCCGGAGGCTCCAGCTGGTGCAGAATGCAGCCGCGCGGGTGATTATGGGAGCGATGTGGCACTCCCACGTAACACCTCTCCTGCGTGAGCTGCATTGGCTCCCAGTAGTCTTCCGGGTGCGCTTTAAGGTGTTGGTTCTCATCTTTAAAGCGCTCCATGGCTTAGGGCCAGGGTATTTGCTAGACCGCCTGCTGCTACCGATAACCTCCCACCGGCCAATACGCTCTCACAGAGAGGGCCTCCTCGGGGTGCCGTCGGTCAGGCAATGTCGGCTGGCAGCCCCCAGGGGGCGAGCCTTCTCTGTGGGGGCACCTGCCCTGTGGAATGAGCTGCCTCCTGGAATACGATTGATCCCGGACTTCCGGACCTTCCGTAAAGCCCTGAAGACGTTTTTATTTCATCAAGCCGGCCTAGCCTAAATGGTTTTTAATTGGGATTTTAAATTTTATGGATTTGGGGTTTTAAATTGGGTAGCCAGTGATTTAATTCTTTTTAATTGTCTTAACTTTTGCATTTGTATGTTTTTTAATTTTGGCTGAGTCCCTTCTGGGAGAAGGGCGGTATACAAATTAAATTAATAAATAATAAATAAATAAATAAATAAATAAATAAATAAATAAATAAATAAATATTATAATTTCATTTTTTTCAGTTTCACACAAAAAGTCACTAAAGGGTTCTGATTGGTATTAAACTTAGATAAATTTAGATTAAACTGTCATTCTGATTCTCTAGGAAAAGTATGAACCTACTATTTAGTACAATGCTATATTAAGGTAAAATTCATATGTATGTTAGCACTTTTACTGTAAAGATATAAGAAAAAAACTGCTTCCCCCCCTTCAATTTCTCCATTTAAAAGACATGTAAAAGCAATAGGTTAAGATCCATAAAGAACATGACATTCTGGGATGGGAATTTTTCAAAACCTCCCCTCCTAAACAGATATTTGAGCTAAATTAATAGCTCAATGGATTTCAAAGATATATTAAAAAAATTGCATTGCTTGTTGTCAGAGACAACAAGCAAAAGGAAAGGATAATTTTTAAAAATAAAACATCCATATCTGAGCTTTAACTGTCACCATTCAAAATACATTAGAGTGCAGTATTGCACCTTTGCAATATATGCTCCCCAGGGATACAGACCTGCAAGCTATACATACATTTTCAATATATTAGCTAGGGTTTATGGTTTGATAGTAAACACTAGTTGCTTTTCTTTGCATATACCACAGTTTCTCATTCTTTTCTTTCAGCAACCCACTACAAATTTTGAGAGGGTTTCTGTCATTAGTAATGGGAAAGTAAAGATTTACTTTCATCAGTGAGCTGATCATTTATTGGCAGTAAGAAACTAATTATTCTGTTTCCCAACAATTAAAACAGGAAACATTTAAATTATAGTACATATTCTAAATTAATTTTATATAGTATAAAAAAATAAAATATCCCCAAGTTTTTTAAAAGCCTCGTTTTTTCTTATATGTATAATATATTTAGTTTTTTTGCCTCATTGTCTCACTGTGCCTTTTTTTCCACTGAAAATAGTGCAGCCATGGCCACCTATCTCTGTCTTACATTTGTAGTAATTACAAATAATATATTGCAAAATTTGTTTTTAGAGTTGAACAGCATTATCTTATAATGTTTCAATTACTGTTAGTTTGCCTAAAGATGGGATGATTTGGTAGTCTTAAATCTAGTGCCAATAAATATCTCAATATTCTGAAGGAGTATATGAATCTAATATTGGCTATTTGCTTTTATGAATTGCTTATGCTACTATATAATTGTTGCTGATTAAACCAATATTTGCTGTTTGCTTTTGATATGATATACTGCTAGAAATAATTTATTAGGAATTAACCTTTGTTATTGGCTTTTGCTTATATTATTGTATACTGTCAGAAATTAGTTGTTAGGAATTAATTCTAGCTTAGTAAATTGTAACCTTAATACTGGTTGGCATTAGTGCAAAGTTTGTTATCTTGCTGCTGTGTCTCACTTCTATTCTTGACTTCAAAGCTAGGCACATCCTTGAAAATAAGGAAGAAATTGTTACCCAGGAACATCAGGCTCCATAGATAAAGGAACCAGAGTAGGGAGTTTTCCTGTCTCATAAATTCTGAATCCTGAAAGCATTCTGCTGAATAAACAACTTGGCCAAGGGGGAGGGGGAACCACCCCTACACAAGGCTGTAGAATACTCCATAGATAAGGTAGACAGAGACAGGGACCTGAACAAAGAATGCTTTAAAGATCACGTTGGTAACGAACCTTTGTCTCTGATTGGGTAAATGTTGTTTCTATCAGCGTAAAATGTATATAATACTCTGAGCCACTCTCGTAGGGTGTGACTATTCCTTACATGCATTTTGTTTGTATGTTCTGAATATAGTTTTGTCACCAGCTTTTGCTATGGCCATAAATAAAAGCTGATATTTTTTGCAAGCCTCATCTGGAGTCTCACTCTCTTTGGCATCTCAGTGGCTTGGGGAAACTTCTGGAACCTTACAATTCTAATTAAAGTTTATTGAAAAGCAGATATTCTTTTTTCTGAGTGAAAAATTTGAAAACCAGGGCTGTAATATTGTAGTGTGGATCATGTTATTCAGTATTCCTCCAAATAATGATATAATATGATTTCTTTCAGGATTTTCCATATCTCTTTCCCACATCCTCTCTTTCCCACATCCTCACCCCAGTGATATTCAAAACTGTATAAATACTGAGTATGCCGAGGGCTCATTGAGCTATTTGCTTGTTCAAATATTTCTCCAAATATTTCAGTTTCTAAGTCTTGGGCTATTTTAAGCATACTGTTGCATCTCTGTTTCTCTTACTAACCTCAATTTGTATACGCAGTGATTATAACATTTCTGTAAATATAAAACGTTGCAAATCTGTTGGTTAAATACTGTATTTCTTTCAGGAGTATTGCATTAGCTATGATATTTTAAAAAGAGTGAGTCCTTTAGAAGCTGAACTTCTTAAAGAACCTACTATTCAATATAAAGTCCGATTCAGGTAAAATTAGTATTTTTATTTTCCTTGTTTCCATATATGAGATTATTTTTGTCAATATGACAGTGTTTTTGTATACAGAGAAGGAATCAGTGCTTTTTAAACACCATTCATATTTTATAGGCAGTAGAGTCAAACAGGATTAGGGAGACAGCCGCTATATTCTACACTACCAAACCAATTGTGATTTTGTTTACCATATTGTTCAAACATAGTGGATGGATCAGATTGTGATTAAGGAGAAATGTAGAAACCAGATTAATAGCAAAATAAGAAATGTGAAGAGAGATAAATACTTTGTTCTTTAATCTGTTTTCAAAAAGTATTTATTTATGCCACAGGAAAGCATTCAGATTTACAAATGGGAAGTCTGAAATATAGTTTCTATTCAGTAATTTCTGTGACCATCTAGCCTTTAACATTCATATGTTGATCTGATTAAACTGATTACTTATTGATAAGAAAGATGAAGCAAGAGTTATACTGTACATTCAGAATTGGTTTTTATTATGATGGCTGAGAGATTTTTTAGAATTTTCTATACAGTTGTAATTCAGAAAGGGAGACATTCACTAAATGATCTTAGGAATTGGATGTGGACAAATGGAAATTGTTTCTCTTCATAACAGGAAAATATTTACTGCAATAGAGTCAATTACCAAAAGGAATTTTTGCATAAAATACCTATGCTGACTCAGATTATGATAAAGAAAACAGGCTCATTTATTTCTACATTGTGCTTAAATCAGAAATGTAGTTGTTTTGGTTGCCTTAATTTACAGCCATATAAAAATGTTTAAAATAATTATGAATCTTATTGTTTGAATAGGAAACACTTAAATGAGTTATGACTTCTAAGGCAGAACATAAAAAATAATTTTTCCATAAAAATATTTACTTAGTTTTGATATTTCCTCCCTTCAGATTTGCTGGATCTGATTTCCCCCCTTTTATTATATTTAAAATATTTTGTAAATCAAGAACCAAAAACAACCAATATATCAGTGGGAAAAGAGAAATAACATCAGAAAGTAAGGTAATCTACTGTTGGTTTTGATTATTTTCTATTTATCCAAACTTTTTTGCACATTTAATATCTATCATATGTTATTTCAGCTAGAGTAGACATGTAACATACTTGTCATAACTTGCAAATTTAAGCATTATTTAATATTTAATCAAATATGATTTGAGGATGCCTTTACCTTTTAATATATCTGTTAAAACTCTTTTTAACAGGTGGTTCTTGAGGGTGAAAGAAAGAAATAGTTATTTTAGGAATATAGTTGGATCTGAATTCTCAAGGGTTAAATGTCAATGTTTCCTACAAAATATGTGAAATTCCACAAAAATCTGTACTCCTGCTCAAATAGCCCCAGATTCTTTTATGTGTGTGTATCTACATACACTTCAGATGTGGCCTGAAACCTAAAATCATGTGGCCTGAAATCCCAAAATGAAAATACATTCATCCAGTCTGGGAGACAGAGGGAGAGAGTGCTCACCATCTCCTCTAACAGCCATTTTTGTGACAGTTTTACCAGCCACCTGAGCATAAGCAGCTCAACAAGTCCTCCATCTGGCACTGGTGAGAGGAAGCCAAGAGTGGAGGAGGAGGAAATGGCGGCACAGGCATGATTTCAGGCCTGTATGTAAAATAAGTGTTTCTCAACCTTGACAACTTGAAGATCTGTGGTTAGGGAATTCTGGGAGTTGAAGTCCACACATCTTCAAGTTGCCAAGGTTGAGAAACATTGGTGTAAAAGATTAGTATAATAAATTTCACACTACCACCACAAAATACATGAATATTGTATTTTTATAGTTGAATATTGTATCCAACTATAGCAGCAGTGCTAAGATATTGCTTAGTAAATAACTATCTTAGTAATGTAAACCTTGATAGTAAAAAAAAGCATTTATTTATTCTTCAAACTACTTAATTGATTTATATTATGCTTTTCTGCTCAGTAATTATTTTAAAAATATTGCTTAGTATCAATAACAATACTTAAAATATTGAAATATAGAAACAAACATTAAAAATAACTATCAGTTAAAATATGGTGAAATATGGTAACAGTTAAAATATGCTGTGTCTTGGTTGCTCTTCTGAAGGCAGAGAAGTGCAAGTTGAATATAACTTACAAAGAATTTCATTCCATAGTTTGAAAATAATAAAGAGAAAGGTTTTCGCAGGATTTAAATGGTCACCATATTTTATCCAATTCTGTCCCTCTCCCCCACCCCAAAAATGGTATGGGGGAGAACATTGAGTTATCAAGTTTTCAATGTATTGGTTTCCTATGATGTGTTAAATTAGATGTTGGGGTAGATTTGTGAGGGAAGAGGAAATGTCCTTTTATTGTAGGAATAAGAATATTTTCCATCCATTTTAACACTAGAAGTCTTGTTAAATACAATAAGGGATTCTAACACATTGAAAGGTATAATGATAAGGCAAGAGGATTACAGAATAAAGGCATTCGCAGACGATCTGGTTGTTACCCTAACACAGCCAATGGAATCGATAATCCAGATGAAAGACATTATACAAGACTTTGGTAAAGTTTCAGGTTTCAGATTGAATCAGAGAAAAACTAAGATGGTAGTTAAAAATATGACACAAGATCGTAAACTGGAGTTAGAAAGGAGGGCAGGTTTTGAGATTGTACCAAAGGTAAAATATCTAGGAGTTCAGGTTGCAGAATCAAATATGAAATTGTTTCAAAACAACTATGAGGCGTTGTGGCGAGAGGTGCAAAAAGATATGGAGATTTGGAAAAAACTGCAGCTGTCTTTACTTGGAAGAATAGCAGCAGTTAAGATGAACATTTTGCCAAGATTTCTTTTTTTGTTTCAAATGATTCCGGTGCTCAAAAATGATAAACAACTAAAAGCATGGCAAACTGGTATTAATAAATTTGTCTGGAACGAGAAAAAACCAAGAGTAAAAATGAAAATTATGCAAGACATCCCAGAAAGGGGAGGTCTCAAACTTCCAAACCTACAATTATATTATGATGCAACAGCTTTGACTTTAGTAAGTGATTGGTTTGGAGGAAAAAAGACTGGAATATTGAATGCAGAAAGTTTTGATTTGGAATTTGGATGGCACGCTTACTTATTTTATGACAGCAAAGTGGATAAAGTATTTAAAAGCCATATACTTAGAGATTCTTTGCTGAGAGTTTGGAAGAAGCACCGAAACAACTGGAATTACAAAATACCGCTATGGCTGGATCTTGGTCATACCTTGTGGAATACAAATATAATGTCACTCGGGGGGTTTTTATATAAAGAGGTTCTTTTTGCAGACGCGGGCAGATGGCAGCTGAAGACATTACAGACATTGTTGGCTGAAGGGATTAATTTAACTTGGTTACAATATAATCAATTGCAATTGAGATGGAAAGAGGACCAAAAAAATGGTATTATGATGTATGAGGAAGAATTAGTTAGACATATAAAAGAGAAAGGCCCAATGCATATTAAAAGACTTTATAATGTTTTGTTAGAAAGGGATTCAGAAACTGAACTAGTTAAAGACTCTATGGTTAAGTGGGCACAAAATTTTGAGGAACCAGTGATGTTGGAAACATGGGAAAAAATTTGGGTTCAGAATGTTAAATTTACACAGTCGCAGAATCTGCGGGAAAATTTCTACAAAATGTTTTATAGATGGCATTTAGATCCAAAAAAATTGTCGTGTATGTATCCTAGTGCCCAGCCTAAATGTTGGAGATGTGACTGCTTAGACGCTACATATTATCATGTTTGGTGGACCTGTAAGAAAGTTAAGGCTTTTTGGATAAAAATTTGGTGGGTCATGCAGAATGTTTTGAAGAGAAAGATTCAATTTTCTCCACAACTGTTTTTATTGGGTATAGTTAAGGGTTTTACATTGGGGGAAACAAAAATGATATTGTACATGATAACTGCAGCAAGATTGTTGATAGGTAAATACTGGAAAAATGAAGCGCTGCCTTCGATTGAGGAATGGACTTTGAAGATGGCCAGTTTTGCGGAGATGGCGAAGATTTCAGCATATTTAAAAGACTGTTCTCAAGAGACTTATGAATGGGAATGGAAGAAGTGGATAGATTATGTTCAGAACAAATATCAAACTAGGAAGTACCAAATAGCTTTTATTTGAAAATGTTATATTAAGATAGAAATATTTCAAGGTTGAGGATGAAAATTTATTTGAAAATGTTATATTAAGATAGAAATATTTTCAAGGTAATCAGGATGAAAATTTATTTGAAATTGCTATATTAAGATAGAAATAGGTTAATGTAATGAAGATGAAAATTTGTAAGGGGAGGACGGGGTTCAAGTTTTATATACAAAGGAGGGTTTTTCCTTTTATTTGACATGAGTATATTGTGAGGAAGTCTGGGGGGAGGGGTGGGTTAGGGTGGGTTAGGGAGGTTGGGAAGTTTGGGGCGGGTTGAGGGGGGGGAAAAAGGGGTGAAAATGTAATTGTAAAACTTTTGCAATAAAAAAAAAAAAAGAATATTTTCCATTAAGCATCTGAACTCATTCTTAGTGAAATATTATCACTTTTTTACCTTATATTTTCTAATATTTTCTAGGCAGCTGTTGATGCTTGCAAATTAATGGGATATCGGATGTATTATAATCAGATTCTTCAAGATGAACTTCAGAATAAAAGGCATGGAATAACAGATGAAATAGATATTGCTACAATAAGAGATTACATGCAAGTAAGCAGTGTTTAGATTTATCAATCACATGGGATTATATAATAAAAAAATACTAAAGTTCCATTCAGTCAAATCCAATCCTCTTAGAATCCAAATTAAAAGCATTTTCAATACATAATTCTTGAATGGTTCTGTCGAAAGGACCTGTAGCAACTATTAAATTGCTCTTGCTGTTAAGAAGTTTTTTCCTAATATTGACTCAAAATCTACTTCCTATAACTTAAAATCATCACTTCGTATCTTACATTCTGGGACAATACCATAGAAAACAGGCCCTGATATTCTTTGACAACTCTTTAGAGATTTGAAAATACAGATAGCCCTTGATTTATCACCAATTATTTAGCAACCATTCAAAGTTACAATACTGAAAAAGTGACTTACGACCAGTCTTCACACTTATGACTACCACAGATTCCCTGTGGTCACATGATCAAAATTCAGGTACTGAATTTAGGATGGTTGCAGCATCCTGGGTTCATGTGATCACTATTTATGACTTTCCCAGCCAGTTTCCAACAAGAAAAGTCAGTGGGGTACCATATGATTTGATTAATGTCTGTCTGATTTGTTTATAATAAGCATGGTAAAAAAGTACATAAAATTGAATGTGGTCATGTGATGCCTCAATTAATGACAAATTACCACATAATGACAAATTTACTTGTCCGTATAATATTTGTAACTCAAGAATCAGGGTGGAGACCTTCTCTGTGGGAGCTCCTACCCTCTGAATATGTTACCCCTGGAGCTCCGGATAATCCCTGACCTCCGAACCTTCCGCCGGGCCTTGAAGACCTGGCTCTTCCAAAGGGCGGGCCTGGGTTGACTCTAAACTGATTTTGTAGCTTTTTAAATTCTTAAATCTTAAATTTGAATTTGTATTCCCATGTTTAACGTTATTTATTGGATATTCTGCTTTAATTTGTCTTTTAACTTTTGTATTTTCTATTTCTTATTGTTGTGAGCCACCCTGAGTCCTTTGGGAGAAGGGCGGCATACAAATCCAATAAATAAAATAAAATAATAAAATAAAATAAAATAAAATAAAATAAAATAAAATAAAATAAAATAAAATAAAATAAAATAAAATAAAATAAAATAAAATAAAATAAAATAAAATAAAATAAAATAAAATAAAATAAAATAATAAAATAATATAAAATAAAATAAATAAAATAATAAAATAAAATAATAAAATAAAAATAAAATAAAATAAAAATAAAAATAAAAATAAAATAATAAAATAAAATAAAATAAAATAAAATAATAATAAAATAAAATAAAATAAAATAAAATAAAATAAAATAAAAATAAATAATCACCAGTAGTTGTCATACTCTCAATTCATCTCATTATAAGTAGTCCTTGATTTATAGCCATTTGGTTAGCTATCGTTCCAATAGTAGTTACAACTGGTGCTCAGTGTTCAGGCTGTCTCAGCATCCCTCTGGTCACATGATATGGATCTGATTGCTTGGCAACCCATTCACACTTATGACCAATTACCAAGCACCCCACAATTAGTGATTGTCTTCTCTGTTGCCTTCCCCAGAAAATTAATTTAGGAAAACAGAAATGTTAAGACATGCAAATGTTTATTAAAAAATGGCAATATGTGATCTGTTGCAAGGAATATTTGTCAAAGGTGAAAGTGTCTTTACAATAGAGTGTGTTTCTGCCCACTTTCTATGTGGAAGTATTTGTTCAGGATTTATGGTGGTGATGCTTGACTGTAGTATACAGTTCAGCATGGGCTACTTCCAAGGCAAGTACCTCTCTATATCTCCCTGAATTCATAGAATTCAGAACTTCTCCTGTGCGCTGCTTAGAGAGTCCAAGCAATGGGTGATAACCTTGTCTGATTGGCCAGAGACTGTTGTAATTTGTTTGTTTGGTCATGCCTCCTCCTTCCTGTTTAGGCTCAGTTTGTTAACTCAATTGGCCTAGAGAGACATATTCTGAATATCTCCATTGCTTGGACTGCTTTAGAAAC
The DNA here is from genome assembly GCA_022577455.1 of Arizona elegans. Classification (NCBI taxonomy): domain Eukaryota; kingdom Metazoa; phylum Chordata; class Lepidosauria; order Squamata; family Colubridae; genus Arizona; species Arizona elegans. The sequence continues at coordinate 45,357,880 of JAKOOJ010000006.1, read as the reverse complement.
ACACAGCAGAAGGTTTTCTTTACAAACGGCTTCGTTTCGGCTGGGAAACAGTTTCTGGCACTGCGCCCAGCCAAGTGCCAATCAGCTGAGCCACGAGGCTCCGTGGTGGTGTTTTTTCTTGCAGAGAAGTCTGTGCGGCATGTGGAGCCTCTATTCTTCTTCTCGATCGTTCCGGAGCTGTTATCATGAGTTTAAGTGGCTGATTAGTGCGGGGAGAACCGTGGTGTCATCTCTGCGCTTCTGTTAGCTTGGCAAGGATCTGTGGTGTCGGATTCCAGCTCCCTGGGCAGGCTGTGTTCGAATTCACGCTGAGCCTTGGTGTAGGCTCAGTGTCATTTTGGATTTCTCTTCTTCCCACTGCACCCTTTATTCTACTCCGCTTTCAAGCCGTGGTGTCGGCTTGGCATGACTGAAGCCATTAACTGTCCTCCATACTGGGGTTTTTGTATACCACGGAGGTGATTTCAAGGCAATTGGCAACAATTAATAGAGATTTTACAAAGGAGGTTTTTTATTTGGCTGATTCACAGTTACCTCGTGTTTTCAAAATGGCGTCTCACAGTAGATCTCCTTCTCGTGCATCTGCCTCTCCCTCCATCAGGCATCAAGCCTTGGAGGCTCCAGTTACAAAAAAGGGGAATTCTAGATCCAAAGTACCAGTTACTAGATCCCAGTCCTCTGTTCAAGCCTCAACTTCATCTGCATCTGATAAGGATGCCATGAGACGACACCGTGCCTTAGATAAACAATTTGATAAGGCCCAGAAAAGGGCAGAGATTAGCAAAGCACCTTCCACATCTGCCTGCAGCAGGGAAACAATTGATTCATTAAACAAGGAACCTCTGGCTCTGGAATCCCAACCAGGTCAATTTGGTTGGTCTCACACTGCCTCCACTAGCACCCAGCAACTGCAGGCAGCAGATATGAATGCTCCCTTGGGCATAGCCAGCCCTGAGCCAGGATCTTCTCAGCAGCACAGGGGTTCCCTTGCCTCTGCTACCTTTATGCTTACTGTGGTGGGGCTCCGCCTGGAGGAAGGCCAGGGCACTGCACTGTCACAAGACTTGTGCAATATGATTGCCCAGACTGTTACAAAGGGCATTGATGCTGCTCTTATGCAACAGGGTTTTTTAGCCCCACTGCCAGTGACAGATCCGAATCCAAGAGCCATTTCACCAGTGGGTCATTCTGACAGAGAGTACATTCTTGACTATCGTTCTCCTTCACCTTCGCAGCAAAGTGACATGTCCTTTCACAGTGAAGAAGAGGAGGTGCTAGATTATAATTTTTCTGAGGATGAAAGGGTCATTCCTAATAAAGCCCTGCCATGGGCCTGTTTCATCATGACCTATTTAAAATACTATTTTACAAGGTAAAAATAACAGCCAATATGGGGGCACTTATTGGGCAACGTGAGGGATCCTTGGACCCTCAAGATCCCATGGCTCTTCTTTTTACCAAGCCTGTCACAGAGCAAGAGGTGGTTCCATCCCCTAAACTCTTTGTGGACGTCATACAGCGGCAGTGGAATCAGCCTGGGTCCATCTCTGCATGGCATGGATCAGAAAATGTATATGGTGGAACAAGAACTTGAGGATCTCCTCAAACTTCCAACCATTGATGTTCTGATGGCCAGTTTGGCCTCATCTAACATCCTTCCAATTCAGCTGAGGGCCTGAAAACAGAAGACTGAAGGGCGGAGCTTGCTTCTCGTAAGACCCACCAAGCAGCCACATGGGCCATTCATTCTGTCACAGCGGTGTTCTTTTTTTCTCAAACTTCCCTAATTTGGCTTCGTCAAATGCAATCCAGGGCGTCACCTGAGGACACCCGCTTGCATCAGGACTTAAATAAGCTAATTGCTGCTGAGAATATTCAGCAGATGCTACCCTCATATCAGCTAAATTTGCTTCTCGAGCCTTAGCATCTAATGTCACTTCCAGACGCCTCTTATGGCTGAGGCACTGGCAGGCCAACATGAAAACAAAATGGTGACTAGCAGCAGCCCACTTCAAGAGCAGCTCCCTCTTCGGGGAAGCTTAAACCCTGTCTTGGTGGAGGGTAAAGATAAAAGGAAGGTCACGTCTCCCTCACGACTACCATCATGCAGACAGATGAATTGGGTATTCTTAGTGCAGACAGCCCTTTCGTGCATCTGACATGGGGTTTCAAAGTCCGACCTACAAAGGCCCTTCCTACCAAACACGGACAGGCTGCAGTACAGGCCTTCCTTTCGGGATTGCTCCAGACAGCCACAGAATAGACATCCCTTTTGGGGAGCTGGCTACCGACCTTACCGTCGGTCCAAATGATTGTCACTGTCGAGTGTTCAAATAACCCTCGACACCACACACACCTTAACTGCATGGAAGACCATGGGAGGGGGGGAATACCATTGGAGGATCCAGAACATCTGAACAAACTCCAGCAACGGATCATGGTGGAGGGGGGTGTTGCGTTAGGACAACATACACACTGATAGTGGGTGATGGACGGGACACAAGAAAAGAGGGGTTGGACATACGTCTGAGGGATTGAGAATGAAAAGGAGACTGATGGGGCTTCCGGTTTGGCTTCCGTCGTCGCTAGACAGTCTTTTGGGACCGCCACCCCCGCCGCCTGTAAAGAGCCGCCTCTACAGCTGAGAGGCAGCTCGAAAAACTCCGTTTCGTTAAGGAAATGTGAGGTGAGCCGGCGAGAGCAGGTAGAGTCCTCTGCAAAGTCCCCAGAGTTTTTTTTTTACTCTTGGGGAGGAAGCAGGATGAGGCTCCCTATCCACCTCGCCGCTGCTCTGGGCTTCGGGAGAACTCTGCACTTTGCAGAGCTAGACGATGTGACCAACCTAATCAGCAAAAACTAACAGATTGATTGAATAAGCAGGATGAAATCCGGATTTGGGACTCTAAATCGCAAGTATTTGTAACAACCCTATGATTGATTTTAAGAATGAAGAAAGAGTGAAAAGGGAAAAAAAAGTTTAAAATGGCGGCTGGCTGAGGCTTGAGAAGAAAGCTGAAAGCGAAAGTCTTTCCGTTTGAATGATTTAATATGTTACAAAGTATCTGAAGCAATAGTGCTGGCTACAAGAGAAGAAAAAAATTTCTGTTTCATGCTTCTTCCTTTCTTAGAGACTTGATATTAATATTGTGTGGAGAGAAGACTTTTGCTTTAAAAAGAGTCTGTTTGTGGGGCAGAATGGCATTAAAACTGACAAAGCCAGACAACCAAGCTGGAGGGCGGGGCTCCCCCATTTATAAATCACAAGAGCAATTTTTGAGCTCGCAGATGCAGAAGAATGGTTTTAAAGATTTAAAGGAATTTGTTGTGGAAGAGATGGCAAGACATGATGAGATTATGAACCAGAATCTTGAAAAATTTAGACAGGAAATTAAAGAGTTGGTTCAACAAAAGTATGATAACCTGAAGCGATATATTGTAACAGCTTTGAAAAGCTTCTCAGAAATAATTATAAAGATGGATAAAGATATCAATTTAGAAATAGAGTCTAAAATGAAGGAAGCTGATCACAAGACTTACAATGCAGAAAATATAAAGCAAAGGATTGAAAATGAAGATACAATGATGCAATTTAGATCCTTGGAATTTGCGATCAGAATGAGGGGAATACAGGAAAATAAGAGAGAGGACTTGAGAAAGATGTCTGCTGAAGTTCTGGCTGTGATCTTAAAGGTCAGCGTTGAAGAAGTACTCTGTAAGATTGATAAGGCCTACAGAGTAAATTCTTGGGTGGCAAAGCAAAGCTAGAGATGTGGTGATTTATTTTACTGATAAAGGAATAAGAAATGATATTGTGCAAAAGTCTTTTAACTCCACTCTAGAAATGAATGGAATGAAGATCTGGATATATAAAGAGCTGCCGTCCAAGATGTTAAAAGATAGAAAGGACTTTGGATTTTTGGTGACTGAGCTAAAGAAACAAAACACCCCATTTAGGTGGGATGCTCCAGTTGGTATAATATTGAGATATCAAGGAGAAAGATATCAATTAAACACTGTTGAAAAAGCGGAAGAATTTACTACAAGGTTTTTAAAATGGGCCCAGCATCTCCATGTACGTCATCAGTGTCAGGAATACAGGAGGGGGATAAAGAAAAGCAAAATGAACAAGAGATTGAAACTCAGGCTAAGCAGATGGAGATGGAGGTAATGGAAAAACGACAAGTTATAGAGGGCTTTTTGGATGAGCTGCTTTTGGATTCTCCTTCAGAGGCTATAGCTGGACCACCTATAAATACAAGAGAGGCGGCTTTGGATTTCGATTTGATGTCTTATCAAGTTAAAGACCAGCATGTAATTCAATCAGCTGATATACAAGTCCTAGAAAGGCAACCAGGGTGGAGATCTAAACTACAACAAGTTAAGAAAAGAAGAAACAGGTTCTACAAAACTAAAAAATTTTAAACTACAATTCTTTTTTAGCCAACAGACTAATGCCAGTTATTTTAGAGACGATTAAATAAAATAAGCGGGATTTATAGAAGGCTGATACATGAAAGTGGGTGAAATAAAATTGATATGGTACAAGGTGATAGGTAACGTTACTGATTGCTTAGTTTAGGAAAAGGGATGTTATGTTTAGATATTAATATACTTAAAAGATTTGAATTAAGAGATATACATATGGGGGTGGAGGAAATGGGTAGATTATGAGCAGAATAAATGCCAAATTAGGATTTATTATATAGTTTTATAGCCGAATGCTGTTTTGAAATGTATAGTATACGGGGTATATAATAATAATGTTAGAAAGAAATGCTAAGCACATAGTGGGTGGTGTAAAAGGGTGATAAAGTATTATATAATGTGATATTAATTTGGATTTCATCTTGTAGAAGCCATGGGGGGAGGGGAGGGGGAGGGGGGGTTAGGGAGCGGGGGGGAAGGGGGAAAATTTGTAGAAACTATAAAAGAAAAAAAAAGAAAAAAAAGAAAAAAGAAAAGGAGACTGACGTCAAGGGGCTGCAACCAGCAGTAAACGAAGGGAAAACCAAGTGGCAGATTCGAGTGTAACAGCTGAGAGAGATTGCCTGGGGACAGGTAATGAGGTTAATGAGTTAATGAGGCGCTATAAAACCAGCCGGGCGGGAAGCTTGGGCGTCTCTGACTTTAATTTTGCTAAGCAGCTCAGTGCCTACTGTTCGTCACTGTAGCTGCTTTCATTAAACCAGGTTTTGAACCGCAGCTTCTATCGTGAGTGCGTGTGTGTGTGTGTGTTCCTTCACGCCTGGTGAAGCACCGGCGGCTCTAGAGGGGCTGAGAGTCACGACAAGGGCCCTATTGGTGGTTGCCTGGGCAGATTTGCAACCTGCTGGGTCACACACAACCACTGACGCCTGGGCTTTACAGACAATAATGCGAGGTAGAGTTCAGTTCCAAACCCACTCGACGGTTCATCCAATATTCCATCTCAAGGGACCTCACAAAGAGATCTCTGATGGAAGCCGAAATCCAGCACCTACTAACCATCCAGGCCATAGAACCAGTCCACCTTCAACATCAGGGGTTCGGCTTCTATTCGATACTCTTTCTGGTGCAAAAGAAATCAGACAACAGCAGGACCATCTTGGATCTCAAGAAGCTGAATATACACATCAAGTACCAATGCTTCAAAATGCAATCCCTGCACACCATTCTGGGTTGCCTCAGGCAGGGAGATCTCTTGACTTAAATAGATCTACAAGAGGCTTATCTACATGTGCCTATCAGGCCGTCTCACAGAAGATTCCTCCGGTTCTCCTGTGCCGGACAGCATTACCAATACAGGGGTAGGCCCTTCGGTCTCTGGTCCACCCCAGAGCAGGGGTGAAACACTCCCGGTTCGGACCAGATCGCCCGATCCGGTAGCGATGGTGGTTGGTGGTTCGGAGAACTGGTAGCAAAAATCCCTGTGCCCCTCCACCACCACCATGCCCAGCTGAGCCGCATGATCATCAGAGGCTTTTTCTTTTTTTACTTTTAAAACCATTTTTTCTACAACCTTTTTGACGAAAAAATGCTTTTAAAAGTAAAAAAAAAAGCCTCTGATGATCGCACGGCTCAGCTGGGATCGTCAGAGGCTTTTCAAAGCATATTTTTCTGCAACCTCTTGGCCGAAGAGGTGGTAAAAAAATGCTTTGAAAAGTCTCTGATGATCCCAGCTGAGTTACCTGATTGGCAGAGAGGTATTTTTTTAAAAACCTCTCTGACGATCCCAGCTGAGTTGCCTGATAGGCAGAGAGGTATTTTTTAAAAAGCCTCTCTGACGATCCCAGCTGAGTTGCCTGATCGGCAGAGAGGCTTTTCAAAGCATTAGGAAAAAATGCTTTGAAAAGTTAAAAAAAAAAGTTGGCCACGCCCACCCAGTCACATTACCCCACCACCACCAAGCCATGCCCACAGAACTGGTAGTAACAAATTTTACATTTCACTGCTGCCCCAGAGTATTCACAAAGCTTCTCGACGTGGTGGCTGCTCACTTGCAGACAAGACCCATACGTTTGCTCTGTTATCTAGATGACTTATTAATCCTGTCATCTTCTCCCCCGCAGGCGAGTCTAAATTTACAAGTCACAGTTCAAACCCTTCAAAATCATGCATTTACCGTGAATTGGGAGAAAAGCCACATGACTCCGACCACCAACATCGTCCACCTGGGAGCATGAATCGACACTCAGACCTGTCTCACTTCCTCTCCAGAGAGCGTCTGTCCAACATCTGCACCATAAAGATAAGGACTCATTCATGGTCCTTATGTGCAACTGGGCGTCGATCCTCAGGCACAGATGTACCAGTGCATTGAGGGCTGGAGGGATATCAACCCGGACCAGCTCATCCTGCAACTCCTCCGATAAGCCATCCTGGAATGCATCCATGAGGGCCGCCTCATTCCAGGCTGAATCCTGGCTAAGCAGCTGAAACTCACTGATATATTCCTGCAGCCATTTCTGGCCCTACTTCAAGGTCTTCAGTCGTCTGGTAGCTGTCTGCATCATGATGGGGTCCTCATACACAAGTTGGAGATGCTCACAAAACCCCCTGAAATTGCCCAACAGAGGACTAGCCTGGACCAGCAGGGGCGTGGCCCAGCGAGCTGCAGAGCCGGAGAGCAGGCTGAGTATAAAACCCACTTTATCCCAGTCAGTGGGGAAGTCCTCTGTTCGCAGGCTGATAAAAAGCTGGCATTGTCCCATAAAAGCAGGAAACATGGCTTGAGTGCCGTTAAACTTGTCTGGCACAGCAACATGACATTGTTTATTGTTTATAGTTTCGATTTATATGCCGCCCTTCTCTGGAGACTCAGGGCGGCTTACAATGCGTTAAGCAATAGCCTTCATACTTTTGTATATACCTGCTTAGTAGGGCTTTCGCGCCCCCCCAAGCGGTGTTCTTTTTTATACAAAGTCAGCTTATTGCCCCCACAATCCGGGTCCTCATTTTACCTACCTCAAAAGGATGGAAGGCTGGCTTCCGGTTTGGCTTCTGTCATCGCTAGACGGTCTTTTGGGACCGCCATTCCCGCCGCCTGTAAACAGCCGCCTCTACAGCTGAGAGGCGGCTCAAAAAACTCAGTTTCTTTAAGGAAATGTGAGGAGAGCCGGCGAGAGCAGGTAGAGCCCTCTGCGAAGTCCCTAGAGTTTTTTTTTTACTCTTGGGGAGGAAGCAGGATGAGGCTCCCTATCCAGCTCGCCGCTGCTCCGGGCTTCGGGAGAACTCTGCGCTTTGCAGAGCTAGACGATGTGACCAACCTAATTAGCGAAAACTAACAGATTGCTTGAATAAGCAGGATGAAATCCGGATTTGGGACTCTAAATCACAAGTATTTGCAACAACCCTATGATTGATTTTAAGAATGAAGAAAGAGTGAAAGGGGGAAAAAAAGTTTAAAATGGCGGCTGGCTGAGGCTTGAGAAGAAAGCTGAAAGCGAAAGTCTTTCCGTTTGAATGGTTTAATATGTTACAAAGTATTTGAAGCAATAGCGCTGGCTACAAGAGAAGAGAAAAATTTCTGTTTCATGCTTCTTCCTTTCTTAGAGACTTGATATTGATATTGTGTGGAGAGAAGACTTTTGCTTTAAAAAGAGTCTGTTTGTGTGGCAGGATGGTGTTAAAACTGACAAAGCCAGACAACCAAGCTGTGGGGGGGGGCTCCCTCATTTATAAATCACAAGAGCAATTTTTGAGCTCGCAGATGCAGAAGAATGGTTTTAAAGATTTAAAGGAATTTGTTGTGGAGGAGTTGGCAAGACATGATGAGATTATGAACCAGAATCTTGAAAAATTTAGACAGGAAATTAAAGAGTTGGTTCAACAAAAGCATAATAACCTGAAGCGCTATATTGTAACAGCTTTGAAAAGCTTTTCAGAAGTAATTATAAAGATGGATAAAGATATCAATTTAGAAATAGAGTCTAAAATAAAGGAAACTGGTTATAAGATTCATAATCTGGATAATAAAATACAAAGGATTGAAAATGATTTAACAATGATTCAAGAAAATAGCTCAGAAGTAGAGTCTAAAATGAAGGAAGCCGATCACAAGACTTACAATGCAGAAAATATAAAGCAAAGGATTGAAAATGAAGTTACAATGATGCAATTTAGAACCTTGGAATTTGCGATCAGAATGAGAGGAATACAGGAAAATAACAGAGACTTGAGAAAGATGTCTGCTGAAGTTCTGGCTGTGATCTTAAAGGTCAGCGTTGAAGAAGTACTCTGTAAGATTGATAAGGCCTACAGAGTAAATTCTTGGGTGGCAAAGCAAAGACAATTGCCTAGAGATGTGGTGATTTATTTTACTGATAAAGGAATAAGCAATGATATTGTGCAAAAGTCTTTTAACTCCACTCTAGAAATGAATGGAATGAAGATCTGGATATATAAAGAGCTGCTGTCCAAGATGTTAAAGGATAGAAAGGACTTTGGATTTTTGGTGACTGAGCTAAAGAAACAAAACACCCCATTTAGGTGGGATGCTCCAGTTGGTATAATATTGAGATATCAAGGAGAAAGATATCAATTAAATACTGTTGAAAAAGCGGAAGAATTTTACTACAAGGTTTTTAAAATGGGCCCAACATCTCCACGTATGTCATCAGTGTCAGGAATACAGGAGGGGGATAAAGAAAAGCAAAATGAACAAGAGATTGAAACTCAGGCTAAGCAGATGGAGACGGAGGTAATGGAAAAATGACAAGTTATAGAGGGCTTTTTGGATGAGCCGCTTTTGGATTCTCCTTCAGAGGCTATAGCTGGATCACCTATAAATATAAGAGAGGCGGCTTTGGATCTCGATTTGATGTCTTATCAAGTTAAAGACCAGCATGTAATTCAATCAGCTGATATACAAGTCCTAGAAAGGCAACCAGGGTGGAGATCTAAATCACAACAAGTTAAGAAAAGAAGAAGCAGGTTCTACAAAACTAAAAAATTTTAAACTACAATTCTTTTTTAGCCAACAGATTAATGCCAGTTATTTAAGAGACAATTAAATATAATAAGCGGGATTTATAGAAGGCTGATACATGAAAATATAGCTGAGGCAAATTACAGACTTATACTATTTTGAGAAGAATAATAGATCTCTGCAGTGCTGGTGTTTTTGGGATGTGGAAGATGGCCTGTTATTGAGCGGATTGGAACTTTCTATTTTGGACTCTCTGAAAAATGGATTACGTATATGTTGAGCTATAAGGCAAGAGAACTATGGAATTGGGACATGCAGATGATCTGGCTATTACCCTAACGTGGTTGTTGGAATTAATAATCTAGACAAAAGACATTATAGAAGATACCATATGGAATATAAATATAAAGTCACTCGGGGTTTTTTTTTATATATACAGAAATACTTATTAATGATGGGGGCAGATGGTAATTGAAGATACTGAATATACTGTTGGAAGCAGGAGTTGATGTTACCCTAACATGGTCGATGGAATTAACAATCTAGTTGAAAGACATTACAGAAGATACTATATGGAATACAAATTTAAAGTCATTTGAGGGTTTTATTTATATATGAAAATATCTTTTAGTGATATGGGCAGAAGAATAAAGATATTAAATATATTATGTATGGTAGACCTGTAGGAAAGTGGGTGAAATAAAATTGATATGGTACAAGGTAATAGGTAACGCTACTGATTGCTTAATTTAGGAAAAGGGATGTTATGTTTAGATATTAATATACTTAAAAGATTTGAATTAAGAGATATACGTATGGGGGTGGAGGAAATGGGTAGATTATGAGTAGAATAAATGCCAAATTAGGATTTATTGTATAGTTTTATAGTCGAATGCTGTTTTGAAATGTATAATATATGGGGGACATAATAATAATGTTAGAAAGTACTGTTTAGCACATAGGAGGTGGTGTAAAAGGGTGGTAAAGTATTATATAATGTGATATTAATTTGGATTTCATCTTGTAGAAGCCATGGGGGAGGGGAGGGGGGGTTAGGGAGCGGGGGGGAAAGGGGGAAAAATTTGTATTTGAAAAACTTTTTCAATAAAAAATAGATGGAAGGCTGAGTCAACCTTGAGCCTGGTGAGATTTGAATTTGCAGTAATTGCAGGCAGCTGGTGTTACTTAACAGCACTTTAGTCTGCTGCGCCACCAAGGCTCTTACAAGACATCTTCTATGGGGAGGGGGAGAAGCCGGGGCTTGGAGCTGAGCCATCTGTGCAGCTAACAAAGCTACTTGCTGCTGAAGCTGCGTGTTTTCGGCACAGAGCTGATCCATTATGATTGAGGTTTGTTACTAATTATCCTCGTTAGGCCGGAAAACAAACTGTTGTGACCCAGGCCCACGTAGTTGATATTAAATGCAAAACAGTTCCAAAAAACAAACAGATTTTATTAAAACAGCTGAGAATTAAATCATTCTCAGTGTATTCTAAATGAAATGAAAACAAAGTCCTTAAAACACTAGACTAGTTTATCTCTGACCTTGAGATAATTAGGCAAACCCATCAAAAGCTTTTTTTGGCAACAGTTCAGGAACAAAAGAAATAACTACAACCAACAAGAAGCAATTCTCTCAATGGTTGTTTTCCGGCAAAGAGGCCAAGAGCCATTGCTGGCCTTTTAAGCCTTATGGGAGGGGCCAATCATCTCTTGGCCCTACTCTTGAGTTGTCCTCTCTGCTTTAGCTGCTCCTGCCTTCTCGCAGCTCTTCTCATACGTGCACTAGGTACAGGCTCCTCCTGTTTCTCTGCCTCTCTACTGTCAGCCTCTGGAGGCTCCGAAGTCCGCACAACACTCCCCGATGGCCCTGGCCCCATCTCTGCCTCCGACGCAGAGCCCTCATCCGGGCCTTCCCCAGCCTCCAGGACTAGGCCATGTTCTTCCTCAGCCTCATCGCTGTCTGACTCTGCAGCCAGCTCTGCAGGCTGCTGGCAGACCACAACATTCTCCAGATCCAGACCATCGTTATCAAACTGAGCCTAAACAGGAAGGAGGAGGCGTGACCAAACAAACAAATTACAACTCAGTCTCTGGCCAATCAGACAAGACCCATTGCTTGGACTCTCACACAGCGCACATAGAACGAATGTTCAGGTAAGTACAATGTTCCTTTTGAAGTACATTAGAAGTTCTGCCATTGAGGAAGGCATTGAGGAATCTGGTAAGGATATATCTCTGAAACAATGATCCAACAGGTCATGGGTTGCCTAGTTATTTTTAATAATTTAAACTGAATGCTTCCAAAAAAGAAAGCAGGTTGTTGCCCAAGAATTCCAGAATGGGACTTTTCGCCTCGGTCTCTTTGCCTTGCCAGTTTCACCTTAAGGTTTTCGCCTCTGCGTTATTAGCCACAAACTTTTATCCTCCACTAACCCATCCCCAATCTTTCACCACAGCACATCGGCCACGGCCCCTATGTCCCAGTCCCTTTGCCGGGGCCCATTTGTTGAAGTACATTTCGCGTCGGGCTTTTGGCCTCCCAGGACAATTCTCAGCCAGCCAATCGGTGCAGGGACTCGGGGGCTTTGGGAGTGGAAGAGCGGGGGCTGCAGTTCAGAGGGAAGCTCAGGAGGGCCAACAACACCCCCCCTTTGACCAAAGTGCCTGAGACAAGGGCTGGTTCGCATCGCCACGAGCTGCTCGCCTGTCAGTTCGGAGCCTCTCCCAAGGCTGCTGAGAGCAGCACAGTGATGGGGTAGGGGCGGGGTGTCAAGTGTCAAACAACCCCTCGACACAATATCCTGGGGAATATGAAACACCTGAACATGAGCATCTGTGCAGATCCAGAATGAGATGGAACAGACCCGGAAGAACACACACGGTGGAGGGGGTGTTATAGCGTGTAGGATGGCACGGTGTTATTAGGTGATGGACGGTATAAGGAAAAAAAGGGGGGGGAATAAATCCATCAACGCCAACAGATCCCAGTGACAGGAGAAGATAGTAAAAACCCGGAAGTAAGGGCAACCTGTAGGTAGCCAGAATGGGATAAGCAGCGCGGTTACTTTAAATTTGTAATAGAGCAAAGGAGGGGCGCTTGAAGGGTGTTCTATAAAGCCGGAAGCATGGGAGAAACAGCCGTCTCCGACTTTGCTTCTCACCAAAGAACTTTAGCGCTTACTGTTTGATCATCGTGTAAGCTATGATTAAACCGGATAGATTCCTCTTCTGAGCGTGAGTGTGTGTGTTTATCCGGTGCAGCACAGGTGGTTCCAAGTGGGGCTGACAGAAAGTTGGAGACGCTTTTTCTTTTTTTGTACTGAGGACGGGAGCAGCTGCAATGGCAGAAGGAACGGTGGATGACGCTTCGGTGTTGGACTTTGGGGCGGAGACGGAGGCAGAGGTGGAGGAGAGCGCAGCGCTGAGGCATGTTGTGAACAACAAGTAGTATGCCCCAAACAGAGAGTGGTGTTGCCGGTGCCAGAAAGCAAGCAAGAAAGCCAGGACTCATTGGGGACAGAGGCTGTTCAAACATCGTCTGGGAACTGGTGACAAAGTACCGCTATACTGGGGAAATTGAGGTTTCGGGCGTCAACAACCCCCCCCCCATGGCCCTGCAATTCCAAGGATGGCGGGAGAGGCAATGGCCAGAAGAAGAAGATGGGGATTGGAGTTATTCCACTGGCCCTGGTGTGATTACCGTGGATATGTTGAGGAAGAGGTTTGGGGAAGCCAGCTTCCAGGATGCCCCTTCCTGGCAGCCCTGGGCGCCCGGGGTGGATCAGTCGACCACATGGCCAAATGAGGTTGGACCATCAGCAGGCGGAACCTCTGAGTCCAGGGTGCATTTGGCCAGTCCCAAGTTGTGGGCAGACCCCAGCAGATATAGGAGCGGAGGGGAAGAAGAGTCTGCTCCTCAGGAAGGGGGTTCATCGGTAGGCGAGGGATTACGCGGTGCAGTGCAACCCCGCAGTCATATACACCATGAGGAAAGGGAAGGGGAGCCTGTTACTAGATGAACACAGTCACGAGAACATAGGGGTCCTCGGGCTGGGGAGGGGGCTGGTCGTGGCCGAGACCCGGTGGGCCCCTGGGTTCCAGGACCATGGATACCGCAAGTACCCTGGGGTTTTCCTCCCTTACAAGCTACGCTTGATGGGAACCCGGATCGTGTAGCCCTGTTTCTCAGTCAGGTAATCAGCTACATGGATGCCTACAGACATTGTTATTCTTCTCAATGGGCCAGGGTAGTGGCTGTTACAACAGTCTTAACGGGCAAGGCAGCTGACTGGGTAGCAAGTTTACATACTATGCATGCTCGAGAACTAGCGGATCTAGGCCTGTTTCTGGAAGCATTATGGAGCAGGTTGAGGACGAGGCCAGTGCCCAGGTTGCTGCTGAAGGTGATTTAGTTTCTTTAAAGCAACGCGGCTGAGCAGCCAAGGACTATGTTAAAGAATTCCGTACGTTGGCTGGTCGAGTGAGGGGCTGGCCTGAACGCCTGTTAGTTCACCATTTCCATATGGGTTTGGATAGAGAACTACAGCAAGCCTGTGTTTATAGGGGTCTTGGCCCTTATATAACAGCCTGGTACAAGGCAGCTATTGAATTAGATGTTGGTCTGAAGGAGTTCTGTCCACGAAGTGACACCGTGGCTCCACAACAAAAGGTGTTGGAAAAGCCGCCAGTAGGGCGGGGAGGTGTCCGAACCTATGCCCCTACAGAAGTAAGAGGTGCTGCTTCTTCACGACGACCATTCCAGTGTTACCGTTGTGATCAGGAGGGTCATAGGGCGCTTGACTGCCCACTCCCTCTCCTCCGGGGCCCGGCTGTACCGACTACAAGTTCCAGCAAACAGACGAGCCTACGCTCCAGACCATCGGAGCACTCCCGCATTGCAAGTCAATCAAAGAGTGGTGAGCCCGGTGGTCGTGACGAGAGTGGTCGTTTCCCCAACGTTGTCCAGACGCCGGTGGAGGAGGTTACCGAGGAGGATACAGAACAAACAGATCCTATGGTATGTGATCCTATCCGTCCCTTTGTTATTCAGGTAACATTGAACCATCCTAGGACTGGTAGGATAGAACATCAAGGGGCCTTGGTAGATACTGGTTGTACCCGTTGCTTGTTACGGAGATTGATAGCAGACAGTTTAGGTATTCGCATTTTGAAGATTGATAGCAGACAGTTTAGGTATTCACATTTTGAAGTTACAGAAACCCATCATTTTTGAATAAATGGATGGTTCGACGCTAGGTGGACAACCGGCTAGTCATGTAACAGAGCGAGTAACACTCGGAATTGGGAATCATCGGGAATTAATATGGTTTGTAGTCGTGGAGGAGATGATTGAACCTATAATTTTAGACTTATCATGGTTAGATAAATGGAAGCCTACCATCTGGTGGGAAGGGGGTTTTCGCAAATTGCGGTTGGTAGTAGGCCCTACTCCACCTGAAGACAACCAGACTACAGGAGCAGTTGGGAAGGAGATACCATGTTTAGAGAAACTTCCACATGTATACAGGGATTTGTGGCGGGTCTTTGGTGAAAAGGAGTGCAAAACCCTTCCACCCCACCGTCCTACAGACTGCGCGATAGAATTAAAACCTGGTGTTACCCTACCCAAACCCCGTATGTATTCCATGACCCCCCTCGAGTTGGAGGAATTACGGCATTATATAGATCAAAACCTAGCCAGAGGTTTTATTTCGCCCAGTCGGTCACACATGTCGGCGCCAGTTTTGTTTAAAGAGAAGAAAGATGGGGGTTTGAGATTGTGTGCTGACTTTAGGGATTTAAACACTGTCTGTATGGAACCCTTGTATCCCTTATCTCTTACGACGGATTTACTGTCCACTCTCACGACTGGAAAGGTTTTTACGAAACTGGACCTCCGAGAAGCTTATTATAGGGTTCGTGTGAAAGCAGGTGATGAATGGAAGACAACGTTTAATTGCCCTTTGGGCAGTTATAAATTCCGGGTTATGCCCTTTGTTCTACAAGGGCCCCCCGCAGTTTTTATGCAGCTTATTAACAGTATATTATACGACCATTTGTATAGAGGGGTTCTCGTGTATTTAGACGACATCCTGATCTACTCCGAGACCCTGGAGGAACACATCCGTCTGGTGCGTCAGGTATTAACTAAATTGTTGAAAGCTCAACTATATGTGAAACTGTCAAAATGTGAATTTCACAAGGGGGAGATTGATTACCTGGGATTTAGGATTACAGGAAAAGGTATAGAAATGGATCCAAATAAGGTCAAAACGGTATTGGAATGGCAGGCTCCAAAGACCCGAAAACAGTTACAAAGTTTTTTAGGATTTGCAAATTTCTATAGGAGGTTTATCCCCTCGTTTGCCAAGATAGCCTTGCCATTGACCAATCTTTTAAGAACGAAAAACCCCAC
The DNA here is from genome assembly GCA_022577455.1 of Arizona elegans. Classification (NCBI taxonomy): domain Eukaryota; kingdom Metazoa; phylum Chordata; class Lepidosauria; order Squamata; family Colubridae; genus Arizona; species Arizona elegans. The sequence goes on along the minus strand of JAKOOJ010000006.1, from coordinate 45,342,056 downwards.
GATTGGGACAGGCACACCAAAACAAAAGATCGAATGGACACCGTCCTGCCAACACGCATTTGACACATTAAAAACTCTTTTCACTAAAGAACCTATTTTGAGACATCCTGACACGTCAAAGCCTTTTGTAATACAGGCAGATGCGAGTGACGTGGCAGTAGGGGGAGTTCTTTTACAAAAGAACGAACAAGGTATCCTCCAACCATGTGCCTATATCTCCTGAAAGCTAACCCCCACAGAACGAAACTGGATGGTCTGGGAGAAGGAGGCCTATGCCATTAAATGGGCCTTGCAAACGTGGAGACATTTGTTGGAGGGAACTAACGTGGAGTCCGAGGTATGGACGGACCATAAAAATCTAGAGGCTCTTCAAACGCCTCGCAGACTGTCTTCAAAACAGGTGCGTTAGGCACAATATTTCCGTAGATTTATGATTCGGCTGAAAGCGATTCCAGGGGGGAAGAACTACCTAGCAGACGCCTTATCGCGTATGCCTCAATACAAGAGTCAAAAAGAAGATATAACTCAAGATTTAATACCTGATCAACAAATAGGAAAGCAAGGTAGGGATACATTTCCACTCCCTTCCGCCTGGGTGGTAGATCTAAAAAAGGAATTAGCAACGGATGTCTGGTTAAAGGCCAACCCCCAGGTAGTGACAGAGAAAGGAGGACTAGTCTGAAAAGGGGATAAATTATACATCCCTGCTGTGCTGAGGAATAAAATATTACAACAATGCCACGATGTAAAGACAGCAGGACATTTCGGTTTTGTGAAAACATTGCATTTGGTGCGTCGACAGTTCTGGTGGCCACATATGAGCAAACAGATAAAGTCATATGTACAAGGTTGTCCAGTCGCATAAGAGCCAAACCGTTGTCAGGAAAACCCCTCGGTTTATTACAGTCTGTGGCTGACCCACATAGGCCTTGGGAGGATATTGCCATGGATTTTATTGTAGAGTTGCCTCCTAGCAAAGGACATAATGTAATATGGACAGTCATTGACTTATTTTCCAAGCAGGCGCATTTTATTCCCTGCAAAGGACTACCATCTGCAAGACGTTTAGCGAAACTTTTTGTACAACATATATATCATGGTGCTCCCAAGCTAATAATTTCAGATAGAGGTCCCTAATTTACCACTCGGTTCTGGAGAAATTTCTTAAAACAAATAGGAACAGAACAGGGATTTTGCGTTCCATCCAAACACCAACGGAGCAGCTGAAAGGACCAACGCCATGGTAGAAAGATACCTACGATCTTATGTGTCGTACCAACAAGCTGATTGGTACGAACTCTTACCTTTTGCAGAATCAGCATATAACAACACTGTGCACAGCAGTACAGGGTATACACCTTTCCAAGTAGTTTCTGGGAAGGAATTCCCAGCCATCCCAGACCTAGATGTACAAACGACAGGTCCACATAATCCAAGAGAATGGACAGAGAAGGTGAAACAGAGTTGGCTACATATCAAAACTGCACTAGGAAAAGCATCTAAGGCATATAAAACCCAAGTAAATAAATGGAGATGAGACAACCCACCATTTAAGATAGGAGAGAAAGTATATCTTTCTACAAAATATATCAATTTATTTATGCCCAGTAAAAAACTGGGTCCTAAATATATAGGTCCCTTTACCATCACCAAAATAATAAATCCCGTGACGGTATCATTAAAACTACCCCCATTACTGAAAAGAATACATCCAGTATTCCACAGTAGTCTCCTAAAATCAGCAACCAACATAAGGGATACAGGGACACGTATACGAAAACATATACGAAACATATACGAAATCAGAAAGATACTAGATTCCAAAATATATCATGGTAGGATTAGGTATTTAGTACGCTGGAAAAGGTATCCTGATTCTGAGGCATCATGGGTAAAAGCTAAAGCCGTAAATGCTCCACGCTTGCTAAAACGTTTCCACGAGAAATACCCAAACAAACCAGGCAGACACGCCTCCAACTAATAATGTTGATAGCTTGTTTTTGTGTCCCTCCAGGAGGAGACCTGGTGTGGGGGGGCGCATGTTGAGTGTCAAACAACCCCTCGACACAATATCCTGGGGAATATGAAACACCTGAATGTGAGCATCTGTACAGATCCAGAATGAGATGGAACAGACCTGGAAGAACACACACAGTGGAGGGGGTGTTATAGCATGTAGGATGGCACGGTGATATTAGGTGATGGACAGTATAAGGAAAATGGGGGGGGAATAAATCCATCAACGTCAAACAGATCCCAGTGACAGGAGAAGATAGTAAAAACCCAGAAGTAAGGGCGACCTGTAGGTAGCCAGAATGGGATAAGCAACGCGTTTACTTTAAATTTGTAATAGAGCAAAGGAGGGGCGCTTGAAGGGTGTTCTATAAAGCCGGAGGCACAGGAGAAACAGCCGTCTCCGACTTTGCTTCTCACCAAAGAACTTCAGCGCTTACTGTTTGACCATCGTGTAAGCTATGATTAAACCGGATAGATTCCTCTTCTGAGCGTGAGTGTGTGTGTGTTTATTCGGTGCAGCACAGGTGGTTCCAAGTGGGGCTGACACGGGGGGCTGTAAAGGATGAGGGATCCATCACCCCGAATGGGAAGAGAAAAGGGGGGAGAAAGAAAAAGAAAGAAAAGAAAATAAAGGGGAGAGAAAGAAAGAAAAGGAAGGAAGGAAGGAAGGAAGGAAGGAAGGAAGGAAGGAAGGAAGGAAGGAAGGAGACAGACAACACCCCCCCCCCTTTGTCCAAAGTGCCTGAGACAAGGGCTGGTTTGCATCTCTTTCCTTGGAGGCCAATGCCCGACGTGAAATGTACTTCGATGAGTGGACCCCGGCAAAGGGACTGGGATGTAGGGGCCGTGGCCAATATGCTGGGGCGAAAGATTGGGGGCGGGTTAGCCAAGGAGAAATGTTTGTGGCTAATAATGCAGAGGCTTCACCTTAAGGTGAAACAGGGAACGCGAAGTGACCGAGGCGAAAAGTCCTAGACCCCAAGAATTCTAATACTGTACCAGCCTCCTTGCTATCTAGCAATCTTGGATTCGATTGGGCTTCCTTTCTTAGGAAAGATTATAGAGAAAGTGATTGTGAGAATCCTTTTTAAAAAATATTTTTTTATTTATTTAGCTTTTACAAAGTTAAAATACAGATTAAAAACTAGTACAAACATAACAACCAAACAAAAAACAATAAAAATGTGTGTACAACAAATAACATAAACATATTCAACATAAAATGTCCATCTTGATTGAATGCTGAAAAATATATCTCAAATACTGTATCTGATATTTCCCCTGCCCCTTGCATAATAGGTCTACAACACTTACAATATTTCCATCTACCAGTATATATGCCAAAAATACTATGTTATATAAAAATATGTCCCTGACATGGAAATTGCAATGCCTTATTTATTTATTTATTTTATTTATTTATTATTAAATTTATATCGCCGCCTATTCTCCCATGGCGATTCAAGGTGGCTTACAAAATATAAAAACCACATTTAAAAACAATAAAACTAACTAAAAATCAAAAAATTAACGTAGTAGTAAAATCCCCACTCCCCACCCCCCATCCCGGAGAAAGCAGATCACATGAGCCATTTAATGGACTCCATCCCTCTCTGGATTCCCCAGGCCTGCTGGCAGAACCAAGTCTTCAGCGCCTTCCGGAAGAGTATTAGAGTGGGGGCCATCCTAATCTCTTGGGGAATGATGTTTCAGAGAGAGGGAGCCACCATGGAGAAGGCCCTTCTTCTGGGTCACGCTAGGTGTATCTTCCTCAGAGATTGGACCTGCAGCATTCCCTGCCTTCCTGCTCTGATGAGTTGGGTAGATGTGACCGGCAAGAGACGGTCCCTCACATAACCTGGTCCCAAGCCATGAACTAGTTTAATCCATTGTCTCTAATCAAGTTAATTTTGCCATCTCTGCCAATTTTAAATCCATTCTTCAACAGTTGCCGACCCTTTTTCTTTCTAAAATTTGGCATTGACAATCTTTGCAGCAGTTACCATGTAAAGAAATAAGATCTCCAAACAGTTTTTCTTTCGATTTGTCCATAATGCCTAAAAGAAAAGCTTCAGATTTAATTAGTATTTGATTTTTCTGCCTTATCATTATTATGTTTGTCCAGTATGATTTACACACAAGACCACCACATGTGATAAAATATTCCTGGAATTTGATTATATTTCTAACACTTGTTAAAAGTTCCTGTATACATTTTTGCCAGTTTGTTCCTAGTCAAATACCATCAATATATAACATCAATATATCATTTTATAAAAAAATATCTTCAGAGAATCCTAATGAAATGGATTATTTGTTAAATAGTGGGTGGAGTGAAGACACAGTGAACAATGTGACTTCAGCTCTTTAATGTACAAGGAAACTCCAGCAAGGTCTGCTGGGTGGCTTGCCTTTTTATAGGGGTCACCAGATGAATTGAACAATCACTTTAAACTATTCTTCCTGCCTGGATGGCGGAAACCTTCTTCTCTTCAGCTTCCTGATGAATATTCAACACCCCTCCCCACCAAAATAGGTCATTTGACCAATCGAGGTTTGTCTAGCTAATGTAGTCCCGCAAATAGGGCGTCACAAATAGACGGGGCGTCGGGTAACTCGCTCCGACCTGTGCAGTTCAGTCAGTATATCGGTGGCGGGCAGGTCAATTGTGACCAGAGTGGGATTGGGGGAGAACCCACAAGGGTCAAGGCCGGGTCCGGCAGAGGGCAGCGGCACTAGCGGTGCAGGGTTGGACATCAGGGAGGGGGCTAGAGCTCGATCTTACGAGGGCCGTATGATCTGTACTATGGGTGGGAGGGGCAGATATGGTGGAAGCAGGAGGCCATATTATGTTATGGGAGTGCACTCTCGCTATCTTTGAGCGATTGTGCACTCCGGTCCCCAAGGCTTCACTCGTTCCCCAGGTAGCACAGATTCTCAGGGCCTGGGCCTTCAGCAGTTGTTGTGCAACACCAGATCCGTGATAAATAAGCCCCCCCTCATTTACGATCTTATTCAGGGGGGAGCGGATGTGGCGGGTACAACGGAGACCTGGTTGGGCCCAGAAGGGAGGGTGCCCCTGGTTGAAATGTGCCCACCAGGTTTCCGGGAATTTCATCAGCCGAGGGCTCAGGGTAGGGGCGGGGGGGGTGGCAGTTATTATTAAAAAAAATCTATGTCCGAGGGAGACCACTGTACCTCAGATAGCCGGATGTGAATCCCTCCTGGTGAAGTGGGGTTGTGGGGTGCAGATGGGCCTACTGATTACGTACTTGGCTCCCTGCTACGTGGCAGCGGCCCTGCCTGAGCTGCCTGACATGATAGCCGGGGTGGCGGTTGATACCCCCAGGCTTATGGTTATGGGTGATTGCAACCTGCCATCTGTCGGCGAAACATCTATGGCGGCTCGGGAGTTCTTGCCTTCCATGACGGCCTTGGACCTGACCCAATTAGTTCAAGGCCCTACTCACATGGGGGGGGGACACACTCTGGACCTGATTTTTGTCTCTGGTCAGTGGCAGAGTGATTTGGAAAGGGGATTTAGTCATCGAGCCCTTGTCATGGTCAGATCACTCCCTCCTTCGCATGGACTTTCGAACCGCTACACCTCGCCGCAGGGAGACGGAACGGATTAGATGGTTCCGTCCCAGGTGCCTGATGGACCTGGATAGGTTCCTGACAGAGCTTGGCCCATTCCCTGAAGCTCTGGCTCATGACACAACTGAAGAGCTGGTGGCCGCCTGGGATAGGGCAGCCGCCGGATCTCTGGCTCGTGTCGTGCCTTTGCGGCCTCTGACCCGGTACCGATCTCAACTGGCTCCCTGGTTTTCCGAGGAGCTGAAAGATATGTAGCGCCGGAAAAGACGCCTGGAGAGTGATTGGAGGGCCAGTCGCTCCGAATCTGACCGAACACTGGTGAGGTCTCATATTAAGATCTACCTAGTGGCGGGACTTCCGGTTTCCCTGTCTTCGGCGACGACGGTGCCTTTTGAAGCACCGCCAGCCCAGCCGTTTGTAGAGCCGCTTCGCGATCGAGAAGCGGCTTGAAAACTTCAAAATCCTCAGGATTCTTGGAGGAGAGGCAGCAGGGCACAGGTCAAGCCCCTGTAACCCCCCAGGGAATTGTTTCTGGGGAGGAAACAGGTGCGGCTCCCTTCCAACCTGCTGAGATTCCGGGCGGCGTGGGACGCTTCTGCTTTCGCAGAACAAGCCGGCTGCAGGAAACTTCAAAAGAGAAAGGAAATAACCTAAACAAGTAGCAGAAACCTACTTGAACCCTGAAACTCGGAACTGCAAGTATTAGCACTTTGCTGATTTCTTAATTTGAAGGGAAAAAAAATTTTTGAATGAGTGAAAGTGACTTGAAAAAATATGGCGCTCAGCATTAGAGTGAACGAATCAGCGAGTGTGGATTGGTGAAGTCATCTTGCTTTGTTACAAAGTTAATAAGTTGCTACAAAGTTGCTTCGGTTGCAACAATAGAAACAAGAGAAAAATTTCTCCCTTTTTAATACTTGACTTTGCATCACCACAGTTTTGTTTTGATTAAATCTGGGGGACTTTTTTAGAAGGCTTTGTGGAGGTGGCAGAGGAAAAGGAACTTCCCTCTTCAGAAAAACTAGCTTACGTGGCAGGATGGCTTTAAAGAAGCAGGAAGGCAAGCCACCAGGGGGGGGATCCCCCACACGCAAACATGAAACGCAGATTTCTCCTGCCCAACAGTTACAAACTCAGAAAAAAGATTTTGATATGGGAGATTTAAAAGAATTTATTTCAAAAATTTTGGATGATAAATTTCAAAAAGCCCAACAGGAAATAGATGATAAACTTCAAAAGTCTCAACAGGAAATTATGCAGGAAATGAAACAGAACCAAAATAAGGTGACCAAAAAAATATCAGATGTGGCGTCTGGGCTGGCAGAATTTATTATTAAAGTTGATTCAAAAGTGGATGAATTTAAATCAGAAGTCAATGTTAAGATGAAAGATGATGACCACAAATTTTTTGATGTTGATGATAAAATGCAGAGAGTTGAAAATGAAATTGTTATGATGCAATTCAGGGCAATGGAATTTGCTATACGGCTTCGAGGAATTAGAGAAGAGGACAGACAGGATTTGAGACAGGTCTGTGCTGAGGCCTTGGCTGTGATTCTAAAAATTAATCCTGATATGGTTTTTTACAAAATAGATAAAATTTACAGAGTGAATTCCTGGGTGGCCAGACAAAGACAATTGCCTAGAGATGTGGTCATATATTTTACGGATAGAGCAATAAGAAATGATATCCTGCAAAAATCTTTCCATACCTCTGTGCAAGTGGGAGGTTCGCAAATTACAGTCTACAAAGAGCTACCACCTAAAATGTTGAAATCCAGAAAAGACTTTGGCATTCTTGTTAAAGAATTGCAAAATAATCAGATACCATTTCGGTGGGATGCTCCAACTGGTATAATTCTGAGATATAAGGGAGAGAGATATCGTTTGAATACTGTGGAGAAGGCGGAGCAATTTTATTCTAACATCTTTAAAGAAAGAACACCATCTCCACGTACATCTACAGTTCTGGAGATTAAGGAGAGTGATAAGAAGCAACTTCAAGAACCGCAAGAACAATCTAAGCAGGAATTAGAGGAATTGAAGGGCGCTGAAGGAGGTTTCTTGGATGAGCCTTTGTTGGAATCTTCTCCAATTTTGGAGCCGGTCTGGATGGCTGAAGTTAAGGATCAGCGTATAACCCGAGCAAAATCCAAGCAACTTAAAGAAAAACAACAACAGGAAAGACAAGATAAAAAGGGAGCTAAGAGTACTATACAAGAGACTGGAGACATGGGGAATGCAGGATCGAAGATTCCGGATGATATCCGGTTATTCTGCTCTTTGCTCCAGAAAGATAATAATGATGATTAAATGCTTATCTTGGAATGTGAATGGGTTGAACGCAGCACAGAAAAGGAAGAAAGTATTTGCATATTTGAAACAATTTAATAATGATATAATTTGTTTACAAGAAACGCATATTACAGTTCAAGATCAAAACTATTTGAAAAATTCCAAATTAGGAACACATTTTATATCCTCAACTAACCAAAAAAAGAATGGTGTGGTTATTTATGTAAATAAAAAATTAACAGCCAAACTTATAGAAGCAGATCAAGATGGTAGGTTTGTAGCAATTGAACTATTTTCAGCAAATGGCCAAATTCTTTTGATTGGAATTTATGCTCCTAATCAACAACAGGACCACTTCTACAAAATGCTACATACTAAAATACTACAATGGGATTATAGATCTATTTTAATTATGGGAGACTGGAATGGAGTAATTGATTCTAAATTAGATAAAAAGACTTTGGCGAAGTCAAGGATTAGACTACCACAGACTTTTTTTGATATGAAAGAAGACTTGGAAATAAAAGATATTTGGAGAATACACAATCCAAAAGAACTGGATTATACTTTCTTTTCTGATAGACATAGATCCTTCTCTAGGATTGATTTCATTTTGTTGTCAGATGATTTACTTGTTAGGACAAAAAGAACAAAGATTTTGCCAAGAACTTTGACTGACCATAGCCCAGTATGGATAGAAATTGAGATAAGTAAGACTGAGAGATGCTCTTGGAGATTAAATGAAAACTTGTTCAGATATGAAAAAAATATAATAGAACTTAAAAAGTACTTGAAAGAGTTTTTTGAAATGAATCTGAATAAAGGCACTCCAATGGACATTGTGTGGGATGCAAGCAAAGCTTATATGAGAGGGGTGCTTATTTATATGAACTCTAAACACAGATTGATCCGACAAAAGAAAAGACTTGAATTGGAAGCAGAAATAAAGAATAAAGAACAGTTACTTATTAAAAACCCAACAGATGAAAGAATACGTGGTGTTATAAAACTTTTGAAAGATCAATTCCAAATGCTTATGGCGGAACAAGTTGCAACAAATTTACAATATGCGAAGCACAATACATTCTACAATGCCAATAAACTGGGCAGGTGGTTGGCCTACACACTGAGGAAAAAACAGAGTATACGGACTATTGATAGTATCGATATTGGAGGGAAAGAAATTTTTCAACAGAAATTAATTAAAGAAGCTTTTCTCGACTACTACACTAAATTATATGCTAAAGAGGAGGTGCAGAATGGACTTATAGAAAAATATTTAGATAATAAAAGAGTTATAAAAATTACTGATCAACAAAAGGAAAGAATGAATTATCCTATAACAGAGGAGGAGATAATAGTAGCAATTAAACAACTAAAAACAGCCAAAGCTCCTGGAACGGATGGTCTGACTGCAGTGTACTATAAAACTTTGCAGGCAGAAATGGTGGAACAACTCAGAGACTTATTTTGTAATATACAACAAGGGGGAAAAATACCCCCATCATCGACAACAGCTTATATTTCTTTGATACCAAAAGAGCAAGCAGGTCCTAAAAACTGGAGAATTACAGACCAATATCTCTTTTGAATACGGATTATAAAATTTATGCAAAAGTATTAGCCAACAGATTGATGTCAGTAATTCAAAAGGTGATTCATGATGATCAAGCGGGATTTATCGAGGGTAGATATATGAAGGACAATGTAAGGCAAGTAATAAATTTATTGGAATATCTTGAGAAGAATAAACAGATCCCTGCAGTGCTGGTTTTCTTGGATGCAGAGAAGGCCTTTGATAGAGTGGATTGGAATTTTCTAGTAAAGACTTTAAAAAAGATGGACTTTGGGGACCAATTTATACAGGCGGTTTCAGCAATTTATCAAGAGCAAAAGGCACAGATTATTATCAATGGAAGTTTGACAACAGAGTTTAAAATCAAAAAAGGAACAAGACAGGGATGTCCGTTGTCCCCACTTCTATTCATTTTAACATTAGAAGTCTTGTTAAATACAATACGAGACTCTAATATCTTGAAAGGTATAACGATAAGGCAAGAGGACTACAGAATAAAGGCATTTGCAGATGATCTGGTTGTTACCCTAACACATCCAATGGAATCAATAATCCAGATGAAGGACATTATACAAGACTATGGTAAAGTTTCAGGTTTTAGATTGAACCAGAAAAAAACAAAGATGATAGTCAAAAATATGACTCAAGATCGTAAACATGATCTTGAAAGAAGGGCAGGTTTTGAGATTGTACCAAAGGTAAAATATCTAGGAGTTCAGGTTGCAGAAACAAACACAAAATTGTTTCAAAATAACTATGAGGTGTTGTGGCGAGAGGTACAGAAAGATATGGAGACTTGGAGAAAACTGCAGCTGTCTCTACTTGGAAGAATAGCAGCAATTAAGATGAATATTTTGCCAAGATTTCTTTTTTTGTTTCAAATGATTCTGGTGCTTAATAGTGATAAACAACTGAAATTGTGGCAAACTGGAGTGAATAAGTTTGTCTGGAACGAGAAAAAGCCGAGAGTGAAAATGAAAATTATGCAAGATGTTCCAAAAAGGGGAGGTCTTAAACCTCCAAACCTACAGTTATATTATGATGCAGCAGCTTTGACTTTAACAAGTGATTGGTTTGGAGGAAAAAAGACTGGAATACTGAATGCAGAAAGTTTTGATTTGGAATTTGGATGGCATGCCTACTTATTTTATGACAACAAAGTGGATAAAGTATTTAAAAGCCATATACTTAGAGATTCTTTGTTGAGAGTTTGGAAGAAGCACCGACTCAAATGGGATTATAAAATACCACTATGGCTGGATCTTGGTCATACTTTGTGGAATACAAATATAATGTCACTAGGGGGGTTTTCATATAAAGAGGTTCTTTTTACAGATGCGGGCAGATGGCAGCTGAAGACATTACAGACATTGTTGGCTGAAGGGATTAATTTAACTTGGTTACAATATAATCAATTGCAATTGAGATGGAAAGAGGACCAAAAAACTGGTATTATGATGCATGAGGAAGAATTGGTCAGACACATAAAAGAGAAAGGTCCAATGCATATTAAAAGACTTTATAATGTTTTGTTAGAAAGGGATTCAGAAACTGAATTAGTTAAAGATTGTATGATTAAGTGGGCACAAAATTTTGAGGAACCAGTGATGTTGGAAACATGGGAAAAAATTTGGGTTCAGAACATTAAATTTACACAGTCGCAGAATCTGAGGGAAAATTTTTATAAAATGTTTTATAGATGGCATTTAGACCCCAAAAAATTGTCGTGTATGTACCCTAATGTTCAGCCTAAATGTTGGAGATGTGATTGTTCAGATGCTACATATTATCATGTTTGGTGGACCTGTAAGAAAGTTAAGGCTTTTTGGATAAAAATCTGGTGGGTCATGCAGAATGTTTTGAAGAAAAAAATTCAATTTTCTCCACAATTGTTTTTATTGGGTATAGTTAAGGGTTTTACATTGGGTGAAACAAAATTGATATTGTACATGATAACAGCAACAAGATTGTTGATAGGTAAATACTGGAAAAATGAAGCACTGCCCACGATTGAGGAAGATGGCCAGTTTTGCAGAGATGGCGAAGATTTCAGCATATTTAAAAGATTGTTCACAAGAGACTTATGAATGGGAATGGAAAAAGTGGATAGATTATGTTCAGAACAAATATCAAACTAGGAAGTATCAAATAGCTTTTATTTGAAAATGTTATATTAAGATAGAAATATTTTAAGGTAATGAAGATGAAAATTTATTTGAAAATGTTATATTAAGATAGAAATATTTTAATGTAATGAAGATGAAAATTTATAAGGGGGAGGGAGGGGTTCAAGTTTTATATACAAAGGAGGGTTTTTCCTTTTACCTGATATGAGTATATTGTGTGGAAGTCTGGGGGGGAGGGGAGGGTTAGGGTGGGTTAGGGAGGTTGGGAAGTTTGGGGTGGGTTGAGGTGGGGGAAAGGGGTGAAAATGTAATTGTAAAACTTTTGCAATAAAAAAAAAAGATCTACCTAGTGGCGATAAAAGCGGCAAAATTTAATTATTTTTCCGCTCTTATCGGGTCTGCAGAGAACCGCTCAGCAGCCCTGTTTAGGGTGACCCGCTCCCTCCTTCATCTGGGAGCGAGGGAAGACCCCTTGCAGGGCAGGGCTGAGGATTTTGTGCAATTCCTGCATGACAAAGTCACTCAGATTCAGGAAGGTCTGGACTCTGATTGGGTAGATCTAGATGGAGTGATGGAGGAGGGTCTTGAGAATGTTATCTGGGAGGGGTTTGACCCTGTGACTCTGAGGACGTGGACAGGATTCTGGGGAGGCTTAGTGCTGCCACATGTTTATTGGATCCGTGTCCCTCCTGGTTGGTGCTGGCCCCCCGGGAGGTTACACGAGTCTGGCTCCAGGGGATTATTAATGCATCTTTGAGTGAGGACTACTTCCCCCCCTCTTTGAAAGAGGCGGTGGTGAGGCCTCTCCTCAAGAAGCCTTCCCTGGACCCAGCTGTATCGCCCAGTCTCCAACCTTTGCTTCGTGGTGAAGGTTGTTGAGAGTGTGGTGGCGCGACAACTGCCCCAGTACCTGGATGAAGCTGATTATCTAGACCCTTTCCAGTTGGGCTTCAGGCCAGGGCACAGCACGGAAACGGCATTGGTCACATTGGTTGATGATCTCTGAAGGGCTCGGGACAGGGGTTGCTCCTCTGTCCTGGTCCTATTAGACCTCTCAGCGGCTTTTGATACCATCAACCATGGTATCATGCTGCGACGATTGGAGGGGTTAGGAGTGGGGGCCACCGTGTTGCGGTGGTTCTCCTTCCTCTCTGACCGTATGTAGTTTGTGTTGGCAGGGGGGCAGAGGTCGACCTCAAGGTGCCTTGTATGTGGGGTGCCGCAGGGGTCAGTCCTCTCGCCCCTTCTGTTCAACATTTATGTGAAGCCGCTGGGCGAGATCATCCGTGGTTTCGGGGTGAGATTCCATCAATACGCTGACGATACTCATCTGTACATCTCCACCCCGAACCACCCCAATGATCCCTTCATGTGATGTCCCAGTGCCTGGAGGCCGTGCGGATCTGGATGGGGCTCAAACTCAACCCCTCCAAGCCCGAGTGGCTGTGGCTTCCGGCGTCCCAGTATAGTCAGCTGGTTCCATCGCTGACTATTAGGGGTGAGATCCTGGCCCCCTCAGAGAGGGCTCGCAACTTGGGTGTTCTCCTGGATGCACAGCTGTCTTTGGAAGATCACATGACGGCTGTGGCCAGGGGAGCTTTCTATCGGGTTCGCCTGATGCACCAGTTGCGTCCCTTTCTGGTCCGGGATGCCCTGCACACGGTCACTCGTGCCCTCGTCACATCCCATCTGGACTACTGCAACACTCTCTACATGGGACTCCCATGTAGTACCCCACATGACGCCTTGGGGAGATGTGGACTGGACACTCAACCTGGGTCCTTGGGGGGAGGGATTTCGGGATGCTTTCAATATGTAATTTTTTTGCCTATTGAAGAATCCTTAAAACATGGATGTGCATCAGGCTTTGGGATCTCATAGAGCCTATTAAATGGTTATATTGCTACAGTCTATTCTCTGTCTTTTTATTATTGTATTTTAAATGTAGGTTTTCATTGTTTTTAATGGTAGAAGATTATGGTTTTATTTATGTTTAACTGAGAATATGCCACTGAGAATCATATGCAAGTGAGATGAGCAGCCATATAAATTTAATAAATGAATAAAATAAATATATAATTCAGCTATCCAAACTTAATTGGATTATAATTAACATTTCATAAATACTGTTTGTTTATGGCTTTCTAGTATGCCAGTCATATGGATGAAACTCCAGCATATTATGGTGGCAGACATAATTGTTGGAGAAGGCTGACATTGGAAAATTGGCCTAGAGCAATGATAGTGTATGACATCATGGATTATGCATACTCTGGGAAGCTGTCTGCTCGACTTAGAGCCAAACTTCCATTTCTGTTGCTGAAACCACAGAACGAAGAGACATGTCGTGCTCAAATCCTGGCTGTTTGTCAAATTAGGTAAATAAAGTCAATTGTCGCCAAATTTGATTGCTAACTTTCTTTGGAATGTCTTTTACTTTTATTTATTAAAAGACAGATAAGAATTAATACCAAGAGAAATGTCATATTTGTAACTACAATATACCGTATTTTTCAGACTATAAGATGCACTTCCCCCCCAGAAAAAGTGGGTGGAAATGTCTGTGTGTGTTGTAATATTGCTGAAGCCCCGCCCACATGCTGGGCCCCACCCTTCAGCTTCTGCCTCCCAGCAATTTGCCTCCTTGCAGCAAACAGCCTGGTGAGCTTCAGCACAGTCTGATTTAGCACAACCAGCTGATTGGCAGTTGGATCTGCCTCTCGGAATACCACCAATCAGCTGTTCCAGGCTGTGGAGATTGGTGCCGTCAATCGGTGCTGGCACTGCCCATTGCTGCTGCCACCTATCGCCACCTCCATGCATTCCGTTTTTGGCCCATTCCAGATGGTGGGGATAGGTGGCAGCGGCAATCCCTGCCTCCTGGAACAGGCCAAAAACGTGACGCACGGAGGCTGAAAATGGGGCATGCGGAGGTGGCGATAGGTGGCAGTGGCAATGGGCAGCACTGATGAGCGACCGTGATCCCCACAGCCTGGAACAGCTGATTGGTGGTATTCCAGGGCCCAAAAGAAAATAAGACCAGGTCTTATTTTTGGGAAAACATGGTAATGCCATCTTAATATCTTCTTAGTACTACAAAAGGGAGGCAATACAATTTTACATGTTGCAGTAGGAATATTTGGTTTGCACATTTGTCCATTATTTTAATTACGATAATATACTATAAATATTAGAGTGGATGTGATAACGTAGATCTGACATTGGTTGATCTCAAGCTAAAAAGAGTTAGACTAGGTTAGTATTTGAATGGGGGTCTACCAGAAAATACCAGGTCTGTGGAGTAGATTTTTTCTAGAATATTTTTCAGCCTTTCAGATATTATATTTAAATCATAGGCTAATGCGCAGATATAAAAAAGCAGAAAATTGTTTTAATCATAATATTGTATGCATAGGAAGATGACCCTATTTTTAAAATACCCTCCCTTTCCCAGATGAAAAGGAGTTATGAAAAAAATGTGAATATAAACAGGGGTGTCAAATTTGTGGCCCATGGGCCGGATGCATCATGCGCTGGCCAACCCCACCCCCATTTTAGCGAAGGAGAAAAAAATTGTGATACGTCACATGATGACAACATGATGCGAGTTTGACATCCCTGATATAGAAAGTTTGTGTAATATACAGGAACCCACATTATCAACTGAGGACATACAAATAAAGTATGCTTGTGATATATTTGGTATACCTATTTGTGTCTATGTTTATATATCTGCTGCAAGCTACATTCCTCCACATCCAACCCCCAAAAGGCAGAGATGATTGTATTAGTAACTGTTCATTAAAAAAACAATTTCCTGTAAAATAGCCCCATTTAAGCAAAAATTCATACTGATCTGCATGTACCAATTGTTCTTTCTCTCATACATAAATCTTATTGCACATAGAAACATATCATACATGCATTCCCCTTCCTCTTCCATCAGGAATAGCAAAAAAAAAAAAAAATGAGAAAAGTACACCAGCAAATGGAGTAAGAATAGGTGAAGGAAAGGAATGAGAACACATTTGGATGGTGGTGAGACAGAGGGAAGCAGTAATTGGATAGAGAAGGAAAAAAGGAAAGAAACTGTATTTGGTCATTATGAAAAAAAGATATACATTCAGCAGGCAAAGAATCCCCCTCCCCTTTCAGTCTAGATTCAAATCAAGACATGGTACGAGACAGCATTGGTCAAATTTGTTGCTTGCCTATGGAAGGCAGGAAATGGAAGTAATGCATCCATCCTTCTTGACCTCTCAGCAACTTCTAATACCATCAACCATAGTATTGGTGGTTGTCTTGGACTCATAGCTTCCATTCAATGAGCAAGTGGAAACTATGGACAGGAAATCCTTGGCACAACTACATGTAGTGCAAGCATTCTTGAACTGGGACAATCTGCTCAACATCACTTAGACTGTAGTTACTTCTCAAGTAATTTGGATTATTGTATGAGGCTGCCCTTAAAGAAAATCTGGAAGATGGAGGTGCTCTAGAATCTAACAGTGTTGGTGGGTTATGGATGCACCTTAATGCATCAATGTAGTGGATCTCTCTCCTTTGCGAGCGGCCTTGTTTCCCAGTAGGCTTCCAAGTGCAATTCAAAGTACTGGGTCATGACCTTTAAAGCCCTTAATCGCATGCATCTCAAACATTCCAACAGAATGGGTGTGCTGCAGCTCCCTAACCTTAAAACAATGCCTTCTGACAGAACCAGAATTACTTTTCATTTGTGGCGCCTGCCCTATGGAATGAGCTCCCCTTTAATATTTGAACTGGCCTCAATCATGTTGGTTTTAAGAAAGCCTTGAAGACCTAGATATTCTTTCAGACCTAGATATTTTTTCAGACCAAAATATTAGGTGGCTTTATCCTGAGAGGTTGAATATATGTTCAATTGTGTTATTGGTTTTCATTTATGATATTTTTTACATTATGATTTGTTTTATGGCTGTACATTGTCCAAAGTTGCATACAATATTTGCAAATTGGGTGGCCATGTAATCTTAAATTTAAAAATAACTTAAATAGTAAATGAGCTTCAGAGATTATTTTTAAGGCATCCGTGGTTTTCAGGTATACTTAATAAATACATTTATTTCCCATTTCTTCATTTTCATCAGTCATGTCATCCACCAATTCACAGTATCATTTAGGAAAAAATAGTGCCTTGGATACTATTAGAAACTTTAAGTCACTTAAGTCACTGCTTTCCAGAAGTGAGGGATGAGAAAGTAATATCAATGTAAATTTGCACACATGTTCCTTAATAGGAATAAAAAAAAATAGCAACATGATCTTCCAGAAGTGTCTGTAGTGACATTAATTATCTTCAAAACATGTGCAATTTTGTGACTGAGGCCACACCCTTGTTATGTGCGCTGGGATTTCAGTCATCTGGCCATGCTCACTATTTTGAAGCCAATTGCTATATACATCTCTGCTTCAGAGCACAAAAATAATAGTTTTCACAGTATTTATTTTAATATTTAATGACATTTCACATCCATAGTAGCATTTGTACTGTAGGATCTGTGAAAATAATGTTCAAAACACCAGTTCTTTTCTAGGTCTATGTCACCTGGTTTCATAACTACCTCCCTATCAAGACAAGAACAAAAGGCAGCCCAGAGAATGTCACAACGCCGCTCTTATCAAGCTAGGCAGAAGATTGCAAAAATGAAGAAAGTTTATAAAACTGCAAAAGAAGAGGTAAGGATAAAGCACATGGAATACTTGTATTTAGAATAGTACTGCTAGATCATTAAAAGTCTATCAATATATTTTAAAGTACCAGGTTTTTGAACACTACTTTCAGTAGAGTGTTCAAATCGGGTAGGTTCTTACTACCGGTTCTGTGGGTGTGGCTTATTTTGTGGGCGTGGCTTAGTGGTCATGTGACAATTATTTAGGATTTAGCAGAGGTACTGGTCTACCAGGCTTTTAATTGCTTGCAGAGCTGTACCGATCTACCCATTTATTTTTGCAGGCACTGGTCTACCCATTTATTTTTGCAGGCACTCGTCTACCCATTTATTTTTGCAGGCACTGATCTACTCATGTATTTTTGCAGGCACTGGTTTACCCATGTATTTTTGCAGGCACTGGTCTACCCATTTATTTTTGCAGGCACTGATCTACTCATGTATTTTTTCAGGCACTGATCTACTCATGTATTTTTGCAGGCACTGGTCTACCCATTTATTTTTGCAGGCACTGATCTACTCATGTATTTCTGCAGGAACCGGTCTACCCATTTGTTTTCTTTTAACACTGATCAGCTGTAGGGCGGCCCTTTGAAGCCCCATAGCAAGAATTTAAACAGGTTTTTTTCCCTCTAGCCATCAGCTGGGACTCAGGAGGCAGCAATAAATTGGGGGTGGGGCCAAATAAAAGGTAAGAATAACGTGGGGGGTGGGGGGTGGAGGCGGGGAGGTGGGAACCTGTTTGGTGACATCATATCGTCACCGCTATTGGGTCGGCGGAACCGGGAGGAACCCACCACTGGTTCAAATGGTAGGATATAATTTAATTGTACTGTATATGGATGGCATACTTGTATATGGTATGAAATAACACCTGAAAAAAGAGAATAAAACAGTTGCTGTGACTATTTTTTTCTGTTATTATCCAATCTGATAAAAAACATATTTTTAAGAGGGATGCTTTGCTGGCCAATGAATTTTGTGATAATATGGCTTGAGCATGTTATGAATCAAATTATTAGAAAAGAGTTTCCACCTTCCAAAACCATAGTGGTCCAGTGAAGTACATAATTTGGCCAAGGATTTGCTATAGTTCATTTTGCCTCAAAGGTTTAAAAACAAACCTTTGCATCTCTTATCCTGATCTTTACTTGAAAAGAACGTAGTACTCTGACTTCAAGTGGGATTTATTACCTAGTGATAAGACTGTTTAATATAGACCTGGTTGATATTTTAGTAACATCAACATCTTCATACATTATCTTCTTTCTCTGCAAATTCAACTTCATATTATAACTTTATATTATTGTAAGGGTCTCTCCTCTTCGTTCAAGAAAGTAAACCTCTTGAAACAATCAACATTTCAAAAGGAACTTTTATTGAAGGAAAGGGATTACGGGACAAACTAAAGAATGCACCCAAGCTCCCTCACCACAAGAATGGCAGCATCACGATAGGGATCTATGCAGGGGTGAAATCTATTTTTTTTCCCTACTGGTTCTGTGGGTGTGGCTTGGTGGGGGGGTGTCCTGTGACTAAGTGGGCATGGCCAACTCAACGTCACTCACAGCCATGCCCACTCAGTCACAAGACCCCCCCCAAGCCACGCCCACAGAACCCGGTAGGAAAACATTTTAAATTTCTATTCTGCCGCCCACTCACCACCCGCTCTCCCTTTGCTTTGGGTCAGGGGCTGGGGGTCAGAGACGTGCCATTCACTGAAGCCCCGGAGCTGCCACCTGCTCACCGCCTGCCTCAACTGGGTCAGGGAATGCACCATTCCCTGACTCCAGCCTTGCCGTGGAGCCGCCGCCCGCTCGTCCTTCGCCACTGGCATGTCATACTCCTGATGTCAGCGTTCCAAATTAGGCTCTCTTCCAGCGCTGACATAGAACAGTAGCTTGATTTATTGCTGAGATGAACTTTTACCTAGTCTTTGTATGTTACAGATAGGGTTTCCTGGGAGATGAGGAGGGGGGCACATTCCTGTGAAAAGAACGTGCTGGGATGTAGAGATGGATTTGCATGATGGCCAATGAGACATTGGGGTTGAAGTGCGGAAGAGGAGGGGGTTGGAAGGAGGGGCCAGTTTGGCTGCAAAATGAATCAGAAATGTCGGACTCTGCTATTCTTAAAATAAAAGTGATTCATTAGAGAGCTTGCGCTTGAGAATGAAGTTTTTTCAAGATAGCACTGAAACCTGACAGACAGCCAAACTCTCCCCCAAATCCAGGCTGGCTGAGTTTAAATCATCCCGTTCCCTCCCAGACATCTGGTCGGACGGACTATGGCTGAAGCCAAGCTCTCGGAGGAAAGCCTGCTTCAAGAGACGGGAGGAGCAGAAACGGTCGTGATTCCAGCCAACTTGGAAAATACAAAGGTTCAACTTTCTCCGCCTTCCCTCCCCGCAGAACTTCAAGCAAAGAAACGTGAGGCAGATAAGTACCCGGGGACTGTGCCAAAAGCCTTAGAGGCGGAATTTTCTTTTGCAAATGTAAAAGATAAGGAAAAACCCCTAAGTGAATTGAGAAGGGCGAGCTGGGGATGGGAATGGCAGCGAAGCCCAGACAAGGCAGCACCTCCCCACCCCAGGATGAGAGACGAGGCAGAGGACTATCAACACCAAGGCTGGCCCTCCAGAGCTCAGCACAGAGAGGAGAGGGCAGAGAGGGAGGAGCCACCCCAGTTCAGACGGAAGTTTGATGGTGACCCAGACAACCTCGCCCAATTCCTCGATTCAGCTGAGATATACATAGAGCGGTTCGGACACCTCTACCCTTTCCCCAGAGCCCTAGTGAATGCTATCTCGGAAGGGCTGGAGAGAGAAGCAAAGAGGTGGTCAGCATCACTCTACAAATACAGGGCCCCCCAGCTACGAGATGCAGATGGGTTCTTGCAACTATTGAGAGCCCGTTATGAGGAGGAGGAGGAGGACCCCTATGTGGAAGACGAGCTCAGAAACCTAATGCAGAGGGGGAAGCCTATCAGAGAGCATATCCGTGAATTCAGGAGAGTCATTGGGACACTGCCTCCCCTACCAGAGCGATTGCTGGTGTATTTTTTTAGAACAAGCCTAGATAAAAGAATTTCCCAAGTGACTGCCTATCGTGACATCCCAAACCAACTCGCTGAATGGTTCCGGGTAGCGATAAAAGTCGACAGAGGGCTGCGGGCGAGTGACACGTCAAAACCATCAGAGGGAAAGGAGAGAGGCCGACCAGACCAGGGGCCACTCAACAGACGAGAAACCCCAACATCACAGCCCTCCTACAGACCAACTGCCCCACGGAGCCCACTAAAATGCTACAGATGTGGAGGAAGCGGCCACATAGCAGCAAGATGTGGAACGCCTAGACCGGGACCAGTTCCACCACCCAAAGCACGACCGGAACGAGGGCCCAAGCGCGTCACCCACGTACTGCGGGAAGCTCCCCAAATCCCGGAGTTTTTCGCTCATCTGACCGAAACCAGAGGAATCCCAGATGAGGGAGATCAGTCCCCCGAACCCTATGACACAGAGGACGAAGGCGAGGATGACCCGATGGTGAGTGGACCCGTCCATCCTTTTCTTTTCCCCATACGCCTAACAGCCCCCAAAACAGGGGCCCAAGAGACTTTCCAAGCCCTAATAGACTCGGGTAGCACACGATGCCTAATCAACCTACCCACAGTTCTAAAATTGGGAATCCGAGCTAAACAGCTCAAACAACCAATTCGCTTTGAGCAAGTTGATGGGTCCCTAGTGGGAGGAGCGTACGCCACACACTTGACTGAACCCGTGAGACTAGAACTCGCAGATCACTGGGAGACGATCCGCTTCATAATAGCCCCCAAGATGACAGAACCAGTCATATTGGGGCCCTCGTGGCTCGACAAATGGGGCCCAATCATTTGGTGGCAAGAGGGAACCCGCAGGCTGAGAATAGCAAAGGGGCCCCAACCCCTGCCGCCCCGACCAGAAGAATTCCCTCCCACGCTGAAACCCCAAAGCAGCCCTCCACTACAGAAGAAAACACCACAAACACAAGGGTCCCTCCCAGAAGGTGCAGCAAAGCAATTGGCAGCTGTACCGACCACCACTTGTAATGCAAACCAGATCCCAAGGGAGTACCAAGACCTGGCAGGGGTATTCAGCGAGGCCGAGTGTGACATTCTGCCCCCCCACCGCGAGACCGATTGTGCCATCGAAATTATCCCCGGAGCGAAACTACCCAAACCTAAAATGTATGCCATGACGCCCCGAGAAATGCAGGAAATGCGAGACTACATAGACAAAAACTTACAAAGGGGATTTATTGAGCCAGTAAAACCAAGGGTAGCGGCGCCGGTCATGTTTAAAGAGAAAAAGGACGGCTCCATGAGACTGGTGGTCGACTTTCAAAGTATCAACGCTGTTCGCGTACACAACTTGTACCCCCTCCCCCTCATGAAAGACATGTTAGCCCACCTAGCTAAGGGGAAGGTTTTCACCAAACTAGACCTTCGAGAAGCTTATTACCGAGTACGCATAAAGGCAGGAGATGAATGGAAAACAGCATTCAACTGCCCCCTGGGTAGTTTCCAGTTTAAAGTAATGCCTTTTGGATTGCAAGGAGCCCCGGCAGTATTCATGCAGTTAATAAACGAAGTCTTACATGAACACCTTTACAAAGGGGTCCTCGTCTATCTGGACGATATTCTTATCTACACGGAGACCATAGACGAACATATACCCCTCGTCCGCCAAGTACTGAAAAAACTGCTACGGGCAAACCTATATGTCAAACTGCCAAAATGCGATTTCCACCAATCATGGCTAGACTACCTGGGCTATCGAGTATCAAATGAGGGGATAGAGATGGACCCAGCCAAGGTCCAATCAGTTCTACAATGGCAGCCCCCTCGCACCCGCAGACAACTGCAAAGTTTTCTAGGCTTTGCGAATTTCTACAGACAATTCATCCCCTCGTTCACGAAGATTGCCAAACCTTTGACGGACCTCCTAAAGACAGGAAGCCCAGCGATGAAACCTCGCCCGGGACAACCCCTACAGTGGGACCTGACCTGCCAACAGGCATTTGAGACACTAAAAGGACTGTTCGCGAAAGAACCTGTCTTAAAACACCCGGAGCCGGAACAGCCTTTTGTCATCCAAGCAGACGCAAGTGATGTGGCAGTAGGAGCTGTGTTACTCCAAAAGAACAACCAAGGTGATCTACAACCCTGCGCCTACACCTCCCGCAAACTCACCGATATGGAGAGACGATGGGCGGCGTGGGAGAAGGAAGCGTTTGCAGTAAGGTGGGCCTTGTTGACCTGGCGGCACCTTCTAGAGGGAGGCCAGAAACCATTTGAAGTCTGGACTGATCATAAAAACCTAGAGGCCCTAAAAACCCCACGAAAACTGTCGCCCAGGCAAGTGCAGTGGGCACAATACTTCAATCGTTTCAATTTCGAGCTTAAGCACATCCCAGGAGGGAGAAATTTTCTGGCTGATGCCCTCTCCCGGATGCCCCAATACAATAGTGAGTGGGAGCAGGTAGTGAATGCCATCATCCTCTCCACCCAAGCTGCGGCCCAAGTGATCAGCAGACGGCAACGACGTGATCAGCAAGGCCAACTTGCAAGTGACTTAACTGCAAAATTAAAAAATGAAACGCTGACAGACCCCTGGTATCGGGACAATCAACATCTCTTGACAAAAAGAGATGAACTAGCATGGAGGGGGACAAAGCTCTATGTCCCACAGAGTTTACGCATCCTGATTCTCAAGAGGAGCCACGACGTTAAACCAGCAGGACACTTCGGATTCCTAAAGACTCTGCACCTAGTACGAAGGCAGTTCTGGTGGCCACACATGAGAAAGGACGTAGACAGTTATGTAAAAAGCTGCACCATTTGTGCCACGATGAAGACAAGGCCAGGGTGCCCGCCTGGATTGTTGCAACCAGTAGCTGAACCAACAAGACCATGGGAGGAGATTGCAATGGACTTTATAGTAGACCTACCGAGGAGCAGTGGAAATACAGTGATCTGGACTGTAATAGACTTATTCTCCAAACAGGTACACTTCATTCCTTGTAGTGGACTGCCTTCAGCTCGTCAGTTATCCAAACTGTTCCTGAAACACATTTACCGCCTACATGGAGTTCCCAGGAGAATCATTTCCGACAGAGGGGTCCAGTTCACAGCAAAGTTCTGGAGGGAGTTTCTACGATCCATAGGTTCATCCCAAGGGCTCAGCTCAGCATTTCACCCGAGCACCAATGGGGGGGCAGAAAGACTGAACGCTATGATAGAATAGTATTTAAGATGCTACGTCGACTACCAGCAGTCCAATTGGGCAGACCTCCTATCTTTTGCGGAGGTTGCATATAATAATGCTGTCCACAGCAGCACGGGGCTAACCCCGTTCAAAATAGTGAGTGGCATGGATTTTGTTCCCATGCCAGAATACCCGAGGGAGCCCCCTTCCTCAGTCAGTTTGACCGACTGGATGGCAATGTTGAGACAAACTTGGGAAAATGTTAAGAGGGCGCTGGCAAAGGCGGCTCAATCTTATAAGGAACAAGCAGACAAGCACCGAACTCCCCAAAGACCATTTCAACTGGGAGAGAAAGTTTACCTCTCCACCAAGTACTTGAGACTTAGACTCCCGAGCAGGAAATTGGGTCCAAAATTTATAGGACCATTTCCTATAATAAAAATAATCAACCCCGTTACAGTTCAATTGCAGTTGCCATGGCTTTTGGGGAAAATTCACCCCGTTTTTCACAGTAGCCTTCTAAAACCTGTAGTGGGGTCTACTTTAAGGCCAACGCCACGTGAACCCCCTGGGCCCCTGGTTGTTGGGGGCCAAACGCACTATGAAGTGCAGCGGATTCTTGATTCAAGATGGCACAGGGGACGCCTCCAGTACTTAATTAAATGGAAGGGTTACCCAGTGTCAGAGGCTTCCTGGGTGAAGAGCGCAAACATTCAAGCTGATTGCCTTATAGCAAAATTCCATGCAGACCACCCGGGAAAGCCGGGAGAGGGTTGCACAGCCAGGGAGGGGCTGATGAGACTAATCTTGTTGTGTTTTCCCTATGGGATAGGTGATGTCGCAGAAGTGAAGGGAGAGGGGCCGGATGTCAGCGTTCCAAATTAGGCTCTCTTCCAGCGCTGACATAGAACAGTAGCTTGATTTATTGCTGAGATGAACTTTACCTAGTCTTTGTATGTTACAGATAGGGTTTCCTGGGAGACGAGGAGGGGGGCACATTCCTGTGAAAAGAACGTGCTGGGATGTAGAGATGGATTTGCATGATGGCCAATGAGACATTGGGGTTGGAGTGCGGAAGAGGAGGGGGTTGGAAGGAGGGGCCAGTTTGGCTGCAAAATGAATCAGAAATGTCAGACTCTGCTATTCTTAAAATAAAAGTGATTCATTAGAGAGCTTGCGCTTGAGAATGAAGTTTTTTCAAGATAGCACCGAAACCTGACACCTTACCTTTCTCCCGCCGCTGGCTGCCAGGGAAGGCAAGCATCTGAAAGTTACCAGAGCTGCTCTCCTTCTTGAATGTGCCACCACCATCGCCGCCCTGGTCCACGCACCGGCTGCGCAAGCACACACCCAACCTGCCACGGATGAATGAATGAAATAAATGGTGAGCGCTTGCGTAGCCGGCGCATGGACCAGGATGGCGATGGTGGCAGCATATTCAAGGAGAGCATCTCCAGTAACTTTCGGGCGCTTGCCTTCCCTGGCAGCCAGCGGCGGGAGAGAGGTAAGGAGTATGACATGCCAGTGGCTTGGGGGGTGGTAAGTGGGCAGGGCATGTCGCTTTCTGGGCGTGTCGCTTCTGCCTGTTGGGCCACTTCCTGAAACTGGCAGCTCTGCAGCCAGCTGCTTTGCTTTTTTCCTCTTTTTCCTCATGGGAGGCTTGCGTGGTGGCACCAGCAGAAGCGCTGCAGGGAAGTGGCCCAACAAGCAGAAGCGCTGCACCCGGAAGAAGGGCAAGAGGGGCCAGTGGGCTGCAGAGGCTAAGGCAAGCTCTGGGATGGCAGTGGTGCTCCAGGAGAGAGGACGGATGTCCAGGGGCTGCACATGCAGTGCCTCCACCACCGTCTCTCTTGGCCCGAGCACATGCACAGAGGCTCAAAAAACCAGGAAGTAATGACTTCTGACTGGGTGGGTGAAGCCTTCAGCTGCCATCACTACCGGTTCTCCGAACTACCAGCCATCATCGCTACCGGATCGCCCGATCCAGTCGGATCCGGGAGCATTTCACCCCTGGATCTATGGGATCTGACCATTATACAGTTCTCCATTGTAGTGGAGGCAGCATCCAGGAATCGGTTGTTCTCGTCTGTCAGCCAATTAGACTGAGTCTGTCAAAGCAGCGAGGACATGCCTTCTGCCAACGGTCCCCAGCTTTTGACTCAGTCTTGGTCAAAGACAGACATGGTTTTGTATACTTTATTAAGTTTTATATATATACAAGACAAAAATTTCATTTCTATTAACATCGGATCTGCAGTGTTTATACATATATACATAAAATGTCTCTGGTGTCACTTAGTCAGTTTGTTACTACTTATTTATCGTACCTTATACTCCCTCTTTAATTCTGTTCATCCATTCGTACCACCTTTCCCACACAGTATAATACTCTGAATTCTCATCGTTGTTTATTTCATATGTTAATTTACTCATCTCTGCGCACTTCAGTATTTTCCTAATTATAAGTTCTTCTGGTGGCAGGGTTTTCTCTTTCCAGAGTTGTG
Source organism: Arizona elegans (assembly GCA_022577455.1). Taxonomy (NCBI): domain Eukaryota; kingdom Metazoa; phylum Chordata; class Lepidosauria; order Squamata; family Colubridae; genus Arizona; species Arizona elegans. The sequence continues at coordinate 45,315,990 of JAKOOJ010000006.1, read as the reverse complement.
CATATGCCAGTCTAGCAGCTGTGGTTATATGTATTATCAGATGAAGATAATACATATAACCCAGGAGAAATATTTCCGGTGTCAATTCTATATCTTCTCCAATTATTTCTTGTATCCATCTCCAAATTCTGTTCTAGTATCTTTTCACTTCGGGGCATGTCCACCACATATGAAAGAAGATGCCCTGACCATGGCCACATTTCCAACAGTTGGGGTCCATATTGGGAAACATCTTAGCTAGTCTGGCAGGTGCTAAGTACCACCTGTGGAGCATTTTGTACTGATTCTCCTTATATGTCGCGGCCCTAGTCAATTTATAGTTTTTATTCCATGCCTCTTCCCATTCGTTAAAATTTAAACTATGTCCTATGTTTTTTTCCCATAGTCTCAATTGGTTTTTAGCTGTCTCTTCAGCTCTGTCCTCATCTAATAAATAGTTATATAGTTTGGCCAAAACTTTTTTCTCCGATCCCATCAAAATTTTGTCTTGTCCATTATATCCTAATTCTAAGCCATAATCTTCCTTATCTTTCTGATATTTTGATTTTACTTGTAAGTAGGTCCACCAATCTAAATTTATACCTTGATGTCTCAGAGTGTCAATTGATTTAAGGTTTCCTCCCCCATCTAATATATCTTTATATCTGCACATTTTCTCCATTCCCCACCTGTTTGGATAAATCAAGGCCTCCATCGTGGAGAGCCATTTGGGGACTTTTGTATAGTATTGCTGTCTAATTCCAGTCCATGTTTGGATTAGGGACTCCCTAATTTTATGTCTATGAAAGAAAATTTTCTTTTTTTTGTCTGTGTCCCACAGGTAGGCATGCCATCCCTTCTGTAGGTCGTGGCCTTCTAAGGTTAGAATTCTCTTATTTTCCAATATGGCCCACTCCCTTATCCATACTAGCTTGGCTGCCCTGTAATACGATTCTCAATCTGGGAGTACAAAACCTCCCAAATTCCTTTTTCCCTGTAGAATTTTAAGTGAGATCCTTGGTTTTTTCCCATCCCATAAAAATTCCCTGATGTTTTTATTTAATTCTAAAAAAAAATTTTTGGCTAGGGTCACTGGTATGTTTTGATATAGGAATAAAATTTTGGGAAGGATGTTCATCTTGATCGCAGCTATCTTGCCTATAAATGATAGTTTGATTTTCTTCCATCTGTCCAAATCTTGTTTCTAATTAGGGGAACATAATTATCTTCCTTTAGGGATGAGCACCTTTTAATTATCCAAATTCCCAGGTATTTTATTTTTTTGACTACCTGTAATCCCAACGATTCTTCTATCTCTTTTTACTGATCTTCAGTTACATTCTTAGTTAGTATTTTAGTTTTAGTTTTATTCAATTTAAAGCCTGCCACCTCTCCGTACTTGCCCAATTCCTCTAATAATTTTAGTCCGGATTCTAAGGGATCTTCTAATATTAGGGCCACATCATCCACAAATGCTTGTGTTTTGTTGACTTCTTTCCTGATCTTTAGACCTTTAATTTCTTCATTTTTTCTAATTTTTCGCAATAGGACTTCTAGGGCCAAAATAAATAATAACGGTAATAGGGGGCAGCCTTGCCTTACCCCCTTCCTAATCTGAAACCTTCTTGTCCTATCACCATTCACTAGAATGCTCACCCTTTGGTTGTCATAAATAGTTTCTATCATTTTTACAAAATTTAATCCGAATCCCATTATTCTAATTTGGTTGATCATAAAATTCCAATTCAAATTGTCAAATGCCTTTTGGGCGTCCAAAAAAATTATGGCCATCTGCTTTCCGGGATGCTCTTCATAGTACTCCAGAGTGTTTAATACAATTCTCAAATTGTCCTTAATTTGTCTCCCTGGGAGGAATCCGTTTTGATCTTTGTGTATCCAAGCGTTTAATATTTTTTTAAGTCTCTCGGCCATTATACTCATGAATAATTTATAGTCAGTGTTAAGAAGGGATATTGGCCTGTAATTTTGAATCTGTTTTAGGTCGGCACCTTCTTTTGGTAGGAGTGTGACATGCGCTTCCCTCCATGTATCTGGAATTTTTGCACTCGTCAAGGCCTGATTAAAAATTTCCACTAATTTTGGTTGTATTTTTTCTTCCAATTTTTTTGTATATTTCCCCTGGGAATCCATCCGGGCCTGGTGCTTTGTTATTTTTGATTTTGGAGAGGGCTGTTTTAAGCTCTTCCAGTGTTATTTTTCCGTTAAGCATTTTCCTCTCTTCCTCCGTTATTTGTGGGAGCTCGGCGTTTGCCAGATATTGCTCTAGTTTTTCCTCCAGGCCTCCTCTTCTTTATATAGGGCTTCGTAGTATTCCCTTGCTCTTTTTAATTTGTCGTCTTCTTTATTTAAAAGGTTACCCTTGGCATCTTCTAATACATGGATTTGCCCTTTTTGGTTTTCTTTTTTCAATTTGTAGGCCAACTACCTTCCCGACTTGTTGGCATTCTCGAAGTAATATTGTTTTGTTCTTTTTATTTTTAGGGCTAATTCCTCTTGGTCAAAGATGTTCATTTTGTGTCTCCACATCAACCAATTTTGTTTTGCTACTTCGTCTCTAGGATTATCCTGGAGCTTCCTTTCAGCTTCTCCTAAATGGTTAAGGATATCTTCCAAGGATTTCCTTTTTTCTTTAGTTTTGAATGCATTGTGGGATATCACTACCCCTCTTAAATAGGCCTTCATAGCATCCCAGACTATTTCTCGTGGTGTTTCTTGGTTCTCATTATCTTCAAAGAAGAGCTTTACTTCTTCTTTCAGTTTTTCTATACATTCTTTGTCATTCAATGAGCCTCCATCTCTGTTGTTTCTTTCTCTTTATACTCTTCCAAATTATTTCAAGGGGGTTATGGTCCGCCCAAATATTTGGGCTAATATCTGCCGTCCTTATATCTAATCACACCTTCCTGGTAACCCATGCCATGTCTATTCTAGACCATGACTTTTGCGGGTTGGAATAGAATGTATACTGTCTAATGTCTGGATGCAAGGTTCGCCATATGTCAATGAAATTTAATTCGTCTGCTAAATCAAAAAATGCTCTTGGTAAATTTGTTCTTTTATTTTTGTTGGATTTATTACTTTTATGATCTTTGTCCGGATCTACGATGCCATTGAAGTCGCCTATTATGCAAATTTTGTTGTGTGCCAATTTTCCTAATTGTTCATGGAGTTTTTGGAAGTATTCTCCCTGTTTTTTGTTTGGAGCATAGATGCCCACTAGTAACATTTTGGAATTATCTCTAGTGACCTCGATCATAAGAGTTCTGCCTTTTGTATCATTATACTTTAATTCAGCATCTATTCTCTTTTTTACATAAATTACTACCCCCCTCTTTTTTTTCTCTGCTAGTGAAGTGAATACTTTGCCGTATTTTGTGTATTCTAGACAAGCGCCCTCATCCTTTTTTATATGGACCTCCTGTAGGCAGATTATATCTGCATTTTGTTTCGCTAACTTTGTGAGTGTTAACTTCCTCTTTTTGTAATCATTCAATCCGTTAACATTTATTGATATTAGTTTTAGATTATTCATTCCTGATTTCCTTGTCTGGTTCCTAGTTCCTGTTTGTTCTTACGGCTCTTACTGGTCTTGTTTTTTTCCCTTTGGCTTCTTCTTCTTTTGTTTTCTTCTCCTCCACGATTTCTTCCTTACTGTTTCCTTTATGTGAGGTTGTTTCTTCTAGATTAATTGCCTCAATTTCCTCTTTACTGCTCTGTTCTTCTTCCGCCCCTCTTAGTTGGTCAAGGAAATCTTGTGCTGAACTCAGACTGTCTATTTTTATTTTCCTCCCCTGCCAGGTGATTAGCATCCCTTCTGGGTGGAGTCATCTGAATAGTATGTTCCTTTTATTCAGTTGCATAGCTAGGAATCTGTGGTCCTTTCTTACCTCCCTCACTCTTCTTGGCACCTGCTTTAATATAATCACCTCTTTTCCTCTATACGTAATTTGCCCCTCTCTCGCCATGTTATACAAGATGTCTTTCACTTTCTTTCTCGCAAACCTCACGTGGACTTCCCTAGGGAGTCTGTGTCTCGTCGCATAGTTTGTTTGTACCCTATAAACATCGTCCAATTCTCTGATAATTTCTTGCTTGTTCTGTTGGAGCACTTCCGCTATCAGTTCAGCCATTTTTTCTCCCAGATCTTCCTCTTTGTCTTCTATGACATTTTGGAACTGTAAGTAAAACGATGCCCTGTCCATTTCCAGTTGGATTAATGAATCTTCTAATTCCTTGTTCTGCATCATCAACGTCTGGTCTACCGTATCTAGTTTTTTCTCATTCTGTTCAATTCTTTGCTCTGCCTTCTGGATCCTTTGTTCATTATTAAATATTGAGACTTGAATTTCATTCATCTTTTGGTCTAGTGCATGTATGTCTGTTTTTAATTCAGAATGGTTATTTAACATTTTCTCCTGCATAGCCATCATAGTTTCTTGTATTAACGTCAATGATGATTTTTTTTATTGAAAAGTTTTATAAGAAATACAAACATTTTCTCCCCCCACACCCTTTACCCCTTCCCCCTTCCCCCCCACCCCCCTCCCTAGACTTCCCAGAACAGGCACAGGGTATAGCATTCACAAACATAGAGCTAAAATATGCTAACAAATTATTGCATTCATATTCTCCCTAGATCTTTAACTCCTTATAGCTCAAAAACTATAAACATAAACTACTTAAAAATATTTCATTCATAAGCTATATGAATCTTCTTGTTCAGGTACTTTTTTTGCATATAATCAATCCATCTTCTCCATTCTGATATATATCTTTCATTTGAATGATCTTTAAGATATGATGAAATTTTTGCCATGTCAGCCAGATGCACAACTTTTAATGTCCATTCCTCAATGAACGTCAATGATGATTGAACGGTTTGCAGTGATGGTGTTGTTGTAGATTTTTCCGTTTTGGGTAGGCCTTCCGTTTATTTCTGCATAGCTGGGGAGGTCGTGGTTATAGTGGGATTGGAGGGTGTTTTTTTTTCCAGTTTTCAAGATCGTTGATGACATGCTTGTCATTTCTCTCAGAATTATTTTTTGATCTCTAATTATTCTCTCAATGTTTCTCCAAATTATCATTCACCGGTTGCCACCTTTTTTGTTCAATAATTCCATTGTTTTAGGGTACTAATATCTTTCTTAGTTTTCAACTGTGGGAAAGGTCTAGTATTCCCTCAGTTTCAGTCTAACAGTCTATGACACTTCCAGTCGGAGTCTTAGATAAGTAGCACTTAAATTGCAATATTGGTAATGTCAATTAATTGATTATAGTTAATTACTTATTTATACTTAATTAATTTAACAGCTAATAAATGATTAGTTAATAAGAATTGATTATACTTATAAGAGGTTTATTCAGATCCCCTGAACACAGACAATATCTATCGTTTCCTAATATCCTAAATCACTCTACTTCCTAGAATATACGAATGTCATCTATCCCTTAATTTCCTATGTCTTGCTTCATTTTTAAAATTAATTTCAAATACAAAATGATATTTAACTATAAATGGAATAGGTTACTATAAATAAGTTCTACTGGTATAAGTAAATACAGTTGAGTGCTTAAAAGATTAAATATAGTTAGATATATATAATAGAATATACAAAAATATCTTATAAGTATTATAATTATAACTATTATAAGTAGAAAAAGATCAGAGTTTGATGGATATAAAAATTTACAATATTTGTTAAAATTAGTAATAATATATAGAAGGACAAATTACTACAGAAAAGTGTATCGGGAAAGGAGCAGATATCAAGCCCCTTAGTTTCCTTTTTTTTTTTTCTGAAACAGTGTATTGTTCTTTACTCTCAGCCTCCCGATTTCTCCGAGCCTTTCTTCTTCCCAAATTCAGAGATCTGAATCTGAGCTCTATGGTGGATCTCAGTACTAGATTGTCTCTGAGCCAGTCTTTCTAGTTATTGCTCTGTCCAGTCACTGTGATGGCTGCGCTTCCTGTTCTTCTCTGCAGTCGGGTATAGTCAAATCTCCCACTTGCCTCGTTTTTCGCTAGATCAGTGCTGTAGATAACAAAAAAGAAGAGTTTTTCTGGATTCTTTTTTCTTCTTGCTCGCTGGACCTGCCAAACCTCTTTTTTGCGCAGTGGGTCTCACGCCAGTCTTTCCATTCACCGCGCCGGCTTGTCAGGCTCCGTCATCTTTAGATCTCCTTCTTTGATCTCAATCGCCGCTCTTTTCCTCGCTGAGCCCTTATCGCCCGACTACGCCGGCCCCTTCTTTGATATCCCCTTTGGTTTAGGCAGGAAAGGTACGTTCCAATTTCTGCACTGCAGCCTCCGAATCTCCTAGCTCCCGTCTCGTTGCTGGCTGCTACAGCTTCAGGTTGGCCATTAAAGGCTGACCCACTCGCGTTATATTGACAAGAGCCGCCTGGTCTTACGAGAGGTGTTTGCGCTTCGCTTTCTCGCTCACCCGGCTCTATTGTCTGCGGGGTTCTCCAGGTCCCGCGCCCCGAAAGGATCCCCAAAACGCGGTGAGGAGGAGTAGCGATCACTCACTCGGCACCATGTCACTGTAGCTCACTAACCGGAAGTTCCAATTATCAGCTGACCCATTCTTAGATCGCTTCTTCACCTCTATTCTAAATTACTATCTTTAATAAACTGAACTGTCAGCCTGCTCCGAGCTTTGGCTGGTGGAGCCAGCTTTTCCAGCATGAAAGGCTTCTAGCCTGATCCTGCTGAAGGCTGTGTCTCAAAAAACAGCAAGCCAGATGACGGATCGTTCCTGGCAGGGCAGCGAGCAGAACAACTTATTGCCACTGACCCTTGGGCTGCGCTGGACTCTACGATTGGTGCTAAATTATTTCTGGCTATTGCGAGTGGCTTGTTGATGGCTGAGGGAGCGCCAACCAGCAGGAGCGGCCGGGATTGTCAGAGCATGCATCCAGCACCGGGCGGCTGCCCAGATAGTCCAACCAGCCTTCGGGCTCAAAAGGCACCAGAGTCCCTGCCCGGTTTCCGAGCAAACTCAGAAAGGAGTGTGAAGCTTTTAGCCATGCTAGATCACAGCAGGCCGTTTCAGGTGAGCTGCTTGAGTTTAAAATGGCTGAGGAAGCCATGGCTGCCGCCAATAGAGCGGGGACCGATGCAGGCGGCCTGGATCTGGCTCTCTTGACCCTTGGGGAGGCAGATTTAGTGGGATCCTCTGGAGAGAGGCCTGTGGGAAAGAGAGCCATGGCAAAGCCTTCCAAACACCAGAGAGCCTCCAAAAAAGCCTCTAAGGACTCGGAATTAGATGCAGTGAGGAGGCAGAAGGCTATTGATCGGAAATCGAAAAATCCTTAAAAAGGGCAGAATGTCAGAGGGAATTACCTTATATGGCCCTAGATAGGGAAGCCAGTTCCCACCTTTTTACCTTGCAGCCGTTAGAGCCGCTGGAGGATTTTGACAGCTGGCCTGAATTGCAATGGTCGTCAGATGGCGCCAGTGAGCAACTGGGAGCTAGTTTGCCTAGCAACAAGGAGCCTTTGCTAATCCAGGCAGAACTTCTCAGAGAGGTTCTGCCTGGCAACAGCCTGTCAGACACAAACCAGCAAGCATAGAGGCTACCTTCACACCAATAGCTGCTGGAATCAGAGCAGAATGGGTGCCTGGAAGCATGGGGCGACATAATTTCGGAGGCCATAAAAAAAGGCATAGCAGCTGGCCTGCAGCAGGGCCAAAGAGCATTCTGGTTGCCCCTTGCTGCCTGCATTTCCCCCAGGGGGCAATGATGCAGAAGACTTTCCTGCAGTGCAGGGGTTCTATTCCCCCAGTCCTTCTCATCGTTTTTCAGTGTCTGGAGATGAGACAGGCAGAGATCTGGACTTATCTGAGGATGAGGGGTTACTACTGAAGCAGCCAGCATTGTTTGGTCTATTCAGGCCTGCTGTATTCAAGTTCTTGCTTTTCAAAGCAAGAAAATCCACCAACATGACGCTCACCCCATCTTCTTTGGATCCTGTTCCTCTGATTCTACAGGCTTTTTATTTTCCGAGCCAATCAACTAGGCGGAAGTGGTGCCCTCCCCCGATCTATTTCTAGACATAGTAAAGCGCCAGTTGACTGCACCAGCAACTGGGCCTAACCTGGTTCCCTGGACAAGGGGCTGTATAACATAGGGCCTGAATTATCACAGGCACTGTTGTTGCCTTCAGTAGATGCTCCTGTAGCCACACTGGCTGTGCAGGCCATGATTCCTGAGGCCCCAAAGGAAGCTCTCAGACCCGAGGATAGGAGGTCAGAGCAAGCCTTGAGAAAGACACACCAGGTGGCTGCCTGGACTGTTAAGGCTGCCTCATCAGCCTCTTTCTTTAACTGAGCCTCCCTCATACGGCTCAAGCAGCTACAGGATAGGATCCCGATGGGAGATACCAGGGCCCACCAGGACTTGAACAAGTTACAGGCGGCTCTGGAATTCTCCACTGATGCAACGCTGAACACTGCAAGGTTTGCATCAAAGGCCATCGTCTCCAATGTGACATCAAGGTGACTCCTGTGGCCCCACCAGTGGCAAGTGGATGCCAAGCACAAGTGGAGATTGGCCTCCGCTCCATTCTCTGGATAGTAGATTTTTGGAGACTCTCTGGATCCGCTGCTGGTGGAAGTATGCGATAAACATAAGGTCTTTCCATCTTTTTCATAGCGGGCAGATTCCCGTCCGCCACCTTACTTCTGCCACCAGGCCTTCCCAGGGTCAGAAGGCAGATTGGGGCTATCTTGACAACAATGCCCTTTCCAGCAGAAGCAGGAACAACAGCCACATAGGGCGGGGAGGTATAGGCCATTCCCCCCCAAACAGTCCTTTTGAAGGGGAGGAAGCCGTCCTTTCAGATGCCAAAGATAATTCCAGCAAGGGCTCTCCCATTGGGGGACACCTGGCATTGTTTGTCAGGCAATTGGAGGGCATTACTACAGATGCATGGGTCCTGGAGACAGTCCAGTCAGGCCTCTCCTTAGAGTTCCTCTCCACACCCCTGAGGTTTTTCATTAGCTGCTCTGTTTCAGGGAACAGCATCAAGCGTGGTCTCATGGAAACTGCTATCCAACATCTTTTGGATATCCAAGCAATCCAACCGGTTCTGGAGACCCAACATAGGAGACCCATCCTCTGTAATTCCAAAACCTTCGGGGGGTACAGAGCAATTCTGGACCTCAAAAGACTGAACTGTTGCATTGTGTACAAGCGATTCAAGATGCATTCACTTCAGTCCATTTTGGACAGTGTCAGGGAAGGTGACTTCCTCACTTCAATTGATCTCACAGAGGCTTATCTTCATGTCCCCATTTCTCACAACCATAGACAGTATCACTGTTTCTGTTACAAGGCCTGGCATTATCAGTATAGGGCCTTGCCCTTTGGCCTGTCATCAGCGCCCAGGGCATTCACCAAATTGCTAGCTGCCTTGGCGGCACACTACCGGGCTGTTCCTGTGCGCGTCCAGTGCTATCTGGACGATACCCTGATTCAGTCTCCCTCCGAATCCTAGGTGCATAGGGATCTAGGAGTCACCATCCAGGTACTTCAGGAACATGGGTTTTCAGTTAATATCAGCAAGAGTCACTTGACACCGACTAACCGGTTGCTGCATTTGGGGGCTGAGATAGACAACATGGAGTGCAGAATGTTTCTCTCTCAGGAGTGACAGGCGAGTATAAAGGAACTGATATGCCGGATCTGGAGGGACCAGAATGTACCCGTCAACGCTTTTGCAACTCCTGGGGAAGATGGTGTCCTGCATTTCAATTGTGCCTTGGGCATGCCAGGACACTCCAATGGTTCCTTCTCCTCTATCAAAGGCAGGCAGGAATAATTTACCATCCAAGTTTAGACTTACACAGGACATAGTCCGTTCCCTAATATGGTGGGATTGCAAAGCAATTACTAGAGGCTGCCTTTTCAAGGAACCGGAGTCACTAACGGTGATGACAGATGCCAGTCTCTTTGGCTAGGGAGCACATCTCCAGAATAGGATGGCCAGGGCCAGAGGTCACAGGCAGACCTGGCCCACAATATAAACTGGCTGGAACTCAGTCCAGTCCATCTGGTTCTACAACAGTTCCAGGACATCGTGGCTGAGTCGGACAGATAATGTAGACACTAAGGCACATATTGACAGACAAGGGGGTACCTAATCCAAGGCCCTTATGAAAGAAGCTAAAAGACTCTGTCTTTGGGCAGAGAAACTCCATTTGTCCCTGAGGGCAGAACACATTGCAGGGGCCACCAATGTGCAGGCAGATTGGCTCAGCAGGGCCACAATTGATCATGCAGAGTGGCGTCTGCATCCAAATTTATTTCAGGAGTTGACAGAGAGCTATGGACAACCAGCCATGGATCTCTTCACCACTCCAGACAACGCCCAGCTGATGAGGTTTTTTGCGAGATTTGAGGTTCCGGGTGCAGAAGGGGTCAATGCACTTCGCAGCGCTTGGCCACAGGAGTTCCTATATGCCTTTCCACCTCTTTCCCTCATCCTGAGGGAATAAAAATTCTGACAGAATGGGCGGAGGTCTTGCTCCTGGCTCTGCACTGGCCATGTCAACCATGATTTACCGACTTAGTCGCCCTCTCGGTGGCCAGCCCTTGGAGGATACCACCGGACAGTCTCCCTCAGCCAGGGGGCATTGGTCCACCCAGACCCACAATGGCTCCAGTTGACCGCTTGGTGCTTGAGCGGAGGTCTCTGAGCCGTGACAATTATTCCTCCAAGGTAATAGACGCCATTCAGGCCTTCAGGCGGCCTTCCACAAACAGACTTTATGATGTCACCTGGAAGGCTTTTTGCTCCTGGTGCTCCAGGTTGCGCTTGGACCCGACTTCGGTGTCCGTCCCCCAGATACTGGATTTTCTTCAGGCTTGACATTGGTCTCTCGCCCAACACAATCTGACGTCAGGTGGCTGCCTTGTCATCGGTCATTACTTGCAGGGGGTTGGAGTCCCTGGCTCAGCCATCCACAGGTTCATCAGGGGTGCAACCAACCTACAGCCTCCAGTGGTTCACCGATACCCTACTTGGGACCTCACTAAGGTACTGCTGGCGCTGACCGAGGCCTCATTCAAACCATTGAAAGAGGCCACATTGTGTTTCCTGACCTGCAAGGTGGCATTCCTGGTGGCCATCACATCAGCCAGGCGGATATCAGAGTTGGCAGTGCTTTCCGTCAGACCGGACCTCTGTGTTTTCCACCCTAACAGAGTGGTTTTATGTTCTTTCATTCTGAAAGTAAATATGTGGTTCCACAGGGCCCAGGAACTTATCCTACCAGATTTCTGTACCAATCCAGTGCATTCACTGGAACGGAAGTGGCATACGCTAGATGGGCACTCCAGATTTATATTAAACAAACTTCCTCCTTTCGGAAGACAGAGTCACTTTTTGTGTCATTTCAGCCTGCCATCTTAGGGACTAAGGTCACTCCATCGACCATGGGCCACTGGATTAGGGTGTGTATCGCCAAATCATACGAGATACAGCCCCTTCCATTGCCCAAGAGTATAACGGCACACTCCACAAGTGTGGCATGGGCAATGCAGGCCTCTTTGGAAGAGGTTTGCCGTGCAGCTACTTGGTCCTTACCATCCCCTTTTATCAAGCACTATAAACTGGACAGCTATGCATCTGATGAGGTGGCCTTTGGTAGGCAGGTCCTCCAAAGAGTCCATGCAGATGGGGGGACCTCGGACCAGGCTGCAGCCCACCCATAAAGACACAACCGCTTTGTTATGTCCCATTCCTGGATGCTGCCTCCACTACAATGGAGAAGGAGCATTGGTCCTACCTGATATGATTCTTCTCGTTGAGTGGAAGCAGCATCCAGCCCCACCCTAGAGTAGGGGTGGCCCTTGGTCCGCATTGGATCGCATCGGAGCTGACCATGTTGAGTCTGTCCCTTCATCTTTGCCAAAAGCTGGGGACCATTGGCAGAAGGCGTGTCTAGTGACTAGTGGGTACAAGAGCCTCGGTAGTGCAGTGGTTAGAGTGCAGTACTCAGGCTACTTCTGCTGACTGCCGGCCGCCTGCAATTTGACAGTTTCAATCTCACTAGGCTCAAGGTTGACTCAGCCTTCCATGGGTAAAATGAGGACCCAAATTGTTAGGGACAACATGCTGACTCTTTTAACTGCTTAGAGAGGGCTGTAAAGCACTGTGAAGCGGTATTTAAGTCTAAGTGCTATTGCTATCTAGCATTTTGAAAGCTTACCAGCTATTTCAAGAGAATGTAACAAGGTACAAAGGAAATGTTTGTGTTGTATTCTTTCCCCTCTAGTCTCTACCTAGGACACTCCCCAATTCAAAAGTCCTTTTCCTGAAAAAGTAACCATAATTTCAAACAAATATTTTCAGCTGGGGCAATGTTTTTTTTTTCCCTAAGGAGGTTTATGGGACCCATTTGGTCCAAAGACATTTTGGAAATAATAACAATGTAGGACATTAATAATGTACTATGCAGCATTTCTTTTTATGTTATAAATTAAAATGATTTAAATATAATTTTTCAGATTCCAAGTCAAATGTATCCCAAGATATATCACATGTATGGAGAACATTATGTACTTCATAGCTGTCTGCATTCTATATTAGGATTAGTAAGGATGGCCTGACTAAATAGAATAAACAAAATAATCAAATGGAAAGATTAGAGGTTGAAAGATGGCATTATTATGCATGCTTAAATAATATTGTAATTGGCATTAGAATGGTACATTGAAATACTGAATAACTAAATAATGAAGGATTATATCTTAATGCAAATGAGTATTAATTTTAGTAATATATAAGCCTAACCAACGTAATAAATATTATTGATATCAGTATTATTATTTGTATCAAAATGAATGATACCCAGATGCCACACTGTTCATGTATTGATGTTGATGTATATATAAAAATAAAATAAACATTTTTTAAAAAGAACATTGCTTACAGCTCCATTTTAAGCTAACTATTGCCTATCTTTCCTTCTGATCATGTGAACCATCTATAGCATAACAGCTATAACACAAGGGGCGAGCAGACGTATGTCCACAAACATACATGCAACCTGTTTTGTTACATAAAGATGCTTTTATGATCACTGCTGGCTAAAGGAGTTAGAAGACCATACAGTACTGTGCCTGTTTACAGTACAGTTTTCATTTACTAAAAAAACCCCACTCCAATCTAATACTTTGTTTGGATATTAGAATCTAATTCCAGAGCTGCAGTGGGCATATTAATTTTATGTCCAAGAATACTGTTTGTCCAAGGATAGGTTGCTCAAAGAATGCTTAATTCTGAGAAGAAATGTGCTTAGTTTTGATTGAAATATTGAAAAATTACAATTACATTCTAAATCTCAAGATCAGGGGTGTCAAACTCAAGACCCACGGTCTGGATCCTGCCCACGGGTTGCTTAGATCTGGCCTGTGGGCCCACCCTGAAAACAGCGAAGGACCAGCCCACGGTGCCTCTGCCAGTGAAAACAGAGCCCAGGCAGGCCGCGTGTGGCCTCAAGTTTTGTTTTTGCTAGCAGAGGGCTGCAGGAGGCTGTCACAGCCAAAAACAGAGCCTCAATGAGTGACATTGAGCTGGCCACGGCCCCAACCCCCCTGAGGTCAAACGCAACCCTGATGCGACCCTCAATGAAATTGAGTTTGACCCCTGCTCAAGATAGATAGATGCATTTGTATTAAAAATCTCTGCAAAACAAGAATTTAGTTTAAAATGTATAACATTAGATTTCACTTTCAAATTATGTTTGCTGTTTTATATTTTGTTTTTAGGACTTAAACAGTCCTTTGAGTGATCATTCAGCTGGAGATCCAGGGCCAGAAAATCAATTTTCTAATGAAGATTGGGAGCAAGAAGCAGTAATGCTTTATGATTGGGCCAGATCACTCCGAACTGAAGATATTTGGGAAGATTAATCAGAAATAAATGTATTTTTGTTCAAGTCTCCGCCATTTCTATCATATGGTTGCAGCAACAGTTGAAATTGTTTTTTCCCATATAGTTTTTTTTGCTCTTTTTGCAGACATAACCATAGCAGAAGATGAATATACACAATTCTCTGGCTTCAGAAAATTCCTAATATTGAGTTTTCATACTTACCCATTTATTTACTTATCAAATTTGTATGACCGCCCATCACACCAAAGGCAAGGTTGACAATACACAACACCAGATAAATTGATCATGTGAGACATCTGTGAGCAGCTTTCAAAACAGCCACGTCAATCTTGCAAAAGTTGCCTCTAGTTTTATGCTTTGAAGAAAGGTTAATTCCTTCAATTGATAAAGGTGCTATAAAAATTATTTACTAAATTTTTATTTAGTAAATTGGCTTATACATTTTATGAAACAATTATTTTAAATGCTTTACAGTAGTTTTAGCATTATCAATGGACAATAGGCAAAGCTAAGCACTTTTAAATATTGCTTTCAAAGAAAAAAGTATAGCTTCCTTACTTTTCCCATCAAAGTTATTAAGGCTCTAAAGTATTCAAATTTCATTACACTGTTAAAATTTACAACTGGTCCAAACTGTTCTATTTGCATTTTGGCTCAGCTGAGTACTTTCACAAGTAAGTCAATATATATGACTTTAAGAATGTGAAACAGACTTAATAATTGAAAAGGAACAAAAAATGGAAAAATTATAGTGAAAATTAAAAATATTTTATTTACATTCTTATTTATATACAATTTTTACACCTTGCTTAAAAACAGAACGGTATATATGCACGTTTGAACATAATGCATTGACAGGATGAGTTGGAATAACATTTACAAAGAAGTAGAAAGAAAGAAATGTTTTTAAGATTAAAAGATTGCAGTTTCACAATTGCTTCAGGTAAATTATTAGAACTGCACAGTGCATATTTGAATAAAGTATTCCAATTTATTGTAGCACAATTCAAAGGTAACTCAAATTAACATGCAAACATTTTATTAGATACGTTGAAAAGCAGCGTTAGATTATGCGTAGCCATCCTGCAACAGCAACTTCTCCAACTATTGTTACTAACATATTCTCAAAATTTGGCATAGTATTTGAAATTCTATTTATAAAACTTACATATAAAATTTAATCCTAATTAAGATTTATTAATTTAATTCAGAATAACTGGTCCTTATTTTCATTCAAATGTATGTCACTGTCCCTTTTTTTCTTCTTCCAAAAGTTGAATAAATCTTGTAATGCTACAATACCATAAAATTGAGAGAAATCATTTTCTAGTTATGGAACTTTAAGCAAGTTTTGTTTTCAGGTATTGGGCCTTATTTCCTTTTCTTGTTTATATTGACAGTAACAGAGATATTCTTGAATTATGTATAAATATACTTGCTTTAGAAATTGAATTTTATACTTTAATTCCATTTCTTCAGAATATCAGTAGTTTATGTGATAAGAAAATTCAGAATTTTCATTCAGCCACTTTATAATATTAATAAAAAAATGAGCAGTGATGAACTCTATGAAGTTAGCCTAGTGGTTGTTATGGTTTTACATGTGACTTCTAGTAGAAGATCACTCGATACCTTAAAAGGTTGACGGCACTACGAGCCAGTTATATCAAGGAAAATTTTATTGATTGTAAGAAAGATGAGCTCAGTTAGAGAGGAGCTATCCTATTTGGGTTATCTAGTCTTCTAGTCTTGGCAACTTAGCTATTGAAATTTGATATGGTAAAATTTTAATGTCATCTATCATATATTTTTAGATTGCTATTTTTTTATCTTTTTCCCTTTTTCTTTTCTGTTTTGTTTGAAAAGGCCTTCGGGCTATTCAATAAACTATACATGTGACTTTTCTTCTAGTACTAACTTAGTATAAGAAATGGACATACAAATCATGCTTTCGGTTTTTATTTGGTGTCTGATTTTTTTCATGTGGTATCCTCTTTTAGTTGTATTACTTTTCTCTACTAAAATAGTATAGAAAATAGTATTCACAAGTAAATTATATTAACATGGACATGTCATAAAATAAAATGTAAGAATAGGCTTTCTAGAGTAATGTTTTAAAAAAATAATTTATAAAGCACATGTAAACATTCATTAATGCAAGACACTAGAGTTTTTGGAGAGCCATATATTCTTAAGAATAGTCTTTCTTCTTCTTCTAACACTACCAAGTGTTTATACAGACTCCCAAGTGAAATAAACAGGCCTTAGTCTAGTGCCGTGACGGCGAACCTATGGTACGTGTGCCACAGGTGGCACACATAGCCATATCAGTGGGCACACGAGCTCAGCTCTAGCACGCATGGGTATGCCAGCCAGTTTATTTTCGGGCCTTCTGAGCCCACCAGAAATAGGGAAACAGGCCGTTTCCTGCCCCCGGAGGGGGGTAGTGGGAAAGGCCCGTTTTTTTCTCTCCCCAGGCTCCAAAGCCTTTCTAGGAGCTTGGGGAGGGTGAAAACGGCCTTCCCCACCCCCCTGGAGGCCCTCTGGACAACTTTCGGTGGGAGCGGAAGTTGGCAAACAGACCATTTCCAGCCTCCGGTGGGCGTCCTGGGGGTGGGGAAGGCCATTTTTGCCTTCCCCAAACTCCTAGAAAGGCTCTGGAGCCCGGGGAGAGAGAAAAACGGGCCTACCGTGACATCGTGTGCCAGGAGTGGGGTGGGGGGAGCGGGAGGGTTGCATGTGTGGGTCGCATAGAATTATGGGTGTGGGCACGCGTGCACGCGACCCCCCCTTCCACCCTCCCCCCCTCCCCCCCACTCCTGGCACATGATGGCAAAAAGGTTAGCCATCACTGGTCTAGTGCATTATGTCTAAATCCTCTAAAAACGTTCATGTTTCCTTCCTCTTCCATTTTGGCACTAAAGTTGGCATTTTAATTTAACAATGAGATGAAATGGTTTAAACTAAATAGTGAGCTTTTTAGGAGAGTGTGAAATCAATTTAGGAAGTGTCCAAAGTTCAGTGTAAGTTGAGTAGCTATATTTTAAATACATTTAAATTATAGTTGTGACAGACATGAATGGAGAAATACCAAAGAACTACAATTCTCAATACCAAAAGGATGAATAATTTGCTATACTTGCTACATTCTTACATTATTTTCTCTTGTAACCTTAAGTTATCTTCATATGCATAGGAATTTCAATAAAGTACAATTTAGAAGATTAAATTATCGTGAACCACAGGAAGATACATAATAGGTTAGAAATCATCTGACATTTATAAGCTGAAGAATATTTGCCTTTTAATCAAAGAAACAAAATCAACATTCACAT
This sequence comes from Arizona elegans, assembly GCA_022577455.1. Classification (NCBI taxonomy): domain Eukaryota; kingdom Metazoa; phylum Chordata; class Lepidosauria; order Squamata; family Colubridae; genus Arizona; species Arizona elegans. The sequence continues at coordinate 45,298,750 of JAKOOJ010000006.1, read as the reverse complement.
TTAGATAAATTGTATTTTTATGCAACAGCAAGATTGAAAAACTTGAGGTTGACATCCTAAAAAGGCTAACTTTAAGTATCGGTTCAGTAACTCATTTAAGCTAACTTTCCATTAAGTATTACAATGGATGAGAAATTAAATAAAAAGCACAAGCACCATAGTTCCATTACATTTAATGTGCCTTTTCAGATAACTTACTATAATTGAGAAAGCAGAGCTGCAGTGGTGCAGTGGTTAGAATGCAGTACCGCAGGCTACTTCTGCTGGCTGCCTGCAATTTGGCAGTTCAAATCTCTACCAGGCTCAATGTTGACTCAGCCTTCCATCCTTCTGAGGTTGATAAAATGAGGACCCAGATTGTTGGGGGCAATATGCTGACTCTGTAAACTGCTTAAGGATGGCTGTAAAGCACTGTGAAGTGGTATATAAGTCTAAGTACTATTGCTATATCTATTAATATATTTCATAATTTTACTATTGTCTCAGTGGTAAATTATTTTTTAAAACTCTTCTTCTATATGATACCCAGGATGATTTAGGTATTGATTAGGCCACATAGCATATAAACTTGGCTATGGAGGATTCTGTTTTAAAAGCACTTCTAGAGTAAAAATGCCTTTATCAACTCTGCATGGATAGACACATATTGATACATTTTATTAAAAAAAACATTTTATATATTAGTAGTGAAGACCCGTGGCCTTAGAAACTCTGAAATATAACTCCAAAGGGATTGTCAAATTCTTCCAAAGGTGCTTTTTTTTTTTTCAAGAGGCAACTGGACAAGTCTTGAAAAAAAGGACCTTTGGGACAACCATGACCTGGAAAACCGAGAATCAAATTAAATTTACAAGAGATTAGAGCTATCAGTATTCAAATATTACTTAAAAGCCAGGCAGGTAAGCCATTGCTTAAGCCTAACATAATGATTTCCCCCAAGTTAGATGTAAACAAAAACTCTCATTCTCTTACAGCCAGAAGTCTTTGGTCTCATAACAATTATAGTGAAGCAACAACAGTAAGTGTCTAAGCTTCTCTGCTATTCTCTGTTAATATAATAATTAACATTATACAAAAGTGGCTCTTTAGCATACTTGGAAAAAAATTCACTTCTATTTTTATCTGATCTTATCCTGCTATTACAAACACTTCTAGAATTATTTAATTTTAGTCTAAAGAATAGACTAAAAAAAATAGAAGTAAATTTTATGGTGAGCAAAAATTCAAGTTACTGAAAAACTCTATACTTATTTTGAGAGATTTAGATTATGTTCCTCTGGCAACCTAAGTTTTAAAAATGAGATGTGAGAAGTTATACATCACATTTTGAAGCATGCTGTGGATTAAGCTCATTTACCCCCCTCTTTATATACTATATTCCATATACTAATATAAAAATGAATAGGTCTATAGCAAAATAGGAGAAATAATGGATGAATGTGTATATATAAACATTAGTATGCTGCTTTTATTTTATGAATAAAAGATCAGAATTTTTTATTCATTCAGGAACTATTGGCGGTATATACCAACTGATATACCTTCAAAACTGAATCCAAACAAGGTGGTTTATCTTAAAACAGAACAAAATATTTGTGCTACATTTTCCCTAGCACATAAATTCTGTTATTATGTTACTAGTTACAGAATTAAGCTTTGGTTGCATCTTAATAAGGTTAGTAACTGTCCAATGTCTACATTAAAAGTAGTAAACGTAAGAGGATCACTTTTGGTTTAACATGCATTTGAATTTGTGCTAGTACGATGCTTTTTTCAGAAACATACGCAATTTATGAACATTTCATATTTGTCTATGTGCAAGAAACTAATGAGAAAATAAAGTAAATAAGGGATTGCAACTTCTTTATTCCGTTCTGGTGGTGGCTTGTTTCCAGTGCAGTTGGGTGGACTGGCCGAGATATAGCATATTATTACAGGGGTAATTTATACTTGTGATCTTTGAGATAATTACAAAGTAATATTGCCCCATTAATTTATCTTTCAGAGAAAAAAGCTTGGAAAGAACACAATTATATAATATGATACTATATATCATTTGCTTCAGTCAAGTATGTTGCTGTTTAACACAGCAAAAATTGGGAACTTAGCACATGCATAATGTTAAACTCCAAGAATATAGCATGTTGTTATGTAGAGGTTCCCAAAATGCTAAAATAAAATTGTGCAGTTTATATCTTTATGGTTTACATGAGCATTGAATCTCATGAAACCATTTCAGCAGTCTGCCTAGAGTCAGCAAGTTTCAAATTGTCAGCTATTATTTTTCACATTTCCAAATTACTTTAAAGAGATAATGAAAGTTCAATGTCAATCCAAAATTCTATTCAGATTGAGGGATATCACACATTTTCAGACATGTGTCCACATATTAGAGAGTGCTTTTAACATCATCTTATTGTCCAGAGGTGGGAACTCCAAATTTTGCCAACTACAACTGGCCTTGCTGACTGAGGTTGGGTGTTGTAGTTCAACAAAATTTCAAGGGATACAGGATCCCTCTGCTGCCAGCCACCCTATTCACAGATAGCGAAGCCAGTCATATTTTCAAGTTTGCTGAAATAATGCTGAATTAGTCAAATCTCTGTTTTTAAGTACAACAGCTTAATCAGAAAAACCATTTCCTTAATGGTTTTGCCAATAGCTGATAATATCTGGAGAAAATTATCTGCTCATAAAGAGCAGATTTTATGCTTATTATACACATTTATGTTAGGTATTTCAGGGCAAAGCACTAAGAAGATTTTGGGAAATCTTTCAAAAATACACTTTCTTCATTTTCTTCCTTATTTGCATTAAAATGAGTTCAAATATTACTCCATCAGTTAGTATATACATTAATGAGAATGAAGCTTTCGATTATCCAATGAATGTATATATGAAAGGATACCATCAAAGCTAAAATTCTACAGATATGGCTGATATCTGTGCACTAGTAAAAATAGATTTTTAGCTGCACATAAAAATACGCATTTTATCTTGACCCTCCTTTATACATAAATTTTATTCACAAACAATTAAAACAAAGGCAGTCTAGAATTTTCATTAAAAAACTTAAATTACTTTTAGAAACTTATTTTTCAGCAAGACTAATAGGAACTATTGCATAAAATTAAGGAAAATCATATAAAAATAGAAAACTATTTTAAATTGTGACCAATATTAAAAGATGATGTGTCAAATTTGTTCAGGGGGCATAAAAGTGAAAATACAAAGTGAAATAAAAGTGAAAAAACAAATAATGTACTTAAAACAAAAGGCCCATTGCACTGCTATATTAGAATAGAATCTGTTCTAGTAAGGGTGTCCAAATTTTCACCTGTTTAAAAAATACATTTGCTTTTAAACCACCTTTCAAAAACAGTATGTTCCAGTACTTTCTGAACACAAAGTTTTGTTTACAGAGATAATAGATGGTGTTACAAGAAATAAAATGGAAGAACATCTTTTATTTTTCCTTCTCTCAAACTATATCATATGTAAAAAAATTTAATCATTATGAAACTGCAGTTATTCCTATATATAAACTTTGTAAATACATTCCTGTACACTTTTTTCTTTATTAAGATGTATATAACACAAGTCAATGATATTTGCTTTATTTCCCTCTACTTTACTCTGCTTTTCTCATGAATACTTTCTTCTTGAGTCTTTTAACTACAACGTCTAACATGTTCTAGCACATATTCGGGAAAATGTAGGCTACAAACTTGTAAACCATCAAGTTTGCAGGGCATTCTTGGATATTCATCTTCTTTCCATTTATTATCTTCAGGATCAAAAGTAAGAATTGAATCACTGTAGTGACCATTGTAACAAAGGCCTCCAAGAACCATTATCTGTTTGTCCAGAACAGCCACACCATGGCCACTTCTACCAATTGGCATAGAAGCCAAAATTGTCCATTGATCAGTATCTGGATCGTAAACCTCTGTAGAAGGGCAGCCTTGAGATTCAAATGAGGCTCTCAGGATTACACAGACACCTCCAAAAACATAAAGCTTGCCATTATAGGAAAGCATTTTGTGAAAACATCTTGCATAATTCATTTTGCATTTGTTTTCCCAACAATTAGTCACCACTTGAGTCCTTCTTGTTCGCTGCTCCACAGTTCCTTCTTTACTGGGATCAAATACACACACCTGCTTGGATGTAGAAGACGACGTTATTCCACCAGTGATGTACAATTTGCTGCCAAGAACAGTTCCTTCATGTCCGTATTTATTGACCGGATAAGGATCTACAAATTCCCACTTATCTTCTGTAATATCATATCGTTCGGTTGAATAAAATGTTTCATCTCTTGTTCTTCCAGCTACTGCATAGATATATCTTCCAATAACACCAACAGCAAATTCTGACCGTGGCACAGACATATCTGCCATTCGCAACCAAGAGTTTTGCCTTGGATCATATCGGAACACCTTGGAGGAAGCATGAAATTCACCATCTGGCCCCAACTCTTCCCCACCCAATAAGAACACAAAATTATTAACAATAGCAAGGCAATCTGGTCTCAAAGGTACTTGTGGGCCTTCTAACTCCCACCAGACCCTTGGCTTGTGCAGAAGGAGTATTTTGCTATTTACCATGCTGTGTCCTATCATTCCTCTAAATACTGCAGTCTGGGGTTTGGCAGAACGAATGCGATTTGATTTCATTTCCATCAAAGGCTGTTGATGCACACTATGGAAGTAATTCATAGCCTGCTCCACTTCATGCCGCAACTGCCTGGAATAACGATAAAATTCTGAAGTTTTCACCTAAGAATAGAGCAAAATACATATATTTATTTTCAAGATGTATCTACCCTCTGAAACTAGGCAGATTCTAGGTATTCTAGATACTAGTTTACAGAACTTACCAGATAACATGAAATTTAAGTCAATATAATTTAAATAGTAGTCCAATCTCAAATTAATGCTAAAAATAATGTTCAATTTACCGAATATACACTTGCTAGTTATAATTATACCCCAGGATTTAAGAACACTCATATTTTCACTTGCTTCTAGAAGTCCATTGAGTGTGAGGGCTATCCTTGCATCAGAGTATTTCAAAGTAGGCACATTTACAAAGAATACTTTGTATTGCTTAACGCATTGTAAGCCACCCTGAGTCTCCGGAGAAGGGCGGCATATAAATTAAAGCAAAAAAAAAAAAAACAAAAAAAAAAAACCCTCATGCTTCCCACCATAACACCTGCCCATTTGGGAAAAGGGCAACAACTGTTAGAGAGAGGTGGTCCTATGTAGGCCCAAAACCAGTGGTGAAATCTAAAATTTGTTACTACTGGTTCTGTGGGCGTGGCTTGATGGGGGGGTAATGTGACTGGGTGGGCGTGGCCAATTTTTTTTTACTTTTAAAACCATTTTTTACATGTAAAACCATCTAAAAAATGCTTTCAAAAAGCTCTGACAATCCCAGTTGAGTTGCCTGATCGTCAGAGGGTTTTTTTAAAAACCCTCTGACGATCAGGCAACTCAGCTGGGCTCGTCAGAGCTGGGATCGTCAGAGCCATTTAAAAGAAAAAAACTTTTTTTCTTTTAAATGGCTCTGACGATCCCAGCTGAGTTGCCTGATCGGCAGGCAACTCAGCTGGCATCGTCAGAGCTTGGATCGTCAGAGGCATTTAAAAGAAAAAAAGCCTCTGATGATCGCGCGGCTCAGCTGGGCATGGGGGCGGGGGGGCAGGGATTTTTGCTACCGGTTCTCTGAACTGCCCACCACCATCGCTACCTACTTGCCCAAGCCGGTCTGAACCGGGAGCATTGCCCAAAACTATATATGACTTTGTAGGTAACATGAAAATATTATAGAAAAATTGTTCAGAAATAAATTGGCTAATTTCCCAAATTAAGGGAAACCAGGAAACAAATACTTCAAATACAATTTATTAGCTAAAATAAAAACCCAGAAGAGCTTTTAAGTAATCTTATCAACCAATATCACTTCTACTTTGCTGCTCAACAAAATTACTCACAATTGTACAATTCAGGTGGTTATAGGCCACACTGAACTTTTTTCTCATTTTTAGTATGACAGATCCCAACACTGATTTGGTTAGGAATCTTTTAAAGTAACATTTTTAGATTGACCTTCTTCATAATTAACTCCTTCTACTATTTATATCTTTAATATACAACACTTTCAATAAATAGGAAAATCCCCTTTTCCATATTTTTATAATCTATTTGTCCAAGGCCATAAAAATGTGCAACAGAAGAAACCAATTAAAATATCTAATCCTCTGAACATGCCTTTCAAATTCTAATTCAGAAGTTATCAGGCACTAAACTAAAATACAAAAATTACCTTATCAGCTAAATGCAAACTTGTATTTTACTAGTTCACTTATGCAGTTCAACATAACATAGCATCACCAATAATGAACTCCCTAATACTAATACTGAATTCCGCAAAGCTCTATTTTTGATAGAATATTAATGTTTAGTCTAACATTGAGGCAAGTTCTCCAATTACATTATATTACATTAACAACAACATAGTTACTGATGAGGGCCCTGCAAAATTCAGGCAATCTTCATTCGATGACCACCTGGTCAGCGACTATCTGAAATTACAATGGTACTAAATGTGATTTACACTGTTCCTCATAGTTGTGGTTGTCACAGCATCCCTTTTGTCATGTGATTATAGGTGTCTTGCAATTACATTGCAGCATCCCATGGTTGCATGATAGCCATTTGTGACCTTCAGCCTCCATCAATGGGAAGCCAAATAACAATAAACATGACTGTGGGATGCTGTGACCGCATGGAATTTACCTAACAATGGCAACTGGAACTACCACAACTGATGTTATAAGTCAGTAGGGTCATATGATGTCACACTTTATGACCATGTCACTTAGTGACAGAATTGCCAATCCCAATTACCATAATTAAACAAGGACTACCTGTATTTTTAAATTTTTAAAATTAAATATTTCCCTATACAAAAAATTATGGAAAGTCTCCATTTACTAGCAATTACATGAATGAGAATTATGCTCTCTCATTTTCAATCTACATGAATTGGTTTTTAATACAACACACCTTTCTTAGTGCAAGATTACTTCTCTATCTCATATCTTCTTATTTATCAACATATCGAGACCACCAACCTAGAAATGTATTTTAGTTGGCAAGTTGTTTTTTTTTGTAAATTACATTAAATAAAAGAGATTTTGAAATAAACACATACTTGATATTTATCACTACTTAATTTCAAAAGGTATTGTTACAAGGAAAGGTTAGTTTTAACACATATTTCTAAACATCCATCTTTAAGATAGTCTCAAAAATAATGTGTTAAGTTTCATCTCTATTGGTCTTCACCATGAAAATGATTATTTACCAATTGATGAACTTTATTTCATAAATTATTTATATTAAATTTTGAATCATTATAATAAAGTGTTTAGTATACAACACGCGTCTTGCTTGAACAGGCTACCTGTTATATTCATAAAACATGAACTGTGAACACAGAAGCAAATGAAAAATCAATTTATGTAATAAGTTTTTAAAACAGTTTTGTTTGGTCCACATCAAGTTCCTTTTTTTAACAGTGCCCATTTCCTTCTTCTATATTTTGCCAATGAAGGTTTTGGAACTTTTAATTTGTCATTATTTGTTTAGTCCTTTATTATCATTCTAGATCTAAATGTTACCAGCTATTAGCTTGAGCATTATCACCTTATTCCTCTTTTTTACCACCCCACTCAAAACATGCATATGAAAATACTTTTTATTTAACAAATTAGAATAAAAGAGATGGTGCTAGAGCAAAGCATTTTGGGGGGGAAATGGGTATAGTCCCTGGACAAAAAGTTATTACAGGTAGTCCTTGCATAATTATGGTAATTGGGATCCACAATTCTATTGTTAAGTAATATAGTTCTTAAACAAAACTTCATGTATCCTTGATGGGGTTATCAACTCACTTCCACCACAGTCATTAAGCAAATCACATGCTTTAACTGAGACATCATGTGATTGAGACTTGCAATTTTACTGCCAAATTCTCTATTCTGTTTGTTAGAAGCCAAATGTGTATAGATGACAATCATATGATTGTAGTACGCTGTGAGTTGTAAACTCTTGCTAGTGATGAAGTGCCTGAATCTCAATCATTTGATTGCAGGGATCCTGCAAAGGTTTAAGTGTAAGGACCAATCATAAAGTTAATTTTTCAGCACTGTCATAACTTTGAATGTTCACTAAAGAGGTCAATCACTAAGAGAGGACTAGTTGTACAAATGAGACTAAGTATACACTGCAGATAGGAGATGAAGGACAACAATATGGATACAAATGAATGCACTAGAAAAAAAAATAAAACAGGATACAAAAGGATAAAACAGATATAAATACCATATTTAAAGTGAATGATGCAATTAGCAAATATCATATATGGAAAACTAATTTTCAGCCTTTAATCAATTCAAATATTTGTAACCAATGATTACAGTACACAACAATTATATTTATTTTTAAATATTTATTTCTTTAAAAGTCAATAAGCATTATAGTTAAATGTTGGAAAATATACTTGTAATACTGTTGGTTACTTAGCTTGATCTCTTAGGATGTAATTATTTCATTTTTAGCTCAAAATACATAATCTGAGGGGAGTTGTGTGTGTGTTTTCTTAACATATAAACATACAAAAATACAGTAATAAAGACTCCCTTTGCTCTAAAATTAGCTTTTAATGAATACGTCATTTAAGAACTCATACCTTTATCAAAAGATACATGGATTTTAATATGTTAAGTATTTTAACAGGCGCAATAATTTTATAGATATTAAGAGAAAACTGGGCAGTTGACGCATCTTTACAATATTATAGTTCACTATTATAGTTCAGTACACTGTTATAGTTCACAAAAAACTTCAATTTTACAAATTATATTTGTATATTAGTGGCAACTGAATAGCAAGTACAGCTTGTCCTCGACTTATGACCACAACTGAGCCCAAAATTTTCTGTTGCTATGCAAGACAGTTGTTAAATGAATTTTGCTCCAGTTCACAATCTTTCTTGTCACATTGTTAAGTGAATCACTGTAGTTGTTAAATTACTAATACTATTCTTAATTTGGCTTCCCCAATGATTTTGCTTATCAGAAGGTTGCAAAAGGTGATTACATGACTCCGGGACAATGTAACCATCATAAATTTGAGTTAGTTGCCAAGCGTCTGAATTTTAATTGCATAACCATGGGGATGCTGCAACGATCATGTGAAAATGGTCATGTCACTATTTTTAGTGCCGTCATAGCTTCAAATGATCACTAAAGGAACTATTGTAAATCAAGGATTATCTATATAGAATTTATATTTGATTACATGACATTTTAGAAGTTCTATGTATTAATTAAAACTGTAAAATAACTATGGATTGATAGAAGATATATTTAAGAAAAGTTTGCTTTAATAAAATCTTTTATAGGAATATGGAAGCTTACAGCTCTTTAGATATGCTGATTTATAAACTCCAGCAGCTCTTTCAACAGTTCAGGTATGCTAATACTTCTGAAGTCATAGGCCAGCAATATCTTAAAAGTCATGATTTCTCCACATACATCTATATATACTAAAACTCTCATTCTCATAACTTTTAAATGGTGAAATGGTGCATCATTAGACAGTAATTTTTGAACCATGGTACCTCAAACAGACTGATTTACAGAATATGTCCAAAATCAAGAAGCCATGACTCCAGTGGACTTGAAATTTGACAGATTTTATAAAATTATTTATGACATAAAAATTAATATAAAGTATTTTATGACATAATACAAAATAGGTCATAAAACATTTTCTTTAAACAGATACATCTTTGAATATGTCCCTGAATTTTTAAGAGCTTTTCTAGTGAAGGCAGTACATTAGAAGCTCAGTCACTGTTGAAGGCATTGAGGAATTTGGTAAGGAAATATCTCTGAAATAGTGACCCAGTGGGTCGTAAATAGTTTGGCACCTTTTAAAATTAGTCACATATTATTCTAGTCATCAAAAGGAAGATTCACATATTCCAGGGCAAGATTTTCCAGCCCACACTGTCAGGTTGAGATAGTCAAAAAGTTTAATTCTAGATAACATAGCAGTACATGAACTATCTCTTGAGGTTTTTTTTTCTCATTACACTATTGTTTTTTTTTAATTTAAAAATTATAGAAGGGCTGTTATTTATGTAATCAGATTTATGGGTCAGGGGAATGTAGGTATTTTATCCAAGGACATTACACTGCTTACAGGCTACACATGCTTCTGATACATAAGTAAGCATAGAAGGTAAAAAAAGTAAAGGAGTCCCTGAGGATTTTACTTCGTTAGTCATTGCCAACTATAGGGAGTGGTGCTTATTTGTGCTTCAAGGCCTTTAAGCAAGTATTGTCCAAAGAAATTTCCGTGGTCATGTGGCCAGCATGACGTCAGGGAACACTGATTCCCACTGAAATGGGTACCTATTTATCTACCTGCATTCGAACTGCTACGCTGGCAGGAGCTGGGGTGAGGACAGGAGTTCACCCCATTGCTTGGCACTCAGGACTCGAACCCGGGGACTTCCGGTTTGGCGTCGCTGTGTTACAATTGTAGGAAGCGGGGCTCCACAAACTTAGGCTGAACCCTCCTCGTTGGGGGATCCTTAAAGGGCAAAAGTCACCCCTGTAGGGGTGACAAATGATCTTGCAGATCGCGGAGAGTCACAACTCTCCTGCTTTGATCCAAGACTTACTCTCCTATCCAACAACGAAGAAGGAGAGGCAGCCATTATGGCCACCGTGAAGCTGGGACAACCGAAGAAAGAAATGTGCTGGAGTGGTGTTTGAACAGTGATCTGGAGCTGGGTGAGATGATTTTCTAGAGATTAAACCCCAAAGAAAAGAAACCCCAGAAAGATACTTGGAGAAAAATCATAGACTTGAAAGAAAGTGAATTTTAAGAAAGGATATAATTTTTAAAATGCAGATTGGATTTGAATATTTGTTGGCACACTTTGAAAAGGCATTTTAAAATGCTGGAAATATTGGACTGTATATTGGAAAAAGTGAAAGAAATTATTTGAAGGGAACGGTTTTCAGCTGTTATACTGGGTACAATGCTGAAATCCTAGGCGAGGATGCCATCTACTGGTGAAAAAAAGAAAATACGCTATATTTTTACAAAACTGAGAAGTCCTTGGGATTAATCAGGAATACAGAGTGGTGATAAACAACATCTGGAAGACTGTGTTTTCTGCTGCATATTATTTGATAATTATTCTTCTCAAGACTGAGGAGGGAAAACTTTTGAAGATTGCTAAGTAGAGTAGTTCACAAACACTTGGAACTATCACTGAAATCAAAGAGTTGGTTATGTGACTGATGAAGACAAGGGAAAATCTGGAAGGAGTAAATTGACTGGTGGAGGACTATAAAGAACTACAAATATTGGGCATTTTGAGAAATGATTTTGGGACTGAGCGAAAAGCTGTAATATTGGGTAGAAGTAGAATATCCACCAATATAAAATGTGTGCTACTTGGATTTAGATTAGAGGTAGGAATTATGAAGAGGGGAAATATTATTATGTATATTCTTATATAATGTTTTAAAATTAGATACAGGAAATGATCAGAAAATGAAAGATGATTGTCTCACACACACACACACACACACACACACACACACGCACCGATAGAAGCTGCGGTTCAAAACCTGGTTTAATGAAAGCGACTGGCGAAGCACCAGTGGCTCCAGAGGGGCTGAGAGGAAGTCAGAGACGCCCAAGCTTCCCGCCTGGCTGGTTTTATAGTGCCTCATTAGCTCATTAACCTCATTATCTGTCCCCAGGCAATCTCTCTCAGCTGTTACACTCGAATCTGCCACTTGTTTTTCCCTTCGTTTGCCATTGGTCGCAGCCCCTTGACGTCAGTCTCCTTTTCACTCTCAATCCCTCAGACGTATGTCCACACACACCTTTTCTTGTGTCCCGTCCATCACCCACTATCAGTGTGTATGTTGTCCTAACGCAACACCCCCCTCCACCATGATCCGTTGCTGGAGTTTGTTCAGATGTTCTGGATCCTCCGACGGTATTCCCCCCCCCCTTCATGGTCTTCTATGCTGTTAAGGTGTGTGTGGTGTCGAGGGTTATTTGACACTCGACAGATTGTATTATACACATTTAAATAACATCACTAAGGTTACCATGACTATTAGCATTGAATAATAAAATATTGATTAATTAAATGACAAGGGATTATATATATATATATATATATATATATATATATATATATATATATATATATATATATGGAGTAAATATTATGTTAACAACTTTGATTGTAATACATATATTGTTATGACAATGATGTGAGTATGCGAATATAATTTTAAAAATGTACAAGAATTGAAATATTAAAAGGGATAAGAGAGGAAAGAAAGAAATAGAACACCTATTAATATAAGATTTGTATTATTAAGATATGAAACAGAAAGAAACTGGAATTGGGGGAAATAGCATAATATTACTATAAATACTTTTATGTAAGATGTCAAAATTAGTATACAGATGAAAGGATTAGAAGTTGAAAGATGATTGTATTATGTACAATGTTATCATAATGGTGTGAGCATGATCAATGTACGATTATCAAAATTGTCAATTTTATTATTTGGTATCAAAATGAATGATACCTAGAAGCCACACTGTTCATGTATTTAATACTTATATATATATTTCAAAATAAAAAAAAAAACTTATAATAATAAAAAAGGACTCGAACCTGGGCTGCTGACTTTCCAGCCAAGCCCAGCATCTTAACCGCTGAGCCTCTGTGCTGCCCAAGCACAGAAGACCCAATTATTTAATTACATAAAGAGGAAATTCTTATAGTTGGCCTAATTTAATTTTTTTGTATTTAATTTGCTAAAGGAACATTACATATGATTTACAGACCTTACTTTCTCTGTTGCTTCACCCTTATTCATATTCTCTCTTTTAATATTTTCTGTCCTGACCTTTTCAATTTAAAGAATCTTTTTAAAGTCAAACTGTGCTCAACTTCTTAAAGTCATATGTTAATCAGTAAACCTGGTCAATAAACCAGTTCCTAATTGATTTATTTCTTACACTCCAACAACCATAGCCTCCAAAGATCTCTATCAATCTCAACGTAGAGAACATCTACCATAATGCCCACTGCTCTGCCATTGAAGAAAAATAACTGGAAGAGGAACCACAATTTATATCCCAATCAGAGAACAGAAAAGAGAATTATAACTTAGTATCTCACTTCTCTTTTTATAAAGTCAAAATAAAAACAGTACATTTTTTTTTCATTACAGATCCTGCACTGAATCTGTTGGAACCAACAAAATAAAGCCAAGGAGGGAATATTATTTACCCTCTCTTGAGCTCCTGTACAAATGTGATATATCAGATCAATAAATCAAGTTCAACATCTAAACATAAATGCTGAGATTCTTTTTCTAGCACACTCTTATATTTTTAAATATATAAGTCTTCCACAACTGTACAATGTCAATACACAAACCACAGATTTCACTGATTATCATAAACAGTCTTGTAGGCTTTTCACTACTGAATGGTTTTCACTTTAATTGATAATCAGAAAAACTGTAAACCTACCTGTTTTCTGGTTGTAAATTCTTTTAGCTTTAACTGGGAAACTTTGCTTTAAAATTAAAATGGCACTCATTTCAGACATGATTTCCAGGTTCCACTTTCTAAAATACTCTTACATTTCCCCTTCAACTAATTTTGGGGATTTTACCTATTAATAGCATGCTGCCCTAAACATATGAATACTATCTACTGCTTTCAAATGCACCAACCTTTTCAAAAACACTGGATGGTGTCATCAAACAAAATCTGATATTCTGAATGATGGTGTCAGTATGTCTCCAGCGTCTTCTGTCATGCCGCAGCCAAGTCTGAACAGCCTCATAAAGTTCTATCTCTGGGAATCTGCTCAGATGATCATTATCCAAATAAGTCATAAGCTTTTCAAAACTGAGACAGGACAAAAAATCAGGTCTGGCCATGAGAGGCACAAAATTTTCTAACAAAAAGGAATCCAGTTTTTCTCTTACTCCTTCAATGTTTACACCAAAATCATCTAAAAGTCTCATAATTTCTGCACAGTTTTCCAAACATATTTTTGCTAAAAGAAAGGAGCAGCAGAACTTCACCACTTCAATAAGTTGAACATACATGGCAGCCTGCAGGATCTCATGAACAGTGCTCATGCTCAGTTCAATAGTTCCATAGTACATGAACTGGAGAACATGGCTGAAGCCTGTTGCTGTCAGTCCTTTTAAGTAGATTTTGTCCTGATCTCGTTCCCTCATATCAGCAGTAAACATAATCCTGAAGTAATCACTTTGGGTGGCAAGAAGTGCTTTATGAGCTTGAAATTGGTGATCCTCAATGACAAGAGTGACATCAAGCAGTAATCCCTCCTCATACAGTGTTCTGAACCCAGCTGAGACGCTGGTGTCATGGATGGAGGAACTAAACCCTTCCACGTCCCCTGCCATGAATCACCTGGAAAAATGTAAACAAAGAAAACTTTAGAATTTCATGAAATTCCTGAAGGTTGGAAACCTTAATATTTAATTCATTGCCTCATTTTTTAATCTTGAATAATATAATTGGCATCTTATACAACAACAGTCAGAATAGAAAATCTTGCTTTAGTAAAAGTAATCATAACAATCAGTTAAAGATTTGTTTAAATATTAACTTTTAAAATCTTTATCCCCAACTTTCATACTATGCATATTAATTATAATTCTGTTTCATGGAACTAGGTTTAAACTACAAAGTATTAAATTTGAACAAAGATCAGCCTTATTTGCAAATGAAGGGATGATAGAGCAAGGATGCTACATTTAGTTTAAAAAAAATCAAAACAACTTTGAGTCATTCTTGACTAATGGTGATTGGTTAGATGTGTCCAAGCAGTTTTCTTGGCAAGTTTTTAAAGCTTTTTAAAATTTATGTCACACAATACATTTATACCAATTTAAGATCATCCTAAACTTGTGTAAAGTTGAACAGCATCAGTCATAATGGAAAAAAGAAGATAAAAACTATTAACATAGCACAAAAACCAACAATCAAGCCTTATAAAATACTGAGATCACATAAAGTCCATGTAAAGAACTAGACAAATGCATCATCTCTACTGCAATTAATAATATGGTCATTTTAGGGAAGATTCAGCAATGTGAAATAAGTAATTGTGCTTCATAATCCCAATCTTTTAAACACAGTTTGGAAATGGGATAAATTACAGCTAAACTTACTAACATTCCCTTTAGTATTTCCAAACATAAAGAATTTGCTTGTAATTTATATTGTCAGCCATTCTAGGTAAATCAAATAGGACAGGAGTCTGCAACCTTAAATGCTCGAGGAGTCATTTGGACCAGTTTCCCACAGAAAACACCGGAAGCCACAAAAC
This sequence comes from Arizona elegans, assembly GCA_022577455.1. Taxonomy (NCBI): domain Eukaryota; kingdom Metazoa; phylum Chordata; class Lepidosauria; order Squamata; family Colubridae; genus Arizona; species Arizona elegans. The sequence goes on along the minus strand of JAKOOJ010000006.1, from coordinate 45,283,243 downwards.
CTGGGTGGGCCTGGCTAACTCAATGTCATTCCCGCCCAATGACATGAAACCACCCCCCCAACCACACCTATCTAGGTTTTGTGGCTCCCAGTGTTTTCTTTTCTGTGTGTATGTGTCTCTTTCTGTGTCTCTCTGTGTCTCTCTGTGTCTCTCTCTCATGTGTGTGTGTGTGTTCCCTCTTGAACTATTTCCAAAAACAGGTGAGGATTGGGTTTTGTTTTGTTTTGTTTTGTTTTGTTTTTTGCTGATGTCCTTTCTTCTTCTTTGGATATTTTTACCATATGATTTAAATCAAGAGACATTTCAGGTTCCCAGATAAATGAAGCTCTTTCATCCCCCTGCTGTGGCTCCCTGTCAGCTGAACCCACCACTGACTAGCCCTGCCCCTCACCCTCCCCTCCCAGTCACTCCTCGCCTGGCCTGAGAAGCTAAGGGCGACAGTAAGGGATGGAGACTTGCTCCATATTCCAGAGTGGGAGTGAAGCACCCCTGTACTTGCCTCACTCTTGCTGGTGCTTCTTCCGGCCCTTGTTGGTGCTACGTGCACCTCGGTGGCTAGGGGAGATGCGTGACTTGCTCTCCGCCCTGAGACACTATCCCATCGTAATGGGCTCCAGGAGGAGGAGGGGACGCAATCTCCCCCATTGTGAAATGCGCTAAATTTAACTGTGCAAGGCGCTGCGAAAGCAGCAGGCAGACCATGGAGGCGGTGAGAGCAGCGGCATTGGCCAATATCTCGGGGCAGAGAGCAAGTCATGCATCTTCCCGAGTGACCGAGGTGTGCTCAGCACTAACAAGGGCCAGAAGAAGCACCAGCGGGATGAGGCAAGTACAGAGGTGCTTTGCTCCTGCTCTGGAATATGGAGCGAGTCTCCATCCCCTGCTGTCGCCCTTACCTTCTCAGGCCAGGCAAGGAGTCTTGATAGTACAGTGGTTTAGTGCACCCTGTTATTAACACAGCTGCCTGCAATTTCTGCTGGTTCGAATCTCTCCAAGGCTCAAGGTTGACTCAGCCTTCCATCCTTTCTAAGGTAGGTGAAATGAGGACCCAGTTGTGGGGCAATAAGCTGACTTTGTATAATATATACAAAAGAATGAAAGCTATTGCTTAACGCATTGTAAGCCGCCCTGAGTCTCCGGAGAAAGGCGGCATATAAATCAAATTAAAAAAAAAAAAAGAGTGACTGGGAGGGGAGGGCAAGAGGTGGGGCCAGTCAGTGGCGGGTTCAACTGAGAGGGAGCCAGAGCAGAGGGATGAAACAGCTGCATGTGGCTCTGGAGCCGGCGGTTGCTGACACCCGAGATAGGAAATACAACAAGATGAACTAATCCTACTTTATTCTAAGGTTACATTAACAGAATCTTGCAAATCTGAAAGTACAAATCTCCCTCTGTCTCTTTTTACCACTTGATTAGGGTGGTAAACTGGGTGGATCCTTTCTAAGTTTCTTTCTCTGCCCATTATGCAGTTGGGGCTCTTCCCTTCCTTTCTCAAGGTCATACCCACATACCATTACAATATAAATATCAGAAAAGTCCAAATGATAAATTTCCTAATATAACATTTATAGATAAGCAGCATACAGAATCACAATGCAAGTTTAAAGATCTTTTAAATCAGTTATATTTTAATTCTTCATCTCCTCTGTACCTTCAAACAGATTAGTACAATAATATTCTGGGGCATCACTCCAAAGACTTTATTTCAAAGTACCCTTTACAGAGAAGACTTCTAAGATCCCAAGGACATTTCCTAAATGTTTGTCATAATAAACATAAATATTTGACTTCCGGTGGTGCTGTCGGGGCGGCGCAGAAGGAAAAGCATGACCTCCATCCTTTACCTCTGATTTTTCCGCATTGGGGACCCTTCGAAGGCGCATGGAACTTGTAGAGCTGTGCGAAGCAGAGGGGAATCCCAGAATTCGGCGGGGCAGTGGGCAATCGCCCGCTGAAGCAAGGGAAGCCCTCTTTAACCCAGCAAGAAGACGTTCCATCATTCTATCAGATATGGTGGACCCGAGGCCATGATAACCCACAAGAGGATCAGAAGCAAGTATTGTCAGCAGACTGTGTCTATTTCCCCTGATGAGAAATTCTCCTTTGTGTGGTGATTGGATTTGTCAAAGTAAGTTAATTTAAAAACTATTTGGGCAAACAGAAGAGGCTCTGATTGAAACGTAGCGGCGACTGAGAGAGACGAGCTGTGATTCATCAAAAAAAAAGGAAACTGCAGAGGGAGGAAAATGAAAAGGAAAGTGGGATTTGAATAAGATTGTAAGCGTGAAAACGAATGTAGGAGACGGAGCGGAGGACAACGGTGAAAATAAATGGGAAGATTTGGAGTACTGGGGAAAGTGACATCAGAAAGAACAAATTGATGATTTTCAACGAGAAAAAGTGGAATGAAGAGGAATGGAAGTGACTAGGCTAAATTGGATGCTACTGGCAGAAATAAGAAAGCCAAGGAAAAGCAGTAAGAGAGTGACTGGAAAAAAGAAGGAGAACGGCAAGGATAAGGAGATTTGAACATAATATAACACGATATAATATTAAGTGATTAAATAGAAAAGAGAACAGTGGTGTTGCAGAAACGAGAATGAGATCAGTCAAGAAATTGGAACATCTGGGGGGGAAGAGGAAAAAACCAAAAACTGAATGTTATAACAGAGGCTTTGTCTTGTGTGGAATATTGACAAATTATAGACAGCGATTAAGGATTTGGAAATAGAAATTCCCCCTTTTCTTCCTTTAAATAATTTTGTTGGTTCTTGTTTTGATATTTGATATTGTTCCGGTCATATTTAAAAATATATAGATTAAGTGTTATTAGTATTATTAATAAATATTGATTATTTAGATTATGGTGAAGAAATCAGATTCAATAGAGAAATAGTTATAAACTTTTATAAATTCTTGTAAACTAAATATTTAAGAGTAGAAATACCTATTATATTAATTATATCCATATAATATAACTCAACTTACTATAAGTAATTAACTAAGCAATTAATTTGTAACTGGATTGTAATTATATTGTACTGTATCTTTATGTTGGGTTATTGATATATAATTGTAAATCTCTGATTAAGTAATTAAGGATAATACAATAGAAATAGAAACTAGAGGGTAAAATATATTTAATTATAAATAATAGATAAGCAAACTCAGTGACAACAATGGATGGTAATTTGGGCAAAAATTTACAATATTCTGGGAGAACAAAGTAGAATCTTAAAAGAAATGACTACTATTACTACCACAATCCTAAGAGCAGGGAAAAAGGCAGCATCAAATCCGACGGTGGCGATGGCCTCCCCATCAAACCAGAAAACAATAGCTATGATGCTCCCGGCAGAAAAACCTAATACTAACTTATCGGTTCAAATGATGCAATCTACATTGGTTACAATACAGGACACCATGATGAAACTGCAAGAAACAATGCTTAAAAACCATGGTGAACTGAAACTGGAAATACAAACATTAGATACCAAAATGGATTCAATCCAACAGGCAATACAAAAAAATGAATAAAGAATTAAATCAGTCGAAATCAAAACAGAACAAACTAAAAAAAAATTATAACAGGTAGACCAAAAACTAATGCTGGCAAATAAGGATTTGGAAAATTCCCTGATAGATCTTGAAATGGACCGAGCCGCTTTCTATTTGAGGTTTCAGAATGTAGTTGAAACAAAAGAAGAGAATTTAGGGGAGATAATGGCGGAACTGATTGCTGAAGCTTTGCAGAGAGACAAACAAGAGATTAGGAACAAACTTGATGAAATATATCGAGTTCAAGCTAACTATGCAAGACGTCACCACTTCCCAAGAGAGGTACATATTAGATTTGCACGCAAAAAGATTCGGGAGGATGTATATAAAACTACAAAAGAAGAACCAATATTCTATAAAGGGACAGAAATCATAACACTAAAACAGATTCCTAGATGGATACGAGAACAAAGGAGGGATTATAGGTTCCTGGCATCACTACTGAATAAAAAAAATTCTATTAAGGTGGATCATCCCAGAAGGAATGATGATAACTTGGCAGGAGGAAAAAAATTAAAATTGACAACTTGGACAAAGCCCAAGAATTATTCGATCAATTGACAGGGGTGGAGTAAAGCTCAAGCAGCAGAGAGCAATTGGAGATAGTTAGTACAGAAGAACAAACACAAGGATCTGGAAGTGAGGAAATGGAAGAAAGAACTAGGGTGACAATGGAAAACCAAGATGAAGGAAAGGAAACTAGGATCAGATCAAAAAGAACTATTAGGGCAACCAGAAATCAGAGACCGGCAGACAAATAAGAAAATAGAGAAAAGAACCCAACTACTATCAATAAACATAAATGGACTGAATGATTAGACAAAAATGAAAAAGATACTTTCAAAATTAATGAAACAGAATGTAGATATGTCTTCAAGAGGTACATATTAGAAAACAAGACAAGAAATATCTGGAATACAATAAATTAGGGAACTTGTTTGCAGCATTGTCAGAAAAAAGGAAGAGAGGGGTAGCGATATATGTCAGAAAAGAAATAATAACTAAAGTAATGAGGATCCCAAAGGAAAAGTACTTATGATTGAAGTAATAAGAGGAGAAATTAGGATGTTATTAATATTTACGCTCCCAACAAAAAACAGGAAGAATTTTATAGGAAATTGCATATGATTATTGAGGCGGACTATTCAAATATATGTATAGTGGGTGATTATAATGGAATAATAGATATAAGAAATGATTATATTTGTAATAAAAAAAACAAAAAAAGAAGAATGCTCTTTTTTTACTGCCAAAAACTTTTTTTAATATGGCTGAATCTAAATGATATATGGTGTTTATTAAACCCCAAAGGAAAAAAAATACTTTCTATTCCAATCCACATGATTCCTTTTTAAGAATAGATATAATATGGGCAAATAAAGAAATAATTAAAGAAATTGAAAATATAGAGATTCTCCCTAATGATTGGGCAGACCATAATCCCCTGAGAATTACTTGGAAAGGCCAAAAAAGGAAACCTAGGAGATGGACACTAAATACACAAATACTACAGGAAAAGGAATATTTAGAGAAAACAGAAAAAGAACAGATCTTATTCCTAAACATAAATAAAAAACACCACACATTATTACAGAATTTATGGGATACATGAAAGGCATTTACAAGAAGAATAACAATAGCATATACATCGATGAGGAACGGGGGGAAAAGCAACAGCAGGATATACTATTGAAAAAAATCAGAATATCTAGAAAATAAATTTCAATTAAACTTAGATGACCCCCAGATTAAAGAAGAATTAATATCAGTTAAACATGAACTAAACCTAATTGAACCAATAGACCATATCAAAAAGATTAAATATATGAAACAATATCAATTTGAAAATGCAAATAAACTGGGGAGGTGGCTGCCATATAAACTTAAAAAAGAAAGAGAAAGCAGGATAATTTACCAATTACAAGATGAGGCGGGCAATTTACAAAATAGTGAGGAAGAAATTAGAAAGATAACATTAGAATATTTTGAAAACTTGTATAATCAAAAGGAAGTGGAGATGGAAAAAATAAATACTTATTTACAAGAGGAAGGTATGCCCAGATTAGTGGATGAAGAACAGATGGGATTAACTAGAGAGATCTCTTTGGAAGAACTAAAAGAAGCAATTCATAGACAAAAAAAATAACAAAACTCCGGGACCTGATAGACTACCAGGTGAATTTTATTAAAAAATGGGGGAAATATTAGAACCGATACTCTTAAGACTTGTATAATGAAGTATTGTTGGAAGTAAAAATGCCCAACTCGTGCAGAGAACCATACATCACAGTCATCATGAAAGAAGGTACCGACCCAACCCAAATTCAAAACTACAGACCAATTTCTCTTTTGAATACTGATTACAAGATCTTTATGACCATTATGGTGGAAGGATGAAAAAAATATTGAATGGAATTATCCACTCCGATCAGAATGGCTTTCTCCCAAAGAGGCAAATTAAAGATAATATAAGGACAGTTTTGAATATATTAGAATATTATGAGGCGCATCCAGAGAAACAAGTAGCCCTTGTTTTTCTGGATGCACAGAAAGCATTCAATAATTTAAATTGGACATACATGATAAAACTAATTAAAGAAATGAAATTTGGTACTAAATTTGAACAGATGATTGAAACAATTTATTCCACCCAAAAAGCAAATATTATAATTAATGGGGAAATTACAAAATCATTTGAGTTTTTTAAAAAAGGAGTTCGCCAGGGATGCCCATTATCACCTCTGCTTTTTATTTTGACTTTGGAGTCATTTTTGAAAAAAATTAGAGCAAATACAGACCAAAATTAAGAGAGAAGAATATAAATTAAAAGCATTCGCAGATGATTTGGTTGAGGATCCAAAAGAGACAGGCCCGATATTAATAAAGGAGATAGAAAAATATGGAGAAATATCCGGCCTTAAAATCAACAAGACAAAAACAAAAATGATAGTAAAAAATATGACAGAACAAGAAGAAAAAGAATTAGAAGGGAAATTGGGATTACAAAGCGCTAAAAAAATTAAATATTTAGGAATATGGTTGATGGCGAGGTGCTCCTCAGTAAAAGAGGATAATTATACGAAATTTATATTGCAAATAAAATTGGATTTAGAAAGATGGGGTGCACTACAAATATCTATGTTGGGCCGAATCGCAGCCATCAAAATGAATGTTCTGCCAAAACTGTTATAACTTTTCCAGACCATACCCATAAAGTTAGAGTCACTTGTCTAGAGCATTACAGTTCCAGGTTCACCACCTTGAAAAAGCAAGTTACATAGTTAAAGATGGAGATACTGTTGCTGAAACCATGTTAATTGGTGGTGGTTATTAAAGCCAAAGCCTAAACCGCAAACACAGGCAAGTATACAAACTCCAAAAAGGGAGAGCACAGGCCCAGAGAGAGATGCTCCAGTGAGAGATCCTGTTGCTACTCCAAAGGCTCCTAAAGCCAACAAAAAGAAAATTAGGAAACAGGTTGCTCAGAGCAAGCCTGAGGTTCCTCATAAAACTGTTAATGTTGAGAATTCACTAACTGGTAAACCTTTGCATTCCAGGTGTATCCATAAATGGCATAGAAGATTGGGGCATGCCAGTTTCCGTGTTCTTAGGAAGATGCCGGAGTTCGCGAAAGGTTTGGATTTAAAGGGGTGTAAGGTGTTTTTGGATTGTGCTGTCTGCAAAAAGGCCAAATCCAAAGCAGCAGCCATTCCCAAACGCGCTACATGCCTGTCAACACGCATTTTTGATTTGGTTCACACTGACATAGTTGGTCCTTTTCCGCCAACACTTGGTGGTAGAAAATATTTTTTAACAATTATTGATAATTACTCTAGATATGGATATGTATATCCTATGAAAGAAAAATCTGAGACCTTTCAGATCTTTAAAGACTTTGCTGCTCTTGTTTCTACCCAACACCAAGTCCACATCGCCAGAATCCAGAGTGATCGTGGTGCTGAATTCATGTCTTAGCGTTTCTAGGACTGGATGCGTAAAAATGGAATTCTTCATCAGACGTCGGCCCCTTACACACCGGCTCATAACGGGGTCGTAAAGAGACGACAAGGGGTACTGCAAACCATGATGTGTTGTCTCCTAGAAGATGCCAACCTTAGCAACCCATACTGGGGTGAAGCTATCAAACATGCAAATTACATTGTCAACCGTACTTGGAGCAGTGTAATAAATCAGACTCCTTTCTTCATGTTGTACAGGTACAAGCCCAATCACAAAAAACATCCATATTTTCGGTTTATATGCTATGGTGAACATTCCTTTAGCTCAAAGAAGAAAAGGAGGTCCAGCAGCAAAGAGACTGAGATTTATGGGTATTGATGATAATTCAAAATGGAGCAAATTCATTGACACTAAACACGTAATTGTGATTTCCCAATCTGCTAATTTTGAGGAAGATGTTGACTGGTCCAGGATTCATTCCAATGATCCTGGAGTTTATTTTCCTAAAGATGATACTGCTGATGCCGTGCAGATTGATGATCAAGATTCCACTAGTTCTTCTCAACCTGATGTTCCGTCTTCGCAAGCCGCGGATGCTGACGCTAGCGACGAATGTGAGGACGAGGACGAAGCAGAAGAAGAATGGACTGTTGTTCCGAGACGTTCCAAGAGGGTCACAAAAGGAATCCCTCCACAACGATATTCTTGGCAACTGACAAAAGCACCAAAAAGCAACATTTGCAATATTACACTTCCACCTGATACGTTCACGCAAATCAAACATCTTCCTGATTCAGAGCAAGACAAATGGTATGAGGCAATGCAGGTTGAAATGGACAGTCTAAAGAAACTTAAGGTGTTTACACCTGCAAAACCTCCAGCAAATAAAAGGGTCATTGGCACTCAATGGGTCTACAGAATCAAAAAGAAGCCAAATGGTGAGTCATTGTACAAGGCCAGACTTGTAGCTCAGGGTTTCGCTCAACGTTATCCTGAGGACTACACAAATACCTACTCACCGACAGTCCGAACTGAAAGTGTAAAAATTGCTTTAGCAACTGCAACTATTCTTGGTTTAGAAGTTTTCCAGTTTGATGTTGACACAACTTATCTACATGCAGACCTAGATGAAAAGAGCCTTGATAGTACAGTGGTATACGCACCGTGTTATTAACACAGCTGCCTGCAATTTCTGCTGGTTCGAATCTCTCCAAGGCTCAAGGTTGACTCAGCCTTCCATCCTTTCTAAGGTAGGTGAAATGAGGACCCAGTTTGTGGGGGCAATAAGCTGACTTTGTATAAAATATACAAAAGGATGAAGGCTATTGCTTAACGCATTGTAAGCCGCCCTGAGTCTCCGGAGAAGGGCAGCATATAAATCAAATTTTTTTTTAAAAAAAAAAGATCTATGTGAGAGGTCCTCCAGGGTTCCGACAGCAAGAAGGGGATACCTGGTTTCTAAACAAAAGTCTTTATGGTCTGAAACAGTCTGGTTTAATGTGGTACTTATGTCTTACTGACAAACTAAATTCAATGGGCTTTATTAAGTCCGAAACTGATGAGTGCATGTTCACAAAAAGATCTAACAATGCATATGAGATAGTTCTTGTTTATGTTGATGATATTGTTTATATTGGTCCAAATAAGCAGATGAGTGAGACTTTTGCTAAAGCTTTGCAGAGATACTTCACATTGAAATCTTTAGGTCATATTAGCACTTATTTAGGTGTTCAGATTGAAAAAACACAGAAGGGGTTTAGTCTTTCACAAGAGGATAAAATTGAACAAATTTTGCATCATTGCAACATGAAGGATGCTAACACAACAAAGACACCCATGCAAACAGATTTCCACAACTTGACACATGAAGCAAGTCCTGAGTTCGAGGATCAAACACTTTATCGTTCAGTTATTGGGTCATTGTTGTATATTAGTAGTTGGACCAGACCCGACATTGCACTTAGTGTTAATCTCTTGTCTCGACACGTAGGTAAGGCAAAACAGTTTCATTGGACATGTGTTAAATTATTGAAATACCTAAAACACACTAAACATATGAAATTATTGTTAGACCCAACACATACTGATTATGCAGAATTATGTTGTTATGCAGATTCTGATTGGGCAAGTGATAAGAAATCACGTAAAAGTACTTCAGGTTATATGATGTTCTTAAATGGATGTCCTGTTTACTGGCAAGTGCGTAAACAGAATTTTGTTTCTTGTTCATCTACTGAAGCTGAATATGCTTGTGTTTCAGATGCATGTAATTCTCTAACTTGGTTTGATGCTTTGGTCACAGATATATGGACACACCCAATCCGACCGGTCACAGTGATGGAAGACAATGAATCAGTGGTTTATATTTCTGAATCATATTTCATAGGTTCTAGGTCCACACACATTGACATCCGTTATCAAAACATAAAACAATTAGTGAAAAAAGGTTTTGTTAAATTGCAGTATGTATCTACACATGATCAGATTGCAGACATGCTCAACAAACCGCTTCCAGCAACTCAACACAAGTATCTACGTAAGAAGATGTGCCTTATTTGATGATGTACCTGATATTCGCTCAACTGGCAAAAGAAGGGGTTGTCACTGCGTTTCTGTATTTACCAGATGAGCTCATTATTTCTGGACTTTCAGACTTTCCGTAGCTTGCCAAGTTCCTTATCAGTAAGCTCTGTCCGCATTCCTTTCTTTCTACTTCACACTTTCTTTGTTCTCCTGCCAGGAGAGGTCCGGCTGAAGAGAGGTGGCTGGCAGGAACGTTGCCAAAATGTAATTATTTAGATAGTTAGATGTTTTACTTTCTGTATAACAAATAAATGAGTTTATTCTTAGAAAAAATATCTTCGGGGTTTATTTTTTTGCAAAAGTATACACAAGAAAAAAAGCCACGATCCATGTCTCTAAATCAAGGTGCGATTACCCAAAAGCAGAATGGGATTAATTAGCACCCTGACATAACCAAAGCAACCTCCTAGAAGTCACATTAGCAGCCAAAGCCCTAGAAGCAAATTTCGCCGCATCCAGACAAGCATCAGCTGAATATTCAGTGGCCGTCACCATCTTATTGATATCCTCTTGGATCCTGGTGTCCTCTGGAGGAAGACGATCCCTCAGCTGTCGTAGCCAAATTAGGGTGGCCCTATTGAAAAAGGAAGCCGCAGTAGCGGCTTTAACCGCCCAAGCTGCTGCCTGATGAGTTTTCTTATAGGAAACCTCTACTTTCCTATCCTCGGGCTTCAAAACTTCTGCCACATCCTGAGACAAGACTGTGGAAGAAGAAAGACTAACCACAGGCGGATCAACTGAGGGCAGATTGAGCAAGCTGTCTAAAACAGGGTCAGCACAGTACAACTTTTTATCAGAACCACTAGGTGCCACCAAGCCACCTGGTTGGTCCCACTGCCTCTTAATGACCTCTGAAAACAACTCCGGGCAAGGAATGGATTCCTGATCTTGAGTAAGAATGGCAAACAACTCTTCATGATGTTTAACAACCTCAGATCCTTGATCTTTAGGATTCACAATAGCTCCCATATTAGTAGCCAACTTGGCCTTCCTAAGTAGGGTTTTAAACACTGAAGGGCGGAAAAGTTTGGTAAAACTGGCTACTCAGGCAACACCCCTTCATCCTCTGAAAACTCAGGATCCCTGATATCTTCCTCCATCCAGACCTCCTCACTACTGACTGATCCCTGCTGCGTAGGAGATCCTGGCCTGGGAGCAGATTGTGTCTGCAATAGAGGCTGCCACCCTGGCACCCCTGCAGGCATCTGTCTACCTTGGTGCAACCCAGAAGCAAGTGCCTGAGTAAGGCATCGGTGAAGAGAGCTTGAAAATCCAAAGGCTGAGCAGCTCCCTGCCCCTCCCACAAGCGGAGCCCCGCTGCTGTTGGGGTAAAAGTAGCTTCGGGTGCTAAACACCCTGAAACCTGTTCCTCCTGCCCTCCCCCTGAGGAAACCTGGTGAGAAGTTGAACAGGTATCCTGAGTCTCAGGTAAAGGCAAAATTGCCCCAGATTGGGGTAGGGCCAAATCTGGCTGCACAGAAGAGACCAAAACTTCTGGCTGAAGAGGAACAGGAACACTGGAAGATTGTGCTTTTTGTTGTGCTTTAGCAAAGTGCTTTTCCAAGGCAGCATGCCTTCTTAGAGCATCCTTATCACCAATAGAAGCTTTTGGTACAGGAAGTGAAGAGGCTGTTCTAACTTCCTCAGATTCCTTCCTGCTCACAGGAACAGAGCTTTTAGATTTATTTTTGGAAGCTCTAGTAGCCCTGGAGGGGGGGAGGGGATAATAGGCTGCTCAATATCAGAAGAAAATTCCTGATCCTCCATTGTGATTTAAAGCTATAAAAAGCACCACACCGAAAAACTGGAACAATGGAATAAAATACCAAATTCACACTGGCTGCTGGAATCACCTCTGAAAAAAAGGTTCCCTCCAGGCAGCTGCTGCAGAAACGAAAGTGGAACTGAGGACTAGCTTCCAGCTAGCTCCCCCCCCCCACTCATTCCTGAAGTTTCCAGGCTTTTGGGAGGAGTTACCTCCCCAAATTAGCCGCCTCACCAAAACAGCCCTCCAAGTGCAAATGGGCGGGAGATTCAAACCTCCACTCACCCAAAACGCCCATAATGCTCACACTTAAGGATTCCTGTGATCCTGACTCTCCTTTCCAATCCAGGGCTGTCCTTCCAGATGCTGGAGCTAAAATTGCTCCAAAAAAGCACCGCAAGGCAATGTCCTCCAGAGCCTGCCCCGGCGGCGCCAAGCGGTACTCCGTTGCCACCCCTAATCGGGAGCAATGGCAGGGGCGGTTCCACCAGCTGACCAGGTACCCAGCTCAACCGCTGGCGGCTCTGCTGGCTAAAATTAGCCAGACGGGCTTGCCCCCTTAGGGACAAAAACCCGTATGCTGCAAGCTTCCTGCTTCGTGGGCAATCACTCTGGAGCCTCCAGAGTCTATCTGCCCACCTACAGCTACAACTCTTCTGCTCCCCACTAACTAAAAAATCACTAAAAAAAACATAGTTTCTTAGTAAAAAACCAAAACAACCAACAAACAATTCAAAATGTACAAAACAATAAACAGCAGAAATTAAAATAAGCAAAGTAACAAACGTTCAATCCAAAAAACTATGACTGCCAGAGCAGTCAAATAAAAACACGTCCCTATAGCTAGGCTGAGCGAAATAAAACTGAAAGACAACAGAGCAAAGGAGGCGTGTCCACCACAGATTTAAAGAGATATTACGCTCAGTCCCTATCGAATAGACTGGTGAATACCCATTTTGGAATAGCCTAAGCCCCACAATGGAAAAGAGACAGCACGGGGAGCCGTGCATCTCTGCGGGCAGGAACCAGCCATGCCAATCTCACTTCATGGCTGCACAGACAGCCCGCACCAGTCACTGCTTGGAACTCCGGTGCCATTTCCCCTCTCCCCTGTCCCAGGTCGACAGGGCTAGGGCTGGCAAGTTTTTTTGCAGCCGCTCTTTGCGGCTGCCACTAAGAGAAGGGGCGCACGAGCCATGCTTTGCGGGATTGGCCTCTGTGAGGCCATTCCGCGTGGACGGCAGGTGCGTGTGGGGCGCGTGGGGCATGTTCCCCCTCCCTTTCCCCATCTCTAACCTTGCCTCCTCACGTCATGTTGTTTGCGTGGCAGCTGTGCATGTGTCTAAGTATTTTGGGAGGGTTATTTTTGGGGGGGTTATTTTAGCGCATTCAGTTGAAAGCCCAATTGGGCTTACTATCCAGACAGGTCCTAGTTTCAGGGAAACATGGTATTAGTATTAGTATTAGTATTAGTATTAGTATTAAATAAGAGTAGATATAAATAATGAATATGGTGATAAGTTTAAACTGTTGTGACACAAAAAATTTGTACCAAGATGACACCCAGTTTAATGAATGATGAAATGTTTGTATTAAAAGGAAAAAAAAGGTAGAAGAGAATCTTCATGCAGATACATAATCCATTTTGTAAATCAAAGATAGAAACCAGCAACTCCTATGAAATACAGTAGCATAGCTAGTGGTGAAGAAAACAAGGCTTTATAACATACAGGGGTCACTATATACAGAACTGGCCCCATTTGAAGTGTTACAGCAGAATATTTAACCCAATATTCCATGGGTTAGTCTCTCACCAAACAGAACCTGACATTCCCTGAATGTTCCATCACAGAGAACAGTAATTTGAAACAACTTCTTGAACAGTCATATTTATCTTGAGGCCAAAAGTCTAGGATGAGTGCTATTTGCCATCCAATTTATTATAAAATAAGCATTTTTTAAAAGTCCATAATAAACATATAGACACATTTTGTAGCTTTTGTCTGTATAAAGGATTGGAATGACCAATCATTCCCCATTCAAAACAAACTCCAAAGAAAACTAGCATGGCCCTTTCAAACTCAGAATATCTTCTACAACCCAGCAAAAAGTAGAATAATTCAAATTCCTTAACTTTATTGAAAGTAGTATATACTTCAGATCATATATACAAAAAAGAGAAAGTTATACTGTAATATTATTGTATAAATCCAAGCTAAACACTACTAATATTGTAGGTGTTCCTCTACTTAAAATATTCATCCATTTTGGGCATATGACTGGATCATACATTTTTCTAGTTAAAGAAAATATTCATGTGAAATAGTCATATTCTTGCTGTTTCTGTAGTGGTTATAATTTTTACAGAGATAGTTTGGTAGCTCAAAACCCAACCCTCCTCATCTGAGCTTGCGCCTGGCAATGGTGGTGGTTAAGTGACGGAATAAAATGCCACATTTGAAAAGCAACAGCTGTTTTCCAGAGGATTAATAAAATCTGGTCCTCATCTCATCATCATCACTTCAGTCATTGCCTATCTACCGCAGGATGGAGGCCTTTTCCACTTTTCCAACCTATAAGGTCTTGAGTTTTCTTTTGCCAATTGGACCCACAATTGATGTTGTCAATCCATCTTGTTTAAGGTCACTTTCGCAGTCGCTTATTATCAAGTGGAATCCATTCTGTGACTGCCTTGGTCCACCTGCCATCAGAGCTGCTTAACTCATTCTTTGCATTTGTCTTCACACAAAAAGAAACTATAGCCCAATCTACCAAAAACATAACTGTAAAAGACAGACTAGAAATAAAAGTTAAAATAAGTAAAACAATAGTAAGAGAACACCTGTCTGATCTTGATGAATACAAATCACTGGGACCTGATGGATTACATCCCAGAGTTCTAAAGGAGCTAGCTCAGAACCACTGTACCACATCTTTCAAAAATCCTGGAGAACCAGGGAAGTACCAGAGGACTGGAAAAGAGCTGATGTGGTTCCCATCTTCAAAAAAAAAAGGCGGGGGGAACAGACCCAGGAAACTACAGACCAATCAGCCTAACATCAATACCCGGGAAGATACAGGAAAAGATAATAAAAAAACAGATCTGCCAACATCTAGAAACGAGTAAACTAACAACTAACAGTCAGCACAGGTATGTTAGAAACAGATCATGCCAAACCAATCTTATTTCATTCTTCAACAGTGACTAAATTAGTAGACCAGCGAAATACTGTGGACATAATATACTTAGACTTCAGCAAGGCATTCAACAAAGTAGACCACAACCTACCTCTTGGTAAGCTGGAAAGAAGTGGGATAGATAGCATCACCATCAGATGGATTTGTAATTGGCTAATAAATCATACCCATCGAGTAGTTCTTAAAGGGTCTACATGGAGAAAAGTAAGCAGTGGGGTACCACAAGGTTCCGTCTTAGGCCCAGTACTCTTCAATATCTTCATAAATGAGATGAGGGAATAGAAGGGGAATTTAACAAATTTGCAGATGATGCTAAACTGGCAGGAATAGCTAACACCCTAGAAGATAGGCTCAAAAT
Organism: Arizona elegans; assembly: GCA_022577455.1. Taxonomy (NCBI): domain Eukaryota; kingdom Metazoa; phylum Chordata; class Lepidosauria; order Squamata; family Colubridae; genus Arizona; species Arizona elegans. Next base: position 45,267,821 of record JAKOOJ010000006.1, on the reverse strand, counting down.
CCAGATGGATATTGACAGACTTGAACACTGGGCCCTATCTAACAAAATGAAATTCAATGTAGAGAAAAGTAGTCTTACACTTAGGCAAGAAAAACCAAAAGTACACATATAGATTGGATGAAATCAGGCTTAATAGCAGTAGCTGTGAGAGCGATCTTGGAGTCTTAGTGGACAAGCAGCTAAATATGAGCCAGCAGTGTGCATCAGCAGCCAAAAAAGCCAATGCAATCCTAACCTGCATTAACAGAGAGATACAATCAAGATCAAGTGAGGTACTAATACCACTATATAAAACCTTAGTAAGACCACGCCTAGAGTACTGCATCCAGTTTTGGTCACCACACTATAAAAAGATGTTGAGACACTAGAAAAAGTGCAGAGAAGAGCAACCAGGATGATGAGAGGACTGGAGACTAAAACATATGAAGAACGGTTATAGGAACTGGGCATGGCAAGTCTAGTGAAGAGAAGGACCAGGGGAGACATGATAGCAGTCTTCCAATACTTGAGGGGCTGCCACAGAGAGGAAGGGGTCAAGCTATCTTCCAAGGCACCTGAAGGCCAGACAAGGAATAATGGTTGGAAACTGACCAAGGAGAGATTCAATTTAGAAATAAAGAGAAATTTTCTGACAGTGAGAACAATCAACCAATGGAACAGCTTGCCTTCGGAAGTTGTGGAAGTTTCATCACTGGAGACTTTCAGGAAGAGATTGGACTGCCACTTGGTGTAGGTAGGGCGGGAGGTTGGACTAGAGGACTACAAGGTCCCTTCCAACTCTGTTAATCTAATCTAATCTAAACTTCCTCCACTAGGATATCAGGCATTTCCTCTTTTGTGGATGTTGTTACTTTTGAGCGACCTTGATCTTTGTATAGCTCTGAATATAATTTTCCAATAATTTCTAACTCATCTACATTACGGAAAATTAAATTCTGTTTGCTTGCCTCTATAGTGATCCCGACAACCATTTATGCCAGTGAGATCTGGAAGGTGTCAGCAAGTATTAAGAGAAATAATAATAATAATAATAATAATAATAATAATAATAATAATAATAATAATAATAATAATAATTTTCCAAAAGGATGCCTTCGCTGAATCCTAAAGATTAGCTATTTTGACCATGTTACTAATAAAGTAGTGATCCAAAAGAGTTTCTCTTTCAAATTATATAACACTGTCACACGCAGAAAACTCTAACTTGAAAGGTGATATTCTCCACATGAAGAACAATCAAATTCCCAAGATGGCAATGAGATAAACTCCCTCAATGCCAAACGTCTAAGAAGACACCCTCAAAATACATAGTGAAGAACGTTCATAGAAGACTTAAATACTTGGCAAGTATTGGCAAGTATTTGGCAAGATGTTGAAGTATTCGTCACAAACTGAAAATATGGAGACCCCTTGCTACCCGATATGCTGCATTGCACGGGAGGATGTAATGCTAATGTTAATGCTAATGCATTAGCATTAGTCATATATCCATCCAGGTCCATCAAATACTGTCAACTACACACATAATAATCATATTTCAATTGCTACAATCCAGTTTTTTTACAGGTACAGAATATGAATTGAAAACTACGACGACACCTTTCCAAATTCCTGTTGTTTTCATACTTAGATTTTGCCTAGTTTCTAGTGATACAACATGCTGATTTTATATGTTACTGATTTTCAGTAACATATAGATATATCTACCACCCTATACTTAAAAAAAGCAAAATTAAGACCATGCAGATTTCCAGGTGCTAATACTGTCCTCGCCAACCTGGGCATTCTCCAAAAGTATGGATTCCAGTTTCCAATATTCTGCAGGGCAAAATGTGAACATGTTCTACTAATCAGCAAGGCTCATAACAGCATATAACAGTTTATGTCTAGGAATAATAATAAATCTTATTTATCATTAAAAATAAAAATTAACATGATATAACAACTGCAGTGAATTATTTTTCCCACATTTAAATTTTTTGCCTAGAATCAGTTAATTATGAATGTAAAACTTATTTTATTTAATTATTTAATTTTAATTAAATTAATTATTTATGTACCGATAGTCCTCAACTACAACCATTTGTTTAGCTACCATTTGAAGTTACAATAGCACTGAAAATTGACTTACAAGTGATCCTTGCATTTATGACTGTCACAGCATCCAATCAGGTGATCAAAATTCAGGCTCTTGGTAGCCAGAATTATTTACAATGGTTGCAGCATCCCAGGGACATGTGATTGCCATCTGCAATCTTCCCAGTCGGCTTCCAAAAGCAAAGTTAATAACCATGTGATTCATTTAAGAGTCAACCATGGCAAAAAAAGGTTGTAAAATTGGGCGCAACTTGCTTAGCTGTCTTCCTTAACAGAAATTCTGTTCCCAAGTGTGGTTGTAAGTTAAGGACTACTTGTACAAAAAACTGAAAGCAAGTATTAGTGGAATCACTAATGACATACAGATGAAGTGATGTCATGGGAATACATCCATATTATTTCATAAATATAATCTTATATTTTAAAGCCAACACTTATTTCTATTTTTATAATTTTCACTATAAAATTATGTTTTATAATTTTCATTATACAATCAATTAGACTAACTGAAAGTCAACTGTGGACTAACCGTGTAGCATATTTTGTTTTTCTTAAAAATGATGCACTGGTGCCCTACTAACAATTATTTGAAAAATGACCCAGAAAACTATTTTTAATATTGTTACAAAAAATGGCACTGCAAAAAAGATATTCTTCACTGATACATACAAAACAAGAGGTCAGTATTGCAGAATATAAATGCATTATCTCAAAATAAGTTATTTTTCCTTTTTCTCTGTTTATCTGGATGTCAGTTAAGTGAGCTCAAGGAAAGTTACACTATTACACCAGATCAAAATTCAAAGTTAACTAGGATAATGCCAATTACTTGAATGCAGGATTAAAGACTGTCAATACTGGATTAAAGTATCAAGTACACGCCAACAGAACTTTTGAAACATTTTCCAAATATTGCTGGGAGGGAACAGGATGAAGCTAAACTGAAATTAAAGCTAAATAGTTCAATTCACTCAGAATTAACCCAGAGACAGAAAAAATGGATAACTTATTTTAGATATAATAGATTGAAGTTCTCTGGAAACATCACAAATGAGAAATATACAATAGATTACAGTTGTGACAACCTTGATAAGATAGATACCTGACTTTTTGTTTACATGTTTTGTATGTCTTGTTATTACTTGTTTTGTTCTGTATTTTTAAATAAATAAAAAAATTATTTAAAAAAAAGAAAGAAATTCAGAGAAAAATAAAAAGGCCTAGTTTAAGCGTTCATTTTGGGCCAGAGTGTGAGAAGTAGGAAAGCTTTATCCGAGAAGGATCCAAAGGAAAAAGTACAACCCAAGTAACGCTCAAAGAACAGCAGAGGCCAGGAGCAGGGAGAGCAACGAGGGAGAACATCCCGCTCCTAGCTTCACATACCTCTCGGCAGCGCTGAAATCAGATCCTCCCGCTGACCCTACGAAGAGGGGCGGTCTTTCGGGAACATAACGATAGAGAAGAGTCTCACAGTGGGGCTGAAGTAGCTGGACATTGCAACTGAGGTGTTGCGCCTAGGATATCTCTTCGTCAACGCGTTCGTGAGAAAGGCCTCGACGGTAACCGTGAGGGCATTGGCTTTTGCCGGACCCTACTTCGTCCCCCTCCCAGAATCCCTGCCTCTCCCTTCCCTGTCACAGTTGTTTACCTTCTGGTTTGCCTAGAACAGCCACAGTCGGCATCTTCCCCCAACGACAAGCACCCCACACTGACCGTCACTTCCGCTGTTGTTGCTGCCGCCGCCGCCACCACCACCACCTTAAGAAAGGTAGAGAAATACAGAAAAGGAGGAGGGAAAATCTCCATGAATACGAAGTCGCTACTGCTGCTGAGGGCGTCGCAATTTCCCAGTGTCGCCACCTTCCCATTTCACGCATAGCAGCCGCCCTATTCGCTGCCTCCGCTGCCTCACAAAAGTCGCCAACCGCGTACGCAACACTTAGCCCCACCTCGCCCGGCGCTCCGGCCTCTGAATCTCCTCCCCTTGAGGTTTTCATTCATCGTCGACTTTTTCATCCGGCCGCTTCTTCACCGCTAGGATTCCCCAGTTTACGTTCTTTTTCCACCCAAAGTTTTATCTTGTTTGGCTTTGGCTACAAATCCCCTGTTAATTCATATTGCAAACCAGGTAAAAAAAGGATTTATTTCATGGGATATACATGAAAAACTAATATATTCAATATAATATACTCAATTTACAATTTACTAATTTACAGTAAAATATGTCGCTACTTCAACTTATAGTGATTCCGTGGACACATTTAAAATTTAACTACTGTAAACAAATTTAATAAAGTTTACAAATCGTCACATATCCTTTATATTTAGGGAAATATCTTTCTGAAGACTACTTTGATGAAAAAGGTTAATGTCGGAAGGAGATTCAGAGTTTATTAGATTTGTAAAAAATGTTATGGGAAACGATTATCCGCATCATTTTTCCTCAAAATAATTCTGTAAAATGTTAGACTGAAAGCATGATTAACTGTGGGACAGTCTAAATTTTTATTTATTCTTTCTAGCCATTAACATGCTATCTCAATTTCACAACTCATCTTGCCTCGAATGATTATGCTACCTGCAGAGAAAGATTCACTCCAAAAACAACTGGGGCATAATCATTCAACACAGGGATAAAAAGCAATCATTTTAATAGTAGTATGCCTCCTTGATAGTAAACAAAACAAGGAGACAGAGAAATAAATCAGGTGGCTGATGCTGTCCTTTCAGATATAGCTTTAAATAGAATAAAGAATGCAGCTGGCATTGATTAAAAGATTAGGGGCATTAGAATCCAACAATATCCAAAATGTTGCCCACTTTTAGCAGGTATAATACTGTAATGTTCATTTTTTTTCTGATAAGAACAAATTAGGGAATGGTTGTTTTCCCAGATTAATTAATATAAAATCAAGGGAATATTATATATGCAAGATTGTCCAATGACCATAATTCAGAGACATTGCAATCGTGTTTACAGTACCTTAACTCATGCTTATTAAACCATGACTTACTGAATTAGTCAAATTGCTTTAAAATAAATAGACTGGGCTATAACCTAGCCATTCATTTTAGTGCATGGCTAAATGTGAAACCTAATTACTTATATATTTAACATCAGTGCTACTTAGTTGCATAGATGATACTGTTCAATTGTTTCATTCATTTCCCATTGCACAATGGCTGCGAATACAAAAAGGAGAATGTGGGATTAGCTAGGCTAGGCTAAACAGATCATTCTCAATCTCCTCTATTATCTTTCCTGGGTCTCTTGGAAAGCAATAAAAATGCCAGTGCAGCCATAAAAATGCTTAGAAGGCAAAGGAATGTTCGAATGTTCGAATCATCGATGTTTCCCGCGTCAGCCCTGAGTTCAAGAACAGTGGCCCCACGCTTCTGCAGTCGTTTGCAAGAGAAAAACCAGCAAAGGTAAATTCATTTCCACAATAAATTCATTTGTCAAAAGCTGCACAAACCATAGGAAACTTCACAGCCCGACCTATCCATACTGCAATGTGCCTGCGCCCACGAGCTCCATTTGGAGCTCAAAAGACGCCAGGACCCTCAAATTGGAATCTATAAGGAATTACCACCTAAGATGTTAAAAGATCGAAAAGAGTACAGGTTCTTAGTGAATGAATTGCAAAAACAAGAAATACCATTTCGGTGGGATGCCCCAACTGGTATAATTTTGAAATATAATGGAGAGAGACATCGATTGAATACTTTTCAGAAGGCGGAATATTTTTATTATAATATCCTTAAAGAAAGATCATCATCCCCACGTACATCTACATTGTTGGAGATAAAAAGTGATAAAGAAAAGCAATCTCAGCACGAGAGGGCACAACAGTCTAAGCAGATGGAACCAGTGGAAATGCAGGGTGCTGCACGGGGAGGAGGCCTTTTGGAGGAATCATTGTCAGAACCCTCCCCAATTCTGTCAACTGGTGCTGTTTTGGATGTAGCTGGGATACCTGAAGTTAAAGACCAGCGTATAACTCGTGCAATTTCCAAGCAGATAAAAGAAAAACGTGAAGCCATGGGAGCTAGGCCGAAGACTTCAGAAGAAGTTAGGCAAAGCAGCTCATCGCTTCAGAAAGGTCAAGATGACAATTAGGCTCTTATCTTGGAATGTTAATGGACTAAATTCACCACAAAAAAGGAAGAAATTATTTACATATTTGAGACAATTTAATAATGATATAATTTGTTTACAAGAAACTCATATTCGAACTCAAGATCATAAATATTTGATAAATTCTAAATTAGGAACACACTTTATAGCTTCAACCTTGGAAAAAAAGAAAGGTGTGGTTATTTATGTGAATAAAAGACTGTCCGCTAAAATTATAGAAGCAGATGAAGATGGTAGGTTTGTTGCAATTGAACTGCACACAGTAAATGGCCAAATTCTTTTGATTGGAATTTATGCTCCGAACCAACAACAGGATCATTTTTATAAGACTCTACATAATAAAATATTGCAATGGGACTATAGATCTATTCTAATAATGGGAGACTGGAATGGAGTAATTGATTCTAAATTAGATAAAAAAAGTTTGGCGAAATCAAGGATCAGACTGCCACAGACTTTTTTTGATATGAAAGAAGATTTGGAATTAAAGGATATCTGGAGAATATATAACCCAAAAGAACTGGACTATACTTTTTTCTCTGATAGACACAGATCTTTCTCCAGGATTGATTTTATTTTGTTATCAGATGATTTACTTATTAAAACAAAAAGAACAAAGATATTTCCAAGAACTTTAACTGATCATAGCTCTGTATGGATAGAAATCGAGATGGGAAAGTCTGAGAGAAGGTCATGGAGACTAAATGAAAATTTGTTCAGATATGAAAAAAATATAATAGAACTTAAAAAACAGATGAAAGGATTTTTTGAAATGAATTTGAATAAGGGTACCCCAATTGAAATAGTATGGGACGCGAGCAAAGCTTATATGAGAGGGGTACTTATTCATATGAACTTCAAACATAAACAGAATCGACAAAGGAAAAGACTCGAACTGGAAGCAGAAATAAAGAATATGGAACAGTTACTTATTAAAAACCCAACAGATGAAAGAATACGTGGTGCTATAAAACTTTTGAAAGATCAGTTTCAAATGCTTTTGGCGGAACAAGCTGCAACAAATCTACAATATGCGAAGCATAATACGTTTTGTAATGCCAACAAACCGGGGAGATGGTTGGCTTATACTTTAAGGAAAAAGCAGAGTATACGGACTATTGAGAGTATTGACACTGGGGGGAAAGAAATTTTCCAACAAAAACTGATTAAAGAAGCCTTTGTAGATTACTACGTTAAATTATATGCTAAAGATGACATACAGAATGGACTTATAGAAAAATATCTAGAAGAGAAAAGAGTCCCAAAAATTACTAGCCAACAAAAAGAAAGAATGAATTATCCAATAACAGTTGAGGAAATAATTGCAGCAATTAAACAATTGAAAACAGCTAAAGCTCCTGGAACAGATGGATTGACAGCAGTGTATTATAAAACTTTACAAGCAGAAATGGTGGAACAACTTAGAGACTTATTTTGTAATATACAACAAGGGGGTAAAATACCCCCATCATGGAAATCAGCATATATTACTTTGATACCAAAAGAACAAGCAGGTCCCAAAAAACCGGAAAATTATAGACCATTATCTCTTCTAAATAATGACTATAAAATTTATGCAAAAGTATTAGCCAACAGACTGATGCCAGTAATTCAAGAGGTGATTAATGACGACCAAGCTGGGTTTATAGAGGGTAGATACATGAAGGACAATGTAAGGCAAGTTATAGATTTACTGGAATATCTTGAGAAGAATAAACAGATCTCTGCAGTGCTGGTTTTTTTGGATGCGGAGAAGGCCTTCGATAGAGTGGATTGGAATTTTCTACTAAAGACTTTAAAAAAAATGGGATTTGGAGATCAATTTATACAGGCGGTTTCAGCAATCTATCAAGAGCAAAAGGCACAGATTATTATTAATGGAAGTCTGACATCAGAGTTTAAAATCGAAAAAGGAACAAGACAGGGATGCCCGTTGTCCCCATTGTTGTTTATTTTAACACTAGAAGTCTTGCTAAATACAATAAGGGACTCTAATATCTTGAAAGGTATAACGATAAGGCAAGAGGATTACAGGATAAAGGCATTTGCAGATGATCTGGTTGTTACCCTAACACAGCCAATGGAATCAATAATCCAGATGAAGGACATTATACAAGACTATGGTAAAGTTTCAGGTTTTAATCTGAACCAGAAAAAAAACTAAGATGATAGTCAAAAATATGACACAAGATCGTAAACACGAGCTTGAAAGGAGGGCAGGTTTTGAGATTGTACCAAAGGTAAAATATCTAGGAGTTCAGGTTGCAGAATCAAATATGAAATTGTTTCAAAACAATTATGAGGTGTTGTGGCGAGAGGTGCAAAAAGACATGGAGACTTGGAAAAAACTGCAGCTGTCTTTACTTGGAAGAATAGCAGCAGTTAAGATGAACATTTTGCCAAGATTTCTTTTTTTGTTTCAAATGATTCCGGTGCTTAAAAGTGATAAACAACTAAAAGTATGGCAAACTGGAGTGAACAAGTTTGTCTGGAACGAGAAAAAACCAAGAGTAAAATTGAAAATTATGCAAGATGTTCCAGAAAGGGGAGGTCTTAAACTTCCAAACCTACAGTTATATTATGATGCAGCAGCTTTGACTTTAACAAGTGATTGGTTTGGAGGAAAAAAGACTGGAATACTAAACGCAGAAAGTTTTGATTTGGAATTTGGATGGCATGCTTATTTATTTTATGATAGCAAAGTGGATAAAGTATTTAAAAGCCATATACTTAGAGAATCTTTGCTGAGAGTTTGGAAGAAGCACCGACTCAAATGGGATTATAAAATACCGTTATGGCTGGATCTTGGTCATACTTTGTGGAATACAAATATAATGTCACTCGAGGGGTTTTTATACAAAGAGGTTCTTTTTTCAGATGCGGGCAGATGGCAGCTGAAGACATTACAGACACTGTTGGCTGAAGGGATTAATTTAACTTGGTTACAATACAATCAATTGCAATTGAGATGGAAAGAGGACCAAAGAACTGGTATTATGGTGCATGAGGAAGAATTGGTTAGACATATAAAAGAGAAAGGTCCAATGCATATTAAAAGGCTTTATAATGTTTTGTTAGAAAGGGATTCGGAAACTGAATTAGTTAAAGATTGTATGATTAAGTGGGCACAAAATTTTGAAGAACCAGTGATGTTGGAAACATGGGAAAAAATTTGGGTTCAGAATGTTAAATTTACACAGTCGCAGAATTTGAGGGAAAATTTTTACAAAATGTTTTATAGATGGCATTTAGATCCTAAGAAATTGTCGTGTATGTACCCTAATGTTCAGCCAAAATGTTGGAGGTGTGATTGTTTAGATGCTACATATTATCATATTTGGTGGACTTGTAAGAAAGTTAAGGCTTTTTGGATAAAAATTTGGTGGGTCATGCAGAATGTTTTAAAGAAAAAAATCCAATTTTCTCCACAATTGCTTTTATTGGGTATAGTTGAGGGTTTTACAGTGGATGAAACAAAGTTGATTTTGTATATGATTACAGCAGCGAGATTGTTGATAGGTAAATATTGGAAAAATGAAGCTCTGCCCATCGTAGAAGAATGGATTTTGAAGATGGCTAGCTTTGCGGAGATGGCGAAGATTTCAGCATACTTAAAAGATCGCTCACAAGAGACTTATGAATGTGGATGGAAAAAGTGGATAGATTATGTGCAGAACAAATACCAAACCAAGAAGTATCAAATAGCTTTTCATTGATAGTATTATATTATATTAAATAGAAATAGTCGAACTATGTGAAGATGAAAAATGACATGGGGGTTGGGGGGGTTTAAGGTTTAAGGTTTTTGTATAGGGGATAATGATATTCTATGGAAGTCTGGGGGGGAGGGGAGGGTCGGGGGGGTTGGGAGGGGGGTTTGGGGAGTTTGGGGAGGGTTAGGGGGGTGAAAATGGGGTGAAAATGTAATTGTAAAACTTTTACAATAAAAAAAAAAAAAAAGACGCCAGGACCAAGGAGAGACTGACCTGTACATAAACTACCGTGCTGACTGTATCAAACACAAGATCAGTGGTCCGCGTCCCAACAACGCCCCCCCAAGCAAAACTAGGCATGCACGCCCCCAACTTCCTCCAGGTCCACCCCTACAGGCCTAAAATGCAAACTACTTAATGCAAGAAGCCACGCAAACAAAATGCTCAAATTCCTTCTGCTTCTAAGTGTGGCCCTATTCGACCTTATTTTTGTCTGTGAGACAAATGTATCCTTTCCAGACTCCATTATTACAGTAAGTAATTATCACATTTTCCAGTCTGATCATGATAATCGTACAGGGGGTGGTGTTGCTATCTTCTATAAAATGTCCCTAGGTCTGAAAAAGATAAATGTTACACAGGAGCTTGCTTTTCCTGAGACCATTGTCTGCAAACTGTCCCTAAATGCCACAGTTCTTTCTTACTACCATATTTTTCGGAGTTTAAGACTCACTGGAATATAAGACACACCTTAGTTTTTGGGGACGAAAATAAGAAAAAATCTGATTGGCAGGTGGATTGGCCTCCCGGAATACCCCCAATCAGCTGTTCCCAGAGGTGAATTTTAGCAACAGGTTCCTTGGTTGTGAGCTCTGTGCCTTGTTTTATTTTGGTTTTTTTTCTGCCTCTGAAACTTCTGAAACTCCATTTCAGAAAAAACCCTTTTTTCTGCCTCTGAAAGAGAGCTTCAGAAAAAAAGCCTCTGCAGCTCTGTTTGGGGGCTTCTTTTCTGCAGCTCTGTTTGGGGCAGGGATGAAATGCTCCCGGATTGGACCGGATCGGCCGAATCCAGATCCCTGCACTAGTGGATAGCCGTATTCCTGTCCAACAGGCAACAAATACCGTATTTTTTGGAGTATAAGACAGACCTTTTTACCCCCCCCCAAAAGGGGGTGAAAATTTAGGTGCGTCTTATACACCAAATGTAGCCCTGCCCACCCACTGGCCCCCACTCTTTGGCCTGTGCCTCGCAGCAGTTACCTCCTTGCACGCAAACAGCAAGAAAAAACAGCTCCTTTCAGCTTCAGCATAGGTTAATTAACACAAGTTGATTAGATCGGCCTCCTGACTCTCAGCTGATTTACTCTCAGCTGTTTTGCACAGGGCTCTGCTGCTTGCTGCAAAGAGTGCTGGAGCAGATTTTTTTTCCCTAGCTATGCTGAAAAACGAAACTGAAAGTAAAGCAGACTCTTTGCTGCAACCTGGCAAAATGAGGCAGAGAGATTTCTTTTTCCTCATCAAAAAAGGTAGGTGCAAACAATGGGAAATTTAGGGCAAAAGAGGAGAGTTCAAGATTTTAAAACACAAAAGAAAAAAGGCAAAAAGATAAATGGGAAGGGAGAAAAAGAAAAAGAAATGAAAGAGAAAGATGTTATACATATTTAGAATTGAAATATGAATAGTAGTAAGAAAAATGGGAAATCATGATTGTAAAAATGAAATGAATAATAATTGGAATATTTTTCTATATGGGCAAAACTTTGGGTTATTGGGAGAGTTTAAGATGTGAAAATGAGTAACAAGGGGAAAGCTCTATTTAACTAGGTAATTGTAATAATTGAGATACTATTGTATATTGTGTTGAAAGCAGAAATGGTTAAGTTGTGGTTTGGAGGAATATATGGGGAAAATTATTTGGTTTATTATTATTGGTAAATATAATTAATTGATTTGTAAGAAATTGGATTGCATGGAAATAATTGGAATATTCATGTTCATATTGATTAATATACAAAAAAGATAGTTATATAACTAATTGATTTATATTAAAATGTTAAATTTGTATTAAACAACTGTAATATTACATAATTAACCAATGCGAGGATGGATATAAAAATAGATGACAACGGGAAGGGGTATAATATAGAATAGAAAGGAAAAATTGAATTTCATTAAGATTAGAGATGAGGATGAAGTGTAATATTGGTTTTTTAAAAAAATAGATGAGGAATAAATATGGCAAAAAGGAAATATATAAATTGTAAATTTAATTGAAATGACTAAATACTGTTTAAATTTGTGAACCAGCCAAATACTCTGTTCAAAGAAAATACATTATATGTTTGTATGTGTGTTTGTCTAAAAAAAAAAAACTTAAAAAAAAAACAACCAAAAAAGGCAGGTGCATCTTATACTCCGGTGCGTCTTATACTCCGAAAAATACGGTAGTCAAAATAGGGAGGGCCCAGGGTGAAATGCTTCCATTCAGACCGGATCGCCCAATCCGGTAGCGATGGAGACGGGTGGTTCAGAGAACCGGTAGCAAAAATCCCTGCCCCCCCCCCATTGCCTAGCTGAGCCGCGGAATCATCAAAGGCTTTTTTTTTATTTTTAAAAGCATTTTTTCTACAACCTCTTTGGCCGAAAAAATGCTTTTAAAAGTAAAAAAAAAAAAGCCTCTGATGATCGCGCGGCTCAGCTGGGATCATCAGAGGCTTTTAAAAGCACTTTTTCTACAACCTCTTCGGCTGAAGAGGTTATAGAAAAAATGTTTTTTTTTAAAGTTTTTTATTATATTTTTATTGTTAAGGAATAACAGAAAGGAAAAAAAAATCAATAGTAAGGAAAGAAAAAAAATTTTTTTCCCCCCAACGTGCTATACAAACGGAAAGGAAGTTTTAGGAACTTGAAGTCTTCAATTCTTCCAGAAATCTCTTTGATAAGGTATTGGTGCCGATTCATCCAATCTCCCAAGTGCAAAGTCCACAAATGGTTGCCAAGTGTTCCAAAAAACATTTTCTTTATATATACCACTTCTAATTTTAATATCACAAGTCAATTTATCATTTAATGCAAATTTCCATGTTTCATTGTACCATTTAAATGTTTTTAAAAGGAAAAAAAGCCTCTGCCGATCAGGCAAGTCAGCTGGGATCGTCAGAGGCTTTAAAAGCATTTTTTTACAATCTCTTCAGCCGAAGAGGTTGCAGAAAAAATGGTTTTAAAAGTAAAAAAAAAAAAAAGTTGGCCATGCCCACTCAGTCATATTATCCCACCCCCCCACCAAGCCACACCCACAGAACCAATAGTAACAAATTTTACATTTCACCACTGGGAGGGCCCAATCAAATCCAGCACCTGTTAACAGCAATGTCCCCCAAGGCAGCGTTTTAGGACCCACACTCTTTCTGCTTTACATCAATGACCTATGCGATCATATTACAAGCAGCTGTGTTCTCTTCGCTGATAACGTAAAATTATTGAACACCACTCAGAATGCTGCTGCCCTACAGAGCGACCTTGACTATGTGTCAGAATGGTCACACATTTGGCAACTCCAAATCTCAACTAAAAAATGCTGTATCCTACACATTGGCAAAAAAAATCAGAACACAAATACAAGTTGTGCGGAAATGATCTTGTAGATGACCCTCACTTTGTCAAGGACCTAGGAGTACTCATCTCAAACAATCTAAGCCCCAGAGCTCACTGTAACAGTATTACCAAACAGGCATTAAGAATTGTTAACCTAATCTTGCAAAGCTTCTTCTCCAGTAACATTGTATTGCTAACTAGGGCATACAAAACCTTTGCCAGACCAATTCTTGAATACAGCTCATACGCCTGGAATCCACACTGTATATTGGACATTAACACAATTGAGCGGGTCCAGAGGTATTTCACGAGAAGAGTACTCCACTCCTCTACTCACAATAGAATCCCTTATGCCACTAGACTTGGAATTCTGGGCTTGGACAATTTGGAACTGAGCCACCTGTGGTCCGATCTAAGCATAGTACACAAAATTGTCTGCTACAACGTCTTATCTGACTTCTTCAGCTTCAACCACAATAATACACAGGCAAACAATCGATACAAACTCAAGATAAACTGCTCCAAACTTGATTGCAGAAAATACGACTTCAGCAACAGACAGGTCAACGCCTGGAATGCTCTACCTGACTCTGTTGTTACAGCCTCAAACCCTCACAACTTCAACCTCAAACTGCCTACTGTGGACTTCACCCCATTCCGTAAAAGGGACGTGCATAAGTGCACCAGCGTGCCTACTGTCCCTGTCTTACTGTCCCCATTTATCTGTACTTACTTCCTTTAAGTTTATACTTATACCTGCTATCTTGTACATGTTTGACAAACAAAACACAACAAAACAAAACAAATACAATAAAATACATAAAATGTTGATAACAGAAGTGATGTTTGAAGTTGAAGAATCCTCCAGAAAACCAAGACCAAGGGAGCTACACTTATAAATAAAAAAATTAACAGTAATGGCTATTCTAATACATAGCTTCTGCATTTTTAATAATGCAATTGGCTTTGTAGTCTCATCTTCATTACATCAGTACCTCTGACTTCATGAATTACTTGAATACTCTGATTTGCATAAGTCTATGCAAAAGGATTGCATTCCCACCCCTTTTTGGATATGCTATTGCAGTGCACCATACTGAACAGAATAGAGTTGAAAGGGACTTTGGGAGTGTTCTAGCTCAACTCCCTTCTCAGGCAGTAAACCCTCTACCATTTCAGACAAAAGGTTGTCAAATCTCTTCTTAAAAACCTCCAGTGTCGGAGCACCCACAACTTTGAGAGGCAAGTCATTCCACTGATTAATTGTTCTGTCAGGAAATTTCTTCTTAATTCTAAGTTGATACTCCCCTTGATTAATTTCCATCCATTCTTTCTTGTCCTGCCTTCAGGTCCTTCAGAGAATAAGTTGACCCCCTCTTGTTTGTGGCAGCCCCTTAAAAATTTGAACACTGCTATCATGTCACCTTCTTTTCATTAAACTAGATATACTCAATTCCTGCAACCATTCTTAGTAACTTTTAGCCTTCTTTCTATTGATGGGTATTCTGGTCTCCATTATGTCCAATCTCATAAAGGACCTACAGAGGTTATACAGGTGATAAAGTGCCCTCTTCTAGTCTTGCACATAAAATTTCAATCTAGATTACCATTTGTGTAATCATTCAACATTTATGGCATTAGAATCCCATCCACTTGTGCATCATGACTGTCTTTAAATCAATTTCTGAATTGTATTAATGGTGTTCAAAATACACATTTAATCAAAGAATTGGACCTACTATCTAAACCCAGAACTGTTTTTTCATTTATTTATTTTATTAGATGTAGGAGTTTGCATATGTGCAGGAATTTTCCTATCTTGGAAGGCAAACCTCAGATGAGGAAGGTTACATACAAAGATTGAGCATGATCATCTTATGATGATATCTGAAAGTTATGAGATTGCCTTCTCCAATTATCTTGGTGAAGTTTTATATTCATTACCAAAAGATCCTAGAATTGTGGTAACTACTACTTTAAACCTCTCTTTTTCTAATATTTTGTACGTACACCTTTTGTTGATGCTCTGACAATTTTTACAGATGGCTCACCAAAACGAGGGGTGGTGGTCTGGCACGCTGACTCCCAATGGCATTCTAAATTCACATCACCTCAGACTTCTGCTCAGCGGGCTGAATTAGCTGCTGTGATATTAGCCTTACACCTTTTCCCAATACAACCCATTAATCTTGTAGTTGACACACAATGTTTATTTAGCTATGCAATCTTTGCCATTATCTTATTGTGCATTGTCATTAGATATAAATTTGCTAGCTTTGTTTTTGTCTCTTAAGCATCATTTGGAGAATCGACAATATCCCTTATATGTGGAGCATATTCGCAGTCATACTCCTTTTAACAATGCCCTTATTGAAGGTAACCGCATTGCAGATGAATCCCTTAAGGAAATTGCTTCTTTATTTTCTGATCCGGTGACTAGTCATTCATAGTTTCATCAAAATGCAAAATCTTTGGCAAAACAGTTTCATATTCCTTTGGCGCAGGCTCAGGATATTGTACGAGCATGTCCCTCCTGCCAACAGTCAGCCATTCCATTTCCCAGTGGGGTCAACCCTAGGGGTACCTCTGCCAATCAAATTTGGCAAATGGATGTAACACAATTCTCCCCTTTCAAGCCATACGATAAATTGCATGTTATTATTGATACTCATTCTCATTTTCTTTGGGTTACTGCATCCCGTCACGAGCGGACTCAGGATGTCACCACTCATTGTTTAGCCGCTATTTCAATCATGGGCCGCCCTGTTCAAATTAAAACTGACAATGGTCCTGCATATATCAGTAAAGACTTTAGTCTTTTCTGTCAGCAATGGGAAATAACCTTAGTCCATGGCATTCCCTATAATTCTCAAGGAGAAGCTATTGTGGAACGTGCCCATCGAACCTTTAACTCCTTTTTGCAGAGACGGGTTTTTTGTAAATTTGTTGGCCGTCGTGGATGTGCTGTTCATTTTCATTCCCTGAATAAGACTATTGAAGATGAACTTAATGAACTTCAATCATATTTTCAGAATAATGTTCA
Source organism: Arizona elegans (assembly GCA_022577455.1). Classification (NCBI taxonomy): domain Eukaryota; kingdom Metazoa; phylum Chordata; class Lepidosauria; order Squamata; family Colubridae; genus Arizona; species Arizona elegans. Next base: position 45,251,236 of record JAKOOJ010000006.1, on the reverse strand, counting down.
TGCTATTTTTTCTTCTTTTGACTGATTGACCAATTGACTTCCTGATTGGTCCTGGCTCAGACAGTTATTTCTTTATGTGATTATCCTTCTCATATTGATTGCTTGTTGTTGTTTCATTCAATGTATTCCCTCATTAATTGCTATGTTTCGTCCTACCCCTCTTTCTCTGTCTCCTCCTCAAATGTGTTATATTCAAAAATCTTTGTTCCCTCAAAATTAAATAAAAAGAGAGGACATGTAGGAGTTTGCATATATGCAGGAATATTCCTATCTTGGAAGGCAAACCTCAGATGAGGAAGGTTACATGCACGTAGGTGCCAGGAAATGGCATTAGAAAATAAGACCCTAAATCTGTAAACAAGAGGAGTAAGAGAGGAGGAAATGGGATATTTATTTATTTATTTTATTTGTTTAAATTTCTATACCGCCCTTCTCCAATATAGGACTCAGGACGGTGAACAGCCAAAGTAAAAACAAGACATACAAAATCTAAAAACTGTTTAAAATAATTAAATATTTTGGCCGTAATTAAAACAATTCCAATTTAAAATCAGTTTAAAATTTGACTCAAGCCAGCCCAGCTAGTTGAAATAAATGGGTTTTCAGGGCCCGATGAAAAATCCGGAGGTTTGTTATTGTACGTAACTCTGGGGGGAGGTTGTTCCAGAGGGTGGGCGCCGCCACAGAGAAGGCTCTCCCTCTGGGGTTCGCCAGCCGACATTGTCTGGCGCACCTGAGGAGGCCCACTCTGTGTGAGCGTACTGGCCGGTGGGAGGCTATTGGTGGCAGAAGGCGGTCTCGTAAGTACCCCGTCCCTAAGCCATGGAGCGCTTTAAAGGTGGTCACCAACACCTTGAAGCGCACCCGGAAGACCACCGGGAGCCAGTGCAGTTCGTGCAGGAGAGGTGTCACATGGGAGCGCCTCGTCGCCCCCATAATCCCCCGCGCGGCCGCGTTCTGGACCAGCTGGAGCCTCCGGGTGCACCCCAGAGGGAGTCCCATGTAGAGAGCGTTGCAGTAGTCCAGGCGGGAAGTGACAAGTGCCTGAGTGACTGTGCGTAGGGAGTCCCGATCTAGAAAGGGGCGCAACTGGCGTATCAGGCGAACCTGATAAAAAGCCCCCCTGGCCACGGCCGTCAAATGATCTTATAAAGACAGCCGTGCGTCCAGGAGGACGCCCAAGTTACGAGCCCTCTCCGAGTGATTCACCCCCAATAGCCAGCGATGGCATCAGCTGGCTATATCGGGACGCCGGAAGCCACAGCCACTCGGTCTTGGAGGGGTTGAGTCGGAGCCTGTTTCTCCCCATCCAGGCCCGCACGGCCTCCAGGCACTGGGACATCACTTCAAGGGCATCATTGGGGTGGCCTGGGGTGGAGATGTACAGCTGGGTGTCATCAGCGTACTGATGGAACTCCACCCCGAAGCCACGGATGATCTCACCCAGCGGCTTTACATAAATGTTGAACAGAAGGGGCGAGAGGACCGACCCTTGTGGCACCCCACAAGCAAGGTGCCTCGGGGTCAACCACTGCCCCCCCGTCAACATAGATTGCGACTGGTCAGAGAGGTAGGAGGAGAACCACCGCAGAACGGTGCCTCCCACCCCCAACCCCGCCAACCGGTGCAACATGATACCATGGTCGATGGTATCAAAAGCCGCTGAAAGGTCTAACAGGACCAGGATAGAGGAGCAACCCCTATCCCGGGCCCTCCAGAGATCATCCACCAATGCGACCAATGCCGTTTCTGTGCTGGGCCCAGGCCGGAAGCCGGACTGGAGCGGGTCTAGATAGACAGCTTCATCCAGGTACCGGGGAAGCTGTTGCGCCACCACACTCTCAACAACCTTCGCAACGAAGCAAAGGTTGGAGACTGGACGATAGTTAGCCAAAACAGCCGGATCCAGAGAGGGCTTCTTGAGGAGGGGCCTCACAACCGCTTCTTTCAAAGTGGCCGGCAGGACCCCCTCACTCAAAGAAGCGTTAACAATCTTCTGGAGCCAGCCTCGTGTCACCTCCCGGGAAGCCAGTACCAACCAGGAGGGACACGGGTCCAATAAACATGTGGTCGCGTTCAGCCGTCCCAGGACCCTGTCCATGTCCTCGGGAGCCATAGGATCGAACTCCCCCCAGATAACACTCTCAAGACCTGCCTCAGTCATCCCGTCCGGACATACCCAGTCAGAGGCCAGCCCTTCCCGAATCTGAGCGATTTTGTCATACAAATACTGCACAAAATCCTCAGTTCAGCCCTGCAAGGGGTCATCCCGCACTTCCAGATGGAGGAGGGAGCAGGTCACCCTAAACAGGGCGGCTGGGCGGTTATCTGATGACGCGATAAGAGCGGCAAAATAGCTAGTTTTCGCCACTTTTATCGCCATTAGGTAGGTCTTAATATGAGACCTCACCAGTGTTCGGTCAGATTCGGAGCGGCTGGTCCTCCAACTACTCTCCAGGCATCTTTTCTGGCGCTTCATCTCCCTAAGCTCCTCGGAGAACCAAGGAGCTAGGTGAGTTCGGTGCCGGGTCAGAGGCCACAAAGGCACAACACGGTCCAAGGCCCCGGCAGCCGCACTATCCCAGGCAGCCACCAGGTCTTCAGCCGAGTCATGAGCCAGAATCTCAGGAAATGGCCCAAGCTCCATCTGGAACCTATCAGGGTCCATCAGGCACCTGGGGCGGAACCACCTGGTCGGTCCCGCCTCCCTGCGGCGGAGTGCAGCGGTTAGAAAGTCCAGTCGAAGGAGCGAGTGGTCAGACCATGACAAGGGTTCGATGGCTATATCCCCTATATCAAGGCCACTCAACCACTGACCAGAGACAAAAACTAAGTCCAGAGTGTGTCCCCCTGTGTGAGTGGGGTCATGAATTAACTGAGTAAGGTCCATGGCCGTCATGGAAGCCATGAACTCTCGAGCCACTTCAGACGTTTCACCGATAGATGGCAGGTTGAAATATGTTATACTTTAACTATAGCTAAACATTATAAGTGCTTAAGCAAGCAGTAATGGTTAACTAAAGATTTAAGTTACCTGGAAGATTCTGTGAGCCAATGATATGCTGCCAAATACGCTGTAACTTGTAGTAACAAACTGTATAATGTCACTCTGTAAAGCAATAAATTACCACATATTTCCTCAACCTTTCTGTGTGTGGTCATTTTCAACAATTAGATTGCAAAGCCACCCAAATCAAAAAATATTCTGGGCAATGTACAATATCAAAAGCAAATAAAAACAACAACTTACATAAAATTATAACAACACAAAAGATTCATATCAATTAAAATTGTACATACTACTTTGTTACTATCTGATTCAATAAATCATTAACATTTTTTCAGTGTTATGCTTGTACCACAGTTCATCCGAAGAGCTTAACAATTGCTTCATACAGGACCTACAGGAAACAAGTTATTCTGAGATTTTTTTTTTATTATTTATATGCCGCCCTTCTCCAGAGACTCAGAGCAGCTTACAATGCTTTAAACAATAGCCTTCATACTTTTGTATATTTTTACAAAGTCAGCTTATTGCTCCCATAAACTGGGTCTTCAATTTACTTACCTTAGAAAGGATGGAAGGCTGAGTCAACTTTGAGCCTGGCAAGATTTGAACTTACTAATTGCAGACAGCTGGAGTTAAATTACAATGCATTGGTCTGCTGAGCTATCTAGGCTCCAATCTTCAGAAATTTTCAGATGAACTCTCTTAACACTTTGAATTGGGTAGTTTTACCAAAGGACTCTCCTACTTGAAAAGTAACACCAAACCTCTAATAGAGTTATATATGTGCAAAAATGATTTGGAACTTTTGATAAATGCTGGAGCCAAGAACATCACCCCTTAAACCCATTTTTTCATTTTTTCAGGCTTTGATATAAATGGAGAATAACAAGAGGATTTTTATTGCAGCCTAAATTTTTATTTTTAATCACTACTGTATTGCCTCAGGTTCCCATGCTGTTTACTTGCTGTTGCCCCTATAACTATAGAAGCTTTATTTGTGAAATGGTTGATAAAGTGATTTTTTAATATCGGAAAATATCATTTTTTTAAATAAGAGCGTTTCATTTTATCACAAGTTCATAGTTGGTTATTTTTTGGAAACGGAAATCTAATGAATATACATATATAGTAAAATATGGCTTGGGAATATTAGCAATTAATTTTATTTCTAGTTTGTGTGAAGAAATGCATAGGAGCAGAGTCGGAGGATAGCATATGCGCACATACATATTTTTATAAAACCAGTGGCTGGAAAACTAACGTTTATAAGTTAACATGGTGTACAAACCAAGTTGTGTTTTATAAAGTATGATTAAACTAATACAGGTTTAGAATAATGATGATTAAGGACCACACACCAAGTTAGAAGCTCGGGCCAAATTAGCAATAGGCACACACCAATGAACTCTGAGCAAAATCGGTATCAAAGGTATGGTAGTGAATTTCTGCAATTTACAGAGTCTCTTTACATAGACATTTAGCACCACTGAGGTAGAATGGTATTAGGAAAAATTACAGTAGAGCTCTAACGAGACATCCCTAAGCAACGATACTTCCGGTTTGGTCGTAAATTTACGGCCAACAGCACCACCCATTCGGAAGCCAGCCGAAGAAAACACGCTCTGCCGCTATATGCCTTTCCTTACACGCCGGTTGCATCAGCCAGGCCCGGGGTCCTTCTTGAGCAGTCCACCATATTGCCTGACCCAACCTCGAATTCTTTCCAAACTTTTCCCTGGACAAAGCAAGGCGGCAAGATGTAACTCTGTTCCTAGATATTTTGTAGCATCGTCTGGGAGTAAGCTGCGTGCCCCTGAAATTAGTGGGTTCTGTAGGGAAAGGTCAGGCAGACTCGGCGGTCTTCTAACTTCCTTTCAGGCAAGATGGCGGGGACCGAAGCGGGAGTGACACTGGGGCAGCCGCATCTTTCCCGGCAAGACTTGACTACTTTGGTAAGAAGGGAATTCGGAGTAGGGAAGACACGTCAGCTAAGGAGTGCAGCATTCCAATGGTTGCCCTACGCTGTTTTTTTGCCCGGTACTCGAAGGCTGGGTGATGTCGGGAGTTCAGAAAATCTGCCTTGCCTTGCTTGTCTTCTGCTTTTTCGTTCCTCTCAAAGGATAGTTAGAATGGGAAGGAAAGGCTTTATGATGGTGGGAAAGAAATCTCCCAAATGTTCTCACGCTTCTTCTTCCCTACATACAACAATGTTACTTCATTTAGTACGAAAGTACAAAGCCATAATGCCAGGCAGAGTGACATCCTACCCTTACAAGCTGGTTCCAGCGAAAGAAACGTGATCTCTATCGATAATTGAATTCCGACGTTATATGGTTGTGTTCAGAGAGAATATTTCCCTCTCTTTCTGCTTCATTCTGTAGCGCAATCAATACAGGGTAGAACAGAGAGAAGCTGAGTTCCCATTGCATACTGTACAGTACTAGGTTATGCTTTAGTTATGTTCGGTCAGGTTTGCATAAAAAGTCACACAATACTATAAAGTTAGAATGGTAGTACATTCCCAACCCACACCTGGCCTTAAGTATACCAGTAGTAGCTGCGATCTTCAGTGCTACTAATGATAATTATGAAAAACTGTCAGCATGGTTTTCATTTCATTTTGGAAATATATATTTACTTAGCATTTGACAATAAATTGGGTAAAAGTCTTTGAGTAAGGATGCATTAACTCATTACCCATTGCAACAAGCACATTTAAATTGTCGTGTACTAAAATATATTCAAAAATATAATATTCTTATGATGAAATTGAATAAAATTTGCAATGATAATTTGTTGAAATGACATAAAACTCATTCAGTTATATTTTATTTTGATTTATTAAATTTATATCCAGCCCAACTCAGTTAGCGACTCTGGGCTGCCTATAAATTTAATAAATCAGTATTTTTATAATATGGATAGCCCTCAGCTTAAGACCATTCATTCTCTTTTGAAGTTACAGTGGTGTGGAAAGAAGGGATTTATGACCAGTTGTCAAAGTCTGATAATACTTTCTGATAAGCGGTTTGGGGTAATGAAAGAACAGTTTTGGAAAGCACTGTTAAAACCAAACCAGCTTCATTGTGATATGGTTTCACATTGTAACTAGTCAGATTTTATTTGTAGATCATTGAACAAGTTGGTTGGTTTTACATAAATTGAATCTTGAACCAGATACTATAAGCTACAAACATTAGGCTTATGTGCTAAATGAAACACATTATAATAAAGCATGGTGTAAGGAATGTCTCTTAATCTGTGAAATAATAAAGCATAGTTTAAGGAATTGCCTCTTAATTACTTGCAAGAGCTGTTGCCATCTTTAAAAGAGAATTTAGCTGTTATTGGTCTTGTTGGAAAAGTAAAACAAGCTGTGGCTTTCATTGCATAGTGTGATTTTGATATTTTTTTTAGATATTTGTGGCATATAAAATTGTTTGGAATCCTTACACAGAGAGAATATGCTACCCAGTTACATTGCATGTTTGGCAGTGTGATGTATTTGTTGTTTGCAACTGTGGTTGTGATCTTATGATAAATAAGTAAACTTTTTTCACTTTTGCTCCTTGAAAAATAGGACTATGTTAATTTTACATAAGGAACTTGTTAGGATAAATATAAAGAAACACTAATTCTTTGTTTTTTCCAAAAACTATATACTTTAATTGATTCATTTTTAAACATACATAAAATAGTGTAAAATAAAAACAATTTACAATGTAGAAAAACAAAAGCAAAGAAAAACTTTACACAAGAAAATAATACGCAGAAGACACAAACTGTAATTAAAATTATATCCCAACTAATTTTGTAAATCTTTAAAATAAAAACTTAACATTAAAAGCTTTTTAATGTTGACCAAGCCTGTTCAAAAGGGTTTCCAAAGGGAAAGATAGGTCATTTTCCTGATTAACCACATACAATTTTCTCAAAAGTTGCTAACAACTCTGAAATTCCATTCTTTATGTCTTGAATTAGAGTATTTTCCCATCTTCTAAGGATATTTCTTTTGTTATTATTAGAGCACAAAATTCATCTTTGTTCTAAACATATTAAATTCCAAAAAGTTGGCATGTATTCAGTATACACAGTATACACAGTATACGTATCTTTAAAAAACAGTTTTCTCAATATTTCTGTCAATGTATAAATTTTTTACAATGCCAATGCAAAAGATCCATTCTTAATGAAAGATTATAGATGTTGTCCAGTAGATATGAAAAACAATATTTTGATAAAGTAAATTCAATTTTGAATCACAGAGCATCAATTTGAGGACTTTGTATTGGGCACAAGCTTTATAGCTAATTATCATGTTTATAGGATAATTATAAGATAAGATAAAATGTTTTATGACACAAACAGCATAATTTATATAACTACTTTTTAAACATTATTTCAAACCACATTTTTAAAAAATCTCATCGCACTAAAAACAGTGGAGGGAAAAGTGGTGTATTAGAATTCAATTTTATTTGGTTGTAAAATAATCTTAAACTATGTGTAGAATTCTTAGTAGAGCAAGTATCTAAAGCATGGTGGATTTGATTTAAATCAAACTGATTTAAATCGTGATTTAAATCACGATTTAAATCACTAGTCAGTAAGGCTTGATTTAAATCATAGTTTTCTAATAAAGACTCTTGCTGGTATAACTTTAATATGCAAGTAGATGAAGATTTTTAGAATAACAACTTTTCATATTAGTTTTTTTATCCTCGTTTAATAGGTTAATCATTCATATTTGGACAACTTTTCTGTTGTACTTAGGAAGGAGAAAAATAATCATTACCTTAATAATAATTTAAATAGATTTATTCAACTGAAACAATAACATTACAGCATATGTTATTTGCTTAAACAAACATCCATGTTTGTTAACTAATTTGGTTAAACAATATATATATATTTTAAGAAACTTAGACTGTCAGCCCAGCCTACAAATGAAAAACTTAAATACTGTCCTCTGTAGCTCACTCGTCATCTTCATCTTCTTCTTTGTTCATAATCTGGAAAAGAAAAACAAGCTTTCCTGCTTTATCGGGTCCCAAACGATTTCTCAATTTAGAATGAATGAGTCCAAAGGAAGAGAATATTCTTTCAACGCCTGCAGAAGAAGCTACTGCTGTTAAAAATGAAATCATTACTTGAACAGTCTCTAAATCCAAGTGCTTAAGTGACTTCCACCAGTTCACTGGTGTGACTTTCTTTAAAATATCTTCAGCAAACATATTTCTTGAATGGTTCCCCCTTAGCTTTGAAGTTTATTATAGTTGGCATTACAGATGGATGATTTCTGGATACCCATGTCATAGCTAACTCCTCTTCCTCAGCACTTAGGTTTTGACCCTGATACTGGATATTGACAATATTTGCCAAAAAATGAACTGGGAGACAGGACTTGTCCCATTCGTTTTTTAATGCTTGTAATTTAATTCTGTCCATGTGTAGTTCTGTTTTTAAGTGTTCACTCAGTTCCTTCCAAATTTCAACAGCATCAACAATAAAACAGCTATTTTTCTGTATTTTGTTTAAAGCTTCAGAGATGGGTTTCAGGATGCTCAGCATATGTTCAACATTTCTCTTAAGCCCAATGTTGAGGAATTTGGCCATGACAGTGCCATCTATTTTATCTCAATTTTCTTCACAAACTGTCATCAGAATAGGCCAGTTCTTGATATACTGCTCAAAACAGTCCACCACAGAGTTCCATCTAACATCTTGTGGGAGCGTTAGCTTGGTTCCACCCATCCTTTTCAGAGCTGCTTCAGCAAAATGATTGGTATGGAAGTATTTAGCAATTTCAACAACATTAGTCTTTATTTCTGGAACACTTAAGTCTTTGGCTAAGAGGTGCAGCAAATGAGCACTGCAACCATATGTTATTAGCTTTGTATTCCCTTCCTGCTCTTCTAAATTTCTTCTCATCTTGGATACATTTGCAGCATTGTCTGTGACCAAACTGCGTACTAGACATTTGAATTTTTGTTCACATGTTATTATAGCTTTTACTGCCACTTCTTGTAAGTATTCTGCTGTGTGTGCATTTCCTGACGTATCAATTGTTTGTGCAAGGAAGACTTTCCCTTCTTCTGTTGTTATACAAGCACATACAATAAGATCATTGCGGACATTACTCCACCCATCAATACTTAGGTTAACAATTCTACCCTCCAGAGCTGTTGCACTTTGCTCCATTTCTCTGTCATACATTTTATCCAGCAGTTTCCCTGCAACATCTGCTCTGCTGGGTGGACTGTATCCTGGTCTCGGTGACTGAACCATATTAATGAAATGTGGGTTCTCAGTCAGACGGAAAGAAGAGTTTGTTGCATAAACAAACTGGGCAATTTTTTCATCAATTAATTCTTTTTCTAATCTGCTAGTTTTTAATCACAAATTTATCTATGGTGGTTCCAGGAGGGAAGGGTTTTTTCTTTCTTTTAGGTGATATATGGCTGTGGGTGTCTGATGATGATGATGCTAATGAAGCACTATCCTGGATGGATAACTCTGAAACTGTAGAACAGGAGGATGGTGATCTTGAAGGTGGATAGTTTCCAGAATCCATGAATTCCCCTAAACAAAAAAGTCAAAGCTGTTATTTTATTGTTTATACAATTTCTGCTTATTGTACAAGCACTGCCCCAAAAGGAATATTTGCTTTTCTTCATGAAATGACAGTAACATGCAGTAATAATAAGAAATATAATTTTGCTCAAACATGACAGTTCAAGGCAGTCTTTAGAAATATGATTCAATAAAAATGTTTACCAACCTGAAGATTCTGCCTGTTCAAATATGTTTCTTTGGTCATCTTCATCACAGCACTTCTCATGATGTTGCCTCATTCGGGCCACCAGGCCTTGAATTTCTTTCTTGCAGTGTTTGCAGTTTGCACGCATGCCTGCCTTACCGATAGGTAAAGGAACTTCATTAAAATATTGCCAAACTAGGTCTCTTTTACGGCCTGCTGCCATTATAGGTTTTTTCCTCCAAGGAAAGAATGTGATAAACCAGGTCATACACACAAAAAGATCCAAAGACTTGTCTGTCTGTGGCTGTGCAGTATTGTGCTCAGAAAGTTTCACTTTCATTTTGTACTGCTTGTCTGCTTGCCCCTTCCTCCTCACACTTAGTTTCATTTTCTTCTTGTGCAGATCTATTCCACTCCAAACAATCAGAAAAATATTATTTCTATTCTATTCACTGAACTTCTTGAAATTTAGCACTGAAGGGGTTAATTCTGTATTCATAGGTTTGTAGAACAATAGGATTAAGGTCTTTTTCTCAACTCTGTTCATGTTATAACATTTTTGCTGTGAAGAAGAGGCATGTGATCTCTGCTGAGTCAAATTCAGTTTTGAGAACTGCAAAAGTAAACCAAGCATCTATGATAATATCTTGTAGGCAGAGAAACTGCCCAATAATCTTACAAAAACCTCTGGAAGAGCATGGCATTGTGAATGGATTAATGGAATTTATTTACCAAAAAAATTAAACATATACAGCCTTATTCTACATAATTAAAAAACTAATCTTTATTTCATGATGGAATAACCTTTGGATGGTAATATATTTTCCTCAAAAAGCATTTTATTTAAAAAAATCCAATTTAAATCAAAAAAAATCTGATTTTTTTGATTTTTTTAAAAAAATCATTGATTTTTATCCACCCTGATCTAAAGTACAATTTTACTTGAATAGTAAAACCTGGTCTTGGAAGTTCTGCTTTTTTACATGGAAACAACAAAAAATCCTTTATGCATTTTGATCTTTAATGCTCTGGAATTCACTAATAATCTGTTCTTTGCAGGATGTTACAAAATTAACCCCTCTGTCACCAGAAGTCATCAGTAGACAAGCTACAATTAATATAGGTAAGAATATAACAAATTATAGCTAGAAGTTGCTGAGTGGTATTAATTGCGTACTATTCATTGTGCAATGCCTCAATAGGAACTGTTAGAAAATACTATATGACTTCCAGGCGTGACATCACTGGCGACTACAGCTAAGGTGGATTGCTCCTGGTCCCTTAGTTGGATTTTACCCGCCGAGCGGCGTGAATTGGCCACTGCCCATCTCATTGGGGTGGGTATAGAAGAGGGGAAGCTCTAGCGAGCCAACCGAAGTGCAGTCGGGGGTTTGCAAAGGGAAATCCCTCCTTGGGATGCCAGCAGAGGAAGAGGGCTCCAGATGGTAGCCCCGAAGCCAGGCTCGCGCCCAGTGGAAGAAGATTTGCCCACACCACAGAGATAAGTGAAGCGGAGGAACCAATGCTGGGATCGGACTGCTTGGAGAGGTATGTGTACAAGGGAAAGCCGACGAGAGGGAGCGTGGGAGGCTCCATTGAAAGCGGCAAATCGACTGACAGGCTGGAGTGATTAAGCGGCGGCAGAAGCTGTACTTGTTAAGATTGCCTTTTGAGAAGATCAGCGTGGGTGTTTTCAAGAGTGCTGTGACTGAAGTGTTTTGTGGAAAATCCTGGGACTTTCAATTTTCTTAAATCAGACTTAGCTCTTGACTCTGAAACTACTTTGTAATCCTTTTGGATAAAGAGCCAATGCATGCAAGAGTGGGGTAGGTGGTGGAAGCTTGCAATTATGTCAACTGTGATGAAGAAGAAAGTCTTAACCCTTTCAATGGTGCCCACCCACACGGCGACATCTCCAGCACTAAGAGGATCGGCAGATGATGTAAGACCCCCGGAAAAAGGGGTCGGAGGACAGGAACTTCAAAATATGCTAGATAATACAAAACACTATTACAAAGAATCAGGAACAGACAATGAAAAAGTTTGAAGATGTGCAGGAGGAAATGGCAAGTATCAAACAGGAAATCATGCACATCCACTCAAAATATGAGGAAGTTCAAGAAATATTAGTGGCTCATGAACAAAGATTTGACCGAGTAGAAACAAAAGTGGAAAAATCAGAGAATAAAATGGACAGATGTGAAGCACGATTAATGCAAGTAAATTGAGAGTTGGAAGGGGAGATAATTCATTTGGAGATGGATCGCGCTGCCTTCTATCTTTGATTTCAGAATGTGACAGAAGCGAAAGACGAGCAATGAAGATATAATCGGGGAAATAGTAGCTGGTGCGCTTGGCAGAGAGAAGGAATTGGTACAGAGTGATATAGACAAGGTCTACCGAGTCTATACAAATTATACCAGGCGGAATAAATTACCTTGTGAAATACACGTCCAATTTAGTAAAAAATCGTTAAGAGAAGAATTAGAGCACTAGGGATCAAAAGATTACTTATAAGGACCGAGAAATTGTGATATTAAAGCAGGTCCCGCGACGTATTCGTGAGCAAAGACAGAAATACCCGTTTTTGACAGAACAATTAAGGAAATAAAGGGTTCCTTATCGGTGGTTGCTCCCAGAGGGATTGATGATGATGCGGCAGGAAAAGAGAGTGAAGATTGAGAACCTTCAAGATGCACACGATTTCTATGAAAACCCGTTTAATGCAAGCGAACCCGGTAGTGAAGAAGAACTGGAACAAAAGAATTGCGAGAACCAGAAGAGTGACAGAACGGAAAAGGGCGGGAAACTGAAAGAGACAACGAAAGGAGGAAAGAGTGATATAAGTGAAGATGAAATCCCAGGAACCCGACGAGAAACAAGACAAACAACAAAAGCGAAAGCCACAGCGAAGTGAGGATATGGAGAAGATTGGAAATTTGATTTCGATTAATATTAATGGACTAAATGCTCCAATAAAACAAAATAGGATCTTTTCAAAATTACAAAAATTAAAAACTGGTATAATATGTCTCCAGGAGGTCCACATTAGGAAGAAACACATGGATATATTAAGATGTTCATGATTGGGTGAGTTATACGTATCTCTGGCAGACCAAAAGAAGTGGGGTGTGGTAATTTATGTTCAAATTTATATAGAATCTAAAAAAATATACTCAGATGAAGAGGGAAGATGGTTAATGGTCGAAGTAACAATGTATGGTAGACGTATCTTGCTGGTGGGTATTTACGCCCCTAATAGTAATCAAAGGAAGTTCTATAAAAGGGTATATAAAAATTGGTAGAATTAGAATATGAACATATTTGTATTATGGGGGATTTTAAGGCTATAATGGATAGAGAGAAGGATTATAAATCTGGAAAAGTGGGCGGGGGGAGTGAAAAAGAAAGGTAGGAAGACGTTGCCGGCAATTTGGAACCAATTAAGGGAAGAATTTGGACTACAGGATATGTGGCGGAACTTTTATCCGACAAGGGAACAGTTTACCTTTTTCTCTCCCAGGCATATATCATGGTCCCGCATTGATATGATATGGATGTCGTTGGAATTAGGAGAAATGGTACGGGAGGTTGAAATTTTAGGGAATGATTGGGCAGATCACAACCCTTTAATGCTTGCCTGGAAAGGGGAGCGCAGCAGAGGACAATGGATGATGAGGGCAGAATTGTGCAAGGATAAGGATTTTGTGGAGTTGTTAAAACGGGAGCTGGCTCTTCTCCAACGCGCAGCTTGGAGAATCCAAAGCTTCGGGTTGTTCAGTAGTTGGATAGCCTACACTGAGTGTGTTCCTTTAAGAGATTTCTCTTCAGACACGCCCACTTGCTCAACAGAGTCCAGTTTAGTTCACTCAGTTGAGCCTGTGACACTGTCTGAAAATTTCTCTGATTACTACTAAACATATTCCAGAAGCTTTGGATTCTTTAAGAGTTTTGTTTTTTTGTTTTTTCCACATCAGTTCTCTTCTCGTCGCTAATTTCTGCCAGGGGTGAGTCTGCCTGCTGCTTCAGGCAGGCTGTCAGTGATTCTCTCTCTTACTGAGGCCCGGCCAAATCTCAGCCCTCATTAATAGCCGCGGGTGTGTGGGTAGGTTCCCCGGCTTACCGGCAATACCTCCCTCGCCGTCTGGACTGCAGTTTAAATTTGGCGGCTGGAGATTGACGCCCTGCTCTCAGCAGCGTCTCTCTCTCTCTCCTCTTATTGACTTGTGACTGTTCTAGCGTCGGGATCACTTCTGAGTGATCGCATGCCTTGCTCTCGCAGAGATCGAGCCGCAGCCTCCCCCACAGTCGCTTGAATCGTCGAAGCTGTCCTCGAGCGCCGGAGTGCCCCTCGAGCGCCCCTTGATCGCGGGAGCGCTCTTCTGTTTTCTGCCCAGCCGGGGAAGCGCTCCTGAGCCTTCGGCTGACCTCCTGCCTGAATTCCGCCTTCTCGGGGCTTTAAGTGGCGGTGCTTGGACTGTTTTAAAAAGTGCGCGCCATTTTTAGCTGCCTCAGCGCTGGGAGCTGCGCTCAGCGGCAGCTCGCGCTCCTTGCTTTCCCCCCCCCCCCACAGAAAGCCTCCCTTAATCATCGGACTCTTGCCTGGCCAATTTCATCTGCCCTCAAGATCAATTAAAGGAGCAGCCCTTCTACTTATTACTGTCGCCCTTGGTCTGCAGCCCTGCCTGGCGCCATTCCCTTTGCCCTAAGGGAAAGGGATTTTCAACGGCTGTGAATTCTACCTAGCAACCACTTCACGCATGCGCAATTGCCTCCTAGAGGCTAATCTTCCCCTCTGCTGGCATTGCTGTTTTAACTAGCTTGTCTCTGTGGAGCAATCGGCTAGTTTTTTTCTACTCCTGACCAGCCCCCACCCCCTCCTCTCCTCTTGGACTTACCTGCTAGCCTTTTGTTGGCTCTGGACATTCATCACTGATAATCCTCAGCTGTTCTCCTGTTTTTTTTAAAAAAATCTATAAGCATCTACATAACCAGAATTGTAATATACTTACTTGGAATTCATCCTTATCCTTTTAAAAAAAATAAAATAAAATAAAAATAAATAAATAAATAAATAAAATAAAATAAATAGGAATAAGAATAAGAATAAAAGGAGGACAACAAGAGATCCTAACATGGCGGAACGTGACCTCTCGTCAGAATTGGAGGACAACAACAGCTCCCCCGAGCGCCTTCGTGAACAGACCAAACAACACAAAAAGTCCCGAAAACGCTCTTCGCATTCGTCTTCGTCTGCGGCTCCATTACCTAAAAAGACCAAACTTTCGTCAGCTGCGGACAAGGACGCCTCCAGGAGGCACAAGGCTCTGGAGCGTCAGTTTGAGAAGGCGCGCAGCCAATCAACCCAGGCTGCATTCTTGCACTTACCAGCCCAACTCTCACCTGTGGCTGAAGCTACTGTCCAGCCCATCCATCAAGCTGCTCAACAACCTCTACAGCCGTTGTATCAGCCGCGGGCCATGGAAGTTTTCCCTGAGGCGATCCCGAATCACGGCATCGAACCAGTGGACCTCTCGTGCAACACCTCCCTTTCTCGGCGTCCTCAGCCGGAGGCAACCTTTACTCCCACGGCTGCGGGATTGCGCGCCACGGAGTCGGCCCCTCCGCCTTTTCAGTATAATATTCAGCAGATCATATCTGACACGGTTACCAGGACCCTGGCAGCAACTTCTCACCAGGCTGCACCATATGGGACTTGGACTCAGCCAAGATTCCCCCCTCCTCCACCTCTGGCCCGGGACTCACAACCGGTCGCTATCCAGTATCAGGCTATGACTCATGGGTCCGATCCTCATCCGGACTATGGTCAATGCGAGGAGTCGTCTTCGGAGGAGGGAGAGGCTGACCCCTCGGATATGGACTTATCTGATGATGCCGATATGCCACCCGAAAAGCCAGCCTTCTCTGGGCTCTTTAGACCCTCGTTATTCAAGTCGCTCCTGCACAAGGCCAAGTTGGCCACGAATATGGCAGATCCAGCTTCTCAGGTTGATCAGCCCGGTTCCTCTCAACATCACGAGGCCTTGTTTACGGCACCTAAGCCGGCAACGGACTTTATTCCGTGCCCGCAGCTCTTTTCTGAGGTGGTCCAACAATCCTGGTCCACGCCTTCCTCTTTACCCGCCCCGTCGGGGCTAGACAAGAAACTTTATTGTTCGGCGCCTAGTCTCCAGGACCTTCAGTTGCCAACGGTAGACGCACCTGTGGCCAATCTGACGGCTTCCTCAGTAATTTCCAACGATGTCGCCGACGGTTTGCGCTCTGAGGATCGGAAAGCCGAGTTTACCTTCTGGCGTACACACAATGCAGCCGCCTGGGTGGTTAAGGCAGCCACCTCGGCTTCATTCTTCAGCCGCGCCTGCTTAATCTGGCTCCGCCAACTTCCGGAGCGCCTTCCCCCTGCGGATTCACACCTCCGCCAGGATGTCAACAAACTGGTGGCGGCTACTGAATATACGGCGGACGCTTCGCTCAATGCCGCGAAGTTTGCTTCGCGCGCCCTGGTGTCGTCCGTCACATCTCGCCGTTTATTATGGCTTAAGAATTGGAGAGCTGATGCCAAGTCTAGATGGCGCCTCGCTTCAACTCCGTATAAAAGTTCCCGTCGTTTTGGAGAAGCCTTAGACCCCATCCTTGTCGAGGACAAGGATAAACGGAAGGTAATGCCATCCTCTTATAGAAGGGCAGACCGGAAACCGTCATCCTACTCCACCAGGCAGCCCTTTCGGAACGACGCCGGACCCACGGGGTCCTTCTCTTCAAGGGCCTATTCTCAAGGATTTGACCGTTCCTTCGATAGACCCTCCTTCAGAGACTGTGGTCGAAAGGCCCCAGTACCCAAACGCCCCTTTCGGGGTACAGGATCTCGCACCTTTAGGAGGGGGAAATGACTACATCCACCTTCCTATTGGCGACCGTCTGGCTCATTTTCTTCCCCAGTGGGAGATCTCGACATCGGACGCCTGGGTGCTCCAGACAATTCGACTGGGCCTTACCCTGGAATTCCGCTCCAGACCTCCCTCACACTTTGTCCAATGCCCTATCTCTCCCAACCTGGACAAGCGCCAGCTAATGGAGGCAGAAATCCATCACCTGCTTCAAATTCAAGCCATCGAACCGGTTCCCCACCATCATCGCGGGACCGGCTTCTATTCAATTTTCTTCCTGGTCCCCAAAGCGTCGGGGGGTCACAGGGGCATCTTAGACCTCAAGAGGCTGAACGAATTTATAGTATACCATCAATTCAAAATGGAGTCCCTCCGTTCGATTCTGGCTTCCATTCGACCAACGGACTGGATGACGTCTATCGATTTGAAAGAGGCGTACCTCCACGTGCCCATACGACCGTCCCATCGTCGTTACCTCCGCTTTGCCTACAACAAGGGGCATTACCAATACAGAGCAATGCCCTTCGGCCTCTCCTCTGCCCCAAGAACCTTTACGAAGCTCCTGGCAGCAGTGGCGGCCCATCTACGTCAACATCCGGTTCGGCTCCACTGCTACTTGGACGATATCCTAGTGCTCTCCTCCTCCCCGGCCCGGGCATCTCGAGACCTAGAAGTGCTGTGTTGCTGCCTTCGTCATCATGGCTTCTCCCTCAACATTCCGAAGAGCCAATTGCAGCCCACTACTCATATTCTTCACCTCGGGACAATAATAGATTCAGTAAGGGGCCAGGCGTTCCTGTCAACGGATCGGTGTTCCAGTCTCCAGTCATTAACATCCCAGGTCCTTTCCTCCCGGAGGGTGACCTTGCTGCTCCTGTCCCACCTGCTCGGCAAAATGATTTCCTGCCTATCGGTCGTTCCTTGGGCGAGGTTCCATTCCCGCATTCCATTCCCAATGGTTCCTCCTCCCCTTTCAGAGAGCCAGGAGAAGCAACTCTTCCGCACGCATATCCCTCCCACCGGTGGTCTCAAGGTCTCTCCTCTGGTGGTCCTCTCAGAGCCTGCATCAGGGCTGCTACTTCCAAAACCTACAGCGCCTGGTAGTGACAACGGACGCCAGCCTGTCGGGATGGGGAGGTCATCTTCTATCTCACGTTGCCCAGGGAACGTGGTCAACAGAGGAGAGTCGCAAAGGGATCAACTGGTTGGAGCTCCTTGCGATCCGCCTCTCCTTCCAACGATTCCAGCAGATTGTGTCGGGGCACCATGTCCTGATACTCACGGACAATGTAACAGCAAAGGCGCACGTGAACCGCCAAGGGGAGACCCGCTTGGGCCAACTGATGGAGGAAACGACCCTGCTTCTGATCTGGGCGGAGGTGCATGTCCTGTCCCTTGTAGTGGAGCACATCACAGGGACCACGAACATCACAGCGGACTGGCTCAGCAGGCAACACCTGGACCACGCCGAGTGGCGCCTTCACCCGGATCTGTTCGCCAAGATCGTTCGCTGATTCGGCATGCCTCTAGTCGATCTATTTGCCAGCCGCGACAACACACACCTCCCCAGATTCTTCACCTGGTACCAGTGCCCTCTGGCGGAGGGAATCGACGCCCTCGCCTCTCCCTGGCCCAGGGGTCTCCTCTATGCCTTTCCCCCTCTACCACTCCTTCCTCGTCTGATCTGCAGGATAATAGCAGACAGGGCCGACATCGTTGTGGTCGCTCCCCACTGGCCTCGGAGGCCTTGGTTTGCGCATTTGATGGACCTGTCGGTGGCACGGCCGTGGAGGATTCCAGGGGACAGGGTCGTCCTCAGCCAGGGGGTCATTCTGCACCCAGATCCGCAGTGGTTGCAGTTGACCGCCTGGCGCTTGAGAGGATCTTGCTAAGGAGAGTCAACGTGCCCAGCAATGCGATTCCCACGATTCAGGCGTCACGGCGGCCGTCAACATGCCGCATTTACAACGCAACTTGGATCTCCTTCTGTACCTGGTGTGCTAAATCTCACCTGGATCCAACGTCTGCTTCCGTTCCTGAAGTGTTGGGCTTCCTTCAGGAGGGCATGGACAAGCACCTTGCGCCTAACACCCTTCGTCGCCATGTTGCTGCTCTGTCCTTTCTGCCTCTGCTACGCTTCCTCTCTCTCAGGACCCTACGATTCCAGCTTTTCTGTGAGGGGCAACCAACCTGCGCCCACCTGTTATACATCGCTACCCGACCTGGGATTTGACTCTGGTCCTTCAGGCCCTCATGCATCCCCCATTCGAGCCTCTAGCTTCCATCAGTCTCCGTTTTCTGACGCTTAAGGTAGCGTTCCTGGTCGCAGTTACTTCGGCTCGCCGTATATCTGAACTTGCAGCCCTATCGGTGAGAAGCGATCTCTGCGTCTTTCACACCAATCGCGTGGTACTGAGACTAGACCCCTCATTTCTGCCTAAAGTAAATTCCTCATTCCATCGAACCCAGGAATTAATCCTACCGGACTTCTGCCCCGAGCCTCGACATCCTCGAGAAGCAGACTGGCATCTGCTAGATGTCCGACGGGCTCTGCGCAGGTATATTAAACGAACTGAGCATTTCCGGAAATCAGAATCGCTCTTCATTTCCTTTCTGCCCGCTTCCATGGGCCGGAAGGTTTCTTCCACGACAATTGGGAGATGGATTAAATCCTGCATCTCCAGGGCTTATTCGGCTCGGAACAGACTGGTTCCGCAGAGAATCCTTCCACACTCCACCAGGAGCGCCGCTACCACGGCCGCCTGGGCCACTAATGCCTCCATCTCCGACATCTGCAGAGCGGCTACCTGGTCATCCTTGAATCCCTTCATCAGGCACTACAAGGTGGACTCCTTTGCCTCGGCGGAGGCATCCTTTGGTCGCCGTGTGCTCCAAGCTGTTTGCAACTCTTCAGACGACGTGCAGCAGCCAGTTTCCCTCTCCGTCTGAACTTGCTTGGGTAAATCCCGAAGCTTTGGATTCTCCAAGCTGCGCGTTGGAGAACGGACGTTGCTTACCTGAACATCCCTTCTCGACACGCAGCTGGAGAATCCAACCCACCCAGCTTGGCTGCTGAACCCTTCTTCCTTACGCTCCACTGCCTCTGACTTCGTGAACAAAACGACTCTGTTGAGCAAGTGGGCGTGTCTGAAGAGAAATCTCTTAAAGGAACACACTCAGTGTAGGCTATCCAACTACTGAACAACCCGAAGCTTTGGATTCTCCAGCTGTGCGTCAAGAAGGGACGTTCAGGTAAGCAACGTCCGTTTTCTTCCAGGAAAATAGACGAGAGGATACATCTTTACAAATAATATGGGACATGGCTAAGGCAGTGGTGAGAGGGGTCGTGATTAAATATATGACTAAAAAATGGAAGGAAGATAAGCAGGAAAGACTAGAGTGGGCAGACAAGTTGGAGAAATGGGAAATGAGATTACAAAAGGAACCAACAGATAAGATAGCAAAAGAAGCAAGAGGGTTGGCGAGGCACCATATGAATTTATTGGCCCAAGCTGAGTTAGTGCAAAAAATCCGGAGAGCAAAGCAAAAATATTTTGAATATGCCAATAAAGCGGGAAGATGGTTGTCAAGCAGATTGAAAAAGGAACTAGAAAGCAGAAAGATTAAATGGTTAAGGGATAAATCGGGTCATTTAGTGGCCAGTACTGGGGGGGGAAAAGAAGTGGCGTATGAATTTTTTCAGGAGTTATATCAAAGAGAAGACACTAGTCGAAAGCAATTCAATTTCCTAGAGAATTTGCCAGGGGTACCAGATCAGATGATATGCTAAACAGAAATATCTCAGAGGGAGAAATAGAGGAAAGTCTGAAAAAACAGAAGAGTGGTAAAACCCCTGGAACAGATGGACTGCCAGTAGAAGTGTATAATGTAATTTGGGAAGTGATCGGGACCCACTTGTGTGATATCTTTAACGAAGTGCTGAATGATGGACGAATACCAAAGTCTTGGGAAGAGACGGATATCTCTCTCCTTCCTAAGGAAGGGGCCGATACAACCTATATTAAGAATTATAGACCAATAGCCTTGCTCAATGCTGATTATAAATTGTTTGCATCCATCCTAGCAAAAAGACTACAGGTTTTTTAAAATCAGTTCGTACATAGAGACCAGAATGGTTTCTTACCGCATAGATTGTTGAGAGATAATCTGAGAGTACTATTAAATGCTCTTAAGTATTATGAACACCATTTGGACAAACAGATGGCACTTCTCTTTTTAGATGCTTATAAAGCATTTGACAGCGTGAGTTGGGAATTTATGTTATCTCAGCTTCGTAAAATGGAATTTGGCGAAAAGTTTACACAGGCGATACAATCAATTTACTCTTCCCAGGTGGCATGGGTTTTAATTAATGGGGAAAAAACAAAGGAGGTTATAATCAGTAGGGGTACGAGACAAGGTTGCCCGCTTTCCCCGCTTTTATTTATTCTGACACTGGAACCTCTCCTCAGGAAAATTAGGAATAACCCAGCAATTAAAGGACTTAAAGTACGAAGGCAGGAATTTAAAATACAGGCATTCGCGGACGACCTTGTCTTCATTGTAGAAGACCCTCTACAGTTGGGCCCAGAGTTGATAGAGATGATAGAAGAATATGGTAGAGGCTGGGTTAAAAATGAATAAGGATAAAACCAAGATATTGGTAAAAATATTCCAAAAATGCAGAAGGATATATTAGAATCTAGATTGGATGTTCAAATTGTAAATAAAATTAAATATCTAGGAATTTGGCTAACAGCCAGGTGCTCTACAGGAAGATAATTTTGTTAAATTATATGATCAGACTGTAAGAGACCTGGAGAATTGGAAAAATTTACAATTGTCTTTGATGGGACGGATAGCAGCAATTAAGACACATGTTTTGCCTAAATGGCTATTTTTATTTCAATCAGCTCCGGCGAGGCTAGATAAAAGATTTTTTAAAGGTCTGGATCGAGTCGTGCTGAAATTTATTTGGCAGGGGAAAAGGCCTAGGGTAAAGCTCAAAATGCTACAAGAACATAGAAGGGGGTGGGGGCTTCGGCCTCCCATGCTGGGAACTATATTATCGAGCTTCACTGCTGGCCTAGATGAAGGATTGGGTGTTATTGAAGAGGAGGTCTTTATTAGATTTAGAAGGGCACGGCCTACAACACAGCTGGAATGCACTGTTAGGCAGAGAGAAAGTGCAAGAGTATTTAAAGTATAAAAGTATTTTAAGAGATATTACCTAAGGCGAATATTGCTGGAAAACTGGAATATATTTAGAAGAAAATTCTATACTAAGATTCCAACCTGGTTCTCATAGAAGCGACGACATACCCAACAGCTCTTAAACAGGATAAAATTTTTAGATATAAAGATCTTGTGGATGCTCAAGGGATATTAAGATCTAGGGGAGATTTGGCTGACAAAGGAATCAGGCTAGATTGGTGGTTCTACGCTACAGTTCAATCTCGTTACAGGAGAGAGAGATAATTATGGGATATATGTGATGGAACAGAGTTTTGATAAAATATTATTGGGAGAGGACCATAAATACATAACCAAAATATATGCACAATTGCTTGAGCGAATGATAGGAAAGGAGGTTGTAAAAGATACCATGATTGCCTGGGGGAGGAATTTTGGATACTCGATTCCTTTAGAAAAATGGCAACAAATGTGGGGGGGAAATATTAAAATGACTACGGCAATGTCTTTCAAGGAAAATGCATATAAAATGTTGAATAGGTGGCACCTCCCACCAGCAAGAATTGCTAAAATGTTTCCATGTGCATCAGAGTTATGTGGGAAATGTGGGAAAACCAAAGGTACGAATTTCCATCCATGGTGGACTTGTATAATGGCAAAGAAGTATTGGAGAATGATTAGGAATTGGATTAAGGAAATTACTAATGTGGACCTCCAATGGAAACCTGAGATATATTTACTAGGTATTCGCCCAGAAGGGCTGAGTAAGAAAAAATGGTATCTCACTCTACATATTTTAGTTGCAGCTAGAATAGCGTTCGCCCAACAGTGGAAAGAAAAAGAGATACCAGCTAGTGCCCAAATTATAAATAAAGGTGGACAGAATGACATATATGTTGAAAGAAAAAGATGATTCTGCATTTTTTTTAAATTGGGACAGTTGGTATCGGTGGTTGAATAAAAGAATTGAGATGAAGTGAGGGCCTAAGTCAATATGAGGAGAGATATATTTATCTAGATTGAAAGATAATTGTATGAAAACCATATTTGGGGATTTTTTACTTTATTCTGTGTTGTGGGCATAATTATTTATTAATGAAGGCAGGAATATTATCTGCCGGGATAGACGTGTTTGTATATTTAGTGTTATGAATGGGGGAGGGAGGGAGGGGAATGTATGGTTTTTGTTTTTATGTATATAATCAATGTTTTTGTCTTATGTGGATTTTAACTTGGAAAAATTAATAAAATTTATTTTAAAAAAAAGAAAAAGAAAATACTATATGTTTTTATTCATTTGTTTATTTAAAGTTTAACCTAAAATGTGAGCCTATAAGACATAAGTGCATGTACTATAGTTCTGTAGGTACCCTCTATATTGTTTAGTTCAGGAATGTCAAACTCGTGTTGTCACGTTATCATGTGACATATCACAACTTTTTTTTTCTTCACTAAAACAGGAGTGATGCATCTGGCCCGCGGGCTACAAGTTTGACACCCTGGTTTAGTTGGATCACAAATCATAATTCCACTGGTTGTTTTTAATCAGTTCTAATCTGAGTTGATATAAGTATCTTAGAGGTTTTACATAAAACTTTTTGAAACTTCTTTTTTCTAGGACGGGGTCTTCAAACTTTTTAAATAAGGGGCCAATTCACGGTCCTTCATACTGTTGGGGAGTTGGACCGGCTGGGTGGGCATGGTTAGGCGGTCAAGTGACTGGGTGGGCATGGCCAATTTAGCACTCCATTAAACAATACACACAAATTAAACTTTAATTTGTTTTGCTCCTGGGGGTGTTTTATTTGCATGTTCCTCTTTTGGTTGACTCTTCTTTTTACTAGATCATTTTTTAAGTTGTTTAGGAGTCTAGTGGTCCACTTCAGGAAACTCCGTTTGCAGTAATTCTTCTCAGCCCCCAGGAGCTTACAATCAACAAGTCTCTCTTTCTCTATCTCTCTCTGTCTATCTCTCTCTCTCATTCCCTCTGTCTACTGGAGGCAGGGGAGGTAAAAAAACGGGGTGTGCGAACGCCCCAAGAGGCCTTGGTGTGCCCTTTTTTGGCCTGCAGAGTGCTACTGGAGGCGGGGGAGGCCAAAAACGGGCCTGTTTTTGCTGGCAGTAACACTCTGCCAGCCAAAAATGGGGTGAGCAGAGGCCTCCCGGGATGTCCACATGCCCCATTTTTTGCCTCCCCCGCCTCCAGTAGCACATTGCAGGCCAAAAATGGGGCGTGCAGAGACCTCCCGGGGCATCCATGTGCCTCGTTTTTGGCCTCCCCTGACCTCCAGTAGCACTCTGCAGGCCGAAAATGGGGTGTGCAGAAGCTTCCTGGGATGTCCATGCACCCTGTTTTTGTCCTCCCTCCGCCTCCAGTAGCACTCTGCAGGCCAAAACTGTTGGCCTTACCTTCCAGTTCCAGCCCGTGGAACTCACGAAGGTAAGTCATGCGCTCGCCCGAAGGGAGCGGGCCAGTAGGTGGGCAGGGCTATGTGGGCAGGGCTACCTCATGGTGCTGCGTGGGCCGGATCAATGGCTTCAGCGGGCTGTATCCGGGCCGTAGTTTGAGGACCCCTGTTCTAGGATGTATAATGTTTTATGGCTTGACTTTGTTCAGCTTCTTTAATTCACCATCTAAATAGTCTGGAATTCATTTTAATTTGTAAGTCTAAATGGTTTCCATCATCACAACTTCCCCCCCAAAGGGTTATAATTTGATTTCTGAATTGTATTGCATTTTCAGTAGGAATCTTCATTTGATTTCTATCTTTTCTATACCTTTCTGGTCCTTTCTCTGAACTTCTAAGAAATGTCTTAGTCTCTCTCTCTCTCTCTCTCTCTCTCTCTCTGTGTGTGTGTGTGTGTGTGTGTGTGTGTGTGTTGTGTATGTCAGAGAGGAAGAGAAGAGAAAATTCATCTCATTCCATGCTCTGTTCTAGTTAATCTTGCTACACTGAAAATAATTCAATTATATGGAGCACAGTCTGTATGGGAAGGAAGGTTGGATTCAAATGATCATCATATAATAGAACTGATGTTGCCTCAAGTATATTTAAAAGGAGGTTAATTGTAAATAAACGTATTGCTGACAGTATTAAATCAGGCCATCAGTTTATGTTGCTCACTGAAATATTTTTCCATGAATGCATGTAATATAATAAGAGTAGTTTCAGAATTACTAGATTAGTATATTAAATGATATATCTTCTTTTTGTTCCTAATTGCAGTTCTCACATAAAATTCTGCTCAGTAAAATGTTTTATATTAATATTGCTACAGCTAGACTTGAAGTACAATGAAGTCCTACAATGTTTTGTTGTTATTAAATCATTTAATTTGGTTAATATCTCAGTTGCTATGGAAAGGCAATGTTTTGTATCGTTCTAGTTCTGTTGTCCATTACAAGAAAAATGAATTGAGTTTTTCATAACATTAATATGTTCAATATTTAAATAGATGTTGGGGATTATAAAATTCATTCACTTCTTAGATAATTTTTATGAAATTAATAACAATTTTTGCTTTTAAAATCTAGGTACAATTGGCCATGTAGCTCATGGAAAATCAACAGTAGTAAAAGCCATTTCTGGAGTTCACACAGTCAGATTCAAAAATGAACTGGAAAGAAATATCACTATCAAGCTTGGCTATGCCAATGCTAAGGTTTGTCACTACATCTAATCAAATAAAAAGTTTTTATTTGAGCCATCATCTTGTTTTATCTAAACTCAGCTGATCGCTAGTAAAGACTTACTGTCTTTTCTCTGCAGATTTACAAGCTTGATGATCCAAATTGTTCTCGACCAGAATGTTACCGATCCTGTGGAAGCAGTACACCTGATGAATTCCCTACAGATATTCCTGGGACCAAAGGCAATTTTAAATTAGTCAGGTAACAAGTCTAGTTCAACATGATTTGTTTTTTTATACATAAATTTTGTGTGAAATTATATGTAAGTAAGTAGGCATAGTTAAACTTTGATTTCACTAGAAGACTTTTTTCAAAACTTTTCAAAAACTTTTGCTGATTATGATAGACCCCTTCAAACAAATATAATTTCAGAATGACTATCATATAGGAATCATGAGAAATATGAAATTAACATTTAATGACTTTAATGTATTTAATCATATAATATTCCAACACACTCCATGAGTTCAATAGGACCAAAAATGTCTTGTTGCTGATTTTCATTTGTTATTTTTAGTGATTAGACATGGAATCAGTGTGTTGATAATCTTAACTGAACATTTCCATAAATTCTTTTGTGTCTTGTTTATTTGTAATTATGTTATATATCTCAAGTCATTAATGTTTATATTTGAAACAAAACATATATTAGAAAAAAATTAAAATATATTTATATATTCCCTAGACCAGTGATGGCTAACCTTTTTGCCATCGCGTGCCAAAAGTGGGAGGAGCGGGGGGGGTTTCGGGTGCGCATGTGCCCACACCCATAATTCAATGTGCCCCGTGAGTGCGCTTGTGACCCCCCCGCCCCACGCTTTTGGCATGCGATGGCATGGTGGACCCATTTTCCACCCTCCCCAGGCTCCAGAGGCTTTCTTGGAGCCAGGGGAGGGTAAAAACTGCCTTCCCCACCCCTCCGGAGGCTGGAAACGGCCCATTTGCCAACTTCTGGTGGGCCCAGAAGGCCCGAAAATCAGCTGGCCTGCATGCGCACTGGAGCTGAGCTAGGGCAATGCTCACATGCCCACCAATATGGCTCCGCGTGCCACCGGTTTGCCATCATGGTCCTAGTTTTATTAAACTAGGTTTTATTAAACTCATAAAATATGTTAATACATGGCACAGGGGGAAAAAAGGGTGTGTACATCACACACACATACACATACACACAAAACATACTTATAGTGCAATATGTTAGTTAAAAACAAGTTAATTAAAATGTTACGAAAAATTAAATCTGTGAAAGCTGTTGTCTATTAGAATCTTTTTTTAATCAACTTTTATTGATTCTCCCCCCCCTTTCACCCGCATATTTTATGAACAGAGTATTGGTCATATCATATCTTATACAACTTATCATATCCAAATATATTTTACTTAGTTACAATTTCTGCCAAAATCTTCTTTTTCCTTGTTTTTTAATCATACCTTAATATTTCTAGCTGTCTATCTAGACCCGCTCCAGTCCGGCTTCCAGCCTGGGCACAGTACAGAAACGGCATTGGTCGCGTTGGTGGATGATCTCTGGACGGCTCGGGATAGGGGTTGTTCCTCTATCCTGGTCCTGTTAGATCTCTCAGCGGCTTTTGATACCATCAACCATGGTATCATGTTGCACCAGTTGAAGGGGCTGGGGGTGGGGGGCACCGTTCTGCGGTGGTTCTCCTATCTCTCTGACCGGTCACAATCTGTGTTGACAGGGGGCAGCGGTCAACCCGAGGCGCCTTGTTTGTGGGGTGCCACAAGGGTCGGTCCTCTCGCCCCTTCTGTTCAACATTTATGTAAAGTCGCTGGGTGAGATCATCCGTGGCTTTGGGTTGGAGTTCCATCAGTACGCTGACGACACTCAGCTGTACATCTCCACCCCAGGCCACCCCAACGATGCCCTTGAAGTGATGTCCCATTGCCTGGAGGCCGTGCGGGCCTGGATGGGGAGAAACAGGCTCCAACTCAACCCTTCCAAGACCAAGTGGCTGTGGATTCTGGCGTCCCGATATAGCCAGCTGGTGCCATCACTGGCTATTGGGGGCGAATCACTGGCCCCCACGGAGAGGGCTCGCAACTTAGGCGTCCTCCTGGACGCACAGCTGTCTTTAGAAGAGCATATGACGGCCGTAGCCAGGGGGGCTTTTTATCAGGTTCGCCTGATACGCCAGTTGCGTATCGGGACTCCCTACGCACAGTCACTCAAGCACTCGTCACCTCCCGCCTGGACTACTGCAATGCTCGCTACATGGGGCTCCCCTTGGGGTGCACCCGGAGGCTGCAGTTGGTCCAGAATCCGGGGATTATGGGAGCGAAGGGGCGCTCCCATGTAACACCTCTCCTGCGTGAACTGCACTGGCTTCCTGTGGTCTTCCGGGTGCGCTTCAAGGTGTTGGTGACCACCTTTAAAGCGCTCCATGGCTTAGGGCCGGGGTATTTGTGAGACCGCCTTCTGCTGCCAATAGCCTCCCACCGACCGGTTCGCTCGCACAGAGAGGGCCTCTTCAGGGTGCCGTCGGCCAGACAGTGCCGGCTGGCGTCCCCCAGGGGGAGAGCCTTCTCTGTGGCAGCACCTGCCCTCTGGAATGACCTGCCCCCTGAGATATGCACGATATCAGACCTCCAGACTTTTCGTTGGGCCCTGAAAACACACTTATTCCATCTAGCTGGGCTGGCTTGATCCCATCCTCTCAGTTTTTAATTGAATTCGGTTTTAATTGGGTTGTCTTAAATCCGGGCCAAAATTATTTAATTGTTTTTTAAAATGTTTTTAAATTTTATATGCTATGTTTTATCCTGGCTGTACACCACCCTGAGTCCCGCAGGAGAAGGGCGGTATAGAAATAAAATAAAATAAAATAAATAAATAAAAATAAATTTCTATGCTTATTTATATAAACAACATCTTCATTCACCCTCAAGTTCTAATATCTCTACTTTTACTCATATTTATTCTCTTTTATTTTTTAATAATTCATTCTTTATCCTAATACATTTAAACGTGTTCGGGTTGCCTTTCTTCCATTTCATCTGTTTTATTGTACAGCAATCTTTCTTCTCATTCTTTTCTGTCTCCCTCCCTTCTTTTATCCTTCCTCCTTCCTTCTTTCCTCCTCTCCTACTCCTTCCCTACTTCCCCTTTCTTTCTCCCACTCCTCCTCTCTTTCTCCCTATCTAACCTTCTCTCCTAGTCTTTATTTCCCTTCCCTTCCCTTCCTTCCTCCCCTCTTCCCTTTCTTCCATTCCTCTCTCTCTTTCTCCCTTCCTTCTATCCCTCTACTCCTTTCGTCTCTCTCTCTTGCTGTATTCATTTTCAATTTACTATTTTCCACTATGGTGTCCAGGCAACTCCTACTTTTCCTCCATTTATTAAATATATTTCTCAAAATTCCCCTCATCTTTTTAATTATTAACAATGTATTTAAGCTTATTCCATTTTTACCTTAAAGCCTTTGCTAAGTTAGCCTTCCAATCCTTAATCTATTTTACCTTTAACAATATATTTCTTCTATTTTGCTTACTTATATTTCATTTCATTCTTACTTACATCATTTACTAACATTTCAATTTTGTTCAACTTTACATTTCAATTTTTCATCTTAATTTCAATTAATTCCTTTGTTCTTCTCCATCTTTAAAACATACTTCTTTACCATCCACTATTATTTCTCCAATATAACCCATTCTGTCTTTCACATTGCATCTACTGGTCTATTTTACATTAAACAGCATATTTCTTCTTTTTTGTTTCTTACCCACATTTCATTTCATCCTTACTTATATTTTACAATAATTATATATTTCTTCTAAATTACTTTTTATATACAATTTCTACTACTAATATCCTTCTCTTAAATCAACATTAATTTCCTTTCTGCTATCCCCTTTTAACCATTTTCTTTTAATCTCTCCACAATTCCATTTCTTGATATTTTCCTCCCTTTCTCCCTTTCTCCCATTCTCTTATCTTCTTCTTCTTATATCTCCCTTTCTACCTCCTTTCTCTAATTTTTACTCCTTTAATTTTCCCTCTCAATATTTCCCCATTTCCTTCTCTTCTCTTCTTTTTTGAGAGATATTCCCCCATCCATTTTTATTCTCTCACTGTCAATCCCAGTGTAATCATGTATATCTTTATTTTCAATTATTTCCTTTTCAATATTGTCTTCTTGCTTCTCTAGCTTCTCATTCATATTTTCTCTTTCCTTTTTTTACATTCTAAGCAGTCCTCCGCTTCTTTATTTCCCTTAAAAGCTTCTCTTATCTTTTTGAAACATCTCCCTTAGTTTCTCATACTCGTCCTCCCAATTTTCCATGTTATCAATTTAAAGGGCAAGGATTTTTAAATTTGTTACTTTAGTTTGCATATAATTCAAATTCAAGTCCATATAATGTCTCTTTTTTCTTTCCAAATAGTGTCCAATTCAAATATTCATTTAAACCATTCCAGTTTCAGTCTTTGTTCTTTCTACTTCTTTTGAAATCGTGCTCCAGCTGTTTAAACAAACACTCCTTCAGTATTTTCCCACGGTGGTCTAAATAAACTTAGTGCGATGCTTTCTTTTCACCAGTAGATGTCTTTCTCCAATTCACAAATCCCCTGACAACAAAGTATTAATTGTAAATCCACAAAAATAGTTACTTCCTCTTCTCCAAATTAAGTCCTTTTGTTGTTTAAAGAATACTTCTCTGTTTTCTTTTTCTTATCTTATTTTTAATTTCTTCCAAGTCCAGTTTTAAATCCAGGTGGAAGGTTCTTTTTAGGACTTTAGTTATAAAGTTCCTCTTTTTTTTCCACTTGAATTCCCGAGTGCCAATTAGCTGCTAATTACGCGTTGGGACTTCTTTCAAGCTTTAAAAAAATTTTTTTCTTCTTACCTGTGAGTTGGCCAATCACTCACCCGGTAACAATACTCTGTTCAATATCCGCTCCTGCTCAGTTCTTAGTCTGGTTGCCCCAGCTTGTAGTGGTCGTAATGGCCGCCTCCCTCACCGCCGGGTCAAAAAGCTGCCTCCAACCTTCTGAGGAACTTGCCTGTTCCTCTTGGCCTTCTGAGGCGCCTCTCTCTCTCCCCTGTCCCTCCAAGACAGTTCCGGTCCGAAGACTCCCCAACAGCAGTTTGTCTGGCTGGGTTTTTGCGAAGCTCATCGGAGCTTCGCTATTTCCCATCCAGTATCGCCACGACACTTCCGGTTCCCTCGTCTATTAGAATCTTGTAGTCTCTCAAGATACATCTTTTTTCCACATTTATTATAATATGTCAAAATTCATGTAATACTTTTTTGAGGAAATATTATTTATGGTTATTCTTTTTTTCCCTTTCCTTATATTATAGACATGTCTCTTTCGTGGATTGTCCTGGCCATGACATTTTGATGGCTACTATGTTGAATGGAGCAGCTGTCATGGATGCAGCTTTACTGTTAATAGGTAATTATTAGTGTAGGAGTTTGATATTGCAATAGATCCATGACATTATTGTGGCTAAAGAATTTTACTGTTAATATCATGCTTTCAAGTTACATTATGTCATGTTATGCTGGAGAAGGAAACACTCTGGAGGGATGCATTTTTAAAAATATAGTGGAAAGTAGCTATTGGGACAAAGAGGGCAGGGAAATGAGTGACCACCAGTAGAGAAAGCCAAATAATTCTCATTTCATTATTTTTGTTAGCAATAACTAAGAAGATTCAAGCACTGCTTTGTAATCATCAAATGTATTGCCTGATTGAATTTAATAAAATTTTAAAGCAAGTTAATATATTATGTGCTACTTTCTCTGCTGGAAAAATCGGTAGTTTCTACATCTCCTTTTCCATATAAACCTATGTTCCAATTAACTTGTCATTCCTGAACAAGAAAAGGCAAAGAGAATGGTGTCAGAAGTATGCATTTAGATCATGGAGAGCTGCACACCTCATATTCCATTCAAACACAGAGAAGTATAGGCTTCTGGAGTCACATTCTGTGCATTGTTCTGCTCTCAATCTCCTGAAATAAGGATACGGAGCTTCTCTTCTACTAAGTTATAGAATAGACATAAAATTAGTGGCTGACATTAGCAGATACTAAAGTAGGCTTCCTGCTATCTCTGCTTCAGAAAGAAAGTGAAATTCACAGCAGTGTGAGATAGATAGAAATCCTTTGCCAGATCTCTTTCTAGATACTGCACTGACTAGTTTATAGTGAATGTATTCAGTCAATTTCACATCCAATACATTTTCTCTCTTTTTTGTCACATGCACAAAGATATGTTAGCATTGAAACATAGGGGTTTACAGAAGTAAGGTTGTGTTAGTGTTCATATTGCTATAAGGATACCAGTACATTTCCTGGATTACATAATCAATTAGAGACACAAACTTCACAACCTTGTAAACAAGGTTTCATTAATTATAATCCTTATTGTAATACAAACTATATTTACTCATTACACAAAATTCACATGTACAGTTTCACTCTCAGGTGTTCTAATTACTCCTAATTATAATTTACAGAAGGATTAGTATCCTGTATTTTAACCTTTTATTAAGAAGTTGATCAGTGTTCTATATTCTGTTGTAAACATTGTTTTTCTGTTATTCCAGCTGGCAATGAATCATGTCCTCAGCCGCAGACCTCAGAACACTTAGCTGCTATTGAAATTATGAAACTGAAACACATTCTAATTCTACAGAATAAAATTGATTTGGTCAAAGAGAGCCAAGCCAAAGAACAATATGAACAAATTCTAGCATTTGTGCAAGGTGAGTTTCCAGGTCAAAATCGAGAAATCTCTCTTTGTTTACTACAAGCCAACTTTTTGTCTTGCTTCATAAACAGCTCATTTTCAGTTATTGCCATATCAAATTTTTCAAACTAATTTTGCAAATGTATTAGCTAATTTTAGTAAATTTATCCAAGATCAGAACTCCAAAGCAAGCAAGCAAAAAGTGACTAAAGGTTAAATGTGGAAATCTAGTAAAGAAACCAAGTCAAATTCCAGTAAATTTTTCATAGCAAAGACCCTGACAAAGTGAGAGTCAAACCAGACCCTCATATATCAAGATTGTACTAATAATTTAGACTTGCCAAAATTGTTCCTTAAAAGATCTTAGTCCAGAACAGGGGTGTCAAACTCAATTTCATTGAGGGCCACATCAGTGCTGTGGTTGATCTCGGGGGGTCAGGCATGCATGGCCGACTGGGTGGGCATCACCAGCTTGATGCCACTCACTGGGCATGGCCGACTGGATGGGCATGGCCAGCTTGACGCCACTCCCCAAACTACTGGCATGTTTCCTCTTCGCATTGGGTAGACCTGGCCTAAACCAAGTTGGCCCAATGTTTCCTCTTTGCATTGGGTAGACTAGGCCAAAGTGACACGGGTCAGTCCCTTACATTTTCCAAGAAGGCCCTATGGGCCTGATGCCACTCACAGGCTTGTGTTTGACACCCCTGGAATAGGTAATGGGTTCAGCAAGAGGTTCTTTTTCACAGTTACGTATTTTTATTTATTAAATAAATGTATATAGCTACCCAATTTACACATAGGTGACTGCAGTTTACAAAATGATGTAAAGGACTGTGTGGATAATCTTGGGGAATGAGGGGCAGAGATGCTGCCTAGGAAATAATCAGATGAGTATTAGGAAACTGGACTTACTTAATAAACATTTCACTTTTCATTCAAAAAGCTTCTTCAATTTTAAATGAAGAAATTAGAACTGAAGAAGCTTCTTGGATGAGAAGCAAAATGTTTTTAAAGGAAAAAAACCTAGGAAATCCAGTTGCCTTTTGGAAAAAGCACTTTTGGGACTACCATTACCTGTATGATTGAGAATCTCCGTAGACAATCAGATGAGAGATGGAGGAGTCTTCAGTGGCTGGAGAGAAAGAAATTTAGGATTAGTCCTAATTGATCAGATGTTTAAAACAGACAAGAGGAAGTTTGTACCTTCAGTCATGCAAGATTCTGTTAATGTTACCTTACACTAAAGTAGAATTGCTTATTTCGTTGTGCTTCTTGTCTGGTTTACCTGGGAATATTGTCATAAAAACAGTCTGTAGTACTTCTGGTAGTTTGGTTGAACATTATCTCTGTTATCCAGTCACTTCATTTGCAGTAGAACATTTAAACACTGAGCCAACAAATACATGACATGCAATTGAATTTGATTGCAACAGTACTGTCTGTATAGAATTTGTAACTGGTGTTGGTACATATTATAATTATACTCTTGTCTGAAATTTTTAAAGATTTTAAAGATTTTCTATTTGTAATAGCCTGTATCTGTTAAAAGTAGAATATTTATCCAGTTGATTTCAAGTCACTGTAGAGTGCTTATGTCAAAGAAAGCATTGTATGTTGTTGCTGTCTTTTGCTTATCTGTTCTAAAGCAAAATTATAGACTCAGATTTTGCACTAAATGCTCTTGCATTCTAATAACAACGAACAAGAGTAAAGAACATTAAACTATCTGACATTCTATTTGTTTCTTGATCTTTTTTTTAGATTTTTATAATTGTAAGGGATTATCAAACATTGGTGAAAAAAAGAGGATGAGTTTTTATCCTTTTAATCCTTCTCGGGCCAGCTCTTTCTTTCTTTCTTTCTTTCTTTCTTTCTTTCTTTCTTTCTTTCTTTCTTTCTTTCTTTCTTTCTTTCTTTCTTCTGTTTAATTTAATTCGGGAAGTAGAGGAATATACAAATATTTCCTAGCAGAAAATAATCCTGGAAATGCTCAGTTACTTTTAGTCAAGGAGAAGCCAGAAAAACCATTTTTCTGATTAGAAAATCATCTTGCTGATTAGTCAGAGGAGGAATTTGGAGAGTGATGGCTAATTGTAACTACTACTTCAAATTGAAGACCAGTAGATGAACTGAAAATAAATTGATGCTTCAACTGAAGGAAGCATTTTTTCACTACAAATCCTTTCCTATCCTTAATTGTGGCATAAAAAGCATAAAAATCAAATCACTTTGGACCCTGAATCTCTGCCATTCATCCTCAAACATTAATTTTCAAAGAATAGAATTGATTTATTGAAAATTATAATTATTTCTTCTGAACCAACTTTTCTTTAGCAAACCATTCTGTTAGTGAATCTGTATGGTTTCTTTTGTTCTTGTCCAAAAACAAATATATTCTGTAGATCAGAGGTGTCAAACTCAATTTCATTGAGGGCCGCATCAGGGTTGTGTTTCACCTCAGAGGGCCGGGGGGGCGTGGCCAGGGTCGGCGTGGCCAGGGTGGTCGTGACAGCATTCAGCCTCCTGCAGTACTCTGCCAGCCAAAACAGGGTGCAGGGGTTAATTACAAAATGTGGGCTTTGCTTTGTGACATAGAGATCCAGCAAGCAAGGGGCGTGACCTGCACAGAAAATACACTTTTGTTTGGTTATGAAGAATATCCACAAACTCAGATGTAGACTAAATGTAGATTGACTTTTAGCTACACACCTTCCCAGCAATCAGCAAATCAAAATTAATCAAGATTAATTTTAAGATGAGTAACCACAGTTTGCATGTTGGAGGTTCCTAAAGGAATGCTGGGAAACTCTGTATTTTAAAGAACATTTAAGGGAGGGTTGCAGAATAGCCTTTCTCTGCCTGAGGCTGTAAAGACCCATCACCAATCAAAACACTTTTTGTGAAGCAATTGATCACACTGATAGGGTAAGCCACTAGTATATGAAAATAAGAGCAAACCTCACTCCCTTCTAGTACTGATGAAGTTACCTAGTTTGGTAATTAAACATCTGCAAGAAAACCATCAAGGTCAGAGAGCACCAAGGACCCCACAATTCAATCCTGAGCTACAAATATTCTCTTCTATCAATAAACACTTTTTGATTACTCAGAGCCTGCCTTTATGAGATGGCTCCCACTAGATTTCATTCTAAATTTTTGATATGATTTCTGTAAATAAATGTAGAATTATAGTGGCTGGGTCTTTGATCCTTCATACATCAAAAACATACGAAGCTAAGGGATAAACAAATAAAAAAAAAGATTTGAAAAAAGAAAATGCTCAGGAAAGAAAAAATGAAAGTGTAAGAAAAAAATAAAGAAGGAAACCCGAAAAAGAATGACTTCCAACTTTCTTAGGTACAGATATAAGTAAAAAATATATCAAACTCTTACTCTAAGATTAACAATTGTCTACATTATTTCCATAATCCCATATCTAATAACTTTTAGATCAACTTTTAATTTCAGTTTCTTACAAAAAGTCCAGTAATGGTTCATATCGCTTTAATTACTATTTGTTAAGGAAACCACAACTGATTTATTTAATTGCACCAAACTCAAAATAAAGCAGAAATGGAAAATCCTAAACTCTAGTATAGAACCATGCTTCTCAACTTTGGTAACTTTTAAGGTGCATGATTTCAATTCCCAAAATTTCCCAGGCAGCATGAAGTTAGTCCATCTGATCTACAGATAGGGATTTTTCCATTCCTCTTTTACTGGTTGTTATGAACAATCATAATGTAAAATCCTCACTTCCACCCCATCCCAGAGCAACAGAATTCCTCACTAACCTGCTTTCCAGCTCCGTTGTCTGTGCAGAGCAACAAAAGAAGACCATGTGACTACCAGTTTAGAAAAAAGTGCAATCAGACCTTCTATTCTGGGGGGGTGGGGGGTGGGGAGAGCTCACAAAATTAGAAGGTCTGACTTAATTTTTTTTTTTTTTACTGGTAGTCTAAGGTGACCAGACGTCCCGCTTTTGGCGGGACAGTCCCGCTTTTGAGCAATTTGTCCCGCGTCCCGCGGTGTTTTAAAAAAGTCCCGATTTTTCATTCTGCCTCCTGGTTCCCGGCTGCCTCCTGAATCCCCGCTGATGGCTAGAGGGAAAAAAACTGTTTAAACTCTTGCCGCGGGGCTTCAAAGGGCCACCCTACGTTAATTAGCTTGGCTTCCCCCTCTCAGCTGATTTGCACAGGGCTCTGCTCTTGCTAAATTGCTCAGTTTTTTTTTCCTCTTTGTGCAAACCAAGCTCAAAACGAAACTGAAAGTAAAACAGGCTGTTGGCTTTGCGGTTTGCTTGCAACGTTGGAAAATTAGGCAGCAGATTTATTTTCCTTTTCCTCACCAAAAAAGGTAAGTGCAAACAATGGAAAATTATTTAGGGCAAAAGAGGAGAGTTCAAGATTTTAAAACACAAAAGAAAAAAAAGCTCTTTTTAACTAGGGAATTGTAATAATTGAGATATTATTAATTGTATACTGTGTTGAAAGCAGAAATGGTTAAGTTGTGGTTTGGAGGAATATATGGGGGAAATTATTTGGTTTATTATTATTGGTAAGTATAATTAATTGATTTGTAAGAAATTGGATTGCATGGAAATAATTGGAATATTCATGTTCATATTGATTAATATACAAAAAAGATAGTTATATAACTAATTGATTTATATTAAAATGTTGAATTTGTATTAAACAACTGTATTACATAATTACATAATTAACCAATGTGAGGATGAATATAAAAATAGATGACAATGGGAAGGGGTATAAAATAGAATAGAAGGGAAAAATTGAATTTGATTAAGATTAGAGATGAGGATGAAGGGTAAAATTGTTTTTTTTAAAAAATAGATGAGGAATAAATATGGCAAAAAGGAAATATAGAAATTGTAAATTTAATTGAAATGACTAAACACTGTTTAAATTTGTGAACCAGCCAAATATTCTGTTCAAAGAAAATACATTGTTTCTAATTATTGCTATTTATTCATATTTGTTCTCTTTTATTCTTTAAAGTTTAACAATTCATTCTTTATCTTAATATCTTTATATTTGTTTGGGGTTGGCTTTCTTCCCTTTCATCTTTTTTATTGTACAGCAATCTTTCTCCTCAAACCTACCACCTCTCTTTTCTTTCCTTCTTACTTTCTCTTCCCCCCCTCTTCTTCTCCTCCCTACTTCCTCTTCCTTTCTCCTTCTCCTCCTCTCTTCCTCCCTCTCTTAACCGTCACTCCTACTCTAATTTCCCTTCCCTTCCTTCATCCCTCTCTATTACTGTATCCTTTTATGCATATGGACTACTCAGAGGGCTGAAAAAGTTATTTTTGACTGGTCCTCGCACTTTTGACCAGTCCTCGAACTTACGACTGTCCTCACATTTTACGTTTTTGCCCTATCTTGTCACCATGGTGAAGAGAAGCAGTTGTGAAATGAGTGACATGGTTGTTAAGAATGCTGCACGGGCATAAATGTGAGGATGGTCATAAGTGTGAGGACCAGTCAAAAGTGTGAGGACCTGTCAGAAATGACTTTTCAGCCCTCTGAGTAGTCCCTATATACACAGCCATGGCCACCCGGTCACATGACCAGCTAGCCACGCCCACCCAGTCACATGGCCTCCAAGCCACGCCCACACAATAAGCCACGCCCACAATGGTGTCCCTCTTACCAATGTTAAAATCTGTTCACCTTACCCTATACACATAGCCATGGCCACCCGGTCACATGACCAGCTAGCCACGCCCACCCAGTCACATGACCAGCTAGCCACGCCCACAAAATAAGCCACGCCCACAATGTCCCTCTTTACCAATGTTAAAATCTGGTCACCTTATGGTAGTCACATAGTCTTTTGTTGCCCGGCATGCCGGAGAATGGAGCTGGAAAGCAGGTTAGTGAGGGAATTGTGTTTGCTATTTTGCAGGAGGCAGTCCAGATCAAAAACGGGCCACGTTTTTGGTCTGGATGCATATCCCATTTTCGCTAGTAGAGGCATTGTGAGCCAGTTCTTTACTATTTCTAGGCCAGCCCTGCGGGCTGGATCTAAGCACCCCATGGGCAGGATCCAGCCCGTGGGCCTTGAGTTTGACACCTCTGCTGTAGATTATAGAGCAAAAAATGTATTTGTTCTGGAGTTTCCAATATGTTAATCATAATAGAGCATTACAAGTATTATAATACGTGACTGTTTGTTGAAATAGGTACAGTTGCAGAAGGAGCTCCAATTATTCCAATCTCAGCACAGCTAAAATACAACATTGAAGTCGTTTGTGAATACATTGTAAAGAAAATTCCAGTGCCTTTAAGGGACTTCACATCAGAACCAAGACTTATTGGTATGTCTATTTGAGTCACTGATTCTACGTAGAAAGTACACTAACACAGGAATTTGGTTAATGATGTGATAAATACATATTTACTGTAGTCATTGGTAGTATTGTTAACATAGCATCTTTGCTACATAGACTTTATAGGAAATATTTTGATATGAAAAATTTAGCTTAAATTCAACAGTGCTATGTATCATTAATTCTATGTGAAAGTGATATGTTGTGTAATTAGAATCCAGCAGGACACATATTTAGATGAATTGGATCACATTAAAATAGTGTGTATTTACGTAACATATTTTATAACTTCAGAATCACGTAAATTTCTGTGCCCTCTTAATGGAGTGATGGTAAGCATAGTCATAAGAAATTAAATCATACTGATTTCATAGGGCCAATATTTATTGATTTGAGGACTGCAACATTTAATAGATTATAAGTGGAACTCATTATTTGTATGGATAATATACTTTTTTTGTCAAATCAAGAACAGTTTGTCTTATATTCATGAGGTCCTTATTCAAGAAAACTGAATAGATGGCTCTCATAAACTGATTTTGAAATTCCACTTTGTAAATTATCATGTCTTGAAAGTTTCTGTTCAACATAAATAAATCTGATACTGTTTTGTGCTCCTAGAATTAGTAACTGTTTTTGAATTGAACCTTATCAGATATATTTTCGTAGATGGGTAAAATGTCTAGAAGAAATGTATTTCTAGACATGCAATGTTTGTTTCAAGGGTTTGTGATGTCGTCACATCTACCACATGAAGGTCGATCAAGAAATTGATTTGAGGAAGCAGTAACATATATTTTTAGTTTATGTATAAATTCTTTTAATTATTTAATCTTACCTTACTATGAGGACCCAGATTGTTGGGGGCAATATGCTGACTCTGTAAACCACTTAGAGCGGGCTGTAAACTGCTTAGAGAGGGCTGTAAAGCATTGTGAAGTGGTAAATGTCTAAGTGCTATTACTAGTGCTATCTTCCAAAAAAAAATATGGATCCAACAATATATACCAAATCAGTGGCTTAATAAAGTATTAGATTCAGAGTGTGACTAATTGATAAATATATTATGGTATTAAAATGTTTAAAGTTTTTTGCAAGCTGAACTTAATGGAATGTTCTTTTCAGTTATTAGATCTTTTGATGTTAATAAGCCTGGATGTGAAGTTGATGACTTGAAGGGAGGTGTAGCTGGTGGCAGCATTCTCAAAGGTGTATTAAAGGTAATATTTCTTTCCAATGCTGATTAACAGACTTATCATTTTATGTTAATGATAGAATTGTATGTATTCTTCCTCCTATTCCTTCTACATATGTGGGAGTTGAGGGATTCTCCAGAACTTGTTTGGTGAACATGAAGGCTAGGAGATTAAAACTAAATCGTTGGATGAATCAAAGTCCATAAGTTTAGATATAATACTAGTATAAATGGATGTTTATAAATGGAAATGGACAATCCCAGGCCAAGTGTGCGTGTGTGCGTGCGCAAGTGGTTGTGTTCTCTTTACTAAATGAGGATTGCAAACAAAGGCACTTGCAGTATAGAGACAAGTTCCCACTCCTGTTCCCCTCAAGTTCAACAAATTTGTCTTAAAAGTGTTCCAAATCAAAGCAAGCATGCAAGAAAGTAGTGAAGTAGTGAAGAAAAATCCAAGGATCAAAGCTTATAGTTAGCATGTCCAGGCTCAGGGTTGTAAAGTTTTGCAAGTCAAGCTACAAGGAATGGGACTTAACAGGTCAATGGAGAGCTCTATTGCCTATTCTACACTCTTTATCCGGCCTGGCCTGACCTTTCCCCCCTTTTAATTTTTAATTTTTTAATTTAAACTGAAATTTTAAATTTGTTCTAAATTTTTGGGATGTTTTAAATTGTCTTGGCTCAAATATTTAATTTGGTTTTAATTCTGCTCTTAACTTTTGTATCTATGTGTTTTAATTTGTGCCTGTTCACTGCCCTGAGTCCTTCGGGAGTAGGGCGGTATACAAATTTGATCAAATAAAAATAAATAAATAAATTTACAGCTCACCAAACTGTTGTGTTGGGAGGGAGTGGTAATTCCACATCCTCATTTTCAGAAAGCTAAGGCAGCTGTGACTGCTGTGTGTTGTTTTGCCTTACCTCTTTTGGCTAATTCACATGGAAGTCCATTTGATGGTGCTGGAGTTGTCAACCCCAAAATGGCAAGCCTCTGGTGAGCCATCTCGAGGTTGCCATTCAGGGAGGGGAGGCTGCAGGGCGTGACTGGGAGCAACTGTGCTGATCATCTGGGAGATCGATGGCGAATGGATCAGGTGGGCGTTGGAACTGATCGGCTGGGAAGCGAAGCGCCAACCAATTGCAGCGCAAAGAGCATCATCTCCAAGCCCTACTCCCAAGTCGTCCCTTTTGTTTTAAGTGTTCTTGCCTTTTGGCAGCTCTGCGCATGCATGCACTGGGAACAGGCTCCCCCTATTCCTCTGCCTTGCTGATGTCCGACTCTAGAGGCTCCGGAGGCAGCACATAACTCTCAGATGTTCCTGGCCCCCTCTCTGCCTCCGACACAGAGCCCTCATCCGAGCCTTCCCCAGACTCCAGGACTGGGGAAGGCCTATGTTCCTCTCCAACCTCCTCACTGTTCGACTCTGCTGCCAGCTCCGCAGGCCACTGGCGGATCACAGCAGGTGTTTGGAACAATGATCTCCATGCCATACTCTCCATTATTTATGGTATCTCCCAGGCGTGAAATGCTATCGGTTCGCTCTGGTTCGGGCAAACCAGTAGTGATAAGAACTACCGGTTCAGGTGAACCGGTAGTAAAAAAATGCTTTAAAAAGTAAAAAAAAAAAAAAAAAGTTCTGACGATCACAGTTGTGCCGTGCGATCATTGGAACCTTTTTAAAACTTTTTTAAAGTATATTTTTACTACCGATTCAGGCAAATAGGTAGTAAAAATGCCTTAAAAAGAAAAGAAAAAGTTGGCCACACCCACCTAGTCACATGATACACACACACTCCACCAAGCCATGCCCACCAAGCCATGCCCACAGAACCAGTAGCAAAAAAAATTGCATTTCACCACTGGTTATCTCCTTAATTTCTATGATGCTTATCATGTAAAATGATGATTGGGGGAAAAACAGGCACTCCCATTCCTTCTGAAACTAATCATTAGTGTATCTGAACACATAGAGAAAACCAGTGTTCTACATAAACGTGTACAAACCATGGCTACAGTGAACTAACATAAAGAATTGGCTATAAAATCCATTACCAATGCACTATATAGAGGTTTATATGTAATAACCTTCCTTTCTTATATCTTATTATTAGGTTGGCCAGGAACTTGAGGTGAGACCTGGCATTGTCTCAAAGGATAGTGAAGGAAAACTTATGTGCAAGCCTATTTTCTCCAAAATTGTATCTCTGTTTGCAGAACATAATGATTTGCAATATGCTGCACCAGGAGGCCTCATTGGTATGTTTGTTTTACATTTATGTTTAAGAGAACATGGAAGATACCAAGATAAGACTGTGGCTATGAATATACAGTTTCAGGGACTTTTTTTGCAACAGCTATAAACGTTTCTATACTTTCTAAAACCATTTTTAAAGTGGTAGTTATAGTATTATATGTGCATTATATACATATTAACTCAAGCTAAAATTGAATACCTTTCAGTTTCACTTAATTTTCATTTATAGCACAACACAATGTGATAGATAGAATTAAGATCTATCAACAATAGAGGAAAACGTAAGGGTTTTAAAAATTTTAGCTCATTCACCAATGGCTCTTGGATGAAGGGGAAAGAAAACTATAACTCTTACAACACTCCAGTTTGTTTTGCTATGATTTAGGAATCTATATTCCTGGTAGTGATGCTGTTTTACTGTCAGCTGTGTCCTTACTAGCTATCACTGTTTCCCCTGAGAATGTGTTTTGAACAACTTAGTATCTTCCAAATCATCTAGAATTCAACAAATGTTATAACATTCATTTATTGATACATATTTATGTAGTATTACAAATAAAATTATAAAAGAGTGATAAAAGAAACTTTGGAATAGTGAAGCATATATGTGGCCCAAGCAGCAGAATCTATTTTTGGCAAATTCATTAGAATTATTAAACTATTCTTACAAGATCCAAGAAAAAGAAAAGAATCCATTGGAATGGCCAACTGATCAATTTCAATAAATAAATATTTATTTTAAATATTTTTTTAAAAAAGCACTGAATAGTGTCTGGTGATTTAAAAGTAACTTAACAATTGAAAACCTGTTGCTTTTTTAAAATAAAAGTATTTTGTTATTAGGTGTTGGTACCAAGATTGACCCAACTTTGTGCCGAGCTGATCGAATGGTAGGGCAAGTTTTAGGTGCAGTTGAAGCACTACCTGAAATATTCACAGAACTTGAAATTTCCTACTTCTTGTTGAGGCGATTACTGGGTGTCCGTACTGAAGGGGACAAGAAAGCTGCCAAGGTTAGTTAAATTATTTCTGGTGAATCTGGACATTTTGTAAATTTCAGTATTTCAAAAGGGATGCTTGCAAATTTAAAATGGTACAAATTGCACATATCTTTACAATTCTTTACTAATTGTTGTAGGTGCAAAAATTATCTAAAAATGAAGTACTAATGGTAAACATAGGATCTCTTTCAACTGGAGGACGGGTCAGTGCAGTGAAAGCTGATCTGGGGAAAATAGTGCTAACTAATCCTGTATGCACTGAAGTTGGAGAAAAAATTGCCCTTAGTCGAAGAGTTGAAAAACACTGGCGGTAAGTTGATTTGAAATAAAACATAATGTATCACTATAAATACATTTTAAGCTAAACACAAATTATTGGAAGAATCTAGCAGAAAAAGCAGATAATATAAAGTTAGTATCTATTCTGCTGGGTGTAATCCATGATATTTAATACTAATTAATAACTTGTTGGACCTGACATAATGTTTCAAAGCACACTAAACACTGTTTTTCCATGCTGGTAAATAGATATTGCTTCCTAGTCTACTTCATAGTTTTCCATTCATACTTGCATCCTGCCATTCTATAGATGTTGAAAGAGTTTGTCAAGAGTTGCCTCAAACCACTAGATGAGTGGCAAATGTAATAATAGTTAACAAAATAAATTCCTCCATAAATTTTTCAGATTACTTTTGTATTTTTGCAAACCTTTGTATTCCCTGATGTTTCTTCTTATGCATAAATGTAACATGTTAACAACGTAAGAACCACTATTTAGAGATTACAATTTGTATTTATAATGGTAAAATTCTAAGTTCAATAAAATAGTAAGTATAGTAATAATTTCTATTATTGAAATATCACACAACTCTATCCTAAGGACTGTTGTTGCTTGAGTTGATGTTTCTTATCAAATATAATAAAATGTCAAAGATGCTAAATAAATGGAACAGTGTCTTTGATTGAAGACTGCCCTATTTAGCAACCGCTCAAAATCATAATAGCATTGAAAAAGTAAGTTTATAGTTAGTCATCAAACTTATGATGAATGCAGAATTCCAAGGTCATGTGATCACAATTCAGGCATTTGGTAAGAAGCATCTATTTTTTATCATCTCAGTCTCCCAGTCACATAATCACAATTTGTGACCTTCATGGCTGGCTTTTTTTTTTCCCAATTTTTTTTAAAAAAATTTTTAAACATAAAACATAAAATATATCGTTTTAGAGCAAGAGTTTGGTCCGTCATAAAATGAGTACAATTATTCACATTCCCTCAATCAATTTTGTTCCAAATTTTATCCATTTACATCTTAAAGAAAAAAGAAAAAAGAAAAAAAATCTTATTCTAAACATTTATCATTCTACTATTACACCCAAAATTCTAAACAATAAACACTGTTCTAAATCTTTATCATTTTAACAATCAATATTTCATATATATTCCTCAATCCTAAAACCCATTACCTCAAATCTATATTTTACTTCTCTTAAATGACATCTAATATCCATAATCTTGACAAAAAATATTTTCCTCCTCTCTTAAAAGTCATTTCATAAACAATCAACATTTCCTTCTATAGTTTGTTACTTCCACAATACTTTAGATTCAATAAAATATAAGAATAAACTTGAAATAAATAAAATAATTTTTAACTGGTTCATAGTTTAAATATCTATTTCCCAGCTGTATTTTCCAATACTCCTATCT
This sequence comes from Arizona elegans, assembly GCA_022577455.1. Classification (NCBI taxonomy): domain Eukaryota; kingdom Metazoa; phylum Chordata; class Lepidosauria; order Squamata; family Colubridae; genus Arizona; species Arizona elegans. The sequence continues at coordinate 45,206,440 of JAKOOJ010000006.1, read as the reverse complement.
GTATTTATTTAAACTGGTTCACAGTTTAGCTACTATTCTCCAGTAAAATCTCTTCCACTTCCTCCTAAATTTATTTTTTAGCTGGTTCACATCTTAATCAGCTGCTTTCCAGCAATGCTTTCCCCATTCCTTAATTATTTTAGCTGGTTCACAGTATAATTTTAACTGCACACCAACCTTCTCCTTAACTCCTCCTAAATCTATTATAAAGCTGGTTCACAACTCAAGTAGTTGTCTTCCAGCAGTGCTTTCCTCCACTGCTACCCCTATTTTTAACTGGTTCACAACTTTATTTCAGTTGATCCCCAGGTATAGTCTCCTCCACTCCTAACTTTTTATTTTTGGCTAGTTCACAGTTTTGCTTTAACTGTCGACCAGCATATGCTTTCCTCCACTCCTAACTCAATATTTTGGCTGGTTCACAGCTTTGCTTTAACTGTTTTCCAGCCCATGCTTTCCTCCACTCCTAACTCTTTTTATTTTTAACTGGTTCCCAGTTTACTTTAACTGTTCTCCAGTATGATGCTTTCCTCCACTCCTACCTTATTTGTAAAACTGGGTCACAGCTTTGCTTTCATTGATCTCCAGAATCATGCTTTCCTCCACTCCTAAACTCATTTATTTAACTAATTCATAACATTTATCTCTTATTCAGTTGTTTAGCTCCAAATTACTTCAGAATATGTTACCAATATTGTTTTCCAATCTATTCTCCTCCATATCTCTTACCAATTTAAGATACAAGTATATTTCAATAAATATCTTATCTCCTATTCTCTCTTAAGTTTTCTCCCATTCCATGCTTATTTCTTATTTTCAATGGCTGGCTTTTGATATGAAGTCAATGGGGAAGGTGACAGTAATTGCAACTCAGAGTCACGTGATTTGCTTAACTACATCAGAATTTACATAAGTCAAGCATGGTCATTCACATGTTTCACTTACTACTGTGTTGCTACCAGTTCTAACTCTCATAAGAGAACTTACCTGTATACAGTGGTATACAAAACATTTCATATTGGAGCAATCAGACTTTGGAGTTTTATTTTCTGATAATGGCCAATCCCAGTATTCCAAACGTGATTCATGAATTATCTGGAATGGGAAATGATTACTAATGTTTGCATGTTATCTTATACCTGTTTCCCGCAAAATAAGACATCCCCTGATAATAAGTCCAATCGGGCTTTTGAGTGCATGGATTCAAAAAAAATATAAGACAGGGTCTTATTTTCAGGGAAACACGGTATATTGTATTTAGAGGTTCTTCTTTTATTCAAATTTATTTTTGATGCCTCAAAGTTTTTCTAATCTGCTTTTCTTGTTTTCCAGTTTAATTGGATGGGGACAAATTAGAAGAGGAGTGACAATCAAGCCTACTGTGGATGATGATTGAAAGCAAAAAGCCAATTCTTCAATTTGTAAAAAAATGGTGTGTGTTTCCATACAGTTGGAATGCATTTTTAGTGAGGAAGCTATTGCACAGATAATGTCCACATTGTATTGAAAATCAAATCTCTAACTAAAAGTCTTGACAGTGTCTGCAATAAATTAAACAAATTAGCAAAGATGGATCTAATTCTCCAGTATATCACAAAAACTAAATTTGTTGTGTGTTTATGTCAGTTTTTTTAGAGACTGTATGGGGCTGACTATTTGATTTTAAACAATGTAACTCAAGACCCCATAATCTGATTTTGAATTTTGAAAATTGCTTATTTTTTCATTTAACTCTTATAGGTCATTGAGTAACAAAAAACTGAAATGTTTGTCAATGAAACAAACTTAAACAAATAAACTTTTCTTAGAAGATGAATTTTCTTTCTTGTTCTATACCATACTTCGACCTTGCAGCAAATATGATTCTACATATTATTGAACACTGTTATATTTATAGCTAATGGTCCCAAAGCACTGATCCTATTTATGTCAGTAAATGTTTTTAAAAAACTCAACCCCTCAAGAGAGAATTTTGAAATATAATTCCAATTACACATCCAAAATAAAATATTTGCAACCACAATGGACAGTATCCAAAAAGCGAACTAATTATTGTCTATTTTAATTTTTTGGAAAAGGCTAAAATTATTGTATAGAAATGCCGTATATCTGTATTGCAAGTTGAGAAGTGAAAAATGATTTATACAGTAGATCCAGTTTAATGTAATTATGATGCAATGCCATATCAGTCATTTATGACATTTAGCTACTCAGTATCCTGTGAGATATTGCTAATTGAACATGAATACTTATTTGAAATAGTTTAGCTGGAGTGATATTCATTTTTATGATTGCAATTGATCCTAACCAAGGTAACTTTAAGCTTCTGCACTTTTCAATGTCTCTTCTCTTGCCATAATTTAAATAGTTATTCTTGATTATTACCTGTCAGGTGCAAATCCTGGCATTTCATGGAGTCAGCTATCTTGACAACCATATTCTTGCAGCAGATTGAAAATCTTGTTTTTCTTAACTGTTTTATTGCCTTTTGTGGTCCTATGAGTTAATATCACATTATCTGCATAATATTTCAGCATATATTCCTCTATGCAAATTCTCACATCATATCCATCTTTGGTATGGAATTAATAAACACACTAACATGTATTATTGAGAGCAGGTTGGACAACAGAGAGAATATAACCTTGTCAGTAATTTGCACACAGTGGTTTTGAGTCCTGTATCAGCCATGCCAGTTTGACTAAGGAAAAGCAGTGGCTGTAAGCACTGATCTAGAAGTAACCAGCTGGGAGTCCTTCCAATGGGGCTGTTAAACTGGTGTTACTGCTGAAATTACTTACCTGCATGGCAGTGACTCTACAAGCTCCTGATTGTCATCTCAGGATTGGGACTGGAACTCCCAAAGTATCCTGGGAAGAAAGTCTGATGAAACTTGTGAATTCATGACCTCCATGGCAACTATGGTCCTTTTCAAGTAATCTGAACTGGGAGAATATAGATTGGTTTTTATTTCATTTCAGATGAATTGTGATCTAGAAATGAAATATATTAACTTATGCTATTGTGGTTAAATAATTTTATCATCAAACTACATTTCCAAGCTGCCTTTGACTTCAATATAGATGGTGGACCTTTTCAAGTGGACCCAAAGTTGTCCAGTAGTTTTCCTTCTAGTTGGTAAGATTTGACTCGGAAACCGAGCAAGTTAAAGATTGTATGACCAAATGGATGCAGTATTTAGACACAATTGATATGAAGCAATGGAAATTCAATGGAAAAAATATTAGATTTATAGTTAATGTTGTACTTTAAAATGATATGTTTTACTAATATTACTCCAGTATTGGTTCCTAAACTGACAGCTTATTTTCTAAAAAGTATTGGTTATGTAACAATCAAGTTGGATTATTATTCCATATTTAATGCCACTGCTGTAAAGATCAACAATTTTTGAAAATGATTTACAACAGAAGTTCTAAAAGTTGAACTTTTCTGTTATACATCACATTAAATACATATAATTCCCTCAGTAAAATAATGGCAAATTACATTGTGAGATTATAATGTCTCAAATAACTTTGCATATAAATAACAAATTTTACACATAATTTATGTCAATATAAAAATCATTTTTGGATTAAATTTCATTTATTGGTTTTTATCAAATCCAAAATTTGAATTTTTCTTGATATAGAATCATGGACCCTATGACGTCTTTTATGTTTTGGTCCTTATTCTGTTTGGTCTCTTCCTCATGGATTCCCAAAAGCTGCCAAAACAGCCCTATTCCCCTATTATTGTTTTTACTCTACTTGATTGGAGGTATTTATGGTTTTGTATTGTTTAATATTATTCTTCTAACGGGGGCAGGCTATAAAAATCCATGAACAAATACATAATGTAATAAAAATAAATTATCCAGGACAAGGTATTCTAGGTATTATTGCAACTTGATTCTGGAATACTGCATTACCTTTGTGTGACATGCTTCCAACATTATTTGAGCATAAAACTACTCATTTGCTCCAAACCTAATTCCATTATTAGTAAGCTTTATGTGAAGTGTCCTGAGTAATGACCTCTGAAGGGCAATCTGAAATACATTTGATTTAATATTAAAACTTTTTCAAGCAAAAAGTTTTGCTTTTGAAAGAATTGTTTTCTTTCATTTTTGTTTTATTTTTTATATGAATAATGCAGCTGCTATACTCTGCAAGTATTCATATGGAGGGTTTAAAAATAGTTTGTTAACTATTTTCTATCCTTAAAATTTGCATATATTGGATTTTCTCCTTTTCTATAGTTTGAAATGTCAAATTCTGTTCTGATAAAGTTTATCCAGTCTCCTTTAAGGAAAATACTTAAATGTTCTTAGACTGTTCATCAATCTATTTAACTATGAAATACACCTAGCATGTGTTTTACTGGGATCAGTATAGAACTCCAAGGAATTTCTGCCATGAAAACAAAATTTCTGGGGGACAAAAACACAGCCTTAACCTAAGATTGATCCTTCTGTTGCATTGTTTCTAGAGATTCCTTGAAAACAAAGTGTCTACATTGTCTTAAATATTGTATTAATCATTCCATCATAAAAATTCTAAAACCAAAATATATTGATTTTCCAGAAACAAATTATTTATCCAGGCTTGGAGACTATGCCAAAGAACATAGATGTTGACTATTGTTTTTGTTGGTTAATTAAAAAAGAAAATGGATAACAAAAAAAGGCTGAGTTTACATATCATACTAAGTAATAATCAGATAATTATGTTCCTCTTAATTCAACAAATTAAGTTTTATTCAAACAAACCATAGTTTAGGATAATGTACAAAACTTCCTATTATTTATTGTATCGGTAAGGATTGTAATCACCTTGCTTGGGAGTTTAACATTAACTGATACAGTGGTATTGTCCGGTTATAGTTGCATTTGAGCCAATATCAGGACTGTTAATATGACTGCTGTTCATAGTTTACACACAACAATTGTGGACTTCTTGGGCATGAAAATTGGCTAAGAATGGCACAATGTAGGAAGAAATCTATACTGCTCATAATGTAATTTCCAAGCCTTTTTTTTTTAACCTCTATTTTTTTTCTTTACCTCTATGCTTATCATTTTTGTGATTGTATTGATCCTTTTATAGAATTTTATATTTTTGTATGTTTGATTGGTGTATCATAAAAATTGTGCAAACCAGCTAATTTATTCAATTAACATACCATATGTTTTATTTGGTTACGAAGAAAAGGTTTGCTGATCAGACCAAAAGATCCCTCTAAGTCAGAATTTTGCTTGCAAAGTAACCGGGTAGATGCTTCTTGAAAGCCTCAAGTTTTAAAATGGATTTCATACAGGCACTTTGACAAAGAACCATAGCAGTCTTTATCTTCCTACATGTTTACATCTATTTTTAATTCTAAACTGAATTCCCAACATTACATCATGTGACACTGAATTCCATAATCTATGGTATATAAAGTGTTCTTTATGAGGATGGATAGTTGCTCCTGACTACTTCAACTTTTAATGCTGTTCCCCCTAAATATCATACATTTTATTAAACCAAATGTTATTAAAATAAACCATGCAATTAAAATAATATTAGGAAAACAAGATACACAACAATTTACTAAACGTGGTAATGTATTTTATTGCTAATAATTGAAGATACACAGCAGAAAATAACAAGAGAAGTCTTCTCTAACCTTGTCATCCCCTTCCAGAGAATGGATTTCAGTTCTCAGAATTCCCCCATTAGTTTGACTATTACTGTACCTGAGAATTTTGCAACTTGAAATTTATTTTTTTAACTTTAAAAATGCTATCTAAGCTTAATAGAAAATATTAAAAAGAGCATCTATAACACAAAGCAAAGACACAAAATTGTGTTCTGCTGTTAACACACATTTTTAACAGAATTAAATGGGATACAATGCATATGTGATTTGCACCTTAAGGCTCCAAAGGAAATGAGCCTTAATTTGATCCATACTCATATCAAGTATCCACAATCTGATTTTGATATCTGAAAACAGAACTGTACAAACCATCTACATAACTTTTAAATAATTGTGTCATTAACAAAATATAGATCGTTACAATGAAGTATTCAGTAAATTTAAGTTTGCAACTATGAAACAATATTTATTTTGAAACATTCATTTTACAACAAGACACACTGGCACCCAATCTCTAATAATCGCAAATTTTTTATTTGCTAACTAAGGTTGCACATTCTGATTTGGAAAAGTAGCTGTACAACAATATACCCCTGACTCCCTATAAAACCAGAAATAGAAAACATGGTAGATAACTGCATTCATCAAAACAATTGATCTATATGAACCGGGATTAAAGCACCGTACTTTCATTTTTCTGGCTTCCTATGTAAGAAAAATGTATGTTCTCCGTCAAATGGAGAAGGGGAGGGCGGAGGGTAGAGAGAGCGGGACAATACTTTCATTAAAAATGCCGTAATAAGGTACCTCTTACTTTCATTTTCCAAAAGGCTGTGGATAAATTTATTTTCGGCAAGCAAGGGGGATGTATTACGATGCGAGAGGCGGGGGTGCCCGGGGCAATGCCTATGGAAAAGCCACCCCAAAATGTTGGGGATTTTCCAGGCCTAAACAACTCCTCATTCCCCGGCGCCGAGTTCAGCAAGTCTGAACCCGGAGCGGAATTTTACGGCCGAGCTGGAACGGAGGCGGCGGCAGGAGCGGCAGCTGTAGCGGGAGGGGTTGGCAGGGACCCACCGCCCTTCTACTTCATCCACCCGGCCCGGCCCGGTTCCTTCTCGGTCGCGCGCCCGGTCTGGCCTGGCCCGGGGCCGAAGAGCAGGCGGCTCAAGCAGCAGCGGAGCCGGCAACTCCTTCCGCATTTCCCTGGGTCTCTCACGGGCAGTGACGTGACGTGCTGACGGCTGCCCGGCCCGGGGAGCTTGGCCGCTTCCACTCAGCTCCGAGCTCGGCCCCTCCCTCCCCTTCGCTCCCGCCCGCCCGCCCCGCCGCCGCGACACTACCACCGAGATCGGCCCAACTACGCGGAGAAAGGCCTCCCAGAGCCCGCCGCACCGCCCCGCCTGGTAAGCAGTATGGGACAGGCCTGACCTAGGCCCTTACCCCTGCGTGGAACCAGGCCTCGGCGCCTGCTTCGGTACAGGCCCCAAGAAGGCCGCAGCTAGGCCGCGCGGCATTCCTTGTTGCAGGAACGGGCCGGAAGCCTTGCAGGGTGGGTCAAGCAGCTGTAGCTCAGCTTCCAGAGAGAGAAAAGCGGTGGGCTGTTGTAGGTTGCACGAGGGATGGGGGTCAAACATTCTTGGAAAACAGTGGGACCAGGCCTGAAACGGAGGGATCGCTGCTGGGGGGGGGGGAACAAGATGGCGGCAGCAAGGGAGGCTGAGGAAGAGTGCCGGACGCCATCTTGAATTAATCGCTTCTGGCCCCAGACAGTCCCCATTACAGGCGGGCAGGGCAGGGCGGAGACGGCGCCAGTGGGGGAAGCTTGCCCCTCCCCTCTCCCTCCCTTTCTTGTGCCCAGTTGTCCTGCTCGGCTACTCCCGAGCCCTGCATAATTTAGTCCCTCCACATTCTTCCCTTTCACGTAATATCCAGCGGGTGCAGAGGCATTTTCTGTCTATTATTGCTTTGCCTCCTAGCCCTGAGTATCAGAGAATGACCGACGGAACACGAGTGATTATTCACATAGCTCCCACTCTCCATTATGTTGATACAGGAAGAGCTGCTTGCAGCGCCAGGTGCTCGGTTTTGTCCAGATGGTTCTGTCTTTCCGCAAAAAATAACCTAACCATGAACCACCAACCAGTGGCAACAGATACCGAGGAAAATAATAGTCTGGGTCAGTTTCATTAATTAAGAAAAGCTGTTTGCATGACAGGCTTGAGGTAGCAAGCCTGTTAGAAGGGAGCATAGTGGTGCCACAGCTGAAGCACCAGAATTAAATTCAAAATCCCACCAGAAACAAGCTTCCAAGTGCACACGTGCAGAGAAAGTAGTCAAGGAAAACCTATGCGCTGATAAATTTATTAATAATTAGGTGTCATAAATCCTGTGGCCTCTGTTGCTCATTTGATATTTTAATATTAGTAATCATCAAGTGTTACATAAATACTACCATAGGATGGTTAATAATTTATAATTTGAATTATAGAGATTGAAAAACAGCGTAGAGGTTTTTTTTTTCCTGTTGGTGTGATATGTGAAGTAGGTAAATTGGATTATTATAGATTTAAAAACCCCTCAAAAGTGACCATTTTATTGTTTTGAAATGACACATTGCAGTCAGTAAACAAGCATCTGAAAAACAAATGTGATAGACAATAGCTTCTGAGTAATAGGGGTTGATGCGAAGAATACTAACTTGCACTAGAAAAGAAAATATTAGTCAAGATTTCTACAGAAGATACACAATTTAGGCAGGAAAGCAAAGATGTAGAATGTATTTATGGGGATGCTTATTTCAACAGATGCAAATGCATAAGCAGGAAAACTTTTTTTATACTTGTGAAATGAATGGAAGCAGGAATCTACGCCAGATACTATATTAATACATTTTAGTATACTGCATTCAAGACTCAACAATGCCAGTCAAGCAAATAAAAAGTTTTTAATTATCCAGAAGCTTTAGATATTAAAATGGATGAAATTGGAAAAATACAGTTAGTACTTGCAGTATTTGATTCAGATTATACCAAAATATTATAGTCTAACAGAAAATGCCATGATGTTCATGCATAGGGAGAAAAGCATGAAGTGTTACAAAGAAGGTATATATATTTTGCTGTGGTACAAGTGAATTCTCCCATTGCTATAGGAGGCAAGGAAGGGACATCAACATATTAGCCATTCTTTTTATGCTTACTCAGGAATGGGGCAAAACGTTCAAGTCTCAAGGATGTGACAATTTTTTTCCCCAATGCAGGCTTGATTGCAATATATATGCTATGTGCTAGTCTGGGACACTTATTAAAAGTCTATGCAAAACACATTTGTTTTAATTTTGTAGACATTGTGACTGATGAGATTTAAAGGCCATGGATGAGGATGGGCTTGAACTACAGCCACATGACCCACATGCGTTTTTTGATCCAACAGGTATGTAAGAAAATAATATATAAGCTTCTTTTCCTAAACTCGATAACTATTGGGTCTTTAGTAATGAATCCAGATTACTTTTATTACCCAAGTCTGGATCTAATTTATTTAATAGTTAAACTAATTTAGAACTATTTTAGAATAGTTAATAATATATTTTGAGGCTGAAAAATATAAGGAATATTATATGTTTCAAATATTTACATCAAATATTTACATCAGAGGTGGTATTCAGCAGGTTCTGACCAGTTCTGGAGAACCAGTAGCGGAAATTTTGAGTAATTCGGAGAATTGGTAAATACTACCTCTGACTAGCCCCGCCCCCATCTATTCTCAGCCACCCAAGTCCCAGCTGATTGGGAGGAAATGGGGATTTTGCAGTAACCTTCTCTTGGAGTGGGGAGGGAATGGAGATTTTACAGTATCCTTCTCCTGGACTGGAGTGGGAATGGAGATTTTACAATATTCTTCCCCTATCACGCCCACCAAGCCATGCCACACCTACCAAGCCACATCCACAGAACCAATAGTAAAAATATTTGAATCCCATCACTGATTTACATATGATTATTGTGTACCAGTTTTTTTTAATAAAGGCAAGATAATTTACTAGCTATGTGGGAAGGCAGATTATGAAATGTTTGTGAAAACTGATTGAAAAATAGTTTATAAATAATTAGCTTTTAAAATAGTTTTTTATCTTCTATCACACTAAATTATATTGTGGAAATATTGCTAGTTACTAGCAAGTAGGAAGCAAATTATATAGAATACAGGTAGTCCTTGACTTACAACCTTTCATTTAATGACCATTTGAAGTTACAACAGCACTGAAAAAGTTATAACCATTTTTCATACTTACAACCATTGCAGCATCCCCACAGTCACATGATCAAAATTCAAATGATTGGCAATTGTCTCATATTTATGATGGTTGCAGTGTCTCAGGGTCATGTGATCATCTTTTGCAACCTTCTGAGAAGCAGAGTCAATGGGGAAGCCAGATTCACTTTACAGTCATATTACTAACTTAACAACTGCACTGATTCACTTAACAACAATGGCAAGAAAGGTCGTAAAATGGGGCAAAACTAACTTAACTGTCTTACTTAGCAATAGAGGTTTTGGCCTCATTATGGTCATAAGTTGAGGACTACCTGTATATGACTTCCATGATTTGCACCTGATAAATGGATGAAGACGAGTAAAGCCCTTCAGATCAATTTTTTTTCTGGTATGGTAAATAAGTTAGAGATATCACTGCTATATCATAATCAAAATTTGCTGATTTTTCCTCAACTAAGATTTATGATAGTATAGGACTGATTATAATTTATATATTCCAGGAGCTGATGAAACGCATTTGAACGGAGATGAAATTGTTGTCGAAATACAGGAAACTGTATATGTATCAGATGTAGAAGATTCTGATATAGCTGTACATAATTTTGTCCCTGATGATCCAGATTCTGTAGTAATTCAAGATGTCATTGAGGACGTTGTTATAGAAGATGTTCAGTGTCCAGATATCATGGAAGATACAGATGTATCTCAAACTGTTATTATTCCTGAACCAGTGCTGGACACTGATGTCACTGAAGAAGTGTCTCTGTCACATTGCAGTGTTCCAGAAGATGTTTTAGCATCTGAAATTACAGCTTCAGCAGTGGCAATACCTGAACATGTACTCACAAATGAATCAATACACGTATCTGATATTGAACATACGGAACATGTTCATGAACATAATAATGTTGTAGAAGCAGAAATTGTCACAGATTCCCTTGGAGAAGATGTAGTTTCAGAAGTCTTAGTGGCAGACTGTGCTTCTGAAGCTGTAATTGATGCCAGTGGAATATCTGTGGAGCATAATATTGAAAAAAACAACTGTGAAGACTACCTGATGATTTCCTGTAAGTGTCTGGGTAAACTATTTTAAGGACTGCAGTTTAAACTAGAGAATTTTTCATCCAGGCTATCCCACTGATTTTGTTCTTGGATTTTTGCAGTGCTAATCAATACAACATGTACACAATTTTAGATCCTGACATTTCATGTATCAGGAATGTAAAGAACACATTTTAACACTATCACCATTCTACATAATAATTGAATTAGCTTCTGGTGGCCTAATATAAAAATAATTTGTTTGATAACAAGAACAATTTTGTTGTTAAAAAATAAATAATTTAAAGTTAAGATAATAAAATTAGCATCAGTATCCATACCTATGACTTTAACATTATTATTAGCATATACTCATGTCAGCCCCATGACCACTGTAGCATCTTTGGACAACGATGGCTCCTTGGGCTAGGAAGTAGAAATGAGCTCTGCCTCCTAGAGTCAGACATGACTGGATAGGGAAACTTTTACCTTTACTTTTTTTTTACTATTAAAATGCCCTGCATCAATCACCTATCATTCTTTGATCATTGGGCTGCAAGCCTTGAACTAATGTGCAAAATCTGTCACTTGACACTTGTTATTATTAAGATCATAGGGTTACTATATGTTGTCGAGACTGATAGACTACTACTTTATATTTATTCATAGTATCTGGAATGCTCTTCTTCCCAAATTTGCAAGGTACCCATTCTTACATTATTTAATTCCTACTGGAAATCCAGAGCTTTCTGTGGATAATCCTTATATGTAAATGTTGTTATTTTTGTTTTATTTTCCATTCTTTCATATTTATAATGAATAAAGTTTATATATTATTTTACTCTATTCTTGTATTTCAATAATTTTAGGTTTAAGATGCAGTTGTTTAAGAATCCTTATAGGAATATATTAAATAAATACATTTCTCTGTTCGAATGGTTGCCAGCAGAAATACAGGATGGAGAGCTAACTGGCAACAGTTAAAGGATTGAAGAAATATTGATTTTTGTTTTTTTTAAAAAAAAACAGTGATGAACAGTAGATGCGTAGTGAATATGTTAGCAAAAGAAGAATAAAGTTGGAGAGTGAACTATACAGGTAGTCCGCAATTTACAACCACAATTGAGTCCAAAATTTCCATTGCTAAGCAAGACAGTTGTTAAGTGAATTTTGCCCTATTTTATGACCTTTCTTGCCACAGTTGTTAAGTGAAACATTACAGTTGTTGAAGTTAGTAATGTGATTGTTAAGTGACTCAGGCTTCCAAATTGATTTTGCTTCTCAGAAGGTTGCAAAAGGGGATCATATGAGCCCAAGACACTGCAAATGTCATAAATACAGACCAATTGCCAAGTGTCTGAATTTTAATCACATGCCTATGGTGATCCCGCAATGGTTGTGTGAAAAAAGGTCATAAGTTGCTTTTTCAGTATTGTAACTTTGAATGGTCACTAAACGAATGGTTGTAAGTGGAGGACTACCTGTAACTGGAATAGGAAAAAAAGAACTAAGTTGAGAACTACTTTTTATAAATGTGTACACTGTAATTGTGTCTAATATTTCTAGGCAAATACAGATCTTGCAAAGAAATGTATTAGTATCTGTGATTAACAGGCAACGTGTTGCAGTCTATTTCTTAAGTCCCAAACTCTTGATTTGCTGTTCCATGAGATTACAATTTATTGCTGAGTTCAATGTTTTTTCAGGATAGTGATGATGTGCTTTGTTGCCTTTTTCTTAGTACTGTAGTACTATTGTTTGCCAGATGCAGAATTGCAATAATATCTAAAGTAGTTGAAAAATACAGCCCTAGACAAAGGAAGTATTCCTGCATCATTATCAAGGCCACATTATACACTAGAAATCTAGGAGTAATCTTTCATAATGCAGCTAACCAACAGTAGATGATGTGTGGACTTCTCTATATCCTCTTAAGAATTGATTTGCCTTTTTTTCTTAATAATATGCAGACTGCTGCACTCTAATTATCCAATCTGACATACTGTAGACACTTATTTTGTTGACTGTGATGGAAATTTAATTTATTCCTGTAATATGTGAGATATTGTGGAGGACTTTGCTGATGGTGTCTTTCTCAGCTGTTTAAAATCATTCCCAGTGTAACTGCAATGCATTATTGCAAAATGACAAACATATGGAAATTGATGGGACAAATTATATGAAATGGCCAAATATAGAATGCATAGCTTCAGTGAATTGTGATAATGGAATAACTAACATTTAAAATTAATGCAATTGGGGGGTGAAAAAATCTATTAAGAGACATGAATGGATGGTAGAAACAAGATAAGCATGCATACCTATTCAAAGGATTGATTGATAGATAGTTCATGGTGAAACATTGAGAGGCTTAGTGAAGAGTACAAAAATGATGAGAAGTATTGAATGAGGAGCAGACTGTTAGGGTTAGGGTTGGGGTTAGCATCTGTAGCATGAGTTTGAGCATAAGTAGCATGAGCATTAATAGCATGAGTAGTGAATCTTGGGAAGAAGAGGAACAAGGGAAAATAGAATGACTGCAAAAAGTACAAAGCTTGCTTGTAAAGTATTAGAAAATGAATTTATTTCACAATAGAATGAATGGAAAGTGGACATCAGGAAAAATGTGGAAATGTCTTGGGGAAAAAATGGAAGGAATTAAGTGAAGAATTATATAATGAGAAGTACACGAAAGGATTGTGAAATTGTGAGGTGAAAAACCGGATGGGAATGAATATATATATATATATATATTGTGTAAAGAAAAACAATTGCAAAAAATGTAATAAGAATACAAGAAATGGTTATGATTAAAAAACAGAAAATTTAGACAGATTTAAAATAAAAACAGTTTGGGGATTGAAAGAGTTAAACAAGAATTCTTTTAATTGGAATTTAAAAATAAAAGTTATGCAGTAATTTGGGATAAAACTCAAAATAAGGGAAGACTGAAAAAATTAGCAAGCATTTTGCTGAGCAGGTTGGATACACATCAGATTTCTGTTTAATGGGTATTGAAAAATATATGAACATGAGGAAGAAAGTTTATTTTTATATTTGTTGATTTAAAGAAGGTGTTTAATAAAATAAATAAGATTTAGTTACAGAGTGTTTTGTAGGAATATGGAGTTAAAGGGAAAAATAATAGTATACCATGGAAATAAATTAAAGTATATGTGTAAATAAATAGAATGCTTGGCAAATAATTGATGTCCCTTTGGGTTTTAATGTATAAACACATGTGTATTGCTGGTCGATGACCGTAATAAAGTAGTATTCTATTCTATTCACATAAGAAATGCTTATAATTTATGTTAGAAGAATGTTGTTGTGATAATATTATTGATTTTCTTGTAGTGGATGATGCTGTCAAAACAGAAGCTGACAATTCTATTGACCTTAAATCTGAGTCAGAAAGTGATCCATGTAAAATGGATGCCATTTGCCCAGAAGTCATCAAAGTCTACATTTTCAAAGCTGATCCTGGAGAAGATGACATAGGTGAGGTTTTCTTAAATGAAAGAAAAAATTAATATTTCGGTGCTTGGAGATCTCAAGAAATATTCTGAGAATTTGTCATACTAAAAGCGAAAAGAACCCTGAAACACCCTATGAATGGCATTCCTAATAACTGCACTTTTTATTTTATTTTATTTTATTATTATTTACTTTATTCATTAAACATGAAACTTAGTCAACTGAACATTAAAAAATGCATCACAATTATTATTATTATTATTATTATTATTATTATTATTATTATTATTATTAATGTATTATTCATATATAGAGGCAGCTTTGTTAAGGTTCTGGCCTATGCGTCTCTTATGCATGAAAGCAGACTGAGTGACGTTAGACCAGTCAATCTATCACCCCAGATGACCTGACAGGGTTCTTGTGGGGAAAATTAAAAAGCAGGCATACTGTGTGTGTGTGTGTGTGTGTGTATAAGTAAAGTTGGGATAAAAATCTACTAATAAACATTTACTAAATTAATATAATGAAGCTTATATTTCAATAGGATTTCATAATATCCCTCTTGTTTTACTCAGTTCTTTCCAAATGTCTAGTTGACAGAATTCTCACACATTTTAAAAAATTGTGTTATTATATTTTTTTTCAATTTCTTGAATTTGAATCATAGTGTAATAGAAGCATATTCTTACAAATAATGTTGCTAATTCTTTTTAACATAGGAGGCACAGTAGACATTGTGGAAAGTGAATCTGAAAATGACCATGGTGAAACTTTAATTAACCAAAATAGCAGTGTTCGCATTCCAAGAGAAAAAATGGTCTATATGACAGTAAATGATTCTCAGCATGAAGATGAAGATTTAAGTAAGTATGTGACCTTCATTTGGGTTAAAGATTTTAAAGGTTTTAAAAAATATTTTAAAACTTATAACATGTTTCTTGTATTAGATGTTGCTGAAATTGCTGATGAAGTCTATATGGAAGTGATAGTAGGAGAGGAAGATGCAGCAGCGACTCATGAACAGCAAATTGATGACAGTGAAATCAAAAGCTTTATGCCAATAGCTTGGGCAGCAGCTTATGGTAGGTCATTACTCCCAAAAATTAAAGATTACCTAGTAAGGATATTGGTTTCTGGTCTTCTGTATTCAGAAACTTAAAATAATCTTTCTGGGATGGTGTTCAGTATTTCTGCCAGGATTTATGTATAAGAGTACATATATATTATTTGATTCTTGATGGAAATGATTTATGGTTTATTTGAAACTGTACAGGAATTAAGAAGAAAATTGTAATAAGATATCAACTCTATTATATTTCTATTATAGTTAAAATAGTAAAAATAAAAAAACTATCTCTTTTTTTAAAGAATTCTGCAAAAATAGATAATTTATTCAACCTTAGAGAGGAGAGTTTTTTCAAATCTTGGCATTTGTTAATTTTACTCAATATTTTGAATCAGATAAGTAAAAACGAAGTTTACAGGCCTCCTATAAAATTTAGATTTTTGTCATGTTAATTATACTTTTTTTTTTTTTCATCGGAACTTCCAGCCTCGGTCCATTTCTTTTACAGCATCAATGTGGGAGATACTTTTATACTCTCCTCCCATAAGGGTGGAGGGTTGTTAGTTGACTTACTATCAGCCATATGGCTACAATATTTACATGCATTTTCCAGTGGCCTTGGAAAAATAGACTCTGGTAATTGGATTCTATGGTGTCTGTTTGCCAAGAGCATCTATCTTCTACAGCATTCTTTCTACCTGTGTGTTCGTCATGATGTGATTAAATTCATGCTATGAATATGTATGTATAATACTTGAGGCTTTTTCCATGGTCAGTGAGGACAGTGAGAAAGATATAGATATATATTGGCAAAAAGCTACATGTGAATAATTCACTGAATAGAAGAAGGCTTGGTTTTTTTAAATCCAAATCTTGTTTACTGTTAACTACAAAGATATCCAAATATATTTATTAACACCAAGAGCTGATTATTCACACGTGCCTTTTAAAAGTATAAAAATCATATTCAGAAATAGTCTGTGGACTAATCCTTAGGATGCTAAATTCTGATCCACACTAGGAAATAATGATGCAGTTGAAAACCGAAATGGAACTGCAAGTGCCCTCTTGCACATAGATGAGTCTTCTGGTCTTGAAAGACTAACAAAACAAAAACCAAAGAAAAGGAGAAGACTGGAATCCAGACAATATCAAACAGGTACTCAGCTTCTGTTTGCTTGAAAATAGAATTGGAAATGGAAATGCATTCTCCATTAGCATTTTTAAAAGCACAGCCATCTACCTATACACATTCCTGGTGGGGGTTTTGTGTAATATTGCTGCTTTATTGGGTTGTAGACTGGTAGACTGATTTCTCATTTAAAAGTAACATACTATCTTCAACTTCAGTCTTGATGGATGTTTTGCATCAGTACACAAAGGCACATGTGTATATGTTCTTTTGGAGAATATTATCTTGAAACATGCCAGATATGAGTCATTTCTTGAAAATATATCTATTCCCACAAGATTCCTTTGAGAGAATGCAGATATTGCAATTGCTGACATGTCAAGATATTCCTTTCCACAGGGTTAATTTGTCTAAGTGATATGTTGGCTGTTGACATTGCTTCCAATTATTGAAATTCTGTAAGCCATATTTCTGTTGGAAGATTTTTAATTTTGAGGGAGAAAGCTGACATACCATTGTAATTATTAGACAATTAATTGATCTGAACTTTATTTGCAATTCCAGCAGTGTTCAGAATATTAGTATCCTTTGTATTTCAATGTGAAGCTTAAGCATGTGCTTAATTCTGCTACTAAAACTAATAGGAACTTAAAATGTATAATTTTTGTGCAATTATGCTAGTGCTTGAGAGGTATTTGGTAGATGCCATTTTTATTATTTTTTCTTTTTTTATGCAGCCATAATTATTGGGCCTGATGGTCATCCTTTGACTGTCTACCCTTGTATGATTTGTGGAAAGAAATTTAAATCCCGAGGTTTCTTGAAAAGACACATGAAAAATCACCCAGAGCACCTTCTTGCTAAGAAAAAATATCGATGCACTGATTGTGATTACACTACAAATAAAAAGTTAAGTCTGCATAATCACCTTGAGAGCCACAAGCTTACTACCAAGACTGAGAAACTAATTGAATGTGATGAATGTGGGAAAAGTTTCTCTCATGCAGGAGCTTTGTTTACACATAAGATGGTGCACAGGGACAAAGCAGCAAACAAAATGCACAAGTGCAAATTCTGTGAGTATGAAACAGCAGAACAGGGATTACTGAATCGTCACCTTCTAGCTGTACACAGCAAAAACTTTCCTCATATTTGCGTGGAATGTGGAAAAGGATTTCGGCATCCATCAGAGCTCAAGAAACACATGCGAATCCATACTGGTGAAAAGCCCTATCAATGCCAATATTGTGAGTATAGATCTGCTGACTCTTCTAATCTGAAAACTCATGTAAAGACTAGGCATAGTAAAGAAATGCCATTCAAGTGTGACATTTGTTTTCAAATATTTTCTGATACCAAAGAGCTGCAACAGCACATTCTTATGCATCAAGAAAGCAAAACACACCAGTGTTTGCACTGTGATCACAAAAGCTCAAACTCAAGTGATTTAAAAAGACATATAATTTCCGTTCACACAAAGGACTATCCCCACAAGTGTGACATGTGTGATAAAGGCTTTCATAGGCCTTCAGAACTGAAAAAACATGTTGCAGTGCACAAAGGGAAAAAGTTGCACCAGTGCAGACATTGTGATTTTAAAATTGCAGATCCATTTGTTCTGAGTCGTCATATTCTCTCAGTTCACACAAAAGATCTTCCGTTCAGATGCAAGCGGTGTAAGAAAGGATTCAAACTGCAAATGGAACTCAAAAAACACATGAAAACACACAGTGGTAGAAAAGTTTATCAGTGTGAGTACTGTGAATATAGCACTACAGATGCCTCAGGTTTCAAGCGGCATGTTATTTCCATTCATACAAAAGACTATCCTCACCGTTGTGAATTCTGTAAAAAAGGCTTTCGAAGGCCTTCAGAGAAGAATCAACACATTCTGCGGCATCATAAAGACATTGGGTTACCATGAAGATTTAAAGACAGGGATTTGGGAAGGGTATAAAAGATTTGCTTTTTAGGCAGTCATTGTATTTTAAAGCGGATCTTACAAATGAAATACTGTGCATTTGATTTAGTGCTGTATACAGATAGGAATATTGCTTCTAGTTGACTTTTATATATTTTGTTCATTAGTGTGTTCTGGATTATCTTTCGTTTGTTTAATAAATGAGGAAAGATGGCAACAATAAAGTTGCATTTAATAAAGTAAACTTTGTCTTATACTGAATTTTTCAATTACATTAATTCTCCATGCCAATTCAGTTTTAACATAAATTAAATTTCTAATTTGCTCAAAGATGTTATATAGAGGGCTGTTCAAAAATCAGAGCAGAATTAACGTCAAAATATTGCATTGTACAATAGGATCCACTTGATTGTCCCATTGGTATTTAAGGAACTTACTACATGCTATTCATTTGAGTGGTTATTTAACTTTTTTCCAATACTAAAGTTATTTCTTTATAGTATTGAATACTTCCATAATGTAAGAAATATATTGGTTGCTGGGAGCATTTATTTTCAATAGGGTGAATTTTAAAGAAAAACTTGAGGCACTTGTTCATTAAGTATTCATTATCTGCTTCTCTGCTTTTTTGTTCTGTATTGCAAATGTAATTATATTTTTGAAACATATTGTTTCAGTTGTTGACAACAGATATTCAATTGACTGTTACTAGGTTTATTCCAAATTAAATGCAGTTTTATTACAAGACTCTTAACTGTATGGAATTTTTGGTTTGGTCTCATTTTTATCTACCTGGATCTTTGGACAGTTTTCAAAGATAAACCATCTGGAGGGAGAACAGGTGGAGGAATAAATAATAGAAGCAGGTCATTTTAAAGAAACATTAATTTTCTTCCAGTTTAAAAATGTTTCTTTTTTATTCTTTTAGGGACACAGAATTTTCCTTACCAAAATAATTTCAGGAGGAAGGAATTAGACCTTCATGCCTATGGCTATTAAGCAGTAACTTTTTAATTATCCCATTATTTCTGTCCATCTATACACTTATGGATATATGTTGAATGACCACTGTATGCTTTAAAATTATTGCAAAGTTAAAGCTGCTTCAGTCTGTTTCACAGTAAATGTTTAATTAGTTTATAATAAAGCATACTGGAAACTTGATGAATAAAACATTTCACATTTCAAGTGAAATCAAAGCTAATTTTTAAAAATGTGATATTCTGACTATGTTCTCTGAGCTTGCTTTTTCTCATCTGTCCCTCCCTAACTTTGGTTCCTAGAATACAATGTCAAATTCAATGTCAAGAATCAAATGTATTGAAAGTGAACAAAAGTTTAAGCAGTTTTGCCTCATGCTTTCCCATGTCTCCTCCCTCCTTTCATCAGACATAAGGATTCCAAGTCATCAGTTTTATACCATATATTACATTGTCAGAGATTATAATGTGTGTACGTGCATTCCTTCACATAGTTCGATATTCCCTGGGTGATTCATTTTAATATAAAATTAGAATTCTAATACAAATAGTTGTGATACAAACAAAAAAGCCTAATGTTAACATCTTACTTTGTATGACTTGTAAGATATCTGTGGAATTATGTTTGTTTCTGACTTTTTAATGTGTATGAACTGTTGCATGTTCACCAAATTCTTAGAAAATATTGGTAAAAATTATTACTGTCGAGCAAGCTCTTGAGTTCTAAATCACACAGCTACAGTGTGCACATTATACTGACATAAATTAAGTGGAACATGTGAAATTGTATGGAACCATTTAAAGCTTTTGCATTGTGATGATAAGTATTGCAGGGTTGAGGTCTAAAAGCACCTCAGTTTATTAAAGCAAGTATTTTCAAGATCCAGCAGTTATCCATGGAATATAGGTGTCTCATTTTTTTATTGAAGTCCTACATAGATTCCTTTGCACACAAATAATTTTCAAGCTATTAAGATCTATTAACTTTTGTCATATTCAGAGGTATTACCAGAAGTATTACCATACTGGAATATTTTTAAAAAATTTCAGACATAAGAAATTTGGCTACTTCCTATTTCACTAATACCACCTGGAAACATAAATACATACATTGAAGCATAATTTTGGCAATGTAGAAAAAGCAATTAAGAATTTATCAGTTGAGTGGATTTTGCACAATGTGGCTGTATAAAAAGCAAATGAAAACTAGTTATTGTTAATGTGCTGACATTAGTTATAAACTAGTTTTATTTGATTAGCAAACACTATAAAATTGATGTTGAAGTTTCATGTTTTAAAATGGTACATTAAAAGGATGTAATATAAATAATTGTTCTGTAAAATGCTTGTTAAGTACTTGATGTCCTTCCCTCTTGTACACTATGTAAAAATTAAAAAACAAATTACATAGACTCATATAGGGATGTGTGACGTAATGTGTATTTGATAATGTGAAAAAATAAAAATCAAATTATTTTCCTGTTAATTATATGTTTCATTTGCTACATCACTGTTTTCACGAATACTTCACACTACGTTAGCAATACAATTTTAAAATTCAGTAGTGTAATTACTTCCATGGAGTACTGAGAAATGCCTGAAAGTGAACCTGGAAACCTTCCTTTCTTCAGGAAACCATGCTCATACAATGAAGCTGATGGCCCCACAAGCTACTCCTTTTGGATTGAGTCAATTCCTTCCCTTGTGTGAAATGAATTGTGTCTGTGTGTAATGAAAATGATTCTGCTGCTGGGAACAATAGCTGATATCTTGGCTCACTCCTCTTTACAAAATGGTGAGTATATGTTCTATTGGTCAAAATTAAATATAAGTGGAACTGTGTTTTACAAATTGGGCCTCTCATAGAACTATTACTACACTACTGCTTTCTCTGATTCTCATCCAGCTGCAAAGGTGAAGCAGGCTTCAATTCATCCAGGCTACTTTAGGGGCCTAGGAAGGGCACACTAGCAAGTTCTACAGCAGCACACTAGAAGGATTTGGGTCAGCTTTAAGATCCAACAATCTCTTACGAGTGGACTCCAAGTTCAACTTGAGAAAAAAGTCTGCAGGCCTCTACCCGCTTTGGGGTCACACTGGCTGGCATCAAGTCATTCCTGATAAGTGAATCTGAATCTGGCTTCAAAAGACTCAGACAGATTTATGTGTTGGATAAGTAAAAGCTGAAAGAGATAACTTGGCTGTCTGTTCCTCTCTCCTGTTCTCATTTGTTATGGTCATGGAAAGAGGAGATCTTGTTCACATGCCTTCATATTAAACTATATAGTAATTGGAATTGATGGTCAAACTAATATGAATGATAATTTTTCAACTTTAAAAGGAGATGTGAAAAGAACAAAATATTACCAAAAGGCAAGAGACAACCATCAGATTATTTAAATACAGTCTATTAGATTTTTATACTCTGCGTCTTACCAATAGATGGCAATGGTGTATAAGACCTGAAGGAAGTTCAATACAGTGATGTATTTTCTAAAGAATAAACATAAATGGAAAGGTTTGCCAGCAAAGAAAAGTTAATGCTTTAGTGCTATAGTAATGGGGGCTGGAATTTAATATTTAATTCTAACATTTGTCATGAATTTGAAACTATCAAGCTCAGTTCACTAATGTCTGAATGCATCTATCTCTCTGAACTGTGGAACAAAAATGTGGAAGTTATTAAACTTTTTCAAAGTGTGGAAGAGTATAAAGAGATTTCAATGTTATAGGAACAAAGAAGTTGAGCATTTCATTGAATCTGGAAAAAAACACATTAAAAATAGATGTAACCTTTCCTGGTAGATGAACCAGCAGCCCAGTACAACTAAGTAAGGGCACCCCAGAGCATGCACCAGCTAACTGGAATGCAGGCACTGCATACGACATAATGAAATGCAGCAGGCATATTGGACCACCCTGCTTATTCCAGCAGAGAACTATGTTTGATACAGAGTTAAGAAAATAACTTCTCAAGGCTAGGCATAGACTGAGAATGACATTATCTATTTCTGCCCTCCTCAAACAAGAAGTGCTTAGCTTCATCCCTGTACCGACAGGCAGCATTCCTTGTTAACAATACTGATGCAAATGACTGTCCACACATCAAGGAAGACAGTACCCTTTTCAGTTTGTGCATTTTGTTATGGACCTTCTGCTCATTTTTTATGATAAACACATACATCCTTTCATAATTGTGAAGCAGCCTGATTTTCAAGTAAATCTGAATGGCCAATATTTAATTCTGCCTCTTCTTTTGACATTTTTGCTCACAGTTTAGAAAAGACTGTTTTCATGTAAAAGCTAGTACTTTAAAAAAATAATTGCATTATCCAATCAAGAAACAATTGTATTTTTCCTGCCCTTTTTATTTTTAGAATTTATTTATTTTTTAATCTGCAACATTCATCTATAATATTTGCAGATAATGTTACTTGCGATTATTCTAGTTATATATTGTGCTATGAATGCTACAGAAATCTTTTGAGAAGGTTTGTTCATCAGTCAGTTTTATAAGAGGAACAAAATTCTGTTCCCTAATTCCATGCAGTAATTTCAAAATAGGAATAGATAAGCTGCTAATTTTGTTTTTCTGTGCTTATAACCTATTCCTAAAATTCATGCTTAAAAATATAGTACCGTGTTTTCCCAAAAATACGACCTAGCCCAAAAGTAAGCTCTAGCTTGATTTTTATATGTATCCAATATAAACCTATTCCCAAAATAAGCTCTAGTTAAGACCCCGCCCACTACAGGATGCACAGGGTGGGGCAAGGTGCACGGGTAAAAATTAAGCTAGGGTGGGGATGGAGGAGTGGAGTTGCCCTACTTACCAGGCCTTGCACACCTGACACCTGTTTTGCCTTGCCGGTCCACTTCTTCTACAGCCACTTGCCACTGCTTACACATCTCACCCCCGGCCTCCATTTCACTGTCAGAGGCCTTCAGGAATGGCTTCTGCAGCCAAGAAACAATCTCCAGATTGATGCGTGCAGTGCCCTCCGGCCTCATTTTGCCATCAGAGGCATTCCAGAAAGGCCTCTGCAGCTGAGAAACAAGGTTCGGATTGACACATGCGTCACCCCCAGCCTCCATTTCGCCATCAGAGGACCTTTGGGAAAGGCCTCTGCAACCGATAACAGAGCTCCAGATCACAATAGGCTCCAAAAATCAGATTAAAGTTGGGAATCATTATCATGTATTATTATTATTATTATTAATATATATATTATCATGTATCATGTAAAATCAGTGAATTTCTTTTCACTGGATTTATCCCATGCTTCGTATTAAGGCATATCCACATAATACTTCCGTGACATTCCTAGGCTGGCTTTATACCCATGATCCTATAATGCTTTTACAACTGAGCTATATTTTGATTCTATTGCAATGTACAGTAGCAGGCTTTATGTTGAGCCCAGCTTCCCAGAAATTCTGGAGCTCTGTGCATATGACTTTTAATTCCTGGAAAATCCCCCCTACCCATAGGAATACTTTGCACTACCATTTCTAGGCAGATGGCAACCACCCTGACCTTAACATGAATATTTATATTTTTAAAAAAGCAATAAATGATTGAATTTATGAAGAAAACCAATTTATACAGAAAAGAAGAAAATAATGGTTTAGCTCAGTAAGAAAATGGTCAACTGAAAGAAAAGTCAATTCATACATCAACATCAATCATGTTTGTAGTCATTAATAAATTGCTCTTGTATTTTCATACCACAGAATGCCAGAATTTGTCAGAATGGTCTCTTTCTCATACACATCAACTCCTTCAGTGAAGAATATAACTGACAAACTTGAAAAGTTTCATCTGCTGTTTGTTAGCTCTGCATTCCCCAGTCTCTAAATATCTTGAATTTGACTCCCACAACTTTCCAGTTAGCATGCCATTGCTAAGAGTGGAAATTAATTCTGAAAGAGACATAGATTGGAGAGAATTGGTTTAGACTCAGATCAAACCAGAAGAATACTCAATTTGTTCTTGGAAGAAACCAGAATTCCCCAGTTTAGTAAATATAATAAAGAAACCACAAATGCAAACTGTTGCTTGCAAGTTGGCTCAATTAAAGGTAATATGTAACCTTGTGTCATGAGTGTTAATTGAAGGGGAATATGATATGACCTCCACTTTCCCAGAAGGGAACTTTCCTTCCAAGTCAAGCCCTTATTTTGTGCCACAGTGCTAAGCCACTTATTCCAATCAGACTCTTACAAGCACCAATTTGACAAAACAATTTAGTATGGTTGTGACTTCCATCTTTCATTCAGGTGCTGTTTCCCAACTCTCCATAAGGCACCAAAATGAACTGAAACTCCATTTTTATTATTTTATATTTTCATCTACCACATTAAGAGGGGAGAGATGGACACCTTATACTAGATATAAGCCTCCCTTGCCCACTCCTCAGGAAATTGACCAATTTACACTATGGTTTATATGTTGGAGAATCAGCATCAAATTTCCTTTCCTGTGATATGTGAAAGCAAAGAATATGTTAACTGATTATTTGCCATTCATCTATTAGCTAGCTCCTTTTAGGTCTTGTTATCACACAGATAGTTTACCTGTGGCTAAACTATTAGACTGAAATAAATTCTCCATGCCAAGATATACTCTGCACAAAAAAAGTTTGTTGCATGTTGAGCAGATGATATCTTATAATGTGTGAGTGCATTCCCAAGGTCAACACACAAACAGTAGAACTAAGAATATAGCTGAGGCCATAGTGAGCCAATGCTATTGCTATAGTAGTGTGCCTTTGCATAAAACAGATTACCATGTTCATGAAATTGTTGTCAAGATTTAACTGCTTTGCTTCTTTCAAACCTTAATGCTTTTCATCTTGCGAATGAACTGAGGGGAGGGAAGGGGAAAATGGAATGCGAAGAGCATGAGAGACATGGAAACCATCCAGGTCACTGCTACAGGGGCTTGAGAAAGTGATGGACTGTTCCCATAACAAAAGGACGTCTCATAATTGGACAATGTGATCACCCAGGGTTGGGGAGAAGGAGAAGGTATTGTTTAACTAAGCAAGCGTTTGCTCAGGAAAACAACAGCTGGTTTTCTTTAATACCAACATGGTGTATCCAATAAAGTTTTAGTTTTGGGAATTCGAATCTCCTGAGAGCGTTTCCTTGTTTTGGGTTTGCTAGTTGGATAGTTGATATTAAACCAGATCTCTTTAACTCAACACAGCCTACTCGGATGCCTCTGAGAAAGCTGTAACATAATGATGTCTGGAACGGAGCGAAAAGCTGATACCACAGTGAGGCCTGGATTACTCCCTCCTTGGAGGCACCAGCTGTTGCCTAAGTGGATGCATGGGGTGGTGATCCGATCCAAGGTGAGAATGGAGAAAATGAAAATGAAACAGCTGCCAGTGCATGGCTGGATCCATTTGCCCTGACCCAAAGATGCAATGTCCAAGTGGAATGGGGAAAGCAGCCAAGTCTCATGGTTCAAGCCTAGCCAGTAAGAAACGAGGTCACACCAATTGTTGGTAGAACAATTCCTCTTTACTGGTCTCTCAACTCGGCACACAGTGAAATTTGAAATCTAGCCAGCATTACTGACTTCTGCCTGCCAGCTGATTATGGAGTAAGGCTTGCTCCAGCAAAGATGTCCAGCCGCTACTGCTTCGCTCTTCCTGGGCCCCTCCACAAGTCTGTCACACCCCCTGAGTGAGCCTGTTTCAACACCCAGCACCCGACACCCAGCAGTGCACTCCATGTGACCCCCCTTCCCCCTCCTCGCTTGTGACAACTCTGAAATAGTGCACAGGGGCATAGCTGTGATGTTGCTGTCCCAGATGTTGACAGGTGGCTCCCCTCTACCAGGGGGAACATATCTGGAAAAGAGCAAGCACATGTACGGGTTAGTGTATATGCGGTCAGGCTCAGTTCCCAAGGGTTCCCTCCCTGGGCTTCAGGGGGTTTTCCCTATGGAACCTGCTGATCAGTCTTTCTGCTCACATGTCCCGACTCCTCACCCATGAGGCCTCGGACACGGGGTACCCTTTCCATCAGACGAGGTATTGCAGTTTCCTTTTAAACACTCAGGAATCCAATATCTGGTCTATCTCGTAATGGGATTCCCCCTCCACCATTATGGGTCTGGGTGGGGTGGGGTTGAGGGCCTATTGCTTGATGTCACTACCGGCTTCAATAAGCTGATATGGAAGACCAGATGGACCTTCCCCAATAGACAAGGAAGCTTTAACTCTACTGTAACTGGGTTGACCACCCTGACTATGGGGAACGGACCCAATAATTTCAGACCCAGCTTTTTGCATGGTAGTCTCAGTTTCAAATATTTGGTGGAGAGGTACACCTTCTCCCCTATGTGGAATGGTCCCTGTGGTGACCATTTCTTGTTCGTGTTGAGTTTCTGGTCCCTGGCTGCTTTTAGCGATGCCCACTTGACATACTCCCAGACCCCACACAGGTTATCAATCCACTATGTCAGGCTGCCTAACAAGACAATTTGGGGATCGGAATGAACTCCACCCCATTCACCACCTTGAAGGGGGTATGTCCCGTACTGCTGTGTATGGCATTGTTGTATGCCACCTCCACAAATGGCAGAAGCTCTACCCAATTAGTCTGCTGGTAGGTGATATAACACCATAGGTTCTGTTCCACCATTACATTAGTTCTCTCTATGGCCCCATTGATGCTCATATGGAAGGTGGAGCTGAGCCCTTGTGATGATCCAATCTCTTGAACAAACTCCCTCCAAAATTTAGCCATGAATTGGACTCCTCAATCCAAGAATATCCTCCTTGGTACCCCATGTAGATGGTAGATATGTGTCTGGAGCAGTTTGGCCAGCTTGCAGGCTGAGGGCAGGCCTGGACACGCAATGAAGTGGGCCTGTTTTGAAAAGATCTCTATCACTGTCCATATCACCAGCTCTCTGGGAGTTCCACAATGAAGTCCATGGCTATCTCCTCCCAGGGCCTAAGGGTTTGATACAGATTGCAGGAGACCTGGAGGCCTCCCTGGCCTCTTTATTATGGTGGCACAGGTCGGGAAACTTTTTACATAGGCCTCGATATCTCTCTTCATCCGTGGCCACCAGAACTGCCTTGGCCAGGTGTAGCATCTTCAGGAAACCGAAGTGTCTGGCTTGCCTGATGTCATGGCAACATTGTAGGACTTGTGTTCGCAGTACACCACAAATGTAGTTTAATCCCCTTTCATGCTAATCCCTCCCTGTGAGTTAAAAACTGCAAATGCTTCCTTCTCCCAAATCGCTCATTCTGCATCAATGAGCTTCCTGGAGGTATATGACCATGGTTGCAACTTGCCTTTGTTATTGTGCTGCAAAAGGACAGCTAGGATGGCTACGTTGCTTGCATCAGCCTGGATGACAAAGGGCTGGTTGGGATCTGGGTGTCTGAGGATCGGCTCCTGGGCAAACAGGGCCTTCAAAGTTTCAAAGGCCCACTAGCGACTTCTGGTTTGGCATCATGGTGAGACAGTTGGGGAAATAGCAGGCTCTGATGAGCGCCGCAAAAACCCTGGCTGCTGAACTGCTGCCAATGGGTCTTCGGACCAGAACCGTCCTGCAGGGACAGGGGAAAAGGAGGGACACCTCGGAAGACCAAGAGGCAAGAAGGCAAGTTCCTCGGAGGTCAGAGGGAATCCTCTATGAGTCGGCGGCGGGGAGCGGCAGCCATGGTGGCTGCCATGAAGCTGTGACAAGTGGGCTAAGAGATGTGCTGGAGGAAAGTGGTTTGAAATGGAGCTCTTTGAAGCCGGGTGAGTGACAACCAACCCAGGCTTTTAACAACGCCCAAAGCAATATTACTATCTATAAGACCCCAAGCCATAAAATAGCGGCTGAATAACAAAGGGGCTTTGGAAAGTTTAAAATGCAACTTTAAAGAGACAAAGACCCGATAAACAACTAACTCTTGAAAAGAACTAATGGAATTAAATATCGAGATATGGTGAAAAGACTGGATACCTTAAAATTTGAATTGGATTTTAAAAAAGAAGACTTGATATTTTAAAAAGAAAGAGAGAGAGAGAGAGAAGAGTAAACAAATTGGACTGTTACATAATTGCAATAAAATGGATACTCGCATGACAGATGAAAAATGTGGATTGTAGAGGGACACCTTCTGGTCTAAAAAGGAACATGGCAACTTGTCTTTATCATGGAAAATTTTGAACTTTACAGATAACCAGTCATAGGATTTGTGGAGGAGGTTTTTTTTCTTGTCTGCAGGCAGCTTGACTTTGGTAAAAAGAAAAGGAAACTATAATGGAACAACTATAATTGAAACAACAATAACAACTGGCGCAGGAATAAAAGAAGGATTTAGCGCAGGATGCATTTTATCCATAATAAAAATAAGAAAGATTTAATATGACATATGGAGGACAAATTTGATGATTTTGAAAATGGAAGGAAATATACGTTAGCAGGCGAGGAAATGAAGAAATAAGATATACACGACTGGAAAAAGAAAAAAGATTAAAACAATGTGATTAAAAATAAAATAATGTATAGGTGGATAGTAATAATAAAAAGGAGGTTTTTATAGAAATACAAGAGGAATTAAGCAAGTTAAAAGAGATTTATAAATATATTCAAAGATACGTTTTAAGTAAGAACCATGTCTCAATGTTAAAGTATTATGATAAAGGATAAGGATAAATATGATTAACTGGAAATAAGCAATGTATAGATGGATGGAAACAACAAAGAAAGGATTATGTAGGGATTAATAGTTAAACTAACTATGGTTATGCTGTGTTTACAAATAGATATGCTGTGTAACAGCCAAAAAACAAAAATGACTATGCTGTGTTTAACAGCCAAAAAATAAAAATGGCTATGCTGTGTAACAGCCAAAAAAAAAAAAAAAAGAATATGCTGTGTTCAATAGCCAAAAATAAAAGTGGTTATGCTGTGTTTAACAGCCAAGAAATAAAAATGATTGGTTTAACAACAAAGAAAAATGAGGTAGGATAGCCAAAAGAAGGAGGAATATGTTGAGATTAAAAGTAAAAATGAAATGAATAAACTGGGTTTAACAACAGAAACAAAGACGATAATGTAGAGTTTAATAGTAAAAAGAAAATGTTTATGTTGGAATTAAATATTTTTTGAATGCTTATAACAATTGTAATGATTCATATTTTGAAAATGTATCCATCTAAGCAAAAGAAAGAGAAAAATGGAATGATATTTGGTTAAGAATTAAGATTTAAGTAACGGATTTTTGGGGATAATGGTATAGTTAAATAGAATTGAGGGAAATAACTGAATAAAATATTAAGTTGTGTTAATTGAAAATTAAGATTTGTTAGTGATTTGTATTAATCTGTAACCAGATCAATGCTTCGTTTTGGAAAATATATGTTTTATGTTTATGTTTTAAAAAAATAATAAAAAACTTTTTTTCAAAAAAAAAAAAGGCCCACTGGCACTCCATGGTCCACTGGAGGGGTTAATTGGGACAGGGCTTGGTCACAGCGATTTGGTCTTTAGTAAGTTGGTGATTGGCAGAGCTACCTGGGCAAATGAGGGGATGCACTGTCTATAGAAGTTCACGAATCCCAGGAAACTCTGCAACTGCTTATGCGCCCTAGGTGCCTGCCATTCCAGGACAGCTTTCACTTTTGCAGGATCCATCTCCACCCCTGTACCGGATATCCAGTACCCCAAATAGTCCAACCGTATCTGGTGGAACTTGCACTTGGTCAGTTTTACATACAAATGTGCCGTGAGTAATTTTTCCAACACCTGCCGTACTAGTTGGATATATTCGTCCATTGTTTCAGTATATACTAGAATATCATTCAAATACACCAACATGCCCTTGTACAGGTGCTCATGCAGCATCTCGTTGATCAGCTGCATGAACACCACAGGGGCCCCTTGCAACCCAAATGGCATCATGTTAAACTGGTAGCTCCCCAGGGGGCAGTTGAAGCAGTTTTCCACTCTTCCTCGTCCCTTATGCAAACCATATAGTACACTTCCATAAGTCCAGTTTAGTGAAGATTTTGTCCCTAGCCAGGTGGGCCAACATGTCCTTCATCAGAGGTAGCAGGTACATATTTTCCACACACACCCCATTTATGCCCCTAAACTCAATGCAGAAATGCATTGATCTATCTTTTTTTTATTAAACAATACAGGGGTGGCTATCCTGGAGCGTGTCAGCTGGATGAAACCCCTGGTCAGGTTCATATATATACATATATATATATATATATATATATATATATATATATATATATATATATATATATATATATAGTTTTTTATTTTTTTTTAAGATAAACAAACATATAATACATCAGTCCTTCCTTGTGTCATCTTGGTGTTTCTTTGATGACTTCTTCTTTTTGTTACTCCCTTATTTCTTCCTTAATAAATTCCATTTCTCCATTTCAATATTTTCCCCAAAATACATATATTTAATGTAACTTTCTCCTGTTTGCTTATCAAATTCTTTATCTATCTCTTTTCTATCCAATCATAAAATTTCCCCCATATCTTAAAATATTCCATATCTTCTTTCTCTTTAATCATTAAAGTTAATCTGTTCATCTCTGCACAGTCCAAAATTTTTCTAATTACTTCCCCTTCTAAAGGAATTTTCTCTGCTTTCCATTTTTGTGCAAATATTATTCTTGCTGCAGTTATTATATATATAATCAAGTATACATTTTCTTTACTAATTTTCTCTGGTAGGATACCCAGTAGGAACAACTCGGGTTTTAAATCAATATGTTGTTGAGTCACTTCTTCTATCAATATCTTAATTCTGCTCCAATAATCTTTAGCTTTTGGACAAGTTCACCATATATGATAATAAGATCCTGGTATTTGGTGGCATTTTCAACATTTAGCTGATTTATCTTTAAACATTTTTGCCAATTTTTCAGGAGGCATATGCCATCTGTAAAACATTTTATATTGATTCTCTTTATATGCAGTCGACATTGTTAGTTTATAGTTCCTTTCCCATAACTGTTGCCATCTATCAAGTTCAATTGAGTATCCACAATCTTTTGCCCATGCAATCACTGTTTCTTTTACTTGCTCTTCTTCTAATTCAATACTAAGCAAAAAGTTATAAATTTTTAAAATTATTTTGTCCTCTGTTCCCATGAGTATCCTATCCAGATCTGTCATTTCTAAATAGAAACCATATAATTTTGTATGTTTTTCATATCTTGCTTGTATTTGCATATACATATACCAGTCCATCGCAATCCCTTGTTCTATCAATTCTTGTTTCAATTCCCCCTTATCTGTAAGTAAATCTTTATATCTAAAAATATTTTTAAAATTAACTATATTTGGGTGTATTAGTGCTTCCATTATTGATAGCCATGTTGGAATTTTCACATAATATTTATCTCTAATCTTCTCCCATACTAATAACAATGCATTTCTTACATAATGTCTATGAAAATGCGTATCTTACTTCTACCATACCATAAAAAAGCATGCCATCCCAATTGTAAATCATGTTCTTCCCAAGTTAATAATCTTGTATTTCTTAATTCTATCCATTCTTTCATCCAAGTCAGTGTTGCTGCTTGGTAGTATAATTCCCAGTTTGGCAGTCCAAATCCTCCCCTTATTTTTACATCTTGTAACAACTTTATATTAATTCTTGCCTTTTTCCCCTGCCATATGAACTTCCTCATTATTTTATTAAGGTGTTGAAAATAGGTCTTTTCAATTCTTATTGGAATTGTTTGGAATAAAAACAATAGTCACGGTAGTATATTCATCTTGTTTATTGCAATCTTTCCCATAAGTGATAGTTGCAAAGTTTTCCATTTTTCCAGATCTTTCTCAATTTGTCTTTTTATGTTGTAATAATTATCCTCTTTTATCATTGTACATCTTGAAGTTAGTTGTATTCCTAGATATCTCACTTTTTTCACAATTTGTATGTCTAATTTCTCCTTTAATTCTTTTTGTTTTTCTGTAGTGTTTTTCACCAATATTTTTGTTTTTTCTTTGTTTATTGTTAGACCTGCCACCTCGCCATATTCCTCTATTTGTTCTAATAATTTCGGTCCTGTCTTTTGAGGTTCTTCAAGAATAAATACTAAATAAATACTAAATACTCGCTAACCCCCCCATGTAATCAGATGACAAATGACTCAGCAACTTTAAGTGAGCCAGCTCCATAACTGGATAAGGGCCTAGAGTCAGAGTTTTACAACCACAGTGAATTAGCTTCAAGGCTTGAAAACCAGTTAAGTGATAGTATAAAGGATTTTATCAGCCGGCACAGTTTGCTCACTTCTCAGACAGTTCTGGCCATTTTTGACCAGTTTGCAGAGGTGCATTTAAAGTTGGACTTCCGTGATCAATTTTATTGCTGCGGTACAGATGGAAAAGCCGCAGGTAATTTCAACTGGTTGCCGGACAGAACAACCTGGCCAGATACCATCAATGGTGCAACCGAGGGAAGGAGTAAGGAGACAGCATATTGACTGTAATCATGGGGGGGAAAAAGATGGTGAGCTGGTTGGCCCTGAAATCCCGCGGCACAGGAGTGGGGGTGGGGGAACAGGCGATTGCTGAAGGAGCAGATTGTATTGAACATATATAATTCTGAGATAAATGCGGGTAGATGGACTTCAAAAAGACGGATAGTGACCTCATTATCACAGCTTACTCGGAGTGACAGGGGGGCAATAGATTTGGCAGCATATGAATATCTTCCACAATGTGATAATTATTCCAGAATTCTTTTTAAGTTCAAACAACAGCTCTTTCCTAGTCTGCTCATGCGAATGAGAGGATTCTTGGCTTTTTATCAAATTTTACCAACCCAAGTTTTTTCGAGCAGCAAAGTCAGCCCGATGATCCGGAGAGTCCCCAGGGAGACCCTTACAGTGCATGGGATGGCTGATGGGGAAAGTGAACTAAATGGGGAAAGCAAGTTAACTGAAACGGGGAAGAGATTTAGCATTACAGAGGAAATGTCGGAGATGGAAGGCACCAAGGAAGGAATCCCCCAGTCCCGCTTAGTGGCAAAGATGATTCCAAGAAACGACATAAGCACAGTGCCTCATGTAAAATCATTTACCGTGGAAGCAGAGATTAATAGAGTTTATGGATCTGCAAGCCCGAAAGTAACAGGCAGAGTAAGGACGCCTAAACAGACTTGTGTGGAGCTCAGGCGATTAAATGGTGTGTGAGCGCAAGTGAGGGAGGACGGATGGGAGAGATTATTCAAGAAGCTTGACTAGGAAATAGCGAGCAATCATTTTCTCCAAGAATACACTTCTATCAATACACTTGATAGCAGGGCTATCAACATAATAATTTTAAATTGGGGTATTTTAAATTTTTGGGGTTTTAAATCGGCCAAATCTATTTAATTATTTTAATTTTTAATCAATTTTTAATCATTATTTTAATTTTTAATCAACACAGTGTCCTGTGTTTTTAAATTGGCTGTACACCGCCCTGAGTTCTTCGGGAGAAGGGCGGTATAGAAATAAAATTATTATTATTATTATTATTCCTCTCTTGGAATGTGGCAGGATGGAGAGGAAGCTGGTGCACAGATGACTGTATTAAATTTTTAAACAGGTACCAAGTAATTAACTTACAGGAGACTTGGGTTAGCAGTGATGAGGCCCCCATTGAGCTCCCTGGGTTTCATATTTGGCAGCTGCCAGCAAAGAGGGCTACAAAGGGAAGAGCCTCAGGAGGGTTGTGCATCTTGATAAAAGCTGAATTAGGATGGAAGGGAAATGATATATACTTGGACCCCGGCCCTTTATTTTTTCAAGCAATCCATTTGGCATATGAAGGGAAGTCAATGGTATTTGTAAATGTGTATGTTAATCCAGCAATGGGCAATCTGTGGGAGGCACTAGAGGTAAAAATATTAGATATATGAAAAAAAATTATAAAAACACCTTTAATTTTGGCAGGGGATTTTAATGCTCGTGTGGGTCCCTCGTTGGAGCCTTTTATTGAAAATGGTACAAT
Source organism: Arizona elegans (assembly GCA_022577455.1). Taxonomy (NCBI): domain Eukaryota; kingdom Metazoa; phylum Chordata; class Lepidosauria; order Squamata; family Colubridae; genus Arizona; species Arizona elegans. Next base: position 45,171,886 of record JAKOOJ010000006.1, on the reverse strand, counting down.
TCCAGATGGATATTTACATAACCAACAATCATGGGACTCCCAAGATAGGAAAAAGAATAAAGTTGGGGGAAAAATTTTAACAATGGTATACAACTGTAACCTCCAAATTGTAGGCCAATACTCGAAAGCTAAAAGGTACCCCATAACATTTTTTGGCCCTAAGGCATGGAGCTCTATTGATTACTTTTGTGTTTCTCACAGCTTAGTATCAGGGGCAACTTCGGTCTTGACGTTACTAAGACCAGAAAGTGACCATCTTCTGATTGAGACGTCCCTGGCAATCTCCTCCGACTTAAGGATAAAGAATCTAACAATTCAACAAATAGTCTTCAACTTAGAAATAGCCCATGAGAGAAGACTAACATGGAAGAGGATTGATAGTAAAGCTGTGACAGAATTCATGAATTCACCACGTATGGAAGCCTTAGCGCATATATGCTCAAATAGTACGGGTGAACAAGAGCTTATAATATATTTTGCGGAAATATGCCACAAATTGAAGCATTTTTTCATGACCACCAAGCCAATGGTCCAGTTTGATTCTAGTTATTCAACATGGTTTGATAAAGACTGCAAGGAAAGGAAAAAACAGCTTAGGAAATCACTTAGGAGATACTTAATCAGCCCAAACATGGAATTACAGAAGGAGTGTATCACCAAAAGGCAGAAATATAAGCAGCTATTGAAGAGGAAAAAGGCCTCTTATATTGACAACTTATGGGCTGGCCTAGAACAGGCAGCAAAGCTGGCCTCACCCATACTTTTCTGGTTGGAGATCTCAAAAATTATTAGAGATAGAAAACTATCTCAAACATTACTGCAGAAAGTTGGGGAAAGCATCTGACCACTCCAGCAGCAGCGGAAAGCTCTGATGAGGTGATATCCTCTCTGAGTTTGATACAGGGATCCAGGGAACTTACCCCAGTGGGAAGAAGTGTCAATCATGGAGATGAGGCATTTAATTTCCTCCCTGAAGACAAACAAAGCTCCAGGACAGGATGCACTCCCGGCATTGTTATTTAAAGATAACATAGCCTGGTGGGCGCCTGTCTTGTCGGGTTTCTTAACTTTTATCAATAGAACAGGGCAAATTCCTGCCAGTTGGCATTTATCAATAATTATTCCATTATATAAAAAAGGCTCTAGAGATAACCCAGATAATTTCCATTTAATTAGTCTAATTGATATGTCAGCAAAAATTTATGCTAAGTATCTGCTTCATAAATTAGAAGATTGGATAACGAGAAATAACATTTTAGCTGAAGAACAGACAGGCTTCAGGAGAGGAAGATCTACTATGGATAATTGTTTTGTGCTGGACCATCTAATAACAAAGTTTAAGTTTTGGAAAAAAACCACTGTATGTGGCATTCATAGACCTGAAGGCAGCCTTCGACTCAATTGATAGACAAATTCTATGGGATAAATTAGAGGCTGTAGAAAAGAAATTGTTATATCTAATTAGATAGTTATTCATGGGAACCCAGGTAAGAGTTTGAGTGAACAGGACAGGATCGGTAACAAATGCAATCCCAATAAAGAAGGGTGTTAGACAAGGTTGCATCTTAGCCCCAACACTTTTCAATTTATATTTAAATGACCTTCCAAAATGTTTGGAAGATATATCACTCCATGGGCCTGGAACAAGACAGGTAAATTGCTTCTTATACGCCGATGATATAATTTTGTTGTCGGCCTCACAGGTGGGGCTACGAAGGTCACTCAGGAGTTTGGCAGTGTGATAAACAACAGGAAAACCCCATTATCGTTTTAAAGAGACAGAGACTAAAATAATCCTGGGACAGAGTTTATTCTTTGCAAAGGGCCTTTCTCTCTCTGGAGGAGAGGAAAGACGGAAATAAAACAAATTACACGAGTTTTATAGTCTTCAGGAATGTCAGAATACACATCAATAAAGTCCCTTGGGAATCAGTTTCAGATCTTACATAACATCTTATATAACATATGTAGTACATGATCCACCCTGGAAATTCCCCAATTCCCAACAGAAATACCCCTCAAAAACATCAATTGCGTACTTCCTTTTCCTAGAACATCAGCTTCCGTCAAAACAACTGCATGATACATACTTCCTTCAAGGTAATCATTTCAGAAAATCCTTATTATGTACTTTTTGTCTAGTTATATAATCAGGTTATACAAGGTAAAATAAAGCCTTAACATGATTTTAAAATGGCGTAACTCAGGTTATGCTTTTACAGGAATAATTCTTATATTTCTCACAGGCAGCATATTGTATTAAAAAATTGTTTGACAATTAACGTAGAGAAATCAAAGGTAATGATATTTAGCAGGCAACAAAAGACGAGGAGATGGGTTTTAAATGGCAGAAGAATAGAACAAGTTCAGTCATTTACCTATTTAGGACTAGTATTTCAGGAAAATGGCAAATGGAATAAGCAGATAAAAGCCAGAGCTTGGAAGGCCTTGGCTCGGATGGCCCAACTAAACAAACTTATTTTAGAGAAAACTCCATCTTCATTAACCCCAGTGCTAAAGGTCTTTCAGGCGAAAATTGAACCAGTACTTACCTATGGGGTAGAAATATGGAGGTCGGTTAAGTTGCCTGGGCTGGAAACTCCTCAAAATAAGTTCTTGAGGAGAATTTTGGCAGTGTCCCCTGGAACCCCAGCTTGTGTAGTAAGGGTAGAAATGGGAGTCCATGCGATTGGCACAAGGGCCATGCTGAAGACCATTTATTATTGGTTAAGAATAATCAAGATGGAGGAAGGGAGGTTACCAAAGCTAGGGCTAATGGATCAGATTATCTCAAGTAATAAAAATAATTGGTTATCAAGAGTTCTGAAGCAGGTTCTAGCTCTGGTATTCCTTTAAATTGGCAGCAGTACAATCATAGGCAGATCCAAAATTGGATTGCACAGAAATTTAAGGACATAAGTGCACAATCGGATATTGCACAGGTGACAGCAGTAAAAGTTTGCCTCTGGTTATCGGCCAATAAACAAATTTTTAAAATAGAAAAATATTTAACTGTGCCTTTGTTTCCTGTCATAAGGAGATATTTTACCAAATTGAGATTAGACCAACTTTAAACAAACATGCTTTGGGATAGGTATAAGGGTAATTTTTGACTGCCCCTTGTACTCAGATTTGAGGGAACATCAGCTGGGCAGGATCTTTTACGCCAGCACCCCTAAGTCTAAAGAGCGCTTCTTGCAACATTGTTTGGTAGGTTCAAACTTGCAGCTGGTGAAATGGATTGCCAAATTTGCTGTAAAATTGATGGAAAAAAGGATAAAGTTGGTGCAGCAGAATGTGGTAGATTGCAAGAAAGATCACTTGATTTAATAATATAATTCTAATAGTAGTTTTAAGACTGATTGGGTAGATGCAGGGGTGACATTGTAATATAATTTTAATCATATTTAATTTGTATCTTAAATTATTGTATTCTATTCTGATTTCATTCTAGAACGTATTTTACTCTAATTTTATTTTAAATTGTGTTTTATTCCTATTCCAATTTCATTTTAAAATGTTTCTACCAAACTTTTGTAATAATTGTTTCTGGAGCGCTGCACTTTGATATGTCCCAAGGGCTAATCAATAAATAAAGATTGATACTAAATCATCTGCAAAGGCTTGTAGTTTGTATTCCACTTTTTTGATTTTCATCCCTTTTATTTCTTAATTCCTTCTTATATTTCTATTTAGCACTTCTAAAGTCTTTGAATTTCAATGTTGTACTTCTTACTTGTAGTATCTGTCTTTAGTGCTTTTTTTGTGAATCTTACATGTACTTCTCTCTGCAATTTATTTCTCATTGCATATCTTGTATGTACTCTAAAGACCTCGTTGATCTTGTTTAAAATCTTCTCCTTTGGTTCTTCTATCGCTTCTGCCATATCTCAGCAATCACCTCTGGTAGGTTTTCTCCTTTTTCCTCTTCTGTATTTTGAAATCTTTGATAATACTCAGAACAATCCATTTCCAATATAATTATTTTTTCTTGATTTTTATCAACTATCAACTTTTCTTCTAACTCTTCAACCTTCTTTTCTGTCATTTCCATTTTTTCCTCTACTTTTTGAATTCTTTCTTCATTTTTCCCAATCATCTCTTTCATTTCCTTTAGATCTTGCTTCAAATCATCATGCAGGGACTGTATAAGATTTTTTAAGTCCAATGTTTCAGAGGTTTTTGTTTCTGCCGATGATGGGCTTGCTGTTGGGTGCAAATGTGCTGTAAATTTCTTCATATTGATGTTATATATTTATAATCCACTTTTGCTTTATTTATAATACAATTATCTAATCCTCCCCGATGGTTAGATTAGAAAAAAATAAAAAGGAAAAAAGAGAGAGAAAAAAATCAATCCCCAAAAAATAAAATAAAATATGAAAGTTATTTCAATAATAAAAAGAGAATAATAAGAAGGAAAAACAAGAAAAAGGAAAAAGGAAAATTATGCTTAAAAATAAAAACCACAAGGAAAAATAGAAAACAAAAATGTAATTTTTTTCAGACTCTTGTCTTTTTTTTTAATTTTAAAAGCAAAACTTTATTAAACATATAAAAAGTAAAATATTATACCATGTATCTACAAGATACATATATATTAATACAGACGACAATACATAAAAAGAAAAAGTGACTTTGGTCACACGTCCATTATCTTATTAACAGTGCATATTTGTTAATTATTATTATCATATAGAATTTTACATTTACTCTCATTTCTACGAGTTATCCAATCATACCACCTATTCCACGCTATATATATTTTGAGTCTACCTTATCCTTCATTTGAAATGTTAGTTTGTCCATTTCCACATAGTTATAGATTTTTTTGGATTATCAATTGATCTGTTGGCAGTTGATCAGTTTTCCAATATTGGGCGAGCATCAATCTGGCTGCAGTGACTATGTGTAATATTTTTTTTTATTGAAAAGTTTTACAAAAAAACAAGAATTTTCTTCCCCCCCAAGTTCCCCCCATCCTTTCCCTCCCCTCATCCCACCCTCCCCCCCATACTTCCCAGAGCAAAATACAAGGTATTTCATTTAACAATCATAAAATAGATTAACCTACTTATCCTCAGACTACTAACTCCCCCCCTGAAACCTTAACTCCACTATAGATAACATAATACTTCTAATACTTAACGTTCATTCATAAGCTATTTGATATTTTCTTGTCTGATACTTATTTTGAATATAATCAATCCATCTTCTCCATTCCAATACGTACCTTTCTTGTGTATAGTCCTTCAGGTACGCTGAGATTTTCGCCATTTCTGCTAAATTCGTTACTTTCAGTATCCACTCTTCAATAGTAGGCAAAGAGTCCTTCTTCCAATATTGTGCTACCAACAGCCTAGCTGCTGATATTAAGTTCAAAATCAATTTAGTCTCTGATACTGTACAGTCCGTCATTATACCCAATAGGAACAATTGAGGAGTAAATTTCAACCTTCTTTTCAGAATATTCTGCATCACCCACCAGATTTTTATCCAAAATGCCTTGATTTTCTTACAGGTCCACCATATATGATAATAGGTTGTGTCATTACATTCACATCTCCAACATTTAGCTTGCAAATTCGAGTACATACATGATAATTTTTTAGGATCTAAGTGCCATCTATAAAACATTTTATAAAAATTCTCTCTCAAATTTTGTGCTTGCGTAAATTTAACATTTCTGACCCAAATCTTTTCCCACGTTTCCATCATCACTGGTTCCTGAAAGTTTTGTGCCCATTTTATTATTATTATTATTATTATTATTATTATTATTATTATTATTATTATTATTATTATTATATTTCTATACCGCCCTTCTCCTGCGGGACTCAGGGTGGTGTACAGCCAGGATAAAACATTGCATATAAAATTTAAAAACAGTTTAAAAAACAATTAAATAATTTTGGCCCAAGATATTAAAAATAACCCAATTAAAACCAAATTCAGTTAAAACTGAGAGGATGGGATCACGCCAGCCCAGCTAGATGGAATAGGTGTGTTTCCGGGCCCGACAAAAAGTCCGGAGGTCTGATATCGTGCGTATCTCAGGGGGTAGGTCATTCCAGAGGGCGGGTGCTGCCACAGAGAAGACTCTCCCCCTGGGGGTCGCCAGCCAACACTGTTTGGCCGACGGCACCCTGAGGAGGCCCTCTCTGTGCGAGCGAACCGGTCGGTGGGAGGCTATTGGCGGCAGAAGGCGGTCTCGCAGATAACCCGGCCCTAAGCCATGGAGCGCTTTAAAGATGGTCACCAACACCTTAAAGTGCACCCGGAAGACCACAGGAAGCCAGTGCAGCTCGCGCAGGAGAGGTGTCATATGTGAGCGCCCCGTCGCTCCCATAATCCCCCATGCGGCCGCATTCTGGACTAACTGTAGCCTCCGGGTGCACCCCAAGGGGAGCCCCATGTAGAGAGCATTGCAGTAGTCCAGGCGGGAAGTGATGAGTGCTTGAGTGACCGTGCGTAGGGAGTCCCGATCCAGAAAGGGGCACAACTGGTGTATCAGGCGAACCTGATAAAAAGCCCCCCTGGCCACGGCCGTCATGTGCTCTTCTAAATACAGCCGTGGATCGATACAATCCTTAACCAATTCTGTTTCTGAATCTATTTCCAATAATGCATTATACTACCTTTTAATATGCATATGACTTTGATCTCTAATCTGTTTCACCAGATTTTCCTCATTTTGCATAACACCAAATTTTTGATCTTCCCTCCATCTAGCTTGAAGCTGACCATACTGAAACCAAGCATAAATTATCTCTTCTTCTTTTAATTCATCTAAAGATTTCAGTTGCAATTTACCCCTTTCCAAAAAAAGAAGCTCTTTATAAGTAATCACCTCTGTTTTTTGCTCTATACTTATATTTACTATTGCATGTCTGGGATTTGCCCATATGGGTATTTTATAATTTAGCTTATATTGGTACTTTTTCCAAACCCTCAACAATGCATTTCTAAGTATATGACCCTTAAACACTTTATCCACTTTTTTTTCATATAACAGATAAGCATGCCATCCATATAACAAATCATAACCTTCTATGTTTAACATTCTTTCTTCAGTTAAGTTAAACCAATAACTAATTTGTGATAAAGCAGCTGCTTCATAATACAATCTTAAGTTAGGCATTTTAAGACCTCCTCTCTCACGTATATCCTGTATAATTTTCAGTTTCACTCTTGGTTTCTTCCCAGCCCAGATGAAAGTATTTCTGCCATTCCATCAAATTTCCATCTTTCTTAAGCACTGGTATCATTTGAAACAAAAATAAAAACCTAGGTAGTACATTCATTTTTATTGCTGCTATCCTTCCCACTAATGATAGTTGTAACTTTTTCCAATTTTCCATTTCTTTCTGTACTTTTTGCCAAAGAATTTCATAATTATTTTTAAACAATTTCGTGTTTGAGGCTGCAATATATACTCCTAGATACTTAACCTTTTTAACTATTTCAAACCCCGTTATTCTCCCTAAATCTTCTCTTTGAGTTATGGACATATTTTTAGTTATCATCTTTGTCTTATGTAGATTTATTTTAAATCCAGATACTTTGCCATATTGAGCTACTATGTCCAACATATAGGGAGCCGCTTCTATAGGTTGAGATAAAGTAACAACCAGGTCATCTGCAAACGCTCCTAATCTATAATCCTGCTGTCTAATTACAATTCCTTTTATTTTATCAGAGTCACGTAACTTATTCAACAAAACTTCTAAAGTTAAAATAAACAACAATGGCGACAAGGGACAACCCTGCCTAGTACCTTTCTCAATTTTAAACACATCTGTTAAACCTCCATTAACTATTATTTGTGCTGTTTGTTCCTGATATATTGCTCTAATTGAATGTATAAAATACTCCCCAAAATGCATTTTTTCTATTATCTTAAACAGAAATTGCCAATTCAATCGATCAAATGCTTTCTCTGCATCCAAAAATATGAACGCTGCAGGGACCTGGTTGTTTTTTTCCAAATATTCCAATAAGTTTATAATTTGTCTAACATTATATTTCATTTGCCTCCCTTTTATAAAGCCTGATTGATCATTATGAATTGTTTGTTGCATAACTGGCATTAGTCTATTCGCTAATATCTTAGCAAAAGGAGCCTTGGTAGTACAGTGGTTTAAAGCATCCTGTTATTAACACAGCTGCCTGCAATTACTGCAGGTTTGAATCTTACCAGGCTCAAGGTTGACTCAGCCTTCCATCCTTTCTAAGGTAGGTTAAATGAGGACCCAGTTTGTGGGGGCAATAAGCTGACTTTGTATAAATATACAAAAGTATGAAGGCTATTGCTTAACTCATTGTAAGCCACCCTGAGTCTCCGGAGAAGGGCGGCATATATATCAAAAAATTTTTTAAAAATTTATAATCCGTGTTCAAAAGTGAAATTGGCCTAAAATTTTCAGGTTTAGTGCAATTTTGATCTTCCTTCGGGATCAGTGAAACAAAAGCTGTTCGCCAAGAGGGTGGAACTCCTCCCCCTAATTGAATTTTACAAAATAGAACTCTAAGCGGTTCTACCATTTCAAACTGTAAATTCTTATAATAAACAGCTGTTAATCCATCTGTTCCCGGAGCTTTCCCTATTTTTAATTGCTTAATTGCATCAGTAATCTCCTCAGAAATTATTGATTGAATCAATCCTTCCCTCTGTTCCAACGTTAATTCAGGAATATTCCCTTCCTTTAAGTATCTATCTATATCTATACTTTGTATTGAGTCACTAGCATATAACTTTGTATAAAATTCTAAAAAAGCCTTTTTGATCATATTCTGTTGGTAAACTTGCTTACCTCTAAATTCTATCTTACCAATGACTCGTGATTTCTGTTTTTTCCTCAACATGTAGGCCAACCACCTACCTGGTTTATTGGCATTACAAAATGTATTATGTTTAGCATATTGTAAACTAGTTGCCACCTGATCAGCTATTGACATATTAAATTGCCCTTGTAGTATATTTATTGTTTCTTTTACTTTCTTGTCTCCTGGATTAAATATAAGTAATTGTTCTTTCTTTTTTATTTCTTCCTCTATCTCTTTCCACTTCTTTTGTTGTTTTAGTCTATAGTTATTATTCATATGTATTAACATACCCCTCATATAAGCCTTACTAGCATCCCAGACCATTTCCATAGATGTACCCTTATTCATATTAATAACAAAAAATTCTTTCATTTGTTTTTTAAGCTCTTTCACATTTTCTTCATATCTAAATATATTTTCATTTAACCTCCAAGACCTCCTTTCTCCCCTCTCCTGTTCAAATTCCACCCAAACCAGACTGTGATCAGTTAAAGTTCCTGGACATATCTTCGTCTTCTTCACTCTGGAAATAAAATCATTTGTGGTTAGTATAAAATCAATCCTGGAGAAGGATTGATGTCTATCAGAAAAAAAAGTAAAGTCTCTTTCCTCCACATTACGTTCTCTCCAAATATCTCTCAGTTCTATATCTTCCATCATATCAAAAAAAGATTTAGGTAATTTTGCACGTGTTGAGATCTTTGATAAGCTTTTTTTATCTTTCTCTGTGTCTGTTACTCCATTCCAGTCACCCATTAATATAAAAGATTTATAGTCCCATTGTATTATTTTAGTATGTAAAAATTTATAAAACTTGTCTTGTTGCTGATTAGGGGCATATATTCCAATTAAAAGAATTTTTCCAGTCTGTGTTAATAAATCAATTGCAATATATCTTCCTTGATCATCTGCCTCAATTAAATTAGCTGATAATCCTTTCCTTACATATATGACTAGCCCATTTTTCCTCTCTGGCGCTGATGCCACAAAATGTGTACCGAAACTTGAATTTATCAAATATTTTTGGTCTAATAATCTAATATGTGTTTCTTGCAAGCAAATAACATCATTGTTAAATTGTTTCAAGTAGTGAAATACTTTCTTTCTTTTTTGTGGTGAATTTAGGCCATTGACATTCCAAGATAGGAATTTAGTTGCCATCTTTAGCCTTTCGAAGCCGTATGAGCATCAGCTGAAGCTCCTCCTCCACCTTACTCTTTGGCCTAGCCCCCCCCCCCCCCACTGCTTCTGTTTTTTGAACTTCTTGAGATAAATCTTGAGATTGTTGCCTTTTTGATTGTTGTTCTTGAAGTTTATAAATTGATCGGGTCAGTTGTTGTACTTTCGGCTCTCCCTTCTTAGGTGGTTCCAAAGTTGGGGGTAAACCCCCAAGATCCAAATCTTCTTCCATGATAATTCCTCCAGCTGCAACTTCAGCATAAGTTTGTATCTGTTTTCCATCTTTTTCTTGTTGTAACATCTCCATTTTCTTCCTCCCCCCCCCCCGGTGAGGGTGGGTATCCAGCCTTTAAAACATTTACATAAAAGTCTTTTGCCTTCCAGACTGTGTTTAACCAGTATCTTTCTCCATTATAAGTCACTATTAGACCAGTTGGAACGTCCCATCTGTATGCCACTTGTTGATTTCTCAGCTCATTTACCAAAAAGCCAAAGTCTTTCTACTTCTCAGCATCTTTGGAGGAATCTCTTTCAAAACTACCACCTCTTGCCCAGCAACCTGAACTTTATTCTTGTAGTAAGCTTGTAAAATATCATTTCTGATCCTCCTGGTTGTAAAATAAATCACCACATCTCTTGGCAGCTGTCTTTGTCTTGCCAGCCAGGAATTAACCCTGTAAATTTTATCAATTTGGCTTGCCACATCTTCTGGTCTTTCTTTAATTATCTCTGCAATAGCATCAGCACAAATATCTTTTAAATTTTCTTTGCTATTTTCTTTTAGGCCTCTCAATCTCAACGCAAACTCCATGGACCTGTATTGTAACATTACCAATTCATCATCCACTTTCTCTGTTCTGGTCATAACATCTCCCATTTTGCTTTCCAAATTTAAATTGGCTTCATTAATTTCTTCAACTTTCCCATCAAGCTGGATAACAAGTTTTGACAATCCTGATACAGCATAAACAATATCATCTCTTATTTCATCGTGTTTTTCTGCAACCACTTCCTTAATTGATTTTATATCCTCCTCAACTTTCTTTAATTTTCCTTCCACAAGTAGTGTTAAATTATTCATTGCTGTGGCTTGATTATTCATGGCTTGTTTCATAAATTCTTTAAAATCATTAAGTGCAGCCTCCTGACTCTGACTCTGACTCTGTGAATCAGTCGGAAGTTGTGCTTTCTGTGTCACCACTGACACAACTGGAGAACCTCCCCCTCCTTTAACAACTCCTGGTTTCACTTGTTTAGAAGCCATTTTTTTCCCCTTTTAAAGAGATCTTTTTTTTCCCCAAAGCCACAAAGTCCCTTAAACAACTTTAAAATGTTTGTAATTTATAGTCTCTAATTTATCAGGCAGGATAGATTTTTCTCTCCACAAGCTCTCACTTCCCAGCAGTTAATAAGCAGCTAATCCACTCTCCCAGCGCAAAGTTCTCAATAAGCACTTTCGTTTCTGGCTTTCACTTTCAAAACCATAACAAAGATGCCATCTTCAGCCTCCAGCTCAATGAAATTCAGTTTGAAACAAAGTAACTCTGGAGTTAAGCTCTGTACTTGTAAGGCTTGTTCTCCTGTTTCCACTCTGCCTGTGCTTGTAATCAGTCAAATTCACTTTTGAGAGCAGGATCAGATTGCGGCTTCTCGCTCTGCTTTCACAGAGTCGTCCCGGCTTCGGAGCTTCTTGGCGGGCTGACTGGGGAGCTCTCACCCTCCAAACCTCTGGAAATATTCCAGAGGGCTTTTGGGGAGCTCTACTCTCGCCCACCGGCTCTCCTCTCCTTCTTTTCCCGAAGGGGAGGTTTTTCAGCTGCCAGACAGCTGGTTTGTGCTGTCAAAGCGGCTTTTACGAAGACACAGGGCTGGCGGTCTAAAAAGACCGTCCACGAAGCCTGCGGTGCCGCCTGGAAGACGTGTAATATTAAACACTTTATTTCTTTCCTATAGTTTTCTTTAATCATCTCTAGTAAAAAAATCTCTGGTTTAAGTTCTGTTTTTTCCGATGTTATTTCTATTAGCCAAATTCATATTTTTTCCCAATATTTCCTAATTTTTGGGCAAAGCCACCAGACGTGGAAGAAAGTACCCTGTGCCTGCTTGCATTTCCAACAAATTGGACTTAAATTTGCATACATTTTTGCTAATCTCAAAGGGGCCAGATACCATCGATACCACATTTTGTATTGATTCTCTTTATAAACCACTGACTTTGTTACAGTATAGTTATTTTCCCACACTTTTTCCCAGTCCTCCAATTCTATATTATGCCCAATATTTCTTGTTCATGCTATCATTTGTCCCTTTACTAATTCCTCTGCTAAATCAAATTCCAATAGACATTTGTATATTTCTGAAATAATTTTTTCCTCCGTGGCTTCTAAAAGTTTATCCAACCGATTCGGTTTTACTTCAATTCCTCCTTCCTTTTGATCCTGTTTATATCTTGTTTTTATCTGAAGATAGGGCCACCAATCTATCTGTATTCCTTGATCTCTGAGTTCCTCTTGTGTTTTTAGTGTTCCTTGGGGATCCAAAATTTTATAATATCTTGCCATTTTTTGAATTGCTAAGGTATTGGGGTGTATCATCACCTCCATTGTGGATAGCCATCCAGGAACTTTCATAGAGTGTTTACTTTTAATTTCCTGCCAAGTATAAATTAATGAATCTCTTAATATATGATTGCAAAAATACCTATGCGTTTGTTCCTGGGGCTCCACAAGAAGGCATGCCATCCCATCAACAAATCATGTCCCTCCAAGGTTAGCAAACGTTGGTTTTTTAGATTCATCAGACTCTTCTTGTCTTAATCCACCTTCTCAACAGACCAGTTCTTTTAGAATCAAATATAAAAATATACAAGAAAGTGTGTGTGTGTGTGTGTGTGTGTGTGTCTGTCTATATATATAAACTTTCATATTATCCATCCATATTAAAATTAATTCAAAGTGTTTTTTTTCCTTTTTCTTCTGCCACTAGGTGGCACTGCAGGCTAATTCAGTCAGTAGAACAAAGCATTTTCAACACTCCTAAGTTTTTGCTGTTAATTAGTTCTATTCAAACTTTAAACTCACAATTGTTTAGAACTAGTTCATCTCTTTGTAAAAAAAGAAAAAGAAAATTCAGTTTTCTCCATTTAATTAAGCTTAGTTTTCCAAAAAATTCCCAACTTCTTTTTTTTCTCTCCAGAAAAAAAAATCCTTTTATCTGATACTTTCACTTTCCTCACTGCTCGATGCCGGATGTGAGAGCTGAATATACACCCTCTCTCACTCCTCTCTTTCAGTCTCTTTTTTACTCTATTCACCATAAGTGGGTATGAAGGGAAACTTCTTTTTCCCAAAAATAAAGATTTTCTCACCTCTATGTCACACGCTGTCTTCTTAAGCTTTCTTCTTCTGTTGTGGCCGCCCCAGCTTTTTAGAGACTTCTAAGGTCGCTTTCTCTGCTGCCCAGTTGGAGGAGCTTCTCCTGACTAGCCAGGGGGTTTGTGACCCCCCTGTGCCGGTTGGACTGTGTTGGTTGGCTTCTGTTGTTTGTCGTCCCTACAGGACAACTTAGGTCACTCAGAACCCTGGACAGCAGAGATACTGGCAGATCTTCGGGGAGCTCCCAAAGAGTCCATTGTGTCACTGCGGCATTGGCCACACCTCTGGCCAGGTTCTTATTGATGTAGCACTGCAACTCCCGTATCCCGGGGTGTCGTTGAGTACATCTTGGGTTTGGGCAATTTCGCCCCAGGGATAAACTCAATGGCACAGTCAATTGGACAGTGGGGAGGCAGGACATCGTATTTCTTTTCACTGAACACATCCACTAATTCCGTGTACATCAAGGGGTAGGGAAAGCTCCCCGATTTCATGAGTCTCACTACTCTGGCATAGGTCTTCTCCAGTGGTGAAATCCAATTTTTTTTACTACCAGTTGTGTGGGCGTGGCTTGGTGGGCATGGTGTGGCTTGGTGGGTGTGGCAGGGGAAGGATACTGCAAAATCTCTATTCCCACCCCACTCCTGGGGCTAACCAGAGGTGGTATTTGCCAGTTCTCCGAACTGCTCAAAATTTCCACTACTGGTTCTCCGAACTGCTCAAAATTTCCTCTACCGGTTCTCCAGAACCTGTCAGAACCTGCTGGATTTCACCCCTGGTCCTCTCTGGACCTGATCTATGGACCTGATCATGCGATGGTGGGAGGCGACCACAGCCTATCCTCAGCCTCCTGTACCCTCCTTCCCACCATATGGTCAGGCCCCAGTTGTCCAGCCATGCCAAGCCCAGGATCACAGTTTCGGTCATCCTGGATATGACGACAAAACGGATCATCTCCCAGTACATGGCCATTTCCAATCGCACCAGCTCTGTGCTATGGGTGTCTGGGACTGCCCTCCCAGCAGCGAACTATTCACCTACTCGAACCACAGAGGCTTGGCCAACCTCCATGTCCTAACCTCCAATTCGGTGACCGCAGATAGGCTAATCAAGCATCAGGTGCACCTGGAATCTATCAAGGCCTCAAACTTCTATATTGAATATAGAAAGTCACGATCTTGAATTTGGTTGGCATGCATATTTATTTTATGAAAACAAGGTTGACAAAGTATTTAATAGCCATATACTTAGAAGCTCCTTAATGAGAGTATGGAAGAAGCACCGATCCAAATGGGATTATAAAATACCGTTGTGGTTGGATCTTGGTCACATCATACAGAATATAAATATAAAGTCACTCGGGTTTTTATATAAAGAAGTACTTTTTAATGATGGGGGCAGATGGCAACAAAAGACATTGAATACACTGTTGGAAGAAGGGATTAATTTAATTTGGTTACAGTATAATCAACCTCAATTGAGATGGAGAGAAGATCAAAAAACTGGTTTAATGTTGATGAAGAAGAATTGGTTAGACAGTTAAAAGAGAAAGGCCCAATGCATATTAAGAGGATTTATAATGTTCTGTTAGAAAGAGATTCAGAAAATGAATTGGTTAAAGATTGTATGATAAAATGGGCGCAAAATTTTGGAGAACCAGTTATGATGGAAACATGGGAAAAAATATGGGTTCAGAATGTTAAGTTTACACAGTCGCAGAAGTTAAGGGAAAACTTTTATAAAATGTTTTACAGGTGGCATTTAGATCCCAAGAAACTGTCATGTATGTATCCTAATGTTGAACCGAAATGGCGAAGATATCAGCATACTTAAAAGACCAGACTCAAGGGACTTATGTATGGGAGTGGAAGAATTGGATAGATTATGTGCAGAATAAATACCAAACCAGGAAGTACCAGATAGTTTTTAGCTAAATGTTGTGTAGAAATGTATAGCTTATAGGGGGCAAAATAGCTTATTGTGATGTAGAAATTTATAGTGGAGTGGAGTGGTCTGGATATAGGGGATATAGTTATTGAACCCCTGTCATGGTTGGACCATTCTCTCCAGAGACTGGACCTTTCGACCACTGCACCCCACTGCAGGGAGGCGGAACCGACCAGGTGGTTCCGCCCCAGGCGCCTGATGGATCCTGATAGGTTCCAGAGGGAGCTTGGGCCAGTTCCTGAAACTCTGGCTCACGACTCGGCTGAAGATCTGGTGGCTGCCTGGGATAGGACAGCCGCCGGTGCTCTGGACCGAGTCGTGCCTTTGCGGCCTCTGACCCGACGCCGAACCTGCCCGGCCCCTTGGTTTTCCGAGGAGCTGAGGGGGATGAAGCGCCGGAAAAGACGCCTAGAGAGTGGTTGGAGGGCCAGTCGCTCCAAATCCGACCGAACACTAGTTAGGTCTCATATTAAGACCTATCCAGTGGCGATAAAAGCGGCAAAGCGTAACCACTTTTCCGCTCTTATTGCATCGGCAGATAACCGCCCAGCCGCCTTGTTTAGGGTGACTCGCTCCCTCCTACATCAGGGAGCGCGGGAAGACCCCTTGCAAGGGCAGGCTGAGGATTTTGCACAGTATCTGCACGATAAAATCGCTCAGATTCGGGAAGGCTTGGACTCTGACTGGGTAGATCCCGGCGGGGTGACTGAGGCTGGTCTTGAGAATGTTATCTGGGATGAGTTCGACCCTGTGACTCCTGAGGACATAGACAGGATCCTGGGGAGGCTAAATGCAACCACATGTTTATTGGACCCGTGCCCCTCCTGGCTGGTACTGGCCACCCGGGAGGTAACACGAGGCTGGCTCCAGAGGATCATAAATGCTTCTTTGAGAGAGGGTTTCTTGCCTCCCGCCTTGAAAGAAGTGGTGGTGAGGCCCCTCCTCAAGAAGCCTTCTCTGGACCCGGCCATTTTGGCAAACTATCGTCCGGTCTCCAACCTTCGCTTTGTTGCGAAGGTTGTGGAGAGTGTGGTTGCGCGACAGCTCCCACGGTTCCTGGATGAAACCGTCTATCTAGATCCGTGCCAGTCCAGCTTCAGGCCTGGGTACAGCACGGAGACGGCATTGGTCGCATTGGTGGATGATCTCTGGAGGGCTCAGGACAGGGGTTGTTCCTCTGTTCTGGTCCTATTAGACCTCTCAGCGGCTTTTGATACCATCGACCATGGTATCATGCTGCGCTGGCTGGAGGGACTGGGGGTGGGAGGCACCGTGCTGCGGTGGTTCTCCTCCTATCTCTCTGACCGGTCGCAGTCTGTGTTGGCAGGGGGGCAGAGGTCGACCTCGAGGCACCTTGCTTGCGGGGTGCCGCAAGGGTCGGTCCTCTCGCCGCTCCTGTTCAACATTTATGTGAAGCTGCTGGGTGAGATCATCCGTGGTTTTGGGGTGCAATGCCATCTGTACGCTGATGACACTCAGCTGTATATTTCCACCCCAGACCACCCCAATGATGCCCTCGAAGTGATGTCCCAGTGTCTGGAGGCCGTGCGGGTCTGGATGGGGAGGAACAGGCTTCGGCTCAACCCTTCCAAGACCGAGTGGCTGTGGATGCCGGCATCCCGGTATAGCCAGCTGGTGCCATCGCTGGCTATTGGGGGCGAGTCACTGACCCCCACAGAGGGGGCTCGCAACTTGGGCGTCTTCCTGGACACATGGCTGTCTTTAGAAGAGCATATGACGGCCGTGGCCAGGGGGGCTTTTTATCAGGTTCGCCTGATACGCCAGTTGCGCCCCTTTCTGGATCGGGACTCCTTGTGCACAGTCACTCATGCCTTGGTTACGTCACACCTGGACTACTGTAATGCTCTCTACATGGGGCTCCCCCTGAGGAGCACCCGGAGGCTCCAGCTGGTGCAGAATGCGGCCGCGCGGGTGATTATGGGAGCGACGTGGCGCTCCCACGTAACACCTCTCCTGCGTGAGCTGCATTGGCTCCCGGTGGTCTTCCGGGTGCGCTTTAAGGTGTTGGTTCTCATCTTTAAAGCGCTCCATGGCTTAGGGCCAGGGTATTTGCGAGACCGCCTGCTGCTACCGATAACCTCCCACCGGCCAATACGCTCTCACAGAGAGGGCCTCCTCGGGGTGCCGTCGGTCAGGCAATGTCGGCTGGCGGCCCCCAGGGGGCGAACCTTCTCTGTGGGGGCACCCACCCTGTGGAATGAGCTGCCTCCTGGAATACGATTGATCCCGGACTTCCGGACCTTCCGTAAAGCCCTGAAGACGTTTTTATTTCATCAAGCCGGCCTAGCCTAAATGGTTTTTAATTGGGATTTTAAATTTTATGGATTTGGGGTTTTAAATTGGGTAGCCAATTATTTAATTCTTTTAATTATCTTAACTTTTGTATTTGTATGTTTTTTAATTTTGGCTGTTCACCGCCCTGAGTCCCTTCTGGGAGAAGGGCGGTATACAAATTAAATTAATTAATTAATAAATAAATAATAGTGCACAGGGAGGAGAATAGAGGGGTGGTAACGTATGATATAATATAATGTGGATGGATTTCACCTTGGGGAAGTCATGGGGAGGGAGGGTTTGAGGGGGTTAGGGAGGGATGGGGGGGGGGGAAATGGGGAAAATTGTTGTTTGTAAAACTTTTTCAATAAAAAAAAAAAGCCTCAAACATTCCATGAACCCCCAATCTAAGGGCTGTGAGAGACACCATGACCACAAAAGGACGTATGGGGGCACTCACCATCAGGTCTTGTTCCCCTTTATCATCGCTGTCATATGGGAGCCGTAGGTATTCCCCCTTGATTGGTGCCTCTTCCTCGTCCAGCAGCAGCTGCAGAGCCTCCACCACTTGGTGTGCTACCCCGGATTTCTCAGGGGTCGTCTTGGGTGTTTTTCTGGCCTTCCCTGGTCCCTGCTTCTCCCTTTTGGTATAGGGATTGGACACTCAGCTGCTTGGGGGCCCTGCTGACCACACCTAAAGCACTGCATAGACAGGTGATCGGGTCTCTCAGGGAATCTCCATGCCCTAGGTTCCAGGTTCCCCTTGGGGCAGCACTCCCTCAGTTCAGTGTCTAACTCAGTGGCCTCCCAGTACCACTCATTCAGCCAAGGAGGCAGGCCCCGGTATGCACAGGCCTGGCACAGACTCTGATCAAGGCCTGATCAGAGCTGAACTGATGGACCAGCAGCTGCTCCGGCCATTGATGTAACTTGCCAGCAAGCTGGCAGAACTCCCAGATATAGTCTGGTGCCAGTCAGGTTCCCTGGTTTAGCAACATAAGGTCCCCTTTGGCCAACTGGGCCCGGGTCACATCCTCAAAGCAGTCTTGCAAGGTTTTCAACAGTAGACTGGCATCTGCCAACTTCCTAGTATTCTGGCTATAAAGAGCCATTACCCAATCTACAGCTTCCCCCTCCAATGCTGCCATCACTGCCTCCACAATGGCCTACTGGCTGGGGTATAAGTGGACATAGCGGTTCAGGTGGCTAACAACCTGATTCAGGAACAGAGCCAACCTGGCAGGATCACGATCAAAGGTGGCCCTCAGGTGTTGTGGCTCCAGGGGCCATGGCTACAGTTGCCAATAGCCTAAAGCCCTTGGCCTTAAGAAGCCAAGCTAGCCACCTGATGGTCAGGCCCTCCAGGGGGCAGTGCTCTCTGCCTACCAGGGGGGCAACTGGCTGCTGCCTCATCCACTGGGAGTGACTGTCTCCTAACTGTGCCATCTCCTCGGTAACCAGTTCCTTTCACAGTCCTGCTTCTGCTGACTCTAACCCCGTCACCACTCCCCTCACCAGCTGGGGTTCCTGGAACCTGCTGTAGCCAGCATCCAGATCGAGCCTTGGGCTGGCTAGGCAGTACTGCATAGGTGGGATAACCAGCCTCTAGTCAGGTGATGGTCTCGCTGGCCAAGCGGCCGCCTCCCCCTCAGCTCCCAATGAGGCCAGGAACCAGATTCCCGGAAGCTGGCTTCACCCAGGTGCTCTTACAACATCTCCATAGTTTGGTGTTGTGGCCCCGCCCTCTGAGCCTGTCCCATCGGAGGAAGAAAGCTCCGAGCATGAGGAAGAGGAGTCAGCCAGGCCTCCCTCTCCAGGCCCCTCCCCTCTGGCATTGTCTCAGATGCCGGTCGAGGGAGAGGAGATTAGCAGAGAGACAGGTGGCTCGGATCAGAGTGACGGAGAAACATCATTCCTGGATGCACGCCTCCGAAGGCGTGATAAACGATTGCAGCAGCTCAGGAGGCATGCTAGGGATTAGAACTGAGTCACTGGACCACACCCCAGAGACTATATAATAGAGGGTGGTGGTCAGTGATCCTTGTGACGAACAAAACTAACCTTGGATAGTCACTAAAGCCTCGTTCGGAACTGCTGAGGGAAATATTTATGGTTGTCGGACATTTGGAAGCTGAGTATTTATCTTTCTGTTTTTCTGTGAAAATAAAGGCACCTGGCAGACGGTGTGTCTATCACTGCCAAGTTGGAGATAAAGAAACTGGATGCGTTCCAAAGTGTTTCCTTAACCCTCGGCTGGCTGTGTTTGTGTGTGTGTGAGTACGGGGACAGATCATCTTGTTCGTCACCCCATACTCCATAGTTAACCCACGATGGACCAACAGCTGCAGCAGCAGTTACAGCAGATGCTGGAGGCCAATCAGCTTCTGCAACAGCAAGTAGCACAGCTAACTGCCCAACTTGCTTTGGTAAATGCTCCTGCAGCTCCACCTCCTCCCCCTCCCCATCCGAGATGCCCAGTGAACGTGCCAGATCGTTTTTCTGGGCAGCAGGAGATGTTCCCGGCCTTCTTGGGACAATGCCAACTGTTCATGGCGATGAGGCCGGAGGATTTTCCAGATAACCGGGCTCGGGTGGCATTTGTTATCAGCTCCCTCTCTGGCACTGCCACCCGATGGGCCACGCCCCTGTTGTTGCAAGATAGCCCCTTGCTCCTGGACTTTCAGGGCTTTTTACAACACCTGCGCACCATGTTTGAGGACCCCCTCCGGGTGCAGACGGCAGCAAGGCGCATCAAGGACCTCCGCCAAGGCAAGCGCCCCCTGCAGGACTATATTGCAGAGTTCTGACTGCTAGGCCAGGATTCAGCTTGGAATGAGGTGGCGCTGATGGACGCCTTCTAGGACGGCCTTTCCGACGAGATGCAGGACGAGCTGGTTCGTGTGGAGGCACCACCGACCCTCGACGCGCTGGTGACCCAATGCCTGTGCATCGACGCCCGCCTGCAATGGCAATGGCCCCGTCGGGCTCTTCTGGAACCACCGACAGCATCGGCACCCCCGTGTTTCGCACCGACAGCGCTCCAGACCGCACAGCGTTTTGTGGCGACAGCTGAGGAGCCCATGGAGCTCAGAACAGCCAGACCGCAACTGACGGCCCAGGAGCGGATGCGGAGACGTCAAGGGGGGTTGTGCCTCTATTGCGGCGAGGCGGGACATTTTGCCGCCTCGTGTCCCCGGAAGCGGAGTGGACCGCTCAAGCCTGTTCCGGAGTCTCGGCGTGACCAGCCGGGAAACAGGCCAGGCCTGGCCTAGGGGAAACTCTGGGTCAGGCCCGTGACCATGCCCCGCCGGAGTCGGCGGCTGTGGACTATGAGCCCCCTCAGCACCTGATTTTGAACACCTGGGTGTTGTTGGCTAACCGGTCGGAGGGGCTCCAGGCGCACGCGCTGGTGGACTCGGGGGCCACCACGAACTTTATGGACCAGGCCTTTGTGGCCCATTACAAAGTCCCCTTGGTTCCAGTGGACCCTCCATTGAGGGTCGAGACTATCGATGGGCGGGAACTCGTGGCGGGGCCCATCAAATTCGCTACCCAGCCCTTGCGCCTCGCCATTGGGAACCACGAGGAGGCGATCCAGTTTTACGTAATGGCGGATCTGCACTTCCCCTTGGTCCTGGGGATGGCCTGGCTTCGGGCGCACAACCCTCAGGTGGCGTGGTCGAGAAACGCCATCTCGTTCCCGAGCCTGCAGTGTGTCGACCACCTTCGCCACACCTGTGCCGGCCAGGACATCTCTGCCCCGAACGTCTCCTTGCCTCCGGAGCTGACGCCCTTCGCCGACGTGTTCAGCGAGAAGGAGGCAGACCGCTTGCCCCCGCACCGACCCTACGACTGTGCGGTGGACCTAATGCCCAATGCGCCCCTGCCCTCGGGACGCCTGTACTCCATGTCGGAGCCCAAGCTGGCCGCATTACGGGACTTTCTGGAAAAGAACCTGGCCCATGGGTTCATCCGGCTTTCGACCTCCCCGCTCTCGGCCCTGGTCCTCTTCGTTAAAAAGAAGATGGGGGACTTGCACCTGTGTTGCGACTACCGGTGCTTGAATACCATCACAGTGCGAAATTGCTACCCCCTGCCGCTGATCCCGGAGCTGATGGAGAGGTTGCGGGAGGCCTCGATCTTCACTAAGCTCGATCTCCGAGGGGACTACAACCTGGTGCACGTGCGAGAGGGGGACGAGTGGAAGACGGCGTTCGGCACTTGGTACGGACACTTCGAGTATACCCACATGCCGTTTGGATTGACCAACGCCCCCGCGGTCTTCCAGCACTTGATGAACGACGTGTTCCGGGACATGCTGGATCGGTTCATGGTGATCTACTTGGATGACGTTTTGATCTATTCCCGGACTCCGGAAAGTCACCTCCAGCATGTCCGCCAGGTCCTGCAGCACCTGCGGGAGCACCAGCTCTATGCGAAGTTGGAGAAATGCTACTTCTTCCAGACTTCCATAGAGTTCCTCGGGCACATCATCACCCCCGAGGGCATCGCGATGGACCCGCGCAAGGTGGAGGCCTTGCGCAGTTGGGAACCCCCGTGTCGGGTGAAGGACATCCAGCGTCTGTTGGGATTCGCCAACTACTATCAGACCTTCATCCCGGGCTTCGCCACCCTAACCTTGCCGTTGACCCAGCTCCTTCAGAAGAAGGTCCCGTTCCAGTGGGGGGCCCCGCAGCAGCAGGCCTTCAAGGTCCTCAAGCAGGCCTTCCTCATGGAGCCAGTCCTGAGGCAGCCCAATCCACACCGTCCGTTCGTGGTGGAGACGGACACGTCCAACGTGGCGATTGGGGCGGTGCTGCTACAGGCTCCGGTGGATGGCGGCACTCTTTTTCCCTGCGCATACTACTCCCAGAAACTCAACCCTTCCGAGCGCAACTACACCATCTGGGAAAAGGAGTTGCTGGCCATCAAGGCCGCGTTCGAGGCTTGGCGACATCACCTCGAGGGGGCCCGACACCAGGTGGAGGTGCGGACGGACCATTGGAACCTGGAGCACCTCACCATGGCCAGGAAGTTGAACCAGCGGCAGATCCGGTGGTCGTTTTTTTTCGCCCGGTTCAACTTCCACGTCACATACGTTCCGAGCAACCTCAACCAGAGGGAGGACGCGCTATCTCGTAAGCCGGAATACTTTTGCCCCAAGGACTCCCTTCCCCGCCGGACGGTGCTGCCAGCAGACTCCTTGGCCACGATCCAGGAACCGGTGAACCTGCGGGCTCAGGTTCTGGAAGCGCAGCGACGGGACGACTGGTCGCAGCAGCGGAGAGCGGACGTCGGCCCCGCATCCCCATGGACTGTGGAGGAGGGCTTGCTCAGACACCGGGGTCGGCTGTATGTGCCCACAAGTCCGCTCTGAGCCCTTGTCATGAACCAGTGCCATGACAACCCCGCGGCGGGGCACTTCGGCTTCTTTAAGACTTTGAACTTGGTGACGCGGACTTTTTGGTGGTCTTGGGTATGGCACGACGTGCACTCCTACGTGACGTCCTGTGTGACGTGCCGACAGGCCAAAGCCGCGTCCGTCCCCCTCCTGGACTCCTCCAGCCATTGCCGACACTGGAGAGACCATGGGGAGCCATCTCCATGGACTTCCTGACAGACCTGCCCCTGTCCGCTATGTACACGACCGTCCTCGTGGTGGTGGATGTGCTCATGAAGATGGCACATTTCATCCTGTGCCGCGGCCTGCCCTCGGCCCGCACCACGGCTCGCCTGTTCCTGCAACATATCTTCCGCCTCCATGGCCTGCCGGACCGGGTGGTTTCGGACCGCGGGGCCCAGTTCACGGCCTACTTCTGGAAAAGCCTGATGGCCGCGCTGGAGGTGCAGGTGTGCCTGTCGTCGTCGCACCATCCGGTGACTGACGGGGGCACGGAGAAGGTCATCGGCATACTGGAGCAGTACCTCCGCTGTTTTGTCAACCAGCAGCAGGACAACTGGGCCGAGTATCTTCCCCTGGCGGAGTTCGCTTTTAATAACTCCCAACACACCTCCACCCAGATGACCCCGTTCCATGCCAACGTCGGATACCATCCACGGCTTTTCCCGTTGACCATCATGGACTCCCCTGTTCCCGAGACCCGGGACTTCCTCTCAGAGCTGCAGGCGGTGCAGCAACTGGTGCGGTGGCAGCTGATCTGGGCGAAAGAGGATTATAAACGGTTCGCCGATCGCGCCCGCCGGGCGACGCCACCGCTGGAAGTAGGAGATCGGGTGTGGTTGTCCACGAAACACCTCCCCACGGACCGGCTGGTGAGGAAACTGGCCAACCGCTTTATCGGTCCCTTCCCTATCGAGGCGGTCATCAATCCGGTGGCCTACCGGTTGACTCTACCCCGCTCCATGCGGCTCCACCCTGTTTTTCATTGGTCCCTCCTGGTCCCTAAGGCCCCTGTGAGCCATCTCCGCTGCCCGCCGACGCTTGCCCCCCCAGCCGCAGCCGATGAGGACGACGCCTCGACGTACGAGGTGGACAGTATCCAGGACTCCCGTTGGCTGAAGGGGCGCTTCCAATACCTCATCGCCTGGAAGGGGTACGGCCTGAGGATTTCACCTGGGTGGACACGTCTGCCGTTCAGGCCCCTGACCTGGTGCGAGCTTTCCACGAACAGTTCCCGTCCCGACCCCATCCTGACCGTCAGACCCAGGGGAAGGGCCTTGCAGTGGGGGATAGTGTTGTGGCCCCCCCTCTGAGCCTGTCCCATCGGAGGAAGAAAGCTCCAAGCATGAGGAAGAGGAGTCAGCCAGGCCTCCCTCTCCAGGCCCTCCCCTCTGGCATTGTCTCAGATGCCGGTCAAGGGAGAGGAGATTAGCAGAGAGACAGGTGGCTCGGATCAGAGTGACGGAGAAACATCATTCCTGGATGCACGCCTCCGAAGGCGTGATAAACGATTGCAGCAGCTCAGGAGGCGTGCTAGGGATTAGAACTGAGTCACTGGACCACACCCCAGAGACTATATAATAGAGGGTGGTGGTCAGTGATCCTTGTGACGAACAAAACTAACCTTGGATAGTCACTAAAGCCTCGTTCGGAACTGCTGAGGGAAATATTTATGGTTGTCGGACATTTGGAAGCTGAGTATTTATCTTTCTGTTTTTCTGTGAAAATAAAGGCACCTGGCAGACGGTGTGTCTATCACTGCCAAGTTGGAGATAAAGAAACTGGATGCGTTCCAAAGTGTTTCCTTAACCCTCGGCTGGCTGTGTTTGTGTGTGTGTGTGTGGGTACGGGGACAGATCAGTTTGGCTCCCCAGCGTGCTTGAGTAACTCCATTCTACCGCCTCATCATCCGTCATCCTCCTCTCTCACCATTCCATTAGATTTGAGCCCTGGAAGCTTGGTAGTGGAACCCTAGTCCCAGCAGCCGCTGTTGAGCTTTCCCACCATTCCCCAGCAGTCTCCGCTGTCAGACTTCCAATACAGAAGACTCCTCCTGTACTAGTGGGCTGTGCTGGAAGCCCTCCCACTCCTTTGGGACATGCCCCCAGCTGGGCAGTGCCCGCTGCCGGCTCCATGTGATTATCTGCCTTGGACCCGGCCCCCTCCGTCGCTCCCACTTTGGTCACTTTCATCATCTCATCGGCCATTGCACTGCCCAGTCCCGATGAACAGCTGAGCCAGGAGACCCAAGGGGAAGCAGCAAGAAGAGAAAGAGGCATGCTGGCTAACTCTCACGGTTCCAAGCCTAGACAGTAAGAAATGAGGCTACACCAATTGTTGGTAGAGCAATTCCCCTTTACAGGTCTCTCGACTCGGCATGCAGTGAAATTTGGAATCTAGCCAGCATTACCAGATTCCATCTGCCAGCTGATTATGAGGGCTTGGCAAGGCTTGCTCTGGGCTTGCTCCAGCAAAGACTCTCTGGCTGCTGCTACTTTGCTCTGTTGGGGCTTGCTCCAGCAAAGACTCTCCGGCCACTGCTGCTTCACTCTTCCGGGGCCCCTCCACAAGTCTGTTGCACTCCCTTCCTTGAGTCCACTGCAACACCCAGCACCCGACACCCAGCAGTGCACCCCATGGAACCCTCTTCTCCCTCCTCGTTTGTGGCAACTCCGAAATGACATGCAGGGGGGTAATCGCAATGTCGCCATTTCAGATGTTGACACCGAGTTGGAGTTCCCCTTGGTCCTGTCTGGAGTCACTGTGACTCAAGGGATGTTGTGACTCTGACCCCCAAGCCTGTCTTATCAGAGGGAGAAGACTCCGAAAGTGAAGGAGAGGAGTTGGCAAGGCCTCCCTCTCCAGGACCCTCCTATCTGGCAATGCCTCAGGTGTCCTCCGAAGGCCAAGAGATAGGCCAGGGGCCAGGAACTTTGGAGCAGCCGCAGTTGGACAGCGATGGAGATGAGTCTTGGCTGGACCCCTGACAGTGTCGCAGAGGAAGAGGCGTGCCAGAGATTAAGCTGAGTCACTGGACTACACCCCACAGGGATAAAAGGGGGTGTGGTGGCCAGTCAAGCCTTGTGACGAACAAAGCTGAAAGCTGGAAAGTCATCTGCATTTCTGGAACTTTGTTATATGCTCTGCTTGGATTGATTTTTGGACTGGATTTGACTATCCTTTGGCTTTTATGGACTTACTTTGATGTTTCGGATGGAGGAGAAAAACCTCCCTTTGTAAGTAAAAACTTTTGGCAAGCAGCCACTGGGTTGCTGCCAATTCTGTTATCAAAGGAAATTCTTGTCTGCTGGTTTATTTTAACTCTTGGTCGACTGCTGGTGTGCGTGTGTGAGACAGGGACAGAACAAGGGAGTAAATGGAAGGCTCGGAAGGCTGCAGATTGGGAAGAACCAGAGGAGTTCATCCTGACAGCATGCCATAACCCATCTGTGGATCAATGTCAATGAACCTATCAGTCCCGGGAGCAAGGCTTGGCATGGGTCAAGCATCAGCGATCTCATCCCCATCTGCACCCCAAAGGTGAGATTGGAGAGCGTGGCCCAAGGAGCTGGGGTTCCCCCAATAGGGGCTGCCACTCCTCCTGTGGCTGCAGGATAAGCCTGGGGAATCCCTACAGTGGCAGGAGCCCAGGCTCGAGGAATCCCACAGATGGAGGAGCTGCCACTGGGCTACATACTAATTCAGGACAACTGGAAGCCCCTGCTCTAAAAGCTATGTTTGATGTGTGGCCAGAGAAACTACTCTACTTCCTGAACCAGGTGTGGAATTATCAAGCCTGCCTGGGTGGCTCAGTGGCCAAGACGCTGAGCTTGTTGATCAGAAAGGTTGGCAGTTCGGCGGTTCGAATCCCTAGTATAGGTCTCCTGCATGAGCAGGGGTTGGACTAGATGATCTCCAAGATCCCTTCCAACTCTGTTACTGTTAAGTTATCTGGAGCAGTACAGAACAATATACCTGGATGAAGTTGCCCACATGAAGGCCATCACTTCAAATCTAGAAGAGAGGCAGCAGAGTAGGTGATGTACCTCCCACTTCCAGGCTGGGAAGCTGAAAGGGTGGCCAAAACACTTACTGGTCTACCACTTCTGAGATGGACTAAACAAGGAGCTATACCAAAACTGCCTGCCCCAAGGAATTCCAGACAACCTCAGGGCATGGTACCAGCTGGCAACTACAGTGGAACTAGACCTGTTGGAGTACCGGCAGCAAGCAGTACATGAGGGTTGCCCCCAATGAGGCCAGGAGAGATGCCTGCCAACACACAAGGGATCAACAGTTCTTCCTGCCACCCTGAGGGAGAACCCTAACCCAGAGCCTGCTTCCAATGTGGAAAAGAGGGCCATTGGGCAGCAAATTGCCCAGCCTTGCAACCCATGTCAGCACCAAAAGGTCTGAGCCAGCTGAAAGCCAAGAATGCCCCAGGAAGGGAAAGGAGGAGATATGGGTGGTGCAGCAGGTTGTGAAGATCTCTTCCCCCTCTAGAGAGGGAACTCCGACCCCCAGCAAGCCCAACCTGGTCTTTTATGAGAGTGACAGCGAAGAGGAGAATGATCCAATGGTAAGTGGAACCATCGTGCCTTTCACTACCCGAATTGAGATTCTAGTGCCTCACTCAGGGGCAACCTATGAAGTTTGAGCAAGTTGATAGCTTCCTTACTGGGGGGTTGCCCACCATAAACTGAACCTGAGAGCACACTTGTGTAACATTTTATGGTGTTAGAAGTGGGATACAGAGATTAGTCACTTTGAATTTATTGAGATATCAGTTATACCTTTGTGGAAATTTGGGGATGCACAGCAAAAGGGTGTTTTCTTACTGCCTGCCTCCAGGCAACAGCTTCACTAGAGAATCTTGAGGAGGTTTGGCATATTGTGACGTGATGGAGAAACTTATTAAGAACTTGGAATTGCCTATTGGTGATTTGCAGGAGAAAATTAAGTCAGTGCATTCAGGGAGAGCTATTAAGGTACAATTTGGGAAGCTGTATAGATTAAGAGGAGGAAAAAACAGAAAGATGTACCTGGAGTCTTGGCAGTAATATTGGGGTTCGGCTGACCCCAATGGATCAGCTCCTTGGGAAGTTGCGATCAGAGAACTCCTCTTTAAAAGGAGACTTGGAGCAATTCAAAAATAACCACCATGTGATTACCAACTGCAAAAGAGCAAAATAGTGGAACTAAGAGAGACCTTGGCTCAATTGAAGGCTAGTTTAGGAAGGGAAAAAGAATGACAACAAAAGCATGCTGTGCAAGAATTAAAAAATGAAGCTTTAAAGGACCTTGTGCAGACCTCCACTAGGAATAAGCCAGTGGTGGGTTTCTACCAGTTCACACCAGTTTGGGTGAACCGGTATTGGTAATTTAGCCTAGGTCACTGAACCCATAGTGACCACTGGCTGGCCACATCTCCGAACCGGTAGCCCGGTCACCAGTCACTTGCCCCACCTGCCCGCCCGACTGCTGGGAAGCAGCTGGCAAAGAGGAGACAGCTGGGAGGCTTTTTGCAGTCGCATCGAAAAAGCCTCTTTGTGGCTATGGCAGCTGGCCTCAGGCTGCCAAAAACTACCGGAGGACACTGAAAAAGCCGCTGCTGTCACATCCCATTGCCTGCTGCATCGAACTCAAACTGACACATCCCATTGCCTGCTGCATTAGTCCAAGCGCAATGCAGCAGGTAATGGGATGCACATACGCAGCCGGCGCGAAGAACGGGATGGTGACAGCAGCGACTTTTTCTTTTTTGATGCAGCGGCTGGCTGGAGGCCACCGAAAACTAGGCAAGCAGAGGTCAGCTTGCCTTCCGGACTCTGGACCAGCCACCACAGGAGGAAGGTAAGCAGCCCGAAGAAAGAGGCGGTGGTGGGGGAGGAAGCGGGGCTAGGGCTGTGACTGCTGAAGGAGGGGAAACGGGGCGATGCATACGACTGGCGAAGGGAGGGTGGGGTGGCATGCAAGAGGAGGCCTTTGATAGATTAGGCCAGGCCTGGGTAGAAAATAAGTAGGTAGGTAGAAATTCAAAAAAATTTCCTACCTTTTTCTGTGGGTGTGGCTAGTTGGGGTGGTCATGTGACTGAGTGGCCATGGCTGTGGCTGTGA
This sequence comes from Arizona elegans, assembly GCA_022577455.1. NCBI lineage: Eukaryota > Metazoa > Chordata > Lepidosauria > Squamata > Colubridae > Arizona > Arizona elegans. Next base: position 45,142,747 of record JAKOOJ010000006.1, on the reverse strand, counting down.
GTGATATCAAGTTGGTCACGTCCACTAAGTCACATGTCCACCAAGCCAAGCCCACCAAGCAAGCCATGCCCACAGAAACGGTAGTAAAAAATTTTGAAACCCACCACTGGAATAAGCATCCAGTTTGTGGAGAATGTGCTAGAGTTGAGGAGCTGCACAGGCAGCAATCTTATCAAATTGCCTGTTTAACAGGCTCAGACCCCAATGAAATCCCAGACCATTTTTCTGATGGGAAGAAGCCCTTTGATGAATTAAGCAATAAAGTTCAACCCCTAGCAGCATCACAGAAACTGTATAAAAATCCTTGCATTCATCAAGCTAATTTGTCAGCTCTCCCAAAATGGATGCTGTGGTTCTGCTTAACAATAAACAGTGTTGTGGCTCCATCCTCTGAGCCTATCTTATCGGAGGAAGAAGGCTCCGAACATGAAGGAGAGGAGATGGCCAGGATTCCCTCTCCAGGACCCTCCTCTCTGGCAATGCCTCAGGTGTCTCCCGAAGGAGAAGAGATTGGCCAGGAGCCAGGTGTTTCCGAGCCATCGGATAGTGACGAAGAAACATTGTGGTTGGACCCACGCCAGCGTTGGAGAGACAAGCGTGCGCAGCAGAAAAGGAGGCGTGCCAGAGATTAAGCTGAGTCACTGGACCACACCCCACAGGCTATAAAAGGGAGTGTGGTGGCCATTCGGACTCTGTGACGGACAAAGCTAAATCTCTGGCGAGTCACTTTGCACCTTTGGACACAACGCCTATTTGCTGTGGATTTAATTACAAACTAGACTATTCAAACTGTGTGTATTTTTGTCTGTGTTATCGGAGTAAAAGTTATTGGCAGGCAGTTACGGAGTTGCTGCCAAGTTCCTTATCACTGACGTTGAATGTTTGAAGAGTTTATTTAACCCTCGGCTGGCTGGTTGGGTGTGTGTGTGTGTGTGTGGGACGGGGACAGAACAAACAGAATCATTCTTTCCAGTGATGGAATTCAATTTTTTTTACTACCGGTTCTGTGGCATGGTTTGGTGTGCGTGGCTTAGTGGTCATGTGACTGGGTGGTCATGGCTGGTTGGTCATGTGACTGGGTGGGTGTGGCCAAGATAAAGGAATAAAAACCATTGGTAACATACTGTCCCTTCATTGTCTATTAATTGATAGATTGATATTTTTTTTCCTTCTCTTTTTTCAATCTATATGCCAACCATCTTCTTGGTTTATTTGTGTTTTTCAAAAAAAATTTGTTTAGATCTCTTAATTTTTTGAGCTAAGTCCTCCTTTTCTACTAAATTCAATTTTTCAAATCCATTTGATTTCTTATGTTCTTCTTTTGTGGATCTTTTTACAATTCCATTTCTAATTTCTTATACTCCTCCTCTAGTTTTTTTTTTTTTTTTGAGCTTGTCTTTTCTTTTTATTTCTCTTTCCCACATATTATTGCCAGTCCTCTGATATATGCTTTGGCATACATTTTGTAATGAAGTTTCTTCTTTTCTATTCTCTTTAAAAAAGAAAACCAACTCCTTTTCCATATTTGATCTCGTTGCGAACCGGTAGTAAAGGTAAGTAGAACCCACTCCTGATTTGGACTACCAAACTGGGAATTATATTACCAGGCAGCAGTGTTAACATGGATGAAAGAATGGATTGTATTGAGAAATACAAGATTATTGACATTGGAGGGACATGACTTACAATTGTGTTGGCACGTTACTTCCAAAGACATTATATAAGAAATGCTTTATTATTAATGTCTGTTTGAATGAGTGAATCATGTGACTGCAGGGAGGAAAATTCTCCATCTCTCCTCATGGGGGGGAGGGGAGAGTGGCTGTTTGATTGAGTGTAAGTGGGAAGTCTTGTTAGCTGTGTGCGTGGGAAAAACCAGTTAGATGGTGTCCGCTAGCCTTGGAAGGCAACTTATGTAGGAGAAGGAAAACTCCGATCTCAAACCTCCACTGCCTTGTGGCTATACCCACCTATGGGAAAGTCTTCAGGAGTCAACCTTGAGGCAAAACCTGGAGCAGGCGTCCTGGAGTAAGGAGGAGTGCTAGAGGAGTAATACCTCTCTAAAAAACACCTTGGTCCAGCTGGCCCGGCTGGTAGCACCTCATAAGGGCCTCTATCCAGGGTTACAGGAGAAGATGGTCAACTGTTTTGAAGGCAGAAGAGGGCTTTATGCCCCAATGGCAGATAAAATGGCAGAACCATCTTCTAGAAGAAGGGAAACTCTGATCACAAACCTCCACTGCCTTGTGGCTATATGTACTACTGGAAAAGGCTTCAGGAGTCAACCTCAAGGCAAAATCCGGAGCCGGAGTCCCGGAAGCAGTTCGTGACAGTGTACAATCACATTCTGGTAACTCCTGAGACGCAGCTGGAACTAATTGTATCAGCTTTGCCGTTCCATTGGACTATTTCAGCGATGTGGAGAGGGGGGATATGCTGCTTGGGTAACAGTCTATCCTCCATATTAATCTACCCAGGCCTCGTGCTCTGGAGAGGATACTCTAGCTTTGCATACAGCATTGAAACAACATGGGAAGTGGCAGTTACCGGTTATAAGTCTTTGCTTGATTAGTGTAGAGTGTGACACCAGGGGCCACTTTCATCGGTGGGAGAGGTCATTGTACCTCATTGGGCAGCTACCACCCGCCTTAAACTGGGCAGCCCCCAGCCAGTAAGGTGCTGCCCTGCCACGATCTGTTAACCTCACAGGGTGCGTGGAGTTTAGGGTCAAAGCTGACAAGCAGATCGATAACTTTGCACCATGCAACAAACAAGAAAACTTTAGTCCTAAAGTTGGGCACCTGGAATGTTCGGACAATGACCCCCGGCCTTTCTTTTTATTTATTTATTTTTTTATTTATATTGAATTTGTATACCGCCCTACTCCCGAAGGACTCAGGGCGGTGGACAGCCATGGAATAAAACATATAAATACAAAATTTAAAATAGATTAAAAAGAACGTTGGCTTACCTGAATGTTCATTTTCTTGGCGATGCACAGCAATTCATCTTATGGGATTCTATCATTCTTCAGATATAGGGACTGAGGGAGTACTGTGCCTTTAAATCTTTCCTGTGGCCACTCCCCTCTGTTCTGTTATCACCTCAGTTATTTCTCGAAGGAATTCCACGTGATACATAACCTGAAAAGAGAGGAAAACACCAGAGACCACCTCCCCATCCCAGACAGCCTGAGAGGTGGGATGAATTGCTGCGCATCGCCAAGAAAATGAACGTTCAGGTAAGCCAACGTTCTTTTTCCATGGCGATGCTACGCAATTCATCTTATGGGATATGCCCAAGCACCCAACTACTGGGGGGGAGGCTGGCTGGGCTCGTGGACCCCAGGGGAGTGGACAGACTGCAGCACCCGTCGGCCAAAGGAAGCTTCAGCTGAAGCCAGGGAGTCGATCCTGTAATGGTGGACGAATGGGGAAAATGACGTCCACGTAGCAACGCGACAAACGTCCAGAATGGATGCTTGAGTTGACCAAGCGGCCAATGTAGCAGCGCTGCGGGTTGAGTGAGCCAAGATTCTTCCTGGAGAAGATCTGCCCTGTGAGCTATAAGCAGAGGCGATGCAAGCCTTAATCCATCTAGCTACAGTCTGAAAAGAGACCTTCTGTCCCATGGATGCCGGGTGGAATGAAACGAAAAGCGCTTCGGTTTTGCGAAAGCATGAAGTTCTGGCAATGTAGCGACGCAGGGCCCTCCTGACATCTAGTGTGTGCCACTGGGTCTCCAGGGGATGACGAGGTAAGGGGCAAAAATCAGGTAGAATAATCTCTTGTTGTCTATGAAAAACGGAATTGACTTTGGGCACAAAGGAAGGGTCAAGCCTAAGAACCACTACGTTGGGCTTAAATATACAAAGATCACTACGGATGGAAAGGGCAGCAAGTTCAGAAACCCTTCGTGCCGATGTAATGGCAAGAAGAAACGCCACTTTCAGGGTCAAAAATCTAAGGCTGACAGAAGCCAGAGGCTCAAAGGGGGCAGCCGTGAGGGCCCTCAAAACTAGGGGCAAGTCCCACGAGGGATATCTATGAATGGGAGGGGGACGGAGATTAGTAGCCCCCCGTAAAAAACCCCTAATGCGTGGATCGAGGGTCAGGGACCTAGCGTCACCCAATCCCAGGACTGTCGCTAATGCAGCTACCTAACACCTAAGAGTGGAGGGGGCTAGCCCTTTAACAAACCCTACTTGAAGGAAGTCTATAACCTCTGGCACTGTTGCAGAAGTAGGGTCAACGTGATGAGCGGCACACCACTGACAGAATGCTTTCCAAGAGGCATCATAAATCCTTATGGTTGACGGACGCCTAGCCGCCTGGATTATCTGGATGGCTTCCCCTGATATATTGTCCTTCCTCAGGCGGACCCGCTCAAGCGCCACACAGGTAATTGTAGCCACTGGGGGTTTGGATGGAGTACAGTCCCTTGGCTGAGCGAAACCTTGTCCTGAGGAATACGCCATGGGGATTGAACGGAAAGGTTCACGAGGTCCGCGAACCAGGCGCGTCGGGGCCAGTGTGGAGCCACCAGAAGGATCTCTGCGCGTTCCCAAAGTAATTTGCGGATCACCCCCGGAATCAGAGGAATGGGGGGAAAGGCATAAAGGAGTCCCTGGGGCCACGGGCACCGAAGGGCATTGACGTTCTCGGCTCCCGGACAAGGAAAACGAGTCACGAACCTGGGAAGCTGTGCGTTGTCCCGATGGGCGAACAGGTCCACCAGCGGAAGTCCGAACCGTTGAGTCAGCTCCCAAAACAGGTCCGGATCCAATTTCCACTCTGAAGGATCTAGCTGTTTTCTGCTGAGCCAGTCCGCTGTTACATTTGCGGACCCGGAGATATGTTCCGCCCTCAGGGACATTAGGTGAAGTTCCGCCCAGTCCAACAAAGTCTCCGACTCCCGCATGAGAGCTTGAGATTGGGTGCCCCCTTCCCGATTTATGTGGGCTTTTGCCGACATGTTGTCCCTGAGGACCAAGACATGCCGGTGATGCACCCGCTGTAGAAAGTGGGCTAGGGCCAGTCGCACCACTCTCAGTTCCAGTACATTGATATTGTCCCGAGAGTCCAACTGAGTCCAAAGGCCCTGGATCACCTGAGTCTCTAGGTGACCCCCCCAACCAGAAAGACTCGCGTCTGTGGTGAGGACTATTCTGGATGGCTCGTGAAATTGGCAACCCAGTGCCAGAGTCCCCGACACCCACCACCGGAGGGATACACGTACCTGCAGTGGAAGCGATACTGTGGTTCTGGATGACCCCTGGCCCAGTCTCTGAAACGGCAGGAGAAACCACTGGAGTGGTCTTGAGTGACGCCGTGCCCACAGAACGATTCCCAAAGAGAATTCCCACGGAGATAAATTTGCCAAGCAACCGAGACAAGGTTATGAGAGACACTCGCCTCAGGGCCAGGACATGAAGAACCAGGTCTTTGATGTTCTGTTGACGCTCCTCCGAAAGGAAGACCTTCAGTTCCACTGAGTCGATTCGAGCTCCAAGGTGGATGATGGACATGGCAGGAAGAAGATGGCTCTTCCGACGATTGATAGAAAAGCCGTGGAGCTCCATGATCCGACACACTGTCAACATGTCCTGCTGCGCTTGGGTGTGGGAACTGGACAAAATCAAAATGTCGTCTAGGTAATATAAAATGCGGATAGGGATCAAACGAATGGAGGCCGCCACAGCCGCCAACAGTTTGGTGAAGACCCTCGGGGCCGACGAGAGGCCGAACGGCATTGCACGGTACTGGTAATGCCGTCCGGCAAAAACGAAGCGAAGAAACTTGCGGTGTCGGGGGTGGATCGGGACGTGGAGGTAAGCCTCCTGAAGATCGATTGACGTCATAACGTCCTCCTTCCGAACACAATTTAGGATGGTTCTGAGAGATTGCATCTTGAATCTCTTGTACCTGATAAATTTGTTGAGGTGCTTGAGATTCAAGATAGCTCTCCAGTCCCCCGAGGACTTGGGAACCAGAAACAAAATTGAATATACCCCTTTCCCTTGATGAGAAGGTGGTACCGGCTCTATAGCCCCTATGGTCAATAGATGCTGAATCTCCACCCAAAGGTTGTCCCTCCTGACCTTGTTGGTGGGTACCGGGGATTGAATGAAAAAATTTTTGGGGAGAGTTTGAAATTCCAATGACAGGCCTAGACCCACTGTGCGATGGACCCAGGGATTGGACGTGGTGGCCTCCCACTGGGGTAGGAAGTGAAGAAGCCGCCCCCCTATGGGAACAGAGGGAAGAGAGTCATTTGCCCCTTCTAGCTGAGCAGGAGGATGAACCCCTGTAGGGACGTCTGGAAGATGGCTGGAAACGCCCCCTGTCACTGTTACCCTGTCTGCTAGGGAAACGGTCGTACCCCTGGGAGAAGGGTCTATTGTAGTAGTAGGGCCCCCTGGGGCCCGGCTCAGTCCGAAAGGGCTGTCGCTGGGCATAAGGGACATATCTACGTTCCTGCCTATTGTATGTGACCGGCAAGACCTTCCGCTTGTCTTTCCCCTCTACCAAAATAGGGTCCAGAGCTGCCCCAAAAAGAGAGGAGCCTTGGTAAGGGGCGGAAGCTAGCTTCCACTTTGATTTAGTGTCCGCCTTCCAGGGTTTGAGCCAAAGGAGCCTGCGTGATGTGACAGAAGACGCCATTGCTCTGGCAGCAAATCTAGCTGCATCTAGGGAGGCGTCAGCAGAGTACTCTGTTGCAGCCACCAGTTTACTAAAGTCCTGATTAATCCTGGTGTCCCCTGGGGGTAATCGATCCTGCAACTGGCGAAGCCAAATTAACGTAGCCCTATTAAAGAATGATGCGGATGTCGCAGCTTTCACAGCCCAGGCAGCTGCTTGATGTGTCTTCCTGAAGGAGACCTCCGCTTTACGTTCGTCAGATTTTAAGATTTCCACGGCGTCCGAGGACTCTCGCAGAGGACGAGAGAGAAACCACTGGGGAGTCTACAGAAGGAAGACCAAGCAAATTTTCCTAGACTGGGTCAGCACAATAAAGTTTTTTGTCATGGCCACTTGGGGCAGACGGAACCCCTGGGGTCTCCCATTGTCTCTTAATGACATCCTGGAAAAGTTCAGGGCATGGAATGAAATCTTGGTCAGGAGCCGGCACAGCGAACAGATCGCCATGTGGCTGGATGGCTGATGCACCTGGATCATTTGGATTAACGATCATGCCCATATTTGTTGCCGCCTTTGCCTTTCTAAGTAAGGTCTTGAATACAGCCGGTCTAAACAGGGTGGTAAAGGCTGGTCTATCAGGGATTACCTCATCATCATCAGAAAACTCGGGGTCTGGCTGATCCCCGTCACCTGATTCTGCCTCCTCACTAGGAGAAACCTCCAAGGGCGCCGGAGGTAACGGAGCTGGAATGACAGTAGGCGGTGGCAGCTGAGGTGGCAAGGGAGGCTGAACCACCGTCTGGGGCAAAGGCATCTGCCAAGACGATATCCCTTGTTGTAGGCCGGAGGAGATAGCTTTGGCTAAGGCATCTGTAAAGAGAGACTGAAAGTCAAGATGAGGAGGCCAACCCATCCCCTCCTGCGGACGTATGCCAGCTGCTGTGGGCGTAAAGGTAGCCGAAGGCCCAGGTCTACCAGGGGAAATGGTTTCTCGAGGATCAGCAGGCCTGTCCCCCCCTTGAACCGGATCTGCAGCAGGAACAACATGAGGAGGAAAATCAGAGTCATGATCGCCCCCAGGTTGCTGAGCAGAAGGGATATCCACAATCACTTCACCCCTGACTTGAGCCTGCTTTTGAGCTTTGGTAAACTGTCTCTCAAGGGCTTTGTGCCTCCTCTGTTCCTCCCTGCCTCTGGTAGATGAGACAGTCGAAGACTGGGCTGAATGAGACGTATTGCCAGCAGAATGGGCCGTAGACCTCTTCTTGGAGGCTTTCTTTGGCCTTGGAATAATTGGAGCCTGCTCAGGGTCTGAGGAAAACTCCTGGTCAGCCATAGTTTTATTGGAGACCAGGTGGCAGCAGAATAGACCCAGAAGACAGCGGTGGTTCTTCCTACTCACAAGTAGGCAGCTTCACAGGTGGCCCAGTTGGATAAGCGCTAGGGACTGACCGTCCCCTAAAAGCGCTGCCTCGCTGAAAGGAGCCAGAAAATGGCGGCTGAAAAATGGCACAAAATTGCAAACGGCTCCTTTTTGATGCAAACGTCCTGGAACGAGGTGGCAGAGAAGGCGCAGGAGAATGGATGATCCCTAGAGCGCCGCGAGGTAAATATAGGAAAAGCAGAGTTTGAACTCGGGTCCCCGAACAGGTACTCTGCAGCCGCCCCTAAACAGGGAGCGAAAGAGGCGGCGAGGGAATAGCCAGCGGACCAGCAACTCCACTCCGCTCGCCGGCGGCCTGTAATTAAAGCTCTAAGGCTGTGCGGCCTCTCCAACGCAAGGAAAGGCCGCCCGCTGCTAAAGGGGACAATGGACCGTCCGGATGGCTTACCCAGCGACGTCCACGCCCGCAGCCGATGGCAAGCCGCCTCTGCGGCAGCCGCACACCGTTTGGATTTTTTTTTTAAAATAAAAAAACGCTCCCTTTGCCTATACAGAAAATTTATACTAAATACAAAAAAAAAAAAAAAACTATCTACAATATTTACAAAAAAACTCTAAGGCACTAGCTAGGAAAAAAGGAGAAAATCACCTCAGAATGAGGAGAAAACTAAGCTCATGTCCCTACACGAAGACTGAGAGAAATAACTGGGGTGATAACAGAACAGAGGGGAGTGGCCACAGGAAAGATTTAAAGGCACAGTACTCCCTCAGTCCCTATATCTGAAGAATGATAGAATCCCATAAGATGAATTGCGTAGCATCGCCATGGAAAACGAAATTAAATAATTTGGCTGAACAAATTTAAAACCCCAATAATTTAAAACCAAATTTAAAATTTCCATTTAAAGAGGGGAAAGACTTAGGTCAGGCCGGCTTGGTGAAATAGAAAAGTCTTAAGCGCACGACGGAAGGTACACAGATCCGGGATCCTCCGTATCTCCAGGGGGAGCTCGTTCCAGATCGTAGGTGCCCCCACAGAGAAGGCTCTCCCCCTGGGGGCCGCCAGTCGACATTGTTTGGCCGACGGCACCCGGAGGAGCCCCTCTCTATGGGAGCGTACTGGTCGGTGGGAGGCAGTCGCGTAAATAACCAGGTCCTAAGCCATGGAGCACTCTAAAGGTGATAACCAAAACCTTGAAGTGCACTCGGAAGACCATCGGGAGCCAGTGCAGCTCGCGCAGGAGAGGTGTTACATAGGAGTGCCACGTCGCTCCCGTCACCACCCGCGCAGCTGCACTCTGCACCAGAGCGTTACAATAGTCCAGACGGGAGGTGACGAGGGCATGAGTGACCGTGCGTAACGAGTCCCGATCCAGAAAGGGACGCAACTGGCGGATCAGGCGAACCTGATGAAAAATCCTCCCAGTCATGGCCGTCAAGTGCTCTTCTAAAGACAGCCGTGAATCCAGGAGGACACCCAAGTTGCGAGCCCTTTCCGTGGGGGCCAATGATTCGCCCCCAATAGTCAGCGATGGCACCCACTGACTATATCGGGACGTCGGAAACCACAGCCACTCGGTCTTGGATGGGTTGAGCCTGAGCCTGTTCCTCCCCATCCAGATCCATACGGCCTCCAGGCACCGGGACATCACTTCAAGGGCATCGTTGGGGTGGTCTGGGGTGGAGATGTACAGCTGGGCGTCGTCAGCGTACTGGTGGTACTCCACCCCGAAACCACGGATGATCTCACCCAGATGATTCTGATGATGATTTACAAGAGATAGATGATGTATGTAAGACAGCTGCCATTGACATGGAGTTGAGCAGACTGCCGATGGACATCATTGCCCTTCAAGAGACAAGACTGTTAGACTCGGGATCTATTAAGGAGAAAAACTTCTCATTCTTCTGGCAGGGAAAATTATCAAACGAGTCTAGGGAATATAGGGTCATTCCACAGAGCTGGGGCTCCCACAGAGAAGGCCCTCCCCCTGGGTGTCGCCAGCTGACATAACTTGGCCGATGGCATCCTGAGGAGACCCTCTCTGTGGGAGCGAACTGGCCAGTGGGAGGCTATTGGTGGCAGAAGTCGGTCTCGAAGGTACCCGGGTCCTATGCCATGGAGCGCTTTAAAGGTGGAAGACCACTGGGAGCCAGTGCAGCTCGCACAGGAGGGGTGTCACATGGGCACAACGAGTTGCGCCCATAACCACCCGCGTGGCCGCATTCTGGATGATGCAGGAAACAATGTCTAAAAATCATATAGAATTGAAATGAGATATGAATAAATTGGACAATAAGATAGAGACAATACAACAAACAATTGAGAAAAATGAAGAAAGGATAAAGACAGTGGAAGTGAGGTCAGAACAAATGGGAAAAAAGTAGACGTAGTAGACAAAAAATTGATAGCAATGAACAAGGGACTCGAAGAATCAATTATCCATCTGGAAATGGAGAGAACTGCATTCTATCTAAGATTCCAGAATGTAATGGAAGAAAAGGAAGAAGACTTGGGCACTATTATGGCAGGGCTGATAGCACGAGTGTTACAAAGGGATAGGCAAGAAATATTATTGGAGATCAACAACGCGTACCAAATTCACACAAACTATGCTAGGCGCAATAGACTGCCACGAGAAGTTCATATAAAATTTGTGAGAAAGTCAGAGACATAATTTTTAAGATTACAAGAGATGACCCAATGATTTATAAGGATAAAGAAATACAAACACTAAAACAAGTCCCGAAGAAAGTAAGAGAACAGAGAAGAGACTATAGGTTTCTCGCTGCACAGCTGATTAAAAGAAATATACTATTTAGATGATTAATCCCAGAAGGTATGTTGGTATCGTGGCAGGAGAGAAAGATCAAGATAGACAATCTAGACAAAGCACAAGAACTCTATGATCAGCTGGAGGGGGTGGAAGAAGAGAGCAGTAACAAGGAGGAATTAGAATCTAGAAGTCAGGAAGATCAGCAACGGGAGCTAAAAGAAATAGAACTGGAGATAGAAAGCAAGGAAGAAAAGAGACAAAGGGAAGGAGGAGAAGCGGGTTTGATAACACGACCACAAAGAAATGTTAGAATCAATAGAAGACAGAAACCAATATATAAGTAGAACAATGGAAGAAGAAATTAGGCTAATATCGATTAATGTTAATGGATTAAATGCCCTTGCTAAAAGAAAACAAATACTAACAAAATTAGCAAAACAAGATATAGATGGTACATAGTAGCTGAGGATGTAGAGATCGAGCTGAGACGGAGAGAACTCCAAGGAAGACGGATGGGGGACCAGTCATCCTCTTTCCACCGTAAGGGGGCACCCAGGATGACTGGCGGGAAAACCGAATTCAAACCCAAGTCAAAGCCCTTCACCTGTTTCAAATGTGGGAAGGAGGGTCACCGGGCTGCCGAATGTTTCTCCAAGCCACCGCCAAAAGCTACCGGGACCGGCCAAAAGAAAGGCGACAAAATACCTGCCAAAACCCACAGCACCGCCCTGAAAGGAGAAGTCGTTGAGTTCACTCCCCGAAACCAGGGTGAGTTGGGAACTCCGACCAACGATGACGACAGCAAGACGGACTCCGACTCTGACACCGACGATCGGGTGAGTCGCACGGAAGAACCCTTACTCATCCCCGTAGAAATAAGGGTGCCCTCCACAGGGGCTCACACGCAATTGTTAGCCCTGTTGGACTCGGGGTGCACTAGGTGCATAATTAGCCCCAAAGTAGTGGAGGAAATGGGACTGAGACTAAAAACTTTAAAAAGACCCATTGCATTTTGTCAATTAGATGGGTCGATTGCAGGAGGGGGCCCAGCTAGCTTTATGACCGAACCCCTTGAACTGCAGTTGGGGAATCATGTAGAGAATCTCAGATTTATTGTAGCCCCTGGTATGGAAAGACCCCTCATTCTAGGACTGCCCTGGCTTCGCCAATGGAACCCACGAGTAAATTGGAAGACGGGGGTCCTGCGCATCCGCATGGCAGAACCAACTCCGGAAAAGGAAGCCCCCCCCCGAGGGACAACATAAGACCAGAAAGGGTGGCAGTAGCCATTAACTATATTGAGGGAGAAGAGAAAATTCCAAAGGAATATTGGGATCTCAAGGAAGTGTTTAGAGAAAAAGCATTGGATGCTCTGCCTCCCCACAGGGCCACTGACTGCACCATTGAAATACTCCCTGGGCTGAAGCTTCCCAAACCAAAAATTTACCCCATGACACCTCGAGAATTGGGGGAATTGTGAAATTTTATTGACAAAAACTTAGAACGGGGATTCATCGAACGAACCAAACCCAAGGTGGCGGCGCCAGTAATGTTCCGCAAAAAGAAAGATGGATCCTTCCGTTTAGTAGTTGATTATAGAAACATGAACGCGATTTGCGTAGAAAATGTCTATCCCCTCCCACTCATGAAGGACATGTTAGCCCATTTAGGGAAGGGAAAAATTTTCACCAAACTTGATTTAAGAGAGGCATACTACCGAGTGAGAATAAAAGAGGGAGATGAATGGAAGACAGCATTTAATTGCCCACTGGGATGTTTCCAGTTTAGAGTACTCCCTTTTGGACTACAGAGAACCCCGGCTGTATTCATGCAGTTGATCAACGAAGTATTGCACGAGCACTTGTATAAGGGAGTGTTGGTCTATTTGGATGACATTCTAATTTATTCTGACAACATGGCCGACCATGTAAGATTGGTTTGAGCAGTCTTGAAGAAACTCAGAGCAGCTGAACTCTATGCCAAACTTTCTAAATGTGAATTCCATCAAGACAAAATCGACTATCTTGGATATCGTATATCACATGAGGGAATAGAGATGGACCCTGAAAAGGTCCAGGCAGTACTAGAATGGGCCGCACCGCGTACCCGTAAACAGTTACAGAGTTTCTTAGGGTTTGCTAACTTTTATAGACAATTTATCCCCTCTTTCGCGAAAATCACACTACCAATTACAGACTTGTTAAAAACCAAAGGGGAAGTAAGCCCCAAACCTTCGAAACCGCTAGAATGGACTATGGATTGTCAAGCTGCTTTCGAAAAAATAAAACGGCTGTTTGCAGCTGAACCTGTCCTCAAACACCCCGACATGGAACAACCTTTTGTAGTACAAGCTGACGCTAGCGACGTAGCTGTAGGAGCAATACTCTTGCAAAAGAATGAAAACGGGATATTACAACCCTGTGCTTACACGTCCCGTAAACTATCAGACACGGAAAGGAGATGGGCCATATGGGAGAAAGAGGCATTTGCAGTTAGATGGGGACTGTTAACATGGAGACAGTTTTTAGAAGGGGCGAAACATCCTTTCAAAGTGTGGACTGATCATAAGAATCTAGAAGCATTAAAAACACCACGCAAACTATCACCAAAACAGGCTCGTTGGGCTCAACATTTCAAGCGCATCAATTTCACTTTACGTTACCTTCCTGGTGGGAAAAACTTCATGGCGGACGCACTTTCCAGATTGCCGCAGTACAACAGCATCAAAAAGGAACTGGTTCAACCAATGATCCCCTTGACACAATTGGCAACACCTGTCACTACCAGAGCGCAGCATAAAGCCGAACCAGAACTCTCGGGGGATTTACTCGGAAAATTGCGAGAAGCGCTAAAAACTGACGAGTGGTTTAAGAACCACTCGAATGAATGCACACTTCGTGACGGACTAGCTTGGGTTGGATCGAAATTGTATGTTCCAACCACTTTAAGGACAACCGTATTGACCTATGCTCATGATGCTAAGGCCGCAGGACAGTTTGCGTTTGTCAAGACTCTACATCTTGTTAAGAGACAATTTTGGTGGCCTGCACTTAAAAAGGACATAGAGGCATATGTGGTTAGCTGTCCAGTATGTGCCTCGGCTAAAAAACCTCCAGGAAAATCCCCTGGATTACTGCAAAGTGTAGCTAGACCGAACGCCCCATGGAAGGAAATATCTATGGATTTTATTGTGGACTTACCAGAGAGTGAGGGCTGCACTGTCATTTGGGTAGTAACTGATTTGTTTTCCAAACAAGTACATTTCATCCCTTGCTCAAAGATCCCTTCATCAAAAACCCTTGCAAAACTGTTTATTCAGCAGATTTACCGACTACATGGATCTCCGAAAAGAATAATTTCTGACAGGGGTGTGCAATTTACTTCCAGTTTCTGGAAGGAGTTTTTGAAACTGATAGGCTCCGCACAGGGGTTAAGTTCCAGTTACCACCCTCAGACAAATGGGGCCTGTGAAAGAACCAATGGGGTGCTTGAACAATACCTGAGGTGTTACGTAAATTACCAGCAAGACAATTGGGTAGACTTGTTGCCATTTGCAGAAGTGGCATATAACAATTCTGTACACAGTAGCACCGGATTCACCCCTTTCAAGGTCGCATCGGGCCAGGATTTTGTACCCATTCCCGAGCTACCACAAGATGATCCCCAAAATCCCTCCTTGATGGATTGGATTGAACAATTAAAGAGCACATGGGCAGTGACTCGGAAGGCATTAGATGAGGCACACCGGGCTCATAAGGCGCAAGCCGATAAGAAAAGGTCCCCAGCTCACATTTATAAAGTGGGGGATAAAGTCTATTTATCTACCAAATACTTACAGACCACCCAGAAGTCCAAAAAGCTGGGGCCTAAGTATGTGGGACCATTCCGTGTGATTAGACTGATTAATCCAGTAACAGTTGAATTAGAATTGCCAAAAACGTTGAGACGTATACATCCTGTATTTCATGTTAGTTTATTGAAACCTGAACACTCGTCTCCCCTAAGGGCTGACCAAAGCATCCCTCCCATTTCCATTCTCATAGAGGGGGAGCAACATTTTGAAGTTAAAGAAATCTTGGACTCTAGAAAACACCATGGTAAAGTCCAATATCTGATTGCCTGGAAACATTTCCCTTTGCCTCAAGCTGAATGGGTGAATAAACAGGATGTCCGAGCTCCCAAGAAAGTACAGCAATTCTATACTAAATATCCAGACAAACCTTAATTATTGTATATATTCTGTTTCTCTCTCTCTTCTTTCCTCTTATTTAGGAATAATGTCCCTTCTGCAAGAGGGGCCGAATGTCAGCCTCAGCTTTGCTGGCTTCAGCTTCAGCTGCCATAAGAAACGGGGGAGGGATTAGTTATGGGGTGAAGGGGGGGGAAGATGCAGGTGTTTTTTTCTTTCCATTGTAGGACGTGTCTTCCAAGGAATCGAAAGTGGATCTTCAAAGGGAACGGCTGACCATCTGCCCTACATTCCTGATGAATGACACTGCCAGACGTGATGCCACCTGACCTTTGGGAGACCTTTGGATTGGCTGATGACCAATGGACACGGGGGGGGGGAAGCTTAGTAGATGCTATTTCGCGCGTTTTGCTCACTTCCAGCTTTACCTGGGTTGCGATCATTTCATATTCAGTAAAAGTACTAAATTCTTCAAAATGTTTGAGTTTGGATTTTTCTTTCCTGGATATTGAAGGAAGCATACCTGACAAATATGTAAAATATTAAATTACATTTTACTTTGCTGTCGTGTGTATTTTTTATTTGACTGCACAGCTTTGATCAATTCTTTGTTTTTAAGGAATAATTCTTTAATTTCAGTACAACGTTGAGAAATATTAAAAAATATACAAAGTTCACTTCGAACTGATGGTACAAGCAGTCGGTTACATTCGTCAGTCCACAAATTTCCCATGACGCTGAAAATTCGTTCAGCGTTTGCATTTGATACTGGAATTGATGCACAATACTGGAACAGTTTCAGTAAACTCGGAGCTGGCTCTTTCTTGAAAAAGTACATCCACTTATCAAGGGATGAATCGCCCTGCAGATGAACATAAACTTCTTCTAAGGCAGAAATTTCATTGAAGAGAGTGTTGGAAGTTCTTCTCGCCATGGTGATAATAACCAGATGTTCGTCATTTCTTCTAAAGTTGGAGGATTATTGCGATCAATTAGATTGAAACAACTTAGCGTCTCATATACTGAATCGGTGAAATTATACCACTTTTCTAAGTACGCAATGGCTCTTTGATACACGTTGATGGCTTCTTTCTTGAACTTTTGCACGGCATTCTCAGGCAAATGTTTTTTACGTAAGGCAAATAAAACTTTCATTCCAAAAAACTGCTCATCGTATTTTTTTTGCAAAGAATCACGCAGCTTACACATGATAATGTGAAGATCATATGCAAGAATTTTCTTCCTTTCCAGCTTCAGTAGGGTGTCTTGCATTATTGACATGAAGAAGTGCGTGAAATATAAATACAATTCTGAAATTGTTGGTTCATCGTCCTTTGCGAGTTCATTTTCCTGATCCAAAATAAGGTTCCAGATAACCTTCTGGCACTCATCAGATCCAAGAGAAATAAAATACGATTTTAGAGGTATCCAGTTTAAAAGAAGTCTTTCGACCGCTTTAAACAAACTTAACCAACATGTTGGAACATGGCGCAAAACTTCATGGAATTCTGACTCGCAAAACTCAAAAAATGATTTCAACTCTTCTCGTTTCTTCGCAGAATTCGAAAATTTGGCAAAAACCTTCAGCACTACATTTTCGATATCAAAAGATAACTGCTTTAATGCATTTTTTGCGCTGTTGTGTAAAATGTGATTATTGCAATGAGCAGCTACAATATTGTCATTTTCCAGCAATAATTTTTGGTAAACAGATTTGTTCACTCCATAATTGACCGATGCGTTATCTGCTGAGTAAGCAGAAACATTATTTATTTCCAATTCGTTATCACTAAGAACTCGACACAGCTGATTTTTTATAGATGTAGAATCTTCGAAAGAATCCTCATAAAAGTCTAAAATTTTCACACACAATCCTTCACAAGTAAAATATTGTGCAACAACGAGATACATTTTGCGATTTCCCTTGTTTGATGCGTCAGTGGAGAGAGAAAATGGAATTCCAGTTTTAAGATCATTGAGAACCAACTCAATAGAAAAAGGATACAAAACCTCATTGACAATAGCTGATGATTTGGTTCTTCCACAAGACATCTTTTTTACAATTTCTGAATCATCAAAAATTTGCTTTATTAACTTAATACCACAATCTTGAGCCAGGAAAGAAATATGGTGTTTGATCCCATGGTAAGTTTCAGCCATTTCAGCTACAGTCACTTTCTCACTGAAAGAGAAGTCTTTAACAATGAAAAACGAATTGATTCGCTTGTTGCTGGAAGCTATTTTCTCCTTATCTAAATGATTTTTTGTGCTTGCATGCTGTGTGACAGCTTTTATGCCATTATATTCAATTGTGAACGATTTCTGACACAATTTACAGTAGGCTGTCGTATTTGTTCTGTTGGTTTCGTTGTTGGTAATCCATGCAAAAGTAGCTTCCAAGTCTTTGATGTATTTGCACACTCCTCTCTTTCATTTTAAAGAATTCGAAATCTCGCTGCTGTCACTCTCATCACTCGATGCCATTTTAGGTCAGTCGACACAAGCTACAATACATTTTAAAAATGTGAACTGTACATAATTTTATAATATATTTTTATTTTAATCTCATCATTAATTTTTTCAGAGAATCGAGTTCAATGGATATTCGATCTTTGTCTCATTCTAACTTATGAAAAAAAAGACAAAACATGATTCTCCTATCCTTATTCTCTTAGACTGTACAGCTTTAGATTACGTACCATTTCATCATAAAGCTTTTGAATTAAAAAAATGTCCACTATTTTGTGAAAAAAAAATATTGAACATAATGTGAAAAAAGTGGACTGTCCCCTCAAATAGTGGACACCTGGCAAGGATATGGGAGGAACAAGAAGAGGCTTGGGGAAAATGATAGGATTTAGAACAGAAAGCTCTCAAATTAAACAGTGGGGAAAGACAGGGCAAGGAGGAAAAATTAAATTATGAATTCAGAATATAAATCTCGAAGTAGATGGAATGAAAGATTTAAGAGGAAAACAGGGGTGACAAGTTAAAAAAAAAGGTAGGATTAAAGGAAAGGATTTGGATAAGAGATAATGGTTAAGGGGAGTAAAAGAATTAAAGATATGTCACGATGATATGGTAATTGTATTAATATTAGAATGATATGGCTGAATGATGGGATTATTAAAAGTGTATTAAAATATGACTGTGTAGGTAAAGTGAAAGTAGATATGTTTATGTGTATTAAATAAATTTTAAAATATATAGAAAGGAAGAGTTAGAGAATGGGAATATGAATGATAAAACAGAGTATCATGTCTTTGAATATAATATATGGAGTGGGGAAGAAAAAGATTAGTGGAAGTTTAGAATGGAAGAGTGTAAAGCAATGTATCACAAAGTCAAATAAGTTAGGAAAAGAAATATGAAAAATAGACATAAAGAATGAAAATAGTGGTAAGCTTGAAATGTGAGGATGTAAGAAACTGATATTTAGATGGTATGCTGTTTGATTAATGAAGTGATGTTAGTATTAAAAAATAATATTGCAGTTGCTTATATATATGTGACTAGAATGATGATGTGCATAAAATTATTAACATGGAGATTAATTAATATTTTGATAGTATAATTATGATGATTATTATTATTAACAATATATGCGTAAGTGATTAAGTCTGTTTCTTTGACTTTTGAATGTAATTTAAAGAAACTGTATGGTTATAGTTGAAAGAGATATTAATTGGAAAATACACCATATTCTATAGGTATTGGGAATATTATATGCAACAATGAAAAGAGAGAGGGAAATGGAGTGGAGTGGAAGGGGAGAGGAGGGGAGAGGAGGGGAGAAAGAGTAAGGGTAGAGAGGGGAAAGGAGAGAGGGGAGGAGAGGGGAGGAGAACGGAGGAGAAGAGTAGAAAGGGAAGGAGAAGTGGAGAAGAATTTTTATTTTCTATTTTTTCTTCTAATGCTTTTTTAATTTTAAAAAAGAGAAAGCATATCAATGATGAATTGATGGAGGGAATTAAAAAGCAGAAGAATGGAGAAACCCTGGGGACCAAATGGACTACCAGCAGAATTATATAAAAAGTTGCAAGATGTACTAAGCAATACACTGTTACAAGTATTTAATGATTTATTAATACATATGGTGTGCTTTTTATCACCAATAATGATGATATGGAAAGGACAAAGAAAAAGAATGAGATGGACATTAAATCAAAGTTTACTAAATGAGAAAGACTTTATACAATATATGGAAAAAGAATTGACTTTTTTCTTTAAAGAAAATAGAAAAGAAGATACATCATTGCAAAATGTATGGACACTAGTAAAGCATATATAAGGGGTTTGGCAATGACCTATGCAGGGGTGAGTTCTAAAATTTTTTACTACCAGTTCTGCGGGTGTGGCTTATTTTGTGGGTGTGGCTTGGTGGGGGGGTAATGTGACTGGGTGGGCGAGGCCAACTTTTTTTTTACTTTTAAAAACATTTTTTCTACAACCTTAGGAGGTTGGAGAAAAAAATGCTTTTAGAAGCCTCTGATGATCAGGCAACTCAGCTAGGATCGCCAGAGGCTTTTAAAGGCATTTTTTCCCTGCAACCTCTTTGGCTGAAGAGGTTGCCGAAAAAACTGCTTTTAGAAGCCTCTGACGATCCCAGCTGAGCTGCGCGATCATCAGAGGCTTTTTAAAAAACTTTTAAAAGCATTTTTTCAGCCGAAGAAAAATTGTAGAAAAAATGCTTTTAAAAGTAAAAAAAAAAAAAGCCTGTGATAAGGTGGGTGGGGTAAGCGAGCGGCGACCGGGTCGGGACCGGGTCAGGGGCGTGGCCAGCCAATGTTCTTACCAGCTCTCCGAACTATTATAAATTTTTACTACCGGTTCTTGCGAACTGGTACGAACCAGGAACAACCCACCACTGGACCTATGCAGAAAAAAGAAACAAACAGAACAGACAAGCTCAAAAGAAATTGGAGGAGGAATATAAAAAACTAGAAGAAGAATTGCAAAAAAATCCACAAGACAAAAAAATCAAAAACCTAATGGATTTGAAAAAACATAAATTGAACTTAATAGAAAATGAAGATCGGCAAGGAAAATAAAATCATCAAAGCAAAATTTTTTTGAAAATGCAAATAAACCAGGAAGATGGGTAGCATATAAAATGAAGAAGGAAAAAGACAGGAAATTGATAACCCAATTATTAGATCAAGAGGAAAAGATACTGATATGCTATCGAAATGAGGAAAAGAAAAAAATAATTGAAGAATATTATGAGAAATTATATCAACAAGAGCAGATATTAGACGGAAAAATAGAACAATATTTGGAAAAAGTAATGACTTCCAAAATACCAGAACAATTTAAAAAAACACTAGAACAGCGGTTCTCAACCTGGGGGTCGCGACCCCTTAGGGGGTCGAATGGCCATTTCACAGGGGTCGCCAAAGCCCTCTCGCCCCCCCACGCCTTCACTCACCCTCACTCTCTGCTCTGTTGGATCGCCGGCCGTTCGCTTACCCCGCCCACTCCCAATCTATTGCTGCCTCCTGAGTCCCAGCTGATGGCTAGAGGGAAAAAAACTGTTTAAATTCTTGCCGCGGGGCTTCAAAGGGCCGCCCTATAGCCAGGGGTGGGATTCTGCCGGTTCTAGGGGGTTCAGCTGAATCGTTTTTTAAATTGCTGGCTTGCCTCGCCCCTCCGCACCACTATTTATTGCCAATAAATAGTGGTGGGCAAGGGGCGGGTGAGCCAGCAATTTAACAAACGGCTCAGTGTTTTTTTGTAATTTTATTGGCCCACAGAGCTTCAGCATAGGCTAATTAGCCCTTGATTAGATCGGCTCCCGACTCTCAGCTGATTTGCTCTCAGCTGTTTTGCTCAGGGCTCTGCTGTTTGTTTGCTTGCTGGAGCAGTTTTTTTTTCCCCTAGCTATACTGAAAAACGAAACTGAAAGTAAAGCAGGCTGTTGGCTTTGCCGTTGCTGCAATGTTGGAAAATTAGGCAGGCAGATTTCTTTTCTTTTTCCTCACCAAAAAAGGTAGGTGCAAACAATGGGAAATTTAGGGAAAAAGAGGAGAGTTCAAGATTTTAAAACACAAAAGAAAAAAAGCTCTATTTAACTAGGGAATTGTAATAATTGAGATACTATTAATTGTATATTGTGTTGAAAGCAGAAATGGTTAAGTTGTGGTTTGGAGGAATATATGGGGGAAATTATTTGGTTTATTATTATTGGTAAATATAATTAATTGATTTGTAAGAAATTGGATTGCATACGGACTACTCAGAGGGCTGAAAAAGTTATTTTTGACTGGTCCTTGCCCGAGATAGGGGTCATTCCTCTAACTTGGTGCTACTTGACCTCTCAGCAGCTTTCGATACCATTGACCATGGTATCCTTCTAAGACGACTAAGGGAGGTGGGAGTGGGAGGCACCGTGTTACGGTAGTTCTCCTCCTATCTCTTTGGTCGGTCACAGTCGGTGTTGGCAGGAGGACAGAGGTCGACCCCTAGACCCCTCGTTTGCGGGGTGCCTCAGGGCTCGGTTCTCTCCCCCCTCCTATTTAACATCTACATGAAACCACATCTCCGGGGTGAGCGCACCTGGGATCAACCACCCTCCTCATTCCACAAGGGGGCGCCAAAGGCCGCAATGGGGATGGCAGGGTTAAAACCAAAATCTTCCACGTGTTTCAAATGTGGGAAGAAGGGGCACTGAGCCGCTGAGTGCTTCTCCAAGCCTGGACCCAAGGCGCCCTCTATCAGAGGAAGGAGAGCCGATAAAGCATCTGTGAGAGCCCGCAAGACCACCCTAAAAGGAGTAGAAGCTGTTGAGTTCGCTCCCCTGAAACAGGGTGAGTTGGGAACTCCGACCATCGACGACAACAGCAAAACCGAAACCGATTCCAACGAAGACCTCCTGGTAAGTCAGAATGGGGGCCCCATGACCATCCCAGTAGAACTAAAAGTACCATTCACCGGGGCCCACAAGTAGATGCTAGCCCTTCTAGATTCGGGATGCACCAGATGTGTCATCAGCCCGGACATTGTGGAACAGATGGGTCTAAGACTAAAAATGATGAAAAGGCCTATCACATTCTGTCAGCTAAACGGATCGGTGGCTGGGGGGGGGCAGCCCATTTTGTGACCGAACCAATCGAGATGAGGATGGGGGATCATCTAGACACCCTGAGTTTTATTGTAGCCCCGGGCATGGAACGGCCCCTCCTACTTGAGTTGCCCTGGCTCCGAAAATGGAACCTGTGCATAAACTGGAAAACGGGTGTGTTGCGCATCCACTCCAAGCAACAAGGGAAGAGAGGGGAGGAACTCCATTGCATGACTGAAGGGGCGAGCGAAGGGGCTGCAACTGCGACAGACCACATTGTAGGGGAAGGATCCCAAAAGAGAACTGGGACCTCCGGGACGTGTTCAGTGAAAGAGCGTCAGATGTACTGGCCCCCCACCGGCCAACGGACTGTACCATTGAAATCCTCCCTGGGGTAAAACTCCCTAAACCAAAAATCTACCCCATGACCCCCCGGGAGTTGGGGGAACTACGAGACTTTATCGACAAAAACCTAAAACGTGTTTTTATCCAACTGGCTAGACCGCGGGTGGCCGTGCCGGTACTATTCCGGGAAAAGAAGGATGGGTCTTTTCGTCTGGTGGTTGATTATAGAAATTTGAACGCCATTTGCATAAAAAACATCTACCCCCTGCCCCTCATGAAGGACATGTTAGCCTACCTGGGAAAAGGGAAGATTTTTATAAAACTGGACTTGCGGGAGGGATATTATAGAGTTCGGATTAAAGAAGGGGATGAATGGAAAACGGCTTTCAACTGCCCGCTAGGATGTTTCCAGTTTCGGGTGCTCCCTTTCAGACTGCAAGGAGCCCCTGCAGTGTTCATGCAACTGATTAACGAAGTGCTGCATGAACACCTGTACAAGGGGGTGCTAGTCTACCTTGATGACATTCTTATTTACACCGAAACCATGGATGACCACATAAAATTGGTGAGGGCTGTCCTGAAAAAACTTAGAGCTGATGAACTGTATGCTAAGCTATCAAAATGCAAATTCCACCAAACTAAAATTGACTATCTGGGGTACCGCATCTCACATGAGGGGATAAAAATGGATCCAGAAAAGGTCCAGGCCATGTTGGAATGGACTCCCCCATGCATCCGCAAACAATTACAGAGCTTTTTGGGTTTTGCAAATTTCTATCGACAGTTCATCCCCTCGTTTGCAAAAATTGCATTACCAATTACTAATCTTCTGAAAACAAAAGGAGGAGAGAGGCCAACCCCCACCCCCCAGCCTCTCGAGTGGATTATGGACTGTCAGGCGGCTTTTGAGAAACTGAAATGATTGTTTGCTGCTGAACTAGTCCTTAAACATCCTGACATGAACACCCCCTTTGTTGTTCAGGCTGATGCCAGTGACGTAGCCATCAGAGCAGTGTTACTCCAAAAAAATGCAGAGGGGAAGTTGCAACCCTGTGCCTATACCTCTTGGAAATTATCAGAGACTGAGAGGAGGTGGCCCATATGGGAGAAAGAGGCTTTTGCTGTTCGTTGGGCACTGTTAACGTGGAGACATTTCCTTGAAGGGGCAAAGCACCCATTCGAGGTGTGGACTGACCACAAAAACTTAGAAGCTTTGAAAACGCCACAAAAGCTGTCCCCCAAGCAAGTCCACTGGGCTCAGCACTTTAAACGATTTAATTTTTCCCTGCGTTACCTTCCTGGAGGAAAAAACTTTATGGCAGATGCCCTTTCGAGACTGCCTCAATACAATAGCGTTAGAGAGGAAGTGATTTGTCTGATTATTCCCTCAAAACAGCTGGCGGAACGGGTGGTTACTAGAGCCCAGGGAAAGGCAGATCCAACTTTGTCTGGCGAATTGAGCAAGCAACTGAGAGAAGCTCTAAAAACCGACAAATGGTTTTTAGCCCACTCAATTGAGTGTATACTTCGAGAGAGGCTCGCCTAGGTGGGAGCTAAACTGTATGTTCCCGCCAGTCTGAGAGGTACAGTATTACAATACACCCATGATGCTAAAGTCGCTGGGCATTTTGGCTTTGTGAAGACATTACACTTAGTCAAACGGCAATTCTGGTGGCCAACCCTGAAGAAGGACATAGAAAAATACGTGGCGAATTGTCCTATATGTGCTTCAGTAAAGAGACCTCCTGGGAAGCCACCTAGACTGCTTCAGAGTGTTGCCAGGCTGGGAGCCCCATAGAAGGAAATCTCCATGGATTTTATTATGGAATTGCCCGAAAGTGGGGGGAAATACAATTATTTGGGTGGTTACTGATTTGTTCTCGAAACAAGTGCATTTTATCCCATGTCCCAAGATCCCTTCTGCTAAAATGCTTGCAAAGTTATTTGTCCAACATGTATATAGATTACATGGGGCTCCAGAACGAATAATCTCGGACAGAGGAGTTTAGTTCATCTCCCACTTTTGGAAAGACTTCCTAGGGCTGTTAGGCTCTGCCCAAGGGTTAACCTCCGTCCACCACTCTCAAACCAATGGGGCTTGTGAAAGAACTAATTCCATGCTAGAACAATACCTTAGATGTTACATAAACTATCAACAAGATAACTGGGCAGATTTGCTGATGTTTGCAGAGGTTGCCTATAATAACTCAATACATAGCAGTACTGGATTTACTCCCTTTAAAGTAGCCTCCGGCCAAGATTTTTTATCCATACCGGAGTTACCTCAGGAAAACCCTCAGACACCCTCTTTGGCTGAATGGATTGAAGAGTTACGTGGTACTTGGTCAGTAACATGCAAGGCTTTGGACGAGGCTCACCAAGCTCATAAAGTCCAAGCTGATAAGAAAAGACATCAAGGTGGGAATTATAAAGTAGGAGATAAGGTTTTCCTTTCCACCAAGTACTTGCAAACTACCCAAAAGTCGAAAAAACTTGGGCCCAAATATGTGGGTCCTTTTCCTATAGTCCACATAATTTTTTTTTATTGAAAAGTTTTACAGAAAAACAAGAATTTTCTTCCCCCCATGTTACCCCCGCCCTTTCCCTCCCCTCATCCCACCCTCCCCCCCAGACTTCCCAGAGCAAAATACAAGGTATTTCATTTAACAATCATAAGCTAATTAACCTACTTATCCTCAGACTACTAACTCCCCCCCTGAAACCTTAACTCCACTATAGATAACATAATACTTCTAATACTTAACATTCATTCATAAGCTATTTGATATTTCCTTGTCTGATACTTATTTTGAATATAATCAATCCATCTTCTCCATTCCAATACGTATCTTTCTTGTGTATAGTCCTTCAGGTACGCTGAGATTTTCGCCATTTCTGCTAAGTTCGTTACTTTCAGTATCCACTCTTCAATAATAGGCAAAGAGTCCTTCTTCCAATATTGCGCTACCAACAGCCTAGCTGCTGATATTAAGTTCAAAATCAATTTAGTCTCTGATACTGTACAATCCATCGTTATACCCAATAGGAACAATTGAGGAATAAATTTCAACCTTCTTTTCAGAATATTCTGCATCACCCACCAGATTTTTATCCAAAATGCCTTGATTTTCTTACAGGTCCACCATATATGATAATAGGTTGCATCATTACATTCACATCTCCAACATTTAGCTTGCAAATTCGAGTACATACATGATAATTTTTTAGGATCTAAGTGCCATCTATAAAACATTTTATAAAAATTCTCTCTCAAATTTTGTGCTTGCGTAAATTTAACATTTCTGACCCAAATCTTTTCCCTCGTTTCCATCATCACTGGTTCCTGAAAGTTTTGTGCCCAATTGCAATATATCTTCCTTGATCATCTGCCTCAATTAAATTAGCTGATAATCCTTTCCTTACATATATGACTAGCCCATTTTTCTTCTCTGGCACTGATGTCACAAAATGTGTACCTATTCACAAAATGTGAATTTATCAAATATTTTTGGTCTAATAACTTAATATGTATTTCTTGCAGGCAAATAATATCATTGTTAAATTGTTTCAAGTAGTGAAATACTTTCTTTCTTTTTTGTGGTGAATTTAGGCCATTGACATTCCAAGATAGGAATTTAGTTGCCATCTTTAGCCTTTCGAAGCCGTATGAGCATCAGCTGAAGCTCCTCCTCCACCCTACTCTTCGGCCTAGCCCCCCCCCCCGCCGCTTCTGTTTTTTGAACTTCTTGAGATAAATCTTGAGATTGTTGCCTTTTTGATTGTTGTTCTTGAAGTTTATAACTTGATGGGGTCAGTCGTTGTACTTTTGGCTCTCCCTTCTTAGGTGGTTCCAAAGTTGGGGGTAAACCCCCAAGATCCAAATCTTCTTCCATGATAATTCCTCCAGCTGCAACCTCCGCATAAGTTTGTATCTGTTTTCCATCTTTTTCTTGTTGTAACATCTCCATTTTCTTCCTTCCCTCCCCTGGTGAGGGTGGGTATCCAGCCTTTAAAACATTTACATAAAAGTCTTTTGCCTTCCAGACTGTGTTTAACCGGTATCTTTCTCCATTATAAGTCACTATTAGACCAGTTGGAACGTCCCATCTGTATGCCACTTGTTGATTTCTCAGCTCATTTACCAAAAAGCCGAAGTCTTTCCTACTTCTCAGCATCTTTGGAGGAATCTCTTTCAAAACCACCACCTCTTGCCCAGCCACCTGAACTTTATTCTTGTAGGAAGCTTGTAAAATATCATTTCTGATCCTCCTGGTTGTAAAATAAATCACCACATCTCTTGGCAGCTGTCTTTGTCTTGCCAGCCAGGAATTAACCCTGTAAACTTTATCAATTTGGCTTGCCACATCTTCTGGTTTTTCTTTAATTATCTCTGCAATAGCATCAGCACAAATATCTTTTAAATTTTCTTTGCTGTTTTCTTTCAGGCCTCTCAATCTCAAGGCAAACTCCATGGATCTGTATTGTAAAATTACCAGTTCATCATCCACTTTCTCTGTTTTGGCCATTACATCTCCCATTTTGCTTTCCAAATTTAAATTGGCTTCATTAATTTCTTCAACTTTCCCATCAAGCTGGATAACAAGTTTTGACAATCCTGATACAGCATAAACAATATCATCTCTTATTTCATCATGTTTTTCTGCAACCACTTCCTTAATTGATCTTATATCCTCCTCAACTTTCTTTAATTTCCCTTCCACAAGTACTGTTAAATTATTCATTGCTGTGGCTTGATTATTCATAGCTTTTCATTGCTGTTGCTTGATTATTCATGGCTTGTTTCATAAATTCTTTAAAATCATTAAGTGCAGCCTCCTGACTCTGACTCTGACTCTGTGAATCAGCCGGAAGTTGTGCTTTCTGTGTCACCACTGACACAACTGGAGAACCTCCCCCTCCTTTAACAACTCCTGGTTTCACTTGTTTAGAAGCCATTTTTTTCCCCATTTAAAGAGATCTTTTTTTTCCCCAAAGCCACAAAGTCCCTTAAACAACTTTAAAATGTTTGTAATTTATAGTCTCTAATTTATCAGGCAGGATAGTTTTTTTTTTTCTCCACAAGCTCTCACTTCCCAGCAGTTAATAAGCAGCTAATCCACTCTCCCAGAGCAATGTTCTCAATAAGCACTTTCGTTTCTGGCTTTCACTTTCAAAACCATAACAAAGACGCCATCTTCAGCCTCCAGCTCAATGAAATTCAGTTTGAAACAAAGTAACTCCAGAGTTAAGCTCTGTACTTTTAAGGCTTGTTCTCCTGTTTCCGCTCTGCTTGCGCTTGTAATCAGTCAAACTCACTTTTGAGAGCAGGATCGGATTGCGGCTTCTCGCTCTGCTTTCACAGAGTCGTCCCGGCTTCGGAGCTTCTTGGCGGGCTGACTGGGGAGCTCTCACCCTCCAAGCCTCTGGAAATATTCCAGAGGGCTTTCGGGGAGCTCTACTCTCGCCCACCGGCTCTCCTCTCCTTCTTTTCCCGAAGGGGAGGTTTTTCAGCCGCCAGACAGCTGATTTACGCTGTCAGGGTGGCTTTTACGAAGACACAGGGCTGGCGGTCTAAGAAGACCGTCCATGGAGCCTGCGGTGCCGACCGGAAGTCATATAGTCCGCATAATTAACCCAGTTACAGTGCAATTGGAGTTGCCAAAAAACCTGCGAAGAATTCATCCAGTATTTCATGTCAGTCTGCTCAAACCTGAGCGTTCGTCCCCTTTGCGTTTGGATCAAGACCCTCCTCTTGTCCCCATACTAATTGAAGGGGAACAGCATTTCGAAGTCAAAGAAATATTGGATTCCAGAAAACATCACGGTAAGGTACAGTACTTGGTGGCCTGGAAACATTTTCTGCTAGCTCAAGCTGAATGGGTGAATAAGCGAGATGTTCGGGCTCCAAAACAGCTGCAACTGTTCTATATCAAATATCCTGATAAGCCTTAATCTTGATGCTATTGTCATGTTTCTGATTTTGTAATTACCTATTTTCTCTTACTCTGGTTTTCTTGTAGGAATAATGTTTCTTCTGCAGGAGGGCCGAATGTCAGCCTTTGCTTTTTCTTTACTTGCTTGCTCAGCTGCCATTGTAACAGGGGGAGGGGGGAGCTATTGGAATGTCTGGGAGGGGGGAAGTGAGCTGGTGGAGAAGAGCAGAGAAAGTTTTCTTCAGCATTTTCTTTGAAGCTGATAACAACTCAAGGTCGACCATCGTGGCAGAGCAGGAGGATGGCACCATCAGACGTTGCACCCCACATGACCCCTGGGGGAAATGTGGATTGGATAATTTTTGGGGGAAGGGTTTTGGGGATGCTTTCTATATGTAATTTTCGTGCCTTTTGCCTCAGATCTTGCTTTCTTTTGGTTGTATTCAGTTCATACTCGGTAAAACTACCTTTCCCTATGAAAATGGAGTTGGGGTTTTTCTTTCTTGGGTATTGAAAGGAGGCATACCTGACACTGGTATAGGTTCTCCTGCTTGAGCAGGGGACTGGACTAGAAGACCACCAAGGACCTTTTCAGCTCTATTCTGTTCTGTCCTGTCCTGTCCTGTCCTGTTTCCCAGTAAAAGTAGCTGAATGGATGGATACATTGAAAGCTGCTTGGGGAAATGTGCAGAAAGCCTGTCTTTTATGTAAAGTATGAACATTTAACATCTCAAATAATATTGCAACTGGAATACACATGGCAATAAAAAAATAACATGTTTTATCAGCCTGATTTATTTTCCTCATTTCTGAAGAACAAAGAGTGGAGAAAACATAGACATTTCTCAGAGTGACAAGAAATTACAGAAATAACAGAATTACAATTCTGTGTATTGTTGGCTTCATTTAGTTGTTGGAGAATATTTGAGCCATTGTAATGGCTGGGATTTTATTTTAATAGCCTTTGAAGCTTTTTTCCAGTATTACAGAGAATCCTTTATGTCATGTGCACCATGTTTTCAGTGAAGTGTATTAGACTTTTTAGGAGTAAAGGAGTCATGTCATTTCAGCTCTCTATTATGTTCTAAATTGTTGCAGCTATTGCTCTGAAGGATATGGAGACAGTCATTTCAAGACAAATTTCTCTCTCTTTCTCTGATGGTTATAGATAGAATTTTTATGTCTCCACAATTACCTTTCTAACTTCAAAGCACTCCACATTTTACCACTTTATAGCCAAAAAAAAGCAATGTCAGAAATCAATTCACATCTCACCCTCACAAGAATAATTTGCAAGATAAGGAGATCGAAAATCATTTTCTTGACAGAATTAGGAACACTTTCAGCTTCCATTTTTCTAAGCAGAAGATACCCACACTTATCAAACGGTCTGTAAATTCATTGGTAATCAGGAAACCTGGAGGCAGGAGGAGAATAACATTATGACTGAGAAGTGCAAATAAATCAAAGAGATTGTTTTAGACACAAGTGGAGAAAAAAGGCAATAGAAAATAAAACAAGGCTTTAATATAAATGCTATGTGACAGGGAGCAAGTACATAAATATGTGTTATGTAATTAAAATTATTAGGAATCTGGAAGACACTTGGCACCATGCATTTTTTTCTCCTAGGGTTTTGTGGTGTGATAACACTAAGGAGTATTGACATTACATTAACTGGTACCCTAAAACTGTATTTTAAAGCCAGTTTGAGCCAGCATATACAGACCAAAGGTAACTGGAAGGCACCACCTTATAGAAAGCTACATTGTATGAAAATACAATTGAACAGTATAGAACATAGAATAATAGGGGTGGTAAGGATCTTGGAGGACATGCTCAAGCAGGAGACCCTATATCATTCCAGACAAATGGGTATTCAGTCACTACTTGAAAACCTCCAGTAACAGAGCATCCACAACTTTCAGAGGTAAATTTGCCCTCAAGTGCTATGGAGATTAGGTTGACCCCTCTCATTACCCTCAAGTATTGAAATACTGCTGAGGTTCCGGTTTGGCATTGCAACGAGACAGTCGGGGAATTAGCAGGCTCCGATGAGCTCCACGAAAATCCCGGGTGACGAACCGCTGCCGATGGGTCTGCGGACCAGAACCATCCTGCACGGACGGGGAAGAACGGACATTGCTCACCTGAACGTCCATTTTCAGGGCGCTGCGACTCCAATCCAAGGACGGGTAGTATCTTCTAGTTGCTGGGTAGAACTGAGTGCAGATCACTTCCAATTGGCTGGCCACACCCACAGCGTCCAATCTTCTCCAGTCTTTCCTCACGAAGAGATAGAACTAAGGAATAATACAAATCAACGAAAACTCAAACAAACCAACAGTAAAACAGGCAGGCCCAGGGTGGGTATGGATTGGAGTCGCAGCGCCCTGAAAATGGACGTTCAGGTGAGCAACGTCCATTTTCCATTGCGCTGCTCCTCCAATCCAAGGACGGGATGTACCCGAGTTCAATTGCCCTGGGCGGGGGACTGACTGTCATTTTCTCCTTGGGTCGTGGCCACCTGTTGTAGAACCCTACGCCCAAAGGCAGCATCTGCTGAAGCATACTTGTCGATCTTATAGTGTCTAATAAACGAGGAAGTTGAGGCCCACGATGCCGCCCGACAGACCTCCAAGACTGAGGCATTTGTGGCCCAGGCAGCTGAAGCTGCTGCACTGCGTGTTGAATGTGCATAAATCTTAGATGGCCTAGTACGGGCCTGGGTGTCATAGGCAATCGAAATGCATGCTTTGATCCATCTGGCTACTGTAGCCGATGATACTTTACGTCCCATTGAGGAAGGGGTGAATGAAACCAGTAAGGACTCTGTCTGACGGAATGATTCGGTGCGTCTGATATAGCGGCGAAGGGCCCTTCTAACATCCAAAGTATGCCAGAGAGACTCAGACTGATGATGAGGATTCGGGCAAAAGTTAGGAAAGACTAAGTCTTGCGCTCTGTGAAAATGTGAATTTATCTTGGTCAAGAAAGTCGGATCCAAGCGCATCACCACCCTGTCGCTGTAAAAGGTACACAAGTCCTTCCTTACTGAAAGAGCAGTGAGTTCAGAAACACGCCTCGCAGACGTAATGGCCAGAAGAAAGGTGACCTTCAGTGTCAGAAATTTCAGAGATACCGAAGCCAACGGTTCGAAGGGCGTGGTGGTAAGAGCCTGAAGTACAAGAGGAAGGTCCCACGACGGGTACTGATGAACAACCGCTGGTGAGAGATTGGTGGCCCCGTGCAAGAATGATTTAATTCGTGGATTTTGCGAAAGAGTACGGTGGTTCTCACATGCGAGGACTGTGGAAAGAGCTGCCACCTGGCGTCGAAGCGTAGCGGGGGCTAGGCCTTTGGCCAGACCTCCATGCAGGAAGTCCAGGACATCTGGGATATCAGCTGAAGTCGGATCCACATGATGCGCAGAACACCAGGTAGAGAATGTTCTCCACGATGCCTTGTAAATCCTAGTGGTCGACGGCCGTCTGGCAGACTGAATCACCTGGATGACATCATCCGACAATCTGTCCTTACGCAGTTGGAGCCGCTCAAGCGCCAGGCGGTCAATCGGAGCCACTGCGGATCTGGGTGGTAGATGACCCCCTGGCTGAGGAGATCTTTTGTGGGAGGAATTGTCCATGATGGCACAAGGGACAGGTCCATGAGGTCGGCATACCAGGGCCTGCGAGGCCAATGGGGAGCAATGAGGATCAGTTCGGCCTTTTCGAGTAGAAGTTTCCGAATGAGCCGTGGAATCAGGGGGAAGGGAGGGAACGCATATAGGAGACCTGGAGGCCATTGACAATGAAGAGCGTCGAAGTCTTCCGCTCCAGCGGTTGGGTAGCGTGTGAAATATCTTGGAAGCTGTGCATTTTCGGGAGTCGCAAACAGGTCCGCCCGTGGAAGGCCGAACCGTCGTACTATCTGTTGGAATATGGCCGGATTCAGTGACCACTCTGCAGGGTCGATGTGTTCCCTGCTGAGCCAATCCGCAGTGATATTGGCATGTCCCGAGATGTGATCCGCCACTAGAGATGCCGTGTGGCGCTCCGCCCAAGCTAGCAGCCTTTCTGATTCCAGCATCAGGAGTCTGGATCGTGTGCCCCCCTCCCGATTTATGTGCGCCTTGGTCGTAACGTTGTCCGTTCGGACTAGCACATGTTGTCCCTCCAGAACCTTGCTGAAATGGCACAGAGCAAGACGAACCGCCCTCAACTCCAGCCAGTTGATGCTGTTCGACTGTTCCGCCGTGGACCACTGACCTTGAACCACGTCGTTCAAGAGGTGGGCACCCCAACTCACAAGGCTCGCATCGGTGGTTAGCACCAGACGGTGTGTCTCGAGGAAGAAGCATCCTTTCTGAATCGCGGGGGACTTCCACCACGTGAGGGACAGGCGTGTCTGCGGAGGTAGCCGAATCTGAAAAGTGGATGTACTGCGGTTTGTCTTTTGAAAAGGTAGTAACAGCCATTGAAGGGGCCGGGAGTGCCTGCGTGCCCAAGGTACCACGGATATGCACGATATCAACTTCCCTAACAATTGTGTCAGTAGGAGGAGTGATACTTTCCTCCGGGCCTGAACCTGTCCCACCAATGTCTTTATATCTAGGATGCGGTCTGGGGAGAGGAACACTTGGCCCAGTCTTGAGTCGATCACCGTTCCCAAATGCTGGAGGCGGGTTGTGGGGGTTAAGTGGCTCTTCTGATAGTTGATAGAGAAACCATGGGCCTGGAATGTCTGTAGAACTACCCTTATGTCGTTCCTCGCTTGGGAAGGGGACGGAGACAAGACCAGAATATCGTCTAGATAACACAGTAGACGTATCGAGTGAGTTCTGA
Organism: Arizona elegans; assembly: GCA_022577455.1. NCBI lineage: Eukaryota > Metazoa > Chordata > Lepidosauria > Squamata > Colubridae > Arizona > Arizona elegans. Next base: position 45,109,574 of record JAKOOJ010000006.1, on the reverse strand, counting down.
TGGTGGCTGCTATCACTGCTACCAGTTTCGTGAATGTCCTGGGTGCAGAGGAAAGGCCGAAGGGCATCGCACAATATTGAAAATGCATGTTGTTGTATTCGAATCTGAGATAGCGACGATGCAGGGGGTGTATCGGGACATGGAGGTAAGCCTCCCGGAGATCCACCGATTGAAGATAGTCCCCTTGTCTGATGGACGACAGAATCGACCTGAGCGATTGCATTTTGAACCTTCGATACAGTACAAATTGATTGAGTCATTTTAGGTTCAGTATTCCTCTGTGGCCCCCAGATGACTTGGGCACCAGAAACAAGGTAGCGTAGAATCCAGTACGCTCTTGACCCCTGGGAACAGGTTCCACCGCGTTGATCGAGAGTAGGTGTGAAATCTCTGCCTCCATGAGGCGTCTTTGAGCTGGGCATCGAGGGACAGGGCAACCTCGAAATCTGTTCGGTGGTATAGTATGAAACTCGATGCAGAGGCCGTGACGTATTAAGTTGCGGATCCAAGCATCCGTTGTTGAGAGGTCCCACTGGAGATGGAAATGCTGGAGACGACCTCCAATGGGACCCGGACTTGGTGAGTCACTTGCCTTTACGGGCCTGGCGGTACCCAGCTCCCCTGAAGGGACGTTTGGATTGAGCCGGGAACCTACCTCTGTCCCGAAAGGACTGTCTGTCCGAGGTTGCATCAGCGGTGTGGGTATATGATCTCGGAAAGTATTGGCCGCCCCCAGTCGAGAATGGACGAAAGGGCTGGCACGGAGTATAAGGTTGAAATCTTCGCTCAGGCTTATGGAAAGAGGAAGAAGAGGAAGGCAGGACCTTGCGTTTGTCCTTATCCTCAATCAGAATTGGGTCTAAACAAGCACCAAAGAGAGACGGGGCAGAGAAGGGAGCCGCCGCTAGCTTCCACTTTGCCTTGTTATCAGCCTTCCAACTGCGGAGCCAGAAGAGCCGTCTATTCGTCACCGTCGCTGCCATGGCTCGTGAAGCAAACTTGGCTGCTGTTAGTGAGGCATCTGCCGAATATTCTGTGGCGGCAACCAATTTGTTAATATCTTGGTGTAGTCTCGTATCAGCGGGAGGCAACCTCTCCTGAAGCTGGCGGAGCCAGATCAGGGAGGCCCTGTTGAAGAATGAGGTAGCTGTGGCTGCCCTGATGGCCCAGGCCACTGCTTGGTGAGCCTTACGGTACTCCAGTTCCATCTTTCGGTCCTCTGCTTTGAGGCCATCGATTACATCCAAAGTCATCAGGGCAGAAGTAGACAAGTTGGCGACCGGAGGATCCACCGAAGGCATGGCAAGAATGTCCTCCAACTCCTTGTCTGCGGCATAAAGACGTTTGTCTAGGCCACTGGGAGAAGTAAGTGAACCCGGTTGGCCCAACGCAGAGGTTATGACATTGGAGAACAGTGGAGGGCAAGGGATCACGTCCTTGTCCTGCTCAGACACTTGGAACAGAGAGTCAATGGGTGCAGAAGACTGGGTCTTATCTGTGTCAGCGGCACTGATACCAAAATTGGTGGCCCTCTTGGCCTTATGAAGTAAGGATTTGAAAAGAGAAGGACGGAAAAGATTCTTGAAAGCTGGCTTCTCAGGTGGGAGGTCGTCATCGTCAGAGAATTCAATATCCTCTGGGCAAATTTCCCCCTCCTCCACTTCCTCAGAGGAAGAATCTTGGGCCTGGTGTCTGTGGGAAGTGGCTACCTGGGTTGAGGCCTGAGCTGGAGCCTGCGAAGGGCCAGCTTCAGCAATTAAATCCGCCTTCTCCTGTTGTATACCCGCCGCCAAAATTTTGGCTAACGCGTCAGATAACAGGGATTGAAGACTCGCAGAATTGGCTTGCACCTCCGGTCGAAGCCCCGCAGCCGTAGGAGTAAAGGTAGCCTCTGGAGCATTGCGGCTTGCAAGTCTATCTGATCTCGGGGGAATGGAGACATCAGGCAGTGACATAGAGACCCCCTTGGAGCGATGTAAGTTAGAAGTGGACCTAACTTGAAATTCTCTGGAGACACCAGGTCGTTCATCCGAACCACAGTGTTGCTCTGGCAACGATGCTTGTTGTTGCTGCTGAGCCCGTTCAAATTGCCTTTCCAAGGCTTGATGCCTCCTCTGTTCCGCCTTGTTAGAAGCAGGTGCTTTAGAAGCAGTCAAGGTCTTGTGTGATTTAGACTTTGCCTTCTTTGGCCGTGATTTATGCTCAGGAGGGGGATAATTGTTAGGGCCCTCTGAATCAGATGATAATTCCAAATCCGCCATTTCTGCAACTGGATAAGTGCAGGCAGTCAAAGAAACAAACAACACTGAGGCTCACTAAAAAGACTTTTGCCCACAGTGAAGACAAAGAAGAATCGGGATCAACTGGCTCAGAAGCTGCTGAGCTCAACCCAATCAATAAAGTTTTGGTCTGGTGAGATTCAAACTTACAGTAGTTTCTGGCAGAAGTTGCTTTAGTCCACTGTACTACAGGCCCTGTTTGTGGTTAAGTCAGCCTGACTACCCAGACGAGGTGATAGGAGGGCTAGCCTGAAGGCGAATACAAGGAATCCCCAATAGTCCTGGCTTGAAGGTGGGATGCAGGAGACAAACGGCGCTTTACAGAGGCCCCAGAAAGGCCGGCAGTTAAAAATGCGCCCTCAAAATGGCGGCCCCTCGCCGATCAAAGTCCAAAATGGCGGCCCTCGGCCCTGACACTACCTTTTGAGGAGAAGTTGTCCCGGTGGTGGATAGGGCCTCCCAGAACGAGCGAAGACTCAGAAAGTTGAAAATCGCCCCCCTCGTCGGCGCTTGCAGCGGAGGCCGCGGAAAGGCACGCCGCGCCTCTCAGCTGTTAAGCAAAAGTCTCGGAGGCCGCCTCCAGGTCAGGCAAGCGCTCCAGAGCCGCTAAACGACGATCTGAGGGGTCGGTGATCAGGACGCCCCCAGTCAGGCAAACACGTTGCCAGCGGCTATTTGCAACACGGATCCGCCCAGCCGGGTCGGAATCCGGTGCGCTGCTGTCTCACTGGGCGAGGAGACCCGATGGAAGGTTTGAAGTCGCAAACTCTTCCCCTTGCAGCAGCAATCAGATGGTTAGTAGAAAATTACAAAAAAATAAGAAATTAAAATAATAAAATGATGGAAGGATCAATGAAATAAGGGAGCACTCAAATTCTCCAGTTCTCACAGCAACTGAGTGAGAAAGACTGGAGATGATTGGACGCTGTGGGTGTGGCCAGCCAATTGGAAGTGATCTGCACTCAGTTCTACCCAGCAACTAGAAGATACTACCCGTCCTTGGATTGGAGGAGCAGCGCAATGGAAAAACAGAGGCACCTCGGATGACCAAGAGGAACAGGCAGGTTCCTTGAAGGTTGGAGGTTTGTGACTTGGCGGCAGGGGATGGCAGCCATGGCGACTGCCAAAGCTGGGACAACCGGACTAAGTATAGAGCTGGAGAGAGAAGAGGAACGGAACAGAGTTTTTTTGAAGCCGGGTCATAGCCAACCCAGGCGTGAAATAACAACAAGGGAAACATCTTTTAATTATAAGACCCCTAATGATAATAGAGCCTAAGGAGCATGGGGGCAAAGAAGATTTTGAAACGTAACTTTAAAGAGACGAATACCCAATAGAAAATAGACTTTTAAACAAACTGTTTGGAAACCTTAAACAATTTGAGAATGGTCAAAGGATTGGAAAGAAATAAAGAGATCCTTTTCCCTTTTTTTCTTCTCTCTTTTTAAATTTCAAAAAAACCCAAAGAGAATGGATAATAAACTTTAAAAAAGAAGTGATGTACAAATAAAAGGGGGAAAAAGAAGTGAGAAGAGTTATTTAAATTTGGACTGGACTTTAAATATGATTTGGTACTTTTAAACCTAAAAGAAAAAGAGAAGCTAAATAAGATTGTTATGTAATTGAAACAAAATGGATGCTTTTTAAACAACCGGAAATTGTAGATTGCAGAGAGACACCATCTGGAATAAAAAGGAATATTGCAACTTGGTTTTTATTTTGGAAAATTGTGGACTTCACAGATAACATCCGTGAGAACTTGTGGGGGAGGATTTTCTTGTCTACAAGCGATTTGACTTTTGGAGAAAAAATAAATAAATAAAAACAAGGGAACACAACGGAACTCTTATAATTGGAATAATATTACCTTAAAAAGAAAAATGGCACAGGAATTAGAGAAGGAACAAATTGATCTAGACTTGGACAACGGAAATAAGAGAAATAATTATAATGTTGCACAGAGGACAAAAATTTGAGGATACAGAAGTTGAAATGGAGTATATACAAGTGGACAAGAAAATGAAGATGGAGGAATAAGACATAGAGGTGGAGAATAAAGAAGATAAAGACAATGTGATTAAATATGAATAAGTAACTGAACATGTGAATAGTAATAATAAAAAGGAGGTCTCTAGAGATTATATTGAGATTAATAATAATACAATGATAATTACACTGGGATTAACAGTGAATGATAAAAGAATAAAAGGTTGGAAAATATTAAGGAAAATAAAAAAGTCCAGGACTTGGATTTATAAAATTATATTGAGATTAATAAATGTGAAAAGAAATATGTTACACATACTTAGAAATGAAATATGGATTGAAGTTAAAATATATGAGAAATAGACTATGTTAAAAGGAAATATATTAATGGATATGATGAAGCAATTTTTATTAAGATATTGGATGATATTATTTGAGGAAATTGATAGCTATAATAATTGGGGTATTGTTTAAATATTTATAGAGATTACACTGGGATTAACAGTGAAAAAAAATAAAGATGATTACACTGGGATTAACAGGAAAAAATAAAGATAATTACACTGGGATTAACAGTGGTATAAAGATGATTACACTGGGATTAACAGTGGAATGATAAAAGAAAAGATTGAATTAGATTATGTAAAAGAAAATGTATCAATGGATATAATGTATTAATTTTTATTAAGATGTTGGATGGTATCGTTTGAGGAAATTGATAGCTATAATAATTGGGTTATTGTTTAAATATGTATAACAATTGTACTAATTTGAACATTTTTCACTTAAGCAAAAAAGAAAAGAAAATCAAAATAATATATGATTATGATTTATAAACAAAAATTACTTAATTGGTGTTTATATAAATAGTATGGTTAAATAGATAGAATTTAGGGAAATAATTGGGAAACTGTATTAAATAGCATTATTTGAATTAAGAACTATGTTCAAATGTTAAATTGCTATATTTTTAGGTTAGGTTTAGGTTTATTTGATTTGTATACCGCCCTACTCCCGAAGGACTCAGGGCGGTGAACAGCCAACAATAAAATACATAAATACAAAAAATTTAAAAACCAGATAAAATCAAATTAAATCATTTTGGCCCAGACAGATTAAAAACACCCCAATAATTTAAAAACAGATTAAAATTTACATATTTAAAAAGGGAAGAGATTTTAAGATTAGTGATAAGATTTAAATTTGATAAAGTAATAATGAAATAAAGATTTAATGAGCATTACATGAAGTAATAAATGAATGTAATGAAGGTTTAGAAATGGAAATAATTTTGGAATATAAACATGTTTGAACTGTATTGTTAATAGTGAGGATTTAGGGTAAGAATTGTGAAATGTCTTATGAGGTATTAATTGAATTAAGATTTAAGGTGGGTTAATAGAAGGGTAATTATATTGATTAAGTAAATATGAGTAAACTTTTTCTAAGATGGTATTAGTTGAAATATGTGATTTAAGATTAAGAAATAAGTGTTATGGCAAAATAGAATAGATAACATTTTGTTAAAGATGACAAAAAATTGAACAAATTGATGACCGGATCAAAGCTCTGTTCCGAAAAGATGTAATTTGTAATATTTGAAAAAAATAAAAAAAAACTTTTTGCAAAAAAAAAAAAGATATTGAAATACTGCTATCATATCACCCCTCTTTGTTAGACTAGACATACCTAGTTCCCTCAATCTTCATTTTATGATTTAGCCTCCAGATCCCTTATCATCTTCATTGTTCTTCTCTGCACTCTTTCTAGGGCCTTATCATGATGTCCAGAACTGGATGCAGTATTCCAAATGTAATCTTACTACTGCAATATAAAGTGATACTGGTAAAGTGATAAAGTGATATTCACATGATCTTGAAACTGCATTAGCAATTTTTGGCAGCTGCAACACATTACTTGGCTCTTATTTAAATGTCTACTAGGAGACTTAGATCCTTCTCACAGTAAATCCTATTGATATAGTGATTCGTCACCGAGATGTCCGACCTTGCCATTATGGAGTGATTGATAAGTTACCAGGTACCACTTATTCTACCCCTGTGCATTTGATTTTTCTCACTTATGTATAGGAACTTACTTTTCTCACCGCTGAATTGTATTTTGTGGGGATTATTTGTTGAAACTTATTTTACAGGAATGCCATGTTTTCAATTTTGGATTTAGAAAATGTTGGTAACCCACTAGAATGAAAGTGCAGCACCAATGGCAAAAGTCCTATGTTTGAAGTAGTGAATTTCAAATATAAACATAATGGAGTGAGATGAGTTCCTATTGTAGAAGATTGCTAACAGAGAGCCAAAAATTTATTTATTTATTTATTTGTTTATTGTTAATATTTATATACCGCCCTTCTCCCGAAGGTCTCGGGGAGGTGAACAGCCTCCGAAGGTCTCGGGGAGGTGAACAGCCAACAGATAAAACACAAGAAACACAAAATTTAAAAACAGTATTAAAATCTGATTAAATTAATTTGGCCCACAATTAAAAGCACCCCTGTATTAAAACCCATAATTAAACAGTTTAAAAATTAAAACAATTTAAAAGAGTTAGGCCAGCCCGGCTTGTTGGAATAAAAACGTCTTTAAGGCACAGCGAAAGGTGCGTAGATCCGGGATCCGCCGTATCTCCGGGGGCAGCTCATTCCAGAGGGTTGAGCTGCCCTCCCCCTGGGGACCGCCAGTCGGCATTGTTTGACTGATGGCACCCTGAGGAACCCCTCTCTATGGGAGCGTACTGGTCGGTGGGCGGCTATCGGTGGCAAAAGGCGGTCTCGTAAATACCTGGGTCCTAAGCCATGGAGCGCTCTAAAGGTGGTAACCAATACCTTGAAGCGCACCCGGAAGACCACCGGGAGCGAGTGCAGCTCGCGCAGGAGAGGTGTTACATGGGAGCGCCGAGTCACCCCCATAACCACCCGCGCGGCCGCATTCTGAACCAGTTGAAGCCTCCGGGTGCTCTTCACGGGGAGCCCCATGTAGAGAGCGTTACAGTAGTATATATATATTTATGTAAGTTTTCACGGGTATGTATGTGTGTATAGTTAATATTTCGGGTTTCTTCCTGTGTAATTGTGGATATATCCCTAAAAGGGTAGAAGCGACGTTTCGACAGAATCCCATCTGCCATCATCAGGCTTATGTCAGCAGTCTTTTGCAGTAACTGCCGTTGCTATTTGAAATCTGGTGCTGGTATTCTGGGATGGCTCCACCTTTTCATTCTGATTGGTTGGGAGTCCCAGTATGTGTTTATTGGCTTGGCTTCGGGTGTATGGTCGGTTTTTCTCCACTAGGTGGCAGGGCTTCATCTTTGTGGCTGGTTTGAATATGATTTGGTTGGGATTTGTTTTTTGATTAATGTTTGGTCTATGTTTTATATTTGGTGTTAAGATTCGTCTATCTATGAGAGCAGGTTTGCTAATTTTATCTGTTGTTCCCCTTATATAGGGCAAGATGGCTTTCTCATTGTTCTGTTCCTCTTGTTGTTTTTTATTCTGTCTTGGTGTTGTATGTTTGATCATATTGATGACTTTATTTCTACAGAACCCATTTGATGTCAGTACATTAGTTAGTGTATATAATTGTGTTTGTAAATGTGCTTCATCAGCCAGACGTTTAGTTCTTGTGGTTAATGTTTTGGCAACAGAGTTTATTTGTGCTGGATGGTGGTGTGATTTGGCGTTGAGATAGCGGTTCGTATGTGTCTTCTTTTGATAGATGGTATGTCCTAAGGTGCCATCAGATTTTTTATAAATTAATACATCGAGGAAAGGTAACTGGTTTTCTGATTCTATCTCCATGGTGAACTTTATTTTGGGATGGAGGCTGTTCAAATATACTAAGAAGTTTTCCAATTTATCTCTTCCATGTGGCCAGATCACAAAAGTGTCATCAACGTATCTGAGCCTGAAAGTGATGATTGGAGATATCATCCCACTATGGCCATTTAACAACTTTATCTACATAGGAGAAAAAAACCCTGACTACAAAAATATCATACATTTGAGCCTATGAATTAAAAAGAATGTATATATATATATATATATATATATATATATATATATATATATATATATATATATATATGTTTTCTCAGGTTTTCACGGGTGTTTGTATGTAGGTCTTTGGTTATTCAGACTAAGCTGAGCACAACCAACCCCCCATCCAATCAGAGCACAGCCAAGCCCCTAACCAATCAGAACACACCTCCACCCAATCAGAACACAGCCAAGTTCCCACCCAATCAGCTCACACCCCCACTAGCAGTTAAAAGGAAGAGACAGCTACGATCTCACATTGCTCCTGGAAGCACGAAGCCGAGAACACCAGCCTGAAGATGACGAATGAGACTTCGTCGAAACGTTGCCAAGACACTTCCAATTTTACGTGGGAGAAGACCCGAATAACCAAAGACCTACATACAAACACCCGCGAAAACCTGAGAAAACATATATATGTATGTATATACCACCTAGTGGAGAAAAACTGACCATACACCCAAAGCCAAGCCAATAAACACAAACTGAGACTCCCAACCAATCAGAATGAAAAGGTGGAGCCATCCCAGACTACCAGCACCAGATTTGAAATAGTAACGGCAGTTACAGCAAAAGACCCTTCACATAAGCCTGATGATGGCAGATGAGATTCTGTCGAAACGTCGCTTCTACCTTTTTAGGGATATGTTCACAATTACACGGAAAGAAACCCGAAATATTAACTGTACACACACACACACACGCACACACACATATATAATCAATTGTCAGCCTGCCATCATCAAGGCCCACCATCCAAGGAGTTTCAAGGCTTTTCCATTGTGAAGAAGAAAGCTGTTCAAACAATACAGGATATAAACAATTCCTGGCATTAATCCTGCATCTGTTCCATTTGTCCTTTGTGTAACTTCATCTATTTGGTAGATAGTGTGCTTGTCCTTTTATGTTTTCCTTGACATTGATCCAAGGCAACTTGCCAAATCTCCAACTTTACCTAGACACCAAAGTCTTTAGAGACCAAGGGGGAGAAAAAGCTGGATGTACCTCAATAGGATGCAAAAGTTGCATGTGTGTGAATGAAAATTAATAAGATGGGTTTTTAATTTTTTCAATAAAATTAATGATACACTGTTTCATTTGACTGATTTCTGATTTTTGTAATTTCATCATCTTAATTTATTCAAATATATCTGACATTATTAGAATAGTATTTGGAAATTAGACATTAGAATGTTTAGTATTCAGTGCATGCCTAGTTTTTTCATCATGCTAAGCCATCTTTTATCATCGTTTATTGAATGAAACACATTGATTTAGCAATAAAGGAAAGTCTTTATAGCTCAGGGTTGAAATGAGGAGTCCTTGGTGCCGAGTTTGGTTGTTTTCTTACAGACATTTCAAGGCAACATCATCAGTGCTACTAAGGAGTGGGGTTTGCTATCAGTTTATATTCTAGTGCCTTGCAATAATAGCAAAGCAGGCCAGTAGCTGAATTGTGGCACATAAAACTTCTGATTGCAGCCAGTGGTCTGGTAACATATGAAGTAAAAAAAAAAATATTTGTAAGTTTGTTTGTAAAATTTATTAGCCACCCATCTTATCGCAGATATTTCAGTCACACTGTCTTAAAATACTTACAATAAATAGAATTCTGAGTCTTCTTTTTTGGAAAGATGCAAATAGTTATCAGTTTTCTCCACTATCAGAATACTGAGGTTGGGGTGGATGGGGGAAATCTTATGAAAAGTTCTGAATCTGGTGCTTTCTATATGCATTGGACTTCAACTTCCATATTTCCCAACTGGCATAGTCTTTGTGGACTGGAAATTATGGGAAAAATGTAAAACATCTGGGAAGAGAGCACATAAGAGGAACTATTCTATATGTGTAACTTGGCTTATGTTGATATTAAAATTGAGATGTAACCCTTAGCGCTATATATTGAAAATTCAGTACAATTCAGTACTCATTACAATCTTTAGGCTATATTTTTATTATCTTGGCTAATAATTGTGAGTGGAAAATTGTTGTTACTAAATATAATAGAACATTAGTTTCCATCAATTAATGAGTGCTGTGTTGCAGTAGTTTTGTTTTCCCAACATATCTCACATGAAAAAAAATTTTTTTACAGAATGGAAGAAAAATGCTATGCTATGTAACTATGGAAATTATATTACTCTCCCATGCTTCCGAAAAAAGGAGATTTTTTAAAAAAGATGAAAATACAGAAAAGGGATAATAAAGGATCACAATGATTGGATTCACTCTATGAATGCCCTCTAAGTAGTGAATGAAGCATGACAATTCCATGCTTAATATCTAGTATGGAGCAAATTTAAGATGCTTTTCAGACAAGGCATTTGTTGCCATGCTTTTATCCTCAGCATTTGATGAGGACATTATGCTTCGTTTGTAATATTTTAACCATTATTTCTCTAATTTTTCTCATAGAAAAGATGCTAAGGAAAAGATGGAACAGCTTCACCAAGTCTCTTGCTAGTGCCAAGGTCTCTCTAAAAAAACAAACCTTTTTCAAACCAGAATAATTTTTTATAAGATCTAGAAATGTTGGTTGGATACTTCTGTATTCATTATAAAAATCAACATCCAAGGCATGAGGTACTTGACAATACCATGAGACACGCTGGGGAGATTAATGAAGAACCATACAAACTGATACATTTTACCATCTTAATTTTGAAGGGAACAATAATTCAGAACTAAAACTCAATTTTTACAGAACTGTTCAAAATCAAGTTGATTAAAATTTTGAATTAAAAGAATTTTGCTTATTTACCGTATTTTTTGGACTATAAGACGCTCCGAAGTATAAGACACACCTAGCTTTTGGGGAGGAAAACATGAAAAAAGCAATTGCCTCCTTTCAGCAAACAGCAATTTGCCTCCTTTCAGCAAACAGCAAACAGCATGGTGAGCTTCAGCACAGCCTGATTAGCGGTTGACGAGCAGCTGATTAGGGGTTGGATCTGCCTCCTGGAGTACCTCCTATCAGCTGGATCATCACCGCCCATTGGTGCCAGCATCGCCCAGCGCTGCCACCACCTATCTCCGCTGCCTGGAACAGGCCGAAAATGGGACACACGGAGGCCAAAAACGGGATGCAGGGAAGCAAAAAATGGGGCACATGGAGGTGGCGATAGGTGGCAGTGATGATGGGTGGCACCGGCACCAATGGGCACTGGCGATCCCCGCAGCCTGGAACAGCTGATAGGAGGTATTCTGGGAGGCAGATCCAACTGCCAATCAACGGCTTGTGCTAAATCATGCTGTGCTGAAGCTGACCATGCTGTTTGCTACAAGGAGGCAAATTGCTGGGAGGCAGAAGCTGAAGGGTGGGAGCTGGCGGGAGGGGCTTCAGCAACATTCGCTGTATAAGACACACAGACATTTCCACCCACTTTTTTTTGGGCGGGGGGGAAGTGCGTCTTATACTCCGAAAAATGTGGTAAGTAAAAAAAGTCCGTTGTTATTGTTTGACTTTGACTTGCTTTTGTTTCCTACAGCTGATTTGAAATAAAAATGTTAAATTCTTGGAAAATCAAATTATGATTAATTCATGGTCTTGACTATTTTGAATCTCAGTTTATATCTTCTATCGCAGGGGTGTCAAACTCAATTTCATTGAGGGCTGCATTAGGGTTGTGTTTGACCTGAGGGGGATGGAGTGGGCGTGGTCAGACAACTCAATGTCACTCATGTTGGGGCGCCTGTGGTGGCCTGAGTGTTCTACCAGTGAAAATGGGCTCCCAAGCTCCATTTCCCATTGCGATGGCCTCCTGCAACCCTCTGTCAGCAAAAACAGAGCTAGGGAGGACTGCACACAGCCCTCCCGAGCTTCGTTTTTGTTGGCGGAGCACTGTGGGCCAGTCCTTCGTTGTTTCCAGGGCAGCCTGCGGGCCAGATCTAAGCACCCCACAGGCTGGATCCAGCCCCTGGGCCTTGAGTTTGACACCCCTGTTCTATCAGATCTCAGTATTCCTGGCAGAATCTGACTTCTAAGATCACTGCCTGCAACTCCAACATAAACCCAAAAGGGCCCATAGGAAGTCAAAATTATATTAAGTAACTCATTAGTCAGCATGATGATGAGGTAACTGCAATTCTGGAAGTAACCTTGTTAGTAATATACAGCACTTCAGTGGTGGGATTCAAGTAATTTAACAACCGGTTCTCTGCTCTAATGATTTCTTCCAACAACCAGTTTGCCACACTGCTCAGAAAGTTAACAACCGGTTCTCCTGAAGTGGTGGGAACTGGCTGAATCCCACCACTGCAGCACTTTTATGAAAAGGAAAGAAACATACTTAGCTAATCTGCTAGATATAATAAAGTATATAAAACTGTCACAGCAGACAATAACAGAAATACACTCAGCACCCATCTGATAAAATGTAGACCAAGATTTGTTTAAGAAACATATTTTTCTACCCTGAAAGCTTTCAGATTGTTTTTCGATTGAATTGTACATCTTATAAAGGTGGAAAAAATTCTGAAGTGATTTATCTTGGTCTGGATTTTTTACATCTTAAAAACCTAGCATTTTAGCATGTGTGTGTAGACTTTTCATATCTGCAATAGATATGGTAGGTAGGTAGCTAGGTAGATAGATGCTAGCTAACTAATTAGCTCCAAGACCAGAATTGTGGGGTTGTGAATGAATATCATTCTTTGCATTTTTTTATTGAGCTGCTGGACAAGCAGTGTATAATTCCTACACACATTCTCAGAATTTCAAGTTTGATGGAAATAATTACAGGGTTAAGTATGGTTTTGAAAGAGTGGAAAGTAAAAATAATGATGGTGTACATGTGTTTAAAATGAATGGAGATGTACTCATTTCCTAGGTGTCACCAAAAGATAAGGAAGAGCAGGTGCCAAAGACAAGTAAACTTTTTACTGGGTAACCCTAAAAATAAATTTCCCACCTATCGAATTGTACTTAGCATCTTGTAGAAGCCATTTATTATATAAATCAATGCTGTTTGTTCCTAGTTCGAAGTATAGGTTATAGTAATATGGGAAAATATGTTCATTATCTTGTTTGAATAACAAGTTTCAATACTAATGTAACAGCTTGCCTCCTGGAGTTGTGGATGCTTCATCACTGAAGGTTTAAAGAAAAGATTGGACAAATGTACTTGTAGTTTTTTTTCTTCCAAACCAGACATTATACATTGGAGTATCAAATGAGCATTTTTGGATGAAGAGTGATTTAAGGAAGTCATGCATTAGCCTTCTAAGATAATTAATGTGGAAATAGGAAAAGGAAATATGTGGGCTCAATGCTTTTTTCAGTTATGATAAATCAAATTGTAAGGTGTAAGAAGCCTGCCAGGTGCCATGAGTTGGGGTTAGATTGTGTGCTTCAGCTTTGGTTTTGGTTTTAATTTATTCTCCATCAGGGACCCAATGCAGATCAAGACCACTCTAGAAGGCATGGAAAAGACCTAATCCTTCCTTCCTTCCCCTGCTTGATTGGATAGTTCAGCCTCCCCTCATACAGTGGCAGGTTTTTAAAAGACCTTCCTGTGAAGTTTCTTGAAAGGTTGAAAGCTTTGCAAGTTGACACTTCCATTGTGAGCAAGGGCTTTTTTCACCTGCAGAGCAGGTTCCAAAGGAACCAAAAGAAAGATTGTTTTTCCCCAGTTGGGGAATATAGATCTGAATCCTGGGTAGATGACATTATTGGAGAAGATCAGCTGTTCTGTTTACAGCCTTTTCAAGTCATTCCTGTTCAACATTTCACTTAGGCCAAGGGACTTTATGTCTGTGGAACAGACAGAAGAAGCCGGTTCCAGCAAGGAACAAGAAAGATTTAATTCAAGATAGGATTGTTTTAAAGGCTAAAAGGAGAGCCTTAAAAAGCTTATCTAGATTTAAGACACTGGTTTTGCCCTGCCCAAAATAAAGTATTGGACAGAATTTTTTTCTCAAGCATTGGGAAGAGCAAGGGATGGTAACACAGCAAGTTACAATGATCCTTGGGTGTTGTGAGAAGGTAGACAGATAGAAGGTGGGAAAGATTGTTAAAGAGAGATCCAATCTAGAAATGAGAAATTTTCTTACAATGAGAACAATTAACCAGTGGAACAGCTTGCCTCCTGAAGTTGTGGGTGCTCAATCACTGGAGTTTTCAAGAATAGACTGGACCAATCATTTGACCAGGATGGTATAAGGTCTCCTGCCTTGAGCAGGGGGTTGGACTAGAAGACCGCTGGGGTCCCTTCCAGCCCTATGATTCTATGATCAAAATCGTTATAGTTAGCACCTGATAATGTTTGTTACGTATCATTGGGCCCTTAAATAATGTGGTCTTAATTGAACCTTTGCATCCATCTTATCAGGCAGATATATAGATTCTTATTTGGTAGCAACACAAACATTCTTGAATAAACAGATGTAGGATTTGACTTTTAGAAAGTTTATAAATTTTAGCTGGATACATTTTATATTTTTCACAAACTTTGGTACTCTATAGCCATTACTCTTCACTGCCACTTTTATTATCTTTGCTTTTATAATGATACTCTCATTTAGGTTTCACAATAAAATATACTTTTAACAGTTGTGTCAATATAGAATAGTAATTATGCTGTTATAGAGAGAAAAATATCTGCACTCATGTCATGCTGTAGCTCGTACTGTCTCAATTAAAGATATGATCAAAATAATAATAATAATAATAATAATAATAATAATAATAATAATAATAATAATAATTTTATTTCTATACCGCCCTTCTCCCAAAGGACTCAGGGTGGTGTACAGCCTATTTAAAAACACAAGACAAAACAGCAGTTAAAAATTAAAATGATTAAATAGATTTGGCTCAATTTAAAACCCCAGAAATTTAAAATACCCCAATTTAAAATTATGTTGATAAGCCAGCCTGGCGGAACAACAGGGTCTTCAGTGCGCAGCGAAACACCCGGAGGTCGGAGATCTTACGTATTTCCGGGGGCAGTTCATTCCACAGGGCTGGGGCTCCCACAGAGAAGGCCCTCCCCCTGGGTGTCGCCAGCCGACATAACTTGGCCGATGGCACCCTGAGGAGACCCTCTCTGTGGGAGCGGACTGGCCGGTGGGAGGCTATTGGTGGCAGAAGACAGTCTCGAAGGTACCCGGGTCCTATGCCATGGAGCATTTTAAAGGTGGTAACCAACACCTTGAATTGCACCCGGAAGACCACTGGGAGCCAGTGCAGCTCTTTTCATAAAAGCTTAGGGCTACCAGATAAAAATGCAGACACTCGCTAGTTGACAGCAGAGAGTCTGCTGTCATCTCACATTCATCTAGATCTGGTAGCCCTATTTGGACTTGATTGCTTCAAAAAAATATTAAAATGGGTGTCATGGGAAATGAGCCAGAGGTTTTGTGCTATGTAATCATATATACACATTCATCTATAGCCAGTGGAAATTAATTCAAGATAAATATATATTGAATTATAGTTTTGATTTTTTTGATTTCTTTTGGCTGAAAATACTTGGATGAATATTTGATCACTCACATATAACTAACACCTATCTAGCAAAGGGAATGAGCTAATTGTTAAATTCAGTTCAACAAGTTCCTCATTAAGAACAAATTACTTGAGTTTGAAATCTAATTTTCCAATCAGGGTAAGTGTTTACACTTGTGATTTGGAAATAATTACCACAATGTATAACATCTTAACCTATGTAATGAGAGAATTCATTTCTGTGGGATGAGAAAAAAGCTGAACAAATCTGTGACGTCCTATAGATTTCTTATTAGCTAAACATTGTCATTTGTACATCTGATAACTTTTACAGACAGTTCTAATTGTTCTTTCAAGTTGGTTTGTGTTTCACTCTGATTCCATAGAGAATGTTAATTTATAGCAATAGCACTTAGACTTATGTAGCGCTTCATAGTGCTTTACAGTCCCCTCTAAATTGTTTACAGAGTCAGCATATTGTCCCCAACAATCTGGGTCCTCATTAGAAATAAATTGCATTGTATTATCAACAGAGCTGACACTATAACTAACTTTAAACAACACAAAAAGCCAAATCGAAAGTATATTATGGTTAAACATGATGCATGAACTCAGCCTTTAAGGAGTCATGTTTGATGGCTTAACATATAATAAACTCAACTTAGCCTAGGTATGGCTGAATAAACCATGGCTCAGAATCTTACTGCTTTAATCTGTATGTCAGCCTTCCCCAATTTGTGGCTTTCAGAGATGTAAGCCTACATCTCTCCTAATCTCCAGCAACTAAGGCCCACTGCCGATCAGTCTAACACACTTAAGCAGGCACAAAATTGGGAACAACTGAAATGTGAAGCTTGGTATCTGTTCAACATCATCTGTATGTCATTTATGTATTCACAGGAAAGATGTTTAGAAGAAAAGATTTGTGAAATCAATTTTCTACTGACACAGTTACATTAATTGCTGTAAAACTGACTTTATGTTACTTTTTTATAAATAATGAGATGTTCAATTTTGGGATGTTAGTGAGATAACTTGAAATAGACAACTTGACTATTAGCTTCCACAGCTGTTGGCTCTGCTGCTTATAGACTTCCTGGAGGCATATCTGACCACAGCAGAAACAGAATTCCAAGTATACCTTTGCATGGGCTCTTCTTGGTTCCAGTGAAAGCAGAAAAAAAATCACCATTAAGGAGAAAATACAAAAAAAAGAAGAAGACAGAAATCTATATTTGGAAATACATGGTAATAAATCACACATTATGATTGAGAAGACTGTGGTCAATTGTTTTGTATCACTTTTGCTCTCCTTGTTGGGGACATCAGGGTGTTAGTTCTGCATTTGTGTGATTTCAATTCTTCAGATTAGGAGGGAAATTGATAGGGTCCAAATAAAATACATTCCAAAACAGGATTCATGGCTATTCAACTGATTTAGGTCAAAAAGTTTTACCTGGGAAAAAAGCTTTGCATCCTTATTTCTTCTCTAATGATATATTTTAAGACATCATTTTCCCAAAAACAATGCAATTTACTAGTTTTAACCATTTTCTTTCTTTCTTCCTATTGCAGGCTTATGGCCATTTAATACAATTCTCAGCAATGCAGAAGACCAATGCCAGTAAACTATCTTATGAAATTGTACCAAAATAAAAAATGTGAGAGAGCAAGAAATTTGTTTAAGAACTAATAGCAGTAAGGGTGTATTTTATTACTGCTCTGTTGTTTTAAGACAAAATAAGTCTTCAACAAAATTTTGAGTATTATTACTTTCCGAGAATTTAGAGATATTTAATCACAGCAATGTTTTACTGTACTTGATGTACTATTGGATTTATAATAATGATGTCAGAGATAAGTTCTGGCTTTCTTTTAAAACATTTGCTCTATTCAAGAATGTTATAATTAATAATATAGTAGGCACATAAATGTTTGACTATAACAATTATACAAATTTTATAAAGATGAAAAGGATGCAGAGAAGTGAAAAAAAGCATATTTAATCAAAGGTCAGCTATTTAGTTTTGCCAATTATCACAATGCGTCAAAATGCAACTAATACAAAACCATTTCTATAATGCAAATGGACAATTTAGAAGCAATGCTTGTTTTAATAATATTACAAGAAAGGTAATTTTATAATGAATTATATGGATTATAGTAAAAATAATTATCATTCCAAGGAAATCCATGCACAACCATTTTGAGACTAATTCCAGATAGCGTTGATCTCATGACCTCATCTATTTTTCTTCAGTATTGATACATTTTTCCATTTAGTCTGGTTTACTGGCAATAGTAGCAAAATTGGCATTTTACTTTGAATCGGTGCACTGTACAGTCATTGTGGTCAATCTGTTCTCTATTGATAGAATTGTTGCTTCTAGAAATGGGAGCTTTAGTTCCATAACGTTTGTCATAGAAATCAGACTGTGTAGGGTATTTAGCCCATAATTTACAATATTTACAATTTATAAATCAGTTTTTTTATCCTCCTCCTTTTTCTATCTTGAACAAGCTTTTCAGTCTCCACATTTTTATGTTAGGTAATCACAGCTAGATCTTCATTCTGTTCTAGGTTCCAGATTGTTTTCAGTTGCATCTTGCACTTTAATCATCTGTTAAAACATATTATTCTTGATATTTGCAATATGATAATAATCAGTATAATCAGCAGAGGCATACTGGTTATGTATCTTAATTTTGTTATGTACATCTTAATTTTGATAACTTTTTAAAATTTTAAAATAGAAAGATAAGTAACAGGAACTAATAATAAAAGGAAAAAGAGTAGAGAGACAAATGCAACAAAATTTAAAAAAAGCAGATACCAAAAAAAAAGACCTCTGATTTCTTTTAAGACCTACTTAGTGGCGATAGTAGCGGCAAAATATAACTATTTTTCCGCTATTATTGCATCGGCAGATAATCGCCCTGCCGCCTTGTTTAGGGTGACTCGCTCCCTCCTCCACCTGGGAGCACGGGAAGACCCCTTACAAGGTCGAGCTGAGGATTTTGCACAATATCTGCACGATAAAATCGCTCAAATTCGGGAAGGCTTGAACTGACTGGGTAGGGTCAAACGGAGTGATGGAGGCGGGTCTTGAGGATATTATTTGGGATGAGTTTGACCCTGTGACCCCTGAAGACGTGGACAGGTTACTGGGAAAGTTGAATGCGATCACATGTTTATTGGACCCGTGTCCCTCCTGGTTGGTACTGGCTTCCCGAGAGGTTACATGAGGCAGGCTCCAGAAGATTATAAACACTTCTCTGAGTGAGGGTTTCTTGCCTTCCACTTGAAAGAGGCGGTGGTGAGGCCCCTCCTCAAAAAGCCTTCTCTGGACCCAGCTGTTCTAGCAAACTACCGTCCTATCTCCAACCTTCACTTTGTGGCTAAGGTTGTTGAAAGTGTGGTGGCACAGCAACTCCCGCAGTACCTGGATGAAACTGTCTATCTAGATCCGTTCCAGTCCGGCTTCAGGCCTGGTTACAGCACTGAAACGGCATTGGTCGCATTGGTTGATGATCTCTGGAGAGCTCGTGATAGGGGCTGCTCTTCTATCCTGGTCCTATTAGATCTCTCAGCAGCTTTTGATACTATTGACCATAGTATCTTGCTGCGCCAACTGGAGGGGCTGGGAGTGGGAGGCACTGTTCTACAGTGGTTCTCCTCCTATCTCTCCGACCGGTCGCAGTCTGTGTTGGCAGGAGGGCAGAGGTCGACTTCAAGACACCTTACTTGTGGGGTATCACAGGGGTCGGTCCTTTCACCTCTTCTGTTCAACATTTATGTGAAGCCACTGGGTGAGATCATCCGTGGTTTTGGGGTGCAGTGCCATCTTTATGCTGATGATACTCAGCTGTACATCTCCACCCTAGACCACCCGAGTGATGCCCTTGCAGTGATGTCCCAGTGTCTTGAGGCCGTGCGGATCTGGATGGGGAGAAGCAGGCTCCGACTCAACCCTTCCAAGACCGAGTGGCTGTGGCTGCCGGCGTTCCGATATAGCCAGCTGATACCATCGTTGACTATTGGGGGCGAGACATTGGCCTCCACGGAGAGGGCTCGCAACTTAGGTGTCCTCCTGGAACATATGTCTTTAGAAGAACATATGACGGCCATGGCCAGGAGAGCTTTCTATCTGGTTCGCTTGATTCGCCAGTTGCAACCCTTTCTGGATCGGGACTACTTATGCACAGTCACTCATGCCCTCGTCACTTCTCGACTGGACTACTGTAATGCTCTCTACATGGGGCTCCCCTTGAGGTGCACACGGAGGCTCCAACTGGTCCAGAATGCGGCCGCGCGGGTGATATTGGGAGCAACATGGCGCTCACATGTAACACCTCTCCTATGCGAGCTGCACTGGCTCCCAGTGGTCTTCCGAGTGCACTTCAAGGTGTTGGTTCTTACCTTTAAAGTGCTCCATGGCTTAGGACCTGGGTACCTACGAGACCACCTTCTGCAACCCATAACCTCCCACCAACCAGTACGCTTCCACAGAGTGGGCCTCCTCAGAGTACCATCACTAAAGCAATGTCGACTGGTAGTTCCCAGGGGGAGAGCCTTCTCTGTGGGGGCACCTATCCTTTGGAACAGGATACCCCCAGGGATACGAATGATCCCAGATCTTCGTACTTTCCGTCGTGCACTTAAGACCTTCCTCTTTCACCAAGCCGGGCTGGCATAATTAATTTTTTCTTTCCTTTTCCTAATTGTGTAAATTTTATTCTGAAGATCTTAACTGATAAGCCAAATTGACTTAATTATTATTTATTGCTTCTATTCACATTTTTATATATATGTTTATTTTGACTGTTCACCGCCCTGAGTCCTTCGGGAGAAGGGCGGTATAAAAAAATAAAAAAATAAAATAAATACAGCAGGTATAAGGAGCAGATCTTCTTAGGAAAGCTAAAGGAGATTGTAGAATAGACTTATATGTAGCCAGAAGACAACTGTTGAGACAAGCTGTGATTTGATTCATGGGAAAACCTACTGAACAACAAGTGCTGCAGAAATACTCGCAATTGAGTATTTCTTTTTCTTCAACTGATTCATATTTTATGATGGTTGCAATGTCCCAGGACCATAAAATCACCTTTTGTGGTCTTTTGATAAGCAAAGTCAATGGTGAAGCCAGATTCACTTAACGTGATACTAATTTAACAACTGCAGTGATTCACTTAACAACTGTGGCAAGAAAGGTTGTAAAATGGGGCAAAATTCATTTAAGTTTGCCCCATTTTATGATCTCTTTTGCCACAGTTAAGCGAATCACTGAAGTGAATTATATGGTCATTAAATGAATCTGGATTTCCCCCATTGACGTTGCTTGTTGGAAGAAGGCTGGCAAAGTTACAAATGGTGATCACATGACCCCAAGAAGGTGCAACTATCATAAATACATGCCAGTTGGATAATACCTGAATTTTGATCATGTGACCATATTAGTGCATATGCTCCGACATTATCATCTTCAGTAGAATCCAAAGACAAATTCTACGACGATCTGGCTGCTACTATCAAGAAAATCCCTGAGAAAGAACCACTGTTTATCCTTGGCAATTCAAATGCCAGAGTTGGAGCTGATTATAGTTCTTGGGCCACTTGTTTAGGTCAGTTCGGTGTTGGAAAAATGAACGAAAATGGCCAATGACTGCTGGAGTTTTGCTGCTACTATGGACTTTGCGTTAGCAATACATACTTTAAAATAAAGCCTCAACACAGAGTCTGTGACATCCAAGATCAAAGCATTGGCACCAGCTTGACTTGATCCTTACCAGGCGCTCCAACCTCCCCAATATTACAATCACACGCAGCTATTAGGGTGCTGATTGCGATACAGACCACTCCTTGGTGTGCAGCAGAATAAAACTGCAAACAAAGAGATTGCATCACTCGAAGAAGAAAGGAAGACCACGAATTGACATCAACAAGACCCGCAATCAGGGCAAAGTGGAGGAATTTGCACAAGCACTCAAGGAAACTCTCCCAGGCCCAGCTGAAGTAAATGCATCTGAACGATGGGAATATTTCAAGAATGCTGTTTATAACACCGCCTTGTCAGTATTTGGTAAGGAGATCAGAAAGACTGATCTGCTTTTTTTGCAGAGCAAGGCTATGAAAACAAGCTTTTCAAGATAACTAACAGATTAACCAAAGAGGATGAGATCTGGATCTGGACCTGTGACCCTAAATTGCAAGTATTAATACTTATTTTGCAAAGGATATTGAATAAAGTAAAAAAGATCTTTTAAAATGGCGACTGCCGAAACTGGAGCAGGGAAGCTGAAAAGGGAAAGTCCTTCCGTTTCTTACTAAGCCACAAAGTAGCGGAATAAATGCTCCTGGCTACATTTGAAGAAAAAGCTCCACTTTTGTGTTTTCTCCTTCCTGGAGATTTGATTTGATACTGATCTTGTTTGGAAAGAAGCTTTGTTTTTTTTTCTTTTCTAAAAAAGTTTGCTTGTGTGGAAATATGGCGTTTAGGCTTACAAAGCCGGACAAACAAGCATGGGGGGGGGGATTCCCCCATCCACAAACTATATGAACAAGTTCTTAACTTACAGTCTCAGAAAACTGATTTTAATATAATTGAATTTCTTCTGGAGGAGATTGTAAGAAGGGATGAGATTATGAATCAGAACTTTGAGAAATTCAAGCAGGAAACTAAAGAATTGGTGCAATCAAAGTTTGATATTTTGCATCGAAAGATTATAAAAATGGCTAATGGTTTTTCAGAATTTATGATTAGGTTGGATACAAATACTAATCTATTAGAGTCTAAAGTGGAGGAAATTGAGGACAATTTGGAAAATAAAATACAAAAAATTGAAAATGATTTGATAAATATTTAAGACAATAGTTTAGAAGAAAAACCTGAAATGGAAGCTGATTGCAATGTAGAAAATATACAGCAACATATTGAAAAGAAAGTTTTAATGATGCAATATAATTTTACTGAATATGCGATCAGACTGAGAGGATTACAGGAAAATAACAGAGAGGATTTAAGGAAAATATCTTCTGAAGTTCTGGCTGGGATTTTAAAGGTTCAACCTGAGGAGGTATTTTGTAGGATCGATAGATTTTATAGAATAAACTCCTGGATTGCAAAGCAAAGGCAATTGCCTAGAGATGTGGTGATTTATTTTACAGATAAAGAAATAAGAAATAATATTGTGCAGAAATCTTTTAAGTCTACTTTGCAACTCTTTGGAAGAAAGATTTGGATTTATAAAGAGCTCCCGCCTAAGATATTATTGGAAAGAAAGAAATTTGGTTTCCTGGTGTCTGAGCTTAAAAAAAGAAATATTTTATTCAGATGGAATGCTCCAGTTGGTATAATATTGAGATATCAAGGAGAAAGATATCAATTAAATACTGTTGAAAAAGCGGAAGAATTTTATCAAAAAAATTTAAAAATGAATTTAACATCTTTATGCACAACACAAGACAAGCAGAAGGAGTTAGAAATAAAGGAAAAATATCGAGTTACAGAGGCCTTTGCAGATGAATTGCCTTTGGATTCTTCAGATATCTCAGCTGGATTATTTATAAATAAGAGAGAAGTGGCATCGGATTCTAACGTGACGACTCACCAAGTTACAGATAACCATGGAAATCAACTAATTGATATACAACTTACAGAAAAGAAATATGAGTCACAAAAACAAAACCAACAAGATCAAGTTATAAACCAGAATGAAAACCGATCAGTTGATACACAACTTGCAGAAAGGAAATCAGGATGGAGATCAAACCCACAAAAAGAAAGGAAAAAAAGAAACAGGTCTCACAAAAATAAAAATTTTTAAATTAAGCAACAGCGAAGCCAGTTATGTGGTTAATATCATCCTGAGGAGAGTGACAGACCTCTGTAATGCCGTAATTTTGGGATGTGAAAAGGGCCTTGAATTGTTGGATTGGAATTATCTATTTTTGGTTTTCTTTTTATTGATCAACGTATTATATCTATGCTGAGCCATAAGGCAAGAGAGTTATGCTGGGGCATGCAGAAGATCTGGTTGTTACCCCATTATGAGAATGGGAAATAATAATCCTGAAGAAAGCCACTATTACAGATATTATATGGATTACAATTATAAAGTCACTCGGGTGGTTGTTTTCTTTTTTTATATATATATGAAGATATTCATTATTGATGGGGGCAGATGATAACTGAGGATTTTGAATATTCTGTTGCAACTGGGATGTTATGTTACCCTAATCCGGATGATGGAGTCAGCAATCCAATGGAAAGATATCAAAGAAGATATTATATGGATTATAAATTTAAAGTTATTGATTTTGTTTATATAAGGGAATATTTTTTAGTAGGATGGGCAGAAGAACAAAGATATTAAGAATTGTTGTGTATGGTAATTCTGTAGGAAAGTAGGTGGAGACAGGCTAGGGTATTGATTGTATAGATTAAGAAAAGGGATGCTTAAGAGATATATTTATGGGACTGGAGGAAATGGATAGAGTAGAACAAATGTAAAATTAGAATTCATGGGGCAGGCTGCTTTGAAATGTCATATTAATATACACAAAAGATTAAATATTAAAGTAGGATTTATTATATAGTTTTAAAGTGGAAGGTTGTTTTGAAATGTTATATTAATATACAGACATAAGTATGGGGGAGGAGAAAAAAGGGCAGATTATCGATAAATTGGGAGTTATAACAATGTTACTGTGTTAAATTAGAAGTTATTACATAGTGTTATAATGGAATGTTATTTTGAAGTGTATGGTAAGAGGGGGAAGTAATAATATTAATAATATTACTAGAAGTAAGGGTCAGTATTTGGAGGAGGGAGTAAGGGGATGGTAAAATATTATATAATCTGTTATGCATTAGGTTTTTATTTTGAAGAAGTCACAGGGGGGAGGGGGGTTGGGGTGGTGAGGGGGGGTTAGGGAGGAGGGGGGGAAGGGGGAAAAATTTGTAATTGAAAACTTTTTCAATAAAAAAAAAAAAGAAAGAAAGACTGATTGGTTTGAAGCCCATTCAGAGGAGTTGACGCCAGCCATCGAGGAAAAAAGGAGAGCTCTAATTGCATATAAAGCCTGTTCCAGTGAGCGCAACCTACAGGTTCTGCAAGCTGCTCATAGCAAAGTCCAACAGACCGCCAGGAGATGTACTAACGATTATTGGCTGCAGCTTTGCTCTTGGATCCAGATAGCAGCTGACACAAGCAACATCAAGGGGATGTATGATGGCATCAAGCAGGCCTTAGGTCCAACACAGAAGAAGTCTGCCTCTCTGAAGTCTGCTACAGGTGAGGTTATCCAGGACGGAGCACAGCAGATGGCACGCTGGGTGCAATACTACTCTGAGTTATATTCCAGAGAAAATGTGGTAACTGAAGAAGCATTAAATAACATTTAGTGCCTGCCTGTCTTGGAGGAGCTTGACAGTGAACCAACTTTAGAAGAACTAAATGCGGTCCTGGACTCCCTTGCCTCTGGCAAGGCACCCAGGAAAGATAACATTCCTGCCGAAGTTCTGAAGTGCTGCAAAGAGAACATCTCCACTGAACTGCATGAAATCTTCTCTTTTTCTTGGAGGGAGGGTGGAGTACCACAGGGCATGAAGGATGCAAATATCGTCATGCTGTACAAAAACATAGGTGACAGGGGTAACTGTAACAACTACTGTGGCATCTCTCTTCTTAGTGTTGTAGGGAAGCTGCTTGCCCATGTCGTACTGAAGAGGCTCCAGGTGCTTGCAGAGAGAGTCTATCCAGAATCACAGTGTGGATTTCGAGCCAACAGGTCCACTACTGAAATGTATTTTCCCTTAGACAGTTGCAGGAGAAATGCAGGGAACGACAGCCACTTTTTGTAGTCTTCATAGATCTTACAAAGGCTTTTGACTTGGTTAGCAGGGATGGCCTTTATAAAATTCTCCCCAAGATTGGATGTCCACCTCAACTCCTCAACACCATCAGGTTCTTTCATGAGGAAATGAAGGGCACTGTAGTTTTTGATGGCTTAACTTCAGATTCCTTTGATATTCGAAGTGGAGTGAAGCAGGGCTGTGTCCTCGTGCCAACTTTATTCGGGATCTTTTTTGCTGTCATGCTGAAACATGCTTTTGGAACTGCAACAGAGGGTATTTAGCTCTGGACCAGATCAGACAGAAAACTCTTTAATCTCTCTAAATTGAGAGCAAAGTCTAAAGTCCAGCTGAAATGCTTACGGGATTTCCTCTTCGCTGATGATGCTGCCATCACTGCTCAGTCTGCTGAAGACCTTCAACAACTTATGGACAGTTTTAGCAAGGCCTGCCAAGACTTTGGACTAACAATCAGCCTGAAAAAAAACACAAATCATGGGTCAGGACATGGATTCCTGAGAGGTCCACCGACCTTGAGCCATGTGATGTTGCAGATGCGCCCCCCAGCCAGAGAGACTCGCATCCGTAGTAAGCTGGAGTCTCTGTGGTTCCCTGAAGGAAGAACCCCGGGATAAAGCAGGAGAAATCCACCAGAGAAGAGATTGGAGGACCGGTTGAGGAATATTGATACGACAGGAAGAGGCCTCCAGGTTCGCACGTTGAAAAGGCAGTAGAAGCCATTGAAGCTCTCTACAATGCAAACATGACCAAGGTGTAATGCCGAAAGTGGAAACCATCATTCCCAAAAGTCGGGAAAGGACGAGAACAGATGCCGAGCCAGCCGTAAGACATTGACGCACCAAGGCACGGAGATTGGACTGGTGTTCCGGCGAAAGGCAAACGGTGGAGGAGATGGTATCAATGGAGGCCCCTAAATGAAGGATAGTGGTAGAAGGAGACAGATGGCTCTTGGACCAATTTATGGAAAAACCATGAGACTGAAGGGAGGACAGAACCAAGGACAAGTCCTGCTGGGCTGTTTGAAGCGAAGGGGACATAACTAATATGTCATCTAAATAAAAATGAAGGCGAATTGGCTGTGATCTGATGAATCCAATTAACGAGGCCATGATCTTCGTAAATACCCTGGGGGCTGAGGAAAGCCCGAAGGGTAAGGCCTTATATTGATAATGCGACCCCTTGAAGGCAAAGCGGAGAAACTGGCGATGAGAAGGCAAAATGGGGACATGCAGGTAAGCATCTGTTAGGTCAATAGAAGAAAGAAAATCGGAAGGACGAATGAACTCAAGAATAGATGAAAGAGAGTGCATTTTGAACCGGCGGTATTTAATGTGCCGGTTCAAAGCCTTCAAGTCTAAAATGGGACGCCAACCACCAGAAGCTTTCTGGACAACAAAAAGGCAGGAATAAAACCCTTGGCCCTGTTGGGAAGAAGGGACCCTCTCGATGGCGGCAATCCGTAAAAGATGTTCAAAAGCCACCGAAACAATCCCTGCCCTGACTGGGTCACGAGAAACGGGGCAAGGAATAAAACGGGAGGGTGAAAGGGAGGAAAACTCTAATGACAAACCAAAGGAAATTGTGTCAAGTACCCAAGAATCGTTGATGGAGGACGCCCACTGTTCGTGAAATAAGGAAAGGCGACCTCCAATAGGGGACTGGAAATACTGCTCACCTGCCCCTTCGAGACCAACGACCCCTCCTGCCACCCTGGAAAGATTTCCGAGGGGGAAACCTGGACCCTTGTCTGACCTGGGGATCCTGTTGGGGTCTGGAAGGAAAGGAACGTTGTCCCCGGGGCTGAAAGGAAGAGGAATCAGAGGTCCGAAAGGGCTGATATCGTGAAGAGGAGAAACGGGAATCAGAGCGACAACTAGCCGGGGGAAGAATCTTCTGGCGATCCCTGGTCTCGACAAGCAAGGGTTCCAGAGCCGAACCAAAGAGGGAGCCACTGGTGTAAGGAGCTGAAGCCAGCTGCCATTTACTGCGTACATCGGCTTGCCAATTTCTCAGCCACAAGAGGCGGCGAGATGTCACATTAGAACCTAAGGCTCTGGCCGAAAAACGAGTGGAATTCAAAGTGGCATCAGCCGAATATTCCAAAGCCGCAGCAATCTTATTTAGGTCTTGATGGGACCGTGCGTCTGAAAGAGGAAGCCTGGCTTGCAGCTGTTTCAGCCATAGTAGGGCCGCTCGATTAAAGAAAGAGGCAGATGTTGAAGCCCGGATAGACCAGGCCGTAGCTTGGTGTCCTTTCAGGAGAGTCTTCTCCGCCCTCTTGTCCTCAGGCCTGAGAGAATCCTTAGGGGGGCCCGCGGGGTGAGATGTATCAGTCAAGGCCACGATAAGAGGGTCAACAGTCGGGGCCTGTAAGATATCTGCTAACGGCGAGGCAGAGTTGTAAAGCCGCTTGTCCAGTCCGTTAGGGCTAGGGCCCTGGTAAAGCCCACTGGCGATGCAAAACATCTGTAAATAGCTTTGGAGCCGGAATGGTGTCAGGCTCGCTGGTTGGTTCCGCAAACATAGCCGCTGCTGGGTCCGAAGTTGACGACGATAGAACAGCAGATGGAGGGGAACCCAAACGGGTAACAGCAATGGCTTTAAACAGCAGGGAGCGGAAGAGCTGTGGCTTAAAAAGGCCAATAAAGGCCGGCTGGTCGGGCCCCAGGCCTTCATCATCTGACCAGGCTTGATCCGGATACTCCTCACCGTCAGAAACTGAAGCTTGGTCAAGAGGAACCTGGGGAACAGAATGTTCCTGGTCCAATAAAGACCCCTCCGGGTCCTCAGGAGGGGTTTGCGGAGATGCCCCTAAGGTGGTAGCTGCCGGAGCTTGATTAAGACAATCCGCAATCGACTGTCGGATAGCCCTGGATATGAAGGCCTCCAAGGAAGCAGTCATTGGAGAAGACAAGGCAGGAGGAGGAGGAGGAGGAGGAAGCAAGGCCGAAGGCTGATTAGAATCCTGAATGGTCTGAAGTAATCTCTGGGGCTCCGAAGGAGAAACCGTCTGAGGAACATCCCTAATGTCCGGAGAGAGGTCCCTGATCGAACGAGGCGAGCAAGACCGTGAAGGAGGCAGAGATGAAGAGTGGTTAGGATGCTGGGCCTGAGTCTGCGCCTTTAAAAAGGCTTTTTCCATGGCCTTATGTCGGCGCTGTTCCTCCCGGGAAGATCCATACTTGGAGGCTTGGGCCCTTGAGGACTGGGCCTTATCCCTGTTGGAGCGGGATTTTTTGCTTGGGGGAGGCAGCGAAGTAGAAGGTCCCTTGAGGGGATCACTGGGATGGTGCCTATGTGAGGAGGAAGTAGGCCCATCGGAGTTCCGCATGGCAGACGCCATTTTGAAAGTCAGAGGCACTGAAATGGCGTCCACAGAAGAAATGGGGCCTTGGAGCTCAGGGAAAACAATTTAGCAGAAAGGGCGATCCGCACTTCGCAGCACTTAACACACACGAGCAATCAGGTAAGGGGAGAGATTGCTCTAGCCCGATCCTCCCTAATAAGCCCCTGCGCCAATTAACTGAAGAGAGAGGGCGCGCTTCACCGCCGCTAGCACTCAGGTTCCGTTTGGGCTTGAAAGGCGAGCGTCCGCTCCAGCCTTATCTCTCCGATCGCCCCGTGCACCAATCAGCTGGGAAAAGGGGCGCTCTTCAGTTGCTAGCCGTCCGGCTTTAAACGCGACTCAGGAATGGGCGCGCGGCCTCTAGTGCCAGCAATCTGCTGCTAGGCAACGGTCTTTTCAACACAGCAAGCAAATAAAAGGAGAGAAAAAACAAAAACTCGCCCTGCAGCAAGGCACAAAGCCTGCAGGAGCGAGAAAGTCACTTGCCAGTTAGAAGGGAGATCGAGACAGCGATAGGAGACAATTGAAGCTGAGGAAAAAAACTGTCAGAGGAGGACACGTCCTGTCTAGCGAAGACCGAGACGAAGAACTGGAGCAGCTTCGAGGGGGCAGAACTTTGGCTTTGGAAAGTGCTCGGTCATTGGCTAGACGGGACATATACCCCATCCTGACTGACATTTTTCCTCTTCGATGGAGAATAGCTAGAAGAGATAAGAATGCCTCTTAAATGAACAGTGCAAAGAAATAGAAGAAAACAATAGAATAGAGAGGACCAGAAGCTCTTCAAGAAAATTGGAGATATGAAGGGAACGTTTCATGCAAAGGTGGGCATGATAAAGGACCAAAATGGCAGGGACCTAACAGAGGCATGAGAGATTAAGAAGAGGTGGCAAAATTACACAGAATAACTATACAAGAACTAGTTTAACATCCCTAGCCGCCCTGAGTCTTTGGAGAGGGGCGGCATATAAACTGAATTAAATTGAAATTGAAATCCCTGATAACTACGATGGTGTGGTCACTGACCTCGAGACAGACATCCTAGAATGTGAAGTCAAATGGC
Source organism: Arizona elegans (assembly GCA_022577455.1). Taxonomy (NCBI): domain Eukaryota; kingdom Metazoa; phylum Chordata; class Lepidosauria; order Squamata; family Colubridae; genus Arizona; species Arizona elegans. The sequence continues at coordinate 45,079,521 of JAKOOJ010000006.1, read as the reverse complement.
CTTAGGAAATCTGAGAAACAACAAAGCTAGTGGGGGTGACAGTATTCCAACTGAGCTATTCAAAATCTTAAAAGACGATGCAGTAAAACTGCTACACTCAATTTGCCAGCAAACTTGGAAAATTCAAAAGTGGCCACAGGATTGAAAAAGGTCAGTTTACATTCCAATTCCAAAGAAAGGCAATGCCAAAGAATGTTCAAACAATCGCACCATTGCACTCATTTCACATGCTAGTAAGGTTATGCTTAAAATCCTACAGACTAGGCTCCAGCAATCTGTGGACCGAGAACTACCAGAAGTGCAGGTAGGATTTCAAAGAGGCCGAAGAACTAGAGATCAAATTGCCAACATACGCTGGATCATGGAGAAAGCTAGGAAGTTCCAGAAAAAAACATCTACTTCTGCTTCATTGACTATGCTAAAGTCTTTGATTGTGTGGATCACAGCAAATTGTGGCAGGTTCTTAAAGAGATGGGAGTACCAGACCATCTTATTTGTCTCTTGAGAAACCTATATGCGGGTCAAGAAGCAACAGTGAGAACTGGACACGGAACCACTGATTGGTTCAAAATTGGGAAAGGAGTCCGGCAAGGCTGTATGCTGTCGCCCTGCCTATTTAACTTATATGCAGAGCACATCATGAGAAAGGCGGGGCTAGATGAATCAAAAGTTGGAATTAAGATTGCTGGGAGAAGTATCAACAACCTCAGATATGCAGCTGATACCACTTTAATGACAGAAAGTGAAGCGGAACTAAAGAGCCTCTTGATGTGGGTAAAGAAGGAGAGTGCAAAAGTTGGCTTGAAACTCAACATTAAGAAAACTAAGATCATGGCATCCGGCCCTCTTAATTTCTGGTAAATAGATGGGGAAGAAATGGAGGTAGTGACAGATTTTATTTTCCTGGGCTCCAAGATCACCGCAGATGGGCACTGCAGCCAAGAAATTAAAAGATGCTTGCTCCTGGGGAGGAAAGCTATGGCAAATCTAAATAGCATACTAAAAAGCAGAGACATCACCCTGCCAACAAAAGTGCGTATAGTCAAGGCTATGGTTTTCCCGGTTGCAATGTATGGCTATGAAGGTTGGACCATAAGAAAGGCTGAGTACCAAAGAATTGAGGCCTTTGAACTGTGGTGCTGGAGAAGACTCCTGCAAGTTTCTTGGACTGCAAGAAACTTGCAGTCAGTCCTAGAGGAGATCAACCCTGACTGTTTTAGAAGGCCAGATCCTGAAGATGAAACTCAAATACTTTGGCCACCTAATGAGAAGGAAGGACTCACTGGAGAAGAGCCTAATGCTGGGAAAGATTGAGGGCAAAAGAAGAAAGGGACGACAGAGAATGAGGTGGCTGGATGGAGTCACTGAAGCAGTCGGCGTGAGCTTAAATGGACTCCAGAGGATGGTAGAGGACAGGAAGGCCTGGAGGAACATTGTCCATGGGGTCACGGTGGGTCAGACGCGACTTTGCAACTAACAACACACAATCAAGATCAAGTTAGGTACTAATACCACTCTAGCCTTAATAAAGCCACACCTAGAATACTGCATCCCAGTTTTGGTCACCACACTATAAAAAAGATGTTTAGACTCTAGAACAGCGGTTCTCAACCTGGGGGTCGCGACCACTTTGAGGGTCGAACGGCAATTTCACAGGGGTCACCAAAGCCTTCTCTCGCCCCCCCCCCCACGCCTTCACTCACCCTCACTCTCTGCTCTGTTGGATCGCCGGCCGTTCGCTTACCCCGCCCACTCCCAATCTATTGCTGCCTCCTGAGTCCCAGCTGATGGCTAGAGGAAAAAAAACTGTTTAAATTCTTGCTGCGGGGCTTCAAAGGGCCGCCCTACATCTAATCAGTGTTAAAAGAAAACAAATGAGAAGACCGGTGCCTGCAAAAATAGAAAAAAACAGCCCCTTTCAGCTTCAGCATCAGCATAGGTTAATTACCATAAGTAGATTTGATCAGCCTCGGACTCTCAGCTGATTTGCTCTCAGCTGTTTTGCGGAGGGCTCTGTTGCTAGCTGCAAAGAGAGGAGCAGATTTTTTTTCCCCCTAGCTATGCTGAAAAACGAAACTGAAAGTAAAGCAGGGTCTTTGTTGCAACGTGACAAAATGAGGCAGAGAGATATTTCTTTTTTTTTTTCCTTTTTCCTCACCAAAAAAGGTAGGTGCAAAACTGCAAACAATGGGAAATTTAGGGCAAAAGAGGAGGTTCAAGATTTTAAAACACAAAAGAAAAAAAGCTCTATTTAACTAGGGAATTGTAATAATTGAGATACTATTAATTGTATATTGTGTTGAAAGCAGAAATGGTTAAGTTGTGGTTTGGAGGAATATATGGGGGAAATTATTTGGTTTATTATTATTGGTAAATATAATTAATTAATTTGTAAGAAATTGGATTGCATGGAAATAATTGGAATATTCATGTTCATATAGATTGATATACAAAAAAGATAGTTATATAACTAATTGATTTATATTAAAATGTTGAATTTGTATTAAACAACTGTATTACATAATTACATAATTAACCAATGTGAGGATGGATATAAAATAGATGACAATGGGAAGGGGTATAATATAGAAGGAAAAAATTGAATTTGATTAAGATTAGAGATGAGGATGAAGGGTAATATTGGTTTTTTAAAAAAATAGATAAGGAATAAATATGGCAAAAAGAAAATATAGAAATTGTAAATTTAATTGAAATGACTAAACACTGGTTAAATTTGTGAACTGGCCAAATACTCTGTTCAAAGAAAATACATTGTATGTTTGTATGTGTGTTTCTAATTATTGCTATTTATTCATATTTGTTCTCTTTTATTCTTTAAAGTTTAACAATTCATTCTTTATCTTAATATCTTTATATTTGTTTGGGGTTGGTTTTCTTCCCTTTCATCTTTTTTATTGTACAGCAATCTTTCTCCTCAAACCTACCACCTCTCTCTTTTCTTTCCTTCTTACTTTCTCTTCCCCCCCTCTTCTTCTCCTTCCTCCTTCCTCTTCCTTTCTCCTTCTCCTCCTCTCTTCCTCCCTCTCTTACCCTCACTCCTACTCTAATTTCCCTTCCCTTCCTTCATCCCTCTCTATTGCTGTATCCTTTTATGCATATGGACTACTCAGAGGGCTGAAAAAGTTATTTCTGACTGGTCCTTGCACTTTTGACCAGTCTTCGAACTTACGACTGTCCTCACATTTTACGTTTTTGCCCTATCTTGTCACCATGGTGAAGAGAAGCAGTTGTGAAATGAGTGACACATTGTTAAGAATGCTACAATGGGCATAAATGATGACCAGTCATAAGTGCGAAGACCAGTCAAGTGCGAGGACCTGTCATAAATCACTTTTTTCAGCCCTCTGGGTAGTCCTTTTGTGCACATGGACTACTCAGAGGGCTGAAAACGTTATTTTTGACTGGTCCTCGCACTTTTGACCAGTCCTCGAATTTATGACTGTCCTCACATTTTACGTTTTTTGCCCTATCTTATCACCATGGTGAAGAGAAGCAGTTGCGAAATGACTGACATGGTTGTTAAGAACGCTGCATGGGCATAAATGTGAGGATGGTCATAAGTGTGAGGACCAGTCAAAAATGGGAGGACCTGTCAGAAATGACTTTTTTCAGCCCTCTGGTTAGCCACCCGGTCACATGACCAGCTAGTCACACCCACCCAGTCACATGACCTCCAAGCCACGCCCACAAAATAAGCCACGCCCACAGAACCTATAGTAAAAAAATTTAGAACCCACCCCTGGTTGGGGGTCACCAAACATGAGGAACTGTATTAAAGGGTCGCGGCATTAGGAAGGTTGAGAACCATTGCTCTAGAAAAATGCAGAAAAGAGCAACCAGGATGATTAGGGGACTGGAGACTAAAACATAGGAAAAACGGTTACAGAAACTGGGCATGGCTAGTCTACGAAAAGAAGGACCAGGGGAGTCATGATAGCAGTCTTCCAATACTTGAGGGGCTGTCACAGAGAAAAAGGAGTCAAGCTATTTTCCAAGGCACCTGAAGGCCAGACAAGGAATAATGGATGGAAACTGATCAAGGAGAGATTCAACCTAGAAATAAGGAGAATTTTTTTGACAGTGAGAAAAATCAACCAATGGAACAGCTTGTCTTCAGAAGTTGTGGAAGCTTCATCACTGGAGGCTTTCAAGAAGAGATTGGACTGCCATTTGTCAGAAATGGTGTAGTGTCTCCTGCTCCAGAGAAGAATCCTTGTCTCTTTGCAACATGGTGGGGAGAGAAAGGAAGATACAAGATACAAGACCAATCACATGGCACACCTTGCCATACATCAAAAACATCTCAGAAGCTGTAGAATGCAGCTTGTGAGATCTGCAAGTGAGCATCGCATACCACCCAGAAGCCACTATACAGGGACAAATTATGCATTGTAAAGATAGTTTGGAGGTGGGAGATACTTCCAATGTAATCTACTGAATCCCCTGTATGGACTGTGACTATGTAGGACCAACAAGGAGGAAGCTAACCACTAGATTGCAAGAACACAAATGAGTGGTCAGCTGAAGAGACCCAAACACATTGGTAACCTCATACTGCAGTGAACAAGGACACACATTCAATTTTGCAGCTACCAAGATTGCTAGAGAGCAGGCACAAAAACAGCCAGGGAAATGATTGAAGCCTGAGAAATAGGCTCCTCCTCAGTAAACATACTTTTTGGTAGATAACTCTCAACCTAGTCATCAGGATAACCGTTAGACACAATACAAGAGGTCAGAAATGAAATATAGAAATCTATACCATCTAATATTTCAATGGACTTCGCAATTAACTTGTACATTATTTTTCTTCTTTTTTTCTTAGTACCTCTTGTTTCCCAAGGAGAGGCTTCTGAAGACAGAGAAAACGGGAGAAGAGCTTCAATTAAGAATAAAAAGAACATGGGTTCATCAGCATGTCAGTTCCGAGCATACGAATTTCTCATCTTCATTTTCAAATTCAACTAGAGGCCCAGTACACTACCATTTGCGTTTGCGCTTGCGCTTGCGCTTTTTTTGGAGTGTCATGGTGATAATAGGCGGTGCTTAGGTAGATGAATGGGCATTCAGGAAAACAAGAGGGCCGGAGGATGTTGGCTTTTTATTATCCAGTCAGAAGACCGTGTGCGCATGGAGGGCGGGCGTTTCTTAAATAGCCGGCGACGACGGGATGGGTGGGAGGTATAACACGTCCTCTCGCTTTCTCTTGTAGGTTACGGTGAGGCACGAACAGCGGAGCAACGGTGACAATAGCAACTGTTGCTGATTCCTGGCCGTTGTGACACTTGCGAGCGTCTTTCCGCCCTCTACTCGCGCTGTTTATGTGCGTGAGCTTCCGCGCGCGTCGCCTGACAGTTGCCTGGCCGGTTCGACCGGAGCCCTATCGACGTCCTTCGTGGTGGCGGCCTGGCATATCCGCGAACCTAACGCGCTTCCTCAACTCCAGTAAGGAACCATGCGGCTATGTGGAGCGCTTCTAAAAAGCCCCATTCCCAAACAAATCGAATACTACTCTCGCTTTTCCCCGTCGCCGCTTTCTATTAAGCAGTTCCTGGATTTCGGTGAGTGATCAAACGGCACCTGTGCGGTCGCAGGGCCGCGTACATTCTACCATCTTCTCTCCGCCCAACTGAGAATTTTTGTTTCAGTCTGACGTGGGAGAAAGATCCCTAGGATACTCCCACTCTGCTGTGTGTGACGTCATCAATGTTAGGTAGGGACTGGAGACAAGGCAATGGAGCAACGGCATCTAGCGTGGGTAGGGTTTAAGGAGACATAACTGAGTGAGTAGAATATTTGGGAATTTAGAAGGTAGTTTGAAACCTGCTGCAGGAAAACAGAAGCTCAACAAGTGGTATTTTTCTTTGCTACAAAGAGTGCGGAAAGCTCTCAGATCTTATACGTCAAAAACTGCTTCAGTGTTCTCCATAGGTCTCTTGTCCAGAGAGTGAACTGGAAATAAAAGCAAATATTAGCCAGCACACTGCATCTTCAAACTATTTCATGGGCCTGTTCGTTATTAAATTTCAGTTTCCTAAATCTTTTTTCCTTCCAGTATGCAACAGCTTTTTCAAGTTCAATACTATACTTTCCAAAGTAGGCAATCAATCATACTTTTTCTGAGGCCTGCAAAGCCTGGATTACAGTTAGTGCTACTTGTATTTTCAATAGAGTTATGCAAGAGTCTTCAATCATGAATCTTATATACGAGTTTAGCGATTCAGTGTATGCAATGTTATATTTGTGTTCTGACTCTACAGTACTTTGGTTGCAGTATAGCAGTTCATTTGAGGAAATTTGTAAATAAAAGAAAATTGGGAGTACAACCAGAACAGAATTCAGGGGGAAAAATGGATTGGCTTTCAGGACAATTCTTATTTGAAGGATTATTTGAATCCTTTATTTGTAATTTCAAAGTGAGAACATAGTGAGCAGCCTGATTTCAACTAATTTGAACCTATTTTACTTACATGAATATTATATTGTTTTTAGTATTTTGATATAATGTGCAGAAATGAATTTGCTTTCTGCAATGCTGTATGTTTTTTTCAAAAACCAATTCCTTGGCCGTTCTGGGTTCTTCTTATTGCATTTCTTTTACACTGCCAAAAGGTCCTCAGACTTTTTACCAGCTTTGAAGCTGAAGAGCTGATAGGAGTTTTGCACATTTCCATTCATCTTTGCAGCCTTAGATTTGAAATACCCTTATTGAGGTATGACTGAGATGATTAAGAATAGTTATTTGCACTGGATATTTAAAACAGAACATTAGATTGATTTATATCTGTGAAGTACACTTCAAGAATTACTTTTATTGATTACCATTCAGATGTTTTAAACAGAGCAAACATGGAAAGAATTTGTTTTGCCTTAAAATACTCAAGTGATGTGATTTTATAAATTTATCTGTTTCTCAATAATTCACATAGTCGCTGTGTTAATTTATAAAGAATCCTATTTTATGTCTATATTCATAATTTCCATATGTTGATTTAAGAATGTTCATGTCCCAGAGTCACTAAAAAATGGACTGATCAGTGGACTTAGATGAGAATTTAGATGAGAAAAATATTTACAACTTTATTTTCATTATTTTATTTTATGCATTTAAATACACCTTTCTCAGAAGGGGCTCACCAGCTTCTCAAACATCCTTTGCACAAAAACATTGAAAACCCTTGGCCTAAATATTTTGTTCCATAGTTCTTGTCAGCATCAGTTTAGTCTAGTGCAGTGATAGCTAACCTTTTTTGGGACCTGAAGTCGGGAAACGAGCTGTTTCCGGCCTCCGAAGGGCCTCGGGGGTGGTGGTGGAGAAGGCTGTTTTCGTCCTCCCCAGGCTCCTAGAAAGGCTCTGGAGCCTGGGGAGAGTGAAAAACGGGCCTTCCGGTCCCACTGGAAGTCGGCAAACGGGCCGTTTCCAGCCTCCAGAGAGCCTCTGGGGAGGTGGGGAAGACCGTTTTCACCCTCTCCAGGCTCCTAGAAAGCCTCTGGCTTTCTGGCATGCGCACTGGAGCTGAGCTAGGGCAATGTTCGCATGCCCACCGATATGGCTCCACACTCGTGCCATAGGATCGCCATCACGGGTCTAGTGGTTAAAGTACTAGGTTACAAACCAGAATACTGTATGTATAATTCCTGCATTATGCATGAAAACCAGCTGGGTGACCTTAGGCCAATCACTCTCTCCCAGCCCAAATCACCTCACAAGGTGGTTGTGGGGAAAATAGGAAGAAGGCGCATTAGGTATGTTCACTGTCTTAGGTTATTTATAAAAATAATAAAGGCAGCACATAAATACATTTTATGCAAAATGTTGAGCAATAAGAAATTAATTTTTTCAGAGGTTACAATACTTTTTGATAGAAATAACAAAATAGTTATATAATACATTAATATTCATTTCTATATTCAGAATTCTTGGAAATCAGAAACTAAAACATTATCTAAATTGAGTGCATATAAGTAAAAGTAGAACTATTTGGAAAGGCTTCAAGCTCCAAGTGTTTATAGCACTGATTTAATCCAAATGTAAAGTTTAGATTAAATATTAACCAGTCACATTCCCCTGAATGTGAGGGGGGTTTTTTTGTTGTAAAGGATGAAAAGGTACTGAATTGGCTAAAATAATCTATTATTTTTTGTACATTTATTTTAAAAATATTTTTGTATTTATTTATTTATTTTTCTATTTATTTATTTATTTTTGAAAAGTTTTAAAATATTTTTTACAAACATATTTCCCCCCGCCTTCCTCCCCCCACCCTTTCCCTTCTCCCTCCCCCCCACCCGACTTCCCAGAGCAAAATACAGGGTATAGCATTTAACAAACATAATCAAGCATAAACAAATTAACTATAAGCTCTTCACTCCCCCTTATACTTTAACTCCCCGATACATACCAAAATATAAGAATATAAGAATTCACCTAAATATTTCATTCATAAGCTATTTGCAACTTTTTAGTCCCATATTTGTTTTGAATATAATCAATCCATCTTCTCCATTCCAATATGTATATTTCATTCGAACAGTCCTTCAAATATACAGAGATTTTAGCCATCTCCAAGGATGTGGACAGGATTCTGGGCTGCCTGAATGCGACCACATGTTTATTGGACCCGTGTCCCTCCTGGTTGGTGCTGGCTTCCCGGGAGGTTACACGAGGCTGGCTCCAGAGGATTATTGACGCTTCTCTGAGTGAGGGTGTCCTGCCGGCCGCCTTGAAAGAAGCGGTAGTGAGGCCCCTCCTCAAGAAGCCCTTTCTGGATCCGGCTGTTTTGGCTAACTGTCGTCCAGTCTCCAACCTTCGTTTTATTGCAAAGGTTGTTGAGAGTGTGGTGGCGCAGCAGCTGCCACAGTACCTGGATGAAGCTGTCTATCTAGATCCGCTCCAGTCCGGCTTCAGGCCTGGGCACAGCACGGAAACGGCATTGGTTGCGTGGGTGGATGATCTCTGGAGGGCTCGGGATAGGGGTTGTTCCTCTATCCTGGTCCTATTAGATCTCTCAGGGGCTTTTGATAGCATCGACCATGGTATCATGTTGCACCGATTGGAGGGGTTGGGGGTGGGGGGCACCGTTTTAAGGTAGTTCTCCTACCTCTCTGGTCGCAATCTGTGTTGACGGGGGCAGCGGTCGACCCCGAGGCGCCTTGTGGGATACCGCAAGGGTCGGTCCTCTCGCCCCTTCGGTTCAACATTTATGTAAAGCCGCTGGGTGAGATCATCCGTGGCCTTGGGGTGGAGTTCCACCAGTACGCTGATGACACCCAGCTGTACATCTCCACCCGAGGCCACCCCAACGATGCCCTTGAAGTGATGTCCCGGTGCCTGGAGACCGTGCGGGCCTGGATGGGGAGAAACACGCTCCGACTCAACCCTTCCAAGACCGAGTCTGTGGCTCCCGGCGTCCTGATATAGCCAGCTGGTGCCATCGCTGGTTATTGGGGGCGAATCACTGGCCCCCATGGAGAGGGCTCGCAATTTGGGCGTCCTCCTGGATGCATGGCTGTCTTTAGAAGAGCATATGACGACCGTGGCCAGATCCGCCTGATACGCCAATTGCATCCCTTTCTGGATCGGGACTCCCTACGCACGGTCACTCAGGCACTCGTCACTTCCCGCCTGGACTACTGCAATGCTTTCTGCATGGGGCTCCCCTTGGGGTGCACCCGGAGGCTCCAGCTGGTCCAGAATGTGGCCGCGCGGGGGATTATGGGAGCAACGGGGTGCTCCCATGTGACACCTCTCCTGCGCAAGCTGCACTGGCTCCCGGTGGTCTTCCGGGTGCGCTTCAAGGTGTTGGTGACCATCTTTAAAGCACTCCATGACATAGGGCTGGGGTATTTACGAGACCGCCTTCTGCCGCAAATAGCCTCCCACCAGCCAGTACGCTCGCACAGAGAGGGCCTCCTCAGGGTTCCGTCCGCCAGACAATGTTGGCTGGCGACCCCCAGGGGGAGAGCCTTCTCTGTGGCGGCACCCGCCCTCTGGAACGACCTCTCCCTAGAGATACGCACGATACCAGACCTCGGGACTTTTCGTTGGGCCCTGAAAACTCATTTCTTTCACCTAGCCGGGCTGGCTTGATCCCATCCGTTTCGGTTTTAATTTGAAATTGGTTTTAATTGGGTTGTTTTAAATTGTGGCCAAAATTATTTAATTATCTTTTAAACTGTTCTTTAGATTTTGTGTGCTCTGTTTTATCTCAGCTGTTCACCGCCCTGAGTCCTGCTAGAGAAGGGCGGTATACAAATCAAATCAAATAAAAAATAAAATAAATAAATAAATAAGCTACTTTTAATGTCCATTCTTCAATAGTAGGTAAGTCTTCCTTCTTCCAGTACTGCGCCACCAAAAGTCTGGCTGCAGTTATTAAGTTCAAAATCAAATTAGTCTCTATTACCGTACAGTCTGTAATTATACCCAATAAAAACAACTGGAGTAAATTTTATCTTCTTTTTAAGAATATTTTGTATAATCCACCATATCTTAATCCAAAATGCCTTAATTTTTTTACATGTCCACCATATATGATAATACGTTGCATCATCACATTTACATCTCCAACACGTAGGTTGTAAGCTTGGATACATACAAGCTAACTTTTTGGGATCCAAATGCCATCTATAAAACATTTTGTAAAAATTTTCTCTCAAGTTTTGGGCTTGGGTAAATTTTACATTTCTGACCCATATTTTTTCCCATGTAAAATATTTTCGTATTTAGTAGTACCATCAACAATGAAACCTTTGCAAAAAATACCAGTCAAAACTACTGAAAATTTCTGAAAAGTATTCAGTTCATATTGTTGGACTGAAAAACTTGTCTTGTTTAATTTTATGAAATAAAACATATTAAAATACTCATAATTTCTCTGATTTGCAAAGCAAGTGTGACAAAAGAGACATTAGTATAATAACCATAATCGTTCATAAATGTTTTCCAGATCAGTTTCTGTTTTATAATATGAACCAGGTTGTGCCCATGTTGAATTCCTTGTGTTTGGATTGAAAAGCAATCTTCAGTTGTAGAATACATCCCAATTTGTCATTAATACAATATAAAAAGTAGGAAATTCTGAAAGTTTAATGGCTTTCATTAGTAGAAACTTGACCTGCTGAAATAATCTGGGGAACAGAAGCAGTTGAAAATAATAAATGGCATAGATATTTAGTAAATGCCTGCAGCTACTTATTATACTATATGTGAACAAATATCACATGATCAGAATTGAAGCCTAATTCTCATTGTATCTTAAAAGAATATCCTTTAGTGGCAGGGCTATGCAGAGTTCAAAGTCAAAAATGTGTGCAATCCCTGTCTACAACTTTTTAAGACAAGCATGATTTCGTGGAATAGCCTGCCAGTGCTGAGGGCAGTTTCATTATCCTTGGGAAAGAAGCTGCTGTTTCAAGAAGTTGCAAATAGGTGCTACATAAGCACCCCTTGTGTGCACCAAAATTATCTTTTTGCTTTGGAATCCAAAGTGCCACTAGTCCTTCTGAATGATAAATAATGAACAAATTGTGTATGTCAGTTTATTGCTCTTGCCTATTGGTTTTATGGTCACAATTGGTAACAAACGTTCTTGGTTGTCAAATGAGGCACTTAGCAAAATTCCCAGCTCTTTCATTTGTGAGAGAATACTAGGTAACCCATGATCCATTGGATCCATTCAGACCTTACCTACCACTTATGCAGCTCTTACCCTCGCTGTGCCTCCTTCAGGATGGATTTGATTTAAATCAAGTTGATTTAAATCACAATTTAAATCATGATTTAAATCACTAGTAAAAAGGCTTGATTTAAATCAACTTGATTTAAATCATAATTTTTTTTATTAAAAAGTTTTATAAGAAATACAAACAATTTTCTCCCCCCCACCCTTCCCCTTCCCCACATAAATTATACATTTTCTTATACATAAGAAATCCTCCATATACATATTTCCCTTAAAGAAAGCATTACAATAAAACATTTTAATTATCTTCGGAGTTGCTCTTCTCCTTCTTCCCTCATTCCACAACAAACCTTCTTCTCCTCCTCCTTTCTTTCCCATCCCCCCCTCCTCTTCCCTCCTACCTCTTCTCCCACCTCATCCTACTTCCTTTCCCTTTCCCCCACTTCTCTCTTCTTTTCCCCCTTCTCGCCTTCACTCCTACTCCTGTCCCCTTCCCTTCCCTTCCTCCTCTCCTTTCTTCCATTCCTCTCCCTCCCTCTCCTCTTCCTACCCCCTCCTCCTCTCTCCTTTCTAACTTCTTTGCTGTGAAATATTTTCCTCCTTTAGTATCTGAGCAGCTCCTATATTCTAGAATACACTTTCTTCTGCTAAGACATTTCACTATTCATCACTTCCCCCCCCTCCCTTATCCCCCCCTCCCCACCCCACCCCTGACTTCCCAGAGCAAAAACAGGGTATAGCATCTAACAAACATATGCTAAAATAAACTAACAAATTATAAAGTTCAAAGCTCCCACATGTTCTTTAACTCCCTTTGCTCCAATTCAACAACCTCCCTTTTATAAATTCTCAATACCAATTAAATTAAATTCATTCTTCCTACTTATATAGAAAAAAAAGAAAAAAAAAACCTTTTTCTTAATGCTTAATCCGATACTTTAGCAGTCTTACAAACAATAAAAATCATGAATAAATTCCATTTCTATACCAGAAAAAAAAATTTTCATCTTAAAATCTTGCACATTTTATCTCATATATCTTATTAAAATAATATAGTCTAATGTTAAGCATTTTAAAAATCTCTTAATACCTTTAAAACACTTATTTACCAAATATAAATTTCAGAATCTATAGGAGGGTATCCTTCAATTTTTCAGTTAACCGTCTTAATACCTCTAACTTTTTTTTAAAAAAAACAACCCTTAACTATCCAAAACTAATTATCAGTTTACAATAAAATTCTGAGTTTAACATTAATCCTCTTCGCTTCAAAGAGTTAGACATCCTAAAAACTTATACAATTTATCTCATATATCTTGTAGAATAATATAACCTTATGTTAAACATTTTAAAAATCTTTTAATACCATTAAAACACATATTTGCCCGTTGCCAATTTCAAGAATCCACAGGAGAATATCTTTCTTAAACTTCTGTTCTTCACTTCTTTTTGTATTTTTTCCAATCCATTTTTTTTATAAGTTCTTTCAACAATCCCCCCAGTTTTATTTTGGAAACTTTTAAAATAGTGATTTGAGGTTGATGTTTCTGAAATACTCGCTCTCTTCTTGAAGTCAGATTTTCTAACTTAAAATCCTCATCTCGTCTCTTCTGGTCTGTATAATCATTCAATCCATTTCTTTGTCCATATAACCAAAATTTGTTGCCATAAAGATTGTCAGCTTGCAATAAAGAAACCATTTGTTGCTTTTCTGTCATTGGAATGGAAACGTCCACCAAAACCTTTGTTTCAGCTGTACCAGCCAATCTCTTAATCCTGTCCATTTCCTGATCTTCCAAAAACAAATTCTTGTGAATAATTTCCTGCTTATAATTTCCCAAGCTATTTTTTGAAAAAGCCCTTTCGATTGTATTCAGCAGGGCTGAGGTAAAAAAGTCTAAAAGTTCTTGAAAAGCCTGGACAGTCACGGCTTGGGAATTTGCTGATTCACCAGCCCTGTTGTCAGCCATATTTCAGCTACTTTGTATTTATCCGGCTATCAGGACAACAATTCAACTTTTTTCCACACAGTATAAAGACCAGATTTTAGTTAAAATCAGAACCAAATTCTTTTCCTCGATACCAAATTCTTTTCCTGGCCGCTTCCATTTAAAACTTTCTCTTAGGGTGTAATCCAGTAGCTGTAAAGTGTTAACAAGCCTTAACGAGCACTTCCCCTGGTAGTTTCTTCCTCCCGCCCTCAGGCGCCATTTTCTGCATAATAAAGCGGAGTTAAAGTGTTACTTGCAAATTTCCTTTTGTTTTCTCCTGATTTGCTCCGTCTGCGATCGAAGTAAAGCTGTTAAAAATCCCCCGTTGATTTTCTGCAGATTCTGGTCGCAGCTTCTAGCTCCGCTTCAGCGGAGTCATTTCTGGTCCGGAGTGGCTTGACAGGCTTCAATAGGGAGCCCACACCCTTTGCACCCCAGGATTTCTCCTAGCGCACTTGGGGGGGGCTCTACCCCCGCCTGTCCACTCTATTCTCTCCCCTTTGCCCGGGGAGAGGGTTCCAAGCCTCCAGACAGCAGTTTTCCGGCTGTTCTGGGGCTTTTACGGAACCAGAGAACGGGCGCTCAAAAGAGAGCGTCTTCAAAGCTGCGGAGCCAGGCAGGAAGTCCGATTTAAATCATAATTTTTAAAGAGCAGCTGACATCTCTTTTCTGGCAGCGGCTCCTCCTCTGATCCGCTGTTGACTCACCAACAGTCCCAATATTGCAGAATATACAGCCTCATGCTACATAACTAAGGTCCATTTCATGCTGATTAAACTAAATTATTAATGTATCTTAAATAGAAAACTATCTTTAGATAGATTTTTACTCCCAAAGCATTTTATTAAAATAAATCCGATTTAAATCAAAAAAATCTGATTTAAATCAAAAAAATCTGATTTTTTTGATTTTTTTTTTTAAAAAAAATCATTGATTTTTATCCACTCTGGCCTCCTTTGCACCATCATACATCTACCTGCCTACTGGCCTGGGACTTCCAACTTCCATTGACTTTCCTTATGGGAAACCTGACAGAAAGCATTAGAAATGATCACATAACCATGGCTGATCATAGCAGCACTGAAACTGCCACAACTTTGCCAAATTTCAGCCCCGCTGAATCCTGGGTTTCAGACACATTCTGTTAGCCTTGTTAGAAAAACTGTTGCTCTGTGATGCACCTTTTTGACAATTTGAAGGTTACAGACAGACAGTTTCAGTAGCATATAGATAAATTCATAATCATCTGGTTGGTGACTAAATAAATTTGATATAGCAATATAGAGCCTAACAAGTTAAAATTAAATCCTAGAAATAGTTTCTGTTTGTAGGTAATCAATCTAATTGAATTCAAATCCTGAAGTTAATACTGGATGGGATCATACTTCTAAAAGAGCATTATTTTAGTTCATTCACAGGGAACATCCTGGAGTCATGGCCTTTGCTAAGCAATTGGAGGAGAAGCCATGATCTTTGCCCATTTCTGGTATATATGGCAGTTGTGAACATTCTTGGACTTGAATGCCCTCATGATAGTGACTCTTCAGCTCACATTTAGGCTACTGCAAATGCTTGACAGGCCTGTCCTTCAAAATGACCTGGAAACTCCAATTGGTGCAAAATATATCACCTTGATTATTAACAAATAGCTATTTTACACTTGTGCTTTGATCACTGTATTAGCTATGACAGTTCCAGAACAAACTGAAGATATTGGTATTAATATATAAAACTCTACTCAACTCAGTAGCTGTACGATCCATATTATAAAGAGAAGTTACAGACTACTACTTTCTAAGTCAGGCCTGTCAAACTGGCGACCCACAGGCCGGATGCGTCATGCGCAGGTCACACCCACCCCAACTCTGCAAAGGCAAAAAATGTGATAGGTCACGATCCAGCCTGTGACATGATCGAGTTTGACACCTGTGTTCTGTGCTCTGTGGCTAATTATTCATTGAAACCCCAGCTATTATTAGAAAGTTTACAACACAGCAAGAAAACCTTTCAAACCTGATATTTGTCTGTCTGTGTTCTCATGGCCAACACACAAGATGGCAGCTCTGAGTTTACATGTTAATATATCCTGTACAGTTTTTGCCTGTTCTGTGTATTTATCCTAAGAGGACTGCTGAGAGTGTCACCCATGATGAAAGTAGGAAAGTGCCTCGTCATTAACAGCCCAGATCTTATGGAACCATCTTCATGAGATATCCATTTGATCAGTGGTGGTTTGCTACCAGTTCACCCGGTTCAGGGGAACCAGTAGTTGTGGCGGGAGGCTCCATCCACCCGCCCAGACGTCATCAAATACGCTCTGCGCATGCGCAGAAGTGGCACGCAAGCGAACCTGTAGCAAAGGTAAATGAAACTCACCACTGCATTTGATCCGTATTTCGTAAGTTGATTAAGAATGTTCTATTCCTTTCATCCTTTGGTATGGATGACAGATTTGGGTTGTAGTTCTATTTTTGATATGAGTAATAATTTTATGCTTTTTATTATCTTGCTTATTGACAGTACGTTACAGGGCATCTCAGGTTATGACTACTTTTTCAGTTACTGTTCAAATGTAGCAGCTCTGAACAAGGGGATTTATGAATGGTTCTCAAAGTTCTGCCTATAGCAGCATCCCTACTATTTTCATGGGACAGATGTATATAATCTTCCATTTGTTGCCCTAATAAGTTATTCCTCGCTTAACAACTGGTAACTTAATGACTGTTTGAAGTTACAACAGACTTCAAAAAAGTTACTTATGATCTCTCCTTGAAGTTGCAACTGCTGTACCATCACTCCCACAGTCATGTGGTTGCATTTCAGGTGCTTGACAGCAGGCTTGCATTTATGACCAGTTGCAGCATCCTGTGGTCACATGATCATGATTTGCAATGTGGGGTTTTGTTTGCTTTTTTTTCTTCATTTAATAACCATATGATTCACTTAACAGCCAAGGTGACTTGCTTAACAGGCATTGTAAAATGGTTGCAAAATCAAGTCAGGTCACATGGTGATCTGCTTAATAACTGCAACAACTTATATCCAAAATTCCAGACTCTATTGTAATTGTAAGGCAAGGACTAGCTGTAGGTAGTGCCCCTATTCATACTAGGCTAATTGGTCTCCTATGAAGAACATATAAAATGCTGAAGAAATAACTAGGGATAGTCCAACGAAAGCATGTGTGCAAGCATGTCATAAAAGAGGAACTTTTTTTTTTTTTGCTTTAATTTATATGCTGCCCTTCTCCGGAGACTCAGGGCAGCTTACAATGCGTTAAGCAATAGCCTTCATACTTTTGTATATTTATACAAAGTCAGTTTATTGCCCCCACAATCTGGGTCCTCATTTCACCTACCTTTGAAAGGATGGAAGGCTGAGTCAACCTTGAGCCTGGTGAGATTTGAACTTGCAGTAATTGCAAGCAGCAGATGTTAATAACAGTGTTTAGTCCACTCTATTACTCTTTGCTCTTTGTCATTGGATATCTAAAACCCAAATCTTCTGCTTTAGTTCAGTTATGGCTTTATTAAGTTCCAAAACAATTAGTGTTGACAAGTATGCCAAATAATCAGTAACTCTGCTTAAGGTATCAGAGACCCTATCTAGCAAAGTGAGATGGATTAAGGAAGTTTTCCAGTACACTTGTTTCAGCCAAAATCTTAAAACAGCAAAATTTTAATTGGACTCAAGAGAAAATCACTCTTAATTCTACTTCTATTAGAGCATTAAGAGTTGAATATGGATCTCATAATAAGATTTTAACTCCTTATAAATAAATAGCTGAGTGCCATTAATATCTAATCTGGATTGTTGACTTCAGTTCTTTAAAAGCTGCAGGGACATAATTATTAACAAATCGACCTGCAGATTTAGCAATTGCAAGATATACTTTGGGGACTTTTAGTAGAAGCATTCTTGTTTGAATAGATCAACGGGTAGAAGATTAGAAACAGAGATCTAAATATCTAAAGTACTTTACCTGTTTGATATGTTTCTTTTTTTATATAAAACGTTTTTATTTTATTTTCAAAGTTAAAATACAAATCAAAAAAGGAAAAAACTACAAAAGAAAGATAAAAACAAAACAAAAAGGATATATAAAACAAAGTATCAAACATTCACAAAAAACACACAAAATGTCCTCCATGGTTGAATACTGATGAATATATTACAGCAATAATAATTCTTCCTTTGTCTGTTTGAGGTGTTTCTTTTCATTGCCCATCTGATTGGAACCTTAAAGCATTTCCTATAGAATACCAATAGTTTTTGTTTAGTTTATTTTGATTTCTGTCATGATATATTTATTAATGAGTGGGCAAGTTCCTGAATACACTGTCAGAATTAATGCCAATAGGCAAAAATTCATTTATCAATACATTAAGTATCAGAACACTATGTGATCAATTCCAACAGTGCTATCTTAACAAGTGTGCATCTTGTATCAATTTATTTGTAAAGGGTTCTTAACACTGTATTCTGGCACAATTCTTCCTGCAATATGAAAAACTTGAGATTTTATGGAAGAGAATAGTCTAGAGCATTGTAATTATAAAGTTTGACTCCTTGTGATGAGAGGACTGACGTGCCTAATTAGAAGAATAGTGTCAAAGCGTGAATCTGCTTTGTTCCCCCCCTGGGGAAACTGTAATTAATTAGAGGTGAATGGATCTTGTTTTCCATGGTGTATACTCTCAAAGAAAGAAAATTCAAAGTATATATTCTAAGAAACATTTTATTATAAAAGTACAAAACTAGCTAACTACATCTTACCGGTAGTTATCACACAGATGGACAAAGGAAGTAAGAAAAGAAAGAATGTAGACATGCGCAGTAGTCCAATGTCTCACAAGACCAGCCTTATCTCAGCTACAGATAAGTTCCCTGGCCAGGCTACTGTAAGTCTTAGAATGGGAGTTCAGCTGGCAAACACTTAATGCAGTGACAACCCCTTCTTTGTCAGTTGAGCGGACATCAGGTACTGCCATCAAATAAGGCACAGCTTCTTACACAGATACTCATGCTGAGCTGCTGGAAGTGGTTTGTTGAGCATATCAGCAATCTGATCATACTGCATACTGCATATTGCATACTGCAATTTTACAAAACCTTGTTTTACTAATTGTTTTATATTTTCGTAACGGATGTCAATGTGTCTGGACCTAGAACCCGTG
The DNA here is from genome assembly GCA_022577455.1 of Arizona elegans. Lineage (NCBI taxonomy): Eukaryota > Metazoa > Chordata > Lepidosauria > Squamata > Colubridae > Arizona > Arizona elegans. The sequence goes on along the minus strand of JAKOOJ010000006.1, from coordinate 45,060,648 downwards.
AAACGTGATTCAGAAATATAAACCACAGATTCATTGTCTTCCATCATGGTGATTGGTCGGCTCGGGTGTGTCCAGATATCTGTGACCAAAGCATCAAACCACGTTAGAGAATTACACGCATCTGAAACACAAGCATATTCAGCTTCAGTAGATGAACAAGAAACAGAGTTTTGTTTTTGCACATGCCAGTAAACAGGACTATCCATTTAAGAACATAATATAACCTGAAGTACTTTTACATGTTTTCTTATCACTCACCCAATCAGAATCTGCATAACAACATAATTCTGCATGATCAGTATGTGTCGGTTCTAACAATAACCTCTCATGTTTAGTGTGTTTTAGGTATTTCAATAATTTCTTAACACATGTCCAAGAGATTAACAGACAAGAGATTAACATTAAGTGCAATGTCGGGTCTAGTCCAACTACTAATATACAACAGTGACCCAATAACTGAACGATAAAGTGTTTGATCCTCGAACTCAGGACTTGTTTCATGTGTCAAGTTGTGAAAATCTGTTTGCATGGGTATGCGTCCTGTATTAGCATCTTTCATGTTGCAATGATGCAAACTTTGTTCAATTTTATCCTCTTGTGAAAGACTAAACTCCTTCTGTGTTTTGTCAATCTGAACACCTAAAAAAGTGCTAACATGACCTAAAAATTTCAATGTGAAATATCTCTGCAAAGCTTTAGCAAAAGTCTCACTCATCTGCTTATTTGGACCAATATAAACAATATCATCAACATAAACAAGAACTATCTCATACATATTATCGGATCTTTTTATAAACACGCATTCATCAGTTTCGGACTTAATAAAGCCCATTGAATTTAGTTTGTCAGTAAGATATAAGTACCACATTAAACCAGACTGTTTCAGACCATAAAGACTTTTGTGTAGAAACCAGGTATCCCCTTCTTGCTGTCGGAACCCTGGAGGACCTCTCACGTAGATCTCCTCATCCAGGTCAGCATGTAGATAAGCCGTGTCAACATCGAACTGGAAAGCTTCTAAACCAAGAATAGTTGCCGTGGCTAAAGCAATTTTTACACTTTCAGTCCGGACTGTGGGTGAGTAGGTATTTGTGTAGTCCTCAGGATAACATTGAGCGAAACCCTGAGCTACAAGTCTGGCCTTGTACAATGACTCACCATTTGGCTTCTTCTTGATTCTGTAGACCCATCGAGTGCCAATGACTTTTTGTTTGCTGGAGGTTTTGCAGGCATAAACACCTTAACTTATCAGAGGAAGTGTAACAGTACAAATCAAAGGCAAAGGTGTTTTTATCAGTTGCCACGAAAATCGCTGTGGAGGGATCCCCTTTGTGGCCCTCTTGGAACGCCTCGGAACAGCCGTCCATTCTTCTTCCGTTTTGTCCTCGTCTTCATCGTCGCTAGCATCAGCATCGGCGGCTTGCGAAGACGGAACATCAGGTTGAGAAGAACTAGTGGATGGAACATTTGCCTGTGAATTTTGATCATCAGGCTGCGAGACATCAGCAACATCATCTCTAGGAAAATAAACTCCAGGATCATTGGAATGAATCCTGGACCAGTCAGCATCTTCCTCAAAATTAGCGGATTGGGAAATCACTATTACATGTTTGGAGTCAATAAATTTGCTCCATTTTGAATTATCATCAATACCCATAAATCTCATCCTCTTTGCTGCTGGACCTCCTTTCCTTCTTTGAGCTAAGGGAATGTTCACCATAGCGTATGAACCAAAAATATGGAGGTTTTTGAGATTGGGCTTGTACCCATACAACATGAAGAAAGGAGTCTGATTTATTACACTACAAGTACGGTTGACCATGTAATTTGCATATTTAATAGCTTCACCCCAGTATGGGATACTGAGGTTGGCATCTTCTAGGAGACAACACATGGTTTGCAGGACCCCTTGTCTTTCTGCCACCCCATTATGATCCCTTTGGGATCAACCTGTAGTCCTCCCCTGCCTCCTAAGGCCGTGGAGTGTGTGGGGGGGATGCTTTTCAAGAAGTCACAAGGAGGGCTGAGAGCTGGTTTCTGTCCCACAAGTAAGATTTGGTCCAGAACCAACCCCAACATGAAGGTCTTTTATTTGCTCCTTGTACTCCTTGTCTTTGCATTTTTAACAGGTAAATTAAATTTCTGATGACGTAAAAATAGCTCATAACTCACCTTTCTAGACATTATCATGTCTAAAAGCAAGATACTCTTCTCCATCTTTTGTCTGGCGTACCATTTAAATCAGAGCCTTTTAATTCCAGAAGTCCAAGTTTAAAGAATGGACTTCTGGAATTAAAGCTCCATTTTTTAGCAAAAACTTAATTCATACCTGTTAGTTTTGCTTGAGCAGTGTGAACAATTGACAGTGTGATCCTCCAAAGGTCTGAAAAATATATCACTGATTTTTCTTTGGCATTTAAACTAGATAACCAATGTGAAAAAGTGCATCAAGGAAGGACTGGAAAGCCAATTCATACTGAACTGTATTGGGTTTTCTGTTTTTATTTGAATAAAATGAAAAGAAATCAAATAGTGGTACCTAGTACGGAAAAAGAGACGAAATAATGGGTCATTATCAACACTTGAATTCTCTACACTTAAAATATCTAGAAATTATGGTTAAGCGAGTTTTGCCCCATTTTATGATTTTTCTTGCCATAGTTCAAATCAAAGATTTGATAGTTCAAATCAGAGATTTGATACTTCAAATCAAAGATTTCTGAGACCAATGTTGAATACTTAAATTTCAGTAGACACCAATCCCAGTCTTAAAATGAGTTTAGAATCAGTGGGAGTCATTGATAACAATGAACTAACTAGCTACTGATTATTATTATTATTATTATTATTATTATTATTATTATTATTAGTAGTAGTAGTAGTAGTAGTAATAATCAAATTTCTATACCGCCCTACTCCCGAAGGACTCAGGGCGGTGAACAGCCAAGATAAAGTACAGATAATACAAATATTAAAAATCCCTTAAAATTATTAAATATTTTGGCCGTAACACAGATTAAAACACCCAATTTATAAAACCATGAATTAAAAAATTTAAAAGAGGAGAATTAGGCCAGGCCAGCCTGCTGAAATAGAAAAGTTTTGAGAGCACGGCGAAACGTGCGCAGGTCCGGGATCCTCCGTATCTCTGGGGGGAGGTCGTTCCAGATGGTAGGTGCCCCCACAGAGAAGGCTCTCCCCCTGGGGACCGCCAGTCGACACTGTTTGGCCGACGGCACCCTGAGTAGCCCCTCTCTATGGGAGCGTACTGGTCGGTGAGAGGCTATTGGTAGCAGAAGGCGGTCTCGTAAATACCCCGGTCCGATGCCATGGAGCGCTCTAAAGGTGGTAACCAAAACCTTGAAGCGCACCCGGAAGACCACCGGGAGCCAGTGCAGCTTGCGCAGGAGGGGGGTCACATGGGAGCGCCACATCGCTCCCATAACCACCCGCGTGGCCGCATTCTGGATCAGCTGGAGCCTTCGGGTGCTCCTCAAGGGGAGCCCCATGTAGAGAGCATTGCAGTAGTCCAAGCGGGAAGTAACGAGAGCATGAGTGACCGTATTTAACGAGTCCCGATCCAGAAAGGGACGCAACTGGCGAATCAGATGGACCTGATAAAAAGTCCCCCTGGCCACGGCCGTCATATGCTCTTCTAAAGACAGCCATGAGTCCAGGAGGACACCCAATTTGCGAACCCTCTCCGTGGGGGCCAATGACTCACCCCCAATAGTCAGTGATGGCACCAACTGACTATATCGGGATGTCGGAAACCACAGCCACTCGGTCTTGGATGGGTTGAGCCTGAGCCAGTTCCTCCCCATCCAGATCCGCACGGCCTCCAGGCACCGGGACACTTCATGGGCATCATTGAGGTGGTCCAGGGTGGAGATGTACAGCTGAGTATCATCAGCGTACTGATGGTACTTCACCCCGAAACCACGGATGATCTCACCCAGCGGCTTCACATAAATGTTGAACAGAAGGGGTGAGAGGACTGACCCTTGTGGCACCCCACATGCAAGGGGCCTTAGGGTCGACCTCTGCCCCCCTGTCAACACAGACTGTGACTGGTCAGAGAGAAAGGAGGAGAACCACCGTAGGACGGTGCCCCCCACCCCTAACTCCTCTAGCCAGTGCAGCATGATACCATGGTCGATGGTATCAAAAGCCGCTGAGAGGTCTAATAGGAGCAGGACAGAGGAACAACCCCTGTCCCGAGCCCTCCAGAGATCATCAACCAATGCAACCAATGCCGTTTCCGTGCTGTACCCAGGCCTGAAGCCCGACTGGAACGGATCCAGATACGATGATTCATCCAGGTACTGGGGGAGCTGTCGCGCTACCACACTTTCAACAACCTTTGCAACGAAGCGAAGGTTGGAGACTGGATGATAATTTGCCAACACTGCCAGGTCCAGGGAAGGCTTCTTGAGGAGAGGCCTCACCACCGCCTCTTTCAAGGCGGCAGGGAAGACACCCTCACTCAAAGAAGCATTTATAATCCCCTGGAGCCAGCCTCGTGTAACCTCCCGAGAGGCCAGGACCAACCAGGAGGGACATGGGTCCAGTAAATGTGGCTGCGCTCAGTCTGCCCAGTATCCTGTCCACGTCTTCGGGCGTCACAGAATCAAACTCTTCCCAGATAATACTCACAAGACCTGCCTCTGTCCTCCCCGCTGAATCTACCCAGTCAGAGTCCAGGTGTTCCCGAATCTGAGCGATTTTGTCATACAGATACTGTACAAAATCCTCGGCTCTACCCTCCAAGGGGTCCTCCCGCGCTTCCTGGTGGAGCAGGGAGCGGGTCACCCTAAACAGGGCGGCCGGGCAATTATCTAATGATGCAATAAGAGTGGCAAAATAGTTATACTTCGCCACTTTTATCGCCACCATGTAGGTCTTAATATGAGACCTTACCAGTGTTCGGTCAGATTCAGAATGGCTGGCCCTCCAACCACTCTCCAGGCGTCTTTTCTGGCGCTTCATCTCCCTCAGCTCCTCAGTGAACCAAGGAGCCAGGCGAGATCGACGCCGGGTCAGAGGCCGCAAAGGCACGACCCGATCCAAAGCTCCAGCGGCCGCCCTATCCCAGGCGGCCACCAGCTCCTCGGTCGAGCCGTGTGCCAGAGCCTCAGGAAATGGCCCAAGCTCCGTCTGGAACCTATCAGGATCCATCAGGCGCCTGGGGCGGTACCACCTCAATGGTTCCGCCTCCCTGCGGCGGGGTGTGGCGGTTCGAAAGTCAAAGCAAAGGAGGGAGTGATCTGACCATGACAAGGGCTCGATCACTATATCCCCTATCTCAAGATCCCTCAACCACTGACCAGAGACAAAAATCAGGTCTAGCGTGTTTCCCCCCGTGTGAGTAGGGCCATGAACTAACTGGGTCAGGTCCATGGCCGTCATGGAAGCCATGAACTCCCGAGCCACCTCAGATGCCTCACCGACAGATGGCAGGTTAATATCCCCCATGACCATAAGTCTGGGGGTGTCAACCGCCACCGCGGCTATAACGTTGAGCAGCTCGGGCAGGGCTGCCGTCACGTGGCAGGGAGCCAGGTACCTAACCAGCACGCCCATCTGCACCCCATGACCCCACTTCACAAGGAGGGATTCACAACCAGCCGTCTGAGGAACAGTGACCTCCCTCGGACCAAGACCTTCTCTAATGACAACCGCCACCCCCCCTCCCCTCCCCTGTGTCCTCGGCTGATGGAATGCGCGGAAACCGGGTGGGCACATTTCAACGAGGGGGACCCCCCCTCCTGGCCCAACCAGGTCTCCGTAATACCCGCCAGGTCCGCTCCCCCCTCCTGAACAAGATCACAAATGAGGGGGCTTTATTTACCATGGACCGGGTGTTGCACAGCATCAGCCGAAGGCCCAGGGCCTGAGGGTCTGTGCAACCTGGGGAACGAGGGGAGCATTGGAGGCCGGAGCGCGCCACCTCTTGGAGCCAGCGGGCACGCGCTCCCACAACCTGATGTGGCCCCTGCTCCCGCCATATCTGCCCCTCCCACCCACAGTACTGATGTAATGTCCATCCACAACACAAGCTCTAACCCCCTCCTTGACCCCGGTTCCCGCATCTCTAGTGCCGTGCTCTTCAGCCAGCTCTGGCCTCCTCCCTGACAGGTTCTCCCCCAAACCCACCGAACCCCTCCCAGAAACCTTTAAAACCTTATCTAAAAATTTCCCCAAAAAACCCCACAACCCCCTCCTCGCCGCATGCCACCTCTCGGGATTCCAAAATCCGTCATCAAGGTAGGCCCTCGATAGTGAGGAGGGCCAAACCTGCGAGAGGGGGGAGTCTCGCAGCGCAAGCAGGTCAGCAGCCGTAAACAATAATGAGTCCAGTCCTGCCGTTTTTTTCCTTCTGTCCAAGTTTTGCAAGTACTTTTTCCAGGTATATGTTTTATTCCAAAGTATACAAACCATTATATTTAGGGAAAAAATGGGTCTTCCAAGCAATTTTAAAAGACACTGTCAGAATGACTCTGCTCTCAGCCCCCCTTGTGGCTCCTTGAAAAGCATCCCCCCCCCACATATGTAAATGAAAAGAATAAGCTTAAAAATCCTAGCCTTTTAAAATTGAAAATATGGAGAATTGGGAGGATGAATATGAGACACTAAGAGAGATGTTTCAAAAAGTAAGGGAGGCATTTAAGGGAAATAAATAAGCAGAGAATTGGTTAGCTTGCAAAAAAAAAAAAAGAAAAAAGATGAATGAGAGGGCAAGAGAAACGAGATAATATTGAAAAGGAAATAATTGAAAAAAAAAAGATAAAGATGATTACACTGGGTTCAATAGGAAAAATGGAATAAGATGAAATATACTGCTAATAATTAAAAAGATGAGGGGAAATTTGAGAAATATAGTTGATAAATGAAAGAAAGACCGGGGACTCCATAGTGGAAAATACAAAATTGAAAATGAATACAGCAATAGAGAGGGTTGAAGGAAGGAGAAGAGAGATGGAAGAAGGAAGGAGAGAGAGGGAAGGAAGAGAAGGGAGGAAGGAAGGGAAGGGAAATTAGAGTAGGAGTGAGGGTAAGAGAGGGAGGAAGAGAGGAGGAGAAGGAGAAAGGAAGAGGAAGTAGGGAGGAGAAGAAGCAGGGGGGAGAGAAAGTAAGAAGGAAAGAAAAGAGAGAGGTGGTAGGTTTGAAGAGAAAGATTGCTGTACAGTAAAAAAGATGAAATGGAAGAAAGGCAACCCCAAACAAATATAAAGATATTAAGATAAAGAATGAATTGTTAAACTTTAAAGAAAAGAGAACAAGTATGAATAAATAGCAATAATTAGAAACACACATACAAACATACAATTTATTTTCTTTGAACAGAGTATTTGGCCAGTTCACAAATTTAAACAGTGTTCAGTCATTTCAATTAAATTTACAATTTCTATATTTTGTTTTTGCCATATTTATTCCTCATCTATTTTTTTAAAAAAACAATATTACCCTTCATCCTCATCTCTAATCTCAATCAAATTCAGTTTTTCCCTTCTATTCTATATTATACCCCTTCCCATTGTCATCTATTTTTATATCCATCCTCACATTGGTTAATTATGTAATATTACAGTTGTTTAATATAAATTCAACATTTTAATATAAATCAATTAGTTATATAACTACCAATTTCTTACAAATCAATTATATTTACCAATAATAATAAACCAAATAATTTCCCCCATATATTCCTCCAAACCACAATTTAACTATTTCTGCTTTCAACACAATATACAATTAATAGTATCTCAATTATTACAATTCCCTAGTTAAATAGAGCTTTTTTTTCTTTTGTGTTTTAAAATCTCTTTTTCCCTAAATTTCCCATTGTTTGCATCTACCTTTTTTGGTAAAAGAAATCTGCCTGCCTAATTTTCCAACATTGCAGCAAACAGCAAAGCCAACAGCCTGCTTTAGTTTCAGTTTCGTTTTTCAGCATAGCTAGGGGAAAACTGCTCCAGCACTCTTTGCAAGCAAACAGCAGAGCCCTGCGCAAAACAGCTGAGAGCAAATCAGCTGAGAGTCGTGAGGCCGATCTAATCAATGGGCTAATTAGCCTACGCTGAAGCTCGGCGGGCCAATAAAATTACAAAAAAACACCGAATGGTTTGTTAAATTGCTGGCTCGCCCGCCCCTCGCCCACCACTATTTATTGGCAATAAATAATAGTGCGGGGGGCGGGGCAAGGGGCGGGGCAAGCCAGCAATTTAACAAACGGTTCGGCCGAACCGCCTAGAACCGGCAGAATCCCACCACTGGATCTGCCTCCTGGAATACTTCCTATCAGCTGTTCCAGGCTGCAGGGATCACCATCGCCACTATCACTGCCCATCGCAGCTGCTGCCTATCATCACCTCCGTGCTCCCCATTTTTGGCCTCCATGTGTCCCGTTTTTGGCCTCCGCGCTCCCCATTTTCAGCTTGTTCCAGGTGGTGGGGATCGCCACCTCCACCTAGCCCGAAAGATACGGTATGTACTGACCCTGATTCATATTTGAGGAGGAAATGCACATGCACACATAAAGACAACATGTGACTTTATTATGCAAAAGAAGTGGAGCCATTGTTGGTAAGTGATTAGGAAGAATTCTAGAACTCACGATCTGTATATTTTCCAAGCTAATTACATGGAATAACCTGATCTGTATTTTAAAATCACATTTTAATTTTAACTGAAAGCTTTTCTAGTTAAAAGGAAAAAACCCTCAATTATGGACAAGCACAAAAATATATTAATATTTTAGGTTCATATTTAAAACAAAACATTGCTAAATTATAACAAGCCATTATTAGCCATAACTTAAAAGAGCAAGGGAAAATGTATACATAAAAAATAACTAACTGGGTTGTATCCTGCCATTGTACATTTTTCTGTGAACAGATGCTGAACGATGTGCTGTTGGACTGATTATAATGGGACTGCCTCAAAAAGTGTGACCTTGATTGTACCAGTTGCACTAGACTTAAGGATTTTTCAAATTGCAAATCTTAGTTATTATATGCATAGCAATGCTTTTAACATTATTTTCTGGACTGCAAGAACATAAGTTAATCAGTACCTTGTGACTATGACTAATGCATTTGCAATCTTTCTTTTCCGTAAAATGGAATACTGACAAGCTCTTTAAGGTAAAACTTAGGTCTGAGTTCACATGGCTTTTTTCAATATTACTATGGTGGTGTCTGCTATTAAAAGAGGTGGGTGAGAGGAATGAAAGTTGGTATAATCTCTAATCTGAAATCTAAACGTCTGACTTTATACTGTATAGCATGATTAAATTTCCTTATAGGAACAGTGAATAAATTTTAAGGGATTTTTAATAATTTGAAGATAGTGTTACAATCCAATATCTACTTGACTGGGAACAAGCTCTATTAAGCTTCTTAGTTGAGTACATAAGATTATACTTTAAAGTCATAATAAGGTTAAAGCTCATTAAATTTCATGTGGATGAGGCACATAGTACAACCCTTAATTATCATTAATTTCAATGGAAATATTTTAGGAAATTAACTTTCTGAAGTGTCCTTAGCATTTTAAGACTACTTTTTTCAGAAAGCAGATTTTCTTTTCTCACACTCTTTTCCAAGCCAGAACCATTGGTTTATCCTAGAGCCTGCAATACTACATTCTAACCACAGGCTAATTCTGTCAGCAGTTCGAATCTCACCAGCTCAAGGTTGATTCTGCCTTCAATCCTTCTGAGGTTGGTAAAATGAAGACCCAGATTGTTGGGGGCAATATGCTGACTCTGTACACAGCTTAGAGAGGGCTGTAAAGCATTGTGAAGCTGTATATAAATCTAAGCTCTATTACTATTATCGGGCAACATAGGTTTCCTTGGCTGAGAATCAGAGCTGAGCACCCCACTTCTTGAGTTGGGCACGACTGGAGAGGTGAAACCTTTAACCTTTAATAGTTACAATATATGACATATGGTAAGAAATTCTTATAGCTGATGATTTTGTTGTAGTTGATAATTCAGATGGAATTGCAAAGTATGTTTATATTTTACATATCAGATTTTAATCACTGAAGTTCATTATATTTTCCAGATCTTCATCCTTTACAAAATGACATAATTGTTGTAACAAAAGAAGTTGCAATAAAACAGCCATAGCCATGAATGATGTTAAGCTTAATATAGACGTCTTATAATCAGATTAAAATCATATTTAGTAACGCAAGAAGAAAACTTACAATCATAAAGTGCTGATAAATCATATTTTAATATCTTATTTGTATTATCAAAGAATGTTTCAAAAACATGAAAAAATAAAATTCTTTTCTTTCCTCAGGGCGTGATAATGCATGTGAGAAAACATCATACATGTTCCTGAGAAAAGAGCTTCCTGTGCGACTTGCTAATACAATGAGAGAAGTAAATTTGTTGCCTGACAACTTGTTGAATAGGCCTTCTGTTAAACTAGTACAAAGTTGGTAAGTGCTCATTAAAATAAGAGCAATCAAATAAACATGAGTTGCACAACAAAAATTAGTTATAGCATACTGTATTTGCTGTATTCAGTGGCTGTGTTTCTGCTCTGTTCTGTACTTGCCTTGACTAGACCTTCCCATGTGCATTTTTACTTCTTTCTTTTTAGGGCTCAATTCCCTACTTTCCTGGCCTTATTTGTAGAAACTATTCCTTGTTTTTACTGTTTTTCTCATTTTCTAACTCAAAAAAGAGTTAGAATCCGCTATATCCGCTATAACACATTTAGAATAATTTTGTGTATATGTATCAACATGGATGAATGGATATATTAATTATGTAATTTTATAGTATAAGACGAAGATTATTCTTTGCCACTGAAGATAATTTATATTATGTTAAGTTGACCTTTCTTTAAAAAATTATTTTCCTATATAAGTCCTTGCTTAATGATAGGGAACTTTACAATTGTCCAGCTTAATAACCTTGGAAAGGATGCTTTAAGGCCTGTAAAGCACTTCCGACCATCACAAAGCATGTGCACACACACACATCACATGTCATGTGAGTGTGATGTGGATGCTTGACAACCTGTTCATAATTATGGGCATTACCAACATTCAAATCATCTGATAACACTCTTGTTATAGCTCTCTCTCTTACAGAATATTATACAAATAATTTTGGAAATATTGGTTTCTCATATTGCAAAATGATGATAGTTATGATTGTTATCTTGGTTAACTTCTGTGTAAAAAAAAATCACCCTAATCTGGATACTTGTGTTATGCCTTATTTGCATTGAAAAATTCTTCATCCATCAGAACCTTCCATTTCTCCTACTCCATGTTGACTATTTTTCTCATCAAAAAGTTGTCCATCCTTAGGATGTACATTTACAGCTTTTCTAACTTCTGAGGAAGCTGAATTTTTTATTCTTTTCCCAAAATAATTTTATTAAATCATAGGGCTGGGAGGGGCCTTGGAGGTCTTCTAGTCAAACTTCTATTACAATTCCAGGAGACAAGCTGTTCAATTGAATGATTGTTCTCACTGTCAGGAAATTTCTCATTAGTTTCAGGTTGGATCTGTCTTTAATGAACTTCCACCTATTGATTCTTGTCCTGTCTTCCCTGTGACAACACCTCAAGTACTGAAAGACAGCTATCGTGTCATCGCTAGACATACCTAGTTTCCTTAACTGCTCATTATGCAGTTTAGCCTTCAGACTCTTTATCACCATCTTTCTTTCTTTTCTTCCTTTTATTAGATTTATATACTGCCCTACTCCTGAAGGACTCAGGGCGGTGAACAGGCACAAAATAAAATACATAAATACAAAAGTTAAAATATATAACTAAAACCAAATTAAATAATTTAGCCCAAGACAATTAAAAAAATCCCAATAATTTAAAACAAATTAAAATTTTGATATAAAAGAATTTTAAAACAGGGGAGAAAATTAGGCCAGGCCGGCTTGCTGGAATAGAAGAATCTTAAGAGCACGACGGAAAGTGCGTAGATCCGGGATCCTCCGTATCTCTGTGGGGAGCTCGTTCCAGATAGTGGGTGCCCCCACAGAGAAGGCCCTCCCCCTGGGGGCCGCCAGTCGACATTGTTTAGCTGACGGCACCCGGAGGAGCCCCTCTCTATGAGAGCGTACCGGCCGGTGGGAGGCTGCTTGTGGTAGTAGGCGGTCCCGTAAATAACCAGGTCCTAAGCCATGGAGCGCTCTAAAGGTGGTAACCAGAACCTTGAAGCGCACCCAGAAGACCACTGGGAGCCAGTGCAGCTCGCGCAGGAGAGGTGTCACACGGGAGCGCCATGCTGCTCCCATAACCACCCGCGCGGCTGCACTCTGCGCCAGTTGGAGCCTCCGGGTGCTCCTCAAGGGGAGCCCCATGTAGAGAGCGTTGCAGTAGTCCAGGCAGGAAATGACGAGGGTATGAGTGACTGTGTGTAGAGAGTCCCGATCCAGAAAGGGACGCAACTGGCGAATCAGACGAACCTGATGAAAAATCGTCCCAGTCACGGCCGTCAAGTGCTCTTCTAAAGACAGCCGTGAATCCAGGAGGACACCCAAGTTGTGAGCCCTCTCTGTGGAGGCCAGTGATTTGCCCCCAATAGTCAGCGATGGCGTCAACTGACTATATCGGGACGTTGGAAACCACAGCCACGCGGTCTTGGATGGGTTGAGCCTGAGCCTGTTCCTCCCCATCCAGATCCGCACGGCCTCCAGACACCGGGACATCACTTCAAGGGCATTGTTGGGGTGGTCCGGGGTGGAGATGTACAGCTGGGTATCATCAGCGTACTGATGGTACTTCACCCCGAAACCACGGATGATCTCGCCCAGCGGCTTTACATAAATGTTGAACAAAAGGGGCGAGAGGACCGACCCTTGTGGCACCCCACATATGAGGGGCCTCGGAGTCGACCTCTGCCCCCTGCCAACACAGACTGCAACCGGTCGGAGAAAAAGGAGAACCACCGTAATACAGTGCCCCCCACCCCTAACTCTTCCAACCAGTGCAGCATGATACCATGGTCGATGGTATCAAAAGCCGCTGAGAGGTCTAATAGGACCAGGACAGAGGAGCAGCCCCTGTCCCGAGGCCTCCAGAGATCATCAACCAACGCGACCAATGCCGTTTCTGTGCTGTACCCAGGCCTGAAGCCCGACTGGAACGGATCCAGATAGGTGGTTTCATCCAGGTACTGGGGGAGCTGTTGGGCAACCACACTCTCAACAACCTTCGCAACAAAGCGAAGGTTGGAGACCGGACGATAGTTAGACAACACTGCCGGGTCCAGGGAAGGCTTCTTCTTCTTTTTTTTTATTGAAAAAGTTTTTCAAATACAAATTTTTCCCCCCTTTTCTTCCCCCCTCCTCCCTAACCCCCTCTCCCCCTCCCCTCCCCCTGTGGCTTCTCCAAAGTAAAACCCAGATTAATAACATTATATAATACTTTACCATCCTTTTACTCCACCCCCCGTATACTGACCCTTTCTTTCTAACAATATTATTATATCCCCCCTATACTATACATTTCAGAGTAACATTCTGCTATAAAATTATATAATAAATCCTAATTTAGCAATTTCAACTCATAATCTACCCATTTCCTCCTCCCCCATACATATATCTCTTAATTCAAATCTTTTACATATATTAATATAACATAACATCTCTTTTCCTAAACTAAACAATCAGTAAACTAACCCAACTCCACCCATTTTCCTACAGGTCTACCAAACATAATATTTTTAATATTTTTATTCTTCTGCCCACACCACTAAAAAAATATTTCCATATGTAAATAAAATCCTCAAATGACTTTAAGTTTGTAATCCATATGGTATCTTCTATAATGTCTTTCAACTAGACTGTTAATTCGATCACCCATGTTAGGGTAACATCAAATTCTAGTTCCAACAGTATGTTCAGTATCTTCGATTACCATCTGCCCCCATCAATAATAAATGTTTTTGTATATAAAAAACCACCCGAGTGACCACCCGATATTTATATTCCATATAGTGTCTTCTGTAATGTCTTTCATCTAGATTATTAATTCCAACCACCGTGTTAGGGTAACAACCAGATCTTCTGCATACCCCAATCCCATAGTTCTCTTGCCTTGTAGCTCAGCATAAACGTAATCCATTTGTCAAAGAGTCCAAAATAGAAAGTTCCAATCCACTCAATTAAAGGCCATCTTCCACATCCCAAAAGCACAGCACTGCAGAGATCTATCACTCTCCTCAAAATAGTATAAATCAATACTTTGCCTCAGCTATATTTTCATGTATTTAATCGTCTCTTAAGTAACTGGCATTAGACTGTTGTTTAGTCTAACAATTTTTAGCTTTGTAGAACCTGCTTCTTCTTTTCTTAACTTTTTGTGGCTTAGATCTCCATCCTGGTTGCCTTTCTAGGAGTTGTATATCATCTTATTGATTTCCATGCTGGTCTGTAACTTGATAAGTCATCACATTAGAATCCAAAGCCGCCTCTCTTGTATTTATAGGTAATCCAACTATAACCTCTGAAAGAGATTCCAAAAGCGGCTCGTCCAAAAAGGCCTCTGTAACTTGTTGTTTTTCCATTACCTCCACCTCCATCTGCTTAGCCTGAATTTCAATCTCTTGTTGATTTTGCTTTTCTTTATTCCCCTCGTGTGTTATACATGGAGATGTTGAACCCATTTTAAGAACCTTGTAGTAAAATTCTTCCGCTTTTTCAACAGTATTTAGTTGATATCTTTCTCCTTGATATCTCAATATTATACCAACTGGAGCATCCCACCTAAATGGGATGTTTTGTTTCTTTAGCTCAGTCACCAAAAATCCAAAATCCTTTCTATCTTTTAACATCTTGGGTGGCAGCTCTTTAAATATCCAAATCTTCCTTCCGTGCATTTCAAGAGTGGAGTTAAAAGACTTTTGCACGATATCATTTCTTATTTCTTTATCAGTAAAGTAGATCACCACATCTCTAGGCAACTGCCTTTGCTTTGCCACCCAAGAATTAGCTCTGTAGGCCTTATCGATCTTGCAGGATACCTCTTCAGGACTAACCTTTAAAATCCCAGCCAGAACTTCAGCAGACATCTTTCTCAAATCTTCTCTTTTATTTTCCTGTATTCCCCTAATTCTGACCGCAAATTCCATGAATCTGAATTGCATCATTGTGGCTTCATTTTCAATCCTTTGTTTTATATTATCTGCATTGTAAGTCTTATGATCAGCTTCCTTTATTTTTTTAAACTCTACTTCTGAGCTTTTTTCTTGAATCATTATTAAATCATTTTCAATTCTTTGTATTTTATTGTCCAAATTATAAATCTTATAATCAACTTCCTTCATTTTAGACTCTATTTCTAAATTGATCTCTTTATCCATCCTCATAATTACGTCTAAGAAACTTTTCAAATGTTGCTTCAGAATATCATACTTTTGTTGAACCAACTCTTTAATTTCCTGTCTAAAATTTTCAAGGTTCTGATTCACAATCTTATCATGTCTTGCCATCTCCTCCAGTACAAATTCCTTTAGGTCTGTAAAGCCATTCTTCTGCATCTGCAAGCTCACAACTTGTTCATGTGGTTTATAAATGGGGGAGCCCCCCCCCCACAGCTTGGTTATCTGGCTTTGTCAGTTTTAACGCCATCCTGCCCCACAAACAGATTTTTTTTTCCCCTTTATGGAGAAAGACTTCTCTCCATGAAATAAAAATTTTTCTCTTCACTTCTAGTCAGCGCTATTGTTTCAGTTACTTTGTAACCTATTAAACTATTCAAACGGAAGGACTTTCGCTTTTGGCTTTCTTCTCAAGCCTCAGCCAGTCACCATTTTAAACTTTCTTTTTTTTCCCCCTTTCACTCTTCTTTACTTTTAAAATCAGTCTTAGGGTTGTTAGAAATACTTGCAGTTTAGGATCCCAGATCCGGATTTCATCCTACTTGTTCAGATGATCTGTTAGTTTCGTTAGTTGGTCTGGTCCCATCGCCTGGCTCTGCAAAAAGCAGAGTTCTCCCGAAGCCCGGAGCAGCGGCGAGCGAAAATAGGGAGCCTCAACCTGCTTCCTCCCCAAGAGTAAAAAAGAACTCTGGGGACTTCGCAGAGGGCTCTACCTGCCCTCGCCGGCTCTGTCTCACATTTCCTTAAGGAAATGGAGTTTTTTGAGCCGCCTTTCAGCTGTAAAGACGACTCTTTACGGGCGACGGGGCTGGCGGTCTCGAAAGACCGTCTGACGGCGATGGAGCCAAACCGGAAGCCCCCAGGGAAGGCTTCTTGAGGAGGGGCCTCACCACCGCCTCTTTCAAGGCGGTGGGGAAATCACCCTCACCCAACGAAGCATTTATAATCCCCTGGAGCCAGCCTCGGGTCACCTCCCGGGAAGCCAGCACTAACCAGGAGGGGCACAGGTCCAGTAAACATGTGGTCGTGTTCAGTCCACCCAGAATCCTGTCCACGTCGTCAGGGGTCACAGGATCAAACTCATCCCAGATAACATTCTCAAGACCTGCCTCAGTCAACCCCCCTGGAACTACCCAGTCAGAGTCCAGATCTTCCTGAATCTGAGTGATTTTGTCATACAGATATTGAACAAAATCCTCGGCTCTACCCTCCAAGGGGTCCTCCCGCGCTTCACTTCACTTCACCTTCATTTCACTCCACTCTTTCTAGTATTTCAACATCTTTTGTATTGTGGCAATCAGAACCGAATGTAGTATGCCAAGTGTGGCTTTAGTAGTGCAGTATATAGCACTACTATCACTTCTTGTGATCTTGATGCTAACTCTCTGTTGATGCAGCCTAACACTGCATTGGCTTTTTGACAGCTGCATCATACTGCTGACTAATATTTATTTTATTTTAAAACAAACTTTATTATAAAAAAGATAAAATGTCATAACGAGTACATACAAAATACATTTATATTAATCCACACAACATTACTTACTCACAACTAAAGATGAAAAAGAAAACGAAACAAAAGAAAAAGAAATGTAGAAAGTGACTTGTCACTTTATCACGTCCTTTATCTTATTGAGAGTGCATGTTTGTTAATTTTATTGTCTTATAGAATTTTACATTTACTCTCCTTTCTTTTGCATTATCCAATCATACCATCTATTCCATACCGTGTAATATTTTGAGTCTGCCTTGTCTTTTAACTCAAATGTTAATTTATCTATTTCTGCACAATTGTAAATTTTTTGGATTATTAGTTGATCCGTTGGCAATTGATCCATTTTCCAATATTGCGCTAGTGCCAATCTGGCTGCCGTAATTATATGTAATATTAAATATTTTGTTTCTTTCCTATGTTTTCTTTGATCATACCTAATAGAAAAAATTCTGGTTTCAACTCTATTTCCTCTGCTGTTACTTCTGTTAGCCAAGTTTTTATTTTTTCCCAGTATTTCCTCATTTTTGGGCAAAGCCATCAGACATGAAAAAAAGTGCCCTGTGCCTGTTTGCATTTCCAGCAAGTTGGGTTTAAATTCGGATACATCTTCGCTAGTCTCGAAGGGGCCAGATACCATCTATACCACATTTTATACTGATTCTCTCCATAAACTGCTGATTTTGTCATGATATAATTAGTTTCCCATACGTTTTCCCAGTCCTCCAATAGTATGTTATGTCCAATGTTTCTTACTCATGCTATCATTTTTCCTTTTACTAATTCCTCTGCTAGGTCGAATTCCAATAACTATTTATAAATTTTTGAAATTAATTTTTCTTCCTTGGCTTCTAAAAGTTTATCTAATCGATTCGGTTTTAGTTCAATTCCTCCTTCCTCTTGATCCTTTTTGTATCTTATTTTTATCTGTAAATAGGGCCACCAATCTATCAGTATTCCTTGTTCTCTAAGTTCTTCTTGGATTTTTAATATTCCCTGGGGATCCAATATTTCCTTATATCTTATCATTTTTTGTATTGCTAGTGTGTTGGGGTATATTATCGCCTCCATTGTGGATAACCATCCCGGAACTTTTATATAATGTTTGTTTTTAATTTCTCGCCATGTACAGATTAATGAGTCTCTTAGTATATGATTACTGAAATATTTATGTTTTGTTCCCGGTGTTCCATAAGAAGGCGTGCCACCCCATCAACAAATCATGTCCTTCTAATTTTAATAGTCTTTGATTTTCAGAGTTCACCCATTCTATAATCCATTTCAGATTTGTTGCTTTATAGTATGTTGACTAATATTTAAATGGTGGTTGTGGCTTGGCGGCCTGGCAGGAGAGAGAGGGGAACTGCGCCACGCGATTGGTGGGCCGGCGCACATGCATGCGCAGCTCAACATGTGAGGGCTGGTGAATAAGCCACAGCCTGGGGATGCCTGGGGACACCTGCACTAGGACACCTAAATCCTTCTAATGTTGACCCAGGTTCCACCTATTCTATATCTGTGCATCTGAATTTTCCTTCCTAAGTGCAGGACCATTCTCACTACTGAACTGCATCTTATTGGATAGAATCCAGTTTTCACGTCCATCAAGATTCTTCTAAATCTTGAGTCTACCTGCTAGAGTGCTAGCAATTTCCCTCCAGGTCGGTGTCCGCAAGTTTAATATGCAAATATCAAATATGTTATTCTTGTATGTTTCAGGTATATGCAGAGCTTTCTTGAGCTTTTAGAGTATGAAAATAAAAGTCCTGAAGATCCACATGTTTTAGATAAGTAAGTAAAGAATGGTGTTTAAACATGAAATCAGTATGTTGAACTTGCTGCGTTTAGTCTTGTAGTTCAGAAAGCTTGCAATACTTCAATTAATATTTTTGAATTAATTAATTTTTTAATTGTAATAATTTTTAATTATTATATTAGAACAAATTATGCAATACTGGTGTGTTTCTAATTTGGAGCTTGATCTTGTTTAAAGTGGAGAAATCAATATTGCAGTTTCATGTGAAATTAACTCAGAAAGATATAAGAACTAGATTGAGTTTAATAAATAAAAATTGAACAAATAAATATAAGAATATCGTGAAACTACAGTCAGATCCAGAAATATTGGGACATCGACACAATTCTAACATCTTTGGCTCTATACACCACCACAATGGAGTTGGAATGAAACAAACACAATGTGCATTAACTGCAGACTGTCAGCTTTAATTTGAGGGTATGTACATCCAACTCAGGTGAACGGTGTAGGACTTACAGCAGTTTGCATATGTGCCTCCCACTTGTTAAGGGACCAAAAGTAATGGGACAGAATAATAATCATAAATCAAACTTTCCCTTCTTAATACTTGGTTGCAAATCCTTTGCAGTCAATCACAGCCTGAAGTCTGGAATGCATAGACATCACCAGATGCTGGGTTTCATCCCTGGTGATGCTCTGCCAGGCCTCTACTGCAACTGTCTTCAGTTCCTGCTTGTTCTTGGGGCATTTTCCCTTCAGTTTTGTCTTCAGCAAGTGAAATGCATGCTCAATGGGATTCAGGTCAGGTGATTGACTTGGCCATTGCATAACATCCCACTTCTGTCCCTTCAAAAACTCTTTGGTTGCTTTTGCAGTATGCTTTGGGTCATAGTTCATCTGCACTGTGAAGCGCCGTCCAATGAGTTCTGCAGCATTTGGCTGAATGTGAGCAGATAATATTGCCCAAAACACTTCAGAATTCATCCTGCTGCTTTTGTCAGCAGTCACATCATCAATAAATACAAGAGAACCAGTTCCATTGGCAGCCATACATGCCCACGCTATGACACTACCACCACCATGCTTCACTGATGAGGTGGTATGCTTAGGATCATGAGCAATTCCTTTCCTTCTCCATACTCTTCTCTTCCCATCACTCTGGTACAAGTTGATCTTGGTCTCATCTGTCCATAGGATCTTGTTCCAGAACTGTGAAGGCTTTGTTAGATGTTGTTTGGCAAACTCTAATCTGGCCTTCCTGTTTTTGAGGCTCACCAATGGTTTACATCTTGTGGTGAACCCTCTGTATTCACTCTGGTGAAGTCTTTTCTTGATTGTTGACTTCGACACACATACACCTACCTCCTGGAGAGTGTTCTTGATCTGGTCAACTGTTGTGAAGGGTGTTTTCTTCACCAGGGAAAGAATTCTTTGGTCATCCACCACACTTGTTTTCCGTGGTCTCCCAGGTCTTTTGGTGTTGCTGAGCTCATCGGTGCATTCCTTCTTTTTGAGAATGTTTCAAACAGTTGTTTTGGCCTAATGTTCTTGCTATCTCTCTGATGGGTTTGTTTTGTTTCTTCAGCCTAATGCTTCACTGATAGTGACAGCTCTTTGGATCTCATCTTGAGAGTTGACAGCAACAGATTCCAAAACCAAATAGCACACTTGAAATGAACTCTGGGCCTTTTATCTGCACATTGTAATTGGGGGAATGAGGGAATATCACACACACCTGGCCATGGAACAGCTGAGAAGCCAATTGTCCCATTACTTTTGGTCCCTTAACAAGTGGGAGGTACATATACAAACTGCTGTAAATTCTACACCGTTCACCTGAGTTGGATGTACATACCCTCAAATTAAAGCTGACAGTCTGCAGTTAACGCACATTGTGTTTGTTTCATTCCAACTCAATTGTGGTGGTGTATAGAGCCAAAGATGTTAGAATTGTGTTGATGTCCCAATATTTCTGGACCTGACTATTTGCTTTCCCTTCTTGAGCTAATGCTTTCAATGGGGCATAGGATTAAATACTTTGGATAAGTTTAATTCAAAGAGCATAGAACACAAACTGCTGCTAGCCAAATGTCTGTGAAAAACATTATGTGAAGTCTACTAAGAGTGGGTTTTCCATACTTTGGCTTTAAAAGTATGTTATAAAAATCAGGTGATACAGTTTTATTGCCATTTATCATATTCCTATTTGGCATATCTCTGTTTTTTAGAAAAAAACCTTTTAAATCCATGTTTTCCGTATACTTCTATTTTCTTAATTTGAAGCATCAAAGTAGAAAATTGGACTTCTTTTGACATTGTCAAATCCTCATAGAATCAGCAGGTTCTAATCTAACTAAGTCTTTAAGCATTAAGTAATTTTCAAGAAGGGGTGCTTTTCCAATCAGCACGCCAAGTGAGAAGTTTAAATACTCCTTGGTCAATATAAAATTTTGGGATTTAGTATTACTGTTCAGATTTTATGGTTATTATTCTTAGAGTAATAAATCATTTGAAAACTGCATGAGAATTTTCAACCTTACTTAAGCTGCACTGATTAGATGAAGAAAGCAATATTCTCTTGCAATCAGAAATATATACTAGAAAAGTACCTGCAAGGAAAATTGATTCGATTTTATTACTGGATAGAAAAGGTTATATTTGCATTTCTTCACTCCTCCAGGCAAAAAGAAATTTCTGATAGGAGAAGTGAAATTTAAAGTCAGCTTTACGTGTGTGTTTTTTTAAAAAGAAAGCTTAGAGTTTCATGAATAATGGCTGCTGGGTCCAATACTATGTTGTATGTTATTAACATTTACTGTTCCTATGATGTTAAGATAATTTGAGAAAACAAAGTTACTAATACTAATCAGAATGCTCATAGAAAGCCATCTTTGTACTCTTGACTATGTATTTATGAATTATACCAGTAACAGCTAATAATTACCCAGGATTATGTATCTGTATATTGAAATTGTCATTTTTTTCATGCAATATATGTAGATAATGTAATCATTTGTCTATTATTCTGAAGCCATCATGTTTGCAACAATGAACCTATCCAGCTTCATTTAGTGAAAATGTAGATCTGATCTGGTAACTGGCAACTCTGATCATTTTTTCCTTTTGCATAGTTTTTCTTTTACATTTCTTTTTTTAAAATTGCCTGAAACATTGTTAGTTTCTAGCTACAATTTGTAGACATTATTCACAATGATTCAAATTTTCAAAATTCAAAACTAGTTTGAACTAATTACTAAAATAAATCAGATACTAATAATGTGCAACTCTGAAAATACTCAATAATTGCCTAACAGCTATCTCAAAATCATCATGCAAACTACCGTATTTTTCGCTCCATAAGGCGCACTTCTTTCCCCCCAAAAGTGGGTGGAAATGTCTGTGCGTATTATAGAGCAAATATCGCAACCGGGTTATGGCGACTGAGTCCTTTTACAGTGCTGAACCCCACCGGAGTGCAGGAATCAATAGGCAGAGCTGGCACATGAGAGGACCCCTATCTCTCCTCTCAGGCTCCGCCTCCTGCTCTTACTACACTGCTACTCCAGATTCGGCATGCCATATGTACACTGAGATGGTGCTCCAGATTCATATTTTTTTTCTTCATTTCCTTCTCGAAACCTAGGTGCGTCTTATTGTCCGATGCATTTTATGGAATGAAAAATATGGTATATGATATATCTATGGAGATTCTTAGTCATCCAAGTCAGGGTTGTCCCAAAGGTGCTTTTTGTTGGAGGCAACTGGACTTTCTTGTTTTTTCTTTGAAGAGTTTCGCTTCTCATGCAAAAAAGTTCTGACCAGATGGTGGTGAATGGAAGGATTTATATTCCTTGCAGACAGCTGGTCATTTGCATTCTTTTATAGAGTCATTAACGCCACTTGAAGGTTTATCCTCAGGGTCACCTGAATAGTACAAATGGGTGTGGAGCCTTCTTGGCTACAGGACGTTTTCTGCCCTGTCTCCCTTCCCTGTAGGCGCAGGCTGTTGGGGATGAGTCTCTGTTGTCTGCATTTCAAACTGAAGTGCAAATAATTCCTGTAATCTGTAATTTTTTTTGGAAAATCTGTTCATACTATTCATCCCAAAGTGCACAGCTAAAAGTCTGTGGACTCTCTAAAAGAATGCAAATGACCAGCTGTCTGCAAGGAATATAAATCCTTCCATTCCCCACTATCCAGTCAGAGCTGAAGAAGCTTCTTGCATGACAAGTGAATGTCTTCAAAAAAAACAAAAACAAAGTCCAGTTGCTTCCTGAAAAAAGCACCTTTAGGACATATATGGTATATTATTTTTATTTTAGAACTAAAGTGCAACAAGAATATCATTTTTAATTCTATAACTATTGCACAATAGAAGTTTTCATTAACATACTGGACAACTTTGTTCAAACGTTTCTTTCAACAAACTGAATTACGAATGAATGTTTTGAAGCTGCTACCGGTATCTAAAATGTGAAAATAACAGTAACTGTAATACTTTTGTTTCTATTTTTTTTCTCTGCAGCTTTTTAGATATTTTAATTAAAGTCAGGAATCGACACAATGATGTTGTTCCTACCATGGCCCAAGGAGTTATTGAATACAAAGAAAAGTATGGATTTGATCCTTTTGTGAGCAGTAATATTCAATATTTTTTAGATAGATTCTATACCAATCGCATCTCATTTCGCATGCTTATTAATCAGCACAGTAAGTATCTCTTTATTTAATTGTAAAAATATAAATTGGTCTTTTACAGCAAAAAAAGGATATATGCCTGTAGTGAAAACATATTTTTAAAGAATGTGATTTTAACATACATTATTTATATCTTTGTTATTCAAAATTTCATTTCACTGTATATAGTTGCCTTTCCTCCTCTCCGTTCTCATTTGAAATTTGTGAAATAGTTTAGCACTAGAGAGGGGATAATTGGCTAAAGAATATAGTTATTTATTTATTTGAATTTATATACCGCCCTTCTCCCGAAGGACTCAGGGCACTGTATAGCTAGAATAAGAACACACAAACAGAAAATTTAATAACAATTTAAAATATATATTAAACAATATGGCCCGTAACTAATTAAAAACTCATTTTTTAAACCTCAAGAATTAAAAATTAAAGATTAAAAGTTGAAAAGAATTAGAATTAGGCCAGCCCGGCTTGTTGGAACAAGAGAGTCTTGAGGGCACGGCGGAAGGTGCGTAGGTCCGGGATCCTCCGAATCTCCAGGGTCAATTGGTTCCAGAGGGCAGGTGCCCCCACAGAGAAGGCTCTCCCCCTGGGGGTCGCCAGTCGACATTGCCTGACCGACGGCACCCAGAGGAGACCCTCTCTATGGGAGCATACTGGCTGATGGGAGGTTATTGGTAGCAGAAGGCGGTCTCGTAGGTATCCAGGTCCTAAGCCATGGAGTGTTCTAAAGATGTTAACCAACACCTTGAATCGCACCCAGAAGACCACTGGAAGCCAGTGCAGCTCACGCAGAATAGGTGTTACATGGGAGCGCCACGTCGCCCCCACAATCACCCACGCGGCTGCATTCTGGACCAGTTGGAGCCTCCAGGTGTTCTTCAAGGGGAGCCCCATATAGACGGCATTACAGTAGTCCAGTTATATATAGAGTATAATAAGCAATTGGGCATTTAGACCTGGATCTCCCCCATTCTAGTTCAACATGCTACAAACTATCCTACCCTGACTTCGTTTAATACAGGCTAACAAAGTAATTAGCATTTGGAATTATTTATTCAATTTGTGTCTTTTTCCTAAACTTACCGCAGTCCTGCACAATTTATCATTAGAGATGAAAAAATATTAATGTTTAATGGACAAAAAAATCATTGGGAGTGGGAGGGTATTTTGGATTTTATTTGGCAGAAAAAGAAAAGCATATTAGTCAAAATTAATTGGAAACATCCCAACAGCTTTTCCAGATTTTTTCCCCTCCAACTTCTCAGGAGAAATGAAACTGGTGAGGAGTCTAGAAAATAACCTTGGAAAATACCTGAGCAATAGACAGTATATAGAAAAATTGTCAAAGGTATATTGATTTCAGGACCTGTTGCCAAGAAAACTCAAAAAAGGGGTGTATAATCAATGTCCTTGCTTGTTTGGCAAGGAATAGTTGCTTCAGCTTGTATATTAGGCAGAAAGCACTGTCATGTATGGTGTCTCCAAGTCACAGTAATTGCCAAGCCTCAGTGCTCAGGAGGCTTATTTTTTAAAAAAAATCTTAAACAAGGCTCATTTGAATTGCATACTATTTATCAGTTAAGGAAATCAGATTTGCATTATTTGTCATTGTGATTGTGCTAGTTTTTTTCCCCTAGTCCAGTTTAAAAACATACCAGTGGAACCATTTTTAAAACTGGAGTAAAAATATTATGATTCATCTAACACGGTGCTATTTCACATATTTAATTTTGAAATTAGTATTAAAATTATTCTGCACTAATTATCCACTTGGTCAAGTTTGCTTTGATGATGGCATATTTTAAACTTATTCAACAGCTATAAGTAAGTTACAGAAAAATGTGTTTCTTGCTCAGTTATTTTCAGGATGTTTTTTCTTTGTATACATGTGTAAAGAATGTACACTACATATCATTCCTTTGCATAAAGTTTGCAAATTTGATTTAATATAAGTGCAGTATATTTGGATACGCTTCTCAAGAAGCAGCTAATATTTAAATTACCAAAACTGATGAAATAAACTGAAGGATATTATTTAACTGTATTTCTATAGTGTCATATTTCTAAAGGACTCATTGCAGTGTACAATTAAAGTTAAATTTTAAAAAATAAATATAACAAATCGAAACCAGCATAATGACATCCAACCACAGATTTAAAATTGATATAAACCATCCCTCTAGGTTAGACAGCAAAAGAAACTTCTGAGATATTTTTTTACCAATAGTATAACTTTACTGAAAATTCCATGTGGTTACAGAAGTACAAAAGCCAGTTCTAATTTTCCCACGAAAACAGCATATGTAAACTTTTCCTTTGTACCTGGACCTTTGTCCATTGTCCACTAATCATTTGCATTCACTTTGTTTTGGGAACGATCTGACTGCCTCAGACTGTTCCAACTGAATGACCTTATAGTGTTACGTCTGTCTCAGGCTTTCAGCTGGCTTACTTGCATTTCTCATCTTCCTTACATTCCAATGTATTCCCTCCCGCCTCCTGTTAACAGTTGTTTGTTTGCAAGCAAAGCTGCATAGCAAGTCAACCATTATATTCTGTCCCTCCAGAAGGAAGATTAATCCTACAAGGAAACAAACACATACATATTATTACACCATGTTACCTCTGCACAGGCTTACCTACCGGGGTTGGTCTGGATACCTAGTATGGAACCTCTGAATGAGCGGACATGGCTATTCATCGTTGTCACCCATTCTGCCTCTGCCAAGTGAAACCCTTTCCATAAGACTAGGTACTGCAACTTCCCCTTGTAGCACTAAGAATCAAGGATCTACTTGACGTCAAAATGTTTTTCTCTGTCAATCCATATGGGCGGGTATGGGTGGAGGCAGTTTAACGGTTGGCCTCGCTGAACTACAGAAAGGCTTAAACTACAGTGAAACACTGGGTGAATGCGCCTGAGGGTTTTTGGCAATTTCTATTGCACTGTCACCATATTCACAATCCACTTCTTGCGGGGCTGCCCCAACTGTAGGAATTTTGTGGACAGGTACACTTCATCCCCTATTCTAAACTCAATCTAAGGTGCTCTCTTCTTGACAGCCTGCCTTTCTGCACCTCCCTTGAATGCTTTGCAAACACTATGGGCCAGATGGCTTTCCAAGTACTTATCCACTCCCTGGGTAGCAGCCCAGGGACAGTTAAACGCCACTTTTCCCTCATCCCCTTCCTTAATTCTTACCCGATAGTACACTTCCCTCAAATCCAGCTTAGTCAGGATCCTCCCCTTTGTAAGGTGCCCCAGCATCTCCATCAGTGGAAGGGGGTACATATTTTCCATGTATATACCATTTAGCCCTCTAATCGATTTACAGCCTAAGGGACCCATCTTCCTTCTCTTTAAAAAGCAAAGGGGCCACCATCCTTGCCTTGGTCAGCCAAATGAAAACCCCGGCTAAATTTGTGTCTATGAAGGTACAGAGCTGCTCCATCTCCCTGGGTATTATCAAATATAGCTTTGGCAAATTGGCCCCAGGTATGATCTCAATTGCACAGTCTATGGGGCAGCCAGATTGCAGTATTCTTTTGGAATCAATGGCTCTGAGCTATCTTCCCCCTCTAGTTTATTGGCGGTTTCTGCCTTCGCTTACATAACTGCAGATACATGGCAGCTTCTTAACACTTTCACTAATTCTTGCCAGTTGGACACTTTCCTTTGCATCTGCCCCTTGTCTCTATCCCAATCAAGAAATGGGCTCCATTTTTTTCCATCATGCCAGGCCTAGGACCATGTCCTCTGTCATCCCAGGGGCCACAATCTCCATGTGGGTCCCAAATAATCTCCATGTGGGTCCCAGCTTTCAGCTTCACAGGCTTGGTTAAGCAGATTGCTGGCACCCTGTTTGTTATTGAACTGTCTAGCTGGGAAAATGCTCTAGGCTTCTTTAACTTTCTTAGTCTCATCTCTAGCTTCTTTACTACTTGGAGGCTGACCAGTCATCTGCTGCACCCCGAGCCCCACTGAGCCGTAAGGAATTTATACCTGAGGATACAGAAATCTCCACCTTCGCTGTTGCTCTTGTAGAAGACTAGTCCTGTCTTGGCAGGGGTTGTGGTTCTCTCTCCCTTGCTTGACGGAGGGGAGAACTCTACGACTTGTTGCCCTGCACAAGTTTTCTTAATTGATGTTGGTGAAGTCTTTTTCTTTGGTTGGTTTGGAGCCGGTCACGGCAGTTCAATGCGCCTCCTTCCCACAGCGAAACAGCCACCAAGGTTTTGGCGAGGTTTCTCTCCTCTAGCTGGAGGAACACACCCCCTCTAGGATCTGCTTGTTTCTATAAAGGGCGATGGAACCACTCTCCTGCCCATTGTGCTCATGGAACTCCATCACATTGATCTCTACCTCAGTGGCCACACGGTACCACGCTCGCATGTTGTGCCCTGGGTAGGCAATTCTTTTTTTTTTTTTTTTTTGCAAAAAGTTTATTTTTCTCAACACACAAATTACATCTTTTTGGCACAGAGCCCTGATCCGGTCATCAATTTATACAATTTTTTATCATCTTTAACAAGATTTTATATATTCTATTTTGCCATAACACTTATTTCTTAATCTTAAATCATCTATCTCAACTAATACCATCTTTAAAAGAATTACTCAAATTTACTTAATCAAAACAGTTACCCTTCTATTTACCACCACCACCCCCTTAAATCTTAATTCAATTAAGATCATAGCACATTTCACAATTCTTAGCCTAAATCCTCACAATTAACAATACAGGTCACACATGTTTATATTTCAAAATCTTATTTCCCTTTCGAAAACTTCCCCACATTTATTATTGCTTCGTATAATGCTCATTAAATCTTTATTTCCTTATTACTTCACCAAATTTAGATCCCAAAAATATAGCAATTTAACATTGAAACATAGTTCTTAATTCAAATAAAACTACAATACAATTTGCAATTATTTCCCACAATTCTCTCTCTTTAACCATATCATTTATATAAAAAACAGGTAAGTAATTCTTATTTGTAATTCATAGTCCTATTTCAATCTTCTTTTCTTTTTTGCTTAGATAGATATATTATCAAAAATATTGAAAATATTAAAATATTAAAATTATTAAAAATATTCAAATTATTGCAATTGTTATAGGTATTTAAACAATATCCCAGTTTTTATAGTCAGCAATTATTCTCAAGTAATACCATGTAACATTTTAATAAACATTAATTTATTATGTCCATTGATATATTTTCTTTTAACACAGTCTATTTCTCATATATTATAGTTTCCATCCATATTTCAATTTTAAGTATCTGTAACATATTCTTCACATATTTCTGTTAACCATTATTAATCTCAATATAGTTATTTTATAAATCAAAGTTTTTCTATCTTACCCTATATTCCCCAATTCTTTCACTGTTAATCCCAGTGTAATCATCTTTATAACTATTGTTATTCACAATATCGTCTCTAAAAACCTCCTTTTTATTATTACTATCCACCTGTACATTACTTATTCTTCTTTAATCACTTTGTCTTTGTCTTCTTTATTTCCAGCCGTTGTGTCTTGTTTCTTCATTTTCTTGTCTGCTTGCGTATACTTAATTTGAACTTCAATGTCCTCAAATTTTGTCCTCCATGTATCATTTTAGTTATTTTTCTTATTTCCATTCCAAGTCAAATACATCAATTTGTTCCTTCTCTAATTCCTGCACCATTTTATTCTTTTTAAGTTAATGTTATCCCAATTATAAGAGTTCCGTTGTAATTCCCCTTTTTTTTCTCCCAAAGTCAAGCCGCCTGCAGACAAAGAAATTATCCTCCAAAAATTCTCACGGTTGTTATCTGTAAAGTTCACAATTTTCCAAAACAAAAACCAAGTTGCAATGTTCCTTTTTACTCCAGATTGTGTCTCTCTGCAATCCACAATTTCCAATTGTTTAACAAGTATCCATTTTGTTTCAGTTACATAGCAGTGTTACTTGGCTTCTCTTTTCCTTTTTGTTTTTAAAAGTATCAAATCTTTTTTAAAGTCCAGTCCAAATTTAAACTCCTTTGACCACATCTCAGTGTTTAGCGTTTCCAATTAGTTTTATTGAAGTCAATTTTCTATCAGGCCTTTGTCTCTTTAAAGTTACGTTTCAAAATCTTCTTTGCCCCCATGCTCCTTAGCTGTCACTCACCCGGCTACGAAAAACTCCGTTCTGTTCCCCTTTCCCCTGCTCATTACTTGATCCGGTTGTCCCAGCTTCGTGGCAGCTGCCATGGCTGCTGCCCCCTGCCACCGAGTCACAGAGAGTTC
This sequence comes from Arizona elegans, assembly GCA_022577455.1. Taxonomy (NCBI): domain Eukaryota; kingdom Metazoa; phylum Chordata; class Lepidosauria; order Squamata; family Colubridae; genus Arizona; species Arizona elegans. Next base: position 45,031,042 of record JAKOOJ010000006.1, on the reverse strand, counting down.
CCTCCGACCTTTGAGGAACTTGCCTGTTCCTCTTGGTTGTCTGAGGTGCCTTTCTTTCTTCCCTGTCCGGAAGAAAGCAGGACGGTTCTGGTCCGGAGACCCATTGGCGGAGGTTTGTCAGCTGGGGTTTTCGCGGAGCTCGTCGGAGCCTGCTAATTCCCCGACTGTCTCACCGCGATGCCAAACCGGAAGTGTGGGTAGGCGATTCTGATACAGTTCCTTATTCTGTCCCTCTTGGAAATGGTAGACCAGCAAGTGTTCCGGCCCAATCTCCTAAGTGGCTGGCCAGGTGGTGGCAATCTTGAATGTACTATGTTACCAATCGCTTCCCCTGCTTCAGTGCAGCAGGCTGCAATGGGTCTTCAAATTGCTCTCACAGGGCTTGCATGAAGGCATTGAAGTTGTCCGGCTCTGGGGCATTCCCATCATGTAGCAACACCAACCATTCCGAAGTGCTTTCTTCTAAGTTGACAGTGATGACATGGACCCAGGATGCATCATCTTAACACCATAATGCTTCATGTGGTGCCAGGCTTGAGCCAGGAAATGGGCTAGGCCAGTGATGGCTAACCTTTTTGCCATCGCGTGCCAGGAGAGGGGAGGCGGGGGAGGGTCGCATGCGCACGTGCCCACGTGCACCACCACCACCCCTGCTCCTGGCACATAATGGCCTGGTAGGCCCATTTTTCTTTCTTACCTGGTTCCAGATCCTCTCTTTATCTGGGAAGGGTGAAAACAGCCTTTCTCACTCTCTCGGAGGCCCTCCAAAGGCCTGAAACGGCCCATTTCCTAACTCCTGATGGGACAGGAAGTGACATTTTTTGCTGCCCCCAGCCTCCAGGGCCTCTTTAGGAGTCTCTAGGAGCCTCTCTAGGAGTCTCTGGAGGCTGGGGACAGCAAAAAAGTCACTTCCTCTCCCACCGGGAGTCAGGAAATGGGCCCTTTCAGCCTTCGTAGGGCCTCTAAGGGAGTGGGAAAGGCTGTTTTCGCCCTTCCCAGATAAATAGAGAGGATCTGGAGACAGGTAAGAAAGAAAAACGGGCCTTCCCCACCCACCACCCAGGCCCTCCAGAGGCAGGAAACAGCCTGTTTCCCTACTTTTGGTGAGCCCAGAAGGCCCGAAAATCAGCTGGCCGGCACATGCATGCGCCCCAGAGCTGAGCTGGCGTGCCCATTAATATGGCTCCGTGTGCCACCTGTGGCACGCGTGCCATAGGTTCGCCATTACGGGCTAGGCGGTTTTGGGCACCCATCGAAACAGACCACCGGGGGGGTGACACTTCTCCCACACTAGGACGAACCACTGGGGTGGAATGCTGGCTGCTACTTTGCTGGGGCTCCAACTTTGGTTGGGGCCACTGGTGTCACCAGTTGTAATGGAGGAGGAGGAGTGGCAAAGACCGTTGTGGCTGCCAGCTGTGCCAGGGCCGCTGGTGCTGCTGGCTGAAGAATAGGAGAAGGAGTAGTAGCCAGGACTGCCGGGGCTCTCACGACACCTGGTCTGCTGGCAGCAGCTGTGACTCCTAGCACTGCTACAGCACAAATCTGCATCCCTCCGAACCTCTTCCTCAACTGTTCCACAGTGATCAGGAGCTTCCACTCAGTGGGGTCATTCCATTTGGCTAGCCATCTTGCTTTCCACTTGCCACCTCGGACCACAATGACCCCAGAAGGGAGAAGCGGTTCTTCAGCCTCCACTGCATTGCCCACATTTATTGCCCAGCAGGTCTTCAGCCCCTGGTATGGGGTGTCCCTCACTTGCTACTTTGTGACCATGTGTCAGAACAGCCTCCTTTCATTACCCAAGAAAGGAAAACCCCAACTCCATTTTCATAGAGAAAGGTATTTTTTACTGAGTATGAACTGAATGCAGTCAAAGAAAAGCAAGGTCTGAAGCAAAGGTGCGAAAATTACATATAGTAAGCATCCCCCCCCCATCTGTCCAGCGTCCATCATCCAATCCACAATTTCCCAGGGGGTCATGTGGGTGCCACGTCTTGTGGTGCCATCCTCCTGCTATGCCACGACCGTTGACCTTGAGCCCTTATCAACTTCAAAGAAGACGCTGAAGCAAGGTTTCCCCCTTCTTCTTCTCCAGCTCTCTTCCCCCCCCCTCAAGAATCCCAATAGCTTCCCCCTCCCCCCGTTTCATGACAGCCGAGCAATAAGGTATGAAAGAGCAGAGGCTGACATTCGGCTCTCCTGCAGAAGAGACATTAGTCCTACAAGAAAGCAAAATGACATAAAACACATGATCACAGAAATAAAGTATAACATTAAGAAAATATTAGGGTTTATCAGGATATTTGGAATGAAACATTTGCAATTTCCCTGGAGCTCGAACATCCTGTTTATTCACCTATTCAGCCTTAGATAATGGAAAATGTTTCCAGGCCACCAAATATTGCACGTTACCCCAATGTTTCCTAGAATCCAATATCTCTTTAACCTCAAAATGCTGTTCCCTTTCAATTAGTATGGGGACAGGGGGAGGTTCTTGTGCTGGACGTAAAGGAGACAAATGCTCTGGTTTCAGCAAACTGACATGAAACACCGGATGGATCCATCGCAAATTTTTTAGTAATTCCAATTGTACTGTGACGGGGTTTTTCATTTCATTTTCATTTTATTAGATTTATATACCACCCTACTCCCGAAGGACTCAGGGTGGTGAACAGCCAGAAAGATAAAACACACAAATTACAAAATTTAAAAGATACTATAAAAACCCATTAAATAATTTGGCCCAAAACAATTTAAAACACTCCTAATGTTTTAAAACCAATTTTAAAAGTTACAATTAAAAGGGAAGTTAGGCCAGGCCAGCCTGTTGAAATAAATAGGTTTTGAGGGCACGGCACGGGTTGATGATCTGAACAATCAGAAAAGGACCCATGTACTTGGGTCCAAGTTTTTTTGACTTTTGGGTAGTTTGCAAATACTTGGTGGAAAGGAAAACCATATCTCCAACTTTATAACTTCTGCCCTGAGCCCTTTTCTTGTCGGTGTGGGCTTTATGAGCCCAATGGGCTTTGTCCAGAGCCTTGCAGGTAACAAGCCAAGTGTTACGTAACTGTTTGAGCCACTCAATCGAGGGAATCTGTGGGTTTTCCTGAGGCAACTCTGGAATGGGTACGAAATCTTGGCCAGAGGCCACTTTGAAAGGGGTGAACCCTGTGCTGCTATGTATGGAGTTATTATAGGCTACCTCTGCAAAGGATAGCAAATCAGCCCAGTTATCTCGTTGATAATTTATATAACATCTAAGATATTGTTCCAACACGGAATTGGTTCTCTCACAAGCTCCATTAGTCTGAGGGTGGTGGGCGGAGCTTAACCCTTGGGCGGAGCCTAACAACCCAAGCAACTCTTTCCAAAATTGGGAGGTAAACTGAACTCCTCTATCTGAAATTATCCGCTTTGGAGCTCCATGTAACCTGTATACATGTTGGACAAACAGTTTTGTGAGCGTTTTTGCAGAAGGGATCTTGGGACATGGGATAAAAAGCACTTGTTTCGAGAACAAATCAATAACCACCCAAATAAGAGTATTCCCCCCACTTTCGGGTAATTCAACAATAAAATCCATGGAAATTTCCTTCCAGGGGGCTCCAGGCCTTGCAACACTCTGGAGCAGCCCGGGTGGTTTTCCAGGAGGTCTCTTGGCCGAAGCACACACGGGACAACTGACTACATAAGCTTCTATGTCCTTTTTTAGTGCGGGCCACCAGAACTGTCATTTAACTAAATGTAATGTCTTCACGAATCCAAAATGTCCAGCAACTTTGGCATCATGAGCGTGTTGTATTACTGTCACTCTTAGACTGGCGGGAACATACAGCTTAGCTCCCACCCAAGCGAGACCTTCTCGAAGTGTACACTCATTATAATGGGCCAAAAACCACTTGTCAGTTTTTAGAGCTTCTTTTAGCTGGTTAGTCAAGTCACCTGCTAAGGTTTGGTCCGCTTTTGCCTGGGCTCTAGTAACTACTGGTGCCACCAGTTGTTTTGACGGGATAATCGGTTGAATCACCTCCTCTCTAACGCTATTGTATTGTGGCAGTCTCGACAGAGCATCTGTCATGAAGTTCTTTCCTCCAGGAAGATATTGCAGGGAGAAATTAAATCCTTTTAAATGTTGGGCCCAGCGGACTTGTTTTGGGGACAGTTTTCATGGCATTTTCAACGCTTCTAGATTTTTGTGGTCAGTCCACACCTCAAATGGGTGCTTAGCTTCTTCAAGGAAATGTCTCCATGTTAGTAGTGCCCAACGAACAGCAAAAGCTTTCTTCTCCCATATGGCCCATCTCCTCTTGGTCTCTGACAGTTTACGAGAGGTATAAGCACAGGGTTGCAGCTTTCCCTCTGCGTTCGCTTGAAGTAGCACTGCTCTGATGGCTACATCGCTGGCGTCCGCCTGTACTACAAATGGGGCTTCCATGTCAGGATGTTTAAGGACGGTTCGGCAACAAACAGCCGTTTTAGTTTCTCAAAAGTTGCCTGACAGTCCATAGTCCATTCGAGAGGCCGAGAGGGCTTTCATCTCTCTTCTCCTTTTGTTTTCAGAAGGTTGGTAATTGGTAAGGCAATTTTGGCGAACAAGGGGATGAACTGTCTGTAGAAGTTAGCAAATCCCAGGAAGCTCTGTAGTTGTTTGCGGGTGCATGGTGGGGCCCACTCTAACATTGCCCGGACCTTTTCCGGGTCCATTTCTATTCCCTCATGTGAGATGTGGTATCCCAGATAGTCAATTTTAGTTTGGTGGAATTTGCATTTTGATAGTTTGGCATACAGTTCAGCGGCCCTAAGTTTTCTCAGGACGGTTCTCACCAACTTTATGTGTTCGTCCATGGTCTTGGTGTAGATAAAAATGTCATCCAAGTAGACCAGTATTCCCTTGTATAGGTGTTCATGCAGCACCTCATTAATTGGTTGCATGAACACTGCAGGGGCTCCTTGTAGTCCGAAAGGAAGCACCCTGAACTGGAAACATCCTAGCGGGCAGCTAAAAGCCGTTTTCCATTCATCCCCTTTCTTAATCCAAACTCTATAATAGGCCTCCCGTAAGTCCAGTTTTGTAAAAAATTTCCCCTTGCCTAGGTGGGCTAACATATCCTTCATGAGCGGCAGGGGATAGACATTTTCTATGCAAATGGCGTTAAGGTTTTTGTAGTCAACCACCAAGCGAAAGGACCCATCCTTCTTTTCCTGGAAAAGTACCGGTGCTGCCACCCGTGGTCTATCCGGTTGGATAAAACCGCGCTTTAAGTTCTTATCAATAAAGTCCCATAGTTCCCCCAGCTCCCGGGGGGTCATAGGGTAGATTTTTGTCTTAGGGAGTTTTACCCCCGGGAGGATTTTAATGGCACTGTCAGTTGGCCAGTGGGAGGGGGCAGCACATCTGACTCCTTCTCGCTGAACACCTCCCAAAGGTCCCAGTACCCTGGGATCTTTTCCTCCCCCACAATGTGGTCTGTTGCCATTGCCGCACTTTCCACTCCACCCACAAAAAGAGTTTCCTCCCCTTCTTTCCCTGGGTGTTTCGAGCGGATGCGCAAAACTCCCGTTTTCCAGTTTATGCGGGGGTTCCATTTACGGAGCCAAAGCAGCCCAAGTAGGAGGGCCCGTTCCATACCCGGGACCATGATAAAGCTAAGAGTCTCTAGGTGAACCCCCATTTTCATCTCGATTAGCTCGGTTACAAAATGGGCTGGGCCCCCTCCAGCCACTGATCTGTCTAGCTGGCAGAATGCGATGGGCCACTTAATGGCTTTCAGTCTTAGGCCCATCTGTTCTACCATGTCCGGGCTGATGGCACACCTGATGCATCCCGAACCTAGGAGGGCTGGCATCTGGCCGTGGGCCCCTGTGGCAGGTACCTTTAGTTCTACTGCGATGGTCAGTCCCCCTCCCTTCTGACTTACCAAGCAGTCGGCGTCGGAATCGGTTTCAGTTTCGCTGTTGTCTGCGATGGTCGGAGTTCCCAATTCACCCTGTTTCAAGGAGGCGAACTCAACGACTTCTCCCTTCAGGGCGGTTTCGTGGGCTTTTGCAGGTGGTTTATCTGATCTCTTTCCTCCGGTAGTGGTGGCCTTGGACTCTGGCTTGGAGAAACACTCAGCGGCTCGGTGCCCCTCCTTTCCACATTTGAAACATACGGAGGATCTTAGCTTGGGCCCTGCTTTGCTTGCTGCGGCCTTAGGTGCCCCCTTGTGGATCGAGGAGGGGGGCTGATCCCACGTGCGCCCCCCCCCCGGAGATGGCTTCGGGCCAGGTCGATCTCCACGTCCGTTGCCAGCACGTACCAGCTCTGCAGGTCATCAGGAGACCTCCGCGAATGGCAATCTTTATAGACGTCCTCATTAGGCCCATCTTTATAATTCTCTAGCAGAGCCACTTCTGACCACCCTCTCGCGGAACTCTTGAGTGTACTCCGCCACCGACCTCCGCCCCTGGTGAATGCCCTTCATCCTGATTCTCGCTCTTCGCTCAGCTAATGGGTCCTCAAACCGTGTTCTGAGGGCTGTCATAAATTGATCATAATTTCTCAGTAAGGGGGAGTTTTCGTTGTGGAGTCCCACCATCCAGCTGCTACTCCCTCTAGGGCGTTGGTAACGCACCTCACGCGAGCGGCCTCTGAGAGAAAATCCTCTCCCCAGTCCTGCATATGGTTCCAGACTTGGGTCAGGAAAAAGCCCAATTTCTTCGGGTCTCTTCCAAATTTTTCTGATATCGGAATTTTTGGCTTTCTTTGCCTCTGGAGTGGTGCCTGCCCTGCCGGGGGCCCCTAGGCTGCTGCAGCAACTGCTTGAGTTCTGGAGGCTTGAGCTGTTCCTTCCCCAGCTTGCTCTCTCTCTCTCTCCCACAAGCAGCTGCCTCCGTTTCATCCCTGGGATGTTCAACCCCCCCCCCCCCCCCAGCAGAGTATGCATATCTTTCCCGGCTTTTATGACTCTCTTCTGCTTCCCTCAAAAGTTGCAGGGCCTGAATGACCAGGAAATTTTCTTTCTGCTCCTGCATCCAGGCAGATTCTCCCACTTGGAGTCTGGTGCTTGTTACGCCGTGGGGGGTTTTCTCCAGCTCCGGCAGCCTTCCCCAACTCATTTTCATAGAGAAAGGTATCTTTTACTGAGTATGAACTGAATGCAGTCATAGAAAAGCAAGGTCTGAAGCAAAGGCACGAAAATTACATATAGAAAGCATCCCCCCCCCATCTGTCCAGCGTCCATCATCCAATCCACAATTTCCCCAGAGGTCATGTGGGTGCCATGTCTGGTGGTGCCATCCTCCTGCTATGCCACGACCGTTGACCTTGAGCCCTTATCAACTTCAAAGAAGACGCTGAAGCAAGGTTTCCCCCTTCTTCTTCTCCAGCTCTCTTCCCCCCCCCTCAAGAATCCCAATACCTCCCCCCTCCCCCCCCCCCCCGTTTCATGGCAGCTGAGCAATAAGCAATGAAAGAGCGGAGGCTGACACTGTGGCTAGCTGCTCAGACTTCTCAGTCTTTGGTTTCAGACACATGCTGTCTGGGTACGCTCCTGCTCTGGCCTGGAGTGGTGCTGGCCCTTCCTCAGCCGGGGCCTCTCCCAGCTTCTTCTTCTCTTCTGAGTCTTTGCTCATAGCCAACATCTTGGGGCTGACCTCCTGGTGGGATCCAGGTAGGCTATTTCTATGAGATCTGGCTTAATGTCAACCACCCACCAGGTTAGACCGCAAAACTCCTGGGACATTTTTTTACCAAGAGTATAACTTTACTGAAGATTTCATGTAGTTACAGAAGTAGAAAAACTAGTTCTAATATTTCCCCCGGAAAATAGCATAAGTAAACTTTTCTTTTGTTTCCTGGACCTCCCACTGTCTACCAATTATTTGCATTCACTTTGATTTGGGAATGATCTGACTGCCTCAGACTGTCCCAGCCGAATGACCTTATAGTGTTAGGTCAGTCTCAGGCTTTCAGCCGGCTTACTTCCATTTCTCATTTCCCTCCCAAACATTCCTTACTTTCCAATGCCTTCCCTCCCCCCTCCCATTACAGTTGTCTGGTTGCAAGTGAATCTGTATGTGGAGTTAACCATGACAGGTAGCCAATGATGAAATGTCATTCCAGATGTCTTCTGAATCATTGTTTTCAAAGCCTTTGGATCGGTTCTTGAATCTTCACTGACTATTATCATGTTTAGATATGTGATCTCTCTTCTTTTAAATACTTGCTCCTTTTTGTGTTTTAACTAGTGCATTTTTATGCACTTATGATGCACTTATGATGCATCATAAAAAACTAATTTAGTTTTTTACTGTTAGCTGCTATCTTAACTCTTCTTGGTTCAAGTAGCCAAATTTAAATCTTTAATTGATATTTTAGAATGTGGGAGATTGCTTTGGCTGAATTTTTTTTTTAATGAAAAAAATGGTAATATTGGGATGCATTCAAGCCTGAGCTACAGATATTCTCTTCTATCAGCATTGGATATGTTATTCATTTTATTAATAATTCTTTTTCTAAGCATTGATTCTCATTTGTAGAAATTTAATTTTGGATATAGATACTGAGTGTGTTAATTGTTTGAATTTCTAAAGAACACACATATATGTTTGGATTTGTATATTCTGAATTAATATTTCTGAGCATTCTTTGTGTGTGTTTACATATGTGTCCTATCCATCATAGGTTGACTAAATGAATAAATAATTTATCCTTAATAGCATAAATAAATAAAGCTGCCCTCTCTGCAGTTCCAAGTATGGATCAGGAAATATTTGAATAGGGCAATGTGAATTCATGCATGCACATTCTGAAATAAATGCCACTGAATTTAATGATACTGAGCCCACTTGAGTTGACATTTTTCAATAGACAACTTAATCAATCTTAATAGAATTATCATCACGAGCAGTAGTTAGTAGTGGTTAGCAGTAATAAATGGCTTTAAGTGAATACATTTAGATTTCCAACCCAACTTTCCAAAACTGCCCTACCTGAGCCAAGGACGGGAAGGCATGGTGTTAAAGTAGAAGAGGGAATAAAGAAAGATAATATTGAAGAAATGATGGGATAGAAACATTAAAGAAAGAATGCTAAAGGAGGGACAAAATGAAATATGAATTACAGAAATTAAAATAATGTCGAAGAAACAGTAGTGGATAACAGTACAATTATCAGTTACCCTGGGTGGGTGACGAAGAAAGGAGGGATCCCTTGCTGATCGCGGAAAAGGGGCAGCATGCAAAATGCATGCAAAATCTACAAAATAATTAGTAAGGTTTTTGCAATATTTTGATTGAAAAAGTTTAAGAGGTGATGCAGAGATATATATGTGAAGTGTAGCATTATTCTGGACAGGGACCGTACAGATCAAGTTTTGTTTTTGGCAAATTATAATAATATTTTCTGCCAGTTTATAGTACATAAGTATATAGTTTGCCATATGTTTGTTTACTTGGAGAAAGCATTTGATAAATTATTTTTGATTTCTGGAATAAATATGAACTTGAAAGTTGGTTGCTGAATGCAATAAGAGTGATAATGGAATAAAACACATAAAAATAAATGGAATGGTCAACATTCTGCAGAAAATAAGGCAAGGATTGGTGGTATCCCCATGTTTATGTATATGTTTATGTTTATGAAAGATTTGGAGTGAACGTTAGCTAGAGGACATAATTTTATTGCCTCTATGAAAGATTCATGTGGCGATAGTAGTGTGGAGCGAAGAAAAAAATTTAACAAAAAGGCAATGTGTGATGCTGTATATAACTGAGGGGAAAGCTGTTTCCTTTTCTCATGCTTTAATTTCTTTGTCTTACTATTTCTTACTTTTTTTTCTGTACTCTTGCTTACCCCCCAAAGGGAATAGCATGATCGGTATGTATGTATGTACTCAGATAATTGTAGGATGTCTTACCCTCTCAAGTGGAAATTAAGTAGATCATAACTATACCAGTTTTAGGAACTTAAGTAGGTTTCATCTGAAGGCTGCTTATTAAGATGTTCTGTAGGACCATTTTATTTTAAAAACAGAAATATAAGGGTTAAAGTGTATTTAATAAAATACAGCATTGGCAAAGCCATGTGAGACTTGTGCTGCTTGACATAAAATAATGATTTCAGAATTTGTCGTTAAGTTTGCATAAAGCCAATCTTAATTTTTCCAGATGTAAGGTTAACTACCTGTATGAATTAAATCACAGAGATAGGTAACAGATACAACTTTAAAAAGGTGTCTGTTTATTGTAATTATGTACTCTGTTTAGTATTAAATACTATTCCATCTATAGTTTTATTGATATGATTATTTAATTCTTTTAAAATTTATCAAGCTGTCTTGGGCACTGTATAGATTACAGAGCAATTCTGTGCAGGTCTACTAAGAAACAAGATCCACAGAAGCTTTCTCTAAGTCTTTCCTTAAGCCAAATCTCAAAACCAAGAGATTGTGAATGTTTTTGAGGAGCATCGGGATCATGGCATGATTGTTCATGACATGTTTAAAAGATTGAGTAAAGGGGATCTACTCAATACAACCTGCAATTAGGCTAATCTGTATTGTAGTACGTTGTATGCAGGAATTAAAAGTCTAAGTAGTACTACTGAAGAAAGAAGCATGGTAGTCAAATTTATATTTACCGAAAAAGAAATAAAGGGAGACTAGTATAGATCTATTTCAAGCTATTTAGCTTTCATCAGCTAGCCATACCCTTCTGGGATTCGAACCCGGGCTACTTACATATTGGGTAGATATATTAACCTCTAAACCAGGAGTTTGCAACCTTAAACACTCAAAAAGCCATTTGGACCCATTTCCCACAGAAAATAAAACACCGGGTTAAGGTCATTTTCTCACAAACTATTTCTGTGTTAAATTTATATTGGTATAGATCTATTTCAATCTCTCTCCTGATATAGCTGACCAGCTTAGAGGTTAATACATCTACCTAATATGTAAGTAGGCCGGGTTTGAATCCCAGAAGGGTATGGCTAACTGACAAGAGCTAAATAGCTTGAAATAAATCTATACTAGTCTCCCTTTATTTCTTTGTCAGTAAATATAAATTTAACACAAAAATAGTTCGCCATGAAAGCGACTGCCTGCGAAGGCTCCTGGATTGGGGCTGAAAGGCAAAAGTGGAAGCAGAATTCACTGTCCCATATTTGGGTAGACCTGATAAAAAACACCAGTAATTTCTCCACAGGTATAGCTGACAAAGTGAGGAGAGCCCATGGTTTAGAACGGGTGTTAAGCATAGTAATTACCAGTGTATGTTTTGTCTGTACTTCGCAATCTTCGTAATCATTGGAAACACATTTTTTTTAATATTAATACTTTATTAATAGTAATATTTACTTCATGATGGATTTTTAACAAGGTTTGTTTTTCCTTTGCATGGAATAGAAACTGATAATTTTTTATTCTTTAAAAAATAATAGTATTTTAATTCTGTGTTTTATCTTCATAGCACTGCTTTTTGGTGGAGTCACCAATCCTGCTCATCCAAAACATATTGGGAGCATTGATCCTACTTGTAATGTGGCTGATGTAGTAGAAGGTAAAAGTAAAAATAATTTTGCTTTGCATTTCAAATGTTGATTGCATCTGTTTCTGATCATAAAGTCAGTAATTATATTAGTTTTCATCAAAACAAATTTGTTTTTGTCTGTAGTTTAATAGCAATAATCTTTGCATTATTGCTAACCATAGTTTAAAAGCAGTCATTTTCTTTCAACCCAAAATTTCCATACCCACTTCAGATTAAATTTGAATGATTAAACCAAGACACAAGTAAAGTAGCTTCAGAAGCAATATCATGTCTGCGTTTAACTTTGCTATCTTTTCCAGTGAGTTATACATATTTTGCCCTGTTTGTAATTAATCATCACTTTGGATTTGATCCACCACCTTTTTCCATTAATATCTCATAATTGATGAGATTATATTATTCCTAATTTTCTGTCTTCAGAATTCGTTGTAATCCTTAATGTGTTTATTTCACATAGCAATAGCACTAAGACTTATATATCGCTTCATAGTGCTTTACAGCCCTCTCTAAGCGGTTTTACAGAGTCAGTATATTGCCTCCAACAATCTGGGTCCTCATTTTATCAATCTTGGAATGATGGAAGGCTGGGTCAACTTTGAGATGGTCAGGATCAAACCCCCGGCAATCAGCAGAATTAGCCTGCAGTACTGCATTCTAACCACTGCGCCACCACAGCTAATACCACATGTTACCCTTTGCATTACACTCATTTCTATTATATAAAATAATTGCAAGTTGTATTTTATTTGTGATGGCATTTATTTGTGTTCCCAGTATATTGGAGATGAAGCAATAGCTTCCTCAGTTTAAATAAATAAAAACACTGCTTAGCTTGATTATGCAAAAAATTGATTCAGATGACTTTTTTGTCACTAGATGGAGGTGCAGCATACTTAATATAATCAAGTGTATATTCTTCTTAGGAAAATATAGTAGTAAAAGTACTCATAAAAATATTTCAATTTTTTTAAAGTTTTTTTTATTTTTTTAAACACATAGACAGACACACATACAGTATATTTTTTCTGAACAGAGTATTGGCCGGTTCACAAATGTAAACAATTTTTAGTCATTTCAACACAATTTATATATTCCCTTTTTGCCATAGTATTTATTCTCTCTATTTTTCCTTTCCCCCCCCCCCCTTTCTTTTCTTTTTTTTTCAAATCAATATTACCCATTCATCCTATCTCTAATCTTAACCAAATCCCATTTTCCCTTTAGAGAGAAACCCCTTAGTAAACCCCTTAAATGTGAAATCTCCTTTAACATAGTTCCTAATAAATCATTCATTTCATATCAAAATAATAAATCAAAACATTTTATACTATATATTCCTTAGATCTTATTCCAAATAATGCACTCAAACATCTTAATAAAAATTAGTTAATTGTATAACAGTTTTTTTTCTTTATATAATAATATTAAACCAGGCTGCTTCCTTAAATCTTATCTCTAATTTTCAAATACTTTGTCAAAAGTATATATTTACTCTTCAAACCACATCTTAATCATTTCTATTTTCACCACAATCTAATTAATTCAAATATGCAATTAAAAATATTTATAAACTCCAACAATACAATCAAAAATATTCCAATCATTACCATTTCTCTAATTTTAAGTAAAACGTATTTCTAAATCTTCTTTCATTTAATTCGTACATCCATATAATTTTCCATTATTTTAAATTACTTAATTAGTATCACAATTTCATCTTTTTTTCTAACATTCACTTCATCTATAAATTTTACTTCAATTCATATTTTGTCCTACATTTCCCATTATTTCCCATCTCTTTTCCCTTTTATCTTTCCATTGTTAATCCCAATGTAATCATTTTGTATTTTAAAATCATAAATTGTTCTATTTTGCCCTATATTTCCCATTGTTTCCCATCCCTTTTCCTTCTTTCTTGTATTCCCACTGTTAATCCCAGTGTAATCATTTAAATTTTTTATATTCTTTCCATTCCCCGCTCTTTTCCTTCTTTGTCTCTTTCCTCCTTTTCTATTTTTTCCATTGTTAATCCCAATGTAATCTTTAAAGTTCTCCTTTTTATTATTGCTACCCACATAGTCATTTGATTTTCCATAGTCAATCTCTTGGTCTTTGCCTTCTTCTTTATTGTCAGTCTCTCTTTCTTGCTTCTCATTGGTTATTTCCTTGTCAACTTGAATGTGCTCTGACTCAGTTTTTGAATCATCAGATTTCTGTTTTCCATGCAACATCATAGTCATTTCCCTTATTTCCTTTTTCAGTGATAAGTACATCATTTTCATCATTTCCTTAAGTTCCTGCACCGTTTTGTTCTTTCTGAGTTAATATTATTCCAATTTAAAGTTGCATTGTAATCCTTCTTTATTAATCATTAAAGTCAAGCCGCTTGCAGACAAACAAACCCTCCTTAGTCCAGCTGTTATCGCTTTCAAAGTTCAAGGTTCCCTCACTGTTGTTATTCCTTTCAAAGTTCAGGGTTTTTTCCAGAGAAAAAATTTAGTGTTGTAATGATATTGTTTCTCCTGAAGATGTCTCTCTACAATCCACAATTCCAATCAGTAACTTAAAAAGTATCCATTTTGTTTGCAATCCACTTTAACAATCTTTACTAGTTTAAAGTTTTCTTCTTCTTTTTTACCTTTATATGCACCAAATCAGTTTATAGTCCAATCCGAATTTACAAAGTCCACATTCCAACTTTACACTCCAGTTCAAGTTCAATTTAAAATCTTTAGCCAGGCTTTTCTATTACAGGCTTTTCTTCATTCTTTAATCTTCTTTTAAAGTTCAAAATTTTCTAAACAGTTTATATCCTATCCTGTTCCAAAGATATTTTCTTTTGGGTTTCTTTTCTTATAGTCAATTTAATCTTTCCAAATTCTATATCCCCATTTAAAATTTAAGTATCCAATTCCATTTTGGGCTTTAGTGCTTTCGCTTCTGCTTTCTCACTTCTCTATCAATTACCTCCCCCCAACGCTATTTAGCCGCTGTTTCCACGCCGGGGTAACTTTAAAATTTTCCAATTTTTTTCCTTTATTACCTGTGAGTTGGCCAGTCACTCACCCAGTACTAAAACTCCACTCAAATCTTCGCTCCTGCACAATTCTTATTCCGGATGCCCCAGCTTCATGGCGGTTCGCAATGTCCACTGCCCCCGCAGTTGGATTGAAGAGTTTTCTCTGGCTTTTCGAGGAAATTGCCTGTTCCTCTTTAGCCAACAGAGATGCCTCTCCTTCTTCAGTGTCCCTACAGGACAGTTCTGGTCCAAAGACCCCCTGACAGCGGTTCGTCTGGTTGAGTTTTCGCCAGGCTCATTAGAGCCTGGTGTTTTCCCAACCAGTCTCACCGTGACGCTTCTGGGTTCATTTTTTTAAAATGCCTCAATGAAATACATTGGTAGGTTTATAAAAGTTTAGGGGACTCACTAAATGGGACATTATTAGAAACATACAATGAGGCATTGACGGAGGCAAAGTTACCAAATACATGGAGGGAAACATATATTTCCGTGATACCGAAAGAAGGAGCAGATACAACATTAATAAAAAATTATAGACCGAGCTCCTTATTAAATACCGATTATAAAATTTTCATGAGCATAATTGCAAATAGGATGAAAAAAATACTAAATAATAGAATACACCAGGATCAAAACGGTTTCTTGCCCACAAGACAAATAAAAAATAATATAAGAACGGTAATAAATGTTTTAGAATACTATGAGATGCATACAGAAAGACAGGTAGCAATGATATTTCTGGATGCACAAAAAGCATTCGACCAAGTTAATTGGCAGTTTATGATACATCAAATTAAAATATGAAATTCAGAGAGAAATTTACAAGAATGATATCATCAATATATAAGAATCAAAAGGCAAGCATATTAGTAAATGGAGACCCAACAAAATTCTTTGGAATAAATAAAGGAGTAAGGCAGGGCTGCCCATTGTCACCCTTACTTTTTATTATGACTCTGGAAAACTTGCTAATTAGAATTAGGTCAAATAAAGAAATAAAAGGATTAAAGGTAAAAAAAGAAGAATACAAGGTCCAAGTCTTTGCGGACGACCTTGTCTTCTTCATAGAAGACCCAATAAAAATAACACCCAAATTAATAAAAGAAATTGAGGAATTTGGAAATGTAGTGGGTCTAAAAATTAATAAGGAAAAGACCAAAATGATAACAAAAAATATAATAGCAAAACATGTAGAGAAATTAGCAAAAGACTCAGGATTACAGGTAGTCAAAAAAGTGAAATACCTAGGGATAAATTTGACAGCCAGAAGTACAATGATAAAAGAGAATAACTATGGACCTTTGGTCCAAAAAATAAAAGAAGATTTGGAAAAATGGGGGAAATTAAAATTGTCATTGTTGGGGAGAATCACAGTGATAAAATCAAATATACTGCCAAAACTCCTTTATTTATTCCAAACAATCCCAATAAAATTAGATAAGAAATTCTTTAGCAATTTGGACAAAATAACTACAAAATTTGTGTGGGAGGGGAAAAAATCAAGAATTAAATTAAGTATATTACAAGATGACAAAACCAGAGGCGGATTTGGACTCCTGGCATGGGAAAAATATTATAAACCCTCAATCTTAACATGGATTAGAGAATGGGTAACCCTGGAAAATCAAAGATTATTAAATTTAGAAGGTCACGATTTAATGAAGGGATGGCATGCCTTTTTATGGAGCCCTAGAAATAAAATATACAAACATTTTAATAACCATATTATTAGGAAATAATTAATTGACATATGGCAAGAGATAAAAAGCAAACACTATATGAAAGTTCCTGGTTGATTATCAACGATAGAAGCAATAACACACCCCAATATATTAGTAAAACAAAAACTGTTAAGATACAGAGAAATATTAGATTCACAAGGAGTATTGAAAACAAGGGAAGAACTCAGTGAACAAGGAATATCAATAGACTGGTGGCCCTATTCACAAATAAAAATAAGATACAGAAAAGATCAAGAGGAGGGAGGAATAGATCCAAAACCAAACAGATTAGACAAATTATTAGAATCCAAAGAAGGAAAACTAATTTCAAAAATTTATAAATACTTACTAGAATTTGATTTGGCAGAAGAACTGGTTAAAGGACAGATGATAGTATGGGCAAAGAACATCGGGCACAACATACAGTTAGAAGAATGGAAAAGAGTATGGGAAACAATTACAGTATGACAAAATCGGTAGCATATAAGGAGAATCATTATAAGATGTGGTACAGATGGTATCTGGCTCCTTCGAGGCTAGCGAAAATGTACCTGAATGTAAATCCTGTTTGTTGGAAATGTAAACAAGCCCAGGGTACTTTCTTCCATGCTTGGTGGCTTTGCCCAGAAATAAAGAAATATTGGAAAAAAATAAAAACATGGATACTAGAAATAATAGACCAAGAAATTGAATTAGAACCAGAAGTTTTCTTATTAGGCATGATTAAAGGGAATATTAGAAAAGACATAAAATATTTAACACTACATATAATTATGGCTGCCAGACTGGCAGTAGCACAATTGTGGAAAACAGATCGTTTTCCAACAGATCAGGAAGTAATTCAAAAAATTTATACATGTGCAGAAATGGATAAATTAACTCTAGAATTAAAAGACAAGGAAGACTCAAAATATTTTATAGTATGGAATAGATCAGTGGTTCTCAACCTGTGGGTCGGGACCCCTTTGGGGGTCGAACGACCCTTTCACAGGGGTCGCCTAAAACCATCCAAAAACACGTATTTTCAATGGTTTTAGGAATAATTTTATGGTTGGGGGTCACCACAACATGAGGAACTGTATTAAAGGGTCGCGGCATTAGGAAGGTTGAGACCCACTGGAATAGATGGTACAAGTGGATAAATCAAAGGAAAAAAGGGTAAAGACAAAAATTAGGGGAAATTAACGTAAGAAAGAAGCACCGTCAGATAGATAGAATAGGTAAATAAGTCACTGTTTGTATATATGTGTATATATAATCACATGTATTTAGTTTGTTTGTGTTGTTGTGTATTGATTATGTAATTTTATGATTGAGAAAATTTGTATATTTTTTCTTTTAATATTTTTAAATTTAATAAAGTTTGTTTTTAAAATTAAAAAAAAATACATTGGTAGGATCTAGAGACCTATCGTTTACATTTTTGTGCTTGTTACATTCATTGAATATTGGAAATAAATTAATTGGTTTAAATAACCATTTCCTTGTTCAAATAGGTTTGTCAACTATGAAGCTGCACTGGAAAATCCATGATTATTGAAATAACTATTCCCTTGGGCTGTATTGTGTATCTTCATTATGAGTGAGATGTCAATAATTCCTTTGTCTACAGTTTTTAAGATACCCGTGTTTCCCCGAAAATAAGACACACAAACACCAAAAGACCCATTAGGTCTTATTTATGGAAGATGTCTTATTTTACGGCCAGCCGATCCCTCCCACCATCTGCTTCCCCACGGCTAACAGCTTACAGGGCTTCCCAGGGCAGACATACTTTTCATCTGGATGGAGAAATGAGAGAGACTGGAAGCTTTGACTGCAAATGGGGTGCTTTGAAACTGAACAATTAGCTCTGTTTCAAAGCGCCCCATTTGCAAGCAGTCAAAGCTTCCAGTTTCCCTCTGGGTGAAAAGTGCACTGCAGAAGCAGAGGCACGGGGAAGGGGAGGCAGGCGATCCCAACAAGCCACCCATTACATCCCACCGTGTCTTGGCTTGCCACACAGGGTGCCTGCCTCCCCCCCTTGCCTCTGCCTGCTGCCGTGAAAGCCTCCCGTGAGTCAGGCAGCCGCACAACACACCCGGATCACCTGTCTCCTCCCTCTGCCTCCTCTCAGACTTCTGTGCTGCACCAAGGGGCCAGTAGGCTGCAGACACTGCTTCCAGACACTGTCGGTCCCCGTGTGCTCTCTGCCCCTTGTGCTGGCCACGCCCATTGCCCCAGGCTTATTTTTGGAGTAGGGCTTATATTAAGCCCACCCCAAAAAATCAGGCTAGGGTTTATTTTTGGAGTGGGTCTTATTTTCAGAGAAACACAGGTAGCTTTCATAAAAGATGCAGGAATAGCTTTGAAATTTGAAGCTTTTATTAACGTGCATTTTTGGTTCTTAAATTGGGGTGTGCAATCTTACATATGCCTAATAAAGAATTGTTCCCATTGATTTTAATAGAGGTAAATGTGAGTAATACTATATGTTAAATTTTTTGAACGTGACAAAAGTTTTTCTTTCTTGTCTGACACAGATTTTTTAAAATAGTTTTTATTATTATACAGGCAGAAAAAAATGCAGTTTTAAAATCAACATTAAAAACTGGAATCAAAAAGGAATTCCATTCATTCATTCACTCATGTTTGTACGTATGTACATATGTATGAACGTATGTATGACTAGCTTCTCCCTTAGCAGATTTAAAGTAAAGATATTAGGAGATTCAGTTACACACCTCTCACATTACTTGGAATCTTACAGGTTTTGTTTAAAGAGGAGAATAACTTGCAGATTCTAAATTTTGCAGTATATAATATACTGTTATCTACTCACAATCACATGATATATATTGTTACTCTTCCCTAACAGATGCCTTTGCAACTGCCAAGATGTTGTGTGAGCAGTATTATCAAGTAGCACCTGATTTGGAAATTGAAGAATTCAATGGTACAGATACAGATATGATTGCTTTTTAATATTAAGTATCTGTCAATGTATGGATTGCAAGAAATTGTTATTTAAATGAAAATTAATTGCTGAATTTATTTTTAGGTGAGAACTGTGTCAGAGTTTTCTATGGTGCAGAAAATACTTTTGTTTCCATTCCACCATTTCTTTTTTTTTTGATTTGATTTGATAGATTGATTACTTATGTGTCATCCAGTTGGTAACAATTTAGCAGCCACATACATTTTCTCCAGGGGAATCATGTCCTCAGCTTGGTCCTTCAGCTCCTATGATGGTGCAGCCATTACTGCTGTAATTAAATCTATTCCCTTGCTGTAGGTTGTCCATTTCTCTTTCCTTGAATATTTTCTAGTATTATAACCTTCCTTAAAGAGCTAATTTAATTTTTAGCTGTTGTACATTTCTAGTAAATAATATAAATCAGAAAATTTACAGTTGTTTGTGTTAAATTTAACTTTAATTCTCAGTTAAAAGTTTTATTTGCTTTTTAGCTAAAGCACCAGGCAGGCCCATTCAGGTTGTCTATGTACCCTCGCATTTGTTTCATATGCTTTTCGAATTATTTAAGGTGAGTAAACTAACATCAGGGGAAGGGGATAGATATTATTTGGCTTATTTTTGAGTTTGCCAGAAATAGTGTTAACACACTCCACCCTGAATATAGCTGAATATACCTTTGAATTCAGTATTGTCTTTAATGGCAAATTGTGCATGCTAATTAAAAGTCTGACTTCAGCAACAGATTTTGACAACATGGGGAAACTTTTAGATGCTAAATGTTTTGTTATCTGAAATTGAAAATCACATCTCCTGTTTCATTTATTGTTATTTCATGAAAATAGTTAATATCAGATAGCCCATGGAATGGATGCATGAAGGTTGCAAACCTCATCTCCAAGAAGTTATTTGAGTCTTCATATCTTGGCCCTACTTTCTGTTTTGGAATAGTGATTTGGTAATTCCTGCTGCCTCACCTAATTTTCAGGGGGTGCCCCATCTTGGCATTCACTTTTTAAATCCTGGTATATAAAAAGCATATGGCTCTCATACCTTATTTTGCTTTTCTTTTTTTTTATTGCAAAAGTTTTACAATTACATTTTCACCCATTCCCCCCCCTCAACCCACCCCAAACTCCCCAACCTCATCCTCCCTAACCCTCCCTAACCCTCCCCTCCCCCCCCGGACTTCCACAGAATATACTCACATAACCCCCCCCCCCCTTATATAAGACTTGAACCCCTCCATCCCCCATATAATTTTTCATCTTAACTAAATTAAAATATTTCTATCTTAACATAACATTTTCAATTAAAAGCTATTTTATACTTCCTTGTCTGATATTTGTTCTGCACATAATCTATCCACTTTTTCCATTCCCACTCATAAATCTCTTGTGAGCAATCTTTTAAGTATGCTGAAATCTTCGCCATCTCTGCAAAGCTGGCCATCTTCAAAGTCCATTCCTCGATAGTGGGCAAAGCTTCATTTTTCCAGTATTTACCTATCAATAATCTGGCTGCTGTTATCATGTACAATATCAACTTTGTTTCACCCAATGTAAAACCCTTAACTATACCCAGTAAAAACAATTGTGGAGAAAATTGAATTTTTTTCTTCAAAACATTCTGCATAACCCACCAAATTTTTATCCAAAAAGCTTTAACTTTCTTGCAAGTCCACCAAACATGATAATATGTAGAGTCTAAACAATCACATCTCCAACATTTTGGCTGAACATTAGGGTACATACATGACAGTTTCTTAGGATCTAAATGCCATCTATAAAACATTTTATAAAAATTTTCCCTCAAATTCTGTCACTGTGTAAATTTGACATTCTGAACCCAAATTTTTTCCCATGTTTCCAACATCACAGGTTCTTCAAAGTTCTGTGCCCACTTAATCATACAATCTTTAACCAATTCAGTTTCTGAATCTCTTTCTAACAAAACATTGTAAAGCCTTTTAATATGCATTGGACCTTTCTCTTTTATGTGTCTAACCAATTCTTCCTCATGCAACATAATACCAGTTTTTTGGTCCTCTTTCCATCTCATTTGAAGTTGATTATATTGTAACCAAGTTAACTTAATCCCTTCATCCAACAGTGTCTCTAGTGTCTTCAAGTGCCATCTGCCCGCATCTGTAAAAAGAACTTCTTTGTATAAAAACCCCCCGAGTGACATTATATTTGTATTCCAAATAATATGACCAAGATCCAGCCATAGCGGTATTTTATAATCCCATTTGAATCGGTGCTTCCTCCAAACTCTCATCAGGGAGTCTCTAAGTATATGACTTTTAAATACTTTATCCACTTTATTTTCATAAAATAAGTAAGCATGCCATCCGAATTCAAGATCAAAACTTTCTATATTCAATATTCCAGTCTTTTTCCTTCCAAACCAATCACTTGCTTGAGATAAAGCTGCTGCTTCATAATATAACTGTAGATTTGGAAGTTTAAGACCTCCCCGTTCTGGAACATCTTGCAAAATTTTTAATTTCACTCTCAGTTTTTTCTCGTTCCAAACAAACTTATTCAATCCGCTTTGCCACTCTTTCAATTGTTTATCGCTTTTAAGCACCGGAATCGTTTGAAACAAAAAAAGAAATCTTGGCAAAATATTCATCTTAACTGCTGCTATTCTTCCAAGTAGAGACAGCTGCAGTTTTTTCCAAGTCTCCATATCTTTCTGCACATTTCGCCACAACACCTCATAATTATTTTGAAACAATTTCATATTTGATTCTGCAGCCTGAACCCCTAGATATTTTACCTTTGGTACAATCTCAAATCCTGCCCTCCTTTCAAGCTCGTGTTTACGATCTTGTGTCATATTTTTAACTATCATCTTAGTTTTTTTCTGGTTCAGTCTAAAACCTAAAACTTTACCATAGTCTTGTATAATGTCTTTCATCTGGATTATTGATTCCATTGGCTGTGTTAGGGTAACAACCAGATCATCTGCAAATGCTTTTATTCTGTAATCCTCTTGCCTTATCATTATACCTTTCAAGATATTAGAGTCCCGTATTGTATTTAACAAGACTTCTAGTGTTAGAATGAATAGCAATGGGGATAACGGACATCCCTGTCTTGTTCCTTTTTCAATTTTAAAATCTGTTGTCAAACTTCCATTAATAATAATCTGTGCCTTTTGCTCTTGGTAAATTGCTGAAACCGCCTGTATAAATTGGTCCCCAAAATCCATCTTTTTTAAAGTCTTTAATAGAAAATTCCAATCCACTCTATCAAAGGCCTTTTCCGCATCCAAGAAAACCAGCACTGCAGGGATCTGTTTATTCTTCTCAAGATATTCCAATAAATCTATAACTTGCCTTACATTGTTCTTCATATATCTGCCTTCGATAAATCCCGCTTGATCATCATGAATCACCTCTTGAATTACTGGTATCAACCTGTTGGCTATTTTGCTTTTCTGATGATTAAAAGGGAAATCTAAATTAATTCCCATAGTATAATCTCCTGCTCACCTGACATCAAGGTGTAGTTAGAGGTATCAGCCTACCCCTGGAATATAAACTAATAACAAGAAAGAAAAATGATGTCAACATTAAATTTAAAAATAAAGATAACTTTGTATATCTAATTTTAGATACAGAAATATTTCATATTACAGGAAGTAAATATGCCAAATTATACCAGATTGATTATGTGGCATAAAAGAAGTGAATATGTTTTTCTGCAGCATCAGCCACATGAAGTCTGAATTTCTGTCACTTTTGGGTGGTGAAAACCCCAGGAAATGAGTAGTGCCTGGATTAGAGCAGTTGTAAATTTATCCTGTTGTGAGTGAAGAGGGACAGCATCTTCCTTGAAGGGCACCTTCCCCACAAGAAACCATTGCTTAATCTGGACATTTTAGACAGTAATACACAATGCAACCTCCTCTTTTGGAGGAAGATTATTGAGGCGTCAGATCTGGAAAAGCTGATTATCTGGGCCCATTTTATTCAGGTTTCAGGTCTGAGGTCTAACATGCATAAAAAAAGGATTGCTGTTGTGAATAACATCTGATGAGACTAGGATCAATGAGTACAATTCACTTGGTATACTCTGTAGGTTTAGCCAGGTGTCTGCTATATGTTAAATGTTTCTAACTGAAGTGATCTATAAATCTTGTCAAATAAATAAATAAATAGACATCCATAAACAAAATTTCTGAGCTTGCACAGAGAAAGAAATATCAAAATTTCAATGAAAATCCCTTACGAGATTTGTTAATTATTCCCTTAGAATTAATACTGAAAGAACCTTTTCAAATTTTTACAGTTCTTTTCCCCCCATGAAATCTGACACTTTAAATTGAAGCTCTTGGAAATAATTTTTCTCTTTTCTCAGCTTTGGTCCAGCAAACTTTGTCCTGGTTTTAAAAGTAGAGCAATTTAGAGCAATATTTTATATACTTTAAATAGAAAAATGTGGTGGGGTATCTTTCTAGGGACACGACAAAGGATATCTCTCATGAACATATGGATTATATGTCTACAGTTATCTGCCAAGCAAGCTGGCTGTTTGCTCACAACACAGTTTGAGCTCCAATTTAAAAATACAATTACATTAATAAGATTAGGCTTTATTATAATTGCAGTAATTTTTGTACAAAGAAATATGCTCTTCTCTAACAAATACATACTTTTGCATGACAAGAAAAATGTTTACAAAGTGTCATTTTTACACTTGAATGCTTTATAATGAAAACATTCAGGTTACTGTCTTTTTTTTAAATTTTATATAAATGATAGAGAAGTTCATAGTATTAAATTAAAAGATGACCAGAATTTGTAAAAATTTCTGGTGTTGTTACTAACATGAATTAAGCATCTTTAAGAAGTTAAAAGTTTTGCTTCAAATTTCAGAATTCAATGCGAGCTACAGTGGAGCTACATGAAGGTAAATGTAAAAACTATCCATCAATTAAAACATTAGTCACTTTGGGAAAAGAAGACCTATCAATAAAGGTAAATAATAAACTAAAATGTAAAAAATCTTGTTTTATTTGTTAACCAATGTAGAAAACAACTGATATGTCAAGTACCTTTGTAAATAATGTAGTTAACATAAAAGGGAACAGACCTTGAGAAATTTTTATGACAAGAGATAGGTATTAATTATCTTTTAGGTAAAATTTTATTTCAAATTATTATGATTATTTGGCTCCCTGAATACTTATTTACATGTTCATTTTAGTTTATAGCTACTTGATGAATTGAGCAGGCTTTTCTAATATGGGCCACTTGCTTTTCAGTAAACTATAGTTAGGATTGTGTTTATCAATATAGGGAGGCTAGATATTGGACTTACTTCATGAATTATGAATTTATTTTATGTTTTGGAATTGCTGCGTCTCTCAATCTCTCTACACTAGATCTATAAATTTAACCATTGGAAATTGTAGACAAATATGGTATATTCTTTTAGTTCCTTGAAGGATATTGTGTTATATCAATTTCTGGTTTTATTCTATAGATAAGTGATAAAGGTGGTGGTGTACCTCTGAGAAAAATAGATCGCCTTTTTAATTATATGTATTCAACTGCTCCCAGGCCTAATTTGGAGCCATCAAGAGCTGTACCTTTGGTAAGTTCTTTTCTGCAAGCTAAAATGTTCCCCAGATTGTTTTTCAACATAAAGCATATTAAGGGAATAAGAGTTTGTAATATGAACGCAGGCTCTTCACTTGAGATGTCATAATAATACATACATAATAGAGCGGGGGTGTCAAAGTCGATTTCATTGACGGCTGCATCAGGGTTGTGCTTGACCTCAGGGGGCTGTGATGGGCATGGCTGTGGTGGGTGTGATCAGGGTGGCATTACATGGCCAGCTCAACATCACTCATGTCGAAGGGCGCCTGTGGTGGCCCAGGCAGGTCTGGGGGGATCCATTGTCTCCAGCAGAGGAAGATGAGATCAGGGTGAGTGCCAAACCCTTGTCCTCAAGAGGAGCCTCACCATCCCTCTCAGGTCACGCAAAGGACCCCCGAACAGCAGGGGAGGGCAGGTGCCCAGTCTGGCCCTCAAGCTCCCAGGGCACTGGGACCCCACAGCCCAGCCCCGCTTCCCTGAGGGGGTATCCGGCTGCGCTTAACTCCTCCTCAAGGCTGCTGCTGCTGTGTTCGCTGTCCTTGGGCACATTGCTCATGGTGTATGCAGGAGGGCAAAGTGTGTGCGTCAGAGGGAGGCCCACTCCCTCTCCATTCGGGGAGACCCAACTTTGTAACCAAAGCATCCTCAGCAATAGGATGGGAGACCACCAGGAGAGATCAGGAGGAGGGGACAAGGGGATGGCGAAAGGGCAGCAGGGCTGCTGGTGGCCAAGTGCTAAGGCAGGACTTCCCTTAGAATCTGACTCCCTCTCATTATAATCTTTCCTTCCTCCCTCCCTCCTTTCCTTTCCTTTTCTTTCCTTTCCTTCTTTTTGCTTCCCCCTTCATTTTCCTTTCTTTCTTCTTTCTTCCCTTGTTTTCCCTTCCTTGCTCTCTGTTGTGGCCCCGCCCTCTGAGCCTATCTCATCGGAGGAAGAAGGCTCCGAACATGAGGTAGAGGAGTCAGCCAGGCCTCCCTCTCCAGGCCCCTCCCCTCTGGCACTGTCTCAGGTGCCGGCCGAGGGAGAGGAGATTAGCCAGGAGCCAGGTGTCTTGGATGAGAGCGAGGAAGGAGAGCCGTCGTTCCTGGATGCACGCCAACAAAGGCGTGATAAACGGTTGCAGCAGTTAAGGAGGCGTGCTAGGGATTAGAACTGAGTCACTGGACCACACCCCAGAGACTATATAAGAGAGGGTGGTGGCTGGTAAAACTCCGTGACGAACAAAAACTAACTCTGGCTAGTCACTTGAACAACGTCTGAAACTGCCGAAGGGATATTGTTTTGCTGGAATATTTGCAGTGCGTATGTAATTTTATGTTATCTGTTGCAGTAAAAGCTCTTGGCAGACGGTGCTTATATTGTTGCCAAGTTTGAGATAACGACCTGTGTGCGTGCCAAGTACTTTCTTAACCCTCGACTGGCTGTGTTTGTGTGTGTGTGTAGACGGGGACAGATCACTCTCTTCCCCTCTCTCCTTGTTTTTCTTTGTCTTTCCTGTCCCTTCTCGGATGTTCAAATGCAAAAGAGGAAATATTTCTCGATGCCTCCTTTCCTTGTGATCAAATGCCACTTTTGCTAGTAGTTTGTGGCCAAAGACTGAGAACAAACCAGGCTCAGTTTATCCCGGGCTTGCATTTAGTGGGAGAGTCCACAGATAATCACAAAACTGTCAAAAGGTTGGTTGTGATAGTTGATCAGAGCTCCTCTGTTTTTTATGTGCAACAGTTTTAGCATTTAGGAACAGAAGTAAGTTAGTTGCTTTT
Organism: Arizona elegans; assembly: GCA_022577455.1. Classification (NCBI taxonomy): domain Eukaryota; kingdom Metazoa; phylum Chordata; class Lepidosauria; order Squamata; family Colubridae; genus Arizona; species Arizona elegans. Next base: position 45,004,427 of record JAKOOJ010000006.1, on the reverse strand, counting down.
TTATGAATACATAATCCTCTAGGGAGCGTGCCATGGTCTAATTCAGACTGGAGATATAGCAAAGGAAAATATTTTCCCCATTCTGCTTTGTCCTGTTTTCACCACTGGAAATGGCTGTTTGCAACACACAAGGTGGGAATACTTTCCTAAGAGCTTACAAGAGGCGCCGGTGGAGGTGCAGCACTGATCTGCCACCCAGTGGTGGCCATATGGACTGGGCTGTGGTCAGCCTTAGATCTGTGCCACCACCTCAGCCCCGCCCCCTGGGCATGCGCACAGGAGGCTCCGAGCATGCGAGGGCTGGCATCCTGGGTGAAGTGCAGCGCTCAGCAAGCAGTCCCCAGGGACACCAGGCCCTGTGCGCACACCCAGGGGATGGGGCCGAGGCGATGGCACAGAATCTAAAGCTGGCCGCAGTCTGGCCCCGATGGCAGCTCAGTGCCCGGTTGGCCTGGGCCAGGCCCAGGCGCCACAGGCCGTTCCTTTACTGTTTGCAGGGCAGACCCGTGGGCCAGATCTAACCACCTCGTGGGCCGAATCCAGCCCACAGGCCTTGAGTTTGTCAACACTGTAATAGAGTCTAAATTATAGGATATTAATGTTTAGGTTATTAATGTGTTATTAAATTTAAAATCAAAATATGGGATATGTAGTGAAAACATACTTTAAAAATTTGCAAAATGTAATACCTAATGTTTGCCATCAATTCTACAGATATTTATGTTTTAGCCTTCATAAGGGTGACAAAAGAAACATGGCAATATTAGTCCAGTAACTCTCATGTATTCCTGTAGAATTCTTTCTGACTTTTTTATATTTTGTATTTTTTGTTTATCAATTGTCAAATGCATGCATCAGTTTATAATGTTTGTATAACAGGAATATGATTACTTTCCATGTTGCCATTTCCATACATTTCATGAAAACAGTATGCTCACAATTTTCAGTTGTGCTGAACATGAATTCTGTGGCTTTGTTTCAGTATTGGGGAAAATAACAGAATTTAAAATAAGAAACAGCCTTGAACTGTTTGAATGAAATTCTTAATGGAGTACCATTCAGTAAACATTCAGGTAAAAGTGAAGTCAGAATACTAAAACTATCTAGTGACATGGATATTTATACATTTTGAACTTATCCTTCCTACTCTCCCTCTTATGATAGTAAGTAATATTAGTAGCACAAACCAAATTGAATGTTTCTAAAGGACTTTAAGTTCTTTAACTTAAATTATTCATAATTCTACTTGAGTTGTGAAATAAATGCAATCACCTTTATATAGCACATATCTGTAGTATTACACTACCTAATATGGAAAAATGGTTGGTTAAATTGACAGCTCTTGCTAAGATGGATAAACTAACTTAGTTGATTTTATTGATTTCCAACAAAAAAGAAGTGCATATTACACTTCATAAAGGGCCAAGAACGCTTGTAAATTCTTAAATTTTTAAAATCTCTTTTATTTCAATTTTTTAAATAAAATTCCTTTTTCTATAAAAAAACTTTTCAATTTTTATTTTTTTTAAATTTTTAATTTTTTAAAATTAAAAATTAAACAGTTTACGTTTGAATTCTTTAGAATTTTTTAAATTCTTAACAATCTAAGAGAAAAAAATAAACATGGAAAAAGAGACAGATACTTCAAAACAGGGAAGATAGTGGTGAATTTTTCAAGATAGAGAACAAAAGGCCAAGAACTCTTGTAAATTATTGTAAACTGATACTTTGCAGCAGGGAAAATATTCAATTTAAGGAAATTTTTAATTTTTTAACAAACAACCAAAGAAAGTCATGGAAATAGAGACTGACACTATAGTAGCTTGCAGAGTGTGTCATATGTTTGCTTATGCCCACAGGGGAACCAAACTATGTATGTGTCAAATGTAAACTAGATTAAGTGAAACCTGGCTCAAAAACAATAACTGTACGAGGGACCTTGGAGTCCTAGTGGACGATCACTTAAACATGAGCCAACAGTCTGTGGCAGCAGCCAAAAAAGGTAATACAATCCTTGGTTGTATAAACAGTGACATACAATCAAAATCATGTGAAGTATTAGTACCACTTTATAAAGCCTTAGTAAAACTACTCCTGGAAGACTGCATCCAGCTTTGGTCATCACATTACAAAAAAGATGTTGAGACATCTTGAGAGGAGCAACTAAGATGCTTAAGGGCCTGGAGACAAAACATATGAAGAACGATTGCAGGAATTATATATGGCCCATCTAGAGAAAAGAAGGAGTAGGGGTGACATGATAGGAGTATTCCAGGATTTGAGGGGCTGCCACAAAGAAAAGTGGGTCAATTTATTTTCCAAAGCACCAGAAGGCAAGACAAGAAACAATGGATGGAAACTAATCAAGGAGAGAAGCAACCTGGAATTAAAGTAGTGAAGACAGTGAAGACAACTAGTGGAACAGCTTTGCCTTCAGAAGTTGTAGGTGCTTTATCACTGGAGGTTTTTACGAAAAGACTGGACAACCACCTATCTGAAATGGTATAGGGCAGTGTTGGTGAACCTTTTCGGCACCGAGTGCTGAAACGGGAGCACGCGGGCGCGGGAGAGCACCAGAAACTGGAAGAGCAGCTCCCCGGCATGTACGCATGGGGGTTCCGGAAACCGGAAGAGCAGTTTCCTGGCACACATATGCATACCGGGAAGCTGAGCTTCTGGTTTCCGGCGTGCGCATGCTCACTGGTCACCCAGTATTCCAGTTTCCTGCATCCCACGTGTGCAAAGATCAGCTGGCCGGCTCTCGTGTGCCCAGAAGAGCAACAGATGATGGTTGGCATGCCCAGAGAGATGGCTCTGTGTGCTACTTTCGGCACGTGTGCCATAGGTTCACCATCACTGGTATAGGGTCTCCTGCTTGAACAGGGTGTTGGACTAGAAGACCTCCAAGCTCCCTACCAGCTCTATTCTGTTTGATATTGATTAGAGAAAAGAAATATAGAATATAGAATAATGTATATTTGTTGGTGACTGAAAACCTGTAATGGTTTCATTTGAAAATGAAAAAATGAACTTGTGACTTATGGCTTTGATGAATAGACAGGATAGATTATACAGATAGTCCTCAATTTACAACCATCCATTTAGTGACCATTCGAAGTTACAACAGTACTGCAAAAAGCGACTTATGGCCGTTTTCACACGAACGTTGCAGCCTCCCTATGTTCATGTGATCAAAATTTAGGTGCTTCACAACTGACGTGTTTATGACAGTTGTACTGTCTCAAGGTCATCTGATTACCATTCGTAACTTCTCAGCTGGCTTCCAACAAGCAAAGACAATGAGGGAAGCCAGATTCACTTAACAACTGCATGGTTCACTTAAGAAGTGCAGTGATTTGCTTAATAACTGTGGCAAAAACATCATAAAATGACTTTAACTGCCTTGCTTACCATTGGAAATTTTGGGCTCCATTGTGGTTGTAAGTTGAGGGCTGCCTGTAGAAAATTATGATATAATTTTAGAAAGAGAAGTTAAAATATAATTGTATTTACAGCTGCTGTGAAAAATATTGGAAAAATATTATATCAGCATAGCTGCAGTATTACTGTCCATAATAAATTGTAATCTAATTACACTGGAACCTGTCCTTTCTGCATTTCTTTTCTATTGTGGATACAAAAGCTATTAGCTATTTTTGCGATTTTTAAAAAAAATTTAGGATACTAAGCAAAGTCTTGGAATAGATGCAGATGTAACATTGCACAATGATTAATGCAGAAGCCATGAAAGAGGATTGGGTTATTCATGTGAAAGAATTGCAGTAGGAAACAGAATCTGGACTGAAACTTAAGTTGCTGAGATTTGTTCTTTGCTACATATGTTTGAAAGTTTAATATAGTCTGTGCTGTGAGGAATCTTCATTTTATGTATTACACAATAGTTTGTAGAAATGATTCAAAATAAAATACAGTCATGTAAAATAATTTTTCTTGCATCTCTAGATGGCACTTGATTCATAACATAAAAGAGAACATGCAGCAACAATAATTAGAACAAGTGATTTGGAGAAAATGACAGAAAAATTGTGATTTTTTTAAAAAAATTAGGATACTAAGCAAAGTCTTGGAAAAATATTATGTTGAGATTGTTAGCTGTCTTTAGGAATTGGGTGGCATACAAATAAAATAAATGTGTTTTTTCTAAAAAAAAAACAAAACCTGACTTTAACAGTGTTAAACATGAAGAATCATTGGTGTATTATTTAGAAAGAAGAGACCCAGTTTCAAAATGTCTCTGAATCATGAATCTTAGCTGGGATCTGAGTGGCCCATTTTGTGATTGTCAGGGGTATGGGAGAACACTGCTTGTAATGACAATAAGATTGATGTTAATATAGATAAGATAACACATGGGTGAAATTCAGACTTTTAGACAAGAAAATAATTTAATACTGTTCTGAGAATTAAAAAGGTATTTGAAAGCCACTACTTGTCAATTCCACGTACATAATAAAGCCTCAATTTAACAGACTTATAAAAGGAAAGGAATGTCTATTAGACCTGATATATACCTTAAATGTGCCTGGGATTCTATGATACATATGTTAAAAGAGCAATTGCCATTTTATGCATGTAATTTTCATTTTTATGTAAAAAGGAATAGATGCATAGTATAACAATTGCTTTTTGTTCTCATAGTGGAAGGTAGTTTTAATTATAAAAACACAGAGGAATCTCTATGAAGATTCCTGCTTCTGTCACTGTTAATATTTCAGGTTTTTTAATTCTTCTGCTACTGATTTTTTTCTTAGGCTGGATATGGGTATGGTCTGCCAATTTCTCGTCTTTATGCTCGATATTTTCAAGGTGACCTCAAATTATATTCTATGGAAGGAGTTGGTACAGATGCAGTAATCTATTTGAAGGTAATAATGGATTATTATAGGGGAACACTATGAATGTACTCTACCAACTCTTGAGGTTTTATAGCTGATTATATTTTGGAGTCAAGGCAAGTGCTTTATTGCTATGCATTTGTACCAGAAGTCATTCTGATTTACTGAAGATAATATTTTTCCACATTCTGAGAACAATATTCTTGAACTCTTTATTCATAGATAATAAAATGGCCTTTGGAACCAGATTGGTAACAAAGTTCAGTTGTAACATTACTAAACTTTTCTCTGTTTATTCTTTCCAATAAAGCTCTTCCTAAATGGAAACATTGAGATAGAAAGCATAATTCCAGCTAACAGACAATTGAATGTTACATTACTGAAACAAATTCCAAATCTGAGTTGGAATATATTTTATTGTAAGGCTTCAGTAACTAAATATGACCATGTATCTGCACTAAGAAGATACAAATATACATGCTGCAGTACAAACAAAAGTAAAATAAAGATTAAAAATACAAAATATGAAATAAAATACATGTTCCATGAATCTGTATTGAGGATGTACACTCTTTCTTCATTTAGAATGATGATCTGTCTCACTTTATTGAATTTTTTGTAACCACTTGGAATGTTTTTGTTCCTCTTTCTTTCTTTAGGCACTATCAAGTGAATCATTTGAAAGACTACCAGTTTTTAATAAGTCAGCTTGGCGACATTACAAAACCACTCCAGAAGCGGATGATTGGAGTAACCCTAGCAGTGAACCCAGGGATGCTTCCAAGTATAAAGCTAACAGATAATTCATCAACATTTTCACCTTGATACACACTTGCATTCAACAATGCTTTGTTTCAGTTTCCAAACTCCTCTAAATATAGATTTCTTTAGAAAGATCTGTTCAGGAATTTGAAATAGCAAGAACAGAGGACTTTGAAGGACTGGCATTATGCATTTTTGGTGTGAGTTATTGTAATTATTTTGCCAAAACATGCTTGATTACTAAGTCATAAATTACAGAGAAAGTTGCACTATGACTGCAGTTAGATTATAAAATTGTATAGTAAAAAGGTACAATTTTTTAAGATCACTTTCTAGTCCTATGTAATAATTGAAAAAAATGTTTTGACTTGTTATTTGACAGTAATGTCTTGCACAGCATTATAATGGAACAAAATTCTTGTGTACTTGAATGTGTGCATAGAAAACTCATTGCTGCATTTTTATATGGCACTATATAATCCGTTATCTAAAAAAATGCTCATCATTATGGAGATTTGTCAGATCTTATATCAGTATATAATTGTTGAAGTTATCCAAAAAGTCCTTAGGGCTTTGAATGTTTTATTTCTAATTCCCAGTTTGAAGAGGCAGTTTATTTAATGCTGATTTCATTTTCATGGAAAATAGTAAGATTTTCATTTTGTAGGCATGATCTTGATAAAGTTTTCCTTTTTTGGTTAATAACTTCAACACTGTAAATGCATAAACTGCCTCTTCTACTAGGCCAAATCTATTGATAAATAAGACAATTATGTTTTATAATTGAAGTGTTTTATATTGATCATAAAGAAAAGAGTAATTTCAAATGTTGGCTTCATAACATCAAATATTTAATTTACAATATTAATGTTAATATTTTAGTCATTTGAGACCCATTTATATTAAAATGAAAATAATTAGCAAAAGTATCATAAAAGGAATGTCAAATATTGTTAAATTAAATATTGAACAGCACCCTGACATAAATGTCTAAAAATTGTTTAAGAACTTTTTTTAATGAAAACAAAAAATAAAGGTAAAACAGAGGACACGTTTGAATGGTACTGCCTCTGATATTATGACTAGAAAGAGAATTTGATTTTTGAAGAAATCAAGTAGGAATTCTTGTAATATTTTTTTGATATACATATTTGTGTCTCTAATTATATACAAGCATTTAATCATGCTTATTAATTTTATGCTATTTCCTTCTTTCTGAGGAAATAGCATCCTTTGTACTCTGAAAAATATCCCTATTAGCTCTATGTATATTTCCAGTAGCTTACAATTTAATTAAAAAGAAAACAAGGTATAGAATGATCAACAGAATATTATCATATATCAACTTTTAGAACTCCTAATCTTGTGTGTAGAACTATTAATCTTACTGGGTTAAAGTGTCTTGGCACCTGAAAAACAGATGTAGTAAATTCTTTGTTTTTCATATGGAAAGAACAAGAATGAAAAAATGGTTTAGTCACTATAAGATACATTCAAATCTCTTCCAGAAGATTTGGAATGGATACTATTTGATTGAGTGCCAGTTTGGTGTAGTAGTTAAATCATCAGGCCAGAAACGGGGAGATTGCAAATTCTAGTCCCACTTTAGACATAAAGCCAACTGGGTGACCTTGGGCCAGTCACAGTTTCTTGGCACTAGGAAGAAGGCAGTGGTAAACCACTTCCAAAAATCTTGCCAAGAAAACTGTAAGGATTATTCACAGAGTTTCCAAGACTTAACATTAACTTAAAGACATCCCTGCCTCCCAAACTACAGTACTGGATTAAAACTTATATTTCTGTTTTAGATATGACTGTGCCATTTTAATGTGGAATTATTTTTAAAGATATACTGTTGCCTTCTGGAATTCCTTTTTTATTCCTCAGACTAGCCTGCACTCTTGGGATTTCCTGAAATATTTTCCCATCCAGTTACTAATTGGCTATGACCCTATCGAGCTTTTCAGGGACAGCTGAGATTAGCTAAAACCGCTCAACTAACTATTAGGTGTTGGCCACTAGGTAGAAAATAAGGCCTGGATGCAAATTATATGTAGGTGATTTAGTGTTCCTCCCTTCTATAGTTTCAGTTACACTGTTGTGCTCTTATTGTATAAGTTGTGGTCTAAAATATGGGCAACTTCATGCTAAAGTCTCATCATTCTGGTTTTATACACAGAAATGTGATTTAAGTGTAAATGCAGCATTTTAATGTTTGGAAGAATTGTAGTGATATTATCTGTAGAAGTAACTTGAAGCCAAATTAGAAATTAAATTCAGCTCTATGTCTCTATTATTATATAAGAAAAGTAGTATTGGAGTAAAATAGCATTAGGAAGAAAAGCTTCATAAAACTTATTCTAGACTTATTCTCTACTAAAATGGCTCTCAAATGCTTTTTTTATCTATATGATTTCCCACTGAGATGCTTGGTTTTAACAAACAGGATAAGGATTCAACTGCTGCTTCTTTTTTTATTTCCAAAGATTTTCAAGGATTCTGTGGGATTTTTTAAATAAATAAATTACAGTGAAATGTCAGTTTAACAGATCAGTTGAGAGGGAATGCCCGTTAATTTTGCATATCCATCAAAATGCAAATTTAATAATTTGTGGTGATCTGAATCATTTGTGCAAATGGCAAATTGAGGCAAATGCCATGATTTGCATCTTTGAGTAAGGATATCATTACAGAAATGATACAAACTGAATGTAAATTTAACTAATTTTTAACTGTCTAGAGTATTTTGTATGCAATTGATGTTATTTTGGGGGAAGTAGAGGTGAAAGGTATAAATTTAGTCAATTATATTCAAAGTCCACTAAATCAAGGTTAAATTGAATTCCATCGAGAAAGAGAGAAATTTTGAATTCTCAAAGACATCTTGGTTCTATCTGATTTTACTAAAGGGAGGCAAGTGTAGTGTATAATATGTGATTTCTCTGCAATGCACTTTCTCAAAACTTTGTCTCATTTCTTTCTGAGAAATGTTCTGGTAGATGTAGATGCCCTACAGTAATGTATCGGAATTCAGGCATTTATTTTTTAAAACATCAGGAATACATTAGTGCAGTGGTTCTCAACCTTCCTAATGCCGTGACCCTTTAATACAGTTCCTCATGTTGTGGTGACCCCCAACCAGGGGTGGGTTCTAAATTTTTTTACTACCGGTTCTGTGGGCGTGGCTTATTTTGTGGGCGTGGCTTGGAGGTCATGTGACTGGGTGGGTGTGGCTAGCTGGTCATGTGACCAGGTGGCCATGGCTTTGTGCATATGGACTACTCAGAGGGCTGAAAAAAGTCATTTCTGACACTTTTGACTGGTCCTCACACTTATGGCCATCCTCACATTTATGCCCGTGCAGCATTCTTAACAACCATGTCACTCATTTCACAACTGCTTCTCTTCACCATGGTGACAAGATAGGGCAAAAACGTAAAATGTGAGGACAGTCGTAAGTTCGAGGACTGGTCAAAAGTGCGAGGACCAGTCAGAAATAACTTTTTCAGCCCTCTGAGTAGTCCATATGCACAAAAGGACTACCCAGAGGGCTGAAAAAAGTCATTTCTGACTGGGCCTCGCACTTTTGACCAGTCCTCACACTTATGACCATCCTCACATTTATGCCCTGCAGCTTTGTTAACAACCATGTCACTCATTTCACAACTGCTTCTCTTCACCATGGTGACAAGATAGGGCAAAAACATAAAATGTGAGGACAGTCGTAAATTCGAAGACTGGTCAAAAGTGCGAGGACCAGTCAGAAATAACTTTTTCAGCCCTCTGAGTAGTCCATATGCACAAAAGGATACAGCAATAGAGAGGGATGAAGGAAGAGAAGGGAAATTAGAGTAGGAGTGAGGGTAAGAGAGGGAGGAAGAGAGGAGGAGAAGGAGAAAGGAAGAGGAAGTAGGGAGGAGAAGAAGAGGGGGAAGAAGAGAAAGTAAGAAAGAAAGAAAAGAGAGAGGTGGTAGGTTTGAGGAGAAAGATTGCTGTACAATAAAAAAGATGAAAGGGAAGAAAGGCAACCCCAAACAAATATAAAGATATTAAGATAAAGAATGAATTGTTAAACTTTAAAGAATAAAAGAGAACAAATATGAATAAATAACAATAATTAGAAACACACATACAAACATACAATGTATTTTCTTTGAACAGAGTATTTGGCCGGTTCATAAATTTAAACAGTGTTTAGTCATTTCAATTAAATTTACAATTTCTATATTTCCTTTTTGCCATATTTATTCCTCATCTATTTTTGTAAAAAACCAATATTACCCTTCATCCTCATCTCTAATCTTAATCAAATTCAATTTTTCCCTTCTATTCTATATTATACCCCTTCCCATTGTCATCTATTTTTATATCCATCCTCACATTGGTTAATTATGTAATATTACAGTTGTTTAATATGAATTCAACATTTTAATATAAATCAATTAGTTATATAACTACCTTTTTTGTATATTATTCCAATTATTTCCATGCAATCCAATTTCTTACAAATCAATTAATTATATTTACCAATAATAATAAACCAAATAATTTCCCCCATATATTCCTCCAAACCACAACTTAACCATTTCTGCTTTTAACACTATATACAATTAATAGTATCTCAATTATTACAATTCCCTAGTTAAATAGAGCTTTTTTTCTTTTGTGTTTTAAAATCTCCTCTTTCTCCCTAAATTTCCCGTTGTTTGCACCTACCTTTTTTGGTGAGGAAAAAGAAAAGAAATCTGCCTGCCTAATTTTCCAATGTGCAAAGCCAACAGCCTGCTTTACTTTCTCTTTCGTTTTTCAGTTTAGGTAGGGGAAAAAAATCTGCACTCTTTCCAAGCAAGCAAAAGAGCCCTGAGCAAAACAGCTGAGAGCAAATCAGCTGGGGGTCGGGAGCTGATCCAAGCAAGGGCTAATTAGCCTCTGCTGAAGCTCCGGAGGGGGGGGGGGGGCAATAAAATTACAAAAAAAACACCGAACCCTTTGTTAAATTGCTGGCTCCCCAGCCCCTCGCCCACCACTATTTATTGGCAATAAATAATGGTGCGGAGGGGCGGGGCAAGCCAGCAATTTAACAAAGGGTTCGGCTGCACCACTGGCTCTAGGGCGGCCCTTTGAAGCCCCGCGGCAAGAATTTAAACAGTTTTTTTTCCTCTAGCCATCGGAGGCAGCAATAGATGGGGAGTGGGCGGGGTAAGCGAACGGCCGGCGATCCAACAGAGGAGTGAGGGCGAGTGAAGGCGTGGGGGGGGAGAGAGAGGGCTTTGGCGACCCCTGTGAAATGGCCGTTCGACCCCCAAAGGGGTCGCGACCCCCAGGTTGAGAACCGCTGCATTAGTGTCTCAGCAAGGGTAGATTGGGGAGAGAGTGGGGGGGCAAAAATATGTCCAATGCAATCAGTACTTTATGATACAGAATAGAAATCACCAAAAATGTAAAGTGCTTGCTAATGGATAAACTGTTTTCAATTAAAAAGCATTTTGCAGTTTTTTTCTCTTCCTTTTTTTAAGTATCAAAAAAAGTAAAAAAAAAATTGAGGGGAAAACATAAAATGGAACATTAAAAATTTCAGTTGCTTTAAAACAGGTGTCAAACTCGTCACATCATCACATGATATTGCGACTTTTTCCCTCTTTGCTAAACCGGGGGTGGGCATGGCCAGCACGTGATGCATTCAGCCCACGGGCTAGACACCCCTGCTTTAAAACGTATATATGTGTTGAAGGATTGTACAGTAAAAGTCTCATTTGGGAAAAACCAGAGGTAGCAGTGGTTTAACATTAGGAAGAAAATGACTTAATTCATGTAAGCACACTAAGCAAAACCAACCAAACCATCTTTTAGTGTAGCACAATGTGTGGAAGCCACTAAGTTGTTTTATTTCTTTCATACAGGTAGCAATAACGGCAGTGCCAGTTCTTGGCTGATGCAAAGGGAAAGTTTCAGCTTTCTTGGAATCCTGCTGCTGTAAGAACATCATGTCTCCACCCTTATAGTGTGCTGTACTCCCTTCTCAAAATAATTTGAAAACCTAGGATTTAACAGCATCTTAAAATTCTTTGCATCTTGGCTCTCTCCTCTGAAATTGAAATTGTCCTCAATCAAGTGTACTTTATTCATTCCACAGAAATTAGTCTGTTTTTAAATTCATTAATCCTATTAACCTAAATGGAAGTTATATGTCACTGTTAAGTAGTGGTATTTTTATTTTGTTAGAACAGAGCTTTATTTGGTTAGAAAGCCTTTTCCTTTCCTAAGAGAAGGAAAAACTGGTTAATGCACATTTATTGAATATAATCAAATATTAGCTCATTAGTATAATATGAGAGAGGAAATAGCTCCTTTTATATGCTTTTTAAATTATTTTTAATAATGAAATAAAAATAAGAATAATGCCAGCAGGAAGAAATGGCAATGATTATAAATGAAGAAAAGATAAAACACCAAAATATATTGTGATGATTAAAATAAAAATAAAAAAGAGGAAAAACTTAACAAAAATGTAAGCAGATTCATATAATATCCACAGGTATTGGTACAAAATTAATCCAGTCCATATATTAAATATGTCAGATGAAAGTATATTTCATCTTATTTTCAGAATACATAAACATCTAAAAAGGACAGGAAATCATATCCTGAACCCAATCCTTAAAAACAGATGGATATGTTTATTTGCATTTAGATAAAAATATTCTCTTAGCCTTGCCCAGGCTTGATAAAGCCAAAACAGATTCCATGTTTTACAATTATATTTCAACATAATATTAAGCATTTAGGGGGGTTTCTCAGAATTTATTGACATATGTAGTAATTTGAAAACAATTCGATGTAGCTGAACCAGATCATATGAATTAAGGAATCTTCAAATCTTTTATAGCATTAGCATAAAAAAATCTAATACCTAACCCTTTTAAAACAGAAGAATGGTACAAAAGCTTGACTTACTTTCTGGTGAATTAATTTTGTTTTTAAATCATAGGAAGTATAGTTTATATTTGTTAACATCAGAATCCACTGATTCTTCAAAATTTGAGTATTCCAGTTCTTCATTCCATAATTTAGATAAAAAACTGATACAAATTTATTTTTTGTTTTTTATTTCAATTGGATTAATGGTTTCCATTAGAATGCTGCTTCTATTGAGGATCCTAAAATTTCAGGTAACTCTGCTAATGTATTTGAGCCATTTTGCTTAGTAGATCTCTCAGCTGTATCTATTGATATGTGAATGTTGTAGGAAAGTTATGTTCAAAATGCAGTCTCGCAAAAGTTTTTGAAACAACCTTTAGAAGTCAACAAGTTCAAAGTACAGGTAGTCCTTAAGTTACGAATGTAATGGAGCCTGCAAATTACATTCGTAACTCGAAGATTTGTAGGAATGAATCAACTAACTTAAACAATACTGTGTAACATGTTCTAGAATTCTAGAGTTGCCATATATAAAGTTATTTCACTGTAAATGCTGTATATGTCCCTTCTTCCCTTCATACTGTGCAATAAAAATACTAAAATGATTGTTTATTATTGATTCTTTGGGGACTACATTTTAGCCATATATTCTTAAAATAGCTAGAGTTTAGTCAGTTAAATTTACTTCCCAAATTTGACTGCATTTTTTAGTCTGAAGCCATTACCATACATATGGTGTGCTTTTGTTTCATTTGTAACATCCTATTACTTAGTCTGCTTTAGATTTTTTGGTCACTAGAAGAATGAGAGATTATTGCTTGTTATTATTTTTATATTGGGTTTTTACTTATATAAGCCACCTGTCACTGAGAGTGAGTTGGGCAGCCATATAATTTTTTTGAAATAAATAAATGGAAGGAAATCTATTGTCCATGTTTCAAGACAGTTGTGGCAGAAGCTATTGTTCATTGGATGATCTTTCTAGCTGTTTCACTGAACTAGATGCATACTTTAACTCCCTTTTTTCCCCTTGAAGTGTGCTGTACCTCTGTGTATATATTTCCGTAATTTCTGTATGTTGCATCTGTGTGTACTGTTGCTCTGGAAAGGCAGGGTACACTGCATACACTCTGGGTCATATAACTGGGAGAGAGATTGAGTTTCCCATCTCATGCACAGCTCGGCTGCCTTTCCCAGAAGGCTTGAGGGCTTCTCCCTATCCTTAACTGCATGTGGCCTTGCGCTGCTCATTTTCCCCAGAGTTCTGTTCCCATTTAAGAAATGTTCCCTTTTTTGCATTATGTGCTCCATTCTGGCACAAGAATCCTTAGCAGCATTTTATTTTTGCAAAAACAAGGCCTAACAAAGGAAAACAGAATTTTTTTTTCATTCATTCCTATTTTGGTACAGTTCCTTTCTTGCAAACCAGTCCCAGGACATAGTTTACTATAAAAAAGAAAGATGTATAGAATATTTGCCAATAGTTAGAATTCCACACTGATGCTCTGGATAGAGCCTTATGTGTGAGCAGGTGTGTTTTCGGGGGATTATGTGAGAAAGAATGTCAATTCTTACAAAAAAAAAATACATGTCTGATGTTGCACTTCTCAATCAGAGCACATTCCTGAGCTTGTAAATCTCATATCCTATACATGACTGAATGGATAACATCATTATCATATTAAATACATGAAATGTAGAATAGGTGGGTTGTTGAAATCAATATCTGCCTTTTTTACATTTGTGTTCCAAAAACAATAAAAATAGAATAAAAAATAATTTAGTATTTTAAATATTTCTAGATAATAGTGGTTAAAGGTGGTGGAAGAAGGATTAAACAAAATGTTTTTGTTTTTTTGTACAACTCATTCAGGTAATTAAAAATTTTACAAGATATTGTAGATAAGACTTGAACTACATGGAAGATAATAAATTTTGGAGGATAATATGTTCTGGGATACTTAAGTGGTTTTGGCAAGAAGTAATATCCTCAAATTTTTTAGTTTGAATTGATTTGAATTAAATTGATTTAATTCAAGAGTGATTTGACACACAAGGAATTTGTCTCCAGTACAGAAGCACTTAGTGTACATGTAAAGCAACAGAATCATCATCCTCATACCACCAATAAAAGGGTGGAGTAAAGAAAATAATAAATAATACTACAACCACACTACATGGATAAATATACATAGACATTAGACAGCACTGTAAGAATTAGGTGTTCCACAGAGTGATGGCACAGAGGAAAAAACTCAGTGTTTAGTTGTTTTGGCATGTGATGCCCGATAGCACTATTCCAAGGGGAGGAGGTGAAACAGTTTATGGCCAGGATGTGACGGATCTAGATATTTTCTCAGCCCTGTACAATATACAAGTCTTCTATGGAAGGCAGGCTGGTTGTAATTTATTTATTTATTTATTTATTTATTCATATTTGTATACCGCCCTACTCCCGAAGGACTCAGGGCAGTGAACAGCCATAATAAATACAAATACATATAGAAGTTAAAAACTATTAAGAAGCAGATTAAGTAATTTAGGCTCAAAGATTAAGAACATCCAAATTTATCTAAAGAGGTTTAAAACCCAATTTAAAACCCAGTTTAAAAGCCAGTTTAAAAGCCAATTAAAAAGGGGGAGTTAGGCCAGACCAGCTTGTTGGAATAGAAATGTTTTCAGGGCACGGCGGAATATGCGTAAGTCTTGGATGTTTCGTAACTCTGGTGGAAGCCCGTTCCAGATGGTAGGTGCCCCCACAGAAAAGGCTCTCCCCCTGGGGGCCGTCAGTCGACATTGTTTGGCCGACGGCATCCTGAGGAGTCCCTCTCGATGGGCGCGAACTGGTCGGTGAGAGGCTATTGGTGGCAGGAGGCGGTCTCGTAAGTACCCTGGTCCTGAGCCATGGAGCACTCTAAAGATAGTAACCAAAACCTTGAAGCGCACCCGGAAGACCACTGGGAGCCAGTGCAGCTCGCGCAGGAGGGGGGTTACATGAGAGCGCCACATTGCTCCCATTACCACCCGCGCGGCCGCATTCTGGACCAGTTGGAGCCTTCGGGTGCTTCTCAAGGGGAGCCCCATGTAGAGAGCATTACAATAATCCAGGCGTGAGGTGACAAGGGCGTGAGTGACCGTGCGTAACGAGTCCCGATCCAGAAAGGGATGCAACTGGCGAATCAGGCGAACCTGATAAAAAGTCCTCCTGGCTACGGCCGTCATATGCTCTTCAAAAGATAGCCGTGAGTCCAGGAGGATGCCCAAGTTGCGAACCCCATCTGTGGGGGCCAACGACTCGCCCCCAATAGTCAGAGATGGCGCCAACTGACTATATCGGGACGACGGAAACCACAGCCACTCGGTCTTGGATGGGTTGAGTCTGAGTTTGTTCCTCCCCATCCAGATCCGTACGGTCTCCAGGCACCGGGACATCACCTCGAGGGCATCATTGGGGTGGTCTGGGGTGGAGATGTACAGCTGGGTGTCATCAGCGTACTGATGGTACTTCACCCCAAAACCACGGATGATCTCACCCAGCGGCTTCACATAAATGTTGAATAGAAGGGGCGAGAGGACCGATCCTTGTGGCACCCCACATATAAGGGGCCTCGGGGTCGACCTCTGCCCCCCTGTCAACACAGACTGCGACCGGTCAGAGAGAAAGGAGGAGAACCACTGTAGAACAGTGCCCCCCACCCCCAACCCTTCCAACCGGTGCAGCATGATATCATGATCGATGGTATCAAAAGCCGCTGAGAGGTCTAGTAGGATCAGGACAGAGGAGCAACCCCCGTCCCGAGCCCTCCAGAGATCATCAACCAATGCGACCAATGCTGTCTCTGTGCTGTACCCGGGCCTGAATCCCGACTGGAACGGATCTAGATAATTCGATTCATCCAGGTACTGAGGCAGTTGTCGTGCAACCACACTCTCAATAACCTTTGCAACAAAGCGAAGGTTGGAGACAGGACGATAATTTGCTAATACAGCTGGATCCAGGGAGGGCTTCTTGAGGAGGGGCCTCACCAAGGGAAAGACACCCCCACTCAAAGAAGCATTTATAATCTCCTGGAGCCAGCCTCGCGTCACCTCCCGGGAGGCCAGTACCAACCAGGATGGACACGGGTCCAATAAACATGTGGTCGCATTTAGTCTGTTCAGTATCCTGTCCACGCTTTCGGGAGTCACAGGATCAAACTCTTCCCAAATAATATTCTCAGGACCCGCCCCTGTCATCTCCTCTGGATCAATCCAGTCAGAGTCTAGCTGTTCATGAATCTGAGCAATTTTGTCATACAGATATTGTACAAAATCCTCAGCTCTACCCTCCAAGGGGTCTTCCCGCGTCTCTTGATGGAGCAGAGAGCGGGTCACCCTAAACAGGGTGGCTGGGCGATTATCTGATGATGCAATAAGAGTAGAAAAGTAGTTACTCTTCTCTACTCTTATCGCCACTAGGTAATTCTTAATATGAGATCTTACCAGTGTTCGGTCGGATTCAGAACGACTAGCCCTCCAACTGCTCTCTAGGCATCTTTTCCGGCGCTTCATCTCCCTCAGCTCCTCAGTATACCAAGGAGCCAGGTGAGACCGGCGCCGGGTCAGAGGCCGCAAAGGCACAACTCGGTCTAAAGCATCAGCCGCCGCCCTATCCCAGGCGGCCACTAAGTCCTCAGCCGAGTCGTGTGCTAGAACCTCAGGAAATGGCCCAAGCTCCATCTGGAATCTCTCAGGATCTATCAGGTGCCTGGGGCGGAACCACCTGGTCGGTTCCGCCTCCCTGCGGCGGGGTGTGGTGGTTCGAAGGTCCAGGCGAAGGAGGGAGTGATCTGACCATGACAGGGGTTCAATCACTATATTCCCTATCTCGAGATCACTCAACCACTGTCCAGAGACAAAAACAAGGTCCAGTGTGTGTCACCCCATGTGAGTAGAGCCATAAATTAACTGAGTCAGGTCCATAGCCGTCATGGAAGCCATGAACTCCCGAGCCACCTCAGATGTCTCGCCAACTGATGACAGGTTAAAATCCCCCATGACCATAATGGGGGTCAACAGCCACCGCAGCTATAACATCAAGCAGCTCAGGCAGGGCTGCTGCCACATGGCAGGGAGTCAGGTACGTGACTAGCAAGCCCAACTGCACCCTATGACCCCACTTCACAAGAAGGGACTCACATCCAGCCGTCTGAGGAACAGTGGCCTCCCTTGGTCCAAGACCTTCGTTAATAACAATCGCCACCCCTCCGCCCCTCCCCTGAGACCTTGGTTGATGGAAAGCACGGAAACCTGGTGGGCACATATCAACAAGGGGGGCTCCCCCTTCCTGGCCCAACCAGGTCTCCGTAATACCCGCCAGGTCTGCACCCCCCTCCTGAATAAGATCACAAATGAGGGGGGCTTTATTTACCATGGACCTGGCGTTGCATAGCATCAGCCGAAGGCCTGGGGCCCGAGGTTCCGTACAACCTGGGGAATGAGAAGAGCTTTGAGGGTCGGAGCGCACCACCGCTTGTAAACAGCGAGGACGCACTCCCATAGGATGATGTGGCCCCCTGCTCCCACCATATCTGCCCCTCCACCTACAGTATCAATGTTATGGGCATCTGTATCGTAAGATCTAATCATCTCCTTGACCCCAGAGTTCACACCTCCCATGCCACGCCCTACGGCTGGCCCAGATACCCTCCCCCGCGGGTCTTCCCCCAAACCCACGTAATCTACCCCCCTCCCAGAATCCCTTAAAATCTTATTAAGAAATTTCCCTAAAAAACCCCATAACCCTCTTTTTGCTGTATGCCATCTCTCCGGACTCCAAAGTCCGTCAGCGAGATAGGCCCTCGATAAAGAAGAGGGCCAGACCTGCGAGAGGGGGGCATCTCACAGTTTGAGGAGTTCTCCCAATGAGTACATTTTGTAGCTAGATAGTCTATAGCTGGTAGGCATGTCCTAGTTATCCAGGGTCCCGTGGAGAGAGTATCAATTAGAGGTACAAGTCATTTTAGTCCCACTGAACTCTCATATCAGCGGTAGAAAGAGCCATTTTGAACTCAAATGTGAACATCGATCACCCTCTCACGGCAACCAGCTATAAGGGAGAAAAACAGTAGCTATAGTCCTGTTCTTTCAATGTTGTACCTAGGCATAAATGGAATAGCCAATCCTTGAGATTAGAGATACGGATAGTCTGTGGGAAATATATATAGTAGGCGAAAATCCAGGGAGACTCAGATGAAATAAAAGTAAGGAAATTCTCATCCTGATATACAGGAAACAACAAATCTGGATAGCAAATGATTCACAAAAAAGCCGAATATCCGGTCATAAAAGGGCGATAGGAGATAAAAATACAGGAGGGGAGATGGAATAAGGCAGTCACTTTGTAGAAGCAAAGCCCTCATGATAGACATAACAATCATTTCTAATCTCCTTAGCTTTCTTTAGGTCTTTTATGCATGAAGGTTTAACCCCCACCCCCATAGAAAGAGAGGGGGGAGGCCTGTGGGAGGTAATCCAGAGCTGGCCCAACAATGGAAGGATTGGCATCTTTCCATTGCCCAGGAGATCAGTTGAAAATAAATAAGAAAGGTCCCTATTCTCCTTTCTGAGGCCTCTTTGGTCTCTAAATTGCTTTGGTTTTTGCTGCCTGTAACCACCAACTGTAACTGCTATTTCGTGCGCCATTTTGGAATGTTAAACTGCCACCACCATCGGCCTCCTCCGCGCCGATTTCGCCCACCGCCGGCCTCTGCAGGCAATCTCCAATCTTGCCAAGGGTCTAACGAAGTCAGCCCAGGGTGCCAGACAGTCATTGCAGCCGTATATCGCCATCCATCCGGTAGCCTCTGATGAATGTAGGGCCGGCTGTCACGAAGCTATCGGCCCAAATTCGCTGACTCAAATCCCACCAGCACCGCCCGTTTCATTATAAGCTGTTTCAGAGAGCGAAGCCACAAAACCGCTCTCCTAGAAGGTCTTCCGGAGCCAAAAACGCTCCCATTGGATTGGCAAATCAGCCCTCTCAACACACCATGGGCCATAGATGGGTAATTGGCCCTAAGGACCCCCAACTGTCAGGACATTACCCCCGTAAAACCGGAGCTCCATCGGGAGTCACCATCTTGGGCATGTGCGAGGGTTCTATTGTTCTTTCTGCAGTGTTAACTATCCATTGGAAGTCTACCTGTCCTGTTTGATTGCTGTACCAAACTAGACAGTTATAGAAGTACAAATGATAGACACAATTCTTTTATAAAACCGTATCAATAGCTCCTGGGGCAGTCTGACCTTCCTGAGTTGACGAAGAAAGAACATTCTTTGTTGTGTCTTTTTAATGATGGTTCGAATGGTAGGTGTCTACTTCAAGTTTGTGATCAATAAGTGTTTTAAGGATAACCTATGCTTATTTTTAAAATATATGTGCGGTGTATCAAGATAACTTTCCCCAAGCACTTTCTCCTTTGCATGACATTCAAATTGCAAAAACAAAGAATTAATTTTCCTGGTCCCAAGCTTATGCCCCTTCCAGTCATGATTGCTTGGAGAAGTTACATTCAGCATAAATTTAATATCTCCCATAGTGATACATAACAAACCCAAGCATTCCTGCCTTTGTATGCCACCATTTGGACTTCCTCACATGGGTTCGTCTAATGCTTCAGTGTTTTTCTTGAAAGGGTATCTGCATGAGTGACAGGCCACTGATTTCAGAAAAAGTTTTGGAACTGAATGGAGTCTGCATTCATGAGCAGGACCTTGCAATTTGAACTTTTTAATGTATTGCTTTAGGGAAGATTCATATTAAAATGGGTATTAATCTAGTTAATATTCATTTTGAATGAATTCCTGTGTTTCAAATTTTAGACAAGGTAGGTAAAAGTATATGCAAATCAGTTGGAATCAATTTCCTATTTGCTTTTACGATATGTGTACTTTGTATCCTGAACAGCATCAAACAAATAATAATGTAGATGATCTTATTGCACCTTATTTTGCCAGTTTTTCTGCTACAAAAAGTCTAAAAACCTTGCTTTTATTTCTGTTCATGAACTTTTGGAGTAAAATTTACAGTGATTTGCATCTATTTGACTCACAAAATGCCTGATTAGTCTGATCATCTTGTACATTCTTGCCATTGTTTTTCCACATATACAGTACGAATATTTTTAAAAATATACTTTTTGTTGGCTGTACTATCAATATTATGCACACCTGAGGCCGTTCAGTAACTCAAATCAGGAAAGTCAACTCAGCATAAATAATCTAAGTAAGGATGAATAGGTTGTAAGTATCAAATTGCATTTGTATCAATTTACATAAATAGAATTTGTCAGCACTTGACTAACAATCATACATTCCAATTTCTAATTGCTGAAATGTCTCTTAAAACAAAGTCCTTGACTTACAAGTTTAAGGACAATAAACATTCTTAGAAACAAAATGCTTGTAAAAATCTTTATATTAACTTGTATGCTGAAGTATAAGAAAAATTGTCTTCATTAAATATTTGGTGAATAAGAATAAGAACTCAGTATAGGTTATTAAACTTCATTATCTTGTTAGCATTCCAAACCATCTGTCTTTTACTTGTAAAAAGGATGTGATAATGAATGTACTTTTCATAAGTGGTTGATGGCTTTCATTGCTCAAGTTTAATTTGTTGCATTGATTTTTTAATGAAAAAAAATTGGAAAAGACTCCTACAGAAATATTGGGACAATTGTCATGCCATATTAAGTTAAAAAATAATCCAACAACTGAACTATATTTTGTTACAAATATCTTATGAATCTGATGGATCATCATCATGTGCAGGTAATCCCTGGGTACAAGCTTTCCCTTAGCGAACGTTCAAATTTATGCAATAAGCACCCCCTAGCGTTTGTAAACAAGGCCCAAAACTATGAATCTTGCAGCACCACAGCAATTGTTCACCCTTACAGACAACCTCAGAGGCTCTACAACATTCGTCCTGCATGTTGTCAGCTGAAATGGAGCTTCTGACAGGCTGATCCACCCCTCAGAAGCCCTGTTTGGGCTTCCAGAAGCCTCCCAGCCCATTGCAGGCTGAAATGGAGCTTCCAAGGACCAGATCCACCCCCACAAGGCTCCGTTCAGCCCTCCCCTGGCCCACCCTGGCTCATTGCAGGCTGAAATGGAGCCTCTAGGAGCCAGATCTGGCCCTCTGAGGCTCCATTTGGCCCTCCATGGGCCTCCCCTGGCCTATTGCAGGCCAAAATGGTCTCCAGGGACTGGATCCAGCCCTCCAACACTCCATTCAGCCCTCCACTGACCTCCCTCAGCCTGCAATGGGCCATGGAGGGCTGAACAGAGCGTTGGACAGCCGGATCCTGCCCCCGTAGGCTCCATTTCAGCCAGCAACCTACTGGAGAAGGCCTGCTGAGCCCTGAACGGAACTGCAGAGGGGTGCACATGGCTGAGAGGCTGGAGAGGAGATTGCTTACTAGATCTTCACAAGGTAAGTGACCCAGCATGGCAGGTTGGCGGGGGGCAAAGCAATTATGGGGAGCATGAGGTATTTCAGTCGGTTGAGGAGGCCTTGGGTGATCTTAGGCAGGTGGCCTGTTCCATCAGTAGCCCCCCCCCGTGACCTTTACCACCCTGAAATACCTCGTGCACTTAATGAGCCTCACTGTGATGGTCCAGGACAAGGCACGAAAATCACACAGCCAGCTGAGAGTTCAAACTGCCCTTTAACGCTCCAAATTTCCCCCCAAATGCTCCCATGTTCTTGGCAAGTGCCAGAGCAAAGACACATGGCAGCCTTTGGCTGTGTTCAGTCCAGCAAAGCAAAGGAACAGGGAAATGTATCCATGAAGCAAGGAAGAATGAGTCCACAAAGTCAGGAAAAAGCAAGCAGTCCTGCAAACTCCAAATGTCTGTACTGGCACACCAAATTCTACAAATTCAGTGTTTGTTCCAGCAAATGCCCCTCCCCACAGCGTCTCCTTAAATCTCAGTCCCCAGGTGTCCCTTGTGAAGAGGGGCGATCTTCTCCCAAGTCATTGGGTTGGCCTGTGTTGTTCCCTCCTTCTCTCCACTCTCTGTGCTCGGGCATCAGGAGGGGGCAGTCCTTGCTCATCGCCTGAGCTCTGTCGCTCCTCATGTCCACTGCTTGCTCTCTCTGGGTCATCTTGCCCTCATTCCTCCCTGATAACCAGCCGTCTCCATCCTGAGGGGCCCTGGGTTGCTCCTCCCCACATTCCTCTGAAGCCAACGAAGCCACCCCTTCGATCTCCATTGGCTCCAGCTCGGGCTCTTTGTCCTTCGCAGATTCAGGCTCCGACGAGGGCATGATGCTCACATTCCATTAGCGAATGCGTGGGCGAAAGGGAGTGATCCTGTTCAAAGTACGAGACTCCCACAAATCCTCAGGTTACAAATGAAGTGGGCAGGCTCCATTACATTTGTAATTCGAGGATTTACCTGTAAACATCCCTTAAGATCTATATCCCCTAAATGGTGTACATTTGTGAAACATTGATCTTAATGTATCCACCAAGTTCTTTGCACATACCAGGTTTCATGTTTCACCTATTATATTTCAATTCTCAATTAAAAATGAAAAACATGGTCCAAAGATTCAGACAAAATTTATTATTTCCACGAATACACTGGTTTTCACATATACTCCACAGGAATTCTAAAAGACAAAAAAAGAAAAGATGACTGGCTAAGTTGTGTTTTATTGGAAAATGGCCATCTATCAGGGGGAAAAAAATTACAGGAATAAAAGTTTAAAAGTCCCAGGAACGCCTGTAGCTCTGCCTTGTTCTTTGGGGTAGGCATTTTACTGATTTTACTTTCTGTGGGGTGTATGCCTGCCCCATCGACCTTGTACCCTAAAAATTCAACAGCGGGCACTGCTATTTGACATTTGTCTCTTTTAACTCGCAGCCCCGCGTTCCTAAAAATTGTCAGCACCCTCCTTAGATGGTCCCCTAGTTGTTGCTTGTCTGCTACGGTGACAACATCATCGAAATAGGGGACGACCCCCAGTAGTCCTTGCAGCAGATGTTCCATCACGCTTTGGAATAGTCCGGGGGCAATACTAACCCCGAACTGAAGTCTTGTGCATTTGAAGGCACCTCTATGTGTTACTATAGCCTGTGCTTCCGTGGTAGCGCCATCTACCGGCAGTTGCTGGTACGCCTGCACAAGGTTGAGTTTAGCGAAAACCTTGCCAGGGCCCAAGGAATGGAGTTGGTACTGCACAATGAAGACAGCTTTGATGGAGGGCTTTGTTTAGGGTACATTGTAGTCGGCGCATATGCGCACTGACCCGTCAGATTTGAGAGGGGTGACTATCAGGGTCTCCCATTTTTCATGGTCGACCGGTATTACAATGCCCTGCCATATGAGCTTATCGAGCTCCTGGTCTATTTTAGGCTTAAGTGCAAATGGCACTCTCCTCACCTTCATTTTTATAGGGGCTATATTAGGGTCCAGGTTAAAAGAAATAGGGGTCCCCACATACTTGCCAAGGAGGTGGTCAAAAACGTCCTGGAATTTGTGGAGTAGGTCAGGCCACCACTGGTGGAGTGGATCCTGGTGACTCCCATGCCCAGGGCTTTGAACCAGTCGAGTCCTAGTAGGCTCTTTAGACGTCCGCTGACCACGGTGATAGGCAGCCGCTTGTTGAAATGGCCGAATTTCACCTGGAACATCCCCTAGCCTTCAACGGGAATGCAATTCTCTTTTTTTTTTTTTTTTTTTTAATTTGATTTATATGCCGCCCTTCTCCGGAGACTCAGGGCAGCTTACAATGCGTTAAGCAATAGCCTTCATTCTTTTGTATATTTTACACAAAGTCAGCTTATTGCCCCCACAAACTGGGTCCTCATTTCACCTATCTTAGAAAGGATGGAAGGCTGAGTCAACCTTGAGCCTTGGAGAGATTCGAACCAGCAGAAATTGCAGGCAGCTGTGTTAATAACAGGGTGCATTAAACCACTATACTATCAAGGCTCTTGGTAGTCCTTCAGCCTTAGGCATTGATGCTTCAGCTGATATCTCTTGATGCCTGGAATTGCTGCTTTTAGCTTGGTCCAGGACATGATAGTAATGGTCGAGCCAGTGTCTATTTCCATTTGGCATGGGGATCCCTCAATTTCAACAGTTACATGCAGCTTTTTCTCCCGGGACGTTGTAACTTGGCCAATTCAGGTCTGGAATGTCTCGGGTGTTTTGGAATAGGTGCTTCGTTTTTGTTGGATGTTTCCATCCTTTTTATGCAGTCGCAGCTGGCTGGCTTGATTGGCGATTGCTCTCTGTTTGTGACTGGACGGCTGACTTGCCCTGCACACCCACGCCAAATGTTCCTTTTTGTCACAGTGCCTGCAAATAGCATCTTTGAATCTGCACAGCTGTCTCTGACAAGTAGCACAGCTCTCTTTCCAGCCATCATCATCCCTCTTATTTCTGTCCATTTTGAAGACATCTTCATCGCCTTCTTCATCGCTATCAGTCAGGGCTGATTCTCTGGGGACAGGGATAGACTTTTGTGCTGCCTGGGGTGGTGCTGATCGCTGCAGAGTGTCTGCTGTCTTGGTAGACGATTCATGTGCTCTGGCTTCGTCCAAGGCGATGTGAAGGGTAAGGTTTGTCTTCGCCAGCAGTCACCTCTGGAGGCGAATGTCTCAAACTCCGCAGATTAGTTGCTCTAGGAGCACATCATTGTGCCTTGCGTAGCGCTGCCATGTATACATTTATCGGCTCTCCGTCCCTCTGGAGTCTTTGCCAGAACTCATAGCTCTGAATGAATTTGGACGACACAGGAGCATAGTGTGTCCTCAACGTGGTCTGCAGGACCTGCCATGGTACAGACTGCACCGGTGTTGGCTCTGACAGCGATTCCGTTGTGTCAAACACTTCGGGGCCGCAGTGGCTCAAGAAGAGGGCCCACTTCCGATTGTCGGACAGCCCTTGGAGGTCATTTGCTTTGAAGAAGCATTCAAACCGCGTCATGTATGATCCCCATTTTTCTTTTGTGGGATCGAACAGTGTTGGCAGTGCGAAGGCAGACATCATTCTGCTGTGTTCGGCTCATGCAGATTTTCCTACCTGGCTGGATTCGGTTGTCAGCTGTTTTTGTGTAACCTGTCTACCTCAATCCCACCTTTGTAAGTGTTAGATCGGGTGAGTGAGGAGCCAGGAGCCAGGTCGAAGTGAACAACAACTCTTTAATATACCGTGAGAATCCAGCAATTTTACAGTAGAACATCTCTCCTTATATAGCTACTTGCTAAGTGTGTTAGCCAATGATCATCGAGCTTTCTTCCGCTCTAATTTCCCCTCCAAAATTAAATACATAACAATAAGCACTAAGCATTGTTTTAAAACTACCATGTTTCCCCGAAAATAAGACCAGGTCTTACTTTCTTTTGACCCCTGAAAAAACAGCTAGGGCTTTTTTTCCAGAGGGTCTTATTTCCCCCCCCCCCCCCCATGTACCGGTATGAGGCAGGGAGGTGAGCGGCCCCTTGCGCAAGCTTCCTGAAGGGTCGCAGCAGGCCATCCCACCATCCACGAAACAGCTGCTTCGTGGGTGGCACTCAGGCCACAGCCTCCAGCAAGCACCCACAAGAGCAGCAGGAGGCCAGGTGATGCACCCCTCATACTCTCCTTACCTAAAGGTGTGATGGTCACAACAGGCCATCCCATCATCCACAAAGCAGCTGCTTTGCGGGTGCTGCTCAGGTCACTGCCTCCAGCAAGTGTGGCCGCTTTTGCAAAAGCAAAAGCAGCAGGAGGCCAAGCTACGTACCACATGCATCACTTGGCCTTCTCGTTGCATGCCATGCAGACAACATGAGGTGAGGAGGTGAGGCCAGAGGGGGGGAAGGGGGGAGGAACATGCCCATGCGCCCCACATGTCCTTACCTAATGGTGGCACCTGCCATCTACGCAGAACAGCCTTGTGGCGGCCACTCCAACAATCCTGCCCACCAGGCTGCTTCTTTTGTGGCTGCAAAGAGTGGGAGGCCGAGTGACCTGCCCCACACACCTTGTGCTGTCTGAATTAACGTTTGCACAAGCCATCCATAACTTTTTAAAAAAATATTTTATTATTTTTAATAGTTTTTTTAAAACAAAAAAAGATTTTTACAATTTTCTTCTTTACAACATTTCCACATTAGTTATCTCTTCTTATATATCCATTTTTCTCCCTTACTTCAATTTACTATCTATACATATGATTCTAATATTTATATATATGAAAATAACAATGTACTAAATTATGATCATACATTCTGAGTCAGTTCCATTTCCTCTTGTTTGTTACTATGTTTCAACTCCTATATCTTCATTTAATCTTTCCTTGTCCTTTATATATCTCCTCTAACCATTCATACCATTTATCCCATACCATCCTCCTTGTCTTGTATTTCCTTTGTTTATCCATCTCTGCGCATTCTAAAACTTTTCTGATCAAATATTCATCTGTTGTTATATTATTGTTTTTCCAATTTTGTGCATATATTATTCTTGCTGCTGTTGTAATATGCATGATTAAGTATTGTATTTTTTTGTCTTATATCCCTGGAAGTATTCCTAACAAAAATAGTTCTGGTTTCATCTCTATTCGCTGTTTGGTTATCTCTTCTAAATATATTCTTATTCTATTCCAATATCGTTTTACTTTGGGGCATGTCCACCACATGTGGTAGTATGTTCTCTGATTTTGTTTACATTTCCAACAGGTTTTGTTGAGGTATTGGGGAACATTTTGGCCAGTCTCGCTGGTGGAAGGTGCCAGCTATAAAACATTTTATACATGTTTTCCTTGTAGGCTACAGACTATGTCAATTTATAATTTTTATTCTATAATTTCTCCCATTTCTCCAATTCAATGTTATAACCAAAGTTTTTGGCCCAATTATCATATTTTCTTTGACTACCTCCTCCTCCATTTTGTATCTCAGTAAATAATTATAAATTTTTAAAACCAATTTATCCTCTGTGTCTTGTAAAATCTTGTCTAATTCGTGTGATTCTTTTTGAAATCCATATTGTTCTAAATCCATCCTGTATCTGGATTGTATCTGCATACAATCAATATCTGTGCCCTGTACTTTTAGTTCTTGTCTTGTTTCCAGTTCCCCTTGGCCGTTTAGTAGATCTTTATATCTTTTTATTTTGTCGATATCCAATACATTCAGGTAAATTAATGTCTCCATTGTTGATAGCCAATCTGGAATTTTATTGTAATGGTTCTTTTTTATTCTTTGCCCTACTTGTAGCAGCGCATCTCTAATTAAATGTCTCTGGAAGTAACTATGGAGTCTGTTTTTTCCATCCCATGAGAAGGCATGCCATCCTATCTGTAAGTCATGTCCTTCTAATGTCAAGGTCCTTTTATTTTTTAATTCAATCCAATCTTTAATCCAAGTGAGTGTTGTTGCCTGGAAGTATGTCTCCCAATCTGGGAGCCCAAAGCCTTCTCTTTCTCTACTGTCCTGCAATAATTTTATTTTAATCCTCAGTTTTTCCCTTGCCAAATGTAGTTCGCTATTAATTTGTTTAAGTCCTTGAAAAAATTCTTTCCTAATTTTATTGGTGCTCCTTGGAAGAAGAACAATATTTGTGGTAGAATGTTCATTTTGATTGATGCTATCCTTCCTATGAGAGATAGTTGTAATTTTTTCCAGATTTCCAAATCCTTTTTTCATCTGTAATATTAGTTTGTTATAATTATCTTCTTTGATCGACAAACATTTAGCTGATAGCCAAATTCCTAGATATTTTACTTTTTTGGTCGTTTGAATTTATCTTGAATTTATTTTATCTTCTAGTTCACTTTGCTGTTTTTTAGGAGGTTTTTCATTAATGCCTTTGTTTTGGATTTATTGAATCCTGCTACTCTACCATATACTTCTATTTGTTGCAGTAGTCATCCATAATTTTTTAAACGGTGTTTATTTTGTCCCAACCCATGTGGCCTGGCACAGCAAAGAAGAGCTGCCTTTTCTTTGCAAAAAAGGTTGCTCGTTGCAGGAGGTTTTGGATTCCATGCTCTTGGCTGGGATATTTGCAACTTCCTCTTTCCAAATATCCCACTGAAACAAAAGTGATGTATACCCATTTTTCACCCAGATGTGCATGGCAACATTGCCAGGGTATCACATGAGACACAGCACATCACCACCAGCCCTCTGAGTTTGGATCGGATCTCCCTCCCTCCCTCCCTCCCTCCCTCCCTCCCTCTCACACACACACAAACATTCGCACACACCCTCCAAGGCAGCCACATCCCTTCACTAACCTACTTTCCAGCTTCGTTCTCCACTGCACGTGGAGGGCAAGAAGTCTGTGGGACTACAGTAAAAAAATACCGTAGTTCAGACCTTCTAACTTCTCATGAAAAAAAAAAAATCTCATGAAGTTGGAAGGTCTCAACTATTTTTTTACCGTAGTCCCACAGATGTGCAGAGAAGAATGGAGTGGAAAGCAGGTTAGTGACGTGGCTTCCTTGGGGAGAGGGCTGAGGGACCTCTCTGTATGTGTGTTTGTATGTGTGTGTGTGAGGGAGGGAGGGGGAGAGAGAGGGTGTCCTGCGATCCCAAATAAAGAACGATAGGTAGGGGGGGAATTTCTTGCAGACAGTTCTTTCTTTGGGATTGCAGCAAAGATGCACATCCCAGGATTGCAAGGTTGAAGCCTTCGGATGGAGCATTTTGGGGACGTGCATCTGTCCTACGATCCCAAATAGGAAAATGGGGGGAGGGATTTTCTTGTGCAATCTTGCGCAGGGAAGGAGGAGGTTTGCTCCTAAGCTATGGCAGTGTTGCACTGGAAGGCCTCCACGGGTAATAGTGGTATTGAATTGCACATCTTGCTCCAGTGAGAGGGGTGCAGGCAGGGGGCTCAGTGGCCATGAAAGATGGAGTTTCGAAGTGCCAAAGGAGGAAGCGGTTATCTCCCACTCCCTCCTGCTGCAGGGCCGCCATGGAGCTCATACAGAGCCGGCAGGCCGGTGGTTGGGGAAGTGCTCTAGAGATCTGGGCCAAGTTGCCTGGCCCTCGCTGGCTCAGCTGATCCGTAGGCTGCAATTAAGGGGCTGACCCTCCATGAGGTGACCGGAGAAGGGAAGGGCTGCCTCATGTGCTGGCCAGGCTCACATCTTCATTAGGGCTTATTTTTTTGGGGGGGGGTAAGGCTTATATTAGGCCCACCCCAAAAAATCAGGCTAGGCTTATTTTGGGGGTAGGTCATATTTTTGGGGAAGCACGCTATGAAATCACATAAATATTATTTTACTAATGTGGTAATTTGAAGTATAATTCCAATACAGAAATTCTTTTGAAGTATATGCAACTGTATAACGAATCATTTTTTAAAATGTTGTTATTCACCCATTGGAAATTAGGTATGCAAGAAATAATGAGTCTGATAGTCCTTAATGGCCTTATAAAATATATAAAATGGCCTTATAAAATATACTGACAGCCAAAACAACATAGTCTTCCATTCTTCTGGAATACAATGCCTATAATTTAAATCAGGGATCCTTAATCTGTGGGCCGCTGTCCACTATCCAGCCATGTTCTATCACAACTGAGCCACATGAGAAGCAGGTCAGCATGTGCATACACGTGCACAGCCCCACTTACACGAGTGACAAACACCAGCTTTTGCAGCCGCACTTGCATAAGCAATAGCAATAGCACTTAGACTTATATACTGATTTAAAGTGCTTTACAGCCCTCTCTAAGCAGTTTACATAGTCAGTATATTGTCCCCAACAATTTTGGGCCTCATTTTACACACCTCAGAAGGATGGAAGGCTTGAGCAGCACCCCAAAGGCTTCTATCTTGCATGAGTGGAGCTTGCATGAGTGGAGCATGCGCAGAAACGTCTGGGCGGGTGGGCGGAGCCTCCCGCCGCCGCCGCTACCAGTTTGCCCCATCTGGGGTGAACCAATAGTAACCCACCACTGGTGTGCATGCGAGCACCAGCCAATGCTCACGCGGTCCTGTTCCCCTCCCCCTCCCCCTCTCCCTCACCAAGCTGCTGATTTAAAGGCAAACTTGACTTTGGGATAAAATGTGCTTGTTGAGTGAAGTAGCCAATATTATTCAGCAATCCATGATATAAATTAAGACTCTTCAAGTATTTAACAATATTCCTACTATCAGTGGAAACTGGGGGTGGTAAGAAAATTTCCATGCCTTTTTGTTACATCATAGTAAAATGCTGGAAGTGCATTGCTTTCTGTATGTTCAGTCAAATCAAAAATATTTGGACTTGATTAAAATTTGAATTGCATCCATTCTGGATGTTTTGGGGGGGAAGCTATTATAGTCTGTCCACACAATATAGTCATGGAGAAAAAGCAGTTGAATATTGCATTTTTAAAATCTGTCCCTGATTATCTCCTGTATGATTCTACATGTCACAATCTTTCTAATGTTTCTAAAGAAAACATCAGAAACCTTAATTCTGTAATATTGCTTGGATTTTATTCGTATTAAGTACCGGTAAGTGCAATGCTAACACTGGATTTATATTCAAAATCGGGTGGGAAATTAAGCAACTTTATGATCAGCATGATTAGCTCAGGAATTCTGGGAGTTGAAGTTCACAGGTCATAAAGTTGCCATAGTTGCCACCCCTGATTCAAAATGCTGACTGCTGACTTTTGAGTGCCAAACGTCAAAGACAGGCATGCTTTATCTCCTTGAAAGCAGGTGGGGAAAGTTGGTCCATGCCAGAGTTTTCAAGAGTGTAAATTCTAATGATTGATTTTTGTGGGCCATCTGATTCCATAAAGATTTTGGGAAGTTTATAATATTTAAATACACAGTTTGTCAAAATATTCTTTCAGTACACTTCAAACAAGCCCAAGCATTAAGCTACTCTTGAACCTAGAAGACAAGATTTGGTCTGAAAGTTTGATCCTGATTTAATCCTGATATGTTGGTGTTGAACAGAACTACAAAAATATTTATTCTAGAAAGATAAACAAGGGAAAAGTGTAAGATAATTTATGACAATACAGAGCAGAAACAAAGGATGAGATTTGTGGAAAACTCTTAAAAATATCACTGGCTACAGCAAACCTCCTTCCCAGGCTGAAGGAAATCAGCAACTGGCAGATGACCTGAACGTGTTTTACTGCAGGTTTGAAAGGAAACTACAGCCACCTATCTCCACAACCCCCATCTCAGACACAACAACAACAGCCAAGCCTCCTACAGCTGACCCCATCCCATTGGGTTCACAACCACTAGCGATCACAGAAAAGGAAGTGCAAGACCTATTTCACAGACAAAAGCCAGGAAAAGCTCCAGGCCCAGACAAGTTAACTCCTTCTTGCTTAAAAGTCTGTGCTGACCAATTGGCCCCCATCTTCACCCGTATTTTCAATAAATTATTAGAGATGTGCTATGTTCCTTCTTGCTTCAAACGCTCTACTATCATCCCAGTGCCGAAGAAGCCCACAATCAAGGAACTGAATGACTACAGACCAGTTGCTCTAACATCTGTAGTCATGAAAACCTTTGAAAGGCTAGCACTGTCCCACTTGAAAACCATCATGGACTCGCTGTTAGACCCTTTCAATTTGCATACTGAGCACAGTGGTTTAATGCACCCTGTTATTAACACAGCTGCCTGCAATTTCTGCAGGTTCGAATCTTACCAGGCTCAAGGTTGACTCAGCCTTCCATCCTTTCTAAGGTAGGTTAAATGAGGACCCAGTTTGTGGGGGCAATAAGCTGACTTTGTATAAATATACAAAAGTATGAAAGCTATTGCTTAACGCATTGTAAGCCGCCCTGAGTCTCCGGAGAAGGGCGGCATATAAATCAAAGTAAAAAAAAAAAGATCAACAGATGATGCTGTTAATATGGCTCTACACTACATCCTACAACATCTTGAATTTCCAAAGACCTATGCAAGGGTCCTCTTCGTAGACTTTAGTTCAGCATTCAATACCATCATTCCAGACACACTTCTAACTAATCTAAACCAGCTACAGGTTCCTGAACACACTTTAAGTGGATCATAAGCTTCCTAACAGATAGGAAGCAGCAGGTGAAGTTAAGCAGAATCACATCAGATACCTGTACAATTAGCACAGGGGCCCCCCAAGGCTGTGTACTCTCACCACTTCTCTCTGTATACCAATGACTGCATCTCTAATGATCCATCTGTTAAACTACTGAAGTTTGCAGATGACACAACAGTGATCGGTCTCATTCGAGACAATGATGAATCCGCATACAGATGGGAGGTTGAACAACTAGCCTCGTGGTGTGACCGGAACAATCTGGAACTCAACACACTCAAAACCGTAGAAATGGTGATAGACTTTAGGAGAAACCCTTCCATACTTCCACATCTCACAATACTAGAGAACACAGTATCAACAGTAGAGCTCTTCAAATTTCTAGGTTCTACCATATTGCAAGATCTAAAATGGACAGCTAACATCAAAAACGTCATCAAAAAAGCACAACAAAGAATGTTCTTTGTGCGCCAACTCAGAAAGCTCAAACTGCCCAAGGAGCTGCTGATACAGTTCTACAGAGGAATTATAGAGTTTGTCATCTGCACCTCTATAACTGTCTGGTTTGGCTCTCTGCAACCCAACAAGACAGACACAGACTTCAGAGGATAATTAGAACTGCAGAAAAACAATTATTACCAACCTGCCTGCATGAGTCAAAAAGAGGGCTGTGAAAATATTTACAGACCCCTCACATCCTGGACATAAACTGTTTCAACTCCTACCCTCAAAACGACGCTATAGAGCACTGCACACAAGAACAACTAGACACAAGAACAGTTTTTTCCTGAATGCCATCACTCTGCTAAATAATTGCCTCAACACTGTCAAACTATTTACTAAGACAGTACTTCAATTAATCTTCTCATTGTTTCCACCACCTATCTCCTTCCACTTATAACTGTATGACAGTAATTTTGTTGCTTGTATGCTTACAATTTGTATTGATATTGTTTCCTGATTGCTGATTTGTACCCTATGGCTATCATTAAGTGTTGTACCTTATGATTCTTGATGAATGTATCTTTTCTTTTATGTACACTGAGAGCATATGCACTAAGACAAATTCCTTGTGTGTCCAATCACACTTGGCCAATAAAAAATTCTATTTTATTCTATTCTATACATTGTCATCATTAGATAATCATTCCAGGGATCAGTGGAATTACATGGAATTACTATTTCCTGAAAATAAGCACAGGATGATGTTTTTGTTTATATTTGAAAGCATGACTAGAATGAATTCCACACACTTTTGGTATTCTATGCATACCACACATAAATTTGGAATGGATGTTCCAAATTTAAAACATCCATTTATAGCAAGGTCAAATCAGGATTTGGCTTCCAAATGACTGTTAATAAATTATAGCTTCCTATAATCTCTGACCAATCTGTTTTTCCACCACAAGAAAAAAAAGTGGCAGAAATGTAGTAAGCCATGTTTAAGACACTGGAAAAAGTGCAGAGAAGAACAATAAAAATGATTAGGGGGCTGGAGGCGAAAACATATGAAGAATGGTTACAAGAAGTGGGTATGTCTAGTCTAATAAAAAAGAACTAGGGCTGAGATGATAGCACTGTTCCAATATTTGAGGGGCTCCTACAAAGACGAGGGGTTTCATACTATTTTCCAAAGCACCAAAAGGCAAGACAAGAAACTGGTTTGAAACTAACCAAGGAGAGAAGCAACCTAAAACTAAGGAGAAATTTCCTAACAGTGAGAGCAATCAATCAATGGAATAGCTTGCTTTCACAAGTTGTAGGTGCTCAATCACTGGAGGTTTTCAAAAAGAGACTGGACAATGATTTGTCTCCTGCTTGAGCAGGGGCTTGGACTAGAAGACCTCCGAGGTCCCTTCCAACTCTTATTATACTATGAAAACATCTATAATTTATATTGAAGTAATTCAGAGAATTTCATCCAAAAATCCATGTCACCTGAAATGTAGAGTAGACAAAGCCCAGAAAGACAGGTCAGATAAATTGATTTTGGTTAACTAGTAATATCTAATAGCAGTCTAACTATTTAATAAAAAAATAAAAGTTGCATTTCCAAGCACCAAATATTCTGCTCTTGCCTTAAAATTATTTTGCATTATCTACTGCCATTTTAAAAAATATTTGAAGCTTGACCATATACTAATTCTTGTATATGTGAGATAAGCCACAATAAAAAAAAAAATAAAGTCACTGTCCTGGATTTACTTTACATGGAGTGTGAGCACACTGGAATTTGATACACAGTACAGATTTTAAAAAGTATAAAAATGCAACAACAACAAAACAAAGTTAAAAACACTATGTGACCTAGCATAGGAATGTATTCTCTATCATTAGTGTGTCATAAAATAGAAAATCTTTGCTATCAGTGAGGGAAATCATATTAAATTGATCAATTGCATACAAATTTCTGAAATTTAAGTATCACAGAGACATAATTTTCACATTTCATTCATCTGCTTCCTTAAAATAATTGCTAAAATAAATACCCTGAAACTGTCTTCTCCTTTCAAAACTATTTCATGAAATAGACTACAGGTAGTCCTCAATTTATGACTACAATTGATACCAGAATTTTGGTCACTGAGTGAAGCAATCATAACGTGAGAGCCACATAACTTCACTCAATGACTGTAATTCTGTCTCTTAGTTGCAAATGTTAAGCAATCATGCAAATCATTAACTGGAGCACAGGGTGTCATGATGTGGGGAAAATTTGATTTTGTTTAAAGAAAATACAGGTCAAGAAAAAAAAAACAGCCTTATGTTCCTGGATAAGCAAGACAGAAGTATGGCTACCTTAAAAAACTATTTGGATGCTTTAAATATCTCATGAAACTAGCCTCTGATTTTTGTGTCTGTCTGATCTTACTTCCATCAAATTCCATAGCTTTTCAATATTTCGCAAGGGTTTCATATATTCCATGCTGGCTCTGACTAAACCAAGTTTTGATTTTTTAAGCCTGAATTTAGATCTCAAGTTCTGACAACCTGCCTTCCCCAAATGTTAACTTTGACTGTCTTTGTTTCCTTCAGCTTCAAATAGTTCTAACAAGTCATATGGCATTGTAAGCTAATAAATGAACAAAATTATTACAGAAGAAATCTTCAATCTGGCATCCATCAATTCTCTTTGGCCTGCTGGTTGGGAATTTAAGGAACTGTACTCTCAAACAGTTGTCTTCTTAGTACATTAGTACTATGATGCTTGGGATTGCTTCCTATACAGTACATATACTAGCATGGATAGTTGCTTGTAATTGCTGATGAAATTGCATCTATATTCATGCATGTCAAACTTCTGTTGATCAAAATATAGTATATATATATTGTATAGGAAAGGCACATCTGATACCTCAGGTAAATAAAATTGTTGCTGCTACTGTTCTTCTGCTACTGTTATAGTTATGTTCCATCTTTTTATGCAGATGGCAGCTGAGGCAGCTAAGTAATTCAAAAGGAAAGGATAGTGCTACCTGTGACCCGAGATATAAACTATACACCTGTACAGTGATTTTCAATCATCACAACTGATTTATATTTGTAGTTATATGAATGTCTCTTCTTTCCTCTGGAATATTTAATTCCACCCCCCCCCCTTGTTATTTCCTTCTTTAGAAAGTTCTATAGAGCCATCTAAGCTAAAAGATAACATTCTTGATTTAAAATTGAATCTTCCAATTGAGTACTATGATTTTTGAACAGAAGGCTCTCTACTCAAAATTAACCAGAGCAGATTATTAAAAAATGTAGTTACCGTATTTTTCGGAGTATAAGACACACCTGAGTATAAGACACAGCTTAGTTTTTGGGGAGGAAAATAGGAAAAAAAAAATCTGCCTACCAGGTATTCATCTGGCTAGCGTCCTTAGTCTGGTCAGCTTCAGCACATTAGTTTGCTGGTTTTTATCTCCTGCTTGGGGATAAAAAACATCTTCTAAAGCACAACTGATCTTTGGAGAGAGAAGCAATGAGAAAAGCAGGCAAACCCCGGAGATCGCTTCACTCACTAACGCGTTAGGGCTGAAAAAAAGCTTCACAGCTGAGAGTTGGAGGGAGCAGGCAAAGCACTTCAGCACTTCAGCTTCACTGAAAAAGCTTCTAAAGCACAGCTGAGAGTCAGAGGTAATCACTTCACTCACTAGTGCCTCGTTAGGGTTGAAAAAAAGCTTTGAAAAAACTACATTCAGAGAATAAGACGCACCCAAAATTTCAGCCTCTTTTAGAAGGGAAAAAAGTGTGTCTTATACTCCGAAAAATATGGTATATGTAATGCTACCTGTAAGAAGTATAAATTTAAATCTGTCTTAAGTTGGATTCACAGACTATTAAATATATGGAAACACCCATATTACTTTGTTTTTGGCAATACTACTAAAAACATATATCACTGCTTTATTTTAGGATGTTCTTTTAACTCAAAATTAGTCTACAGCCCCATTTTTCCTAGAGGCACTCAGTGAAATATAATCCAGATCTGATACTGCTTAAATTCTTTTAAGGCCAGGTAGAAGTAACCACCTAAGTGAGAGACAGATCAATCTGCAGGCCTGCCAATTTGAAATTTAAGAAGCAAAATACAGTGTGTCAGTCTTATACAGTGATTTACATCTGGCAATGTCAGGTGTGTT
The DNA here is from genome assembly GCA_022577455.1 of Arizona elegans. Lineage (NCBI taxonomy): Eukaryota > Metazoa > Chordata > Lepidosauria > Squamata > Colubridae > Arizona > Arizona elegans. The sequence goes on along the minus strand of JAKOOJ010000006.1, from coordinate 44,967,224 downwards.
CATGGTTTCAAGATATAAAGAATAAAGACTTTTGTGGAGATCAATCCTAGCTTGGAAGATGAACAAGATTAGGTTTAATATTTCATTGAGAACTCTTCAGGAAATACAGAGAAGTAGAATAGATGGGAACTCTTCGATATATTCATAAATTACTTAGATGAGGGAACAGAAGGGGAATTTACCAAATTTGCAGATGATACTGATGTTCGTCCATCATGTTTGAAGAGGACCTTGACATCTAACAGGTTGTGGGCTGTCCATAATGTGTCCACAGGTGGCCAGTAAGGCCTATATGAGCATGAAATGTTCTGCTACATGTTGGGGAGACATGTATGGGCACCATTGTTGCAGCATTTGCAGCTCTGGCTTTGCGGAGTGCTTGCTTCTCTTGTGTATGATTGTTCTTCTATCCTCAGATGTCTGGCAGCCTTGGTGGATCAGCGTGTGCCATGTCGATCGATCTTGTGCCAGGGTTTCCCAGGAGGTGGTGTCAATATCTAGGGACTTGAAGGAGGCTTTCAACGTGTCTTTACACGTCTTTACATGTCTTTTTCCTTCGTCCCCCGTGTGATCGCTTTCCTTGAGACAGCTCACCACAGAGGAGCTGTTTAGGGATGCGATGGTCTGGCAGCCTTTCAACATGGCCTGCCCAGCGTGTCTGGGATTTCATCAGCAGGGAACTGATGGCAGGCCTGCTCTGGAGAGGATTTCTGTATCTGATACCTTGTCCTGACACTGGATTCTCAGAAATCTATGGAGGCAGGTTGTGTGGAAATGTTTCAATTGCTTAGTGTGCCTCCTGTATACAGTCCAGGTCTCACTGGCATACATCAGGGTAGTTGGCACTACTGCTCAGTAGACTTTGAGCTTTGTAGCAAGCTTCCACACGTGGTCCCACACATTGGTCAGTAGTCTGCGAAATGCAGAGCCTGCCTTGGCAATTCTTCAGTTGACCTCAATGTCAATTATCACTGCATGGGAGAGGGTGCTGTCAAGGTATGTAAATTGGTCTACTGCTAGCAGCTTTTGTCCCTTCACTGTGATGGTGGGCTCTTGGTGTTGGGCTTTCAGAGGTGGCTGATGCATCACTTTGGTTTTCTTTATGTTGATGAGGAGGCCAAAGTTGTTGCATGCTGCTGCGAATTTGTCCACACTGGCTTGCATTTCCTACTCTGATCCAGCCTTCAGGGCAGTCATCAGCAAAGAGGAGGTCATGTAGCACAGTCTCCTTTATCTTGGTGACAGCCTGGAGACTTTGCAGGTTGAACAGTTTCCCATTGGTCCTGTATGTCAGGCTAACTCCCAAGGAACTGTTCTGGAAGGTGTCTGACAGCATGGCTGAAAACATTATGCTGAACAAGGTCAGTGCCAACACGCACCCTTGCTTGACACCGTTCGTAATAGGAAAGGCCTCTGAAGCTTCTCCGTCATAACCAGATCACGAGATATCATACTGTCATGGAACTGATATACCATCAGGATAAATCTATCAAAGCACCCAAACTTCGACATGAGGCGCGACAGACCTTCCCGACTGACAGTGTCAAAAGCCTTGGTGAGATCCATGAAGATGGTATACAATTCACGATTCTTCTCTTGACACTTCTCTTGGAGTTGTCAGGCTGTGAAGATCATGTCCACAGTGCCATGCTCTTTGCGGTAACCACACTGTGTCTCAGGAAATAAATCCTGTTTCAGGTTGTCAGTCAAGCGGTTCAGCAACACTCATGGAATGATCTTGCCTGTGATGGAAAGCAGTGATATTCCTTTATGTTTATTGCAGACTTGTCAATTCCTTTTCCTGTTGTAGAGGTGTACAATGGATGCATCTTTCAGTTCCTGAAGAATGGATCCTTGATTCCAGAAAGACTGGAACAGCTGAGTGTTGACAAGCACTGCACCACCATCTTTATAGACCTCCACTGGGATCACATCAGATCCTGGGGCCTTGCCACTGGACAGCTGGCTGAGGCCTGTAGGGTTTCAGTCTTTGATGGTGGGGCATCCAGGCTGTGGTTGATATTCACCTGGGGCATTGTGTCGATCACCTCATTGTTGATAGAAGATGGGTGGTTCAGTATGGATTGGAAGTGCTCATCCCATCACTGTAGAATCAGAGTCTTCTCAATGGTGAGAGTTGCACCATCTGAGTCCAGTAGGGGGAGCTCCCTGAGGGCTGAGGTCCGTACAAGGATCTGAGGGCTTCGTAGAACCGTCTAGCATCGTTTCTATGAGCAAACTTCTAATTACATCTGCTTTGGTACTCAACCAGGAGTTCTGCATCTTGCAAAGCTTGCTCTGTACGGTCCTGCAAGTGTTGTTGAAGGCATTTTTCTTAGCTGTTGACGATGGGTCATTCTGATAAGCATGATGAAGGTGGTGCTTTTCAGCAAGTAGGGCCTTGATCTCGTCATTGTTTTTGTGGAGATGGTGTTATCTCAGTTGCCGGCAAACCGCACTGGGTAAACAACGTTACCATATGTCCTAATCTTATCAGAGATGTAAAGACAGAAATGTAAAACAGGATGTGTGGCAGAAGACCTTATCTCAGACATACCAGGCATGAGGGCCCAACACGTAGGCAATTGTCTGTTACAGGAAATAACATGAGGGAAACACGAGGGATCCACATGGACTTCACGAGCTTTCTGTAGCCAATCAGGACAAGTAAACGTTGATTGATGTTTTGCCATGATTGTTGTAAAATGACAATAAAAGGAAGCCTTCTGGATGGAGTCAGGGTGCCTTCCCCAAGGTACTTTCACACTGAGGTACCTTGATCAAGGTGCCCTCCCACCGAGGGGCCTTCCCGTGAACCATCATCCTGCCTACGCGTCTTTCTTCATCGAAACAACATCTGGTGACCCCGACGTGATTCCTCCTATGCTTACTCGTCTGGACGAGCCCAGATGCACCTCAGTGAACTTCGCTCCCAATATTTCGTGAGTATGGGAAGGGAAATCTCAGTTCAGCAGAAGTTTCATGCACAAGAACTGAGAAAAATACTTAAAAGTAATGGAATGGCAGGAATTAAGTTAAGTGAGTTAGACTCACCGCCACGAGCAGAAATAAAGCATTTGTTGCTGTGGTAAAAATGTAAGGAAGCAGTAGAGGTTATGGGGACTCATAAACTCAAGGCACTGTCTCCATCTCTCTCTCTGTCTTCTGATCAGGGGTTTGCTCTCCTTCTCTTTATTTTCAGCTAACTTTACCGGCTACAACTACGTTGCAGCCAGTAGAAATTAGTTCCCCGACAGTTCCCTTATTGATTTCTCCTTTACAGGAGGTTTCTTTATATATATATATATATATATATATATATATATATATATATATATATATATATATATATATATATATATATATATATATATATATATATATATATATATATGTCTTTTTCTGTTTTTCGTAGGCTTTTATGTGCATATTCTTTCTAGCCAGGTTTTACCTACGTAAGCTAGGTTGTTCTGCAGCTCTGGCTGTGTGAAATCTCATTCACCATCCTCAGAGCAGAGGAGGAGCTCTGAGGATGGTGAATGAGATTTCACACAGCCAGAGCTGCAGAACAACCTAGCTTACGTAGGTAAAACCTGGCTAGAAAGAATATGCATATATATATATATATATATATATATATATATATATATATATATATATATATAGAAAAAGTTTTTCAAATACAGATTTTTCCCCCTTTTCCCCCCCTCCTCCCTAAACCCCCCTCCCCCTCCCCTCCCCCCATGGCTTCTCCAAAATAAAATCCAAATTGATATCAGATTATATAATACTTTACCATCCTTTTACACCACCCCCCATATGCTAACCATTTCTTTCTAACATTATTATTATATCCCCCCTATACTATACATTTCAAAGCAACATTCAGCTATAAAATTATATAATAAATCCTAATTTGGCATTTATTCAACTCATAATCTACCCATTTCCTCCACTCCATACATATATCTCTTAATTCAAATCTTTTACGTATATTAATATCTGAACATAACATCCCTTTTCCTAAACTAAACAATCAGTAACCTAACCTATCTCCACCCATTTTTCTACAGGTCTACCATACATAATATTTTTAGTATCTTTGTTCTTCTGCCCACACCACACCACTAAAAGATATTTCCATATATAAATAAAATCCTCATATGACTTTAAGTTTGTAATCCATATAGTATCTTCTGTAATGTCTTTCAACTGGATTATTAATTCCATCGCCCATGTTAGGGTAACATCAAGTTCTGCTTCCAACAGTATATTCAGTATCTTCAATTACCATCTGCCCCCATCAATAATAAGTGTTTTCGTATATAAAAAACCACCCGAGTGACTTTATATTTATATTCCATGTAGTATCTTCTGTAGTGTCTTTTATCTAGATTATTAATTCCAACCACCACATTAGGGTAACAACCAGATCTTCTGCATGCCCCAATCCCATAGTTCTCTTGCCTTATAACTCAACATATACGTAATCCATTTTTTCAAAGAGTCCAAAACAGAAAGTTCCAATCCGCTCAATCAGAGGCCATCTTCCACATCCCAAAAGCACCAGCACTGCAGAGATCTGTTATTCTTCTCAAAATAGTACAAGTCAGTAATTTGCCTTAGTTATATTTTCATGTATCAGCCTTCTATAAATCCCGCTTATTATATTTAATCGTTTCTTAAGTAACTGGCATTAGTCTGTTGGCTAATAAAAAAGAAAAAGAATTTCTTTTTGTTTAGTTAAAATTTTTTAGTTTTGTAGAACCTGCTTCTTCTTTTCTTAACTTGTTGTGGTTTAGATCTCCATCCTGGTTGCCTTTCTAGGACTTGTATATCAGCTGATTGAATTCCATGCTGGTCTGTAACTTGATAAGACATCAAGTCGAAATCCAAAGCCGCCTCTCTTATATTTATAGGTGATCCAGCTGTAGCCTCTGAAGGAGAATCCAAAAGTGGCTCATCCAAAAAGGCCTCTGTAACTTTTTGTTTTTCCATTACCTCCATCTCCATCTGCTTAGCCTGAGTTTCACTCTCTTGTTCGTTTTGCTTTTCTTTATCCCCCTCCTGTGCTCCTAACACTGATGGCATACGTGGAGATGTTGGATCCATTTTAAAAACCTTGTAGTAAAATTCTTCCGCTTTTTCAACAGTATTTAGTTGATATCTTTCTCCTTGATATCTCAGTATTATACCAACTGGAGCATCCCACCTAAATGGGATGTTTTGTTTCTTTAGCTCAGTCACCAAAAATCCAAAGTCCTTTCTATCTTTTAACATCTTAGACGGCAGCTTTTTATATATCCAAATCTTCCTTCCATTCATTTCTCGAGTGGAGTTAAAAGACTTTTGCACAATATCATTTCTTATTCCTTTATCAGTAAAGTAAATCACCACATCTCTAGGCAACGGCCTTTGCTTTGCCATGCAAGAATTTACTTTGTAGGCCTTATCAATCTTACAGGATACCTCTTCAGGACTAACCTTTAAAATCACAGCCAGAACTTCAGCAGACATCTTTCTCAAGTCATCTCTGTTATTCTTCTGTATTCCCCTTATTCTGACCACAAATTCCATGGTTCTGTATTGCATCATTGTGACTTCATTTTCAATCCTTTGTTTTATATTATCTACCTTGTAAGTCTTGTGATCAGCTTCCTTTATTTTAGACTCTACTTCTGAGCTATTTTCTTGAATATTTATCAAATCATTTTCAATTCTTTGTATTTTATTATCCAGATTATGAATCTTATAATCAGCTTCCTTCATTTTAGACTCTATTTCTAAGTTGATATCTTTATCCATCTTTATAATTATTTCTGAAAAGCTTTTCAATGCTGTTACAATATATCGTTTCAGGTTATCATACTTTTGTTGTACCAACTCTTTAATTTCCTGTCTGAATTTTTCAAGATTCTGGTTCACAATCTCATCATGTTTTGCCATCTCCTCCAAAACAAATTCTTTTAGGTCTTTAAAGCCATTCTTCTGCATCTGCAAGCTCAAAACTTGTTCATGTGATTTGTAAATGGGGGAGCCCTCCCCCCCCACAGCTTGATTGTCTGGCTTTGTCAGTTTTAACGCCATCCTGCCACACAAACAAATTCTTTTTAAAGAAAAAGACTTCTCTCCAAACAATATCAATATCAAGTCTCTAAGAAGGAAGAAGCATGAAATAGGAATTTTTCTCTTCACTTCTAGCCAGCGCTATTGTTTCAGATACTTTGTAATGTATTAAACTATTCAAACGGATGGACTTTCGCTTTCAGCTTTCTTCTCAAGCCTCAGCCAGTCGCCATTTTAAACTTTATTTCTTTGCTTTTAAAATCACTCATAGGGTTGTTAGAAATACTTGCAATTTAGAGTCCCAGATCCGGATTTCATCCTGTTTGTTCAGACAATCTGTTAGTTTTCGTTGATTGGGTTGGTCCCATCGCCTGGCTCTGCGAAACGCAGAGTTCCCCCGAAGCCCGGAGCAGCAGCGAGCTGGATAGGGAGCCACATTCTGCTTCCTCCCCAAGAGTAAAAAAAACTCTGGGGAGTTCACAGAGGGCTCTACCTGTTCTTGCCGGCTCTCTCTCACGTCTCCTCAAGGAGACGGAGTTTTTCGAGCCGTCTCTCAGCTGTAGAGACAGCTCTTACGGGCGACGAGGCTGGCGGTCCCAAAAGACCATCTGGCGGCGACGGAAGGAGGTTTCTTCTTTACAGAAGATTTTTTCAGCTGTCAGAGCAGGGTTTCAGGAAGAGCAACAAAAAGGAACTCTCACTGGGGTAGAAATTGCAGAGAGTCTCCAAGCTTTTCTTGTCATACAGACGGTTAATCCCCAGAGGCAAGATCATTATCAGTGGAATCTTTTGCCATATAAAGTTTTGAGCGAGCAAAGGAAAGGAATCACAGAGATGGGCTTGTGTTTCACCTATAATACTGGGATGGTGGAAGGAATAAACCATGAATATATTTTGTTTCCTGAAGATTGGAAGCAAGTTTTCCTAATGAGTTTAATATCAATACAATATTTTGTTTGGGACAGAGCAAAAAAGAGTTTTTTCCTATAGTCATATCTCTGTCTCCTGTCTCTTATCTGCAGTTCCAGAGTCACAGCAGATAATGCTGGGCTTGATTTAATCACTCAGGAGTCTGTGGAATTTAAATTTACTTTGGAGGCTTTGTTTTAGTGGGTCTTATCTTACCTTGATCTATTGCTAAATTTTATTTGGTATATCATTGTATGGATGATATTTTAATTGGAACTCAAAAGTATAACTTAATTGCTTTCTGAAATATAAAATAATTTATGTATCTATGGACTGTAAATTGCATCAGAATAAATACTGCACGTTCCTTATCTGTATTTAGGATGTTGCAGATTTTTTTTCTACTTCAGCTTTTTCTCATTTAAAGTTACAAAAGTTATTTCTTTAGTAAATTTGAAACAATTGCTGGGTAATATTAATTGGATTGGCTCATATTTTTTGTTACCTACACATTTACTTAATTCATTATTTGAATTATTGACTAAAGGAAAAAAGCCAGGAGATTTAATTATGGTTTCATCTGTAGTATGTGCTACAGTTGAGAAAATTAATAACATCTTGAGTATTTAGTTTGTGAATTGAATCTCTCATAGAGATTGTCAGTTATTTCTTAATATTTACTATTAGTAAACTACATAAAAATGTTGGGAGTTTTAGAACAGCAAAAAAGTATATTGTATTGAATAGCTTTATTTGCCTCATTACCATTAAAAAAAATGTTTTACCCTTGTTGAAATATATGAGAACAGCAGAAACTTAGGCAGAGTTTCAGCCCCCATCTTTATCAACGGGCCATTAAGAAGCTGAAGCCACCTTATTTTACACAACAAAGGAAGGACAAAACTTACAGGGGCCAGCAACATTTAAAGCAGATATGGGACACAGGAAAGAAAAGCAAACACCAAAGAAGGAAAAGAAATCAAGTTAAAGTAACTAGAATTTTTAACACATGAGGAAAGGAGAAAAACACAGAAATAGCAAGCTGAATAATTATAGGGAATGAATAACTAGACTATAAAACAATTATTTATTAAGAATTTCAAAAGACTTTAAAGGGTCACATAGAAAATCAAAAGACGTTTTAGGATATAAAAAAGATGCTTACTCTTACAGTTTAAACAGGCTAGCCTCAAAACACTGTGCTTGATTTATTTCTTGTCTGTCTTCCTATAAACAATAAATTGATTCTATTCTCAAGCAGCTGACCTCCAATCATTTTGAAGCAATCTCTCAGCCGGGAGTTTTAAATTCAAGAAGGGAAAGCTCTGCCTCTCAGCAATCCTTAAATGGAAAGGCTTCTTTTTCCTTTCAGCATTCCTTAAAGGGAAAGGCTTCTTTTTCTTTCCAAACACTTTTATTTAAGCTACTGCTGAAATTATAACCTGTCGAAGAAATGGAACTGACTTAATAAATATTGTTCTTTCTATCTTAAAATCTGACTTTCAATTTTATTTTTAGAATAATTTATTTATTCAGTGTGTTTTAATTGACTATGTAGGATGTATTTCATATCATCTATCTACAGATCCTAGGTTTACTTGCTTAATGATTTCTTCCTTTCATCTATTGTTTTCCTTCTCCAATATCGCAAGCTCTTTGCTTTTCTGATGGGGGAGGAACGAGAGGAGTGATTGCTTAAAAAGATCCTCATGAGGACATCTGGAAAGTTTCCTCTCAAAGTTCAGAATTATCTGTTGTTATTTTAGCTTTCCATTTTTTCTCAACAGTTTTTGATTTGATCTCTGATTTTCAGTATGTGTTAACTGATTTTTAATCTCCCTAGAGCAAATGTTACACTATCTTTGGATGATGATCTTCTGTCTCTCTTTTTGACATTACAGCAAGTTTTGCAAATTAGAAAGAATCAGATTTATATTGCACATATTAGGAGTCATCAGTCTTTCCCAGGTATGTTATCAGAAGGAAATGCTGTTGCAGACAACAAAGCAACATGTTTTATCTGTTACTCCATGGGAAAGTAATTCTATGTTTCATCAAAATGCCAAGGCTCTTGCAAAACAATTTCACATTCCTCTAGATCATGCTAGAGCAATCATACAACAATGTCCTCAATGTTCTCAAATCACCCCGTCTCTTTCTATTGGGGTGAATCCGAGAGGACTTAAAGCGAACAACTTTGGCTACTTTTTCTTATTTTATATGGGCTACTCCTCAGAAAGGAGAAGCTACTAAACATGTTGTTAATCATTGTATTTGAACATTTGCTGTCATAGGCCTACCTTCTACATTAGAAACAGACAATGGTCTTGCATATTGTAGTCGCTCCTTTGCTGAATTTTGTGACACATGGCAAATTAAACATCTTTTTGGCATATTTTTAACTCTACAGGACAAGCCATAAGTGGAGCAAAAATTTTACATTAAAGTCTGCTTTGGATAAAACAAAAACAAACAGGGGGAATTCCTATAGGTCTCCCTGGTAAACAAAGTTCTGTTTACTCTGAATCATCTTAATATCACAAATTTATCAACTCCAGTAGATGATCATTTTGGAAGTAGAATAAGTCATCCCCAGCCACAGGTAATGTATAGGTTATTGCCTAACCCTAAATGGCATGGACCTGTTCCCTTATTGACATGGGGAAGGGGATATGCTGCTGTGCTTATGCCTACAGGTCTGGTGTGGATTCCTGCTCGGTGTGTGAAACCGTGGAAGGATGGCGTGGCACCAAGGACTGAAGAACCCAATCCTAAACTTCTCACTCAGCCTGCAGAATGCTCAGCAGGATTGGGATCGAGCACCTCGCCAGGCTCATCAAGTGACCTGGGGACAGATTAAAGCTCTCTCTGCTCAATCTACAAAATTGCTACAGGAAAAGGACATACCGCAAACACCAGAGAACTTTTTAGTAGCAGCTTTTGCTTGTTTAAATGCTAATTCTGTAACCATTATATTGTGTATTATTCTTATGTGTATTTTCCCTTCTTGTGTGGCTACAATGACTTTGCAACATGGAATTCCAGAACAAGGACTTTGGGATCAAAATTCCTATATATGGGATGTGCAAAATGTCTCTTGATTAGTAAACAGGACAGATTGTTGGATCTGCATGCACGTTCCCACACATGCAAGAGAAGGACTTTTAATACATGCTATTCTTTGAATGAAACCGGATGGAATCAACATCTTTAGATCCCTGGAACGCTACAAAATGAAAATGTTAATTATCCTATTTAGTTATGCTTTAGATATTATTTTAGCAGCCAAGGGTGGTGTATGTGCTTTGATTCATTCACATTGTTGTATGTATGTAACTGATTATAAAGCAAACATTTCAGCTACAATTGAGCACATGGAAAACATGACTGCAGATAATCCAATTGGCTCCACTATTCCACAATCTCCATGGGAATGGTTATGGTCTTGGCTCCCAGATTTTGGATGGGTGCGACAAATAGTATCCATCGTTATAACAGTCATCATTGCCTTAATCTGTTGTTGTTGTTGCTTACAATGTTTGCCTGGGTTATTAGCGATATTTCATCCAAGAATTCGGCCCTCCAAATCTGAAATTATGTATGCTTGCAAAATATTAAACAATAAAAAATAAAATAAAAAAGGAAGATATGTGGAGATGGTGTTATCTCAGTTGCCAGCAAACCGCACTGGGTAAACAACGTTACCATATGTCCTAATCTTATCAGAGATGTAAAGACAGAAATGTAAAACAGGATGTGTGGCAGAAGACCTTATCTCAGACATACCAGGCATGAGGGCCCAACACATAGGCAATTGTCTGTTACAGGAAATAACATGAGGAAAACACGAGGGATCCACATGGACTTCACGAGCTTTCTGTAGCCAATCAGGACAAGTAAACATTGATTGATGTTTTGCCATGATAGTTGTAAAATGACAATAAAAGGAAGCCTTCTGGATGGAATCAGGGTGCCTCCCCCAAGGTACTTTCACACTGAGGTACCTTGATCAAGGTGCCCTCCCACCGAGGGGCCTTCCCGTGAACCATCATCCTGCCTACGCGTCTTTCTTCATCGAAACAACATGTTTTTATCAAACCAGTCCTGCTATTTCCTGTGTGAGGGTCCAAGAATTTTTAGTGCAGAAGAATGCACAATATCCCGAAAGCGTTCCCAATCCTTCTCAGCATTTCCCTCTAATTGCAGCACTGAGAGTTGGTTGTCAAGATGGTCTGCTAGTGAAGCTGCTGTGTTGGGGTTCCTCAGTTTACTGATGTTGATCCGTTTCATCACAGCTTTGTTTCCATGCTGACAACTCTTTGGCTTGATGTGAAATCTTAATTTGGAGATGATGAATCTATGGTCAGTCCAACAGTCAGCATTCAGTATAGTCTTGGTCCCCCTTACATCCTGTCTGTCTTTCCTCCACACAATGAGGATGCCAGTGTTTGGAGCATGGGTGCATGGATGATTAGATGCTACTAAACTGGCAGGAATAGCCAACACCCTAGCCAAAAAAGCCAGTGCAATCCTAACCTGCATTAACAGAGGGATACAATCAAGATCAAGTGAGGTACTAATACCACTCTATAAAGCTTTAGTAAGACCACACCTAGAGTACTGCATCCAATTTTGGTCACCACACTATAAAAAAGTTGAGACTCTAGAAAGAGCGCAGAGAAGAGCAACCAAGAGGATTTTATTTATTTATTTAATTTGATTTATATGCCGCCCTTCTCCAGAGACTCAGGGCGGTTTACAATGCGTTAAGCAATAGTCTTCATACTTTTGCATATTTATACAAAGTCAGCTTATTGCCCCCACAAACTGGGTCCTCAATTTACCCACCTAATCCAGGATTAGGGGACTGGAGGCTAAAACATATGAAGAACAGTTACAGGAACTGGGCATGGCTAGACTAGTGAAGAGAAGGACCAGGAGAGACATGACAGCAGTGTTCTAATATTTGAGAGGCTGCCACAGAGAGGAGGGGATCAAGCTATTTTCCAAAGCACCTGAAGGCCAGACAAGGAATAATGGATGGAACTGAACAAGGAGAGATTCAACCTGGAAATAAGGAGAAATTTTGCTGACAGAACAATCAACCAATGGAACAGCTTGCCTTCAGACATTGTGGGAGCTTCATCACTGGAAGCTTTCAAGAAGAGACTGGGCTGCCATCTGTCAAAAATGGTGTAGGGTCTGCTGGATGGGAGGTTGGACTAGATGACCTATAAAGTCCCTTCCAACTCTGTTAATCTGTATCTGTAACTCAAATATTTCAGAAGAAGGTGAGGGCAATCCACTTTGTATTTTTGCAACAACAACAAAATAAAAAGATGTTTCCATGCAGGCATGGAAATCAGTTTGATTTGAAGGGCACTTTAATAGCAATAACTAGTGGGCTTTATTAAGCTTGATAGGCATAAAATAGGCAGGTCTGCTATAATACCACAAATCATTTCTTTCACTTGGCAATCTTAATTGTCATTTAAAAAATTGAAAGGCTGCGGGGAGACATTTCAACTGTTAGTTGATCAGTAAGAACTAGTATTTAAAGAAAATTGTAAAACACAATAGGGCTATTAAAGAGATCCAATTCCCTTGCAAAAAAGAGAATAGGCTGCAGAAGGAGTATTCTGAAGTTCCAATCATTTCCTAAGTGTTATTTTGCAAGGTAAATTTCTCATGTCTGCTTTTGAATATTAACAGTAGATGTGATGCCAGTGACACAGGCTACTAAAAAGGATCTGATTACTTACAACGTTTAGTTATATGCTGCATATGTATGTTTCTAGACATGTTTTCCCCAATGCACCCTCAGATATGTTAAGGGTTATGGGAAATTGTCCAACATATCTAAAAGACACTAAGTTGCGAAAGGCTGTCCTAGAGCAGGGGTCCCCAACCTGTGGACTGGCAAGCACATACATGTGCACATGTATCCTCACTTGCATGAGCAGCAGGTCAGCGCGCGCACTCAGTTTAAGGAGCAACAGATGCATATGCACCTTGCTTGTGCAAATGGAGCTGTGCGTGCTTGCCAGCCACTTGCATGGAGCCATCCCTTCCCCCTCCTGCCGGTTTGCAAAGTTGGAAATGTTGGGGAACTCTGTTCTAGAATATATAACAGCATATAATAACCAAAAAAAAATGTTTTATTAAATCCATATGCAGAAAACAAAGCTGCACTTGTAATTGCTAAAAAGTTGACTGCTAAAATCTAATATGATATTTTGACAATAAAAAGTCAGTTGTTATATATTGCTTTGCTTCTATAGAAAAATTACATATGGATTCTCAATGGAATTACATACACATTACCAAACATTTTACCAAAATGGGACAACACTCATGCCACCCTTGATTTCTTCCAGGTTTATTATCTGAAATAATAAATGGTATGCATTATCCACTTGGGTTCTTCTCCCTGTAATAATATGTTATATGGAAAAAATGTTTTAAATGATATAGTGTGTGAAATAAACATTCATGAATAAATCGAACCATGCTCTGTGAGTTAATTTATCAAATTCACCAGATATAAAATCATGCTGAATAATAATTGCAAAAGAAAAAAATAGCTTTGGAGGACAGATAGTAATAAAACTGAACCCACCAATTTTTCCCATTAAATAACTTTCTCTGGTGTGTACAAAAGCCTGTTCGATAAGCAATATTAATTAAATTCAGTAGAACTATATTGTGTCCACTGTGAAAAACAGAGATTAATTCTAATGGCATGATTTTATCTGAGTGTTTCATGGCACTGTAGGAGCTTCTGCTGTTTCTAAGCAGTACTTCATTTTATTCTTGTGAGATCCAACTTTTTAGTAGAGTGTAGAGTTATTCAAATTTAAATGTGCCTTCTCTAACCAAAAAGAATCCTTCTTAACATCATTTGCCAAATTAACCTTTCAACAAACAATCCTCACAACAGTGCAATAGCTTAAAGCAGCAAAAGCTGCAAAAGCATAAAAAGTATTCATAACTGTTGGGAAATAATGGCAAGTTGTTACATATTCTGTCATCATATGTGACTTTTTTGACAGGCTGTCCTTTGGCAAGTACTACTTTATAGTTGAGATCTTCAGTGTTCCAATAATATCAATAACTTTCTTTTTCAGAAACATCTCATGCATCATTTTCTTTCTTCTAGTTTGAACTGTATGGTGAGCCATTGGCATATTTCTTCTTTCTTTTACTACAAATTTTCCCTTTTTTACTTCTCATCCTCATCACCTTCACTCATGCTGCTAATGGATGCTGAGGCAATCTTTGGGGAGGAAGGTGGTGAAGTCTTTCTGAAGAGCCAAGGGGAAGGAGGAGATGGGGAACGTGATGGGGAACGTCCCCGTGTTGGACTGCTTGTGGGACTTTGCCTTGGAGATAAGGCTTGAAGCATGCGCCCACTCCTCTCTTGAAACATCTGCTTCTGGAAACAAAGAAATGTGGACATGTATGAATACAGTAATAGATATATCCTCAGCTCATTCTCTTAATTCTGTTTTTGCCCAATAATCTTTTTATCTTTATGTCTGTTTTTATGGGTGAGTGAGATGTCTTTCCCCAAAAAATTGATGTAGCCAAAGTAGATTGATGCAAGGTAGGAGGGATTTCAATTGGCAATGAAGTGGCAGAGAGAAGGAAAGGGTCACAAGTGAGCCTGGAGCACTGTTCCTACATTATTTGAATGCCTTACAGTATTTCTGAGAAGGGGAAAAATAAAACATCAAGCAAAAAATTTCCTTCATCACAATGTGATGAGGCTTAACAGGGGTTAGCCTTATATTATTTCTAGATGCTACTAAATTCTTGGGGAAACGAGGATTTTTAGGTAGGAAAACAGTGGTTTTTTTAAAATAAAAAATAATGAAAAAGGTAAAAAACTAATCAAACACTTATGAACCAGAATTGTGAATAAGCACAACATCCATCCTATGCAAGTTCACACACTTTTTAAAAGGAAATTAAAAAGTATAAACCCAACCAAAATAATGCAACATAGAGCATTGCCTATTTTATACACAAGAAACATATTTTATAAACCTTTTCACGCCAACACCAATTACTGTTGTGCAGAGCAATTGAACTTCCTACTCCTTAAGAAAAGAAATAAGATTAAACTGTAATGGATTGATTTCTCCATTTTTAATATGTTATATATTCCTATTTCTATCTGCTTGAAAGTGAATAAGAGTTCAAATATATTATTTTTTCTAGTTATAATAGCATATTAATACATGCACATGTATGAATCGAGACATGAATTAATCTTCTATATTTAATGTCAGCATTGAAAGCAATGTTTGAAAAGAAAAATTAACAATATTGATAGACTTAATTTGCCCCACAGCAATATCATTTATTTTTCTAGAACAATGCTATCTCAAGTTGTACCCTTAAGCTGATTATTTTATGTGGCCTCTAACTACAAAGGCTTTCATGCAAATATTAACTTCAGTAGGTACTGCCATGCTGAATTGTAGAAAAAAACCAAAAGATTTTTTCACTGAAGATGGGTTACCAATACAGTTATTATGAAATCAAATCCATTATATGCATATATATCCATTAAAATCAATATTACTGATTACTACTATATATAATAGAGTGCTTTTTTATAGCATGTATCATGCTTTTCATTACAAACTGAGGTAAGAAATCTTACATTACTACTTAATAATATATCTTGCATGAGAATGGCCTGAGATTTAATCCCTGACAGTTTAAGGGAGTTTGTTCAACCTGATTTTGAATGTTGAATGTTGTTGTATTTTTGTTATATTGCTTTGAGTAGATAAAGCATACTTGATTTCTTCAAGATATTTGGGGGTGTACAAGATTACTCATCAATAACGTATAAACTATATGTATGTGTGGAAAAAAATTAATAAATACCCAAGCTCCATCTGGTCCAAATAGTTCTAAGAAGTTGCCAATAAACTCCCTAGACTTTTCTTCCCATTTCTGAATAAGATCATGGCTTTTTTCTTCAACTCTATTCACAAATTCTTTAGATTTTTCTTCCACATTCTTCACTTTTTCTTTCATCTTGTCTACCTGATTTTGAAAACGATATTTCTTCTCCTAATAAAAAAATTAAGGTAACATGAGAGATGAAGAAATTTGATCACTATATACTGAAGTTCATATGAGTAATATTATATTAAATATTTACATAAACATCTTTGAGTATTAAAGAATTTTTTAAAAATTTAATATCTCAAATTTAATTAATTATGGTAAAGAGATTATGTTAATTTAAGTTTTAAAATATGCTTAGAGAAATGCAGCAAAACAAACTTCACTGTCTTCCTAGCCATGCCACAATCATTACATAACCAATTCCACATTTTTTCAAGTACAGTGTAACTGGAATGATTAATGCACTTACATTTATAAAGCTGACATTCAGCTCTTTAGCAGTATATCCTCTCTGTAAGTTGCGACGGGCATAGACATCATAATCACGTACAATTCTAGTGATAATATCTGAAGTTGAGATGCCTTCAGTTCTCTGAGTTGGTACAAACATACCTTTTGAAAGGAAAAAAAGAACTATGATAAAATCTTCAGCTTTCATATGATTAATTATTTGAAAGTGCTTGATGCCTTTGTCTCCTCTCATTTGGGTTAGTGAAAAACACTTTACATTGGACTATCCTTGAAGAGCATTTAACTTCACTTTTGGCATTTAGAAAGTCTATACTGAAAGGGCCTGAGGCTGAAGTGGTATGATTGATCCCATTTCAAAGGGAAAGTGTTTAGATTAGTTGATTGTCCATACTTGTGATTTTATGGAGTTACATATTTTTTTTTATCCTTCTTAATCTGAATTATAGTAGTGGGAATTGTACCTGGCTCAGAATTGATTCTGACTGAACCGTCCTAAAAGCTCTGTAAAGTAATAATAAACCAATAATTTATTGTTTGATAACAGTGACTCTGGAGAATTTATTTCATAGTTCAGAATAATCAACTCTATAATGACAAATGCTTATCAGTAATTGACTTATTATGCAATTTATTTTCATAACTTATTTAAAAAAATTTATTTCACTAAATTTTCAAAATACTTTCAGGGAAGTGATTTTTGACAGAGAAAGGAATTCTTGCATAATTTAATTTGCGGGAGAGAATTAGTTAATGAAATATGGATACTCTCTAAGAAAAAGTATTTGTTCAAGAGGCCAATGATTCTGGGAAGAATAAATTAATACCTAATATGATTGCAAGAAATCTGCATGTCTTACCTAACTCTGACTCTGGTGTTTAGGGACACCATATTGATGGAACTACAGTGGGCCATAAAATAAGAAATGTTAATATCATAAATTCAGCGTCTAATTATTGCATAGGAAGAACCTCAAAAAATGACAGAAAATTTGCATATATATTCTAGATATTGTGAGTATAATTTTATCTCTTTAAATTATTTTATAGCAGAACCGAGTTGGACTAAATTATTTCTCTAAATAGGAAAAAAATATGCATTGATAGATATGTTTGATGCCAAGTTTATGATTGGAATGTTGTTTCAGGAAATAAAAAACTGTCAAAGTGTCAACTCGTAAAGCATTCCTGGCCTGCTCTTCAGTTGCCATAGGCAAGAGGGGAGAAAACTGACGGAGCAACATGGCAGCAAACAGAAGCACATTCCACACATAGGTTACCAGACCCAGCCAGAGAGGCGTGTTCTCTACAGCCTGTGAAAGTGCTCCGTTGGAGAATGTGATTTATGACACATCCTGGGAGGAGGGGGGAAACAGGGACATAGTTGGGACATAAATTACATGGGGCAGAGCTGACTCCACTTGGGTATTTGCCGAAGTGTTACTCATAATAAATAATTGGATGTCTTTTGAAACTTGGCTCGAGTCTCATGAATTAATTAGGGTATCCATCGGAAACCTGACACAAAGATGAAATTGAACAATAATCTAAACATTCTACTAAGACCATAAGTGGAAATTAGTACTGAAGTCCCTTCGGTTGTCTAAGAATGACACCTGAATTACTTTTTATTTACTATTTCTTTTCCTTTCATTCAATCTTATCTGATTCTTGAATAATGCCTGGACAAGACCCTGCAATTTTCTTGGCAAGATTTTTCAGAAATGGTTTGCCATTGCCTACTTCCTAGGGCTGAGAGAGAGAGAGAGAGAGAGAGAGAGTGGCTCACAATCACCCTTTAACTATGACAAACTCTCATATACTGGTCATATGAGATTGATTTTACATAATTCTTTACAAAATTTGATGTAGAAATATGTCTGTTACTTGATTACATAAATGATATGCTATGTATAATTCTTACCATCATAAATGTAGACAGAATTGCACAGTCAGCCTCTATGTTGCTTGCTTGCTATCGGCTGCCATAGTAATGTGGGGGGGGGGGGAAGACTGGTATTTGGGTGGGGGAATGTGAGCTGGAGAGAGATGTCCTGTGTGAACAAAAAGGGAGGATTGCTCCCATGAGCTACTGCGCAGGTGTATGGACTTTTTATACCTGGTCAAGGTCAACCGTCCTGGAATACCAGATGGGTGAAAACACCCGAAGATGTGGCCCACATTATACCAATTGGTTTGGGAATTTGACATTTACCCTGGATCCTTGGGGGAGGGATTTGGGGATACTTTCAATATGTAACTTTCGTGCCTTTTGCTTCAGATCTTGCTTTTCTTTCGTTGCTATCATTTCAAACTCAATAAAAGTACCTCTTCTCTACAAATATGGAGTTGGGGGTTTCCTTTCTTGGGTTTTGAAGGAGGCATGCCTGACATGCACTTTACTAAAAAGATGGAAAGATGCTCTTGACTTTGAAATGATTTGAAGATTCTGAACACTTAAAAAATTAAAATCAAAGAAGATTGCTGTGCTAAAAAGGGATCCCAGGAACTGCATGTTTGAATCTCCTTTGCAAAGATTTTGTGTGTGTTACGATATTTTCAGGATCAGACTCAATAAGTAGATTAAGAATTAGATATTCAAATAAAGCACTGTTTATTTACAGAAGGCATTCTATATTCACTGAATATTCACAGATAGAAGCACAGAAGGAAAGCATACAGCTCCTTATATATACATGGGTTGGAGCTAGATGTAGGAGTGGTTAAATATGAATATATTAAATAGAGAAGAATAAGTTAACCCCTGATACCCTGGTCATATATTATTTACATAAAGAAGAATAAGGCATTTACTTGTGACAAATCCCCCTCTAAATGCCGATTCGATATATAACAATAATTACATTCAGATTCTGAACAATATAAAACTTGTAACTTAGAAGTCAAATATTTGTGCTGCTTAGAGGGTAAAGGCTTTGTTAGTATGTCAGCAATTTGCTCTGAGGTTTCACAATGGACTGCTTTAATAAATCCATCTTGAGATAACTGCCTCACATGTTTGAATTTTATATCTATATGTCTGGATCTTTGTCCAATGGCATCAGATCTAGATATTTCAATAGCAGCCTTATTATCTTCATGTATGATAAATGGTAATGAAGGTTTCATCCAGGTGTCTGACAACAAGTCATTAAACCATACGAGGTTATTTGAGGCTTTAGACAAACAGACATATTCTGCCTCAGTTGTTGATGTGGCTACTAAGTCTTGTTTACCAGTATACCAGTAAACTGGACAATTGTTAAGAAAAAATATATAACCAGATGTGCTTTTTCTACATGTGGTGTCGCCAGCCCAATCTGCGTCGGCGTAACATGTGAGGATGGGCTCTTTGACACTATTGGGTTCCAATAATAAACAAAAATCTAAGCTACCTTTCAAATATCTTAATATTCTTTTGACAGCTTCCCAATGATATACTATTGGTTTGCTGACGTGTCTAGACAACAAGTTGAGAGGCAAAGCGATATCGGGTCTGGTCCAATTGGAGATATATAGAAGGGAACCGATGACTGATCTGTAAAGTGTATTATCTTTAAATTCAGGGGATGACTCATCTGTGTTCCTCAGGAAATCAGTTTGCATGGGAGTATCACAGGGTTTAGCATCGTTTAAATTACATTTGTTCAAGAGTTCTATAATCTTATCTCTTTGAGAAAGTTTGAATCCCTTTTTTGTTTTACTAATTTGAACTCCAAGATACTTATTTACCTTACCTAATGATTTCAAAGAGAAATGTTCATTTAGTTTCGTTACAAATGTTTCTCTCTTCTCTTTGTGTTTACCTACATACAAAATATCATCCACATAAATTAACATGAATTCTAAAGAGTCATCCTCTTTTTTAACAAAGAAACAGTTATCAGCAGTAGTGGCATTAAAATTCATAGTTTTGAGCACTTTGACTAAACATTCATACCATCTTTTGCCAGATTGTTTCAGCCCATATAAACTTTTATTTAGTAACCACGTTTCATTTTTGTTTGTATATTGACTGTGAGGCGCTCTTACATATATCTCTTTATCTAATTTTGCATGTAGATATGCAGTCTGTATGTCGTATTGGAATACATCAAGGTTAAGTGCTGATGCTATGACCAGTGCAGTTTTAACACTCTCAGTTCTTACTGTGGGAGAGTATGTATCCGTGTAATCCTCGGGATATTTTTGTGCATAACCTTGAGCAACTAGTCTAGCTTTGTATAAGGTGTTGCCTCCTTCTAAGTTTTTGATTTTATATATCCACCTAGTACCAATAACAGTTTTATCTTTAGGTGCATGTGTAGGTGTGAATACATTTAATTTCTGCAAACTATCCATCTCTTTAGTCATGGCTGATTCCCACTTTTCCTTTTCTTCAGGGGGAAGTTTTAGCACTTCCTCGTATGTGTTTGGTGTTGATGTTTCTCCATCCATATACATTATATAATCTTTGTATTTGTTTGGTATTTGGTTTCTGTTATTCCTGATTGTTCTTTTTGGTTTACTATCATTGTCATGTAAATACCTAGCTTCTTTTTTTGTTAATGAATCTGTCTTTATTTTGTATTGACTGTTTGTCCATGTTTTGTTTTTGTTTTTATGTATGTTGTGATTGTATTCTTCTCCAGTTCTTTCCTCTTGGTGTTTAGTGTTTGTATAGTTGTTTGGGAAAATTTCATTAAGATGTATTTTAGACCAGTTGGCCTGTTCATGGAATACAGCCGTTCTGGAAACTATAAATCTGTTGTTATTGTCGATGAATCTGTACCCTTTTGTGCCTGTTTCATAACCCATGAACCTGAGTCTCCTAGATACGTTCTCACCTTTACGTCTTAATTGCTTAGGTATGTGTATGTCTGCAGTGACTCCAAATATGTGCATATGTGCTATTTTGGGTTTCCTATTATACATCATTTCATATGGTGTCTTGTTAACAATGCTGGACCAAGTTCTATTTTGTGTATAATTGGAATATTGTAAAGCTTCTGACCAGAATTGTTTTCCTAAGCCAGCATCTTCTAATGTGCATCTAATCATGGTTTGTAATGTCGAGTTCTTTCTCTCTGCCACTCCATTTTTGAATGCAGAGAAAGGGCTAGACGTGTAATGTAACATCCCTTTGTCTTTAAGCCATTGGGAGAATTCTTTTGACATGAATTCACATCCCCTATCTGTCATAATTTGTTTTATTCTAATATTATGTTGTGTTTCTATACGTTTGTAAAACTCCTTAAATTTCTGAAAAGTTTCATCTTTGTGCTTTAGTGTATAGACAAAGCCATAACGACTATAGTCATCCACAATGGTTAGGAAATAACGTTTTCTATATGTGATTGATGGTGTTAATGGACCAACTAGGTCCATGTGTACCAAATCAAAAATTTTGTTGGTTGATCTTGTTGATTTTTTGGGTTTGGGGCTAGTTTTGAGTTTTGTAGATTTACATACTGAGCATTCCAAATAGTTTTTACAATTTTTTATTTTAACACCTTCAGCATGTTCAGTCATCTTTTGAACTACAGGAAAACTGGCATGTCCTAATTTCCTATGTAAGACATGAGCACACTCATCATGAATTGGTTTACCAATATTAGGTATTTTGTTGTTGTGTGTGTCTTTGTGATTATGAATAATCTCATGTTCCTCATTGTTACTATTACTACTGCTTTCGTTGTCTATGTTATTGTTATCTTCCATGTTGGAATCAATGTTGTGTAACCATTTTTCTTTTGTCATTAGATAAGGTAGACCTCCTTTAATAATCACAGTACCTATGTTTGTTCTGTTTTTCTCTAATGTTGCTTTTCCTTTTGAGAACGCAATATTTATGCCAGAATCTCTGCTTAGTTTTATTGCACTAAGTATGTTATGAGGTATTTCAGGTATTAACAATACCCCCTCTATTTTTCCTAGGCCAGGTAAGGTTATGTTTCCTCTACCTATGACTTGAACCTTCTCTTGATTAGCTACCTTAATTACGAATTTATCCTCTACAAATGAAGATAGTATATTTTTATTATTTGTAGTGTGGTTGGTTGCTCCAGAATCGATAAGCCAATCATTGTCCTCTGTCTGTTGTATGTTAGTGTTGTCATGTTTGTTTAACCCATTCAGTGAACCAGATTTTCTATCTTTTGAGTTATCCCTGCCCCCTCTATGTTCCCTATAGATGGGTGGACTTCTATATCTATGTCTATCAATTGATGACTGTCTGTTTTGATACCTATTTCTATAGTCAGGATTTTTTCTATTTCTGAGGAGTTTTGGACAGTCTCTCCTATTATGTTCTTTGGATCCACAGTTGTGGCATCCTATTGGTTCATGATATCTTTCTTGAAAAACTACCCTCTTATATTGTTTATGTTCCATGTGATTGTTACAACGACTTCTCCTTGAATTATCTTCAGATATTAGCTTGTTAGATAGACTTTCTATGGATAAATATCCTAAATTGATTGTGTCTAAATGAGATATATAGTTATCCCACGATGGGTCTAGTGAGTTAATGATAACACTCTTCATTGTTTGATCTGAAATTATTTCCCCCCTTAAATGCAGTTCTGCTCTAATTTTGTTTAAAGATATTAAATGTTCACTTATGGTAACCCCTGGTTTTATCCTAGCTGAGAAGAAATCTTTAGACGTTCTTGTTGTAGTGGCTACACTTTCACTGTGAAACAATTTAAACATGCATTGAATAATTTCTGATACAGTTAGATTTTGCTTAATACTGTGGTACATGGCGGGAGATATACTGGAAATCAATAAGAAAAATGCCCTATGGTGCAGACAATCTAATTTTAGAGTCCAAGGTCTTTTTGGGGGATTAGTGATAAAAAATAATAAGTTTTCTTTTAGAAAGACAACCTGGAGCTGCTGACACCATTCTTGCAAATTAATGCCATCTATTCTCAGTTTTGGGAAATCATTGGGTAAATTCCCAATATTGTTGGATCCAACTGGAGGTAGTCCGTGGTCTTGCAAATGTTGAAAGTTACAAAATGGCGTGGGTATGCTTGCGACGATTCTGAATGGTTCTCTCTGTTCTTCATGTCCTTCGAAGTTGTCTGTGTAGTCTTGCACATGCGCGTTGTTCATTTCGCTCCTGAAGCCGTCGTGAGAGGTTCTCGCTGCCGCAGCTCCCTCGCATCGCTCTTCTTCTGAGGAATCGGTCTCCGGCTTGATCTTGGGAGTCCTGGTGATAGCAGGCGCTCGCTTTCTTTGGTTGAGAACGCTGGTCCCTGGTATCGTCTGTGGCGTGGGGTGGTATCTGCAGGGCTCTCTGGGTTCAGGCGTCGGCGCTTTCGTCGTTTGAATAGAAGTGGGTGGATTCTGAGATGTTTGTTTGCTTGCTTGCCTTTTCGTTGATTCTTTAGTGATTTTCAATTTTGGTCCAAAAGCAGCAAAGAGCGTTTTCATTGCTGATTTTACTTGCATATCTATCGAAGTCTCTTCAATCTCTGTGTCTGATTCTTCTGAGGTGTAAATTTTCTCTTTTTCATTTCTTGCATCGAGTAAGGCTTTTCGCGCCAGGTATTTTGAATCTAGCTTTCTGATTGGCTCTGCTTCGCTCATCTTAGGGGTCCGTTGAAACCAAGATGGCTGCCATTCGAAATTTTGCGCGGGACTGTTAGTTTTCTTTTTCGCTGTATTTTTATTTTCAGGCAGATCGCTCACCGTTTTTGAGTCTTTAGATTTATTCGTAACGATGTGCTTCTCTTTCGCTGCTCCGTTGTTTTTTAATATTTCTTGGAGGTTCGCGATGAGATTTTCATCGTTCTTTTGGCTTTTTAAGAGTTTTAGTATCTCTGACCTGAGTTCGTTGTTTTCTATTTCGTTTTCTTCTTGGTCATCAGTCTCATCCATTGTTTCTTCATTGTCAGTAGTGCAGTCTTCAGATTCTCTCGATATTGTATTCGTGGACTCATCGATTATTTCTTGATCTGCTTCCATTTCTTTGCTGTATGCCCTGGTGTTGGGTCTTTCTCTTTTATTTCTGGAGTTTTCTCTCTCAGACATATTTAAAGTTTTATTGAGTCAATTTAACCATCCTCTGCTACCAAATTGTTACGATATTTTCAGGATCAGACTCAATAAGTAGATTAAGAATTAGATATTCAAATAAAGCACTGTTTATTTACAGAAGGCATTCTATATTCACTGAATATTCACAGATAGAAGCACAGAAGGAAAGCATACAGCTCCTTATATATACATGGGGTGGAGCTAGATGTAGGAGTGGTTAAATATGAATATATTAAATAGAGAAGAATAAGTTAACCCCTGATACCCTGGTCATATATTATTTACATAAAGGAGAATAAGGCATTTACTTGTGACAGTGTGTATGTTTTCTGAGAAACTTACCTAGGCAGTTAAAAAAGCCTTATTTTTTGCACAAAGCGAGTCGACTCTCATGGCTACGAGTGGTTTCCATGGAGATAGAATTTGCATGATACAAGCTGCTCTTCCAGCCTAGCCAGCTCAATCGGCATTTGAAAAGTAAGTTGCAAAGACGTGTGTTTTGTAACAGAGAGCTCAAGTAGAAAGCCAGCTAATGAAAGTCAAGAAAGCTGCTGTTAACTCTTGTTTGAAAAAATAATTGAAAAAGCACTCCCCTACAGAGTTTTTGCATAGTATTCATAGTCCAAACTGTATTCCAATCTCGGGAATTTCCTTAGAAATCAGAAACAGACGCAAACGCGTGGCAAAATCCTAGACAAAGGGGAAGCTAACAACCAGTTTAGTCCAAGCATTAGTTGGCTTGCAGCGCTCTCTGGTGGCTCATCTGCAAACTACAAACCAGAGTTAAAGCACGCAAGCAACACACCCTAGTAGCCAAAAGGTGTACTGCATCAACCACACCGCACGCAAGCAACACAACCTAGTGGTCAAAAAGCAAACTGCAATGAAAGTTTGCAATGCACCCCAATGTCAAAAAGCGAACTACAATGACGTCTCCAAAAGTTTGCAAGGCATCCCAGTGGTCAAAAAGCAAACTGCAATGAAAGTTTGCAATGCACCCCAGTGGTCAAAAGCGAACTACAATGACGTCTCCAAAAGTTTGCAATGTACCTCAGTGGTCAAAACACAAGCTGCAATGACGTCTCCAAAAGTTTGCAATGCATCCTAGTGGTCAAAAAGCAAACTACAACAACATCACTTAAAATTTGCAACACACTCTAGTGGTCCTAAAGTATCCAGAAAATCCCCTGAGTCTTCTCAGTCATGGCTGAGGCCTCCAATGTGTCAGCAGAACTGTTCCTCCCACCTAATCTTGACATGAATGAAGAATCTGATGTCGTGGAGTCTTGTCCAATCATGGCGGAAACATCTGATTCACCAGAAATGCTGATCCTCCCCCCACCTAACCTCGATACAAACCCCAATTTTGATGTCCACATTTCAAAGGAGGCAGCAGCACCTAAGAAAACCTGTGATCTGAAGCAGCATAGAAAGCTCATCGATGCCATGTGAGCGAATCTGGAGGATGAATGGGATAAGTAATATTGAAACCATACCAAATCCTGGGAGAAATTGATACTTCTACATGATACACCCAGAGAAGGACTCTTCCCCAGGCGCATCCGCTCTATGGATAATAATATGGATTTGCTGTACCGACAATGGAAGGATTGTGAATGCCAACTCATCCACATCCAGTCGAAGTTAGAAGATCCAGAGTGCAAAAAGGACATACAACACATCCAAAAGTTAAAGAAACAGTGCAAGAACTTCCTTTCAAACAGGAAAGACTTCCCCCATGCCAATCTTCAGCCTCATGCTGATCTTCAGGTGGAAATGAGTGAGAAGGCCAAATGCAAGGTATCCCATCATTCACATGGACCACTCCAGAGGCCACATGAGACCGCTGCTCACTCTTCTGAGAAAGCCTCCTCACCCAATGGTCACACACATCTGCTGCTCCTTCTTCCAAAAACATGACGAACAAGAAGGCCGAGTCCATAGCAACCCATCGTTCACATATGCTATCCCATCATTCACACATGGCCCCCCTTTACAAGTCATCCCGTTCTCAGACAGGCAGCAGCGTCTCACAGCAAGCTTCCGCCCAGATTCCTACCATTCTTCAAAAGCATTTTCTCATTGTAGCCAGAGGTCTCAGACCTTGATGGCAGGAAGTCTAGCCACCGAAGCTGCAAAGGCACGAGTCGAAGCTGTGGCAGCCAAGGTAACCTTGAGCATGGCAAAGGAAGAGCAATTACAGAAAGAAGAAATGGCCAGAGTTCAGGCCAGACAAAGGGAGGAAATGGCCAAAGTTCAGGCCAGACTTGACTATTTGAAGTACGAATGGGAGACAAAGAGAAAGGTAGCATGGGCTGAAGCTTTACAGGCGGAAGCTAACCACGCTTCACTCAATTTCAATACTGGACTGATGGAGAAGGAGAACTCATATGAGCATGTCAGGGCTTATGTGAATGGCCAGAATTCCATACAACAGGGACAAGGAGGAGAACCTCAACCACCGGGTCTACAAATTACCCATACAGCTGATATCGTATGACTCGAACCACGAGACTCCTCCCTAGGAAGTGGAAACCTACCCCAAATAACCAAGACACCAGAGTACTCCATCAGTAGCAGTGAAGGCTCCTCAGCAGGCAGGTACACAAGCAGCCGCAATACACAACCTCAATGCTGAGGCTAAGGAGTTCCTGCCAGACCTTCAAGAACTCTCGAACGAGGTAGCACGGTCCAATGAACACAGTCAGCCTGCCTGTCAGCATGATATACGACCCTTTCTGTAGCATGGAAAGATAACTTCCTCATGGAGTACTCTACAGGAAAACACCATCCGTCTTTGGCACATGCCCCTATCACCTCCTTGGGGCGTAGGTCACCACCTCCAGAATACAATGATTCTGAAGCCTGGAGAGACTCTATGAGAAGAAACGTAGATTGGTCACCCTGATGGGGAAAGTTGGATTTGGCAGCTAGTGGTGTGCAGAAATTCTCAGACAATCCAGGAAAAGACTACTTGCTATGGAAGCTCATTTTCACAAGTACCATTCACGATGAAGGGTTGCGGCCGGCTGAAGAGCTCAAGCATATGTTGGCATGGCTGGGACCAGACTCTGCAGAAATAGTAAGTGATGTCTACACAGCCCACCTAGAGAGCCCGGTCACTGCCCTTAAGCGAGCTTGGAGAATGCTCGACCGATAGTATGGTGTATCTACATTAACGGAGTCCTCGCTCTTGGCTTGTGTCAACAACTTCCCGGACATCAGCAGCAGAGATCCCCACATGCTGTGGAAATTCTCTGTTCTCCTCAACACAATCGAGGACAACACAAGAGGTCCCCAAATTGCCAGGACTTACCTGCCTAGACCAGTACATGATGCAAAAGCCTATCGTCCAAAAACTACCACAGGAGCTATGTGTAGAATGGGTCCAACTAGCTGCTGCTTATAGGGCAATGAACTCTGGAAACCTCCACCCCACATTTTGCTCTTCTTGAAAAATTTGTTGACTACAAAACAGAGCTATACACTGACCCTGAAAGCTTTGGCATTAGAGAGAAATGGTTCCGAGCTACCAAAAGAACCAGCCATAACTCCCATCTGACCAAGAGCCCAGAGCATATTGCAAAAGGTATCATATCGACCATGGTATCATGCTGCACCGGTTGAAAGGGTTAGGGGTGGGGGGCACTGTTTTACAGTGGTTCTCCTCCTTTCTCTCCAACCGGTCGCAGTCTGTGTTGACGGGGGGCAGAGATCGACCCCGAGGCCCCTTGTATGTGGGGTGCCGCAAGGATCGGTCCTCTCGCCCCTTCTGTTCAACATTTATATGCAGCCGCTGGGTGAGATCATCCGTGGTTTTGGGGTGAAGTACCATCAGTACGCTGATGACACCCAGCTGTACATCTCCACCCCAGACCACCCCAATGATGCCCTTGAGGTGATGTCCCGGTGCCTGGAGGCCATACGGATCTGGATGGGGAGGAACAGACTCAGGCTCAACCCATCCAAGACCGAGTGGCTGTGGTTTCCGACGTCCCGATATAGTCAGTTGGCGCCATCACTGACTATTGGGGGCAAGTCATTGGCCCCCACAGATGGGGTTCGCAACTTGGGCGAACCCCATCCTGGACTCGCGACTGTCTTTAGAAGAGCATATAGTGGCCGTGGCCAAGAGGACTTTTTATCAGGTTCGCCTGATTCGCCAGTTGCGTCCCTTTCTGGATCGGGACTCGTTATGCACGGTCACTCACGCCCTTGTCACCTCATGCCTGGATTATTGTAATGCTCTCTACATGGGGCTCCTCTTGAGGAGCACCCGGAGGCTCCAACTGGTCCAGAATGCGGCCGCGCGGGTGGTGACAGGAGCGATGTGGCGCTCTCATGTGACCCCCCCTCCTATGCGAGCTGCACTGGCTCCCAGTGGTCTTCCGGGTGCGCTTCAAGGTTTTGGTTACTACCTTTAGAGTGCTCCATGGTTCAGGACCAAGGTACTTACGAGACCGCCTCCTGCCACCAGTAGCCTCTCACCGACCAGTTCGCTTCCATAGAGAGGGGCTCTTCAGGGTGCCGTCGGCCAAACAATGTTGACTGGCGGCCCCCAGGGGGAGAGCCTTCTCTGTGGGGGAACCTGCCATCTGGAACGAGCTCCCCCCGGAGATACGGAGGATCCAAGACTTACGCATCTTCCGCCGTGCCCTAAAAACATTTTTATTCCAACAGGCTGGTCTGGCCTAACTCTCCCTTTTAAATTGGCTTTTAAATTGGCTTTTAAATTGGCTTTTAAATTGGGTTTTAAATCTCTTTTAGATAAATTGGATGTTTTAATCTTTGAGCTTAAATTATTTAATCTGTTTTTAATATTTTTTAACTTTTATATGTCTTTGTATTTTATTTTTGGCTGTTCACCGCCCTGAGTCCTTCAGGAGTAGGGCGGTATACAAATATAATAAATAAATAAAAATAAAAATAAATAAAAGGGAAAACCTCTGTGCCTATGCATAAAATGCAGGTCGGCACCTTGCCCACAAGGAACTCAGATGAGGAACCTTTGAAGAGAGTTCAACATAAACCTCTGACAACAAATGGAAATCTATTATGTCCACTCCACAAGACCTCGCACACTCTGAATAGGTGCAGAGGATTCTGCCAGAAGCCCCTGGATGAAAGAAAGGATTTGTTTTCTGGTAGTGTTGGGAGGTTTCTCTGTGTAAATATCTTTTACATTAGACAGAAAAATAACGACGTTAGAACTAAAAACGGCAATCCAAAAACAAAAAAGCAATAAAACACCGGGCCCAGATGGAATCCCAGCGGAATTTTATGAAGAATTACAAAGACCACTGGAGAATTTAATATTACAAATATATAACGAAGTACTAGAGCGAGCAATGATACCAAAATCTTGGATGGAGGCACTGATAACCTTAATTTCCAAAGACAATGTGGAAAAGAAAAAAATCCAAAATTATAGGGCAATCTCACTGCTGAATGCTGATTATAAGATATTCATGACAATAATGGCAGAAAGGACGAAACATATACTAAACGAAATCATACAACCAGACCAGAATGGATTCCTACCCACCAGATACATAAAGAATAATATAAGAATGATAATGAATACACTAGAATATTATGAAATAAATCCAGAGAAACAGGCAGCTCTGATATTCCTCGACGCACAAAAAACATTTGACAATTTAAATTGGGATTTTTTAATTAACCAACTAGGAGTAATGAATTTTGGTGAGAAATTTATTAGAACAATTAAAGCAATATATTCAAACCAGAAAGCAAAAATACTATTAAATGGAGAAATAACAGAAGGCTTCAGTATAACAAAAGGAATTAGACAGGGATGCCCCCTATCTCCTCTGTTATTTATTTTTTCAATAGAAACACTGTTGCAACAAATTAGACAGAATCAGGAAATCAAAGGATTAAAAATTAGAGGAAAAGAATATAAAGTACAAGCCTTCGCTGACGACTTGGCATTTATTATAGAAGAACCCTTAGACACTGGATTAATACTATTACAGGATATAAACCAATTTGGCAAAGTGGCAGGGCTCAAAATAAATAAAGAGAAAACTAAAATAATAACAAAAAATTTAACCAAAAGACAATATGAAGAACTAGAGGAGAAAATGGGAATTTTAAGAGCAAAAAAAAATTAAATACCTGGAAATATGGCTGTCAGCAAAATGTAGTACAATAAAAGAGGATAATTATAATACACTGATAAAACAAATACAAAAAGATTTGGAAAATTGGAACAAATTACAGATATCACTAATTGGCAGAATTTCAACAATTAAAATGAACATATTACCCAAATTGCTATACCTTTTTCAAACGATACTGGTAAGATTAGAAAAGAATTTTTTTGAACAAATAAACAAAATAATATCTAAATTTATATGGGCAGGTAAAAAAAAACTTGCATTAAATTTAAGATGTTACAGAATAGCAGGAACCATGGGGGTTTCGGTCTCCCAGACTGGGAGTTCTACTACCAGGCAGCAGTGCTGACATGGTTAAGAGATTGGATTCAACTTAAAAACAAAAGAATATTAGCATTAGAAGGGCATGATCTCCAACTAGGTTGGCATGGGTTTCTATGGGAAGGTAAAAATAAAACACATTCATATTTTCAGAGGCATATAATAAGGAATTCTCTATACAATGTCTGGGTAAAGATTAAAAAACACCACTATATGAAAATCCCAAATTGGCTATCGACAATGGAGGCAATGACACACCCAAATACAATAGACCTCAGTAAAATGGTAAGATACTCAGAAATTTTAGATGAGAAAGAATTAAAATCAGTGCAAACATTGAAAACACAAGGAATAAATATAGAATGGTGGCCCTACCTACAAATCAAAACAAGACTAAAAAAAGATCAAGAACAATTCAGCATATATGAAAAACAATTGGAGTTGGATAAAATTTTATTGGGAACAGAAGGAAAAATTATTACAAAATTATATAAATTTCTACTAAGACATAAAATGGAGGAGGAAGTTGTAAAAGAAACGATGAATAGTTGGGGAAGGAATTTTGGCCACAGCATAGAATTAGAGCAGTGGGACAAACTATGGGAAAGGAACTACAAACTCATAACAGCAGTTACCTATAAAGAAAATGAAAGAAAATACCTATAAAATGTTTTATAGGTGGCATTTGCCACCAGCGAGATTGGCCAAGATGTATCCCAATTTATCACCTAATTGTTGGAGATGTAACTATAAATCTGGAACATTCTACCATATGTGGTGGACGTGCCCCATCACAAGGAAGTATTGATGTCAAATTTAAAAATGGTTGGAAGAAATTACAAAGCAAAAAATAAGATTTGAAACCTGAATTGTTTTTATTAGGAATACTGGACTTGAAAATGAATAAAAACCTTCAATACATTATATTGCACATACTTACTGCAGCAAGAATCACATTTGCAAAAAATTGGAAACAAAAAAATATACCATCAGATGAAACTGTAATTAGGAAAATTCTAGAATGCGCAGAGATGGATAAAATGACTATGGAGTTAAAAGGGAGAGAGGATTCGGACTATTCGGAATAAAATGTAAAGTTGACTCGAAAATAGAAATCAGAACAAGAAATGTTTAACTTAATATTGATGAAACTTAAAGTAACTGAACAACATTAAACAAAGAGACATAAATATAAATGAATATAAATGTGTAGATAAGAACAAATGAATATTATAATGTGTGTGTATATATATATATATATATATATATATATATATATATATATATATATATATATATATATATATCGGAGTAATGCGAAGTAATTCTACTATTGAGTAGTAAATAGAAATGATAGAATAGAGAACTACAAAAGCAAAGTATGTAAGTTGATACGAAATGCTGTAAAATTACCATTAATGTTATGTAATGTTCAATATGTTATGTTTCGACATGTTTTGTTTTTATATATGTGTGATTGTTTTTTGTGTTGTTTTTAAAGACAAACTGTTTAATAAAAATTATTTAAAAAAAAAAGAAAGGAAGAAAGGATTTGATCAGAGAGTACAGAGTTTGCTTCAAGTGCTGTGAATCTAAGGAGCACATGGCCAAAGATTGCACGGCAAAGGTGCATTGTTACCTGTGCCAAAGCAACCAGCACTCAACCGCCCTGCATCCAGACTATGAGCCCACACCACGGCCGACTCCTACTCCACAATCGACTCGTACCCCCCTCCAACTAATGAGTCCCAGCACAGCAACGAAGGGCACCCAGATACGACAACAAGTGTCAACTGCACATCAGTATGCACTGACTCACCATCTCCTCGCTCATGCCACCAGATCTGCCTAGCTAAAGTCTATCCAGCTGGATGCCCAGAAGAAGCCGTGAAGGTGTATGTGATAGTGGACAGGCAGAGCAATCAATCGTTATCCATGTCAGCTTTCTTTGACCGCTTTGACATCCAAACCGAAGAAACGCACTTCACAATATCAACATGCACTGGGTTACAGCACACGGCGGGGAGGAAAGTCACTGGATTCTGCATAGAATCAATAGATGGGAGTGCTAAATTCACATTGCCGCCACTGCTAGAATGGGACACTTTGCCAGATAATCGCAGTCAGATTGCGACGCCAGAGGTAGCAAGCAATATACCTAACCTGAGACACATTGCTAATCTCTTTCCTGCCCTAGACCCTGAAACCAAAATCTTGCTCCGGTTGGGAGTGGACCCCCCCGAAGCCTTTCCTCACCAGGCAGTGGTCAAAGGCCCAGCAGGCTCTCCATTTGCCCTCAAGATAGAACTTGGATGGGCCATCTTAGGACCAGTTTGTGTCGACCGGCTACAGCCCCGCCCTGACTTCTACCAAGCAGCTCTACACCAGGCCAGTCACTGACCTGGAACTGCTTCGAAGGAAGACAGAATTTAAAGAACTCAAAGATTGAACCTCAAGCTCTGGATGCTTTGTGTCTACCACATTGTTTGCATTGTTTGATGATATAACTTTGTTTACTTTAGTCAATTAGATAGTTAAATTTACGTTGTTTTATGCTATGCCTTGTTTATCTCAGTTAATGTGTTAATTAATAGTGGGATTTTATAATTCCAGGCGGAGAGTGTGCTGTTTAGGTAGTAAACTACCGTGTTTCTCCGAAAATAAGACCCTGTCTTATATTTTTTTGAACCCTGAAATAAGCGCTTGGCCTTATTGCCATGTGCTCAAAAGCCCACTTGGGCTTATTATCAGGGGATGTCTTATTTTGGAGGAAACAGGGTAGTTACTTTAAGAATTAAGAGCTGTCTCCTTAAGAGATTGCATTGTGTGAGATGTAGACAGAGATTGCATTATGGGAAATGTAGTCCATGACATGTGACCACATCTGTGTGTCTGATTGGCCACTGAGGCTCTCTGCCTGGGTGTAGAACAAAGCCCCGGCCATTACGAATAGCTACAGAGGAGTGAAACATGCTTTCTGAACAGGGGGACAGATCTACCGTCCTTTTACACTAGGAAATGGGACAGATTATGAATATATGGATGAATCTCACCTTGACTGTAAGTCTTTGTTTGAGGATAC
Organism: Arizona elegans; assembly: GCA_022577455.1. Classification (NCBI taxonomy): domain Eukaryota; kingdom Metazoa; phylum Chordata; class Lepidosauria; order Squamata; family Colubridae; genus Arizona; species Arizona elegans. Next base: position 44,933,279 of record JAKOOJ010000006.1, on the reverse strand, counting down.
CCGAAAATAAACTTGATCTGTATGAAAACCTGTTTGCTAGAGTTTAACTGTCTGTTCCCAGTGGAGCCAGATGCCTGGGAACAGTACAACAGGTTTTTCCTGTGGGTGAGGAAACAAATCCATTAATGCTTTTACTTAACTTGTGCCACATTAAAATAATAAAAGCAGCATTTGCTGGCCTTGTTTTTGAGGCAGAATGCAGATTGGCAGAGAGAAGCACAATTTATGCCAGCCTACATTCCTGTTGACTATCAGGCTCAAAGAAAACACTACATTGTGTGCACAATTATTAGGCAAGTTGTATTTTGGAGGATTAATGTTATCATTGAACAACTACAGTGCCCTTTGTCAATCCAAAATGTTATGAAACTGCAAACCTGAAAATGTAAGAAAGTAAAAGTGAGGTTTTGGCTTTCTCAGGAAAATATCAATGTGTGCACAATTATTGGGCAGCTATTAGTGTGTATCTAAATAAAAAACAAAAATGTGCCCATCTCAGTTGTTTATTTGCATCTGTTGTGAGAATAATAAACAAACAACTCAAAATGTACGAATAAAAATTTCTGACATCTAAAAAAAAGTCAGTGACCAATATATCCACCCTTCTTTTCAATAACAGTCATAAGCCTTCCATTCATGGAGTCTGTCAGTTTCTTGATCTGTTGACAATCAACTTTTGTGCAGCAGCAACCACAGCCTCTCAGACACTGTTCAGAGAGGTTGTACTGTTTTCCTCAGTGGTGAAATGTAAAATTTGTTACTACCGGTTCTGTGGGCGTAGCTTGGTGGTGGTGGGTAATATGACTGAGTGGGCCTGGCCAACTTTTTTTTTTTTTTTTACTTTTAAAACCATTTTTTCTACAACCTCTTCGGCTGAAGAGGTTGTAAAAAAAATGCTTTTAAAGCCTCTGATGATCCCAGCTGAGCTGCGTGATCATCAGAGGCTTTTTTTTACTTTTAAAAGCATTTTTTCGGCCAAAGAGGTTGTAGAAAAATGCTTTTAAAAATAAAAAAAAAAGCCTCTGATGATTGTGCGGCTCAGCTGAGCAATGGGGGAGGGGGGCAGGTATTTTTGCTATCGGTTCTCCGAACCACCCGCCTCCATTGCTACTGGATCAAGCGATTTGGTCCGAACCGGGAGCATTTCACCCCTGGTTTTCCTTCACTGTAAGTCTCCCATTTAAGAAAGCCCCAATAGGATTTAGGTCAGGTGAGGAAGGAGGCCATGTCATTATTCTTTCATCTTTAAGGTCTTTACTGGAGTGGAGTGGAGTACTTCAATACATGTGATGGAGCATTGTCCTGCATTAAAATCATGGTCTTCTTGAAAGATGCACACTTTTTCCTGTACCACTGCTTGAAGAAAGTGTCTTCTAAAAACTGGCAGTAGGGTTGGGAGTTGACTTTGAATCCCTCTTGAACCCGAAAAGGTCCAACTAGTAATAATACCAGCCCATACCAGTACCCCACCTCTGCCTTGCTGGCATCTGAGTCGAAGTGGAGCTCTGTGCCCGTTACTGATCCAGCCATGGGCCTATCCATCTGGTCCATCAAGAGTCACTCTCATCTCATCAGTCCATAAATCCTATGAAAAATCTGTCTTCAGATATTTCTTGACCCAGTCTTGCCATTTCAACATGTGTCTTGTTCAGTGGTGGCTGGCTTCAGCCTTCCTTACCTTGGCTATGTCTCTGAGATCATGCCCCAATATCTTAGCAATTTCAAAAGTGCTACATCACTCTGAAAGACTTTGTACAGTTTTTGACTTTTCAAAGTCAGTTAAAAATCTTTTTTGGTCCATTTTGCCTGAGGAAAAGAAGCTGCCTAATGATTATGCTCACCTTGATATGGGGTGTTGATCTCCTTAGTCCACACCCTCCCTCATTACACAAATACCCATCACTGATATGCTTATATCCACTAATCATTTAAGTTTATACAGCTTGGAGGTGGAAAATATGCATAAAAATGATATGGTCAAAATACTTACTTGCCTAATAATTGTGCACACAGTGTATAAGATAATCACAATACATTTGGTATTGTTCTAGCAAGTAACTGAATTAAAATAATATGGTTGTTGGTGTTTTCTATTGCCCGTCCGCCAAAGGATCAACTGTCCTTGATTTGTACGATTTAAGTGTGAAGCTTAAAGAACTTAGAATATTAGAAGACAATGAACGTGTAATTCTGGAATTCTTTATTTTAAGAAAAATTAAAGCTAAGTGTAGTGCCACAGGTGTCTTGGACAGTTTTAATGAGCCTATGACACATCTGTCAAAGATAGCACACCAGTGTTCACTAATTCCCGACAACTATTTCAAAACATATCATGTACTCATACTAATTTTGATACCTGCTGAAGCTATGTGAGAATTGGGTTTCTCTACTAGGAATCATAAAAATAAATTATAGCAAAGAATCAATATACTTAATGCTTCATGTGATAACAGCAGCAAGGGAGCACCTGCAACTTCTGAAGGCAAACAGTTCCACTGGTTAATTGTTCTAACTGTCAGGAAATTTTTCCTTAGTTCTAGGTTGGTTCTCTCCTTGATTAGTTTCCATCCATTGCTTCTAGTTCTGTCTTCAGCTGCATTGGAGAATAAGTTGATCCCCTTTTCTCTTCCCTTAGATATTGGAACACTGCTATCATGTCACCCCTAGTCCTTCTTTTCATTGAATTAGACATATCCAAGCAATGTTCTTCATATGTTTCAGCCTCTAGTTCCCCTAATCATCTTGCTCTTCTTTGCACTCTTTCTAGAGTCTCAACATCTCTTTTATATCGTGGCAATCAAAACTGGATGCAAACTTGCTAAATTGTCAAATAGCCCAAATTATTGTATAAAGAGAAACTTTACAAACTCTTATTTGCAAGCTGCCTTAGTATCTTTATTGTGGAATAAAAAACAAATAGACTGAACTTTGTTTTTCCTGGAGTCCTTTCTGTACACCTTATGATGTTTGCAGCTTAGTTACTTCAACTCTTTCTGGGATTATTTAAGTATAGCAGATTTTCTCTTAAAGTGGGAAACTGTCCTATGCAACACAATTACCTTGGGAGCATTTACAATAAGTAGGGTACTGAGAAAACATTTCACATTTAAGTCATGTATAAGGAAAGTATTTTAAGGAAGTATTTTCTTGTAAACAAGAAATATTTTACTTATATTTTATAGTTCAATCCCCTGCTCAAGGCAGGAGTCCTTAACTGCTATGGAGAATAAGTTGACCCTTCATCTCTGTGACTACCCCCAAGTACTGGAAGACAGTTATCATTTCTCCCTAATCATTCTCTTCATTAGGCAAGACAACCCTTAACTGTTCATGGTATGGTTTAGCCTCAAGACCTTTTATCGTCTTTGTTAGTCATACAGTGGTTGCTAGGAAATTTCTAGTGATGTTTGTAAGTTTTAGAAGTATCTTGGAAAAAATGCCATAATCACCAGAATTATTAGCAAGCATTTGTCAAGGGCATGTCTTGCCTAAATATTATGCTGTTAATATTGTTAACACCATGTTGTTTGCCATGCCATGTTATGTTATTGGATAGGGTCATTTCTATAATGAGAGTCAATTTGGTACAGTGTTTAAGGCAGGGAGACTGTGTGTTCTAGTCCTTGCTTAGGCAACAAACCAACTGGTGACTTTGAGCCATTTATTCTCCTCAGCCTTACAAAGTAGATGAGGGCAAACTATTTCTAAAACTACTGCCAAGAAATCTGCATGGACTGTTATAGCCAATTGCCAAGAGTCAAGACTGAGTTGAAAGCACTCTCTCGCACACAATTTTAATAAATTGTGGAAATGTGATAGATCCAACATACTTTGACATTAGCAAAACATTTGTTGAAGTATCTCATGACATTCTTAGTAAGTTAGTTAAGCATAGATTGGACAGTATGACATTTAGGAGAACTGATAATGAATCAGCAGTATAATGTATACTTGCTGCCAAACAAGCAAGTATAATTAAATCTGAATGTTTCCAAATCACAAGAAGTAATAATTTCACTTTTTCTACTTTGATCAGATCCTACTTTGAGTGTTGCATTCAATTCTGGGAACCACACAACAAGAAGGATTCAAAGAAACTAGAAGGGCAATAGGGAAGATAAGGGAAAAAAACTCTGAAAAAGTTGGGCAGAAAAAGTTTGAGGAGACTGAAACGACAACATTCTTCAAATATGTGAGGATGTCACACAAAGAAAGTCTAGGCTGTTTTCTTTTATTCCAGAGTGCAAGTGCAGAATAATAGTTACAGAAAGGCATATTCCAACTAAATCTTAGAAATATATCCTATCATTAAAATTGACTCAGCAGTGGAACAATTACCATTAGAGAGGTAATGGGTTCCTCTTCAGTGGCAGTATTCAATGGAAGGCTATTTTGCCACCTGTCAAGGATGCTTTTTAAAATCTTTATTGTGGTCTTAAAACTTAAGGTTTTAAAAAGTCCACTGAAGTAAACATTTTTTCATTCTGATGGTTATCTGAGACAATAATGAGGTTAGCTACTTAAAGAAACAGCAAAGTGTACCTACCTGCCTCCTTTATATGCTTGTAAACATCGTCTGAACCAGCAGAAGAATATGGAATATCATCATGGGCTACAAAATCAATCTAAAAATACAGAATAAAAGAAAATTAAGTTGTCCCTTACTTTGAAAACCTATTTTCCTTACTTACTAAACAAATTTTAAGTAAAGATATTTTAAATGATTGTAATAGAATTTATATCATTGTACAGGTAATCCCTGGGTTACAAGCATTCCCTTAGAATGTTTGAAGTTACGTAATAAGTGCCCCCTAGCGTTTACAAACAAGTCCTGAAATTATGTATATTGCAGCACCATGGCAGTTGTTTGCTCTTACTGCAGAGGCTCTGCAACATTCACCCCGCCTATTCTCCCCACCCCAGCCGGGTCTTCACAGGCACTTCACCTGTGGAGACTCGCTTACCTTGCGAAGATCTCCTCTCTGTCATGCTTTCTTTGCCTGTTTCATTGCTTCAGGCTTTCGGTGCATTTGCAGAGAACAGAGGCCTAATTTACCTCGAGATCATGCGAGATCAGTAGCACGAGATCTTGTGCTACTGATCTCACATGATCTCACGGTGCGTTAGATCTTGTCCTACTAATCTTGTGTGATCGTGCACTTTTAGGCTTCTATTCTCTGCTAATTGTGGCTTGGATGTTTGCAAACGGAGGGAAGGCTTCAATCCTTCAGGCCTTCCCTCCGTTTGCCATTTCCTTGCCAAAGCAAGCAAGGAGATTGCATTCCTGTAGGCTTTGGCAAAAAGCTTTTGTTGGCACCAAACAGCTTGGGAGGAGCGGGCATGTCACTCCAAAGCTCTGTTCCTACTGGCAAAGGCTTTTTGAAAAGGGCTGCCGAAGCCTCAAAGGATGCAATCATCAAGTGCTTTGCTGACGAGAAAGGAGGCCTGGGGGGCTATGCATGGCCTTCCAGGCCTCCTTTCTCACCAGCGATCTGCTTGATGAGGCCTCCAGCGATGAAAAAGGAGGCCCAGAAGACCGTGCAGCCCTCTGGGCCTCCTTTTTTGTCGCCATAGGCCTCGTCAAGCCTTTTGCTGATGAGAAAGGAGGAAACTGGCAAAGAAACAACCTGAAGAGGAGACAGGTCTTCATAAGGTAAGTCACCCGGTGTGGCAGGATGGGGGTGTGTGTGAAGCAATTGTGGGGAACCCAGGGCATGGAGAATGAGGTATCTGTGGGTCGGGGGAGGCCTTGGGTTACCTGAAGTAGGTGGGCTGTTCCATTACTAGCCCCTCCCCTTCCCCACTGTGAGATACCTCATGTGCACTTAACGAGCTGCGCATTCGATTATCGAATATATTGGCAAAAGCAGGAAATGATCTTGTTCAAAGTATGAGAGTCACTCCCATTAATTACCACATCAGTAATACAAAATAGTCACCATGCTGAAACCTAAAGAATCATGCTAATTTATCTCAGAATATTTTAATGACATTTTTACTACTATACTTCTTAATATAATACAACTTAATAAAGTTATTCCAAATAAGTGGGAGATCAGTCATAGCTATTTATATACTTGAGCTTTGTATATTATTGAGAAATGGATGACATAAACTTGTAATAGTAAGTGAAGGGTAGCTAACCTTACAATTCAATGAACCAGTATGATTTTTTATGGATGTATGCTTGCAGTTTCATCCAAAATATGTAAATAACTTCTATATACACCTTATAATTATAAGCCTTTTGGAGAAAATCCAGTTTTCTGCAACTGTATTGTTAATTTGGTTACTAGGAGCTCTGATTGTGTAGTGGTTAAATGCAGTATTGCAGGCAAACTCTGCCCATAATCTGGAGTTCAATCCTGATAGGGCTCAAGGTTGATTCAGCTTTCCATCCTTCCGAGGTCGGTAAATGAGGACCCAGATTGTTGGGGGGCAATATGCAAATAATGCTTACATTATAAACCGCCGAGAGAGCACTGCAAAGTGTTATTGGGTAAGCCTAAATGCTACGTTATTTTGGATATTTGAAGGCTTGGAATGCTACAAGAAAGGCCTATTAAAGTAACAGATAAATGGATGGAAAGAAGATTTTATACAGTATTTTAATCCAGTTGCGCTATCATTGTTATTACTGAAATGGAGTTGATGTTTGAAAAGATATTTTCCCTTTTTATTATAGTTGCTTCCTCAAATCCTAATTACATTTTCTAAAATTCTGAATGTATAGCATTTAAAAGAAGACAAGAAAAGGAAAGGAGATGGTTGCTACCATCACAGCTAAAAACAAAAGGAAAGAATTATTACCACTGAATTACAACCTGAACTACAGAACTAATATACTAGGGATGGTGGCAAAGGACACCTCAGTTTAGAGTCCATCTATGCTTTATAAACATAACAAATATGTAGTATTTGGCACCATCGCTAGTATGAAACTGGCTTATGAGGTTAAAAAAAAGAAAACAAAAATACCTTATGCTTTTCCAAAAACTCTGCTGTGAGTGTCCACGGAGCATCTCTGATTACTTCATCTACATAGCGGCAGTGTCTGAGGGCCTCATAACGTTCTTCTTCATTCATTACAGTGAAACCTTTAAACTTATGTGTTAGATCATCACTGCAAACTGACATACATGCAAGAAGATTTCAAAAAGAGTAACCCTGATTCTGTAAAATTCAGTGCATCTCTTTGGCTATAAATTATTCAAATCTATTTTCAGAGTTTTAAGCCAATAGTTGTCATACCAAATCACAAAAGTAGCAATCTAAAATTGGAAAACATTTTTCAGTCCCTTGATCACATTTTCACAATTTCACAATTGAAAACTTGCTTATATTGGATGGCCATTACATTAAAAGCTATCCTAAGTTGGATAGCTGTTTCTCTGATTTGTTGGTCAGAAAAATTGCTAGCTGAGTTTCTTTCAGACGTAAGTCCCAAAGCTTTTCAATTGTGGAATGGTGAATCTTTTCTTGCAGTTATCTTAGCAGTACTAGCTGGAAAGTCTGAGATTTGTCTCAAGACACAGAGATAGCAATGAAATTGAGGGAAGCTAGCTTGGCCATTGTTTTATTTCAGCATTTCCACATTCTTCATGGCATTTTTTTTTTTTTGGATATTATTATTGTTCTGATTTCTTATGGAAATATCAGAATATCAGTCATAGGGACATGTTGTTCAATTGTCTTCTCTTAATACAAACAAATGGAAAAAGCCATTATATTTCAGTGTATAAATTTGGATGAAATGACATTCAATAGGCTCCATTCCACATTCCATTCCTCCATTCTGTTTTTAATATCTGAGAAAGAAGAATCCAGAAATGATCTTGATCATATGTAATATTGAATTTATTTCTTTTCTTATCTCAATTTTATAGGTTCTACAAGTTCTACAGGTCAGCTTTACAAACAGAAAAAAGATCTTCTGGATCAGAGAAAAATTACCTTATTGATTAACAAACTGTTTATGTGATATTTGCAAGCACTTTAATTCTTTCCTACTATTTCCTAGGAAAAGGTTACAACTAAAAACGTGCTTTTCAGTAAATTAAAATTAGAAAACTCACAGAACCTGTGAACCTGGGCTTGTTTAGCAAATTATATAAAAGAGAATATCAGTCTAAAAGTAATCTTTGTTCAAATATCAGGCTTACCTCCTACTAATAAGTAGCTATTAGGAAACAGAGTTTTGGCTTGCATGAGAGCTCTTGCATGACCAGAATGGAAGAGATCAAATATTCCATCTGCATAGACTCTGACAGGTCTGTCCACTATGAACATAAGAAACAATTTCCATGTTAAACCAGATATTTATCTCAAATCTAGTCATGATACATTTTCTACATCTATTCAGAAATACAAGGATTGAGCTGCTTAGTCCAATAAAAAAGTCCATATTAGAAAAATTGTTTTCCATGAATGAAAAAAAAAACCCCAAAACAGTGACTGGGTGATCTTGGCTGGGCTCAAAAACTAACGAGAGTCAGACCCAGGTTGCTACTTGGATAGAAGATCACCAAGAAATTTCAGGGCCCTAGATCAGAGTGGGAATTTGATTTGCATCCCAGAAGAAAAGATTGCTCCATTGCTCTATTTCATGGAGTCTGTACAACATCATCACTAGAAGATGAGTTTAGCTCAAATAGATTTTCCCAGATGAAAAAATGTTTACAAATGATATTTACATAATTGGATTGCTTCTATATAGCAGAGCTAAAACAGAAAGCGCTCTTCAAAAATGAGAAACATATGCACACGTTTGTAACTCAAATGTTTATTTCTTGGTACTTTTTCATCTATATACTACTAAAACTTTCTTTCCTGTAACCTTTAACTGGGTGATATGGTGCACCACAGGACAACCTTTTTGGACCAAAGTATGTCAACTGGGATAATTTACAGAATGTGCCTGAAATCTGGAATCCATGACTTCTATGCAGTTCAAATTTGGCAAATTTTATACAACATTTTATGACACAAAAATTATCTGAGGCCCTGTAACTTTAACAATTGAGGCATTGAGGAAATTGATTAGGAAATATCTCTGAAAAGATGATCCAAAGGATCATGGATTGCCTTAAAAGAGAGCTGAATTTGTTGTGGGATAGGATTGCGAGGGCAGCAAGCTAATCTGGCTATTGTGTGTAGAATACAGACCTCTGTTGTCCCCAAAGGGGAAGAGTGAGCAGGAGGACCCAGAAGGAATAGCAGAGCTATTTCTGCTACCCCTGTCACCCCAACATCTGTTTCTGAGGTGATTGTTTCAGTATGCCTATTGGCAGAGCTGCTTTTAAATATGTTCAGATGTTTAATTTACTTATTTATATTGTATGGCTGTCAAAACTGGCATGTGGTGAGGCCTCTCCTCAAGAAGCCGTCCCTGGATCCAGCAATATTGGCCAACTATCGTCCTGTCTCCAACCTTCGCTTCATTGCGAAGGTTGTTGAGAGTGTGGTCGCGCAACAGTTTCCGCAATTCCTGGAGGAAACATCCTATCTAGATCCGTTCCAGTCGGGTTTCAGGTCTGGGCACAGCACGGAAACGGCATTGGTCGCGTTGGTGGATGATCTCTGGAGGGCTCGGGACAGGGGTTATTCCTCTGTTCTGGTCCTATTAGATCTCTCAGCGGCTTTTGATACCATCGACCATGGTATCATGCTGCACCGGCTGGAAGAGTTGGGGATGGGAGGCACCGTGTTGCGGTGGTTCTCCTCCTTTCTCTCCAACCGGTCGCAGTTTGTGTTGGCAGGGGGGCAGATGTCGACCTCGAGGCCTCCCATCTGTGGAGTGCCGCAGGGATCGGTCCTCTCGCCCCTTCTGTTCAACATTTATGTGAAGCCGCTGGGCGAGATCATCCGTGGCCTTGGGGTGAGATACCACCAGTACGCTGATGACACCCAGCTGTACATCTCCACCCCAGGCCACCCCAACGATGCCCTTGAAGTGATGTCCCAGTGCCTGGAGGCTGTGCGGATCTGGATGGGGAGGAACAGGCTCAAGCTCAACCCTTCCAAGACTGAGTGGCTGTGGCTCCCGGCATCCCGATATAGTCAGTTGACTCCATCGCTGACTATTGGGGGCGAGTCTTTGGCCCCCACTGAAAGGGCTCGCAATCTGGGAGTCCTCCTGGATAGGCAGCTGTCTTTGGAGGAACATCTGACGGCTGTTACCAGGGGGACCTTTTATCAGGTTCGCCTGATTCGCCAGTTACGGCCCTTTCTTGATCGGGATTCCCTGTGCACAGTCACTCACGCCCTCGTCACCTCTCGCCTTGACTACTGCAACACTCTCTACATGGGGCTCCCCTTGAAGAGCATCCGGAGGCTCCAGCTGGTCCAGAATGCAGCAGCGCGGGTAGTGATGGGAGCAACATGGCGCTCCCATGTAACACCACTCCTGTGCGAGCTGCACTGGCTCCCGGTGGTCTTCCAGGTGCGCTTCAAGGTGTTGGTTATCACCTTTAAAGCGCTCCATGGCATAGGGCCTAGCTATCTCCGAGACCGCCTGCTGCTACCGACGACCTCCCATCGACCCGTGCGCTCCCACAGAGAGTACAAACAATGTAGGCTGGTGGCCCCCCGGGGGAGGGCCTTCTCTGTGGGGGCTCCTACCCTCTGGAATCAGTTGCCCCCGGAGATAAGAAGAATCCATGACCTCAATGCCTTCCGTCGTTCCCTGAAAACCCATCTTTTCCAACAAGCTGGGTTGGCTTAGAAGAAATTTTTAAATTCTTTTAATTAGTTTGTGATTCTTAACTTTCGGCCCAAATTTATATATATTTTTAAATGTTTTAATATTTGTATTCTATGTTTTTTATCTTGGCTGTACACCTCCCTGAGTCCTCAGGGAGAAGGGCGGTATATAAATTGGAAATTAAATTAAATTAAAACTGCAAAAAGCAATTCCAAGTGGCTAACATAGAATTAAAAACAAAACGAACAATAAAAATAAAGTCAGAAGGTCACAGAATATGATCTCAGATCCCAGGACACTGCAACTGTCATAAATATGAACCAGTTGCCAAGCTTCCGAATTTTTGATGAAGTGATCATGGAGATGCTGCAACAGTTGTAAGTGTGAAAAATGATAAGATACTTTTTTAGTGCCACTGTAACTTTGAACAGTCACTAAAACATTGTATGGCAAGGACTACCTTTACTTTATTCCAGTTTTCCCAACTGGTGCCCCTTAGATGAGGGAGAGTGCTTTAGAGTCCCTTGGGAGTTGGGCGGCATAGAAATGCGACAAAATAAACAAACAAACAAACAAACAAATAAATTGGGACTACAAAGGCCAGTCTGCTGGGAAGTTGAGGCACTGGACTAAGGTAGTTGAAATCCATTCCAAAATTAATTTAAAATGCATAATACCAGACTCACCTGGTGTTCCAAGATGGGCCTGAGCAATGGTTAACTTCTCATGAGGAGCTCTGCACTGACAGCTTGTTTCACCTGCAAATGGAGCCGGTGCCGTCAAAGTCTAGAAGATGGGAAAGGTCAGATTATGAAAAAAGAGAGCAAAAGAAATTGTCAGTTGTGGAAGTTATCACATATGAGTTTATTGCTACTTGCTTCCACCAATATTACTTGATGATTTTTTTTAAAAAAAGTTAAATCTTAAGGAGAATTAGAATTAAAACTTTTTATTGGCCAAGTGTGATTGGACACACAAGGAATTTGTCTTGGTGCATATGCTCTCAGTGTACATAAAAGAAAAGATACGTTCATCAAGAATCATAAGGTACAACACTTAATGATAGTCATAGGATACAAATAAGCAATCCGGAAACAATATCAATATAAATCGCAAGGATACAAGCAACAAAAGTCATACAGTCATAAATGGAAGGAGATGGGTAGTGGGAACGATGAGAAGATTAATAGTAGTGCAGACTTAGTAAATAGTTTGACAGTGTTGAGGGAATTATTTGTTTAGCAGAGTGATGGCATTTGGGAAAAAACTGTTCTTGTGTCTAGTTGTTCTGGTATGCAGTGCTCTATAGTGTGGTTTTGAGGGTAGGAGTTGAAACAGTTTATGTCCAGGATGTGAGGGGTCTGTAAATATTTTCACAGCCCTCTTTTTGACTCGTGCAGTATACAGGTCCTCTATGGAAGGCAGGTTGGTAGCAATTGTTTTTTCTGCAGTGTCTTGTTGGGTTGCAGAGCCAAACCAGACAGTTATAGAGGTGCAGATGACAGACTCAATAATTCCTCTGTAGAACTGTATCAGCAGCTCCTTGGGCAGTTTGAGCTTTCTGAGTTGGCGCAGAAAGAACATTCTTTATTGTGCTTTTTTGATGACATTTTTGATGTTAGCTGTCCATTTTAGATCTTGCAATATGGTAGAACCTAGAAACGAGCCTGTAGTACAGTGGACTAAAAGCACTGTTATTAACTGTTATTAACATCTGCTGCTTGCAATTACTGCAAGTTCAAATCTCACCAGGCTCAAGGTTGACTCAGCCTTCCATCCTTTCAAAGGTAGGTGAAATGAGGACCCAGATTGTGGGGGCAATAAGCTGACTTTGTATAAATATACAAAAGTATGAAGGCTATTGCTTAACGCATTGTAAGCCACCCTGAGTCTCCAGAGAAGGGCGGCATATAAATTAAAGCAAAAATAAATAAATAAATAAATAAAATTGAAGATTTCTACTGTTGATACTGTGTTGTCTAGTATTGTGAGAGGTGGAAGTATGGAAGGGTTTCTCCTAAAGTCTACCACCATTTCTACAGTTTTGAGTGTGTTCAGTTCCAGATTGTTCTGGTGACACCACGAGGCTAGTTGTTCAACCTCCTGTCTGTAGGAGTGTGATATAACTTTATAATATCCTTCAAGTTTGTTTTCTTCCAGTGAAATATTTTAGAAGTGGATACAGGGATGTACAGATTTCAATTATCTATTGATTTGAAGTGGTACTCTCACTGCTATTTATCCCAATTTCTAAAAATTTAATTTGAAATATCTATAATTTCCCCCATTAAATAAATTGCATTAACACATCCATTCATAATATACAGTATGAGCTGGTATCAGAAAAAAATTAATTAAAAAGTCAAATAGAGATTATTTCCACTAATAATAAACAAGCTGGCTATTGTGCATATCATCTCTCTTCTTTTGGCTTATGTCATAATAAACAAAGAATAGAAAAATAAAAAGAAGTGATGTTTGGAGAGTTTCTCATGGTCAGCTCTCATGTGAAACTAACATTGCAGATTCAACAGTTCTGGAAAGCTGGGGAAAAACTTGAAATATTCCATTTCAATTCCCACATCCTTATTATAATGGCCAATATGTGTGCATAGGGGAATCAATAAAGTTTTCTGGATCCAAAGATAAACCTCTCAGATGGTGCCCTCCATTGATGAGACAATGCAAATACAATTCTACTTTGACTGCAACAGATAAGGATAGCAGGATAAAGAAAATAGGACAGTCACATAAAGAATTATTTACTGGCATTGCAACAATGGGCCTGAACCCCAAAAGATTTTCCTTCAATTCTTCAGCCACCATAAAATATCCTTTCTTCCTTCTGTTTTACCTTCTGCATTCAGACCCTAACCTCTCCCCTTTAGAGCTCTTCCTCTAATATAACCTAGTAGTCACTTCTTTCTTCTGCCATATCTACATGACTTTGCTTTGATTCATCCCCAGCCCACATATGAGGTTGGGGATGAAGAGTCATCCATAGCTATTAATTTAAATATAGTTTTCCTTTCTTGTATCCATGGATACAATTTGGCATACTTCTCCAATAAATGTCAATACTGATGCTATCAGGGGATGGGAATATCCCAACTTTCCTATTAGCTATTTTAGGTTACTGTGGGTACTTTTTATGGATAACTGAGAACTCCCCTCCAAGGCCACTTTGTCTAAGGCTGCAGGAGAATGCCTAACCAGCATTTTTCATAATGCTTGTCAGATCTTTCATGGGTTCTTAAAAATACAGATTTCGTATTTTTTTCCAAGAGAGTTAAGACTGCTTTTTTTTTTATTGAAAAAGTTTTTCAAATACAAATTTTCCCCCCTATCCCCCCCTAACCCCCACTCCCCTCCCCCCATGGCTTCTCCAAGATGAAATCCAAATTAATATCACATTATATAATACTTTACCACCCTTTTACACCACCCCCTATGTGCTAAACATTTCTTTCTAACATTATTATTATGTCCCCCGTATACTATACATTTCAAAACAGCATTCGGGTATAAAACTATATAATAGATCCTAATTTGGCATTTATTCTACTCATAATCTACCCATTTCCTCCACCCCCGTACGTATATCTCTTAATTCAAATCTTTTAAGTATATTAATATCTAAACATAACAACCCTTTTCCTAAACTAGGCAATCAGTAACGTTACCTATCACCTTGTACCATATCAATTTTCTTTCACCCACTTTCCTACAGGTCTACCATAGATAATATATTTAATATCTTTATTCTTCTGCCCGTATCACTAAAAGATATTTCCATATATAAATAAAACCCTCAAATGACTTTAAATTTGTATTCCATATAGTATCTTCTGTAATGTCTTTCAACTAGATTATTAATTCCATCGACCATGTTAGGGTAACATCAAGTCCTGCTTCCAACAGTATATTCAGTATCTTCAATTACCATCTGCCCCCATCATTAATAAGTATTTCTGTATATAAACCCGCCCCCCCGAGTGACTTTATATTTATATTCCATATGGTATCTTCTGTAATGTCTTTTGTCTAGATTATTAATTCCAACAACCACGTTAGGGTAACAGCCAGATCATCTGCATGCCCCAATTCCATAGTTCTCTTGCCTTATAGCTCAACATATACGTAATCCATTTTTCAGAGAGTCCAAAATAGAAAGTTCCAATCCGCTCAATCACAGGCCATCTTCCACATCCCAAAAACACCAGCACTGCAGAGATCTGTTATTCTTCTCAAAATAGTATGTCTGTAATTTGCCTCAGCTATATTTTCATGTATCAGCCTTCTATAAATCCCGCTTATTATATTTAATCGTCTCTTAAATAACTGGCATTAATCTGTTGGCTAAAAAAGAATTGTAGTTTAAAATTTTTTAGTTTTGTAGAACCTGCTTCTTCTTTTCTTAACTTGTTGTGGTTTAGATCTCCACCCTGGTTGCCTTTCTAGGACTTGTATATCAGCTGATTGAATTACATGCTGGTCTTTAACTTGATAAGACATCAAATCGAGATCCAAAGCCGCCTCTCTTATATTTATAGGTGATCCAGCTATAGCCTCTGAAGGAGAATCCAAAAGCGGCTCATCCAAAAAGCCCTCTATAACTTGTCGTTTTTCCATTACCTCCATCTCAATCTGCTTAGCCTGAGTTTCAATCTCTTGTTCATTTTGCTTTTCTTTATCCCCCTCCTGTATTCCTGACACTGATGACATACGTGGAGATGTTGGGCCCATTTTAAAAACCTTGTAGTAAAATTCTTCCGCTTTTTCAACAGTGTTTAATTGATATCTTTCTCCTTGATATCTCAATATTATACCAACTGGAGCATCCCACCTAAATGGGATGTTTTGTTTCTTTAGCTCAGTCACCAAAAATCCAAAGTCCTTTCTATCTTTTAACATCTTGGACGGCAGCTCTTTATGTATCCAGATCTTCATTCCATTCATTTCTAGAGTGGAGTTAAAAGACTTTTGCACAATATCATTTCTTATTCCTTTATCAGTAAAATAAATCACCACATCTCTAGGCAACTGCCTTTGCTTTGCCATCCAAGAATTTACTCTGTAGACCTTATCAATCTTACAGAATATTTCTTCAGAGCTGACCTTTAAAATCACAGCCAGAACTTCAGCAGACATCTTTCTCAAGTCCTCTCTGTTATTTTCCTGTATTCCCCTCATTCTGATTGCAAATTCCATGGATCTGAATTGCATCATTGTAACTTCATTTTCAATCCTTTGCTTTATATTATCTACATTGTAAGTCTTGTGATCAGCTTCCTTCATTTTAGACTCTACTTCTGAGCTATTTTCTTGAATCATTGTCAAATCATTTTCAATTCTTTGTATTTTATTATCCAGATTATGAATCTTATAATCAGTTTCCTTCATTTTAGACTCTATTTCTAAATTGATATCTTTATCCATCTGTACAATTACTTCTGAAAAGCTTTTCAAAGCTGTTACAATATAGCGCTTCAGGTTATCATACTTTTGTTGAACCAACTCTTTAATTTCCTGTCTAAATTTTTCAAGATTCTGGTTCATAATCTCATCATGTCTTGCCAACTCCTCCACAACAAATTCCTTTAAATCTTTAAAACCATTTTTCTGCATCTGCAAGCTCAAAAATTGCTCTTGTGATTTATAAATGGGGGAGCCCCCCCCCACAGCTTGGTTGTCTGGTTTTGTCAGTTTTAACGCCATCCTGCCACACAAACAGACTCTTTTTTAAAAAAAAGTCTTCTCTCCACACAGTATCAATATCAAGTCTCTAAGAAGGAAGAAGCATGAAACAGAAATTTTTCTCTTCTCTTCTAGCCAGCGCTATTGCTTCAAATACTTTGTAACATATTAAACCATTCAAACGGAAAGACTTTCGCTTTCAGCTTTCTTCTCAAGCCTCAGCCAGCCGCCATTTTAAACTTTTTTCCCCCTTTCACTCTTTCTTCATTTTTAAAATCAATCATAGGGTTGTTACAAATACTTGCGATTTAGAGTCCCAAATCTGAATTTCATCCTGCTTATTCAAGCAATCTGTTAGTTTTCACTGATTAGGTTGGTCACATCGACTAGCTCTGCAAAGCGCAGAGTTCCCCCGAAGCCCGGAGCAGTGGCGAGCTGGATAGGGAGCCTCATCCTGCTTCCTCCCCAAGAGTAAAAAAAAAAAACCTCTGGGGACTTCACAGAGGGCTCTACCTGTTCTCGCTGGCTCTCCTCACATTTCCTTAAAGAAATGGAGTTTTTCGAGCGGCCTCTCAGCTGTAAAGACGGCTCTTTACGGGCGGTGGGGGTGGCGGTCCCAAAAGACCGTCTAGCGACGACGGAAGCCAAACCGGAAGCCAAGACTGCTTTTTTGATCTGCACAGATTAGATTAGATAAACAGAGTCGAAGGGGACCTTATAGGTCATTTAGTCCAACCTCCTGCTCGAGCAGGAGACCCTACACCATTTCTGACAAATGGCAGTCCAATCTCTTCTCAAGTGATGAAACTCCCACAACTTCCTAGGGGAAGCTGTTCCATTGGTTGATTGTTCTCACTGTCAGAAAGTTCCTCCTTATTTCTAGGTTGAATCTTTCCTTGGTCAGTTTCCATCCATTATTCCTTGTCTGGCCTTCAGGTGCTTTGGAAAATAGCTTGACCCACTCCTCTCTGTGGCAGTCCCTCAATTATTGGAATACTGCTATCATGTCTCCCCTGGTACTTCTCTTCACTAGACTAGCCATGCCCAGTTCCTGTAACCATTCTTCATATGTTTTAGTCTCCAGTCCCCTAATCATCCTGGTTGCTCTCATCTGCACTTTTTCTAGAGTCTCAACATCTTTTCTATCATGTGGTGACCAAAATTGGATGCAGTACTCTAGGTGTGGTCTTACTAAGGGTTTATAGAGTGGTGGTATTAGTACCTCACTTGATCTTTATTGTATCCCTCTGTTAATGCAATGTAGGATTGCATTGGCTTTTTTGGCTGCCGCTGCCAAAATATTTAGCTGGTTGTCCACTAAGACTCCGAGATACCTCTCACAGTCACTGATATTAAGCCTGATTTCACCCAGTTTATGTGTACTTTTAGTTTTTCTTACCTAAGTGTAGGACTTTACTTTTCTCTACACTGAATTTCATTTTGTTAGATAGGGCCCAGTGTTCAAGATCCATCTGGATCTTGAGCCTATCTTCTAGGGCAGGGGTCCTCAAACTTTTTGAACAGGGGGCCACTTCACGGTCCCTCAGACTGTTGGGGAGCCAGAGTGGCTGGGTGGGTGTGGCTATGTGGTCATGTGATGGGTAGGCATGGCTGGGTGGGTGTGGCCAATTTAGCAGTCTATTAAATAATACACACAAATTAAACTTTAATTTGTCTTGCTCCTGGCGGTGTTTTATTTGCTTTTGTTTGACTTTTCTTTTTACTAGATCATTTTTAAGTTGTTTACAAGTCTAATGGTCCACTTCAGAAAACTCAGTTTTGCAGCAATTCTTCTCAGCCCCAAGGAGGTTACAAACAACATCTCTCTGTGTCTTTCTCTCTCTCCTCCCTCCCTCCCTCTTTCTCTCTCCCTCCCTCTCTCCCCCTCCCTCCCTCTTTCTTCTTTCTCTCTCCTTTCTCTCTCCTCTCTCCCTCCCCCTCCCTCTCATCTCTCTCTCTCTCTTTCCCTCCCTCTCCCTCTGTCCCCGGGGGGGGGAAGAACCCCTGAACTTGTGCTGGGTGGTGGGAATCTGACATCTGGAGGCTGCCAAGCCGTGCGCTGAAGACTAGCTGGCCGGCGGGGAGGCGGGGCACTCCTGCAGTGTCCCCAAAAGTAACACATTTACTTTTCAATGTAACAAACAGCCTCCTTGTTCGCAAATCTTCACATGAGGGCATCATGGCAGCTGCTTCTTGCGGCTCAGGAGGTACACGCTCTCCCTGCTCGGCTTCCTTGATGTGCGCAGGCAGGAGGTGGCAGCAGCGGCCATGACCCAGGTTTTGTTAGGTGTTCTGGATGGCGACCAGCTGAGCAAGCCAGCCAGCAATCTGCCAGTGTCCTCTAATCTGCCTGCCCACGCCTGGCTCCTGCCCCCTCGACCGTGCTGCCCCCTCACCTTTCTCCCTGCCTGTCCCAGCCAACGGTGCTCACGAATACACTGCAGCTAGGAATGGAGGTGGTTTACAGCTCCGAACTCAAAGCAGGGGAGACATGGGCTGCCTTGGCGCCAACACCCCTTGGGCTCTTAGCGGTCCGTGGAGGACACATTCAAATCAGCGCCAAGACCAGGGCTCCAGGAGAGCGTGGGCAAAGACTTTCTTTTTGCCTCACAGAAGCAGACATGGGTGGGAGGCCTGAGAGCACACAGCACCCCAGCACAGCACTATCCCATAGGAGGGGAGGAGGAGGAGGTGGTGGGGAGCAGATCAACCCACAATCCTATAAATCCCAAAGCTAGCACCCCTTAAAAGAGAAAGCACATACATGCGTACATATATGCAAGCAAGCAAACAAATTCTCTACAATCAGTCCTATAAGGGAGCGTGCTTCGGAATCAGCCTGCATGGAAAATGCATCCGGCTGCCCACACGACTGCCTGCCCTTTGCTGCTGCTGCATAAATCACAACCATACCTATCAGATTGGGCTCCAGAGCAAAAAAACCCCGGGATAGCAACCATCCAGTTGCAGCGCCCTGCGCCCCGGATACACACACACCACATGCGCACAAGCGATGACCCCAGCCTTTTGCATGGCCAACTACACTAAACGGTGCCAACAGACAACAAAGCAACCCACACAATAGGCACATTTCCCGGCCCTTCCCTTCCCCCTCCCCCCAGCCAAGTCTCCAGAATCCCCCACGCCAGCAAGATAATCTCCCCTAGTGGGGACGGGAATGCATCTCCCTGCTATGCCTCTTGAGCAGCCCCCACGCAAACCTGGCAGAATTTAGGATGAGGCTCCCTTCCTTATTGCAAGAGGGGAGATGGAAGAACAAAGCAAGCAAATGAACCTTTTTCCTGCCGGCTGGCCTCTTTATTCTCCCTCACTCTTGAGACAGCCCTCTGGAACAGCAGCAGCAGCACATGTGGCTGCAAGAGGAAGACAGCCCTCTCCTTCCTCACTCCTGGGCAACCTTGTGTGAAAAACAGGGCAGCTGCTAGCAAAGAGGGGAGAGTGCAAGGTTGATGCTTCTGGGATGAGGGGAGCTGGAAAGCATCTGGGCCTCACCTGGCCTCTCTTCCTCTTGCAGCCATGTGCTGCCGCTGCCATTCCAGCGGGCTTTCCTCGGGAGCAAAGCTGCCTCCACAAAGCATTGTGTGGTGTAATTACGCAGCAGGCGCAGCCTCTCCCATTTGGACCCTTCGATTTCCTCCTCCCCAATGGAGCGACGGTGGACTGAAGTCCCTGGCAAATCTTTGAGTTCTTTCCTTGGCTGGCAAAAGGTGCAGCCCATTTTTGGCCTTCCCTGCCCACCCCCCAGAAGCACTCTAATGGCCAAAACCAGGATTCATTGATGCTTTCTGGGGCCTCCGCCCGCCCCGTTTTTGGCTTCCCCCACCCCCCAGAAGCACTCTACTGGCCTGCTGAAGCACTCTGCCGGCCCTTGCAAATATAAGTCCTGCACTTGGCCAAAGGGTGGGGGCTGGATGTGTGTGTGGCAATGTGGGCAGGGCAGCCCCATGATCCATGCGGGCCAGATTAATGGCTTTAGCGGGCCAGATCCATCCCGCTGGCCGTAGTTTGAGGATGCCTGTTCTAGAGTGTTAGCTATTCCTGCCAGCTTAGTATCATCTGCAAATTTGGTAAATTCCCCTTCTATTCCCTCATCTAAGTTGTTTATGAAGATATTGAAGAGTACAGGACCTAAGACGGAACCTTGTGTCACAGGTAAATGCCTTATTCTTAAATATAAGAAATGTATGTACATAGAATATCAAGGGTTAATTTATTCTTCCTTTCTTAATGTATTCATATGTAACCACTCCTACCTCTAACCCCGCCTTATTGATATAAAAGGGCATACATGCTCCTCCTCCTCGCTTCTATCTGCAATCACCCAGAGAATATAGAATGCCTACTGTAAATAAATAATACTTTGTTTGAATACTACTATTCTGAATCATTTATTGAGTCCGATCCTCAAATTATTGCAACAATCTGGTAGCAGAGGATGGTTGGCTGACTCAATAAGAAACAGACATGCCAAAGAAAGAAAACTCCAGAGACAAAAGAGAAAGGCCCAACACCAGGGCACACAACAAAGAGATAGAAACAGATCAAG
The DNA here is from genome assembly GCA_022577455.1 of Arizona elegans. Classification (NCBI taxonomy): domain Eukaryota; kingdom Metazoa; phylum Chordata; class Lepidosauria; order Squamata; family Colubridae; genus Arizona; species Arizona elegans. Next base: position 44,912,313 of record JAKOOJ010000006.1, on the reverse strand, counting down.
AAATGATCGATGAATCTACAGCTGAAACGACAAGAGAACCTGAAAACTACACCACAGACGAAGAAGAGGTAATCGATGAACCCGATGATCAAGAAGAGAGCGAGACAGAAAACAATACGCTCAGATCAGAAATATTAAGACTGCTGAAGAACCATAAAAATGACAAAAATCTCATCGCGAACCTCCAGGACATTATAAAAGACAACGGAGCAGCAAGAGAAAAACACATCAACACACCGGAACCTAAAGAACACAAAATGGTGAGCAAATTACCTACAGATGAAAACATAACCGAGAGGAAGACTAACCGTCCTGTGCAAAATTTTGAATGGCAGCCATCTTGGCTCAGCCAGCCCATCAAAATGGCTAGCTCAGAACCAACCAAAGGACAGAGTTCAAAATGGCTGGCGCGAAAGACTTTACCCAGCATAAAGAATAAAAAGGAAAAATCCTACTTTTCAGAAGAATCTGATACAGACACCGAAGAAACGTCAACTGAAATACAAATCGAAACAGCTATGAAAACACTCTTCGCAGCCTTCGGCCCGAATCTAAAAATCACAAAGAAATCAGCGAAAGTACCAAAGACTCTAAATCAAATAACAAAGAAAGAGCAAACTACACAATTCAAGGACACAGAAGCAAGCGGACAAGCGTCCCTACTTCCATCCACTCCAGCCCAAATGGCGAGAGCGCTGACGCCCAAACCCAGGGGACCCTGCAAGTTCTCGCCCACACCGCAAACAATCCCGGGAGCCAGAGGCCTCAACCGAGACGACTACAATAGAGTGAAGCAAGCTCCGATCCCCACCTGAACACCAAAAGCCGAGCCAGAGAGCGAATCATCAGAAGAAGAGCACTACGAGGGAGCTACAGTGACGAGAACCTCTCCCGACAGCTCCAGAAACAAAATGAGCAACGCGCATGCGCAAATACACGCAGACGAGTATAGAGACAGTGAAGAACAGAGAGAACCATTCAGACTGATCGCAAGCATACCTACACCATTCTGCAATTATCAGCATTTACAAGATCATGGACAGCCTCCAGTTGTAAGTAATGCAACAAATAACATTGGAAACTTACCTAGTGATTTTCCAAAATTAAGAATAGACGGTATTAATTTACAGGAATGGAGTCAACAGCTCCAGGTTGTTTTCTTAAAAGAGAATTTATTATTTTTCATAACTAACCCTCCCAAAAGACCATGGACTCTAAAATTGGACTGCCTGCACCACAGAGCATTCTATTTACTAATATCTAGTATATCTCCTGCTATCTATCATAGTATTAAGCATAATCTGACTGTCTCAGAAATAATTCATTGTATGTTTAAATTGTTTCATAGTGAAAGTGTAGCAACCACAACAAGAATGTCTAAAAATTTCTTCTCAGCCAGGATAAAACCTGGAACTACTGTAAGTGAGCATTTACTATCACTAAACACAACTAGAGCAGAGCTTCATTTAAGGGGAGAAATAATATCTGATCAGACAATGAAAAGCGTTATCATTAACTCATTAGACTCATTCATTAGACTCATCATGGGATAATTACATATCACATTTGGACACAATTAATTTAGGATATCTATCTATAGAGAGTTTATCAAATAAACTAATAGCTGAAGATAATTTGAGAAGAAGCCACTACAGCACACACAAAGAACACAGACAGACCAAAAGGGTAGTATTTCAAGACAGGCATCATGAACCAATTGAATGTTATAATTGTGGATCCAAAGAACACTATAGAAGAGATTGTCCAAAATTCCTTAGAGAAAGACAAAACCATGACAATAGAAACAGATACCATAACAGACAATCATCTATTGACAGGTACAGATATAGAAACTCACCAAATTTTAGAGAACGTAGAGGATGCAGAGATAACTCAAGAGAGAGAAAGTCTGGATCATTAAATGGATTAGATAAGTATACCATAACCAAAAATCAAAACTCAAAAGATAATGCCTGGCTCATTGATTCTGGGGCAACAAATCATACAACACATGATAAGAAAATATTATCTTCTTTCATAGAAGATAAATTTGTAATTAAAGTAGCCAACCAAGAAGAAGTTCAAGTCATTGGAAGAGGAAATGTAAATTTACCCGGTCTAGGGAAAATAGAGGGGGTTTTATTAATACCCGAAATACCTCATAACATTCTTAGTGCGATAAAGTTAAGCAGAGACTCTGACATAAATATAGTGTTCTCAAAGAGAAAAGCAACTCTAGAGAAAAACAAAACAAACTTAGGTAATATAGTTATCAAAGGAGATCTACCATACTTAGTCACAGAAGAAAGATGGCTACACAACATTGATTCAAACATGGAAAATGACACTAGCATAGAAAATGAAAATGACAGTGACAGTGACAATGAGGAACATGAAACAAATCATAACCATGAAAACACATCAGTTAAAGATACACATAATAACAAAAGACCAATAATTGGAAAACCAATTCATGATGAATGTGCACATATATTACACAGAAAATTAGGACATGCTAGTTTTCCTGTAATACAAAAAATGGTTGAACATGCTGAAGGTGTTAAAATAAAAGATTGTAAAAATTATTTGGAATGTTCAGTATGTAAGTCCTCAAAACTCCGAACTAAACCCAGACCAAAAAAAGCAACAAGATCATCAAATCATATCTTTAACCTGGTACATATGGACCTAGTTGGTCCATTGACCCCATCAATTACATACAAAAAACGATATTTCCTTACTATTGTAGATGACTATAGTCGTTATGGATTTGTCTATACTTTGAAACACAAAGATGAAACATTTCAAAAGTTTAAAGAATTTTATAAACGTGTAGAAACACAACACAATGTAAAAATAAAACAAATCATGACAGACAGGGAATCTGAATTCATCTCCCAAAGGCTAAAAGACAAAGGAATGTTACACTTCACCTCTAGCCCTTTCTCTGCTTTTCAAAATGGAGTGGCAGAACGAAAGAACTCAACACTACAAACCATGATTAGATGCACATTAGAAGATGCTGGTTTAGGCAAACAATTTTGGTCAGAAGCTCTATTATATCCCAATTATACCCTAAACAGAATTTGGTCTAGTGTCATAAATAAAACACCATATGAATTGGTGTATAATAAAAAACCTAAGATAGCCCACATGCATGTATTTGGTGTTACAGCAGATGTACATATACCAAAACAATTGAGACGTAAGGGGGATAATGTATCCAGAAGGCTCAGATTCATGGGATATGAAACAGGCACAAAAGGATATAGATTTATTGACAATAACAATAAATTCATAATTTCTAGAACAGCTGTATTTCACGAACAGGCCAATTGGTCTAAGATACATCTTAATGAGATTTTTCCAAGTACAAAACCAAACGTTAAAAATCAAGATAAGACAGAAAGAGAAGAACATGACCACAATACACAAAAGAGCAACAATAAAACATGGATAGGAAATTGTCCCAAAATCAAAACAGATTCATTAACAAAAAAGGAAGCAAGATATTTACACGATAATGATAGCAGACCAGAGAGAACAATTAGATGTAACAGGAACCAAACGCCAAATAAATATAAGGATTATATAATGCACATAAATGATGATACATCAACACCCAATACATATGAGGAAGTATTAAAACTCCCCACAGAAGAAAGAAAAAAATGGGAATTAGCCATGGCCAAAGAAATGGACAGTTTGCGAGAGCTAAACGTATTCACTCCAACACCAGCTCCAAAAGACAAAACAATTATTGGTACTAGGTGGATATTTAAAATTAAAAATCTAGAAGAAGGCAACTCATTATATAAAGCAAGACTAGTTGCACAGGGCTACGCTCAAAAGTATCCTGAGGATTATACCGACACATATTCCCCCACTGTAAGAACTGAAAGTGTCAAGACAGCTTTAGTAATAGCATCAGCCCTTAATCTTGAAGTCTTTCAATATGACATACAAACTGCATATTTACATGCAAAACTTTGATAAAGAAATATATGTAAGAGCTCCTCATAGCCAATACACAAATAGGAATGAAACTTGGTTACTGAACAAAAGTTTGTATGGATTAAAGCAATCCGGCAAACGCTGGTATGAATGTTTGGTCAACGTTCTCAAAGCTATGAACTTCAATGCCACAACTGCAGATAATTGTTTCTTTGTTAGAAAAGTTGGTGATTCAATAGAATTTGTGTTAATTTATGTGGATGACATTTTGTATATTGGCAAACATAGAGAAAAAAGGGATACATTTGTAACAAAATTAAATGAACATTTTTCTTTAAAATCATTAGGGAAAGTAAATAAACATCTTGGAGTTCAAATTAGTAAAACTAAAAAAGGATTTAGATTGTCTCAGAAAGATAAAATTATAGAACTCTTGAACAAATGTAATATGAGTGATGCAAAGCCTTGTGATACTCCAATGCAAGCTGATTTTTTAAGAAACATGAATGAATCATCTCCTGAGTTTACTGATAATACACTTTACAGATCAGTTATTGGTTCCCTTTTGTATATATCTAATTGGACCAGACCAGATATTGCTCTACCCCTTAATTTATTATCCAGATATGTCAGTAAACCTTTAATGTATCATTGGGAAGCCATTAAACGAGTACTAAGGTATTTGAAGCACAGCATAGATTTCTCCCTACTATTAGAACCCAACGATGTTAAAGAGCCTATTCTCACTTGTTACGCTGATGCAGATTGGGCAGGTGACACTAAGTGCAGGAAAAGCACTTCTGGTTATGTATTCTTTCTTAACAACTGTCCAGTCTACTGGTATACTGGAAAACAGGATCTTGTAGCTACATCAACGACTGAGGCAGAATATGTTTGTTTGTCAAAAGCCTCTAATAATCTTGTATGGTTCAATGATTTATTATCAGATGTTTGGAAGAGCCCTTCATTGCCATTTGTTATACATGAAGATAACAAAGCTGCAATAGAGATATCTAGATCAGATGCTATTGGTCAGAGATCTAGACATATAGATATCAAATTCAAACATGTAAGACAATTATCTCAGGATGGATTCATTAAAGCTATTCATTGTGAAACCACGGAACAAATAGCTGATATATTGACTAAGCCTTTGCAGTCTAAACAACATAAATATTTGACTTCAAAATTACAAGTTTTATATTGTTCTGAATCTGAATGTAATTACTGTTGTATGTCGAATCGGCATTTAGAGGGGGATTTGTCACAGGTAAATGCCTTATTCTTAAATATAGGAAATGTATGTACATAGAATATCAAGGGTTAATTTATTCTTCCTTTCTTAATGTATTCATATGTAACCACTCCTACCTCTAACCCCGCCTTATTGATATAAAAGGGCATACATGCTCCTCCTCCTCGCTTCTATCTCCAATCACCCAGAGAATATAGAATGCCTACTGTAAATAAATAATACTTTGTTTGAATACTACTATTCTGAATCATTTATTGAGTCCGATCCTCAAATTATTGCAACACCTTGTGATACCCCACTGCTTATGTCTCTCCATGTAGACTTAGACCCATTAAGGACTACTCGTTGAGTATGGTTTGTCAGCCAGTTGCAAATCTATCTGGAATCTATCTATTCCACTTTTTTCTAGCTTACGAAGAAGTAGGTTGTGGTCTACTTTGTCGAATGCCTTGCTAGTCTAAGTATATTATGTCCACAGTATTTCACTGGTCTACTAATTTAGTCACTATGTTGAAGAATGAGATAAGATTGATTTGGCATGATCTGTTTTAAACAAACCCATGCCGGCTGCTAGTTATTACTTTACTCATTTCTAGGTGTTGTCAGATCTGTTTTTTTATTATCTTTTCCAGTATCTTCCTGGGTATTGATGTTAGGCTGATTGGTCTGTAATTTCCTGGGTCTGTTTTTTTTTCTTTTTTGAAGATGGGAACCACATCAGCTCTTTTTCAGTTCTCTGGTAGTTCCCCGGTGTTCCAGGATTTTTGAAAGATGTGGTGCAGTGGTCCTGAGATGACATCTGCCAGCTCTTTTAGAACTCTGGAATGTAATCCATCAGGTCCTGGTGATTTGTATTCATCAAGATCAGACAGGTATTCTCTTATTATTATTATTTTTGCTTATTTTAACTTTTATTTCTAGTCTGTCTTTTACAGTTATGTTTCTGGTAGGTTGGGCTATAGTTTCTTTTTGCGTGAAGACTGATGCAAAGAATGAGTTAAGCAGCTCTGCTTTCTCTCTGTTACCTGTTACTTCCTTGTCATCTTCTCTCTTTAGTGGACAACTGTTTCCTTGATTTTTTTTCTTGTTATTTATATTTTGGAAGAAACTTTTTTTATTATCTTTGACTTTTGTTGCAAATCTTTGTTCAATCTGAGCCTTTACTTTCCTGACTTCGTCTTTGCAGATTCTGGCTATGTGCTGATATTCTGCCTTAGTTATGTGTTCCTCTTTCCATTTTTTGTACTTGTCCTTTTTGTCTTTCAATTTGTCAGAGAGATCTTTGTGCAGCCATGCTGGTTTCTTGGATTTCTTGTTTTTCTTTCTCAGCGGTATTGTGCTGGTCTGGGCTTTTATGATTGATTTCAATCAAAAAAGGATTCTGTCAGATGGGTACTGGTAGTTCTGTTACCAGAACTACTTTTTAAAGTAGCTATTTGAAAGATATCCTAGGTATACTATATTTGTGTTTGGGTTCTTTCTCTTTATTATATAGTGGTTATCTGGACCTCCACAGCCCAGATATGGCAGTTTTATTATCTTTATCCTTATAAGTAAGAAGGAGAAGTCAAGAAGAGACTAACAAGCAATTGCCAGGAAGACTTGCAGTGTGTGTTACTACTCTTGAGGCAATAATAAGTGGCATATGAGCAGCAATGCTGGTAGCTCCATTGGCCCTTCCTTTTTCTATGTTACTTTTATGTCATGACACCATTAGGGGCCCATTCTTGCACTTATGAATCTGGGCTGCAAAAAATCAAGCTGGTTCTGCACAGCAGAATCCAGTGTAATCCACTAAGAGCAATTACATTCTGTTCTTTTACCTTTATATTCACTTTGGGGAGTTATTTTATGCCCATCCTGTCTTCTCCCCACCTTCACCCACCCATTCCAATTTAAATCCTATACCTCTTTAACCACTCCATTGCACTGATAAAGAGAATTATAGCTCAGAAAAGTTTATACCTTTTAATAAAAATTGTTAGTCTAAAATAGTATTACCAGACTCCTTTGTTTTTTGGACTACTATAGGTCTCAATTAGAGAGATTTTTTTTTTTATCATAGAAAAATCTATTACATAATGACCTCTGCCATTGAAATAGATTTCATGTTCCCTGTGAAATCACTTCTGTTCCAGCAAATTTTAGAGAAGGGTATTAATTTTTGGTTACAAAGAAGAAGTCACATTACATGGTTAGCTCTCAACTCACATAATGTTGGATGTAGCATATTGGACCTAGACAGAAATAAATTAGACATCTTTTGACAATGAAGGAATGGAATGGAATGGAATGGAATTGAGTGCTAAACTGCCTTTTTGTTTCTAAGTAAGGCTAAGTTATACAACAACCAATGTTGTATAAAAAACTGATCCAAATGATTGATGCTGAGTTAAATAGCAAAGAACAAATGTTAAAACAATCATGGCTATAGACTGAGCCTACAAGTGCTAATCCTGATCTATCTAGGAAAAGGCAATTTCCTGGGAGTTTATTTGAAGGAAATAGCAGAGTTTTGCAATCCCTCCCCACATGTGCCACAGGAAAATCTTTTAACAATGCTAGTCCAAGTATTCTATAGTGTTTTCCATTACCTAGTCAACCTCACTATTTGAAGGCAGGAACAAAGCCTTCAACTGAGGAGGCACCGTGGGGGCAGGCACCTCACACCTGCATCCAGCCCACCGGAGCTTGCCATGCCAGGGGAGGAATGAGACCTCATTGTCCCATGGAGCCCTCTGCTGTTTGAGGAGGAGGAGGAGGAGAAGGGTGGCGAGGTTATGTGTCAGCCAGCTGACCAGGTAGGGAGTAGGTCAGGTGTCAACCCTGAAGCTGGCCTGAGGCCATTTTGAGACTTTAGCGCTGACACACTGGAGCTGAGGGATGGGGACGTTGTCTTACCTGAACGTCCATTTTGTCCTCGATGCTCCGACACTCCACTATATGGGTTTCCTTCACCATCATTAGACAGACTGGGTGCCAATCAAATTTCCCTCCACAGCTTTGTCCTGCCTACTCCAACTGCGCATGTCCAGTCTTTTCATGAAGTCCCTCCAGAACTATCACCAGACTGTAACCATAGGAATGGAAGGACCTGAAGCATCGATCTCCATGTAACCTTCCTCCACTATCATCATGGTACGTGCACTATAGAGGAAAAATAAAGAAAAACCCCAGCTGGACCAGGCGATGGACAGGCTCTGGGCGGGTCGGAGTGTCGGAGCATTGAGGACAAAATGGATGTTCAGGTAAGACAACGTCCCCTTTTCCTCCTCGATGCTCCGCCACTCCACTATATGGGACATACCCAAGCCTAACTCATTTGGGAGGGAACTGCCGCCATCCCCTGGCTGGGAATTACTGCTTGCAAAACCCTCCTGCCAAAAGCCACATCTGCGGAGGCAAAGCTGTCTAATCTGTAGTGTCTTATAAAGGAGGATATGGATGACCAAGTGGCCGCTCTACAAATCTCATCAATAGATGCTTGAGTGGCCCAAGCTACCGAAGTAGCAGCACTTCTTGTAGAATGTGGAACTATACCCCCCGGGACTTGAGAACCTTTCAATTTATATGCAGCAGAAATGCATAAGTTGATCCATCTGCCAATCGTTGCTGAGGAAACTTTCTGACCCATAGTTGATGGCAGAAACGAGACCAATAAGGCTTCTGACTTTCTGAATTCAGCTGTTCTAGATAAGTAATATTTCAGTGCTCAACGCACATCTAAAGTGTGCCAACTCTTCTCCATCGGATGTTTAGGATCTGGGCAGATGTTTGGTAATATAATCTCCTGAGCACGATGAAAAATTGAATTGACTTTAGGAATGAATGCCGGATCCAGTTTCATGACAACTCTATCTGGGAAGAACACGGACAAATCCTGTCGAATTGACAAGGCGGCCAATTCCGACACTCTCCTAGCTGATGTGACCGCCAACAAAAACGCTAATTTGACTGTCAGATGACATATAGAGGATTCCTTGATGGGCTTGTAGGGTTCAGATGTTAATGACTGTAAAACCAAGTTAAGGTCCCAAGTCAGAAATCTATGTACCACAGGTGGTCTTAAATTTACTGCACCATGCAAGAATGATCTGATTCTTTCATCCTGCGTTAGGGGGTGACCTTTATCCGTAGATAATACTGTGGCTAAAGCTGCCACCTGGCGTCTCAGAGTTGCTGGAGCCAGGCCTTTATTGAAACCTAACTGAAGGAATCGAAGAATATCTTGGACGCAGACGTGGGATCTGTATGGTGTTCTAAACACCACTGAGCAAACTTTCTCCAGGTCGCATTGTAAATGCGAATTGTGGCTGGCCGTCTGGCTGCTTGAATAGTGGCAATGACATCGTTCGGTAAATGATCTTTCATGAAACAAATCCGTTCAAGCGCCAGACGGTCAACTGCAGCCATTCCGGGTCTGGATGAAAGACTGCTCCTTGACTTAGAGAAGTACTGTCCAGTGGCAACTTCCATGGTTTGTCTATCGATCGATCCTTGAGGTTTGCAAACCACTCCTGACGTGGCCAGTACGGAGCTATCAAGATAAGGTCTGCCTTTTCGACCATCATTTTCCTGATTACGTGTGGAATTATGGGAATAGGAGGAAAGGCGTAAAGAAGCCCCCTCGGCCAAGGGGCCCTCAGTGCATCCTGAGCTTCTGCTTCCGGGGACAGAAACCTGGAGAAGAACCTCGGAAGTTGTTTGTTCTTCTCTGTTGCGAACAAGTCCACTATCGGGGTTCCGTACTTGGTCACAATCAAATTGAAAAGTCGTGGATGCAACCTCCCTTCCGCCTGATCTATTATTCCTCTGCTCAACCAATCTGCTTGTTGGTTTAGGGAACCTAAAATGTGCTCTGCTCTTATCAAAAGTACGTTCCTTTCTGCCCACGCCAACAATCTCTCTGTCTCGATCATGAGAGACTTGGACCTTGTTCCTCCCTGCCTGTTTAGGTGGGCCTTCGTGGCCATGTTGTCGATGTGGATTAAAACATGTTTCTGTGCTACCTGCCTGTGGAAATGTCGAAGTGCTAGTCTGACCGCCCTCAGTTCTAGCCAGTTTATGCTCTGTTGTTTCTCGGTCAACGACCAAGTCCCTTGCGCTAATTGAGAGTCCAGATGAGCCCCCCATCCCAGCAGACTTACATCTGTTGTCAGAATGACTCTGGCTGGTTCTAGAAACAGAGTCCCCTTGTATAAAGCAGGGGATAGCCACCATTTCAGCGAAAGTCTCACAGACGGGGAAACCTTGATCTTTGTTAAGGAGTTGGCCATGCCTTGTTTCTGAAAGGGCAAGAGAAGCTATTGCAGCTGACGAGAATGGTGTCTGGCCCACGGTACTATGTTGATACACGATATCAGTTTGCCCAAAAGTTGGGACAACACTAACAGGGAAACTGTTCTGAGAGACAGTACCTGTGAAATCAAGTTCCTTATGCTGTTTTGTCTGTCGTTCGAAAGATACACCAGACCTTGCTTTGAGTCTATAATTGCTCCCAGGTGCAGTATCCTTGTCGTGGGTACTAGATGACTCTTGTCCCAATTTATCGTAAGACCATGTTCCTGTAGCGATTTGATCACCTTTTCTCTGTCCAATTGAGCCTTTTGTATGTTGATGACAGTATCAGTATGTCGTCCAAATAGCAGACAATTCTTACCGACTGCTCTCTGAGAGTAGCCGCCACTGCTGCCATCAGTTTCGTGAACGACCGAGGGGCCGATGATAGCCCGAAGGGCATAGCACGGTATTGATAATGTTGAGTCCCGTAAGCAAATCTGAGAAATTTGCGGTGCGCCGGGTGGATGGGGACATGAAGGTATGCCTCCTTCAGATCGATGGATTGCATGAGATCGTTGGATCGAACACATCCGAGTACTGTCCTCAAGGAGTGCATTTTGAAGCGATGGTACCTCATGTGGAGGTTTAGATGTTTCAGATTTAGAATACCCCGCCATCCACCCGTGGTCTCCTGGTGTTCAGGAACTGCTTCAATGGCTTCTATTTCCAGTAAATGCTGTATCTCCAGCTCCATGAGATGTTATTTGGACTGAATCGATGGGAGGGGACACTGAAGATAACAGGAAGGGGGTGATGAGACGAACTCCAGCTGAAGTCCGTCTGTCACAGTTTGTATTATCCAATTGTCCGTTGCTGGCATTTCCCATTGGTGATAGAACAATTGGATTTTGCCGCCAATGGGAAGATGCATCAAGGAGTCATTTTCCGTGATGGAAGGAATGATAACTCGTTCCTCTAGATGGACGTTTGAACCCGGCCTGACGTCTTCCCCTATCCCGAAAGGAAGATCTGTCTGTAGAACTGTTATACTGTTGTGAAGATAGCCGTTGAAAATAGGACCCTCTGAAACTCTGTTCAGGGTGAAATGGCTGACGAGGAAATGGAGAAAAACGGCGATCGGGTCGTCTGTAAGATGAAGGTAACACTTCCTTTTTATCTCGTCCTTCTACGAGAATGGGATCCAATGATTTTCCAAAAAGCGAATGACCCTGATATGGTGCTGTTGTCAAACGCCATTTTGATTTCATATCTGCTCGCCATTGTCGCAACCATAAGAGTCGCCTGGATGTAACGGCAGACGCAAGAGCGCGAGAAGCAAATTTTGCGGTGTCTAGAGAAGCATCCACGGAATATTCCGCAGCCGCGATCAGTTTGGCCATATCCTGTTGGAGGCGATTATCATGAGGTGGAACTCTGTCCTTCAGTTGTCTAAGCCACACTAGTGAAGCTCTATTAAAAAAAGATGCGGATGTAGCTGCCCTGATAGCCCAGGCTGCTGCTTGATGGGTCTTTTTGAAAGTTAACTCCGCTCTTCTATCCTCCTGTTTCAAACCTTTTCCCGCATCTCCAACCAATACAGATGATGATGAAAGACTGGCTACTGGCTCATCTACGGATGGTACTTGTAAAAGAGTATCAAATTCTGGAGATGCGCAATAAAGCTTTTTATCAAAATTATGGGAGCTGAAAGCGAACCTGGTCGTTCCCAAGGTTTTTGGACAACTTGGGCAAATAGATCAGGATATGGAACAAAATCAGAATCAATTGTAGGTACTGGGAAAAGATTACTAATCGACTCAGTCAAATTATTGGAAACAGTAGCCTGATTTGAGGCAAGATCCATATTTGTCGCCACCTTCGCTTTACGAAGGAGTGACTTAAATAGAGCCGGTTTAAATAGACTTTGGAAAGCCAGCTTGTCAGCTACCTCCCCTTCATCATCAGATAGTTCAAAGTCCTCCAGTTTATCATCCCCTGGATCTAACAGTTCTGCTGTTCCACAACCTTGCACTGAGTGCAAATGGTCAGCTCTAGATGTCTGATAATGGCCAGTGTGGGTGGCCCCCGGATCCATAGGAGCTACAGGTAAACCTGATAGTTGAAGACTTGCCTGAAAGATTCGGGTGAAAGTTTGGGCCAAAAAGGCCTGGAAATCTAAAGCCTGGCCAGCCAAGGGATCCTCCCCAAGTCTAAGTCCGGCCACAGTTGGCATGAAGGTGGCCTCTGGGACTGGCCTGGTCACATTCTTAATGAAGGGCCCTGAGGGAACTGCCTCATGTGATAAATTTCCCCCCAGATTCTGAGCCATCTCCTACGCAGTAACCTCTGAGGGTTCAAAATTTTGTAGGTCAGAGGCTGAATCCAGAGCTAAGCTCTGTTGCACCTGGGTCAACTGAGGATGAACCATAACTATTTCATCTTCCCCACTTTGAATAGTTGCCTGCGCTGAATGCTTGGCCTTATCAAACTGTCTTTCCAGGGCATTATGTCTGCGCTGGTCTTGTCTAGTCATTCTCATGGTCTCATCAGATTGAGAAACTTCAGGTGGAGGAGCATGCACAAAGGCCTTGGTCTTGCCCTTCTTATGCCTTATTATTTTAGGAGAAGGGGCCCTAGGAGGAGATGGGGTCTGGTCTAACTCCGAAGAGAATGCCTCCTCTGCCATAATCTCCCCCAAATCGGAATAAACAAGTTAAATAATACTTTCCTGTATTATACGAGGTAATAATGAACCAGAAACAGCCAGGAGGCAGAACCCAAACCAAACATTGGAGCAGTCCTTCAATCGTTTTCTCCAGACTCCGTCCCTGAAGAATGGACTTGGTTGGGCAGTTAGGTCCCCAACTGCTCTGACGAAATGGCGGTTGGGCGCAGGAGAGGTGGTTAAAAATGGCGGCGCTATGACCAAACGCCTCAAATAGTGCTGTTTAATTCTCCCAAAATACCGCCAATGAACCGCTCCTCTTATGGTGCTTCAAACCGCCACAATGAGCATCAGCCCCCTTTAAAAGCGACTTCCTGCTGATCCGAGTTTGCCGGCAAGGCAGGGACTCCGAATTTGCCGCAAGAATGAGGGCTATCAAAGCGAGGGCAGTTCTGCCAGCGCGCCGGTTAACCAGTTCCACGCTCATGGCGACAAGCAGCTGAGGGAAAAGCCGAGCTTCCCTGAAGCGTTTTAACACTTTCGCTATTAAGAGTAGCGGCAGGCGCCCCAGCTGGGAATGCCTGTCCGCGTAGCAAAGAAAACACGTTTTCCAAGTAGTAGCCCTCTGCAATTTAAATTACCAATCTGATAAACGGACTTTGAATTTAGAGCCAAATAGTTGCTAAAAATCCAGAGAAAAAAGGCACTCCAGTCTGATCACCAGTGACTGAGTGAAAAGACTGGACATGCGCAGTTGGAGTAGGCGGGACAAAGCTGTGGAGGGAAATTTGATTGGCACCCAGTCTGTCTAATGATGGTGAAGGAAACCCATATAGTGGAGTGGCGGAGCATCGAGGAGGAAAAAGAGAGGGGGGGAGTAGAGATAGTTGGGGCTTTGTAGTCAAAACAAGATTCTTTCTCTTGGGAACCAAGAACATTCCTGCAAGAGTGTCTGGAAGGAGGGGACTGAGGTCACCTAGCAACTGGACTGCATCCTGATTGAACCATGTAACTGGTTGTTTTGGGAAAGTGACAGATGTAGAAGTAAAAGGTCATGGTGTCGGGCTGTGAGCAGCACACTGCCTTGCCTCAGATGCTATGTATCCTGCCTGCTTGTATGATCTCATTCTGGTTCTGATTTGCATTATCTCACCTTGCCTTTACCATCAGGAGGATGGCATCTTAATGAGGGTGAATAGTATCTACCAATTAAAACACTGTTGCTGGTTTGCCTTTTCTGCTTGTAAAAAACTGTATAAAAAGTAATAAACGCTGCGAAGGAGGGAGACATCTTCGCACAGAGCAAATGACTGGACCCTGATTTCTACATCTGGCGCCCGGAACAGGGACACCCTCCGTGGGAAGCAACACTCAACATACTTATTATCGTCTGGTATAGACTTCTGGTGCACCTTCATCCTACGGGATCCCTCAGTGGTAAGTATGGGTTGCAATCTATCTCAACATCAGCAAACGCATGTGCAGGAACTCAGATTCCTTTTGCACAAGTCTGGTGTGACGACGTCCAAGGCTGACATAAGGAAAATGGTGACAGATATAGGGAAACATTGTCCCTGGTATCCGGAATGGGGGATGCTCCGTTTATGTGATTGGACAAAGATAGGGCATACTTTACATCTTGAACCCCAGACTCCAGTGCAAATATTACATCGATGGTATCAATGCCGTCAAGCAACAGAAAAATTTGGCTCTGATGCTTCAGCAGGGCAACAATTAACTACAAGCCCTTCACCTGATTATGATCAAGTTAAAATTGACACCCCGAAACCATCTCCAATTGAACCATCAGCTCCTCCTGAAGGAGCTAGTTCTATTGCTGCACCCCCTTTAGGCAGGTTTTAGAGGAACAGTTAGACAAAGGGGGTGGAAATATAGAAGAAATTGCTGATACTGTATGCTTTCTGTTTGAACAGTACACGTTGTGGGACAAGTAGATTAGAATGGGGCTCAAATAGTGGAATATTGTCCTTTGTCTTATGCAATTTTAACAGAACTTAGAAAAGGAATTAGAGATATGGGGTTGGGAAGTACATATATGTAGGGCATGTTGGAACCACTATGAAAAATCATATCCTAGTACCTGAGGATTAGAAAACTACCTTTCGCATGTTGCTTATTCCAGTGCAATATGTAGTTTGGGACAATGAATTTAAACATCAGTGTGCCATGCGTGCCCTCCACTCAGGGGGAGCATTTATTCCTGATCAATTGTATGGATCTGGTCCTTTTGCCCCAGTTGAAGCTCAGATTATTCTACCAGCTGCCACTTTACAAGTTTCTATCGAGCCTTCGGAAAAGTGCCTGTTTCTGGCAAGCCTCAACAAGCCTTCTCTAATATCAGGCAGAAGGCTAATAAGCCGTATCCTGATTTTATTATCAGATTGCAGGATGCTTTACGGTGACAGATAGACAATTCCGAAGCTCAGAATGAGTTGCTGGTGAGACAACGCCACTTCTGAGTGCCGAAGGGCAATTGTTGGGCTGGGAAAAAATCCTGATTTGGCAAATATGATTAAAGCGTGTCAAGATATAGGAACATCCTCTTACCAAACCAATTTGTTAGCAGCTGCTTTATCACAAGGCAGCAAACCTCAAGGAAAGTGTTACAATTGTGGCAAACCTGGTCATTTTAAAAGGGAGTGTCGAAATCTGGGGGGGGGGGGTTATGTCTGCAACATCTCACCCTCCCTTCCATCGGGGATCAAACCAAAAACAAAATACCCAAAGTGTTAGGTTATCATTGGACAAGCGAATGTCGTTCGGGAAACGGCTGGCCAGGCCGGTCTCTGGCCCCAGTCCAAACCCAGTCCAACAAACAAACAATAGAAAATACTCCTGCAGCTACAAAAGGTAGTACTAGTATTGATTTGATACTGCAGGAGGAAGTGAATTTTAAATTTCCTGGTTCAAGTAATTCCATCCCAATTATCAGGCCCCCTAACAGGGAATTATGTAGGGCTTGTCCTTCCGCAGTCAAGCATGGGTAAATATGGTATTTTTGTCATTCCTGGAGTGATATATCCGGACTACACTAGGATTATTTATGTTCAATTGTGGACCAATTTGCCCCAAACTTTGCCCATTTATACTAGCCCTGCTCAACTCCTTCTTTTGCCTTATTTTGTCCTGGCAGGGGGAGAGCAAAAGGAGAGAGGTGAAGGTGGCTTTGGTTCTACTGACCCAGCCACTTCTATCATAGATGCCATCCAATAACACCAATACCCGAATAACATCCCAACGGCTCCGTCAGATCGTTGTGTTGCAAGGTAAGCCCTTTGAGGGGATTTTGGACACTGGAGAGGATGTTTCAGTGATCTCTGCCAAGCAGTGGCCTGCTGCCTGGCCAACTGAGCCCTGCCCAAGTGTGTGGGGTGTGTGGGGTCATCAAAGTGCAAGATTTATTTCAGTTCACTTGCCTAATTCAGATTTGGTCATTCAGGTCCGCCCTTTTATATTAGATATTCATGTCAGCCTTTGGGGGTGCGACCTGCTCAGTAAATTGGGGAACTCCGCTCCCCTCACTTTGGAGGACTGAAACTACTCCCCTCCCACTGACTTGGATGGTTAAAGAACCAGTGTGGATTGATCAATGGTCCATGTCACATGAAAAATTAACGGCTCTCCACGAATTAGTACACGATCAGCTGCTTGCTGGTCATGTTGTGCTGTCCACTAGTCCATGGAATACACCTGTGTTTGTGATAAAAAAGAAAAGTGGCAAATGGCGTTTTTACATGATCTTCACGCCATGAATGCATGTATTCAACCTATGGGCCCCTTGCAGTGCGAGACACCAAAGCCTAATTTGATTCCCCAAGATCATGAGGTGATGGTAATTGACTTAAAGGATTGTTTCTTTTCCATTCCTTTATGTCCCTCTGATCAGGAAAAGTTTGCATTTACGGTGCCTGTGGTGAACTATTCAGAAGCCAATAAATGTTATCATTGGACGGTTTTACCACAGGGAATGTTGAATAGTCCCACATTATGTCAATTTTATGTAGCTGAGGCACTAGCCCCTTTTCACAAACGTCATCCATTGGTTTTGATATATCATTATATGGATGACATTTTAATTGGAGCGCCAAAAATACAATCTAACTGGCTTTCTGAAATATAAAATGATTTATGTGTCTATGGATTGCAAATTGCCCTGGAAAAAATACAGCTGAACGCTCTTTATCTGTATTTAGGACATAAAATGTTGCAGTCTTTTTCTGCTCCGGCTTTTCCTCGTTTAAATCTACCCAAAGTAGATTTCCTTGGTTAATTTGCAACAATTGCTGGGCACCATTAATTGGGTTCGCCCATATTTTTCTTTGCCTACAAATTTACTTAGTCCCTTATTTGATTTATTGACTAAAGGAAAACAGCCTGGAGACCTCATTATAGTTCTGTCTGCAGCACTTGCTATAGTCGAGCAAATTAATGACATCTTGAGTAATCAGTTTGTGGATCAAATTCCTCATAGAGATTGTCAATTAACTCTTTTGATATTCTCTACTAGTAAGCTGCTCACGAGAGTATTGGCTGTTTTAGAAAAGCAAAAAGTATATTGTATTGAATGGCTTTATTTGCCCCATACACCATCCCAAAATGTTTTGCCATTTATCCAAGCCATTGCTGAAATTATAACCTTGAGGCGCACTCGAGCTTGTCATAGAAATGGGACTGATTTAATAAATATTGTTCTTCCTATCTGACTTTCACTTTCATTTTCAGAATAACTTATCTCTTCAGTGCGCTCTAACTGACTATGTTGGTTGTATTTCATATCATTTGCCTAAAGATCCTCGGCTTACTTGTTTAATGACTTCCTTCTTTCCTGTCTGCCCATTGCTTTCTCCTTCTCCATTATCGCAAGCTCTTACTGTTTTCTCTGATGGAGGATGAACGAGAGGAGCGATTGCTTACAAGGATCCTCATGATGATATCTGGAAAGTATCTTACACTGCAGTGCAATCTTCACCTCAACGCTCAGAATTGTCTGCTGCTATCTTGGCTTTCCACACTTTTTCTCAACAGCCTTTTAATTTGATCTCTGACTCTCAGTATGTGTGTCAACTTATTTTTAATCTTCCAGGTTCTTATATCACGCCTAGGATTGACTCCAATCTTATGGCCTTATTTCTCATTTTGCAGCAACTGCTACAAGACCGGACACATTTGTACTTTGTCTCTCACATATGCAGTCATTCGTCCCTTCCTGGTCCTCTTTCTGAAGGCAACAGTCATGCTGATGCTGCTGTTCATGTTTTACCCAGTTTGTTCACAGATCCGTTTTTTAGTCATTCTTTTTTCCATCAAAATGCCAGGGGGCTGGCACAAGCTTGCCATAGTCCACTAGATCAAGCCAAGCAAATTGTTTTATCCTGTCCCCAATGTTTTGGGGCATCCCCCTCGGGGGACATGGGAGTTAATCCCTGTGGTTTCACCTCTAATCAATTATGGCAAATGGATGTTACCCATGTTCCCTCTTTGGCTCCCTGGAAATATATTCATTTATCTTTTTTTTTATTATTATTATTAAAAAGTTTTCAAGAATTTTACACATATTTTTCTTTCCCTCCTCCCACCTCCTGCCCCAATGCTCCCACCCCCCCGGACTTCCCAGAGCAAATACAGGATATAGCATTTAACAAACATATAGAAAAAACATAAACTAACTATCTATAGATTTATCTCCCTTTTGCACTTTAACATCTGTATATAACTATTTAAACCAGTTATTGCTTGAAAATAATCAATCCAACTTCATTCTTGTCTGTTCTTCAATAATAAACAAGACTTCTTTCTTCCAGCATTACACAATCAGAGCCCAATTACAATTAACCATCACATCTCCAACCCTTACATATATTAACACATTAACAAAATATATTAACCAATCTCGAATAAATTATATTGTAAAAACCTTATTTTTACTTTTTACCCCATAAACTTATATTGATTCTTCCTGGAAACATTCCTTACTTGATAGCTTTGCATAAACTTATTCATCTTATTCTCTACAAATCCACTACGTATAATCAAATTACATCTTCACTATTTGATAGCACCACTTATATTTTCCTTATAACCCACAAGTTTATATTTATTCTTCAACAAAACATTCTTTAATATAGTATTAATGTAATTTAAAACAAAGTATAAAAGTGTAAGTAATTCCCTTCTTCTAACCCATAAACTTGTATTAAATGATCTGCACTGTCCATAACTTTTACATCCCCAATATTTTTCTTTCTTTCTTTATTTATTTTTAACCCATAAGCTTATATAAATTCTTCAACAAAGCATTCTTTGAAATATAACTTTAGTGTTAATATACTTCAAGACAAAAGTGAAAGTTTGGTCAATAGTCAAATAACAATTCAAACATAACATCACTTAATATAACTTTTCAAGACAAATCATGTCCCTAAATATAAGTAAATCATTCATTTTCACTATAACATTACTTTTCAAAACAAATCATATCCCTAAATACAGGTATAGTTATTCATTTTCACTATTAGTATCCTCCCCAGGCCAAAGGATTGTAATTTTTCTATCTCCATTTTTTCCTGACTTTTTTGCGAACCTTCTTCTTCAGCCTTATTCCTCTGCCTTCTTTTATTTTTATAAGTTCTTGAATTTTCAACTGAAGTTGCTGTGCCTTACAATCTTGTTCTCTTCACAAAGTAATTCCTTTCAGTAAACACACCTCTTTCACTGCGATTGGGAGTCCATTTTTGTAAAAAAGTTGTAAAATTCCACTTCGAATCCTCCTTCTTATATTAGAAATCCCAACGCCTCCTGACAATTTTCCAGTTGACTGTATCAAAGCCTCTGGAGAAATCTCTCTCAATATTTCCTGGTTACGCTCCTTCGAACCTCTCAGCCTTTCCTTCTTAATTTGAAAAACATCCATTCCATTTTCAAAAGGCACATTAAACTGGATTATTTCTTCCATCTCTTCATTCAGCAACTCACTATTATTTGGCAACTGAAATACCGATACAGTATCTTCACTTGTATCTTTGTTTTGAACTTGAGTAAAATCCTTCTTGAAGAGCCCTTCCATTCGTTTCACTAACACGGAGGTAAATTATTCTAAAATTTCTTTAAAGAGATCCTCAATCAGTATTTGTGTATTTACTGATGTTTGTAATAGTGAGCCTCCATCATTTTCAAAAAAGCCAGCCATTTTTTTTTATCCAACCACATTGAACAATGCTGGGTGTTAACAGCTTTAACGAGAGTTAACTTTCACTTTCACACCCTATTAAGCACAAGCACCATTTTCTTCTCTCCTTTAATCAACTTCAAAAGGTGGCAATTTAAGCATGGAATTAAGGATTTGTTACTTGCAATTGTCTGCTCTCCTGTCTTCACTCCGTCTGCAAAGAATCAACTTAGATCTCAGTAAAGATTGGAGAAGTGGTCGCGATGTTTTTTCTGCTTAAAGCAGAAGTGCCCTGGATCTCGGAGTTTCACTGGACTTCCTGGGGAGCTCTTACCCTCCAAGCCCCAAAAAATATTTCAGGGGCTTTCGGGGAGCTCTATCCCCGTCTGATTACTCTCCTTTCCCTCTTCTCCCAGGGGAAAGGTTTTCCAGCCGCCGGACAACTGATTTACGCTGTCAGGGCGGTTTTACAAGATCACAGGGCTGGCGCTCCAAAAGAGAGCGTCCAGCAATGTCGGCGGTGCCACCGGAAAAAGAATTTGACTACCAAAGCGCACACAGTACTGCAGCAGCAACAAGTCAAACAAACGCCCGAGAATTTATGTGCTGCCATTTTTGTGGTTTTAACTGCCAATTCCTTAGCCATAACTTGTTTGTGCTTGATTGTTAATAGCTGTACTTTGGCAACAGCAGCTGTCATCCCATCCAAAAAATTGCTCGAACAATGAATGAAACAAAACCTATGGGTGCAGCTTGCAAACATCACAAAAACTGATGCCTTTGTTTGTCTGAAGCTTATGATATGGAAAATTTGCTTTCTACATGTTTAATCCCTGTCTGCCCATGTTTGGCTACCGCAAGGGTGGTTTTTTACATGTGGCCAACAAACCTTTAATTATATTCCTGCTAATATTAGTGAAGTGTAGTGTTATCTTAGCCAGTTGATTCCTGTTTGGTTTCTAAACAACTACTTCACTCGAGCCCTATTCGGCGGGAGGTCACCCTAGATGACACTTGTGACTCTGAAACAGATTTACTTAATCAAGCAGAGTTCATAGCATTGGCAGTATCTATGATGGGTGTGTCAGCACTTGCTGTTCACACACATCTTAATATTAATGCTATTAATAATGCGTGTAATCTAGCAAAAACCATTAATGCCACTTCTTCAGCGATCTCAGCAATCAACCTTGAACTGCAAGCTTTTAGAAAAGCTATTCTTCAAAATCGTGCTGCTGTTGCTTCTACGTCAGCATTTGGATTGTGAAAGTTTTGAAGGACTTTGTTGCTTTTCAGATGGGTCACGGAACATTCAGCATCAGCTTAATATTTTATATAATTTGGCCTCTGATTTAAAAATTGACACTTTAGGATCTTGGTGGGAAAGCCTTTGGTCTTGGCTACCTACAGGCTTATTGGGAAACATCCTACGTTATTCAGTCATCATTTGTGCCATTTTGATTGGTAAGTGCTGTTTTGTTCAGTGTCTTCCCTCTTTTTGTAACATATGTATCACTGCATTTCACCCCAAATCCCCTCTCACACTGCCCCAGGGTCAGGTTTATACCTTGTATAAGCAACTGCAGGGATATTCCTCTCCTGATTATGATGCCCTGACAAACAAAACAAAACAAAACAGAGTGAGATGTAAAGGTAAAATGTCATGGTGTCAGGCTGTGAGCAGCACACTACCTTGCCTCAGATGCTATGTATCTTGCCTGCTTGTATGATCTCATTTTGGCTCTGATTTGCATTATCTCACCTTGCCTTCACCATCAGGAGGATGGCATTTTAAGGGTGGCGAATAGTATCTACCAATTAAAATGGACGTTGTCTTACCTGAATGTCCTTTTTATGCTCGTTGCGAAGACAATCCTATAGTATGGGATCTAGCAGCGTGATTGGATGTACTGAGTGCCTATCATTTTTCCTCTGCAGTCCTAGTCCCGCCCTCTGGTTCCTCCTGTCAGTCTTTTTCACGAATGTTGTATCAATGTAGTCATACTGGAACTGATTTCATCACATAAGGCGAGAACCTGCAGAGGAATGAAATAGAAAAACACCCCCTATGGCAGGGGATGGCTAGCGCACGGGTGGGCCGGATTGTCTTCGCAACGAGCATAAAAAGGACGTTCAGGTAAGACAACGTCCATTTTCCTGACTCGTTGCTCAGACAATCCTATAGTATGGGACATGCCCAAGCTACAAATCCTGGGAGGGAGTCGCAGCCATCTCCTGAACCGTCGGGGTAATTATTGATTGTAATACACGTCTGCCGAAGGAGGCTTCAGCAGAAGCAAATAAGTCTAATCGATAATGACGTACAAATGATGAAAGGGATGACCAGGTGGCCGCCCTGCAAATTTCATCAATTGAAGCTCGTGTAGCCCATGCAGCAGATGTAGCTGCACTCCTAGTGGAGTGAGGCAAAATGCCCTCAGGAATAGGTGCCCCTTGTACCTCATATGCTATGGATATACAGGCCTTGAGCCATCTGCCCACAGTGGAAGAAGAAACTTTCTGACCCATAGAAGAAGGCAAAAATGACACCAAGAGGGCTTCAGTTTTTCGAAACGATGATGTACGTCGAATGTAACGTCGCAGAGCCCTGCGTACGTCCAAAGTATGCCATGTCCGTTCAAGAGGGTGATGTGGATCCGGGCAGAAATTCGGCAGTACGATCTCTTGAGACCGATGAAAAATGGAATTTATCTTAGGCATAAAAGCAGGGTCCAATCTAAGGACTACGCGGTCAGGAAAGAAGACACAGAGATCAGGTCTTATTGAAAAAGCTGCTATCTCTGACACTCTACGAGCCGATGTCACTGCTAAGAGGAAGGCCACTTTCAACGACAAATAATGTAATGAAGTTGAACCCAGAGGCTCAAACGGTGGTAATGTGAGAGCTTGTAACACCCGATGTAAATCCCAGGTAGGATATCTGTGTATGACGGGTGGTCGAAGATTCACAGCTCCTTGAAGAAAAGATCGAATTCTCTGATCATGGGACAATTGTTGGTGACTCTCCCCGGACAACACAGTGGCTAAAGCTGCCACCTGTCTGCGTAAAGTAGACGGGGCCAATCCTTTGTCAAAGCCTGACTGAAGGAAACGCAGAATGTCTGATACAGAAGCAGATGTAGGGTCCACCAAGTTAGAAGCAGCCCATTGAGCAAAAATCTTCCAGGACGCGTTGTAAATGCGGAGTGTAGATGGCCGCCTGGCAGCTTGGATAGTAGCGATGACTTCAGAAGGAACATTGTCCTTACGCAACATTATCCTTTCAAGCGCCAGATGGTCAATCGGAGCCAGCCTGGATCCGGGTGTTGGATGGCACCTTGACTCATTGACAGTTGGTTGAGTGGAATCTGCCATGGCTTTTCTACTGAAAGATCTTGAAGATCTGCGAACCACGCCCTCCGAGGCCAATAGGGTGCCACCAATAGAAGGTCTGCGTGTTCCAGAAGTAGTTTCCTGATCATCCCCGGAATGATTGGAATTGGAGGAAATGCATATAGTAGACCTACTGGCCACTTGGCCCGTCGTGTCCTTCCGCTCCTGGAGATGGAAACCAAGTGAAATACCGAGGCAGATGAGCTTTTTGAGACGTTGCAAAAAGGTCGACTGCTGGCATACCGAACCTGTCCGCTATGTCCTGGAACAATTGAGGGCTCAGACACCACTCTGATGGATCTAGGCGAGTCCTGCTCAGATAGTCTGCCTGGATATTTGACTTGCCTGAAATATGCTCCGCCTGTATGGAATGGAGATATTGTTCTGCCCATGACATCAGTAGGTCTGCCTTCACCATCAAATCTTTGTACCTCATCCCCCCCTGTCGATTGAGATGAGCCTTCGTAGTCACATTGTCTGTCAATATGAGTACATGTTTGTTTGTTATCATTGATGAAAAGTGTATTAACGCTAGGCGCACCGCCCGGAGCTCTAACCAGTTTATGCTGTGTTGTCGTTCTAGAGGGGACCAAGTCACCTGAACGAAGATTGAGTCCAAGTGAGCACCCCAGCCATAAAGGCTGGCGTCCGTAGTTATCGTGACTCTGTGAGGCTCGAAAAACAGAGTCCCAGATGACAGGGCTGGAGAGATCCACCAATGAAGAGACTGCTTTACTCGACGTGGAACCCGAACTTTGGTGGACGACTCTGACTGACCAGTTCGCTGGAAGGGAAGAAGTAACCACTGAAGGTGATGTGAGTGATGACGAGCCCACGGTACTATGTGTATACATGATATTACCTTCCCCAACAGTTGAGACAGCAGAAGAAGTGGTACAGAAGGTTGTGACAGCACCTGGTTCACCACATTCTTGATACTTGACTGACGGTCCGGGGATAGAAAGACCTGGCCGAGCAATGAGTCTATAGTCGCTCCAAGATGCAGAATGGACGTTGTTGGAACAAGATGGCTCTTGTCCAGATTGAGGACAAAGCCGTGACTTTGTAGGGTCTGAATAACAGACTCTCTGTCGTGTTGAGCTTGAGCAAGAGAGGTCGATAACAGCAGGATGTCGTCCAAGTAGCAGACGATGCGGATGGAACGTTCCCTCAACGAAGCTGCCAATGCCGCTAGAATTTTTGTAAAAGTCCTCGGCACCGATGACAGTTCAAACGGCATGGCCTTGTATTGATAGTGCCGTTCGTTGTAAGCGAACCTGAGGAAGCGTCTGTGATTGATATGTATCGGTACATGAAGATAGGCCTCCTTGATATCGATGTATTGTAGGAGGTCCCCTCGTCAGATACATCCCAGAATGGACCAGAGGGAATACATCTTGAAGCGCCGGTACAACACAAACTGGTTTAGCTGTTTTAAATTGAGAACCCCCCTCCATCCCCCCGAGCTATTCGGAACCAGGAACAATATTGAGTAAAATCCGGTCCGTACCTGATCTTCCGGAACCAGCTCGATGGCCTGTATCTCCAACAGATGTTGGATCTCTAGTTACATAAGTTGCCTCATTTGAGGTGAAGCCGACATGGGGCACTGAAGAAAACGACTCGGGGGAGGGGAGATGAATTCTATAGTCAAGCCAGTTGTGATGGTTCGGAGAAGCCAGGCGTATGTAAAAGCGGTATCCCATTGATGGTAGAACTGCTGAAGACGACCGCCTATGGGAGAAAAGGCCGGTGAGTCACTTACCGCGCCTAAAGGAGCGAAATCTGGAGCCCCGGAATGGTCGCTTAAATGCTGTCTGGCGTCTGCCTCTGTCACGAAAGGCCATCCGGTCAGAAGAGATGTACTGCCCTTGTGTGGAATGTCTGTGAAAGTGATACCCGCTGGGTCCTGGCTCGGCACGAAAGGACTGCCTCGCATAAGGCGTAAAGCGATGGTCCTGGCGCCTGTAATTGGAAGAAAGAACCTTTTTATCGCGCCCTTCCACCAAGGCCGGCTCCAAGGCTTGACCAAAAAGAGCAGATCCTTTATAAGGAGCAGTGGTGAGTTTCCATTTTGACTTTAAGTCGGCTCTCCAATGCCTGAGCCATAAAAGACGGCGAAAAACCACTGTGGAAGTCATGGCCCTGGATGCGAATTTAGCCGCATCCAACGAGGCGTCTGCAGAATACTCAGCTGCAGCAATCAATTTGGTGACATCTTGGTGAATACGGGCCTCTTCAGGGGGCAATCTATCTCTGAGCTGGCGAAGCCAGATAAGCGATGCCCTGTTAAAAAATGAAGCAGAAGTAGCAGCTCTGATGGCCCAGGCTGCTGCTTGATGTGTTTTCCTATAGGAAAGTTCAGTTCTTTTATCTTCTGCCTTCAGGCCATCACCTACATCACCAGCCAAAACAGATGGAGAGATTAGATTGGCAACAGGCTCATCCACTGTAGGTAGGTTTAATAAGGCATCTAGCTCTGGGGCAGCACAGTAGACCATCTTGTCATGACCCGAGGGGCCTGAAATAGAACCTGGTCTCTCCCAGGGTTTCTGAATGACTTGAGAAAACAAATCAGGGCATGGAACAAAGACAATGTCAGTTTGTGGCATTTTAAATAAGGAGTCATTAGGATTTTCTTGATCTTGAGAAGAAGCAGTAGCAGAATCAAGAACTTTGCCCATTTTGGTTGCCACCTTTGCCTTATGTAAAAGAGATTTAAATAAAGCAGGCCTAAAGAGACCCGGAATCGAAGGCTTTTCCTGAAACTCATCATCATCATCAGAAAGTTCAAATTCGTCAAGGTATTCATCATCCTGAGCCAAATACTCAGGTTGTTTGAAGGAATAGCTGGTGGATGGTTGGACCTTGGGTGCAACTGGAATAGACCCAGAGGTGCTTGGAAGTGTGCCCAAGAGAGATTGCTGATGCAACCCAGCTTGAAAAACACTAGCAAATGCCTGGGACAACATAGACTGAAAGTCCATGGAAGGAGTGGAATTACCAATCCCCACATTAGCCAAACCAGCAACCATTGAAGGCTGAGAAGCCTGAGGTGCCTGAATAGGTACAGAAGAGAATACGGGTCTAGAACCCTGCAACACATGTTCGCCTTGAATAGAGGACAAATCTTGACCTTGAGGTACAAGAATAATATCACCCTGTGACCAATTGACCAAATTAGGTTCCTGGGGTTGAGAAACTAGAGGAGCATTGGAAATAACTACATTGTCCTCTGTAAGTGGAATAGATGGGCCCTCTGGTTGAATAACAGCCCTTGCCTTATTGAATTGTTTTTCTAAGGCATTATGGCGCCTCAAGGCATCTTTATCCATTGATTCAGGTTGGAGGTTCGTGGCTTTAGAGCCTGTCTTAGAACCTTTGTTAGACTTTTGTTTCCTTTTCCCAGCAGGTTTGGGAGAAGGGGCCCTTATGGATGAACATTCCATCTCCATATCCGATGAGAGAGGAGAATCAGCCATAACTAACAATTAGTAAGAATTAATTAATATTTTTAATATTATGAATAATTAATTAATTAATTAATAATTAATTTTTTTACATATTAATTATTTTCTTCATAAATAAGGAACAACTGTAAATATGAACTATTAATAATTCATTTCCCTTGAGAAGGTAAATCTGCCCACTGGAGACTCAGGGAACTGCAGGAATCGAGCATAAAAAGGACGTTCAGGTAAGACAACGTCCATTTTCCTGACTCGTTGCTCAGACAATCCTATAGTATGGGACATGCCCAAGCTACAAATCCTGGGAGGGAGTCGCAGCCATCTCCTGAACCGTCGGGGTAATTATTGATTGTAATACACGTCTGCCGAAGGAGGCTTCAGCAGAAGCAAATAAGTCTAATCGATAATGACGTACAAATGATGAAAGGGATGACCAGGTGGCCGCCCTGCAAATTTCATCAATTGAAGCTCGTGTAGCCCATGCAGCAGATGTAGCTGCACTCCTAGTGGAGTGAGGCAAAATGCCCTCAGGAATAGGTGCCCCTTGTACCTCATATGCTATGGATATACAGGCCTTGAGCCATCTGCCCACAGTGGAAGAAGAAACTTTCTGACCCATAGAAGAAGGCAAAAATGACACCAAGAGGGCTTCAGTTTTTCGAAACGATGATGTACGTCGAATGTAACGTCGCAGAGCCCTGCGTACGTCCAAAGTATGCCATGTCCGTTCAAGAGGGTGACGTGGATCCGGGCAGAAATTCGGCAGTACGATCTCTTGAGACCGATGAAAAATGGAATTTATCTTAGGCATAAAAGCAGGGTCCAATCTAAGGACTACGCGGTCAGGAAAGAAGACACAGAGATCAGGTCTTATTGAAAAAGCTGCTATCTCTGACACTCTACGAGCCGATGTCACTGCTAAGAGGAAGGCCACTTTCAACGACAAATAATGTAATGAAGTTGAACCCAGAGGCTCAAACGGTGGTAATGTGAGAGCTTGTAACACCCGATGTAAATCCCAGGTAGGATATCTGTGTATGACGGGTGGTCGAAGATTCACAGCTCCTTGAAGAAAAGATCGAATTCTCTGATCATGGGACAATTGTTGGTGACTCTCCCCGGACAACACAGTGGCTAAAGCTGCCACCTGTCTGCGTAAAGTAGACGGGGCCAATCCTTTGTCAAAGCCTGACTGAAGGAAACGCAGAATGTCTGATACAGAAGCAGATGTAGGGTCCACCAAGTTAGAAGCAGCCCATTGAGCAAAAATCTTCCAGGACGCGTTGTAAATGCGGAGTGTAGATGGCCGCCTGGCAGCTTGGATAGTAGCGATGACTTCAGAAGGAACATTGTCCTTACGCAACATTATCCTTTCAAGCGCCAGATGGTCAATCGGAGCCAGCCTGGATCCGGGTGTTGGATGGCACCTTGACTCATTGACAGTTGGTTGAGTGGAATCTGCCATGGCTTTTCTACTGAAAGATCTTGAAGATCTGCGAACCACGCCCTCCGAGGCCAATAGGGTGCCACCAATAGAAGGTCTGCGTGTTCCAGAAGTAGTTTCCTGATCATCCCCGGAATGATTGGAATTGGAGGAAATGCATATAGTAGACCTACTGGCCACTTGGCCCGTCGTGTCCTTCCGCTCCTGGAGATGGAAACCAAGTGAAATACCGAGGCAGATGAGCTTTTTGAGACGTTGCAAAAAGGTCGACTGCTGGCATACCGAACCTGTCCGCTATGTCCTGGAACAATTGAGGGCTCAGACACCACTCTGATGGATCTAGGCGAGTCCTGCTCAGATAGTCTGCCTGGATATTTGACTTGCCTGAAATATGCTCCGCCTGTATGGAATGGAGATATTGTTCTGCCCATGACATCAGTAGGTCTGCCTTCACCATCAAATCTTTGTACCTCATCCCCCCCTGTCGATTGAGATGAGCCTTCGTAGTCACATTGTCTGTCAATATGAGTACATGTTTGTTTGTTATCATTGATGAAAAGTGTATTAACGCTAGGCGCACCGCCCGGAGCTCTAACCAGTTTATGCTGTGTTGTCGTTCTAGAGGGGACCAAGTCACCTGAACGAAGATTGAGTCCAAGTGAGCACCCCAGCCATAAAGGCTGGCGTCCGTAGTTATCGTGACTCTGTGAGGCTCGAAAAACAGAGTCCCAGATGACAGGGCTGGAGAGATCCACCAATGAAGAGACTGCTTTACTCGACGTGGAACCCGAACTTTGGTGGACGACTCTGACTGACCAGTTCGCTGGAAGGGAAGAAGTAACCACTGAAGGTGATGTGAGTGATGACGAGCCCACGGTACTATGTGTATACATGATATTACCTTCCCCAACAGTTGAGACAGCAGAAGAAGTGGTACAGAAGGTTGTGACAGCACCTGGTTCACCACATTCTTGATACTTGACTGACGGTCCGGGGATAGAAAGACCTGGCCGAGCAATGAGTCTATAGTCGCTCCAAGATGCAGAATGGACGTTGTTGGAACAAGATGGCTCTTGTCCAGATTGAGGACAAAGCCGTGACTTTGTAGGGTCTGAATAACAGACTCTCTGTCGTGTTGAGCTTGAGCAAGAGAGGTCGATAACAGCAGGATGTCGTCCAAGTAGCAGACGATGCGGATGGAACGTTCCCTCAACGAAGCTGCCAATGCCGCTAGAATTTTTGTAAAAGTCCTCGGCACCGATGACAGTTCAAACGGCATGGCCTTGTATTGATAGTGCCGTTCGTTGTAAGCGAACCTGAGGAAGCGTCTGTGATTGATATGTATCGGTACATGAAGATAGGCCTCCTTGATATCGATGTATTGTAGGAGGTCCCCTCGTCAGATACATCCCAGAATGGACCAGAGGGAATACATCTTGAAGCGCCGGTACAACACAAACTGGTTTAGCTGTTTTAAATTGAGAACCCCCCTCCATCCCCCCGAGCTATTCGGAACCAGGAACAATATTGAGTAAAATCCGGTCCGTACCTGATCTTCCGGAACCAGCTCGATGGCCTGTATCTCCAACAGATGTTGGATCTCTAGTTACATAAGTTGCCTCATTTGAGGTGAAGCCGACATGGGGCACTGAAGAAAACGACTCGGGGGAGGGGAGATGAATTCTATAGTCAAGCCAGTTGTGATGGTTCGGAGAAGCCAGGCGTATGTAAAAGCGGTATCCCATTGATGGTAGAACTGCTGAAGACGACCGCCTATGGGAGAAAAGGCCGGTGAGTCACTTACCGCGCCTAAAGGAGCGAAATCTGGAGCCCCGGAATGGTCGCTTAAATGCTGTCTGGCGTCTGCCTCTGTCACGAAAGGCCATCCGGTCAGAAGAGATGTACTGCCCTTGTGTGGAATGTCTGTGAAAGTGATACCCGCTGGGTCCTGGCTCGGCACGAAAGGACTGCCTCGCATAAGGCGTAAAGCGATGGTCCTGGCGCCTGTAATTGGAAGAAAGAACCTTTTTATCGCGCCCTTCCACCAAGGCCGGCTCCAAGGCTTGACCAAAAAGAGCAGATCCTTTATAAGGAGCAGTGGTGAGTTTCCATTTTGACTTTAAGTCGGCTCTCCAATGCCTGAGCCATAAAAGACGGCGAAAAACCACTGTGGAAGTCATGGCCCTGGATGCGAATTTAGCCGCATCCAACGAGGCGTCTGCAGAATACTCAGCTGCAGCAATCAATTTGGTGACATCTTGGTGAATACGGGCCTCTTCAGGGGGCAATCTATCTCTGAGCTGGCGAAGCCAGATAAGCGATGCCCTGTTAAAAAATGAAGCAGAAGTAGCAGCTCTGATGGCCCAGGCTGCTGCTTGATGTGTTTTCCTATAGGAAAGTTCAGTTCTTTTATCTTCTGCCTTCAGGCCATCACCTACATCACCAGCCAAAACAGATGGAGAGATTAGATTGGCAACAGGCTCATCCACTGTAGGTAGGTTTAATAAGGCATCTAGCTCTGGGGCAGCACAGTAGACCATCTTGTCATGACCCGAGGGGCCTGAAATAGAACCTGGTCTCTCCCAGGGTTTCTGAATGACTTGAGAAAACAAATCAGGGCATGGAACAAAGACAATGTCAGTTTGTGGCATTTTAAATAAGGAGTCATTAGGATTTTCTTGATCTTGAGAAGAAGCAGTAGCAGAATCAAGAACTTTGCCCATTTTGGTTGCCACCTTTGCCTTATGTAAAAGAGATTTAAATAAAGCAGGCCTAAAGAGACCCGGAATCGAAGGCTTTTCCTGAAACTCATCATCATCATCAGAAAGTTCAAATTCGTCAAGGTATTCATCATCCTGAGCCAAATACTCAGGTTGTTTGAAGGAATAGCTGGTGGATGGTTGGACCTTGGGTGCAACTGGAATAGACCCAGAGGTGCTTGGAAGTGTGCCCAAGAGAGATTGCTGATGCAACCCAGCTTGAAAAACACTAGCAAATGCCTGGGACAACATAGACTGAAAGTCCATGGAAGGAGTGGAATTACCAATCCCCACATTAGCCAAACCAGCAACCATTGAAGGCTGAGAAGCCTGAGGTGCCTGAATAGGTACAGAAGAGAATACGGGTCTAGAACCCTGCAACACATGTTCGCCTTGAATAGAGGACAAATCTTGACCTTGAGGTACAAGAATAATATCACCCTGTGACCAATTGACCAAATTAGGTTCCTGGGGTTGAGAAACTAGAGGAGCATTGGAAATAACTACATTGTCCTCTGTAAGTGGAATAGATGGGCCCTCTGGTTGAATAACAGCCCTTGCCTTATTGAATTGTTTTTCTAAGGCATTATGGCGCCTCAAGGCATCTTTATCCATTGATTCAGGTTGGAGGTTCGTGGCTTTAGAGCCTGTCTTAGAACCTTTGTTAGACTTTTGTTTCCTTTTCCCAGCAGGTTTGGGAGAAGGGGCCCTTATGGATGAACATTCCATCTCCATATCCGATGAGAGAGGAGAATCAGCCATAACTAACAATTAGTAAGAATTAATTAATATTTTTAATATTATGAATAATTAATTAATTAATTAATAATTAATTTTTTTACATATTAATTATTTTCTTCATAAATAAGGAACAACTGTAAATATGAACTATTAATAATTCATTTCCCTTGAGAAGGTAAATCTGCCCACTGGAGACTCAGGGAACTGCAGGAATCGAAGGCAACAATTTCCTCTGCACCTCCCTGTTAAACTGTAAATAATTTTTTTTACATTAAATAAACATACTGTATAAGCAATTGGTAAATTCAAGAGTGAAAAAAACATGAATGGTAACACTCTCATAAATAACGAGGCTATTAAAAGAAACTGACAGCCAAACAAACTTCAGTGTAATTTTGCTGCCTCAGCCATTAAAATGGTGGGCGAAGCAAAATGGCAGGAACTTCAACCATTGCCAACCATCACCAACGGAATCCACACATCAAGGTATGCCACTAACGGGCAGGGACCCTGGAGCCGCAATAATAAAGGAGAGACTGCGATGGTGGTGGTATTTGTCCCGGCTGAAAAAGGACCCCAATTACACCACCCTGCGGCACAAGCAAATAAGAAAAAAACGCGCCTCTCAGCTGGACAACCAAAGGCACCTCTCAGCTGTCAAAATGCAGCTCGAGTTAAACCCCGAAGCTGCTGCTTGTAATTAGCTTCCTTCAAAAAGCAGCTCTCCACAATGAATTTCTCCAAATTTTAAAGAAGAAAATAGGAAATAAAAAAAAATGTTTTAAAACGAGCCTCTCAGCTGTTAGTCGGGGCTAAAAAAAGCAGCGCGTGGGAGGCAGAAGCCCAACCTAACAGCGCAGTTTTGCAGAAACACCAAACAAACTACTTGCTAAGAGAACAAAAGAAAAGAAAAAATAGAAATAAAATATAGTAAAACTAATGAAAATTAGCCAGAAAAAGCACTCAGGTCTGGTCCAATCCACTGAGTGAAAAAGACTGACAGGAGGAACCAGAGGGCGGGACTAGGACTGCAGAGGAAAAATGATAGGCACTCAGTACATCCAATCATGCTGCTAGATCCCATACTATAGGATTGTCTGAGCAACGAGTCAGGAAAACGCTGTTGCTGGTTTGCCTTTTCTGCTTGTAAAAAACTGTACAAAAAGCAATAAACGCTGCAAAGGAGGGAGACATCTTCGCACAGAGCAAATGACTGGACCCTGATTTCTACAGACACACTTTTAGTTTTAATTAGGTAAAAACCATGGGAACCGTTAGAGTCCGCTGCTTCTGTCTGCTCAATCCAGCCCAAGACTGGTACCTTGCAGGCAGGACCAGTCAACCACAGAGGGGACCTATGCCACCAGTCCTTTGCTGCTTCCCTTGGCCCAGCCCGGGACCACAGCGGAGCCCACAATGGAGGAGGCTGGTATGTGCCACCCAGTCGGGCTTACTACCTGGGGCAAGGCTGGGTCCAAGCCCAATGGGCTGCAGCCCCTGCCCATCCACCTCGGATGGCTACTCTACCACATTTCAGAGCAGCCTTTAATGGAAGCTCGGACAAACTGGCTTTCTACCTAAACTGGGTGTGGGCCCACATCGATCATTATGGGGACAACTACCCTAATGACCAGGCAATCATCCAGGCCATCACGGAAAACCTAGATGGGTAGGCTGTGGAGTGGGTGACACAACTGCATGATAAAGATGCCCTGGAGCTGGGGAATGTTGATGACTTCCTACAGGAGCTGAGGAATAGGTTTGAAGATGAGCCCCAAGGCCAAGAAGTAGAGGCAGAAATCAAAGTCATTAAGCAGAGGGGCCGCCCAGCCAAAAAATATGTCAGAGAGTTTTGGAGATTTGCTGGGAAATTGCGGCACTGGCCCGAGCACCTGGTCCACTTCTTCAAAGAAGGCTTGAACAAAGAGCTGCTCTATACCTGTGTCTGCCAGGGTGTCCTGCACTGCATTCACAACTGATACTGGATGGCCATGGTCATGGACCTCAAGCTCCACTAGTACAAGAAAGAGGCACTAGAGAAGAAACCCAAGAGGCAGCTAGGTCGGTGACCTGGCACCCACCAAGCAGAGGACTAACTGAAGAGAGCCTCAATGATGCAGCCAACAGGGTCACTGCACATCTGAATGCCTGGCCCTAGCTCCTATCCCACAGGCAAAAACCCCCACACTGGCAAAACCAAAAAACCACTGTGAAAGTCACAGAGAAGGGAAAATTTTCCCACCGAGCCATTGAAATCTCCCCTCCCCCTGAAGGGGAAGAGGGAACTCCAGCCCAGAGAGCCCCACTGCTAGCAGACAGCAACAGCGACAACAACAACAAAGATGACCTGATGGTAAATGAAGCCATCCGTCCAAACGCTATCAAGTCGAGGCTAATGGTGCCAAAGACAGGGGTGCAGGGAAAAATAGAAGCCATCATAGACACAGCTTGCACCCAGTGTCTGATTAGCCTCCCCATTGTCCAAAAGCTAGGAATCAGAATGAGACCCCTAACCAATCCCATATGCTTCGAGCAGCTTGATGAGTTGTTAATATGTGGGACCCCTGCCACACTGGTCATTGAACCCGTAAGGTGAGAGATGGGTCACCACTGGGAGCTTATCTGGTTCATGGTAAGCATTGAAGATGGAAGTGATTATCCTGAGCCTGGAATGGCTAGACAAATGGAGGCCCACCATCTTATGGGGAGAAGGCTACAGAAAACTGAAACTAGGACTAGGTCCCCTTCCCCCTCCTAGCCTCACAGCGGGATGATCTGTCCAACAGCTATATGGCACTAAGCAAAGAGAAAAAAACCACCACCATCTCAGAGCTGCTGCCAGGAAACCCTCAGATCCCTAAGGTGTACCAAGACTTGGCTGGGGCGTTCAGTGAGGAAGAGTGCAGCTCACTATCCCCTCACCACCCCACAGACTGTGTCATAGAATTTGTGCCAGGAGCTAAACTGCCAAAGCCAAAGATGTACTCCATGACCCCAAAGGAAATGACAGAATTGAGGGAGTACATTGACACCAACTTGGCCTGTGGATTCATACAGCCAGCTAAATCCAGAGTGGCTGTCCCAGTCCTCTTTAAAGAGAAAAAAGACGGGTCGATGAGGCTATGTGTTGATTTTAGGGAGTTAAACACAGAGTGTGCATGGAAAACACATATACACTTCTTCTCGTGAAGGACATGCTAGCCCACCTAGCCAAGGGGAAGGTGTTTACCAAACTGGACCTGTGGAATGAGTACTACCGAGTGTGAATCAAGGAATGTGATGAGTGGAAAACTGCCTTCAACTGTCCTTTAGGCAGCTTTTAATTCAAAGTAATGCCTTTCAGACTACAAGGAGCCCCTGCAATCTTCATTCAACTGATAAATGAGGTGCTGCTCTATAAGGGGGTCCTTGTCTACTTGGATGACATTCTCATTTTCAATGAAATCCTCAAGTACGTAAAATTGGTGCGCCAAGTCTTGAAGAAACTCCTCACATCTAAGCTATACGCGAAGCTGTCAAAACACAAATTCCATAAGACTGCACTAGACTACCTGGGCTACTGAGTGTCAAGCAAGTGGGTGGAAATGGACCTGGAGAGGGGGGCGTGGATAGCATTGCAGTGAGATGACACATCTCTTGGAAACTCTGAGGGGCAGTGCCGAATCCACATTGTCGGAATAGTCCATTGAGACCAGAATCACCTCGGAGGTGTGATTGAAGAAGAGAGCACACTCTGTGGGTCATGGGGAGTCCACAAACTCCCTAACTGACACAGAGAAACCGATGGAATGGAAGAGACAGCCATCATGGGCAGGACTGAAGCTGGGGCAGCCACAGGAAGAAAACCTTGAAGAAAGAGACTGTCAGTGTAATCGATCTGAGTGAGAGTTTTCCAACTTTGTTCTTTTCTTTTCTTTTTTCTTTTTTTTGCTAGAAGTGGGGTGAAAGTCCCCTGGAGAAATAGCTGGTATAAATGGGGTTCTAAAAGGAGGTGGATTTGGTTTTTCCCCCCACCTCCCCTGAAAAACGGCAAGGAGAGCATTTGCCATTTTGGAACAGGAAGTTAAAACTTTTAGAAAAAGAGTGAAAATATTCTGGAACTAAAAACTACACAAATATTGGACTGTAGAGAAACTTGGACCAACACAATATTTGGATAAATAGAGCTGCCCTTTTTGTATTATATTGCTATTTTCTTTTTCTTTTTTCCCCTTCCCTTTAAAGTCCGAACCGGAAAGAAAGAAAGGATAGAAGAGAGAGAGAGAAGCAGAATCAGAGGGGCATCTACTGGCAGAAGTTGGAAGTGGAAGCTGGGAACAGCAGATTTAGCCTTGAGAATTCTATAAACAAGATATGAACTGACTGCTAGAATATCTTTGTTGGCTTAAGTTGGTTAGATTGAAAACTGAAAACTGAGGTGGAGAGCATAAGACTGAGACTTTTTAAAGTCTTATTTTTAAATAGTTCAGCTCTTGAAACTCAAATATAAGCAAGGCTTCTATGCGGTTTTCCCCTCTTCCTATTCTTCCTCTTCTTTTTTTCCTGGCTCTGCAAACTCCACCTCGAAGATTATAAAACAACTGGGGTTAGTGGGCCTATGTGGATTACAATTTAATGATATATCACCCCTTTTTTTGGCAGAATATTAAAGGATTAAGGTCGGAAGAACCTGAAGAAAATAATAACAAGAAGAGAGAGGGTAAAAGATTGAAAACTTGTGGGGTTCCCCCCCCCTTTTTTGGGGCTTTTTGGCTTTTTATTGCTTCTTCTATTTTTTTCCTTTTTCCTTTTTCATCCTTGGATTACAATTGATTATTACTTTTCTCCTTTTCTTGTGGATTACAAATATTAAAAAGACTTAAGATGAGGAAATCAATGTCAGCACCAATGTCAGCGTCCTCTTCAGCTGGTTTGGGACCCTCTGGGCAGAGGACATTGGATGCTTTAGTACAACCAGAAAAAACTATGGCCATGCAGGCTATGCATGCAGATCTGAAAGCAATGATGCAAGCGCTGCATGAGGAGTTTAAAGAGGTAAAAGAGAAAACAGGGAAAGTAGAGGATAAATTAGAGAAAGTAGAAGACAAACTGGAGAATGTACAACAAATGATGACAAAAAATGAACAACGTATACAGAAAGTAGAAGAAAAAGTCGAACAAATGGAGAAAAAGATGGAAGAAGTTGATAGTAGACTCACCCTGGCAGATAAAAATAAAGAAAGAACAATAATTTCTTTAGAAATGGATAGGGCTGACTATTATCTAAGATTTCAGAATATCTGTCAAAGCATAAATCAGCTTCTATACTCCCCCCTGGGGTAATTGCACTTGATTAGAGACAGATGGATCTTGTTTTTTCATGCTGTATACTTTAAAGAAAGAAAACCCAAAATATATTCTAAGAAACATTTTATTATAAAGAAATAAAACAAACTTACTAACTGCATTGTTACCGGCACACACAAACGGACAAAAAAAAAATCAGGAAGTTTCTTCCTTAAACTTGAACATGCGCAGTAGCTCAGAAATCACAAGACAGTCTTATCTCTGTTGATACAGAGACGTGATTAAAGTCCTCTGGCAGGCTACTGTAAGTCTTAGGATGGAAGCTCGGGTGACAAATACATAACGCAGTGACAACCCCTTCTTTGTCAGTTGAGCAGACATCAGGTATAGCCATCAGGTATGGCACATCTTCTTACATAGATACTCGTGCTGAGCTGCTGGAAGTGGTTTGTTGAGCATATCAGCAATCTGATCATGTGTAGGCACATACTGCAATTTAACAAAACCTTGTTTCACTAATTGTTTTATATTTTTATAATGGATGTCAATGTGTCTGGACCTAGAACCCGCGAAACATGATTCAGAAATATAAACCACAGATTCATTGTCTTCCATCATGGTGATCGGTCGGATCGGGTGTGTCCAAATATCTGTGTCAGATATGTGTGTCCAAATATCTGACCAAAGCATCAAACCACGTTAGAGAATTACATGCATCTGAAACACAAGCATATTTAGCCTCAGTAGATGAACAAGAAACAAAGTTCTGTTTACGCACTTGCCAGTAAACAGGACATCCAGAAAAAGGAGAAAATTTAGCAGAAAAAATGGCAGAGTTATTGGCGGAAGCCCTATAAGCGGATAAAGAACATTTTTTAGGAGACATTGGTGAAATATTTAGAATTAACACCAAATATGCAGCGAGACATAGACTTCCTAGAGAGATGCATGTGAGATTTACAAAAAAAGCAATGAAGGCAGAAATCCTCAGAGAGTGAGAGACAAGCCTCAAAAATATAAGGAGAAGGACTTCTGGCAGTGACATCATCGTGCCAGGAATGAGGGGAACGAAGCTCCTTCCCCGTAGTTCCAATATTCCCGATTGGAAGCCTTTTTTAGGCACTATCGACCACGTAGAGGTTGATAGACAAAAAAGGGAATCTCAAGGACCTTGGAGGGGGCAAAGGTTCAGAGGAATCCTCCTAAATCCAACCGGGGAAAAAACCAGCCATCTTGGCTGGCCTGAGCGGTGACAACTGATTAGTGTGGAAGCGAAGATCAAACAGAGAAGACATCGGTAAGAACTAAAATAAATAACAAGAATAACGAAGGTATAACTATAAGAAACGAAACGAAGCAGGTGAGAGTGAGGCTCCAAAACCGGCAGCATTATCACCAGGCAAGTGGCGAGGGAAAAGAGACTGGAGCGGAAATTCAAACTCACAGTGACAGCGCAATTTTGACAGGCGGCGGAGGCGAGTGAAAGCGAAAAGACATCGCAGAAAAGTGGTGGATTACAAAGTGGTGGATTACAAAACTATAAAATAAATTGGCTTTGAAGAGGAAAGTGTGGGAAATTAGAACTGTGATTTGGTGAGAGATAACGGGATAGCGAGATTTAAAGGAAAAAATAAAAACAAAAAAAATAAAAACCGCGGACTGAGAGAGAAGCGTATAGCGGAAACTTTAATGAATGGCAGATAAAAGACTTGGAAAAGAGAGACTTTCATTTTACAATTAGAGACGACAGTAAGGTGAATCACAGACAAGAGACATTGTAACCAGATACGAGAAGGATGCATTTAATCCCTCTTGTAAAAAGACACAAACGAGACTTTTTTTTCCTGAAGAATCGGGAAGATACTGACTTAAACATACTGACTGCGTATAGCGGAAACTTCAATGAATGGCGGATAGAAGACTTGGAAAAGAGAGACTTTCACTTTACAATTAGAGACGACAGCGAGGTGAATCACAGATAAGAGACACTGTAACCAGATACCAGAAGGATACATTGAATCCCTCTTGTAAAAAGACACAAATGAGACTTTTTTTTCCTCTGAAGAATCAGGAAGATACTGACTTAAAACAAATCTCTTCTTGGACTGCTAAGATTGGAGTGATAAGAGACGGATTGAAGAATGAAGAGTAAAATCCAGCTATTTAAATGTGATATAGTAGATAAAATTTAATTTATTATATACTTAATAATATATCAAATTAGTGATTGTTATTTATTTCATATATTTAAACATAGAGTTTATTCAACTAAATCATATATATTCATAAATAATCCTAGATATTGAACAATTGATATAATAATAGTAACAAGTGCCACATCTGTTTAGATAGTTAACTATAGACTTTAGATTTAGGTATTGATATTGCTTAACAATTAGAGTTATTATAGTACATACTAATTAGAAGGTTTAATATTGCTTTTTCTTTCTATTTTCTCCCCTTTACTGGAAGTAATTGGATAGATCCCTATAGAAACATACTGATTAATTGAAACTGTTTAGATTAGAATTATATATATTTATTATATAGATATTGTTTAGAAATACTAACCTTTATAGTAAATTTAAGTAATTGTAAAATAAGTTAAATAACTGTTCTAGATTGCATATAAAAATCATTGATAATTAATTGTTTAGAATAAAAAGTGTGACATATATATATATATATATATATATATATATATATATATATATATATATATATATATATATATAATATAATATTATATTATATTATATTATATTGCATAGGGACAAGAATAGAGTAATGAATTGTTGATCTATTGTACTTTTCCCCCTACTCCACAACTTACCTAACCCTCATATAACGATATTTTTAAGTGAAATTATTAGAAATACACAAACTAGTCACTACAGAACAAAAAAGTAAGAAAATAGATAAGATATTCCTTCCCTCAATCAACACAGCGTATGAGAATTTGGGAAATTGTAAAGCAAAAAATAAAGATGACAACAACAGCCCCATCAACAATAACCAAGACAGGGAAAAAATTAATATCAAATCAGACAGCCACCATATCCTCACCAGCACAACAAAAAACAATCTTCAGATAAAGAAAAAACCTCCACTACATTTAATATACAAAACATCCAGTCGGTCTTAGCTATGATCCAGGAGGGGATGAATAAGACGCAAGAATCGATAGCGAACAACCATGAGGAAACGAGAAGGAACCACGAAGAATTGAAATTAGACGTAGGAGAAATAAATGACAACATTAAAAAAATGGACGACAAGATTGAAAAAATCCAACAAAATATTGTAAAAAAGAAAAACGGATTCAGAATATAGAAGTAAAAATGGACCAAACAGAGAAAAAGATTGACAATATGGAACAAAATCAAATAGTATTAAATAGAGAATTGGAAGATTCGATTACCTATTTAGAAATGGAGAAGGCATCTTTCTTCCTACGGTTCCAAAACATTGCAGAAACCAGAGAGGAAGACTTGAGAGATCTGATGACCGGAAT
Source organism: Arizona elegans (assembly GCA_022577455.1). NCBI lineage: Eukaryota > Metazoa > Chordata > Lepidosauria > Squamata > Colubridae > Arizona > Arizona elegans. Next base: position 44,871,366 of record JAKOOJ010000006.1, on the reverse strand, counting down.
ATTAGCGGAAGCCACCCAGAAGGGGAAAGATGAGATTAGTAGGGAAATTGATGAAATATATAGAGTCCACATGAACTACGCCCACAGGAATAAATTACCCAAGGAGATCCATATTAGATTCGCCCGTAAAACAGTGAAGGAAGAGATTTACAAATTAATGAGAGAAGAAGCAATCAGTTACAAGAGGAAGAAAATAATAACCCTAAAACAGATCCCGAGACGAATAAGAGAACAAAGAAAGAGTTACAGCTTCCTAACAACACAATTGAACAAACATAAAATAATGTTTCGTTGGCTGGTGCCAGAAGGAAACTTAGTATCCTGGGAAGATAAGAAACATAAAATTGACACTCTAGAGAAAGCGCAGGATTTCTTTGATCATTATTTTATACTAGAAGAAGAGCAGGAAACCAGACAAGATCCAGAAAACAAAAACCAAGAACATTCTACAGAAGAAGTGGAAAGAGAACAAGAAGAAATGAGACGGACTGAAGGGGACAAGATGGAGCGAGAAGGAGCCAGGGGGAAAACACAAATAATAACAAGGAACACAAAAAGACTTAGGATAACAAACAGATAAGTAAGAAAAATGGGACAAGAAGTAAAGTTGATTTCAATCAACATAAACGGACTAAATTTACCAACTAAAAGAACACACACATTAAAAAAATTACTAAAATTAAATATGGATATCATAAATCTACAAGAAGTGCATATTAAAAGGCAACACCAACAGTTATTAGAAAATAGAAGATTAGGAACACTATTCACTTCATTAACAGGAAAAAAAAAGAGGTATCGCAGTATATATCAAAAATCATATACAAGCAAAACAAATCTATACAGACGGAGAAGGCAGGATATTGATGATCGATATTAAGATGGAAACAAAAAATATATTACTAATATCAATTTACGCACCGAACGGAAACCAAAAAGAATATTTTAAAAAAATACACAATATAATTAAAGAATTGGATTATGAACATATATGCATTGTAGAGACTACAATGCGATTGTAGATATAGAAAATGATTACCAAGTACCAAAAAGAATAAATTCAGGAAAAAGACACTCCCAGATACCTTTAAAGATATGGCTCAAGAACTACAACTGCAGGACGTATGGAGAGAACTGAACAAAACTAAGAAACAATACACATTTTACTTGAACCCGCACAAATCCTGGTCTAGGATTGACATGGCCTGGATGACAACAGAGTTAAGGAAGGACGTAAAAGAAATTGAAATCGCACCGAATATATGGGCAGATCATAACCCAATAACAGTAGTTTGGAAAGGCCAACAAAAACAAAAAAGATGGACAGAGAGATTATTAAAGATAAGGAATACATAGAGATGATTAAGAAAGAGATGGATATATTTTTTTCAAATAAATAAGAGAGAACAAACATCATTGCAAATTTTATGGGACACTACCAAAGCCTACATAAGAGGATTAACAATTTCCTACAAAGCGAATAAAAACAGAGACAAACAGCAAAGGAAAGACAATCTACTGACAGAACTTGGAAAATATGAAGAGGAATTACAGAAAGAACCACACAGGAAAATGATTAAAGAAAATATAAACCTTACCAAACACAAAATAAACTTAATAACAACAGAAATAGTGAGGAAAATCAAAATGGCCAAACAAAATCAATTCGAATATGCAAACAAAACAGGACGTTGGCTGGCCTATAAATTAAAAAAGGAAAAGGAAAAAAGAACAATATACCAACTACAAGATGAACAAGTACAAATACAACACAGGAATAAGGGAAAAAAAAGAATCGCAAAGAACTATTACCAAAACCTATACACACAGGAAGAAATTCAAGCAGAAGAAATTAAAGATTATTTAAGTAAAATCAATATCCAAGAAATAAATGAAACTCAAAGAGAATTACTGAATAGACCAATCTCGATGTTTGAACTAACAGAGGCAAGAAAAAAACAGAACAACAACAAAACCTCAGGTCTGGATGGTATGCCATCGGAATTTTATAAAATTGGACACCACTCAATAGACAACATCTTACTAAAGGTCTTCAATAAAGCACTTTCAGAAGCCAAAATCCCACAATCCTGGACAGAGACAACCATTACACTAATACCAAAAGAAGATTCGGATCTCACTCAAATAAAAAACTATAGACCTATATCACTTCTGAATGTGGATTATAAACTATTTACTCTAATTATTTCGCAGAGAATGAAAAATATTACATGATTACATTCATCCAGACCAAAACAGATTTATCCCCAAAAGACAAATTAAAAACAATACAAGAACGATAATCAATACCCTCGAATATTATGAGCAGAAACCGGACGAATAAATGGCATTACTTTTCCTTGATGCACAAAAGGCGTTCGACAATCTCAATTGGACATTCTTAACATTACAATTAGAAAAAAATGAGAGCAGGCGATAAATTCTTAAATATGATTAAGACAATATACTCCAACCAAACTGCGAGAATATGGATAAATGGTGAGACAACGGATCAATTTCAAATATCTAAAGGGGTGAGACAGGGTTGTCCCCTATCCCCCCTATTATTCATATTAGCATTAGAAGTATTATTGAACGAAATTAGGAAAGACAAAGAAATAAAAGGATTAAAAGTAAAGAATCAGGAATATAAATTACAGGCATTCGCCGATGACATGGTATTTATCCTAGAGCGACCAAAACAATCGGGAATGAAATTATTAAAGAAAATAGAACAATATGGAAAAGTAGCAGGATTGAAAATTAATAAACAAAAAACAAAACTACTAACGAAAAATTTGATGAAAACTCAGGAGAAAGATTTGGAAGACATATTAGAAATACAGACAACAACAAAAATAAAATACCTAGGAATCTGGCTCACCAACAAAGTATCAACACTCAAAGAAGACAACTATAATAAATTGACCAAACAAATTCAAAAGGACCTAGAGATATGGAGTAAACTACAATTATCATTTTTAGGTAAAATTGCCTCCATCAAAATGAATATTCTGCCGAAAATATTGTATCTATTTCAAGTAATACCAATAAACCCAGGGAAATCATACTTTAAAGATCTCGATAAAATGATATCAAAATACATCTGGCAAAAATATAAGAAGGAAATTGTACTATTAAAACAGGTTCTGAAGAAAGTGATAGCTATAATACATTATATAATTATATAGATATAATTCTGGTTGGTGATCCGCGGCGACATGGTGCTGAGTGAGTGACCACCATTCCTCATCACCGCCAGTCACAGTGTTTTGGGGATCCCTTCGGGGGCGCAAAGCCCGGAGAGCTTTGCGGATGAAAGAGAGAGCCAGGGGAGCGAAAAAGTGAAGCGCAATCACTTTTCGCAAGACCGGGGCGGCTCTGTCAACCTAGCACGCGTGAGTCTGCTTGTTAATGGTGGACTTGAAGCGACGGTAACCAACAACCAGACGGGAGATCCGAGATCGGAGGTTGCAGTGGTGAAGTGGGACTACCATACCTTCCCTAGTTTGTGAGAGTGATATCGGAGGAAGGGGCTGGTGGAGTCGGGGCGGAGATCGCAGGGAGTGAGCGGTGACTGGATCTGAGTGAGAGTGAGAGGAGTGAGAACGAGAGGACCCGACGAGCCAGCAGAGAGGAGAAATCTTCAATCACGAAGATTTTTGGTGTAAGAAGAGGCTCGGTGGGCAGAGGAAAGCAAGAAACAAGAACTTTGAAGTACTTGGCTGTTTATTGCCATACTCTGATTGGAGAGCGAGCAACTGGGAGAGAGTTTTGAGCGTCCTAGAAGAACAGGAAGTGCAGCCATTATAAGGATTACTCAGGAGACAACGGAGAGGCTGTTGTGGGAGAATCTAGCAGCAGAAAACCACAGAAATCTGTCAGAATAATTGTGTGGAGGCTGAGCACTAAGATCTGTAAAGAACGTTTTATACTTGACGTTTAGAAAAACGGAAGAAGAATCCTATAGCTACAATAAATCTGACATTGGTTAGAAATTGAAATAATTATATATATATATATATATATATTCATTCCTTGGTTTGCTGGCAAAACTCCCTCTTTTGAGAAATTTATACATTTTATTAACTGATAAATTATCAAATTAATTTGTAAGGCTTCTGTACTTATATCTTGGTGAAAAATAGATTCTACCTTTTTATATTTTTTTTCTTGTATTTCTATTGTACCTATAACTTAATTGTATACTTCTCTACGCTTAGAGTACTTATAGTATTATAGTATTATAGTATTGACTTATATTTATCTAATTGCATATATATTTATATATTTATATTTATATACCTGTATTTTTAAGTAGGATTTTTAAGTAGGCATTGATATTCCTAAAATTTACCATATTTAACTGTTGCCTAGGTGATTATCTTGTCAATCAATGAATTAATTACTTATTTATTAATTATACAATAAGATTAATATATTCTCTTAGGAATTTTATAATAGCTCTATTAATAAGTGTTATATTTGATTAATTTAATTAATTACGTAACGGATTTTGATCAGGTTCAAAATATTAGCTAAGAGCTAAGTGATTTATGGTTTGATGGTTTGTTGAGTGAAATATTTACACTAGAAGTTATTGGAATTAACTAAAGAAGGCCAAAGATAGGAACTTAAGGAAGAGTCCTTAAACAAATAGATTCTGTACATTTAATAACACAATTAGGAATCCAAGGAGTAGTAGATAGTGGAAAACAGTGGCAAGTGCCACTGAATGATTATTTGGAGAAATATTGAAAAAATAATAAGAGAACAAAAGCTAATTTTGAAAGAAATGGCTAGCATGACTTCAACAATTTTGAAAACTGGCAAAAAAGTACCATCCAACCCTACCTTAGCTATGTCGTCCCGAGCTACACAGAAGTCACTAGAAGGCCTACAGAAAATAGATAAACCCCCGACAACCCCAACATTACAAACCGTACAGTCCTCTTTGTCACTGATCCAAGAAACCATGTTAGCGATGCAAGAGAAATTGTTGAACAACAACTCGGAACTAAAATCGGATATCCATGTGCTGGATTCAAAAATGAACAAGATCCAAGCTGCAATTGCTAACAATGAGAAAATAATCCAAAAAGCAGAACAAAGGATTGAACAAAATGAAAAGAAATTAGATATAGTAGATCAAACCCTCTCGATGCAGAACAAGGAAATGGAAGATTCACTGATCCACCTTGAAATGGATAAGGCCTCATTCTACTTGCGTTTCCAAAATATCGATGAAGACAAGGAAGAAGATTTGGGTGATAAGATGGCTGAGTTGATCGCGGATGCTCTCCAGCGAGATAAACAGGAAATCATCAGAGAGCTCGATGAGGTCTATAGAGTCCAAACTAATTACGCGAGAAGGAACAGGCTCCCCAGAGAGGTCCATGTAAGATTCGCCAGGAAAAAAGTGAGGGACATCTTATATAATATAGCGCGAGAGGAACAAATTACATTCAGAGGGAAAGAAGTGATTGTCCTAAAACAAGTACCAAGAAGAGTGAGGGAAGCGAGGAAGAATTATAAATTTTTGACGAGCCAATTGAACAGAAGAAGTATAATATTTAGATGGCTCCTGCCAGAGGGGATGTTAATCTCATGGCAGGGAAGGAAGATTAAAATCGACAGTTTAGGCGCAGCACAGGACTTTCTAGATCAGCTAAGGGGAGGGGAAGAGGAGCAAATTAGTAAGGAGGAAATTGACACGGCAAATACAGAAGATGAAACTTCCCAAGAACAAAGTACAAGGGAAGACATAGAAGAGGAGAAGAAAAGAGAAGAAGAGAAAGGGAAAAAAACTAGACCGGTGAGAGCAGTAACCTTAAAAACAAAAAAGAACTAGGAACTAGGTACAAAGGCTAAAAATGGATGGTATAAAAATTCTTTCTTTAAATGCTAATGGCCTAAATGATTATAAGAAAAGAAAGATAATATTGTCAAAATTGGTAAAACAGAATCCGGATATAATTTGCATACAAGAGGTCCACATAAAAAAAGAAGAGGCCAAGTTTTTAGAATATACTAAATTTGGTACAGTGTTTGTGTCACTGGCAGAGAAAAGGAAAAGGGGGGTCGCTATATATGTCAGGAGAGGAATTATGGCAGAATTAAAATATAAAGATGCTAAAGGGAAAATCCTTATGGTAGAGGTAATGAGAGGCAACTCTAAAATGATGTTGGTAGGGGTATATGCTCCGAATAAAAAGCAGGGACAATTCTATCGAAAGTTACATGAGCAGCTGGGAAATTGGGCACACAATGAAATCTGTATGTTAGGCAATTTTAACGGCATTGTTGATCCAGATAGAGACTATAAAAACGGAAAAATTAAAAAAAATAAAAGAACACCCTTGCCAAAAAGTTTCTTTGATCTGGTGGACGAACTAAATTTGATTGATATGTGGCAAACATTGCATCCCTTCGACAGACAATACTCCTTTTATTCGAATGCGCAGAATTCCTGGTCTAGAATAGATATGGTATGGGCCACTAGGAAATTAGGACTGGATATTAAGAAGGTTGATATGGGCACAAATGCCTGGGCAGACCATAAGCTTCTCGAAATAAACTGGCAGTACAGGAAGAATAGGAAACAACAAAGTTGGAGTCTACAGACGAATCTATTGAATGAAAAAGAGTTTACAGCTAAATTGAATGAGGAAGTAAAGCATTTCTTTAAGGAAAATGGTAATCAAGGTACGGCCAGAGAAATCGTCTGGGATACCATGAAGGCCTATGTGAGAGGAGTGGCTATTTCTTATATGGCGTTTAGAAATAAAGAAAAAAGGAAGGCCAGGGAGGCCCACTCCAAAATATTAGAAGAAGCGGATAATCAACTACAGCAAAATCCGGGAGACGAAGTGGCCAAACAAAAGTGGATGACGGCGAGACATAGGCTGAATATTCTGGATCAGGAGGAGATAGCGCAGAAAATAAAAAGAACAAAACATTATTATTATGAGAACGCTAATAAATCTGGAAGGTGGCTTGCATATAGATTATATAGATTATATATAGATTATAGAAAAAAGTCAAATCTTCGCAGTAGAAGATTCGAAGGGTAACCTCCTGACGAAGGAAGAAGATAAATTAGAAAGAGCTAGAGATTTTTATGAGGCTTTATATAAAGCAGAAGAGATTGAACCAGTCAAGGTGGAACAATATTTGATGGATGCTAGCTTACCCCCTATAACAGAAGAAGAGAGGGAAATGTTGAACAACAAAATTACAAAAGAGGAACTCAAAACTGCCCTTACTAAAATTAAAAAGAATAAAACCCCAGGTCCAGATGGACTACCAGGGGAAATTTATATAAAATTTGATGAAATAGTACAATTAGAACTATTAGGAATTTTTAATGAGGTTTTGGTTAGCACAAGAATCCCGGATACATGGAGGGAAGCGTATCTCACCCTGATACTGAAAGAAGGTGCAGATCTGAAACAGATTGCAAATTATAGACCCATCTCCTTACTAAATTCAGATTATAAATTGTTCATGAGTATAATAGCCGAGAGGGTGAAAAAAAATTTAAATCGTTGGATCCATCAAGACCAAAATGGATTTCTCCCAGGGAGACAAATGAGGGATAATTTGAGAACAGTTTTAAATGTTATAGAATATTATGAGCAACATCCTGAAAAGCAGCTGGCACTAGTGTTTGTGGACACCCAAAAGGCGTTCGATAACCTGAATTGGAGCTTTATGGTCAATCAAATTAATTTAATGGGTTTTGGAGCAAATTTTAGAAAAATGATTGAAAATATCTATCATAAACGAGGGCAAATATATTGATGAATGGAGACAAGACCCAAATATTCCAGATCCAAAAGGGAGTAAGGCAGGGATGCCCTCTATCACCTCTACTCTTCATTTTGGCATTAGAAGTGCTGCTTAGGAAGATTAGATCGAATAAAGAAATTAAAGAGCTAGAAATTAGGAAAGAAATTTTTAAAACGCAAGCTTTTGCTGACGATGTGGCTCTAATATTGGAAGATCCTTTAGAATCTGGCCCTAAATTACTACAGGAAACACAGAAGTATGGAGAAGTTGCCGGCTTTAAACTTAATAAAACAAAAACCAAAATAATAGCGAAAAATGTAACAGAATCATATAAGGAAGAGTTGGAAGATACTTTAGGCCTCCAGGTAGTGAAGAAAACAAAATATTTAGGAATATGGATTACATCGAGATATTCATCATTAAAAGAAGATAATTACACTCCACTATTACAAAAAATATATCAGGACTTAGACAGATGGAAAAAGTTGAAACTGTCTATTACGGGTAAAATAGCAGCTATCAAGATGAATATTCAAGATGAAATTAAGAAAACTTAATTTCCTATTTCAAAGCATACCGGTGAATCTGGATAAAAAAAATTTCTTGGATTTTAATAAAAGAGTTAGGAATTTTTTATGGGAGGGGAAGAAGGCGAGGATCTCATATAACATACTGCAGGGGAAAAGAAATATGGGTGGTTTTGGACTCCCTGATTGGGAAGTTTACCAAAAGCAGCGAAATTAGTCTGGATCAAGGAGTGGGTCACATTGAAAAAAAGGAGAATTCTGACCTTAGAGGGTCATGATTTACAAGAAGGGTGGCACGCCCATTTGTGGGACTCAAGAAATAAGAAAAAATTGTATTTTCACAAACACAAAGTAAGAGAGACCCTTATACAAACATGGGAGGCAACTAGGCAGCGGTTTTACACCAAAATACCAAATTGGCTTTCTATTATGGAGGCTTTGTCCTCCCCATATAGAAGAGATTGTACAAAATTTGGCACATACAAGGATCTGTTAGATGAAAAGGGGACCCTCAAATCGCTGGATAAACTGAGAGACCAAGGATTTAATCTAGATTGGTGGAACTATTTGCAGATAAATTCGAGGTATCAGAAGGATAGAGATCAATTTGGCATAGAGGCAAAATATGGAAACCTAGATAAAATTTTGTTGGGGGTGGAAAAGAAAATGCTAGCAAAAATATATAACCTTTTACTGGATAAAGATGGGGCTGAAGATATAGCTAGAAATCAATTAACTATTTGGGAAAAAAACATTGGATATAACTTAAATTTTAATGATTGGGAAGAGGCCTGGAATAGAAATTACAAAATGACCAAAGCCGCAACATACAGGGAAAACCATTATAAGATGCTCCATAGGTGGCATCTAGCGCCAGCTAGACTTGCGAAGATGTTTCCCAACGCTTCAGCAACTTGTTGGAAGTGTGGTAAGGTACTTTCTATTATATGTGGTGGACCTGCTCAATGACAAAAAGATTCTGGTCTAGACTTTGAATCTGATTACGAGAGATAATTGATGTGGAATTAAATTTATCCCCCGAAATTTTTCTTCTGGGAATAATCAGTAATGGATTGACTAAGGAAAAAATTCAACTTATTATACATATTATGACAGCGGCCAGATTAGTCTATGAGAAATTTTGGAAAGAAAAAACCATACCACCGGAGGAAATTTTAATAAATAAAATTTTAGAATGCGCAGAAATGTCAAAACTAACGAATGAGCTAAACAACGACGAGGAGTCTAAACACCGAGTAATATGGGGAAAGTGGTATGAATGGTTAAATAATAGGATAAAATCATGAGGTCAGGGTATGCTTATTACTGTGCTTATTACTTGCAATTTAAGTGTGTAGTATATCTGTTATATATCTTGTAAATATGTACAAACACTGCACTGCTGATCTTAGTAGAGATCTGTTGTTATTCTTTTTTAATTACAAAAACAATAAAGTATATTTAAAAAAAAGATATAATACAAGTTCTTAACAAAGCAACTAATGAAGCATGGAGTAAATTTTAGATGGCTGATCCCGGACAGAATATTGGTGACCTGGATGGAACAAAGACACAGGCTGGACTCTATAGAAAAAGCAGATCAATTTTATGAACAATATTTTGGACTGCCAGAGGAAATGAGTATAAGCCACAAAGGAGAGACAAAATGACAAGAAGAAGAGATGGAAGAGAGATATACGCATCAGGAAGAAGATAAAAGAGATTGAGAGGAAATAGAGAAGAGAGAGGGGGCAAGATTGAAAGAACCAAGAGAAATAAGAACGACTAGAATGGTAAATCCCATCTAAAAATAATCATGGAGGAAGAAGTTAAATTAATATCAATCAACATAAATGGACTGAATTCAGCAATAAAAAGAAAACGGACATTTCATAGTCTAGAAAAATTTAAATTAGATATAATCTGTCTGCAAGAAGTTCACATAAAAAAACAAAATTTAAAAGTATTGGGATATACCAAATTTGGGAAGTTATACACTTCTTTATCAATGCAAAAGAAAAGGGGGATAGCTTTATATATAAAAGAAACAATAAATGCTGAACAAATCTTTATGGATGAGGAAGGGAGAATTTTGATGGTGGAAATAATGATGAATAAAAAACTGACACTTTTGGTAGCAATATATGCACCAAATGTTAATCAAGAGGATTTTTACAGGAAACTTCACAAAAAAGTAATAGACTTGGAGTATGATAACATATGTATCTTGGGAGATTTTAATGCAATAATGGATGCGGAAATGGACTATAAAACTAGAAAGATAAACAAAAAAGTAAGGAAAATACTCCCTAAGACCTTTTTTAGAATGGCAGAAGAAGTAGATACCCAAGACGTTTGGCGAAAAATGCATCCCAAAGAAAATCAATATTCATTTTATTCAAATAGACACATGTCCTGGTCAAGAATAGACATGATATGAGTAAGGTAGACCTGTAGGAAAATGGGTGGAGAGTTAGGTTATTGACTGTTTAGTTTAGGAAAAGGGATGTTATGTTATGTTTAGATATAAATATACGTAAAAGATTTGGATTAGGAGATATATGCATGCGGGAAGAAATGGGTAGATTATGAGTTGAATAAACATTAAATTAGGATTTATTACATAGTTTTATAGTTGAAGATTGCTTTGAAATGTATAGTTTAGGGGGGAAATAATAATAATGTTAGAAAGAAATGGTTAGCATGTGGGGGGGGGGGTGTAAAAGGATGGTAAAGTATTATATAATTTGATATCAATCTGGAGTTAATTTTTGGAGAAGCCATGGGGGGTGGGGAGGGCAAGGGGGGGTTAGGGAGGAGGAGGGGGGGGAGAGAGAAAAATCTGTATTTGTAAAACTTTTTCAATAAAAAAAAGAATAGATATGATATGGATGACAGCGAAACTGGAAGCTAATGTTCAAGAAATAAGTATAGAAATAGGTAATTGGGGTGGATCACAACCCAATAAAAGTTATATGGAAAGGACAAAAGAGAATACCGAAATGGACATTGAAGCAAGAAATATTAAAAGGAAAAGAATGCATTCAATTCATGAAAAGAGAACTAGACTTTTTCTTTAAAGAGAATAGAAAAGAAGAAACGTCACTACAAACTATATGGGACACAGCCAAGGTATATATTAGAGGTTTAGCTGTAGCATACACTGCAAAGCTAAACCGAAAGAGGAAACAAAACCAGAGAACATTAGAAGAAGAATATAAGAGATTAGAGATAGAATTACAAAAAGATCCACAAAAAAAAGGATATAAAGAATCAAATGGACTTAAAAAAACATAAACTGAGCTTGATGGATAAAGAAGATTTAGCAAGGAAAATTAAAAATGCTAAACAAAACTTTTTTGAAAATGTGAATAAACCAGGAAGATGGTTGGCGTATAAACTGAAAAAAGAGAAAGAAAAGAAATTGATAGATAAGTTAATGGATAATGATGGGAAAATTTACTACCAAAATGAGAAAAAGAAGAAAGTGATCCAAAGTTACTATAAGAATTTATACGATCAGGAGTTAATATCAGAAGAGAAAATAAAACAATATTTAGAAAAAGCGGAGCTACTCAAAATATCTGAATCAGTCAAAGCAATGTTAGATGACCGTGTATCAATGATGGAGTTAACAGAAGCAATTAAGAAGGAAAAGAATGGGAAGACACCAGGACCGGATGGCCTACCAGCAGAATTGTATAAAGAGCTGCAAGAAACTTTGTGTAATTCAATGTTGGAAGTACTTAATGAACTTTTGCTAGAGGCAAATGTACCAATTCATGGATGGAAGCATATACTGTATTACCCTTATACCGAAAGAACATCAAAACTGTCATCAAAAGACTTTTGGCGGCTCCGCAGGACATTGCAGATGCTCCTTTGTGGAGCGCTAGCCCCGCGACTTTGTTAGCCACTAGAACAGCGAAAAAACAGCGGTCTAGCAGCGAAGAACTTACCCCCCCGGGGGAAGAGAGCAGCCAGGCGTAAGGTAGAGCTCCCTAAGAGCCCTAGAATTAATTCTGGGGCTCAAAAGGTGAGAGCTCCCCAGGAGCCTGGGAAAGCTCCAAAGCTGGGACGCCTCTGCCAAAAGGCAGAGCAAAACGCCGCGACCGCCCCTGCTACGAAATTGAAACAAATTGAGAATTGAAGCAGGCAGAACAGAGACAGGAGGCTACATAATTGCAAGTATTTATACCTCAATTCCATTGAACATTGCTTCTTTCTGAGCCTACAAGAGCAGAGCTGAAGTGGAAAGGGGGGGGAAATGGCGCTGGTTTGTTAACACAAAGAGACGAAAGTGAAAGTTAAGAAGAAAGTTTTTACTGACTCGTTAACTCATTAGCGCCTTTCAGTTACCAGCTCCGCTCAAAATTTTTTGGACTTAATTCTTTATTTTAGATTTTGGGATTAAAAATTTAAAGATTTTCTGGATTTTCTTCACTGGCTTTATGAACTGATTCTGAGACTGTGTGATTGATAAATGGCTTCAAAGCAGATAAAATCAGGGTTGCCTACAGCAGGGAGTGCGGGAAGTTCCCCCGCCCAGACTACTAACCTGCAAGTTTTATTGCCCCCAGCAGATACACAAGCTCAATCACAACCACAACCACAAGTACAAACATTAACACTCGAGATGTTTCAGGAAGCCATGAAAGAAATTAAAAAAGGATTTAAAGAAGATATTGCATGTGCATTTAAAGGAGTCTCAGATCAAATGGAAGAAATGAAGGACATAATTAAGACAAGAAATAAACATATAAGGGAAGACATAGTTGTTCCACTACAGGGACTGGTAAAGCATGTTAATTATGTAGAGGATAGAGTTGAAGAGGTTGCTCGAGCTAATGAGATTCTGGACGGTAAATTTGAGGAAACACAAATCAAGATTGATAAAACAGAAGCTGAAGTGATGTTGACACAATATAAGATGATGGAATTTGCTGTAAGAATAAGAGGCTTGAAAGAAGATCCCAAAGAGAACTTGAAAGAGATCTTTGTGGAAGCCCTGGCACAGTTTACAGGAGAGTTCAGAGGAGAACTTGAATGGCAAATTGATCGGACCTATCGCGTTAACTCATGGATAGCCAGACAAAGGAAATTACCAAGAGATGCTGTAATCTACTTTATTACCAGAAGGATTAGAAATGAGATTTTACAAGCCTCTTACAAAAACAAGTTGCAAGTGGTAGGACAAGAAGTGGCAGTATTCCACCTAAAATATTGAAATCCAAGAAAGAGTATGCATTTCTGGCAGATGAACTTAGAAATCGACAGATACAATACAGATGGGAAGTCCCAGTCGGATTAGTGGTGAACTATGAAGGAGAGTGATATCGCCTTAATACAATTTGGAAAACAAGAGATTTCTACACTAACATACTAAAGGCTGGATACCCACCATCTGTGGGAGTTAAAAAAGTAAGAGATGTAACAGAGGATCTGCAGAAGCAAGCAGAAGGTGGAGCTATGAGTAAGCAGGATGAATTACTGCAACTTTCAAGTGCTGTCCAAGCATGGGATATAGTTGAAAAACAAGAAGTTAGAGATCAAAGACAAACCAGAGCAGTTACTAAATGTAAAGAACAAGAATTAAAAATGTTACAAGCGCAGGCTTTATTACAAGAAAATGTGAGTACAGAAGCTGTGGGAGGGGCAAGACCAAAAAAGAAATTCCAAGAGGATTACCAAGCGGCTCTTGCCAAGCTTCGAGACTCTGAAGATGGCTTCTAGGTTTTTAACCTGGAATGTCAATGGTTTAAATTCACCACAAAAAAGGAAGAAAATATTTCACCATCTGAGACAATTTAAAAATGATATAATATGCCTGCAGGAAACACATATAAGGATAACTGATCAAAAATATTTAATAAATGCAAAACTGGGAACACATTTTGTTGCGTCTGCCCCGGGGGGAAAAAATGGAATAGTGATCTATCTGAAAAGAGACTTGACGGCTAAATTAATTGAAGCAGATCAACAAGGAAGATATTTGGCCATTGAGTTACTGATAGAAGGGAAGAAAACACTTTTAATGGGGATATATGCACCCAATCAACAACAAGAAAAGTTTTATAAGTTGATTCATACAAAATTATTACACTGGGACTATAATTCATGCATGTTTATGGGGGATTGGAATAGACCCCAATATTGATAAGAAAAGACTTTTACAATCTACTAAATTGTGAGCGAGATTGCCTAAATCTTTTTTCGATATGATGGAGGATATGGAATTAAGAGATATTTGGTGTGAACGGAATTACAAAGAACAAGATTTTACATTTTTTTCAGATAGACATCAATCTTTTTCGAGAATTGATTTTATATTAATTACAAATTATTTTTTTCCAGGGTAAAGAAGACAAAGATTTGTCCCAGAATTTTAACGGATCATAGTCCAGTTTGGATGGAACTGGAGTGTGGGGAAAAGTCTAGGAGATCTTGGCGGTTAAATGAAAATCTTTTTAGATATGAGAAAAACATAATAGAATGTAAAAAATTAATGAAGGAATTTTTTCTTTTCAATATGAATAAGGGAACATCTATGGATATGGTATGGGATGCTAGTAAAGCATACATGAGAGGAGTTTTGATAAATATGAATAATGCATATAGGCGTAGACAGACGGAAAAAAGGAGGGAATTAGAAGAAGAGATTAAGAAAAAAGAAAAGATGCTAATACATAACCCAGGGGATAAGAAAACTAAAGAAGAGATTACCCTATTACGAGGGCAGTTTAATATGATGCTCTCAGATCAAGTGGTAACTAATTTACAATATGCTAAACATAATACCTTTTGTAATGCAAATAAACCAGGGAGATGGTTGGCATACATGTTGAGGAAAAAACAAAAATCTTGTACTATAGAGAAAATAGAGTATAAAGGTAAAGAGGTTTATCACCAAAATATGATTTAAAAGGCATTTTTAGAATTTTACATAAGATTGTATACTGCAGATAAAATACAAGGTGTAGATATAGAGAGATATTTGGACAGACAGAATATTCCTATAGTCACAGAGGAACAAAGAGAACAGTTGAACCAATTAATAACAGAGGAGGAGATCCTCTCAGCAATTAAACAGTTAAAAATTGGCAAGGCTCCTGGTACGGATGGATTAACGGCTGTGTATTATAAATATCTACAACTGGAAATGGTTGTACCGCTTAAAGAATTATTTAACAGAATACAGTTGGGAGAAAGGGTATCACCTTCATGGAAAACAGTCTTTATTTCATTAATTCCAAAAGAAGATCAAGATTTGACACACCCAAAGAATTATAGACCTATATCATTATTGAATACAGATTATAAGATATTTGCTAAGATATTGGCAAATAGGTTAATGTCAGTAATGCAAAAAATGATTCATGCTGACCAATCTGGTTTTATACAAGGGAGGCAAATGAAAAATAATGTAAGACAAATTGTTGATATATTGGAATATTTGGAAAGGAACAACCAAATCCCTGTGGTGCTTATATTTTTAGATGCGGAAAAAGCTTTTGATCGATTGGATTGGCAATTTTTATTGAGAGTAGTTTACAGGATGCAATTTGGGAATTGCTTTATGCAATCTATAAAAGCAATATATCAAGAACAGACAGCTCAGATAATTGTTAATGGCAGTTTAACAGAAACTTTCAAAATTGAAAAAGGTACGAGGCAGGGATGCCCCTTATCGCCATTATTATTTATATTAACTTTAGAACTGTTGTTGAATACAATACATAATATAGATGAGATAGAGGGAATTAAAGTTAGAGATTATGAATATAAGGTGCGGGCATTTGCAGACGATTTGGTTGTGACCTTAACTCAACCAGTGGAATCAGCAAAGGTTCTGATGGATATAATTAAACAGTATGGTCAAGTGTCTGGGTTTAAAATAAACGTTGGAAAAACAAAGATGATAGTTAAAAATATGACAATAAATCAAAAAGAGGAGTTACAAAGGGTAACGGGATGTGAAATAATTAAAAAAGTTAAATACCTAGGTGTTCATATTGCACCTTCTAATGGGAAACTATAAATATAATTATGAGTTGTTATGGCATAAAATACAAATTGAAATGGATAAATGGAAAAAATTACAATTGTCCTTGTTAGGTAGAATAGCAGTTATAAAAATGAATGTTTTACCTAAATTTTTATTCCTCTTTCAAATGATACCAATACTAAAAAAGGATGCCAACCTGGAAGAATGGCAGAAAGGTATTAATAAGTTTGTATGGCAAGTTAAGAAACCAAGGATAAAATTGAAAATAATGCAGGATATACGAGAAAGAGTGGGGCTGAAAGTTCCCAATTTAAAATTATATTATTGTTGTGGCTCCGTCCTCCGAGCCTATCTTATCGGAGGAAGAAGGCTCCGAACATGAAGGAGAGGAGACGGCCAGGCCTCCCTCTCCAGGACCCTCCTCTCTGGCAATGCCTCAGGTGTCTCCCGAAGGAGAAGAGATTGGCCAGGAGCCAGGTGTTTCCGAGCCGTCGGATAGTGACAAAGAAACATTGTGGTTGGACCCATGCCAGCGTCGGAGAGACAAGCAGGCGCAGCAGAAAAGGAGGCGTGCCAGAGATTAAGCTGAGTCACTGGACCACACCCCACAGGCTATAAAAGGGAGTGTTGTGGCCATTCGGACTCTGTGACAGACAAAGCTAATCTCTGGCGAGGCACTTTGCACCTTCGGACACAACACCTATTTGCTGTGGATTTAATTATAAACTGGACTATTCAAACTGTGTGTATTTTTGTCTGTGTTATCAGAGTAAAAGTTCTTGGCAGGCAGCCACGGAGTTGCTGCCAAATTCCTTATCACTGACATTGAGTGTTTGAAGAGTTTATTTAACCCTTGGCTGGCTGGTTGGGTGTGTGCGTGGTACAGGGACAGAACAATTATGAAGCAGCTGTCTTATCAGCAATTAGTGATTGGATTAACTTAATAAATGGAAGGATTCTGAATATTGAAGGGCATGATTTGGTTTACGGTTGGCATGCCTACTTAGTGTATGATAAAAAGGTGGATAGAGCATTTAAGAGCCATATATTGAGGAATGTTTTACTGCGTGTCTGGAAGAAATATCAATATAAGTTAAATGAAAAGATACCTATATGGACAGTACCCAGGCACGCAGTAGAGAACACGAGTATAGAAAGCAGACAGGATGTAATTACATATACAGATATTCTTAATATGGAGGGAGGTATATTAGAATTAAAACCTTTGAACCTTTGAAACCTTTATCTTGTATGTATCCGAATGTACAACCAAAATGTTGGAGATGTGATTGTGAGGATGCTACATACTTTCATATTTGGTGGACATGTAAAAAGGTTAAAGCGTTCTGGATAAAAATTTGGTGGATTTTACAAAATATTCTTAAAAAGAGGTTAAAATTTACACCACAGTTGTTTCTGCTGAGTATAGTTACGGATTGTACGGTTATAGAGACTAATTTGATTTTGAATTTCATAACTGCAGCAAGATTGTTGGTGGCACAATATTGGAAGAAGCAAGATTTACCTGTTGTGGCCCCGCCCTCTGAGCCTGTCCCATCGGAGGAAGAAAGCTCCGAGCATGAGGAAGAGGAGTCAGCCAGGCCTCCCTCTCCAGGCTCCTCCCCTCTGACATTGTCTCAGGTGCCGGCCGAGGGAGAGGAGATCAGCAGGGAGACAGCTGGTTCGTCTCAGAGTGACGATGAAACATCATTCCTGGACGCACGCCTCCGAAGGCGTGATAAACAATTGCAGCAGCCTAGGAGGCGTGCTAGGGATTAGAACTGAGTCACTGGACCACACCCCAGAGACTATATAATAGAGGGTAGTGGTCAGGGATCCTTGTGACGAACAAAAGTAAACCTTGGATAGTCACTAAAGCCTCGTCCAGAACTGCTGGGAGGAATATTATTTCTGCTTGGACTTTTTTGTATGTTAGTATCTTATCTTTCTGTTTGTGAAAATAAAGTCACTTGGCAGACGGTGTGTCTATCGCTGCCAAGTGGGAGATAAGACCTGGGTGCGTTCCAAAGTGTTTCCTTAACCCTCGGCTGGCTGTGTTTGTGTGTGTGTGGGGACGGGGACAGATCATTTACCTACAATCCAAGAATGGACAATGAAAGTAACAAACCTAGTGGAGATGGCAAAAATCTCGGGGTACTTGAAGGAACATTCAAATGAAAGATACTTAAGGGACTGGAGAAGATGGATAGATTATATCCAAAGGAAACACTGGAATAAGAAGTTGCAGATAGGTTATGAATAAATATGTAGATATTTGGTGTGTTTTTAGGTAATTAAGTTAGCACGGTAATTAGGGAATTGAAGGAATAAGAGATGCTGAATGTTATAATTACTTAGATTAGGATGGATTATGTTTGTTGAATGTTATACCCTGTAATTTATTCTGGGAAGAGGGGGGGGGAGGGGGGCGGATGGGAAGGGGAAGGGGTGGGGGGAGGGGTGGGGAGGGTAAGGGAGGAGAGGGGGTGGGGTGGTAGGGAAGGGGGAATAAATATGTAAACCTTCTGTAAAACTTTTTAATAATAAAAAAAAGTCATCAAAAAAGCACAACAAAGAATGTTCTTTCTGCGCCAACTCAGAGAGCTCAAACTGCTCGATACACAGCCTAATTCGAACCAAATGGCCACATCCTCCAGGAGTGGAACCTAAGCGTGATTTCAAAGTTGATTTAGGATCGGTGGCCAGTGTTGCAGCGGTACTACGGGTACTACTATCTCTGCTGACCGGAGGTCCCAAGTGACCTAAATCATTCTGTAGGGATGACAAACAAGAGGAGCATGGACTGGTCAGCATAGGGGGATTGCAAACTCCCTGGCTGAACTAGAAGCAGCTCCTCAAACCAGACAGCAGAGAAAGCGACCATAGAAGTCACTAGGAAGCTGGGGCAGCCGCAATGAAGGAGGAAGAAAGGAGATGTCAGGGGTGAAATCTAAAATTTGTTACTACTGGTTCTGTGGACATGGCTTGGTGGGGGGGGGGGTAATGTGACTAGATGGGCGTGGCCAACTTTTTTTAAAAAAACTTTTAAAAGCATTTTTTCTACATCCTCTTCGGCCGAAGAGATTGCAGAAAAAAATGCTTTCAGGAGCCTCTGATGATCAGGCAACTCAGCTGGGATCGCCAGAGGCTTTTTTTTTTAATTGAAAAGTTTTATAAGAAATACAAACATTTTTCCCCCCACCCTTTCCCTCTCCCCTCCTTTCCCCCCACCCCCTCCCTAGACTTCCCAGAACAGGCACAGGGTATAGCATTCACAAACATAAAACTAAAATATGCTAACAAATTATTGCATTCATATTCTCCCTAAATCTTTAACTCCTTATAACTCAAAAACTATAAACATAAACTACTTAAAAATATTTCATTCATAAGCTATATGAATCTTTTTGTTCGGATACCTTTTTTTGGATATAGTCAATCCATCTTCTCCATTCTGATATGTATCTTTCATTTGAATGATCTTTAAGATATGATGAAATTTTTGCCATCTCTGCCAGATGCACAACTTTTAAAGTCCATTCCTCAATGGTAGGTGGATCTTCCTTCTTCCAGTACTGTGCCACCAGTAATCTGGCAGCTGTTATTAAATTCAAAACCAACTTAGTCTCTATTACAGTACAATCCGTGACTATTCCCAACAAAAAAACCTGTGGCGTAAATTTAATTTTTTTCCTTAAAATATTTTGAATAATCCACCATATTTTTATCCAAAAAGCCTTAATATTTTTACATGTCCACCATATATGAAAATATGTAGCATCTTCACACTCACATCTCCAACACTTAGGTTGTAAATCTGGATACATGCAGGCTAATTTTTTTTAGCCTGCATGTATTTTTTTCTAAATGCCATCTATAAAACATTTTGTAAAAGTTCTCTCTTAAGTTTTGAGCTTGTGTGAATCTTACATTTCTGACCCATAACTTTTCCCATGTATCCAACATTATTGGTTCACCTATATTTTGTGCCCATTTTATCATACAATCCTTAACTAACTCTGTTTCCGAATCTATTTCCACCAATACATTATACAATCTTTTAATATGCATTTGACCTTTATCTCTTATTTGCTTTATCAAATTTTCATCCTGCTGCAAAATACCAATTTTTTGATCCTCTCTCCATCTGGCCTGCAGCTGACCATATTGAAACCAAGTCTTAATAATTCCTTCTTCTCTTAATTGCTCCATAGATTTTAATTGTAATCTAACTCCTTCCTTATAAAGGAGTTCCTTATATGTAAACTTATCTTGCTTTTGCTCCAAATTTATATTCTCTATCGGTGTCTGGGTACTGTCCATATTAGTAACTTATCCTTTAGTTTATATTTATACTTTTTCCAGACACGCAGTAGAGCATTTCTTAATATGTGACTTTTAAAAGTCTTATCTACTTTCTTGTCATACTATAGATAAGCATGCCAGCCGTAGACCAGACCATATCCTTCAATATTCAATATCTTTTCCTCCATTAAATTTATCCAATCTGTAATTGCTGAGAGGGTAGCAGCTTTGTAATACAGTCTTAAATTGGGCATTTTAAGACCACCTCTTTCTCGGGTGTCTTGCATTATCTTTTGATTAACTCGTGGTTTCTTCCCTGCCCACACAAACTTGTTTATGCCCTTCTGCCATTCCTTCAAATTTTCATCTTTTTTGAGTATAGGTATCATTTGAAAAAGAAATAAAAATCTTGGTAAGATATTCATTTTTACAGCGGCTATCCTACCCAGCAAAGACAGTTGCAATTTCTTCCAATTTTCCATCTCTTTCTGTATTTTTTGCCGTAACGGTTCATAATTATGTTGATATAATTTCGTATTTGCAGTCATAATATAAACCCCTAAATATTTAACCTTCTTAACTATTTCAAATCCTGTTAACCTTTCTGTCTCTTCTTTCTGGCTTCTGTCCATATTTTTAGCTATTATCTTTGTTTTAGCTGTATTTATTTTAAAACCAGATACTTGTCCATATGAGCGGATTATATCCATCAAGGCTGTAATCTATTGTACCGGTTGGGCTAAGGTAACCACCAGGTCATCCGTAAATGCTCGTAGTTTATATTCATACTGTCTAATTCTAATTCCCTTTATTATATCAATCTCACGTATTTTATTTAATAAAATTTCCAGCGTCAAAATAAACAATAACGGAGACAAGGGACAGCCTTGCCTTGTTCCTTTTTCTATATTAAAATTATCTGTTAAACCACCATTGATTATTATTTGCGCTGTTTGTTTTTGATATATTGCCTTAATAGATTGTATAAAATGTTCTCCAAATTGCATCCTTTCTATTAATTTTAATAAAAATTGCCAATTCAATCTATCAAAAGCTTTTTCAGCATCCAAAAAAACTAGCACTGTGGGGACCTGGTTGTTCCTTCCCAAATACTCTAATAAATTAACAATTTGCCTTACATTACTTTTCATTTGTCTTCCATTTATAAAACCAGTTTGATCATGATGAATCATTTGCTGCACAACTGTCATTAATCTGTTTGCTAAAATTTTAGCAAAAATCTTATAGTCTGTATTTAAAAGTGAAATCGGCCTATAATTTTTAGGATTTGTATAGTCTTGCCCTTCTTTGGGAATCAGTGAAATAAATGCTGTCTTCCACGTTGGAGGTACCTCTCCTCCCTGTTGTATATTATTGAATAATTCCTTCAGTGGTTCCACCATTTCATCCTGTAAACTTTTATAATAGATAGCTGTCAAACCATCCGTTCCAGGAGCTTTACCCATTTTCAACTGCTTAATTGCAAACATAATTTCCTTGGAAATTATCAATTGATTTAAGCTAACTCTCTGCTCTTTTGAAGTTATACAAATATTCTCTTTCTGCAGATATCTATCTATATCTATATCTTGAATTTTATCACCAGTATACAGCCTTGAATAAAACTCTAAAAAAACTTTTTAAATCAGTTCTTGCTGATAAACCTCCTTACCCTTGTATTTTATTTTCTCTATTGTCCTTGCTTTCTGCTTTTTCCTTAACAAATATGCCAAGCACCTGCCTGGTTTATTGGTGTTACAAAAAGTATTATGTTTTGCATATTGTAAATTGGTTGTCACTTGATCTGCTATTAACATATTAAACTGACCCTTCAGTAAATTGATTGCCTCTTTAATTTTCTTATCTGTTGGGTTGGCTATTAAAACCCGTTCCTGTTTATTAATCTCCTCTTCTAATTCTTTTCTTTTTGCCCCCTGTTTCTTTCTATATTTATTATTCAAATATATCAAACTCCTCGCATGTAGGCTTTACTTGCATCCCATACCATTTCCATAGATGTACCCTTTTGCATATTCATAGCAAAAAACTCTTTCATAAACTTTTTACACTCTTTTACATTTTCTTCGTATCTAAACAAATTATCATTTAACCTCCAGGACCTCCTAGGCCCTTTCCCATACTCCAATTCCATCCAGACTGGACTATGGTCTGTCAATGTTCTTGAACAGATCTTCGTGTTCTTCACCCTAGATAATAAATCATTAGTAATTAATATAAAATCAATCCTTGAAAAAGATTGATGTCTATCCGAGAAAAAAGTAAAGTCTTTTTCTTCTGGGTTTCTTTCACGCCAAATATCCCTCAACTCCCAGTCATCCATCATCTCCCAGAACGGTTTGGGCAATTTTGCTCTTGTTAGAACATTTTGTTTAGGTCCCTTCTTGTCTTTTTTTACATTCAAAACACCATTTCAATCCCCCAGTAGGATGCAAGTTTTATATCTCCATTGTGTCAACTTTGAGTGTAGTAAATTATAAAAATTTTCTTGTTCTTGGTTCCGGGCATATACTCCAATTACAAGTGTTTTTTCTCCTTTTATTAAAAGTTCAATCGCTAAAAATCTTCCTTGATCATCCGCTTCAACTAATTTTGCAATTAAGTCTCTTTTCACATATATAACTATACCATTTTTCTTCTCTGATGCTGCTGCAACATAGTGTGTACCTAATCTTGCATTTATCAAATATTTTTGATCTTGTATCCTAATATGAGTCTCCTGTAAACAAATTACTTCATTCTTAAATTGTTTAAGATAATGAAATATTTTCCTTCTCTTCTGTGGGGAATTCAAACCATTAACATTCCAAGTCAAAAATCTAGTTCCCATCTCTGGGCTTCTGAAGTGTCTGGAGCAATTTCTGATGATCTTGCCTCATTTGACCTTTAGGTCTTGCTCCTCCCACAGCTTCTGTTTTGGTAGTTTCTTGGGTTGCTATCTGCAGTTGTTGTTGTTGTTGTTGTTGTTGTTGTTGTTGTTGTTGCTGTCTTAATTCTTCCTTACGCTTAGCTGTTGCTGCTCTGGTTTGTCTTTGATCCTTCGGTTCTGCAAATATATCAATTAAATCCACATCTTGAACAGCCATCTGAATTTGTAGTGGTTCTTCTTGACCAGTCAAAACTCCCCCCTGAACTACTGTCAGTAGCTCTTCTCTCTTTCCTTGCATTACTTCCTTCTTTCTTTTTCCTTCTGGTGATTTGGGTGATTTGGGTGTCCCAGCCTTTAATACATTGATGTAAAAATCTCTTGCTTTCCATATTGTATTAAGCCGATATCTCTTTCCAGAATATGTCACCACTAAACCAGCTGGGACCTCCCATCTGTACTGTAATTGATGTTTTTTCAGCACATCCACCAGAAAAGCATACTCCCTTCTCGCTCTCAACATCTTGGGGGGGATTTCTTTCATTGTCATCGCCTCCTGGCCTCCAACCTGAAGCTTGTTTTTAAAAGTAGCCTGTAAAATTTCATTGCGTACTCTCCTTGTAGTAAAATATATTACAATGTCTCTTGGTAAGTGTTTCTGTCTGGTCACCCAAGAATTAACATGATATGCCTTGTCAATCTGCCAGCCCAGCTCAGTTTTCGTCTCCCCCAGCAACTGTGCCAATGCCTCTGACATCATTTCTTTCAAGTTCTCTTGTTTATTCTCCTCCACCCCTCTGAATCTTAAAGCAAATTCCATATTGTAACATTGTTACATCAACTTCAGCTCTCAAGTCTGCTGTGAGTCTCTCCCAATTTATTGTCCAAAATTTCCGTAGATTTCTTAATTTCTTCAACTTTATCATCCACCATTTCAATATCACCTGCCAAACATTTAAATGCCAATAATATATCTCTGATTTGCTGATTCCGAATTAAAATCTCATCTGAAACAGCCTGTATTTTTTCATTAGTTTCACTAATTTTTTCATTAGTTTCATTAATTTTTTCATTAATCACAGTAGCAATTTTATTTTGTGTGGCTTGTAGGGCTTTTTGTATCATCTCAAACATTAAAATCTGTGGGTCTGTTAGAGGGGCAGAGGCTTGCAATCTAGGAGTATGAGCTGGCAAGAGGCTACCAAGGAAACGAAACTTTCTGTAACTTTCCCTTTCTCTGCCCTTCCCTTTCAAGTTTCAATCGCCATTTTGTTGAAAATTGCTAACTTGTTACTTCCGAAGGAGGCTATAAACTTTGGAGTTAAGTGTAAATACTTGCAGTCTGACTTCTGGCTTGTTCTGCCTGCAGCAATTAAAGATGTTAAAAATCCCCTCATTTGTTGTCAGCAGAGATGGTCGCGGCTTCTAGCTCTGCTAAATAGCGGAGTCTTCCCAGGTCCGGAGCAGATTGGCAGACTTCTAGGGAGCCCTCACCCTTCGCGCCCCAAGATCTCTCCTAGGGCACTTGGGGGCTCTACCTCCACCTGCCGGCTCTTCTCTCTCCCCTTTGCCCGGGGAGAGGGTTTCCAAGCCCAGAGAGCTGTTTTTCGGCTGTTCTGGGGCTTTTACAGTACCGGGCATCGGGCGGTCCACGGAGGAGTGTCAGCGAAGTTCGCGGAGCCAACCAGAAGTTGCCAGAGGCTTTTAAAGGCATTTTTTTCCTACAACCTCTTCAGCTAAAGAGATTGTAGAAAAAATGCTTTTAAAAGCCTCTGATGATCCCAGCTGAACCGCACAATCATCAGAGGCTTTTATTTTTACTTTTAAAAACATTTTTTTGGCTGAAGATGTTGTAGAAAAAATTGTTTTAAAAGTAAAAAACCAGCTTCTGATGATCACGTGGCTCAGCTGGGCATGGGGGCGGGGCACAGGGATTTTTGCTACCGGTTCTCTGAACCACCTGCCGCCATTGCTACCAGATCAGGCAATCCGGTCCGAACCAGGAGCATTTCACCCCTGGACAACGTGTGACATCGAGGTGAGAGAGACTTTGATTTTTACAAAAAAAGTTTCCCTTCAAATCCACCTAGGAAGTAAATAAGGTGAAAAAGACTGGCTGAGAGTGAGGAATGAGAGTGGGTGTGTATTCACTCTCACATCCGTTAATTTGGTGGCAGGAGAAGCAAAGGTAAAAGCCTTTTTCTTTTTTTTTAACTTTCTTTTTTGACTGAGAAAAGAAAAGCTGGGGAACTCTTTAAAAAATAAGAATTTGGATTAATGAATTAATGAAATCATGAAGACTGAATCCCATTCTATTGAAATGTTGGAATGGTGGTAACTGATAAGAGGAAACTGAATATTTTACTAAAGACTTCAAAGCATTGAAAGTACTGTGTTCTATTGAAAGTTAGTGTGCAGTGCCATCTAGTGGCAGAAGGGAAGAGATTTTGACTTGGAAGAAATTTTGACTATAGTTGACCTTGACATTCAGGCTGAGTGATAAATAAAACAGATGTGCAAGAGAGAAGACTGGATTTTGAACTCTTCTTTTGGCTTTTAATCTTTTATTATTATTATTATTATTTCTTTTTTGGGTGACTAGGTTTTTTTATTTACTTACTTGTGAATGCTTTGAAGTGCTTTGTTTTGAGCTTTGCTGGTGGATAAGTGAAAGGCATTCCATTCTGAGTTTTACTTTTTCTATTTTTTGTGGGACTTTCTCTTTTCTAATATGCCTTATTGTCATTTGACCATAAAGAACTAGATTGATAAGAATGTGAATTAAGACTGGACGAGTCAGAAGAAACATTTTTCTTTTTGGCTGTTTGGATTTTTATCTCTCATTTTTTATTTTTTTTATTTTCTTGCAGCTGAATTTTTTCTTTTTCTTCTTCTGTTGGGACATTTGGAGCTTTGATTTTTGAGGGAGGTGGTTGATTGGAATTTTTGTTCTTTAATTTTTATACTTTATTTTTATATCTTTTTTTATTGCTAATCCAACCATCGGGGAGGATTAGACACTTGGATTATAAATATACCATAAGTGGATTACACATTTATTTCAAAAGAAAAATGGAAATGAAGAAATTTACATCACATTTACATCCAACAGCAGGTCCTCATCGACAGAAACACAGAAAACCTCGGAGATGATGGAGTTAAAAAGTTTTATGCAATTGCTTCATGATGATCAATTGGATAAACAGGATTTAAAAGAAATGAAAGCTATGATTGGGAAAAATGAAGAGAGAATTCAGAAAGTAGAAGAAAAAGTGGAAATGACAGACAAGAAAGTTGAGGAACTAGAAGAAAAACTTGTGTCAACTGACAAATTGCAAGAAAAAACAATTATCCTGTTGGAAATGGAGCGCTCTGATTTTTATCTAAGATTCCAAAATATAGATGAAGAAAAAGAGAAAATTTACCTGAGGTGATTGCTGAAATACTTACAGAAGTCTTGGAACAACCCAAGGAAAAGATCTTAAATGAGATTGACGAAGCCTTTAGAATATACACAAGATATGCAATGAGAAATAAACTATAGAGAGAAGTACATGTAAGATTTACAAAGAAGGCAGTGAAAACAGAGATACTGCAAGCAGCAAGAGACACAGCACTGAAATATAAAGATAAAGAAATTGTGGTATTGAGGCAAATACCTAGAAGAGTTAGAGAACTGAGGAGAGAATACCAGTTCCTAACAAAAATTTTAATATTCAAAGTAGTGAATTTCAGATGGTTAATACCTGAAAGAATTTTGGTGACATGGCAAGAACAAAGACATAGACGTGACACTATTGAAAAAGCAAATCTATTTTATGAACGATTCTGTGGACCATTAGAAGAGGACTTAGGATTAATAGAAGAGGAACCTCGAGAGTAAGGCTAGAGGATAATTGGCCACTCCCTTAGCCTATTTAAGTCACATGCCATTAGTAAGTTTCTTGCTGGAAACAACTTGTAATTATCATCAGAGCACTTTTGGAAAAGTCTTATCGTATCTTGTGTTCTGGGCTGGTTGCCAACCTTTGCCAGACTTTGGTTTATTCTTGCTACTTAATAAATTTGATAAAGACCGTTGGTGTGTGTCAATATCCTCGGAAATCAGGAGCTGGGGCAGAACACAATGGAACAAAGAGAGACAAGGGCGATGAAATCAAAAACTAGTAACAAGTAAAACTTGGAAGAAGAAATAAAAGCAATATCAATAAATGTAAATGGATTGAACGTGGTGATAAAAAGAAACAGAACTTTGAATAAATTAAATAGTTTGAAGATGGACATTATATGTTTACAAGAAGTACATATTAGAAAACAACATATAAAATTACTAGAATACCCAAAATTAGGAGTTTTATTTACCTCATTGATACAACAAAGGAAAAGAGGAGTAGCCCTATATATTAAAGAAAAATTAGAACCTAAGCTACTTTTCAAGGATGAAGAAGTCCGGATTCTGATGGTGGAAATAAGAATGAATTTTAAACAAATACTTTTGATAGCAGTATATGCACCAAATGAAAAACAATAAGAATTTTATGGGAGATTACACAGGAAAATTCTAGAAATCGACTATGAATATATATGTATAATGGGTGATTTTAATGCTGTGATAGATGTGGATTTGGACTATAAAACAATGAAGATAAACAAAAAATCTAGAAAAATATTGCTGAAACCCTTTTTTACAATGATAGAAGAATTGAGCATTCAAGATATTTGGAGACAAAAACACTTACAGAAAAACAATATACTTTCTATTCAAATAGACATTTATCGTGGTCAAGGATAGATATGATATGGATGTCAACAGATAGAAAATATACAAGAAGTAAATATTGGCTCAAACATTTGGGCGGATCATAACCCAATGACAATAATATGGAAAGGAAAGAAGAAAAAGGCAAAATGGACATTGAATGCAACAATACTAAATGAAAGGCTTTTAACAGTTTATGAAAAAAGAATTAGAGCTTTTCTTTAAAATAAATAAAAATGGAGATACATCACTTCAGAATGTATGGGACACAATGAAAGCCTATATTAGTGGTCTGGCAATAACATATTTGGGAAAAAAGAATAAAAGAAAAGACAAAAAACAGAAAAAATTGGAAGAAGATTATAAGAGTTTAGAGAAAGAGTTCCAAAAAGATATTCAAAATAAAATAACTAAGAAGTGAATGGAACTGAAAAAGCATGAAATAAACTTAAATGAACAAGAATCTTTGGCAAAAAAATTAAGAACATCTAAATAGAATTTCTTTGAAAATGCAAATAAACTGGGAAGATGGTTAACATATACAATAAAAAAAGAGAAGGAGAGGAAAATAATAAAACATTTACAAGATGAAGAGGGGAAATTACACTGTAGAAATGAAGAAAAGAAGATAATAATTCAAAAATATTATGAAAAACTTTATTATCAAGAGGAAATCTTGGAGGAAGAGATAATAAAATATTTAGAAAAATCAGATTTACCTAAAATAACTGAACAATACAAGGGAACGTTAGAAGAAAGTATAACAATGATGGAATTAACAGAAGCAATCAAAAGACAAAAAAAATGGGAAAGCACCAGGACCAGATGGTCTACCAGTGGAACTATACAAAACATTTCAAGAAGTGATGAGTAATGTAATGTTGGAACTATTTAATTAACTTCTAATGAAGGCAAGAATGCCAGACTCATGGAGTGAGGCCTATATAACACTCATACCTAAAGAAGATGCTGATTTACAATTGATAAAAAAATTATAGACCGATTTCACTATTAAATGTGGCCTATAAGATATTTGCTTCAATAATGGCGAATAGGCTAAAAAGACTATTAAATGAATTTATCCATATGGACCAAAATGGTTTTTTACCTAGGAGACAAATCAAAGACAATATGAGGATAATTCTAAACACACTGGAAAATTATGAGACACACTCAAAAAAAAAAAAAAAAAAAAAAGCAATGATGTTTTTAAATGCCCCAAAAGCTTTTGACAATGTGAACTGGCAATTCATGATAGAACAATTGCAGATAATGGATTTTGGGGAGAGATTTGCAAATACAAAAAAACAATTTATGACAGACAATTTGCTAAGATAATGATAAATGGAGAAATGACAGAAAATATTACTATTACAAAGGGTACAAGACAAGGATGTCCCTTATACCCGTTTTTGTTTATTTTGACTTTAGAAGTCCTAAACAAAAATTGGGCGTTGGTCTTACCTGATATGCCCTAACTGTAGAAGGTAGGCATGCCAGTCACATGTGGGTTATTGGCTTGGACTTCATCCAATGAGACCGGGTCTGCTAAAGTTAAAAGCCCCGCCTTCTGCTGCTTGCTTCAGTTTTGAGACAAGGTAGAAACAGCAGACTGTTGTGACTGTAGGAAAATCAAGAAGAAAGTGAAACAACCACCCCTCCCCCAAAACAGAGCCCGGGAACGGCCCTAAGAAGGGAGGGAATGACTGGCGTGCCTACCTTCTACAGATAGGGCATATCAGGTAAGATCAACGCCCAAATCTATTATTGGTAGGCACACCAGTCACATGTGGGACATACCAAAGCTGATGTCCTATAGGGAGGGACCAGGCCGGAACCGGGTATCATTTGCCGAATGCACCGCCTGCAACACCCTTTGCCCAAAGGAAGCTTCCACCGAAGCATAGATGTCCAGCTTGTAATGACGAATGAAGGGCGATGGTGATGTCCAGGTTGCCGCCCGCCAAACCTCTTCCAAGGAAGCCTGAGTGGACCAGGCTGCAGATGTGGCCGCACTCCTAGTGGAATGAGCCATGATATTACTAGGTATTGGTAACCTCTGAGCTGAGTAGGCCGAAGCGATAGTTGCTCTGATCCAGCGACCAATGGCTGTGGCTGTTAGTTTAGAGCCCATGGCTGATGGTTGAAAGGCCACGAAGAGCGATTCCATTCGACGAAAGGACGAGGTGCGTGCAATATAAATCTTGAGTGCCTTCCTGACATCCAGAGTATGCCAAACTTTTTCCAGACAATGCCGGGGAGAAGGACAGAAGTTAGGAAGCACCAGATCCTGAGTCCTATGGAAGACTGAGTTAATCTTAGGCAGGAAGGTAGGATCCAGACGAAGAACAACTCTGTCAGGGTGGAAGATGCAGAGGTAGACAAGGCGGCCAATTCAGAGATACGACGGGCAGATGTGATAGCCACAAGGAAGGAGACTTTAAATGAGAAGAACTTAAGATCCACCTCATGCAGAGGTTCAAAGGGAGGTTTAGTGAGAGCTGACAACACTTTGTTGAGATCCAAGGTGGGAAACCTATGAATCACTGGCGGTCGAAGATTGGAAGCCCCTCTCAAGAAACTGCAAATCAGAGGCTCCTTGGCTAGAGAAGAACTCGAACCACAGGTGAGAATGGGAGAAATGGCCGCCACTTGCCATCTGAGCGTGTTGGGTGTGAGGCTGGAGACGAATCCCTCACGAAGAAATTCAACAAGCTGAACGACAGACACAGAGGTGGGAACTATGTTATGCTGTCTGCACCAGCTGGAGAAAGAATTCCATGTGGCATCATAAATGTGGTTCATGGATTGGCGTCGATAGGCCTGAATAATCGAAATAGCCTCTGGGGATAACATGGCCTCCGTTAGGATGCTCCACTCAACCTCCAAACGGCCAGTTGGAATGATTGAGGGTCGGGATGAACCAGGCAACCCTGGAGGAGAGATATTTGGTTGTTGGGAATCCTCCAATGGGGAGTGACGGACAATGAGATCAGATCCGCGAACCATGGCCTCCTTGGCCAGTGAGGAGCTATGAGCAGAAGCTCGGCTCTCTCCTCTAAGAGCTTCCGTATCACTCTGGGTATGAACGGCAGGGGAGGAAAGGCGTAGAGAAGAACATCCAGTGGCCAAGGGCTGCACAAGGCGTCCACTGCTTCCACCCCTGGAGATGGGAACCGGGAAAAGAATCGAGGAAGTTGATGGTTGGCACTGGAAGCGAAGAGATCCACCGATGGGAGACCGAAACGACCCACTAGTTCCTGGAACAGCAGGGGGTGCAGGCTCCATTCTGCCTTATCTACAAGAGAGCAACTGAGGAAGTCCACCTGAACATTGCTCCTTCCCGAGATGTGTTCCGACCGAAGTGACAGAAGATGGGCCTCCGCCCAAAGGCCTACCTGAAGCATCTCCTGCATGAGGGCTTTCGATCAAGTGCCTCCCTGACAGTTGATATGCGCCTTGGCCATGGTGTTGTCTGTGAGGATCAGGACATCCTTCCCGTCGATGTGGGGGTGCAGAGATAGAAGGGCAAAGCGAATAGCCTGAAGCTCCAGAAGGTTGATGTTGAGTGAACGCTCCTGCTGTGACCAAGAATCCTGAACCATGTGAGATCCCAGGTGAGCTCCCCAGCCTGACAGGCTCGCATCCATGGTGATGATCAATCTGCGAGGCTCGTGGAAACTGCTTCCCATGGAGATTGCCTCCGACATCCACCAATCCAGAGACCTGAGAACCCCCGGAGGAATAGAAAGATGGATCCTTGAAGATGCTGCGAGGTTCCTTTGGTAGGGCAGGAGGAACCACTGTAAAGATCTGCTATGGAGGCGAGACCAAGGGACAATGCCATAAGCAGAAACCATCTTCCCCAGTAAACTGGATAAATCTAGGATGGAAGCTGACTTATGCCACCTAAAAAGATTAGCTACATCTGAAATACTGCGCTGTCTGTCAGGTGACAGGAAAACTTTGGAGAAAACTGTATCTAATACCGCGCCTAGGTGTTGAAGGTGGGTAGAAGGGACAAGGTGACTCTTTTTCCAATTAATAGAAAAACCATGATCTCGCAAGATCGAAATGGCTGTAGCTATCTTCCCTCGAGCCCTAGCCTCTGACCTGGAAAGGATGAGGATGTCATCCAAATAAAACAGAATCCTAATGGGAAATAGTGGAAATGTGAGCCACAAGGGAGGCCATTATTTTGGTGAACGCCCGAGGGGCAGACGACAGACCAAATGGAAGGGCCCTATATTGATAGTGTCTATCCCTATAACAGAAACGAAGGAATTTACGATGGGAGGAAAGGATAGGGATATGTAAATATGCCTCCGTGAGATCAATGGAAGCCATGAAATCACCTGACCTGATAGCTAGTAAAATAGTTTGCAAAGATTGCATTTTGAACTGGCAGTAAATTACATGCCGGTTCAGGGATTTAAGGTCAAGAATAGCTCTCCAACCCCCAGAGGACTTAGGGACTAAAAATAAACAAGAGTAAAAACCTTGCCCCTGTTGATCCTTGGGAACAGGTTGGATGGCATTAATTTGTAAGAGATGCTCAATGGCCAATTCAACTTCAGCTCTCTTTACTCTATCCGTAGATAGAGGACAACGCAGGAAGAACTCGGGGGGGGGGGAGCGAAATTCCAGGGATAAGCCAAATCGAATGGTGTTCCGAACCCAAGAATCAGAAATGGTGAAGTCCCATTGATCAGCGAAAAATGCTAATCTACCACCTATTGGGAGATCAAAAGAAGAATTAACGTGCTCTCCTGAATGAATGTGCCTCCCCTAAAGGGCCTCCTGGTGGAAGCCCTGTATTGCTGCCTGAACTGACTGTCTTGCTGAGGGAAACCCCTGGGTTGAAAGGAACGCTGGAAACGTTGCTGATAAAATCCTGAATCTTGGCCACGAAAAGAACCCGATCGAAAGGAACCTGGAGCACGTGCCTCTGAACGTCTGTAAAGAGAAGGTAATACCTTACAATGGTCCTTGGTTTCAATCAGCAGGGGTTCCAGAGAAGCTCCAAACAACTTCTCTCCTGCATACGGGGAAGAGGCCAAACACCATTTGACCCGGACATCAGCCTGCCAGTTCCTGAGCCACAGAAGATGGCGAGACATGACAGAAGTACCTATGGCTTTCGCCAAGAATCTAGCAGCATTGAGGGTAGCATCTGCCAAAAACTCTACAGCCGCTAGAATTTTATTTAAATCTTGGTGAGATCTGGAATCAGAAGCAGGAAGTCTTTCCTGGAGCTGTTTAATCCAAAGAATAGTAGCCCTATTAAAGAAGGAAGCTGCCCAAGAGGCTTGAACAGCCCACCCAGAGGCTTGATGACCCTTAATGAGAGACCTTTCTGCTCGCTTGTCCTCTGGCTTTAAGGATTCCTCCGCAGGCCCTGTAACTGGGGAAGAAGATGCTAAAGCCACCACTGGTAAATCTACCGATGGCACCTGTAAAATAGATGAGAATTTGTCAGCCACATTGTAAAATCGTTTATCCAGAGAATTGGGAACAGGCCCAGTGCTGGGAAAAGACCATTGCTTTTGAATAATATCAGTGAACAATTTGGGAACAGAAATGGATTCCAAGCGGACCATAGGCTGCTGGAAAACTGTTGAAGATGGAACTGCAAGATCAGAAATAGGATCAGGTCTGGGGGAAGGAACACCAAGTCGGGTAGTGTTTTGAGCCTTAAACAATAAGGAATGAAACATTTGAGGTCTAAATAAACCTACAAAGGCAGGTTGATCTGGCTCCAGATCTTCATCCTCTGAAAGATCCTGGTTTGGAAGAATTTCACCTTCAGAGAGAGATTCCTGAGAAACAGAATGAGATGAATCTGCTCTTTCATGATGAGAAATGTTCTGTTCAGAAGATTGAGGCCTGTGTGAATGACCATGGTGGCTTACTGAAACAGAAACCTCAGAAGAAGCTCGTTGAGAAAGACCATCAGCTATCCCTTGACGAATTGCAGCAGAAATCACATTAGCTAAGGCAGGTGAAATCTCAGGCAGAGCCTGATCACTCCTAATATTGCTTTTAGCTCCAGAAACAGAAGCAGTTTCAACCATGATCTCCTGAGGAGTGTCCTAAATCACCACTCAAGGCTGGGTGGGGCCCATTGGAGAGATAGGGAACACAGAAGCAGCCTCTGCTGAATATAAACCTCTGTGCAAGGACCTATCCGGGGACAATGAAGGAGAAATAGAAGGCCTGGCCACAGAGGCTTGATCTCCTGGGTCAAGAACAGAAACAGTGGATGGGGGAATCCACATGGACTTGAGCAGGGACCACTACTGTCCCTGACTGAGCCTTTTGAAAAACCTTTTCCAGGGCTTTATGGCACTTTGCTTCCTCTCTAGGAATCTTGGAACCCCTAGGGTCAGCTTGGCAAGGTGCCTTAGAAGGTCTGGGAGGGGCCTCAGGCACAATCTCATCAGGATCTGCCTGTTGTTGCCTCTTTCGTTTAGATGCAGCTTTGGAAGGAGCCATTTTATTAGTACCCAGGCTTTAGAATTTAAATGCTGGGATTTAGAAACAATCTCTCAACAAAGACCACTTGTGCTCAGGCTTAATTGAATGCTGGGATTTCACAATAAGGAGAGGCCCAGAAAAAACTTCCAGAAAGAGAAAAAAAAACCCAAATACTTGCACTTTGCAGCCTCCACGTGGAGAAAACTTTAATTGCTAGCCTGCTGGCTTAGTGCGATCAGAATGGGAGCGGTAAGGCTTTGGCGCCAAATACAGGAACTCACAACTAGTTGTCATCTGCCCATGCAGTAGAGAAAAAAGGGCGAGGAGGTTCCTGCAGACACGGCGGAGCAAGCTCGTGCGTGCTGCGATATCAGAATGCCGGGTGGCAGATCGAAGCTACTCTGGTGGCTAACAAACTCATAGGCAAAGCCCACTAACAATTTTACAATCCCCAAAACAATAAAATAAAATAAATAAAAATCTAACTCCTACAGGCACGACTGTCTCAATGAAGACTGAGTCAAAAAACTGAAACAAGCAGCAGAAGGCTTTTAACTTTAGCAGACCCGGTCTCATTGGATGAAGTCCAAGCCAATAACCCACATGTGACTGGCATGCCTACCAATAATAGATTATTAGGCGAAATGAAGAGATAAGAGTACATTGAAAAAGAGTACAAATTACAAGCTTTTGCTGATGATTTAGTATTCATATTAGAAGAACCTCAAACAACAGGCCCTAAATTATTAGAACAAATAGAAAGTTATGGGAAGGTCTCTGGTCTAAAAATAAATTTTTAAAAAACGAAAATGTTGGTGAAATTACAGAAAAACAAAAAAGAGAGATAAAAGACAAATTAGATATACAAGTTGCGAAAAAAGTAAAATATTTGGGAGTCTATTTAACATCAAGATTTGCAACGATAAAAGTGGATAATTATTATAAATTAAAAGAACAAAGAAAGATTTGGAAAAATGGAAAAATCTTCAACTGTCATTTATGGGAAGAGTCGCAATAATAAAGATGAACATTTTACCAAGATTATTATTTTTATTCCAGACAATACTGATAAAAATTGAGAAGGCTTATTTTCAATATTTTAATAAAATAACAAGGAAATTCATATGACAAGGGAAAAAAGCAAGAATAAGTATCAAAATGTTACAGGATACGAGACTATATGGAGGATTTGGACTGCCAAAGTGGAAATTATATTACCAGGCAGCAGCATTGATTTGGATGAAGGAATGGGTTGAATTAAGAAATATAAGACTATTAACACTAGAAGGTCACGATTTACAATTGGGATGGCATGCATTTCTATGGTATGGTAGAAGCAAGATTCATATGTACTTTCATAGACATTATGTAAGGAACATATTGTTATTGGCATGGGAGAAGGTTAAAGACAAATATTATGTGAAAATACCAGTATGGTTATCAACAATTAAAGCATTAATACACCCAAATATTTTTAATTTTAGAAATATTGTTAGATATAAGGAGTTATTAACAGATAAGGGGGAATTGAAAGGGAAACGAGAATTGGAAGAACAGGATATTGAGATGGATTGGTATATGTATATGCAAATACAAAAAAGATATGAAAAAGATGCTAAATTACATGATTTTTACTTAGAAAAGACAGAGTTGGATAGGACACTCACAGGAACAGAGGATAAATTAATTTAAAAAATTTATAATTTTTTACTTGGCATTGAGCTAGAGGAAGAACAAGTAAAAGAAACAATGATAGCTTGGGCAAAGAATTTTGGATACTCAATTGATTTAGACAAATGGCAACAGTTATGGGAAAGGAATTACAAATTAACAATATCCACTGCATATAAAGAAAATCAATATAAAATGTTTTACAGATGGCATATGCCTCCTGAGAAGCTGGCAAAAATGTTTAAAGATAAATCAGCTAAATGTTGGAAATGTCACCAGTAACCAGGATCTTATTATCATATGTGGTGGACATGCCCAGAAGCTAAAAACTAGTGGAATAAAATTAACATATGGTTGGAAGAAATGACACAACAACGTATTGATTTAAAACCACAGCTGTTCCTACTGGGTATTCTACCAGAGAAAACTAGCAAAGAAAATACTTATTTGATTATACATGTAATAACAGCTGCAAGGATTGTTTTTGCACAAAATTGGAAAGCAGAGAAAATACTCTTGGAAGCAGAAGTAATTAAAAAAAATTAGACTACTCAGAAATGAATAGATTAACTTTGATGATTAAAGAAAGAGAGGATTCAGACTATTTTAAGATATGGGATCAACTTTACCAATGGTTAGAAAAGAAATACAGACAAGTAAATTAATAGCTATGTAAGAAAATGCTTTAATTAGAATACTTTTGGAGAAATGTTGTAATAGATTTGGTGAAAATGAAGACAAAAGAAGTAAAAAAAAAAAAGAAGTCATGGAGAAAACGCCAAGATGTCGCACAGAAGGGATGATGTATTAAATGTTTGTTTGTGTATAAAATAAAAAAAAACTTTTATATAAAAAAAAGAAAGCTCAAACTGCCCAGGGAGCTGCTGATACAGTTCTACAGAGGAATTATTGAGTCTATCATCTGCACCTCTATAACTGTCTGGTTTGGTTCTGCAACCCAACATGACAGACGCAGACTTCAGAGGATAATTAGAACTGCAGAAAAAACAATTACTACCAACCTGCCTTTCATTGAGGATCTGTATGCTGCACGAGTCAAAAAGAGGGCTGTGAAAATATTTATAGACCCCTTGCATCCTGAACATAAACTGTTTCAACTCCTACCCTCAAAATGACGCTATAGAGCACTGCACACCAGGACCACACCTTTTCTGAATAGTTTTTATCCCAGAGCTATACTGCACTGCAGCTATATATGCACTCAACAATGAACTAAAGGGCCACCATTAGTGAGCTGATGCCCCCTATTCCTAACCCCCTCAACTGCTGCAGCATGATACCATGGTCGATGGTATCAAAAGCCGCTGAGAGATCTAATAGGACTAGGACAGAGGAGCAGCCCCTGTCCCGAGCCCTCCAGAGATCATTCACCAATGCGACCAATGCCGTTTCTGTGCTGTACCCCGCCTGAAGCCCGACTGGCACGGGTCCAGATAGATAGCTTCATCCAGGTGTCGGGGAAGCTGTCATGCCACCACGCTCTCAACAACCTTCGCTACAAAACGAAGGTTGGAGACTGGATGGTAGTTGGCTAATTCAGCCGGGTCCAGGGAAGGCTTCTTGAGGAGGGGCCTCACTAACGCCTCTTTCAAGGTGGCAGGAAAGGCACCCTCGCTCAGAGAAGCAGTTATAATCCCCTGGAGCCAGCCTCGTGTAACCTCCCGGGAGGCCAGTACCAAACAGGAGGGACACGGGTCCAATAAACACGTGGTGGCACTAATCTTACCCAGAACCCTGTCCACATACTCAGGAGCCACAGGATCAAACTCCTCCCAGATAATATTCTCAAAACCTACCCTCGTCTCCTCCCCTGGACTCATTCAATCGGAGTCCAAGCCATCCTGAATCCGAGTGACTTTATCATGCAGGAATTGCACAAAATCCTCAGCACGACCCTGCAAGGGATCTTCCCGCACTCCCCCCCGAAGAAGGGAGTGGGTCACCCTAAACAGGGAGGCTGGGCAGTTCTCTGCAGATGCGATAAGAGCGGAAAAATGGTTAGATTTCACCACTTTTATCGCCACTAAGTAGGTCTTGATATAAGACCTCACCTGTGTCCGGTCGGAATCAGATTGACTAGTCCTCCAAATGCTCTCTAGGCATCTTTTCTTTCTTTCTTTTTTTTTAAATAATTTTTTTAATTTATTTAAAACAATACATCAAAAAAAAGAAATAGTCAAACAAATGATCGCGACAGGAACTTTACATGATATTTACACTTTCTACGGTATGTAGGTTTCAGTCAGATTTAACATATATTAAACATAATCCTGGTTATACTTGACTTTTTGGGCGTCTGTTGTTCAACCAAACGTACCATTTGTCCCAACATTGGAAATATACGGAGTCCTTTTGATCTCTCAATGCTTTAGTCAGTCTGTCGGCTTCCGCATAATCCAAAATTTTCTCCAAAATCAAATCTTCAGCCAGCAGATCTTTCCCCTTCCAATGTTGGGTGAAACATATTCTTGCTGACGTGGTGATAAATACACAGACACCATATATTTGTGCCTATGTTGTCTGGCCTGATGTTCAGTAGATAGTACTCTGGTTTCAGAATTAGGTTATAACCTGTGATTTCCATGATCCATGCCTGTATAATTTTCCAGAATTCAGTCGTCCTGGAGCAGGTCCACCACATGTGGAAATAGGTGCCAATCTCCCCACACTTCCAACAGTTTGGTGAGAGATTTGAGTACATTTTAGTAAGACGAGCAGGTGGAAGGTGCCATCTATACAGCATCTTGTACACATTTTCTTTGTATGATGTTGCCCACAGGAATTTCATATGTTTAAGCCAGATTTCTTCCCATTTTGTCAAACCAATTGGATAGCCAATATTTCTCCCCCAGGCAATCATAGAGTCTTTAACTATTTCATCCCCTATCCAATAGTCTATTAAAAGTTTATATATCCTTGATAACATTTTGTCCTCTTTTCCTAGAATGATATTGTCCAGATCATGCTGATTCAAATTAATACCATCTTGTTCCCTATCTTTTTTAAATTTTGAGCAAATTTGGGCATAAGCCCACCAATCCAGTTGTCTTCCCTGCAACTCCAACTCATTTCTTGATTTCAGACTACCATGGGGGTCCAAAAGTTCCCGGTAAGAGAGATGATTTTCTTTGTTATATAGAGGCCTATACGTTATAGCTTTGAGTGGGACCAGCCAAGAGGGGATTGAAGAGTAAAATTTACCCTTAATTTTCCTCCAGGACTCAATTAGAATATTCCTCACATAATGTCCTGCAAGGCACCTGTGCTTTGGGATTTTGTTTTGCCAAAGAAAATAATGCCAACTTTGATGTAGCCCCTCCCCTTCCAAGATCAACAACCTCCTTCTTCTCAACAATATCCAATCCCTGATCCAGACTAAATTTGCGGCCTGATAGTAGTATTCCCATTTTGGAACACCAAATCCTCCTCTTTCTTTAAGCTCTTGAAGCATTTTAAGTTTGATTCTGGGTTTTTTATTTTGCCAAATGAATTTAAGGACATAGTAATTTAGTTTTTTAAAAAAATTATTATCCAATCTAGCTGGTGCTGTATAGAATAGGTATATCCATTTCGGGAGTATGTAAGTTTTTATAATTGCTATTCTACCTAGTAGGGATATCTGCATGTTCTTCCACTTCTCTAGATCCTGACCTGTTCTCTTGAGACGGTTCAGATAGTTGTCTTCTTTGATCGTGGAGCATTTGGCTGATATAATAATACCTAGATATTTTAGTTTATTTACAATTTGGAACCCCAAATTCGCTTCTAATTCTTTCCCTTGCTTTACTGTCAGATTTTTGACAATAATTTTAGTTTTTTCCCTATTGATTTTTAATCCCGCTACTTTACCATATTTTTCTATTTCCTGGGTCAGGCACAGTCCCGATATCAACGGATCTTCTAATATAAATACTAAGTCATCAGCATAAGCCTGCACCTTATATTGTTGATTTTGGATATAAAGACCTTTTATCCCCATATTACGTCTAATTTCCCTCAGTAGGAGTTCTAATGACAAAATAAATAACAACGGGGAAAGCGGACACCCTTGTCTAGTTCCTTTCTCAATATCAATTTGACCGGATACATCACCATTAATTGAAATTTTAGCAGTCTGCTTCGAGTAAATTGCACGGATTGCCCGAATAAATCTTTCTCCAAATTGCATATGTTGCAGTAAACCTATTAAAAAGCTCCAGTTCACACGATCAAAGGCCTTATGTGCATCCATGAATACCAGGGCCAATTGTTTATCTATATGGGTTTCATAGTATTCCAAAACATTCATAACTATTCTTACATTGTCTCTAATCTGTCTGCCTGGTAAGAAGCCATTTTGGTCTTCATGTATAAATTGGTTAAGAAACCCTTTGAGTCTCTCTGCTAAAACTGCTGCGAATAATTTATAATCTGCATTAAGGAGCGAGATGGGCCTATAGTTCTGAATCTGAGATAGGTCACTATCGTCCTTTGGCAAAAGAGTTATTAGTGCTTCTGTCCATGATTTCGGGGTCTGTCCCTCCCGAATCACCCCATTAAATAACTCAGTCATATGCGTACCTAGTATTTCCCAAAGTGCTTTGTAATATTCAATCGGTAGGCTATCTGTACCGGGAGTTTTCCCTGTCTTTTGTTTTCCCATGACCCTTTCAATTTCCCCCTCTGTAATTTCTTCATCCAATACTTCCCTAGATAAACCTGGTATTTGGGGTATGTCTGATTCCTCTAAGTATTTCTTTATTTCCTGCTCAGACTTATCATCCTTACAATATAGGTTAGTATAAAATTCCTGTACAATTATTTTCTTCCCTTCTTCCCCTGTAATCCAATTGCTTTTCCCATCTCTCAAGTTATGGATTCTATTCTTTTCCTTTTCTTTATTTAGACGGTAAGTGAGCCACCTCCCTTGTTTGTTTGCCCTTTCAAAGTATCTTTGCTTCATCTACCTTATTTTTTTCTCCAAATCCTGTTGATCTAATAAATTAATTTGGTTAATTAAGTCGTGCTAATTTCAAGTTCATTTTAAGTCCTATATTGCTTGGATCCTGCTGTAACATAGCCTCACTTCTTACCAGGTCATCTAATAATTTATTGCGCTCAGCCCTTTCCTTCTTTCGTTTCCCTGCCATATAATTAATCACCAAACCACAAAACACAGCCTTCGCTGTGTCCCATACGTTGAAAAGGCTTGCATCCTCCCTGTTGTTTTCCTGAAAGAAGAACCCCATCTCTTTCTTTAAGTGTTTTAAAAATAACTCATCTTTAAAAACTCTTATATCCAATCTCCACTTAGGCCTTATTTTCCGGCTTCCCCATGTTATCCAAAGAGGGTTGTGGTCTGCCCACTCATTGACGCCTATTTCTGCTTTCTGTATCCCCTGACTCAATTCCCCTGACAACCACACCGCATCTATCCGCGACCAAGATGAGTGCCTGGCGGAGAAGTATGTATATTGTTTATCATCTGGGTGCTTTTCCCTCCAAATATCTCTGAGTCCAAATTCTTCTTGTATTTGATGCCAGATAGAAGGCAACCTTTTCTTTACCATATTCTTTTCCCTTTCCTGCTTCCTCTTTCCAGATGTATAATCTTTGCTTTTATCCTCTATAGCATTAAAGTCTCCCACTACACAGATATGTGGGTAATCATATTCAACCAGTTTAGAGTGCAAGGTCTGAAAAAAAACTTTCTGATTTCCATTGGATGCGTATATACAGACCAATAGACATTTTTTATCACATATTTCTACCTCAACCATCAGCAGTCTCCCGTCTTCGTCTGCAAAAATCAGCCTCGACTTTATATGTTTTTGTACATAAATAGCTACTCCTCTTTTTTTTGTTTCTGCTAGGGATGTATATAATTGACCCAGTTTATTATAATTCAATAAATAGAGGTGATCTTTTTTTATATGTACCTCTTGGAGGCATACTATATTCAAACGTGCTTTCATTAATTTAGTGAAAACCTTTTTCCTTTTATTTGGACTATTCAATCCATTGATATTAACAGACATTAAATGCATCTCTTCCCCCATCCCGTCTTCCTTATTACCCTTACTTGCCTTCTGCTTGAGGTTTCTTTTTTTGATTGTCTTGTTTTGACACCCCTCTCTACCTGAGTCTGAGATTGTCCTTTCTCTTTCTTCCTTTTACCTACTTGTTCTATTTCCCTTCTCTCTTCCTCCTCTAGTACTTCTTCCCTGCTCTTGCTCTCTAGCTCTTCTCCCACGTCTAATTCTGAGGAGTTCAAATGTCTAATAAAGAAATCTCTAGCATCTCTAAGGTTGTCGATTCTCACCCTTTTTTCTGCCCAAGTAAATAATAACCCTTCTGGGAGTAGCCACCTATATAATATTTTATGCTTTCTCAGTTGGGCTGTTAAAAAGTGATAATTGCGCCGTATTTCCCGAACCCGCCTAGGGAGTTGCCTTAAGAATATCAATTGTTTGTCCTTATAAGTTACTGTTTTATCTCTGGCCTTCGCAATCACAAGCCCTTCGCAACCTAAGGGCTTTCTTAGATAGTCTGATATGAACCTCAGTCGGAAGTTTCTGTCTCCTGGCATAACTCGTGTGAACCCGAAACACATCGTCTATATCCCTCAAAACCTCTTCCTTTGTGATCTCCAAAGTCCCAGCCAATATTTCTGCTACTATATCTCTTAACGGCTCCCCCTTTTCTTCCACCACGTTTTGAATCCTCAGATAGAAAGATGATCGTTCCATTTCGAGAAAAATAATTTCCTCTTCTAGGACCCTGTTCACCGCTATTTGTTCCCTTTCCTCTCCATCTTGTCTTTCCTCACATCGTCCCATCCTCCTTTCAATGTCTTGTATTTTACTCTCCTGTTGCGTCAACACCCCCTGAACACCTTCCAAGCTCTCATTCAACATTTTGATATCATTTCTAATGGCTCCCAGCTCCCCTTTAATATCTGATGTTAAGTCCTCTAAATTTTTAGAAATAACTTCTTGATTTTTGGTCATCACTTCGTACATTGCCTGCAGCATGTTCTGTAGGCTTGATAACGATGGTGGTTTCCCTGCAGCAACTATATCATCCAGTGACCTGGCAGACGAAGGTGATGAGGTGGGTGTAGCCGTGGTGGCCATAGCAGCGACCAAAGGGAATGTCAAGACTTTTTTCCCAGTTTTTGTGGTTACCACTGATGTTGCCGTTGACATTTTGATTGAAAAGATTTTATCCGATCAATTCCAAAAAAAGGGGGTAATCAAGGGTAGACAAGATTTGAATTAATCAGGTGAGCAGTCTAATCGGTAGTAGGGGTAGTATTCAATACATAGTTCAGAGAGGAAAGAAAAGTAAGGAGAAAGAAAAAAAATCCAAAAAATATTACTTGGCAGAATTCTTCTCTTCCTGGAGTTGCTATACACAGGTTATAATAAAGATCTCCACTAGATGGGGGTATAGCGCTATTCTGCACACACACTCTTTAATAAACACGTTGAGAGGAAAAGGGGATGGGGAAAGGGTAATAGATTTCTAGCAAAAAGTATAGCTGTTTGTTCAGTCAGAGGTCCTCCCAAATCCTCTATAGAAAATATAAGAAAGGAGCAGGAGATCAACCCAAAATCAATCACACCCTCCACCAGATACAGCTCACAACTCGATCCTTTCAAATGTTCCATTCAGCCAGCACAGTTCAAAGTCGGCTCCACAAGTAAGGAGTGGGACACACGTAGCCGCTATCCCGTCTTTGCTCCAACCACACACAGGGCACTTTTCATAGATCTCACCACCTCAGCATATCCAGTGGGGCTCTCAGAAGAGTCAAAACACCGTCTCCATTAGCTCTTATTTAATTGAAGGTGTAGGGCGCCTTGTCCGTCGTGATCAGGTTTCCCTTCCAATATGGGCAGTCATCG
The DNA here is from genome assembly GCA_022577455.1 of Arizona elegans. Classification (NCBI taxonomy): domain Eukaryota; kingdom Metazoa; phylum Chordata; class Lepidosauria; order Squamata; family Colubridae; genus Arizona; species Arizona elegans. The sequence continues at coordinate 44,827,037 of JAKOOJ010000006.1, read as the reverse complement.
CTACGGAGCTGCCATTACTGGCGCTGCCTTCTCAGCCTGGGACAGGAGAGATTCGCTTTTGCGTGCCAGATTGCCACTCCTAACACGCTCCTAGCTCCTCTCTGCTTGCGGCCACCTCTCCGGGGCCGCCGCCGGCAAAACAAAGCCACCCAGGCTAGGAAGTTGGCAAGATTGTGACAGGAGCTAACTCCAAATCCATCTTGCTAGCACGATGACCGGAACCGGAAACCTCTAGGCACCTTTTCTGACGCTTCATCTCTCTCAGCTCCTCAGAGAACCAAGGAGCCAGTTGAGATCGGCATCGGGTCAGAGGCCGCAAAGGCATGACGCGGTCCAAAGCTCCGGCAGCCGCACTCTCCCAGGCGGCCACCAGCTCTTCAGTCGAGTCGTGTGCCAGAGTCTCAGGAAACGGCCCAAGCTCCGTCAGGAAACTTTCGTGGTCCATCAGGCGCCTGGGACAGAACCATTTGGTCGGTTCCGTCTCCCTGCGGCAGGGGAAAGCGGTAGGAAAGTCTAAGTGAAGGAGCGAATGATCTGTCCATGACAAGGGTTTGATGTCTAGGTCCCCTCTACCAAGATCATTCAACCACTGACCAGAGACAAAAATCAAGTCCAGAGTGTGTCCCCCAATGTGAGTTGGGCCTTGAACTAATTGGGTCAGGTCCATGGCCGTCATGGAAGCCATGAACTCCCGAGCCACCTCTGACACCTCACCTGCAGACGGAAGGTTGAAATCCCCCATGACAATAAGTCTGGGGGTGTCAACCGGCACCCCGGCAATGACGTCGAGTAGCTCGGGCAGGGTCGCTGCCATGTGGCAGGGAGCCAGGTACGCAGTCAGCAAACCCATTTGCACCTCAGGGAGGACACCCAAGTTGCGAGCCCTCTCTGTGGGGCCAACGACTCGCCCCCAAAAGTCAGCGATGGTACCAACTGACTATATCGGGATGCCGGAAGCCACAGCCATTGGACGGGTTGAGCCTGAGCCTGTTTCTCCCCATCCAGATCCTCACGGCCTCCAGGCACCGGGACATCACATCAAGGGCATCGTTTGGGTGGTCCGGGGTAGAAATGTACAGCTGAGTATCATCAGCGTACAGGTGACACTTCACCCCGAAACCATGGATGATCTCACCCAGCAGCTTCACATAAATGTTGAACAAAAGGGGCAAGAGAACCGACCCTTGCAGCACCCCACACACAAGATGCCTCGAGGTCGATCTCTGTCTCCCCGTCAATACAAACTGTGACCGATCGGAAAGGAAGGAGAACCACCACAGCACGGTGCCCCTTATCCCCAACCCCTCCAGTTGATGCAGCATGATACCATGGTCGATGGTATCAAAAGCTGAGAGATTTAATAGGACCAGGACAGAGGAACAGCCCCTATCCCGAGTCCTCCAGAGATCATCCACCAATGCCGTTTCCGTGCTGTGCCCAGGCCTGAAACCCAACTGGAATGGATCTAGATAAACTGTTTCCTCCAGGTACCAGGGAAACTGTCGCGCCACCACACTCTCAACAACTTTCGCCACAAAGCGGAGGTTGGAGACAGGATGATAATTTGCTAATACAGCTGGGTGCAGGGAAGGCTTCTTAAGGAGGGGCCTCACCACCGCCTTCTTCAAGGCAGCAGGGAAGTTACCCTCACTCAAAGAAGCATTAATAATCCCCTGGAGCCAGTCTCGTGTAACCTCCCGGGAGGCCAGTACCAACCAGGAGGGACACGGGTCCAGTAAACATGTGGCTAAGCCTGCCCAGAATCATGTCCATGTCCTCGGGAGCCACAGGGTCAAACTCCTCCCAAATAACATTCTCATCTAGCTTTTATTGTGGAAGATCCACTAATAATAGGGGCTAAATTAATTTAAAAAATAGAAGAATATGGAGAAGTGGCAGGTCTGAAAATAAATAAAGAGAAAACTAAGATTTTATTTAAAAACATTATGAACAAGCAAAAAATAGAGTTAATGAAGAGAATAGATATTCAAATTGTAAAGAAAGTTAAATATCTAGGGATTCAGTTGACAGTAAGATGTGTAACAATTAAAGAAGATAATTATTATAAGTGGCTGAAACAAATTCAAATAGACCTGGAAAAGTGGAAGAACCTACAATTGTCATTGGTAGGAAGAGTAGCAACAATTAAAATGAACATATTATCAAGATTATTGTACTTATTTCAAACAATTCCGATAAAACTGAAAAAAAAAATTTGAGGAACTTAATAAAATAATACACAAATATATTTGGCAAGGGAAAAAAGCAAGAAGTGGCCTGAAAATGATGCAAGATATAAGAAGTAGAGGTGATTTTGGACTTCCAGACTGGGAGCTATATTACCAGGCTGCAGTATTGACATGGATGAAAGGGTGGATTATATTGAAGAACACAAAATTTTTGACTCTGGAAGGACATGATTTACAACTGGGGTGGCATGCTTTTTTGTGGTATGGGAAAAATAAGATACATGGATATTTTCAGATACATTATATAAGAAATGTACTACTGATGGTATGGGAGCAGGGGTGGGTTCTACTTACCTTTACTACCGGTTCACATTGTGCCCGCTCGTGCACACACCCGCTCTTCTGCGCATGCACAGAAGCTTCTGCGCATGTGCAGAGCAACTTTGATGATGTTTGGGTCAATGGGCGGAGCCTCCTGCCGGTTTTACTACCGGTTCTTGTGAACCGGTCCAAACCAGGGGCAACCCACCACTATATGGGAGAAAATTAAAGAACAACATTATTTGAGGATACTGGTCTGGTTTTCAACAATGGAATCATTGATTCACCCAAATGTTATTAATATGGGAAATATTTTTAGGTACAAAGACATTTTGAATGAAAAGGGGGAACTGAAAACAAAAAAGGAATTGAGTGAGCAAGGGATCAATTTATCATGGTATGTACAAGTGCAGATACATTCTAAATATGAGAAAGATGTAAAATCACAGGGTTTTTATAAAGAATCAACAGAATTGGGACTTCCGGTTTGCTGCTGGCCGCCGCCAGACGTTCCTTTGGGATCGTCAGCTTCCACTGCCTGTTAGAGCCGCCTTCACAGCGGAATGGCGGCTCGAAAAAATTCCGTTTCCATGAGGAAACGGAGATAGAGCCGGCAGGGGTGGGTAGAACTCTCTGCAGAGTCCCAAAAGTTTTTTTTTTACTTTTGGGACGGAGCGGATGAGAAGCCCCATATCCCCTGCCGCTGCTCCAGGCTTTGGGAGACCTCTGCTAATGCAGAGCCAGGCGTCAAGAGCAAGCCTGCGAATTTAACAGAATACTCAAAGAAAATGTGAGCTGGACCTTTAATACTGAATCGCAAGTATTTTACTTATTCTTTAAAAAATTACTTAAGAGAAAAGAGGAGAGGAAAGGGGGAAAAAGAGCCTTTTAAAATGGCGTCTGCCACGGCTGGAGAAGAGGCTGAAAGGGAAAGTCCTTCCGTTTTTTATTACTACAATGTAGCGGAATAAATATCACTGGCTACATTTGTAGACAAAACTTCGCTCCTGTGTCTTCTTCTCTTTTTTTTTCTCTGGAGACTTGATATTGTTTTTGATCGGAAAGAAGTTTTTTTTCTTGTTTTTTTAAGGGAAAGTCCTTCCGTTTTCTAATTTTTTCTCTCTTTTTTACTAAATCTTGTCTGTGTGGGAAATGGCATCGGGACTCACACAGCTAGACAAACAGGGGGGGGGGAACTTCCCCCATTAATAAATTACACCAACAAATTGTAACTCTCCAGTGTCAGAAACCTGATTTTAACATAATAGAATTTCTTCTTGAAGAGATTGTAAGAAGGGATGAGATTGTGAACCAGCAACTCGAAAAATTTAAGCAGGAAATTAAAGAAATTGATGAATTGGTGAAATCAAAGTTTGACTTTTTGAATCGAAAGATTTTAAATACAGCTAATGGTTTATCAGACTTTCTGATTCGGGTGGATGCAAAGACTAAATTATTAGAGTCTAAAATGAAGGAAACTGAGGAGAATTTGGATGACAAGATTCAAAAAATTAAAAAGGATTTGGTAAACATTCAGGATAATAGCTCAGAAGACAAACCTAAAATGGAGGTTGACCAAAAGACTGGTAATGGAGAAAATGTGCAACAGAGGGTTGAAAGAGAAGTTTTAATGATTCAATATAATTTTACAGAATACGCAATTAGACTGAGAGGTCTGCAGGAAAATAATAGAGATGACTTAAGGAAAATATCTTCTGAAATTCTGGCTGGGATTTTAAAGGTTCAACCTGATGAAGTGTTTTGCAGGATTGATAGAATTTACAGAATAAACTCCTGGTTGGCAAAGCAAAGGCAATTGCCTAGAGATGTGGTGATCTATTTTACAGATAAAGAAATTAGGAATAATATTGTGCAGAACTCTTTTAATTCTACTTTGCAATTTCATGGAAGAAAGATTTGGATTTTTAAGGAGCTCCCGACTAAGATGCTAATGGAGAGGAAGAAATTTGGCTTTCTAGTGACTGAGTTAAAAAAAAGAAATATCCTATTTAGGTGGGATGCCCCAGTTGGTTTAATATTGAGACATCAAGGAGTAAGATATCAACTGAACACTGTTGAAAAAGCGGAAGAATTTTATCAAAAAATTTTAAAAATGAACTTAACATCTTTAGGCATAATACAGGATAAGCAAAAGGAGTTGGAAACAAAAGGAAAATATCAAATTACAGAGGCTGTGGTGGATAAATTGTCTTTGGACTCCCTGGATACCCCAGCTGGACTGTCTATAAATAAGAGAGCAGTGTCATCCGACTCCAATGTGATGAACTATCAAGTCACAGACAAGTGCGCAAATCAACCAGTTGATATACAAGTGATGGAGAAGAAAGATGAGATGATAAAACTAACCCAACAAGAACAATTCATAAAGCAGAATGAAAATCGACCAGCCGACACACAATTGGTAGGCACGAAACGAGGATGGAAATTCAACCCGCAAAAGAAAAAGAAAAGAAATAGATCTCATAGAAACAGCAGTTTCTAAGCCAAGCAACAGTGAAGCCAGAGACTTTAAAAAATGAATGAATATCTGAAAAGATAGCGGAGGCGAACAACTGTTTAATACTATCCTGAGGATTGTGGCAGATCTCTGTAATGCCGTGATATTGGGATGTGAAAAGAGCCTTACCTTGTTGGATCTGAATCATCTACTCTGGATCTCTTTTACTGGTAAATATATTATAATTATTTTGAGTTATAAGGCAAGAGAGTCACGCTGGGGCATGCAGAAGATCTGGATGTTATTCATTAGGATGATGGGAATCAACAATCCTGATGAATACCACAACTATAACTATATGGATATAATTATAATGTCACTCGGGTGGTTGTTTTTACTTTTATATATATACGAGGATATTTACTACTGATGGGGGCAGAAGATGATTGAAGATTTTGAACAAACTGTTGCACCAGCATGTTATTTTACCCTATTATGGGTGATGGATTTAATAATCCAGCGGAAAGACACCAAAGAAGATATTATATGGATTATAAATTTAAAGTTATTGTCTTTTTTCTTTTTATAAAATGGAATGCATATATAGATATGTGTATATCTTAGTAAAGTGGGCAGTGGATTATATTTAGAATTGTATTGCATGATTTTGTAGGAATTGAAGGGTTGAAATAGGTTAGTTTACTGATTGATTATAAGAAAAAGGATCTTTAAGTCATATATTTAGGGGAGTGGAGGAATTGGATAGAACTGAATAAATGTTAAATGTGGATGTAGGGAGAAGGCCGCTTTAAATTGTTATATTAATATATATAAAAGATTAAATGTTAAATTGTAATAATACATTATAAGTTTAGGGGAGGAGAAAAAGGGCAGATTATTGTAAAAATGGGAGTTATAAGAATAATATGCTAAGGGTCAGTATTCTGAGGAGGGAGTAAGGGAAAGGAAAGATATTATGTATGTAATTAGTTATGAAATAGCCTATTGTTGTGAAGAAGTCACAGGGGGGGATGGGTGGTGAGGGGGGGGGTTAGGGAAGAGGGGGTGAAAGGGGGAAAAACTTGTATTTGAAAACTTTTTCAATAAAAGAATCAACAGAATTAGATAAAATTTTAACAGGAACAAAAGAAACATTAATAAAGAAACTGTATAATTATTTATTGGGCAAAAAGCTAGCAGAGGAACAAGTAAAGGAGACAATGATAGCATGGGTGAAAAATTTTGGTTATACGATAGAACTAGATAAATGGCAGAAACTGTGGGACAGGAATTATAAATTAACGATGTCAACTGCATATAAAGAGAATTTATATAAGATGTTTTATAGAGGCATCTTCCACCGGCGAGGTTGGCAAAGATGTTTAAAGACAAATCAGGTAAATGTTGGAAGTGCCACCAGATACCTGAATCTTATTATCATATGTGATGGACATGTGGAGAAGCAAAGAAGTGTTGGACAAAAATAAAGATATGGTTGGAAAAGATGATAAAACAACATATTGAGTTCAAACCAGGAATATTTTTGTTGGGGATCTTGCCTGAAACTTATAACAAAGAAAATATATATTTAATTATTCATGTATTAACAGCAGCTAGAATTGTATTTGCACAACATTGGAAAAGTGAAGAGATTCCTACTGAAGAGAAAGTGATTAGGAAAATATTAGAATGTGCAGAAATGAATAGACTAATACTAGCAATTAAAGAGAAAGAACAAACTGATTATTATATGATATGGGAAGTATTTTACCAATGGTTAGAGGGGAAAAAGGGGAATTGGAAATAAAAGAAGACAATAAGAATAGAAAATATATTAAAATAGAGATAAGAAAAAATGGCAATTGATAATATGAGAATGATGAGAATAACTATGCTTAGTGTTATTATTGTATTTGTACTACATGATATGTTATGAAGGAAATGAAGAATTACACAAGCTATAATTGTTTAGTATATATAATTTGTGGAAGGATGTTGCACAGAAATATTTGTACTCACACAACACATGTTTAAGGAGAGATGGATTGTTTATATATGTTCTTAATGGAAAACAAATAAAAAACTTATTAAAAAAAAAAGGAAATGGAGCCAGTTAAAGTTAAAGTTTATCTGGCAACCCCTTCGCACGTGAAAACAGCTCCAGAGCTTCTTGGGGTTCGCCAACTTCTACAGACAGTTCATCCCTCCTTTTACTGAAATCACCCTGCCCATCTTCGAACTTTTAGACTGGGGGGGCGGTGTCCTCAGAAACCACGGCCCAGACAGCCCCTAAACTGGACCTTAGAGTTTCAGAGGGTGTTTGAGGCACTAAAAAGGCTGTTCGCTGAGGATCCCATCCTCAAACACCCTGATCCCAAACAACCTTTCATGGTCCAAGCTGACACCAGTGATGTAGTAGTTGCTGCAGTCCTCCTACAGAGGAACGCAGATGACAACTTACATCCACGCAACTACACCCCTAAAAAACTCACAAAGGAGGTAGGTGTTGTGGCAGCAGAGTCAGAAAGTGAGGAGATAGGAGAGGAACATGGGCCAGTCCTGGGGGCTGGGGAAAGCTCGGACGAGGGCTCTGCATTGGAGGCAGAGAGGGAGATAGACAGCAGCGGGGCAGAGGAACCTGTTCCCAGTGTGCACATGTGCAGAGCTGCCAGAAGACAAGAACAACTCAGAAAGCAGGGTCAACTTGGGAGTAAAGCCACACCTTGGAGATGATTGGCCCAGGGGTGGTTTCTAATTTTTTTTACTACTGGTTCTGTGGGTGTGGCTTATTTTGTGGGTGTGGCTTGATGGTCATGTGACAATTCTTTAGGATTTAGCAGAGGTACTGGTCTACCAGGCTTTTAACTGCTTGCAGAGCTGTTTCGGTCTACTCATTTGTTTTTGGAGGCACCAGTCTCCCATTTGTTTTTGGAGGCACCAGTCTACTCATTTGTTTTTCGAGGCACCGGTCTACTCATTTGTTTTTGGAGACACCGGTCTACTCATTTGTTTTTGGAGGCACTGGTCTACCCATTTATTTTTCGAGCACACTAGTCTACCACCACACTGCCTTTTAACACTGATCAGCTGTAGGGCGGCCCTTTGAAGCCCAGCGCCAAGAGTTTAAACAGCTTTTTTCCTTCTAGCTGGGACTCGGGAATCAGCGAATAGATTGGGGGTGGGGCCAAATAAAAGGTAAGAATAACATGGGGGAGGGGGGGAGGGGGGGAGGGCCCAGCTCCCAAACAAAGAGAACAGGTTTGGTGATGTCATATCATCACTGCTACTGGCTCAGCCGAACTGGGCCAAACCAGGAGGAATCCACTACTGGATTGGCCCCTCCCATAGGAAACAAAAGAGGAGTGAACGGGGAGGGGGATTTTGCAGGAAACAACTTGTCCATTAGGTAGTTTCAAGAGTGGAAAGTTCTGTTTCTGACTCTAATAGACTCTGTGCCACGTTTTGCCTTACTCTGCATTTGGAAACAAGTTACATAGCAGCTTGCCAAACAAGATAAGGTGTGTTGAGGAATATTCTTTTGAAAAACTGTTTGGACAAACCTTGCTGACTGTGAATGAAAGTAATTCACAGTCATGTAAATAAAAGAGGTTTTGCTGGGACCAATTCCTGCTTCCTGCTTTTTAAGGGAGCCTAGGTCAGAACGGTAGGCAATATGGGAGAAGGGGGGCGATGGGCCCTACTAACCTGAAGGCACTTCCTTGAGGGTAGCCTAGTGGCGTCTGAGGTATGGACTGATCATAAGAACCTAGAGGGATTAAAAATCCCAAGAAAACTCTCCCCGAAGCAGGTTCATTGGGCACAGTACTTTAAGTATTGTAACTTTGAGATGAAATTCATCCCTGGGGGGAAGAATCTCTGTCCAGAAAACCGCAGTTCAACAGTAAATGACAGCAGGTGATCTCCCCTCCCAACCTGCTTCACAAGCCACAACGAGAGGCCAAGCCAGGGGATGGAGGACCGCAGAGGAAGGGGGGATGACTCAAAGGCTAAAGGATGAGCTGCCAACTGACCTGTGGTATAATGACAAAAAAAAGCATTGACTATCAAAGATGGACTGGCCTGGAAGGGGTCCAAATTGTACGTGCCTAATAGCCTGTGATTTCAAGTGCTTCAAAAGAGCCACGATTCTAACCCACTTCTGTGGGGCAAGCCTGACGGAGAGAAGGGGATAGGATTAGGTGGCTTCTGTGGGGCAAGTCTGAGGAAGAGAAGGGGATAGGATAGGGGATGCTTCTGTGGGGCAAGGCCAATGGTAAAGGGGATAGGATAAGGGAGGCTTCTGTGGGGCAAGACTGAGGGAGAGGAGGGAATTGGAGAGGCTTCTGTGGGGCAAGGCCAAGGATGAAGGGGATAGGATAGGGGAGGCTTCTTTGGTGCAAGGCTGAGGGAGAGAAGGGGATTGGATAGGAGAACCTTCTGTGGGACAAGGCTGAGGGAGAGAAGGGGATAGGATAGGAGAGGCATCTATAGGGCAAGGCTGAGGGAGAGGGGATAGGATAGGCGAGGTTCCTGTGGGGCAAGGCTGAGGAATGAAGGAGATAGCATATGCTTCTGTGGGGCAAGGCTTAGGGAGAGAAGGAGAGGATAGGAAAGCTTCTGTGGGGAAAGGCCGAGGGAGAAGGGGATAGGATAGGGGAGGCTTCTCAGGGGCAAGGCTGAGGGAGAGGATAGGATATGAGAGGCTTCTGTGGGGCGGCTGAGGGACAGAAGGGGATAGGATAGGCTTCAGTGGGGCACGTCTGAGGGAGAGAAGGGGATAGGATAGGGGAGGCTTCTCTGGGGCAAGGTTGCGGGAGAGGGGATAGGATGGGGGGGCTTCTGTGGGGCAAGGCTGAGGGACAGAAGGGGATAGGACAGGATAGGCTTTTGTAGGGAAAGGCTTGGGGAGGGAAAGGGGATAGGATAGGGGATCCTTCTGTGGGGCAACACTGAGGGAAAGAAGGAGATGGCATAGGCTTCTGTGGGGCAAGGCTTGGGAGAGAAGGATAGGATAGGGAGGCTTCTGTGGCCTGAGGGAGAGAAGGGGAGAGGATAGGGGAGGCTTCTGTGAGGCAAGGCTGAATGAGAAGGGGATAGGATAAGGGAGGCTTCTGTGGGGCAAGCTTGAGGGAGAGATGGGGATAGGATAGGAGAGAGTTCTGTGGGGCAAGGCCGACGGTGAAGGGGATAGGACAGTGGTTCTCAACTTGGGGGTTGCAACCCCTTTGGGGGTCGAACGGCCATTTCACAGGGGTCGCCAAAGCCTTCTCTGCCCCCCCACGCCTTCACTCACCCTCACTCTCTGCCTCTGTTGGATCGCCGGCTGTTCACTTACCCTGCCCACTCCCAATCTATTGCTGCCTCCTGAGTCCCAGCTGATGGCTAGAGGGAAAAAAACTGTTTAAATTCTTGCCGCGGGGCTTCAAAGGGCCACCCTACAGCTGATCAGTGTTAAATGAAAACAAATGAGTAGACTGTGCCTGCAAAAATAGAAAAAACAGCCTCTTTCAGCTTCAGGATAGGTTAATTAGCACAAGTTGATTAGATCAGCCTCGACTCTCAGCTGATTTGCTCTCAACTGTTTTGCGGAGGGCTCTGTTGCTAGCTGCAAAAAAATCTCCAGCAGATTTTTTTTCCCCTAGCTATGCTGAAAAAACGAAACTGAAATAAAGCAGGGTCTTTGCTGCAACATGACAAAATGAGGCAGAGAGAAATTTCTTTTTTTTTTCCTCACGAAAAAAAGGTAGGTGCAAAACTGCAAACAATGCGAAATTTAGGGCAAAAAAGGAGGTTCAAGATTTTAAAACACAAAAGAAAAAAAGCTCTATTTAACTAGGGAATTGTAATAATTGAGATACTATTAATTGTATATTGTGTTGAAAGCAGAAATGGTTAAGTTGTGGTTTGGAGGAATATATGGGGGAAATTATTTGGTTTATTATTATTGGTAAATATAATTAATTGATTTGTAAGAAATTGGATTGCATGGAAATAATTGGAATATTCATGTTCATATTGATTAATATACAAAAAAGATAATTATATAACTAATTGATTTATATTAAAATGTTGAATTTGTATTAAACAACTGTATTACATAATTACATAATTAACCAATGTGAGGATGGATATAAAAATAGATGACAATGTGAAGAGGTATAATATAGAATAGAAGGGAAAAATTGAATTTGATTAAGATTAGAGATGAGGATGAAGGGTAATATTGTTTTTTTAAAAAAATAGATGAGGAATAGATATGGCAAAAAGGAAATATAGAAATTGTAAATTTAATTGAAATGACTAAACACTGTTTAAATTTGTGAACTGGCCAAATACTCTGTTCAAAGAAAATACATTGTATGTTTGTATGTGTGTTTCTAATTATTGCTATTTATTCATATTTGTTCTCTTTTATCCTTTAAAGTTTAACAATTCATTCTTTATCTTAATATCTTCATATTTGTTTGGGGTTGGTTTTCTTCCCTTTCATCTTTTTTATTGTACAGCAATCTTTCTCCTCAAACCTACCACCTCTCTCTTTTCTTTCCTTCTTACTTTCTCTTCCCCCCTTCTCCTCCCTACTTCCTCTTCCTTTCTCCTTCTCCTCCTCTCTTCCTCCCTCTCTTACCCTCACTCCTACTCTAATTTCCCTTCCCTTCCTTCATCCATCTCTATTGCTGTATCCTTTTATGCACATGGACTACTCAGAGGGCTGAAAAAGTTATTTTTGACTGGTCCTCGCACTTTTGCCCAGTCCTCGAACTTACGACTGTCCTCACATTTTACGTTTTTGCCCTATCTTGTCACCATGGTGAAAAGAAGCAGTTGTGAAATGAGTAACATGGTTGTTAAGGATGCTGCACGAGCATAAACGTGAGGATGGTCATAAGTGTGAGGACCAGTCAAAAGTGCGAGGACCTGTCAGAAATGACTTTTTTCAGCCCTGAGTAGTCCCTATACACATAGCCATGGCCACCCTGTCACATGACCAGCTAGCCACGCCCACCCAGTCACATGACCTCCAAACCACATCCACAAAATAAGCCACACCCACAGAACCGGTAGTAAAAAAATTTAGAACCCACCACAACATGAGGAACTGTATTAAAGGGTTGCGGCATTAGGAAGGTTGAGAACCACTAGGATAGGATAAGGAAGGCTTCTGTGGGGAAAGCCTTAGGGAGAGAACGGGATAGGAGATACTTCTGTGGGGCAAGCCTGAGGGAGAGAAGGGGATAGGATAAGAGAGGATTCTGTGAGGCAAGGCTGAGGGAGAGAAGGGGAAAGGACAGGGGAGGCTTCTGTGGGGCAAGGCCGAGGGTGAAGGGGATAGGATAGGGGAGGCTCCTGTGGGGCAAGGCTGAGGGAGATAAGGGGATAGGATAGGAGAGGCATCTATAGGGCAAGGCTGAGGGAGAGGGGATAGGATAGGAGAGGTTCCTGTGGGGCAAGGCTGAGGGAGAGAAGGGGATAGGATAGAAAAGGCATCTATAGCGCAAGGCTGAGGGAGAGGGGATAGGATAGAGGAGGTTCCTGTGGGGCAAGCCTGAGGGAGAGAAGGGGATTGGAGAGGCTTCTGTGGGGCAAAGCTGAGGGAGAGAAGGGGATAGGGGAGGTGAGGCTTCTGTGGGGCAAGGCTGTGGGAGAAGGGGATAGGATGAGGGAGGCTTCTGTGGGGCAAGGCTGTGGGAGAAGGGGATAGGATGAGGGAGGATTCTGTGGGGCAAGGCTGAGGGAGAGAAGGGGATAGGATAGGGGAGGCTTCGGTGGGGCAAGGCTGAGGGAGAGAAGGGGATTGGATAGGAGAGGCTTCTCTGGGGCAAGCCTGAGGGAGTGAAGGGGATAGAATAGGGAGGCTTCAGTGGGGCAAGGCTGAGGGAGAGAAGGGGATAGGATAGGGGAGGCTTCTGTGGGGCAAGGCTGCGGGAGAGAAGGGGATTGGATAGGAGAGGCTTCTGTGGGACAAGGCTGAGGGAGAGAAGGGGATAGGATAGGGGAGGCTTCTCTGGGGCAAGGTTGCGGGAGAGAAGAGGATAGAAAAGGGAGGCTTCTGTGGGGCAAGCCTGAGAGAGAGAAGGGGATAGAATAGGGAGGCTTCTGTAGGGCAAACCTGAGGGGGTAGGATAGAGGAGGCTTCTGTGGGGCAAGGCTGAGGGAAAGAAGGAGATAGCATAGGCTTCTGTGGGGGAAGGCTTAGGGAGAGAAGAATAGGATAGGGAGGCTTCTGTGGCCTGAGGGAGAGAAGGGGAGAGGATAGGGGAGGCTTCTGTGAGGCAAGGTTGAGGGAGAGGAGGGGATAGAATAGGGAAGCTTCTGTGGGGCAAGGCTGAGGGAGAGAAAGGGATAGGATAGAGGAGGCTTCTCTGGGGCAAAGCCGACGATGATGGAATAGGATGGGGGGGGGGGGTTCCGTGAGGCAAGGCTGAGCAAAAGAAGGGGATTGGAGAGCCTTCTGTGGGGCAAGGCTGAGGGAGAGAAGGGGATAGGACAGGGGAGGTTTCTGTGGGGCAAAGCCAAGAGTGAAGGGGATAGGATAGAGGGATAGGATAGGGGAGTCTTCTGTGGGGCAAGGCTGAGGGAGAGAAGGGGATTGGATAGGAGAGGCTTTTGTGGGGCAAGGCCGAGGGAGAAGGGGATAGGATAGGGAGGCTTCTCAGGGGCAAGGCTGAGGGAGAGGACAGGATAGGAGAGGCTTTTGTGGGGCAAGGTTGAGGGAGAGAAGTGGATAGAATAGGGAGGCTTCTGTGGGACAAGGCTGAGGGAGAGAAGGGAATAGGATAGGAGAGGCATATATAGGGCAAGGCTGAGGGAGAGGGGATAGGATAGGGGAGGTTCCTGTGGGGCAAGCATGAGGGAGAGAAGGGGATAGTAGAGGCTTCTGTGGGGCAAGACTGGGGGAGAAGGGGATAGGATAGGGGAGGTTTATGTGGGGCAAGCCTGAGGGAGAGAAGGGAATAGGATAGGAGAGGCTTCTGTGGGGCAAGGCCAACGGTGAAGGGGATAGGATATGGAAGACTCCTATGGGGAAAGCCTTAGGGAGAGAAGTGGATAGGATAGGAGAGGCTTCTGTGGGGAAAGCCTGAGGGAGAGAAGTGGATAGGAGAGGCTTCTGTGGAGTAAGCCTGAGGGAGAGGAGGTGATAGGAGAGGCCAATTGTAACTACTGATTAATTTTCAAGCTGTGTCGATTTATCAAGCCCGACCACATAGTTTCCTAGCAGAGCACGACTATTCGGCTAGTAATAAGACATATGGAAACTTATTACTACCATCTATGTATTAAGTATAATATACTATGAGCCCCTAATGGCTTTTAAAATGTATTAAAATTGATTTTAATATTTAAAAATACCCCAAAGTTAGTTATTTGCTAAATTCACTGTTTATTTTTGAGCAAGAAAACATTAACTACCTCCTATTTACAGAAAACTCTTCTGAGATTTGCTTTCTCAGTTAGCCACTATCTAGAATACATCAAATGTTTTTCCTACAATGGAGAAAATGATATATTTTTGCTTTTTGTTATTTTCTTTTTTGTAACTTCTGTTATTACAGAGAGCGCAGTTACTGGGCCATTGTGGATAGACAAGGTTAGGTGCTCTGGCCTAATCTTAATTACATTTACTTTCAGAGAAGTAAGCTTAGCACTTCTTTCTTTTAGAGATAATGTTCTCATCCCAGACATATAAATCAGGAAAAACTATGTTTGTTTTCCAAATCTCATTATCTCCTAAAATGATTGCTTCCTTCCATGCAAATTCTCAATAAATTCTTATGGAAGCTCACACAAAGCTAATAGAACAAAGAACAGAACAAACTCTTATCCTTTCTACTTTTTAGAAAATGCCGTTTCCTTTAATTAAAAATTTATATGCAAGATTATGCCAATGAAAATGAATTAAATCTACTTTTAAGACATGTTAGGCTGTGAGGAAAGGTTGCTATATTCTATACCCAACTGGCTTCTTTATATGCACTGCTTCAATAGGTAAATTACTGAGGAAATGCAGATTTTCTCCTAAAATAACTCTCCCAACTCATATGTGCTGAACTACTTGAAAATGACATACCATTTCAGATGATTTATATATACAGTTTAATTGCATCTCTGGAAAAAAGAGAGTGAACTGTGATATTGTTTCCCAATGTTCTCTGAGCAGGCTTTTTAAAAGTTAATGTGAAAATCTGTTTCTAAGCAAATTTGTTTTAATAAGTAAAAATACAAATTAACAGACAAGGATTAAGTTTTGTGGCAAATCTAACAAAGGCTAGAGGAAAAGCCTATTGTAGAGCTGGATGGACTTTTTGTTGAAAAAAGCCAGGTTGCAGAAACATACTATAATCCCAGATTCTCTCTCTGAATGCAGCAGGCACAATAATTGCTTTGTAACCCACATTCTTGTAATAAAGAAAGCAAACACAGACCTAACACAAATCAGGTTCCTTTTTCTATTTCTATTCAGATTACAAAGCAGGGTTAGTCTATAACCTCATAATGCACCAAACTCAAGAAGGCAAAAAAGAAAAAAAGAAAGTATCCTTTGTCTTTTACTTACCAGTTGAGGCTGAGGACATGTGTGCTCTATCTCCTCCATGATTTCTGAAGGAAGCTCATTAGAAAAGGATTTTGGGATACCTGTTTCTGACTCAGCATTTGTTGCAAGCACTGGCATGGCCAGTGAATGCTTCTTGCGATGATGCCCTTTCTGCTATTCTCTTCTCAGCCAGATAATGTTTTCTCATGTAATTCTTTCTCTCCCTCACCTTTTTCCCCTTCTCTTCATTTCATTCCCTTGAGAAATTAAAGGTTTTTCTTTCGAGAAGAAGCCAAGAGGCAAGGCCTCAGTTTATCACTATAACAACCAGCCAGCAGCAGAGCAGTTGGTACGTGATATAGTATTCTAATTTGCATGACACATTCTGGTTGGTTACTGTCATCATAGTACCACTTTGACTGAAGTAGCTGATATATGCTGGGAGGCAGGTTGATATGAATGCCTTCTTCCCTTTATTTAGGGCTTTCCTGCTTAAGTGTCACATGACTTTACACGTTTGATAATATTTTTCACATTTATTATTATACATTTATTTAATTTTGCATTTTTCTTCCTATTCTTTTAAACAAAAAGGCACATACTGGGATTTTTGATGATTGAATTGCTCTAAATTTAAAATTCTATTTCTGTATTTAAAAATAAATGTATGATTTAGAAAAAGAGAGCGAGACGAGCATAACGGGAAGTCATAGACTGAGAAGAACAATAGAGAAAAATATTGAGCTAATTTAGCCCTGGATTTAACAATGCTGAGTGAGTTGAGAACTCATAAATTCCTCTCAAACTTGTCAAAATAATATATACTTTCCACACTATTATTTCAACCTTGCATTCCAGTTCTTACACCGCTGCGTTCTGGTGCTGAAGGGACAGCTCCTGTTAGTAATAACTGTCTATGTAAGTCAGTGATCAAATAATGCTGACTTATGTTAACTAGAGATAAACATAACTGATATAATTTTAAGTGAAGATTTTTTGAAAGGAATATAAAACTAATTCAAAATAATATGAAGTTTAAAAAAGAAAAGAAAATGAAAGAAAAAATTAAAGCAAAAGCTAAAAGTGGAACAAAGGGGGGAAAGTAAAAAAAAATAGAAAGAAAAACATACAAAGAAGTAGTTTGCTATCCTCTTTACTGTAGAGCAGTTATAAATACCAATATAGAGTTATATCCTACTTTATGAGTCACTACAGAACTCTCTTGTTTTTATAATTTATCCCAGTGTTTATCAATCTTGACAGCTTTAAGATGTGTGGGCTTCAACACTCTGAATTTCCCATCCAGCATGCTGGCTGGAGAATTCTGGGAATTGCCACACATTTTAAAGCTGTCAAGGTTGAGAAATACTGGTCTATCTTGTCTAATAATCAAAGCCATATATCATAAGTTCATTTTTTCTGTTTCATACAAAAAATCTATACAATGTTTCCAATCAGCAATAAACATAGATATTGTCTTTTCTCTGATCAAAGAAGCCAGTTCAGCCAGTTCCAACATCTTCACTAATTGTGGGTAATGCAAAAGCTTTCTATTTTTGTGCAACTTGCTGCAGTTGTCATGTATAAAACAAAATTTTATGACTTGTTCCAACTGTTTGTTCATCAATCCCAAAAGAAAAACCTTTAATCTTAATTGTTTATTAATCTTTAATATCCTCTGAAACAGTATATTTATTTGAATCCAGAATTTTCTAGCTATTTAACAGATAAATCAAACAAAAGTCCCTTCTTGCTGTTCATGTTTCTAACATAAATTTGAAGTGCTTTAATACATTCTAGACAATTTCTTTGATGACATATACTATCAATAATTTTATTTAAAAATCTCTTTAATATTATAATGTAATTTATATTTCAGTCCTTCCAGATACATATTTTCCCATTGTTCCATCCATATAACAAATTTTAGACCATTTTATCAAACATTTCTTCACATGCTCATCTTCTGTTTCAAATTAAAATAAAAGTTTATATGTTTTCCTCTGATGATTAAGTTTATAAATAATGCTTGTTAAAAATTCAGGGTTTCAATTAAACATTTAGATGTTTAAAAATCCTATTTTTCTTTCAATATACTCTTATTACCTGACCAAATTAATATTCGTATACTTATATAGTTAAATTCACTAGAAATGGGGGTAGGAAGGGAAGAAGCAAAAAATAGCAATAGTAAAATAAAAAAAAAAAAGAAAAAAGAAAACAGGGAGAGAGGAAAAAACCACTTTCCTCTGGTTATTAAGTCTATAAATAATGCTTGTTAAAAATTCAGATTCAATTAATCATTTAGGCGTTCAAACAAAATCATATTTTCCTTTCAATCATTCTCTTATTACCTAACCAAATTAATATTCATATACTTATGTAGTCAAATTCAATAAAAATGGAAGTAGGAAGAGAAAAAACAAAAAATAATAATAGTAATAAAAAAGAAATAAAAAAACAAAGAAAGAGAGAAAGAGGAGAAAAGAATAGAAATGTAGCTGAAAAAGAATAAAAAGGATAATAATAAAAAGAAAAAAACGAAAAAGCAAAGGGGAAAGAAGGAGAGAGCAAAGGGAAGAGGAGAAAAACACCTCCTAACAACATTCAAACTTCTAATAGACAGAAAGCATTACATCCATTTTAATCAAACTGTATTATTTTTTCTTGTCTTGCTACCCAGTATATTCCATTTTTTTTCTCTTTCTCCCAACTGTCCAAAAATGTTTTTCAATTTCAATATTATCGAAGTTATAAGCTCTTTAAAGTTTTAGTTCTTTTTTTGCAATTATTCCATATATGGTATCATCTTCTTCTGTTGCCACACCTTTTCCCTTTGTTACTACGCTCCCTACTTTTTTTAAATAAAATTTTATTATAAATTGGAAACATAAAACAGAATAAAGACTATAACGAAACACAATCACATACATACGACTGAGATTGATTCAACCCTCATATATATATATAGTTTCTAAATAACATTACATATCATCATACTACAGCTTCAATTTGGTTGATCATACTGCATCTTGCATTTGTTAATCTTCTTATATCTAATATTCCCTTATTTATATTTAGCCTGCTATTTATATATCTATGCTACATGCTTCCCTAACATCTGCTTCATGACATTTTTACTTCTATCCATTGGTACCATTTATCCCAGCTTTGATTGAAAATTTATTCTTGTCTATCTTTAAGTATATATGTTAATCTATCACATTCTGCACACCACAAAATTTTGCTGGTAATCATCTGATCCGATGGTACTTCCTTCCCTTTCCAAAGTTGTGCATATGCAATTCTAGCCGCAGTGGTAATGTGTATGAAAAGGTACCAGTCTGCTTTCCTTATGCCCCCAGGGTTTATTCCTAGCAAGTAGACCTCTGGTTTCAGTTGAAAACTGACTCCTGTAATCTCCATGAGCCAAACTTTTATCTTACTCCAATAGTTTTGGGCTTGTAGACATGTCCACCATTGGTGGTAAAATGTACCCCTGGCTGACCCACATTTCCAACATTCTGCTGAGGTTCCAGGGAACATCTTTGTGATTCTTGCTGGTGGTATATACCATCTATATAACATTTTAAATATATTTTCTTTGAAAGACACGGCCATCGTCATTTTCGCATTTCTATTCCATATTTGTTGCCATTTTTCCAGATCTAATGAATATCCGAAATTCCTCCCCCAGGCTATCATCGAGTCTTTAACTATTTCCTCAGCTACAAATCGGGACAGGAGGAGGTTATATACCTTAGTGATACATTTCTTCCAGGAGGGCCTTATTGAACTCTTGTGGTGAAGTGAAAACCCCTCCATTGGCTTTATCTTTTTGATATCTTGCTTGAATTTGTGCATATGCCCACCAGTCCAAATTGATTCCCCGTATTTGTAGTTCCGCTTTAGATCTAAGATTTCCCCCACTGTCCAACAATTCCCTGTATATCACAGGTTTATCCAAGTTGTATAGAGGTGGGTATATAGTCGCTTCAAGGGTCACAAACCAATATGGAATCTTACTATACATCATTCCTTTGATCTTATTCCATACCTTAATCAGACATCCCCTTACATAGTGATTTGTAAAATATTTATGCTGTCCTGCTTTGATTGGCCAGAGAAAATAATGCCACCTCTGCTGTAGATTATACCCTTCAATTTTTAATATACGCTTTCTCTTCAGTATTATCCAATCTTTTATCCAATCTCTTACCCAGGCAAGAAGCTTGATAGTACCGCTCCCAGTTGGGGAGTCCTAAGCCTCCCCTTGTTTTATGCTCCTGCATCATTTTCCTTTTAATACATGGCTTTTTCCCTTGCCATATGAATTTTCCAATTATCTGATCCATTTTTCTAAAGAAACTTTTCTCTAATGTTGCCGGGGCCGTTTGAAAAAGATATATCCATTTTGGCAGCACATGTGCCTTTATCACTGCCACTCTTTCTAACAGGGATAGCTGTACTTTCCTCCACCAATCTAAATCCTGTTCCATTTGCAAGATGAGTTTATCATAATTATTTTTTTTTATTGAGGAGCATTTTGGGGTCAGCCATATGCCCAAGTATTTTACCTTTTTAGCTATTTGTATTCCCATCACATTCTGTATCTCCAATTTCCGTGTCCCCTTAAGATTTTTAACAAGTAATTTGGTTTTGTCCCTGTTAATTTGTAGACCCGCTACTGCGCCAAATTCCTCAATACTTCTTAACAAATTTGGCCCCGAGGTCATTGGCTCCTCCAATATAAAGACAAGATCGTCTGCAAACGCTTGTATTTTAAACTCCTCTTTCCTAACATTAAGTCCTTTTATTTCTTTGTTTTGTCTGATTTGATTTAGTAAAGGTTCCAGAGTCAAAATAAATAATAGCGGGGACAATGGGCATCCTTGCCTAGTTCCCCGACGTATTTGTATCTCCTCTGTTGTTTCACATTCAATTAACACTCTTGCGTATTGCGCCATATACAGTGCCCAGATAGCTTGTGTAAAGCTAGATCCAAATTCCATCTCCTCAATTTATAATAAAATAAAGTCCCAATTAACCCTATCAAATGCCTTTTGTGCGTTGAGGAACATTAGAACCATTTCTTTGTCTGTATGTGTTTCATAATATTCCAGTGTATCCATGATGGTTCTAACGTTGTCTCGTTACTTCAATTTCAATTTTTCCATTCCACTTTTTCTCTCCAACCAACAATAAGTTCTCCATTAGACAAGTTAAATATCTCCAAAATCAAGCCTCCTTAAATTTTCCAAAAATAATCCAGTTAGGGTAACAAGACACAAAGTTTCCCCTTTCAATCGCTGGCAATACCCAATTTGTCACTTTCACTTCTGCTGGTGTCCATTTTGTCTATCACCGCTTGTCTTTTCTCCTTGTTTTAAAAAGTTAAAAAAAAAGTTAATCATCAGAGGAAAGTGATTTTTAAAATGGGAGATCTCTATAGAAAAGCCAGAAAAAATATCAAAGAAAATATGATTTTTTAAATGTTTAGATGTTTTTACTTACAGACTTAATTACTTACAGACTTAACAATTAGAGGAAAGTAATTTTCTAGGCGGGGAAAAGTATGATCTCTATATAAAAAAATGGAATAATTTAGAAGAAAATATACAAGAAGTTAGTTGTTGAAATATGTGTCTAACTAAAAGTTGGGGAGTAAGAGGAGATTATATTGGAAATTAGCCAAATAACAGTGGGAGTTCTGGAGGAGATTATGATGGAAATCAGCCAAACGCAATATGCTGGAAATCAGCCAAACAATAGTGGGACATTTGGAGGAGATAATGCTGGAAATCAGCCAAATAACAGGGGGAGTTTTGGAGGAGATTATGCTGGAAATCAGCCAAATATAATATGCTGGAAATCAGCCAAATAATAGTGGGAGGTTAGGAGGAGATTAAGCTATAAATTAGCCAAACAATAGTGGGTGTTCCAGAGGAGACTATGCTGGAAATCAGCCAAATATAATATGCTGGAAATCAGCCAAATAATAAGTGGAGGTATGGAGGAAAATATGCTGGAAATCAGCCAGAATACAAATGCTGAAAATCAGCCAAACAATTGATGGAGGTATGGAGGAGAATATGCTGGAAATCAGCCTAAATATTATGCTGGACATCAACCAAACAATAATGGGCGATACGGAGGAGGATATGGATTTTGAGATAAATCTGTGTAAAATTAAATGAGTAGTAGATGATTAAGGGGAAAAAATTAAAGGTAAATTGATAAAGTTCAAGATTTTAAGATTTGATGAAATGGGCCTAAAGATTGAGAATTATGGCTAGAATTTTGTTCTATGAACTGAAATAAAAATAGAGCTGTATGGAATTTGAAATTAAGATTTGTGGTGATGAAATTGTAAGGTAAATAGATTAAGAGGCTAGAATATTTTTAAAATTTATATTTTGATATTGATGTTAAAAGATGTAATGAAAGCAATTTGGAGAAGAACCAGATATAATTTGAATTAATACATGGATGTAAATGAGTTAAGTTTAGCTGAAATTAAATCTGTGGTGATATAATAGAATTGTTTAGTTTAAGATGCTAGAATTTATGTTAAAAAATTCTTTTTCTTCAATGTTTTGATTGTTACTTTAAAAAAAAATGTAATGGGAAATTGTGATTGGAGCCTGTTAAAGAAATGTAAGCGGTGTACCTACCTATGACTGGATCGAGATTTCACTCTGGAAATATATATTTTATGTTTATGTTTGAAAAAATAAAAAAATATTTACAAAAAAAAATTATATGTTTTAGCAATTACATGTTCAATTACAATTCTATTTCAAAATCAGTCTTACAGTTTTCAAAATCATAAGTTCATTTGTCTACTTTAAATCCTTCTAATAATTGTAAATAAGAGACCATTGACAGCTATAGCCCTCAGCCATAAAGCTATTTTCTGGCACAATCTGAGTTTGCATCTATTCCATATTCGCAATATAGCATGTCTTAACTTTATTGTATCACAAATACCCAAATTTCAGGTTATGTTGTACTAACACCAGAAGCTTTCTATTTCTCAGCAACACCCACACTTCCATCAAAACCAAATAGCAACTGCAAAATACAGTACAATTTCAAATCAGGTAATCCCAATCCTCTTCTTTTCTTTACATCTTATAACACCTTCTATTTAACTCATGTTTTCCCCTGCCACAGATAGATATATATCACTGCTTAAATGGTTCAGCAGTTGTTAAAACAACTATTATCTAAAACAAAAATACCATTCTAGGCAACACATTCATTTTTATCATAGAAATTCTCCCCAATAATGACATGTCTTTTTAAACTTCATTTAAACTTCATAAAGAATAACATGTCTTTTTAAACTTCATTTCATGTTTTAACATACTGTGTTTTTCGGAGTATAAGACGCACCTTTCCCCCCCCCAAAAGGGAGTGAAAATTTAGGTGCATCTTATACACCGAATGTAGCCCCGCCCATCCACTGGCCCCCACCCTTTGGCATCTGCCTTGCAGCAGTTACCTCCTTGCAAGCAAACAGCAAGAAAAAACAGCTCCTTTCAGCTTCAGTACAGCCTAATTAGCATAAGTTGATTGGATCAGCCTCCCGATTCTCAGCTGATTTGCTCTCAGCTGTTTTGCGCAGGTCTCTGCTGCTTGCTGCAAAGAGGTAAATTGCTGGAACAGATTTTTTTTTTCCTTGTGCTAATCAAGCTATGCTAAAAACAAAAATGAAAGTAAAGCAGGCTGTTTGCTGTTTGCTGCAACCAGGCAAAATTGCTCAGAGGCAGAGGCAGATTTCTTTTTCTTGTTTTCCTCACCAAAAAAGGTAGGTGTATCTTATACTCCGGTGCATCTTATACTCCGAAAAATATGGTAGTTATTTTGAAATAACATACAATTCTGTCAGGTCCCCATAGATTCTTATCAGGACACTGCCATTCTGGCATGGAGGATGCTCCTTTACAATCTTTTCCTATTTCTGTCACTTTGATGTGCCTTCTTGGAGTTAACTTTTTACTTGGATTTAATTCTCTTACTTTTTTTTCCTTTGGGGGTTGTTTTGTTAAAATTTTTTGACTTTTTTTTAACAAAGAATTATTGGACTATAAAAGGGAACTAGGAGAGTGTGTAACATTGCTATTTACTGCCATCTGCTGGACGGAAACATCACTAACTTTCTATTTTATTAGTAACAAGCTGAAACAATTATGTAACGTTGTTACCGAATTGGGAACTTTACTACCAGGTGACAAGTTTGATGTGGATTAAAGAATGGATAACATTAAGGAATACTAGATTATTGAATTTAGAAGGTCATGATTTGTTGATGGGGTGGCATGCTTATTTATGGTACAAGGGAATAAAAATACAGGGGTATTTTAGAAGTCATCATATACGGGAGGCATTATTGTTGAATTGGGAGAAGATTAAATACAGCATTATTTGAAAATCCCAGTCTGGGTCTCAACGATTGAAGCCTTTACATATTCTGGAATATTTAGAAGAGAACAAATTGCTAGATATAGTGAATTAATGGATGAAAAGGGTGAACTTAAGTCGAAACAGGAAGTGGAAGAACAAGGCTTTCAGATGGATTGGTTTTCTTATTGGTGAATACGTTGTAGATATGAAGAAGATGTTAAACAAGAAGGTATTTACAATGTTATGACTAATTTGGATAACATTTTAATGGGTTCTGATGAGTATGTGATTAAAAAATTATACGGATACTTGCTAGAGGTAAAATTGGAAGAAGAACAAGTTAAAGAGACAATGTTAGCATGGGGGAAAAATTTTGGGCATGGGATTGATTTAGAAAAATGGCAAAAATTATGGTTACAAAACTATAAAATGACAATGTCTACAGCATATAAGGAAAATTTGTATAAGATGTTTTACAGATGGCATCTACCCCCGACGAGAATAGCCAGAATGTTCAAGAATAAATCGGAGAAATGTTGGAAATGTCATTAGACCCCAGGATCATATTACCATATGTGGTGGACATGTGTAGAAGCTAAAAGATATTGGACTAAAATCCACACATGGTTGGAAAAAATGACAAAGAAACACATTGACTTTAAACCAGAGATATTTTTATTAGGGATTTTACCAGAAATATACAATAAAGAGATAAGATATTTAATTGTGAATGTTTTAACAGCAGCTAGAATTGTTTTTGCTAAAAATTGGAAAGGCGAGAAGATACCTACTGAAGATGAAATTATTAAGAAAATTATGGACTGTGCTGAAATGAGTAAATTGACATTTTTTTAAAAAAATTGATTTATATGCCACCCTTCTCCAGAGACTCAGGGCGGCTTACAATGTGCTAAGCAATTTGAAATTAGGGAACAGGAAGATAAACAATATTACTTAATTTGGGATTTGTTTTATCAATGGCTAGATAATAAAACATGGAGATAAAAAATGAAATAGGAATGTGTAAAGATAACAATATATGAAGTGATTTTCCTTTTGTTTTTATTCACCTTTCTTTCTGTTCAATAGTGGTTAAGTGAACATAAATATAAAACTTAAATGAGTGAAACTAAATAATTTGAAAATTGGGATGAGAGACTGAGCACAAAAGAATTTTAACCGATTGACATACTGTTTGTGATTGTATTTGAATGATGGAGATTTTACGTTTTGTTTTTTCTATGTTTGATATAAATAAAAAATTTATATATATAAAAAAAGTTCTCACAACAACTTTGCACCTGTGGATTGGCTACCTCGGACTGGACATAGGGGAGGGGTTTCTGCAATGTTTAATCTAATGATTCTGAGTGGGCATTTCAGATCCTGCCTTATTCTTCTTGCTATTACTATATCCCAATAAAAGTTTCCTTTTGAAATGTTATTTGTTTCAAGAGTTCTGCTTTCTTGAGGAGAGAGGAGAGGGAAGTCCTTACATCAGACAGGATCTGCAAAAGTGGTCAACCTGGAGATGTTGTTCTATGAGAGGACCCTGCAAACCATGACCAACCACAGCAGCGAGCACAGGGACAGTGAGTGCTGGGGGGAAGCCTCCATCACAACCCAGGCTGATGCAGCCTCCGGATGCTCAATGGAGGAACTGGATACCCTGGAAGAGCTTGCAAAGCTGAGACAGTCTGTCAGTATGGGGAAGAAAGACAGCTGGGAGGGGAGAACCAAAGGAGTCACCCTCACCCAAGGCAGCCGGCAGTGGGGCTGGAGGCACGAGCTGGAAGCCCTGTCCAATCACGACGACCTGGATAAGGAACCAGGCTGAGAGGACCTCCTCAAAAAGCATGTCATGCATTTTGTACTAGAGGCTTTCCACGATCTGAGAACCTGAGGCACCCTGGATCGCCAAGACAGAGGAGACGAGAGGCAGGAGGAAGCTGACGGAGGAAGGGTGAAATCCCCCCTTCCTGGAGCTGTGGACACCACCACTGAAGCAGATGGCTACCCCTGCCGACCCACCCACACCAGGCTCTGGGGCTGGTAAACATGCCCAGAGCAGGAGCTGGGAGAGCTCCCCAGCTGGAATGCAAGGCATCCCCCAAGAATACAGGGACCTGGCTGAGGTTTTCAGCGAAGAGTGTTTGGATGAACTGCCCCTTCATCGACCCACAGACTGTGCCATTGGAATCCTCCCCAGAGCTAAGTTACCAAAGCCAAAATTGTACTCCATGACCCCTAGGAAGCTAGAGGAGTTATGCACCTTTATAGACAAAAATGTAGCCTGAGGTTTCATTCAGCCAGCTCAACCCAAAGTAGCCACCCCAGTACTATTCTGGGAGAAGAAAGATGGATCTCTTCACTTGTGTGTTGATTTTTTTTCTTTTTGCAAAATATTTTTTTATTTTTTCCAAACATAAACATAAAATGTATCTTTCAAGAACGAAGTCTTGATCCGGTCATAGGTAGGTAATCTCGCTTACATTTTCATAATTTTTTTTTCACCATTACATCTTTTAGTTCCAAATAAAACAAATATTTATAACATAAATTCTAGCATCTTAATTGAACCATTCTATTATATCAAAAATCAATCCAATTATTTCCAAATTTTTCTCCATTACTTCTTTTAACGACAATATCAAAATACAAGTTTTTTCCCTTAAAAAATAGTAATAATAATCTAACCTCTTAATCTAAATGTTTACCTTACTATTTTATCACCTCCTATCTTAAGTTCTAAATATATACAATATTAACTTTTATTTCCATTTATTGATCAAAATTCTTACTGTGCTTTTTAGTATCTAGACCCATCCAGTCTTCAAATCTTAAGTTTTTACACAAAGATCTCAAAATTTCCATTTCATTTTAGTTGTTTTCCAACATTTTCTTTTTCACCCTTTATATATACAGTGGGGGCAAAAAAGTATTTCGTCAGCCACCAATTGTGCAAGTTCTCCCACTTAAAAAGATGAGAGAGGCCTGTAATTGACATCATAGGTAGACCTCAACTATGAGAGACAAAATGAGAAAACAAATCCAGACAATCACATTGTCTGATTTGGAAAGAATTTATTTGCAAATTATGGTGGAAAATAAGTATTTGGTCAATATCAAAAGTTCATCTCAATACTTTGCTATATATCCTTTGTTGGCAATGACAGAGGTCAAACGTTTTCTGTAAGTCTTCACAAGGTTGGCACACACTGTTGCTGGTATGTTGGCCCATTCCTCCATGCAGATCTCCTCTAGAGCAGTGATGTTTTGGGGCTGTCGCTGGGCAACACGGACTTTCAACTCCCTCCAAAGGTTTTCTATGGGGTTGAGATCTGGAGACTGGCTAGGCCATTCCAGGACCTTGAAATGCTTCTTACGAAGCCACTCCTTCGTTGCCTGGGCGGTGTGTTTGGGATCATTGTCATGCTGAAAGATCCAGCCACGTTTCATCTTCAATGCCCTTGCTGATGGAAGGAGGTTTGCACTCAAAATCTCACGATACATGGCCCCATTCATTCTTTCCTGTACACGGATCAGTTGTCCTGGTCCCTT
Organism: Arizona elegans; assembly: GCA_022577455.1. Lineage (NCBI taxonomy): Eukaryota > Metazoa > Chordata > Lepidosauria > Squamata > Colubridae > Arizona > Arizona elegans. The sequence goes on along the minus strand of JAKOOJ010000006.1, from coordinate 44,799,565 downwards.
TGCAGAGAAACAGCCCCAAAGCATGACGTTGCCACCCCCATGCTTCATAGGAGGTATGGTGTTCTTTGGATGCAACTCAGCATTCTCTCTCCTCCAAACACGAGTTGTGTTTCTATCAAACAGTTCTACTTTGGTTTCATATGACCATATGACATTCTCCCAATCCTCTTCTGGATCATCCAAATGCTCTCTAGCAAACTTCAGACTGGCCCGGACATGTATTGGCTTAAGCAGGGGGACACAGCTGGCACTGCAGGATCTGAGTCCCTGGCGGCGTAGTGTGTTACTGATGGTAGCCTTTGTTACGTTGGTCCCAGCTCTCTGCAGGTCATTCACTAGATCCCCCCGTGTGGTTCTGGGATTTTTGCTCACTGTTCTTGTGATCATTTTGACCCCACGGGGTGAGATCTTGCATGGAGCCCCAGATCGAGGGAGATTATCAGTGGTCTTGTATGTCTTCCATTTTCTAATTATTGCTCCCACAGTTGATTTCTTCACACCAAACTGCTTGCCTATTGCAGATTCAGTCTTCCCAGCCTGGTGCAGGTCTACAATTTTGTTTCTGGTGCTCTTTGGTCTTCACCATAGTGGAGTTTGGAGTGTGACTGTTTGAGGTTGTGGACAGGTGTCTTTTATACTGATAACAAGTTCAAATAGGTGCCATTAATACAGGTAATGAGTGGAGGACAGAGGAGCCTCTTAAAGAAGAAGTTACAGGTCTGTGAGAGCCTGAAATCTTGCTTGTTTGTAGGTGATCAAATACTTATTTTCCACCATAATTTGCAAATAAATTCTTTCCAAATCAGACAATGTGATTGTCTGGATTTGTTTTCTCATTTTGTCTCTCATAGTTGAGGTCTACCTATGATGACAATTACAGGCCTCTCTCATCTTTTTAAGTGGGAGAACTTGCACAATTGGTGGCTGACTAAATACTTTTTTGCCCCACTGTATCTCCAACTATTATTTAGCTAATTTCCAACGTAATTCAGTTTGGCTGATTTTCAGCATTTTATCCTCCATAGCTTTTTGCTGGAAATCAGCCAAAAAATAGGTGGAGTTAGGGAGGAGATTATGCTGAAATTCAGCCAAAACAAGACATGCTGGAATTCACTTGTGTGTTGATTATAGGGGTCTGAATGCAGTGTGTGTGGAGAATGTGTACCCCCTTCCCCTCATGAAAGACATGCTGGCCCACCTCTCTAAGGGGAAGTTTTTCTCCAAATTAGATCTGTGCGAAGCCTATTATAGAGTTAGAATAAAGGAGGGGATGACCATGTTACATTGCCCTTTGGGATGCTTCCAGTTTAACATGCTCCCCTTTGGGTTACAAGGGCCCCCACTGTATTCATGCAATTGATCAACAAGGTGCTATAAGGGGTTTTTGGTTTACCTTGATGATGTATTTCATCTACACCGAGACCAAAGCAGAGCATGTGGGACTTGTCCAAACAGTCCTAAACAAACCCTGTGCCACAAAGCTTTATGCTAAGCTATCAAAGTGCGAATTCTACAAAGAGAAAACAGACTACTTAGGCTACCACATCTCCCATGAGGGGGTGGAAATAGACCCAGAAAAGGTGTGGGCAGTGATCAATTGGACCTCACCACAGACGAGGAGGCAATTACAGAGCTTCCTGGGCTTCAGCAACTTCTATAGGCAGTTCATCCTGGTGTTTGCCCAGATCACTGTCCCCATCACCAACCTGCTAAAAACCAAGGGGGAAGACAAACCAAAACCAGGGCAACCCTTAAAGTGGACCATGGAATGCCAAGCGGCATTTGAAAAGCTAAAGGGACTTTTTTCTGCTGAGCCGGTGTTAAAACACCTGGACCCAGAAAAGCCTTTTGGAATCCAAGCAGACATAAGTGATGTGGCTGTTGGAGCTGTCCTGCTTCAGGAAAACAAACAGGGAAAATTGCAGTCCTGTGCCTACACCTCAAAAAAATTAATGGATACAGCAAAGAGATGGGCAATCTGGGAGAAGGCTTACACCAGTGATGGCTAACCTTTTTGCCATCGCGTGCCAGGAGAGGGGGGGCGGGGGAGGGTCGCACACGCACGTGCCCACGCACATGTGCACACAACCCCACCCACCCCCATTCCTGGCACATGATGGCCTGGTAGGCCCGTTTTTCTTTCTTACCTGGTTCCAGATCCTCTCTAGGCATCTGGGAAGGGCGAAAACAGCCTTTCCCACTCCCTTGAAGGCCCTACGGAGGCCGAAAGGGCCCATTTCCCAACTCTCAGTGGGACCGGAAGTGACATTTTTTGCTGTTCCCCAGCCTCCAGAACCTCTCTAGGAGTCTTTAGGAGCCTCTCTAGGAGTCTAGAGAAAGAAAAACGGGTCTTTCCCCTCCTCCCAGGCCCTCCAGAGGCAGGAAACAGCCTGTTTCCCTACTTTTGGTGGGCCCAGAAGGCCCGAAAATCAGCTGGCCGGCATGCGCATGAGCCCCAGAGCTGAGCTGGCATGCCCACTAATATGGCTCCACCTGCCACCTGTGCACGCGTGCCATAGGTTTGCCATCATGGGCTTATGCCATCTGTTTGGCCCTCCCTACTTGGTGCCATTTCCTTGAAAAGGGGGGGGGGGAATCCCTTTCCAAGTATGGACTGACCATAAAAACCTGGAAGCCCTTAAAATGCCACAGAAATTGTCCCTCGAGCAAGAACGCTGGGCCCAGTACTTCCAGCATTTCAATTTCATTCTCCGGTACCTCCCAGGGGGGAAGAATTTTCTGGCCAATGCTCTGTCGAGGCTATCACAGTACAATAGCAACAAGCTGGAGATAATTAAGCCTTTGCTTCCGGCTTCACAAATAGCTGCCAGAGTGATGTCCAGAGAGCAAATGAAGGGATAACTCCTGGTGGATAATGCCATTACACAGGCATTTGAGCAGGCCCTCACAGATGACAAATGGTTCCAGAGCCACAAGAACTCTTGCCTAATAAAGGAGGGTCTGCCATGGATGGGAGGTGGAACTATTTGTCACAGCAAGCCAAAGGCTCAAACTCATGCAAACCTGCTATGACTCCAAAATGGCAGGCCACTTTGGTTTCGTGAAAATATTACACTTGATAAAGAGACAATTCTGGTGGCCATTCCTTAAAAAATACATTGAGAGTTACATTACCAGTTGTCTTGTCTGTGCAGCAGCAAAAAGTTTGCAGGGAAAACTGCCTAGCCTTTTGCAGTCTGTGTGTGAACCATCAGCACCCTGGAGGGAGATCTTCATAGACTTTATTGTAGAACTGCCCGAAAGCACGGGAAATACTGTCATTTGGGTTGTACTAGACCTATTTTCAAAACAGGTTCATTTCATCCCATGTCAGAAGATCCAGACAGAGGCTCAAAGCACTAGCAAAAATGTTTCTGCACCATGTCTACCACTTGCATGGTGCCCACAAAGGATTATTTCAGACCTTGGGGTCCAATTCACTTCAAAGTTTTGGAGGACGTTCCTGACTCTCCTGTGCACTGACCAGTTCTAGACATCATCCACAGATGAATGGGGTGACGGAATGTCTGAACGTGGTTCTGGAGCAGTATCTAAGATGTTTCATAAACTATCAGCAAGACAACTGTGTTGTGGCCCACCAGTTGGCAGCAGACTCAGATGATGAGGAGGTTGGGGAAGAACTTGGGCTAGTTCTGAAGCCTGAGGAAGATACTGATGGATGCTCAGTATCAGACACAGAGATAGAGCAATGGCAGTCCGGCATTTCCCAGCCACTGGAGAGGCAGCTGTCTTTTGAGTCAGAGATGAGTGAGAGGGAAAAATAGCTGGGGCCTGTTTTTCCTTTCCTTATGCGCAGAGCAGAGGACAAGGAGTCAACTCAGGAAGCAAAACAAACGTGGACACTGAATGGCCCCTCCCTGGCTGGAGAATAAATAGGAGGAAAGGGGAGTGGTGGTTGTAGCAGACAACGGTTCACATTTCTGGAGATTTTGCTCATTGTGTTTCATGCAACAAAGACTGCCTTGCCAGAACTGAAGTTTGTTTATTTGCAGCCTTTTGGCTGGGAGCTCATAGCCTTGCAATTATCATAACAAGCTGATAAGGACTATTACTTCAGTTAACACTTTGCCGGACACTTGCGTGGACTTTGTAGGTGAATGAAGTTAATTCACAAGGTGTAAATAAAGAGGGGTTTTTCTTTGTGAGGAGTCTGTTTCTTGCTTTTGCAAAGGCTGGGTCAGAACAATTTGTCTGCTATCTCAACAACTCTCTACTTATATGGAGCAGCTCCATGCAGAGAATGCCAAGCTCAACCAACAGGTGGCCTTGCTGGCAGCACAAGTTGCACAACTACAACCTCACAGTGCTCCACCTCCCTGGAAGAAATGCCTGGTGGTGGTGCCTGATAAATTTGATGGCAATCAAGCTATGTTTCCAGCATTTTTGGTACAATGCCAGCTCTTTATCAGCCTGAGAGCTGAAGACTTCCCTACTGACCGGGATAAAGTGGGGTTTATGATTAGCCTTCTCTCCGGGGCTGTGGCCCACTGGGCCGTGCCCCTACTGGTCCAGGCTAACCCTTTGCTGGATGATTTCTGAGGTTTTTGTGACCACCTCAGGCTAATGTACGAGGACCCCATTAAGACTCAGACCGCTACTCAACACCTGAAAACCCTGAAGCAGGGCTGGTGTCCTTTACAGGAGTATATAAGTGAGTTTAGGCTGCTTAGCCAAAATTTGGCCTGGAATGAGGCTGCCCTCATGGATACTTTCCAAGATGGGTTGTCGCAGGAGTTGCAGGACAAGCTGGTTTCTTTTTTTATATATATAAAAGTTTCTTATTTTTTAGACCAACAAACATACAATACATCCATCAATGTATCATCTGAGTATATATTTTGTGTCTTCTTCCTAATCCTCCACTATTTATCATACCTTAATATTAAATATCTTAATATTTCTTGCTTTTCTATTAATACATTTATCTATCTCCTTTCTCTTCTTCACTCATTTTATTACAACATTACCCTATATATATATATCTTCTCTAACCAATGATAAAATTGTCCCATACCTTAAAATATTCGGATTCCTTTCTTTCTTTAATTGTCAAAGTCAATCTATTCATTTCTTCACAATCCAATATTTTCTTAATTACTTCTCCCTCTATAAGGATTTTCTCTGCTTTCCATCCAGGACCCTCCTTTCTGGCAACGCCTCAGGTTCCAGCTGAAGGCCAGGAGGAAGGCATGTCGGAGCTCCCACTAATAGGGAGTGATGAAACTCAATCTTGGATTGATCCCAGGCAGTGTCGGAGGGAGAGGCGTGCGCAGCAAAGGAAGAGGTGTGGAAGGGCCAGAGATTGTTGAGTCACTGAGCCATGCCCCACAGGGGATAAAAGTGGGTGGGGTTGCTCTGCAGGCTCTGTGATGGACAAAAACTGCATATCGTGAGCTGCGGATGGGATATCTCTAGGACTTAAGGCTTGGACTTGGTGAATGACTTCTGACTACTCTTTTGTACCTTGTGAACTCTTGGTTGCCCCAGCAACGGACTACAGATACGCTGACTCCTGTTTCTAGAAGTGATAAGAAACTTGGCAGGCATTCGGACAGCAGCTGCCAGAACGTTCCTCTGCCAAAGGATTCAGGTCGGATTGTGAAAATAAATTGTTGAGAGATGGCTTTTGCTCGTGTGTCTGCCTATGTGAGGTGTGGGGACAGAACATCTTGTCCGTCACCCCAACTAAACCATCTTTAACCCAAGATTGACCAACAGCAGTAGCAGCAGTTGCAGCAGCAGCAAATACAGCAGCTGCAAGCTGATAATCAACTGCTGCAACAGCAAGTGGCTCAATTAACAGCCCAACTTGCTTTGAGGAATGCTCCTGCAGCTCCCCCTCCTCCCTGTCAGAAATGCCCAGTGATCGTGCTGGATAAGTTTTCTGGGCAGCCTGAGATGTTCCCGGCCTTCATGGGACAGTGCCAGCTATTTATGTCCATGAGACTGGAGGATCTCCCAGATGACCGGGCTAGGGTGGCTTTTGTGATAAGTCTTCTTTCGGGCTCTGCTGTCCAATGGGCCATGCCCCTGTTGCTCCAGAATAGCCCATTGCTAACCAACCACCAGGGTTTTTGGCAACATCTGCGTCTCATGTACGAGGACCCCATTCAGACTCAGACAGCAACCAGGTGCATTAAGGAGCTCCATCAAGGGAAGTGCCCTCTGCAGGATTATATAGCTGAATTTTGGCTTTTATGCCAGGACTCTGCCTGGAATGACACGGTGCTGTTGTACGCATTCCAGGATGGCCTCTCTGATGAGCTGCAGGACGAGCTGGTTCGGGTGGAGGTGCCGCAGACCCTTGACGCTCTAGTAACACAATGTTTGTGCATCGATGCCTGTCTTCAACGGCGACAGACCCGTCGCACCCCCCAGGATCCACCGTCAGTGTCTGCACCTCTGCGTCCCGCACCGACAGTGCCCCGGATCACTCCGCGTTTCATGGCGACTGCGGAGGAGCCAATGGAGTTGGAAGCGGCCAGACCTCACCTGACGGCCCAGGAGCGAAGTCAGAGACGCCAAGGGGGGTTGTGCCTATACTGCGGAGAGCCCAGACATTTCGCCGCTTCTTGTCCCAGAAAGTGACGTGGGCCGCTCAAGCCTGTCCCTGAATCTTGGCGTGACCAGCCGGAAAACGGGGCAGGCCTGACCTAGGGGAAACCCTAGGCTGGGCACGTATCAAGCACCCGCCGGAAATAGCGGATGTGGAATCTGGGCCCCCTCGGCATCTGATTTTGGACACCCGGGTGTGGTTGGCGAACCAGTCGGAGGGGATCCAGGTGCATGCGCTGGTGGACTCGGGGGCCATGACAAACTTTATGGACCAGGCCTTTGTGGCCCATTTTGATGTCTCCTTGGTTCCGGTGAACCCTCCGATGAGGGTAGAGACGATTGATGGGCAAGAACTGGTGGCAGGCCCCATTAAATTCGCCACCCAGCCTCTGCGCCTAGCTGTTGGGGCACATGAAGACGCGATTCAGTTTTATGTCACGGCAGACCTTCATCTCCCATTGGTCCTTAGTATGGCCTGGCTTCAGACCCATGACCCTCAGGTGGCCTGGTCGCGGAACACCATCTCTTTCCCGAGTCTGCAGTGCGTTGACCACATCTGTTCTGTCCCCATATCATGCACACACCCAACCAGCCAGCCGAGGGTTAAATAAACTCTTCAAACACACAACGTCAATGATAAGGAACTTGGCAGCAACTCCGTGGCTGCCTGCCAAGAGCTTTTACTCCGATAACAGAGACAAAAATACACACAGTTTGAATAGTCCAGTTTGTAATTAAATCCACGGCAAATAGGTATTGTGTCCGAAGGTGCAAGTGCCTCGCCAGAGATTACCTTTGTCCGTCACAGAGTCCGAATGGCCACCACACTCCCTTTTATAGCCTGTGGGGTGTGGTCCAGTGACTCAGCTTAATCTCTGGCACGCCTCCTTTTTTGCTGCTCACGCTTGTCTCTCTGACGCTGGCATGGGTCCAACCACAATGTTTCTTTGTCACTATCCAATGGCTCGGAAACACCTGGCTCCTGGCCAATCTCTTCTCCTTTGGGAGATACCTGAGGCATTGCCAGAGAGGAGGGTCCTGGAGAGGGAGGCCTGGCCGTCTCCTCTCCTTCATGTTCAGAGCCTTCTTCCTCTGATAAGATAGGTTCGGAGGACGGAGCCACAACAACATCCGCCACACCTGTGCCGGCCAGAAAGTCTCCACCCCTGCCGTCTCCTTGCCTCCTGAGCTGACGGACTTCGCCGATGTGTTCAGCGAGAAAGAGGCGGACCGATTACCCCCGCATCGGCCCTACGATTGCCCCGTGGACCTTCTGCCCAATGCACCGCTACCTGGGGGACGCCTGTATTTCATGTCTGAGCCCGAGTTGGCCGCCCTCAGGGACTTCTTGGAGAAAAACCTGGCCCGAGGGTTCATCCGGCCTTTGTTGTTCCCTCTCTCGGCCCCGGTCCTCTTCGTTAAGAAGAAGACGGGGGACTTAACTTGTGCTGTGATTACTGCTGGCTAAACGCCATCACAGTGCGGAATCGCTACCCCCTGCCGCTCATCCCAGAGCTGATGGAGAGGTTGCGGGAGGCCTCGATTTTCACCAAGCTCGATCTCCGAGGGGCCTACAACCTGATGCGGATGCGAGAGGGGGATGAATGGAAGATGGTATTTGGCACCTGGTACAGACACTTCGAATATACCATCATGCCGTTTAAACGCCCCCGCCGTCTTCCAGCACCTCGAACACACACGATGTGTTCCGGGATATGTTAGACCGGATTGTGATGGTCTACCTGGACGACATTCTGATTTACTCCCGGTCCAGGGAAAGCCACCTTCAGCACGTCCGTCTGGTTCTGGAATGCCTGTGGGAGCACCAATTCTATGCGAAGCTGGAGAAATGTCTCTTCTCCCAGACTTCCATAGAGTTCCTTGGGCACATCATCTCTCCTGAAGGCATCACCATGGACCCGCGCAAAGTGGAGGCATTGTGTAGCTGGGAACCCCCTCGTCGGGTGAAGGACGTCCAGCGCCTGCTAGGCTTTGCCAACTACTACCGGACCTTCATCCCGGGCTTCACCACGCTGACAGCTCCACTTACCCAGCTCCTCAGGAAGAAGGTCCCGTTCTGGTGGGGTCCCCCACAGCAAGAGGCATTCGCGGCTCTCAAGAAGGCCTTCATCAAGGAACCCGTCTTGAGGCACCCTGATCCGCATCGGCCTTTTGTGGTGGAGATGGACCCATCCAATGTGGCTCTTGGGGCGGTGCTGCTACAGGCCCTGGCGGATGGCGGCACTCTTTTTCCCTGCGCTTATTACTCCCGGAAACTCAATCCTTCCAAGGCAACTACACCATCTGGGAAAAAGAGTTGCTGGCTATCAAGGCCGCATTTGAGGCTTGGCAACACCATCTCGAGGGGGCCCGACAACAGGTGGAGGTCCAGACGGACCACTGGAACCTCGAGCACCTCACCATGGCTCGGAAGTTGAACCAGCAGCAGATCCGGTGGTCGTTGTTTTTCACCCAGTTCAACTTCCGCGTGACCTACATTCCTAGCGGTCACAATCGGAGGGCGGACGCCCTGTCCCACAAGCCGGAGTACCTTTGCCCCATGGACCCACTTCCTCCAAGGATGGTGTTGCCAGCAGAATCCTTGGCCGCAGTAGAGGAACTGGTGGACTTACGGATGCAGGTGCGAGAGGCGCAGCGCCGGGACGACTGGTCACAGGAGAGGAGAGCGGAGGTTGGCCCCGTGTCTCCTTGGACTTTGGAGGAGGGCTTACTCAAGTTTCAGGGGCGGTTGTACATGCCCACGAGACCACTTCGAGCCCTTGTCATGACCCAGTGCCACGACAACTCTGCAGCGGGACATTTTGGGTTCTTTAAGACCCTCCACCTTGTGACACGGACCTTCTGGTGGCCCCGCGTGTGGCACGATGTACACACATACATGAGATCCTGCGTGCCATGCCGGCAAGCCAAGGCTGCAATGGGTGCACCTCCCGGTCTCCTCCAGCCCCTGGCGACACCCGACAGACCCTGGGGACAATCTCCATGGACTTCCTAACGGATTTGCCACCGGCCTCTAGGTTCACCACAATAATGGTGGTAGTGGACATGCTCACCAAATGGCACACTTCATCCCGTGCCGTGGGCTACCCACAGCCTCCAAGACGGCCCATCTCTTCCTGCAGCATGTTTTCTGCCTCCACAGTCTGCTGGACAGGGTGGTTTCGGACTGCGGAGCTCAGTTCATGTCTCGATTCTGGAAGAGCCTGATGGCCGCGTTGGAGGTGCAGGTGTGCATGTCGTCAGTGCACCATCCGGAGACCAACGGGAGTACGGAAAAGGTCATCGGCATCCTGGAGCAGAATCTCCGCTGTTTTGTGAGCCAGCAGCAGGACAACTGGGCCGATTACCTTTCCCTGGCGGAGTTCACATTCAACAACTCCCAGCACACCTCCACCCAGAGGACCCCATTCTTCGCCAACGTGGGGTACCATCCGCGGCTCTTCTCTCTGGCACCACTGGACTCCCGTTCCTGAGACTCAAGACTTCCTGTCGGAATTGCACGTGGTCCAGCAGTTGGTGCGTCGGCAGCTGAGTCGGGTGAAGGAAGACTACAAACGGTTTGCTGACCACTCCCAACGGGCGACGCCCCCACTGGTGGTCAGAGACCGGGTGTGGCTCTCCACGAAACACCTCCCAACTGACCGGCCTGTGAAGAAATTGGACCACCGATTCATCGGCCCATTCCCCGTCGAGGCGGTCATCAACCCGGTGGCCTACTGGCTGATCTTGCCATGATCCATGTGGATCCACCCTCTCTTTCACCAGTCCCTTCTGATCCCTGAGGTCCCATCGTGTCGCCTTCGATGCCTGGTGACACCTGTTCTCTCAACCACCATCGCTGAGAACGGGTCAGTGGAATATGAAGTGGACAGTATCCGAGATTCTTGCTGGCTGAAGGGGCACTTCCAATACTTAATTGCGTGGAAGGGATACGGGCCCGAAGATTTCTCCTGGGAGGATGCCTCCTCCATTCATGCCCCTGACTTGGTACAAGCCTTCCATGAACAGTTCCCATCCCGACCGCATCCCGACCGTCAGACCCAAGGGAAGGGCCCTGCGGTGGGGGATAGTGTTGTGACTCCGGCTCTCGAGCTTGTCCTCATGGAGGAAGATGACTCTGAAAGTGATGGGGAGGAACCGACAAGGCCTCCCTCTCCAGGACCCTCCTTTCTGGCAACGCCTCAGGTTCCAGCTGAAGGCCAGGAGGAAGGCATGTCGGAGCTCCCACTAATAGGGAGTGATGAAACTCAATCTTGGATTGATCCCAGGCAGCGTCGGAGGGAGAGGTGTGCGCAGCAAAGGAAGAGGTGTGGAAGGGCCAGAGATTGTTGAGTCACTGAGCCATGCCCCACAGGGGATAAAAGTGGGTGGGGTTGCTCTGCAGGCTCTGTGACGGACAAAAACTGCATATCGTGAGCTGCGGATGGGATATCTCTAGGACTTAAGGCTTGGACTTGGTGAATGACTTCTGACTACTCTTTTGTACCTTGTGAACTCTTGGTTGCCCCAGCAACGGACTACAGATACGCTGATTCCTGTTTCTAGAAGTGATAAGAAACTTGGCAGGCATTCGGACAGCAGCTGCCAGAACGTTCCTCTGCCAAAGGATTCAGGTTGGATTGTGAAAATAAATTGTTGAGAGATGGCTTTTGCTCATGTGTCTGCCTATGTGAGGTGGGGGGACAGAACAATACTATCCTCACTGCAGTTATAACATGTATAATCAAATATGTATTTTCTTTACTAAATTTCTCTGGTAACATACCCAATAGGAACAGTTCAGGTGTCAAGCCCATTCCCCTGCTCAACAACGCATAGGGGAGGCAGAGAGGAGGTCATGGGGACTCAAGCTCAAGTTACCTGGATGCAGACTGGGGGAGGTGCTTCACGGGGTGTGGTGATGGTGGCACCGTTAGGTGACTGGGCACACAGGGGCTGAGAGAAGTGCTGGGGAGAGTGCCGGGGAGAGGATCGATGGCAAATGGCGACGGTGGATGACATAACGGACTGAGGCAGAGAATCCAGGAAGCCTGTTTGAATGCGCAGCTCACCTGAGACTTGTTCAGTGGTGAATGGGGACAATGGTAGATGATTTAACAGGCCAAGGCAGAGAATCCAGGTGGCCCGTTTGAATGTGCCCTTCACCTGAGACTTGTTCAGCTGCTAGCCATATGTGAGGCGGGCGTGGCATAGCGGCCCTATAAAAAGCACTGAGAGGCAGTTGCTCTCAGCGCTGACTTTAAACTACTATGGCTTAGCATTGTCTTGGCGCTAACTTGCAGCAGGAATAGATCTCCAGTTTCAGCATGGAGTGTTTGGGCTGTCAAGGTTTGTCTAGGAACACTGAGAGAAAGTCGGTACTCTTCCTCTTTACTTTACTAACCGGTTGGTGTTAGAGACAGAAGGCGGGGGGAACAGACTCCGGAGCCAGACATGATGGAGGAGGAGCAAAAATTTGCGGAGCCTGTGGTCCAGAGGAAGAGTGAGCAAATCGTGGTGAGACCAAAGGACCAGAAAGCACAGCAGGGAATTGATACAGCTGAAAGCCCAGAGGACAGGACAGAAACTGGCCTGGTGCAACCCTCCTCTGGCAACTGGTGGCATAGTTCTGCTTTGGCAGGGCCTGTGGGGGGTGTCAAGGCACCAACACCCCCACTTCAGGAGAGCCTTTTCAGGGGTGGAGAGAGAGGAGATTGGCCGAGGATGAGGAGGGTGGAGAGTGGAGTTACTCAACAGGACCTGGACCCATGGATGTTTTGAGGCGTACCCTCATGGCAGCCTTGGGCAAAGGGGTTAGAGCCATCTACCACCTGGCAGGGCCCATCTGGGGTGTCTGGGACAGACACTCAGTTTCACCTGGCCAGCCCCAAATTACAACTTGAGCAAGCCCTTAGCTGGTCCAGGAAGATGGAGCACCAGGCCACCGGAGCCCAGGCCTCACTGGAGGAGGTGATACGTGGGCCTGACTGTGGCACATGCAGGGCTCATGCCCATGCGTTGCAAGAGGGTGGGCAACCAGATCCAGGACAACAGTTTGACTCCCAGAGGGGAGATGGCAGACTTATAGAACCCATTGGCCCAACAGAGCAGGGCCTGGTATGGGCCCCGGGTTTATGGTCACTGGAGGCGATGTGGAGACTGCCACCCATACAGGGAATTTTTGATGGGAGCTCGGATCAGGTGGCTCTTTTTTTGAGCCAGTGTTGAGTCCTACCAGAGCTCGCCATTGCTGTGGGGGTCTGGGAAGCTGCCAGGACGTCACCCATGTAGAACGGGGAGCCGAGCAGTGAGACAGCCAGCGCAAGACGGCACAGCACACACAGCGATCCCTGAACACATCAGCCTCCCACTCGGTTCCTGGTTGGTGACGTTTGATGTCGGCAATGTTCGATGACATCGGAATTCGTCAGAATTACCGCAACCGCTAAACAGCTGATTGAAGGGGGGAGTAATTGGGATATTAAGTGCCGGATGCTGGTTTTGGAGTTAAGTTTGGGATAAATAGCGCTGTGCTGCAGTTGCACACAGCGCTGACTTTGAACCAACCATCCGACTTGTGCTTTGCTTTTGGCTGTGAATCTACAATAACCTGAGTAAAACTTGCATTCTCATTTCTGCTTGTGGTGATTTATTATGTTTGCGGCTCGAGACCAAAGCCAAGCCGAGAGAAAGTCAGCGCTGTGTTCTTATTTCTACTCGTCAGTTCAGCGCCCCTTTTGGCTCTTTTGAAGGTTTGGAGAATGGCAGAGGGGACGGTTCTGGAGGGACTGGAGATGGAGAAGGAGTGCGAAGTAGAAGTGGAGGAGGGACTGCTTGTGGAAGAGGCTAAAGAAAGGGCTGAGCAACCGGTGGTAAAACCAAAGGTCAGGCAGTCCAAGAGCGGGGTTCGCCCAGAGGAAGAGGGTCTCCTGGGACAGCGAACGTCCCACAGGGGAGTGGTGGCACAGCTCTGTTCTCCTCGGACCACGGATGCCAACACCCCCTTGTTTAGGAGCCTCTTACCAGGGATGGAGGGAGAGGCGTTGGACGGACGATGATGAAGGAGAATGGGGATATGCAACGGCTTCTGGTCCTAGTACCATGGACATCTTGCGGGAGCGTTTTGGGGAGTCAGGTTTTCGTGACACCCCGTCGTGGCAACCGTAGGTCGCTGGCCTGGAACCTCCAGGGCCTTCTTGGCAAGACACAGGGTGACCAGTTCGGAGACCAAGTTCTGACTCACTAACCCTAAATTGCAAGTGGACTGGGCGACTAGTCGATCAGTGGACCAACGTCCGGTATCCTGGGACCAAGGAACGTTGTTGGGGGAACATGCCATTGGAAGTGGCCCCAAACTCCAGCCATCACAGTCAGTGGGTGGACTTCCTGTCGGGGGTCAAGGAGCTTCGAGAGGCCAGCCCAGGCAGGGCAGAAGGAGCGCCAGTGCAGTGAGGTCCCCGGGTCCATTGCCTTGGCCTCCAGGAGCCCCTCCAGGGGTGTGGCCTCCTCAGGTTGTCTGGGGCCCACCTGCTCTACAGGCCACTTTTGATGGAAGCCCTGAACGGGTGGCTGTTTTCTTAAGTCAAGTGATAAGCCATATGGATCAGTATGGTCAGTGGTATCCTTCACAGTGGGCTATGGTGGTCGCTGTCATGGGGGTCCTGAAAGGAGAGGCGGCCGATTGGGTAGCGAGCCTCCACACCAAACATGCAAGGGAACTGGTGGACATGGGAAGGTTCCTGGAGGCTCTCCGTGCTAGATTTGAAGATGAGATGAGCATGCAGGTGGCAGAAGGGGATTTGTTTACACTCAAGCAGCGGGGCTTGCCTGACAAGGAATACGAATTTCAAAAAATCGCAAGCCATCTGATGGGCTGGCCGGAACACTTCTGGTTCATCAGTTTCATATGGGCTTGGACCGAGACCTTAGACAGGCCTGTGTGTATCGGGGTTTGCCTCCCAAACTTTACATGTGGTGGGAGCAACATGGCGCTCACATGTAACACCTCTCCTACGCGAGCTGCACTGGCTTCCGGTGGTCTTCCAAGTGCTCTTCAAAGTGTTGGTTCTTACCTTTAAAGTGCTCCATGGCTTAGGACCTGGGTACCTACGAGACCACCTTCTGCAACCGATAACCTCCCACCAACCAGTACGCTCCCACAGAATGGGCCTCCTCAGGGTGCTGTCAATAAAGCAATGTCGAGTGGTGGTTCCCAGGGGGAGAGCCTTCTCTGTGGGGGCACCCACCCTTTGGAACAGGATACCCCCAGGGATACGAATGATCCCAGATCTCCGTACTTTCCGTCGTGCACTAAAGACCTTTCTGTTTCACCAAGCCGGGCTGGCATAAATTTTCAAATTGTCTAAATTCTAAGCTGATGATCTTAACTGATGAGCCAAATTGGTTTAATTATTTTAAATTGTTTTTATTTCACATTATATGAATGTTATTCTGACTGTTCATTGCTCTGAGTCCTTCGGAAGAAGGGCGGTATAAAAATTAAATAAATAAATAAATAAATAAATAAATAAATAAATAAATACAACAACAACAACTACAACAACAACAACATGGTTTAAGGCGGCAATTGAATTGTATGTGGGTCTTAGGGAATTCCGAGTGTGAAGTGAAGGAGTTACAGGTCAGGTGAAAAGGCCAGTTGAACGGACACAAACCCCCAGAGAGACTAAACCCAGTGTTGTTCCAGACCCTGTGGATAGGAGTCGGCAGCCAGTGTTTCGGTGTTACAGATGTAATCGTATTGGTCACCGAGCAGCGGAATGTCCTAATCCAATGCCTCGAAACCCAGACCAAAACCCCCCTTCCAGAGCTGTGATGAAGGGTAAGGCGAGACCAACAACATCTGAACGGTCACAGGTGACTCGGACATCTAGTGCTGAAACAGAGGTACCAGTCAGAGATAACAAGAAGGCGGTTCCAGGAAAATTCCCGGTAGTGTCAGGGAATAGCGACGATGATGAGGATCCGGAAGACTTGATGGTGAGCGAATCTATCTGACCGTTCGTGATAACGGTTGTGCTCCGGAACCCTCGGTCACCCACTGGATGCCAATACGGAGCATTGATAGATTCGGGATGCACCCGTTGTTTGATCCATAGATCTATAGTGGATTATCTTGGTTTACGGGTTATACGGTTGAAAACCCCTATAACTTTTGAACAGATGGATGGGTCTTTGTTGGGTGGGGCACCAGCAACTCACATAACAGAGGGTGTGCACCTGAGAATCGGGGATAATACTGAAACCATCTGGTTTATCATAGTGGAGAAGATGATCGAACCGATAATATTAGGCTTAGCATGGCTTGATAAATGGGGACCTACGAAATGGTGGGAAGGGGTTTTCCGCAAACTCTGGTTAACACTGGGACCAAACCCACCTGAAGAGGTAATGGAAAGTGCGGGGGGAACGGAACCAGGAATGCTGCTTACAACCCCAACATTCCCTAGTGTCTATAGGGACCTAGCTACCGTTTTCAGTGAAGATGAATGTGAAGCCCTGCCCCCTCATCAGTCAACGGATTGTGCTACCGAGTTGATTCCTGGGGCTAAGTTGCCAAAACTAAGGATGTACTCGATGACACAAACAGAGTTAGAAGAGTTGAGGAAATACATAGATAAGAACCTGGCCAGGGGGTTCATCAAACCTAGTAGGTCTAGGATGGCGGCTCCTGAATTGTTTCGTGGGGAAAAAAGATGGGGGCCTACGTTTGTGTGTTGACTTCAGGGATCTCAATGCGGTGTGTGTGGAGCACTTGTACCCACTCCCATTAGTGAAAGACCTACTGGCCACCCTGGCACCCGGTCGTATATTTACGAAACTCGACCTACG
Source organism: Arizona elegans (assembly GCA_022577455.1). Taxonomy (NCBI): domain Eukaryota; kingdom Metazoa; phylum Chordata; class Lepidosauria; order Squamata; family Colubridae; genus Arizona; species Arizona elegans. The sequence goes on along the minus strand of JAKOOJ010000006.1, from coordinate 44,783,137 downwards.
CGAGGCATACTATAGAGTATGGATTAAACCAGGGGATGAGTGGAAAACCACATTCAACTGTCCCCTGGGAAGCTATCAATTTCAAGTCATGCTGTTCGGGTTGCAAGGCGCCCCTGCAGTGTTCATGCAGCTGATCAATGAGGACTTGCATGAACATCTGTATAGGGGTGTCCTTGTATACCTGGACGATATCTTAATCTACACTCAGACTGAAGAAGAACACATGTCTCTGGTCCGGCGAGTATTAGAGAAGTTGCTAGCCGCCAAATTATATGTGAAACTCTTGAAGTGCGAGTTTCATAAAAATAAAATTGACTATTTAGGCTACAGAATATCAGAGAATGGGGTGGAGATGGATCCAAGAAAGGTCCAGGCAGTGGTTGAGTGGCAAGCTCCTAGGACTAGGAAGCAATTTCAGAGCTTCCTAGGCTTTGCCAATTTTTATCGGCAGTTTATTCCTGCCTTTGCCAAAATAGCTCTGCATTTGACAGACTTGTTGCGAACCAAACCGGCAACATCAAAACCGAGACCGGGACAACCGCTGACATGCATGTCAGCATGTCAAACGGCGTTTGAGCATTTAAAACAACTTTTTGCTTGGGAACCGGTGCTCAAACATCCAGATCTGACTCAGTCATTTGTAGTGCAAGTGGATGCTAGTGATGTGGCTGTAGGGGCGGTGCTTTTACAGAGAACAGCGCAGGGACAGTACTTCCAGGGGTTCTCTTTACGGTTACGATATGTCCTGGCTGGGAAGAATTTCCTTGCAGATGCGCTATCTCGCATGCCACAGTATAACAGCAAACGAGAGGAGATAATAGAAGCCCTTATCCCCCCTTCCCCAAAAATGTTAACAATCACTGAAATGGATAACCCTCTCATACTGAACTCAAAACGGCTATACAACACAATCAGTGGCTATCCCAAAACCTGTTTCTAATAACTTATAAGGATGGGTTGGCTTGGAGGGGGGACAGGATGTATATTCCAGAATGCCTCCGGAATGCTGTGTTATGAAGATGCCATGATGCCAAATCGGCAGGGCACTTTGAATATCTGAAAACCCTCCACCTCATCAGGAGGCAATTCTGATGGCCACGGATGCATGGAGATATTGAAAAGTATGTTAAAAGCTGCACAACATGTGCAACCGCCAAACCCTGGTCTGGACGACCATTAGGATTGTTACAGGTAGTAGCAAACCCTAATAAGCCTTGGGAGGAGATCGCTATGGATTTCATAGTTGATCTCCCCTCCAGCCACGGATATACTGTGATTTGGACGGTAGTGGATTTGTTTTCAAAGCAGGCCCATTTTGTGCCATGTAAGGGAATACCGTCTGCACGGCGGCTAACCAATCTGTTTTTGCAACACATCTACCGACTCCATGGGGCGCCAAAAAGGATTATATCCGATCATGGTGTTCAATTTACCTCTAAGTTTTGGAGACTTTTTATCCGCTTATTAGGATCCTCTCAGGGGTTTTTTTTTTTAATTTGATTTATATGCCGCCCTTCTCCGGAGACTCAGGGTGGCTTACAATGCGTTAAGCAATAGCCTTCATACTTTTGTATATTTATACAAAGTCAGCTTATTGCCCCCACAAACTGGGTCCTCATTTCACCTACCTTAGAAAGGATGGAAGGCTGAGTCAACCTTGAGCCTTGGAGAGATTCGAACCAGCAGTAAATTGCAGGCAGCTGTGTTAATAACAGGGTGTGTAGACCACTGTACCATCAAGGGGTTGAGCTCTGCCTTTCATCTGAGTACCAACAGAGCGGCTGAACAAGCCAATGCCATGGTAGAAAGGTACATTAGATGCTATGTCTCATATCAACAGTCCAATTGGTCAGGTCTTCTACCATTCACCGAGGTGACCTACAATAACATAATGCATCACAGTACAGGCCTTTCCCTTTTTCAAGTAGTATATGGCAGAGATTTTTCAGCTATTCCAGAACTGGATCCACCCTCAACAGATGGTGACACCCCAAGCGGGCGGGCGGAGAAAATACGCCACGTGTGGCCAAGTGTGAAGATAGCTTTACAAAAAGCGGCAAACGAGTACAAAATATATGCCAATAAGAAAAGAGCAGATCCAAAACCATTTCAAGTGGGAGATAAAGTCTATCTGTCGACTAAACTGAGGTTGCCCAGTAGAAAATTAGGACCAAAATATAGGGCCTTTCCCAATAACCCGTATAATGAATCCTGTTACTGTAGTTCTTAAACTCCCCCCTCTTTTAAGCAGAATACACCCTGTATTTCATAGTAGTCTGTTAAAACCCGTGACGGTAGAGAGATCCAGTACGTCTTCTGGTCCACCAGGTCCTGTGCATACGGAACAATATGAAATAGATCGGATATTAGACTCCAGGGTTCATAGGGGGGTTCTTCAATATCTAGTGAGATGGAAGAGATATCCTGTCGCACAGGCTACATGGGTAGCAGCACCTGATGTTCACACTGCCCAATTAATAAGACAATTCCATCACAAATATCCAGACAAATATCCAGACAAACCAGACGCAAGGATTTGACAGTTTTTACTATAATTACCATTAACATCTGCACTCTCCATTTACAGGTGGGCTCCTGGTAGAGGGGAGCCGCCTGTCGAGCCGCCTGTGGAGCTAGCCATTGCTGGCACAGTCTGGGAAGCTGCCAGGACGTCACCTGTTTGGAATGGGGAGCCGAGCAGTGAGACGGCCAGCGCAAGACGGCACGGCACACACAGCAATCCCTGAACCCATCAGCCCCACTCTCGGTTCCCGGTCGACAACGTTCGATGTCGGCAATGTTTGATGACATCGGAATTCATCAGAATTACCACAACCGCTAAACAGCTGATTGGAGCGGGGGAGTAATTGGGATATTAAGTGCTGGATGCTGGTTTCGGAGTTAAGTTTGGGATAAATAGTGCTGTGCTGCAGTTGCGCACAGCGCTGACTTTGAACCAACCATCCGACTTGTGCTTTGCTTTTGGCTGTGAATCTACAATAACCTGAGTAAAACTTGCATTCTCATCTCTGCTTGTGGTGATTTATTACATTTGCGGCTCGAGACGAAAGACAAGCCGAGAGCCAGATTATCAGTCACATGGATTTATATGGAAGATTCTACCCATCCCAATGGGCGATGGTGGTTGCTATCATGGCTATGCTGACAGGGGAGGCAGCGGACTGGGTGGCCGACCTCCATAGCGACCATGTTTTGAAACTTCCATCGCTACTGGGCAAGATCCACCTGGTGTTTCATAGCAGTCTCCTAAAACCGGTGGAAGCCATCAGAGACCCCTCAGAACACCCTGGCCCCATAAAGGAAGACCATTATGAAATAGGCAACATATTAGACTCCAAATTATACAGGGGAAAAGTCAAATACTTAGTAAGGTGGAAGAGGTACCCATATGAAGAAGCATCCTGGGTAACAGCGGAGGATATCTATGCTGATCGATTGATATGACGGTTCCATAGAAAAAAATCCACAAAAGCCAAGGGTTGATGTTAACATCTCCACTTTATCTCTTGCAGGGGGACTCCTGATAAAGGGGAGCCACCTTTCGAGCCCATTCCCCTGCTCGACAATGCATAGGGGAGGCATAGAGGAGGCCGCAGAGACTCAAGCTCAAACTACCTGGATGCAGACTGGGGGAGGCGCTTCACAGGGTGTGGTGATGGTGGCACCGGGTGTTAGGCGGTCGGGCACACAGGGGCTGAGAGAAGTGCCGGGGAGAGGATCGATGGCAAATGGCGACGGTGGATGACATAACAGACCGAGGCAGAGAATCCAGCAGGCCTGTTTGAATGCGCAGCTCACCTGAGACTCACTCAGCTGTTATCCATATGTCAGACGGGTGGCGCAGTCCTATAAAAAGCGCTGAGAGGGAGGACCTCCGGTTTGGTTCCTGTCGCCGACAGATGGTCTTTTTTTGGACCACCAACCCCGCTGCCTGTAAAGAGCCACTTCGAACAAGGAGAAGCGGCTCGGAAAATCCCGAATCCTTCAGGAATCGAGAATAGAGCCGGCGAGAGTCAGGTAGAGCCCCTGTGAAGCTCCCAGATAGCACCCCTCTGCTTCTGGGGAGGAAACAGGTGAGGCTCCCTATTCAGCTCGCCGAGGCTCCGGACAGCGACAATTCTACACTTTGTAGAACAAGGCGCCCGGACCAACCTTCCTATCGAAAATAAAGTGAATTTTCCAAACAAACAGGGTGGAATTGGGACTTGAACCACGAAACTACAAATATTTGTACTAGCCCTGTGACTAACTTTAAAATAAAAGATTGAAAGTTTCCTGAAAATGGCGCCCGGCTTCAGCGTTAATGAGAGCTGAAAGCGAGAGTGGATTTGCATAGCTATTTCAACACGTTACAAAGAAGCATTGTCTGTAACAAGTGAAGGAAAAGGGAAATTCTTTTAAAACAAGCCTGATTCTGATTCAATTTCATCTTTAATCTGACTAAACCTGGGGGAATTTTTCAGAGGACTTTGTGGAGGAGGAAAGGGAAAAAAGACTTCCTTTTTTGAAAAAGTTAGACTACGTGGCAGAATGGCTTCTAAACAGACTAAACAGGATGTGAAGGCGGCAGGGGGGGAGATCCCCCACACACAAGCCTCAACAACAGTCTCCCATCCAGCAGAGCCAGAAAAAAGAGATTGATCTTGAAAACTTAAAGGATTTTATTGCTCAGGCTTTGATGAGGCAAGATGAATATTTGGATGAGAAGTTTAAAAAGTCACAACAGGAAATTAAGCAGGAGATTAAAGAAATTAAAGAGGTGGTACAAGAAAAATATGACAAGGTGACCAAAAAATTAATGACAGTGGTGACTGGATTGTCAGAAGCAGTTATTAAAACTGATAAAAAGTGGAGGAACTTAGATCAGAAGTGGATGTTAAAATGAAGGAGGCTGATTATAAAATTTTTAATGTTGACAATAAAATGCAAAGACTTGAAAATGAGATGACAATGATGCAATTCAGGTCTATGGAGTTTGCTATAAGGCTGAGAGGCTTAAAAGAGAATCCTAGGGAAGACCTGAGAAAGATCTGCGCTGATGCTTTAGCTGTGATGTTAAAGATTAGTCCTGAAGAGATTTTTTGCAAAATGGATAAAGTGTACAGAGTGAATTCTTGGGTGGCCATACAAAGACAACTGCCTAGAGATGTGGTGATATATTTTACAGATAGAAAAATAAGAAATGATATTCTGCAAAGGTCCTTTGTCTCTGCTGTGCAAGTGGATGGAAAGGAAATTGGAGTTTATAAAGAGCTGCCACCTAAGATGTTAAAAGACAGGAAGGATTTTGGATTTCTAGTGAATGAATTAAAAAAACAACAAATCCCATTCAGGTGAGATGCTCCAACTGGCATAATTTTGACGTTTAAAGGAGAAATATATTGATTAAATACTGTTGAGAAGGCGGAAGAATTTTATTCTAACTTTTTCAAAGCAAGTTCAACATCCCCACGTACATCTTCTGTGCTGGAGATAAAGGAGAGCAATAAGGAGAAGCAACTTGAGCAAGAGACTGAAGAGCAGTCTAAGCAGTTGGAATTGGAGGCAATGGAAATGCAGGGAGCTACAGAAGGATTTTTGGATGTGCCCCTGATAGATCTTCCTTCGGAAATTGTAACTGAACCACCTAAAACTACAAGAGAAGTGGCTTTGGACCTAGCCCGGATGTGTGAAGCCAAAGATCAGCATATAACTCGAGCAGTTTCTAAGCAAATCAAAGAAAAACAACAACAGGAAAGGACCAAGCCATAGCAACACAAGAAAGGAGTCAAGGGCAATACACAAGAATGTGAAGCCATGGGAGGAGCAAAGCCGAAGACTTCCGACTCGGAAAGCCTTCAGCATACGTTCTTATTGCTTCGAGAAAGTTTAGGTGACAATTAAACTTTTATCTTGGAATGTGAATGGATTAAACTCACCACAGAAAAGGAAGAAACTATTTAATTATTTGAGACAATTTACCAACGATATTATTTGTCTACAAGAAACTCATATCCGAATACAAGATCAAAAATACTTGATAAATTCAAGATTAGGAACACAATTTATAGCCTCGAATTTGGAAAAAAAGAATGGCGTAGTGATTTATATAAATAAAAGACTGTCAGCTAAAATTATAGAAGCAGATGATTGTGGCAGGTTTATAGCAATTGAACTCTACACAGCAAATGGCCCAATTCTGGTGATTGGAATTTATGCTCCTAATCAACAACAAGAAATTTTTTACAAAATTTTGCATTCTAAAATATTGCAATGGGATTATAGATCTATTTTAATCATGGGAGACTGGAATGGAGTAATTGATCCTAAAATAGACAAAAAGAGTTTGGCAAAATCAAGGATTAGATTACCACAGACTTTTTTTGATATGAAAGAAGATTTGGAATTAAAAGACATTTGGAGAATACATAACCCAAAAGATTTGGACTTTACTTTCTTTTCAGATAGACACAGATCCTTCTCTAGGATTGACTTTATTTTACTATCATCTGATTTACTTGTAAAAACGAAAAGAACAAAGATTTTTCCAAGGACTTTAACTGACCATAGCCCGGTATGGATAGAAATTGAGATGGGAAAGAGTGAGAGAAGATCATGGAGAGTAAATGAAAATTTGTTTAGATATGAAAAGAATATAACAGAACTTAAAAAGCAGATGAAAGAATTTTTTGAAATGAACTTGAACAAGGGTACCCCTATTGAAATTGTGTGGGATGTGAGTAAGGCATATATGAGAGGGGTACTCATTTATATGAACTCTAAACATAAATTAAATCGACAAAAGAAAAGATCTGAAATGGAAGCAGAAATAAAGAACAAAGAACAGCTACTTATAAAAAATCCAACAGATGAAAGAATACGAGGAGCTATAAAACTTCTGAAAGATCAATTTCATATGCTTATGGTGGAACAAACAGCAACAAATTTACAATTTGCGAAACATAATACATTTTGTAATGCTAATAAACCGGGCAGATGGTTGGCTTATACTCTAAGGAAGCGGCAGAGTACACGGATCATTGATAGCATTGACAGTGGAGGGAAGGAAATTACTCAACAAAAATTAATTAAAGAAGCTTTTTTAGATTATTATACCAAATTATATGCCAAAGATGATATACAGAATGGACTTATAGAGAAATATTTAGAAAAAAGAAGAGTTACAAAAATTTCTAGTGAACAAAAGGAGATAATGAATTATCCTATAACAGTTGAGGAGATTATTGCCGCAATTAAACAATTGAAAACAGCTAAAGCACCAGGGACAGATGGTTTAACTGTGGTGTATTACAAAACTTTACAAGCAGAAATGATTGAACATCTTAAAGATCTATTTTGTAGTATACAACAAGGGGGCAAAATACCCCCATCATGGAAAGCAGCTTATATTTCATTGATACCGAAAGAGCAAGCAGGTCCTAAAAAACCTGAGAATTTTAGACCAATATCTCTTCTGAATAATGATTATAAAATATTTGCAAAAGTATTAGCCAACAGGTTAATGCCAGTTATTCAAGAGGTGATTCATTATGATCAAGCGGGATTTATAGAAGGCAGATATATGAAGGATAACGTAAGGCAGATTATAGATTTATTGGAATATCTTGAGAAGAATAAACAGATCCCTGAAGTGCTGGTCTTTTTGGATGCGGAGAAGGCCTTTGATAGAGTGGATTGGAACTTTCTACTAAAGACTTTAAGAAAAATGGACTTTGGGGATCAGTTTATACAGGCGGTTTCAGCAATTTATCAAAAACAAATGGCACAAATTATTATTAATGGAAGTTTGACTACAAATTTTAGTATTGAAAAAGGAACAAGACAAGGTTGTCCGTTATCCCCATTGTTATTTATTTTAACATTAGAAGTCTTGTTGAACACAATACGGGACTCGAGTACTTTGAAGGGAATAGTGATAAGGCAAGAGGATTATAAAACAAGGGCATTCGCAGATGATCTGGTTGTTACCCTAACACAGCCGATGGAATCAATAATCCAGATGAAAGACATTATAGAAGAATATGGTATGGTATCAGGATTTAGACTGAACCAGAAAAAAACTAAGATGATAGTTAAAAATATGACACAAGATCGGAAGCAGGAACTTGAAAGCAAGGCAGGCTTTGAAATAGTATCAAAGGTTAAATATCTAGGAGTTCAAGTTGCAGATTCAAATATAAAATTGTTCCAAAATAATTATGAGGTGTTGTGGCGAGAGGTACAAAAGGATTTGGAAACTTGGAAGAAACTGCAGCTGTCTTTACTTGGAAGAATAGCAGCAGTTAAGATGAACGTTCTACCTAGGTTTCTTTTTTGGTTTCAAATGATTCCGGTGCTTAAAAGTGATAAACAGCTGAGAGAATGGCAAAGTGGAGAGAATAAGTTTGTATGGAATGAGAAAAAGCCGAAAGTTAAGCTGAAAATTATGCAAGATGTCCCAGAAAGGGAATATCCAAATTTTCTTGCCCAAGCTATCATTGTTTCTTTTACCTGTTCTTCTAATTTAATACTAAGTAGATGATTATATGTTTTTAAATTATTTTTTCATCTATTCCTGTGAGTATCTTATCCAGTTCTGTCATTTCTAAATAAAAACCATATAGTTTAGCACAGGGGTAAAATCTAAATTTTTTCCCTACTGGTTCTGTGGGTGTGGCTTGGTGGTGGGGTGTCCTGTGACTAAGTGGGCGTGGCCAACTCATTGTCACTCACAGCCACATCCACTCAGTCATAAGACCCCCCAACAAGCCACGCCCATAGAACCTGGTAGGAAAACATTTTAAATTTCTATTCTGTCGCCCGCTCACCACCCATTCTCCATTTGTTTTGGGTCAGGACTGGGGCCCAGAGACGCGCCATTCACTGAAGCCCCAGAGCTGCCGCCTGCTCACCACATGCCTCAACCTGATTGGGGAATGCACCATTCCCCGACTCCAGCCTTGCCATGGAGCCACCGCCCGCTCGCCCTTTGGCACGCGGCGTGTCCTACTCCTTACCTTTCTCCCGCGGCTGGCTGCCACGGAAGGCAAGCGCCCAAAAGGTACTGGAGCTGCTTTCCTTCTTGAATGTGTCACACACCCAACCTGCCACTGATGAATGAATGAAATAAATGGTGTGTGCTTGCACAGCTGGCACGTGGACGAGGGCGGCGATGGCGGCACATTCAAGAAGGAGAACAGCTCTGGTAACTTTCGGGTTACTTGCCTTTCCTGGCAGCCAGCTGCGGGAGAAAGGTAAGGAGTAGGACACGCTGCGTGGCAAAGGGTGAGTGGGCGGTGGCTCCGCAGCAAGGCTGGAGTCGGGGAATGGTGCATTCCCCAACCCGGCTGAGGCAGGCGGTGAGCAGGCGGCAGCTCCGGGGCTTCAGTGAATGACACGTCTCTGGGCCCCAACCCCCAACCCAAAGCGAAGGGAGAGAGGGTGGTGAGAGGGCGGGGCAAGGCCAGAGTCTCTTTCTAGGTGTGTCGCTTCTGTCTGTTGGGCAACTTCCTGAAGCTGGCAGCTCTGCAGCCAGCCGCTTTGCTTTTTCCCTTTTTCCTCATGGGAGGCTTGCAGGGTGGCACCAGCAGAAGCGCTGTGGGGAAGTGGCCCAAAAAGCAGAAGTGCTGCACTCAAAAAGAGAAGGGCAAGAGGAGCCAGTGGGCTGCAGAGGCTAAGACAGGTGGGCCGAGCCTCCAGCTGCCATTGCTACCAGTTCTCCGAACTACCGGCCATCATCACTACCGGATTGGCTGATCTGGTCCGAACTGGGAGCATTTCACCCCTGGTTTAGCAACTTTTTCATATCTTGTTTGTATTTGCATATGAGTATACCAGTCCATTTCAATCCCTTGTTCTTCTATTTCTTGTTCCCTTTCAATTCCCCCTTATCTGCTTCCATTGTTTTTTTTGAAAAATATTTTTTTATTTTTTTCCAAACATAAACATAAAATATATCTTTTAAGAATGAAGTCTTGAGCCGGTCATAGATAGGTACAATCGCTTACATTCCTTTAACAGGCTCTATTCCCAATTTCCCTGTTACATCTTCTAAAATTAAAAATAGAAACAAACATTTTTAACACAAATTCTAATTTCTTCATCTAAACCAGTCTATTATATCACCAAAATCTTAATTTCCAAATAAACTCTGCTCATTTTTTGTATCCAATTATAAATCAAAATTCTATCTAGCTTAATTTCCTTCCTTACATCTTTTAACATTAAAATCAAAAACACAATTTTTAAAAAAATATTCTAACATGTTGATCTAAATGTTTACCTTACTATTTTATCACCAAAAATCTTAGTTCCCAAATATGTACAACTCTATTTTTATTTCAACTTTTAAATCAAAATTTTATCTATATTCCTTAAACTCTAGACCCGTTCATCAAATCTTTAAATCTTAAACTTTAACAATTACACTTAATTTTCTTAAATTTATCATCTAATACACATTTCAATTTACACAGATTCATCCCATGCTCGTTTCGCTTCATTTTAGTTGTCTTCCAACATATTCTTTTTCACCCCGTATTATTTTAGGTATTTTCCAACATATTCTCCTCTATATCTCCAACTATTATTGGGTGATTTCCAGCATATTTTGTTTTGGCTGATTTCCAGCATATTCTCCTCCATACCTCCAACTATTATTTGGCTGATTTCCAGCATATTTTGTTTTGGCTGATTTCCAGCATATTCTCCCCCACCTCTCCAACTCTTGTTTGGCTGATATCCAGCATATCTTATTTTAACTGTTTTCTTTTCAATATATTTAATCTATTATTTAACTAATTCCTAACATACTCTTCCAGGGTGACTCCCAACATATTTCTTAATATTAGTCATTTCCAGCATACATTAAGTTCAATCACAATTGTATATCTTGTTTTATCATCCAATAATACATTAATCATTCAAATTTAATCATATTTACCATTCTCAACTTTGTTTACAATTTAAAATTAAAACATATTATATCAGGCATATTCTCTTCTTGTTCTCTCATAATCTAATAAGTTTTCTTAGGTTTAGCTCATATTAGTATATACTCTTGTATTTTTATAAAGATCTCATTTTTAACCACCTTTACATCAATTTTCTATTTTAGTTATCTTCTTTTATTTCTCCATCTTTATTATTCTATAAGCACCTCCTGTTTATATTTAAAAATCATTTAAACATTTAAACATTACATTTTAATTTTATCTATTTTATTTCTTCATTTCCCTATCTGAAGCATTCCACTTCAAAAACATGTTTCCATGTTTGAAACTCTATAAGGCATTTTAATTTTTTTGTAACATCTGTTCCATATAAAATCCATCAGCTTCCCTTCTTCTGTTCCTACGCCAGTTAGTTTCAATTTTAATAGTTCCATTATATTTCTTCTTTCTTTATCAAATCACCCATAGACAGAATAGGAATCTCCAAAATCCAAAAATTCATAGTTATTTTCAAAATAATCCAAAACAAATAGCAAGTCAGAAATTATTTTTCAAGCAGAAGGCGAGTCTCTACAATCCACACTTTCGCTTAGTCACAGCAATCTCCATTTTGTATCCATTATGTAACCATCTGTTTGTCTCTCTTCATTTAACTTTTAAAGGTATTAAATCCATAGTTATCGCTTTTTTCTTTTTCCAAGGATCAAATCAATTCCAGTTTAAAGAAAAACCCAATTTTCTAGTATATTAATAATCAGTTCTACCAAGTCAGCCTGTATCAAGGCAGATTCCTTAATGGATCTTTGTCTCCTCTTATTACTTTGCCAGATCTTCATGCCCCACAAATCTACAGATGCTATTTAAAGCTGGGGGTCTTATTGGTAAAAGTCCATACTCAAGTGTTGTTTCCCGCCAGGGTTGGTGTCACTCACCCGGCTTCGAAGTACTTCGTTCTTTCTTTTTTCCTCCTGCACGATTCTTTTCCTGGTTTGTCACAGCTTCGTGGCAGCCGACATGGTGGCCGCCCCCCGCCGCCAACTTAGAGGGTTCCCTCTGGCCTCCGAGGAACTTGCCTGTTCCTCTCAGCCGTCCGAGGCGTCCCTCTTCTTCCCCCGTCCCTGCAAGACAGGTTTGGTTCAAAGACCCATCGGCGGCAGTTCGTCAGTCGGGGTTTTCGCAGGGCTCATCCAAGCCTGCTATTTCCCTGACTGCATCGCTGCGACGCCAAACCGGAAGGCTAACGCTTCCATTGTTGAACCATGTTGATATTTTCAAATAATATTTATCTCTAATCTTCTCCCACACTAGTAATAATGCATTTCTTACATAGTATCTTTGAAAATATCTTGCTTCTGCCATACCATAAAAAGGCGTGCTATCCCAATTGTAAATCATGTCCTTCCAAAGTTAATAGTCTTATATTTGGCAGTCCAAATCCTCCACGTGATCTCACATCTTGTAACATTTTTATATTGATTCTTGCTTTCTTCCCTTGCTATATACATTTCCTTACTAATTTGTTAAGATGTTCAAAATATGTCTTTCCCACTTTATTTATTTTATCCCCACAAAATATTTCAGTATGTCTCGGTAATATATTCATCTTAATTATCACAATCCTTCCCATTAATAATAACTGTAGGTTTTTCCATTTCTTGAAATCTTCCTCAATTTGTCTTTTTAATTTGTAATAGTTATCTTCTTTTATAGTTACACATCTTGAAGTTAAATGTATTCCTAAGTATTTTACTTTCTTCACAATTTGAATATTTAGCTTCTCCGTTAATTCTCTTTTCTGTTTTTCTGTAATATTTTTTACCAATATTTTTGTTTTTTCTTTATTTATTTTTAGTCCTGCCACCTCTCCATACTCTTCTATTTGTTCTAATAGTTTAGGACCCGTTATTTGAGGTTCCTTCAAAATAAAAACAAAAAGGCTTGTAACTTATATTCTTCTTTTTAAATTTTCATTCCTTTTATTTCTTCATCTCGTCTTATATTTCTATTTAATATTTCTAGTGTTAACACAAATAACAATATAGATAACGGACATCCTTGCCTTGTTCCTTTCATTATGTTAACTTTTTCTGTCATCTCTCCATTCATCATCATCTTTGCTGATTGTTTGTTGTAAATTGTTATCATCATATTTATAAATCTCTCCCCAAAGTCCATCATCCATAATTGCTTTATCATGAATTGCCAATTCACATTATCAAACGCTTTCTGTGCATCTAGAAATATCATCGCCATTTGTTTTTCTGAATGTAGTTCATAGTATTCCAAAGTATTCAAAATTGTCCTCATATTATCTCTAATTTGTCTTTTAGGTAAGAAACCATTTTGGTCCATATGAATAAATTCATTTAACAACCTTTTTAATCTATTTGCCATTATTGAAGCAAAGATCTTATAGTCTACATTCAACAATGAGATTGGTCTATAGTTTTTAACTTGTTGCAAGTCTGTATCTTCTTTGCGTATAAGTGTAACATAAGCCTCCATCCATGAGTTTGGAATCTTTGCTTTCACTAAAAGCTCATTAAATAATTCCAGCATTACATTGCTTAACACATCTTGCATAGTTCTGCTGATAATCCATCCGGGCCTGGTGTTTTCCCATTTTTTTTTAATTGCTTCTCTTACTTCCGTCATCAGTATTCTTTCTTCTAGTGCTTCCTTATATTGTTCAGGTATTTTAGGCAGGTCAGATTTTTCTAAGAATTGTTTTATTTTTCCATCAGGTATCATCTCTTGATTATATAATCTCTCATAATAATTTTGAATTTTTTTCTTTTCTCCATTTCTGTAACGTATAATTCCTTTTTCATCTTGTAGCTGGTTGATTAATTTTCTCTCTTTTTCTTTTTTCATTTTATATGCCAACCATCTACCTGGCTTATTTGCATTTTCAAAAAAGTTTTGTTTAGCTGACCTTAATTTGCATGCCAAAAATTCTTGTTCCATTAAGTTTATTTCATGTTTATTTAAGTTCCATTTGTTTTTTAACTTTGTTATTTCGTATATCTTTTTGTAACTCCTTCTCTAACCTCTTATACTCCTCTATCAATTTCTTCTGTGTTTGTCTTTTCTTTTTATTCTTTTTTCCCAAATATGTTATTGCCAGGCCTCTAATATATGCTTTCATTATATCCCATACATTCTGAAGTGATGTATCCTCCTTTTTATTTATTTTAAAGAAAAACTCCAGTTCTTTTTCCATAAATTGTTGAAATTCTTTTTCATTTAAAATTGTTTGGTTCAAAATCCATCTAGACTTTATCTTTTGTCCTTTCTATGTTATTATAATTGGATTATGGTCCGCCCAAATATTTGTTTCAATTTGTTTACTTCTTGTACATTGTCTATTAAGCCTGTTGACATCCATATCATGTCTATCCTAGACTATGACATGTGCCTGTTTGAATAAAAAGTATATTGTTTTTCTTTCAAATGTCTGTTTCTCCATACATCTTGTATCCTTAATTCCTCTATCAGTGTGAAGAAAGTCTTTGGAAGTGTATTTCTGGGTTTCTTATTTACTTTCATCATTTTATAATCCAAATCAGCATCTATTACAGCATTGAAGTCACCCATTATACATATACTTTCATATTCCAATTTTATTTTTCTGTGTAACTTCCCATAGAATTCTTCTTGTTTATCATTTGGTGCATATAATGCTACTAAAAGTATTTGTTTAAAGTTCATCCTTACTTCCACCATCAAAATCCTCCCTTCTTCATCCACAAATATTGGCTTAGATTCTAGTTTTTCTTTATTGTATAAAAGTACTCCTCTTTTGCTTTGTTGTATCAGTGAGGTAAATAAAACTCCTAATTTTGAATGTTCTAATGATTTTATGTGTTGTTTTCTAATATGAACTTCTTGTAAACATATAATGTCCATCTTTAATCTATTTAGTTTATTTAAGATTCTGTTCCTTTTTGTCACCAAATTCAATCCATTTACATTTATTGATATTGCTTTTATTTCTTCTTCCACATTTTACTTATTACTAATTTTCGATCTTGCTTTTGTCTCTCTTTGTTCTTTTGCGTCTTTTGATCTTGCTCCTTCTCTTATTGCTCTTTCTTCCTGTTCTTTTGTCCTTTCTTCTTTCTCTTTTGCCATTTCCTTTTGGTATCCAGTCTCTCTTGCTTCTTCCAATTTTCCATCATCTAATGGTCCCCAAAATTGCTCATAAAATAATTTCGCTTTTTCAATAGAATCTAACTTATGTATTTGTTCTTGCCATGTCACCAATATTCCTTCTGGTATTAGCCACCTAAAACTCATTCCTTTTGTAATTAAAAGTTTTGTTAGGAAATGGTGTTCTTTCCTCAAATCTCTGACTCTTCTGGGCATTTGACTCAACACTACTATCTCTTTATCTTTATATTTCATTGCAGTGTTTCTTGTTATTTGTAGTATCTCTGTTTTTATCACTTTCTTTGTAAATCTTACATGAACTTCTCTTGGTAATTTATTTCTCATTGTGTATTTTGTGTGTACTCTACATAACTTGTCAATCTCATTTAATATCTTCTCCTTGGGTTCTTCCATCACTTCTGCCAACATCTCTGCCATCACATCTGGCAAATTTTCCCTTTTCTCTTCCTCTATATTTTGAAATCTTAAATAATAATCAGAACGATCCATCTCAAGAGAAATAATTGTTCTCTCTTGATTTTTATCCACTGATGTCAACTTTTCCTCTAGTTCTTCTACTTTCTTTTCTGTCAAATCTGCTTTTTCCTCTACTTTTTGAATTCTTTCTTCATTTTTCCCAATCATCTCCTTCACTTCTTTTAAATCCTCTTTCAAATCGTCATGAAGCGTCTGTATGAGATTTTTAAAATCCATTGTTTCTGATGTTTTTTGTGTTTCTGTGGTGGAGGGACTTTCTGCTGAGTGCAGATGTGCTGTAAATTTCTTCATCTCTTAAAGCCAAAGAGAGAGAGAGAGAGAGAGAGAGAGAGAGAGAGAGAGAGAGAGAGAGAGAGAGAGAGAGAGAGGGAGAGAGAGAGAGAGAGAGAGAAACAAACGAAAACTAATGCACAATGAAAAAATAAAAATTAATAAACAGTTATCCTTCTTCAGGCTCTTCTTGCCTTAATCCAAATTCTCTTATATTTTTTTTCGCTCAAACAGAGAAAGAGAAAAAGAAAAGAAGAAGATCTTATCCACATATTGTTCCTACCAACAAATAATAGGCAAAAGAGAGGGGGAGGATTTTAAAACACCAGTTCCAAAACAAAATACTTCAAAAGATTCAAGAAAGCAAATTAAAACAAGATAAGAATAAAAGTTCAAAAAGTAAAAACAAAATCAGCACTCCAATCTCTTCTTTCCTTTCTAGTATGTCTTTCTCTCTTAAACATCTGTTTTCTTATCAGTCCAGTCAGCATTGTCAAGGTCAGCTTTAAGTCTTATGGCCAATTCAAAGTCTTTTCATGTATGCCACTAGATGGCACTGCAGTATATTTCATTCAACAAAACTAAACAGTTTCAAACTTCAATTCTTTTAAGTCATTTCTATTCACTTCAAATTCATTTGTAATCATTCCATCTTTCTCAAAATACTCAGTCAGTTTTCTGTCTCCTCTTGGTTTCAGATCTGCTCTTTTAAATCAATTCCCAATCACTTTTCTTTTTTTTAGTTCATTCAAAAAAAATTTCCTTTGGACTTTCGCTTTTCTCGCCACTCCAATATCGGAAGTGGAAAGCCAATACACACCCGCTCTCCCTCCTTGCTTTATGCCACTTTTCCACTCTATATTGATTCCAAGTGGGTATGAAAAGAAACTTTTATCAATAAAGCCAAGTTCTCACCCAGATGATGCACTCTGTCTTTGCTTTCTCCGCTCCGTTGTGACTGCCCCAGCTTCTTAGTGGCTCCTATGGCCGCTTCCTCAGACGTCTGGTTCAAGAAGCTGCTTCTGACCAACCAGAGAATTTGCAGTTTCCCTGTGTTAATTAGTCCGTGCTTCTTTCGTTCGCCATCCCTACAATTCAGCTTAGGTCAATTAAGACCTCCGAACAGCTGAGATGTCAATGGTTCTTTAGGAGTCCCTGAAGAACATGTTGTTTCACCACAACACTAGCCATGCCTTGTCCCAGGTTGATGTTTCTTTGAACCTCAACATACTGGTCCATCTTTGTCTCAGGATTGATGCTCGGTTGCAACAGCTGGGGGGTTGCCGTGCCTCCCAGGAGACCTGGGTGGTCCCAGTTGTGCATGAGATCCCAGCTCTGGGGGAGGAGCCCATGAAATTAGGCACAGCCAGGCCTCACCTGTCGGTGACCAAGAAGAATTGACGATGCTCAGGGGAGTTTGTGTTTCTACTGCAGGGGCCCTGGGCACATGGCCTCCTCTTGCCCCAAGAAGCAACAAGGGACATTGGCTACTGGGTCTGCCCCACAGCCACAGAACATTCTGTCTGGAAATGCCCTGAGCCCAACCTAGTGGATGCTCTAGGTCGGGTGCTCACCAATACAGAGCCATGCCCATCAGATGTTGCCCTTGGAGCCCCCCCCCCGGGACTTGATCCTGGTGGCATGAATGTTCCTGCCTGGTAGTACACAGGGGATTCCGGTACATGCCCTGGTTGACTCTGGGGCCACCACGAACTTTATGGGCGCAGTGTTTGTGGCCAAATGTGCTGTTCATCTCTGCTCGTGGAGACCATTGATGGCTGGTTGCTTCTGTTTGGGCCAATTAAGACCGCCATGCAACCCTTGCACCTGGCCATCAGCTCTCATGAGGCAGCCATCCAGTTTTACATCCCCTCCAGCCAGCATTTCCCCATGGTCTTGGGCTTGGCTTGGCTTTGGAGAAGCCCAGAACTTAGTCACCTTCCCAAGTTTACAATGCATGGACCACAACTGCCAAGTCTGCACAGGACAGTTTCCGAGTCCGCCTGGGGAGTCCCTGCTTTCTGACTTGGCAGACTTCGTAGATGTCTTCAGCGAGCAAGAGGTGGACTACTTGCCCCCGCACTGGCCATATGACTGGCCCATAGACTTGCTTCCAGACATGCCGCTCCCAGTGGGGCGTTTGTATTCCATGTCTGACCCTGAGTTGGCTGCATTGCAGGACTTCCTGGACAAAAACCTGGCCCTCATCGTAACCGGTGTTTGCACCAGTGTTGTTCTTGAAGAAGAAGACCAGAGACTTGAGGCTCTGTTGTGACTATCGCAAACTGAACACCATCAGCGTGCACAATCGGTATCCTCTGCCCCTCATTTCTGAACTGTTGGAACAGCTCCGAGAGGCCACCATTTTCACAAAACTGGACTTGAGGGGGGCATACAATCTCATTCGGATCTGGCCTGGTGATGAATGGAGGATCACATTTGGCACCAGGTACGGACTCTTCGAGTACACTGTCATGCTGTTTGGGCTGACCAATGCCCCTGCCAGCTTCCAACATTTTATGAATGACATATTCCGGGACCTGTTGAATCAGTTTGTTGTGATCTACCTGAATGACATCTACTCTCCCTCATGGGAGAGCCACCAACAGCACCTACCCCTGGTCTTGCAACAGCTCTGGGAGAACCGCTTATATGCTAAACTGGAGAAATGCCAGTTTTTTTCAATCGACCATTGATTTCCTGGTACACTGCATTTCTCCTGAGGGCATTGCTATAGAGCCAAGCAAGGTCGAGTCCCTGCGCAGTTGGCAACCTCCTTGGGGAGTTAAGTATGTCCAGTGACTCCTTGGATTCACCAACTACTATTGGGCATTTATCCCTAGGTTTGCTTCCTTGACAGTGCCACACATTTGGTTCCTTCAGAAAAAGATCCCATTTCAATGGAGTGCCCGTGAGCAGCATGAGTTCCAGGTCTTGAAGCAAGTGTTCATTCAAGAGCCCATCTTGAAACATCCCAACCTCCACCATCCATTTGTCATGGAAGTGGATGCAACTGATGTTGCCGTCAGAGCAGTGGTACTCCAGTGTTTCATGCAACAAAGACTGCCTTGCCAGAACTGAGGTTTGTTTATCGTAACAAGCTGATAAGGCATATTGCTTCATTTAACTTGCAGGACTCTTGCCTGGACTTTACAGGTGAATGCAGTTAATTCACAAGGTGTAAATAAAGAGGGGGTTTTCTTTGCGAGGAATCTGTTTCTTGTTTATGGGAAGACTGGACCGACAATCTGGATCGACCTCCTGCCCTTCACAGAGGTTACTTACAACAATGCAATCCACTCCAGTATAGGGTTCACTCCTTTAAGAGTAGCTACTGGCTAAGACTTTAACCCCATACCAGAACTTTCCACTGAAAACCCATCAAAGCCTCCCTAAAAGAGTGGATAGTTACAGAACACCTGGCCAGTAGTAAGGAAAGCTTTAGAGGAGGTGAAAGCGGCTTACAAAACACAAGCAGACAAAAAGAGGGTAGAGGCAAAACCTTTTAAAGTAGGAGACAGGGTGTATCTGTCTACCCAATTTTTGCAATCCTTACAACCCTCAAAGAAGTTAGGACCCAAGTTCATAGGTTCATTCCCCATTATACGCATTATAAACCCAGTTACAGTAGAGCTCCAGCTGCCAAAACCATTAAGACAAGTAAACCCGGCGGGCTTCCGGTTTGCTCTCCGTTGCTGCCAGACGGTCCCTTGGGACCGCCAGCCCCATCGCCTGTAAAGAGCCGCCTTTACAACGGAAAGGTGGCTTGAAAAACTCCATTTCCATAAGGAAATGTGAGATAGAGCAGGTGAGGGCAGGTAGAGCTCTCTGTGAAGTCCCCAGAGTTTCTTTTTACTCTTGGGGATGAAGCAGATGAGGCTCCCTATTTCCCTCGCCGCTGCTCCGGGCTTTGGGAGACCTCTGCCTTTTTGCAGAGCCAGGCGACGAGAACAAGCCTTTTGAAGAAAATTAACAGATTGTTCAATTAAAGAGGATGAGATCTGAACCTGCAACCCTAAATCGCAAGTATTTTCATTTACTTTATAAAAGATATTGAAGAAAGGAAAAAAGAATTTTAAAATGGCGACTACCGAGGCTTGAGAAGGGAAAGCTGAAAGGGAAAGTCCTTCCATTTCTTAATAAGCCACAAAGTAGCGGAATGAATACTGCTGGCTACAATTGAAGAAAAAGTTTTATTTTTATGTTTTCTTTTTCCTGGAGATCTGATATTGATCTTGTTTGGAAAGAAGCTTTCTTTTCTTTTCTTAAAAAAGAGTTTGTCTGTGTGGAAGTATGGTGTTTAAACTAACAAAGCCAGACAAACAAGCAGTGTGGGGGGGATTCCCCCATTTGCAAACTACATGAACAAGTTTTAAACTTACAGACTCAGAAAACTGATTTTAATTTAATTGAATTTCTTTTGGAGGAGATTGTAAGAAGGGATGAGATTGTGAACCAGAATCTTGAAAAATTCAAGCAGGAAATTAAAGAACTGGTACAATTAAAGTATGATAATTTGCAACAAAAGATTGTAAAAGTGACTAGTCACTTAACGGTTTTTCAGAAATTGCTATGAAGTTGGATACAAATATTAAGTTATTAGAGTCTAAAATGGAGGAAATTGATGACAAGATTTATAATTTGGACAATAGAATACAAAGAATTGAAAATGATCTGATAAATATTCAAGATAATAGCTTAGAAGAAAAATCTAAAATGGAAGCTGATCATAAGACTTGCAATGTAGAAAATATAAAACAACGGATTGAAAAAGAAGTTTTAATGATGCAACACAGCTTCACAGAATTTGCGATTAGATTGAGAGGATTACAGGAAAATAACAGAGGTGATTTAAGGAAAATATCTGCTGAAATTCTGGCTGGGATTTTGAAGGTTCATCCTGAGGAAGTATTTTGCAGGATTGACAGAGTTTACAGAGCAAATTCTTGGATTGCAAAGCAAAGGCAACTGCCTAGAGATGTGGTTATTTACTTTACAGATAAAGAAATAAGAAATAATATTGTGCAAAAATCTTTTAACTCTACTTTACAACTGTATGGAAGAAAGATTTGGATATATAAAGAGTTACCGCCCAAGATGTTATTGGATAGAAAGAAATTTGGATTTCTGGTGACTGAGCTTAAAAAACAAAATATTTTATTTAGGTGGGATGTTCCAGTTGGTATAATATTGAGATATCAAGGAGAAAGATACCAATTAAATACTGTTGAAAAAGCGGAAGAATTTTATCATAAGACTTTGAAAATGAGCTCAACATTCTCATGCACAACACAAGATAAGCAGAAGGAGTTGGAAATAATGGAAAAACATCGAGCTACAGAGGTCTTTGTAGATGAATTGCCTTTGGATTCTTTAGATGTCTCAGTTGGATTACTTATAAATAAGAGAGAAGCTGCATTGGATTCTAATGTGATGACCCAACAAGTCACAGACAAGCTTGGAAATCAATTAGTTGATACACAACTTATAGAAAAGAAATATGAATGGCGATCTAAGCCACAAAAGCAAAACCAACAAGATCAAGTTATAGATCAGAATGAAAACCGAACAGTTGATATACAACTCGTAGAAAGGAAATTAGGATGGAGATCAAACCCACAAAAAGTCAAGAAAAAAAGAAATAGGTTTCACAAAAACAAAAATGTTTAAACTAGGCAACAGTGAAGCCAGTTATTTAAAAGATGATTGAATACATGAAAAGACAGTTGAGGCGAAGTATTGGTTAATATTATCCTGAGGAGAGTGACAGACTTCTGCAATGCCGTAATTTTGGGATGTGAAAAGGGCCGTAAATTGTTGGATTGGAATTATCTATTTTGGATTCTTTGATAAATGTATTACGCTTATATTGAGTGATATGGCAAGAGAGCTACGTTGGGGCATGCAGAAGATCTGGTTGTTACCCCATTATGATGGTTGGAATTAATAATCTTGAAGAAAGCCACTACTACAGATACTATATGGAATACAATTATAATGTCACTCGGGTGGTTGTTTTCTTTTTTATATATATACATGAAGATACTTATTACTGATGGGGGCAGATGATAACTGAGGATTCTGAACATTCTGTTGGAATTAGGATGTTATGTTACCCTAATATGGGTGATGGAGTTAACAATCCAGTGGAAAGGCATCTAAGAAGATATTATATGGATTACAAGTTTAAAGCCATTGATTTTATCTATATAAGGAAATATTTTTTTTAGTAGGGTGGGCAGAAGAATAAAGATATTAAGAATTGTTATGTATGGAAATTTTGTAGAGAAGTGGGTGGAGACAGGCTAGTTTACTGATTGTTTAGTTTAAGAAAAGGGATGTTTAAGAGATATACTTATGGGAGTGGAGGAAATGGACAGACTATGAGTTGAATAAATGTTAAATTAGGATTTATTATATAGTTTTATAGTGGAAGGCTGCTTTGAAATGTTATATTAATATACACAAAAGATTAAACATTAAATTAGGATTTATTATATAGTTTTAAAGTGGAAGGTTGTTTTGAAATGTTATATTAATATATATACAAGGTTTGATTTAAGAGATATATGTATGGGGAGGAGAAAAAGATTATTGTTAAATTGGGAGTTATCGTCGACCACGATATCTTGCTGTGCCACCTCAAGGGGCTGGGAGTGGGAGGCACTGTTCTACGGTGGTTCTCCTCCTACCTCTCGGGTCGAACGCAAGCAGTGTTGGCAGAGGGACAGAGATTGACATTGAGTCCCCTCACTTGTGGGGTGCCTCAGGGGTTGGTTCTCTCGCCCCTCCTGTTCTACATCTATATGAAACCGCTAGGGGAGATCATCCGTGGTTTCGGGGTGAGGTATCATCAGTACGCTGATGATACTCAGCTTTATATTTCCACCCCGAACCAACCGAGTGATGCCCTTGACGTGATGGCCCGGTGCCTGGAAGCGGTATGGGTCTGGATGGGTAGAAACAGATTGCAACTCAACCCGGCCAAGACCAAGTGGCTGTGGGTACCGGCATCTCGGTTCAGGAGAGAGGTACCATCGCTGACTATAGGGGATGAAGTTTTGCCCCCTGTAGACAGGGTGCGCAACTTGGGCATCCTTCTGGATTCACGGTTGAGTTTAGAAGACCAGATAATGACCGTGACCAGGGGGGCATTTGCCCAGATACGTCTGGTGTGCCAGTTGCATCCCTACTTGGACCGAGATGCCCTACGCACAGTTACTCATGCGCTGGTCACCTCACGGATTGACTACTGCAATGCTCTCTACATGGGGCTGCCCTTGAGGACCACTCGGAGGCTTCAGCTGGTGCAAAATGCAGCCGCGCGGGTTGTGATGGGAGAATCCCGATACTCCCATGTTACACCCCTCCTGCACGGTTTGCACTGGCTACCAGTTGCCCCTCCGGGTGAGATTCAAGGTGCTGGTGATGACCTATAAAGCCCAACATGGCTTAGGACCAGGATTTCTGGCGGACCACTTACAGCCAGCAACGATATCCCATCATCCGGTTCGCGCCCATGGAGAGGGCCTACTCAGGTGCCGTCGGCTAGACAATGGTGGCTGGCGGCCCCCAGGGGTAGAGCCTTCTCGGTCGGTGCGCCCACCCTCTGGAATCAACTCCCCTTGGAGCTCCGATTAGCTCCTGACCTTCGCACCTTCTGCCGGGAATTAAAAACTTGGATTTTCAAATCCCTTGATCTGGACTGATGATGGGGTTTTAATTGGTTTTAAGGGTTAATTTTAAATTTTTTTAGATTTTGGTCTTTATTTTATATTGTGGTTTGTGTTTTATTGTTGTGAGCCGCCCTGAGTCCATTGTGAGATAGGGCGGCATATAAGCCAAATAAAATAAAATAAATAAAATAAATACCGGCTGCATCAGATGTTTAATCAGGCTAAAAGTGGTGGAACAATTGGGGATCAAGACAACACCCTTAAAGCACCCAATTAAATTTCACCAGATGGATGGAATGTTAATTGGCAGAGTCCCTGCCACCCATATTACTGAACTGATTAAATTAGAGATGGGGAAACATCATGAACTTATACGATTTATAGTAACCCCAAAAATGTCAGAATCTATCATACTGGGCCTGGCTTGGCTGGACAAATGGGGCCCCACCATCACATGAGATGATGGATACCGGAAAATCAGGATAGCGGTTGGCCCATCACCCCCTACCCCTCCTCCCAAACAACAACCTACCCATACCGGCCAGCAGCCAGAGACAGCAGCAGCTTGTTCAGATTGGCCTCCAGGTGAACACCAGATCCCTAAAGTGTATGCAGACTTAGCTGAAGCTTTCAGTGAGGAAGAATGTAACCTCCTCCCCCCTCATCGGCCCACAGACTGTGCCATCGAATTACAACCAGGGGCTAAATTGCCAAAACCTAGAATGTACTCCATGACACCTGCTGAGATGACTGAATTGAGGAAGTACATTGACACCAGCCTAGCCAGAGGGTTCATTGAGTCTGCAAATCCAGCATGGCCGCCCCAGTACTGTTTAAAGAAAAAAAAAGATGGTTACTTAAGATTATGTGTTGATTTTCGGTTGGTCAACACGATTTGCATACAAAATACCTACTCCCTCCCTCTAATGAAGGACTTGCTGAACCGCCTATCGAAAGGAAAAAATTTCACCACACTAGATCTAAGAGAAACCTATTACCGAGTTTGCATAAAGGAGGGAGATGAATGGAAGGCTGCTTTTAACTGCCCCTTGGGCAGCTTCCAATTCTGGGTCATGCCATTTGGGCTCCAGGGGGCCCCAGCGGTCTTAATGCAACTGATCAACGAAATTTTGCATGAGCATTTATATCAGGGGGTTCTTGTTTATCTCGATGACATTCTTATATTCAGCGAAAATATGGAAGACCAAATCAAGTTGGTCAGACAAGTACTGAAAAAGCTCCTAGTGGCCAAACTTTATGCAAAGTTGTCCAAGTGCGAGTTCCATAAGGAGGCCTTGGATTACCTGGGATACAGGGTGTTGAGTCAGGGGATCAAAATGGACCCAGGGAAGGTGAGAGCAGTGCTGGACTGGCAACCCCCACGCACCCATAAGGAACTACAGAGCTTCCTGGGATTTGCAAACTTCTACAGATAATTCATCCCTTCCTTCGCTGAGGTCGCACTCCCTTTGACAGAATTGCTAAAAACCGACCCATCTCCCACCAAGCCAAAACCTAGCCAGCCCTTAACTTGGACAATGGACTACCAAAAATCCTTTGAACGGTTAAAACGCCTATTTGTGGTGGAGCCAATCCTACAGCATCCTGACCCAAATAAGTCCTTTGTGGTTCAGGCAGATGCAAGTGATGTGGCGGTGGCTGCTGTTCTACTGCAAATGAACTCCCGAAACAATCTAATGCCGTGTGCTTATGTATCAAGGAAGTTAACGGACACTGAGCGCAGATGGGCGGTATGGGAGAAAGAGGCGTTTGTGGTGCATTGGGCTCTCCTGTCCTAGAGACACTTCCTGGAGGGGGTGGAGGAGCCTTTTGAGGTTTGGACTGCCCACAAGAATCTCGAGGCGCTGAAGACCCTGAGGAAACTTTCTCCCAAGCAGGTTCATTAGGCTCAATATTTCAAACGCTTTAACTTTAATCAGAAATACATCCCGGGGGGGGGGGTAAAAAAACCTTCTGGCTGACGCTTTCTCCCATAAGCCCCAGTTTGACAGCCAACAGGAAGAGATAGTTCACGCCATGATCTCAGAGACTCAGCCAGCTGCCCAGGCCTACACCAAAGTGCAAACACGCCAGGATTCCAACCTCCCTGAAGAGAAGTTGACAGCGGAGCTAAAAGCGGCACTCTCCACTGATTCCTAGTTCAAGGAAATCCAGGCAGACCTAACCCTAAGGGACGGGTTGGCATAAGGGGAGTAAACTTTACATGCCCCGCAGCCTGCGGCTCCTGGTGTTGAAGAGAAGTCATGATTGTCGACTAGGGGGCCACTTTGGTATTTTTAAAAACCCTCCATTTGACGAGGCAATTCTAGTGGCCAAAGATGAAAGCTGATGTGGAAGACTAAGTGAGGAGCTGCGCCACCTGTGCCACCATGAAGTCCTGACCAGAGAAGCCCCCTGGACTTCTCCAGGCTGTGGCTGAACCCACCAAGCCCTGGGAGGAGATTGCGATGAACTTCATAGTTGAGCTTCCCTACAGCAGGGGTAACCGGGTTATTTGGACTGTCATTGATTTATTCTCCAAGCAAGCACACGTCACTGCCTGCAGCGGACTACCACCAGCCAAGAAACTGGCGAAGGTGTTTGTGAAACACATCTACAGGCTACATGGAGTCCCTAAGAGAATAATATCGGACCGCAGGGTCCAGTTTACTGCTAAGTTCTGGAAGGAGTTTCTGCGATCCATTGGGTCGTCCCAGGGACTTAGCTCAGTTTTCACCCGTCGACTAATGGATCAGCTGAAAAATTGAACTCAATGGCGGAGCAGTACATTAGGTATTATGTAAACTATCAACAGGAGAACTGGGCAGACTTGCTACCATTCGCAGAAGTGGCTTATAATAATGCAGTACACACCAGTACTGGGTGACTCCTTTTCAGATAACTACGGGCGTGGATTTTGTGCCAATGCCTGAGTCGCTTAGAGAACCACCTACTTCTATGTCCCTAGCGGAATGGATGACCTCGTTGAAAAAGGGTTGGGAGAATACTAAAAGAGCTTTAGCAGAGTCAGCGGAAAAATATAAGGCCCAGGCCGACAAACACTGGGGTCTCCAAGCACCTTTCCGAATAGGTGATAAGGTATATTTGTCAACCAAGTACCTAAGATTGAGGGTACCCAGCAAGAAGTTTGGACTCAAATTCATAGGTCCCTTCCCTATAGTGAAAGTGATCAACCCAGTGACTGTCCAACTTAGACTCCCTCGCATCTTAGGGAAAGTACACCCCATTTTCCACAGTAGCTTATTGAAACTGATCAGAGAATCTACCCTCAGACCTTTGCCAGCTGCTCCGCCCACTCCTTTAGTAATACAAGGGGAGACTCATTATGAGGTGAAGAAAATCCTGGACTCTAGACTCTACAGGGATCGATTACAATATTTGGTGCACTGGAAAGGCTACACTTTGGCTGAAGCTACTTGGATTAAGAGTAGGGATGTGAATGCTGATGCGCTTGTGAAACAGTTTCACGACAAATTTCCTGACAAACCGAAAGGTCCTCCGGGGGGGAGGGAGAGGGGGTTAAAGGGATTGTTGCTAGGCGTTAACCCTTTCTTTTGTGTTTTGTCTGGAGGAGGGTTTCTTTTTGCAGGGAGGTCAGCTTTGGAAGCCATGTTAGGCCGGAAGCTTTAATGCTGCCACCTTCTCATGTGTGGGAAAGTAGAGAAAGGGTTAGTAGACATAATAGCATTCTTCCTGTCGATCAAGGTCAGGGCGATCCCGCATCTGGAGAAGGAGTGGTCAGGGGGCTGGATCAGGATGGAACGGACGTTGATTGGAGCATGTGACCGACTGGGTGAAAAAGGGGATGGTTTTGGGAGCTTTGACTTACTGAAGGAAAACCCAGGCTTTTCAGATTTGGATTTTCCCAGATGTGCCAGTTTGCCTATTTTAGTAAAGAGGACTTTGGAAAATGCTTGCTTCCACGTCTTTACTTGGAGTGGGGATTTTTCTGGAATGCTGACAGATGAGGGGGAGAAAATTGCAGTCCTTAAACACCCCCATAAGTCTCAAATACTCCTTGGGCGCTTGTTGGCTGCCCAAGGAGTATGTTGCGGGCCAGGGCTGCGGGTTCGGCCAGGGCTGTTTCCTTTGGGGTGATGACTTCTGGGGGATAGTCTTGCCTCACCGGTGGCAATGGTCTGACACCAATGACTAGCTTCCTATGGCTACCATCCCAGGAGATTGGGGTCCCCACTTATCGAGCCATGAGAGTCCCAATATGACCGAATCTGTCATTTTCGGGTCGACCACGAACCGAAGGAGTTCCTTATGGCACCCCATCTCTAACCTGACCAGTTCAGTGACCAAGGTGGCTGGAGCCCCAACAATTAGCAACCCATCAACTTGCTCAAAACTGATAGGATGTAGCAGGGGCTTAGTGCGTATGAGCAACTGCTCCACTATGTGGAGGCTGATTAGGCACCGCATGCAACTGGTATCTATGACAGCTTCCACTTCCCCCTGGGACCCTGTCTCTGGGACCACTAGTGTAATCTTGAGGGCAAAGGGGCGGATGACTCCATTTACCATCGGGTCGTCATCACTGCTGCTCTCCCCCGCGGAGGGGGGAGATCTGCTGGCCAGAGTTCCCTCTGCTTCGATGGGCAGGAGTGGGAGCTCTGCAGTTTGCTTGATGCTCCATGCCTTGTCAGGCAGTTTCTGTGGCACTTTCTTTGCTCCAGCTCAAGCAGGCAACTTGGTCTGGGGAATTGGTGCCAGAGCCAGGCATTCTGAAGCCTAGTGCCTGTGCTGACCACACCTATAGCATTTGATAGTCCCGGATGGTATGGAGGGAGGCTCCTCAGCATTTTTTGTCTCTGACCTGCACCCTAGTGGTCTCCTGGCTGGTTTTCCTGTTGTCGGTTTTTTGTGGGAGTTAAGGTCCTGGTCCAGAATTGCAGCAGTCTCATACCATGACTGTATCCGGTTCGGTATCCCCCTTATGCTGCAGGCCTGCCTGAGGTCTGGGTCCAGGGCTTCCTTGAAGGTGTGCACCATCAAGCACTCTGGCCAGTCTCGTAGTTTTTCAGCCAGTCTTTGGAACTCCCACACCAACTCCTTGGTGGGTCTTCCAGCTTGCTTCAGTGTTTTAAATTGGGTCTCAGCTTCCACTTGCTGGGCGACGTTGCTGAATCTGACCCACATCAATTGGACGAACTCATGAAATTCAGGAGCCGCCTCCTCATGAAGCCCAGCTATCCATTCTGCCGCCTCTCCTTCGTTCATGCCATCTGAGATGGCTGAGATCAGTTCCCGATTGGATGGGTATAGAGTCCCATATTGGTCAATGTGGACCCAGGCCCAGTTAAGGAAGTATGCCAACTTTCCCGGGGTGCGATCAAAAGGCACCCGAAATCGTAGGGGGGTGGCAGCCAGCGGGACTGGTGGCTAGGCTTCCACGGGTGGCTAACCAGGTGCTTGCTGCTGGACCAGAGGTTGTTGTGGGATCACTGGCACCTGTTGAGGGATCGCAGCTTGGGGTTGCAGGAGCGGCTGCAGCTGGATAGCTTGCTGCTGGAACTGCATTGGCAGTGGAATTGAGGCTGGTATTCCACTGGAACTGCACCCATCCTTGGCCTGGGTAGAAAGCCCATCCGGGAGGGATTTGGCTTACTGATGGCAATCCTATCCTGGGTGGTTGCTGCGGGGCAGGTAGACTCCAGAATCCCTGTGGCTGGACATGCACTCCATAGCCAGCATGGCCAAGTAGGGCTGGTCTCTGGATTGCTTGTGCCCCGGGGTGGAGGGAATCCACAGCCAGGGTGGCCTGAAGCATCAGGTTGGGAGTCGAGCAGCTTCGGACTGAGTAAAAAGAGGTTGACCCTTGGGTCCATTGCGCTGCAGCTCCCTGGCTCAAAAAGGTGAATGTTGGCTGTGCCAAAGTCCACCTAGGCTGGCCGGTGCCGAAAGGCTGGGTCGCCACTCTCATGCTGAGGTGGCTCAAATTCTCTGGGAGACCGGCCAGCGACTGGCTGCGTGAAGGTGATGGGAATCCCCATTCTTTGGAGCACTGGTGGCGTGGCTGCAGTGGCACTTCCCAGCGTGGTTCCCACAGCATTTCCTGAATGGGGGTAACTCCTGCAGCTTCGTCCTGCATAGCCAGGTCTGGCTGCAATCTCCGCTCTGGCATCAGCTCCTTACACTCCTTACTCCTTAGGCGCCCAGCTGGCAATAGATGTCCACAGCCTTCATGGCTTCCTCCATCGCTGGGGAGGGAGAGTAGAGGATCTCAGAAACAATTGCTGAGCCCATGCCCGCTGCTCCCTCCATGGACTTCTTTTCTTCCTCCACCTTCCCTGAGTCTTTGCGCTGCCTGGTATCAGGTTGACACTTGGGGTTCAGGACCCTGAACAGCGCCCCAAGATTTGGGGAAGCTGCTTTAGTTTGAAAGGGGATTTGAGTTAATGTTAGGGTTCCAAGGAACACCCCCAATGAAATCAAACTCCAAGGCTTGAAATTCCTCAAAGCTTTTTATTAGAGATGTCATATTGGCACATCTGGAAAAATCCAAATCTGAGAGCTTCCGGGTTTTCCACACTCAAAAGAAAGTTCAAGACCTTGCCCCTCACCCACATGTCCACCACACATCCAATCATATACAGCCCGGAACAGAAGATATCCTCCTTTTCTTCTCAGCACAGCTGCAGGGCACCTTGGCCTTGATTTTCTATACAGAATTTTATTTTGGGCTTCCGGTTCCGGTTGCTGTCGTCGCCAGATGGTCTTTTATGACCGCCAGCCCCGCCGCCCGTAAAGAGCCACCTTCACAGCTGAGAGGCGGCTCGAAAAAACTCCGCTTCTTTGAAGAAGTGTGAGGAGAGCCGATGAGAGCAGGTAGAGCCCCTGCGAAGTCCCCAGAGTGTCTTTTTTGCCTCTGGGGAGATAGCAGGATGAGGCTCCCTATCCAGCTCGCCGAGGCTCCGGATGACGGGGGAGCTCTGCTTATTGCAGAGCCAGACAGTGTGACCAACGTAATTAGTGAAAGTTAAAGGATTAAAATAAACAGAGTGAAATCCAGATTTGGAATCTAAAACTGCAAGTATATATATAACCCCTGTGATTGGATTTAAGATTGAAGAAAGAATGAAGCTTTAAAATGGCGTCCGGCTTTAGCTGCTTGAAAGGAAAAAAAAAAGCTGAAAGCGAAAGTGGACTTGCCTGATTGTTTCAGTATGCTATAAAGTATCTAAAATAACAGCGCTGGTTAGAGGAGAAGGAAAAAGTTTTTTTTTCCCAAATTGTCTTTATGTTCTATCTCCCTTAGAGACTTGATTAATTCTGAGAGGATTTTGTGCTGGTGAGAAGGGAGAGAAGATTTCCTCCTTTAAAAAAAGTCTGTCTGCGTGGCAGAATGGCTTTAATGCCAGAAAACAAAGCTGTATGGGGGGGGGGTTCCCCTACTCGTAAGTTACAAGAGCAGTTTTTAAGCACTGATTTTAAAGACTTGAAGGAATTTATTATTGTGCTTATGGACCAGAAGTTTGAGAAATTTCAACAGGAAACTAAGAAACTGGTGCAAGAAAGGTATGATAAGACGAAGTGAGATTTTTTGGCAGTTTTGACTGGCTTCTCAGAAATAATTCTTCAGATTGATAAAAGAATCGAAGAAACCAACTTACAAGTAGAGTCTAAAATGAAGGAAGCTGATTATAAGATCTATAATGTGGATAATAAAATGCAAAGGATTGAAAATGAAGTTACAATGATGCAATTTAAATTTATGGAATTTGCTGTAAGACTGAGGGGGATAAAGGAAAATAACAGAAATTAGAGAAGGATCTGTGCTGATGCTTTGGCTGTGATGTTAAAGGTTAGCCCTGAAGAGGTTTTATCCAAAATTGATAAGATTTACAGAGTGAATTCTTGGGTAGCAACACAAAGGCAATTGCCCAGAGATGTAGTGATATATTTTACAGATAAAAGAATAAGAAATGACATCTTGCAAAAGTCTTTTGTTTCTACCCTAAAAGTGGATGGAAGGCAGATTGGGATTTACAAAGAGTTGCCGCCTAAGATGTTAAAAGACAGAAAAGATTTTGGATTTTTGGTGATTGAACTAAAGAAACAACAGATTCCATACAGATGGGATGTCCCAGTTGGCATAAGATTGACGTATCAAGGAGAAAGATATCAATTAAACCCTGTTGAAAAAGTGGAAGAATTTTATTGCAATGTTTTTAAAATTGGCCCAACATCTCCACGTATATTGTCAGCATCAGGAATACAGGAGGGAGATAAAGAAAAGCAAATTGAACAAAAGACTAAAGTCCAGTGGAAGCAGATGGAGGTGGAGCCAATGGAAATACAAGGAAATACAGGGGGCTTTTTGGATGACTCGCGCTTGGATTATCCTTTAAAGGTTTTAGCTGGATCACTTAAAAACATAAGAGAAGCGGCTGTGGATCTTGATCTAATGTCCTGCACAGTTAAAGATCAGCATACAACTCGAACAGCATATAAACAAATTCCAGAAAAGCAACAACAGCAGAGCTTCAAGCCACCACAAGGCAAGAAAAAAAGCAGTTTCCACAAAACTAGAAAGTTTTAGACCAATATTTCTTTTGAATATGGATTATAAAATTTTTGTAAATCTATTATCCAACATTTCAATGCCAGTTATTTAAGAACCGATTTATGTTTATGTAGGACTTATAGAAGGCAGATATATGAAAGATAATGTGAGGCAAATTATAGGCTTATTGGACTATCTTGAGAAGAATAAACAGATCCCTGCAGTGCTGGTGTTTAAGCATGTGGAGAAGGCCTGTAATTGAGTGAATTGGAACTTTCTATCATAGATCTTAAGAAAGATGGATTATGTGTACGTTGAAGGGAATAATTATGAGGCAAGAGGACTACGGAACAAGGGCATTTGCAGTTGATCTGGTTGTTACCCTAGCACGACTGATGGAATTAATAATCTAGATGGAAGACTTTGCGAAGATATTATTTGGAATATAAATATAAAGTCACTTTTATACATAAAAGTATTTTTTAATGATGTGGGCAGATGGCGACTAAAGACACTAAATACTTTGTTGGAAGAAGGATCTGATGTGATTGTTTAGATTTTATAAATAATTATATATGGCGGACCTGCAGGAAAGTGGGTGAAACAAAACTGATAGGGTATATGGTGATAGATTAGGTTATACTGGAAAAGGGATGTTATTGAAGAATGGACTCTGAAGCTGGCTAGTCTTGTAGAAATGGTGAAGTTATCAGCATATATAAAAGACCGGACACAAGAGATTTATGTAAGGGAGTGGAGGATAGGGATAGATTATGTATAGAATAAATACTAAACTAAGAAGTATTAGATAATTTTTAGATGAATGTTGTCTAGAAATGTATAGTTTACAGGGGATAGTATACTAGAATGTCAGGAAGAAATGTATACTTGGATTTCATTCTGAGGAAGCCATGGGGGGAGGGTAGGGTAAGGGAGGGTTAGAGAGGGAAAGGGGGGAAAATTGTATTTGTAAAACTTTTTCAATTAAAAAAAATTTTTTTTTTATTTTGGCTACATATCTTCTTCACTCTATACTATCCCCCCTCCCAACTTCCCATGGTAGGCATGTGGCAGGCCTGAAGCCTGAAGGCACAAAGGTAGAAAGATGGCTTCTATCAGATACCTGTACAATTAGCACAGGGCCCCCACATGTGCTCGCCCCACTTCTCTCTGTATACCAATGACTGCATCTCTAATGATCCATCTGTTAAACTATTGAAGTTCGCAGATGACACAACAGTGATCAGTTTCATTCGAGACAATGATGTATCCACATACAGACAGGAGGTTGAACAACTAACCTCGTGGTGGGACCGGAACAATCTGGAACTGAACACACTCAAAACCATAGAAATGGTGGTAGCCTTTAGGAGAAATCCATCCATATTTCCACCTCTCACAATACTAGACAACACAGTATCAACAGTAGAGACCTTCAAGTTTCTAGGTTCTACCATATTGCAAGATCTAAAATGGACAGCTAACATCAAAAATGCACAAAGAATGTTCTTTCTGCACCAATTCAGAAAACTCAAACTGCCCAAGAAGCTGCTGATACAGTTCTACAGAGGAATTATTGAGTTTGTCATCTGCACCTCTATAACTGTCTGGTTTGGTTCTGCAACCCAACAAGACAGACATAGACTTCAGAGGATAATTAGAACTGCAGAAAAAAAAATTGCTACCAACCTGCCTTCCATTGAGGACCTGTATAGTGCACAAGTCAAAAAGAGGGCTGTGAAAATATTTACAGACCCCTCGCATCCTGGACATAAACTGTTTCAACTCCTACCCTCAAAACGACGCTATAGAACACTGCACACCAGAACAACTAGACACAAGAACTGTTTTTCCCCGAATGCCATCACTCTGCTAAACAAATAATTCCCTCAACACTGTCAAACTATTTACTAAGTCTGCACTTCTATTAACTTCTCATCTTCTCATCATTCCCATCACCCATCTCCTCCCACTTATGACTGTATGACTCTAACCTTGTTGCTGGTATTCTTACGATTTATATTGATATTGTTTTCTGATTGCTTATTTGTAACCTATGACTGTCATTAAGTGTTGTACCTTATGATTCTTGATGAACATATCTTTTATTTTATGTACACTGAGAGCATATGCACCAAGACAAATTCCTTGTGTGTCCAATCACACTTGGCCAATAAAAAATTCTATTCTGACAAAGGTCTGACAAAGAAAATTTATACAAAAAGTTTTATAGATAGTACTTCCCCCCAGCAAGATTAGCTAATGTTTAAGAATATGTCTGCCAAGTGTTGGAAGTGCAACCAAATTCCGGGCTAGTATTATCACATGTGGTGGACATATCCGAAAGCAAAAAAAAAATAAAATAAAAAAAAAAATACTGGACCAGAATACACACCTGGCTAGAAAAGATGATAAAGGAACATATAGATCTAAAACCAGAAATATTTCTGTTGGGCATCATACCAGACAAATACAGTAAAAGAAATGCATACTTAATAATACATGTGTTAACAGCGGCCAGAATGAAGTTCACACAACATTGGAAGAGTGAGGAGATCCCTACAGAAGAAAGATAATAGGCATGGCTGGCATCGGGCGATACAGTGTGGATTCTGGAGCTCCAGAAGAGCACCAATATCCCAGCCGATTTTGGGGATCCCTAGGGATCATAGCTGTCTTGTAGGGACAGTGAAGAAAGAAGACACAGGCTGGCACAGATAGGGAAAGAGCAAGTTTCCTGAAGTCCCGGCATTAGTCTTCGACCCATCAGCAAAGGAAGGCAGCCATGGAGCTGTCAAAAGCTGGAGCGGCCACGATCAGAAAGAGGAAGTGCAGGAGTGGTGATTGAACAGAGTATTGTTACCAGATGAGTGATTGGCCAACTCACAGGTAAGAAGAAAAAACTTTTAAAAGCTTGAAAGAAGTCCCAACAAGTAATTGGCAGCTAATTTGCACTTGGGAATTTAAGTGGAAGGGGGGGGGGGGGGAGAGAGGAACTTTAAAGTTAAAACGAAAGCCCTAAAAGGAATCTTCCACCTGGATTTAAAATTGGATTTTGAAAGAAATAAAAACAAGACAAGGGAAAAGGAGACAGAGGAACATTTTTTAAATAATAAAAAGTTTTAACTCGGAAGAAAGGAAACGGGCGTTCCAGTGGAGTTATAAAATACTTTGTTGCCGAAAGAGTTATGAATTGAAGAGAGACATCTGCTGGAGGAGAGATCGTGGGAAAGAGCCGTAGGAGTGTATAGCTGAAAAGATTAAGAGAAGCAGAGAGGACGAGGACTGAGATTGTGATGGCTTAAGTGAGCATTTGAACTGGACACTATCTGGAAAGAAAAAGGAGATATCGTATGGACTTTGAAACTAGAAGTATAAGTAAATGAAAATAATAAATTGAAAAATTCTAGCCTTCTAAAGTGACAATATGGAGAATTGGGAGGATGAATGTGAGATATTAAGGGAGATGTTTGAAAAAATAAGCATTTAAGGGAAATAAGGAAGCAGAGGATTGGTTAGAATGCAAGAAAAAAGAAAGAGAAAAGATGAATGAGAAGCAAGAGAAACAAGGAGAAAATATTGAAAAGGAAATAAATGAAAATAAAGATAAAGATGATTACACTGGGATTAACAGTGATAGAATAAAAATGGATAAGAGAGAATACATCTCAAAACTGAAAAGAAGAGAAATAAATGGGGAAATATTGAGAGGGAAAATTAACAGAGTGAAAATTAAAGAAAAGAGGCAGAAAGGGAGATATAAGAAAAGGAAGAGGAAGAAGGTAAGGGAATGGGAGAAAGGAGGAAAGCATCAAGAAATGGGATTGTGGAGAGTTTAAAAGAAAATGGTTAAGAGTCAGTGAAAATATTAATATGTTAATAAAGAGAAGAATGTTAGTTGTAGAAATTTTATGTGAAAATACTGTAATGTAAAATAGATCAGTAGATGAAATGTGGAAAAAATGAACTATGTTTTTGATGTTGGAGGAAGCACTAAGTGGAGAGAAATAAAAGCAACAAAAGAATTAATTGAAATTAAGATAGGAATTGAAATTAAAATGTAAAATTGAATGAAAATGAAATGTTAGTAAATGATGTAAATGACAGACTTGTAAGAAGTAAAACGGAAGAAATACATTGTTAAAGGGAAAAAAGCAAGGGTTGGAAGATTATTTTAACAAAGGTTTCAAGGAAAAAATGCAATAAATTGAAATATTTGTTAATAATTTAAAAAAAGAGGGGAATTTCGAGTAATATTTTTAATAAATGAGAAAGATCAGGGTTGCCTGGACACCATAGTGGAAAATATTAAATTGAAAATGAATACAGCAATAGAGAGAGATAAAAGAGGAGTAGAAAGTAGAGAGATGGAAAAGAAGGGGAGAAGAGAGAGGGATGGAAGAGAGAGGAGGAAGGAAGAGAGGGGAAATTGGAGAGGGCTAGACAGGGAGGAAGAAAGGAGGAGAAGGAGAAAGGAAGAGGAAGTAGAAAGGAGCAGGAGAGGAGGGAAAACGGAAGTAAGAAGGAAAGAAGAGAGCGAGATGGCAGGATTGAGAAGAAAGATTGCTGTACAACAAAAAAGATGAAATGGAAGAAAGGCAACCCCAAACATATATAAATATACTAAGATAAAGAATGGTTAAAAAATAAAAAAGAATAAATATGAGTAAGCAGGAAAATTAGAATTTGAGGGCAAATGAAGATATTGTTTATATAAGTAAGCAAAGAAATATATAAACTAATTCAGAAATGAATAAACTAACATTTGAAATTAAAGAAAAGGAAGACACTGATTATTTTGAGGTATGGGATCTGTTCTATTGATTGGATGAGAGGAGTTAGGACTTTGAAAATTACAAGAGAAAGATTAATTTTATTATTAGGGTTGTTTACTGCAACATCAATTTTGATTAATTTTGATTAGTATTAATAATTAATATGTATTAATATTATGATGACACCCAGCTGTACATCTCCACCCCAGACCACCCCAATGATGCCCTCGAAGTGATGTCCCGGTGCCTGTAGGCCGTACGGATCTGGATGGGGAGGAACAGACTCAGGCTCAACGCATCCAAGACCGAGTGGCTGTGGTTTCCGACATCCCGATATAGTCAGTTGGCGCCATCACTGACTATTGGGGGCGAGTCGTTGGCCCCCACGGATGGGGTTCGCAACTTGGGCGTCCTCCTGGACTCACGGCTGTCTTTAGAAGAGCATATGACGGCCGTGGCTGGGAGGACTTTTTATCAGGTTCGCCTGATTCGCCAGTTGCGTCCCTTTCTGGATCGGGACTCGTTACGCACGGTCACTCGCCCTTGTCACCTCACGCCTGGACTACTGCAATGCTCTCTACATGGGGCTCCCCTTGAGGAACACCCAGAGGCTCCAACTGGTCCAGAATGCGGCCGCGTGGGTGGTGATAGGAGCGACGTGGCGCTCCCATGTGACCCCTCTCCTGCGTGAGCTGCACTGGCTCCCAGTGGTCTTCCGGGTGCGCTTCAAGGTTTTGGTTACCACCTTTAAAGCGCGCCATGGCTTAGGACCTGGGTACTTGTGGGACCGCCTACTACCACCAATAGCCTCCCACCGGCCGGTACGCTCCCGTAGAGAGGGGCTCCTCTGGGTGCCATCGGCCAAACAATGCCGACTGGCGGCCCCCAGGGGGAGAGCCTTCTCTGTGGGGGCACCTACTATCTGGAACGAGCTCCCCCCAGAGATACAGAGGATCCCGGATCTGCGCACCTTCCGCCGCGCTTTAAAGACCTTATTATTTCACCAGGCGGGCCTGGCCTAATTTTCTCCCTCTTTCATAAAAGATTTTTAATTTTTAAATATCTTTTAGTATTTTATACATTCAATTTTAAAATTGGTTTTAAATAGTTTGGGGTTTTAAATTTGTCAGGGCCAAAATTATTTAATTTGATTTTATTCTACTTTTAAATTTTGTATGTATGTGTTTTATTGTTTGGCTGTGCACTGCCCTGAATCCTTCGGGAGTAGGGCGGTATAGAAAGCAAATCAAATCAAATCAAATCAATCAATCAATCAATCAATCAAACAGGAGGAGGGCATTTTTCAGCTGCTTTCTGGGACTGAAAAGTTGAGGGGACCCAAAGAAGCAGCAAACGGCCGGGACTAATACGATCCCCACTCCCACCCCCCACCATCCTGTGCCACCTTTTTCTCTGCCCGCCCCACTCTTCTCTCTCCTGGGAAGAAGGGGACTAACCTTTAAAAAAAAAGCTCTGCTGCTGAGCAGAGAAAGCAGTAGCTGGGAAGGATGTTACTACAGAGTTAAAACAATGAAAAAATTGCCCTTCCCCTGTTCCTACCCTCCCTTTTTTTCTTCCCACCAGTTTCTTTTAGCTTTGGCTCCAGTGCCAAAAGAGAGAATTTTCTTTTGTTTGTGAAGTCCCTCTCCTTTTTTCCCCCGCCCAGCTGGAGAAAGACAGGAGAGGGTTGCTGCTGCCCTATCAGTCCCAGTGCAGTGGCTGCATGCAATGCTGGCAGCTTCGGAAGGCGCTGGCTGGCAGGGAGAGGGGAGCCAGCCCGGCAACCTTTGTAGCCACGCAGCTGCAAAGCTTGCCGAGCTCTCCCCATCCCCTGCTCCACCTGCCACCCCAAATTGTGCCCCATTGCAAGACATGCATTTTACCAAAGAGTAGCAGCTCCAGAATGTCTCTCAGCCGTTGCGTGCAGACAAAAACCTTGCAAAGTAAAGAAAAACTTCTCATGAGTGCAAGGCAATTAACTTCTCGCGCTCAGGAGAAGTTTTTCTTTACTGTGCAAGGTTTTTCCCTGTACACAACAACTGAGAGACCCGGAGCTGCCAGTCTGTGCTCTGCCAGGTGAGCAGCGGAGCAAGTAAGCCAGCAATCTGCCACCTTCCTGTAATCTGCAGTTTACTCATGAGAACCATGCTGACGAGTAAACCTGCTCACGAGTAAACTGCAAATTAGAGGCAGCCAGCAGATCGCTGGCTACTCGATCTGCTCCTCGCAGCCAGCAGCTCGCAGGCAGTGAAAGAAACCGCCGCCTCCTGCCTCCGTGAATCGAAGAGGCCAAGCAGCAGAGGGAAGGGCATGGGACAGGAGGCACAGGAAGTGGCTGCCAGTGATGCCCTCAGGTGAAGGTGTTGTGGGTGGGGAGGATTGACCCCCCCCTTAGGAGCCTCAGTTTACTCATGAGCACCATTGGCCTTTTTCCCTGCTTCTCCCAGCCAATGTTGCTCATGAGTAAACTGCAACTAGGATCTCCAACATGCTTCCCTCGCAGGCCAAGCCGACTGGGGGAAACGCATGGGAAGAGCTCCAGTGCTGCAATCTTCCGCGTGTTCCCCTCCCTGCCTGCCTGCATTGGTCCACCACCCACTGCTGGTATCACCCCTCCACCAGCTCTCCCTCCCTCCCCCGCCCACCCAGTGGCCCGTGTCCTTCGGCC
Organism: Arizona elegans; assembly: GCA_022577455.1. Classification (NCBI taxonomy): domain Eukaryota; kingdom Metazoa; phylum Chordata; class Lepidosauria; order Squamata; family Colubridae; genus Arizona; species Arizona elegans. The sequence goes on along the minus strand of JAKOOJ010000006.1, from coordinate 44,743,613 downwards.
TTACCTTTGCCAACAGTGGTGAGAAGAACTACATGGCTAGATTCTGCATGTAGTGGCTGGGAGGGCAGGTAAGCAGGGCAAGCGAGCATCGGGCAGGCGGGGTGAGCGACTGGGGACCGGTTGGGGGCATGGCCAGCCAGAAGTCACTACCGGTTTAAGGAACCACACCAAATTTCCACTAACGGTTCTCCCGATCCGATCCGAACTGGTAGCAACCCACCTCTGTTACAAATGTATTGGAGACTTTGGAATATTTGGAGTACATAATGAAAAACATGCTACACTGGTCTTTTAGATTCAGAGAAGGCCTTTGACAGTTTGAACTCAACTTTCTTGTTCAAGGTTTTGTAAGATATAAACTTTGGGTAGAACTTTATAAAATGGATAAGATTGATTTACACTTCACAGAAAATACAAATAATTTTTAATGAAGATCTAATGGAATTCTGGGAGATAGAAAAAGGAATAAGGCAGTCTTCTTTTTCTTTCCTGTTTATTTTGAAGCACTGAATACAGATATAAAACAAGAGTTTGTGGGAATACAGATTAAAAGAGAAACATAAATTAAAGCATTTTGCAGATCATTTGGTGCTGGTTCTGGAAACTCTTTAAAGGAATTGAAATAATGGGCAAATGTAAATAATTTTGTGCATTAGCAGTTTTAAAATTAATAAACAGAATTTAAACAGAATAATGCTAACAAAAATGAGAAAATAGAATATCAAAGAATTGATGAATAAAATGGGTTTTAAGATTGAGAAGAACATAATATCTGAGTATCACTATAACAAATATGAATTGTGTAAGGACTTTCCTCTCCTCTCCTCAAGAAAGCAGAATTCTTGAGACAAGTAGCATTTCAAAAGGAAACTTTTATTGGGATATAGTGATAGCAAGAAGAATAAGGCAGGATCTGAAATTCCCACTCAGAACCATTAGATTAAACATTGCAATAACCCCTCCCCTATGTCCAGTCTGAGGCGAACCAATCCACAGGTGCGAAATTGTGAGAACTCGAGCTTAGAAGGTGATAAGAAGTTGTTCTTAGGCACCACTTTGCCTATCCCTTTGGAGCTGAGACAAAAGAGATGGCCCCAGGCTTATCCCTCCCCCTCCTTTTCCCAAGGAGGTACATCAAAGTGACAGAAATAGTAAAAGGTTGTAAAGGAGAATCCTGGCCCTCCACACCAGAATGGCAGCGTTCTGATAGGGATCTATGGGGACCTGACATTCTGCCCCCTAGGAAAATGAGAACTTTACCTGGAAAAGAACAGAATAGAAGAAATATAGCAGTTAGCTAGGTTTATCAGGTTATTGGGCATGGAAACGTTGCAGCAACCTGGGAGCCCTAATGTATTTCTTATGCACCCATTTGTTTTCAGACAAGGAGAGAGTCTTCCAGGCTACTAGGTACTGGGTTGCCCTGTGATGTTTCCCTGAATCATGTATTTCTGTAATCAAAATGTTGTTCACCATGGTTGTCAACTATAATGGGTTGTTGTGGTGTAGCCATCTTAGGTCTAAGAGAGGAGGTGTTTACTGGTTTTAGAAGGCTACAGTGGAATGACGGGTTTACTTGTCTTTTTTAATTGAAAAAAATTTTCAAATACAGATTTTTCCCCCTTTTTTCTCCCCCCCTAACCCCCGCTCTCCACCCCTCCCCCTGTGACTTCTTCAAAGTAAAATCCAAATTCATAACAGATTATATAATACTTTACCATCCCCTTACTCCATCCCCCAAATACTGACCCTTTCTTTCTAATAATATTATTATATCCCCCTTTTACTATACATCTCAAAATAACATTCTACTAAAACATTATGTGATAACTTCTGGTTTAACATAGTAATATGCCGCCGAAAGATCCAATAGGACCAGAACAGAGGAGTGTCCCGGGCACTCCAGAGATCATCCACCAGTGCGACCAATGCCGTCTCCATGCTGTACCCGGGCCTGAAATCCAATTGGTACGGGTCAAGGTAATCCGCTTCATCCAGGACCTGCGGGAGCTGACGTGCGACCACATTCTCAACAACCTTCTCTAAAAAGCGAAGGCTGGAGACTGGATGAAAATGACTTAATACAGCTGGGTCCAAGGTCAACTTCTTAAGGAGGGGTCTCACCACCGCCTCCTTCAAGATGGTCGGGAACTTTCCCTCCCTCAACGAAGCCGCTATCACCGCCTGGATCCAGCCTCGTGTCACCTCCTGGGCCGAATAGACCAGCCAGGAGGGACACGGGTCCAACACACAGGTGGCAGCACTCAGCTTCCCCATGATCCTGTCCACTTCCTCTGGGGTAACAGAATCGAACTCTTCCCAAAACACAGGACCCGCTGTCTCACCCCCGTCTGACTCTGTCCAGTCAGAGTCCAAGCCGTCCCGAATCCGAGCGATTTTGTCTGACAGGTGCTGACCAAACTCCTTGGCTCGTCCCTGTAAAGGATCGTCCCTCACCCTCTGATTTAAGAGGGAGCGGGACACCTTAAACAGGGCAGCTGGGCGATTCTCTGCAGACGCGATGACATCGGCAAAGTAGCGGCACTTTGCCACCGCCAACTCCACCAGGTAGGCCCGTGTGGCCGACCTTAATTGAAATCAGTCGGATTCGGAACGGCTGGCTCTCCAACAGCTCTCTAGGCCTCGTCTACGCCGCTTCATCCCCCGGAGCTCCTCGGTAAACCAGGGAGCCAATTGGGGTCTGCGACAAGTCAGAGGCCGCAAAGGAATGACCCGGTCCAGAGCCCCAGCAGCAGCCTCTTCCCAGGCCTCCCCCAGGGTCGTGACCGGGGCGTGGGAGAGAGAGAGAGGGATCATCCCAAGCTCCTTCTGGAACCTCTCAGGGTCCATCAGGCGCATGGGGTGGAACCAGATGGTCGGTTCCGCCTCCCAGCGAGGAGGCACGGCGTAATGGAAGCCTAGCCGAAGGAGATAATGGTCGGTCCATGACAGGGGATAAATAGTAGGAGATCCCCCACCGAACTCATCTCGCCACTGCTCCGAGACGAAAACCAGATCGGGCGTGTGCCGTCCCCATGAGTCGGGCCTTGGATAATCTGAGTCAGGTCCAGAGCTGCCATGGAAGCCATGAACTCCCGAGCCACACCCGACGCCACACCCAAGGACGGCAGATTGAAGTCCCCCAGAACAATAAGTCTGGGAAACTCCACCACCAGCCCCGAGAGGGCGTCGAGCAGCACGGGCAGGGCTGTTGAAACACAGCTGGGAGACAGATACGCAATCAACAGACCCAACTGACCATACAGGCCCCACCTCATGAGGAGGGCCTCACATCCGTCAATCTTAGGAGCAGTGACCTCCTGCGGACTAAGGACCTCCCTAATAACCACCGCCACCCCCCCTCCCCTACCCTGGGCCCTTGGCTGGTACAGCACCCGGAAACCTGGTGGGCACAATTCAGTCAGAGGGACACCCCCCTCTGAGCCCAACCAGGTTTCCGTAATGCATGCCAGGTCTGCGGTTTCCTCCTCAATCAAATCTCGAATGAGGGGAGCTTTATTGACCACAGAGCTAGCATTAAAATAGACCAGCCTAGGCCCAGGGACCCAATCCCTCAAACCCTCAGGAGGTCAGATAGAACTAGGAGGGTCGGAGTGCGCCACCGCTCGAAGATAGCGGGGCAGGCTCCCAAAGTCCTATACGGCCCTCTGTTCCTCCACCTACAGCCATTCCCCATCACAACCGGTATCTGAAATCCCACCCTCACCCTTGGTGCATCCGAATGACCCCGCACCACATCAAAACCCCCGCTGACTCTCCATAACCTGGTCTGGCTGCGACCCGGCGGGGCCCCCCCAACCACCAACCGGATATCAAAACCCACCCCCTCCCCAAACCCCTTAAAAATCTGACTAAAAAACAATATAACGACCCCTTACTAAAATCCTTAAAACCCTCATGCCATCTCTCGGGGTCCCAGGACCCGTCATTAAGAAAGATCTTCGCCAAGCCAGTAGGCCATTCCAAGGAAAGGGGGGGGCATCCCTCAGAGCAACCAAGTCCGCTCTTATGTATGTTCGTACTACCATCCCTGAACCTCAAGGCACGAGGGATTGTCCATGAAGAGTGGGATGTATCAAACTGGTCCATCCCAGGAGATAGGAGCCTCCATTCCAGGGTGTCCTCCCACGACACTCGTGAATGATAGGAGATGTTAGTCCTCGCCATCCTCTCACCACAGCGGGCTCCTGAGTCCAGTTGGGGTCACCCGAGATAGGAACCTTCCGTCATTGCTGTCCTCTCACCACAGCATGACTCAGTTCCGATGGTAAATAAAGTCCACAGCCACCCCCTCACGTCAGCGGTGGATTTCTCCTCCGGGGCAGACCAGTCCAGGGCTACAATAAAAAGTCCGGGCATATAGATGGTTCATTCCAAGCCATGTGGGCATGGTGGGGATATATCCCGGGGCGAAAATACTGGAGATAACAAATCCAGATCCAGGAAAGCCTTCAGTCACCCCAATCCACCATCACACCATGTCCAACATAGCTGGTATATATAACATCCACAGAGGAATAGCAATGGGGGGGGGTGTAAGCCAACATGCAAGAACCACAAGGTCCAAGGCATTGGCTCCACCCCCTCCCAATCGGTCCAACAAGCAAAGTTCTCAATCCTCGGTGCGGTGATGATAAGAAGCGGGGGGTGGGGGGGAAGGCGGCTGTAAACATAACGAAGCAAGGCCCCTCCAACGTGTAGCATATCTCAGGGCTCCCAATTCTAGTTCGCCAGGCAACTCTCACCCGCCTAACTGCTCCAGGGGAGAGCCATGGTTGCCACGCTGTTGGTGGGGCTCCTGCCCGTCTGCCTGCTCGCCAGGTCTGACAAAGAGGTCCAAACTATCCAGGCAACCCAACCTCGCCAGCCTGGGTCTGAACTCTCTGGGGAAGTCTCCACCACGATGCCAACACTTCCATTCCATTCCTTCCTTCACTGTCTCTGATCGTAATCCCTAGCAAACCCCCTCCTTTCAGAGCTCCTTTCAGAGCTATCTTCGCCGGCAAGCCTCCCTCCGCTCGCCGGCAGGTCTTCCCTCGCACGCCCAAGCAGCCAGCTGATCTGCGGCGAAAAAAAACTGCTGCGAAACTCAGAAGCGCTGTTCGAGCGATCCCAGCACCGAGCGGCATCTAGCGGACCCGCCCTGCAGCCTCCAAGAATCTAACTGAGGCCCCCAGACTCTCTAGGTCTTCCTGAGCCACCCATCCTGGGGTCGATGTCAAAAGGTTTTCCCTACGTAGCCAAGGTTTTTTTTTTGTAGCTCCAGCTCAGTAGAATCTCATCTACTCGGTTCTGGGCTTTTTTCCTTTCTAACACCTAGCAAGCTGTAACTGCTAGGTGGGAGACCTAAATAGATCCATTTCTAGCTCGTTAGCTGTCATCAGTAGGCCACACCCATCTCCTCCCTGTAAAGGCATAGTATCAATTTTCTTACTTCTTCGTAGGGTCTATGTGTGTTTTTCTTCTAGCCAGGTTTTCCCTACGTAGCCAAGGTTTTTTTTTTGTTTTGTAGCTCCAGCTCAGTAGAATCTCATCTACTCGGTTCTGGGCTTTTTTCCTTTCTAACACCTAGCAAGCTGTAACTGCTAGGTGGGAGACCTCAATAGATCCATTTCTAGCTCGTTAGCTGTCATCAGTAGGCCACACCCATCTCCTCCCTGTAAAGGCATAGTATCAATTTTCTTACTTCTTCGTAGGGTCTATGTGTGTTTTTCTTCTAGCCAGGTTTTCCCTACGTAGCCAAGGTTTTTTTTTTTTTTGTAGCTCCAGCTCAGTAGAATCTCATCTACTCGGTTCTGGGCTTTTTTCCTTTCTAACACCTAGCAAGCTGTAACTGCTAGGTGGGAGACCTAAATAGATCCATTTCTAGCTCGTTAGCTATCATCAGTAGGCCACACCGATCTCCTCCCTGTAAAGGCATAGTATCAATTTTCTTACTTCTTCGTAGGGTCTATGTGTGTTTTTCTTGTAGCCAGGTTTTCCCTACGTAGCCAAGGTTTTTTTTTTTTTTTTTTTGTAGCTCCAGCTCAGTAGAATCTCATCTACTCGGTTCTCCCCTACGAAGAAGTAAGAAAATTGATACTATGCCTTTACAGGGAGGAGACGGGTGTGGCCTACTGATGACAGCTAACGAGCTAGAAATGGATCTATTTAGGTCTCCCACCTAGCAGTTACAGCTTGCTAGGTGTTAGAAAGGAAAAAAGCCCAGAACCGAGTAGATGAGATTCTACTGAACTGGAGCTACAAAAAAAAAACCTTGGCTACGTAGGGAAAACCTGGCTAGAAGAAAAACACACATAGACCCTACGAAGAAGTAAGAAAATTTATATATATATATATATATATATATATGTAGGTCTTTGGTTATTCGGGTCTTCTCCCACGTAAAATTGGAAGTGTCTTGGCGACGTTTCGACGAAGTCTCATTCGTCATCTTCAGGCTGGTGTTCTCGGCTTCGTGCTTCCAGGAGCAATGTGAGATCGCAGCTGTCTCTTCCTTTTAACTGCTAGTGGGGGTGTGAGCTGATTGGGTGGGAACTTGGCTGTGTTCTGATTGGGTGGAGGTGTGTTCTGATTGGTTAGGGGCTCGGCTGTGCTCTGATTGGATGGGGGGTTGGTTGTGCTCTGATTGGCTGGGGGTGTGTTCTGTTTGGGTGGGGGCTTGGTTGTGCTCAGCTTAGTCTGAGTTGCAGGGGGATTTGAGCTGGTGAGCTGCGTTGTTGTTGTTTGGCTTCGTGTTTGTGGCCGTGCGAGCTCTTCATGGTGGGTGTCAGTCTGCTTCATGTATGGATTGGAGAGGTTTAAAGTGGCTAATGATGCAGCTGCAGTCTGGCTTCTGGTCCTTGGTCGTGGCTCATTATCAGTGTGGGTTTGAGTCTGTTTTCTGCGTGGATGTGTGGTGGTGACATCCTGTGTGGCTCTCGTGAGTGTGGGTCTGGTGTCATTCGTCGTGTTAGGGACCCGTTTGTCAATAAGGGCGGGTTTCCAAATGGCTGGTAGGCGGGAGGTATCGTCTCGTTTGTTCATGCTGTGTGGGCGTTTTTCTATCTCGATGGCTTCTCTGATTATTCTGTTGTTAAAGTGTTCAGTTTTGGCGATAGTTCTGGTCTTTTTAAAGTCAATATCATGTCCTGTGGCTTTAAGGTGTTGGACCAGGGTGTTTAAGGTGTTGGACCCACTTAGACCCATAGTCAGCTCCATAGGCTCACCTCTACAATACCTAGCCAAATTTCTCGCCAAACAACTACAGCCCTATGCAGAATCCATCACCTCCACCCAATCAGAACACAGCCAAGTTCCCACCCAATCAGCTCACACCCCCACTAGCAGTTAAAAGGAAGAGACAGCTGCGATCTCACATTGCTCCTGGAAGCACGAAGCCGAGAACACCAGCCTGAAGATGACGAATGAGACTTCGTCGAAACGTCGCCAAGACACTTCCAATTTTACGTGGGAGAAGACCCGAATAACCAAAGACCTACATATATATATATATATATATATATATATATATATATATATATATATAAATTTTCTTACTTCTTCGTAGGGTCTATGTGTGTTTTTCTTCTAGCCAGGTTTTCCCTACATAGCCAAGGTTTTTTTTTTGTAGCTCCAGCTCAGTAGAATCTCATCTACTCGGTTCTGGGCTTTTTTCCTTTCTAACACCTAGCAAGCTGTAACTGCTAGGTGGGAGACCTAAATAGATCCATTTCTAGCTCGTTAGCTGTCATCAGTAGGCCACACCCGTCTCCTCCCTGTAAAGGCATAGTATCAATTTTCTTACTTCTTCGTAGGGGAGAACCGAGTAGATGAGATTCTACTGAGCTGGAGCTACAAAAAAAAAAAAAAAAAAAACCTTGGCTACGTAGGGAAAACCTGGCTACAAGAAAAACACACATAGACCCTACGAAGAAGTAAGAAAATTGATACTATGCCTTTACAGGGAGGAGATCGGTGTGGCCTACTGATGATAGCTAACGAGCTAGAAATGGATCTATTTAGGTCTCCCACCTAGCAGTTACAGCTTGCTAGGTGTTAGAAAGGAAAAAAGCCCAGAACCGAGTAGATGAGATTCTACTGAGCTGGAGCTACAAAAAAAAAAACAACCTTGGCTACGTAGGGAAAACCTGGCTAGAAGAAAAACACACATAGACCCTACGAAGAAGTAAGAAAATTGATACTATGCCTTTACAGGGAGGAGATCGGTGTGGCCTACTGATGATAGCTAACGAGCTAGAAATGGATCTATTTAGGTCTCCCACCTAGCAGTTACAGCTTGCTAGGTGTTAGAAAGGAAAAAAGCCCAGAACCGAGTAGATGAGATTCTACTGAGCTGGAGCTACAAAAAAAAAAAAAAAACCTTGGCTACGTAGGGAAAACCTGGCTAGAAGAAAAACACACATAGACCCTACGAAGAAGTAAGAAAATTGATACTATGCCTTTACAGGGAGGAGATGGGTGTGGCCTACTGATGACAGCTAACGAGCTAGAAATGGATCTATTTAGGTCTCCCACCTAGCAGTTACAGCTTGCTAGGTGTTAGAAAGGAAAAAAGCCCAGAACCGAGTAGATGAGATTCTACTGAGCTGGAGCTACAAAACAAAAAAAAAACCTTGGCTACGTAGGGAAAACCTGGCTAGAAGAAAAACACACATAGACCCTACGAAGAAGTAAGAAAATTGATACTATGGCTTTACAGGGAGGAGATGGGTGTGGCCTACTGATGACAGCTAACGAGCTAGAAATGGATCTATTTAGGTCTCCCACCTAGCAGTTACAGCTTGCTAGGTGTTAGAAAGGAAAAAAGCCCAGAACCGAGTAGATGAGATTCTACTGAGCTGGAGCTACAAAAAAAAAACCTTGGCTACGTAGGGAAAACCTGGCTAGAAGAAAAACATATATATATATATATATATATATATATATATATATATATATATATATATATATATATATATATATATACACACATACATACATACAACCACCCGAGTGACATTATGATTATATTCCATATAGTTGTAATTGTGGCTTTCATCAGGATTATTAAATCTCATCATCCTAATGGGTAAGAACCAGATCTTCTGCATGCCCCAGCGTAGCTCTCTTGCCTTATAGCTCAAGATAATTATAATATATTTATCGATAAAAAAAAAGAAATCCAAAATAAATAATTCAAATCCAACAGTTTAAGGCTCTTTTCACATCCCAAAATTAGGGCATTGCAGAGGTCTGTCACTGTCCTCAGGATAATATTAACCAATACTTCGCCTCCACTATCTTTTCACATACTCATTCATTTTTTTTTTTTTAAATAACTGGCTTCACTGTTGCTTAGTTTAGAAATTTCTATTTTTATGAGACCTATTTCTTTTTTTCTTTTCTTTTTGTGGGTTTAATCTCCATCCTGATTTCCTTTCTACAAGTTGTATATCAATTGATCGGTTTTCATTCTGCTTTATAAGTTGATCTTGTTGGTTTTGTTTTTGTATCTCATATTTCTTTTTTGCCAATTGTATATCAGCTAATTGGTTTCCATACTTGTCTTTGACTTGATGAATCATCACGTTAAAGTCAGATGCCACTTCTCTCATATTTGTAGATAATCCAGCTGGGGTATCTAAAGAATCCAAAGGCATTTTGTCTACCGCAGCCTCTGTAATTCGATGTTTTCCCTTTATTCCCAACTCCTTCTGCTTATCCTGTATTGTGCCTGAAGATGTTAAGTTCATTTTCAAAATTTTTTGATAAAATTCTTCCGCTTTTTCAACAGTATTTAGTTGGTATCTTTCTCCTTGATATCTCAATATTATACCAACTGGGGCATCCCACCTGAATGGAATATTTCTTTTTTTTAACTCAGTCACCAGAAAACCAAATTTCTTCCTTTCCGTTAACATCTTGGGCGGGAGCTCTTTGTAAATCCAAATCTTTCTTCCAGACAATTGCAAAGTAGAATTAAAGGAATTTTGCACAATATTATTCCTAATTTCTTTATCTGTAAAATAAATCACCACATCTCTAGGCAATTGCCTTTGCTTTGCAGTCCAGGAGTTTATTTTATAAACTCTATCGATCCTACAAAATACTTCCTCAGGTTGAACCTTTAAAATCCCAGCCAGAATTTCAGAAGATATTTTTCTTAAATCATCTCTGTTATTTTCCTGCAATCCTCTCAGTCTAATCGCATATTCAGTAAAATTATATTGCATCATTAAAATTTCTCTTTCAATCCGTTGTTGTATGTTTTCTGCATTACAAGTCTTTTGTTCAGCCTCCATTTTAGATTTTTCTTCTGAGCTATTGTCTTGAATGTTTGTCAAATCATTTTCAATTTTTTGTATTCTATTGTCCAAATTGTCCTCAATTTCTTCCACTTTAGACTCTAATACGTTAGTATTTTCATCCAACTTGCTCATAAATTCTGCAAAGCCATTAGCCATTTTTATAATCTTTCGATCCAGAGTATCAAACTTTAATTGCACTAATTCTTTAATTTCCTGCTTAAATTTTTCAAAGTTCTGATTCACAATCTCATCCCTTCTTACAATCTCCTCCAAAAAAAATTCAATTATATTAAAATCAGTTTTCTGAGACTGGAGCTTTAAAACTTGTTCACGTAATTTATTAATGGGGGAATCCCCCCCCCACTGCTTGTTTATCTGGCTTTGCAAGCTTTAATGCCATGTTTCCACAAAAACAGACTATTTTAAAAAAAAGAAAAGAGAGGCAAAAAAAAAAAAACCCAACTTCTTTCCAACCAAGATCAATATCAGATCTCCAGGAAGAGAAAAACACAAAAGTAGAGCTTTATTTTCAAGTGTAGCCAGAAGTATTTATTCCGCTACTTTGTATCTCAATAGGAAACGGAAGGACTCTCCCTTTCAGCCCCTTCTCAAGCCTCGGCAGTCGCCATTGTTAAAGATTCTTTTTTTCCTTTTCCTTTTCCTTCTTCAAAAACTATTGTAAAATAAGTAAAATACTTGCGATTCAGGGTCACAGGTCCAGCTCATATCCTTTTTGATTGTTCTGTTAATTTTTGTAGGGTTGTTCTTGTCGCCTAGCTCTGCATAAGCAGAGGTCTCCCAAAGCCCGGAGCAGCGGCAAGGGAAATAGGGAGCGTCATCTGCTTCGTCCCCAAAAGTAAAAAAAAAAACTTTTGGGGCTATGCAGAGAGCTCTACCTGCCCCCACCGGCTCTCTCTCCATTTCCATATGGGAATGGAGTTTTTTCGAGCCACCTTTCAGATGTAAAGGTGGCTCTTTACAGGCAATGGGGCGGCGATCCCAAGGGATCGTCTGGCGGCGGCAAGAAGCAAACCGGAAGTCCCCAGTTTAGCAATTTCTACTCATAATCTACCCTTTTTCTCCTTCCCCATAAATATATCTCTTAATTCAAATCTTTTACATATATTAATATAGCATTTCAAAGTAACCTTCAACTATAAAACTATATAATAAATCCTAATTTAACATTTATTCAACTCATAGTCTGCCCATTTCCTCCACCCCCATACATATATCTCTTAACTCAAATCTTTTACATATATTCATATCTAAACATAATATCCCTTTTCTTAAACTAAACAATCAATAAGCTAACCTGTCTCCACCCACTTTCCTACAGAACTACCATACATAATAATTCTTAATATCTTTATTCTTCTGCCCACACCACTAAGAAGTATTCCCTTATGTAAATAAAATCTTCAAATGACTTTAAGCTTGTAATCCATATGATATCTTCTGTAATGTCTTTCAGCTGGATTGTTAACTCCATCACCCATGTTAGGGTAACATCACATCCTAATTCCAACAGTATGTTCAGTATCTTCAATTACCATCTGCCCCCATCAATAGTAGATGTCTTCATATATATATATAAAAAAACAACCACCCGAGTGACTTTATATTTGTATTCCATATAGTATCTATTGTAGTGTCTTTCATCTAAATTATTAATTCCAACCACCGTAATAGGGTAACAACCAGATCTTCTGCGTGCCCCAATCCCATAACTCTCTTGCCTTGTAGCTCAGCATAAACGTAATACATTTATCAAAGAATCCAAAATAGATAGTTCCAATCCATTCAGTTTAAGGCCATTTTCACATCCCAAAAGTACAACACTGCAGAGGTTTGTCACTCTCCTCAAGATAATATAAACCAATACTTTGCCTCAGCTATCTTTTCATGTATTCAATCATCTCTTAGGTAACTGGCATTACACTGTTGTTTAGTTTAAAATTTTTTATTTTTGTAGGACCTGCTTCTTCTTTTCTTGACTTTTTGTGGGTTAGATCTCCATCCTGATTTCCTTTCTATAAGTTGTATATCAACTGTTTGGTTTTCATGCTGATCTATAACTTGACCTTGTTGGTTTTGCTTTTGTGGCTTAAATCTCCATTCTGGTTTCTTTTCTATGAGTTGTATATCAACTGATTGATTTCCATGCTGGTCTGTAATTTGATAAGTCATCACATTAGAATCCAGAGCCGCCTCTCTTGTATTTATAAATAGTCCAGCTGAGACCTCTGAAGGAGAATCCAGAAGCGGCTCATCTACAAAGACCTCTGTAACTTGTTGTTTTTCCATTACTTCCACCTCCTTCTGCTTATCCTGAATTTCTATCTCTTGTTGGTTTTGCTTTTCTTTATTCCACTCATGTATTATACATGAAGATGTTGAACCCATTTTGAGAACATTATAGTAAAATTCTTCCGCTTTTTCAACAGTATTTAGTTGATATCTTTCTCCTTGATATCTCAATATTATGCCAACTGGAGCATCCCACCTGAATGAGATGTTTTGTTTCTTTAGCTCAGTCACCAAAAATCCAAATTTCGTTCTGTCTTTTAACATCTTGGGCGGCAACTCTTTATATATCCAGATCTTTCTTCCATACAGTTGTAGAGTAGAATTAAAGGATTTTTGCACAATATCATTTCTTATTCCTTTATCTGTAAAGTAAATCACCACATCTCTAGGCAATTGCCTTTGCTTTGCAATCCAAGAATTTACTCTATAGGCCTTGTCAATAAGGTACCTCCTCAGGATGAACCTTTAAAATCCCGGCCAGAACTTCAGCAGATATTTTTCTTAAATCATCTCTATTATTTTCCTGTAACCCTCTCATTCTAACCGCAAATTCCGTGAGCCTGTATTGCATCATTGTAACTTCTTTTTCAATCCCTTGCTTTATATTTTCTGCATTGTAAGTCTCATGATCAGCTTCCTTTTTAGACTTTACTTCTAAGCTATTGTCTTGAATATTTATGAAATAATTTTCAATTCTTTGTATTTTATTATCCAAATTATAAATCTTATCATCAACTTCCTCCATTTTAGACTCTAATAACTTGATATTTGTATCCATCTTTATAACTATTTCTGAAAAAGCATTAGTCACTGTTACAATCTTTCGTTGCAAATTATCATACTTTAGTTGTATCAATTCTTTAATTTCCTGCTTAAATTTTTCAAGATTCTGGTTCACAATCTTGTCATGTCTTGCCATTTCCTCCAGAACAAATTCTTTTAAATTAAAGCCATTCTTCTGAGTCTGCAAGTTCGGAACTTGTTCACATAATTGTAAATGGGGGAACCACCACCCCCGCTGCTTGTTTGTCTGGCTTTGTTAGTTTTAACGCCATCCTGCCACACAGGCAAACTTTTTTTTTAAAGATAGAAGATTTCTCTCCAAGCAAAGTCAATATCAAATCTCCAAGAAGAAAGAAACTTAAAATAGAAATTTTTCTTCTCAATTCTAGCCAGCACTGTTTATTCTGCTACTTTGTAGCTTGTTACGGAAGGACTTTCGCTTTCGGCTTTCTTCTTCTCAAGCCTCAGCAGTCGCCATTTTAAACTTTTTTTTTCATTCACTTAAGATCGCTTATAAAATCATTAAGAATACTTGCGATTTAGGGTCCCAAGTCCAAATCTCATCCTCTTTAATTAAACAATCTGTTGATTTTCGTTGAAAGGCTTGGTCTCGTCGCCTGGCTCTGCAAAAGGCAGAGTTCTCCCAAAGCCCGGAGCAGCGGCGAAGAAAATAGGGAGCCTCATCCTGCTTCGTCCCCAAGAGTAAAACAAAAACTCTGGGGACTTCGCAGAGGGCTCTACCTGCCCTCGCCTGCTCTATCTCACATTTCCTTATGGAAATGGAGTTTTTTGAGCCGCCTTTCAGCTGTAAAGGCGGCTCTTTACAGGCGACGGGGCTGGCGGTCCCAAGAGACCGTCTGACAGCGACGGAAGCCAAACCGGAAGCCGAAACTAAAAAGACTTTTTGCCCAAGAGCCGATCCTGCAGCACCCAGATCCAGAGCAGTAATTCATTATACAAGCCGACACCAACGATGTGGCAGTTGCTGCCATGCTCCTACAAAAGAACACTAAAGGACAATTGTTGCCCTGTGCCTATGTATCCAAAAAGCTCAACGACACAGAGTGGCAATGGGCCATCTGGAAAAAGGAAGCTTATGCCGTTTGATGGGCTTTACTGTCTTGAAGTAAATTGCCTTTTGAGGTCTGGACTGATCACAAAAACCTTGAGGCCCTAAAGGCCCCCCGGAAACTCTCCCCCAAGCGAGTTTGTTGGGCTCAATATTTTAGACATTTAAAGTTCAAACTGAAGTACATACCAGCAGGCAAAAAGCTGATGCCCTATCGAGGAAGCCTCAATTTGACAGCCATTGAGAGGCAATAGTCCACACCATAATGCCCCCCCCCTTTCACAAGCTGCCACCCAAGTTACCACCAGAAGTCAAGCCAGGTGACTGCCTAATCCAGTTCGGGATGGATTGACAGCAAAATTAAAAGCAGCGCTGTCCGCAGACCCTTGGCTCACCAACAACAAAGACATCCTGACCATGAGGGATGGATTGGCATGGAAAGGATCCAAATTGTAAATCCCACCAAGCCTACGACTCCAAGTGCTCCAGTGCAGCCACAACTCCAAGCTGGCTGACCACTTTGGATTCCTGAAAACCCTACACCTCACGAGGAGACAATTTTGGTGGCCAAAAATGAAATCAGAGGTGGAAGAGTATGTTAGGAGCTGTGACACATGTGCAACAATAAAGCCGAGACCTGGAAAACCACCAGAACTTCTTCAGCAAGTGGCAAGCCCCAGCAGACCTTGGGAGGAAATTGCAATGGACTTCATAGTCGAAATCCCAGAAAGTGGGGGAAACACAGTGATTTGGACTGTTATTGATATTTTTCCAAAGCAAGCCCATTTTACTGCTTGCTCTGGACTACCATCCACAAATAAGCTAGCAAAATTATTCATCAAACACATCTACCGCTTACATGGAATGGCCTCATCTCAGACTGAGAAGTCCAATTCACCTCAAAGTTCTGGAGAGAGTTCTTAAGGTCCATCGGATCCACACAAGGACTTAGCTCGGCTTTCCATCTGAGTATGAACTGTGGAATGTCTGAACGCCATGGTGGAACAATACATAAAATGCTATGTGGATTACCAACAAGAGAACCGGGTGGACCTATTACCGTTTGAAGAAGTGGCTTAAAACAATGCAGTGCACAGTAGCAAATCGCCAGCGGCATGAAGTTTGTCCCCATGCCTGAATTACCTACGGAATGGATTTACTATAGAAAGAATGGGAAAATGCTAAGAAAGCGCTGTCAGAAACGGCAGAGGAATAAAAAAAGCAAGCCGACAAACACCGCTCACTGCAACCCCCCTTCCAAGTGGGGGATAAAGTTTTCCAATCCGAGAGGGACATGGTCAGAATCACAGCGACACAGTATGAAACTTTGGGGCTCCAAAGATAGCGCTAATATCATAGCCATTTGGAGGATCTTCGGGGTCATGGCTGTCTTGTGAGGATGGTGAAGAACAGAGGCACAGGCTGGTATGAACAGGGAAATTGTAAATTCCCTGAAGTATTGGCAAATAGCCTCCAACTCAGATCCTGGCAAGACAGCCAAGGAGCTGTCATAAGCTGAGGCAGCCACATGGAATGAGAAAAGAAGAAAGCAAGGTAAAAGATCTAGGTGAGAACAAATTGCTGTCTTGGAAATAAGATTCCTTTTATAAAAAAAATACTCCCTGACTTTAAAAAACTTTGAGAGAGAACGGCAAGAGGAGAGGGGAGGGAGTGGATACAATGTTATCTCCCCTCTTCTGGCAATAGCAGTGAAAAAGCGGAAGCCATTAATGAAGATAATTGACAAAGTTTGAAAATTGATTTTTAATGAATAGAAAGCAGATTGGGCAGAGTGGCTTTTTTGTGCCAAGTTTGATGTATGACTGAACTTTGAAATCCTGAGATTTGTATCTGAAAAATTAAAAAATTGAACTGAATATAACAAGATAATTGGGAGTAAACTGTAGTGCCATCTAGTGGTGCTAGAGAAAATTGAACAAAGAAGAAGACAAGAATGGAATGACCTTGAACAATGTTTTGAGAACTCTGATAAGAAATGATCTGGTGATTTTGTAGCAGATAAGAAAAAAGGAAAAGATATATACAGCCTGCCCATTGTTATGCAGATTTATAAATTGTGGAATGGTGGATTTTATATTTGGTCCTTTTTTTAAATTGGATTCCCCCCTTTCTTTGGAATTAAATTTTTGGAGATTAGCTTCTTTTTTTCTCTCGAAAATTTTATCTCTCTCTTTTTTTCATTTTTTTCTCTTTTCTCTTTTTTTCCTTTTCTCTTCCTTTTTCCTTCTAACACTCTTTTTTGGTGATAGATATATTTTTATTTTTATTTTTTTTGTCCTTTTTATATTTTTGACTTTCTTGGCTCATTTTGATTTTCAAATCTGTACTTTGAACTTTTTGTTATATTCCTTTTTTCTCCACTTTGTGGATTAGGGTAACAAAAACCTGAAGATCTTGATTGTGGATTGGACTTTGATTTTAAACCTGGAAGTAATTAAGAGGCAAATTTGAATTTTAAAGTTGAATCATTTGGATTACAAATTAGGTGGTTTGAATTTAAAGAACAAAATGAAGAAAACAACACAACATTTATCTTCACCATCAATATCAACAGCAGCCAGCTCCACGGGACAAAAACAGCTGAAATTATAACACAGCAAGAGAAAGCCAATACGGAATTTTAAAATATGCTACAGGCCATATATAAAGACCTCAAGGAAAGAATAAACAAAATAGATGAGAAAATTAAAAAATGGATGGAGAATTTAAGGAAGTTAAAGAGATGATACGGAAAAATGAACAATGACTGAAGATAGCGGAAGAAAAAGCAGAAGTAACAGAGAAAAAAGTGGAGGAGATGGATTATAGATTTGCAACCACTAATAAGAAGTTCCTCGTCTTCGGCGACGACGGTGCCTTTTTTAAGCACCACCAGCCCAGCCGCTTGTAGAGCCGCTTCCCGATCGTGAAGCGGCTTGAAAGCTTCAAAATCCCCAGGATTTTTGAAGAAGAGGCAGCAGGGCACAGGTCGAGCCCCTGCAACCCCCCCAGGGAATTGTTTCTGGGGAGGAAACAGGCGCGGCTCCCTCCCAACCTGCTGAGACTCTGGGCGGCGTGGAACATCTCTGCTTTCGCAGAACAAGCCGGCTGCAGGAAACTTCAAAGAGAAAGGAAACAACCCAAACAAACAGCCGAAATCTACTTGAACCCTGAAACTCTGAATTGCAAGTATTAGCACTTTGCTGATCTTTTATTTTGAAGGGAAAACTTCTGAATGAGTGAAAGTGACTGGAAAAAATATGGCGTTCAGCATTAGAGTAAATGAATCAGCGAGTGTGGATTGGTGAAGTCATCTTGCTTTGTTACAAAGTTAATAAGTTGCTATAAAGCTGCTTCGGCTGTAATAACAGGAACAAGAGGAAAATCTCTCCCTTTTATTTGACTTTGCTTCACTACAGTTTTGTCCTGATTAAATCTGGGGGACTTTTTTAGAAGGCTTTGTGGAGGTGGCAGAAGAAGAGGAACCTCCCTCTTCAGAAAAGCTAGCCTACGTGGCAGGATGGCTTCAAAGAAGCAGGAAGGCAAAACAGGGGGGGGGGATGCCCCACACGCAAACAGGACACGCAGTCACAAGCTCAGAAAAAAGATTTTGATATGGGAGATTTAAAAGAATTTATTTCAAAAATTCTGGATGATAAATTTCAAAAAGCTCAACAGGAAATAGATGATAAAATCCAAAAGTCTCAACAGGAAATTATGCAGGAAATGCAGCAGAACCAAAAGAAGGTGACCAAAAAAAATAACAGATGTGGCGTCTGGCCTGGCAGGATTTATTATGAAAGTTGAGTCAAAAGTGGATGAATTTAAATCAGAAGTTAATGCTAAGATGAAAAATAATGATCATAAATTTTTTGATGTTGATGATAAGATGCAGAGAGTTGAGAACGAGATTGTCATGATGCAATTCCGGGCAATGGAATTCGCTATACGGCTTCGAGGAATTAGAGAAGACGAGAGACAAGATTTGAGACAGGTCTGTGCTGAAGCCCTAGCTGTGATCTTAAAAGTTAACCCTGATATGGTTTTCTGTAAAATAGACAAAATTTACAGAGTCAATTCCTGGGTGGCCAGACAAAGACAATTGCCTAAAGATGTGGTCATATATTTTACAGACAGAGCAATAAGAAATGATATCCTGCAAAAATCTTTTCTTACTTCTGTGCAAGTGGGAGGATCGAAGATTACAGTTTATAAAGAGCTTCCACCTAAGATGTTAAAATCTAGAAAAGACTTTGGCTTTCTTGTTAAAGAACTGCAGAATAACCAGATTCCATTTCGTTGGGATGCTCCAACTGGTATAATTGTGAGATATAAGGGAGAGAGACACCGTTTGAATACTGTGGAGAAGGCGGAACAATTTTATACTGATATCTTTAAAGAAAGAACACCATCCCCACGTACATCCACAGTTTTGGAGATTAAGGAGAGTGATAAGAAGCAACTTCAAGATCCGCAACAACAATCTAAGCAGGAATCAGAGGAGTTGAAGGGCGCTGAAGGAGGTTTCCTGGATGAGCCTTTGCTGGAACCTTCTCCAATTCTGGAGCCGGTCTGGATGGCTGAAGTCAAGGACCAGCGTATAACCCGAGCAAAACTCAAGCAACTTAAAGAAAAGTTACAGCAGGAAAGACAAGATGAAAAGGGGGCAAAGACTATACAAGAGACTGGGGCCGTGGGGAATGCAGGAGAGAAGATTTCGGATGAAATCTGATTATTCTGTTCTTGGCTCCAGAAAGAGAATAATGATGATTAAATGTTTATCTTGGAATGTGAATGGGTTGAATGCAACACAGAAAAGGAAGAAAGTATTTGCATATTTAAAACAACATAATAATGACATAATTTGTCTACAAGAAACGCATATTACAGTTCAAGATCAAAATTATTTGAAAAATTCCAAATTAGGAACACATTTTATATCTTCAACTAACCAAAAAAAGAATGGTGTGGTTATTTATGTAAATAAAAAACTAACAGCCAAACTTATAGAAGCTGATCAAGATGGCAGGTTTGTAGCAATTGAATTACTTTCTGCTAATAGTCAAGTTCTTCTGATAGGAATTTATGCTCCCAATCAACAACAGGATTATTTTTATAAAATGCTACATACTAAAATACTACAATGGGATTATAGATCTATTTTAATTATGGGAGATTGGAATGGAGTAACTGATTCTAAATTAGATAAAAAGACTTTGGCGAAGTCAAGGATTAGACTACCACAGACTTTCTTTGATATGAAAGAAGATTTGGAGTTAAAAGATATTTGGAGAATACATAACCCAAAAGAACTGGATTATACTTTCTTCTCTGATAGACATAGATCCTTCTCTAGGATTGATTTCATTTTGTTGTCAGATGACTTACTTGTTAGGACAAAAAGAACAAAGATTCTGCCAAGAACTTTGACTGATCATAGTCCAGTGTGGATAGAAATTGAGACATGCAAGACTGAGAGACGCTCTTGGAGATTAAATGAAAACTTGTTCAGATATGAAAAAAATATAATAGAACTTAAAAAGTATTTGAAAGAGTTTTTTGAATTGAACTTGAATAAAGGCACTCCAATGGAGATTGTGTGGGACGCAAGCAAAGCATACATGAGAGGGGTGCTTATTTATATGAACTCTAAACATAAATTGATCCGACAAAAGAAAAGACTCGAACTGGAAGCAGAAATAAAGAATAAAGAACAGTTACTTATTAAAAATCCAACAGATGAAAGAATACGTGGTGTCATAAAACTTTTGAAAGATCAATTCCAAATGCTTATAGCGGAACAAGTTGCAACAAATTTACAATACGCGAAGCATAATACATTCTGCAACGCCAATAAACCGGGCAGGTGGTTGGCCTACACATTGAGGAAGAAACAGAGTATACGGACTATTGATAGTATTGATATCGGAGGGAAAGAAATTTTTCAACAGAAATTAATTAAAGAAGCTTTTCTTGAATACTACACTAAACTATATGCCAAAGAGGAGGTGCAGAATGGACTTACAGAAAAATATTTAGATAACAAAAGAGTTACAAAAATTACTGAGCAACAAAAGGAAAGAATGAATTATCCTATAACAGAGGAGGAGATAATAGCAGCAATAAAACAATTAAAAACAGCCAAAGCTCCTGGAACGGATGGTCTGACTGCAGTGTACTATAAAACTTTGCAGGCAGAAATGGTGGAACAACTCAGAGACTTATTTTGTAATATACAACAAGGGGGAAAAGTACCCCCATCATGGACTACAGCTTACATTTCTTTGATACCAAAAGAACAAGCAGGTCCCAAAAAACCGGAGAATTACAGACCAATATCTCTTTTGAATACGGATTATAAAATTTATGCAAAAGTACTAGCCAACAGACTGATGCCAGTAATTCAAAAGGTGATTCATGATGACCAAGCGGGATTTATTGAGGGCAGGCACATGAATGACAATGTAAGGCAAGTAATAGACTTATTGGAATATCTTGAGAAGAATAAACAGATCCCTGCAGTGCTGGTTTTCTTGGATGCAGAGAAGGCCTTTGATAAAGTGGACTGGAATTTTCTACTAAAGACTTTAAAAAAGATGGACTTTGGGGACCAATTTATACAGGTGGTCTCAGCAATTTATCAAGAGCAAAAGGCTCAGATTATTATTAATGGAAGTTTGACAACAGAGTTTAAAATCGAAAAAGGAACAAGACAGGGATGTCCGTTGTCCCCACTGTTGTTTATTTTAACACTAGAAGTCTTGTTAAACACAATACGGGACTCTAATATCTTGAAAGGTGTAATGATAAGGCAAGAGGATTACAGAATAAAGGCATTTGCAGATGATCTGGTTGTTACCCTAACACAGCCAATGGAATCAATAATCCAGATGAAGGACATTATACAAGACTATGGTAAAGTTTCAGGTTTTAGATTGAACCAGAAAAAAACTAAGATGATAGTCAAAAATATGACACAAGATCGTAAACACGAGCTTGAAAGGAGGGCAGGTTTTGAGATTGTACCAAAGGTAAAATATCTAGGAGTTCAGGTTGCAGAATCAAATATGAAATTGTTTCAAAATAATTATGAGGTGTTGTGGCGAGAGGTGCAAAAAGACATGGAGACTTGGAAAAAACTGCAGCTGTCTTTACTTGGAAGAATAGCAGCAGTTAAGATGAATATTTTGCCAAGATTTCTCTTTTTGTTTCAAATGATTCCGGTGCTTAAAAATGATAAACAACTTAAAGTATGGCAAACTGGAGTGAACAAGTTTGTCTGGAACGAAAAAAAACCAAGAGTAAAATTGAAAATTATGCAAGATGTTCCAGAAAGGGGAGGTCTTAAACTTCCAAACCTACAGTTATATTATGATGCAGCAGCTTTGACTTTAACAAGTGATTGGTTTAGAGGAAAAAAGACTGGAATATTAAATGCAGAAAGTTTTGATTTGGAATTTGGATGGCACGCTTACTTATTTTATGATAACAAAGTGGATAAAGCATTTAAAAGCCATATACTTAGAGATTCTTTGTTGAGAGTTTGGAAGAAGCACCGACTCAAATGGGATTATAAAATACCGCTATGGTTGGATCTTGGTCATACTTTGTGGAATACAAATATAATGTCACTTGGGGGGTTTTTATACAAAGAGGTTCTTTTTACAGATGCGGGCAGATGGCAGCTGAAGACAT
This sequence comes from Arizona elegans, assembly GCA_022577455.1. Taxonomy (NCBI): domain Eukaryota; kingdom Metazoa; phylum Chordata; class Lepidosauria; order Squamata; family Colubridae; genus Arizona; species Arizona elegans. The sequence goes on along the minus strand of JAKOOJ010000006.1, from coordinate 44,721,446 downwards.
TACAGACATTGTTGGCTGAAGGGATTAATCTAACTTGGTTACAATATAATCAATTGCAATTGAGATGGAAAGAGGACCAAAAAACTGGTATTATGATGTATGAGGAAGAATTGGTCAGACACATAAAAGAGAAAGGTCCAATGCATATTAAAAGACTTTATAATGTTTTGTTAGAAAGGGATTCAGAAACTGAATTAGTTAAAGATTGTATGATCAAGTGGGCACAAAATTTTGAGGAACCAGTGATGTTGGAAACATGGGAAAAAATTTGGGTTCAGAATGTTAAATTTACACAGTCGCAGAATTTGAGGGAAAATTTTTATAAAATGTTTTACAGATGGCATTTAGACCCCAAAAAATTGTCGTGTATGTACCCTAATGTGCAGCCTAAATGTTGGAGATGTGATTGTCAAGATGCTACATATTATCATGTTTGGTGGACCTGTAAGAAAGTTAAGGCTTTTTGGATAAAAATTTGGTGGGTCATGCAAAATGTTCTGAAGAAAAAAATTCAATTTTCTCCACAATTGTTTTTACTGGGTATAGTTAAGGGTTTTACATTGAGTGAAACAAAACTGATATTGTATATGATAACAGCAGCAAGATTGTTGATAGGTAAATACTGGAAAAATGAAGTGCTGCCCACGATTGAAGAATGGACTTTGAAGATGGCCAGTTTTGCAGAGATGGCGAAGATTTCAGAATATCTAAAAGATTGTTCACAAGAGACTTATGAATGGGAATGGAAGAGGTGGATAGATTATGTTCAGAACAAATATCAAACTAGGAAGTATCAAATAGCTTTTATTTGAAAATGTTATATTAAGATAGAAATATTTTTAAGGTAATGAGGATGAAAATTTATTTGAAAATGTTATATTAAGATAGAAATATTTTAAGGTAATGAGGATGAAAAATTTATTTGAAAATGTTATATTAAGATAGAAATACCTGAAGGTAATGAGAATGAAAATCTATTTGAAAATGTTATATTAAGATAGAAATAGGTTAATGTAATGAAGATGCAAATTTATAAGGGGGAGGGAGGGGTTCAAGTTTTACATACAAAGGAGGGCTTTTCCTTTTACTTGATATGTGTATACTGTGGGGAAGTCAGGGGGGAAGGGGAGGGTTAGGGAGGTTGGGAAGTTTGGGGTGGGATGAGGGGGGAAAAAGGGGTGAAAATGTAACTGTAAAACTTTTGCAATAAAAAAAAAAGAAAAAAAAAGAATCAGGAAAGGACAATTATAACTCGAAATGGATAAAGCTGACTATTATCTAAGATTTCAAAATATTGAAGAAGAAAAAGGAGAGAACCTAGCAGAAAAAATTGCAGAAATATTAGCAGAGGCAATGGAAGAGGACAAAGAAAAGATACTAAGCGGGATTGACAAGATATATAGAGTGCATACAAGATATGCAATGAGAAATAATTTACTAAGAGAAATACATGTCAGATTTACCAAGAAAATATTGAGAGCAGAGATATTGCAATTGATGAGAAATGCGACAATAAAGCACAAAGGTAGAGATATAGCGATACTGAAACAAATTCCAAGAAGAGTTAGAGACTTAAGAAAAGAATATCAATTTCTTATGAAAAGTCTGATTAAAAGAGGAGTGAATTTCAAATGGTTGGTGCCAGAAGGAATCTTGGTGAACTGGCAGGAAAAAAAAACACAGATTAGATACAATATAGAAAGCAGAAACCTTCTATGAACAATACATAGGATTCCAAGAGGAAGGAAGATCGAGTTGAGGGGTTGGACAACAGGAAGAAAAAAAGAGACAACTAAAGAACAGGAAGAAAGAGGAATAAGAGAAGGAGCAAGAGCGAAAGAAGTTAAAAACCAAAGGGAATAAGAGTGACTAGATCTACAAAACAAGTAAATAAGTAAGAAATGGAAGAAATTAAAATGATATCAATGAATATAAACGGATTAAATTCAGCGATAAAAAGAATAATATTTAATAAATTAGAGAAGCTAAAATTAGAGATTATATGTTTGCAAGAAGTCCACATTAGAAAACAACACAAAAAACTTTTGGAGCAAGTAAAATTGGGGACATTATATACAACGCTTACTTGCCAAAGTAAAAGAGGAATAGCACTCTATATTAAAAAGACAGTTCAATCTAAACAAATATTTGAGGATGAGGAACAAAGAGCATTAATGGTAGAAATAGTAATGAACTATAAAAAAATATTGTTAGTGGGGATATATGCTCCAAATGAAAATCAAGAAGAATTTTATGCAAAATTACAGAAGAAAATATTAGAATATGAAGAGGGGCGTTGGTCCTACCTGATACGCTCCTTCTCGTTGAGTGGAGACAGCAGCCAGTGTGGGTACTACTCATCCAATCAGATTGAAGGACTGAGTCAGCCAATAACTTTAAGTCCCGCCCTTGTTGCCGGGCAGGCCCAGCTTTGGCGAAGACTCGTAAGGCTGACTCGGCGTGTGGGCACAGAAGGCAACATAGGTCACCAGGTAAGTAAGGAGAGGAGAAAGACAGACAGAAAAAAACCCCAGCTGGAGTAAGGGAGGGTCTGGCTGCTGTCTCCACTCAACGAGAAGGAGCGTATCAGGTAGGACCAATGCCCCTTCTCCATTGAGAGTGGAGACAGCAGCCAGTGTGGGACATACCCCAGTTCACTGTCCCGAGTTCAGGGCGGGAACCGGCTGGTCAACAACAACAGTCTCCCCGGAAACGACACGCTGAAGCACCCGTCGTCCGAACGCCACCTCCGCCGATGCAAATTGGTTCAATCGATAATGACGTATGAAGGGAACCGGCGAAGTCCACGTGGCCGCCCTGCAGCTCTCGAACAAGGGCGCCTGGGTAGCCCATGCGGCGGACGTAGCAGCGCTACGGGTGGAATGAGCGGTCAAGCGAGCTGGTCGGGGAAGAGAACGAAGGTCGTAGGCCGAGGCGATGGTGTGCCGAATCCAACGACCGATAACAGACGAAGAGACCTTGCACCCCTGGGAAACGGGCAAAAAGGAGACAAACAGTGACTCCGAACGACGGAAAACGGATGTCCTCTTAATGTAGATCCGCAAAGCCCGTCGTACGTCGAGCGAGTGCCATCTGCGCTCCCGTGGGTGAGCAGGTCGCGGACAGAAATTAGGCAGGATAATCTCCTGAGAGCGGTGGAAAACCGAATTGATTTTCGGGACGAAAGTGGGGTCCAAACGGAGTACTACGCGGTCCGAATGAAAGACACAGAGGTCAGAACGGATGGACAACGCTGCTATCTCTGATATACGACGGGCCGACGTTATCGCCACCAGAAAGGCGACTTTGCAGGAAAGAAGCCGGAGACTGGAAGTCCGCAGCGGTTCGTACGGAGGGCCCACAAGCGACTCCAACACTAAGGGGAGATCCCAGGTCGGGTATCTGTGTAGTACAGGAGGACACAAGTTCGTGGCCCCTCGAAGAAAGCGCCGGATTAGAGGATGGTGCGACAATGATGGCAAGGATCCGCACACCAGGACCGAAGACAACGCGGCCACATGTCCACGTAACGTATTGGAAAAGAGGCCCTGAATCAGGCCCCGCTGCATAAAACATAAAATGTCCACAATAGATGGCTGAAGAGCGGAAACTCCAAACTCGGAACACCAGGAACAGAAGGCACGCCAGGTGGCAGAGTAAATCCAATCCGTAGAAGAGTGGCGCGAGGCTTGCAATGTCTGAATAACGTCCGGCGGAATATGCACTGCTGTCAAAGTGCTCCGCTCAACCGCCAAACGGTCAGGTTGAGCCAGGCCAGGTCCGGGTGTAATAGGGCGCCCTGAGACAGAACCTCGTCCTCGAGGGGGATACGCCACGATGGGGCCACCGAGAGGGACACGAGGTCCGCATACCAGGGTCTCTGGGGCCAATGAGGTGTTACAAGGACTACTTCCGCTCGCTCGTACAGGATCTTGCGAACCGCCTTGGGCAGGAGGGAGGTCGGGGGAAAGGCGTAGAGAAGGCCTGCCGGCCATGGAATTCGAAGAGTGTCGACGCCCGCTGCCCGAGGATCTGGGAATCGGGCGAAGAACCGCGGCAGCTGAGCATTCGTGTGCGTTGCGAAGAGGTCGATGATTGGCATGCCGAACCGACGAGTCAGCTCCTGGAAAATCCGGAGGTGGAGGCGCCACTCCGCGTTGTCCACTCGACGACTCAGCCAGTCCGCTTGGGAGTTGTCCACTCCGGAAATATGCTCTGCCCGAAGAGAGCAAAGGTGCCGCTCCGCCCAGAATCCCAGACGCAGAGCCAACCGGAGAAGCGACCTCGACCTGGTACCTCCCAGCTTGTTCAGGTGCACTTTTGCTGCTACATTGTCCGTCAGGACAAGGACGTGGGAGTTGGAGGCCAGATTTCGGAAAGCCTTGAGGGCCAGGAAGATTGCCTGTAGTTCTAGCCAGTTGATCGGGCGACGGGACTCTGCCGGGCTCCAAGTGCCCTGAGCCAACTGACCTTGACAATGGGCTCCCCAGCCGAGGAGACTGGCATCTGTAGTTACTACCACCCTCTGAGGCGCCAGGAAGAACGACCCCGCAGCTAGGGCCGGAGAACGCCACCACCGAAGGGACCGGCGAACAGCAGGAGGGACCGGAACTGGCCTGGGTGAAGTGCCTCTGCCCGCCTTCTGCAACGGCAAGAGAAACCATTGGAGTTTCCGTGCGTGCAGTTGCGCCCAAGGAACTATGGAGATGGCAGAGATCATCTTCCCTAACAGTTGGGAGAGGACAAGAGGGGAAACGGCCCTACAAGCTTCCACCTTGGAGATTAACTGACGAATACCCTCCTGTCTATCAGGGGACAGGAACACCTTACCCTGAACCGAGTTGATAAGGGCCCCCAAATGGACCAGACTGGTGGAAGGGGAGAGGTGACTTTTATCTAAATTAACTGAGAAACCATGGGATGCCAACGTCTCTATCGTGAGACGGATATCCGAAACTGCCTGAGAGACAGAAGGAGACAACAGAAGAATATCATCGAGGTAGCACAAAAGTCTAACTGAACGGATACGAAGAGAGGCCGCTAAAGCGGCCAGCACCTTCGTAAAAGTGCAGGGGGCAGAAGAGAGGCCAAAGGGCAACGCCCTATACTGATAGTGGACTCCACCGTAACAAAACCTCAAAAAACGCCTATGGGAAGGAAGGATAGGGATGTGCAAATAGGCCTCTGTAAGGTCTATGGAAGAGAGGAGATCGCCCCTCCGAACACCGGCTAGAATAGTTTGCAATGATTGCATTTTAAATTTACGGTACACCACGTATCTATTTAAACGTTTCAGGTCCAAAATAGGGCGCCACCCCCCCGAGGATTTGGGAACCAGGAAAACCCGGGAATAGAAACCCTGACGCTCCTGGCCCGAAGGGACGAGTTGAATAGGCCTAATGGTCAAGAGATGTTGAACTGCTGCGTCCATAAGGGACTTTCTCTCCGAATTACGAGAAATCGGGCAGCAGGCAAAGGAGTCAGGGGGAGTGGAGACAAATTTGATAGCTAGACCAGAACGAAGAGTGGCTAGGACCCACTGATCAGAGGTGGACCGTTCCCAGGCGGCTACGAAGATGGCCAATCTGCAGCCAATGGGAGGATCAGCAATGCAATTAACACTGGCGACGGGTGGGACGACCTCCTCCCCCTCGAAAGGGCTGTTTAGACCCGAACGACCTGCCCCGGAATGCCCTATCTTGTGAGCCCCGATGCCTGCCAAAATTTACGTACGGCCGGGGCGAGGAAAAGGAGGAGGAAGAGGGCCCCCCAACATCATTACCTCGGAGATGGGGTCGAGGGGGATACGGAGAGAAGCGGGAATCTCCCCTGCGGAAAACTGCCGCCAAAACCTTCCGTTTGTCCCTGGTCTCGGTCAAAAAGGGATCTAAGGCTTCCCCAAACAAACGGGACCCCCCAAATGGGACTGAGGCGAGCTTCCACTTATGCCTGGCGTCCGCCTGCCAATGTCGGAGCCAGGTCAAACGGCGAGCCGTCACATAAGATGCTAAGGATTTTGCAGCGAAGCGAGCAGCACCGAGAGTCGAGTCCACTGAAAACTGGACCGCAGCTACAATCTTATTGAGGTCATGCTTAACACGAGCATCCTCCGGTGACAACTTCTCTTGCAACTGGCGGAGCCACAACAACGTGGTGCGGTTAAAAAAAGACGCTGTAGAAGCCGCTTTGATGGCCCAGGCTGCCCCCAGATGAGCCCTTTGGAGGACCATATCAGCACGGCGTTCGTCAGGTCGCAAGCTTTCAGCAGGATCGCCCGGAACAGATGTAGAAGACAGGAGAGCGGCGATAGGAGCATCAATTGATGGAAGCTGCAGAAGAGTGTCCAGTTCAGATGCGACGTGGAAATTTGTACGGTCAGACGAAGACGGGATAGGGGCTGACCCCGGCGAAGCCCACTGCCGTTTCACGACATCCAGGAAAAGCGGAGGCGTGGGAATGGTTGTAATCGGTTTGGCCGGTTCAGCAAACATAGGGTCTAAAGTCCCTGGAGGTACAGAAACAGAAGGTTGGGAAGCAGGAGAGGAAAATTGGGCCGTATTGACGGCTTTAAACAGAAGAGATCTGAACAAGGCCTGTGGAAAAAGGGCAGTAGTTGCAGGCTGATCAGGCGGAAGGTTCTCGTCGTCGGACAGCCCAGACTCACTATCCTCTGCCTCTGACAAGGATGAGCGTTGACTAGCCTGGGATCAAGAAGGAGAGTGGTGAACTCTGGAAGAAGCGTGACCCGAAGAACGAGGTTGCTCCGGCGAGGCAGACCAAACAGAGCCAGCCACACTGGAAGGACGAAGGCCCGCAGCCAAGGTCTTTTGCACCGCCGCTTCAATCATCTTCTGCAATTGGTCGGGAGGAAGAGGGTAATTCACCGCCTCCTGAGATGGTACCGGAACCGAGGGAACCGCAGAGGAGTCCAGAGGAGGTGGAACATCAGGAACAACCTCCTCCGGGGACGGATCAGTGACAAGGTCCTTCGGAAGAGGGCCCCACAAATTCGAAGTGGAGATAGTGACAGGGCAATCCCTGAGAGACAGCTGGTCAGGAGTCACTGGTCGAGAACCTTGCAGCGGAGCAGAAGCCGTAGAAGCCTGAAGGTCAGAGCTCGCCTTTTCACAAAGTTGAGTGAGGACTCTGTCCCTGCGTTTTTCCACTTTGTCCAGCGCGCTGCTGTGTTTCCTGCTCTTGTGATGGGAGTGAGCAGATGGGGCAACCTGTGACTGTGCCGAATCTTGAATCGAGACAGATTCATCCTCCGATTGCCTCTGAATGGCAGAGCTGTGCTTATGACCATGTTTGGATTTGGTCAATGACTTTGGCATGATGATGGATCCCAAGACAGAAGCAGCAGTCACACGATAGGATCAGGTGGGGAGCGCGGCAACTCCACTAAATTCAAGCCCTGTACACACGCTCCAAGGGCAGAAGGGCAAGGGAGCGCAGTCACTCCACAAAATGGCCACTGCAATCTGAAAGGCAGCAAACGGAGGTTGGTAAGGACAGCGGGAATACAATCAGGTCCAAGAGCCAAGGAGAGGGGCGCAAAGCTCCACGAATACCCGCACAGCCAGCTCAGCCAATTGCAGTTCAAACAGTTGCCCCTTAAAATGTCCAACAGCTTCTAGGCAAGGCCAGCAGTTTAGAACTGTCTCTGGGAGGGGGGGGGGCGCGAAGCTCCACAGTCAAAGGCTTCAATAGGCAAACAGTCAGGAAGCCCCAGTAGTGTAGTAGCAGGGAATCATGCACAAAGAACCTTCAGCCTCTGCTCAGCTGCTCGTTGGCTCCAAAAGGTCACTAATTAGCTCAGCTGTTCGTCGGAACGGGGAAAAAAGCGCTTGCAGCCAGGCCGAGTTTAAACAGGAGAGAAGCAACCAGGAAGCACTGAAGACAGTAAATTCAGCCCCCAGGGGGAAAGGGCGATGAAGGCCAGCAGTCCAAAGTCCAATAATAGTAAGTAAAAGTCTCTTTTAAAAAGTCAGAGGCTCAATAACGAAGCAAAGGGCAACAAAATGGCCACCGCTACAGAAACGGTGCGAAAAAACGGCCCCAAAGAAAAATACAAGCCCCTGGGTGAAGCGTTTGGGAAGGAAGGGCCAGATCCTGAAACGGAGGGGCTGCCAAGCCTGACAGGAACGTCCAGGAAGCCCCCCAGGGGTCCCTGAAGGGACAAAACAAAAAAAAAAGGCCTACACACCAAGGGATTAACAGCTCTCAAAGGAAACCAAAGGGAAAAAACTCACGAAATCCAAAGGCAACCAAGTCCATAGGGCGAAGCAGAGAAACGTCAGAAAACAGTCCAGATCCAAAAACACCAATATTTCCAAAAAGGTACAGATAATTTGAAGAAAGCAGTCAGAGCTAAAGGCCCACACGCCAGTCCAACTGAAGGACTGAGCCAAAGCTGGGCCTGCCCGGCAACAAGGGCGGGACTTAAAGTTATTGGCTGACTCAGTCCTTCAATCTGATTGGATGAGTAGTACCCACACTGGCTGCTGTCTCCACTCTCAATGGAGAATGAAGATATATGCTTAATAGGAAACTTCAATGCGATTGATAATAATGAGTTAGACGACAAATCTAGAAAAGTGAATAAAAAATTAAGAAAGACTTTACCTAGAGCATTTTATACAATGACAGATGAATTAAGCTTGCAAGATGCATGGAGAAAAATAAATTTGAAAGAAAAGCAGTATACATTCTACTCAAACAGGCACATGTTGTGGTCAAGAACAGATATGATGTGGATATCAACAGAATTAATTTCCAAGATATATAAGATTGAAATAGAAGCAAATACATGGGCAGACCACAATCCAATAACAATGATATGGAAGGGGAAGAGAAAAAGAATGAGATTTACTAAAAAGAATTTAGTAAATCAAAATTTACTAAATGAAAAGGACTTTCTACAATACATGGAAAAAGAATTGATTTTCTTCTCTAAAGAAAATAGAAAAGAGGATACATCACTGCAAAATGTATGGGATATTAGTAAGGTATATATTAGAGGATTAACAATGACATATTTAGGAAAATGAAATAAACAGAACAGACAAAAACAAAAAAATCTGGAAAAGGAATATAAGAATCTAGAGGAAGAACTAGAGAAGCTGTCACAGAATAAATAAAAATAAAATTTTGATGGATTTGCAAAAACATAAATTAAACTTAATGGAAAATGAAGAATTGGCAAATAAAATAAAATTAAATTAACAAAGCAATTTTTTTTTGAAAATGCGAACAAGCCAGGACAATGGATGGCATATAAGATGAAAAAGAAAAAAGAAAAAAAAAGATAAATCAATTATTAGATCAAGATGGAAGGACATGCTATCAAAATGAGGAAAAGAAAAAAATAATTGAGAAATATAAAAGTTTATACTTTATTTGTTGTTATACAACAAATAAAGAACTATAGACCAATCTCATTATTATATGCGGATTACAAAATTTTTGCATCAATTATGGCTGAAAGATTGAAGAGACTAAATGAATTTATACATCCGGATCAGAATGGTTTTCTACCTAAAAGACAGATTAGGGATAATATATGAATTATATTGGACACATTGGAATACTATGAAGCACATCCAGAAAAGCAAATGGCATTGTTATTTTTGGATGCGCAGAAAGTGTTTGATAATGTGAACTGGCAATTTATGACTACACAATTGCAAACAATGGACTTCGGGGATAAGTTTATAAATATGGTTAAAACTATATACAAAAGCCAATTGGCAAATGTGATTGTGAATGGTGAAATGACAGAAAAAGTAGATATTAGAAAAGGAACTACACAAGGATGTCCATTATCTCCATTGCTATTCATATTGACATTAGAAATTTTAAACGGAAAGATAAGACAAGATAAAGAAATAAAAGGAATGAAAATCAAAAAAGAATACAAATTATAAGCCTTTGCGGATGATTTAGTGTTTATCATGGAAGAACGAACAGAAACAGGTCCAAAGTTAATTGAGCAAATAGAGGAATATAGAGAAGTAGCGGGATTGAAAATTAATAAAGACAAGACAAAAATCATAGTTAAAAATATGCGAGAAAAACAAAAAAAACGATCAATGGAGAAGTTAGACCAGGGGTCGGCAACCTGCGGCTCTGGAGCCCCATGTGGCTCTTTGGGCCCTCTGCCGTGGCTCCCTATCCCATCACTGGTTGGCTCCGTCCCTCACCCCTCTTCGCGGCAGGAAGCGAAGGCTGCCTTGCTCGCAAATGTAGCACGAAGGCAGGTAGAGAGCAGCTTTGCTCCCGCACTCTCCTCCTTCTCCCACTCTTGTGATGCTCTGGCTGTAGCTGAGCTGGAAGTGTGCGCATGTGCGGGGAGACCTTCCTCAAGCAAGCGCTGAAGCTCAGAAAAAAAAAAAGGTGCATGCGGGGTGTGCAGTGGTTCGCTTAAGGAGGGTTTCCCCACACGTGTGCACATTCCCGGCTCAGCCACAGCCGGCCAGGGTGTCATGAGAGTTGGAGGAGGAGGAGAGTGCAGGAGTGAAGCTGCCCTGTACCTGCGTTCGCGCCACATTTGCACATATGGCAGCCTTCGCTTCCTGCCGCTTTGGGCTGGAGTTCACACCCTCCGCACTCGGCCGAAGAACTGCCGGGGGTGGGGGATGAAACAGCAAGGTGATGGCCGGAGCATTAGTGCAGGAGAGAAGTCACATCCTGTTAAGACCCTCCTAAGTGAGTGGTTGCCCACCCCGCGCGAGCCTTTGCTGCGCTTTGGCGCTTGCTTGGGGAGGGTCTCCCTGTGTGTGAGCACGCTCCTGGCTCAGCCACAACCAGCCAGGGCATCATGAAAGGAGGGGTTAGGAGGAGGGTCACCCAAAGGGAGGGGGAGGGTGTCAGGGTGCTAATTAATCCCATACTGCTTTTGGGTAATCGCACCTTGATTTAGAGACGTGGATCGAGACTTTTCCCTTGAAGCATACTTTAAGAAAATAAACCCGAAGATATATTTTCTAAGGAAAACTCATTTATTTGTTATAAAGAAAGTAAAACATCTCACTGATCTAAATAATTACATTTTGGCAACGTTCCTGCCGGCCACCTCTCTGCGGCCAGACCTCTTGGCAGGAGAACAAAGAAAAATAGAAGAAAGTGAAAGAATGTGGACATGCGCAGTTAGCTTACTGATAAGAAACTTGGCAAGCTACGGTAATTCTTAAAAGTCCAAAAATATGAGCTCATCTGGTAAATACAAAAACGCAGTGACACCCCTTCTTTTGCCACTTGAGCGAACATCAGGTACATCATCAAATAAGGCACATCTTCTTACGCAGATACTCATGTTGAGCTGCTGGAAGTGGTTTGTTAAGCATATCAGCAATCTGATCATGTGTAGATACATACTGCAGTTTAACAAAACCTTTTTTCACTAATTGTTTTATGCTTTGATAACGGATGTCAATGTGTCTGGAACTAGAACCTGTGAAATGTGATTCCGAAATATAAACCACCGATTCATTGTCTTCCATTATGGTGATCGGTCTGATCGGGTATGTCCAGATATCTGTGACCAAAGCATCAAACCAAGTTAGAGAATTACATGCATCTGAAACACAAGCATATTCAGCTTCAGTAGATGAACAAGAAACAAAATTCTGCTTACGCACTTGCCAGTAAACAGGACATCCATTTAAGAACATCATATAACCTGAAGTACTTTTACGTGATTTCTTATCACTTGCCCAATCAGAATCTGCATAACAACATAATTCTGCATAATCAGTATGTGTTGGTTCTAACAATAATTTCATATGTTTAGTGTGTTTTAGGTATTTCAATAATTTCTTAACACATGACCAACGAAACTGTTTTGCCTTACCTACGTGTCGAGACAAGAGATTAACACTAAGTGCAATGTCGGGTCTGGTCCAACTACTAATGCATAACAGTGACGCAATAACTGAACGATAAAGTGTTTGATCCTCGAACTCAGGACTTTCTTCTTGTGTCAAGTTGTGAAAATCTGTTTGCATGGGTGTCTTTGTTGTGTTAGCATCTTTCATGCTGCAATGATGCAAAATTTGTTCAATTTTATCCTCTTGTGAAAGACTAAACCCCTTCTGTGTTTTTTCAATCTGAACACCTAAATAAGTGCTAATATGACCCAAAGATTTCAATGTGAACTATCTCTGCAAAGCTTTGGCAAAAATTTCACTCATTTGCTTATTTGGACCAATATAAACAATATCATCAACATAAATAAGAACTATCTCATATGCATTGTTAGATCTTTTTGTGAACACGCACTCATCAGTTTCAGACTTAATAAAGCCCATTGAATTTAGTTTGTCAGTAAGACATAAGTACCACATTAAACCAGACTGTTTCAGACCATAAAGACTTTTGTTTAGAAACCAGGTATCCCCTTCTTGCTGTCGGAACCCTGGAGGACCTCTCACGTAGATCTCTTCATCTAGGTCTGCATGTAGATAAGCCATGTCAACATCGAACTGGAAAACTTTTAAACCAAGAGTAGTTGCAGTTGCTAAAGCAATTTGTGTAGTCCTCAGGATAACGTTGAGCGAAACCCTGAGCTACAAGTCTGGCCTTGTACAGTGACTCACCATTTGGCTTCTTTTTGATTCTGTAGACCCATCGAGTGCCAATGACCCTTTTGTTTGCTGGAGGTTTTGCAGGTGTAAACACTTTAAGTTTCTTTAGATTGTCCATTTCAACCTGCATTGCCTCATACCATTTGTCTTGCTCTGAATCAGGAAGATGTTTGATTTGCATGAAATTATCAGGTGGAAGTGTAACATTGCAAATCAAAGGCAAAGGTGTTTTTGTCAGTTGCCATGAATATCGTTGTGGAGGGATTCCCTTTGTGACCCTCTTGGAACGTCTCGGAACAACAGTCCAGTCTTCTTCTGCTTTGTCCTCGTCCTCACATTCGTTGCTAGCGTCAGCATCCGCGGCTTGCGAAGACAGAACATCAGGTTGAGAAGAACTAGTGGAATCTTGATCATCAATCTGCGCAGCATCAGCAGTATCATCTCTGGGAAAATAAACTCCAGGATCATTGGAATGAATCCTGGACCAGTCAACATCTTCCTCAAAATTAGCAGATTGGGAAATCAGAATTACATGTTTGGAGTCAATAAATTTTCTCCATTTTGAGTTATCCTCAATACCCATAAATCTCACTCTCTTTGCTGCTGAACCTCCTTTTCTTCTTTGAGCTAAGGGAATGTTCACCATAGCATATGAACCAAAAATATGGATGTTTTTGAGATCGGGCTTGTAGCCATACAACATGAAGAAAGGAGTCTGATTTATTACACTGCTCCAAGTACGGTTGACAATGTAATTTGCATATTTGATAGTTTCACCCCAGTACGAGTTACTAAGGTTGGCGTCTTCTAGGAGACAACGCATCATGGTTTGCAGGACCCCTTGTCGTCTCTCTATGACCCCGTTATGAGCCGGCGTGTAAGGAGCCGATGTCTTATGAAGCATTCCATTCTTACCCATCCAGTCCTGGAAACACTGAGACATGAATTCAGCACCACAATCACTCTGGATTCTGGCGATGCGAACTTGGTGTTGGTTAGAAACAAGAGCAGCAAAATCTTTAAAGGTCTGAAAAGTCTCAGATTTTTCTTTCATAGGATATACATATCCATATCTAGAGTAATTATCAACAATTGTTAGAGGGCTTCCGGTTTGCTGCTGGCCGCCGCCAGATGTTCCTCTGGGATCGTCAGCTCCCTCTGCCTGTATAGAGCCGCCGTTACAGCGGATGGCGGCTCGAAAAAACTCCGTTTCCAAGAGGAAACGGAGATAGAGCCGGCAGGGGTGGGTAGAACTCTCCGCAGAGTCCCAAAAGTTTTTTTTTTTAACTTTTGGGACGGAGCGGATGAGAAGCCCCATATCCCCTGCCGCTGCTCCGGGCTTTGGGAGACCTCTGCCTATGCAGAGCCAGGCGTCAAGAGCAAGCCTGTGAATCTAAAAGAATAATTAAAGAAATGAAGAACTGGACCCTTAATACTGAACCGCAAGTATCTCACCCTTTCAAAAACTATTTAAAAGAAAAGAGCAGAGGAAAAGAGGGAAAAAGAGCCTTCTAAAATGGCGTCTGCTGTGGCTGGAGAAGGGCTAAAAGGGAAAGTCCTTCCATTTCTCATTATTACAATGTAGCGGAATAAATATCACTGGCTACATTTCTAGAGAAAACCTCGCTCCTGTGCTGCTCAGAAGTTTTTTTTAATGAGGGAAAGTCTTTTTGTTTTCTATTTCTTCTCTCATTTTTGCTAAATCTTGTCTGTGTGGGAAATGGCATCAGGACTTACACAGCTGGACAAACAGGGGGGGGGAATTTCCCCCCTTAAGAAATTGCGCCAACAAATTTCAACTCTCCAGTGTCAGAAACCCGATTTTAATATATTAGAATTTATTCTTGAAGAGATTGTAAGAAGGGATGAGATTGTGAATCAGCAACTTGAAAAATTTAAGCAGGAAATTAAAGAAATTGGTGAATTGGTGAAATCAAAGTCTGACTTCTTGAATAAAAAGATTTCAAAAGCTGCTAATGGTTTATCAGGCTTTCTGATTCGGGTGGAGGCAAAGACTGAATTATTAGAGACTAAAATGAAGGAAATTGAGGAGAATTTGGATGACATGACTCAAAAAATTAAAAAGGATTTGATAAACATTCAGGATAATAGCTTGGAAGACAAATCTAAAATGGAGACTGACCAAAAGATTGGTAATGAGGAAAATGTACAACAGAGGATTGAAAGAGAAGTTTTAATGTCTCAATATAATTTTACAGAATATGCAATTAGACTGAGAGGTCTGCAGGAAAATAATAGAGATGATTTAAGGAAAGTATCTTCTGAAATTCTGGCTGGGATCTTAAAGGTTCAACCTGATGAAGTGTATTGCAGGATTGATAGAACTTATAGAATAAACTCCTGGTGGGCAAAGCAAAGGCAATTGCCTAGAGATGTGGTGATCTATTTTACAGATAAAGAAATTAGGAATAATATTGTGCAGAACTCTTTTAATTCCAATTTGCAATTTCATGGAAGAAAGATTTGGATTTTCAAGGAGCTCCCGCCCAAGATGTTAATGGAGAGGAAGAAATTTGGCTTTTTAGTGACTGAATTAAAAAAAAGAAATATCCTATTCAGGTGGGACATCCCAGTTGGTTTAATATTGAGATATCAAGGCGTAAGATATCAATTGCACACTGTTGAAAAAGCGGAAGATTTTTATCAAAAAATTCTAAAAATGAATTTAACACCTTTAGGCATAATACAGGATAAGCAAAAGGAGTTGGAAATAAAAGGAAAACATCAAATTACAGAGGCTGTGATGGATAAATTGTCTTTGGACTTCCTGGAGACCCCAGCTGGACTGTTTATAAATAAGAGAGCAGTGTCATCCGAACCCAAGGTGATGAATCATCAAGTCACAGACAAGTGCGCAAATCAATCAGTTGATATACAAGTGACGGAGAAGAAAGATGAGATGATAAAATTAACCCAACAAGAACAATCCACAAAGCAGAATGAAAATCAACCAGCAGATATACAATTGGTAGGCAAGAAAAGAGGATGGAAATTCAACCCGAAAAAGAAAAAGAAAAGAAACAGATCTTATAGAAACAGCAATTTCTAAACTAAGCAACAGTGAAGCCAGGCGCTTTAAAAAATGAATGAATATTAGAAAAGATAGTGGCGGCGAACAATGGTCTGATACTATCCTGAGGATTGTGGCAGATCTCTGCAAGGCCATGATTTTGGGATGTGGAAAGAGCCTCACGTTGTTGGATTTGAATCATCTAATTTTTTCTTATTTACCTTTTTTTTTCTCTTGGAAATATATTATAACTACTTTGAGTTATAAGGCAGGAGAGTTTTGCCGGGGCATGCAGAAGATCTGGATGTTACTCAGTAGGATGATGGGAATTAACAATCCTGATGAATACCACAACTATAACCATACGGATATATTCATAATTATAATGTCACTCGGGTGGTTGTTTTTACTTTTATACAGGTGTGAGGATATCTACTACTGATGGGGGCAGAAGATGACTGAAGATTTTGAACAAACTGTTGCACCAGCATGTTATTTTACCCTATTATGGGTGATGGATTTAACAATCTAGTGGAAAGACATCAAAGAAGATATTATATGGATCATAAACTTAAAGTTATTGTCTTTTCTCTTTTTACATAATGAAATGCATATATAGATATGTGTATATCTTAGTAATGTGGGCAGTTGATTATATTTAGAATTGTACTGCATGATTTTGTAGGAATTGAAGGGTTGAAATAGGTTAGTCTACTGATTGTTATAAAATGGGATGCATATATAGATATGTGTATATTTTAGTAAAGTGGGTAGTGGATTATATTTAGAATTGTATTGTCTGATTTCAAGTTATATATTTAGAGGAGTGGAGGAAGTGGACAGAATTGAATAAATTTGGTTGCAGGGAGAAGGCCGATTTAAAATGTTATATTAATATATATAAAAGATTAAAGGTTAATTTGTAATAATACTCAATAAGTTTAGGGGAGGAGAAAAAGGGCAGATTACCGTAAAAATGGGAGTTATAAGATTAACAAGTTAAGGGTCAGTATTCCGAGAAGGGATTAAGGGAAAGGGAAGATATTATGTATGTAACTAGTTATGAAATAGCCTATTGTTGTGAAGAAGTCACAGGGGGGGTTGGGTGGAAAGGGTGGGTTAGGGAAGAGGGGGGGGGAAAGGGGGAAAAACTTGTATTTGAAAACTCTTTCAATAAAAAAAAAAAAACAATTGTTAGAAAATATTTTCTACCACCAAGTGTTGATGGAAAAGGACCAACTATGTCAGTGTGAACCAAATCAAAAATGCGTGTTGACAGGTGTGTACTGCGTTTGGGAATGGCTGCTGCTTTGGATTTGGCCTTTTTGCATACAGCACAATCCAAAAACACCTTACACCCCTTTAGATCCAAACCTTTCGTGAACTCCGGCATCTTCCTAAGAACACGGAAACTGGCATGCCCCAATCTTCTATGCCATTTATGGATACACCTGGAATGCAAAGGTTTACCAGTTAGTGAATTCTCAACATTAACAGTTTTATGAGGAACCTCAGGCTTGCTCTGAGCAACCTGTTTCCTAATTTTCTTTTTGTTGGCTTTAGGAGCCTTTGGAGTAGCAACAGGATCTCTCACTGGAGCATCTCTCTCTGGGCCTGTGCTCTCCTCTTTTGGAGTTTGTATACTTGCCTGTGTTTGTGGTTTAGGCTTTGACTTTAAGTAATAAACACCACCAATTAACATGGTTTCAGCAACAGTATCTCCATTTTTAACTATGTAACTTGCTTTCTCAAGATGGTGAACCTGGAACTTTAATGCTCTAGACAAGTGACTCTGACTAAGCAAATTACTAGTTGCTGTTGGTATATAATAAACATCAGGAATGAATGCATCGAGCTCTTCAACATAAACAGTTCCTTTTCCTTTGACCTGACAAGGATGATTTGAAAAAGAATAAAGTTCACGTAGTTCATGTTCAGGCTCGTGCATCTTTGTAAAAAGTTCCTTTCTGTAAGTAACATGCAATGCTGCACCACTGTCCAAAGTCCATATGAGTCGTCTGTCGTACTCTGGTTGAGGTTGTGGATCATTGGTTAAAGCCAATGTGGTGAGTGGAGCTTGTGGATCACGCCTGGGACCACGATGACCTTGTCTTCCACCTCTGCCTCTGCCTCTGGAGTCTGTTCCTCTGGGCTGGTACGTGATGGGAGCTGGAATTCGTTGGGGACAATCCCGGGTGGCATGTCCCACACGATTACAGATGTTGCATCTTGGCATCCTTAGACCGTAGGTCCTTCCTCAGAAGGGGCACCTATCTGGAGCTCTTGATGCGGGCGTGATGCTCTCAAATGTGGCGTGGCTAACATGAGTGCTTCTTCTTCAATTAAAAGTCTGTACATATTGTCCACTGTGCATTGAGCAATAGGCATTAGATTAATCTTTGTAATGGCATCTTTCCATTCATAATTCAATGAGTTAATAATAATGCTGATCATTTGAATATCATCAATATTATAGCCTCTTTCTCTCAATTCTCTTCTGATTCCATTCAGTTTGGTTAAATGTCCTCCAATTTGTTCACCAGGTTTCAATCTCAAACCATGGGACTCAGACATGAGCAAACATGAAGATTCAATTGAAACAGGCCTGTAGCAATTTTGTAATTGGGCCCAAATTTGTTGGGCAGTTGCATCAGGCAGAAAGGTAACCTGCAGTTCAGTATCCATGGACATCAATAATGTTGTGCAAGCTTTAGTCTCTAAGTCTCTTATTGCAGGAGTCCATGGCTGAGTAGGAGGATTAAAAACCATACAGTGAGTACCTTCTCTGCGAAGCAACAATCCAATCTCACTGACCCAGGCCTTATAATTCTGTCTAGACATCTTTAATTTTGACTCACCAGCTAGTGGAGCAACAGAAAATGCCTGGTGAGGAACAAGCATTTGATATGCTGGCTGTGCCACTAAAAATACCTGTGGTATTTGCTGTGCTTGTTGTGTTGGAGGTGGACCAGGAATTGGCCCTGGTTGTACAGCTGGAGGCACGTATGCATGCATTTGTGGTTGGAGCTGTGGCATTTGAGCTGCAATATTAACATGACCTGCTGGGGACGCAGTCATTTGCCTTTGCTGCATTAAGAGTTGTTGTGCTCCATCTAAAAGGACACCAGCACCACCAGTGGGTGCTGAAGATTGAGCCTTTGGAGACACTTGTGGCATTGCAGCCTGAATAACTGAGTAAGTTAAGGACATCTCTGATAAAGTCTTCTGCAACAATTGTAATCACTCTCTCAAATTGCAATGCATTTCATCTTTCTCTAGTAAATTACTTTCGCCAGCAGATGGTGCTGCAACTTTAGTTTTAGGCAGCTCAGGTAATCTTTCTGCATACGTGGCATTTGTACTTTGAGAATAGAAATGATCATGTGACACATGTGATGTGTGCACAGCTCTCTGTTCTGATTTGCCTGACACAAAATCCACCAGGGTGTGTGTCTTTGGCTCTGAAGGAGAAGACAAATTGGCGTTTTCAGAGATTTTAAAAACACAAGACTCTCTCTTATCTTGCTCAAGCATAGATAAAGCCATTGTTGCTTGGGATAGCTCATGTTCAAAAATTTTTATTAGATCACTATAGCTTTTTACAGCTAGCTCACGAAGGGAGAGATTGGAGCTGCGAGGAGAATAATGAATTACTTCTCTCTCTGCGTGGGAGTGAAAACGGACGTTGCGTACCTGAACGTCCATTTTCGGGGCACTGCGACTCCAATCCATGGACGGGTAGTATCTCCTAGTTGCTGGGCAGAACTGAGTACTGATCACTTCCCAAATGCCAGGCCACGCCCACACTGTCCAATCAGCTTCAGTCTTTCTTCACGAAGGCGCAGGAACGAGGTCAACTATGAAATTGCAACAAACAGGAAACCAAAAGGTAAGTAACAGAACAGGAAGCCGAATGGGTAGGTATGGATTGGAGTCGCAGTGCCCCGAAAATGGACGTTCAGGTACGCAATGTCCGTTTTCCATTGCGCTGCTCCTCCAATCCATGGACGGGATGTACCCAAGTTCAATTGCCCAGGGCAGGAGGATGACTGTTATCCTCAATCTGAGACGTGGCCACTTGTTGTAGAACTCGACGTCCAAAGGATGCATCAGACGAGGCATACAGATCAATTTTATAATGTCGTATAAAAGAAGTGGCAGAAGCCCATGAGGCTGCTCGACAGATGTCCATCACCGAGACATTCGTAGACCAAGCTGCCGACGCAGCCGCACTACATGTTGAATGGGCATAGATTTTAGCCGGACGAGGGCGTGCCCGAATATCGTAGGCGGTCGAAATACAGGCTTTAATCCATTCGGCAATTGTAGCAGACGACACCTTCTGTCCCATCGAGGAAGGAGTGAAGGATACAAGCAAGGACTCAGTCTGTCGAAAGGACTCAGTACGTTTGATATAATGGTGAAGGGCACGCCTAACGTCCAAGGTATGCCATAAAGACTCAGTCTGGTGGCGAGGATTCGGACAAAAGTTAGGAAGAACTAACTCTTGGGCCCGGTGGAACCGGGAGTTTACCTTCGTCAAGAAAGTTGGGTACAAGCGCATCACCACTCTGTCACTATAAAAAACACAAAGGTCCTTGCGGACGGATAGTGCAGTGAGTTCAGATACATGTCTAGCTGACGTGATGGCCAGGAGAAAGGTGACCTTAAATGTTAGAAATTTGAGGGATACGGAAGCCAAGGGCTCAAATGGCGTGGTGGTAAGCACTTGAAGCACCAAAGGTAGATCCCAGGACGGGTACCTATGTATCACCGGAGGGGAAATATTGGAGGCCCCATGCAGGAAGCTCTTAATCCTCAGATTTAGCGACAGTGTGCGGTGCTGCTCGCACGTGAGGACAGTGGATAAAGCAGCCACCTGATGACGGAGTGTGGCTGGGGCCAGACCTTTAGCTAAGCCATCATGCAAGAAGTCTAGTACATCCGGGACATCCGCCGATGTCGGGTCCACGTGGTGGGCTAGACACCAGGTAGAAAATGCCCGCCATGAAGCTTTGTAAATCCTAATGGTGGAAGGGCGCCTGGCAGCTTGAATCACCTTGATGACGTCAGATGACAATCTGTCCTTCTGTAGTTGGAGCCGCTCAAGTGCCAGGCGGTCAATCGGAGCCACCCTGGATCTGGGTGGAAGATGACCCCCTGGCTGAGCATATCCTCTCTCGGAGGTATTGTCCATGATGGTGAGCTGGAGAGGTCCACTAGGTCTGCATACCAGGGCCTGCGAGGCCACTGAGGGGCGATTAGAAGTAACTCGGCGCCCTTGAGCAACAGTTTCCGAATCAGTCTTGGAATCAATGGTAAGGAAGGGAAGGCGTAGAGAAGCCCAGGAGGCCACTGACAGCGTAGAGCGTCGTAACCCTCTGCTCCTGCGGTTGGGTAACGTGTGTAAAATCTCGGTAGCTGGGCATTCTGGGGAGTGGCGAAGAGGTCCACCTGGGGACGACCAAATCGGTTCACTATCTGTTCGAAGAGGACAGGGTTCAGAGTCCACTCTGCAGGATCGATGTGCTCCCTGCTGAGCCAGTCCGCCGTGATGTTGGCTTGCCCCAAGATGTGATCCGCCACCAGAGATGCAGTGTGCCATTCCGCCCAAGCTAACAGTCTCTCCGACTCCATCATCAGGGGCCTGGAACGTGTGCCCCCCCTCCTGATTTATGTGCGCCTTGGTGGCGACGTTTTCCATCCGGACTAACACATGTTGCCCCTCCAAGGTGTGAACGAAGTGGCGAAAAGCGAGACGAACAGCCCTCAACTCCAGCCAATTGATGCTGTTCGCCCGCTCCGCTAGGGACCACTGACCTTGAATCACGTCGTTTTGTAGGTGGGCTCCACAGCCGAGAAGACTGGCGTCAGTAGTTAGAACAAGCCGGTCCGGTTTGAGAAAAAAACAGCCTTTTTGAAGAGCGGGGGACCTCCACCATGTGAATGACATTCGAGTTTGTGGAGATAACACAATCTGATGGGTTGACGTACTGCGGTTCGCCCTCTGAAAAGGAAGTAATAGCCACTGAAGGGGCCGGGAATGTCTGCGTGCCCACGGTACGACATGGATGCAGGATATTAACTTCCCCAACAACTGAGTCAACAGGAGCAGAGGCACCTTCCTCTGAAATTGAACCTGCCGCACCATCGTTCTGATGTTGTGAATGCGATCTGGGGATAGAATGGTCGTTGCTTACCTGAACAACCCTTTTATACTCGCTGTGAAGACACTCCTCAGACTGGGTAATGATCACTCCTACTTGCTTAGCTGAGTGTCAATCAAATCCCTCTGGAGCTGGATCCACCTCACTTCCTGCTCCTTCCTCAGACTTTTCACAAAGACAACTTGGTCCAAGAGCATTAGGACTGCCATGAAGAAGCTCCGCCAGATAGTGACACAGGAAGCAGACAGCTACAGAGGGAAAAAAAGCAGACCTCCACCAAGGCCAGACGCGGCGAAGATAAGGGAGGGACGGAGTGTCTTCACAGCGAGTATAAAAGGGTCGTTCAGGTAAGCAATGACCATTTTCCTACTCGCTGTTCAGACACTCCTCAGACTGGGACATACCCAAGTTAGAGGAGAAAAGGGAGGGAACGAAGCCGTAGACTGGCCTTGTGGAGAGATTACAGCTTGTAATACCCTTCTGCCAAAGGCAGCATCTGCAGAGGCAAACTTATCCAGCCTATAGTGACTTACAAAGGAAGAGAGGGAAGACCATGAGGCCGCCCGGCAGATATCATCTATTGAAGCCTGGGTAGCCCACGCCGCTGATGATGCGGTGCTACGGGTAGAATGGGTCAGTATACCACCCGGGACAGGGGCCTCCCTTAAATCATATGCCTTAGATATACAGGCTTTGGGTCACCTGCCTACTGTAGTCGAAGAAAACCTCTGACCCAGGGAGGAGGGAAGGAAGGACACCAACAGAGCCTCAGTCCTGCGAAAGGAGGCAGTCCTTTTAAGATATCTTCTCAATGCCCGTCGCACATCCAAAGTATGCCATCGCCTCCCAGCAGGATGACGCGGGTTCGGGCAGAAGCTAGGCAAGACGAGTTCTTGGGCTCGATGAAAACGAGTGTTCACTTTGGGAACAAAAGCTGGGTCTAGGTGTAGAACAACCCGGTCAAGATAGAAGACGCAGAGATCACTCCTCATGGACAAAGCTGCAATTTCGGATACTCTGCGCGCTGAAGTAATTGCCAACAAAAGGCCATCTTAAAAGACAAGTAGCGTAGGCTGGATGAAACAATGTGTTCGAACGGTGGACCCGTCAAGGCCTGCAACACCAAGGTAAGGTCCCAAGTGGGGTAGCGGTGAATCGGCGGCGGTCGCAAGTTCGAGACCCCTTGGAGAAAGGAACGGATTCTGGGATCCTGAGACAAAGGAACTCGAGCCTCCCCGGACAGGACAGTATACAGAGCCGCCACCTGTCGGTGTAGAGTCACAGGAGCCAAGCCCTTGGAGAACCCCACATGCAGAAAACGCAGAATGTCCGGAACAGACGCAGTTGTGGGGTCCACGTGATGAACTCCGCACCATCTCGTGAAGGTAGCCCATGAGGCGTTATAAATACGAATCGTTGATGGTCTTTGAGCTGCCTGAATAATGGAGATGACGTCTTCAGACAAATTGTCCCAGAAGAGCTTTATGCGCTCAAATGCCACACGGCTAATTGAAGCCATTCTGGTTCCGGATGACGGACGGCCCCTTGAGTTAACACAACCTTGTCGAGTGGAATTCTCCAAGGCGGTTCAACTGACAGGTTCTTGAGGTCGGCGAACCACTCCCGACGAGGCCAACATGGCGCTACCAGCAGAAGATTCGCCCGCTCTTGAATAATCTTCCGAATGACTTTGGAGAGGACTGGAAGGGGGGGAAGGCATAGAGGAGCCCCCGGGGCCATGGACTCCGAAGAGCATCCAGACCCTCCGCTGCTGGAGATGGGTAGCGGGAAAAGAACCTCGGCAATTGGGTGTTGTGAGCTGTCGCAAACAGGTTCACGAAGGGCAGACCGAACCTCCTGGAGAGGTCCTGGAACAGGCAGGGGTCCAACCTCCACTCGGCGTGATCTATTTGTCTCTGCTGGACCAATCTGCTTCCTGATTTAGAGATCCCGAAATGTGTTCGGCTTTTATCGATGAAAGGTGGAGCTCCGCCCATGACAAAAAACGTTCCGCCCCCTGCATTAGTGTCCAGGAGCGGGCCCTCCCTTGTTTGTTGATATGGGCCTTGGTGGCCACATTGTCCGTTAGAATCAGAATGTCCTGGCAATATACAAGGTGTTTGAAATGCGGCAGGGCGAGGCGAACCGCTCTGAGCTCTGGCTAATTTATATTGTGCGACTGTTCTGTCGACGACCAGACCCCCTGGGCTAACTGAAGGTTGAGGTGAGCCCCCCAGCCTTGGAGGCCTGCGTCCGTGGCCAACACCATCCGATCTGGTTCCAGGAAGGGGGAGTCCTTGCTGAGGGCCGGAGACAGCCACCACTTCAGGGAAAGGCGAACTGGAGCCGGAACTGTTACTTTGAGAAGAGACTCTGCTCGACCTTGTCTCTGGTAAGGGAGCAGAAGCCATTGGAGGCGACGAAGATGGAAACGCGCCCAAGGGACAATGTCTATGCACGATATTGATTTTCCCAGAAGTTGGGAGAGAGTGAGTAAGGTGACCGACCTCTGGCGTAAGACCTGGGACACCAGATTCCTTATGCTGACTTGTCTGTCGGGAGATAGGAAGACCGCACAAAGACTCAAATCTATCGTTGCTCCAAGATGTAGAATGCGAGTCGTGGGAGACAGATGGCTATTTGCAAAGTTCAAAGAGAACCCGTGATTTTGAATGGTGTGAACCACTAGCTCCCGGTCTTGGGTCGCCTGCTTGGGCGATGACGACAGGATCAAAATGTCGTCGAGGTAGCATGCCAGGCGGACTGGAACCTCTCTGAGCGACACCGTAACTGCTGCTAGCAACTCTGTAAATGTTCTCGGAGCTGATGACAGGCCGAATGGCCTGACCCAATATTGAAAGTGACGGTCTCCAAACGCAAACCTGAGGTACTTTGGTACTTCCTTCAATAGGCGCAACCACACCAGCGATGCCCGAATAAAAAATGAGGAGGAGGTTGCAGCACGAATGGCCCAAGCCGCCGCTTGGTGTTTTACAAAAGCCCATTTCGGCTCGTTTGTCCTCAAACTTGAGACCATCCCCCGCCTCACCTACCAGGATGGAAGACGATGTGAGACTCGCCACTGGATCATCAATTGTAGACAACTGCAGGAGAGCATCCAGCGCAGGAGCCAAGTCATAGAGTTTTCGATCAAATGAATTCGGACCCGACAACGAGGCGGGCGGTCCCAAGGCTTTTGTACATCCTGGCAGAAAAGATCCGGACAGGGAACAAAGTCCTCATCAGGCTGAGGTAGATTGAACAAGTTATTATTGGGGCCTGATGGAGCAGAAGAAGAGAAACCTTGAAGAAAAACACACATAGACCCTACGAAGAAGTAAGAAAATTGATACTATGCCTTTACAGGGAGGAGGTGGGTGTGGCCTACTGACGACAGCTAACAAGCTAGAAATGGATCTATTTAGGTCTCCCACCTAGCAGTCAGAGCTTGCTAGGTGTTAGAAAGGAAAAAAGCCCAGAACCGAGTAGATGAGATTCTACTGAGCTGGAGCTACAAAAAAAAAAAAAAAAACCTTGGCTACGTAGGGAAAACCTGGCTAGAAGAAAAACATATATATATATATATATATTATTATTATTATTATTATTATTATTATTATTATTTATATATATATAGCTTGAATTGATTGGCTATGTACAGATAATTAATTCCTTCCCAGAATGGTAAGGTAACAGGCAATATTCCACTCCCCCTCTTTTTTTTTTTAATAGAAAAATAAACTATGTGTACTTCCCTGAAGGCTTCAGACTCGTCTCTCCCAGGGTTAGCAGTCACAGGTCTGTTCTGGACAGCATCCACACCTGCTGGCAATGTAGCGACCCTGGAAACCAAGGCCCAGGTCGCTATGCCCACGGAGCAGCCAAAAACGCGGTTCGAGTTGACAGACCCAAAATGGCGCCCGTGAGGCGATGTCCCAATCGAGTCCTGAGCCAGGCGAAACACAGCGCCTACGGCCGGACTGAAATAGCGCTGACTCAGGCAGTAACAAGCCCCCAAAAAGGCTAATGAGTTTGCCAGCCGGCAGGGACTCAAGCCGAAAGAATCTGTGGCCGTTAATTAAGTCAGCTGCCTCGCGCAACGACTAGTGTCAAATGGCGGCAAATGGCGGCAAAAACTACAGCAAATTAAACCGCCAGCCAAGTCAAGCTGCTAACGGCGGCCGGAGCCCCGAACCGCCGATGCGAGCCTGTAATCTTCACCGAGGTGAAGGCAGGCAACGCGCAGCACTTCCAACAAGGAAATAAACGATTTAAAGTTAAATAGTCAAATAAACCGAATTAAAGATCAAATTGAAACAGGAGAAAAAGACACTCAATGCTTTTGCAATGGCTGAGTGAAAAAGTCTGAGGAAGGAGCAGGAAGTGAGGTGGATCCAGCTCCAGAGGGATTTGATTGACACTCAGCTAAGCAAGTAGGAGTGATCGTTACCCAGTCTGAGGAGTGTCTGAACAGCGAGTAGGAAAAACACCTGACCCAGCTGTGAATCAATCATCGCCCCCAAGTGCTGGAGACGTGTCGTAGGTGTCAGATGGCTCTTTTGACAGTTGATGGAAAAACCATGGTTTTGGAACACCCGTAGAACCACCTCCATGTCCTTCGTTGCCTGTGAAGGTGAGGTTGACAAGACCAGTAAATTGTCGAAGTAGCAGCAGAGACAGATTGAGCGAGACCGGATGGAAGCAGCAACCACCGTCACCAGTTTCGTGAAGGTTCTGGGGGCCGATGAAAGTCTGAAAGGCATTGCGCAATATTGAAAATGCATGTTGTTGTATTCGAAGCGGAGGTAGCGACGATGCAACGGATGTATTGGGACATGTAAGTATGCTTCGCGTAGATCCACAGACTGAAGATAGTTCCCTTGTCTGATGGACGCCAGAATTGACCTGAGGGAATACATCTTGAACCTGCGATACAGTATATACTGATTGAGACGTTTCAGGTTCAAGATGCCCCTGTGGCCCCCCAATGACTTGGGCACCAGAAACAAGGTAGCGTAGAATCCAGTTCGCTCCTGACCCTTGGATACAGGTTCTACGGCCTTGATGGAGAGGAGGTGCGCTATCTCTGCTTCCATGAGCTCCCTCTGGACCCGGCACCGAGGTACTGGGCAGCAACGAAACCTGGTGGGTGGTAAAGTGTGGAACTCGAGGCGAAGGCCCTGCTGAATCGAGCGGCGGATCCAAGAATTGGTCGTTGAGAGGTCCCACTGGTGGTAGAAGTACTGGAGTCGACTTCCAATAGGACCTGGAGCCAGCGAGTCACTTGCCTCTGCGAGCCGGACGGTATGCGGCTTCCCTGAAGGGACGTTTCTATTGGGACTGGTTCCTGGCCCTATCACAAAATGGCTGTCTGTCCAAGGCCCGGTCAGAGTTCTGGGCATAAGAGCACTGGAAGTAGGGCCCGCTAGACCCCGAGTAGGATCGCATTCAAATACTTTTCTAATTATGTTCTCTTCCGGTGGTAATCCCTTTTCTTTCCAGTATTGTGCATATATTATTCTGGCAGCTGTAATAATATGTATAATTAGATACCTCTTTTTTTTTCCATATGTCCTTTTTAGTATTCTCAGGAGAAATGTTTCGGGCTCCAAATCAATGTTATCCTCAATTATTTCTTGTATCCATTTTCTAATTTTTTTCCAGTATTTCTTCGCTTCGGGGCATGTCCACCACATATGGTAGAATGTACCCTGATGATAACCACATTTCCAGCAATTTGGGCTTGCAGTTGGGTAAATATTTGCTAACCTTGTAGGGGCTAGGTGCCACCTATATAGCATTTTATACTGATTTTCTTTGTACATTACTGCTCTCGTCAATTTGTAGTTCTTGTTCCAAATTTTTCCCAATCGTTCAAATTTATACTGTGCCCAATGTTTTTTGCCCAAGCAATAATTTGATCTTTAATCAGTTATTCTGCCCTTTCGTATTCTAATAGATAATTATATAATTTAGCCAGAATTTTTTCCTCCGTTCATCTGTTCATTTCTATCTCTATACCGAATTCCTCCTTGTCTTTTTGATATCGAGACTTGATTTGTAGGTATGGCCACCAGTCAATATTGATGCCTTGTTCTCTCAGTGTATTATTGCGTTTAAGGTTTCCACCACTATCTAAAATATCTTTATATTTAAACATTTTTTCATTTCCTAACATGTTAGGTATATCATAGCTTCCATTGTGGAAAGCCACCTCGGGACTTTCATATATTGTCTTTGTCTAATTTCTGTCCAAGTTTGAATTAGCGTGTCCCTTATGCTGTGTCTGTGGAAATATGTCTTTTTTTTCCTATCCTCACCCCATAAATACGCATGCCACCCTCTCTGTAGGTCGTGGCCTTCCAAGGTTAAAATCCTTCTGTTTTCCAGGGCGACCCATTCCCTTATCCACACTAAATTGGCTGCCTTATAGTATATTTCCCAGGCTGGGAGTCCAAACACCCCTCCCTCGTTCTTTTATCCTGTAATGTTCTAAATGAAATTCTGGATTTCTCATGCCCCCTCCCCCAAGACATATATCCTAATAGATTTATTCAATTCTAAGAAATTTTTTTAATCCAAATTGACCGGTGTAGTTGAAACAAATATAACAACTTGGGCAGGATATTCATTTTTATGGATGCTATCCTGCCTAAGAGTGACAGTTGCAGTTTCCCCCATCTTTCTAAATCCTGTTTACTTTTTTAAATCAAAGCACATAATTATCCTCTTTTAATGCGAACATCCTAAATACTTTACTCTTTTAACGGTTTGCAAACCCAACGTTCTTTCTATTTCTTTCTTTTGCTGTTCTGTCACATTTATGGCCGATATTTTAGTTTAGGTTTTATTTAATTTGAATCCAGACACTTCTCCGTATCTACCTAGTTCTTCTAAAATTTTTTGTCCTGTTTCTAGTGGTTCCTCCATAATCAAAACTACATCGTCTGCAAATGCTTGAATTTTGTATACCTCTCTCCTGATCTTCAGTCCCTTTATTTCATCATTATTTCTGATTCTTCTTAACAGAGTTTCTAAGGCCAGTATAAACAATAATGGTGACAAGGGGCATCCTTGTCTTACCCCCTTCCTAATCTGAAATGTTCATGTTATGTCCCCATTTACTAATATATTTGCCCTTTGTTTGTTGTAGATTATTTTTATCATTTTTTCAAAATATTCTCCTAATTGTCAAACGCTTTCTGGGTGTCTAAAAAGACTAATGCCATCTGTTTTTCTGAGTGTGCTTCGTAGTATTCTAGGGCGTCAATCACTATTCTTATATTGTTTCTTATTTGCCTTCCAGGGAGAAATCCATTTTGGTCTGTATGTATCAGGGTATTTAGTACTTTCTTTGTTCTTTCTGCCATTACGCTCATAAAAAAATTGTAATCCGAATTTAAAAGGGAGATTGGCCTATAATTTTGTATTTGTTTTGGGTCGGTACCTTCTTTGGGTAGTAACATAATATATGCTTTCCTCCACAAATCTAGAATTTTAGAATCCATCAGGGCCTCATTACAAATTTCCAATAATTTCGGTGACAATATTTCCTCTAAATTCTTATACAATTCTCCTGGGAAACCATCCGGACCGGGTGATTTATTATTTTTAAGTTTTTTTTTATTGAAAAAGTTTTTCAAATACAAATTTTTCCCCCTTTCCCCCCCGCTCCCTAACCCTCCCTCCCCCCATGGCTTCTACAAGATGAAATCCAAATTAATATCACATTATATAATACTTTACCACCCTTTTACACCACCCCCTATGTGCTAAACATTTCTTTCTAACATTATTATTATGTCCCCCGTATACTATACATTTCAAAACAACATTCGGCTATAAAACTATATAATAAATCCTAATTTGGCATTTATTCTACTCATAATCTACCCATTTCCTCCATCCCCATACGTATATCTCTTAATTCAAATCTTTTAAGTATATTAATATCTAAACATAACATCCCTTTTCCTAAACTAAGCAATCAGTAACGTTACTTATCACCTTGTACCATATCAATTTTATTTCACCCACTTTCCTACAGGTCTACCATACATAATATATTTAATATCTTTATTCTTCTGCCCATATGACTAAAAGATATTTTCATATATAAATAAAACCCTCAAATGACTTTAAATTTGTATTCCATATAGTATCTTCTGTAATGTCTTTCAACTAGATGGTTAATTCCATCGACCATGTTAGGGTAACAACAAGTCCTGCTTCCAACAGTATATTCAGTATCTTCAATTACCATCTGCCCCATCATTAATAAATATTTCTGTATATATATATAAAAAAACCCCGAGTGACTTTATATTTATATTCCATATGGTATCTTCTGTAATGTCTTTTGTCTAGATTATTAATTCCGACAACCACGTTAGGGTAACAGCCAGATCATCTGCATGCCCCAATTCCATAGTTCTCTTGCCTTATAGCTCAACATATACGTAATCCATTTTTCAGAGAGTCCAAAATAGAAAGTTCCAATCCGCTCAATCACAGGCCATCTTCCACATCCCAAAAACACCAGCACTGCAGAGATCTGTTATTCTTCTCAAAATAGTATAAGTCTGTAATTTGCCTCAGCTATATTTTCATGTATCAGCCTTCTATAAATCCCGCTTATTATATTTAATCGTCTCTTAAATAACTGGCATTAATCTGTTGGCTAAAAAAGAATTGTAGTTTAAAATTTTTTAGTTTTGTAGAACCTGCTTCTTCTTTTCTTAACTTGTTGTGGTTTAGATCTCCACCCTGGTTGCCTTACTAGACTTGTATATCAGCTGATTGAATTACATCCTGGTCTTTAACTTGATAAGACATCAAATCGAGATTCAAAGCCGCCTCTCTTATATTTATAGGTGATCCAGCTATAGCCTCTGAAGGAGAATCCAAAAGCGGCTCATCCAAAAAGCCCTCTATAACTTGTTGTTTTTCCATTACCTCCATCTCCATCTGCTTAGCCTGAGTTTCAATCTCTTGTTCATTTTGCTTTTCTTTATCCCCCTCCTGTATTCCTGACACTGATGACATACGTGGAGATGTTGGGCCCATTTTAAAAACCTTGTAGTAAAATTCTTCCGCTTTTTCAACAGTGTTTAATTGATATCTTTCTCCTTGATATCTCAATATTATACCAACTGGAGCATCCCACCTAAATGGGATGTTTTGTTTCTTTAGCTCAGTCACCAAAAATCCAAAGTCCTTTCTATCTTTTAACATCTTGGACGGCAGCTCTTTATATATCCAGATCTTCATTCCATTCATTTCTAGAATGGAGTTAAAAGACTTTTGCACAATATCATTTCTTATTCCTTTATCAGTAAAATAAATCACCACATTTCTAGGCAATTGTCTTTGCTTTGCCACCCAAGAATTTACTTTGTAGGCCTTATCAATCTTACAGAATACTTCTTCAGAGCTGACCTTTAAGATCACAGCCAGAACTTCAGCAGACATCTTTCTCAAGTCCTCTCTGTTATTTCCCTATATTCCTCTCATTCTGATCGCAAATTCCATGGATCTGAATTGCATCATTGTAACTTCATTTTCAATCCTTTGCTTTATATTATTGTAAGTCTTGTGATCAGCTTCCTTCGTTTTAGACTCTACTTCTGAGCTATTTTCCTGAATCATTGTCAAATCATTTTCAATTCTTTGTATTTTATTATCCAGATTATGAATCTTATAATCAGCTTCCTTCATTTTAGACTCTATTTCTAAATTGATATCTTTATCCATCTTTAGAATTACTTCTGAAAAGTTTTTCAAAGCTGTTACAATATATCGCTTCAGGTTATCATACTTTTGTTGAACCAACTCTTTAATTTCCAGTCTAAATTTTTCAAGATTCTGGTTCATAATCTCATCATGTCTTGCCAACTCCTCCACAACAAATTCCTTTAAATCTTTAAAACCATTCTTCTGCATCTGCGAGCTCAAAAATTGCTCTTGTGATTTATAAATGGGGGACCCCCCCCCCACAGCTTGGTTGTCTGGCTTTGTCAGTTTTAACGCCATCCTGCCATGCAAACAGACTCTTTTTAAAGAAAAAGTCTTCTCTCCACACAATATCAATATCAAGTCTTTAAGAAGGAAGAAGCATGAAACAGAAATTTTTCTCTTCTCTTGTAGCCAGCACTATTGCTTCAAATACTTTGTAACATATTAAACCATTCAAACGGAAAGACTTTCGCTTTCAGCTTTCTTCTCAAGCCTCAGCCAGCCGCCATTTTAAACTTTTTTTTCCCTTTTCACTCTTTCTTCATTCTTAAACTCAATCATAGGGTTGTTACAAATACTTGCGATTTAAGAGTCCCAAATCCGGATTTCATCCTGCTTATTCAAGCAATCTGTTAGTTTTCGCTGATTAGGTTGGTCACATCGTCTAGCTCTGCAAAGCGCAGAGTTCCCCCGAAGTCCGGAGCAGCGGTGAGCTGGATAGGGCGCCTCATCCTGCTTCCTCCCAAAGAGTAAAAAAAAAAAACTCTGGGGACTTTGCAGAGGGCTCTACCTGCTCTCGCCGGCTCTCCTCACATTTCCTTAAGGAAACGGAGTTTTTTGAGCTGCCTCTCAGCTGTAAAGGCGGCTCTTTACGGGCGGTGGGGGTGGTGGTTCCAAAAGACCGTCTAGCGACGACGGAAGCCAAACCGAAAGCCTATTATTTTTAAGTTTTAAAATTGCCTTCTTTAGTTCCTCTATTGTTATCTCCCTATCCAACATCTCCCTGTCTTCCTCTCCTATCAATGGGAGTTCTTCGTCTGCCAAATATTTTTCAATTTTCTCTCTTGGAACTTCTTTTTCTTTATATAATGCTGTATAATATTCCTGAACAATTTCGAGCATGTCTTCTTTATTTGAGACATTTTCCTTCATATTTTCCAATTGATAAATGATCCCTTTTTCGTTCTCCTTTTTTAGTTTATACGACAGCCATCTACCCGGTTTGTTAGCATTTTCAAAGTAGTACTGTTTTGATTGTTTTATTTTATATGCCAATTCTTCCTGCTCTAAAATGTTCAATTTGTGTCTTAGCATCATCCAATTTTCTATAGCCACCTTATATCCCGGATTTTGCTGCAATTTCCTTTCTGCCTCCACCAATTCCTCTAAGTATTCCTTCTATTCCTTCCTTTTTTCTTTATTTTTATGTGCGCTATATGATATTACCAATCCTCTTAAATATGCCTTCATCGTATCCCATATAATTACTTGAGGTGTTTCTTTATTTTCATTTTCCTTAAAAAATAATTTTAATTCTCCCTTAACTTTTTCCATAAAATCTTTATCCCTCCAAAGCTGCACGTTTAGGCTCCATCTCTTCTGTTTTTTCCTCTGTGAATTTTTTCACCTTATTTCTAAGGGATTATGATCCGCTCATATATTTGGTGCTATTTCTGCCGATCCTATTTCCGTTCCGAGACTCCTACTGGCCCATATCATATCAATTCTCGACCACGATTTTTGGGGATTCGAATAGAAGGTGTATTGTTTATTATTCGGGTATAGAGTTCGCCAAATATCTACTAAGTTCAATTCATCTGTTAAATCAAAAAATGTTCTTAGTAATTTATCCCTTTTTTTTGTTTATTTCTGTCACTCTTATAATCTTTATCTAGGTCAACTATCCCATTAAAGTCTCCTATTATACAGATAACAGAAAAACCTAGGGGCCCTAGAAAGGGAGAAGGAAAATTTACTTTACAAGAAAAAAGGGAGAGAAATCACCACAGCAAGTCACTATACCTTTAAAACTGTGGAGCTCCAAAAATCACTTCATCGTTTGCCAGCAACTGAGTGAAGACGGGGGATCATGGGACCAGGGGCATGGCTTGAGAGCCAGGGAGGAGAGAAAAAATTTAAATATCACTCAGTTGTTTGCCAAAGGCTGAAGGATTTAACCCATTCATGGATAGTGGGAGCAGCGCACAGGAAAAAGACAGGGTCATAGGGGAACGTAAATCTACGTGGGATTAGTTCTAACTGCATCCGAAAAGGTGCTGAAATGGTGCTCCTAATAAATGACTGCATTTCTTTTGAAGTTTGGCTCATGGCTCATGAATTAATTAGGGCATCTTCGGAAACTTCACAAACCATATGTTTTAACATCTTTATAGTATCTAGATTGTATCTGTATATGCAGCCACCATGCTAAATTTATCCCTTGGCTATTCAATTCCTGTTTGTTTTTCAATTCCCCCTTCTCATTTAAAACATCTTTGTATCTTACAATTTTTCCCATATCCATCACATTTGGATATGTTAGTGACTCCATCGTGGAGAGCCAGACTGGTATTTTCAAATAGTGTTTTTCCTTGATTTTTACCCTTATTGCAAGTAAGGCATTTCTAATGTATTTATGTGCTTTGTATTTCTCATACCATAGAAAGGCATGACACTCCAGTTGTAAATCGTGTCCCTCTAATACTCTAGTAATCATCTATGTTTCAAAGTTATCCATTCTTTCAGCCAGGTAAGGGCAGCTGCTTGATAGTATAATCCCCAATTTGGCAACCCAAAGCCTCCTCTATTGGTAGAGTCTTGCATTAATTTCAGCCTAATTCTTGCCTTCCTGCCTTGCCATATAAATTTGGTTACCATTCTATTTAATTCCTCGAAATATTTCCTCTCTAGCTTTATTGGGATTGTTTAGAACAGGTACAACAGTCTTGTTGTATAACAGTCTTCCTAAGAGTGATAGTTGCATATTTTTCCACTTTTCCAAATCCAATTTAATTTGCTGTGTTAATTTTAAGTTAATTTTAATCTTCTTTTATGATTACACAACTCGCTGATATATTCCCAAATATTTTACTTTTTTTACTATCTGAATGTCTAGTCTTTCCATTAAGTCTTTTTTCTGTTCCTTTGTAAGATTCTTAGTTAGGAAAAAAACAGATACAATGCTTGATAGACGAGAAAGGTATACTACAGCATCAAAATGACAGTAAAAAAATAATATCCAGAACTACTATAAAAATCTGTATGACCAAGAGGAACTATGGGAGGATAAAATAAAACAATACCTAGAAGAGGCCAGGTTCCCTAAAGTTCCTGAAGAAATAAGATCTACACTAAATGAAAGGATAACAATTTTTGAATTAACAGAGGCAATTAAGAGACAGAAGAATAACAAAACTCCAGGACCAGGCAGCCTACCGGAAGAATTCTATAAACAACTACAAGATTTCCTGGGACTATTACTCCTGGAAGTTTAGAATGAAATCTTACTAAAAGCTAAAATACCAAAATCCTGGATGGAAGCAAATATCACCCTCATACCAAAAAGAAGATGCAGATTTATCGCAGATTAAAAACTATAGACCCATCTCACTTTTAAATGCGGACTATAAAATTTATACATCAATCATAGCTGAAAGATTGAAGAGATTCCTGAATGAATTTATATTTCCAGACCAGAATGGTTTCCTGCCGAATAGACAAATTAAAAACAATATGAGAATAATTTTGAACACATTGGAAAACTATGAAGCACATCCGGAAAAACAAATGGCACTGATGTTTCTAGATGCACAGAAAGCATTTGATAATGTGAACTGGTGATTCATGATACTACAACTAAAATATATGGGATTTGGGGAAAAAGTATCAATCTGATCAAGGCAATATACATCAGACTGCAAAAGTGTTTGTGAATGGGACATAACAGAGAATATAAATATTAAAAGAGGCAGAAGACAAGGATGCCCATTGTCCCCCTTATTATTTATATTGACTCTGGAAGAATTAAATAGAAACATTCCCCAAGATATAGAAATAAAAGGCATGGAGATAAAAAAAAAGAAAAAAATACAAACTACAAGCTTTTGCAGATGATTTGGTTTTCATCATAGAGGAACCGCAAGAAACAGGACCCAAACTAATAAAGAAAATAGAAGACTATGATGATGTTGGAGGATTGAAAATAAACAAAGAGAAAACTAAAATCCTAACTAAGAATCTTACAAAGGAACAGAAAAAAGCAAAATTATTTTCAACCTATCAACTAGAATCATTTTAAACTTGTAGCTACTTATTATTCAATAATTAAGTTTCCCTATAGTTTCTTGTAAAATCTTGTCTCTCTTTGTATAGTAACGCTATATTGGCCCCTTTCCAATTCTCTTGCAACTATCCTCCCTCTAAAATAGAATTCAGAATGGTTTGTAAATGTTGTAAAAATTCATTCTCAAAACATTAATAATAAAAACCTGATAATCAGTCTGATCCCAGAACTTTCCTAGTTCAAACACTTTAATAGCTTCAGAAATTTCCTCTATAATTTTATTTAGATATTCATCTATTTTCTTTAGAGACTTGTCACTTCTCTTATACAAACGGAAATAAAGTTGATAAAATGCTTTTTGTATGTTCACATTGTCCTCCCTATTGTAATTTCAATACATTTTTTTTTCATAATTGATCTGCTATTTCCCTCGCTTATTTGAAAACTCATTTGTTTCTTTATATAACCATTTTTATTTTCATTTAGTCTTACTATTAATATAGGTAACTGTTGTTGGAAGAAAATATCCATCTGGTTCAGTTCCAAGCTGGGAGAAAAGCACTGGAGAAAAAATGGAGGCTGGAGGCTGATTGGAAAGATGGTTTAATGATGAAGCAGAAGCACATGGGTGGTTCTCAGCAGCTAAATACGTGGAGTTGAGAGTGAGGAGTTTTTATATCTTCTTTTGGGCTTTTCACTTGAGCTTCCTGTTCCTGTGCAAGAATATGTATTCTATTGGCTGTTGTCAGATTCCTATGGAGCCATGTAGGGGTTATGTCAGGGGTGGGTTCTAAGTTTTTTTACTACCAGTTCTGTGGGTGTGGCTTATTTTGTGGGTGTGGCTTGGTGGGGGGTAATGTGACTGGGTGGGCATGCCAAACTTTTTTTTTTAAATTTTAAAAGCATTTTTTCTACAACCTTAAGAGGTTGCAAAAAAAAATGCTTTTAGAAGCTCTGACGATCAGGCAACTCAGCTGGGATCGCCAGAGGCTTTTAAAGGCATTTTTTTTCCTACAACCTCTTCGGCCCAAAGAGGTTGCAGAAAAAATGCTTTTAAAAGCCTCTGACAATCCCAGCTGAGCCGTGCGATCATCAGAGGCTTTTTTTTTTAACTTTTAAAAGCATTTTTTTGGCCGAAGAGGTTGTAGAAAAAAATGGTTTTAAAAGTAAAAAAAAAAAAAGCCTCTGATGAGGTGGGCAGGGTAAGCGAGCAGTGACCAGGCCAGGAACCGGTTCAGGAGCGTGGCCAGTCAATGTTATTACCAGTTCTCCGAACTACTACAAATTTTTACTACCAGTTCTTGCGAACTGGTGCGAACCGGGAGCAACCCACCATTGGGTTATGTAGGGGACATAGCTGGCTCTGTAGGTTGTCTGAGCTAAGTTTGGTTGAAATTTCTGAGGGTGATGCAATGTCTTTAAGAGATTATGAGCTGTGTGTTTTAGTGGGTTAATCCCATTATGTCCTGAAGGGTCATGTCTTAATCCCTTCACCCTGAGTTGAAGGTCTTCTGTTTTGTAGATAGGCTGGCCCAGTCTTTCTTAATAGGCACAAAATATTAGCTGGATGCAGGGAGCTGGGGCTCTGAGTTTCTGTCTCCCTTAAAATCTGTCTCTCTTCTTTTAGTTTTTTATTTCCTTTCTTTATTATTATTATTATTATTTATTATACATTTTCCTTTATTATACATCACGTTTCCATTTCTGCAACAACACTGTACTGTTTTATCAAGTCTCTTTTAAGTATACATAGTATTATAAACCCTGACTGTAACCATTGTTCTCATAATTATACAATGTAATCTCTTTTACATATGTAATCTTGTACGTCCTAGTTATAACTATTATTCGCATAGTTATATCATGACACTCTATACACTTGTCATTTATACACTTTAATCTATAGTAGAGTACAGTCCAAATATTACTTATAGCGTATACGCTTATATCTATATCTATATCTATATCTATATCTATATCTATGTATTTACTTCTATTTTGTTAATCTTCTTTCATTATTAAATTAGTAATCTCTGCACTGTTATCTAACCATTTGGACAATAAGTCCCAAGTTAAGTAATACTCTGTTTCCTCTTTCTCCTTAATTTCCATTGTTAACCTGTCCATTTTAGTGCATTCTAATATTTTCTTTCTTTCTTTCATATATCGGTATACTTTCATTTTTCCAATTTTGTGTATATGTGATCCTCGCTGCTGTTATTACATGTAACACTAAGTATGTAATTTTTTTGTTGTATTTCCCCAGTAGTATACCTAGTAAGAACAGTTCTGGTTTTAGATCTATTTGTTGTGCTGTCATCTCTTCTAGCCATCTTTTTATCTTTAATCAATATTTTTTTGCCGTTGGACAGGTCCACCACATATGGTAATAGGATCCCGGTACCTGTTTACATTTCCAGCACTCTGGCGACATATTTTGGAACATTTTTGCCAGTGGCAAATGCCATCTATAGAACATTTTGTACAGGTTTTCTTAGTATGCTGTTGACATCGTTAATTTGTAATTTCTTTCCCACAATTTTTGCCAATTTTATAATTCTATGGTACGCCCAAAATCTTTTGCCCATATTATGGTTTCTTTCACATATTCTTCTTCCATTTTAAAGTTCAATAGGTAATTATAAATCTTCTTTATTAATTTATCATCTGTCCCTAGCAATATCTGGTCCAATTCTTGGGGTTCCTTATAAAATCCACATCTTTCTGCATCTTTCATATGTCTTATTTGTATTTGGATATATGGCCACCAGTCCAAGTCAATTCCTTGATTTTTTTAGTTCCTGTTTTGATTTTAGGTTCCCTTGTTCATTTAGTATATCTTTGTACCTTACAATTTTACCCAGTTCTAAAACATTAGGATATATTAGCGCTTCCATTGTGATAGCCAGACTGGTATTTTCATATAGTGATTCTGGTTGATTTTTTCCCATACTGACAACAGAGCATTCTTGATATAATGCCTTTGGAAGTATCTATATAGTTTACTTTTCCCGTCCCATACAAATGCATGCCACCCCAATTGTAAGTCATGCCCTTCTAACATCAATATTCTTTTGTTCTTCAAATTTATCCACTCCTTCATCCATGTGAACACCGAAGCCTAGTAATACAGCTCCTAGTCCGGTAGCCCAAACCTCCCTTGTTTTTAGAATCTTGTAGCATTTTCAATTTGATTCTTGGTTTTTTGCCTTGCCAGATGAATTTTGACATCAATTTATTTAAGTCCTCAAAAAACTTTTTTCCTAATTTTATCAGGATTACTTGAAATAAAAATAGCAATTTCGGTAAAATATTCATTTTTGTTGTGGCTATTCTTCCGACCAGCCACAGCTGTAGATTTTTCCATTTGTCCAAGTCTGTCTTTATTTGCTGTATTAATTTGGTATAGTTGTGTTCATTAATAGATGTGCATCTTGCTGTTAGCCAGATTTCTAAGTATTTAACTTTTTTAGTTATCTGCATGTCCAACTTTTCCGTCAGTTCATTTTTCTGTTTATTTGTAAGATTCTTTGTCAATATCTTGGTCTTTTAAGTTCTGCCACCGCACCAAACTCCTCTATTTTCTTTATTAATTTGGGTCCTGTTTCTAGGGATTCCTCCAGAATAAAT
Source organism: Arizona elegans (assembly GCA_022577455.1). Taxonomy (NCBI): domain Eukaryota; kingdom Metazoa; phylum Chordata; class Lepidosauria; order Squamata; family Colubridae; genus Arizona; species Arizona elegans. The sequence continues at coordinate 44,682,017 of JAKOOJ010000006.1, read as the reverse complement.
ACTAAGTTGCCTGCAACTGCTTGTACTTTGTAACATTTTTAAAAAAATCTTCAGACCATTTATTTTTGGGTCTTGTCTGATCTGTCTAAGCAGGACTTCCAGGGTTAGTATGAATAAGAGAGGGGATAGTGGCCTCCTTGTCTTGTGCTCTTGTTGTGTTAAAAAAAAGATTTTTTATTTTTTTTTAGGGGAAATACTTTATCTTGCCTTTTTAAAATATTCCTCAAAATATTTCATTCTTCTAGGAGAGGGGTGGGTGCTAACTTTCTGCAATGTCATTGTCAAAGTTTAATTTGTTGAGAAATAAGTCTCTCTGGAAATTTAATTCTTTTTTTCTCTTTATTTCATCCAAAATAGCTTGTGTTTTCTCTTGATCATTGCAACATATCATTTAAGTATCCATCCAACAGAACTAGATTTCTTTTTATGTGTCAAACCCACAAGATTATGATTTGAAAAAGGCTTTACTTTTTATGTCTATCTTATATTATGAACCTTGGTAGTCAATTTTTTTGAAATCCAAATCATATCTATTCTTGAAGGACCTATATGTCTTTCAGAAAAATATGTTCTGTCCAATGTGGGTAGAGATCATTCCAACACCCATCCAACACTAATTTTCATAAGAAAAGCCTATTAAACTCTACATAATAAAATTATTTATAAAACAATACTTGTCCTCATTTGGGTCATGCATTCCCGGTGTCATATTGACTTTCATCCAATAAACCTTATTTTTATTTCTCATAAACATATTTAAATGTATAATCTTTTATCCATCATTTTCCATTCATCTTATCTTTTAACTTTCATTTTAGTTTTTCGGGGCTGCTCTTTTACCATTTATCCTCCTTTATTTTACCACAACCTTTCCTCTTCTCCTCCCCTTCTCTTCCTTCCTCCATCTCTTCTTACTTTTTGTTCTTCCTCTCCTTCTCTTTCCTACTTCCCCTTCCTCCACTCCTCTTTTCTTTCTCCCTTTCTAACCCTTTCTCCTACTACTCTTTTCTTCCTCTCCTTTTCCCTCTTCTATCTCTCCCTCTCCTTTCCTCTTTTCTCCCTTCCTCTCTCTCTACTCTTTTCCCTCTCTCATTTCCCTTTTCAATTCAATCTAGAATGGTGTTCGATCAGCCCCAATTATCTATTTGCGACCATCTTCATTTCAGTTTGTTTAGTAATTACATCTGTTTCATCATTTGTGTACATTTTTATAAAAATTTCACTTTTTCCCTTCCCCCCTCCCCCTTTTTCCTTTACCTAGGCATCGTCTGGGTTTGTATTCTAATTTTTTTCCTCTTTTTCCTCTTTTCCCTATTTTATCTCCATATCTTTATTCATATCTCTTTTCTAACCAATCATAAAAATTTCCCCATGTCTTGAAATACATCGACTCATCTTTATCTTTTATTCTCAGTGTTAGTCTGTTCATTTCTGCACATTCTAAAATTTTCTTTAAAATTTCTCCTTCCAACGGGATTTTATCTGCTTTCCAATTCTTTGTAAATACAATTCTGGCCACTGTTATTATATGAATAATCAAATATGTATCTTCTTTACTATATTTCTCTGGTAATTTCCCAATAAAAATATCTCTGGTCTTAACTCTATATGTTGCTGCAGCATTCCCTCTAACCATATCTGTATTTTAACCCAATAGTACTTTGCTTCTTTACACGACGACCACATGATAATATGATCCCGGCAATTGATGACATATCCAACATTTGGCTGATTTATCTTTAAACATCTTAGCTAATCTTTCTGGTGACATATGCCATCTATAAAATATCTTATACAGATTTTCTTTATAAGCTGTTGCCATTGTTAATTTATAATTTCTTTCCTATAGCTGTTGCCATTTCTCCAGTTCTATACTATATCTAATTTTTTTTGCCCATGCTATCACTGTTTCTTTTACTTCTTCATCTTCTAATCTAATCCACAATAATTATATAATTTCTTAATCATTTTTTCATCTGTTCCTGTCAGTATCTCATCCAATTCTGATTTCCCCAAGTTAAAACCATATTGCCTACGATCTACTTCAAAACTTGATTGTATTTGCAATCTTGTATACCAATCTGTCTCAATCCCTTGACTCTCTAATTCTTGCCTTTGTTTCAGTTCTCCCCATTCTGTTAAAATATCCTTGTATCTAACAATATTCCCCATATTAACAATATTTGGATATGTCAAAGCTTTTATTGTAGAAAGCCACATTGGTATTTTCAAATAATGTTTTTCTTTCACTCTTTCCCACACTGATAACAAACAATTTCTCACATAATGTCTCTGGAAATATCCGTGTATTCTTTGTTTCCCATACCATAGGAAAGCATGCCTAGTTGTAAGTCATGTCCCTCCAGCATCACTATATTTAGAATATTGTGCTAAATCCAGCCAGTGTCAGTTGTTTCTGCTGCATCCCAGGCTTCACGTTGGTCTGCAGAAACCACTGTGCGCTGATTGGTTGTTTCGTTTCTGGCGCGAGTATATAAGTAGCTGTCAAAGTGCTGACAGCTGCTGCTCCTGTTAGCTGAGCAGCCTCGCTAGCCACCAAAGCTAGAGAAAGTGTTAACCGCACTTGTTAACCAATAAATCATGTTAGCTTTCAAAGAACCTGTCTTGCCTCAGTCTGTTCGTTCCTACCAGGACATAACAACTGGCAACGAAGGTGGGATTATATCCCGACCCGGTCTGAGGTACAGACACGAGCGGAGCAAGTCACTGAGCTGAAGTCACTATCCAAGAGCTGAAGCACTAAATGCGATGAAAAGTCATCCAACGAGTTTGGACATCACACTTAGTTCCCCTCACCGGTAAAGAATGACAGCCTTGCCTGTTTTCGACGCTTTCAACCCAGAAAAACAATCCTGGGATACCTATTTGGAGAAATTTGAGTGCTTCTTACTTTCAAATGACCAGGGAGGCATCTCGAATGATAGAAAGAAAGCATACTTTCTATCGTTCTGTGGCGATGAGGTGTTTGAAACTGCTAAAAATCTCCTGGCACCTCATAAATTACACACAGTACCTTGGGATATCTTCCTAGAAAATCTGAGACACCACTGTGCCCCAGCACCCTCCTCTATAGCAAGGAGGCATGCTTTCCATCATAGGAACCAAAAAGAGGGGGAAACGATAAATCAGTATATTGCTGCCCTCAGAGCTGTTGCCCTATACTGTGATTTTGAACATCTAGAGAACACATTACGAGACAGATTAGTCTGTGGCATCAGAGACCTAAATCTGCAACGCCACCTGCTAACAAAAACAGTTCTCCCTCTCCAATTAGCTTTGGATGAGGCTAGAGCTGCTGAGCTCTCTAATAAGTCTGCCTCAGAAATACAAAAGACTATTACCCAAGTTCCCGCCAAAACGGAGGCTGTGCATTCTGAGACAACTGACACAGAAGGGAACCCAGTGAAAGAAGAGGAGGAAGATGTAAATCGCCTCAGCCATCCCAGAGACAGAAAAGAAAACAAAGACAAAACAACAAGCCAGATGTCCTGCCTAAGCTGTGGAGGACAGCACATGAGATCTGCCTGCAAATTCCAGAACGCAGACTGTCTGAGATGCGGTAGAAAGGGCCATTTAGCCAGAGCGTGCAGAGCTACACAACCAATCTCAAAACCCATAGAGAGACAAACTAAATTTAAGAAAAATCAATTCAAAAGTTACAACGGGGGCGAGGACTGCTACACTGTAAACTATGATAGCTACCCCCCAGAAAATATAATTGGAAATGCAATTGGAAACAAAAAAGATAAGATTTTTGAAGGCTCTCCATGTAAAATGGAGGTGGACACAGGGTCTTCTATGTCCCTGATGTCCTGGCATACTATAAAAAAACTAGTCCCTAACTTTTCCAAAACAAGTATCAGGCCAATCTCCACTAAATTAAGGGACTATCAGGGCAAACCTATCCCCATTCTGGGCACCTGCCCTTTCAATATTCAATATGGCAGTTTTTCAGGCCTTCTTCCTACCATTATTGTAGAAGAACAGCGACCCAGCCTCTTAGGTTTGGAGTGGTTTCATTCCCTGGGCCTTTCAATTTCCAGTATACATCACATACAAGAGCCCCTTCTTACTAACCTCATTCAGGAATTCAGCGACGTATTCACCAGTAGCCTGGGTAAGTACAGGGGGAAACCCCTTTCCTTTAATTTAGACCCGCAGGTAGCCCCTATACGATTTAAACCTAGACGGGTCCCCTTTGCATTAAGAAGCGAGTAGATACTAGACAAATTAATAGCCTAAGGGGTACTAGAGCCTGTAGACCATTCCAAATGGAAGACTCCCATTGTCACACCAGTTAAGCCAGATGGTTCAGTTAGAATTTGTGCTGACTATAAGTGCACATTAAATAAGGCTCTTCAAAATTCAGCCTATCCGGTGCCAGTCGTGCAACACTTGCTTCACTCATTAGGCCAAGGTAAAATTTTTGCTAAATTGGACCTAACCCAGGCCTACCAGCAAATTCCGGTAGATAAAGCAACCTCAGAAGCACAGACTATAGTGACTCATAGGGGAGCTTTCAGATGCAATAGGCTCCAGTTTGGAGTCTCGGTAGCCCCTGGGATCTTCCAATCCTTAACGGAAAGGATCCTCCAGGGAATCCCAGGGGTTGTCCCTTATTTCGACGATATCCTCATAACAGCTAAGGACATCATCCAGTTAAGGGATCGCCTCAGAACTGTATTAACACAGTTTTAAAAAACAGGACTCATACTAAAACAAGAGAAGTGCAAATTAGCAGCCAGTGAGGTAGAATTCCTGGGGTACAGGATCGATGCCTCCGGTCTGCATCCAACCGAGGCTAAGGTCAGAGCCATTCAAAATGTCCCTACTCCACAAAATAGAACAGAGTTACAAGCTTTTCTGGGCCTTCTAAATTTTTATAGTCTGTTTTTACCACACAAGGCTTCGTTAGCTGAGCCTTTACACAGACTCCTAGATACCAAAAGACCTTGGTTGTGGGGTTCTCGAGAAGAAGCTGCTTTTAAGGCTGTAAAAAATCTTCTCACCTCAGACAGCCTTCTGCTTCAATACGACGAACAGCTTCCTCTAGTTTTGACTTGTGATGCCTCTCTTTACAGCATTGGAGCCGTTTTAAGTCATAAACTACCTAACGATTTAGAAGCGCCCACTGCATACTTTTCAAGAACCCTGTCTCCAACTGAACGAAATTATGGGCAAATAGACAAGGAGGCGTTGGCATTAGTTTATTTATTTATTTATTTATTTATTTATTTATTTATTTATTTATTTATTTATTTATTTATTATTTATTTAAATTTCTATACCGCCCTTCTCCTTTCGGACTCAGGGCGGTGAACAGCCAGATAAAAAACATCTATACAAACATCACAGTTAAAAAATAAAGTTAAAATAATTTATAAATTTGGCCCATAATTTAAAACTTGTCAATTAAAATCAATATTAAAATTTTAAAACTAACCTTAAAATCAAGACAGACCGGCTAACTGAAAAAAATAAGTTTTTAGGGCCTGACGAAAAATCCGGAGGTCGGAGATCACTCATATCTCTGGGGGTAGATTGTTCCATAGGGTAGGTGCTACCACAGAGAAGGCTCTCCTTCTGGGGGTCGTCAGCCGGCATTGTCTGGCCGACGGCACCCTGAGGAGGCCCTCTCTGTGGGAGCGAACTGGCTGGTGGGAGGCTATTGGTGGCAGAAGGCGGTCCCGTAAATACCCTGGCCCTAAGCCATGGAGCGCTTTAAAGGTGATCACCAACACCTTGAAGCGCACCCAGAAGTCCACCTGGAAGTTACAGGTGTCAAACGATTTCATGCCTACCTGTATGGGCACCACTTCACCTTGGTTACCGATCACAAGCCATTACTAGGAATACTTTCAGGGACCAAGCCAACACCTCCTATCCTTTCTCCTCGAATGACAAGGTGGACAGTATTCTTAGCTGCTTACAATTACACATTAAAACATCGCCCAGGCAAACATCTGGCTCATGCCGACGCCCTGAGTAGATGCCCTCTTCCCATTGCGGCTGAAGACCCTGCTCCTACTTGCACTGTTTTACTAATTGAGGAGATGCCAATCCCTCTCAATGCTAGAGACGTGGCACTACATTCAGCCAAAGATAAAGTCATCTCAAGGGTATTGGACTGGACTAAGAGAGGGTGGCCTTCTGAACCAGTGGGGCCTGAATTCAAACCATACAAGGAAAGGCAACTTGAATTGTCTGCTATGAAGGGATGTTTGTTATGGGGACATAGGGTTCTTATTCCTGCCTCACTGCAACAGCAAATTCTAACATCACTACATGAAAGCCACCCAAGGATAGTCAGAATGAAGTCCTTGGCCAGAAGTTACCTGTGGTGGCCAAAATTGGATCAAAACATCAGTGACTGGGTGTCAGGGTGTGCAGACTGCCAAGAGTCACAACCAAACCCCCCAAGAGCACCCCCAACTGAATGGGACAAACCAAAGGACTCTTGGTCTTGAATTTACATAGATTTTGCTGGCCCTTTTCAAAGACACATGTTCTTAATTGTGGCAGATGCATATTCCAAGCGGGTGGAGGTCAAACTTATGTCATCTACTACTTCTAAAGTCTTGACCACAGCGATGCAAATCCTCTTTGCTACCCATAGTATACCAGATGTCTTGGTATCAGATAATGGTCCCCAACTGGTGTCTGAGCCCTTTGAGCTATTCCTTGCAGGACTGGGCATCAAACACTCACTTACAGCCCCTTTTTTCCAGCTACCAATGGCCGACTGAGAGAGCTGTCCACTCTGTAAAAGAAGTTCTGGCAAGAATGGGGCCAGGAAACTGGAACTCTATGATTTCTACATACCTCTTAATGCAACACGCTACCCCTTGTCCAGAGACAAATCAAAGCCCAGCTGAGCTTCTGATGGGGAGGCGAATAAAAACTAAATTGGACAAACTACATCCAACATATTCCCCAGACACTGCCAAGATTAACACTTTTGGACTCAGAACTTTTAAAACAGGGGACCACATATATGCAAGGAATTACTCAGGAAGTCTCCTATGGCTTCCAGGCATAGTTACCCAAGTCTTAGGCCCCAGGTCATACATAATTACCCTGGGGGATGGAAGAATTTGGAGAAGGCATATAGATCAAATTAGGGGTAGACAAAACGGACAAACCAACTTAGCTACCGCTATTAACCCATCAAACCAGCCAGATAAAGGATTTCTTGCAGATCAAGCAACTGAGCCAAGGTCGGAGGTCGAGGACTGGGATGCAGCTCGACGGGAGGGCAACTTACCGGGTCTTCGGGACTTTGTTCCAGCGATAAACTCTCAACTAGCTGATGAAGAACCTACTTCCACTTCTTCAGGACCTTCTTCGGTGCTCTCATCTACATCCAGCGAACCAGGAGGCCTGCAGAGGTCCGGAGGCAGCCTGCCTACCTCGAGGACTATGTATGTGCCCTCTAGTTCTGGAGGACTGTTGCGTCCCAGGCTTCATGTCGGTCCGCAGAAGCTGCTGCGCACTGATTGGTTGTTTCGTTTCTGGCGCGAGTATATAAGTAGCTGTCAAAGTGCTGACAGCCGCTGCTCCTGTTAGCCGAGCAGCCTCGCTAGCCGCCAAAGCTAGCAAAAGTGTTAACCGCACTTGTTAACCAATAAATCCTGTTAGCTTTCAAAGAAACTGTCTTACCTGAGTCTGTTCGTCCCTACCAGGACATAACAGTTTCTATCTTAATTTATTATGTAAATTCAGAAAATTATGTAAATTCAGAAAATTAATCTAGTTGAACAAATTATTGTTAGGTATGTTGTGCCAATATACATGTTTATTTTGATTGAAACAGATTGTTCATAAATTTAAGGGCTGACTAGAAAGCCAAAATGGTTTCATAGTGTCAGTTTAGTCTGTATAATTAAATAGTGATCTGATTTGTGTGTCAATTCTTTGCCTTAATGTCTCATTACATAAGTGAAGCTGATTCAATAACAGAACTGAAATAATTAATAGCAAATATATACAATAACCATATAGCAAAGAGGCTGATGGGGTGTGTATTAAACACTATGTTATTTATTTTATACATCTGTACTAAATTCTTTGGAACAGCTTACAGTATATAAAAAACATAGTCAATTACAAACTAATGTAAAGGTCAAATTTTTAGAAATGCAGCAGTGAAAAATTGTAAATTTAAATTTCACAGGCACATTTCAAATGATTAAAAGAGTGAAAGATCAAAGATATATAAGAATAGGCAATAAATGTATTTACAAATCTCGCACCTTCCTTTTAGCATTAAGAGTCGCGAATTTAGCCCGCGAGTGGGTGGGTGGACAATTTAAAAGAGCAAACCGAGAGTATTAAGGACACAATTTTATCATTTGCAGTATTGCTTCTGAATAACATATTTAAATTCAGAGCCCATGCCAGAAAATGAACAATTCGTATTTGTCAATTTCATTGCTCCTGCCCCCTTTTAGATAAACTCTTCTTCTATTGGTTTATGGCAAGTCAGAAGCTTCATTCCTTTATTCCTCCTCCTCAGCTGTCCGTGTTATTTTTCCAAGACTTCAGGAATATAGGAAACTATATAGAAAACGATAGTTTTCCGTAATGTTCGCGCGCCCGCTTTCCTTTCTCCAGAAACAGCCTGCTTGCTCACAGTCCCTCTTCCTGTTCCCACTCTGAAGCGGAATAGGAAAGGCGGATATCGTCATCTGGCTTCTAATTGGCTGTTCAGCCCGCCGGGGCACTTGGGTTTCTTTTCTCGCGCCACTTTCAGGCGCTTTGGCGGGAGAGCTGGAAGTTGAGATCTGATTTGGAAGGGAGCTGCGTTTTTTCCCTTCGTTATGGAGCTGAGCGAGCGTCTACATAACGACGATTACCATGGAGGTTAGCCTGCCTCGGGATGTGGGATTTGGGATGTGGTGGCGGCGGAGGAAAGTCTCAAACCGGAGGACTGCTAGCAAAGGGCAGAGAGATTTGTTGGTAGAAGTGAATGGTGATGGGCATAAACTGAATCTCCGAAAGGAAGAAAGCAGTGCAACAGCAGCAGCTGTGTGGAAAATAAATATTTTGACTCTGAATTCAGGATAAATAAAATGGCTGTGGTTCAAGCCTTATTACTTATATCTCTCTATTGAAGGCATAAATAGTTTTACTATCTTAGTAGTAATCTCATTTAGCGCTACTGCAGTGGTTTCATGGCGGTTTGCTTCTCAGAAATTCCATTGAAATCTTTTTTTAAAAAATAGGATTTTTTTTAGGAATTTAGGAATTTTTGTGATATAAGCCCAATTTCTAAAATTTCTGAAACCTTTTCAGTGATGCTCCATGAAAGTTTATGTGGGGCTACAGTAATTCTTATTGACATTGGTGGTGCTTACTTTCAAGGTAAAGCTTCTGAGAGCTCAGCCTTTGGGAATTACATATCTGTGAAGTTTTAATGACAATAATAAGGAAGTGGTTTTTCATTTTCCATTATTTCTTCTGACATGTTTTTTTTTTCAACTCTAGCCTGTCATCTTGGTATTTGTTTTCCATCCAAATATTAACTACTTCTGAATTTGCTCTGCTTTTTAAGCCAAAATTGATTAAGTGCTGTCATCTAGCTAGATATTTATTGTCAAGTGATTGTGCAAAGGTGTGCAATCTTTAATTCTACTTTTCTTCTAGTGGCTTTTTTGCTGATTTTCTCACTGAAGACTCAAATTTGTCATTTTTATATGAATGATAGTTTCTTAGGCTCTTCAGATGCATTAAAACTATATTGCTGCAGTTGTAGTATAAGGCTGAAATAACAAGTTTTCAAGACATAAGCTTTTGAGATGAAACTAGGTATTGACAAGGTAGTAAGTGAATCAATAAGTAAATGGTTATTGTTACAGCTGGCTCAATCATCCTCATAGGCATATTGTTGAAGAAATATAAGAACATGTTGCAGCTAGTTTCTTTTAATCTTCAAGATTTCTCCCTTTTTCATTTAAAGAATTTGTATTGAAAACATTTTAATTTAAAAAGAAGAAAGAAAAACAGATAATAACTGATTGAGATTTTTATGAACTTGAGGAACTATGGCAAAAATGAGATAACAGTATTCCTGAAATAATAGAGCAGAAATGGATTTGAGATCATCTAATTTGTTTGATGTAAGGTGCTTTATAGCATCCTTAACAGATAGATGTCCTGCCTCTGCTTACATCTTCTAATGAAAGATAGACCACCAACTTTATTTTTTTTTATAATTTTTATTAATATATTCTATACACTAATATACAAATAAAATATACAATCCTGCCACCATGGTATAATATGATTACATTGTCCATAAGTATAAAATCATTCCTTTATACATACATATTTGCCATCATATATATATACATCATCATATATCTATTCTATCCCACCTTTTCTGGACCCAATCGTACCATACTTTCCAACTGTTATAAAATTCTGTATCTTTTTTACCATTGATCAATCTAGTTAATCTATCTGATTCCGCACACTCATTAATTTTATATATTATTTTCAAATCTATCGGTAAGTATTGATTTTTCCATTCCTGCGCATACGCTAATCTTGCTGCAGTGATAATGTGAATCAACAAGAACCATATATCTGATTTAACATTCAAAGGTTTTGCCCCCAATAGGAAAATCTCAGGTCTTAATTCCAAATTAATCTGTGTAATTTCCAAAATCCATTGCCGTATTTTTTTCCAATATTTAACCGCCTGCGGGCAGGTCCACCATTGGTGAAAATAGGTTCCATTGCTGTAACCGCACTTCCAACAGCAGGCAGATGTCCCGGGAAACATTTTAGCTAATCTCGCCGGGGGGAGATGCCACCGGTAGACCATTTTATACATGTTTTCTTTATATGAGGAGGCCATGGTTAATTTCATATTTTTCAACCAAATCTGTTCCCATTGCTGGAAGTCAAGGGGATATCCAAAATTTCGCCCCCATGCTATCATACAATCCTTCACTACATCCTGTCCTATCTGCAGAGACAATAAATATGCATAACATTTAGATAATATCCCTTTCCCTCCTTCTAATAAGATCTTATCCAATTCTTGTCTTTTACGGTAGATTCCTTCACTATGTAAATCTTTTTTATACCTGGAGTGCACTTGAGAATAAGCACCAGTCTATCTTATATCCTTGAAGAGTTAATAATTCTCGTGACTTCGGATTACCCTGAACATCCAAGAAACCTTCATACGTCAAGGTTTTCTCCCCTTTATACAATGTCGGGTAAATCTGAGCTTCCTGCGCCGAAATCCAACATGGAACTTTTGAATATACTCTTCTTCTAACCTTTTCCCAAGTGTACCCAAGCGTCCTACATAAATAGTGATCATCAAAGTGTCTAGGACAGCCGGATGTTCCTGCCCATAGAAAATAGTGCCAGCCATGTTGAAGACCGGCTCCCTCAAATGTCAAAAGTCGTCTCTTTTGTAGGACCATCCATTCTTTCACCCAAATCAAGTTCGCTGCTTGGTGATAGAGCTCCCAATTTGGGAGTCCAAATTCTCCTCTATTTTTGGGTTCTTGTAACATTTTAAGTCTAATCCGCGGCCTCTTTCCCTGCCAAATAAATTTAGATATACTCCTATCCAAATTTGTAAAAAACTCTTTATTCAACCTTACTGGGGCTGTTTGGAATAGAAATAACCATTTGGGTAACACGCACATCTTAATGGTTGCCACCCTTCCCAAAATTGATAGCTGGAGATTTTTCCATCTTTCTAAGTCTCTGAGCATCTGGCTGTAAAGAGGAAGATAGTTATCTTCCTTTATGGAGGAACATCTGGCGGTCAACCATATACCCAGATACTTAATTTTATTTGTTATTCTTAAACCCATTAACTGTTCCAGCTGTTGCCTTTGCATCTGAGTCATATTTTTCACTAGGATTTTAGTTTTTTCTTCATTCATCTTTAACCCCGCTACCTTCCCATATTCTCTAATCAAGCATAATAATTTCAGGCCCGAGTCCAGTGGTTGATCCAAGATAAATACAAGATCGTTTGCATAAGCCTGAACTTTAACTTCCTCCTGCCTAATCTTCATTCCTCTTACTTCCGTGTTTCCTCTCACTTCTCTAAGAAGGGGCTCTAAAGTTAATACAAATAACAATGGGGAAAGGAGACATCCCTGTCTTGTACCTCTACAAATTTGAATTCTCTCTTGTCTCCTCTCCATCTATGAGAACTCTTGCAGTCTGCTCCCGGTAGATAGCTTGAATTGCCCGAATAAAATTCCCACCAAACTCCATATATTCCAATTGAGAAATCATAAATTCCCAACTGATTCTGTCAAACGCCTTTTGGGCGTCAACAAAAATTAAAACTAATTGTTTATCCGGGTGATTTTCAAAAAATTCTAGTGTATTCATGATAATTCTAAGATTATCTCGTAGATATCTATTAGGAAGGAAGCCGTTTTGGTCTGAATGAATGAATTGGTTAAGGAAGCAGCTAAGCATAGCTGCAAGAACCCCCGCAAATATCTTATAATCGGAGTTTAGTAATGATATTGGTCTATAGTTCTTAATAAGAGATAAATCAGTTCCTTCTTTTGGGATAATAGAAATATAAGCCTCAGTCCAAGATACTGGAACCTGAGCCTCTTTCATAACCGCATTGAATAAATCTGTCATGTGTCTTCCTATCACGTCAAACACTATTTTGTATAATTCAACCGGAAGGCCATCTCTACCCGGGGTTTTGCCATTCGCCTGTGCTTTCATAACTGTTTCTACTTCCTCCATCGTAAATTTCCGCATTAAGAATTTTCTTCATTGTTTCCGAGACTTTAGGCAAGTCTGTCTTTTCCAAATATTTCCGAATTTCACAGATATTTTCCTCTCCTTTCTGATAAAGCTGTGTGAAAAAATCCTGAGCTACCATTCTCTTGTCTTCCTTAGTACAATGAAGATTCCCAATTACATCTTTCAGCCCTTCTATTCTCCGTTGTTCCTGCTCCTTTCTAAGCTGGTAAGCCAACCATTTTCCTGTTTTATTCGCCCTTTCAAAAAAATTTTGTTTAGTCCACTTTATTTTATTTGCTAATTCCTCTTGATCTAATAATTTAATCTGGTGTTGCCAGTACTCCCTTTCCTCTATCAATGTTGTCTGGGTTAATCCATTTTGCATCCTTTCTTCCACCCGTTGTAATTCATTCAAGACCACCAACTTTATAAGCTTTCTATTCTACTGCTAAACAGCTCTCGCTGTTCATGTCCTCTTACTTAGGAGAAATTTTGTTCCTTGCATCCTGTATCTATTGATTCTAGTTCTGCTTTCTAGAGCAACAGAGGACAATTTTGCTGTGTTTTAAAGGCAATTTTCCTAATATTTGAATACTATTACCATTCTTCCAAATCCAGTACATCCAGCTTTTTTACTGTTATTCAGAGGATTTGATAACAGCTTGTATGTTGTCCTTGTTCTTCCATAGGCGTGCTCTAGTTAAACAATGATAAACCATGTGTAGAACTAGATGCTGTACTCCAAGTGTGACCAGAGCAGATCATAGTTGTCATAAGAAGTTGCCAGACTGTGTTAAGAAATTGCAAGATTGAATATATAGCTGTAGAGCATTGCAGTGCCATATTCAATTTAATTTAGAAACGGACATTGTTTTCACATGTACTCCTACCACATCAGATGTCCCTATTTTATATTATTTTCTTTTGCACTTAAATGCAAAATGACTGTCTCATTAAGAGTTTATAAGCATTCTATCTACCCCTTATCTGTATCACTAAGAAAACAGCAAATAGGACCTGGAAGAGTTCTGTGCTCCATCTGATTCCTCTTTCTACATAAAAGTTGAGGATAATAGCCAAACTCCAAGCCTATCATATAGAAATCTGCAGCTAGCCATAATGATGAAAATATGATATGCATAGTGATATCACAATGCAAACTTCGTCTTTTCATTTTTGTTGGTTACAAGTTTGTATATTATGGAATAGAATAGTGACATCATGACAAACATCATTTGTCCACCTAAGTATACCTATGGCTTATCACACTCTGCAAATGTTCCCTGGTTGCTCAAGGATTGCTTTAAGATGGCTAGAGCTCCTTGAAAAAGCTTGAGGGTAAGTGAAGACCCATTTTCCAGAGTGCTGCTCCCACTGTCCATAGCTGGGATCTTCCTTCAGATCTTGACAGTAACTGAGTCCCTGTTAAGGCATGCCTCCAATCCCATGATCCTCCAGTCTATCACTCAGTTACTGACAAGAGCTGAAGTGAATTTCAGAGCTGTGGTTTTGGAATATAAATTTCCTTCTTTTTCTCTGCTTCTAGTTCTCTCCCTGAGTTTCTTTTCACTCGTTTAGGCATTTTATTTATTTTATTTATTTATTTTTTATTGAAAAAGTTTTTCAAATACAAATTTTTCCCCCTTTCCCCCCCTCCTCCCTAACCCCCCCCTCCCCCTGTGGCTTCTCCAAAATAAAACCCAAATTCATAACAGATTATATAATACTTTACCATCCCTTTGCTTCACCCCCCATACACTGACCCTTTCTTTCTCATGATATTATTATATCCCCCTTATACTATACATTTCAAAATAACATTCAACTGTAACATTATATAATAACTCCTAATTTAGCATAATAATATTATATCCCCCAGTTTAGCAATTTCTACTCATAATCTACCCTTTTCCTCCTCCCCATACATATATCTCTTAATTCAAATCTTTTATATATATTAATATAACATTTCAAAGCAACCTTCAACTATAAAACTATATAATAAATCCTAATTTGACATTTATTCAACTCATAGTCTGCCCATTTCCTCCACCCAGATACATATATCTCTTAATTCAAATCTTTTACATGTATTCATATCTAAACATAATATCCGTTTTCTTAAACTAAACAATCGATAAGCTAACTTGTCTCCACCCACTTTCCTACAGGACTACCATACATAATAATTTTTAATATCTTTATTTTTCTGCCCACACCACTAAGAAGTATTCCGTTATATAAATAAAATCCTCAAATGACTTTAAGGTTGTAATCCATATGATATCTTCTGTAATGTCTTTCAGCTGGATTGTTAACTCCATCACCCATGTTAGGGTAACATCACATCCTAATTCCAACAGTATGTTCGGTATCTTCAATTACCATCTGCCCCCATCAATAGTAGATGTCTTCATATATAAAAAAACCACCCGAGTGACTTTATATTTGTATTCCATATAGTGTCTATTGTAATGTCTTTCATCTAAATTATTAATTCCAACTACCGTAATAGGGTAACAACCAGATCTTCTGCGTTCCCCAATCCCATAACTCTCTTGCCTTGTAGCTCAGCATAAACGATATACATTTATCAAAGAATCCAAAATAGATAGTTCCAATCCATTCAGTTTAAGGCCATATTCACATCCCAAAAGTACAGCACTGCAGAGGTCTGTCACTCTCCTCAAGATAATATAAACTATTACTTTGCCTCAGCTATATTTTCATGTATTCAATCATCTCTTAGATAACTGGCATTACACTGTTGTTTAGTCTAAAAGTTTTTATTTTTGTAGGACCTGCTTCTTCTTTTCTTGACTTTTTGTGGGTTAGATCTCCATCCTGATTTCCTTTCTATAAGTTGTATATCAACTGTTTGGTTTTCATGCTGATCTATAACTTGATCTTGTTGGTTTTGTTTTTGTGGCTTAAATCTCCATTCTGGTTTCTTTTCTATGAATTGTATATCAACTGATTGATTTCCATGCTGGTCTGTAACTTGATAAGTCATCACATTAGAATCCAAAGCCGCCTCTCTTGTATTTATAAATAGTCCAGCTGAGACCTCTGAAGGAGAATCCAGAAGCGGCTCATCTACAAAGACCTCTGTAACTTGTTGTTTTTCCATTACTTCCACCTCCTTCTGCTTATCCTGAATTTCTATCTCTTGTTGATTTTGCTTTTCTTTATTCCACTCATGTATTATACATGGAGATGTTGATCGCATTTTGAGAATCTTATAGTAAAATTCTTCCGCTTTTTCAACAGTATTTAGTTGATATCTTTCTCCTTGATATCTCAATATTATACCAACTGGAGCATCCCACCTGAATGAGATGTTTTGTTTCTTTAGCTCAGTCACCAAAAATCCAAATTTCTTTCTGTCTTTTAACATCTTGGGCGGCAACTCTTTATATATCCAGATCTTTCTTCCATTCAGTTGTAGAGTAGAATTAAAGGATTTTTGCACAATATCATTTCTTATTCCTTTATCTGTAAAGTAAATCACCACATCTCTA
The DNA here is from genome assembly GCA_022577455.1 of Arizona elegans. Taxonomy (NCBI): domain Eukaryota; kingdom Metazoa; phylum Chordata; class Lepidosauria; order Squamata; family Colubridae; genus Arizona; species Arizona elegans. Next base: position 44,665,728 of record JAKOOJ010000006.1, on the reverse strand, counting down.
GGCAATTGCCTTTGCTTTGCAATCCAAGAATTTACTCTATAGGCCTTGTCAATAAGGTACCTCCTCAGGATGAACCTTTAAAATCCCAGCCAGAACTTCAGCAGATATTTTTCTTAAATCATCTCTATTATTTTCCTGTAACCCTCTCATTCTAACCGCAAATTCCGTGAGCCTGTATTGCATCATCGTAACTTCTTTTTCAATCCCTTGTTTTATATTTTCTGCATTGTAAGTCTCGTGATCAGCTTCCTTTTTAGACTTTACTTCTGAGCTATTATCTTGAATATTTAGCAAATCATTTTCAATTCTTTGTGTTTTATTATCCAAATTATAAATCTTATCATCAACTTCCTCCATTTTAGACTCTAATAACTTGATATTTGTATCCATCTTTATAACTATTTCTGAAAAAGCATTAGTCATTGTTACAATCTTTCGTTGCAAATTATCATACTTTAGTTGTATCAATTCTTTAATTTCCTGCTTAAATTTTTCAAGATTCTGGTTCACAATCTCGTCATGTCTTGCCATCTCCTCCAGAACAAATTCTTTTAGGTTAAAGCCATTCTTCTGAGTCTGCAAGTTCGAAACTTGTTCACATAGTTTGTAAATGGGGGAACCCCCCCCCGCTGCTTGTTTGTCTGGCTTTGTTAGTTTTGACGCCATCCTGCCATACAGACAAACTCTTTTTAAAGAAAAAGGACTTCTGTCCAAACAAAGTCAATATCAAATCTCCAAGAAGAAAGAAACATAAAATAGAAATTTTTCTTCTCAATTCTAGCCAGCGCTGTTTATTTTGCTACGCATTTTATTTATTTTTGATTACCCCTTTTTTTGTTCGTGTGGATATTGGATTCCTTTCTGGCTGCTGGTTGTGTGTGGTGAGTCTACCTCCTGGGCCGCCCACGCTTTACAGGTCGCAGCCGCCAGATTCCGACTCTTCGGGGTGGATCCGGCTTGACAAACTGGGCCGCGAGAAGGAGATGAGTGCACAGGCTTGCCGCTATCCCCGCTTCTCTCCCACGCTGTTGGCGGCGGCTTCGGGGTAGTGTCACGTTGACGGTGCGCTCCCTGCGCCTTTCGATTGCTGAGCGGCGATCCTGGACGGGCTAATTTGGTGCACAGGCTTGCCGCCTATCTAAAACGCCATTGCAATCGTTTGCCTCAGAGGAACATCATCGCAGAGGTGCGCCCTCCGTTTCGACCTCAGCCTCCTTTCCATCGGCGAAGGCACAGTGACGCTCCTGCTGTTTCACTGAGGCGTGAGTTGTTTATTTAGGCATTTGGGGCCAGGCGGCGGCAGCGGGCGCTATTTCGTTGCCGGTGTTGGAACGCCCACCATTTCGCCTAGCTACCAGAGCCTGCCATTTTGTCGGTGGCCAAAGGGGGCGGTGTTTGACATTTACAGCACGACTTTGCTGCCTCCGGATTGTGACAGGAGCCCCCTTCTACAACGTTTGCTTGCCGTGACTGGCCTTTCGCCTAGGAGGCCTTTCAATCAAGTTTTGCAGGCCTTTTCTTGTATATAGTTGCTCTTATTTCAAAAAAAAAAAAAAAGAAAAGAAAAGAAAAGAAAAGAAAACATAAATATTAAATAAATATAAATAGTTACTATATATATATATATACATATATAAAAATAGACAACTGAGGACTGCAGCTGGTACATCAGTGCTACTTCTCAGGCTTGCCAGTTCCGTGCTTCCGTTGGTCGGACTTGGCGTTTATCTAGTAACATGGCGGACCAAGCTCTCTCGTCCGACCTTGAGCCTGAACATAGCCCTGCATGCAGTCCAGCTAAGCGGGCCAGGAAGTCTTCAAGGAAGCAGTCTGCATCTTCCAGCCGCACTTCCTGGAAGACTAAAGTTTCCAAGGGCTTGGACAGAGATGCCCAGCGCCGCCATAACGCCCTTGAGAGACAGTGGGACAAAGCGAGATTGGCGGCTGTGGCTGAAGTGGGCCTTGGCACAAGCGCCGCTCACCGCACTACTTTGGCTTCTGCAGCGGGGCCTCCTCGTCTTCAGGGTCCTCAGCCTCATCTCCAGAGCGGAATGCCCCTCCGGCTGCTCGACAGGATCAGCATTTACGCCTGTCCAAAGGTGTGTCCCAGTCCTTCCCGGATGTTTCTAGATTGGGGCTGGCCTCTTCGCAGAGGCCTTCTCGTCATCTACCTGAGGTCACGTTTACCCCAACTGCGGCTGGCCTTCGTGGTCCTGATGGGGTGATTCCTCCAGTGCCTCCTGATCTGCAAGCCCTTTTCTCATCAGCATTTTCTTCATTCCTGGCTGCAGGTCTTCATCAAGCGTCTCAGGTTCTGCCCCTTCATTCCGCGGGGCAGCCTGTTCAACTGCTTCATCAGGTCGCTTCGACCCAGGCTTCCAGGAAGCCGTCCTCCTCTTCCTCCCGGACTGACTCTGACCATGGTGAGGAATGCCTAGAGGACATCAAATTTTCGGATGATGAGGACTTACCACCGGACTCCCCAGCCTTTACGGTGTTGTTCCGCCCGTCGATGTTCAAATCGTTATTGCACAAGGCCCGTCTTACCACCAATTTGGGCTCCCCAGGCCTAGATCCATCTGGCGCTTCCACTTTCACGGGGCCCCATGATGCCTTGTTCCAGTTGGCTGCACCCGACAAAGAGGTAATCCCGTGCCCCCGCCTGTTTCTGGACGTGCTTCAGTCTCCTTGGGGGCAACCCGGGTTTTTGACTTCGCCCAGCACCCTTGACAGGAAGCTGTACTGCGCTGCACCTGACCTCGAGGATCTCTTGGTCCTTCCCACCGTGGATCCCCCGGTGGCTTCCTTGGCCTCCAATTCTTTAGTTTCTACTGACTCTCTAGATGGTCTAAAGTCAGAGGACCGCAGAGCGGAACTGGCCTTTCGTAGGTCTCATCAGGCGGTCACCTGGGTGATCAGGACGGCGACTGCAACTTCTTTCTTTAATAGAACCTCGCTGATATGGTTGAAACAACTCCAACAGAGGTTGCCTCCGGAAGAGACTACATTACACCAGGATATAAATAAGATTGTGGCTGCCACCGAGAACTTCCCTGAATTCGGTGAAGTTCGCATCCCGGGCCTTAGCATCCACCATCTCTTCCAAGCATTTGTTCTGGCTTCGCCATTGGAAGGCCGACCTTAAGGCCAAATGGAGGCTGGCATCCGCTTCCTATAAAGCGCCGAACCTGTTTGGGCCCGCCTTGGAACCTCTCCTGACAGAGGATCGTGACAAGCAAAAGATCCTTCCGACCTCGTACCGCCATACCGAGAGGAGATACACTCCATACACCCAGCGCCCGTCCTTTCGCTCCTTTCAAGGCTCGGGTGGCTCCTTCTCCCGCAAATCCTCATTTTCGGGTCCAGACCGTGCACAAGGGCGGGATTCCTTTCGCGATCAAAACAGGTTCCAACCACAATCTAAACGCCCCTTTCGCGGCTCCAACTACAGACAGTTCCGCAGAGGCAAATGACTCGTTACTCACGGGTCCCATCAGCGGGAGACTTCAACTTTTTCATTGCCAATGGGCCCGCTCAACCAAGGACTCTTGGGTGCTGCGCACCATTTCTTCAGGTCTCTCTATCGAATTTGTTGGAACCCCGCCGAGTCGCTTTGTTCCCTGCCCGGTACCAACATCTGCGGATCATCACCGCCTAATGCTGCAGGAGATCGCCCATCTGCTATGCATCGAGGCGATAGAACTGGTCCCCTCTACCCAACGGGGATCAGGTTTCTATTCGACATTTTTTCTGGTCCCCAAAAGCTTGGGGGGCTGGCGGGGTATCCTGAATTTAAAGCTCTTGAACCAGTCAGTAGTGTATCACAGGTTCAAGATGCACTCACTTTGATCAATCCTGGCGGGTGTACGACGAGGGGACTTGCTTCAATCGGTGGATCTAAGAGAAGCCTACCTGCATGTTCCGGTACGCCCTGCGCACAGACAATTTCTGAGGTTCGAGTATGACGGACGGCATTTCCAGTACTGGGTGATGCCATTTGACCTGTCCTCCGCACCTTGCACGTTCACGAAGCTCGTCGCGGTTGTGGCAGCCTCTCTCCGTCAACTTCCGGTTCGAGTGATGTGCTATCTCGACGATGTCCTGATTCTTTCCTCATCTCCAGATCAGGCATCGCGCGACCGGAGTCTTGTTCTGGACACTTTCCAACGACACGGGTTCTTGATAAATCTCGAGAAGAGCCACCTTGTTCCGACCACGAGACTGATTCACCTCGGAGCCTTGATAGACTCGGTCAAGGGGCAGGTTTTCCTCTCCCCAGACAGAGCTCAAAGTATCACGGACCTGATTCTTCGAATTCAAGCCTTAGAGAAGATGCCACTCTCGCTTCTTGCTCAACTGCTAGGGAAAAAGGTGTCCTGCTACAACATTGTTCCGTGGGCACACAGACACTCCCGAGCATTGCAGTGGTTCCTTCTTCTCTTCCAACGGTCGGGCCGCTCCTCTTCGAGTCACCAGGTGTACTTACCTCCTCAGACCCGTCTGTCGCTGACCTGGTGGCTGTCACCGGCGATTCTGGAGGGCTGCGACTTCCTGGAGCCGGAGAGGCTGACCTTAACGTCAGACGCCAGTCTACGGGGTTGGGGGGCACACCTAGGCAACCTTGTGGTGCAAGGTCAGTGGTCCCCGACGGAACGCCTCTGCAGCATAAATCTGCTCGAGCTGCGGGTGGTCAGGTTGGCGCTTTACCACTTCAGGACTTCAGTGGAGGGACGGCACGTCCTGATTCTTACCGACAATACGGCTGCCAAAGCGCACGTAAACAAGGCGGCACAAGATCCAAGTCGCTGATGTTTGAAGCCGAACATCTCTTCAACTGGGCGGAGAGTCATTTGCGATCAATAAAGGCGGACCACATCTCGGGGGTGGACAACGTTCCGGCCGACTGGCTCAGCTGGGAGCAGATGACCCGGCGGAGTGGCAGCTCCACCCTCACCTGTTTCTCGAGATTTGCCAAAGGTTCAGGATACCAGTAATAGACTTGTTCGCTTCTCGGGCGAATTCCCAACTGCCACGATTCGTGTCCCAGTATCCGGATCCGTCGGCGGAGGATCGTGACGCCCTGAGATGTCAATGGCAAAGGGGCCTTCTCTATGCATTCCCCCCCATCCCTCTGCTATCGCGGGTCGTGAGGAAATTGCTGTGGGAAAAGGCGGATCTAATACTGGTTGCTCCGAACTGGCCTCGCAGGGCCTGGTATGCAGACCTTGTCGCCCTCTCCGTGACACTGCCCTGGGTGATTCCACCCCAACAGGTATCGCTTCGCCAAGGGGCCATCTGTCATCCGGAGCCCCAGTGGCTCCACTTGGCCATTTGGCATTTGAACGCGTTATCCTGAAGAGATCACATCTGTCAGACAGAATTGTCGAGATTATACAAGCAGCCAGACGCCCTTCTACGTGCCGTATCTATGAGGCTTCCTGGAGGGCCTTCTGTGCTTGGGGGGCTTCGAGGCACGTGGACCCCACCTCGGCGACGGTGGAAGAAGTTTTGGAGTTCCTACATTCGGGACTTAAGGGTCTGGCTCCCACGACGTTGCGGCGTCAAACAGCGGCCTTATCCACCATCTTGAAGTGTCCTCCTTATGACTCTCTTTCACACCATCCCCTTATCAGAGGATTTCTTCACGGCGCGACGAACTTGTGCCCACCTCAGGTCCACAGGTACCCTACCTGGGACCTGCCTCTCGTCCTTCAGGCTCTGACATCCCCTCCTTTTGAGCCTCTGATGTCGACTACTCTGAAACATTTGTCGCTTAAGGTGGCATTCCTTTTAGCTATCACCTCCGTCCGGAGGGTGTCAGAGCTCTCGGCCCTCTCGATTCGAGAGGACCTTTGTATTTTCCGTGATAGTGTAGTGATTCTGAGACTCGATCCTACGTTTATCCCGAAGGTGAATTCTCTGTTTCACCGGGCACAGGAACTCTCCTTGCCGGACTTCTGCCCGTCTCGACGGAACTCTACCGAATGACGATTAAGTTAGACGTTAAACGCGCACTTCGTATATACATCCGCCGGACTGCTACCTTTCGTTGGACGGAGGCTCTGCTGGTATCCTTCCACCCGGCCTCTATGGGCCAGAAGATATCCGCGGCCACGGTTGGCAGGTGGCTCAAGGCGTGTATTTTTTTGGCGTATGAGTTGTCAGCGAAACCTGTTCTGGGGCGCATTCTACTGCACTCCACCTGCAGCGCGGCCACCTCTGCTGCGTGGGCGACACAGGCTTCGGTGGAGGACATTTGCCGTGCTGCCATATGGTCCTCGGTGTCGCAGTTCATACGTCACTATCGGATTGACTCATACGCTTCTTTGGACGCTGCCTTTGGGCGGCGAGTCCTGCAGAGCGTCGTCTTGGACAAGGGTTCGGGGGCAGCCAGTCTCCTGCCCTAGTACTTTAAGCTTGGGTATGTCCCAGCTATGGACAGTGGGAGCAGCACTCTGGAAAACGGACGTTGGCTTACTTGAACGTCCCTTTTAGGAGTGCTGCGACCACTGTCCATTTCCCTCCCCTTGTTTCTGTTGATATTCTGGTATTGCAGTTTCTTTCAGACTGTCTGCCTTGGTTCCTAAGTGAAGACCTGTTTCTTATGGACTTACCGTTGGACTTCTCTGTGGAGTCTTGCTGTGTCTTCGTGATAAACTGGAGAATCACGGGATTGGAGGCGTGCCTTAACAGGGAGAGTTTGATCAGCTCTCACTCAGTTACTGTCAAGATCTGAGGGAAGATCCCAGCTATGGATAGTGGTCGCAGCAGGCCTAAAAGGGACATTCAGGTAAGCCAACGTCCGTTCTCTTGGGAATAAAGGTATACATACCCACAACTATCGAGGTATCTTCTATCATACATATTAGTAAACTAATATATCTCACATTTCATGTTTACAATCCATTGGTGTGTGTGTGTGTTTAAATAAAGGATTTGGACTGTTGCTCTTAATTTTCCTCTCATTAGCTGCTTTTTCTCATGTTTACATTTATTTTTGAACTCTTTATTACCTACTGTCTGGTCTCAGATGATATTAGTATCATTCACCATTGTCTGAAATTCTGGGGTATTTTATTTGTGGGTTCCATTCACAAACCTAACTTTTGATATTTGCTCCAAGGTTTGTTCTCTGTGCTGTTCCCTGAAAGGAAAGCTACTGTATTTTTCATATAAGATGCACTCTCCCCAGAGGTGGGTTTCAGCTGGTTCTGACTGGTTCTTGCGAACTGGTAGTGGAAATTTGTAGTAGTTCGGAGAACTGGTAAATACCACCTCTGCCTGGCCCCACCCCCAATCTATTTGCTGGAACAGCTGATAGGTGGTATTTCGGGAAGCAGATCCAACTGCCAATCAGCTGCTCGTGCTAATTTAGGCTGTGCTGAAGCTGACCAGGCTGTTTGCTGTTTGCTGCAAGGAGGCAAATTGCTGAGAGGTAGAGGCATTTTTATTTGTAGTTTCAATGGATAGAATTCTAATCAACAGATCTTTTATCTTTCATTGACACTGATATTTATTATCAAAGTTTTGACCTTGGGTGTGTGTGTGTGTGTCTGTTAGTTATATTCCCTCGTGCTGTTTTTAATACTTGTTATCAATTCTGTTTTTCAGAAACAACAAATACTGCAAATCTTGCATCTTCATGTTTGCGTCGTGAGAAAAAATCCAAAAAAGGAAGGCAAGAAGCTCTGGAGCGGCTGAAAAAGGCAAAGGCTGGTGAGAAAATAAAATACGAGGTAACTAAAAAGTTGCTGTAATTTCAATTTTCTTTTTTTTAATCAATGTGTAAGTTTTGTAAGTGAATGTGTCCACACACATTTATTTATTATCCAGTTTTAGGAACTGGTACTTTTCAAGATGGATGATAGCATCCATCCCCCTATAGGTGTGTCCATGCTGCCTTGCATGTTGAGATTCATAAGTGAAGAATGCTATGTAGGAGAGTGAAACTACTACTAAGTGGAGGTCTCTTATTTGTATGTATAAAAATAGATGCCCTGTAAGCATCAAGTTGACTCCTGATGATTGCATCTAATGTTTTTCATGGCAGTGTAATTGAAACAGTTAGCTGTTGCTTTTTTTGGTTATTTTTTCAATTTCTTACTTTGGACAATAATTGGAATCTGAATACTGTATTTTCCGGCATATAAGATGACTTTTTTTTTTTTTTTTTATTGAAAAAGTTTTCAAATACAAGTTTTTTCCCCTTTTTCCCCCCCCCCCCCTCTTCCCTAACCCACCCTTTCCACCCAACCCCCCCTGTGACTTCTTCACAACAATAGGCTATTTCATAACTAGTTACATACATAATATCTTCCCTTTCCCTTAATCCCTTCTCGGAATACTGACCCTTAACTTGTTAATCTTATAACTCCCATTTTTACGGTAATCTGCCCTTTTTCTCCTCCCCTATACTTATTGAGTATTATTACAAATTAACCTTTAATCTTTTATATATATTAATATAACATTTTAAATCGGCCTTCTCCCTGCAACCAAATTTATTCAATTCTGTCCACTTCCTCCACTCCTCTAAATATATGACTTGAAATCAGACAATACAATTCTAAATATCCACTACCCACTTTACTAGAATATACACATATCTATATATGCATCCCATTTTATAACAATCAGTAAACTAACCTCTTTCAGCCCTTCAATTCCTACAAAATCATGCAATACGATTCTAAATATAATCAACTGCCCACTTTACTAAGATATACACATATCTATATATGCATTTCATTATGTAAAAAGAGAAAAGACAATAACTTTAAGTTTATGATCCATATAATATCTTCTTTGATGTCTTTCCACTAGATTGTTAAATCCATCACCCATAATAGGGTAAAATAACATGCTGGTGCAACAGTTTGTTCAAAATCTTCAGTCATCTTCTGCCCCCATCAGTAGTAGATATCCTCACACCTGTATAAAAGTAAAAACAACCACCCGAGTGACATTATAATTATGAATATATCCGTATGGTTATAGTTGTGGTATTCATCAGGATTGTTAATTCCCATCATCCTACTGAGTAACATCCAGATCTTCTGCATGCCCCGGCAAAACTCTCCTGCCTTATAACTCAAAATAGTTATAATATATTTCCAAGAGAAAAAAAAAGGTAAATAAGAAAAAATTAGATGATTCAAATCCAACAACGTGAGGCTCTTTCCACATCCCAAAATCATGGCCTTGCAGAGATCTGCCACAATCCTCAGGATAGTATCAGACCAAGATGACTTTTTAACACATGAAAATCTTCTTAAAAGTCGGGGGTCGTCTTATACGCTGGGTGTCGTTCTCCTGTAACCAGGCAGAGCAGCCCGAAAGGCTCTGACGAGCCTTAAATGGCTCTGACGAGCCAAGCTCTGACTATCCCAGCTGAGTTGCCTGCTAATCAGGCAACTCAGCTGGGATCGCCAGAGCCACGTAAAAGAAAAAGTTTTCCCCCTCCAGCTTGCTTACCTTAGCTGCTAGTCGCAACGCTTGCCTTGCTTCGCTTGCCTGTATCCATTCCATCAGCAAGCAACTCCCTGCCTGCAATCAAGCAGGCAGGGAGTTGTGGACTTCCAAAAGCAAAGCTGGCTGAGGAATTCTGGGAGTTGAAGTCTACAAGTCTTCAAGTTGCCAAGGTTGGAGACCCCTTTACTACTGGGTAAATTTTTTTCCCCTTTGGGAGCTTTAAAAAATAGTTAATTGGGGGTTTTTTTAGTTGTTCTTTTTTAGACCTAGCCATTTAAAGTTTAGGAAGTTTTAAATTTAGCTTTCATATAAAAATTAAAATAAAATAAAATAAAATAATATTTGTGCAGCTTTCTGAGATTTATTTATTTATTTATTTTATTTTATTTTTGAACTTGTATACCGCCCTTCTCCCTGAGGACTCAGGGCGGTGAACAGGCAAATAAAAACATCAAATACAAATATTAAAATACAGTTAAAAATATGTATAAATTTGGCCCCATTAATTAAAACAATAAACAAAAACAAAAACAATTAAAAACATTTAAAAAGAGTTAGGCCAGCCCGGCTTGTTGGAAAAAGAAGGTTTCACTCTAACTACACAAACACACAAAATCTCACAAAGCTGTATGTGGAATTTTGTGTGTGTAAAGTGTGAAAGTTGGTTTTTTGGGCTTTTTGTGGCTGTGAGGTTCCTGCTTGTTGCAGGGGCCATTTTGGATCTAGCACAGCTGCTTTTACATTATGGGTGAGCCAGTTGTGTTGTGTTGTGTGTGTGTAAAGTGTGAAAGTTGTTTTTTTGGGGATTTTTGTGGCTGTGTGAGGTTCCTGCTTGTTGCAGGGGCCATTTTGGGTCTAGCACAGCTGATTTTACATTGTGGATGAGCCAGTTGATGTTTTTTAATTTTTATTTGGTGTGCGTTGGAAGAGGGGTAGTCTTATACAGCGAGTATAGCCCAAATCCTACATTTTAACAGGAAAATTCAGGGGTCGTTTTATACGCCCAGTCTTATACGCCGGAAAATACGGTAGTTCTATATCCAAATATATTCTATTTAGCTTCTGAGATCAGTGAAGGTCAAAAAGTTGCTGCAGCTTGGTTAGGCATATCTATTTAAGTAAATATCCCAATAATGGCAGAATATCAAAATCTTATTTTCTTTGTTGTTTTTTTAAAAAGTTATAGTAATTATTTTATTTTTGTAGGTTGAGGAATTTGCAGGTATTTATGATGAAATTGATGAAGAACAGTATTCTAAGATTGTCAGAGAACGCCAGGATGATGACTGGATTGTGGATGATGGTTTGTAAAATTGGTTTTTTTTATCTTTGGACTGATACTAAAACTGTTTTTCCATTCATTTTCTGGCAATGTGATTTAAAAAAAACTGTTATTTTTAAAATAAAAGGTAGAATTATCTCAAAACAGGCATAGTGAGAGAACAATTGGTTTAGCTCCTTGTCATTAATTTTTTTTAAAGAAATCTAGAATAAGTTAATATTTCTTATAATAATAGAAGAAATTGTAACTACTGGTAGGTCTTCAACTTGCAACCACTCATTTAGCAATTATTTGATGTTACAACAGTGCTGAAAAAAGTGACTTACAATCAGTCCTCACACTTATAACTGTTGCAGTGTCCCCACAGTCATGTGATCAAAATTCAAGCGCTAGCAATGAGCATGTATTTATGATAGTTGCAGCATCCAGGGGTCATGTGATCACTATTTGCGATTTCAGGGGTCCTCCAACAAACAAAAGTTATTGGGAGAAGCTGTATTAATGTAATGACCATCTGATTTGCTTAATGATCACATTAAGCAATTGTTCCAATTGTGATAATCAAGGACTACCTATATGTTAAACTGATTTGAATAAAAAAACTGCTTAGATGTAGATGTAAATTGGCAGGAGTAATATAATCAATTTCTCCTGATTATTTGGCATGATTTTTATAGCAGGTTGTGCTGCTGTAGCCAAGTTTTTTTTCTAAGTTATCAACTACCAAGTCATTTGTGAGGATATGTCTACATTTTAAGATGGTTAACAGGAAGGAAATAATTTCTTCTAGTATTATTTATTTATTTATGTATGTATGTATGTATGTATGTATGTATGTAATTTATATGCCGTCCTTCTCCCATAGGACTCAGGGCGGCTTACAAAAACAAAGCAAAGAATTACATAAACAATTAAAATCAGTTTAAAATTAAATTAAAATCAATTAAAAATTATTAAAATTATTTGAAGTCACCCCAACGGATTCATTTGGTAAAAAAGCCAAGTCTTCAGTTCGTGGCAGAAGGAGAGGAGGTCCGGGGCTGTCCTGAGGCCGATGGGTAACCCATTCCAGAGGGTCGGCGCTCCCACAGAGAATGCTGTCCCCCTGGGGGCCACCAGCTGACATTGTCTGGCTGACGGCACCCTGAGGAGGCCCGCTCTGTGTGAGTGCACCAGACGATGGGAGGAAGGCAGGAGACGATCCTGCAGATACCCCAGGCCTAAGCCATGTAGGGCTTTATAGGTGAGCACCAGCACCTTGAAACGAACCCGGAGAGCCACCGGCAGCCAGTGCAGCTCGCACAGGAGAGGTGTCACACGGGAGTACCGAGAAGCCCCCCTAACAACCTGCGCGGCTGCATTCTGGACTAACTGTAGTCTCCGGGTGCATCCCAAGGGCAGCCCCATGTAGAGGGCGTTACAGTAGTCCAACCAAGACGTAACAAGGGCATGAGTGACCGTGGCAAGGGCATCCTGATCTAGGAAAGGGCGCAACTGGTGCACAAGGCGTACCTGTGCGAAGGCCCCCCGGTCACGGCCATCAAATGATCTTCTAGGGATAGCCGTGAATCCAGGAGGACCCCTAGATTGCGGACCCTTTCTGAGGGAGTATGGATCTCCCCTCCCATCACTAGTGATGGGGCCACTAGATCAAGAGATGCCGGTATCCACAGCCACTCAGTCTTGGATGGGTTGAGTCTGAGTCTGTTTCTTCCCATCCAGGACCGCACCACTTCCAGGCAGCGGGACATCACAGAAAGGGCATCCCCAGGGTGATCCGGGATGGAGATGTAAAGCTGAGTGTCATCAGTATTGATGGTACCTCATCCCAAAACCACGAATGATCTCACCCAGCGGCTTCATGTAGATGTTAAAGAGCAGTGGGGAGAGAACTGACCCCTGAGGCACCCCACAAGTGAGGAGCCTTGGGGTGGATCTCTCTTCCCCCCGTCCACACAAACTGCGAGCGGCCCGAGAGGTAGGAGGAGAACCACCGTAAAATGGTGCCTCCCACCCCTAACCCCCCGTGTCGCTGCAGTAAGATACCATGGTCAATGGTATCAAAAGCCGCTGAGAGGTCAAGAAGAACCAGAATGGAGGAGCAACCCCCATCCCTGGCCTGCCAGAGATCTTTTACTAGGGCGACCAATGCCGTTTCCATGCTGTAACTGCGTCTGAAACCCGATTGGTACGGGTCTAGGTAGTCAGTTTCCTGCAGGAACTGCGGGAGCTGCTGTGCCACCACAGACTCAACAACCTTCGCTATAAAGCGAAGGTTGGAGACTGGACGATAGTTATTACGGGAGTCTGGATCCAGGGTGGGCTTCTTGAGGAGGGGATGAACCACCGCCTCTTTGAGTGTGGCGGGGAAGACCCCTTCCCTCAAAGAAGCGTTGACAACCGCTTGAATCCAGCTTCCAGTCACCTCCCTGGCTGCAGAAACGAGCCAGGAAGGACAAGGGTCCAATAAACACGTGGAGGCACCCAGTCGACCCATGATCCTGTCCACTTCATCCATCGAAACAGGCTCAAATTCAACCCAGCTGTTACCATCAGGACAGGCCCGTTGACTTGTCAGACTCTGCCCAGTCAGAGTCCAACCCAGTCCAAATCTGAGTGATTTTATCTTGTACAAAATGTACAAAATCCTCAGTTCTGCCCTGCAAGGGGTCTTCCCTCGCTCCATGATTGAGGAGAGAGCGGGTCAGTCTAAACAGAGCAGCTGGGCGATTTTCTGCAGATGCAATGAGAGCAGCAAAATATTGGCGCTTTGCCGCTTCCATTGCCACAAGATAAGACCTAATATGGGTTCTTAACTGTGTTCAGTCAGATTCGGATCGGGAGGATCTCCAACTGCCTTCCAGGCGTCTTCTCCGACGCTTCATTTCCCTGAGCTCCGCGGTGAACTAGGGAGCCACCTGGAACCTGCGTCGGGTCAGAGGCCACAAAGGCGCAATTCGATCCAAGGCCCCCACCGCGGCCTGTTCCCAGGCTGCAACCAGGGCCTCAGACGAATCGTGGGATAAGGAGGCGGGAAAAGGCCCAAGCTCCGTCAGTAACCCTTCTGGGTCCATCAGGCGCCTGGGGCGGAACAATCTCTCTGGTTCTGTCTCCCAGCGGCGGGGGATGACGGAGAGAAAGTCCAGCCTGAGGAGGGAATGATCGGACCATGACAGGGGATAGGTTGACAAGTTTCCCCTACCACGATCATTTATCCACTATCCAGAGAGAAAAACCAGGTCGAGTGTGTGTCCCCACCCTTATGAGTTTGGCCCTGTACAACCTGAGTTAGGTCCATGGCCGTCATGGAGGCCATGAACTCCCGGACTGACTCAGATGTCTCCCCGGCCGATGGCAAATTGAAATCTCCCACAACCAGAAGGTTGGGGAGTTCAACCGCCAATTCGGCCAGGACATCTAGCAGTGCGGGCAGGGCTGAGGCTACGCAGCTGGGAGATAGGTACGTAACCAACAGACCCGACTGAACTCCAGGGTCCCATTTCAGAAGGAGGGAGTCACACCCGCCTATCTGAGGAACAGTGACCTTCCTGGGACTGAGACTTTCCCTAATAACAACCGCCACCCCCCCCGCCCCTACCCTGGAGTCGCGGCTGGTGCAGCACACGGAAGCCTGGGGGACATAAATCGATGAGAGGGACACCTCCCTCCGGCCCTAACCAGGTCTCTGTAATGCATGCCAGGTCCGCGTCCTCCTCGTCAATTAAATCTCGGACGAGGAGGGCCTTGTTCACCACGACCTGGCATTCAGGTATACCAGCCGGAGTCCAGGGCTCCGCACTCCTACACCCCCGGGGAAGCAGGATAATGCCAGGGGGCCGGAGCACGCCAGCGGCTGGATGCACTGGGGGTGCTCCCCAGATCCCCTTCTCTCACATCCCCTGCCCTTCCCAACCATCACCGGGTTCAGAGGACCCTCACTCCACCGAGCCTCCTCTTTCCCCTCCCCTCCCCCCACCAGCTTTGGTTGAGCTAGATGGCTGAACCGTGAGAGCCGCCCCCAGCTCAGTTTTCACTCCCCGCCTCCCGGGTCCCCTTAAAATTTGATTAAAAACCCTAATTAAAAAAACCCCTCAAGCCCCGCTTTGAAGCATGCCACCACTCGGGGTTCCAAAACCTTTCCTTGAGGTAGGCCTTCGATAAATAGGAAGGCCATGACCGCAAGAGGGGGGCATCTCGCAGTGAGCGGAGGTCCGCCGAGGTATAAGCCAGTTAAAAATATGGGCAGAAACAGGTGAAGATGACTGTGGGCGTCGGAGATGGTAAAAACGGGATAGTAAATGCAAAGCAGTTGGGCTTGAAGTACCGGAATGTATGTGCAATGTACTGTGCAATGTCAAGAATATGAGAAATGTCAAGAATTAGAAATGACAAGTTGGTTTTTATTTGTGAGAGTGAGCCAATATATTATAAAAGTGCATTTGTATCTTTGTATTTTTACAGTTTAGCATCTTCTAAGAATATATATTATTTTCTTATTAATTTTATCTTTAAAACAAGCCTTTTAGATAGGCTGATGATAGTGATTAGTGAAAGGTAACCTAAGGAATTGGAACATGGATCTCCCTAGAACTGTCCCAGCCATCTAACCATTATCACAGCCAGTCTGCTCAGTGGTTATGGAAAATAGTAATTGTAGTTTAGTTTGAAAAACTACAGGATTGTTATTCTACCACTGCAAAATGATGGAAAAATTGAGTGAACCTGGATTAATTTGCTTTCCTAAGTACAACTTTTAATGCAAAATATAAATATAGTGACTTGGTTGTAAAGAGTGACATTTTTTTCATAGATGGGGTTGGTTATGTAGAAGATGGCAGGGAAATTTTTGATGAAGACTTAGAACTTGATGCTCTTAATTCTGACGAGAAACGTGAGTACATTTTTTTCAGCAACTTTCTCTAATATACAGTATGTCACAGGAGTACACCCCCTCACATGGGGCTCCCCTTGAAGAGCGCTTGGAGGCTCCAACTGGTCCAGAATGCGGCCGCGCTGGTGATTATGGGGGCGACTCGGCGCACCCACGTAACACCTCCTGTGTGAGCAGCACTGGCTCCCAGTGGTCTTCTGGTGCAATTCAAGGTGTTGATCACCACCTTTAAAGCGCTCCATACCTTAGGACCGGGGTATATACGAGATCGCCTTCTGCCACCGATAGCCTTCCACCGGCCAATACGCTCCCACAGAGAGGGGCTCCTCGGTGCCGTCGGCCAAACAATGCCGACTGGTTACCCCCAGAGAGAGAGGCTTCTCTGTGGGGCATCAGCCCTCTGGAATGAGCTGCCCCTAGAGGTTCGTATGATCCCCGACCTGCGTACCTTTCGCCATGCCCTGAAGACTCTTTTGTTCCAACAAGCCAGGCTGGCCTAATATGAATTTTATAATGGGTATATGTTAGTTTTTAATCTGTAGGCCAAATTTTTATATATTCGATTTTAAATTGTTTTTAAATTCTGTAAATCTATTTGTGTTTTAATATGGCTGTACACCGCCCTGAGTCCTTCGGGAGAAGGGTGGTATAGAAGTCCAATAATCATAAACATAAACATATTATAACGCAACACACAGCAATTAATGTCTAAACTGCTGGCAACAAAAGTGAGTACACTCCTAAGTGATAATATCCAAACGGGGCCCAAAGTGTCAATATTTTGTGTGGCCACCATTATTTTCCAGCACTGCCTTAACCCTCTTGGGCTGTTGTGGCCCGCCAGCGGCCTGCGCGGATCGTGGCTGATCCTGACGAGGCTAGTGTGGGGTCGCACCAGCAGCCTGTGCAGCCGGCGCTCGCGTCAGACAGCGAGGAGGCTGAAGAGGATGTGGTGCCAGAGGCATAGATTCAGCCTGGGCCTTCAGAACCTCCAGAGGCTCCTTCAAGTGGAGAGAGTGAAGTGGAGGAGCCTCTCCTCAATGCTTGAGCATGCAGGGCTATCAAAAGGCAGGAGTGGCTGCTCAGGAGGAGGAGGTCTCCTCAAGAGTAAGGTTTGAGGATAATTGGCCACTCCCTTAGCCTATTTAAGTCGCACGCAGTTAGTAATTTCTTGCTGGAAACAAAGTGTAATTATTACAGAGCATTTTTGAAGAGCGAGTGTCTTATCGTATCTTGTTTTCTGGGCTGGTTGCCAGCCTTTGCGGGACTTTGTTTATTCTTGGTACGTTATAACTTTGATAAGGACCGTTGGTGTGTGTCACAATCCTTGGAAATCTGGAGCTGGGGCAGAACATGGGCATAGAGATCACCAGAGGTTCACAGGTTGCCACTGTAGTCCTCTTCCACTCCTCCATGACGACATCATGGAGCTGGTGGATGTTAGAGACCTTGCACACCTCCACCTTCTGTTTCAGGATGCCCCACAGATGCTCAATAGGGTTTAAGTCTGGAGACATGCTTGGCCAGTCCATTGCCTTTACCCTCAGCTACTTTAGCAAGGCAGTGATTGTTTTGGAGGTGTGTTTGGGGTCATTATGTTGGAATACTGCCCTGCAGTCCAGTCTCCGAAGGGAGGGGATCATGCTCTGCTTCAGTATATCACAGTACATCCTGGCATTCATGGTTCCCTCAATGAACTGTAGCTCCCCAGTGCCAGGAGCGCTCATGCAGCCCCAGACCATGACATTCCCACTGTCAGGGTGTATAAATCCCGTTTCCCCCTCCCCCGGGGGGTAATTGCACTTAATTAGAGACGGACTGTGGCTTTCCTTTGCAGCATACTTTAGGAGAAAATAAGCCGGGATATATTCTAAGAAACACATTTTATTATAAAGAAATAAAAAAACCAATCTTACTAGCTATTAATTACATCTTGGCAAACTTCCCTGCCTTGCCGGCAGAAGTTCTGGCAGACGAACAAAAGAAAAAGAAAGAAGGGTGAAAAGAATGTGGACATGCACAGTGGTTCAGAGATAAGACTCGGATCAGTCTACCGTAAGTCTCAGAATGGGAGCCCAGCTGACAAATACAAGAACGCAGTGACAATCCCCTTCTTTGTCAGTTGAGCGGACATCAGGTACATCAATAACTGAATGATAAAGTGTTTGATCCTCGAACTCAGGACTTGCTTCATGTGTCAAGTTGTGAAAATCTGTTTGCATGGGTGTCTTTGTTGTGTTAGCATTCTTCATGTTGCAATGATGCAAAGTTTGTTCAATTTTATCATCTTGTGAAAGACTAAACCCCTTTTGTGTTTGGTCAATCTGAACACCTAATTAAGTGTTAACATAACCTAAAGATTTCAATGTAAAATATCTCTGCAAGGCTTTGGCAAAAATTTCACTCATCTGCTTATTTGGACCAATGTAAACAATATCATCAACATAAACAAGAACTATCTCATATGTATTGTTAGATCTTTTTGTGAACATGCACTCATCAATTTCGGACTTAATAAAGCCCATTGAATTTAGTTTGTCAGTAAGACATAAGTACTACATTAAACCAGACTGTTTCAGACCATAAAGACTTTTGTGTAGAAACCAGGTATTCCCTTCTTGCTGTCGGAACCCTGGAGGACTTCTCACGTAGATCTCTTCATCTAGGTCAGCATGTAGATAAGCCATGTCAACATCGAACTGGAAAGCTTCTAAACCAAGGACAGTTGCAGTTGCTAAAGCAATTTTTACACTCCCAGTCCGGACTGTCGGTGAGTAGGTATTTGTGTAGTCCTCAGGATAACGTTGAGCGAAACCCTGAGCTACAAGTCTGGCCTTGTACAGTGACTCACCATTGAATGTCTCGGAACAACAGTCCATTCTTCTTCTGCTTCATCCTCGTCCTCACATTCGTCACTAGCGCCAGCAATAGCGGCTTGCAAAGACAAGGTTGAGAAGAACTAGTGGAATCTTGATCATTAATCTGCGCAGCATCAGCAGTATCATCTCTAGAAAAATAAACTCCAGGATCATTGGAATGAATCCTGGACCAGTCAACATCTTCCTCAAAATTAGCAGATTGGGAAATCACAATTACATGTTTGGAGTCAATAAATTTGCTCCACTTTGAGTTATCATCAATGCCCATAAATCTCAGTCTCTTTGCTGCTGGACCTCCTTTTTTTCTTTGAGCTAAGGGAATGTTCATCGTAGCGTATGAACCAAAAATATGGAGGTTTTTGAGATCAGGCTTGTAGCCATACAACATGAAGAAAGGAGTCTGATTTATTACACTGCTCCAAGTACGGTTGACAGTGTAATTTGCATATTTAATAGCTTCACCCCAGTATGGCATACTAAGGTTGGCGTCTTCTAGGAGACAACGCATCATGGTTTGCAGCACCCCTTGTCGTCTTTCTGCAACTCCATTTTGAGCCGGCGTGTAAGGGGCCGAGGTCTGATGAATTCCATTCTTACGCATCCAGTCCTGGAAACGCTGAGACTTCCGGTTTGCTTCTTGCCGCCGCCAGACGATCCCTCCGGATCGCCAGCCCCATTGCCTGTAAAGAGCCGCCTTTACAACTGAAAGGCGGCTCGAAAAAACTCCATTTCCATGTGGAAATGGAGATAGAGCCGGTGGGGGCAGGTAGAGCTGCGTAGTTTTTTTTTTTACTTTTGGGGATGAAGCAGATGAGGCTCCCTATTTCCCTCGCCGTCGCTCCGGGCTTTGGGAGACCTCTGCTTATGCAGAGCTAGGCGACAAGAACAAGCCTACAAAATTAACAGATTAATTAAAAAGGATGTGAGCTGGACCTGTGACCCTGAATCGCAAGTATTTCATTTATTTTATAACAGTTACTGAAGAAGGAAAAAAGAATTTTTTAAAAAATGGCGACTGCCGCGGTTTGAGAAGGGAATGAAAGGGAGAGTCCTTCCGTTTTCTATTAAGCTACAAAGTAGCGGAATAAATACTTCTGGCTACAATTGAAGATAAAGCTTCACTTTTGTGTTTTTTTTTTCCTGGAGATCTGATATTGATCTTGGTTGGAAAGAAGTTTTTTTTTCTTCTCTGCTTCTCTTTTCTAAAAAAGTTTGTCTGTGTGGAAACATGGCATTAAAACTTACAAAGCCGGACAAACAAGCAGTGGGGGGGGGATTCCCCCCATTAACAAATTACGTGAACAAGTTCTAAATCTCCAGACTCAGAAAACTGATTTTAACATAATTGAATTTCTTTTGGAGGAGATTGTAAGAAGGGATGAGATTGTGAATCAGAACTTTGAAAAATTTAAGCAGGAAATTAAAGAATTAGTGCAATTAAAGTTTGATACTTTGGACCGAAAGATTATAAAAATGGCTAATGGTTTTGCAGAATTTATGATCAGGTTGGATGCAAATACTAATTTATTAGAGTCTAAAATGGAAGAAATTGAGGACAATTTGGACAATAGAATACAAAAATTTGAAAATGATTTGACAAACACTCAAGACAATAGTTCAGAAGAAAAACCTAAAATGGAGGCTGATAAAAAGACTTGTAATGCAGAAAACATACAACAACGGATTGAAAGATAAGTTTTAATGATGCAATATAATTTTACTGAATATGCGATTAGACTGAGAGGATTGCAGGAAAATAACAGAGATGATTTGAGGAAAATATCTTCTGAAATTCTGGCTGGGATTTTAAAGGTTCAACCTGAGGAAGTATTTTGTAGGATCGACAGAGTTTACAGAATAAATTCCTGGACTGCAAAGCAAAGGCAATTGCCTAGAGATGTGGTGATTTATTTTACAGATAAAGAAATAAGAAATAATATTGTGCAAAATTCCTTCAACTCTACTTTGCAATTGTTTGGAAGAAAGATTTGGATATACAAAGAGCTCCCGCCCAAGATGTTATCGGAAAGAAAGAAATTTGGTTTTCTGGTGACTGAGCTTAAAAGAAGAAATATTCTATTCAGGTGGGACGCTCCAGTTGGTATAATATTGAGATATCAAGGAGAAAGATACCAATTAAATACTGTTGAAAAAGCGGAAGAATTTTATCAAAAATTTTTGAAAATGAACTCAACATCTTTATGCACAATACAGGATAAGCACAAGGAGTTAGAAATAAAGGGAAAACATCGAATTATAGAGGCTACCGTGGACAAATTGCCTTTGGATTCTTTAGACACCTCAGCTGGATTATCTACAAATATGAGAGAAGTGGCATCGGATTCTAACGTGAAGATTCATCAAATCACAGACAAGCATGGAAACCAATTAGCTGATATACAATTGATAAAAAAGAAATATGTGTCACAAAAGCAAAACCAACAAGATCAAGTCATAAAGCAGAATGAAAACCGATTAGTTGATATACAACCTGTAGAAAGGAAACTCGGATGGAGATCAAACCCACAAAAAGAAAAGAAAAAAAGAAATAGGTCTCACAAAAATAAAAATTTCTAAATTAAGCAACAGTGAAGCCAGTTATTTTTAAATGAATGAATATGTGAAAAGATAGTTGAGGCGAAGTATTGGTCAACATTATCCTGAGGAGAGTGATAGACCTCTGCAATGCCGTAATTTTGGGAAGTGAAAAGAGCCTTAAATTGTTGGATTGGAATTATCTATTTTGGATTTCTTTTTTTATCGATAAATGTACTATATTTATGTTGAGCTATATGGCAAGAGAGCTATGCTGGGGCATGCAGAAGATCTGGTCGTTACCCATTATGATGATGGGAATTAATAATCCTGAAGAAAGCCACAATTACAGATATTATATGGAATATAATTATAATGTCACTCGGGTGGTTGTTTTCCTTGTTTATATATAATATATGAGGATATTCATTACTGATGGGGGCAGATGATCATTGAGGATTCTGAACAACCTGTTGCAACCAGGATGCTATGTTACCCTAAGATGGATGATGGACTCAACAATCCAGTGGAAAGATATCAAAGAAGACATTATATGGATTATAAATTTAAATTTATTGATCTTTTCTATATAACGGAATATTTTTTTTTAGCAGGGCGGGCAGTAGATCAAAGATATTAAGAATTGTTGTGTATGGCGACTTTGTAGGAAAGTGGGTGGAAATAGGTTAGTTTATTGATTGTTTAGTTTAAGAAAAGGGATGTTTAAGTGATATATTTAGGGGAGTGGAGGAAATGGACAGAGCTGAATAAATGTTAAATTAAGATTTATGGGGAAGGCTGTTCTGTAATGTTATATATATAAGTATGGAGGAGGAGGAAAAAAAAGGCAGATTGTTGCTAGATTGGGAGTTATAATAATATTATTATGTTAAATTAGAAGTTATTATATAATGTTATTTTGAAATGAATGGTAAGGGGGAAGTAATAATATTAATAATATTATTAGCATGTAAGGGTCAGTATTTAGAGGAGGGAGTAAGGGGATGGTAAAATATATAATCTGTTATGAATTAGGTTTTTGTTGTGAAGAAGTCACGGGGGGGGGGGGATGGGTGGTGAGGGGGGATTAGGGAGGAGGGGGGGAGAAAAATGGGGGAAAATTTTGTATTTGAAAACTTTTTCAATAAAAAAAAAAGAAAAACACCTTACACCCCTTTAGATCCAAACCTTTTGCCAAGTCCGGCATCTTTCTAAGAACACGGAAACTGGCATGCCCCAATCTTCTATGCCATTTATGAATACATCTGGAATGCAAAAGTTTACCAGTTAGTGAATTTTCAACATTAACGGTTTTATTAGGAACCCCAGGCTTACTCTGAACAACCTGTTTCCTAATTTTCCTTTTGTTGGCTTTAGGTGCCAACTTGCCTGTGCTTGTGTTTAGGCTTTGGCTTTAAGTAATAAACACCACCAATTAACATGGTTTCAGCAACAATATCTCCATTTTTAACTATGTAACTTGCTTTTTCAAGGTGGTGAACTTGGAACTTTAACACTCTAGACAAGTGACCCTGACTAAGCAAATTACTATTTGCTGTTGATATATAATAAACATCAGGAATGAATGCATCGAGCTCTTCAACATAAACAGTTCCTTTTCCTTTGACCTGACAAGGATGATTGGAAAAAGAATAAAGTTCACGTAGTTCAGGTTCAGGCTCGTGCATCTCTGTGAAAAGTTCCTTTCTATAAGTAACATGCAATGCTGCACCACTGTCCAAAGTCCACAGGAGTCGTCTGTCGTACTCTGGTTGAGGTTGTGGATCATTGGTTAAAGCCAATTTGGCGAGTGGAGGTTGCGGATCACGCCTGGGACCACAACGACTTTGTCTTCCGCCTCTGTCTCTGCCTCCTCTGGAATCTGTTCCTCGGGGCTGGTACAAGACGGGAGCTGGAACTCGTTGGGGACAATCCCGGGTGGCATGTCCCACACGATTACAGATATAGCATCTTGGCATCCTTGGAACATAGGCTCTTCCTCGGAAGGGACGCCTCGCTGGAGCTCTTGATGCGAATGGTCCTTGCAAATATGGCGTGGCTCACATGAGTGCTTCTTTTTCAGTTAAAAGTCTGCATACATGGTCCACTGTGCGTTGAGCAATAGCACTTGATTAATCTTTGTAGTGGCATCTTTCCATTCATAATTCAATGAGTTAATATTAATGCTGATCATTTGAATATCATCCATAAGATAGCCTCTTTCTCTCAATTCTTTTCTCATTCCTTTCAGTTTGGTTAAATCTCCTCCTATTTGTTCACCAGGTTTCAATCTCAAACCATGGAACTCAGACATGAGCAAACATGATGATTCAATTGAAACAGGCCTGTAGCAATTTTCCAATTGGACCCAAGTTTTTTGGGCTGTTGCATCAGGCGGAAAGGTAACTTGCAGTTCAGTATCCATGGACATCAATAATGTTGTGCAAGCTTTAGTCTCTAAGTCTCTTATTGCAGGAGTCCATGGCTGGGCAGGAGGATTAAAAATCATACAGTGAGTACCTTCTCTGCGGAGCAATAGTCCAACCTCACTGACCCAGGCCTTATAATTCTGTCCTGACATCTTTAATTTTGACTCATCAGCCAGTGGAACAACAGAAGATGCTAGTTGAGGAATATGCATTTGGTATGCTGGGTGTGCCGGTAAAAATACATGTGCTTGTTGTGGACCAAAAAATGGCCCTGGTTGTGCTGCTGGAGGTGGACCAGGAGCTGGTCCTGCTTGTACGGCTGGAGGCACTTGTGCATGCACTTGAAAATGTGGCTGCTGTATTGGAATTTGCTGTGCTCCAGCTTCCACTTGTGTTTGAGCTTGGAGCTATTGCATTTGAGCTGCAATATTAACATGGCCTGCTGGAGATGCAGTCATTTGTCTTTGCTGCATTAAGCGTTGTTGTGCTCCATCTAAAAAGACACCAGCACCACCAGGGGGTGCTGAAGATTGGGCCTGTGGAGACACTTGTTGCATTGCCGCCTGAATATCTGAGTGAGTTAAGGACATGTTTGATAAAGTCTGATGCAATACTTGTAATTCTTGTAATCTGCAATGCATGTCGGCTTTCTCTAGTAAATTACTTTCGCGAGCAGATGGTGCTGCACCTTTAGTTTCAGGCAGCTCAGATAACCTTTCTGCTTTCGTGGCATGATGTGTAATTTGAGGAGACACCAGATCACGAGACAAATGTGATATGAGTACAGCTTTCTGTTCTGATTGGCCTGATACGACACTCTCTTGGGCTTCGAAGAAGAAGGCAAGATGGAGGTTTCAGGAATTTTAAAAAGAGGAGACTCTGTCTTATCTGGCTTGAGCATAGATAAAGTCGCTTTTGCCTGGCATAGCTCACGTTCAAAAAATTTTATGTGATCATGATAGCTTTTTATAGCTTTCTCATTCAGGGTGAGCCCAGGGCTTCGAGGAGAATAACAAATTACTTCTCTCGGTGTGGGAGGAACGTTGAGCTGTTTGTAGAATTTTTGGCTTTGCACCAAGCCTTTCAAAACTTTGGGCTTCTGCAGGAATTGTTTGAGAGCATGTATAATCAGAAGGGGAAGTCACTAATCTTAGCACTTCGCTTTCCAAAGCAGCTTTTCTATTTTATTCTTCCTGGAGCCTCTGTAACAGCATTTCATCCGTTTCTTCTACTCCTCCCACGGCTCCTTCTTCTAGCCAGGTGGCTGAAGCGAGGGGCTGGAAATTTGAAAATCTTTCTGCCTCTTTTTCGTCGGAGAGAAGCAAATCACTTGTAGAGAATGCTCTGAGTTTCATTTTCCCTTTTTTCTTCTTTTTTGGCATTTTAGCAGTCAATCAGCGTTCAGCAGCCGCTAAATTAATCATTGTCTAATTAGCCTAGACGCTTATCAGTTAAAGTAACTAGCAAAGGAAAAAGCCATAATTCCAACCATTCTCTGCTACCAGGGTGTATATATCCCGTTCCCCGCCCCCCGGGGGGGAGTAATTGCACTTAATTAGAGACGGACTGTGGCTTTCCTTTGCAGCATACTTTAGGAGAAAATAAGCCGGGATATATTCTAAGAAACACATTTTATTATAAAGAAATAAAAAAACAATCTTACTAGCTATTAATTACATCTTGGCAAACTTCCCTACCTTGCCGGCATAAGTTCTGGCAGACGAACAAAAGAAAAAGAAAGAAGGGTGAAAAGAATGTGGACATGCGCAGTGGTTCAAAGATAAGACTCAGATCAGTCTACCGTAAGTCTCAGAATGGGAGCCCAGCTGACAAATACAAGAACGCAGTGACACCCACCACCATGCATGGCTGTAGGCAAGATACACTTGTCTTTGTACTCCTCACCTGGTTGCTGCCACAGACGTTTGACACCATCTGAACCAAATAAGTTTATATTGGTCTCATCGGACCACAGGACATGGTTCCAGTAATCTACTTGTCTGCAGCAAATCATTTATGGGTTTTCTTGTGCATCATCTTTAGAAGAGGCTTTCTTCTGGGACGACAGCTCTGCAGACCAATTTGATGCAACATGCGGCATATGGTCTGAGCACTGACAGGCTGACCCCCACCCCCCACCCCTTCAACCTCTGCAGCAATGCTGGCAGCACTCATACATCTATGACGCCAGGAAGGGAAAATGGCTACTTGAGCCCCATTTAGACATTATCACTTAGGGGTGTACTCATTTTTGTTGCACAGCAGTTTAGACATTAATGACTGTGTGTGGTTTGTTTTTTTTTAATTTGATTTATATGCCGCCCTTCTCCGGAGACTCAGGGCGGCTTACAATGCGCTAAGCAATAGCCTTCATTCTTTTGTATATTTATACAAAGTCAGTTTATTGCCCCCACAACTGGGTCCTCAATTTACCTACCTTAGAAAGGATGGAAGGCTGAGTCAACCTTGAGCCTTGGCGAGATTCGAACCTGCAGTAATTACAGGCATCTGGTCTTAATAACCAGCTTAATAACAGGATGCCTTAGACCACTGTACTACCAAGGCTCTTGGTGTTGCGTTATTTTGAGGGGACAGCCCATTTATACTGTGTGTGTGTGTGTGTGAGAGAGAGAGAGAGAGATAAACTGCGGAGAGGAAACCCTTTCAAATAGTCATTGTTGCAGCAGCCTTAGCAACACTCAAGCTCCAGGCCTGTATTGTGGTCCGCCAGCAGCCTGCAGACCTGGCAGCAGAGTCAGACAGTGTGGAGGCTGGGGAGGACAATGGGTCAGTCATGGAGTCAGGAGAAGGCCCGGACGAGGACTCTGCGTCAGAGGTAGAGATGGGGCCAGAGCCATCTGGGAGCGATGCATGGACTCCAGAGCCGGACAGCAGAGAGGCGGACAGCAGAGAGGCAGAGGAACAAGAGGAGCCTGTTCCTAGTGCACACATGTGAAGAGCTGCCAGAAGGCAAGAGGAGCTGAAGCAAAAAGGACAACTCGGGAGTAAGGCCAGAAGATGATTGGTCACTCCCATAAGACTTAAAAGAGCAGCAACGAGCAGTTGTGTTCTTTGTAGAAAAGCAACATGGATTCCAGTGCTTCTTGTCAGCGTCTCTTGAATGTTGTGGGGTTTTTGCCAAGAAAAGCCTTTGGCAGGTTGCAAAAGACATCAAAGGTTGGTGATCAGGCCGTATGACTGGTTATGAAGAATTTGTTTTGGACTAAGCTGAGAATGAATTAATTCTCAGCAGTTTTAATAAAATAAGTTTCTTCAGGACTGAATTGCGTTTGGTAATCACTACTTGGGCCTCGGTCACAACAGTCTGGAGGAGTGCAAACTGCTCGCCGCCTGCTTCATAGCCACAAGGTGAGCTGCGGAAGAGAGGACCCTTTGGCTGCAAGGTTGCCTAGTGTCGTGGGCAGGGCTAGGGCTGGCAAGAATGTGCCAGAAACATCTCCAGGTGCCTGGAGAGACAGAACTTCCAGCCCTTGCTAAATCAGCTGATCCACGGGCTGCGGTTAAGGGACTGAGCAGCCATGAGGTGATTGTGCTCGCTGCCTCTTGCATCTCAAAAAAAATAAGACCTCCATGAAAAGAAGCCCTAGCTGTTTTCTTGGGAGTCGAAAGAAAATAAGACCTGGTCTTCTTTTCGGGGAAACATGGTGAAAATCAGCATGGGTTTGTTAAAAACAGATCATGCCAAGTCAATCTTATTACATTCTTTGACAAAGTGATTAATTAGGAGACCGGCAAAATGCTGTGGACATAGTATATTTAGACTTCAGCAAGGCATTTGACAAAGTAGAGCACAGTCTACTTCTTGATAAGCTAGAAAAATGTGGGATAGACAGCGTCATCACCACATGGATTTGTAAGTGGCTGACAAGCAGTACTCAACAAGTAGTCCTTAATGGTACTACATCTACATGGAGGGAAGTAAGTAGTGGGGTACCACAAGGTTCTGTCTTAGTCCCACTACTTCTCTATATCTTCATAAATGACTTAGATAAGGGAATAGAAGGGGAACTCATCAAACTTGCTGATGATGCTAAGCTGGCAGGAATAGCCAACACCCCAGAAGACAAGCTCAGGATCAAAAAAGATCTTTACAGACTTGAACAATGGGCCCTATCCAACAATATGAAATTTAGTGTGGAGAAAAGCAAGGTTTTAGACTTGGGCAGGAAAACCCAAAATTTTAAGTATAGAGTAGGCAAAACCTGGCTCAAAAACAGTAACTGTGAGAGGGATCTTGGAGTCCTAATGGACAATCACTTAAACATGAGCCAGCAGCCAAAAAAGCTAATACAATCCTTGGTTGTCTAAAAAGAGGCATAGATTCAGAATCATGTGAAATATTAGTACTGCTTTATAAAGCCTTGGTAAGACCACACCTGGAATACTGCATCCAGTTTTGATCACCACATTACAAAAAAGATGTGGAGACTTTGGAAAAAGTGCAAAGAAGATAATTAAAGGCTTGGAGACTAAAACATATGTAGAAGGTTTCAGGATTTGGGTTTGGCTAGCCTAGAGAAAAGAAGGACTAGTGGGGACATGATAGCAGTTTTCCAGGCTGTCACAAAGAGGAGCGGGTCATTTAATTTACCAAAGCATCAGAGAGCAGGATGAGAAACAATGGATGGAAACTAATCAAGGAGAGAAGGAACCTGGAATCAAGGAGAAATTTCCTAACAACGAGGACAATTAACCAGTGGAACAGCTCACTGTCAGACATTATAGGTGCTTCATCACTGGAGGTTTTTAAGAAGAAAGGTGGTACGCAGAACCCTCTCTGTGGGCACGCACACCATTGCCAGCTGCTCCTTTGGGTTCCGGTGCACTGTCCAGCTGGTCTTTGCGGGTGCCAGAGCTCTGGAAAACAGCCTGTAAACAGCTCAAAACATGGCCAAATGGCCCGTTTTCTGGGCTGTTTTCGCATCATTTTCAGGCTGTTTTTCGGGCCATTTTCAGGCCATTTTTTGGATTGTTTTCTGGGCTGTTTTCAGGACTGAAAAACAGCCTGAAAACAGGTATGTGCATGTCGGCCAGATGGATTTTGGGTTTCCAGTGGTCTGGCGCGCGCACATGCACGCCCGTTCCAGTTTGGGCACTCGATGCCAAAAAGGTTCGCCGTCACTGGTATAAGATCTCCTGCTTGAGCAGAGGCTGGACTAGAAACCTACACCATATACACAATTATTAGGCAAATGAGTATTTTGACCATATCATCATTTTTATGCATATTTTCCACCTCCAATGTATAAATTTGAATTCTTAGTGGATATAAGCATATCAGGTGATGTGTATTTGTGTAATGAGGGAGGCCTGAGGAATGTGGCCTGAGGAAATCAACACACTATATCAAGGTGTTCATAATTATTAGGCAGCTTTTTTTCCTCAGGCAAAATGGGCCAAAAAGGATTTACCGTATTTTCCGGCGTATAAGACGACTGGGCGTATAAGACGACCCCCAACTTTTCCTGTTAAAATATAGGGTTTGGGCTATACTCGCCATATAAGACTACCCCTCTTCCAACACACACCAAATAAAAATTAAAAAACATCAACTGCCTCAACACAATGTAAAAGCAGCTGTGCTAGACCCAAAATGGCCCCTGCAACTAGCAGGAACCTCACACAGCCACAAAAAGCCCAAAAAACAACTTTCACACTTTACACACACACACACAACACAACACAACTGGCTCACCCACAATGTAAAAGCAGCTGTGCTAGACCCAAAATGGCCCCTGCAACAAGCAGGAACCTCACACAGCCACAAAAAGCGCAAAAAACAACTTTCACACTTTACACACACACAACACAACACAACACAACTGGCTCATCCACAATGTAAAAGCAGCTGTGCTAGACCCAAAATGGCCCCTGCAACAAGCAGGAACCTCACACAGCCACAAAAAGCCCCAAAAAAATCAACCTTCACACTTTACACACACAAAATTCCACATACAGCTTTGTGAGATTTTGTGTGTTTGTGTAGTTAGAGTGAAACACTACAGAAACACACCACATCTCAGAAAGCTGCACAAATATTATTTTATTTTTATTTTTATATGAAAACTAAATTTAAAACTTCCTAAACTTTAAATGGCTAGGTCTAAAAAAGAACAACTAAAAAAACCCCAATTAACTATTTTTTTAAAGCTCCCAAAGGGTTAAAAAACTTACCCAATAGAACAGGGGTCTCCAACCTTGGCAACTTTAAGACTTGTAGACTTCAACTCCCAGAATTCCTCAGCCAGCTTTGTTTTTACTGGCTGAGGAATTCTGGGAGTTGAAGTCCACAACTCCTGCCTGCATGATTGCAGGCAGAAAGTGGCTTGCTGATGGAATGGATTCAGGCAAGCGAAGCAAGGCAAGCGTGGCGATTACCAGCTAAGGTAAGCAAGCTGGAGGGGGAAAACTTTTTTCTTTTTACAGGGCTCTGGGCTCTGGCGATCCCAGCTGAGTTGCCTGATTAGCAGGCAACGCAGCTGGGATCGTCAGAGCTTGGATCGATGGCTCTGGCGATCCCAGCTGCGATGCCCGATTGGCAGGCAACTCAGCTGGGATCGTCAGAGCTTGCAGAGTCACGTAAAAGGAAAAAAGTTTTTTCCTTTAACATGGCTCTGGCATCCCAGCTGAGTTGCCTGATTAGCAGGCAAAGCTGGGATCGTCAGAGCTTCGATTGCCAGAGCCATTTAAGGCTCGTTAGAGTCTTTTGGGCTGGTCTGCCTGGTTACAGGAGAACGACACCCGGCGTATAAGACGACCCCCGACTTTTGAGAAGATTTTCATGTGTTAAAAAGTCGTCTTATACGCCGGAAAATACGGTAACTGAAATCGCTGAAAAGTCAAACATTGTAAAAAGTCTTTCAGAAGGATGCAGCGCTCTTGAAATTGCTGAGATATTGGAGCATGATCACAGAACCATCACATGTTTTGTTGCAAATAGTTAACAAGGTCACAAGAAATGTGTTGAGAAAAAAAGACGCACATTAACTGCCAAAGATTTAAGAAAAATCAAACATGAGGCCACTTTTGACTCCTTTGGCACTCCAGAGAAGGCGGTGGTAGTAATTCCGGACCCCTCCACCAGAAGGGTGGAGGAAGAGACACAAGGAGTAGTGCCTCGAGGTGATTGACTAGACAACAAATGGCCAACAACTAGGGTACCTTATATCCCCAGCCTTTCACTCCTGTCCTGGAATATAGCGAGCTGGAAAGGCATTGCAAATCGGATGGATTTTATAAAATTGATTTCAACACATCATCTTATCCTCCTTCAAGAAACCTGGCTGACTACTAATGATCCACAGATCAGCTTACCGGGTTTTGCCTCATGGCATAAACCGGCAGGCAAAGTCAATTTAAGAGGGAGGGCAATTGGGGGCTTAACCACGTTGGTCAAAAGGGATACGGGATGGAAGGGTGAAGAAATTTCTTTAGATCCTCAATTCCAATATATTCTGCCTATTAGATGTACGTACAGGGGGATGGACTTAATCTTAATGTATATATCGCTCCTTTTTCATCCCACCTTCTAGGAAGGGATTTGTCGGATGAATTAGACTCAGTATTAGCTACCTTAAAGGGACGCTTTCCCCAAGCAAAAATTATATTAGCTGGAGATACTAATGCAAGACTAGGTCCCTCAATGAAGAGCTATGCTAACCGAGGCCTGGTACCAACTGGATACTTTTATAACGAGTTCACTTGGTCCTCAATGGACAAGAGGACCAATAAATATGCCCAAAGGTTAATTTCCCTCCTGTTTATGAATGATATGCAAGTACTAAGCGGCTCGAGTGATGGGTATATATATCCCTATACTTTCTCATCCAACAAAACCTCAACCTCTATCGATTATATCTGCACTTCCTCTAGTTTAGTACACCATTTTTCAGAAGTAAGAGCTATATTTAGAGAGGAAAGTGACCACTTTCCCATCACGGCTCTGGTTTCACTCTCTTCAGAAGTTAGGCCTCATTCAAGAGAGGAAATTGACACCTTAGCAAACGCCTGGGTTTATAACTATAAAAGGTTATATTGGCACAGACTTGATGTCAAATCTGTTACCACTTATTTGGGCTCAGACGAAGCCAGACACCTAGCAAGGGAAATCTCCCAATCTAAGCCCGGAGACAACACCCCAATGCCAGCTTATACAGAGCTAACTTCTACTCTTAGGAACTTAATGATCCAGAATGATAGAAAAGTAGATGGGATCTCTAGAAAGTAGTTTGATGATGATTGTCATAACTTGAGGTCAAATCTAAGAGCTGCAGTTAAGAAAGTTAACCAATCCAGACAGGATGGTGATTATTCAAATATGGTTCAACTCAGGAGAGCATACAAATCCCTCCTGAAAAACAAGAAAAGTAGCTATAACACCAGGATGTGGAAAGAGGTAGAAATGGCAGCGAAATCCCAATTCCCTACCATCTTTTGGCATAAGATAGCCGGTATATTAAAACAACGTTCCGCATTTATGGACACTGATATATCAGCAGTAAAATGGGAGAAGCACTATCTTGCTTTATTTGATGGTAACAATACAACAAATGTCTTGCAATTGGATATCCTCCAGCAAGAATTAAGGAAATGTCCGGAATGGACACCAGTTACCCCTACCGAAGTTAAGCATATAATTCAATCCTTAAAGGCCGGGAAGGCCCCTGGAGAGGACTTGTTGCCTCCTGAACTCTTTAGGTCCAACATTGACTTTTGGGTACCGGTGCTGGTAGCACTGTTTATTTATATCGATAAAGTAGGGATAATCCCTGAAGGGTGGAGGTTAGCTATAGTTTTTCCAATTTTTAAGAAAGGTGACAGAGCCACCCCATCCAACTACCGACCCATCAGTCTTCTTAATATAATTTCAAAAATGTATACGAAACATCTAAATAAAATAGAGGACTGGTGCTTGGATAAGGAAATTCTGGCAAATGAGCAGGCAGGTTTTAGATCAGGTAGGTCTACCATAGACAATTGTTTTGTCCTTTCCCACTTAATTAATAAATACAAGACCCAGGGGAAAAAGCTGTATACCGCCTTTATTGGTCTTACTGCTGCTTTTGATTCTATAGATAGGAACCATTTGTGGAGGAAACTACAAGTTATGGGGATGGACCCCAGACTTATTTTGTTGATCAGGATTCTCTATACTAATACGGCAATTAGAGTCAGATATGCAGCAAATGGGGCCTCAACAAACAGCATACCGACAACTAGAGGAGTGAGGCAGGGCTGCCTGCTGGGCCTTACTCTTTTTAACCTTTATATAAATGATATCCCAGCGCAGCTGGATGATCTTATGACGCACAGCCCCCAAATAGGCTCTAGATTTATTAACGTATTAATGTATGCCGATGACTTAGTGTTGTTTTCTAGAACCCAAATAGGAATGAGGAGACTTCTTGACAAGCTCACACGTTACTGTACTGCAAACCACTTGACTATAAATGTAGCTAAATCAAAAGTTTTAGTCTTTGGCAACAAGAATAAAAAGCACAATTGGCAGATTAACGACACAAAAATTGAACAAGTTACCCAATATACTTATCTTGGAATTGTTTTTTCCAGTGCAGGAGGTTGGACTCCGCACCATCAATACCTTTCTCAAAAGGTTAGAGCAGGAGCAAGCCTTGTATCTAAATTAAGTAAACGAATCCAACCAACCTCCATTTTACCTCTTCGTAAAGTCTTTCAGGCTAAACTTGTTCCGATCATGCTCTATGGTGCTGAAATTTGGGGTCTTACAGAGACCCCCATATTAGAGAGAACTCAAAATAATCTGTTAAGGAGGATGCTTGGGGTAAACAATTCCACTTCAGCTGCAGCCGTCAGAGCTGAATTGGGACATTTCTCACTGTACACCTATACAACCACTAGGGCGGTAGCCTACTGGCTAAAAATGACCCAGATGGATGCCAGCAGACTCCCTAAAATATGTCTAGAGGAACAGCAGATTTCAAATCCTCAAAGGTATTCCTGGCTAACCCGGCAGTCAGAAATATTGAACCGATATGGCGTAGGGTTCCCGTTGTGTGACACACTGAACCAAGTTAAACAACGGATTAAAGATATACATGGGCAAATGGATATGGCAACCCTTTCAACTAATCATTCCCTTAAACTGCTGACAGCAGTTAAAACAACTTTCACCCTGGAAAAGTATTTATATTTAGAAATGCCATCAGTGGAGAGACAGTTATTTGTTAGTTTAGATTAGAACTTCTAGATACTAACGTTAGATTCGGCCATTATCGGAAAATCCCGTATGACAAAAGAATATGCATATGTGGGGTAAACGTCGTGGAGGACACGGCGCATATAATATTCGAATGTAGTCTCTATCAGGAAGTTAGAAATCAATATCTGACCCCAATTATAAATAAATTTCCCCACTGGAATATAAGCCAAAAATTAGCATTTCTGTTGAGGGCTGACTCTCCTCCCCTGGTAAGAGCGATCACTCGATACCTTAAAAGGTTGACGGCAATACGAGCCAGTTATATCAAGGAAAATTTTATCGATTGTAAGAAAGATGAGCTCAGTTAGAGAGGAGCTATCCTATTTGGGTTATCTAGTCTTCTAGTCTTGGCAACTTAGCTATTGAAATTTGATATGGTAAAATTTTAATGTCATCTATCATATATTTTTAGATTGCTATTTTTGTAACTGTTTTATCTTTTTCCCTTTTTCTTTTCTGTTTTGTTTGAAAAGGCCTTCGGGCTATTCAATAAACTATACTACTAATAGAACTGAAATCTCTGAAAAGTCAAACATTGTAAAAAGTCTTTCAGAAGGATGTAGCGCTCTTGAAATTGCTGAGATATTGGAGCATGATTACAGAACCATCAAATGTTTTGTTGCAAATAGTTAACAAGGTCACAAGAAATGTGTTGAGAAAAAAAGACGCACATTAACTGCCAAAGATTTAAGAAAAATCAAACATGAAGCTACCAGGAACCCATTATCCTCCAGTGCTGTCATATTCCAGAACTGCAACCCACCTGGAGTGTCCAGAAGTACAAGGTGTTCAATGCTCAGAGACATGGCCAAGGTACGGAAGTCTGAAACCCGACCACCACTAAACAAGACACATAAGTTGAAACGGCAAGACTGGGCCAAAAAATATCTGAAGACAGATTTTTCAAAAGTTTTATGTACTGATGAGATGACACTGACTCTTGATGGACCAGATGGATGGGCCTGTGGCTGGATCAGTAATAGACACAGAGCTCCACTTTGACCAGCAAGATGGAGGTGGGGTACCGGTATGGGCTGGTATTATTAAAGATGAGCTAGTTGGACCTTTTGGATTGAAGATGGACTCAATTCCGAACCCTACTGCCAGCTTTTAGAAGACACTTTCTTCAAGCAGTGGTACACGAAAAAGTATGCATCTTTCAAGAAGACCATGATTTTTATGCAGGACAATGCTCCATCACATGCATCGAAGTACTCCACTCCACTCTAGTAAAGGCCTTAACAATAAAAGAATAATGACATAGCCTCCTTCCTCACCTGACTTAAACCCTATTGAGAACTTTTGGGTCTTTCTTAAACGGGAGATTTACAGTGAAGAAAAACGGTACACCTCTCTGAACAATGTCAGGCTGTAGTTGCTACTGCACAAAAAGTTCATTGTCAACAGATCAAGAAATTGACGCACTCCATGAATGGAAGTCTTATGACTGTTATTGAAAAGAAGGCTGGCTATATTGATCACTGATTTTTTATTGAAAAGTCAGAAATGTTTATTTGTACATTTTGAGTTGTTTGTTTATTATCTTCACTTTAACAGATGCAAATAAACGAGTGAGATGGACAATTTTTCATTTTTTATTTAGGTGCACACTTAGTTGCCCACTAATTGTGCACACATATTCTCCTAAGAAAATCAAAATCTCACTTTTTCTTTCTTAAATATTCAGGTTTGCGGTTTCATAACATTTTGGATTGACCAAGAACACTGTAGTTGTTCAATAATTTAATTTAATTTAATGTAATTTAATAATTTAATTAATTTAATTAATTAAATTTAATTAAATTTAAATTAAATTAAATTAATTAATTTAATTAATTAATTTAATTTAATAATTTAATTTAATTTAATTTAATTTAATTAATTCAATTTATATGCGCCCCTCTCCGAAGACTCAGGGCGGCTCAATACATTTTAAAAAATCATTATAAAAAACATTGAAAAATTAAAAACATTAAAAACATTAAAAACTCAATGACACCATTCATGGCCGGATCTTGCCAGATCACAAGAGCGAGATCAACGGCCCCAGGCCTGCCAGAAAAGCCAGGTCTTCACCACTTTTCGGAAGGCCAATAGGGTGGGGATGGTCCGGACCTCTGGAGGTAACTTGTTCCAGAGAGCTGGGGCAGCCACAGAGAAGGCCCTCCCCTGCGGGCCCCCCAGCCGGCATTGTTTAGCTGACGGGACCTGGAGGAGACCAACTCTGTGGGATCTTAATCCTCCAAAATACAACTTGCCTAATAATTGTGCACACAGTGTATTGTTCGTACTGTATGCAGCATCCAGATTTAGAATATACAGCCACTCCATAAGCAAACTGCATCCATATTTTAATATTTCTCCAACATTATCTAAAATGTAGCCATACTATACTGCAGCATTTTTATAGCTTTCATTACATCAGCATTCTATTGTACAGTAATGTAATATCTATTTCAATTCTGCCCTCAACATAATGCTGTTATACCCATTGATATCTAGAACGTTTCTTCCTAGATTCCTGTGTTTTGGTTTCATCCCATACAATTTCATTATTTTTTACTTCTATCTACACTGGCAGAATAATTGTTTAACTTTCTTTACCCACTTCTAAAACATCTTATCTTTCCTTCAAAACTGTTCTACATTTTCCTCTAGTTCTATTTGATTACATATTTTGCAACTCCTTTTTCTCTTTTTTTGCAATAGTTATTCTCTTGTATGCATTTTGTCCTCATCCACAGACCCTTTCACATTATTCTATCAAGAATTTTGATGAGGGAGGGTTAGTTTATGAGATGCTGGAAATTCATTCTCGTGATTTGGCCTGGGAATAATGAATCCTTAGATGCCTTGCTGCTTTGCCTGTCAGAAAGAACATAATGGCAGATTGTTCCTTTTCCATTTCCATTCTCTTTACCTTTTGTTCAAGGTCAATTAGATGACAAAGAAGGTACAGGGCACAGATTTTATTGTTCAGTATTTGTACAGTGGTGACAAAAACATAAGTGCTGCATAAGCGCTTAATAACCAATAGAATGGAAGGAAAGAGAAGCCTCAGTCCTTATTTGCAACACTACACTATGATTTATTGCACATTGCACTCAAGATTGGTTTTAAATTTTTTAAAAATGATGCCTGATGAATAGATTTTTATGTATTATTTTTATTATTATTACCAGGAAGAAAAGATACAGCTTCCACATATGACGAAAACAAATTGAAGAAGACACTGGTATCAAAGCCAAACACTATTAAATCCATGTTCGTGGCTAACACTGGCAAGAAAAATGCTGATGTAAGTTTTAATCTACATAAAATATTTTAGAATTGTATATTGTTCTCTCAAGTTTTTGTTATTTTATTTATTTAAAACATTTATAATGCCACTGATCTTACAATCAACTCTCTATTAATTATTTCTTGTTTTCTGACATTATTTATTTATTTATTTATGTAATTTATATGCCGCCCTTCTCCCGAAGGACTCAGGGCGGCTTACAAAGAAAACATTCAACAATTCAAAAATTACATAAAAATTAAAATCCAATTAAAATTAATTAAAATTATTTCAATGTAAAAATCCCCCAACAGATCAGCCCATTTAATAAAAGAGTCTTCAGTTCGCAGCAGAAGGAGAGGAAGTCAGGGGCTGTACTAAGCCCGGTGGGCAAACCGTTCCAGAGGGTCGGCGCTCCCACAGAGAACGCTATCCCCCTGGGGGCGGCCAGCCGACATTATCGACATTGAATTAAAGTCAAGTATATCATTGCTTACGTTGAACGGGTTTGGAAAATCTTCAAAAGTTTATGGAAAATCTATATTTTCTTTTGCAGAAAGCAATTGATCTCTCTAAAGATGATTTGCTAGGTGACATTTTGCAAGATCTGAATGCTAAGGTAGGAAATGTATGTTGTATGTATTTGTGGATGTATTTGTATTTGTATTCAGACAGAATGGTTTAGGTTTCCATGACGGCTGTGACTCATTGATCTTTAGTGTGTATTCCCCCATTTCTAATCTAATGACTGGTATTTGGAGGGCAGGGCTGAGGATTTCGGACGATACCACTATGACAAAATCGCTCAGATCCAGGGGAATTTGGACTCTGACTGGGTAGATTCGGGCAGGGTGACAAGGAACAGTCCTGAGAACGTTATCTGCGAAGAGTTTGACACTGTGACTCCTGATGACATGGACAGGATTCTGGGGAGACTTAGTGCGGCCACATGTTTACTGGACCCGTGTCCCTCCTGGTTAGTACTGGCTTCCCGGGAGGTTACACGAGGCTGGCTCCAGGGAATTATCAATGCTTCGTTGAGTGAGGGTTACTTCCCCACTGCCTTGAAAGAGGCGGTGGTGAGGCCTCTCCTCAAGAAGCCTTCCCTGGACCCGGCAGTATTAGCCAACTACCGTCCTGTCTCCAACCTTCGCTTTGTGGCAAAGGTTGTTGAGAGTGTGGTCGCGCGACAGTTTCCACAATTCCTGGAGGAAACGTCTTATCTAGATCCGTTCCAGTTGGGTTTCAGGCCTGGGCACAGCACGGAAACGGCATTGGTCGCGTTGGTAGATGATCTCTGGAGGGCGCGGGACAAGGGTTGCTCCTCTGTCCTAGCCCTGTTAGATCTCTCAGTAGCTTTTGATCCCGTCGACCATGGTATCGTGCTGCACCGGTTGGAGGAGTTGGTGATGGGGGGCACCGTATTACGGTGGTTCTCCTTTCAGACCGGTCGCAATTCGTGTTGGCAGGGGGACAGAGGTCGACCTCGAGGCCTCTCATTTGTGGAGTGCCTCAGGGGTCGGTCCTCTCGCCCCTTCTGTTCAACATTTATGTGAAGCCGCTGGGTGAGATCATCCGTGGCTTTGGGGTGAAGTACCATCAGTATGCTGATGACACCCAGCTGTACATCTCCACCCCAGGCCACCCCAACGATGCCCTTGAAGTGATGTCCCGGTGCCTGGAGGCTGTGCGGATCTGGATGGGGAGGAACAGGCTCAAGCTCAACCCTTCCAAGACTGAGTGGCTGTGGTTCCCGGCATCCCGATATAGTCAGTTGACTCCATCACTGACTATCGGGGGCGAGTCTTTGGCTCCCGCGGAGAGGGCGTGCAATCTGGGTGTCCTCCTGGATACGCAGCTGTCCTTGGAGGAACATCTGACGGCTGTAGCCAGGGGGACCTTCTGTCAGGTTCGCCTGATCTGCCAGTTGTGGCCCTTTCTTGATCAGGATTCCCTGTGCACAGTCACCCACGCCCTCGTCATCTCGCGCCTGGACTACTGCAACGCTCTCTAGATGGGGCTCCCCTTGAGGAGCACCTGGAGGCTCCAACTGGTCCAGAATGCGGCCGTGCGGGTAATCACGGGAGCCGCCTGGCGCTCCCACATAACACCGCTCCTGCGTGAGCTGCACTGGCTCCCAGTGGTCTTCCGAGTGCGCTTCAAGGTGTTGGTTACTACCTTTAAAGCGCTCAATGCATAGGACCTAGTTATCTTCGAGACCGCCTGCTGCTACCGATGGCCTCCCACTGACCTGTGCGCTCCCACAGAGAGGGCCTCCTCGGGGTGCCATCAGCCAAACAATGTAGGCTGGTGACCCCCAGGGGGTGGGCCTTCTCTGTGGGGGCACCACCCTCTGGAATCAGCTGCCCCCAGAGATAAGGAGAATCCAAGACCTCGGTGCCTTCCACCGTGCCCTTAAAACTTTCTTTTTTCAGCAAGCCGGGCTGGCTTAACATATTTTTTAACATATTTTTAAAATATTTTTAATTGGTTTGTTATTTTAAATTGGGGCCAAATTAATATATATCCTTTTAATTGTTTTTAATGTTTGTATTGTATGTTTTTATCTGGCTGTACACCGCCCTGAGTCCCTCGGGAGAATGTGCGGTATATAAATTCGAAATAAAATAAAAATAAATAAAAAAATATTTAGGGCAGCTTTTTGCAAGCAAAGAAGCTTTTTGTATTTTTGTACAGGTAATCCTTGACTTAGAACAGTTCATTTGGTGACCATTCAAAGTTACAAGGGCACTGAAAAAAGTGACATGACCATTTTTCAAACTTAAGACCGTTGCAGCATCCCCACGGTCATGAGAGGATGGGCAAGGCAAAGCACCCCTCGACGTAAGTGACATCGAGTTGGTCACGCCCACCCAGCTAGTCATTAGGGCCGAGGACCGGTTGTTAAAAAAATTGCAGCCCACCACTGCCTGGGACAAATGGTGTTTTGGTGAATGGGACATGCAGAGGGCCGGAGGCCCATTGGCCAGGGTGAATGGGTGGGGGAGGGCCAGCTGAGGAGGAAAGCTGGAATTAAATGGGCGGAGGCGGAAGCCTGGAGGAGGAAGAGAGCCAAGGGTAGGAGCCTGAGTGGCGTAGAAGGCTAATGCTTCCTACTAAGGCAGCATTTAACATCCAGCTGCCTGCAATTACTGCGAGTTCAATTCTCACCAGGCTCAAGGTCGACTCAGCCTTCCATCCTTTCTAAGGTGGGTAAAATGAGGACCCGGTTTGTGGAGGCAATAAGCTGACTTTGTATAAAATATACAAAAGTATGAAGGCTATTGCTTAACGCATTGTAAGCCACCTTGAGTCTCTGGAGAAGGGTGGCATATAAAAATAAATAAATAAATAAAAAAAGACCCATTTGTGGGGTAGAGGTTATAAAGCGGGAATATTGTTTTGCAACTGTACAACTGTTTCTTGAGATAGTTTGAAGAAAATTCAGATATAAATTTGATAAATGAGTTCTAAAATTCTATTTAATTATAAGTCAGGTATCTTCATATATGGTTTATTTTTATTCAAATGTAAAAAAATGCCTATTAAAGTAGTATCAACATCTGTGTTCTCTATAGCCTGATCATATAGTACCATCAGTTCCAGTGCTTAGAAAAAGGAGAATTCTTGGAACGCCATTAAATCCTTTTTCTGTGCAATCCGAAGATTCCAAGGTAATGCTCTTAAATGGGAAGTGTTGCTTTTTAGCTTCCTAGATTTTTGATGTTGTTGATACTTTGATTTTGTTTGTTGTTTTAACAAGTGGAAAATAAAACTGGCGTAATTTATTTAGTCATTAAATTGGAAAAAAAATGTACCTATGGGTGCCAATACAATTTTATTTTGCCCACTGAATTAAAGAGGCTTGCTATTGTAGGGGACATTACTTTTATTAATTTCCCTGAAGTTTGTTTTGTGCACATTTCTGTTGAAGTACAGATTGTTTATAGTATTGCAATACCAGACTTCGCCAAAATGCAAAACTCTGGTAGGAATGCAACCCCAATACAAGACGATAATCACTTGGACATGTTTCAGTATAGCAGGGTTTTATCTATTAGTGAGATCAAATGTGAGGTGGATTCTGAGAAGTAATGGGGATGAACTATAGATGCATGGTTCACTTTAACAAAAAGGGATTTTTGTGAACACTGTTGCTTTCTAGAAGATTACTGTTAAGGGTTATCTTAAATCATCCTTGGTTCCTAGAATCACTCTTGTCTCTTAGTGTGTTCTCTTCAGTATATTAACATTCCTTAGCCCTTGGAATCTTTTATATCTGAGTAGAAAAATTTCTTTTCTTTTTTTTGACAATTTTTTTTTTTCAACACATACACATAAAATACATGTTTTAAGAACAGAGCCTTGATCTGGTCATACATAGGTACTATTGCTTACCCTTCTTTATCAAACTCTTTCCCTAATTTCACCAACACTTCTTTTGAGATAAAAACCAAGTACATAAAAAAGAATTTTTCCCCATATTGTAAAATCTTAATCTAAACATTCACCTTTCTATTATATCACCACAATTTCTAATTTCCAAATAACACAACTCTGTTTTTAACTACTATTATTACTTTAAATTTTACCTATATCCCCTTATCCCAAGACCTACTTTAAGTCTTTAAGTCCTAAAAGCTCTTTTAACTTATTTCTAAATTAAACTTATCACATATTACAGTCTTTGTTTTACACAGAATCATTCCATTGTCACAATCTTATCATATTCATTTTACAATCCATAAATCATATTTCTTTTCATTATTTATCTCTTAATCACCATCTTTTCACTGTTTCCCGGCATGTTCATTTATTGTTTAGCTGATTCCCAGCATATTTATTTATTATTGCTGATTCCCAGCCTATTTTTATTGTTTTGCTGATTCCCAGCCTATTATTGTCGTGCTGATTCCCAGCCTATTTTTATTGTTTAGCTGATTTCCAGCATCATCATTTATTATTTTAAGCTATCCTGCTTAGAAAGAACATCTCCTATTGTTTACTATTTCTCAATGTATTCATCTATTATTTAGTTGATTCCACCATATTCATTAAACATATTCTTAGTTTTACTATTTGTCTCTGTGTAACTTCCTTTCTTATTTTACCATCCATTTAACTTTAAGTATTCCTATTCACTCTTGTTATCATTCTATGCTTTGTTTACAATTTAACATTGAGACATAATCCATCAAATAAATCCTCATATACATCAAAACGATTTCTTAAGTTATTCTTATATTCATACATTATTATCCAACTTTACTTTAATTTTCTATTTTAATCACATTATTTCATTTTGCATCTTTATATCTTTATTCCTCTATAAAACACCTTCTTTTTGCATTTAATATTCATCTAGATATTTCATTTTCATTTTTAATCAAGCTATTTTTATATTCTTATCTCCCAACCATATGCATTTGACTTCTTCGTTTCCTTGTCTGTCAATAAATCTTCCATTTCCAATTCAGTGTTATCAAATTTAATTCTCCATATATCATTTTAATTCCTTTGTTGCTTCTATTCCCTGCAAAATACATCAACTTTACTTCTTTTGTTCCTGCACTGTTTGACTTCTTTTGTTGCCGCGCCAATTAGCAATAATTTATAAAAGTTCCATTTGTATTTCTCTTCCTTTCCACCGAAAAGCCTTCTGTAGACAAAGCAAAAGCCTCTGTAGCCAAAATCCTATATCTATTATATGTTATTTCAAAATAATCCAAAACAAAGAGCCCATCATAGTATTTCTTTTTAAAACAGAAGATGTTTCTCTGCAAACCACATTTCCCCTTAGTCACGGCAGTATCCATTTTGTTGCAATTATGTAACAGTCTCTTTTCAACTCTCATCATCTTTTAAGTTTTGAACTTGTTAATTCCCTACTTTTTTCCTTTTCTCTTTTCTTAAGATCAATTTTAATTCAAAAAGGATTTTTTCCCCAGCTTTTTTTTTCTCTCTTTTTTAAACATGTCTCAATGTTTGATTATTCCAATTAAGTCCATAAAGATAAATTTCCTCAAGATCAGTTTGCCAAATCTTCTATGCCCCTCACATCCATAGCCGCTGTTTTAAGGCTAGGGGTCTTTTCCGTAATAGTCAGTGCTCTGGCATTGTTACAAGCCTAAATCGGTGTAAACTCACCCGGCTTCAAAGAGCATCATTCTTAGAAAAGAATGATGAAAGAATAGAAATTCTCCTGTACATTTCTTTATTCGGTTCGTCACAGCTTCGTGGCAGCCGCCATGACTGCCGCCCCCCGCCGCCGACTCGCAGAGAGTTCCTTCCGACCTCTGAGGAACTTGCCCGTTCCTTTGGTTGTCCGAGGTGCCTCTCTTTCATCCCCGTACACTATCGGGACGGTTCCGGTCCAAAGACCCATCGGCGGCAGTTCGTCAGCCGGGGTTTTCGCGGGACTCAGCAGAGCCGCCATTTCCCCGGCTGTATCGCCGTGACGCCAAACCGGAAGTCAAACAATTTGTTTCTTTATATTCCTCGCAAGATAATTAGGCAAAGTGGTTTTTATTTCATTGATTATAATCAGCACCATATTTCTGTTACACTATTTCAAGTTATATATTTGTGTGCATAACAAATTCACACAATACTTGGGTCAACCAGAAGTGAGATTTATTGGAAAAGCTGTTTGCAAAGAGGTGGTGAGACTTCGGCTTGGCACAGCAACAGAAATCCACACCCAGTTACAGAACTCAGCATATTTTATACAGTTCTATCACTGGTTGCTTGTCCCTCCTAGCCAGACCCAGTTGATAGGCCTGGTTCAGTCACATGCTTTCTGACAACCTCTGAATAGAATAGAAATAGAAATAGGAATAGGAATAGAAAAGGAGAGGAGAGGAGAGGAGAGGAAAGAAGAATAGTTTATTGGCCAAGTGTGATTGGACACACAAGGAATTTGTCTTGGTGCATACACTCTCAGTGTACATAAAAGAAAAGATACATTCGTCAATAATCATAAGGTACAACACTTAATGATAGTCATAGGGAACAAATAACCAATCAAATCATATTAGGAAACAGTCAATATAAATTGTAAGGATACCAGCAACAAGATTACAGTCATACAATCATAAGTGAGAGGAGATGGATGATAGGAATGATGAAAAGATTAATAGTAATGCAAACTTAGTAACTAGTTTGACAATGTTGAGGAATTATTTGTTTAGCAGAGTGACAGAGTTCAGGAAAAAACTCTTCTTGTGTCTAGTTGTTCTGGTGTGCAGAGCTC
Organism: Arizona elegans; assembly: GCA_022577455.1. NCBI lineage: Eukaryota > Metazoa > Chordata > Lepidosauria > Squamata > Colubridae > Arizona > Arizona elegans. Next base: position 44,621,448 of record JAKOOJ010000006.1, on the reverse strand, counting down.
TATTGCGTTGTTTTGAGGGTAGGAGTTGAAACAATTTATGTCCAGGATGCAAGGGGTCTGTAAATATTTTCACAGCCCTCTTTTTGAATTGTGCAGTATACAAGGCCTCAATGGCAGGCAGGTTGGTAGTAATCGTTTTTATTAATCTATTATTCTATCATTAAAATTAATTAGGCCTGTGTTGCTAAGCACCCAGCCAACCCACTTCAGTTCTCATCTTCTTGGTATTCTCTTATCTTGTTTTTCTGTACAATCCAGTACCTGGTACATATCTCAAGCCAGAAGCTGTGTATGTCATTCTTCAACAGGGGTCATATATCAGGCAAACATGGCTGTGCTCTAGATATGTAATAGTGTGGCTATACTTTAAAATATTAACTCTAAGCAAATGAACAAATGAACAAATATACAAGCTATATGCTAGTCTACATTATGGCAAATTACATGTATCTCATATTTACTTATTACCTTGTTAGGTCAAGCTTTATTAACTCTTTATGTCTTTTTTCTGATAATAACTTTAAAGCACCCCCTACACTTGTGAAAATGTAAAGAAAATCTTATCATTTGAAAAGCCCTGCTTATTTCTAGCGCTTATGAAATTAGAGCAGATGACTGAGGTCTTTTTCTGAAAATGCTGAAGTCCTTGTTGTCATAACTTTCAAATGTTTGGTCTTCAAAGGGAATGCTCCATTTCGCATATGTTTTCTATTTAAAATGGGTACTGGTGTAAAGAACTAAAAAAAGTCTAAACAAAAAAAAGGAATGTTTGCACTATTTGTAAGAAACATACTACAGTTTATTCTTTTTTTTGAAATTTTTTTTATTTATTTTTAAAACATAAAACAACATCTTTTTGGAGCAAGAGTTTGGCCTGGTATAACATAGGTATAAATTCCCAATTTCATCGATTAACATCTTAAGACGAACAAAAAATAACAAAAAAAAAACCAACCCCAAATCTAAACCCAATTTTTATCATCCAATCTAACATCTTATTCTAACATTTAAGTTTTTATTATGTAGTCACCCTAACTCTTAAACTTCAAATCCAAACAGCACTTTATAGTATTCATTTATCATTTTAATCAGTATTTCATGTATTTTCTGTACTTCAAAGACCCAAATCAAATCAATGTTTCTTTTAGAACACATCTAATAACCAATATAAAATATTTCATTTCTCTCTGAAAGACATTTTAAAGTAAATATCCATTCTTCAAAAGTATCTCCTTCATTCCTCCTAGGTTTATTTTTAGCTGAATTGAAGCTTAGTTAGCTGGTTTATTCTTGTTACATTGTGAGCCACTCTGAGTTGTCTAGAGTTGGGCAAGGCATAAACTGAATAAAATCAATTACGTTGGTGTCCATTTTTAATTGAAATTATTTGTGTTTAATTGAAATTATAGGTAACTGCTATAGTGAGAAAATCTATTCCTCCTGGAAAAAAAGAAATCCCTTCATTACAGTCCAAACATTCAGTCTCGTTAGCTAAATCAGAGGCAGTCACAGAAGAGAGTATTAATAATGAAAATGGAGTGCAACTGATGGAAAATGAACTAATAAAAATAAAAGAAGAATCTATTAAAGGTATGTGTAATACTTCTGGTAACCTTACCCTTTTCATATATGCTAGCATTGTTAAACCTACTTTGTAATTATACTCCTTTGCCATCCAAGAGTATTTTCCAGTTTCAATATGTGGCTTCTTTTAAACCTCTGAAGACCTGTTTGCTTCAAAGAATTATATTGTACTATCCCACATGTAAACAGCAACAATAATTTAACATATTAACAGTAATACAATGAACACAAATAAAACAATGATAATCAATGCAGTACATTTATAGGCCTGAGTCAGGAAACTGCCCAAATATGAAAACCAGTTCATGTCATATCCTGGACCAACACTTTTGAAAGCAGACAGGTCTTTAAGGCTGTTTGGAAAATTAACAAAGTTGAGACCATCTGGATCAGTGGTGGGATTCAGCTGGTTCTCTCCGGATCATGCGAACCTGTAGCGGCGACTGCAGGAGGTCTGCCCATTTGCCCGGATGTAATGTGCGAATACTGTGCATGCACAGAAGGCCATGCACATCCGCTGAGGTGGCGCATGCACTCACATTTGTGAACCAGTAGGGAAAGTTAGTGAATCCTACCTCTGATCTGGATCTCAGGGTCTGAGGTTGGGGACCACAACAGAGAAGGAAGACATATTGGGATCTAAGGCATTTTTCTTCCCTATTAATAATAGGCTGACCTGATCAATAATAAAGCTCACTGTATCTTCAGCCTTGAACTTTGTACCTAGTATTTGTGAATATAAATATATTCAGTGGCAGAAAGTTTTGATGAAATAAATGTGTATAATATTCCTTGGCCTCTTAAATGCAGTTAGCTGAAGTAATCTTCTGAAGTACAAAGGATCCTTGGGTATCTTAAGTGTATTTGTCCTGATATGGTCACTCACACATTGGTTACCTCCCAATTGGACTATTGCAGTGGTGAAATCCAATTTTTTTTACTACCAGTTCTGTGGGTGTGGCTTGGTGGGCGTGGCAGGGGAAGGATACTGCAAAATCTCCATTTCCATCCCATTCCAGGGGAAAGATACTGCAAAATCCCCATTCCCTCCCCACTCCTGGGGGAAGGACATTGCAAAATCTCCATTCCCACCCCACTCTGGGGCCAGCCAGAGGTAGTATTTGCTGGTTCTCCGAACTACTCAAAATTTCCGCTACTGGTTCTCCAGAACTTGTCAGAACCTGCTGGATATCACCCCTAGACTACTGTAATGCATTCTACATGGGGCTTCCTTTCAAAACTGTCCAGAAGCTTCAATTAGTCCAGTGCGCAACAGTGCGGGTAATTATGGATGTATCTTGTTTTGCCCATGTAACACTGCTACTTTGTGAGCTGCTCTGGCTCCTTATAGGTTTCCAGATGCAGTTCAAAGTTTATTTGAACTTTATTTATTTAAAGTTTAAATGCTATTTTACATAGGGCCCTATATTATTTGAGGGAATCCTTCTTCGAGAACCTGCCCCACATGCTCCCACAAGAAGGCGTACTATAGGTGCCTTCTTTTAAATCTTGCCATTTTATGGGACTGAGGAAATATGCCTTTTCTGTGGTTGCCACTGTGGCTGGAGTGATCCCCCCCCCCAAATATATGAGTAGCCTAAATTCTTCTCATCTTTAGGAAAGCCCTTAAATCTTGGCTCTTCCCCCAAGCATTAGGGGCCAGTTGAATAGGTTTCCTCCATGTGATTGTCTTGTTGTGTGGTCACCGTTTTACATTCTATTTGTATATTTTGCCTGTTTGTTACAGATAGTTTTCTTTGGATTATTTTTCCTGTTTTGTGTTTAGAGTCTACACTGCCCAGAATCTTACTGTTTGAGTTTGATGGCTTTATAAATTTTGAAGTCAATCAGTCAATCAAGACTTTCCTGGCACTGCCCATATATTCACTTATTAGGTGAATTTAATGAAAGTTTTATTCTCTGTGTTAATGGCCCCTTTATAAATAAATATAAACTAAGTACATAGTTTACATTATTTAATTAAAAATTTTACACAATTGACAGTGGAATCTGTCTATGTGTAGAAAGCATAGACACTGTTTTTCTTTTGTGTGTTAGTAATACATGACAGAAATAATTTACTTTAAGAACCATAATATTCACAATGCTTCTCAATTGCTGAAGAGTTTCCTGAGACAATAATCTCTAGTCTGTAGCCTAACTATTTATTATCTAGTCCAGATCCTGAGAGCAAAAAATATATAGAGGGCAGTCAAATATAGAGGGCATTCTGCAGCCAGGGAGGTGACTGGAAGCTGGATTCAAGCGGTTGTCAATGCTTCTTTGAGGGAAGGGGTCTTCCCCGCCACACTCAAAGAGGCGGTGGTTCGTCCCCTCCTCAAGAGGCCCACCCTGGATCCAGACTCCCTTAATAACTATCGTCCAGTCTCCAACCTTCACTTTATAGCGAAGGTTGTTGAGTCTGGTGGCACAGCAGCTCCCCCAGTTCCTGGAGGAAACTGACTACCTAGACCCGTACCAATCGGGTTTCCAACGGCATTGGTCGCCCTAGTAAATGATCTCTGGCGGGCCAGTGATGGGGGTTGTTCTTCCATCCTGGTCCTTCTTGACCTCTCAGCGGCTTTCGATACCATTGACCATGGTATCTTACTGCAGAGACACAGGGGTTGGGGGTGGGAGGCACCGTTTTACAGTGGTTCTCCTCCTACCTCTCGGGCCGCTCGCAGTTTGTGTGGACGGGGGAGAGAGATCCACCCCGAGGCCCCTCACTTGTGGGGTGCCTCAAGGGTTTGTTCTCTCTTCTCTGCTCTTTAACATCTACATGAAGCCGCTGGGTGAGATAATTCGTGGTTTCGGGGTGAGGTACCATCAATATGCTGATGACACTCAGCTTTACATCTCCACCCCGGATCACCCTGGGGATGCCCTTTATGTGATGTCCCACTGCCTGGAAGCGGTGCGGGCCTGGATGGGAAGAAACGACTCAGACTCAACTCATCCAAGACTGAGTGGCTGTGGATACCGGCATCTCTTGATGTAGTGGCCCCATCATTAGTGATGGGAGGGGAGATCCTTACTCCCTCAGAAAGGGTCCGCAATCTGGGGGTCCTCCTGGATTCACGGCTATCCCTAGAAGATAATTTGATGGCCGTGACCAGGGGGGGCCTTCATACAGGTATGCCTTGTGTGCCAATTGCACCCTTTCCTAGATCAGGATGCCCTTGCCATGGTCACTCATGCCCTTGTTACGTCTTGGTTGGACTACTGTAACGCCCTCTACATGGGGCTGCCTTTGGGATGCACCCGGAGACTACAGTTAGTCCAGTATGCGGCCGTGCGGGTTGTTACGGGGGCTTCTTGGTACTCCCATGTGACACCTCTCCTGTGCGAGCTGCACTGGTTGCCGGTGGCTCTCCGGGTTCGTTTCAAGGTGCTGGTGCTCACCTATAAAGCCCTACATGGCTTAGGCCTGGGGTATCTGCAGGATCGTCTCCTGCCTTCCTTCCACCGTCTGGTGCACTCACACAGAGCGGGCCTCCTCAGGGTGCCGTCAGCCAGACAATGTCGGCTGGCGGCCCCCAGGGGGACAGCGTTCTCTGTGGGAGCGCTGACCCTCTGGAATGGGTTGCCCACTGGCCTCAGGACAGCCCCAGACCTCCTCTCCTTCCGCCGCGAATTGAAGACATGGCTTTTTCACCAAATGGGCTGAATCCGTAGGGGTTACTTTAAATAATTTTAATAATTTTTAATTGATTTTAATTTAATTTTAAACTTAATTTAAATTGTTTATGTAATTCTTTGTTTTGTTTTGTAAGCTGCCCTGAGTCCTACGGGAGAAGGGCGGCATATAAATTACATACATACATACATACATACATACATACATACATAAATAAATAAATTACCCTGTTCCACCAAAATAAGACCTATCCCGAAAATAAGCTCTAGCATGTTTTTATGCATGCACCCAATATAAGCCCTACCCCAAAAATAAGCCCTACTTAAGAGCCTATGTGGCCGGCTACCCGCACATGCCATCTGGTTGCTCATGGTGCCATGACCATGAGCGAGGCAGGTGGGTGGAGCTGCCTCACGCCGCACCGGCTTACCTCAGGGCTCCCGCAGCCAGGCCATCCACGCCCCGACAGCTGCCTTGCAGCAACAGCACCAGCAGCCATGTGCAGCAGGAGCCCACATGGCCGCCAGCCCACTTCTTCTGCTTGTTTGCGACTACAATGCAGTAGGTGGCTGAATGGCTGCGAGGTGAGGCATGTTTCGGGCTGTGGATGGCTTGATTGCGGGGGCCCTGAGGTAAACTGGTGCAGGGTGCATGGGGCAGCTCTGCCCTCCTTGTCTCGTGGCCATGACACCAGTGCATTGCTCAGCCTCCTGCTTTGTTGCAGCCGTGAGCAAGCAGAAGAAGTGGCCAGCAGCAATGCTGGGTCCTGCCGGACAGGGTTGCTGGACCTGCCGCTGCGAGGTGAGGCAAGTGTCGGGGCGGGGTGGCATGGCTGCATGGGCCCTGAGGTAACCCAGTGCAGGATGCATGAGGCAGCTCTACCCTATGCCTTGTGGCAACAGCACTGGCGCACCATGCGGTCTCCTGCCCCGCCGTGGGGCTCCCAAACAACAACAACAACATCAAGACATTCCTAAAAATAAGCCCTAGCGCTTATTTTGGGGCCTAAAAGAAAATAAGACTTGGTCTTATTTTCAGGGAAATACAGGTAGGAAGAGAGTGACTCTGTGAATTGCTATCCTAAAAATGTTTAAGTTTTAACTTGTTATTCTTTTAGATGTTAGTCAAAGACATGTCTATTCAAAGGCTACCTGCTGGACCTACTTTATTTCCAAGACAGGATTTTTATTTGGTTTCATTGTAATTTAATACTGGATATTTACTCACTGCCTAATAATGCAATTATATATTCGTGAATTCACACTGCAAAATGCCAAAAAGTATATTTTTATTCTGATCATTTATTATTTATTTTATTTTTTCTTATGCTTCTCTCTGCCTTGAAAGGTTGAAGAGTAAGTTAAAATATTTGATAAAGAAATAATATTACATTCTACAAATTAAATGTAAATCTCTTTAAGTGTCTACACGTTGTTTACAGAAGATGACCAAAATAGAATTATTTTTGATGATGGGGATTTTGATGACTCTATGCCAGGAATGGGAATTGTGTCAGAAGAGGTCACAATCTTCAAGGAAGAGATGAAATTGGAAGAGAAACAAATGCCGTAAGTAAATATTGTGGAAACAGGTGCATATTTGTTAAGCTATCAACACTAATTATGTTTCTTAAAGCTGTATTGTCAAGATACTATACATACCTGACCTACATAGATTTTTTAAAATTCTTTCTTCAGAATTTTTACAGTTGGAGAAAAAGAACTTCTTTGAATAAGTAGTCATTTCAAATATATAATTTCTTGTTTCACATGGGCTCCAGATGTTCTTCCCTCCATGATAACTCCTGCTGGGATAGAATTGATGAACATGAAGTTGAGTTTATATCTTCAGAAATTCAAGTGGATTCCAGTCAGTTCCCACTTATAAAGGGGGAAGAAGGGCAAAAGATTTTCAAGTTCTACTGGCTGGATGCTTATGAAGATCAATATAACCAGCCAGGTATGTTTATATTCAATATAATTCTACTTTGTGACCCCAAAGCTTTCTCTAATGGGATTTAGTTTAATTTAGTTAATTTAGTAATTAACTAAATGGGGTAGCTTTACAGTATTCTGAGATGGGAAACACATAAAAGCTATAGGGTAGCTTGAAATCGATATAACATGGCTTAAATACAAAGTTCCTCCAAAATCAAATAAAAATAGAGAAAAATAGAACCTAGTTTGAATCTGCATATATGATATACCCTAAGTGACTGTCATCTAATTCACCATAGCCTTCAGTTTTTAGAGTGCTTCAGGAAAATTGAAGTGGAAAGAAGTTTTAAGAAACCTATCATTTTTTCTATTGCAAAGATGAAACTAAAAGCTTCCTGAATGTATAGTGTTTAAAAATAATTATGTGATTATTGTAAGAGCCAGGGGACTGCAAAAGGTTCCATTTTACTAGTTTCATTTCTTTTTTAAAAATCTAGATCTTTACTGTCATTTAATCCTGTTCATTTGCACAATGGATTCAGGAAGGGGGAGAGTAAAGATTAATTAACAATGCTTCATTAAAAAAAAAATAAAGCAAGAAATCAATTAACATTCATTTATATCTCGAATAAGAGTGTATCTTTCTTTCTCTCCCTCTTATCTCAATATCTCTCTCTATATATATATCAACTACAGTATACAAAAAAGTTTTGTGACAGTAGGTAATAATCACTGAAGTTCTAAAGAAATTGGTGATTAATATTAAAAGGAAAAAAAGTGGCTCCAAAGACCCTTGTACAGTGTGATCTTTTATCTTAGATTTGGTATAGTAGCTTCTGAATGATGTTTAATTATGAAAAGACTTCTGTTCCTTGATTATGAAAAGAGACCCTATCATCATAACTTTTCAAGGATGAATAATAAAGACTGCACCTGGTTTTAATTAGTAATGTGGAGAGAAAAAATTGCCATTACTTTTTGTTTTAAAAGAATCATGATCCTTATATAGTAGCAAATGAGATATTAACTAAATTATGTGGAAGATACCGTATCTTATTGCAAAATGAATGAGAATTTCATATGCATGTAATATTAACATGTCATGCTAAACCATGATTTATTGATATTTGTATCAACAACTGCAAGCAAAGTTTTGTTTGTACTCTCCATTCCTCTTTGCTGCTTATATAGTTTGAAAAAGACTTAAATCAGTAATCAGTTCCAACTGGGTGAATTAATTCATGTAATGGAGCCATACCTGGGTATTTTATGAATCAGGCCCAATACACGCAGTAGCCTGCCTGCCTGCCTAGGATCAGGATAGCTCTCTTTGATTTTTCATGTGTTTTAAAAAATATCTCAATATTAAAAGTGCATATTAAAAGAAACAGAGCTATACGATTGAACAAGTGAATAGAAATTCTAGAAAAGCCTATTTTCAAGACTCATGATAAAAATATGGCATATGATGCTTGCATACTATCATATGTGCCTTCATACTACAGAATTCTTGAAGCAATCTCAATGCTGACTTTCAGCAGATAGAGTTGTCAAATAGAGACTACAAATTGGGGGGACTTCCGGCGGTGACATAGGGTCGAGGCGGCACGGGAAAAGAAGTGCTCTATTCCCAGTGTCGGATTTCTACGTTTTTGGTGCCCTTTTGGGCAAAGATTGGTCCCGGAGGGACTGGTAATAAAGAGGGGAATCTTCGGAGGAGGCGAGGAGAGGTGCGATCTCCAGGCACACCAAGAAGGACCCTCAGTTCAAGCTTGGAAGAAGTCAGCCGGTGCAGCTGACTCAGAGGCCCGACGCCCCGAGCGAGACCAATGGGAAGCAGGAGAGTGAATACGGTGCTGAGAAAAGCGGTGTGAGCAGAGTAAGAAACTTTAAACTTCTTTTTTGCCTCGGTAGAAAGCCGAAGGGGGAGAAAGTGAGTTTCGAAGGGGCAGCAAGCAAGAGAAAGACTCAGAGTGCAAACAGGTGGCAAACGACGAGGAGAGCAAAACGGAAGAGGACGAACCTTAGACCAGCCGAGAAATATCAAAGGACTAAAACATTAAAATATGAAAATATTGAACGTGCAGAGAGGTGGATTTAATAGCTGGACTGAGAAGTGAATTGAACATTAATCTTATCCCCAACTTAGCAGCCCCAACGGAAAGAAAGGATTGGCAAAAATAGAAACGCTGACGAGTGACTGTGCTGATTGGAGATCGCCATTTTGAATGACTATATTTTTTTGAACGGATAGTTTATTCTGGAACAGAAAGTAGAGACTTAAGGGGAAAAGACCATAGCAGAACATACTAGATTTATAGAATTTTTGGATAATACATTCTTTGTTCTTTTCTCCTGGACATACCTATATATTTATTGTTTTAGATATTTATATTTATATCTATTTATTACAAAGTAAAATATTACTTATATAAATATTCATATACAATAGTATTTTTTAGAAATATTTAAACCTATTTAAACCCCATAGACATAATTAATTGTGGTAATTATTAATTGCTTTATAATTTAGTATTGTAAAGAGTTTAATTTGTTATCCTAAGCTAAGTGGTTTTACTCTTTCTCGCTCTTTTTATAGTTTGATTATTACACAAGAATTAATTATTTAATGTAAATAGACAAATTAATTGATTGATTAATAGATAGGAATGTGGTTTTTTGGAGGAATTTTTTAAGAAATTAATGAATTGAACGGTTTAAAAGGATAATTAGAAATCAGAAATCAACTCAGTAGTGCAAAATAGTAGGGGGATAGTAGGAGGATAAGGAAGGGAAGAAAAGAAGGAAGCGCTATAGAAATTGGATGGTGATTTGGGAGAAGGTAGATAAAATCTTGGTGGAACAATATAAAATACTTAAAGAGATGACTAGTACCACCACAACAACAGTTGAAAACAGGGAAGAAAACCGCATCAATAATAGCAGGACCATCGGCCTCCCCAGTGACACAAAAGACATTAGAGGGAATGTTCTCGTCAGAGAAACAGCCCACTGCATTAAGTATGCCAACAATGCAGGCCACACTTATGACAATACAAGAAGCTATGGTTAAAATGCAAGAGTGCATGACTAGGAACCAGGAAGAACCAGGAGAGACATGGACGAGGTCAAGAGAGAGGTTAAAAGCGACATTCAGAAGATAGATGAAAAGATGGATTCGATACAAGAAATGATTAAAAAAAACGATCAAAGGATAAGAGAAATAGAAAAATAAAACAGAAATGACAGAAGAAAGAGTGGAATCTTTAGATTTAAAAATGATGGGACTAAATAAAGAATTAGAAAACAATGTGGCGCAATTGGAGATGGAAAGAGCTGCATTTTTCTTACGTTTTCAAAATGTGGCGGAAGACAGAGAGGAGGACCTAACGTTTGTAATGGCGGAGATGATAGCAGAGGCCCTCCAAAGAGAGAAGGATGAAATAATAAATGAGCTGGACGAAGTTTACAGAGTCCATACTAATTATGCGCGACAAAACAAATTACCCCGGGAGATACATGTAAGATTCGTGAGAAGGAAAGTGAGAGACATTGTGTACAAAATAACAAAAGATGAGCCTATGTTGTATAGGAACAAAGAAATAATTACACTGAAACAAATTCCAAAAAGAATAAGAGACCTGCGGAAAGATTATTGGTTTCTGGCCACGTTACTAAATAAGAGATTTATTTATTTATTTATTTATTTATTTATTTATTTATTTATTATTAATTTAATTTGTATACCGCCCTTCTCCCAGAAGGGACTCAGGGCGGTGAACAGCCAAAATTAAAAATACATACAATACAAAAGTTAAGATAATTAAAAAGAATTAAATCATTGGCTTCCCAATTTAAAACCCCCAAGTCTATAAAATTTAAAATCCCAATTAAGAACCATTTAGGCTAGGCCGGCTTGGTGGAATAAATAAGTCTTCAGGGCCTTACGGAAGGTCGGAGGTCTGGGATCAGTTGTATTCCAGGAGGCAGCTTGTTCCAAAGGGCGGGTGCCCCCACAGAGAAGGCTCTCCCCCTGGGGGCCGCCAGCCGACATTGCCTGACCGACGGCACCCCGAGGAGGCCCTCTCTGTGAGAGCATATTGGCCGGTGGGAGGTTATCGGTAGCAGCAGGCGGTCTCGCAAATATCCTGGCCCTAAGCCATGGAGCGCTTTAAAGATGACAACCAATAACTTGAAGTGCACCCGGAAGACCACCAGGAGCCAATGCAGCTCGCGCAGGAGAGGTGTTACATGGGAGCGCCACGTCGCTCCCATAATCACCCACGCGGCCGCATTCTGCACCAGCTGGAGCCTCTGGATGCTCCTCAAGGGGAGCCCCATGTAGAGAGCGTTGCAGTAGTCCAGGCATGATGTGATGAGGGCATGAGTGACCATGCACAAGGAGTCCCGATCCAGAAAGGGGCGCAACTGGCATATCAGGCAGACCTGATAAAAAGACCCCCCTGGCCACAGCCGTCATATGCTCTTCTAAAGACAGCCGTGTGTCCAGGAGGACACCCAAGTTGCGAGCCCCCTCTGGGGGTCAGTGACTCGCCCCCAATAGTCAGCGATGGCACCAGCTGGCTATATCGGGATGCCGGCATCCACAGCCATTCGGTCTCGGAAAGGTTGAGTCGAAGCCTGTTCCTCCCCATCCAGAGCCGCACGGCCTCCAGACACCGGGACATCACTTCGAGGGCATCATTGGGGTGGTCTGGGGTGGAGATGTACAGCTGAGTGTCATCAGCGTACATATGGCATCACACCCCAGAACCACGGATGACTTCACCCAGCGGCTTCACATAAATGTTGAACAGGAGCGGCGAGAGGACCAACCCTTGCGGCACCCTGCAAGTAAGGCACCTCGAGGTCAACCTCTGCTCCCCTGCCAGCACGGACTGCGACTGGTCAGAGAGATAGAAGGAGAACCACCGCAACACGGTGCCTCCCACCCCCAATCTCCCCAGCTGGCGCTGGTCGATGGTATCAAAAGCCGCTGAGAGGTCTAACAGGACCAGAACAGAGGAACCACCCCTGTCCTGAGCCCTCCAGAGATCATCCACCAATGCGACCAATGCCGTCTCCGTGTTGTACTCAGGTCTGAAGCCGGACTGGCATGGATCTAGATAGACTGTTTCATCCAGGTACTGTGGGAGCTGTCGTACAACCACATTCTCCACAACCTTCGCAACGAAGCGAAGGTTGGAGACCGGACGGGTCCAGAGAAGGCTTCTTGAGGAGGGGCCTCACCACCACCTCTTTCAAGGCGGGAGGCAAGAAACCCTCTCTTAAAGAAGCATTTATAATCCTCTGGAGCCAGCCTTGTGTTACCTCCCGGGTGGCCAGTACCAGCCAGGAGGGGCACGGGTCCAATAAACATGTGGTTGCGTTTAACCTCCTCAAGATCCTGTCCATGTCCTCAGGAGTCACAGGGTCGAACTCATCCCAGATAACATTCTCAAGACCGGCCTCAGTCACCCCGCCGGGTTCTACCCAGTCAGAGTCCAAGCCTTCCCGAATCTGAATGATTTTATCGTGCAGATATTGTGCAAAGTCCTCAGCCTGCCCTTGCAAGGGGTCTTCCCGCACTCCTGATGTAGGAGGGAGCAAGTCACCCTAAACAAGGCGGCTGGGCGGTTATCTGCAGATGCAATAAGAGCGGAAAAGTAATTTATACCATTTAGATGGATAACGCCAGAAGGAATGCTGGTAACATGGCAGGGAAAGTAAATAAGGGTGGACTCACAAAGTAAAGCAAGAGATCTATACGATGAAGTGATGGGTATTGAAACATCAAGTAATAGTAAAGAGGAAGTGGGACGAAATACTAAAGAAAAACAAAGACGAGAACGTGAAAGACCGCTAAAAGAAAGGGAAAAAGAGGAGGAAGGAGAGATTCAGGAGGAAGAAGGAGTACAAACAAGGGGAAAAAAAAAAGAACAGGAAGAAACAAAAAAGAAACAACAGGAAAATTAATAAGAAATGGAACAAACCCTAAAAATTTTATCGCTAAATGTAAATGGTTTTAACTCACCATCCAAGCGACACCATACATTAAAGAAAATTTGGAAACAAAAAACAGATATTGTGTGCCTCCAGGAGGTACACATAAGAAAACAAGATGAAAAATATGTACAATACAAGAAGTTAGACAAAGCCTATGCAGCATTAGCTGAAGAAAAAAAAGGGGGGGGGGTTGTGGTATATGTTAAGGAAGAAATAGAGAGTAATTTAAAGTATGTAGACTTGGAAGGGAGAATACTGATGATAGAAGTAAAACTGAATTATAAAAATATTTTATTAGTGGTGATTTATGCTCCAAATAGTCGACAATCAGAATTCTATAAAAAAAGTGCATGAGAAATTTATAGAACAAAAAATGGAAAATGTATGTTTGATCGGAGATTTTAATGCGATTATGGATATAAGAAAGGATTATAAAAGTGCCCAGAGAAATAAAAATAAGAAAAATGTACTGCCCAGAACGTTTACAGATTTGGTAGAGGAATTAAGTATGGTAGACAGTTGGAGATTTCATAATCCAGAAATTAGAAATTTTACATACTATTCAAACTCACACAAGTCTTGGTCTAGACTGGACATGGCATGGCTAACTAATACATTGCTGTCAGAGATAGAAATGGTAGAAATATTGTCTAATAAGTGGGCAGATCATAACACAATAATGCTGACATGGAAGGGACGGCAGAGAAAAAAAAGCAGATGGACAATGAACACACAACTATTGAAAGAGAAGGAATATAAGGAGTATATGGAGAAGGAATTAGAATTGTTCTATAAGGAGAATACAAAACAACATACCTCCCTACAAAATTTATGGGACACAACTAAGGCGTATGTGAGAGGTCTGACCATAGCTTATAATGCAAAACGGAAAAAAGAGAGGGAAAAAGAATATAATAAGGCACAAGAAGAAATTAAAAAATGGGAAAGAAAATTACAGGAAAACCCTGGAGATGAACAAATTAGAGTCAAATGGACAGCAGCGAAACATAATTTGACTATATTAGAACAGGGAAAATATGTAATGGCATTGAAATACATAAAGCAGAATTATTTTGAGCATGCAAATAAACCTGGGAGGTGGCTGTCGTGTAGGTTGAGGAAAGAAAGGGAAAAAAAGAACAATTCAAAAATTACAGGATAAAAAGGGTATAATTCAACAGAGTTCAGAGAAGAAAAAGGAGATAATAATTCAATACTATCAAGAGTTATATGAGAAAGACAAAGTAACAGCAGAGGAAATAGAACAATATTTAAGTGGGGAAGGGATGTCAATATTGACAGAGGAAGAAAAAGAGTTACTTGATAAGGAAATTACTATAGGGGAATTAAAAGAAGCATTGAAGAGGCAAAAAAATAATAAAACCCCGGGGACAGATGGTCTACCAATGGAACTTTATAAAAGTTTAGGGGAATCATTAAATGGGATATTATTAGAAACATACAATGAGGCACTGACGGAGGCAAAGCTACCAAATACATGGAGGGAAGCATATATATCCCTGATACCAAAAGAAGGAGCAGATACCACATTAATAAAAAATTATAGACCGATCTCCTTATTAAATACTGACTACAAAATTTTCATGAATATAATTGCAAATAGAATGAAAAAGGTACTAAACAATAGAATACATCAGGATCAAAATGGTTTCCTGCCAACAAGGCAAATAAAAAATAATATAAGAATGGTAATTAATGTTTTAGAATACTATGAGATGCACTCAGAGAGACAGGCAGCATTGATATGTCTGGACGCACAAAAAGCATTTGATCAAGTTAATTGGCAGTTCATGATACATCAAATTAAAAATATGAAATTTGGAGAGAAATTTACAAAAATGATATCGTCAATATATAAGGATCAAAAGGCAAGTATTATAGTAAATGGGGACCCAACAAAATTTTTTGGAATAAATAAAGGAGTAAGACAGGGTTGCCCTCTATCGCCTTTACTTTTTATTCTGACTTTGGAAAATTTATTAATTAGGATTAGGTCAAATAAAGAAATAAAAGGATTAAATATAAAAAAAGAAGAATACAAGGTCCAAGCGTTTGCGGACGACCTTGTCTTCTTCATAGAAGACCCAATAAAAACAACACCAAAATTAATAAAAGAGAGAGAGAAATTTGGAAAGGTAGCGGGCTTAAAGATCAATAAAGAAAAGACTAAAATGATAACGAAAAACATGATAGCAAAACAGGTGGAGAAATTAGTAAAAGATTCAGGATTACAAGCAGTTAAAAAGGTGAAATACCTAGGGATACATATGACAGCCAGAAGCGTAATGATGAAAGAAAATAATTATGACCTTTTGGTTCAAAAAAAACAAAAGGATTTGGTAAAATGGGGGGAATTAAAATTGTCATTGCTGGGAAGAATTGCAGCAATAAAATCGAATATATTGCCAAGACTCCTTTATTTATTCCAAACAATTCCAATAAAATTAGACAAGAAATTTTTTATAAATTTGGATAAAATAACTACCAATTTTGTGTGGGAGGGGAAAAAAATCAAGAATTAAATTAAGTATATTACAAGATGATAAAATTAGAGGTGGATTCGGACTTCCGGCATGGGAGAAATACTATAAAGCTTCTAGTTTAACATGGATTAGAGAATGGATAACATTGGGAAATCAAAGATTATTACAATTAGAGGGCCATGATTTAATGAAGGGATGGCATGCTTTTTTGTGGAGCCCCAGAAATAAAATATATAGACATTTCAATATTCACGTAATTAGGAAATCATTAATTAGCACATGGCAGGAAACCAAAAGTAAACATTATATGAAAGTACCCGGTTGGCTGTCAACAATAGAAGCAATAACATACCCCAACACACTATCCAAACAAAAATTGTTAAGATATAGAGAGATACTAGACCCACAAGGAATATTGAAAACGAGAGAGGAATTAAGAGAGCAAGGAATAGTAATAGACTGGTGGCCCTACTCACAAATTAAGACAAGATATAGGAAAGACCAGGAGGAGGGAGGAATAGACCCAAAACCAAATTGATTAGACAAATTATTAGAATCAAAAGAAGAAAATTAATTTCAAAAATTTACAAATACCTACTAGAATTCGATTTGGCAGAGGAATTGGTTAAAGGACAGATGATAGCTTGGGCAAGGAACATTGGGCACAGTATACAGCTAGAAGAATGGGAAAGGGCTTGGGAAAACAATTACAGTATGACAAAATCAGTTGCATATAAGGAGAACCATTATAAAGTGTGGTACAGGTGGTATCTAGCTCCTTCGAGGTTAGCAAAAATGTACCCAAACGTAAATTCGGCTTGTTGGAAATGTAAGCAAGCTCAGGGTACTTACTTCCATTCATGGTGGCTTTGCCCAGAAGTCAAGAAATATTGGAGGAAAATAAAAACATGGATAGTAGAAATAACAGATCAAGAAATTGAATTAGAACCAGCAATCTTCTTACTAGGCATGATTAAAAGGAACATTAGACAGGACATAAAATACTTAACATTACAAATAATTACGGTGGCAATTGTATTAGCACAATTATGGAAAACAGATCGTTTGCCAACAGACCAGGAGATAATTCAAAAAATTTACACATGTGCAGAAATGGATAAATTAACCTTAAAATTAAAAGACAAGGAAGACTCAAAATATTTTGAAGTATGGAATAGATGGTATAAGTTGGTAAATCAAAGGAAAAAAGGGTAAAGACTAAATTTAGGAAAAATCCAAGGTAACAAATAAGCACCGTAAGGTAGATAGAATAAGGAATGAAGTACTGTTTATATATGTATGTATATAGGTACATATAGGTACATATATTTAGCTTGTCGGTGGAGTTGTGTACTGTATATGCAATTTTATGATTGAGAAAAAAGTGTATAATTTTGTATTTTAAAATTTTTAAATTCAATAAAGTTTGTTTTTTAAAATAAAAAAAAGAGACTACAAATTGGAAATCATTTTGTTCCTAAGGGTGAATTAGTGTGCTTATTTAGTAATTCTTAATATTGTAGCTTTTTCATTAGCAGCTGTGCTAAACTGTTCTGATTAATTGAATTGTCTCGTTTTCTATCACCTTAGGAGTGGTATTTCTCTTTGGGAAAGTATGGATTGAATCAGCGCAGTCCTATGTGAGCTGTTGTGTAACAGTAAAAAATATAGAAAGAACTATTTATCTACTGCCACGTGAATCGGTATGTTTTCTTATGTTACAATATTCTCATCTAATAATGTTTCTCATCTTTTTTATAGAAGGCACAAGGCATTAAGGCAAACATAAATGACATTGTTCATCTCTATGTTAATAGGGCGTGTCATTTAATGGGGTGAAAATTAATTTTTTTGCAAATTTTTTCAGTGAGGGTTTTTAAAAATATGGGTTTTTAACACCAAGAATTCAAATCTGCTATTATTTTTGCAATTGCACAATGTTTAGCTTGGTATGGTAAATCCACGTCCGATCATATACCCCACAAAAGTCTCTTGTAACTCAAATACCATTAACTTTATCTTCTCAAAATTACACTTCGTGCTACAAAAATTAAATTTTTTTTCTGCTCATGCATCTTATCTAGCTAAGCAAAAAATAACCATGCAATCATAAGCTAACATTAGAAAGCAATTATCTAAGTTACAAAAACGTTTAAGCGAGTTTCATCAAGTCTTGTTTTGATTCTTGAACATCATATGCCGACTTGCTTCTTGGCCTCTGATATAACCCTCATGTTTCTCATGTGTATACACTTTGCCTGCTGCCTCTGTGACCTGTTTCACACATCTCTATTGATTGGGCATGACAGGGCCATTGTGGTACTTGCATTGGTTTGTCAATGAACTTTTTTTTCACTGTAGTCAATTTGCATGTCAAAGGTGGCTCTTATACACCTTCAGACCAGTCAATCAGCTCTAGCAGAGTGGATGCTCTCACATTGATTAAAGGCATTTTTCTTACACGTACAGAAAAATCTCCCAGCGCTTCATTGTTTGCACCCCTCAAGTCAATGATCTCTTGCACTCCTCTTGAATGTCATCTGAACACAAGAATGTGTGGATTATCATTTCACTGAAAGCGGACCGTACTGAACGCTGAATAGTTGGCAAAACAGCATCTACTACAGCCTTCTTTTGCAGTCTGACTTATTGCATATAGAATAACACGATGCAGGCCTTCAATCCAGGGATGTTTTATTTTGATTTCGAACCAGCAAGGGTAGTATACACCAAAGATGTATACACTATCATTCTTAAGTTTTGAAGAAACTTTAAAGTTTTGAAGAAACTTTGCCTTTAAACCCATGTTTTAAAACCTATGTTTGACAAAGCCTACTTGCAGTTGTCAACCAGCGTGAATGGCTTATGGGGCCAATTCCAGAAGAGCCAGATCTGCGGGAAGTTCTCCTGTCTTTATTGCCTGTGTGATCCTGTATCCATACACTTGATCAGTAGAGAGATCCTTTACAACACTGACACTCAGTGAAATGAGAGGCTCACCAATTGAAACTCTGGTGAATGAAGGATTAATGTCAAGTTCTCTTGCAGGGATCAGCATGTTGCCAATTTTACCTGCCCATTTGTTGTTAGACAAGTCTTCCCATCCAATTTTGTGATTAAGTGTCGTAGGGGTAACTCATTCATGTGAAGTGCACACATCAACTTCCAGTCAAGCTTGACCTCTACCCAGTGCATGGCGTCAGCTTCACAACCAGTATTAACATTTGTAGAATCTTTTCCATTAGTCTTCAAGATTGTGTCAATGTCTTTCTTCTTCTTCATGAAATACACCAGAATAATGTTCCTCTTTGATGGTACTGAGGAGTGCTGGTCTGAGTTGTTTGCTTTCAGCATAACTTTAGTTGCGTCTATATGGCCATTGAAGAAGATGCATTCTATTTCATTCTTCTTAGAGAGCTCTTCAAATTCTTCATCTAGGGACTTCATAATTTTTTCCTGGGCTCTCTTGACTTTATTGTGGTCAACTACAAGTCTCTTGTCTTCTTCGGTGATCAAGCCAACATCTATGAAGGTGGCTGTGGTAATGGCAGCAGTGGCACTTAGACCAATACTGTATTTTATGCTGCATAGCTATTTCTGCATAGTGACATTTGTTATTTCTAATCTATTGTAGTCTGTCTTTTCTTTTGAAGTAGAGGGCCTCTTCATAACTCCCATCTCATTCTCCTTTACCTTCATCAGTTGTCTGTCCTTCATTTTCCTCATAAGAGGTAATTACTTCATTTGTCAGTATCTAAATGTCTGGAATACTTCTCTGCTTATATTTAGTGAGCCTTTGCCTCTCATTGTCTTGCTGCTTTTGCCTTTTGCCTAATCATTTCTGCTCGGGCACATTTGGCAAACCAATCTGGTGTGATCCAAAAGAACCAATCTTGTCTCTCTAGCAAGTTCCTTCAGTGGTGTCTTCATCTCCTTAGGGCGGGTACAGTTAATGTGAGCTTCTTTTTTGCAGCCAGCAGGGCAGCCAAATTCAGCACACAGAACAATTTGACACTTGTAGTTGAGGATGTCAAACAGTTTGTTAAGTTTCACAGTAGAAGTCTCTTTGACATCTAACTTTCCTCTACCAAGAGATATGTTTTTGGCTAGATCCCAGCTCTCTTGGATCTTGTTCAAGATTGTCACTTGTGAATTTACAACAGGAGTCAAAAGAACTGTTTGCTTGTTCCCACTTTTCAAGCATTTTTGGATATATGTCCCTTGCAAGACTGGCTGCTGGGTAGTTTCTAGCATCATCACTACTTTGTTCTCTTAATCATAGGCCATATCTGAGAATGTCTCGCAGTGATGGGAGTTCAGATGGCAACAAGTCTCTGCCAGTCCCAATGAGGTTGCTCATATGAGTGAATGTTCCCAGTCTTGTTCTATTTTTAGAAGCCATTACAGATCAGTTATCAGACTCACAGGAAATGAGGCTAGCAATATTTAACACTGTCAGACAAAATAATGTTTAACAAAAAGAGAAAGACAGCTGCATCTATGAAATGAAAGAAAAATGTTAAAAAGTTATGATATTTATGTAGTTATTTACCAAGCACATCTAAATTATATTAAAGTAACCAAAATATCTTTACAATCCCCAAGGCATGTCACAACTTTTGAGCACCCATAATGTTGGGAAATTAAAAGTTGAAAAATTTGACCCGCCTAATTAGAATTAAATGTGAACATGAAACTATAGATTAATATAATCAGTAGGTAAGTCTACATATATAACATGAGACCATAATACATAAAAACCAAAAAGCAATTGTGAGTACTACGATTCCAATCTAAATTGCTGCTCTTATATTTATTTTAAGTAGTTTGAAATAGTACATAGGCTATTTAGTACAGTCTCACTGCTTTCACAATTTACAACCCTAGCCTGGATGCTTTGGGTAAACCTCTTATTTTTCTATCCCAGCTGAAATATAGCTATTCATTTTTCTTTCTTTTCCTTCATTGCCTTTTCTGGCTTTGTGACAGCTGAGTGCTAAACGGCTCTTTTGTCTCTAAGTAAGTCTATGTTATACAACAACCAACCCAAATAATTCATATTGGGTTAAATAACAAAGTAGAAATGTTAAAACAATAATAGCTATGGTCTGAGTCTCCAATGATAATTCTGATTTACTGAATCCAGAAAACAGTTTTCTGGGAGGTTACTTGAAGAAAACTACCTATTTATATTTTAGAGAAATATTTGATTTTCTGTAATCTTGAAACATATATTGGTATTGCAATGATTGTAAAAATTCTTCTTAAAGCGAATTGAGTTAATTTCTGAAAAAGAAACAGCGATTCCTGTGGCTATGATGGACATCTATCAAGAATTTAATGACCAGATTGCAGAGAAATATAAGATTATGAAATTCAAATCCAAGGTTTGTTAAACAATCTGTCACTTCCCAATCATATGCTCCTAAGCATGGAAATCTGATTCTTTTTTCATTCTTCATGGGGAGGAATATTCATTTAAAGGAACAAGAATTAATAGATGATTATTTTACTGAAGCAGAAATTTGAGAGATGTGAGGCTGTTTATCATGAGATATTGAAATGGATCTTCCTTGTTTATGAACTATAGCACATCTTTTTTAAATTGACAAGAATATCTGGGGCACATCTCATTCCCTGTCTACTCTTTCTAAGTAAAAGAATATAATATAAAAAGAAAAATGAAGCCCATACCTGAGAAACTGAATATATTGTAGTTTCTGATGTACATGTATTGCTCTAGTTCTTATTTATATATTTTTCTTTTAGTAAATACTGTATGCCTTTTCGTGAAAGTTGAAAGATCCCTAAGTACTAGGAATCTAGTTTCATTGCTTGTTGAATTCTTCTTTATTATATTGGAACTATATGAAATATAGAATTAAAAAAACCAACTACCAGGCATATTAAATATTGTTGCTTTAAAAGTATACCTAAGTAGAACATAAATTGATGATTTCATACTGTTAGGTATAAGAATAAAGAGCTACAGGAAAAATTGCCATTGTGTCTTTTAGTAGAAAATAGTGAAATGTTAGATATAATGGACCAATTTAGATGTTATATTTTCAACTTCATAAATCATAACTTAAGGATTTGGAAATAAATGAGTGATCTTTTTCTCCCATTCCCAGTTTCTACATCTGTTTTGGTATATAAATCCTATTCTAAGTTTGGTCTATTATAGGTAGTCCTAGCTTAATGTTCATAATTGGGACCAGAATTTCCATTGCTAAGCAAAGTAGTCATTAAGTGAAATATCACATGACCATACCATTTAGTGAGGGCAGTTCTGGTAGACCTAGTTGCAGGCATTAGGCTCATTAGATGAGAACCTCATGGTTCTCCTGCCCTGCCATGCTTGCCTCTGCTTCAGTTTCCCTCACCTGCCTGTCTCCTTGCCATGTCTGTCCTTTGGCCAACTTTCACTCCATTGCCACAGCCTATTGCTGCCATTCCTACATTGTCCCCAGCTGACCTTCACTGTTTCCTTTCTCTTGCTACTGACAAAGCACATCCAGCTGAGATAACTGCTGGCCCTTTGTGATGCTGCATGATGGTTCCAGACATTGTCAGAAGCCTTCCTGAGAAGATAGGCAGGTGGTGACAGTTGAAGCACATGTGTATATGAGTTAAACAATTATTCAATCTTCAGGTTATGTTTAAAGAGAGAGACCTGTATTATCATAAAATGGATTTCACATTACAGATTTTAAAACTAAAAACAGAATAAATGTTTTAGACAAAAGAAATATGCTATTCAGAATTTATCAATGCCTGGTATATATGATATGATATATGATGTATATCTTTTTATTTTTTTAAAAAATATATTTTTCATAGAAAGTGGAAAAGAATTATGCTTTTGAGATACCAGATGTTCCTGCAAAATCTGACTATTTAGAAGTTAGATACTCGGTAAGTAAATTGCAGTATAAAATGGTATATGGAAGAACCATGGCTGAAGAAACATCAAGTGTATTACTACATGTGTGTACACATGTAATTTTTTAAAAATGCAGTCATTTTTTGATTGAAATATTCTATATATTAAAATCTAACAGGTTAAAATTTAAAGTTATAAAAAGATGCAAATATTGCTTAGTTCATATGTTTGCTGACTAATTATTATAACTTCAAAAGTGCTACTGCAAGTAACAGAATTTGTCAGAAGATTAATCTTAGGAATCCGAAAGCTATTTCGATGTCTTAGAGTGATAGGACATTTAATACCATCACTTGCACAGACGTATGTACCTCCATCTACTGTATGTTTCTGAATTATTTTAGAATCGTTGGTATAGTGCAAGCACCCTTTTTTTCTGTCTTGGCAAAAATTGCTATAATCTTTTATGAATTAGTAACATGAACTAAGGGGGATTCATGCCCAATATGAAATAATTGCTTATGCATCATAGAAATTTATTTATGCATTTGTGTTCCAGATAATTACAAAAATTAACACAAATATTGCAGGATATCAATGGAGATTGTTAAGATTTGGATGTGGAATACTCATGTATTTGAAGTAACCCTATCACTTGATTCATTGCATTACACTGCAGTTTTTTCACTGATATTTCAGAGTTCATTGGATTTAGAAACATACTAGCCATAAATAAGCCATTAATTGTCACTCTGCTGACAACCCTCCAAATTCATCTATCTATTTTGTATCTACACAATACCTGAATATTTTTTACAGCACAACATGCATTGATTACAAGTTACGGAAGCTGCATAAACTGCACATTATTGCTCCTAGGAACATTAATTTTTAATATTTTACATTTCTCATGAGCATTTCAGTGCGGGTTTCTGATTTAAAGGTTTTTTTGTCTTGATATAGTGAATTTTATTATTTGCCTCTTTTGTACAAACACAGTAGAAAATGGTCAGTTATAAAATTCGCAAAGTTCTGTTTCAGTTTAATAGTAAAATAGTTTAATATTTCAATTCTCAGGCTGAATATTGTCGACTACCACAAGGTCTGAAAGGAGAGACATTTTCTCATGTATTTGGAACAAACACCTCAAGTCTAGAGCTCCTGTTAATTAGCAGGAAGATTAAAGGACCAAGTTGGCTGGAAATAAAAAATCCACGTATGAACCTTTATATATTATATCTCTCTACACAAATGAAATGTGGCATTCAGGACAAAGTTCAGTCAGATACATGTAAAAGGAAAATCTGCTAAACCTAAGATTGCTTTGTACATTTTTTTGATCAATTAAGCTATCCACCTAGCAACAGTCAGATTTTGTACTGCTCATACTTTTAATCATTTTATGACATACTATTTTATAAATATAAATTTATTTTATTTATGGATACCTGTTATATAATTTAGATGCATATAATGGATTAATATAAATATATGGGTTATATTTGAAGAATTCAGACCCCAGTTCTACTAACATATTATTAAACTGCAAGAGAGCCATTGTGGCGCAGTGTGGTTAGAATTTATTATTGATTGATTGATTGATTGATTGATTTAACAGCCATGTTAAAACAAACATATACCCATAAAATTTAAAAACAATTTAAAATATATTAGAATTTGGCCCTTATGTTAAAAACCACAAACACCCAATTAAAATTCATTTTCTAAGCCAGCCCGGCCTATTGAAACAAAATGCAGTATTGCAGGCTGACGGCCCACAGCAAGGAGTTCGATCCTGACTGTTTCAAGGTCGACTCAGTCTTCCATCCTTCCGAGGTCAGTAAAATGAGGACCCAAATTGTTGGGGCAATATGCTGACTGTAAACCACTTAGAGAGGGCTGTAAAGCATTATGAAGCGGTGTATAAGTGCTATTGCTATTACTATTGTTGCAAACTTTTATTTAGTAAAATAATTATATTAACCATATTTAAATATTAGTATGCTTTTGTTTATGTCTAAAGAAGGCTTCTGTGTTATTTCAGAGCTATTGAGTCAGCCTGTCAGTTGGTGTAAAGTGGAATTAATGGCACTAAAACCTGATTTAATTAATGTGGTGAAGGATCTTCCTCCACCACCTCTTGTGATCATGTCTCTGGCCATGAAAACAATTCAGAACATGAAAACCCATCATAATGAGGTAAGCTATGAATATTGTGGGTTGAGAAAAAACAAAATGTGGTTATTTGACAAAATACGTTCCATAGCTATGTAAGTTTGTTTTTATAACCTTCCGGTTTGAAGCACATTTTTGATGTAGTCTCATCCTTTTTTGAACACAAAAGCGTTTGTTCTTAACTGTCTTCTTATAATGATCAGTAACTTTTTGTAGGTTTTGAATATCTATTTGGAGAAAATATATACAATCTACTCACAGAGCAACATATTTCAGTTAATGTAGAAAATTAGAAAACAAATGAGCAAAAAAGAAAAGTATTGTTTTCTAAAAAGAATACAGATTTTGTTGCGTATTGATAGTAACTAATTTCTAATTGTCAGCATGGAAAGAACCTTTCCACTTAGAATAGAATATTCTTTATTGGCCAAATGTGATTGGACACACAAGGAATTTGTCTCCGGTGCATAAGCTCTCGGTATACAAAGTAATATAATTATAAGATACCAATAGTAGAAGGTAATAGGAAAGATAAGAAGGATAATAATAATACAGCCCTACTACATGAATAAATATCCTTAGACATAACACAGTGCTGTGAGAATTAGGTGTTCAGCAGAGTGATGGTACAAGGGAAAAAAAACTGTGTTTAGTTGTTTTGGCATGCAATGTTCTATAGCAGTGTCCTGAGGGGAGGAGTTGAAATAGTTTATGTCCAGATTGTGAGGGGTCTGTAAATATTTTCTCAGCCCTCTTTCTGGCTTGTGCAGTATACAGATCCTTAATGAAATGCAGGCTGGTTGCAATTGTTTTTTCTGCAATCCTAACTATTGGTTGAAGTCTGCACCTTGCTGTACTTATTATTGAATTGTCAAAATTTGCTCAGTATCATTAATAAGAAACTTTTTAAAAAGTTTGCTTTTTCTTTTACTTCCCTTGCTTAAGACAAGTTTAACTTTTTAATAAAATTATTTTCTGTCTCTTCAAAAAATGTGTAATTGAAATGAGTTGGTAAAGTATATTCTCATTTTAATTGTTGCTATTTGAAGGAAGAGTTTTGTAATTGCCCAAAATGTGAAAAATAAGAAAGTGATGAACTAATTTTAAATTAGTATGAGTTGCATGGAGAAGTTGTATTTACATAGCATATAAAGAAAAGTGTTTCTTGACAGGTTGTTCCAAATAAAACCAATATGTTGTCAACTCTGAATAATGATGTATGGTTAGATTTATTGAATAGATTACTAAATCTATGCTTAATTTAAGTTGTTAACAGATGAATAGGAATATGATTTCATTAATGTTTCTCGTTCTTTTACTGTTTTTCTTTGAGTAGATTATGGCTGCTACAGCTTTAGTGCATCACAATTTTTGTCTGGACAAAGCACCACCTGAGCCTCCCTTTCAGACCCACTTCTGTGGTACGAATAATTAGAAACTTACTGTATTAATTTGTTGTTAATTATTCTTTCCAAATAAATGTTTTAATAGGCTTTTGAACAACTATTACTCACCTGTAGGCTTGGTCTTATTTTGGGCAGCCTTGCTGCCCTATCTAAGAACATTCTAGTTTACTGTGGACTATTCTCATAAGCATAAGAATTGTTTGAAAACTGCCAAAGTAAAAAAAAAATACAGTGAATTTTAACACCAGTGTTTACATTTCAAGATGGTCACTACCAAATGAAAACCCTCTCCATATTTGAGCATCTTTTGGCCTTCTCTCAAAACAGGTATAGCATTAGGGATGAGAAGCAACAATAATGAATGTGGACAACATAGTATCAGTATTTAGAAATCTGTCGAAGATGATATCTATATTGACATCTAAGTAAGAGTTGAATGTAAATAAATGCGGTTAATGAATTGAGAGAAGATTTTAGGATTATACATCTTAAAAGAGATCAGTGCGCATTTGGGTGTCAAGAAAAGAGTGTGTGAGGCCCTGCCTTTCCTCCTTTCCCAAGAAAGTAAAGTATGGTATTTCAAAAGGAACCTTTTATTGAGAAGTGATAGCAGGACAGAGGCAAAGCAGACTCTAAATTCCCCCTCAAGCTATACAGTTAGAAATAGGACTTTAGAACCCCTCTCTCCAGTCTGATGTAGATTCAGCCAATCAACAGGTGTGAAGATGTTATTATAACGGTTGTCCTGAGAAACAGATAAGGAGCTGTTCCCAGGGTCGTCTTCCGCTTTCAGCAAACTGAAACAATCCACGCGGCCCTCCCTTCTTATTACATTCCACAAAAAGTGAGAATACTCCAGGGTGCTTAGGCACCAGGATAAAGGTTATAAAATACAGCTAGTCCCCATGCTCTCGCCTCACTCCATTTGAATGACAGTATCACTTTAGGATCTGACTTGCCGCCTTCCTTAGAAAAAAGAGAGATCCATCTGTAAAAGATAAAGAAAAAGAGATCATAGTATTTTAACAAGATTTGTGAGGGTAGTGAGTATGGAATTTCTTGAAGAGTGTAGGAGCAATGATATGATTTTTCTCCACCCTCTCATTTTGTGAAGGGGGTAAGTGTTTCCATGCTACCAGGTATTGGGTTTTTCCTCGATGGAGCCTAGAATCAAGATGTCTTTGATTTGAAAATGTTGCTTACCTTCAACCATTATGGGTGTGGGTGGTGCAGGGCTTTGAGTCTAAGTGAGGATGTGACTTCTCTCTTTAAAAGTGTTTTGGGGAGTGATAATTCTACTGTTATTGGGTTGATGATTTTGGTGATTGGGAATGGTCCCACAAACTTTGGATCTAGTTTCTTTGAGGGTTGTAGTGTTTGCAAGAATGTTGTGGATAAGTATACTCTCCTACTTGAAAAGGTTTTGCTTGTGTTCTTTTCTTGTCTGCTTGGTGTTTAAATGTTTCTCTAGCATCTTTTAGTGCTAATTTGACTACAGGCCATGTGTTTTGTAGGGTGTCCATCCATTCCTTCAGGGTGTTTTTGTTGGTAGTTCTGGCATGGGGGTGAAATCTTGGCCTGTAGCTACTTTAAAAGGGGTGTAGCATGTGCTAGAGTGTACTGAGTTATTGAACGCCACCTCTGCTAAAGGTAATAGTTCAGTCCAGTTGTCTTGTTGATAATTAATAAAACATCTTAAATATTGTTCTAGCACCCCGTTAGTTCTCTCACAGCCTCCATTGGTCATCGGATGATGGGAGGAGTTTAAGCCTTGGGCAGTGCCAAGTAGTGTTAGGAATGCCCTCCAAAATTTTGAGGGTGACAGGACCCCCCTGTCAGAAATAATTTTTTGTGGAGCTCCATGTAAGCAATAAATGTGTATCGGGAACAGTTTTGCTAAGCTTTTGGCTGTTGGGATCTTTTGGCAAGGAATAAAATGAGCTTGTTTAGAAAATAGGTCTGTAATGATCTAAATAACAGTGTTCCCTGCGCTTTCCTGCAATTCTATGATAAAGTCCATAGAGATCTCTCTCCAGGGTGCTGAAGGTTCAGCTACCGTTTGTAAAAGTCCCAGGGTTTTTCCTTGCCGTCTCTTTGCTGCAGTGCAAATGGGGCAGCTAGCCACATAGTTTTCGATGTCCCTTTTCAGTGATGGCCACCAGAATTGCCTTTTGATGAGGTGCAATGTTTTAAGAAATCCAAAGTGGGCAGTCAATTTAGAGTCATGGCAGCGTTTCATAAGGTTCAATCTTTGACTGACCGGCACCTATAATTTCCTTCCCACCCATGCTAAGTCATCTTTGATGAGACAAATGTTTTTGTGGTTTAGGAACCATTTGTCAGTGCTTAAGGCTTGCTTAAATGCTTGGGTGATTGCATTATCAGTGATCCCTTCTTGTTTGTCTTGTAATCTAGTGATTACCTTAGCTGCTAATTGGCTATCTTGAAGGATCGGTCTGATTACTTCGGGTTTTGCGCTGTTGTATTGTGGCTTTCTTGATAGGGCATCTGCTAAGAAGTTCCCCACCCCCAGGGAAATACTTAAGGGTAAAGTCAAACCAAATGAAATATTGAGCCCACCTGACTTGTCTTCGGGAGAGTTTCCTTGGGGTTTTTAAAACTTCCAAATTTTTGTGATCAGTCCAGACTTCCTTCTAAAAAATGCATTTAAGCAAAATTTAAAATACTAAAAGGATTTTACTTCCTTCTAAAAAATGTCTCCACGTAAGAAGTGCCCAACAAACTGCATAAGCTTTCTTTTCCCAAATAGCCCACTTTTGCTCAGTCTCTATTGTGCCCCTATTGCCACTGTTGTGATCTAGGCTTACTGAGTTACTACAATACACAATTAGTCCCCAAAAAAAACTGTTTTATTGTAACAGCTGAGAATTACGTTCATTCCCAGATGAGTCCCAATTAGTGGCAAAAAAGTCCTTCGGAAGAAGTCCTTTGGGATAATCCCCAACCTTTATCTTCTTTGACACCCTCCCAAAGGCTTTACTTGGCAAAGCCCCATGGAGTTCAGAAACAAACAAGAGATGCCGACTGAAAACAGAGTTAGCAATGTTGCTTTCCTGCAAAAAGGCCCAAGTGCTTTTGTTTCTCTTTTAAGCCTTATGGGAGGGGTCAATCATCTCTGGCCTTACTCCCAAGTCATCTCTTTTGCTTTAGCTGCTCTTGCCTTCTGGCAGCTCTGCACATGGGTGCACTAGGAACAGGCTCCTCCTGTTCTTCTGCCTCTCTGCTGTCTGACTCTGGGGGCTCCAGAGTCCATGCATCACTCCCAGATGGCCCTGGCCCCATCTCTACCTCTGATGCCGAGCCCTCGTCTGGCCTTCCCCAGACTCCAGGACTGGCCCATGTTCCTCTCCAGCCTCCTCACTGTCGGACTGTGCTGCCAGATCCATAGGCTGCTGACGGATCACAACAGCCACATCACTCCTATCCACTTGTATTACAAACGGTTTCTCTGGGTCTGGGTGCTTTAAAACTGGTTCAGCCGAAAAAAGCCGCTTGAGTTTCTTAAA
The DNA here is from genome assembly GCA_022577455.1 of Arizona elegans. Lineage (NCBI taxonomy): Eukaryota > Metazoa > Chordata > Lepidosauria > Squamata > Colubridae > Arizona > Arizona elegans. The sequence goes on along the minus strand of JAKOOJ010000006.1, from coordinate 44,591,783 downwards.
TGCCGCTTGGCATTCCATTGTCCAGTTCAACAGCTGTTTAGGCTTTGGTTTCCCCTCCCCTTTTGTCTTTAGGAGGTTGGTTATGGGAAGGGCGATTTGAGCAAAGGTGGGAATAAATTGGCGGTAAAAGTTAGCAAATCCCAGGAAATTTTGTAGTTGCTTGTGTGTGCGAAGTGTTTCCCAATCAATTACAGTTTGGACTTTTTGGGGATCCATTTCTATGCCTTGGTGTGAAATGTGATATCCCAGGTAGTCAATCTTTTCTGGTGGAATTCACACTTAGAGAGCTTGGCATTGAGCTTTGCTGCGTGGAGTTTGTTTAGGACCGCCCTGAGTAATTTTACATGTTCTTTCTTTGTTTTAATATAGATTAAAATGTCATTCAGGTAAACCAGGACCCCTTTATATAAATGTTCATGGAGTACTTCATTTATTAACTGCATGAATACGGCTGCGGCTCCTTGTAATCCAAAAGAAAGTATATTAAATTGGTAGCAGCCAAGTGGTGTGTTAAACGCCATTTTCCACTCGTCCCCTTCCCTTATTCTTATTTGATAATATCCCTCTCTCAGGTCTAGCTTTGAAAAGACTTTTCCTTGGGAGAGGTTTGCCAGCATGTCCTTCATAAGGGGAAGGGGTACATGTTTTCTACACTTACTGTATTTAAATTTCTATAATCCACGTATAATCTCATAGAGCCATCTTTTTTTTCTCTGAAAAGTACTGGGGCTGCGATTTTGGGCGCGCTGGTTCAATGAACCCTCTTTTCAGGTTTTTGTCAATGAAAGTTCTTAACTCCCTCAGTTCTCTATCAGACATACAATATATGTTTGGTTTGGGGAGCTTTGCTCCTGGAAGGATTTCGATTGTGTGGTGGAGGGGGAGTTCATTGGATGGTTTTTCACTGAAAACCTCAGCTAGGTCTCTGTATTTCTTTGGTATATCCCCGTTTGGCATTCCCCAACTGGGCATCGCCGCTTCCTGGTCAATCCACTCCCTCGGCCCCCCTTTTGGTCATCAGCAAAAGTTACACTGTAGCTGAAACTGATTGACCCTTGCTTCCAGTCAATTTTGGGATTCCATTTTTTCAGCCATGCTAAGCCCAATACTAGTGGCCATTCCATGCCGGGTACTACCACAAATGTTAGTGTCTCTTTGTGATTATCCATAGTTATTTGTAGGGGCTCGGTGTCAAACATGGCAGGTTCTCCCCTGAATATTGATCTGTTTAGTTGGCAAAATGCGATTGGGTTTCTTAGCCTTCTTAGATTTATTCCCAGTTTCCGTACTAGGATGGGATTTATCAGGCAACTGGTGCACCCTGAGTCTAGAAAAGCAGAGAGTTTTACTTCTGTCCTGACTGGGTATAAACAGTCTTAAGGGGAGGGTAAGCAGTTCAATTGGGTTGCTTACCAGCAGCTCGTCTTCTGGGTCGCTTTCAGTGAAAGTTGGCTCCTCCGTTTGTATTTCCGGAGTTTCAGTCCCCACAGGGTGAGGGTCCTGAAACTCAACAGTTGCTTGCTTTGTAGGGCAGTTTCCTTCCCTCTGGAGCTTGGCTTTGTGGGTCCCCCCCCCCGACAGGTGGTCTGGTTTTCTCGCTGGCATCTTCGAGCGGCACTCCGCAGCACGGTGCCCCTCCTTTCCACACTTAAAGCATGCCGGTGAATGGGGGTGGTGATTTGAATTACTCTCTTTTCCCCTGGGGTGGGGATTTCTTCCAACTTTGGCCTGATCGGTATGGGTTCCTAGCTATGTCGATCTCAGCTTCCTCTGCGATAAGGTACCATTCAGGCAGGTGATCCAATGCTCCTCTAGCGACGCAGGCATTGTAGAGGTCATCGTTTAATCCATCTCTGAAACAGCTCACCAGGATGCCTTTGGGCCAGTCGGCGCGGCAGGCCAGGTCCCGGAACTTCTCAGTATATTTGGCTATGGACCATTGCCCTTGCTTCACAACTTGGATTCTCTCTCAAGCCTTCTGGTCCGCTAGGGGTCCCCCAAGCAGCAACACAGGGCAATCATGAATCTGTCGAAATTTCTTAACTCTGCTGTGTCCACGTTGTGCAGAGTGACCATTCATCTGGCCATGGCTCCTTCTAAGGCGAGTATCATGACTCGCACTCGAGCGTCCTGGGTTTGAAATGCGTGCCCGTATTCTTGCATGTAGGTGAGTACAGGCACCATGAAGAACCCCAGCTGCTGCGGGTCTCCATTGAATTTCACTCCTAAAAGTGCATCCTCTCGAATTGCGGGGCCCTGGGTTGACCTGGTATACTCGTGGCCACCCGGATTGCAGGAGGGAGGTTCACTGCAGTGGCGGCTATGCCAGCGGCATTGGCTTGATCCCCTGTGGTGGGATCTGGGGTAATCACCCAGGTGTCGTCTGCGGCGGCTGCAGCTTCTTCCCCTCTGAGTGGCGGTTCTGGTTCTCCCCTCAGGTTGATGTTTTCCAGTGCCTCTATTATCAGCCGATTGATGTGAGCTTCAGCCTGTCCTCCCTCCTGGTTTTTCGAAAGTTTCTTCTTGATCGGATAGGGCTTCCAACTGTAGCTTCCAGCCAGGATTCTGACTGTCTTGGATTAGGGTGACTCCTCGGGTTCTCCCATCCAGCTGTCTCTCCTTTTTTCAATCTCGAACGACCAGCGAAGTTTCTTGGAGCCCTCTCAGGGCATCCCCATCTCCATGACTGGGTATAAGGAGCATGCTTCTGGTTGAGTAATGGAAATATCTGCTCAGCATTCGGTTTCTCCTTGTTTGCTGCTTTGCTCAGATATTGTTACAAGGTCCCCACACTAGAGCAAAAATATGCTTCTCCGGGTTGACCTAACTTTGCAGAGTTTATGTGAGGCCCTGCCTCTCCTCCTTTCCCAAGAAAGTATAGACTCTTGAAATGTAGTGTTTCAAAAGGAACCTTTTATTGAGAAGACGTGATAGCAGGACAAAGGCAAAGCAGACTCTAAATTCCCCCCCCCAAGCTAACCAGTTAGAAATAGGATTTTAGAACCCCTCCCTCCAGTCCGATGTGGATTCAGCCAATCCACAGGTGTGAAGATGTTATTGTAACAGCCATCCTCAGAAACAGATAAGGAGCCGTTCCCAGGGTCATCTTCTGTTTCCAACAAACTGAAACAATTCACATGGCCTTCTTATTACATTCCACAAAAGATGAGAATACTCTAGGCTGCTTAGGCGCCAGGATAAAGGTTATAAAATATAGCTTGTCTCCATGCTTCCCTCTCCCTCCATTTGAATGACAGTATCATTTTTGGGATCTGACTGAGTTGCAACATTGCTTTAAATAGCTAGCAATTATTTGCCACAAGGTGGGCAATAATTCTTTGTAACTGTTAAAAGCACTCTTACAGAAAATATGGTTGAACCAATGTTAATAAAACAGAGAGAAAAATCTGTATGGAGATCCATGATCTCTGAAATAGCATTTTTTTCCCTATTCATGACCAGTCTTTTTTCCTCTTTTCCTGGCCATAGAATACAGGAAAGCCTCTTTTACTAGCTAACCGAGAAGGACTTTTTCAAAGAGCATTTGAAATTAGGACCAAAAATTAAGGCATAATGCCTAATCCTACTTTATTAGGTGAAAATGGTATGTGAGAGAGAAACAAAGCTTCCAAAGCACAGGAATAATGGATGGAAACTGAACAAGGAGAGATTCAACCTGGAAATAAGGAGAAATTTTCTGACAGAGCAGTCAACCAATGGAACAGCTTGCCTTCAGAAGTTGTGGAAGCTTCATCACTGGGAGCTTTCAAGAAGAGACTGGACTGCAATCTGTCAGAAATGGTGCAGGGCAGGGGTGTCAAACTTGTGACGACACGTCATGTGACGTATCACAACTTTTCCCCCCTTCGCTAAAACAAGGGTGGGCATGGCCAGCATGTGATGCATCTGGCCTGTGGGCTGCGAGTTTGACACACGTGGTGTAGGATCTTCTGCTTGGGTGGGAGGTTGGACTAGATGACCTACAAGATCCCTTCCAACTCTGTTAAATATGTTAATCTGTAAAAGCTGGTAGTCTGAAGTTTATGATTTAAGGATGTGAATATAGGATGAAGGTAAGATAAGAATTATTAAAGTTAATGAAATGAAATTTATAGTATGTTTTGTGAATGCATGAGTTTCATCCAGTTGGAAAAAGCAGCTAGAAAAGGTTTATTTCCTGTACTCATGTCTTGTAAATAAAAAGGAGATTTTGAAGGCTATAGTAATTGAGGCAGAAAATATAGCTGAGGGCTTATAGAGAATTCTAGAAAGCAAAGATTGGCTGAATTATAATTGTGTGGGGTAAAGAAAGGGCATAGAAAACTAGTAGAGAAACTGCACACGAGTAAATATTATGCTTAAAATGTTTGTGACGTATCCAGTTAGAACTATCAGTTAACAGATAATCTGAATCTGGAAAATCAGTGAGATCTGGCATAGAAGTATATAGTTAGAAATCATCAGTGTATGGATATAACGAATACTGGTATTCAGTAGCATCAGGTATATATGTGCTTGTGCATGTCTCCACATACATGCAGAGAATAAGGGACAAAAGTGATCAGAAAGGAATAAATGGGGAATTTCATAGAACTTTCCTCAAAGCATTGTAGAATATGAGTTAAAATTTGCTTCTAAAGTATGGAATTTTGGTTTACGTTTCTTTAATATATTTTGCAGTTGTTTCTAAACCAAATGATTGCATTTTCCCATATGATTTCAAGGAAATCGCTAAACAAAAGGTAAGCTTGTTTTTTTTTAACTCATTGGTTTGCATTCTGTAACCTTTCCTTTTGAAAAAAAAATTAAGTCTTATGGTGACAAAGATTCTTTCCACTAGATCGGTGGCCACCAACCTTTTGGGCACCAGGGACCGTTTCTGTGGAAAGAGGTTTTCCGCAAACTAAAGGGGGTTGTGGTTTTGCATGCTGCTTGCATTCTGCAGGTGGGGCTTCACTTGTTTGTGCGGCCCAGTTTTTGGCATGCCACAGACTGGTGTTTGTCCATGGACCGGGGGTTGGGGACCCCTGCACTAGATAGTGATGAAAATGTTGATTCTGATTTTTTCCCAGATAAACATTTTATTATTAACAGTGTTAGAAACTCACTGTTTCACTTTAAGAATCAGATACAAGGTCCTGGAAATAATTCAGTTTGCCCTGGGGTATTCCAGTGATTGTGTAATCCCAGATAGTGAATCTGGAAATCTGGAATATAATTTTGGAAAAATTATATTTGTTTCCCTGTAATGGTGAACAAATTCCTTTTTGTTTGATTGATTGTGTGCATTCAGGCTGATGTCAATTAGTGATTATATTCTCTAAGACAATCTATCCCACACATGGCCCTTAAGGTCTTTCCACAGGGCATTTTTCACCATTATAATTTGAATTGTCCTTTCCTCATTCCTTCCACCTTTCCTAGCATTATAGATCAAGAGAGCAGGGGAGAGTATACAGGATAGTCTCAATCCTTTACGACCTGGAGCCAATCTGTTTTATTATGTTCCATATGCACTGTGGTTTCCTGCTTTATGTAAAGGTTGTGTATGAGGATGAGCTATTTTGGGACTTACATTTTCCTAAGCACATTCCACAACTTGACATGATTGAGTCAATTGAAGATGTTTCTATAATCAATGAAGTTAGACATTGTTTTGGTATTCCTTGTTTCTTTTCAATTATCCTGTAGCAATAATATTATATGTTCTTTGGCTTTCTCTAAAGTCAGTTTGAATATCTGGCATCTACCGTTCCATCCATGGATCTAATCTGTGTTGGATGATCCTAATATTCTTTTTTCTCTCTAGTAATGTTGAAATGATTGCTTGGTTTACAATAGCAATGAGAGCAATGAAGCAGATGGGCAGAGAGTTGGACCCAGTTGTACATGGAGGACTTTTCATGATAATTAGATTGAATACAGAATGGGCCCTCCTTTTAGACTTTTTTTTCTTTTAGAAAACTTTATTGAGTTTAAAAAGACATAAATATATTAACATTTCCATTAATATCAGATGTGCAGTGATTTTAACTATATACAAAATATATTTCCGGTGACATTTTAAATTACTTTTTACTTTTATTTGACACACCTTTTTCTCTTCCTTTCATTTTATCATTCATCCATTCATACCACCTTCCCCACATAGTATAGTATTCTGAATTTTCATCGTCATTTATTTCATGAGTTAGTTTGGTCATCTCTGCGCACTCCAGTATTTTCCTAATTATAAGCTCTTCTGGTGGCTGGGTTTTCTCTTTCCAATATTGTGCATAAGCCAATCTGGCGGCTGTAATTAGGTGTATCATTAAATGAATCCTTTCCTTTCCATATGGCTTCTTTACTATTCCCAGGAGAAATATTTCCGGTGTTAATTCAATATCTTCCCCAATTATTTCTTGTAACCATCTCCTGATCTTACTCCAATATCCTTTCGCTTCCGGGCACGTCCACCACATGTGAAAGAAGGTGCCTTGACCATAGCCACATTTCCAACAGTTGGGGTGCATATTGGGATATATCTTTGCTAGCTAGCTGGGGCTAGATACCATCTGTAGAGCATTTTATAATGATTTTCCTTGTATGTCATGGCTCTGGTCAATTTAAGGTTCTTATTCCATGCCTCTTCCCATTCATTGAAATTTATATCACGTCCAATATTTTTCTCCCGTGCACTCATTTGATTCTTTGTTATATCCTCAGCCCTGTCTTCATCTAATAAATAGTTATATAATTTAGCCAGGATCTTTTTGCCTGTTCCCATCAGGACTTTATCCAACCCATTAAGTCCAAGTTCTAAGCTGCATTGTTCTTTGTCTTTCTGGTATCTAGATTTTATTTGTAAGTAGGTCCACCAATCTAAAATTATTCCTTGCTCTCTCAAGGTATCATTTGATTTAAGATTTCCTCCTTCATCTAAAATGTCTTTGTACCTACTCATTTTCTCCATTCCCCATCTGTTGGGATAAATCAGGGCCTCCATCGTGGAGAGCCATCTTGGAACTTTTTTATAGTATCTCTGCCTAATCTGGGTCCATGTTTGTATCCATGAGTCTCTGATTGTCAGGGCATCAATTAATCCCATGTTTGGCTCTGGGAAAAAATCACCCTGGTTTAGAGGAAAATGGGTCGTGGCTCCTCCTTGTTTGCAATATTCTGAAAAGAAATCCCGAAGAAAAGTTTCTAATAAAATTCATTTATTTGTTATAAAGAAAGTAAAACACCTCACTAACTAAGAAAAGTTAATTGCTACATTTTTGAAAGTAATTCTTGCCGGCTATCTCAGCTGGACCTTGCTGGAAAGAGAACAAAAGGAAAGAGTGTGAAGGAATGTGAAAGAATGTGGGTGGATACGGAAACACGTAGCTTACTGATAAGAAGTTGGCAAGCTACGGAGAGTCTGACAGTCCAGAAATGATGAGTTCAGCTGGCAAATAAAATAACGCAGTGACACTGATTTTATGTCTATGAAAATACGTTTTCTTTTTCTTCTCTGTATCCCATAGGTATGCATGCCACCCTTTTTGTAAGTCGTGTCCTTCTAGGGTTAAGATCCTTTTATTTTCCATTTATTTTATTTTCTAAAAATTTAAGATGATGTAACTTTAAAGATATATATTTGCCAAATCTAGGAAAATTAATTGATAGGGAAATTAACAATTCTTGTTAAAGATTATATTTAGGCAATCAGGATATTGAAGAAAAGGTTATCAAAAGGTTTCAAAGTTATTATTATTATTTTTTCTCCTTTTGGAATATAGACTGTTCTTTATTACTCAGCCTCTGATCTTCTCCAGGCTTCTTTTTTCATCAAATCCATTAATCAAAATTAGCACTCTATCGTATTCCTTGCTGCTAGATTGTCCGTGAATCAGCCGTTTCAATTGTTCCTCAGGCAAATCACTATAATGGCTGCACTTCCTGTTCCCTGGAAAATCAAACTCGATCCACCTAGCTTCAGCTTCCGATAGATCTACTTCTGTGGGCAACAAAAGGAAAGAAATATTTTCTCAGTTCTTATTTCTTCTCACCGATCTTCTCTGTGCACACGTGCTTTCAACACATCAGTTCTTTTCTTTTTTCCTCACCGGCTCGTTGGGCTCTCTCTCTATTCAGTCTGCTCAGCTTGCAGTGGCCGCTCTTTTCCTCCGCGAGTCTTTCACGTCCGACTCCACTGACTCCTCTTTTCGATGTCCACTTTCGCATAAGCAGGGAAGATGTGTGTTTGTCGAACTCAGCACTGTAACATCCAATCTCCCTTGCTTCCAATCTGGTTGCTGGTTACCGCAGCTTTGCATCGTCCATTAATTGGCAGACTCACGCATGCTGGATTGACAGAGCTGCCTGGTCTTGCGATCAGAGTTTGCACTCCGCTTTCACGCTCACCCGGCTCGCTCTCTCGTCCGCGGGGCTCTCCAGGCTCCGCACCCCCGAAGTGATCCCCAAAACACGGTGACTAGTAGTGTTGAGGAGCAGCAGTCACTCGCTCAATGCCATGTCGCCGTGGGTCACCAACCCCTCCTTTTAGACTTATTTAAGACATGTATACTTTGACTTCTCTGTATGACTTTCTCTGTGGATGCAGTGAGAGCATGAAGCAACCTCAGTTACTGTTAGTTTCATATAGGTTCCTTCTAACTTATAGATCTTGAAGATGTGTACAGAATTTACAGAGAAACGAGAGCACTACTTTTTTACCTTACTTTTGCCTTTTTTGTCTGTTTAAAACATCTAGTCTAGGATTGGCCCCTTGCTTAAGATAAATCAGTCCCAAAATAGTGCCATCTTGTGTGGCTCAGTTGTATGTACTCCCCTGCATGTCCTGCCCTGTAGTACAGCTTCCCACCAGACAGTCAGATGGTGGCAACCTTGTTGGTCTTCCAGAAGACTGAAAACACTTGGTTTTTCACACAGGCATTAGGATACCGTATTTTTTGGAGTATAAGACGCATCGGAGTATAAGACGCAACTTAGTTTTTGGGGAGGAAAATAGAAAGAAAAAATCTTCCTACCATGTATTCATCTGGCTAGCATCCTTAGTCTGGTCAGCTTCAGCACATTAGTTTGCTGGTTTTGAGTGCGTGCATACGCTTTTTATCCCCTTTTTTATCCCCTTTTCTCATTGCTGCTCCCTCAGCTGTGCTTCTAAAGCACAGCTGAGAGGGAGCAGCAATTAGAAAAGCAGGCAAAGCATGGAGACCGCTTCACTCGCTAGCATTTTGTTAGGGCTGAAAAAAAGCTAAAGCACAGCTGAGAGTCGGAGGGAGCAGGCAAAGCACTTGTTAAGGCTGAAAAAAGCTTCGAAAAAGCTACATTTGGAGTATAAGACACACCCAAATTTTCAGCCTCTTTTAGGTGGGTAAAAGTGTGTCATACTCTGAAAAATACGGTAGGTTGTTAATAGAGCCTAATATTGGTGAATGTGTGATTGAGAATTAGGTGTGAGATGCCTTGGCTTTCATATTTTGCTTTTTTATTTTATTAAGTTCGTTGCATTTGTTATTTATGCCATCTTTACTGCTTTTGCATATAAGCCATCCAGAGTTATTTGCTTAAGACGGTGGCATATAAATTTCCTAAGTAAATAATGTCTTTAATGCTTCCTTGAGCACAAGGCAATTACACAATTACAGTGATTGGGACAAGAGCAGCTGTTCTTGAGCCAGCCAGCCGTAGTGATAGTTATACATGCCTTGGTTACATCCCATTCTAATTATTGTAGTGTTTTCTATATCGGGTTGCTGTCAAGAGGCCAGAATTTATACCAGAGCCTCATGGTGACGCTATGACAGTAGCACCTGCGTGGCGCTCACGGAGACAGCACACTCGCAGCAACGCTGCGATGGTAGTGCCTGTATGGCACTTGCAGCAATGTTAGTGTGAATGGAGCGTGTGCACATATGCATATGCGCGCAGACTAGCCAGCCACTCACGTGGTCCAGTGACCAACAGGTCACGGTCTAATAGTGGGCCATGGCCCACAGGTTGAAGACCCCTAATTTAGATTATATTGACCTTCAAAGCAAGAAGCAGTTTATGTCCAATCTATGGGATTACATATTTTATTATTTATTTATTTATTTTTAATATCTCACTTTCGTTTGGACATATTGGTATGCATAGCATTTGATCCTTCTGTTTCTTCCCACAACAATCCTGTGAGGTAGGTTGGGTTGACTGAGAAGATCTGGATAAAAATAACCCTGTGAGCTTCTATAACTAAAACTAGGCTAGAATCATCTGATGCTTGTTCCCTACTCGTCCAGTATTTAGCATCTTGGTAAACGTGTATCTTGCCATTTTTGTTCATTTTAATTGTTAATTAATTAATTAATTTTTTATTTGATGTTTGACATCTTTATTTTGGTTATGTCATTCCCCCCCCTTCATTTTGTATTATAACTATTGTATATCAAACACCCAGAAACAAAAGTATATATCCAATAAATAAATAAATGGGAGTTAGGACTTTTCATATTAAGTATTCAATCTAGTATGGATTTCTGGATTTAGTTATCTATGCTTTAGTGATACTAGTTTTAGAAGATAAGTATGGGGTTACAATAAATAGATTTTTAAAAATCATTTTTATTTCTGGGGTAGTAATAGTTTTTGCTAATTTTGTTTAGAATGGTAAAATAGAAATTGCCACAACAGAAAGAACATTACTGGGTTTTCTTCTGGCAAAGATTCATAAAATTGATCCAGATGTTATTGTGGTAAGTAAATGATCTTTTCCCAATTTTCAATGACTGGATTTCTCAAAATATTGAGAAATATTTTGGAGAAAATATTCTAGTTAGTGAATGAAAGGAGATTGCTCTGTAGAGAAGGAATAATCACCAGCACTGTCTTCCCATGTCACTAGACATAATAGACTTATGTCTATTACCCTGCTAATCTTAGGCAGAGTGCATGTGAATGAATATATAGATGAGATGGCTACTTTTTAAATGATCCAGTTTTTATCCTGTATTACTCAACAAGCAAGCAGGTAAGAAGCTCCACTGTGGGTGAGCTACTCCCTGCTGCACTATCCAGGAAAGATGAATGATAGAGGGAATAGGAGGAGTTGTTGCTTTCTCTTCCTTGCAGGTTCCCTGCTCCCTATTAACAGAAGTGACTAAGAATTTCAAGCATTTGGATTGGGATTATCAAATTGCTGCTTTCCAGCTTTCATGAAATGTTCAGGGAAAAAAGACTTTCTCCTTCAGTTTTTTATTAAGTTGTTTTGCCCTGATCTCAATTATATATTTGTATTCTTAATGTAAGGGGAGAAGCAAAAGAAAGGGTGAGTTAAAAATGGGCTGGATCAAGGAGAAGCTTTAACGATAAACATTCCAGAAAAATATTTGCCCAATGTGGAGCAAAGCATATATAGTCTTTTCTATGCTTTCCAGTGCAACAGCAGAAATCATGTGCTTGCTTGCACATGCACATAGTTGCTTGCACATGCACATGCACATGCTTGCTTGCACACACAGACATATTACATGTTTTTCCATTAACAGGAAAATACAGATTTCTTTCAACATATATTGGAAAGAAATTTTGTGAAAGGGTTAGGACTCTTCCTCCATTTGCAAAATAATTTTCCAAAAATGCAACAGAAAGGGACAAATTTTGTGTGTGTGTGTGTGTGTGTGTGTGTGTGTGTGTGTGTGTGTAAGCATGTATGTGGTAAAGCTGGCCAAAGAAAGAGTTTGAAAATGGACCAGAGCCAGAGGCTGCTTAGATCACTGGAAGAACCAGTTAGGTAATAGTTTATAATATTGTCAAGTCTTCCATTCTAAGAGTGCCATCACCTTCTTTCCCCTTGATCCTGAATGGAACTATTGAAAAAAAATCCAAAAGTCAATGCATCCTTCCCTTGTTTTGCTAGTAAAATTCCATTATTATTTTGTTGCTGAATATAAAGTGTTTTTGGTAAGGAAGAATTGATTTTAGAGAGAATGATACACCTATGCTATGTAGACACTAGTTCTGTTCTTTTTGAAGCATGCCTCCAAATAATATAGACCAGTGATGGCGAACCTTTTTGGCACAGAGTGCCCAAACCGGAGCATGTGTACATACCGGAGCACCAGAAACCTGAAGATCAGCTGGCTGGCACAAACATAACTGTTTTTTGGACCGTTTTCAGGCGCCCCAGCACCTGCAAAGACCAGCTGGTGACGGCACAAATGCCCACAGAGAGGACTCTGTGTGCCACCTTTGGCACGCGTGCCATAGGTTCGCCCTCACGGGTATAGACTACCTGTATAGTTTTGTACTGAATATATAGAGCAAATTATTCTGGGCAGTTATTATTCATTCATTCTGGGCAGAATTATTAATTCTCTCTTTCTTTTTCAGGGTCATAATATTTATGGTTTTGACCTAGAACTTCTCCTCCAGAGAATTAACTTCTGCAAAGTTCCTCACTGGTCCAAGATAGGTCGACTAAGGAGATCAAACATGCCAAAACTTGGGGTAAAATGCTACACATCTAAACTGCTTTACATGATTAAAAATGAGTTATTTTAGCTGCTGTATTACATCATCATTACTAAATAAAGTCACAAATGCTGGTTTCACCATTGACTTTGCTTGTGGGAAACTGACAGAATATGTTGGAAATTGCAATCACATAAGTTTGGCTAATTGCCAAATGTCTTAATCATGAGCTGGGTGCCAAGTACTCAGATGATGATCACATGATCTGATCATGGGGATGCTGTGACAGCCAGAACTCTGTTGACCAATAGTAACTATCACTTGTTCATTTCCATCGTAAGTTTGAATTGTTCCTGAGTGATTGGCTGTTGAGTACCGCTTGTATTTCTAATTTAATGCAAGCAGATATACCACTAATGCTTTATTTCTCCTTGGAAGTTTTGGTTATCTTCCAAATGTGTACCAGAGTTTCTCTAAATCTTTTGAAGTGGGACTGGGGAATGTGATAGAGGGAAGATGTGACCTGCCACTAGTGCCTGTTCTGTTAAAAAAAATGAATATAATTTGTAATTTGCTATACAGATAGTCCTTCAGTTACGACAGTAATAGAACCCCTGCCATTATAGTTGATAGTTGGGAGGACTGTTAAGTGAACATCATTGATGCATTTTCATTGTGTTCATTTTTCATTGTTCATTTTATAGATTCTATTATTTGTATTTTTGTTTACATTCCTTTCATTTTTTTTAAATTGTCACCTAGACTAGTCCCACAGTGAGATAGGTGGCAAATAAATTTAACAAATAAATTGAATAAATCATTTATCTTAATGACTTCCTATTCCTGCTCTCCCCAGTACATTCATTAACTAAACACACAGGTTATTAAATGGAGCATGAGATGCCTAAAGGTGGGAAAGACTCTAGGTGACCTAGTGCAGGCACAAGCCCGGCTCCCTCCTCCCACCCCTTGAGATATTGCATGCTCCTCTTCCCACCCCTTGGGGGTCTCCATAGCCACTTGGGTCTCCTTCCCAATCCCATTACAAGCATACACTTAACTTTTCGAAGATCTCCAGAGCTTAGGAGGTCAGGGTAGAGAAGGAGGACAGGCCACTCCATTGCTGCACCACATGGCCCAAACCCACAAGTAGCCGTCATTTTCTGAGGAAAAATAACATTGGTGAAGGTCTCGGTTTTCCTTTCATCTAGCAATGCTAGATGCTGGCCTAAGTTCCCCCAGGATTAGCCAGATGCTAGCCTAAAATGCTAGCTCTAGCACAGCTAACATTGGGGGAGCTAAGCTAGCCCTAGAGAGGTGAAGGAACCCTCCCAGGTTTCCTTTCATTGCTAGAGGCTAGCCTTAACTTCCCCAGCATTAGTCATGAAAAGAAACATGGGAGGATTTCTTCTCCTTGCTAGAGTTAGCCTTAGCTTCCCCAGTTTTAACAATAAAAGGAAAACCAGGAGGATTCTTCTTGTTAGGACTAGGCTTAGCTCCCCCAGCATTAGTTGCACTAGTATAAAACTAGTACATCTAAAGCTGAGAAAGCTAAGCCTAGCTCTAGTGAGGAGAAGAAATCCTCCTGACTTTCCTTTCATCATTAATGCTGGGATAGCTAAGGCTAGCTTGCAGTGATGAAAAGTAAAACCGAAAGTTTCACCAGTGTTATTTTTCACTCAGAAAAGATCGGCCACTTGTGGGTTTGTGCCATGTGGCCCAGCAACGGAGTGTCTTCCTTCCCTACCCCAACCTCTTCAGCTCTCAAGATCTTTGAAAGTTGAGTGATCAGTGATGGGAAAAGTGGGAGGTAGGAGCAATGTGTAAACCTGGTAGGGTTGCAGAGCAGATCCAGTGCCTCTGGGGACCTGGTGGGGAGAAATAGTTGATGGGAGTGGTTGGTTGTAAAGAGTGAATGACAGCAGAGCTGCTGCAGTGGACGTAAATTCAGGACTGGGTCATAAGCACTTTAAAGGCATCTGTCATAATTTAGAATGGTCGGTAAGTGACCTGTTGTAAATCAAGGACTATATGTATCCAGAATAATTACTTAAGGATTTCTCTGCTTTTGCAGATCTAATACCCATAAGCACACTTACACACACATCCTAAGTACATACATATGTAGTATTTGTAGTGAAATGATTGTCATACTGTTTGCTTTTTCTCTATTATTTATAAAACTTAAATCAAACTCAGAGGCTATTGCTACCCCTAATTAAGGAAGCACAACCTATCGACGCCATAACTCACTGTGTTTACCAATTTGTAATTGCTGAGAGAATCGTAAAATGGAGGTCGTAAAATGGAGCAAAACTCACTTAAAAATTGTCTCACTTTGCAGCAGAAATTTTGGGGTCAATTGTGGTCATAGGTTGAGGACTACCTGTAAATGGCTGTGCCCCAGCTTAAGAGTATTAACAGGAGTAGCAATTTTTCCTAATGTTCAATAAGAACAATTGGTGTTCTTATGCAATTGGTGCATAATTTGTGATGCACCAATTGACTGCAAAAGGTGATTATAATATTTGAGTTTTGAATGATTCAATGCTGATTGGTATGTTTGAATTCTTCTTAGAATTCAAAGAAATATTTATTTAATAAGATTAATTTAGAACAAAGAAATATTTATTAAATAAGATTAGTCATAGTAAATATATTTTATGAAAAATAATGTGTTAACTGGTGGGGTTTTATACAAATGCTTCTTCTTGGACTATGGAACCAAATACATAAATTAAGTTGTTTGAAACATACGTTTTTCTCTTCAGTGTTGCGACAGATAACAATTCATATAATTTATTGACCTAGAGAGTCATTTGTAATTTATGTAAACTCTGGCAACTGGCTCAGATGAAATATTATCTGGAACAAGCTCTTTATATATATTTCTTCTTCTTCTTTTCAAGGGTCGTAGTGGATTTGCTGAGAAGAATGCAACTTGTGGTCGAATGGTTTGTGATGTAGAAATTTCAGCAAAAGAGTTGATTCATTGTAAAAGTTACCATTTGTCTGAACTTGTTAGTCAGATTTTAAAAACAGAAAGAGTAACAATTCCAGCTGAAGAGATCCGAAATATGTACAGGTATGAGTCTGGATCAGACCTGGCTATTTTATGGTCCGCAGGCCACATCCGGCCCTTTGACTGTCTCTGTCCGGACCACAGGGTGGTGGTGGTGGCCTCTACAACAATTCCAGTTTCTCATGTGGCCCCTTGGAAAAATTAATTACTCACCCCTGGTCTGGATATTCATCATAATATCACCCAGCTGTAAGCAGTGGATTAAACAAACATTGACTTAAAAGGCAAAGCCACAAGCATTAGCAGATATGAAGAACTGTCTAAGACTCGGGTGTCAAACTCGATTGCATCACGTGATGTATCGTGATGTATCACAACAGTCTTTGCCTTTGTGGAGCCAGGGTGAGCATGGCCTGCACATGATGCATCCAGCCCGTGGGCCGCCAGTTTGACACCCCTGTTCTAAGATATTTTCTGACCTCTGTAGCAGTTTCCCTGTGGTATATGAATGCCTTAGAGATTCAGGAAAAGAGAAAAACTGACTGGAGGTAATAACCTTTTGATTGCCCATTAATGTCATTGGAGGCAGATTTAAAGGCATATTAGTCTATGTGAGGGCAATCCTGAGGGAAGTAGTTACTGGAGGAGAATGGCAAATTACCCAGAATTGAGATATCCTCCTGAAAAATAATTCTTTACACACTTCCATAAAACTTGACAATAGCTTCCATTGGTTCAAAAGAGCCTTTTTAAAATTCTTGTTTCTTGGCAGTAGGAATATCTCTACTTACATAAAAGTAAGGAGAAGATTCCTATGAACATTTTGCTGGAAAAAATGTGCTTGCAATTTATGGATTTGATTATTAAAAAGGGTTGATTATGGAAAGAGGGAAACTTTGATGTAACCTTAGAGAAAGAGAGTAAACCATGTACTTCATATTGGAAATCATTTTATTTGTGTTTTGATTTTTTCTTCTTTCCTATCTCCTTTTTCTTTATTTTGTTTCAATTTTCTTTGTTTCTCTTTAATGTTAATTTAAAATTTGTATTCTTTTGTTGATAAATGTATATAAAAAAGTAAGGACAAGATATTTGCGTCTTGATTATGTTCAAATTTATGTTGGAAAGATACTTATGTGCAGATGACTTTATAGACAGTTTCTGAATAACATTTTCCTTGTTTTGGGAGTTAAATTAAGAGAAGTAACTATTTCTTCAGGTGGTTGAAAGTGATATTATTTTTTTTTAATTGGGCTTTCATTAGATTTTAAGCAGCAATTTAGGTTTATGTACATTCACAAAAAAATCTGTGAATTTATTAAAATTGCCTCTGTCTCTCTGTCCTTTATTGTAGTGATTCTCATCATTTACTTTACATGCTAGAAAACACATGGATTGATTCTAAGTACATTTTACAAATTATGTATGAACTGAATGTTCTTCCATTAGCCTTACAAATTACAAATATTGCTGGCAATGTTATGGTAAGCCTTTTGTTTTTTAATTATTCAGTCACCTCAATTATTATAATTCAGTTGGATGTATAGTCCCATTTATGAAAAGTAGTTAATTTTTAGTAGGATAGATACAAATGAATTAGAATAGTTTGGGTATTCCAGTGCATTTCTGACACAAAAGGACATTTTAATGTAGGTTTGTTGACTGAGCCAGATTAATTTAATATGTTGTTACTTTTTTTTTTTGTTTTACTGTAAAGAATAGAAACAAAATAGGAAGTTAGACACTTGAAAATACAGATGAAGTAATACAATTTTTGACATTTTAACCTGTGTTTTAAGTTACCCTACATGGCTCTTTTTTATGTTTTTATTTTTTTCAGTCCAGGACACTGATGGGTGGACGAGCTGAGCGCAATGAATACTTGCTTCTTCATGCATTTTATGAAAAAGATTATATTGTGCCTGATAAACAACTGTTCAAAAAGCAGAAGCATGTAAGTATTTTTTTTCTCAGATGATTTTCATTTGCTGAAAGCTAATAAGAAGTTCTTGATATTTAACCTTTTAATAAGTATTAGTTCAGACTCAGTCTTTGAACATTAGTACACTCTTGTTTGAGTTCATCATATGTTGGCTACCACTATAGATTATTGTATCATCTTTCCTGACACATTTAATCAATATCTTTAGTGTGGAATTGTAGGAAGCCAGGGTTTCTAGAATTTTTAAAATAGTCTGAATATGTTAATGTGGAAAAACATGGTTAATTCTATTAATCCATCCCATTTTATCATATAGACCTATGTTAGTCATTCCTTTTTAAAAATATTTCTTTGAATGTATTTAACCTGAATTAGAGTTTACATTTTGTCCTGTTCTTATGTCTCATAAGTTGGAAGAAGATGAAGATTTGGAAAATGATCAGAATAAATCAAACTTAGGACGAAAAAAGGCAGCATATTCTGGAGGTTTAGTTTTGGAACCAAAAGTTGGTAAGTTTGAGCATTAGATCAAATAATAAAGGGTCTTGCATAGTGTTGTATTACTCATATGCTATATTTATTAATATGTATTATGATGTTTAAAGTGGCTGTTTATACCTTTCAAATGTATTAGTGTTTGTATGCACAATTCCCCTAAAAAAATCAGATTTTTCATTCTTATATTTCACATTTGGTGCCATTCTGAAGAACCTGAAAGCTGTATCTTTGAGATGGCTATTACAATCTTTCAAATAGTGAAACACAAATAGTGAATTGGCACTTTTGTTGATATACATGTAGGGGTTTGAGTGCAACCACTGAAAATGGATTATTTTAACTGTTGCTGTGGCTGGGTATGTAGATAAAGTCTTCTTTACCTATTTTTCCCACTTTAAAGCAGGTGTATCCAACTTGTGGCCCAGGGGCTGTACAAAGCCCTAGATAATTACCCTATTTCCCCCAAAATAAGACACCCCCGATAATAAGCCCAATTGGGCTTTTGAGCACATGCCAATAAGGCCAAGCGTTTATTTCAGGATTCAAAAAAATATAAGACAGGGTCTTATTTTCGGGAAAACATGGTAGTATATGTGTGTTCTGTCCCCATCTCCACACACACACAAACACAGCCAGACGAGGGTTAAGAAAGCACTTGGCATGCACACAGGTTGTTATCTAAAACTTGGCAGCTAAACAAGCATCGACTGCCAAGGGCTTTACTTCATAAGATAAACAGAAAATACATACAAATTGCAAATAGTCCAGTTCAAAACAAGGAACCTTCGGCAGGTTTAGGCGTTCAAGTGACTAGCCAGAGTTAGTTTTTGTTCGTCACAGAGTCTTAAATGGCCACCACACTCTCTTATATAGTCTCTGGGGTGTGGTCCAGTGACTCAGTTATAATCCCTGGCACGCCTCCTTAACTGCTGCAACCGTTTATTACGCCTTCATTGGCGTGGGTCCAGGAACAATGGATCACCTCCCTCGCTCTCATCGGAGACACCTGGCTCCTGGCTCATCTCCTTTTCCTCGGCCGGCACTTGAGGCAGTGCCAGAGGGGAGGGGCCTGGAGAGGGAGGCCTGGCCGACTCCTCTTCTTCATGTTTGGAGCCTTCTTCCTCCAATGAGATAGGCTCGGAGGGCGGGGCCACAACAATGTGGCCTAAAATCACACGTGAAGAATTCCCCATCACTCAATGTGGCTCAGGCAAGTGAAAAGACTGAACACACATGCTTTGAAGAATCTTAATAAAATTATCAGAGCAGGGTATAGCAAGAAATTTTATCATTGGACATTTCTGTAGAGTTACATATTATAATATAAATTTGTTTCTTGTTTCAGGTTTTTATGACAAGTTCATTTTGCTTCTTGACTTCAATAGTTTATACCCTTCAATTATCCAAGAGTTTAACATCTGTTTTACAACAGTTCACAGAATGTCTTTCAGTGTGCACAACAAGACAGAGGTGTGTGCTTAATATATTTTAATTGGTGATGGTAAAATAAATGATATGAGATTAAGAATGAGATTGAGAATGCATTGATCTTTATTATTGTGTATGGTACTAATAATTATTAAAATCTCCTTTTTCTCTTTAATCTTCATCTTTATATTCTCTATTGATATTCTCTATTGATATTTCTCCTGTAGTTTCACTTGTATTTCTCTAATTTTCTTTCAATTTCCCGCACATTGCCCACTTTCCTTTAGCCTGTTTCAGTTTTTCTCTGGTAACATTAAGTTTTCTCTGACAACTTTATTTTTAAACATTTTTTCCACAAATTTCCCAGGTTCTTTAGAAATAGTTGCTTTTATTTCATTCATTAAATCTTCCTTTTATTTTTCTTTTCAGTCATATTTTTCTTTGACTTTCTTGTTTTTTTGAAGGTATGGTAAAATGATATTTTTTTCCGTGGGTAATCCTACACTCATGACTTTTTCAATTTTAAAATTAGCTAATTTCTGTGAATAAACATCTTAATCACTGTCAGTCACAAAATGCTAATCTTAATGCATATTACCAATTCATCTGTAAAAATAATCTGAAAATTTATACATTAAGGACATATTTTTAGAAAATATTTTGATCATTAGCAACATTTAGGTAATATTTAGGTAAGGCTATTTGATTAACAGTGAATTGAGTTTGCACATAATAGTCCTGTGCTAAAATGTCCTGAACTACAAATGTTACAAGCTTGAAATAGCTGTTCTGAGTATTCTGAGCACTGGCACCAAAGTATGCATTTTGGATTTTTTTCCAAAGCTCTGGACAAAATGCAGCTGGTGCTTCTCTTCCTTCTCCTTCTTCTTCCCTTGCTCAGTTGACTTTAAAAAAAAATCCTTTAAGATGTGAAAAGGTGAACAGTAATGAGACTATAAAAGTTCAAGTTCCATTGCTGCTATTAGTGGAAGAGAAGAGGGTAGGTGAAGTGAAAGAGGAGAAAAAAAGGAGGAAAAAGTTTTGTAAGGAGAAAAAGTAACAATTGCATCTCTTTGACATGGTACCAAATCTGTTTTTGAATACAAGAGATGTAGCAATTTGCGAGTTATTATTACAGGTTTTATAGTTAATGAACAATTAATCTGGAAAAGATTGAAAAATGCTTTAAAAATACAGAACAATTAAAATAATTTTTTAATCTACAATTCCTACAATTTTTAAATCTACAATACAATTCCTGGCCATCAGGAGACACAACCCTCTATCCCTCATGTCCGTCCACAAAGACTGAAAACGACACAGATTCGAACTAACCGGGATCACAATTGTAACCCAGGCGAAGTCAAGGAGAGAAAGGGAATTCCCAGAAACCTGGCTTTCCACCAATAAATCAATAAACATTGACATTGACCCAATCTACCAACCACTTAGAATAAAACAAGATTAAAAGACCAACAAACAGCCACGCTGCAAACAAAGTTATAACTCGACAGATCACAAGAAATCAGGCCACATTACACGCAGCTGATCAAAACAATCTGAAACCAGACCATGACATCATCAGAAGATATCCGAATAACAACAACAACACTATTTTGCATCACATAGATGTTATTTAAAACCAAGGACTATGACTCAGCAACTACAGCCAGCCAATCACACAACCTGAAATCAGACCAGGACTCAGAAAAGTATTTAAAAGCCAGTGCTCCCCCAGGCAAGCACAATCCAATGTGCACTGAAGATGTCTCCTCAAATGAGGACAAAATGCTTGCAACCAAATTGTCAAGCTTGGACCTCAAATCAACAACATAACTATCAACCCGCGCTACTAATACTATCTTCGAGCGGTGGCGCGCCCCGGTCCCCATAGCCCTTCTCGCACCACAGACTGTTCAGTCTCTCAGGGCCCGAGCCTTCGGCTGCTGTTGTGCAATGCCAGGTCCGTAGTAAATAAAGCCCCCCTCATTTGTGATCTTATTCAAGAGGGGGGAGCGGACCTGGCAGATATTACGGAGACCTGGTTGGGCCAGGAGGGGGGAGTCCCCCTCGTAGATATGTGCCCATCAGGCTTCCGTGCGTTCCATCAGCCGAGAGCCCAGGGCAGGGGCGGGGGCGTGGCGGTTATTATAAAGGAAGGTCTTGATCCGAGGGAGACCACTGTTCCACAGATAGCCGGATGTGAGTCCCTTTTTGTGAAGTGGGGCCGTGGAGTACAGATGGGCTTGTTGATCGCGTACCTGGCTCCCTGCCATGTGGAAACGGCCCTGCCCGAGCTGCTCAACGTCATAGCCGAGGTGGCGGTTGGTACCCCCAGACTTTTAGTCATGGGGGATTTCAACCTGCCATCTATCGGTGAAACGTCTGAGGTGGCTTGAGAGTTCATGGCTTCCATGATGGCCATGGACCTTACTCAGTTCATTCATGACCCTACTCACATAGGTGGACACACTCTGGACTTGATTTTTGTCTCTGGTCAATGGTCAAGTGGCCTCGATACAGGGGATATAGTCATCGAACCCTTGTCATGGTCTGATCACTCGCTCCTTCGACTGGACTTTCTAACCGCTGCACCTCGCTGCAGGGAGGCAGGACTGACCAGGTGGTTCCGCCCCAGGCACCTGATGGATCCTGAGAGGTTCCAGATGGAGCTTGGGCCATTTCCTGAGATTCTGGCTCATGACTCGGCTGAAGACCTGGTGGCCGCCTGGGATAATGCGGCCACTGGGACTTTGGACCGCGTCATGCCTTTGCGGCCTCTGACCCGGCACCAAACTCACCTAGATCCTTGGTTCTCCGAGGAGCTGAGGAAGATGAAGCGCCGGAAAAGACGCCTGGAGAATAGTTGGAGGACCAGCCACTCCGAATCCGACCGAACACTGGTGAGGTCTCATATTAAGACCTACCTAGTGGCAATAAAAGCGGCGAAATCTAGCTATTTTGCCGCTCTTATCGCGTCATCAGATAATCGCCCAGCTGCCCTGTTTAGGGTGACCCGCTCCCTCCTCCATCTGGAAGCACGGGATGATCCCTTGCAGGGTCGAGCTGAGGACTTTGTGCAGTATCTGTATGACAAGATTGCTCAGATTCAGGAAGGCCTGGCCTCTGACTGGGTAAGTCTGGACGGGATGACTGAGGCAGGTCTTGAGAGCGTTATCTGGGAAGAGTTTGACTCTGTGGCTCCTGAGGACGTGGACAGGATTCTGGGCAAGCTTAACGCTGCCACATGTTTATTGGACCCGTGTCCCTCCTGGTTGGTACTGGGCTTCCGGGAGGTTACATGAGGCTGGCTCCAGGGGATTATAAATGCTTCTCTGAGTGAGGGTGTCTTTCCCGCTGCCTTGAAAGAGGTGGTTGTGAAACCCCTCCTCAAGAAGCCTTCCCTGGACCCGGCTATATTATCAAATTATCGTCCAGTCTCCAATCTTCGCTTTGTTGCGAAGGTTGTTAAGAGTGTGGTGGCGCGACAACTACCCGATACCTGGATGAAGTTGTCTATCTGGATCCGTTCCAGTCGGGCTTCAGGTCACGATACAACACGGAAACGGCATTGGTCGCGTTGGTGGATGATCTCTGGAGGGCTCGGGACAGAGGTTGCTCCTCTATCCTGGTCCTATTAGATCTCTCAGCGGCTTTTGATACCATCGACAATGGTATCATGTTGCACCGGTTGAAGGGGCTGGGTGGGGGGCACCATTTTGCGATGGTTCTCCTCCTACCTCTCTGACCGGTCGCAATCCGTGTTGACAGGGGGGCAGCGGTCGACCCTGAGGCGCCTTGTTTGTGGGGTGCCACAAGGGTCGGTCCTCTCGCCCCTTCTGTTCAACATTTATGTGAAGCCGCTGGGAGAGATCATTTGTGGTTTTGGGGTGGAGTTCCATCAGTACACTGACAACACTCAGCTGTACATCTCCACCCCAGGCCACCCCAACGATGCCCTTGAAGTGATGTCGAAGTGCCTGGAGGCCGTGCGGGCCTGGATGGGGAGAAAGAGGCTCCGACTCAACCTTCCAAGACTGAGTGGCTGTGGATTCCGGCATCCCGATATAGCCAGCTGGTGCCATCGCTGGCTATTGGGGGTGAATCACTGGCCCCCACGGAGAGGGTTCGCAACTTAGGCGTCCTCCTGGACGCATGGCTGTCTTCAGAAGAGCATATGACGGCCGTGGCTAGGGGGGCTTTTTATCAGGTTCGCGTGATACGCCAGTTGTGTCCCTTTCTGGATCGGGACGCCCTATGCACGGTCACTCAAGCACTCGTCACTTCCCGCCTGGACTACTGCAATGCTCTCTACATGGGGCTCCCCTTGGGGTGCACCTGGAGGCTGCAGTTGGTCCAGAATGTGGCAGCGCGGGGGATTATGGGAGCGACGGGGTGCTCACATATAACACCTCTCCTGTGTGAGCTGCACTGGCTTCCTGTGGTCTTCCGGGTGCGCTTCAAGGTGTTGGTAACCACCTTTAAAGCGCTCCATGGCTTAGGGCCAGGGTATTTGCGAGACCGCCTTCTGCTGCCAATAGCCTCCCACCGACCGGTTCGCTCGCAGAGAGACGGCCTCCTCAGGGTGCCGTCGGCTAGGCAGTACTGGCTGGTGACCCCCAGGGGGAGAGCCTTCTCTGTAGCAGCACCTGCCCTCTGGAATGGCCCCTGAGATACGCATGATATCAGACCTCTGGACTTTTCATCGGGCCCTGAAGACACACTTGTTCCATCTAGCTGGGCTGGCTTGATCCCATCCTCTCAGTTTTTTAATCGAATTTCGGTTTTAATTGGGTTGTTTTAAATTCGGGCCAAAATTATTTAATTGTTTTTAAAATGTTTTTAAATTTTATATGCTATGTTTTATCCTGGCTGTACCCTGAGTCCCGCAGGAGAAGGGCGGTATAGAAATATAATAATAATAATAATAATAATAATAATAATAATAATAATAATAATAATAATAATACAATAATATGACAGTGAATCATGCCTTGCATCCTAAAAGTGATGTTGACCAATTATATTTACCAAGAGCAGAGGGTGGTCGAGGACTCCTACAAGTAAAGCAGACTGTGGAAGAAGAAAAATGCAGCTTGAATAATTACATCCAGAAAAGTGAAGAACCAATGATTAAGGAAGTAAATAAAGGAGGCCTTTTAAAGACAACTAAAACAAAAGCAGAATATAAGAAAGAAGTAATTGAGCAGCGAGCTGAAAATTGGAAACACAAAGCTCTGCATGGCCAATACTTGAAAAGTATTGAAGGCAAAGCTGACCAGAAACTAACTTGGAACTGGTTAAGATCAGGAGTACTAAAAAAAGGAACAGAAAGCTTTATTTTGGCAGTTCAAGAACAAGCCCTAGCCACAAACTACATGAAGGCAAAAATTCAACATGTTACCACCAACAGCAAATGCCGCCTCTGCAATGAGAAAGAGGAGACAGTTGACTACCTGATCAGTGGGTGCAGCAAAATTTCACAAACTTGACTACCTACAACGCCATGACCGTGTTGAATGAGAATGAGAAACTCAAGATCTTGTGGGACTTTAGGATTCAGACTGACAGGCACTTGGTCCACAACACACCTGACATAACAATAGTTGAAAAGAAAAAAGTATGGTTCATTGACATTGCAATACCTGGTGATGCACAGATTGAAGATAAGCAGCAAGAAAAAATCACAAAGTACCGGGATTTGCAAATTGAAGTTGAGCGACTGTGGAAAAAGAAATCATGTGTTGTCCTGATTGTAATTGGAGCCCTTGGAGCAATACCCAAAGGGCTACCCCGCTATTTAGAAATTATAAATTTACCGGACTTGAACATTTTGACTGTACAAAAAACCACCTTACTCGGAACAGCTTACATCCTCCGACGATACCTTAACAGTTCCTAGGTCCTTGGTTAGGACTCGAGCTGCTGAGCTATTAACCAGCCTCAAAGGCTGTGAATCTCACTAAAGATTAACTAATAATAATAGTAATAATAATAATAATAATAATAATAATAATAATAATAATAATAACAACAACAACTAATATTCAGGCATTTCAATTAATCTACAATTGCAAATGAGAAAAACAGTCAATTAAAACCTGAAGTTTAATTAAATGCCAGGATCTTATGGCATTTCTGAAATATATTATAGTACATTTCAAGAAATTTGGCTAAACTTTTAAATCAGGTAATGAATGAAATTCAGAAGCATGAAAAACTTCCCACAGAAATGGTTTTATGTTGATTTAGAAAAAATTGACTCCCCCAAATAATCAAAAGAAGTATTTCTTTAGCAAACTTACATTGTAAGGTCTTTACTGCAAAACACTCGAAAGAGAATACATGACTTTTTAATAAAAAAAGTTTAATAAAAACATTTTGCCCAGACCAGATGTATTTCAAAAATGAATGAGATACAATATTAGATATATTCTGCTGTTGACAAGAGTTAGAAAAACCCACAGAAGTGGGCATTATTTTTCTTGATGTGGAAAAAACTTTTGACAATTTGGTATTAAAATTTTTATTAGTTTATCAGAATATAAAATACAAAGAAAAGGGCTTCCGGTTGGCTCCGCAGGACTTGGCTGACGCTCCTATGTGGGCGCCCAATGCCCGGTTCCGTAAAAGCCCCAGAACAGCCGAAAAACAGCTGTCTGGGGCTTGAAAACCATCTCCCCGGGCAAAGGGGAGAGAGAAGAGCCGGCAAGCGGAGGTAGAATCCCGCAAGTGCCGTAGGAGAAATCTTGGGGCGCGAAGGGCGAGGGCTCCCTAGAAGTCTGCCAATCTGCTCCGGACCTGGGAAGACTCCGCTATTTAGCAGAGCTAGAAGCCGCGACCATCTCTGCTGACAACAAATGAGGGGATTTTTAACATCTTTAATTGTTGCAGGCAGAACAAGCCAGGAGAAGTCAGACTGCAAGTATTTACACTTAACTCCAAAGTTTATAGCCTTCTTCGGAAGTAACAAGTTAGCAATTTGCATCAAAATGGCGATTGAAACCTGAAAGGGAGGGGCGGAGAAAGGGAAAGTTACAGAAAGTTTCGTTTCCCTGGCAGCCTCTTGCCTGGAAAGAACTGTTGTGCTGAGAGAAGAAGGATTTTAAACGTTAATTTACAATTGGGAAAATTCTTTGACTTTGATGAACTTTTCTTTTTGGCTTCTGAATAAAATACAATGATCAATTGTTGTATTGAAATGTACTGAAAATGGCCTCAAAATCTGTAAAGACCGTTCCTATTAAAGGAACTGGGAGCGCTGGAAGCTCCCCAGTTCATACCCCTAGATTGCAAGCCTCTGCCCCTCTAACAGACCCACAGATTTTAATGTTTGAGATGATACAAGAAGCCCTACAAGCCACACAAAATAAAATTGCTAATGTGATTAATGAAAAAATTAATGAAACCAAGGAAAAAATTAATGAAACTAATGAAAAAATACAGGCTGTTTCAGATGAGATTTTAATTCAGAACCAGCAGATCAGAGATGATAAACTATTGGCATTTAAATGTTTGGCAGGTGATATTGAAATGGTGGATGATAAAGTTGAAGAAATTAAGCAATCTACGGAAATTTTGGACAAAAAATTGGGAGAGACTCACAGCAGACTTGAGAGAGCTGAAGATGATGTAACGATGTTACAATATCGAGATGGAATTTGCTTTAAGATTCAGAGGGGTGAAGGAGAATAAACAAGAGAACTTGAAAGAAATGATGTCAGAGGCATTGGCACAGTTGCTGGGGGAGATGAAAACTGAGCTGGGCTGGCAGATTGACAAGGCATATCGTGTTAACTCTTGGGTGGTCAGACAGAAACACTTACCAAGAGACATTGTAATATATTTTACTACAAGGAGAGTACGCAATGAAATTTTACAGGCTACTTTTAAAAACAAGCTTCAGGTTGAAGGCCAGGAGGTGATGACAATGAAAGAAATCCCCCCCCCCCCCAAGATGTTGAGAGCGAGAAGGGAGTATGCTTTTCTGGTGGATGAGCTGAAAAAATGTCAATTACACTACAGATGGGAGGTCCCAGCCGGTTTAGTGGTGACGTATTCTGCAGAGAGATATCGGCTTAATACAATATGGAAAGCAAGAGATTTTTACATCAATGTATTAAAGGCTGGGACACCCAAATCACTAGAAGGAAAAAGAAAGAAGGAAGTACTTGAAGGAAAGAGAGAAGAGCTACTGACAGTGGTTCAGGGGGGAGTTTTGACTGGTCAAGAAGAACCACTACAAATTCAGATGGCTGTTCAAGATGTGGATTTAATTGATATATTTGCAGAACCGAAGGATCAAAGATCAAACTAGAGCAGCAACAGCTAAGCGTAAGGAATAATTAAGACAGCAACAACAACAACAACAACTGTAGATAGCAACTCAAGAAACTACCAAAACAGAAGCTGTGGGAGGAGCAAGACATAAAGGTCAAATGAGGCAAGACCACCACCACAACAACAACTGCAGATAGCAACTCAAGAAACTACCAAAACAGAAGCTGTGGGAGGAGCAAGACCTAACGGTCAAATGAGGCAAGACCATCAGAAATTGCTCCAAGCGCTTCAGAGGCCCAGAGATGGGAACTAGATTTTTGACCTGGAATGTCAACGGTTTGAATTCTCCACAGAAGAGAAGGAAAATATTTCACTATCTTAAACAATTTAAGAATGAAGTACCTTGTTTACAAGAGACTCATATTAGGATACAAGATCAAAAATATTTGACAAATGCAAGATTAGGTACACATTACATTGCAGCAGCATCAGAGAAGAAAAATTGTATAGTTATATATGTGAAAAGAGACTTAATTGCAAAATTGGTTGAAGCGGATGATCAAGGAAGATTTTTAGCGATTGAACTTTTAATAAAAGGAGAAAAAATACTTGTAATTGGAGTATATGCCCCGAACCAACAACAAGAAAAAAATTATAACTTACTACACTCGAAGTTGACACAATGGAGATATAAAACTTGTATCCTACTGGGGGATTGGAATGGTGTTTTGGATGTAAAAAAAGACAAGAAGGGACCTAAACAAAATGTTCTAACAAGAGCAAAATTGCTCAAACCGTTCTGGGAGATGATGGACAACTGGGAGTTGAGGGATATTTGGCATGAAAGAAACCCAGAAGAAAAAGATTTTACTTTTTTCTCGGATAGACATCAATCTTTTTCAAGGATTGATTTTATATTAATTACTAATGATTTATTATCTAGGGTGAAGAACACGAAGATCTGTTCAAGAACATTGACAGACCGGGACTTCCGGTTTGCTGTTTGTCCCCGCTGGACGCTCCTTTGGGATCGTCCCACCCATTGCCTGTAAAGAGCCGCCTTTATAGCGGAATGGCGGCTCGAAAAAACTCCGTTTCCATGAGGAAACAGAGATAGAGCAGGCTGGGGTGGGTTGAGTCCTCTGCCTAATCCCAAAAGTTTTTTTTTTACTTTTGGGACGGAGCGGATCCCCGTATCCCCAGCCGATGCTCCGGGCTCTGGGAGATCTCTGCTACATGCAGAGCTAAGGGGCAAAAGCAAGCCTGTAAATTTGTTAAATTAACTCAAGAAGACGTCAGTTGGACCTCTGATCCTGAAGCGCAAGTATTCTTTTTATTGGAAAAGTTATTGAAGTTGTTTAAGAAGTGAAAGGAAAAAAGATTTTTAAAATGGCGATTGCTGCTGCGACTGCTGCGGCTTGAAGAGAGGCTGAAAGGGAAAGTCCTTCCGTTTTCTATTACAAAGTAGCGGAATGAATACTTCTGGCCATAATTGAGGCAAAACCTCACTCTCACTCTTGCTTTTTTTTTCTTTTTTTTTTTTCTTGGGGATCTGATATTGATCTTGGTTGGAAACAAGCTTTTTTTTTTCTCTCTTTTCCACTAAATCTTGTCTGTGTGGGAAATGGCACCGGGACTCACACAGCTAGACAAACGGGGGGGGGGGAATCTCCCCCATTAATAAATTACACCAACAAGTTTTAACTCTCCAGTGTCAGAAACCTGATTTTAATATAATAGAATTTCTTCTTGAAGAGATTGTAAGAAGGGATGAGATTGTGAACCAGCAACTCGAAAAATTTAAGCAGGAAATTAAAGAAATTGGTGAACTGGTGAAATCAAAGTTTGACTTTTTGAATCGAAAGATTTTAAAAACAGCTAATGGTTTATCAGACTTTCTGATTCGGGTGGATGCAAAGACTAAATTATTAGAGTCTAAAATGAAGGAAACTGAGGAGAATTTGGATGACAAGATTCAAAAAATTAAAAAGGATTTGGTAAACATTCAGGATAATAGCTCAGAAGACAAACCTAAAATGGAGGTTGACCAAAAGACTGGTAATGAAGAAAATGTGCAACAGAGGATTGAAAGAGAAGTTTTAATGATTCAATATAATTTTACAGAATATGCAATTAGACTGAGAGGTTTGCAGGAAAATAATAGAGATGACTTAAGGAAAATATCTTCTGAAATTCTGGCTGGGATTTTAAAGGTTCAACCTGATGAAGTGTATTGCAGGATTGATAGAATTTACAGAATAAACTCCTGGTTGGCAAAGCAAAGGCAATTGCCTAGAGATGTGGTGATCTATTTTACAGATAAAGAAATTAGGAATAATATTGTGCAGAACTCTTTTAATTCTACTTTGCAATGTCATGGAAGAAAGATTTGGATTTTTAAGGAGCTCCCGCCTAAGATGTTAATGGAGAGGAAGAAATTTGGCTTTCTAGTGACTGAGTTAAAAAAAAGAAATATCCTATTTAGGTGGAATGCCCCAGTTGGTTTAATATTGAGACACCAAGGAGTAAGATATCAACTGAACACTGTTGAAAAAGCGGAAGAATTTTATCAAAAAATTTTAAAAATGAATTTAACATCTTTAGGCATAATACAGGATAAGCAAAAGGAGTTGGAAACAAAAAGAAAATATCAAATTACAGAGGCTGTGGTGGATAAGTTGTCTTTGGACTCTCTGGATACCCCAGCTGGACTGTCTATAAATAAGAGAGCAGTGTCATCCGACTCCAATGTGATGAACCATCAAGTCACAGACAAGTGCGCAAATCAACCAGTTGATATACAAGTGATGGAGAAGAAAGATGAGATGATAAAACTAACCCAACTCACAAAGCAGAATGAAAATCGATCAGCCGATACACAATTGGTAGGCACGAAACGAGGATGGAAATTCAACCCGCAAAAGAAAAAGAAAAGAAATAGATCTCATAGAAACAGCAATTTCTAAACCAAGCAACAGTGAAGCCAGGGACTTTAAAAAATGAATGAACATCTGAAAAGATAGTGGAGGCGAACAATTGTTTAATACTATCCTGAGGATTGTGGCAGATCTCTGTAATGCCGTGATTTTGGGATGTGAAAAGAGCCTTACCTTGTTGGATTTGAATTATCTACTCTGGATTTCTTTTACTGGTGAATATATTATGATTATTTTGAGTTACAAGGCAAGAGAGTCACGCTGGGGCATGCAGAAGATCTGGTTGTTACCCATTAGGATGATGGGAATCAACAATCCTGATGAATACCACAACTATAACTATATGGATATAATTATAATGTCACTCGGGTGGTTGTTTTTACTTTTATATATATACGAGGATATCTACTACTGATGGGGGCAGAAGATGATTGAAGATTTTGAACAAACTGTTGCACCAGCATGTTATTTTACCCTATTATGGGTGATGGATTTAACGATCCAGTGGAAAGACATCAAAGAAGATATTATATGGATTATAAATTTAAAGTTATTGTCTTTTTTTTTTTATATATAAAATGGAATGCATATATAGATATGTGTATATTTTAGTAAAGTGGGCAGTGGGTTATATTTAGAATTGTATTGCATGATTTTGTAGGAATTGAAGGGTTGAAATAGGTTAGTTTACTGATTGATTAGTCTAAGAAAAAGGATCCTTAAGTCATATATTTAGGGGAGTGGAGGAATTGGATAGAACTGAATAAACGTTAAATTTGGATGTAGGGAGAAGGCTGCTTTAAAATGTTATATTAATATATATAAAAGATTAAATGTTAAATTGTAATAATACACTATAAGTTTAGGGGAGGAGAAAAAGGGCAGATTATCGTAAAAATGGGAGTTATAAGAATAATATGCTAAGGGTCAGTATTCTGAGGAGGGAGTAAGGGAAAGGAAAGATATTATGTATGTAATTAGTTATGAAATAGCCTATTGTTGTGAAGAAGTCACAGGGGGGGATGGGTGGTGAGGGGGGGTTAGGGAAGGGGGGGGGGAAAGGGGGAAAAACTTGTATTTGAAAACTTTTTCAATAAAAAAAAAGAAAAAAAGAACATTGACAGACCATAGTCCAGTCTGGATGGAATTGGAGTATGGGAAAGGGCCTAGGAGGTCCTGGAGGTTTAATGATAATTGTTCAGATACGAAGAAAATGTAAAAGAGTGTAAAAAATTTATGAAAGAGTTTTTTGCTATGAATATGCAAAAGGGTACATCTGTGGAAATGGTATGGGATGCAAGTAAAGCCTACATGCGAGGAATTTTGATATATTTGAATAATAAATATAGAAAGAAACAGGGGGCAAAAAGAAAAGAATTAGAAGAGGAGATTAATAAAGGAACGGGCTTTAATAGCCAACCCAACAGATAAGAAAATTAAAGAGGCAATTAATTTACTGAAGGGTCAGTTTAATATGTTAATAGCAGATCAAGTGGCAACCAACTTACAATATGCAAAACATAATACTTTTTGTAACGCCAATATACCAGGTAGGTGGTTGGCATATTTGTTAAGGAAAAAGCAGAAAGCAAGGACAATAGAGAAAATAAAATACAAGGGTAGGGAGGTTTATGAGCAAGAATTGATTAAAAAAGCCTTTTTAGAGTTTTATTCAAGGCTGTATGTTGGTGATAAAATTCAAGATATAAATATAGATAGATATCTGCAGAAAGAGAATATTTGTATAACTTCAAAAGAGCAGAGGGATAGCCTAAATCAGTTGATAACTTCCGAGGAAATTATGTTGGCAATTAAGTAGTTGAAAGTGGGTAAAGCTCCTGGAACGGATGGTTTGATAGCTATTTATTATAAAAGTTTACAGGAGGAAATGGTGGAACCACTGAAGGAATTATTCAATAATATACAACAGGGAGGAGAGGTACCTCCAACTTGGAAGACAGCATTTATATCGCTGATCCCAAAAGATGTGCAAGACTATACAGATCCTAAAAACTATAGGCCGATTTCACTTTTAAATACAGATTATAAGATTTTTGCTAAAATTTTAGCAAACAGATTAATGACAGTTATGCAGCAAATGATTCATCATGATCAAACTGGTTTTATAAATGGAAGACAAATGAAAAATAATGTAAGGCAAATTGTTAATTTATTAGAGTATTTGGGAAGGAACAACCAGGTCCCCGCAGTGGTAGTTTTTTTGGACGCTGAAAAAGCTTTTGACAGATTGAATTGGCAATTTTTATTAAAACTAATAGAAAGGATGCAACTTGGAGAACATTTTATACAATCTATTAAGGCAATATATCAAAAACAAACAGCGCAAATAATAATCAATGGTGGTTTAACAGATAATTTTAATATAGAAAAAGCAACAAAGCAAGGCTGTCCCTTGTCTCCGTTATTGTTTATTTTGACGCTGGTAATTTTATTAAATAAAATACGTGGGACTAATATAATAAAGGGAATTAGAATTAGACGGCATGAATATAAGTTACGAGCATTTGCGGATGACCTGGTGGTTACCTTAGCCCAACCGGTACAATCGATTACAGCCTTGATGGATATAATCTGCTCATATGGACAAGTATCTGGTTTTAAAATAAATACAGCTAAAACAAAGATAATAGCTAAAAACATGGACAGAAGCCAGAACGAAGAGATAGAAAGGTTAACAGGATTTGAAATAGTTAAGAAGGTTAAATATTTAGGGGTTTATATTATGACTGCAAATATGAAATTATATCAACATAATTATGAACTGTTATGGCAAAAAATACAGAAAGAGATGGAAAATTGGAAGAAATTGCAACTGTCTTTGCTGGGTAGGATAGCCGCTGTAAAAATGAATATTTTACCAAGATTTTTATTTCTTTTTCAAATGATAGCTATACTTAAAAAAGATGAAAATTTGAAGGAAGGGCATAAACAAGTTTGTGTGGGCAGGGAAGAAACCGCAAGTTAATCAAAAGATAATGCAAGACACCCGAGAAAGAGGTGGTCTTAAAATGCCCAATTTAAGACTGTATTATGAAGCTGCTACCCTCTCAGCAATTACAGATTGGATAAATTTAACGGAGGAAGAGATACTGAATATTGAAGGATATGGTCTGGTCTACGGCTGGCATGCTTATCTATTGTATGACAAGAAAGTAGATAAGACTTTTAAAAGTCACATATTAAGAAATGCTCTACTTCGTGTCTGGAAAAAGTATAAATATAAACTAAAGGATAAGTTACCAATATGGACAGTACCCAGACACGCGATAGAGAATATAAATTTGGAGCAAAAGCAAGGTAAGTTTACATATAAGGAACTCCTTTATAAAGAAGGAGTTAAATTACAATTAAAATCTATGGAGCAATTAAGAGAAGAAGGAATTATTAAGACTTGGTTTCAGTATGGTCAGCTGAAGGCCAGATGGAGAGAGGATCAAAAAACTGGTATTTTGCAGCAGGATGAGAATTTGATAAAGCAAATAAGAGATAAAGGTCAAATGCATATTAAAAGGTTGTATAATGTATTGGTGGAAATAGATTCGGAAACAGAGCTAGTCAAGGATTGTATGATAAAATGGGCACAAAATATAGGTGAACCAATAATGTTGGATACATGGGAAAAGATATGGGTTAGAAATGTAAGATTCACACAAGCTCAGAATTTAAGAGAGAACTTTTACAAAATATTTTATAGATGGCATTTAGACCCAAAAAAACTAGCCTGCATGTATCCAAATTTACAACCCAAGTGTTGGCGATGTGAGTGTGAAGATGCTACATATTTTCATATATGGTGGACATGTAAAAATATTAAGGCTTTTTGGATAAAAAGTTGGTGGATTATTCAAAATATTTTAAGGAAAAAAATTAAATTTACACCACAGTTTTTTTTGTTGGGAATAGTCACGGATTGTACTGTAATAGAGACTAAGTTGGTTTTGAATTTAATAACAGCTGCCAGGTTACTGGTGGCACAGTACTGGAAGAAGGAAGATCCACCTACCATTGAGGAATGGACATTAAAAGTTGTGCATCTGGCTGAGATGGCAAAAATTTAATCATATCTTAAAGATCATTCAAATGAAAAATACATATCAGAATGGAGAAGATGGATTGACTATATGCAAAAAAAGTATCCGAACAAGAAGATTCATATAGCTTATGTATGAAATATTTTTAAGTAGTTAATGTTTATAGTTCTTGAGTTATAAGGAGTTAAAGATTTAGGGAGAATATGAATGCAATAATTTGTTAGCATATCTTAGCTTTATGTTTGTGAATGCTATACCCTGTGCCTGTTCTGGAAAGCCTAGGGAGGGGAGTGGGGGGGGGGGGAAGGGGGGAGGGGGAAAAGATGGGGGGGGGGAGAAAATGTATTTCTTATAGAACTTTTTAATAAAAAAATACAAAGAAAATGAAAGTAACAGGAAACTAGGGGAGGGGAAAAGGGAAAAAGAGAATAAACATTACAGCCTCAACTTTTTACTTCTATACAATAATATATACTAGTCATTTCTATAACAACAAACCTAATCAGTAGGTTCTAATACTGATTTAGAATCAGTAGGTTTTAATACTGATTTATCTAATTGATAAAATCAAAATCAATTTTTTTCTTTATACATAATGCTTGAATAATTACTAAAGCTTGTAAAATATTATTGAAAGTATATTTGAAAGTATGCTAAGAGGAAGTTAAAAGATTTATTAGAATTTATTGATTTTACAAATATTTTTAAAGAAAAGTTTAGAGTTTTAAAATGAATGTAAAAAAAGTTTTTCCCCTTTAAGGTTAAAGAA
Source organism: Arizona elegans (assembly GCA_022577455.1). Lineage (NCBI taxonomy): Eukaryota > Metazoa > Chordata > Lepidosauria > Squamata > Colubridae > Arizona > Arizona elegans. The sequence continues at coordinate 44,556,418 of JAKOOJ010000006.1, read as the reverse complement.
TCTGAAAGAGTATAGTGAATTTTACTAATATAAATGATATAAAGATTAATAAGTGCAAGCAGAAATATATATTATTTTCCACAAGAAAACAAAGTAGGGATGGTTAAATTGATAGCTTCATTCAAATAAAAGAATATATCTAATTTTGTTTTTATTTGGAAAATGCTTCTGGATTTTGTGCTTGTGATGGAATTTGACATTTTGGAATGGTCTTCCATGCTGGCAGTACTGAAAAAGATGAATTTTTAAAAAACTTTATCTTATCTTGTCCTTTTCAATATAGTGCACTGTTGACATTAACTTTGATTTTTATTCTTATAAATGCTCTTTATCCAAGAAAAGTTGTGAGATTTAAAGTATTTTGATAATATTTATATGTCAAACTTATTATTTCACAGGATGGTGAACAAGAAGAAATTCCTGAATTACCTGATTCATCTCTAGAAATGGGGATCTTGCCTAAAGAGATTAAGAAGCTTGTTGAGCGAAGGCATCAAGTGAAACAGCTGATGAAACAACCAGACTTGCATCCGGACCTTTACTTACAGGTATAAACCTCAGCTAATGTCATTTTCTAACTTGTTTGAATGCTTGCTTTGAATGCAGACTGGGATTATTTGGTTTAATATTTTATCCCAGGATAAATAACAATATTAAAAGAAGCAAGAAAAAAGTATCCATTATAATGTCAATAAAATCAGTTGTTGAGAATTTAGGTTTATATTTCGGTTACTTTTCAAGTCCTCCATTTTATACTATTTCAAATCTCTCTGCAAGTAGTTAGCTGTAGAAAAAAAGACATCCTCACTCTTAATGAAAGAAGATTTGATCAGGTTCAGGATAAGATTTACAGTACAAGGAACATAGAGTTTTAAAAAAGTTTAAGATAGAAGATTTCCCCAGAATGTTCAGTGATGACATAATGGCATATACAATTGACAGATAAAGGAAGAAAAACCGACAGTAGCTAGCAAGAGGGGAAGAATGGTTGGTGAAGTATGAAGTGAGAGTCCTTGTTTCTCATTCTGAATGGTTTATTACCTAATTTACAATATGCAGCTATTTGGAATGTCCACAGGGATGAGTGTAAAAATTGTCTAAAGACCAGATTGGGAGAAATCTAATATATTATCAATATTGGAGCAAATTTACTCCTGCCCTCCAAAACACCATCAAAATTGGATCAGGGAACATTGATTATATATGCTCATTGGCAGTGAAATGCTTGCTATTTAGTGTGAGATACAGAGAAAAACAAGAAAACAAAAAATAAAAGCTGATACAGGCCTTTCTAAATAGGTAAATACAGGTAGTTCTTGACTTACAACATAATTGAGTCCAAAATTTTTGTTGCTGAGACATTTTGTTAAGTGAATTTTGCCCCAATCTACAACCTTTCTTGCCACAGTTGTTATGTGAATCACTGCAGTTATTAAGTTAGTAACCTTCTGTTTGTCAGAAGGTTACTGTCAGATCTGCCTTCCCTCAAAACTCAAGAAAGAAAACTCTCAACTCCATTAAATTAGAGAAGAGGTACTTTTACTAAGTTTGAAATGATAGCAATGAAAGCAAGGCAAGATCTGATTCAAAATGCGTGAAGATAACACATTGACAGTCACCCCAAATCCCCCCCCCCAGGATCCAGCACTGAGAGTACAATCAACATCCAGTATGATGTTGTGGTAAGGCTCCTCTTCAGGTATTTCTCGCATCTGGAGTCTCAGGACGGTTGGCCTTGACAGAGTATAAATAACTCCATTCAGCAGCACCATAATTTATGAGTACAAAACTCCCTTCCAGTTCTCATAGGACTGCTACACACCAGCTTGCTTTCCCATCCCAAATGCCCAAGCTGCCCTCCCCTGTTTCTATGGCAGCCGATAGCAAGCACGCTGTAGAAATCCATGCTGGAGATCTGGCTGACAATCACAAAAGGTGATCATATGACCTTGGGATATGAGTCATAAATATGAGTCAGTTGCCAAGCATCTGAATTTTGATCATGTGATCTTGAGAATGCTGCAATTGTCATAAGTGTAAAAGATGGTCGCAAGTCACTTTTTTCAGAGCTATTGTAACTTTTTTTAAAAAAGTTTTTAAATTTTTTCCCATACATACAAATTACATCTTTTCAGAACAGAGCTTTGATCCAGTCATCAATTTGTTCAATTTTTTGTCATCTTTAACAAAATTTTATCTATTCTATTTTGCCATAACGCTTATTTCTTAATCTTAAATCACATATTCATCTAATACCATCTTAAAAAAATTAATACATATTTACTTAATCAAAACAATTACCCTCCTATTAACCCACCTTAAATCTTAATTCAATTAATAACTCATAATATATTTCAGTACTTCAAACATATTTATATTTCATGATGCTCATTAAATCCTTATTCCATTATTACTTTATCAAATTTAAATCTTATATTTAATCTTAAAAATGTAGAAATTTAACATTTAAACATAGTTCTTAATTCAAATAATGCTATTTAATTCAATTTCCCAATTATCCTAAATTCTATCTATTAAACCATACCATTTATATAACACCAATTAAGTAATTTTTGTTTATAAATCATAATCATATATTGTTTCAATTTTCTTTTCTTTTTTACTTAAGTAGAAAATGTTCAAATTATTACAATTGTTATACATATTTAAGCAATATCCCAATTATTGTAGCTGTCAATTTTCTAAGTTAACCTTTTCTTTTATCCTTTCACTGTTAATCCCAGTATACTCATCTTTATTCCACTGTTAATCCCAGTGTGATCATCTTTATTTTTCTCACTGCTAATCCCAGTGTAATCATCTTTGTTCCACTGTTAATCCCAGTGTAATCATCTTTATTTTTCTCACTGTTAATCCCAGTGTAATCATCTTTGTTCCACTGTTAATCTCAGTGTGATCATCTTTATTTTTCTCACTGCTAATCCCAGTGTAATCATCTTTGTTCCACTGTTAATCCCAGTGTAATCATCTTTATTTTTCTCACTGTTAATCCCAGTGTAATCATCTTTGTTCCACTGTTAATCCCAGTGTAATCATCTTTGTTCCACTGTTAATCCCAGTGTGATCATCTTTATTTTTCTCATTGCTAATCCCAGTGTAATCATCTTTGTTCCACTGTTAATCCCAGTGTAATCATCTTTATTTTTCTTACTATTAATCCCAGCATAATCATCTTTAACTTTTGTAAATATATTATTAAAAGTATTCAAATTATAACAATTGTTATAGGTATTTAAACAATATCCCAATTATTATAACCACTCGTGTATACTCCATTTCAATTTTTATGTCCTCGACTTTTTCTCCTTTATGCAACATTTCTTTTATTTCCATTCTCCAAGTCAAATAATTATTCCAATTATACAAGTTCCGTTGTGTTCCCTTCTGTTTCTTTTTTTTATTCCTCCAAAAGTCAAACCTCTTGTAGACAAGAAAATCCTCCTCCACGAATTCTCACAGTTGTTATCTGTAAAGTTCACAATTTTCCAAAACAAAGAACCAAGTTGCAATGTTCCTTTTTACTCCAGATGGTGTCTCTCTGCAATCCACAATTTCCAATTGCTTAACAAGTATCCATTTTGTTGCAATTACATTGTGATCTTACTTAGCTTCTCTTTTCCTTTTTCTTGTTCATTTTAAAAATATCAGATCATATTTAAAGTCCAGTCCAAATTTAAATAGTTCTTCTCACTTCTTTTTTCCTTTTTTCCCTTTATTTATACATCATTTTTTCCTCTTTTTAAAGCTTATTATCCATTCTTTTTGTATTTCTTACAATTTAAAAAAGGAAGGGGGAAAAAAGGATCTCTTTATTTCTTTCCAGTCCTTTGATCATATCTAATTGTTTAAAGTTTCCAAATAGTTTGTTCAAAAATCAATTTTCAGTTGGGTTTTTATCTCTTCAAACTTACTTTTCAAAATCTTCTCTGCCCCCATGCTCCTTAGCCGCTATTACACATTAGGGGTCTAATAATTGTAAGATGTTTCTCTTGTTGTTATTCAAGCCTGAGTTGGCTGTCACTCACCCAGCTTCAAAAAGACTCCATTCCGTTTCTTTCTTCTCTCCAGCTCTATACTTAGTCCGGTTATCCCAGCTTCGTGGCAGCCGCCATGGCTGCCGCCCCCCGCCGCCGACTCACAGAGAGTTCCCTCTGACCTCCGAGGAACTTGCCTGTTCCTCTCGGTCATCCAAGGTGCCTCTCTTTCTCCCCCGTCCCTACAAGACGGTTCCGGTCCGAAGACCCATCAGCAGCGTTTTGGCAGCCGGGGTTTTCGTGGCGCTCATCGGAGCCCGCTAATTCCCCGACTGTCTTGCTGCGACACCAAACCGGAAACCTTCAGAACTATTGTAACTTTGAATAGTCATTAAACGAATCATTGTAAGTTGAGAACTATTGAGTTGTATTTGACTCTAATCTAAATATAGTAAATATGTGGTACATATTTTTTCTCTTAAAAAACTAGCTTGCTTAGGCTAGGGATATTTTTAAAAACCCTGAAAAATAGACAGTAAAAGTTACCTACTATGGTTTAAATGTTCTGTTTTATTAAATTGCTGCTGATTTTCTTGAATGCCAAATGTATAAAAACAGGATGGAAATGACATTTAAAAATTTTAAAATATGGTTCTGTATTCTCTGGGATGTTCTTCCTTATTAGCTTGCTAATTACTTTAACCAATTAAAAGGACAAAATAATTTTTAACTGATTATGATAGTTGCTTGTTTTTTCAGTATGATATCAGGCAGAAGGCTCTGAAGCTTACAGCTAATAGTATGTATGGATGCCTGGGATTTTCCTACAGTAGATTTTATGCAAAACCCCTTGCTGCTTTGGTGACTTTCAAAGGCAGAGAGGTAAGTCAACAATGATCAGTACTGTGATCAGTACTTCCCACTCACCAAACACATTTGGGTAACCATTAAAAATAAACTATGATAAAAGAAAAATAAATAAAACAGCACCAGAGACAAATATCATGAGCTCATATAAACATATTGTTCTAGTACTTTTGGGAAGAATGAGATCTTCAAGGCCTCCCTAAAGGCTGGCAGGGTTGTAGCATTGTAAGCAATAAAACTGATGTCAGGCCTCCAAATATTAGGTAATATTGATTTGAAAATGTTTTTTATCAATTCAATTAATTTGAATTAATTTTAAAATTCTGTAAATTAAGAAATAGATAAAATTTGTTGCAGAAGGATTGCTTCCTGAAAATATGTGACACAAATACCGTGTTTCCCTGAAAATAAGACCCTGTCTTATATTCTTTTGAACCCTGAAATAAGAGTTTGGCCTTATTGCTATGAGCTCAAAAGCCATGCGCTCAAAAGCCGATTGGGCTTATTATCAGGGGATGTCTTATTTTGGGGAAAACAGGGTATAAATTGCTACTTATCTGGTATTAAGACTAGCAAAAAATATTGCTGTTTAGTTTAAGAATGGGCTTGATCATTGAAGCTGTTTGATATGAAATTCTGCATGAAAAAGGAAGTATTTCACCAGTATACTATATAATTAAGAAATGACATTTGATGTTATCTGATATGGTATACCATTAGCCTAGATACATTAGGACTAGAGCAAAGATTGTGCTTAAGAAGAACAGCCTTAAAAATTTTCTATAGCCATGGTGCCAGTGATGGCAAACCTTTTTGCTGTTGCATGGCAAAAGCGGGGGGAGTGCGGGGATCACTCACACGTGTGCCCACATCCATAATTCAATGTGTCCTGCACATGTGCGCATGACCCCCCTGCGCTCCCCCCGTTTTTGGCATGCAGTGGCACAGTGGGCCCGGTAGGACTATTTTTTGCCCTCCTCAGGCTCTAAAGCCTTTCTAGGAGCCTGGGGAGAGCGAAAACGGCCTTCCCCACCCCCCAGAGGCCCTCTGGAGGCTGGAAATGGCCCATTTCCCAACTTCTGGTAGGCCCAAAAGGCCCGAAACCTGCCAGAGCTGAACTAGGGCAACCCTCGCATGCCTACTGATATGGCTCCGCGTGCCACCTGCGGCATGTGTGCCATAGGTTCGCCATCACGGTTCTAGACTGTCACATGATTAAGTAGATATTAATCCTCCCAGAAAAGAATATGGAGTTCTGACTCCCTATGGACTTACGTTTTGTTTGTTTGCTTGACTAAAAAAGTGGGCTAGGAGAGGGTTTAGCTTTCTTCATCCAATGTGATAGCTCTATCCTCAATCAACTTGTTTTTATGTAATTAAAACAAAGCAGGCATTTCAAAGGTGGTTGGGATGCTGGGAAAGACAGCAGTAAATCATTATTGGAACAAATTTTTCATTAAAAAAATTAAGAGACACAAATTTGACATCAGGACTTAACAAAAGGAGAAAGTAGTATAAGAACATTTCAGTCATCCAGAAATATTCTATGGCAGACTCAAAGTAATTTCTTTAGAAAAAGGGACTTTGAACTATTCAGTGGTCTCTTCCATCAGAACATATGATGTGATATATTTTTATAGAGGGAGTAGATAAATTTCTTTTCGGAATACAAAATGCTAAGTCAAGCACTGTCTTACTTAAGAGTAACAGCTGGTAATTCCTTCTTTTTTAAATATCTTATTTATAATATTTATAGTAGATCTGATTAATATTAGTCATATTTTAGCTCAAGATTTTCAGACCAAAATGGAAACTTTTTTGAATTTGTATTTTGAGGCATTTAACTGATCGATTTCTGTGCATTGAACTTACTTCTAACCATGGCACATCATTTGGTTATGTCAAGAATGCTAAGTAAGTACTTTCATAAATGACATTTTAGCCATAGGAAGTAGATATAAGAAGAAAAGCTTATTTCTCAGATCGAGCCTGACTAGGATAAACAGTGTTCACAAATGTATTATTGGTAAGGATGGGACCTGTGTAGATATTTGAAAGGAAGTATCAGTTCAGTCTTGACTTGCTTTAGAAAGCATATGTAAACTATAACTGACATATAATTTTCTACAAAATTATAACTTAATAGACCTAGTGAAACCAGCGTATTTAAATATGTTTAATTATTAATTAATTATAATTATTATATAATATATTACTATTGCCACCAGGAAATTTTTCTGAGCTTAATGCTGAGCTTTATTCTTTCTTTTCTGTTTTTTGAAGTGTTTTCTGCTGTAAAAATGAAAAATAATAGGTTTTTGTTTCAGCCCTGGTTTGTAATAATTTGATAATATACAATATATCAATCATAAATAGTCGACGTATATTGTATATATTGTTTTAACAGAAACTCAAATGGTAATTTGATAGTAGTATAATAATTATTTATCTTTTCACTAGATGGCGATAGAGTTCTTGTATTCATTGGAAAATTAAAGATACTATAAACTTTTAGTTTAAATTATATTCAATTTTATACATTTGTACAAATTCACACATTTCCTGCATAATTGTGTACTATAAAAATAAAGGGTATTATTTTTTAATTCACTGAAAGTTAATTTGGTAAACTCAACTAATAGATTAAAGAAATTTATAAGAACTGCGAGAATCTTATTTTTCACATATTAATATTTAAGATAACTTTGATGTTTAGTTCTCAGAAATAGCAGACGTTCTATATATTTCTAGCTCTTATCACTTAAGATTCTATGGCGCATTCAGTTTCCTAAGGTGGAGTGTTCAGCCATGGAAACTTATAAGAAATGACTGCCAATACTTCATTATGGAAACTAATTCCACAGAGTTTTGCAAAACATGGAGTCATTTAAAACAAAGCTTCTTACTTTTGGTGAGCTGCTCTTTATGCGTTTAGTGCCACACATCTAGATTTTTTGAATTGACACTTTAAGAGTATTAAAGAATATACTTATTTTACTCAAATCCTACTATTTAATAGCATGAGCTGTGGTTTCTTTGATATGTATTGAATGTCTAGAGGATTTGTATAAAGCATTTAAAAAACTATAGCATCTACCTGGTAAGAATAAACATATTAAGACACTTTCTATTTGGAACTACCCTGTTATAGGATAAATCCTAGCTGGAGAAAGAATGGCGGACTTATTTCTTTTGCCTATGATTCTTAACAGGGTAGATTTTCCTTAAATTAAGACCTGTCCAAATTAAAGATACAATCCTAACTAACACTGACAAGGGTTAAAATAAGGCTCTAGTCATTGTTTGCTGCCTGCAAACTGCCTCTTGAAGAAGAGGCAGAATATCAGAGGGTGAGGTACTCATTTTCATCCAATTCTGGGAAGATGTCACTATCTGGCACTTTCCTAAGGATGGTTCTAAATTATTTCCAACATGTGGAATCCTTTGCAAAAAAAACCCATTCCTTTTCTTTAGGACCCAATGGGATTTGAATTAAGTATAACTCCAGCTACCTAACATCTTGGCTGCTTGGTTACTTAAGATTGGCTTCCCTGGTTGGCTTCTTCCCAGTACAATGGAGGTAGTTGACTATGTAGTCTGATTAAGAAGTGAAGACAAGCAACCAATCCCACTTCTTATTTTGCCACTGTATCTTTGGTGATTGGACTGGCAAATTATGGATCTTTTTATGTGCGTAATGTTCCACAATGATATAAGCAATCACAGTAGTTTATATAATTGATGCTAGAAAATGAGTAGACATAAATAGATTTTAAAAGGAAAAATGTATTGATCAATAGATCTTTTTGTTCTATTATTATACTTAAGCAAATTGTATTTAGGGAATAAATAGCATACAGTACAGTATGAGCAAGGTGAATACATGGAACTTGACTGTTGTGACAATTTTAGTTTGTATAAATACTAAATTTAATTTTATTTGCTATAGAGAGTAATTTTAAACCAGATAGTATCATGTACAGTAAAGTACTGTCCAACTGTCCAACATCTCAGATAGTTGAAATTTAAGGATTCATTCGGTGGTGTAAAGTTCAGCATATTGATTTATGCTATATTTCTCTATTAGGATTCCTTCCTCCCTCCCTCCCTCCCTCCCTCCCATTAATGTTATCCTGAGCATATAACAAAAGTTTAAATATATATATTATGACCAATTAAAACTGAAAGTTGCTACCAAAGACACTATTCAAATACATTAACCAGGTAGGTTCAGTTGCTTTCCTGATCCCTTGTTCAGGAAAATAGCCAGCTCTTCAAGGCTTTCTGTAAGGTGAGCAGAGTTGGACCAACCAAGCTTTGGATGATAGTGTCTTTCAGAAGGCAGACATAATTACAGAAAAGGCATGCTTCCTGAGTTCCAGTAGTTGATAATTCCTGATTGATGGGACCTAGTGCATGCCCCTCCTGCCTGATCTAGTGGACAGGTATAAACAAGATAAGGTGGTTACGCAAGTATGTTGGCCACATACCATGTAGTCTTTATAAATAATAACTAGCATCTTGCATTTGGAAACAAATTGAAGATGAGTATGGAATTCAGAGCAAAGGTTAACATGGGCAGAATGTGGCGTACTCATTGCTTGCACTGCTGAATTTTGGACCATTAGAAGCTTTTGGATGTTCTTTAAAGCAGCACCATATACAATAATCCACTCAGGAGCTGACCAAAGCATGGCTATCGGTGTATAGTGCCTCCTAATCTAGAAAAGGTTGCAATTTGGCACATAACACAGAACAATGCAAAGATTTGTATATGGCTGACACCTACTCTTCGAACAGAAACCCCAAGTTCAGGAAAACTCAAAAACTGAGTACTAGTTTTGTTCTGAGGTCATACAAGCCTAGCCCAGAATTAAAGATAGAAAATCACCAAATCTAGGAGTTCCTAAAATCCAAAGCCTCTCTCTATATAGATGTAGCTTTACAGCATTTCCTAAACCAATACATGAACAAGCTAATATATATGCAGAAATATTAAACATTCAAAAGGAGTCACAAACTTGTAGGCTTCACTCTATATGTGTATGCACCTTGTACACGCACACACAAACACACACATATACCATGTGCACATTTATTAGGTGAGTATTTTGTATGCATACTTTCCACCTCCAAGCTGTATAAACTTAAATGCAGATCAGGTGATGTGTATTTGTGTAATGAGGAAGGGTGTGGCCTAAGGAGATCAACACCCTATATCAAGGTGTGCATAATCATTAGGCAGCTTCTTTTTCTCAGGCAAAATGGACCAAAAAAGATATTTAACTGACTTTGAAAAGTCAAAAATTGTAAAAAGTCTTTTAGAGGGATGCAGCACTCTTGAAATTGCTAAGATATTTGGGTGTGATCACAGAACCATCAAACATTTTGTTGCAAATAATCAACAGGGTCGCAAGAAACATGTTGAGAAAAAAAGACGCACATTAACGGCCAAAGATTTAAGAAGACTCAAACACGAAGCTACCAGGAACCCAATATCCTCCAATGCTGTCATTTCAGAACTGCCACCTACCTGGAGTGCCTAGAAGTACAAGGTGTTCAATGCTCAGAGACATGGCCAAGATAAGGAAGGCTGAAACCTGGCCACCACTGAACAAGACACATAAGTTGAAATGGCAAGACTGGGCCAAAAATATATTGAAGACAGATTTTACAAAGGTTTTATGGACTGATCAGATGAGAGTGATTCTTGATGGACCAGATGGATGGGCCCGTGGCTGGATCAGTAATGGGCACAGAGCTCCACTTCGACTCTGACGCCAGCAAGGTGGAGGTGGGGTTCTGGTATGGGCTGATATTAAAGATGAGCTAGTTGTACCTTTTTGGATTGAAGATGGACTCAAAATCAACTCCCAACCCTACTGCCAGTTTTTAGAAGACACTTTCTTTAAGAAGTGGTACAGGAAAAAGTCTGCATGTTTCAAGAACATGATTTTTATGCAGGACAATGCTCCATTGCATGCATTGAAGTTCTCCACTGTGTGGCTAGCCTTAAAGATGAAAGAATAATGACATGCCCCCTTTCTTATCTGACTTCAACCCTATTGAGAACTTGTGGGCCCTTCTTAAATGGGAGATTTATAGTGAAGGAAAACAGTATACCTCTCTGAACAGTGTCTGGAAGGCTGTGGTTGCTGCTGCACAAAAAGTTGACAGCTCAAGAAACTGACACTCCATGAATGGAAGGCTTATGACTGTTATTGAAAAGAAGGCTGGCTATATTGATCACTGATTTATTTATTTATTGAAATGTCAAAAATGTTTATTTGTAAATTTTGAGTTGTTTCTTTATGATTCTCACTTTAACAGATGAAAATAAATGAGATGGGGAGATTTTCATTTTTCATTTAGTTGCATAAAAATTCTGCACACTAATAGTTTCCCAATAATTGTGCACACACAGATATTCTCCTAAGAAAGCCAAAACCTCAGTTTTACTTTCTTAAATATTCAGGTTTGAGGTTTATTAACATTTTGGATTGACTGAGAGCACTGTAGTTGTTCAATAATAAAATTAATCCTCCAAAATACAGCTTGCCTAATAATTGTGCACACTGTGTATATTGCGCATATATATGCACCTACATATAGCATGTGTGTGTGTGTGTGTGTGTGTATGTGTGTGTGTGTGTGTACAGTTAATATCTCGGGTTTCTTCCCATGTAATTGTAAACATATCCTTAAAAGGGTAGTAGCGACGTTTCGACAAAATCACATTCGTCATCTTCTGGCTGAAGTTCTCGGTTTGGTGCTTATGGGCAAACTGTGATCGTAACTGACGTTTTTCTATGAAAAGAGGCATAGGTGTATTCTGATTGGTCGACAGTGTTGTTGCATTCTGATTGGCTGATAACGTAGCCGTATTTTGATTGGGTAGAAGCGCTGATGCTTGGTTGTGGGTTAATGGATAAGTTATGCTGTTATAAGTTCCAGCATAATTTATTTATAAATAATTTATAATTTATCATTTATTTATAAATTTATAATTTATTTATTTATGTGTGTTTTTCCTCTAGTTACATAGGAAAAACCTGGCTAGAGGAAAAACATATATATATAAATTATTTTAATATTGTTTTTTTAAATTTTGTATGCTCTGTTTTTACTCTGGCTGTGTACCGCCCTGAGTCCTATTTGGAGAAGGGCGGTATAGAAATTTAATTAAATAAATAAATAATAAATAAATACACACACACACACACACACACACACACACACACACACACTGCTCAAAAAAATGAAGGGAACACAAGCAGAAGACATCCGAGATCTGAATGAATGAAATAACCGTATTAAATACTTCGTTCGTTACGTACAGTAGTTTTGTGTTCCCTTTAGTCGTTTGAGCAGTGTATAAACTACTATATATATATATATATATATAAATCCTTCAGGGCTATCATCTGGATCCCAAGCTGAACAAGGTTTTTAAGAGATGGACTATATTTTATAAGTGACTCTTTGTTATTGTTATGTAATGCTTCTAAAATATATTAATATTTTACTTCTAATTATTTCCAAAATGAAATAATGTGAGTATAATAGCTTAGAAAATTAACATTTGAGCCTTTTGTTGTCAGTACCCAGTATTGGAGAAAATACTGGAGAAAAGTAATCATAAATTTTGATCCATGTTCTCTTTGGAGATTGAAATAAAGAATAATAATAAACTGCTATAATCATTGATCTAGTTAAATAGTGATTTTTTAATAGAGTTTGATTTGACACACCTTCAATTCAGAATAGAAGATCCGATCATCCCTCATTCTAGCTTTAGGACTTAACTCTAGAAATATTTAATATTTTGGTGTTTTGTTTTTCATTTGAAGAACCTCTTACTGCATAATTAAGTTGCCAAGCAACTTAATTAAGAACCAAAGTGTTTAATATTTATTTGTGTAGGCAATGAAAATTTAAAACATCATTTGGCTTCTCATGAATCTGTCTGGATACATGGAATTGTATGATTGCTTTGCTTAGGTTATTTATATCCTGACTTTTAAAATAGAAATTTTTTCCAAAGCTTCTCCACAGATCACCTTCTGCTCAATGTCTACGACAGGCCAGATCAAACATACTGCCTGAGAAAGGTCCATGGTCATGGAGTCCATAAAATTCTTTGCAAAAGGTGTTTAGAGTATTTATATTCATTCATCATTTCCTGAAAATGAGAGACCTCTAAGAGTCTTGCTATCAAATAGCAAGCTATACTAATATATATTATCCTTGTTTTAAGACACATCACCTGATATTTTTTATGCTTAAAACCTTTGGAAGAAACAGATTTTCCTTATCCATGAAAACAGGGCTAATGTTGCACAGGAAAAAAAAATCTGAGAGAGATTAAAACTGTCCTCTCAGTTTTCTGTAGCGTATGCTAGATTGAAACTATTGAATGACAGTTTTCTTATAAACTATCCTAGCATTTAAAAACATAATCCTTAGATTCTTAGTGGGTTACTGATATGACTTCCAAAGTTACTGAAGCAGGAGAGTTTCTGGCTATTATCTTTTATTATTATGGAAAAAAATGCATAGTGTTGTTCAGTAACATGAGAAAATCTTTTACTGAATAATATAATAAAGTCCTCGGTCTACTTTTCTATACAGGTAATACTCTACTTACGATCACAATTTCTATTGCTAAGTGAGACAGTTGTTAACTGAATTTTGCCCCATTTTATGACCTTTCTTGCCACACTTGTTAAGTGAGTCTCCACCTCTCCTGAGCCTCAGGGACAGAGTCTTTCAGTAAATGGTATCCTTTTATACTTGCCGCACAGGACTGCCGATGGAAGCGAAATTTGAAGGTTAATAATTACATTCAATAATAATGCATAGCACTGAAGTTTTATGCTGTCTATTCATGCTTATTACGTATTATAGTTTGCATTTTTTCTAGTTGACAGTTTAAAAATCAGCATCGGCAACAATACATTTTTTTAATGAGACCAGATCTCTGCAGCATAATAGGATGCAAGATTGCAGTGTGTAATGTTTTATCAAGCATTTGGCCAATTACTATAGTTCAAGAGGAAAATTCACACTAAAATGCATCATCAACTTTTGGGGGAAATGATGGCTACACTGATGACCAGAGTATAACAATGACATGTAACTTTGGGGATGCTGAAATGATCAAAGTTAAGTACGGCATGCCTTTCTGTTAACATTTCTATATTATCAACCAGTTGTTGCCTTGAAGGTCATCTTTTTTTGTTTATGCTATTGAATAAATGACCGTGATAGAAGCTTACCAAGTGCACTGACTTATAAATAAAATCTGATTTTAATACACTAATTGTAATAGTATGGCTAGAACATTGGAACTACAGGTGGAAAACAGAGAATTATATAACTCAGTAAAACTTTTAAGATTTTAGAAAAGTATTTAAAAAGTATAATTAATTAATTTCTTGCCAACTTTTTATTTATTTGTGTTAAAATGAATAAGTAGTTTTGTCAGAATTAATAGCACAAAGATTTCTTTCACCGCAATAGATAAAGAGATGTTAAATCCAATGAATGCATACTTTTTCTGTTCTGGAGTATACTAAAATTTAATTTCTATTTCTCAGGGAAGGTTCTTTCATGTGGTTGCTTGGTAAATTATGTATGTGGCATTTTTATTTGCTTCGGTTGTAAGAGAGGTGTTCTTTTGAGAAATATTTTGAGAAATATTCAATAGATTTTGAATTGTGCTCTCTTTTTAGTTATTTAAAACATATACACTATTTCTACAAAATATATCAAAGTAGTTTAACAATAAAAGGTAATAAAAAGAAATAGAGTTGCAATATCAAAGACAAGAGAAAGCAACAGGAGAAGAGAGGAATACACAACAAGAAGGAGAAACAGAGAGCAGAACAAGAAGGAGCAAGGGCAAAGGCTCAGAGACAAATAACAACTAGGAAAATAAGACCTATGTTAAGGATATTTTTGAGTTACACCTGAAGTTGTGGCTTATAAAGCAGAGTACCGTTAGAGTTTTACACATGGAAACGGTTTGAGAGTAATTGTGAATAACATACAGACAAACTGGGTTTTATAGTATTTTACTTTTAGGGAAAAGCAAAATCATAGTCCTTTAACAATCCAAGTTTTAGCCATATAAAGTGCAATATAAGATCAATCCAGGGATATAAAATCTTCTTACCAGTTTGTAGAAAAATACAAGGAACAATCAGGAACAATATAAAAACAGTTCAATTTTAACGCCATCCTGCCACACAGACAAACTCTTTTTAAAGAAAGAAGTCTTCTCTCCAAACAAAGTCAATATCAAATCTCCAAGAAGAAAGAAACTTAAAATAGAAATTTTTCTTCTCAATTCTAGCCAGCACTGTTTATTCTGCTACTTTGTAGCTTGTTACGGAAGGACTTTCGCTTTCGGTAAGTAAGAAAATTGATACTATGCCTTTACAGGGAGGAGATGGATGTGGCCTACTGATGACAGCTAACGAGCTAGAAATGGATCTATTTAGGTCTCCCACCTAGCAGTTACAGCTTGCTAGGTGTTAGAAAGGAAAAAAGCCCAGAACCGAGTAGATGAGATTCTACTGAGCTGGAGCTACAAAAAAAAAAAAAAAAAAAAAAAAAAAAACCTTGGCTACGTAGGGAAAACCTGGCTAGAAGAAAAACACACATAGACCCTACGAAGAAGTAAGAAAATTGATACTATGCCTTTACAGGGAGGAGATGGGTGTGGCCTACTGATGACAGCTAACGAGCTAGAAATGGATCTATTTAGGTCTCCCACCTAGCAGTTACAGCTTGCTAGGTGTTAGAAAGGAAAAAAGCCCAGAACCGAGTAGATGAGATTCTACTGAGCTGGAGCTACAAAAAAACAACCTTGGCTACGTAGGGAAAACCTGGCTAGAAGAAAAACACACATAGACCCTACGAAGAAGTAAGAAAATTGATACTATGCCTTTACAGGGAGGAGATGGGTGTGGCCTACTGATGACAGCTAACGAGCTAGAAATGGATCTATTTAGGTCTCCCACCTAGCAGTTACAGTTTGCTAGGTGTTAGAAAGGAAAAAAGCCCAGAACCGAGTAGATGAGATTCTACTGAGCTGCAGCTACAAAAAAAAAAAACCTTGGCTACGTAGGGAAAACCTGGCTAGAAGAAAAACACACATAGACCCTACGAAGAAGTAAGAAAATTGATACTATGCCTTTACAGGGAGGAGATGGGTGTGGCCTACTGATGACAGCTAACAAGCTAGAAATGGATCTATTTAGGTCTCCCACCTAGCAGTTACAGCTTGCTAGGTGTTAGAAAGGAAAAAAGCCCAGAACCGAGTAGATGAGATTCTACTGAGCTGGAGCTACAAAAAAAAAAAAAAAAAAAAAAAAACCTTGGCTACGTAGGGAAAACCTGGCTAGAAGAAAAACACACAGACCCTACGAAGAAGTAAGAAAATTGATACTATGCCTTTACAGGGAGGAGATGGGTGTGGCCTACTGATGACAGCTAACGAGCTAGAAATGGATCTATTTAGGTCTCCCACCTAGCAGTTACAGCTTGCTAGGTGTTAGAAAGGAAAAAAGCCCAGAATCGAGTAGATGAGATTCTACTGAGCTGGAGCTACAAAAAAAAAAACCTTGGCTACGTAGGGAAAACCTGGCTAGAAGAAAAACATATATATATATATATATATATATATATATATATATATATATATATACACACACATACATACAACCACCCGAGTGACATTATGATTATATTCCATATAGTTGTAATTGTGGCTTTCATCAGGATTATTAAATCTCATCATCCTAATGGGTAACAACCAGATCTTCTGCATGCCCCAGCGTAGCTCTCTTGCCTTATAGCTCAAGATAATTATAATATATTTATCGATAAAAAAAAAGAAATCCAAAATAAATAATTCAAATCCAACAGTTTAAGGCTCTTTTCACATCCCAAAATTAGGGCATTGCAGAGGTCTGTCACTGTCCTCAGGATAATATTAACCAATACTTCGCCTCCACTATCTTTTCACATACTCATTCATTTTTTTTTTTAAAAATAACTGGCTTCACTGTTGCTTAGTTTAGAAATTTCTATTTTTATGAGACCTATTTCTTTTTTTCTTTTCTTTTTGTGGGTTTAATCTCCATCCTGATTTCCTTTCTACAAGTTGTATATCAATTGATCGGTTTTCATTCTGCTTTATAAATTGATCTTGTTGGTTTTGTTTTTGTATCTCATATTTCTTTTTTGCCAATTGTATATCAGCTAATTGGTTTCCATACTTGTCTTTGACTTGATGAATCATCACGTTAAAGTCAGATGCCACTTCTCTCATATTTGTAGATAATCCAGCTGGGGTATCTAAAGAATCCAAAGGCATTTTGTCTACCGCAGCCTCTGTAATTCGATGTTTTCCCTTTATTCCCAACTCCTTCTGCTTATCCTGTATTGTGCCTGAAGATGTTAAGTTCATTTTCAAAATTTTTTGATAAAATTCTTCCGCTTTTTCAACAGTATTTAGTTGGTATCTTTCTCCTTGATATCTCAATATTATACCAACTGGGGCATCCCACCTGAATGGAATATTTCTTTTTTTTAACTCAGTCACCAGAAAACCAAATTTCTTTTTTTTTTTTTTTTTTTATTCATTTTATATTTTAAATTACTAACATTACAAACAACATATACAATACTTCACCCTGTGCTATACATAAGAAAGGAAGATTTGGTTCTTCGGATATATCCTCATGATCGCCAAAATCCACGTTCTCGGGGTACAGGTACCGAAGCATCCAATTTTCCCAGCGCATAGTCCACAAATGGTTTCCAAATTTTCCAGAAAATATCTTCTTTATAGTCACCATTTCTAATTTTAATATCACATGTCATTTTATCATTTAAAGCTAATTTCCACATTTCACAATACCATTCTTCTATTCTAAAATTCACATCTAATTTCCAATATCTGGCTATTATAATTCTACCCATTATAATCATAATTCTAATCAATTCTTTTTCATATTTTGTTGGTTCTATTTCCTTAATTATCAACAGTAATATAGTTTCTGGTCTCAATATTATTGCTTTCCCCATCATTTCAAATATCCTTTCCTCCAATTGTTGCCAAAACTTTTTAACTTTATCACATTTGTACCACATATGTTCATAAGTCCCTAATTCCATGTCACATCTCCAACATTGTTTACTAATTTTTTTATCCATCAATGACAATCTTAATGGAGTCAAATACCATTTCCAAACAACCTTATAATTGTGCTCTTTAATCCTTACAGATAAAGTCTTCATAATTCTACTCTTCCAATTCACGTTCCAATCTAAATCTGATATTTTAATATTAAGTTCTTTTTCCCAATTCATCTTCATCACCCTTTGTGGTTTTCCATCAAAATTTATAATCTTATATATCTTACTAACGAGTCCCTTTAGTCCAATTTCATCTTTCATAATTTGGAATACTAAGTATTCAAATTCAGTTTTACTTCTACTTATCGAACAATTGTCCCTTACCTTCTTAGTCCATTTTTCTATCTGTATTTTTTCAAACCAGCCCAAACCCAATTTTTCAATGATTTCTTTTTTCCTCCTTTCATTTTCTAAAGTTTTTAACCAATCTATTATAATTTGTATATTTTCATCTTCCATTACCCTATCACGACTTATATTAGTTTTAATCGGCCAATTTTCAATTGTCTTCCCTAAGAAAATTATATCTGGAATTAAAATTTTAACAAATTTGTTCCAAATTTTACTCAATCCCTTTAACCAATAGCTATTAATTACACATTTTGATTTTGCTTTATCTAAAAACCATGTTGAGCCAAATCTCTTAATGTCCTTTAATTCTAAATCTCTCCAATGACTATCTTCACCTTTAAATATTTTTACCACAGTCCGAATAGCATAAGCCCAATAATAATTGAGTAGTTTGGGGATTCCTAATCCACCTTCCTTTTGATTTTGATACCACATTTTCTTCACTAATCTAGGTCTTTTCCCACCATTGCAAAATTTATCCAATTTCTTCTGATATCCTTCAATATCTTTCTCTGTCAAGTTTAACGGTAACATCTCAAATAAAAAATTAAACTTTGGCAACAACATCATCTTACACATTGCAATTCTACCAAACCAAGACAACTTTATCATTTTATATTTATCTATCTTTTTCTCAATTTCATTCATCGCCACATCATAATTTAATTTTTTCATTTCTTTAACTTTGAGTGAAAGTGTTATGCCCAAATATTTCAATGTTTTTTTAATCCTTATCCCAAGTTGTTCTTGCATATTCTCCCACTCCTTACCATTATTATTCATTAATAATTCAGATTTTGACCAATTTATTTTCAAACCTGTCATTTCCTCAAATTCTTCCAAATGCTTATGTATCTTTTTCAAATCTTTCTCTATATCTTTCAAAATAATCAAAGTATCATCCGCATACAGATTTATCTTATATCCCTTATAGCCTTCCAATTCTTCATCTTTTTCTATCATTTTAGTCAAAATTTCCATAACCAATAAAAATAATGTTGGAGACAGGGGACATCCTTGTCTTGTACCCGCTTCCAATCTTATCTCTTCTGTCAGCCTTCCATTCACCTTCACTCTTGCACTACTTTTTTGATACAGTTTTGAAATAACATGTATAAACTTATTACCAAAACCTAGTACCTCAACAATTATTTTAATAGTTTCCCATTGTACAGAGTCAAAAGCTTTAAAAATATCTAATGATATTATACCTATTTTATCAGCATTATATTCAGCAACATCTATAATATTTAATACTCTTCTGACAATATCACTCATATATCTACCCTTCACAAAACCTACTTGGTTATAACTTATATATCTATCTATAAATCTACTTAATCTATTACTTATAATGGCAGTAAATATCTTTGCATCTTGATTAATTAAAGAGATGGGCCGATAGGACTCAATCCTTTCTAAGTCTTTATCTGGTTTAGGGATTATAGATATCACCGTTCTGTTCCATGACAACGGAACTTCTCCACCATGTAAAATTCCGTTAAATAGTTTTTGCAATTTTGGTATTATTATTTCCTTAAATTCTTTATAAAACTCAGCAGGTAATCCATCTTCACCTGGAGCTTTCCCTAATTTTATTTTTTGTATTACTCCATTAATCTCGTCTTGTGTTATATCTTCTTCCATTAAATCTTTATATGTTTGGTCAATTTTCACAACATGTTTTTCTAAATAGCTTCTCAGTTTTCCCCGATCAATTAATTTTTTCGAATATAAATTTTGAAAAAAGTTCCTGACCACTTCACATTTTTCTAATTTTTTATAGCGTCTTATGCCCTTATCATCTATCAAGGCTCCAATTTCTCTCTTCTCTCTTTTATTTTTCGCCATCCTTGCCAATAACTTAGAATTTTTATTGCTAAATTCAAAAAAATTCCTATTTAAATATCTCATATTCTTTTTTACCAATTCTATATCTTCTTCTATCAATTTATTTTTTAGCAGATTTAATTCCTCCAAAAAAAACTTTTCTTTAGTAAGCAAAAATTGATTTTCCAATTCCTTAATCTGGCTTTTATCTTTTTCAATTTTATTTTTATAATTTTTATATTTTCTGCTTGATAACTTGATACTTTCCCCTCTAAACACTGCTTTCATCGCATCCCAAACAATTTCAAATTTAACCTCTCCATTATCATTCAATCTCCAACATTCTTCCCATTTTTTAAATATCCATTTTTTATCCTCCTCATTTTTATACAGTTTTTCATCATATCTCCAACAACTTCCTTTTTTCTCAAAATTAAAATCTATTTCCATCGTAACTTCTGCATGATCAGAATCCTTAAAAATTCCCACATCTATCTTATCCACATTATTCAACAAATCTTTAGAAACTAAGATATAGTCAATTCTTGAATATGTATTATGTATCTTAGAGTAAAAAGTGTACACTCTTTCAGTTCCTTTCACTTCTCTCCAGGCATCCACCACACCGTTTTGAAACATCCATTTATTTAAGATCCCCATTTTATTTGCTTCTCCACAACGAGTGGGGTTAGTACTATCTATTTTATCTCTAATTAAATTAAAATCCCCAGCCACAATTACTTTCCCTACACTTTCGATTTCCAAAATTTTAGTTATTTTTTCAAGAAATTCTTTTTGCTTCTCATTTGGTAAATATAAATTAACCAGTGTCACTTTTTCCTCGTTAATATTTCCCACAATTATTACATACCTTCCTTCTTCATCCACAATTACTTGTTCTTTTTCAAAATATACCCTATCTGATATCAATGTAGCAACTCCTCTTGCTTTTGAAGTTCCAAAAGATTTTTCATAAATTTGCATACCCTTTATATACATTTTATTTGAGTCTTCAGATTTCTGATGGGTTTCTTGCAAAAATAATATATCTGGTAGATCTCTTTTAATTTTAAGTTCCAATCGTCTTCTCTTAATCTGATTCCCTATACCCTTCACATTCCATGTCATTATTTTTATTAAACCCATTTAAACTGTAATTTTTTTAATCCTTTCCCCTCCTCTTCCTTTCTGTGCCCAGATCCCAACACCAATCTCCCACATTCCAAACAACATTCAACATAGAAGAAAAAAAACAATAAAAAAAAACAAAAAAGGACAAAAAACACATCAAACATTGAATAACAAACAATCTTCGTCCCCCACATCCTCAATTGGTTTCTGCCTCTATAAAGAGAGTGGGGGAGAGGGGACGTGCCAATGGTCGGGTCACTTCTTTCGGGTAGTCTACTTAAATTCATCTCTCAGAGAAAAGGGTGGTAACTTTTCCCCGCACTCAGCTTCCTGCAATTCTTTTTCAAGATCCTTCAATTTCTTATCCACTCCATCTCCCATTATATCATCACGACTTTTCTTTTGTTCAACCATCGCAGGTGAGATTTCCTTCCGCTTTAATCCTTTAGGGTCTTGTCCTCCAGCAGCCCCTTTTTCTTCTGGTGTTGATGTTTTTGCATATGTTCCACCCATCTTGAGCATTTGATCTTTTATCTCTGTTACATCCTCATACTTTACAATCAATCCAAGTTCATGTAAGTATAACACTGCATCTGTTTCCAAAGTAATTATTTGCATTCTTCCTTTATAAAAAAATTTTAGTTGCTGTGGTGGTCTCCAGTTATATTTAATTCCATTGTCTCTCAGAACCTTTGTGATTGGTTTCAAAAAAAATCTCCACGCCCTTTCTTCTCTTGATATATCTGGAAAGACTTGAATAATTTTCTCCTCAAATTTCAAAGCTTCACCCATCTCTCTCACTTTCACCATCACTTCCAATTTGTCACTAAGATTTGCAAATCTGACAAGTACATTTCTATTTAAACCGTTTTGTCTTTTAAACCCAATTCTAAAAACACTTGCCAGATTTGTTGCTGTAAATGTGATTTGTGTATCCAAGTCATTGAGCCATTTTAAAACTCGTTGTTTCAAATTGTCCACTTTTTCTTCTTGAATTCCACGAATAACCAGATTATATTTCCTCGCTTCTTCTTCCAAAAGACAAATTTTTTTATCTTGTTGTTCATTTTTAAAAAAGATTTCTCCAATTTGCCGATCTATCTTTGCATCATGTGTATGAATCTGCTCAATTTCATCTTTAATTATTTTCATTTCTACTGTTTGCTTTGCAAAATTTTCATTCATTTCTTGCTTCATTCTTTTAATTTCCAATGTCATATTATCCATACTATCTGACAGTCCTGATATCTTTTCACTAATTTTAGTTAAGGCCACAGCAACTTGTTGCATTTCTAAGGATTGTTGGGTCGCCATTTTTTAATAAGTTTTAATTATCCACTTTTGCCAAGAGGGTCTGTAATGAAGATTAAGGGACAACAATCCAATATTGAAGCTGAGACAGCTTATTATTGCACTCAAAAGGACCAGCAATAAAAGTTTATAGTTCTCAATTCAGCTTATGTAATTTCCCTAAAAGAAAAAAAGCTAACATCCGTTGGAAGGCACTGCCCAGAAATGCGTTTTGCTGCTTCAACTCAAGCACTTTCACAAACAAAAGATCAACTTAAAGTTTACATATTCTTCCAAGAGAACCCTTCCACCAGTCTTTTGATGTTCCGTGCTTTTATCCCACAGCAAAAACAAACACAGATCGCGGTAGTAATGAGAACAAAGGCAGCTATTTACTCCAAATATGCAATTGCGACTGCCTATCTGGTCACCCCTCACTCCTTCCACTTTCCCACGCTATAAAAAGCTTCAAAATTTGAGTCGTTCAGGGTGACCTACCGATTCCAAAGTCAATCTGCTGGGCCAGTAGCTCTTCCGATACAATTTATAAAATTTTGGTCCTTATCGGTGCATTTCAAACACTTTAATCCACATTTATCTTCCGTAAAATGCCCTGCGAAGTGGAGAAAACGTCCTCACACCACCACGGCCATAACCACGCCCCCCAGAAAACCAAATTTCTTCCTTTCCGTTAACATCTTGGGCGGGAGCTCTTTGTAAATCCAAATCTTTCTTCCAGACAATTGCAAAGTAGAATTAAAGGAATTTTGCACAATATTATTCCTAATTTCTTTATCTGTAAAATAAATCACCACATCTCTAGGCAATTGCCTTTGCTTTGCAGTCCAGGAGTTTATTTTATAAACTCTATCGATCCTACAAAATACTTCCTCAGGTTGAACCTTTAAAATCCCAGCCAGAATTTCAGAAGATATTTTTCTTAAATCATCTCTGTTATTTTCCTGCAATCCTCTCAGTCTAATCGCATATTCAGTAAAATTATATTGCATCATTAAAATTTCTCTTTCAATCCGTTGTTGTATGTTTTCTGCATTACAAGTCTTTTGTTCAGCCTCCATTTTAGATTTTTCTTCTGAGCTATTGTCTTGAATGTTTGTCAAATCATTTTCAATTTTTTGTATTCTATTGTCCAAATTGTCCTCAATTTCTTCCACTTTAGACTCTAATACGTTAGTATTTTCATCCAACTTGCTCATAAATTCTGCAAAGCCATTAGCCATTTTTATAATCTTTCGATCCAGAGTATCAAACTTTAATTGCACTAATTCTTTAATTTCCTGCTTAAATTTTTCAAAGTTCTGATTCACAATCTCATCCCTTCTTACAATCTCCTCCAAAAAAAATTCAATTATATTAAAATCAGTTTTCTGAGACTGGAGCTTTAAAACTTGTTCACGTAATTTATTAATGGGGGAATCCCCCCCCCACTGCTTGTTTATCCGGCTTTGCAAGCTTTAATGCCATGTTTCCACAAAAACAGACTATTTTAAAAAAAAGAAAAGAGAGGCAAAAAAAAAAAAAACCCAACTTCTTTCCAACCAAGATCAATATCAGATCTCCAGGAAGAGAAAAACACAAAAGTAGAGCTTTATTTTCAAGTGTAGCCAGAAGTATTTATTCCGCTATTTTGTATCTCAATAGGAAACGGAAGGACTCTCCCTTTCAGCCCCTTCTCAAGCCTCGGCAGTCGCCATTGTTAAAGATTCTTTTTTTCCTTTTCCTTTTCCTTCTTCAAAAACTATTGTAAAATAAGTAAAATACTTGTGATTCAGGGTCACAGGTCCAGCTCATATCCTTTTTGATTGTTCTGTTAATTTTTGTAGGGTTGTTCTTGTCGCCTAGGTCTGCATAAGCAGAGGTCTCCCAAAGCCCGGAGCAGCGGCAAGGGAAATAGGGAGCGTCATCTGCTTCGTCCCCAAAAGTAAAAAAAAACTTTTGGGGCTATGCAGAGAGCTCTACCTGCCCCCGCCGGCTCTCTCTCCATTTCCATATGGGAATGGAGTTTTTTCGAGCCACCTTTCAGATGTAAAGGTGGCTCTTTACAGGCAATGGGGTGGCGATCCCAAGGGATCGTCTGGCGGCGGCAAGAAGCAAACCGGAAGTCCCCAGTTTAGCAATTTCTACTCATAATCTACCCTTTTTCTCCTTCCCCATAAATATATCTCTTAATTCAAATCCTTTACATATATTAATATAGCATTTCAAAGCAACCTTCAACTATAAAACTATATAATAAATCCTAATTTAACATTTATTCAACTCATAGTCTGCCCATTTCCTCCACCCCCATACATATATCTCTTAACTCAAATCTTTTACATATATTCATATCTAAACATAATATCCCTTTTCTTAAACTAAACAATCAATAAGCTAACCTGTCTCTACCCACTTTCCTACAGAACTACCATACATAATAATTCTTAATATCTTTATTCTTCTGCCCACACCACTAAGAAGTATTCCCTTATGTAAATAAAATCCTCAAATGACTTTAAGCTTGTAATCCATATGATATCTTCTGTAATGTCTTTCAGATGGATTGTTAACTCCATCACCCATGTTAGGGTAACATCACATCCTAATTCCAACAGTATGTTCAGTATCTTCAATTACCATCTGCCCCCATCAATAGTAGATGTCTTCATATATATATAAAAAAACAACCACCCGAGTGACTTTATATTTGTATTCCATATAGTATCTATTGTAGTGTCTTTCATCTAAATTATTAATTCCAACCACCGTAATAGGGTAACAACCAGATCTTCTGCGTGCCCCAATCCCATAACTCTCTTGCCTTGTAGCTCAGCATAAACGTAATACATTTATCAAAGAATCCAAAATAGATAGTTCCAATCCATTCAGTTTAAGGCCATTTTCACATCCCAAAAGTACAGCACTGCAGAGGTTTGTCACTCCTCAAGATAATATAAACCAATACTTTGCCTCAGCTATCTTTTCATGTATTCAATCATCTCTTAGGTAACTGGCATTACACTGTTGTTTAGTTTAAAAATTTTTATTTTTGTAGGACCTGCTTCTTCTTTTCTTGACTTTTTGTGGGTTAGATCTCCATCCTGATTTCCTTTCTATAAGTTGTATATCAACTGTTTGGTTTTCATGCTGATCTATAACTTGACCTTGTTGGTTTTGCTTTTGTGGCTTAAATCTCCATTCTGGTTTCTTTTCTATGAGTTGTATATCAACTGATTGATTTCCATGCTGGTCTGTAATTTGATAAGTCATCACATTAGAATCCAGAGCCGCCTCTCTTGTATTTATAAATAGTCCAGCTGAGACCTCTGAAGGAGAATCCAGAAGCGGCTCATCTACAAAGACCTCTGTAACTTGTTGTTTTTCCATTACTTCCACCTCCTTCTGCTTATCCTGAATTTCTATCTCTTGTTGGTTTTGCTTTTCTTTATTCCACTCATGTATTATACATGAAGATGTTGAACCCATTTTGAGAACATTATAGTAAAATTCTTCCGCTTTTTCAACAGTATTTAGTTGATATCTTTCTCCTTGATATCTCAATATTATGCCAACTGGAGCATCCCACCTGAATGAGATGTTTTGTTTCTTTAGCTCAGTCACCAAAAATCCAAATTTCGTTCTGTCTTTTAACATCTTGGGCGGCAACTCTTTATATATCCAGATCTTTCTTCCATACAGTTGTAGAGTAGAATTAAAGGATTTTTGCACAATATCATTTCTTATTCCTTTATCTGTAAAGTAAATCACCACATCTCTAGGCAATTGCCTTTGCTTTGCAATCCAAGAATTTACTCTATAGGCCTTGTCAATCTTACAAGATACCTCCTCAGGATGAACCTTTAAAATCCCGGCCAGAACTTCAGCAGATATTTTTCTTAAATCATCTCTATTATTTTCCTGTAACCCTCTCATTCTAACCGCAAATTCCGTGAGCCTGTATTGCATCATTGTAACTTCTTTTTCAATCCCTTGCTTTATATTTTCTGCATTGTAAGTCTCATGATCAGCTTCCTTTTTAGACTTTACTTCTAAGCTATTGTCTTGAATATTTATGAAATAATTTTCAATTCTTTGTATTTTATTATCCAAATTATAAATCTTATCATCAACTTCCTCCATTTTAGACTCTAATAACTTGATATTTGTATCCATCTTTATAACTATTTCTGAAAAAGCATTAGTCACTGTTACAATCTTTCGTTGCAAATTATCATACTTTAGTTGTATCAATTCTTTAATTTCCTGCTTAAATTTTTCAAGATTCTGGTTCACAATCTTGTCATGTCTTGCCATTTCCTCCAGAACAAATTCTTTTAAATTAAAGCCATTCTTCTGAGTCTGCAAGTTCGGAACTTGTTCACATAATTGTAAATGGGGGAACCCCCCCCCCGCTGCTTGTTTGTCTGGCTTTGTTAGTTTTAACGCCATCCTGCCACACAGGCAAACTTTTTTTTTAAAGATAGAAGATTTCTCTCCAAGCAAAGTCAATATCAAATCTCCAAGAAGAAAGAAACTTAAAATAGAAATTTTTCTTCTCAATTCTAGCCAGCACTGTTTATTCTGCTACTTTGTAGCTTGTTACGGAAGGACTTTCGCTTTCGGCTTTCTTCTTCTCAAGCCTCAGCAGTCGCCATTTTAAACTTTTTTTTTCATTCACTTAAGATCGCTTATAAAATCATTAAGAATACTTGCGATTTAGGGTCCCAAGTCCAAATCTCATCCTCTTTAATTAAACAATCTGTTGATTTTCGTTGAAAGGCTTGGTCTCGTCGCCTGGCTCTGCAAAAGGCAGAGTTCTCCCGAAGCCCGGAGCAGCGGCGAAGAAAATAGGGAGCCTCATCCTGCTTCGTCCCCAAGAGTAAAACAAAAACTCTGGGGACTTCGCAGAGGGCTCTACCTGCCCTCGCCTGCTCTATCTCACATTTCCTTATGGAAATTGAGTTTTTCGAGCCGCCTTTCAACTGTCAAGGCGGCTCTTTACGGGCGACGGGGCTGGCGGTGCCAAGAGACCGTCTGACAGCGACGGAAGCCAAACCGGAAGCCCCTGTGCGAGGGGAATCTTTACCTAATTTAAAATTGAAAGGATATTTATCTTCTTGGATTAAAACATAACTCTAAAATGGAGTATACATATTAATTTTAATGTGTATTAAGAAACAAAAATGAAAAATCCATTTTAGATTGTGTATACTTAAAACACTTGAGTACAGGAGTTATTTAGGTTAGGTCTGACAAACTAAATAGACAGTATCATTTTGATGCCCACAAATCTATTCCATCAAATCAGTTTTTCAATTGTAATTCAGAGTGAGAAATAGTGGGTAGCCCCAATTCAGGTAGAGATTCCTACAGCTGAATGGTGATATCAGCTTTGGTTGCCCACAGTCCAAGTGCAATATTCTTTTCACTAGCTTATGTTAGCCTTTCAAAACTGTAAATTAGTGAGATGGTATTACAGATACAAATTGAACACGCTCATCTTTCTGAAGCTGTCACTTAAGCTTTCCTTAATTAACACTTTGGTCTTTGGAGCACTATGACATAGTATAACAGCTTCTGAAATACTCAGTTGGTTTGAATCCCTTTTAGTAAATATCAGCTTTTTACAAAACAAGTTGGCCTGTTTATTGGAAGAGACATATCATTGGTTTAAAATGGAACTGTGAAGGCTTTAGCACTTATTTTATAGAGTACATTACTTTTATTTCAGTTTTGCTGGCTTTTGATGATTCACTTCTCGTTGCAATTCTGAGTATTGGTTATTATAGGGCTCAACATGGTATCATAATAACTATTCTAGAGAGTTTTTTGTGTTTCCTGTTGTTTTGTGTGGATTTGTGATAATGAAGGACATTTCCTAAAACTGCCTATAATATGGAATTTCCTTTAATTTGACATTTTCAAAAAAATAAGAAAGGAAAATATTTTGGAGGAATTTTTATGAATTAGAAAAGTGAAATAGAGATCCTAAAAGCTGTCTGAATTTTCTAGGTTCAGGGGGTCTGGTGCAGAAAGAAAGTAGGATCACAGCATATTGAAGTTTAATATTTTAATAGATATCCCTGAGTTCCAGAGTAATAGAATTGAATTCTAGCTCTTCAACAAATATGTACAAAAAATTAGAATAAAAATTTGCATTGTAGAGTTTTCTGTGTGGATAAGATAACTAAAATGTGACTTGTTTGGGATCATGTAAAATGTTTTGACTATTGCGCTTTTTAAAGATACTTGGTTATGAGAAATTTATATATTGGGGATGTTGAATTAAGGTGACTCTAATATATGACATACATGGTAGTCTGGTTGACAAACCTATGTGTCCTTGAGCCTCCCTTTTAATTTTCCAACTGAAGAATAAGAAACCTTTAAACAGCTTAAGTGTCAGCACTTTCTGAAGCTGACAGGAATCTGATCTGCTGCTTGGCCCCTTTCTGTGGGTGCTGATATATTAATGGCATGTAATTCAGACCAGAGGTGCCCTTTGCACTGGTTCATCTGCAGCTGGGATAGTGGTGACTGGAGAAATTAGTGAATCTGCCATTTTGCAGCAAGTTATAACAAGCTATGGAAAAATGGCTAAAGTCTTGCTTTTGACTGACTAGGTTTATGTGGACTTGGTTTAAAAAAAACAAAACAAAAAACATAATTCCTCCATCATGTTCAAAGCTTGTTTGACCAGGATTGTAGACTTTCTTCAGCTGTCAAAACAGTAACTTGTTTTAGGGGGAAATGTTGACAAACACTGTAACTTGAGCTGCCTTGTGTAGGACATTTAATTAATAAAAACAGTTACTAATCATATCTTTCATGAATTTTGATATTCAGGAATTTAATAATGTGGGAATGATTTCTTTCTTAAATTATCTTAAAGATAAGTATTTTGTATCTTATAAACAACAGCAGTGCTATGAGATTCTCAAATGGAATATAGTGGAAGTTTACATTTTTGGTAGTAATTACTGTAGATCCTAAACAGCTTCCTTTCTTTTTGAGGTGATTAGCACTAAGGTGCTTGGAATGCCTTTTAGTGCGTCTTCCTTCTTTCAGTTTCAGATGACAAGACAGAATGTTGTCCTTGTTTTTAAACCATGATACAATTATTGTTAAGCATCAGCCACCTGTTAGTATCATTCCTTCTAAAGGTCATTGTATGGTGCCTTACTGTCTGACTTTAACAGCTCTATATCAGGTTTGTTAGACACTGTTTTGTATGGACAAATGTTTGAGAAAAGAACATGACACCAATAACTGAAAAAAGTAAGGAAGATAGCCTCCCTAATTTAGTACATTATGTGTTTTGACTTTGTAGTTATATTAAATTAACAGTTATAAACTTAAATTTCTTCATGTATTGCAATCCTGCAATTTCTAAAACTACTTGTATCTATTGCAGTCTGCTATTATATTATTTAGTTTCCTTCCTTTGTTTCAAATTCAGGTACTTGTATATAAATTGTTTGTGTGTTAATCCTTGATACTTGATTTTAGTTTCTGAAAATAAGAATCTGGTTATTTCCATTCATTATAAAAAAAAATAACAAAGCTAAATTCATTTCAAGACCAAAATGGGAGATATCCCACTTGAATTATCATAAAAAATACAACTACCATTAATAGTGAATTAAAGGCTAAGGAGAAATAAAATATGGAAAATTTTGTTGTTAACCTGATGTATTAGTTTCCCACTCTAAACCCCCCTTCCTTTCTAAGAAAATCTTTTAAGAGTTTGATCTTTCATGAGTTTGAAAAAACTCATGCTGTCTGAAACTATACTTCAGGGGTGTCAAACTCGATTTCATTGAGGGTTGTATCAGGGTTGTGTTTGACTTTGGGCTGGGGTGGGCATGGCCAGGATGGGTATTGTCAGCTCGACATCACGTGTGTCAGGGGCACCTGTGGTGGTCTGGGTGGGGCTGGTGGGATCCATTGTCTCCAGCGGAGGAAGGTGAGACCAAGGAGAGAGCCAAACCCTTGTCCTCCAGAGGACCCTCACCATCCCTCTCAGGCCATGAGGAGGACCCCTGAATGGTGGCGCAGGCTGTCCAGAGCCCTAGGCAGTGGAGGGCAAGCGTTCAGCCTGGCCCTCGAGCTCCCAGGGCACTGGGACCCCATAGTGCAGCACAACCCCATTTCCCCAAGGGGGTGCCCACCTGCGTTTACCTCTCCTCGAGACTGCTGCTGCTGTGCTCACTCTCCTTGGCCAGGTTGCTCATGGTGTGTGTGGGAGGGCAAAGTGTGTGGGTTAGAGGGAGGCCCACTCCCTCTCCACACAAGGAGACCTGGCTTTGTAACCAATCATCCTCAGCGATAGGATGGGAGACCACCAGGAGAGGTCAGGAGGAGGGGAGAAGGGGATGGCGAAAAGGGAGCAGGGCTGCTGGTGGCCAAGTGCTAAGGCAGGACCTCCCTCTCTCCCTCCCTCCCTTCCCTTCTTTCCTTCTTTTTCCTTCCTTGCTCTCTTCCCATCTTTTTCTTTGTCTTTCCTCTTTCCCTTTCTCCTTTCCTGTCCCTTCTTGGATGCTCAAATGCAAAAGGGAAAACATTTCTCCTTTTGTTTTGTTTTGCTTTTAGTTTGTTTTGCTAGTCCTCTGCCAGCGAAAACAGAGACTGGGGGGCCATGAGCAGCCCCCCTGGCCTGGTTTTGGCCTGGATGGCCTCCTGCAGTCCTCTGTCAGCGAAAACAGAGTCCAGGGTGACTGCACAGGCTCCATTTTTGTTGGCAGAGGGCAGGAGGAGGCTGTCCAGGCTGAAAACGGGGCCTGGAGGCTACAGGCACCCCCCTATGCTCTTTTTTTGCTGCCAGAGGGTTGCAGGAGGCCATCCAGTCCAAAAATAGGGTCTGGGGGGGCTGCATATGGCCATCTGATCTTTGTTTTCACTGCAGGCTGGTTCTTCGCTGTTTCTAGGGCGGCCCTGCGGGTCAGATTTAAGCACCCTGCAGGCTGGGTCTGTCCCACGGGCCTTGAGTTTGACACCCCTGCTATAGATAGTCCTCGACTTACAATTATTTGTTTAGTGATCGTTCGAAGTTACAACAAGACTGAAAATGTGACTTATGATCATTTTTCACATTTATGACCATTGCAGCATCCCCATGACCATGTGATGAAAATTTGCTTGGCTCATATTGCAGTGTCCTGGGCTCATGTGATCCTCTTTTGCGACCTTCTGAAAGCAAAGTCAATGGGGAAGTCAGATTCACTTAACTACCATGTTGCTAATTTAACAACTGCAGTGATTCACTCAACTGTGGAAGAAAGGTCATATAATGGGGCAAAGTTGATTTAGTAACTGTCTTAACAGCAGAAATTTTGAGCTCAGTTATAGTTGTAAGTTGACTTATAGTGCAATTTTATGTATGTTTGAAATTAAAGAGTTCAGTGGGTCTTAGTCTCAAGAAAGTCTAATAGGACTGTAGCCTAATACAAATTTAATTGAATTATAGTAAAGTTGGATTCAGTAGTGATGGTAACATATATCAGAGTTGGACCACATTTTAATAAATCTTGCAGATTAATATCATGATGAGTTAATAAATCATGACTACATTTTTTGTTGTTTTGTTGTTTTTAACATATACCTGCTGTTAAGGAGGGATATCCTTTTTTATATTAACAAAAGATTCAGCAAAAAAATATCTTAGAGGTTCTGTGCTTATTTTTCCAGGCTTGATTAAAATACTAGATTTAACTTTAAAAATCTGAACAACTTTTTATGATATAACATCAAACCATCTGCCCTGTTCAATGTGGAGATTCTAGTTTGTTATGTTATCTATTGAAGCTTTCCTCAGAGATCCAGAAAGCTTTCTGTTTGCAATTTGCTTCTTGCTCCTTCAGATTGTTTGCTTGAAAGGTATTCTCACCTTTTAGAAAATATGTGTGATAATTCATCAGATGTAAACTTGGAAAAGTAGAATATGGTTGCCTGGGCTTCTACAATCTAAATATTAGCCTAAGAACTCGTGAATTTTTGGGTTTGCCCATGTGTACTTAACACCCATGTCTCCAGTTTTCTCTCATTAAAAATTACTGTAAAATGTGATAGCTCCAAAACAAACAAAAATAATTTTTTGTTTTACTGTATGTTAGTTTTTATATTTAACCATTTTTCTTGCCTAAATGTCAGCTTATCTCAGAGGAGCTTTAATATTTAGGCACTGGATGGGGCCAAAATAAATTTCAGAATTAGCTGAAGAAGTAAGTTACCACCATTCAAAGAAATGATGCCATGTAGAGCATGGTTCATTTAACAAATGAATTCTTGTGGCATTTCTTTTCAGTATTCAGTTCTTTAGCTCTTGTCATTATTGTATTTAAGTAATGGAATGGCTGGAAAACATTAATGTTTGAGGAAGATGCTTTCATGCTAAAGTAGTTGAGATTCTTTGCAAATAAAGTAATATGTCTAAATGACAAATTAAGGATTAAAAAATCAGCATGTCTTTTACAGTAATGGATTAATGGAGGAAGCATGTTTTAGTTGGATTTGTAATTAAAGGTTTTTTATTAAGAAAATCAAGTCTATTCCTGTTGAGTAGCATCTTCTATTTAAACTAGGGAGATTGAAAGAATAGGAAAATGAAATAATTTTAATCTGATTTCTCTGTGACTGACTGGAATTCAGAGTAGTTTCCTGTAGTGTAAAGTGCAAAGTTTACATTTGTTTATTTGGCTAATCTTCAGCATAGTCTTAACTTTTATCAATTATAAACTGAATAAATAATTCCACTCCTCAGGTATATACAGTACATGGAGTCATCGTAAAATAAGCATTGAAATGTATGGATATTTTGCATGGAGCTTAAATTGTTAGTTATTACTGGTTGTCAAAGCAATAACGACGACTAAAAGCTTCCTACCAGAATAATTTTTCAACAGCTTCTTAAGAGTTCATCTTCAATAATTATTTACTTATTCCAGGAGTTCTATCACAATGTCGGTCATAGTGGTGTGTTTGTAATTCTATTCAAAGATCAAATCTTTCAAAGAAACAATTTATTTCATTTCAACATAGTGGGTAATTCCTGGCTTTCCTAATTAGTCACAGAACATTATCCTCATTCTCTTATGGTGAAAGAATGGGATATTCCCATCATTCAGGATAAATGGGCTGACAAATGTAATCTTTGCACTTTATACTATAGGAAACTACTCTGAATTCCAGCCAGTTTATGAATCAAATCTTTTCCCAAGATCCCCTGATTCCTAGACCAATCTGCCCAATAAATAATTAAACTTGTTAATCTCACTGTCATTCCCCTTCCATCTTGTTACAACATATTTATTTATTTATTTATTTGTTTGTTTATTTATTTACTTATTATATTTCTATACCGCCTTTCTCCCATAGGACTCAAGGCGGTGTACAGTCAAGAAAAATATAGAAACATCACAAATATCATAAAATTGCTAATTAAAATTATTATTATAACATAGTTTGGCCCAATTAAAGAGAACCTAAAATTAGATAACATTTTAAAAACATTCACATGTTTATATGTTTAGCCCCGCTTGTTGGAACATCAGGGTTTTGAGGGCACGGCAGAAAGCACGGAGATCATTCCAAAGGGTTGGAGCCCTCACAGAGAAGGCCCTCCCCCTGGGAGTCGCCAGTCGGCATAATTTGACTGATGGTACCTTGAGTAATCCCTCCCTGTGAGAACGAACTGGTCGGTGGGAGGCTATTGGTGGCAAAAGACGGTCTCATAGGTACCCAGGTCCTAAGCCATGGAGCGCTTTAAAGGTGATAACTAACACCTTGAAGCGCACCCGGAAGACCACCGGGAGCCAGTGCAGCTCACGTAGGAGAGGTGTTACATGGGCGCAACGAGCTGCACCCATAATCACCCGCGCGGCTACATTCTGGACCTGTTGGAGCCTCCGGGTGCTTTTCAAGGGGAGCCCCATGTAGAGACCATTACAGTAGTCCATACGGGAGGTGACGAGGGCATGAGTGACCGTGCGCAAGGCGTCCCGATCCAGAAAGGGACGCAACTGGCGGATCAGGCGAACCTGATAAAAGGCACCCCTGGCCATGGCCGTCAAATGATCTTCTAAAGATAGCCGTGAATCCAGGAGGACACCCAAGTTGCGGGCCCTCTCTGTGGGGAGCAAGATCTCATCCCCAATTGTCAGTGATGGTACCAGCTGACTATACCGGGACGCCGGAAGCCACAGCCACTCGGTCTTGGAGGGGTTGAGTCTGAGCTTGTTTCTCCCCATCCAGATCCGCACGGCCTCCAGGCAACGGCACATCACAGCAAGGGCATCATTGGGGTGGTCTGGGGTGGAGATGTATAGCTGTGTGTCATCAGCATACTGATGAACACTCACCCCGAAACCACGGATGATCTCGCCTAGCGGTTTTACATAAATGTTGAACAGAAGGGGTGAGAGGACTGACCCTTGCGGCACCCCACAAATAAGGTGCCTCGAGGTCAACCTCTGCCCCCCTGCCAACACAAACTGAACGATCAGAGAGGAAGGAGGAGAACCACCGAAGCATAGTGCCCCCATTCCTAACCCCTCCAGCCGGTGCAGTAAGATACCATGGTCGATGGTATCAAAAGCCGCTGAGAGATCTAATAGGACCAGGATAGAGGAGCAACCTCTGTCCCGAGCCCTCCAGAGATCATCCACCAACGCGACCAATGCCGTTTCCATGTTGTATCGTGACCTGAAGCCCGACTGGAACGGATCCAGATAGACAACTTCATCCAGGTATCGGGTAGTTGTCGCGCCACCACACTCTTAACAACCTTCGCAACAAAGTGAAGATTGGAGACTGGACGATAATTTGATAATATAGCCGGGTCCAGGGAAGGCTTCTTAAGGAGGGGTTTCACAACCGCCTCTTTCAAGGCAGCGGGAAAGACACCCTCACTCAGAGAAGCATTTATAATCCCCTGGAGCCAGCCTCATGTAACCTCGCGGTAGCCCAGTACCAACCAGGAGGGACACGGGTCCAATAAACATGTGGCAGCGTTAAGCTTGCCCAGAATCCTGTCCACGTCCTCAGGAGCCACAGAGTCAAACTCTTCCCAGATAACGCTCTCAATACCTGCCCCCGTCTCCTCCCCTGGATCTACCCAATCGGAGTCCAGGCCTTCCCGAATCTGATCGATTTTATCATGCAGGAATTGTACAAAATCCTCAGCTCGACTCTGTAAGGAATCTTCCCGTACCCCCACCTGAAGTAGGGAGTGGGTCACCCTAAACAGCGCGGCTGGGCGGTTCTCTGCAGATGCAATAAGAGCGGAGAAGTAGCTAGACTTCGCCACTCTTATCGCCACTAGGTAGGTCTTAATATAAGATCTCACCTGTGTTCAGTCAGATTCAGATCGGCTTGTCCTCCAATCGCTCTCCAGGTGTCTTTTCCGACGCTTCATCTCTCTCAGCTCCTCGGAAAACCAAGGAGCTAGACAAGATCGGCATCGGGTCAGAGGCCGCAAAGGCACGACGTGGTCCAAGGCCCCAGTAGCCGCCCTGTCCCAGGCGACCACCAGGTCCTCAGTCAAGTCATGAGCCAGAGTCTCAGGAAATGGCCCAAGCTCAGTCAGGAACCTTTCGGGGTCCATCAGGCACCTGGGACGGAACCATTTAGTTGGTTCCGTCTCCCTGCGGTGGGTGGAAGTGACTTGAAAGTCCATGTGAAGGAGAGAATGATCAGACCATGACAAGGGCTTGATGTCTATATCCCCTATTCTTAGATCATTCAGCCACTGATCAGAGACAAAAATCAAGTCCAGAGTGTGATTCCCCAAGTGGGTGGGGCCTTTAACTACCTGGGTCAGGTCCATGGCTGTCATGGAAGCCATGAACTCCATGGGCCATGGAGCCATGAGCCGTCTCCGACATCTCACCAGCGGATGGCAGGTTAAAATCCCCCATAACAATAAATAAGGACTTGCGTAGAGTCAAAAATTATTGGGAATCAACTTCCCTGTTTCCCCAAAAATAAGACATCTCCTGATAATAAGACGAATCAGGCTTTTGAGCGCATGCGCTAAAATAAGCCTTCCCCAAAAGTAAACCCTCTCTGAAAATATTTAAATGCAGAGCTGGAAATCAGGTACGACGGCAAGAGAAGCCCCATCTTGCTCCACGCACCCCAAAATAATAAGACCTCCCTGAAAATAAGGCCAAGCGCTTATTTCGGGATTCAAAAAAATATAAGGGTCTTATTTTCGGGGAAACACAGTAGTTGTTTCCTAATAGGAAATACATTTCTGTAGGGCAGATGTGCTTAACTTTTTTGTTCTGTGGGACTCTTTGCAAGTGGTGAAAGCTGTGAACGCCTTTAAAAATGTATTTAAATGCATAAGATAAAATATATAAATAGAGTTTATACTACAAAGAAAACAAATAGGTTCATAAATGCTATTTCTAAAATTTCTCAACAGACCTCCAAAGGCTGCATAGACCCATGGTAAGAACCCCAGCTTTAGGGAAATCTAAGATACCTTCTGACACCTTCCTACCACTACTTCTCTTCGCAATTTGGTACTCATCTGTTTAATCTTAATTATTATGACTTATGATGATGTTACTTAGTTTGGGGTGATGAAATGTCTGCAAGAAAACAACTAAACTCAGAGCACCATTCAATCCTGAGCTACAAATACTCTCCTTTATTATGACTTGTTGAGCATAGGACAAATATAGATAAACTTGGTGTGTTGTGTAAAGTTTGCAAATAGAAATAAAGTAACATTTATTATATAATGTAGATCAATTGAAGTTTGTTTTTCTTTATATAGAACAAAATAAGAAGCCTATTGTTAATTAAGCACTGCTTCTACTTGGTGCATGCCTTTACTCTTTTGATAGGTAACTAGCCTTCTTTGACCAACACTACCCTATTTAAACAAATCATACTAACTGTTAGAAAATACACTTTGTTCTGTGATGACTTCTGTAATAGAAGCCCTCCAATTTCTTTTCTTCTTGGTTGACATTTGGACATTTTTGGAAGTTCAGGCCTTAGATATCCAGGTGAGAGGGGATACCTTGAGGGACAAATTCCATTGTCCCAGTCATTACAAGAATGGCAGATGAACAGCATCTTTTCCTGGGATCATGCGGCCGCTTGAACAGCTGGTACGTATTCCAAGATAAGAATATATAGTTTAGGGTATTCCCAACGGAAGCTACATATACCTTCCAATTACATTTTGCCTTTTGGATTTTGATCATTCTATCAGCTTAGTATGCTATATGGCTGTTGTCATATGGTTGGAAAGAAAGACTCAGAGGGTCTTTAGATCCTGTCTGCATGCAGCTTTATATATGGTGCAGCTGGGTTACTGCAAATGTAGGACATTCTGTATATAAGAAGGCTTGGTCCTGTCTCATTCAGAGGATTCCCTGGTGTCTAGGCCCCAGGGGATCTCAAAGAAAGACAGCACACTATTTCTTGGCCTTTGCTGAGCAGCTCTCAAGATAGCATAATTGATGGACCTCTCTCTCTTACTTAAAGCTTATCCATTTTTATCTAATTTATCTGATTTCACTATAAGCAAATACTGTATTTTTCGGAGTATAAGATTCTCCGGACTATAAGATGCACCTATCTTTTTTGGGGAGGAAAACAAGATATACGCTAGTGCATGGATATGGGAAATAATATGAAATTTTACCAGTTTGGAACTATTTTAAGTTTTTTTCTTTGCATAGATTGGTATTGTAATCAGAATCTGTAAGTTATTCAGCACACAATCTGTTAGATGTAAAGCTTTTTTCCTCCTCTCTTTATTTTCCTTTCAGGTAACATTTTAATTAAGTTAGTGAAATGCTTTTTAAATTCCAGCTAATTGTTGTTTCTAGACAGAAATTTTACAACAAAAGGACACAAAGAAGAAAATAAGACCATAAAACACTCACAATAATTCTGCCTCTGCCTTCCAATTTGCCTTGTTGCAGCAAACATACCCTGCTTTAGTTTCATTTTCATTTTCAGCACAAGAAAAAAAAAATCTGCCTCCCAGCAATTTGCCTGCTTGCAGCAAGCAGCGGAGGCCCGTGTGACAATAGGCAATGGCAATCCCTGCAGCCTGAAACAGCTGAGGGTCAGGAGGCCGATCCAAACGACAATCAGCTTGTGCTAATCAGGCTGTGCTGAAGCTGAAATAGGCTGTTTTGCTGTTTGTTGCTTGCTCCAAGGAGGTAAATTGCTGGGAGGCAGAGGCAAAAGGGTGGGGGCCGGTGGGTGGGCGGGGCTACATTCGAAGTATAAGATGCACCGAAATTTTCACCCTCTTGGGGGTGGGGGAAGTGCATCTTATACTCCATTATGGTAATATGGGAAACTTTAGTGGAGTTTGGATCTCTACTACAACTACAGGTAGAAGAGTATGATGGGCATTGGCAAAACTGTAATGTAAGAAGTAGCCTTAGTAACAAGTTTGTTCTGAATTGGCAAGTGTTCCATGAATAGCTTTATATACAAGTATTAAAAAATAGACATGAAACATTTTAAGACTTTTGTTTTCAGACTATAAAAACTTAATAAGTGTGATCGGTAAAAAAAAAAGGTGGTGGGCTACTGTGTACACAGTAAACTACATACGATAGATTACATAATATAAAAATAGGTTGGAACAAATGCAATTTTTGCTTTTAATTATCTTACAAAGTCAAACAAATGAATAGGTAATTGAGTTGTAACACAAAATATTAATCACAATAAATAGTAAGGACTTTTTTTATTCTGTCCCTTTCCTTTTTACAACCTCTTCACAAAATTCCACCATTTCAGTTTATAGTTTAAATGGCCAATTTGATCATAGAGGTGTCACTCATAACAAAAAAAAAAAAAACACTTTTCTGCTAGATATTTTAATAGTGCATTGCTGATTGAATATTGGCATGAAGGACTCTCACTGTAACATTTTTGCCACTGTACTGAGTCCAGGAATTAAGAAGTCAAGAAATAAGTTGCTGCATTGCAAAAAAGACAGTTGTGACTGACACAGGATCTCCTGATGTGGGGGGGAAATCGTTGCTGCTATTATGACTCTCCTCGGGTAGGACTTTTGAATTTCATCTGAATGTCAGTAATAACCCTCTTAGCAAATTATCCTGAATAAAATCACAAAGGCATTTTATATAATAGGTGTTGAATTACTGAATAGATTTGCTAATTAAATACTCTTTGTTCTGCTGCAGTTGACATTACAGAGTAAGATCTTGAGCAATTATTCTCAACAGCTGTACTTTGTTAAGGGATAAATTAACTACAAAGTTTATTTTTTTTTTTACACTTGAAGTTGGCAGATTTTTTGAAATGTGCTTGAAAAAAATTCCATCATCCAATTGGTAATGAGAAGATAAACATGCAGGTGTTTCTGTGAAATATGATAACTGCCAACTGCTTTACTAATGAATTTCAGCAAGGCTTTACAACATATTTTCTGTTGGTACTTAGCAAGTGAGTCATCATTGAAAATGTAATATTAATATTATGCCTGTCATTAGATGATCTTTGCTTTTCTTATGTCCTCGTATATTAAAAAAATCCTTGCAATGAATTGTTAGCATTTGTAAAGAGATTGATTTTGCCAAAAATGTCATTTTTAAAATTTAATATTGTCCAGTTAAAAGTTTATGCTGTTTTTAAAAATCCATTACAATAATATCTGATTACTTTCCTAAATACCATAATTTCCTCCCTCCTTCGCTGTGTGTTGGAGGAGGAAAGACAGTTAACAAAGATTCAGAATCATGGTATTTTTTAGAAGGCTTAGGTAATTCACAACATCATGACACAGGAAGATAAAGCTGACATAGGTAGACAAAATTTTTGGCAGAACTAATGATCAGCAGGATGTATTTTGGAAGGTAGCTATTCTAGAGGTAATAATTTTTTACTTGTACAGCAACTACTATTATGATGACAGTATTTATAAGTACTACTGCCTAGTCTGCTTACTTCTAGGGAAGTATCAGCTGTTAATATGAAAGTCTTCCTGGTTTGGTGAATATAATTACAAGGAAGTCTACAGATTAGCAGTGTAGGTCTGCTGAAATGATGGGAA
This sequence comes from Arizona elegans, assembly GCA_022577455.1. Lineage (NCBI taxonomy): Eukaryota > Metazoa > Chordata > Lepidosauria > Squamata > Colubridae > Arizona > Arizona elegans. The sequence continues at coordinate 44,515,687 of JAKOOJ010000006.1, read as the reverse complement.
GTTTTGTTCTATAATTTCCTCAACAATGTATGTCTATCTTTGAATAAACCTACCCTGTTTCCCCCAAAATAAGACATCCCCTGATAATAAATCCAATCAGGCTTTTGAGCAGATGGCAATAAGGCCAAGCGCTTATTTCAAGGTTCAAAAAAATATAAGACAGGATCTTATTTTTGGAGAAACACGGTAATGAATTCTTTCTCTTAAATGTACAATTATAGGTAATCCTCGAGTTACGAATGTAATAGAGCCTGCCAATTACATTCGTAACCTGAGGATTCATTTGATTGAATCACGTTAAGTGAACATGATCACTCCCTGCTTTCCCCAATGCACTCACTAATTGAATGCACAGGTTGTTAAATGCATATGAGGTATCTCAGGATGGGGAAGATCATGTGGGGCCTGGTGCTGGAGCAGGCCACCCAAGGCCTCCCCCGACCCACTGAGATACCTCATATGCATTTAACAACCTGTGCATTCTGATGGCTGATCCACGTGGCAGGCTTAGTTTGGATCTAGTCTGGCCGGCATCAAGTAGTCTCCTGCTTGCTGCTGACAGGCTAGTGCAAATGAGCAGCTTTAGGGACTGGGGCATGGCAGCCAATCAACATGGAGCTTGTTTCATTGGGCTTTACTTTGATTGCCTGCCACGCCCCAGTCCCTGAAGCTGCTCATTCAAACTAGCCTGTCAGCAGCAAGCAGGAGCTGTTCAGTGCTGGCCAGACTAGGCCCAAGCTAAGCTTGCAGGCCTTTATGGCAGAGAAGCCGGTCTTTTATCCTTATATCTCATGTTTGTACTCCTTCACCAGCTTCTGAATAAAAGACTTCTGCCTCTCTGTGATATGGGTCGGCCTCTACTGGAGGTCTTTGAAAAGTAAGTACAGTAGGGAGGGGGGCTGACGTCATGATGATATGGTGTCTTTTACGGGGCTCCATGGAAACTTGCCAAATTTTACCTGCCAGGAGGTCTTTTGGGACCCAAGTCACCCTGGAGGGGTGATGAAAACAGAGATGAAACTCCATCAATCACAAGGAGATCACAAACTCCTTGTTTGATTGGAGGAAAGTCTTAATCCAGCGGTAAGAAAACGACTGCCATTACGTGCCTGACCGAGGCTGTGACAGCCGACCGATGAAGCAATCATAAAAGACTGAGGAATAGTGTGGCTGATATGGGTGAGACTTTTCCAACTTCTGTCGAGGAACTTGCCCCCTTAATAATTAGCCTGGGTAAAAATGGGACTCAAAAGAGGAGGAGGTGCAATTGTTTGTTTTCCATCCCCCAAGAATAGCAGCGAGCAAGCTTGAGAGCTGTTTACAGATCCAGAAAAGGGAAAACAGAACTGTCTGAGAGAGAGAAGTAAGTTTGAAGCTAGGAAAATTGGACTGGTCATTTCAACAACAATATTAACTGAATTGAAAACTTTGGAATATGAAATTTTGACCCCTGGAACCCCTAAAAAGTTTTGGATTGGATAATATAATACAAGTCAAAAAGAGATAAAAAGGAGAGAAATAGAGCAACAGCAACATCTACAGGAGGAGAAAGACATTCAGAAGTGAAACTGAGTGGAGTGAACTGTCCTTGACATCCGCTATTGATTAGCCTGTTTGCTACAAGTAACAAGCAAGTTATCTGCACCTGCAAACTGTTTATACTGGATAGCAGAAACAAAGAGCGAAACATTGTAACTTTTTAAACATTGTAGCTCTCTGAACACATATGGAAGCTAAACAGAGTAAATTGATACTGGGAAACAGCAGGGATTTACTTTTAGATCAAGTGGAAGACTGTCTGAGCTCTCCTTTTTGGTGATTTATGAGCCTTGGTGGTTGAACTCTGGGGTTTGGTGGGCCTTTGTGGATTACAAATTTATCAAGAGAAGAAGAGAACAGTTTTTGAAGAAACTCTGGGATTAACATACAAACTGATTTTGTGGATTACAACAGCAAAGAGTGTTAAACTGTTTGGAGACTGAGAATAAGAAAGGGGAAAAAGAAAACGGGATCTTGTGGATTGATTTTTTATTAAAAGTTTTTTATTTTTTTTAAAACAAACATTGCATCATTTATCATTCAGTGTGTCATCTGGGTATAAATTTGGTGTCTTCATAATATTTATATTTCTTTGATTTTACATTTCAATTTAATATATCTCCTGTTAAAACATTTTTCTTCCGGATTTATTTAATTTTGCACCACTTTTTGTCCATATTCATTTTCAATCCAATAATAAAATTGCCCCCATATGTTGTAATATTCCGATTTTTCCTTCCATTTAATTGCTAATGTTAATCTATTCATTTCTGCACATTCTAATATTTTCTTAATTACCTCTCCCTCTGTAGGGATTTTTTCCGCTTTCCAATTTTGTGCAAATACAATTCTCACTGCAGTTATTACATGAATAATCAAATATACATTTTCTTTACTAATTTTCTCAGGTACAGTATCCAACAGAAACAGCTCCAATTTTAAATCAATATATTGCTGAATCATTTTCTCTAACCAAATCTGAATTTTTGCTCAATAATTTCTCGCTTCTGCACATGTCCACCACATATCGTAATACGATCCCGGTGTCTGGTGACATTTCCAACATTTAGTTGATTTATCTTTAAACATTTTTGCCAATCTATCAAGTGACATATGCCATCTATAAAACATTTTATACAAATTCTCTTTGTATGTTGCCATTGTTAACTTATAGTTTCTTTCCCATAGTTGCTGCCATTTATCTAACTCTATTGTGTATCCAAAGTTTTTTGCCCATGCTATCATTGTTTCTTTTACTTGTTCTTCTTCTAATTTAATAGAAAGTAAGTAACTATACAATTTTTTAATCATTCTTTCATCTGTTCCTGTGAGTATCTCATCCAATTCTGTCATCTCCAAATAAAAACCATATAACTTTGCATCTTTTTCATATCTCGATTGTATTTGCACTTGTGTGTACCACTCCATATCAATCCCTTGTACTTCTAATTCTTGTTTCGTTTTCAATTCCCCCTTTTTTGATAAAATATCTTTATATCTAATAATATTTCCCATGTTAATAATATTTGGATGTACTAATGCTTCCATTGTTGAAAGCCATATTGGTATTTTCAAATAATGTTTTTCTCTAACTGTCAGATTCCTAAGAGTGATACTACCAATCAATTGGGAGAAGGGGGAGGCTTGGATTCAATTTAATAGCATTGCCTGTGTCAACAGATACTTTACAACCTATAACCTGGCGCCAAAGAGCCCTGAGATCCTCTTAACGTGGAGGAATGTTTATGATAGCCATGTGGGTTGTTTCACTTTATAGGATAATGGTGTTAATACATGTTTGTTCGGGTTCTCAGAGAAACTAATAAAGAAAACATCTTCACACTTGTGTATTGGCTAAAATCTGCATTCTGACTTAAAGGGAGGGGTCTCTACTGCTTTAATCCTACTTGACTTGCCTAAGGGTATTCAGATCTTGCTTTTACTGGGTTGCTATCACTTCTGCTTAATAAAAGGTTCCTTTTGAACGACCACGTTTCAAGAGTTTTTACTTTCTTAAGTTGGAAGGAGAGGCAATCATTACACTAACTTTCTCCCATACTGATAATAAAGCATTTCTTACATAATGTCTTTGAAAATAACTATGTATCTTATTCTTCCCATACCATAAAAAAGCATGCCAGCCCAGTTGCAGATCATGACCTTCCAATGCAGTGGTGAAATGTAAAATTTGTTACTACCGGTTCTGTGGGTGTGGCTTGGGGAGGGTAATGTGACTGGGTGGGTGTGGCCAACTTTTTTTTTTTACCTTTTAAAACCATTTTTTCTACATTTTTCTTCTCTTCGGCCGTAGAGGTAGTTAAAAAATGCTTTTAAAAGCCTCTGATGATCCCAGCTGAGTTGCCTGATCAGCAGAGGCTTTTTTTATTTTTAAAAGCATTTTTTCGGAGGAAGAGGTTGTAGGAAAAAATGCTTTTAAAAATTAAAAAAAAAAGCCTCTGATGACTGTGTGGCTCAGCTGGGCATGGGGGGTGGGGCAGAGATGTTTGCTACCGGTTCTCCGAATCTCTCCAAATCTGTCTCAATATGTCTTTTCAATTTATAGTAATTATCCTTCTTAATCATGATACATCTTCCTGTTAACTGAATTCCTAAGTATCTTACTTTTTTAGTAATCTGTGTATCCAATTTCTCCATTAACTCCTTTTTTCTGTTTCTCTGTGATATTTTTCACCAATATTTTCATTTTTTCTTTATTGATTTTCAACCCTTCCACCTCTCCATATTCTCCTGTTTGTGTTCTATTAATTTTGGCCCAACTGCTTGCGGCTCTTCTAAAATAAAGACTAAATCATCTGAAAATGCCTGTAGTTTATATTCTTCTTCTTTTAATTCTAATACTTTTTATCTCTTCATTTTGTCTTATATTTCTATTTAATACCTCTAATGTCAACACAAATAATAATGGTGATAGAGGACAACCCTGTCTTGTGCCTTTCATAATATTAACCTTCTCGGTCATATCTCCATTTACCATCACTTTTGCTGATCGTTTATAATAAATTGTTTTAATCATATTTATAAATCTTCCCCCCAAATCCATAGTCTGTCATAAATTGCCAATTCTCCTTCTGTGCATCAAGAAACATCAACGCCATTTGTTTTTCTGGATGTGCTTCATAATATTCCAAAGTATTCAGAATTATTCTCATATTGTCTCTAATCTGTCTCTTGGGTAGGAAACCATTTTGGTCCATGTGTATAAATTCATTTAACAATCTCTTTAATCTATCAGCCATTATTGATGCAAATATCTTATCATCCGCATTTAATAGGGAAATCGATCTATAGTTCTTTATTTGTTGCAGGTCTGTATCTTCTTTTGGTATGAGTAATATATGCCTCCATCCACGAGTTTGGTATCTTCGCTTCTATGAGGAGTTCCTTAAATACTTCCAGCATTGTGTTGCTTATTACATCTTGTCATGTTTTATATAGCTCTGCTGGCAATCTGTCTGGGCCTGGCGTTTTGCCATTCTTTTGTTTTTTAATCCCCTCTATTAGTTCCATCATCGTTATTCTTTCCTCTAATGCCTTTTTGTAATCTTCTGGTATTTTGGGTAATTCAGATTTTTCTAGGTATTGTTTTATCCTTTTTTCTGATATTGTCTCTTGTTTATATTGTTTCTTGTAATAATTCTGTACTATTTTCTTCTTTTCTTCATTTTGATAGCATACAGTTAGTTAGTTGATAGATTAACTTTTTTTCTCTCTCCTTGCCAACCATTTTCCTGGCTTGTTTGTATTTTCAAAAAATTTTGCTTAGAAGTTTTTATTTTGAGCATCAAATCCTCTTTTTCAATTAGATTCAATTCATGTTTTTTAAGGTCCATTTGATTTTTAATCCTCTTATTTTGTGTATCTCTCTGTAGTTCCATTTTAATTTCTTATACTCCTCTTCCAATTTTTTTTAAGTTTGTCTTTTCTTTTTATTCCTTTTTCCCAAATAAGTCATTGCCAATCCTCGAATGTATGCTTTCACTGTATCCCACACATTTTGTAATGAGGTATCTTCCTTTTTATTTTCTCTGAAAAAGAAAGTCAATTCTTTCTCCATAAATTGTTGAAACTCTATTTCATTTAATATTGTTTGATTTAATGTCCATCTTGATCTCTTTTTTTGTCCCTTCCATATAAATGTGATTGGATTACGATCTGCCCATGTGTTTGCTTCAATGTTTATATCTTGTATATTAACTAATAAATCAGTTGATATCCACATCATATCTATTCTAGACCATGACATGTATATTTGAATAAAAAGTGTATCGTTTTTCTTTCGGATATCTTATTCTCCAAACATATTGGATATTTAATTCCTCCACCGTTGTAAAAAAGACTTTTGGAAGAGTTTTTCTGCGCTTCTTATTTATCTTTGTGGTTTTATAGTCCAATTCAACTTCTGTTATTGCATTAAAATTGCCTATCATGCAAATATTTTCATATTCGACTTCAATTATTTTTCTGTGTAATTTTTCATAAAAATCTTCTTAATTGTCATTTGGGGTGTGTATCACCACTAAGAGTTTTTGTTTATAGTTCGTTGTTACTTCCACCATAAGAATCCTCCCTTCATCAGCAAATATTTATTTAGGTGCTAGTGTCTTTTTAATGTATAGTACTACACCTCTTTTACTTTCATGTGCCAGTGCAGTAAATACTTCTCCCAATTTTTGGTATTCCAAAAGTTTTTTATGTTGTTTTCTAATATGAACGTCTTGTAAACATATTATGTCCATTTTTAATTTTTCCAATTTAGAGTTCTTTTCTTTTTTATTGCTGAATTTAATCTATTTATGTTTATCAATATTGCTTTTATTTCTTCCTCCATAGTTTACTTATTAGTAGTCTTTGCTGATCTTGTCGTTCTTGTCTCTCTTTATTCTTTAATATCTTTTAGCTTTGCCCCTTCTCTTATTGCTCTTTCTTCTTGTTCCTTTGCAGTCTCTCTTATTTGATCTTCTTTTTCTTTCACTGTTTCTTCCTGGTAGCTAATCTCTTTTTCCTCTCTCAATCTCTCCTCTACTTGTAGTCCCAAATATTGATCATAAAATAGTTCTGCCTTCCTTAGCAAGTCTAATCTGTGTGTTTTTGCTCCTGCCAATTCAGCAATATTCCTTCCTATATTAACCACCTAAAGCTTACTCCTTTTTTAATTAAACATTTTGCCAAGAACTGGTACTCTTTTCTCAGATCTCTAACGCTTCTAGGTATTTGTTTCAACACCACCATCTCTCTGCATTTATATTTTATTGGGTTGTTTCTTGCTGTTTCTGTTTTTATTGCTTTCTTGGTGAATCTTACATGCACCTCCCTAGGTAATTTGTTTCTCATTGCTAGTATGTATTCTAAAAATCTCATCTATCTCACTCAATATCTTTTCTTTAGTTCCCTCCATTGCTTCTGCCAACAACTCTACCTTTATTTCAGCTAAATTTTCCCCTTTCTGTTCTATGTTTTGAAATCTTAGATAATAATCTGCACGATCCATTTCTAAAGAAATAATTGTCTTTTCCTGGTTTTTATTAGTTATTGTAAGTGTCATCCAGCTTTCCCACTCTTTTTTCTGTCAATTCTACTTTTTCTTCCACCTTTTGTATTCTTTGTTCATTTTTTTTCAATTATCCTCTTGACATCATTTAATTCCCCTTCTACTTTTTCCATTCTCTCATTTAATTTGCCTATTCTTTCTATCATATTTTTTAATTACAATTGCATAGTCATAGTGTCCAATGTTCTCTGAGCTGCAGGGCTAGAAGTTGTTGCCGAGGCTGTTGAAGGAAGATGTGTTGTTGTTTTCTTCATCTTGTAGAGTCTTGATATTATAATCCACCAGGTTGTAATCCAAATAAAATTTATAATCCAAATATTTAATCCACCCCGTTGGGTGAAATAAAAAAAAACAGAAGTACAAAAATAAACCAACCAACCAAAAAGAAAAAAGAAAAATACAAAGGAGACAAAGAGAGATACGAAAAACAAAACAATACAAAAATAGAGAATTACAATCTAAATCCAATGTTCACGATGTTAATCTTCAGGTTTTTCTAACCTTAATCCAAGTTTCCTCTGTTGAGGAATTAACTAGACCAAAAAGCCAACAAGCCAGGAAAAAAAGAAAAAAAGTGGTGGCACTGCAGTTTATTTTCACCCAGGATAAATAGAAAAAGTTTTTCCTTTTAAAAACAATTCATTCCATCACTTAAATTTAGCTCAATTTCATTTGTTAAGATTAAAAAGTTTAAAAATACTCAATCAGGCCTTCTGCTCTTATTCTCTTGTTGTCCAAATCAGTTCTGCTAATTCATTTAATTTTCTCTTCTTTCGTTTGGGCTCGCCCGCTTTCCTCGCTGCTGTATTGTCGGAGGTAGAGAAACTGGCACACACCCACTACCCCCTCCTCTCTTTTTGCCACTTTCTCCTCTTAGCTATTTCCAGGAGGTTATGAAAAGAAACCTCCTTGTATTTTTAAGAAAAGTAGACATCTCACCCAGATGATCCACACTTCCCTTTACTTCCACGCTTCTGCTATGACTGCCCCAACTTTATAGCGGCTCTCAATGGAATCAACTCCCCAGAGAGGTACATCTGAGATTTTCTAAGAAGGCAATAAGAGCAGAAATACTCCAGAGAGCAAGAGATAAACCATTGAAATATAAAGGGAGAGAAATAGTAGTCCTGAAACAGATTCCTAGAAGAGTAAGAGACATAAGGAAACAATATAAGGGCCTGGTGGCTCAGCAGACTAATAGCATTGTGATTAACACCAGCTGTCTGCAGTTACTGTAAATTCAAATCTTACCAGGCTCAAGGTTGACTCAGCCTTCCATCCTTTCTAAGGTAGGTAAATTGAGGACCCAGTTTGTGGGGGCAATAAACTGACTTTGTATAAATATACAAAAGTATGAAGGCTATTGCTTAACGCATTGTAAGCCACCCCGAGTCTCCGGAGAAGGGCGGCATATAAATCAAATTTTTTTAAAAAATCAATTTTTGACAAAACAATTATTTAAACATGAAATAAATTTCAGATGGCTTGTACTCCAGGGAATATTGGTGACTTGGATGGAAAAGGGACACAGATTGGACTCTATAGACAAAGCAGAGCAATTTTATGTCCAGTATTTTGGGTTTTATGAGGCAAAAAGTTGAAGAGAGGAAATAAGATGGTAAAAGGCAAGAGAAAGCATCAGGAGGGGGAAACATACAACAAGAGACAGGTGAAATAGAGCTAGAAGAAAGTTCAGAATGAGAAGGTGCAAGGATAAAATAACAGAGAGAAATAAGAACAAGTAGAACAACAAGACCTATTTATATAGCGATAAATAAATAAAGCGATAGAAGAAGACATAAAATTGCTGTCAGTTAATATAAATGGACTGAACTCTTCTATGAAAAGGAAAATAATTTTTAATAAATTAGGAAAATTAACGTTAGACATAATTTGTCTTCAAGAGGCTCACATTAAAAAAATATAATAAATTATTGGAATATCCTAAAATTGGGAAAATATATTTTTCATTAGCACAGCAAAAAAAAAATGGTGTGGCCTTATATATTAAAAAAACAAACACTAGACAAATTTTTGCAAATGAAGATGGGAGAATTTTGATGGTGGAGGTAACAATGAACTACAAACAGATACTTTTGATAGCAATATATGCACCAAACAACAAATAAGAAGATTTCTATGAAAAACTCCACAAGAAAATTATAGAATTGGAATATGAAAATATTTGTGCGGTAGGAGATTTTAATGCAATTGTAGACAGAGAACTTGATTATAAAAGTACTAAGGTAGGCAAAAAAAGCTAGAAAAACAGTTCCAGAGACGTTCTTCAAAATGATGGAAGAAATAGGCATTCAAGATGTATGGAGAGAAATATACCCTAAGAAAAATCAATATTCATTTTACTCAAATAGGCACAAGTCTTGGTCAAGAATAGATATGATATGGATGTCACCAGAGTTAAAAGCAAATGTGCAAGAAATAGAAATAGAATCAAGCGTCTGGGCAGACCACAACCCAGTAAAAGTTAAGTGGAAAGGACAAAAGAGAAAATTGAGATGGACGTTGAATCAATCAATATTAAAGGACAAGGAATTTATACAAACAATGGAAAAACAACTGGACTTCTTTTTTTAAAAAGAATAGGAAAGAAGAGACTTCACTGCAAAATGTATGGGATACTGCTAAGGCGTATGTATATCTGGGGACTAGCCATAACTTATATGTGAAAGAAAAATAAGAAGAAACAAAACCAAAAGACATTAGAAGAACACAAAAGACTAGAATTAGAACTACAGAAAGAAACACCAAAAAAAGAATTTAAAAAAATCAAATGGAACTAATAAAACATAAACTGAATTTACTAGATAAAGAAGAATTGGCATAAAAAATTAAAAGTGCTAAACAGAATTTCTTTGAAAATGTGAATAAACCAGGAAGATGGTTGGCATATAAATTGAAAAAAGAGAAAGAAAAGAAATTGATACATTGATTGGTAGATGAGAAAGGAACTCTCTATTACCAAAATGATGAAAAAAATAATAATAATTCAAGATTATTATGAAAAGCTGTATGATCATGAGAAAATTCCAGAAGATAGAATACAACAATATTTGGAAAAAGCTGAATTACTTAAAGCACCTGAAACAGTGAAAGCCATGTTAAATGAACGAATAACGATGATGGAATTAACAGAAGAGGCAAAAGAACAACAAAACACCAGGACCAGATGGCAGAACTTTATAAGTATTTACAAGATACTTTAGGTCCATCAATGTTGGAAGTCTATAATGAAGTATTTTTAGAAGTGAAGGTACCAGATTCGTGGATGAAAGCAAATATTATTCTTATATTGAAAGAAGATTCAGATTTAATGGAGATAAAAAACTACAGGCCAATATCTTTATTGAATGCTGATTATAGTATATGATTCAATAATACCAGAGAGACTAAAAAGGTTTCTGAATGAATTTATACTTTCAGACCAGAATGGATTTCTGTTTAAGAGACAGATTAAAAACAATATGAGAATGATCTTAAATACACTGTAGTATTATGAAGCACATCCTGGAAAACAAATGGTGTTGATTTTCTTAGATGCCCAGAAAGCATATGATAACGTAAATTGGCAATTTGTGTTATTACAACTAAAATCTATGGACTTTGTGAGAGTTTATTAACATGATTAAGGCAATATATCACAAACAAAAGGCAGAGAACTTTAATATAAAAAAGGCACAAAAAAAGGATGTTCACTATCCCCTTTACTATTTATATTGACATTGGAAGTGTTAAATAGAAATATTAGACAAGACATAGAAATAAAAGATATGGAAATTAAAAAAAAAGAAAAATACAAGCTATAGGTGTTTGTAGATGATTTGGTTTTCATCCTGGAAGACCCACAAGAAACTGGACCCAAATTAATTAAAAAAAATAGAAGAATATGGTGAAGTTCAATTCAATTTACTGCAAGAGGTGCAATCATTAAAGAAGATAATTACTATAAGTTGATCCAACAAATTAAAATAGAACAATAGAGGATGGAGGCTCCACTCCCCGTGATCTATTTGTTGACGGCTCAACAAGTCCGCCGTCAGGTTTGCTTTCCCTGAAATATGATCTGCTTTCAATGAAATCAGATGTTGCTCTGCCCAAATACCTATCTTTCTCGCTTCTCGCATCAAAGATTTTGACCTGGTACCTCCCTGACGATTCACATGGGCTTTGGCCGATGTATTGTCGGTGAGGACCAACACATGAGTTTCTCTCACCAGATTTAGAAATTTTTTCAATGCTAAGTGGAAAAGCCTGCAACTGTCGCTGACAGGAAGAATAGCTACTATAAAAATGATATCTTGCCAAGATTATTATATTTATTTCAAACAATCCCGATAAAGCAGGGAAAAAATACTTTGAAGAATTAAGTAATATTAAGATATATTTGGCAAGGAAAAAAAGCAAGAATAAGTTTGAAAATGCTGCAAGATTCTAAAACGGGGTTTTGGGCTGCCAGATTGGGAGTTGTATTATTGGGCCTTGGTACTTAGATGGGTGAAATAATGCATCAGTTTGAGGCATAAAAGATTATTAATTTTGGAGGGACATGATCTCCAATTGGATTGGCATGGCTTCTTATGGTATGGGAAAAATAAAATACATAGTTGCTTCCAAAGACATTATATTAGAAATGCATTATTATCAGTATGGGTAAAAATTAAAGAACACTATTTGAAAATACCAGTCTGGCTCTCTACAATGGAGCCATTGATACATCCAAATGTTATTAATATGAAAAAAATTACAAGATACAAAGACATTTTAAATGAAAAGGGGAAACTCAAAACTAAACAAGAATTGAATAGTCAAGGGATTGACATAGTATGGTGGCTACAAGTGCAGATACAATCTCGATATGAGAAAGACGCTAAAATGTATGGTTTTTATAAAGAATTAACATAATTAGATCAGCTATTAACAGGGACGGATGAAAAATTAATAAAGATATAGCTATTTACTAAGTATCAAAATGGAAGGTGATCACGTAAAGGAGACAATGATAGCATGGGCTAAAAATTTTGGTTATACAATAGAGGCAGAAATTGTGGGATAGGAATTATAAATTAACGATGTCACTGCATATAAAGAAAATTTTTATAAAATGTTTTATAGATGGCATTTTTCACCCACAAGGTTGGCAAAGATGTTTAAGGATATGTCCGCTAAATGTTGGAAATGTCATCAAATAGCTGCTTTGTATTATCGTATGTGGCGGACATGCCCAAAAGCAAAAAAATATTGGACAAAAATACATACATGGTTGGAAAAAATGATAAAGCAACATATAGATTTAAAACCAAAAATATTTTTGTTGGGCATTTTACCAGATAAGTATAACAAGGGGAATACATACCGTATTTTTTAGAGTATAAGACGCACTTTTTCCCCCTAAAAGAAGGTGAAAATTTGGGTGCATCTTATACACTGAATGTAGCCCCGCCCACTCTCCGGCCCCCACCCTTTGGCCTCTGCCTCCCAGCAATTTACCTCCTTGTAGCAAACAGCCGGTTCAGCTTCAGCACAGCCTGATTAACACAAACACCTGATTGTCAGTTGGATCAGCCTCCTGACCCTCAGCTGTTTCAGGCTGCGGGGATTGCCATTGCCTTGCCACGCGGGCCTCTGCTGTTTGCGGCAAGCAGGCAAATTGCTGGAAGGCAGATTTTTTTTTCTTGTGCTAATTAGGATGTGCTAAAAATGAAAATGAAACTAAAGCAAGCTGTTTGCTGTTTGCTGAAAGGCAAATTGCTGGGAGGCAGAGGCAGATTTTTTTCTTGTACTAATCAGGCTGTTCTGGAAATGAAAATGAAACTAAAGTAGGCTGTTTGCCGTTTGCTGCAAGGAGGCAAATTGCTGGGAGGCACAGGCAGATTTGTTTTCTTATTTTCCTCCCCAAAAAAGATAGGTACTTCTTATAGTCCAGAGTGTCTTATACTCCAAAAATATTTGATTTTACATGTATTAACTGCAGCTAGAATTGTATTTGTACAATAATGGAAGAGTGAAGAGATCCCGACAGATGAAAATGTGATCTAAAAAATACTAGAATGTGCAGAAATGAATAGACTAACACAATTAAGGAAAAGAAAGAAACTGAATACTTTTTGACATGGGACTTATTTTATCAATGGTTAGCTAATGAAAATAGAAGTTAGAAACATGGAAATATAAGAAAAGGACTAATGATACAACGAAGATTTGTTAAAATGGATAAGCAGTTATTATTATTATAGAACTAATACCAATGTAATGGATATTGTTATAATTGATTATTATTATTATATTAAGTATAATTGATTATACTTTGATTATTATTTCCTAAAAATATTTGTATCTGGACAACACAGTTTAACCGAAAATGGAATTTTTATATGTTAAAAAATTACACACACACACACACACACACACATATAGACATATACATAGATATGTAAAAGGTTAAAATCTCGGGTTTTTTCCTGCGTCATTAAAAGTCTGTTGTTGAAATACTTAAAATCCTGGCTAAAACCCCAGCTTAAAATCCTCCAAAATCCCAACAAAACACTTTGTAAGGTCTTTTGAGACTCTGGCTAAAATCCTAACCAACACTTTAAAAGTTTTCTTTTTGGCAACGTTTCGACAAGCTCTCTAACTTGTCATCATCGGGCACCTACTTTCAGTTTAGAAGCTGTGGGTATGTCGCGAGATCGGAGTTGTCGCTTTTCTATATTTGCTGCTGCTGACGTATGCTGGTTAGCCTGCAACTCTGTGTCCTGATTGGAGGGCAGCAGTTTTTTCTCCTGCTTCATTATCCTAGCTGCAGCCTGACTGCGTGTTAAAGGCCTCCAAATACTTGATAACCTAGAAGCGTCATCTCGTCTATTCATATTCTGTGGCCTCTTTTCAATTTCGATAGCCTCCCTAATTATTCTCTTAATAAGATGTTCCTCTTTCACCACTGTTCTAGTATTGTTGAAAAGAGGCCGCAAAATATGAATAGACGAGATGATCCTTCTAGGTTATCAAGTATTTGGAGACCTGCACTGAGGGAAACTTGAGTTTTAACATCAGAAGATAGGCAGAGATCCCAACAGGCAACCAGTGGTGGTGTAATGCCTGCCAGAGTCCTTCCCTCTTTGCAGATGATAGCTAGCAATAGGGAGAGAGAGAACCGAGCCAGAAGATAGGCTAAGATCTCTACAGGCAATCAGTGGTGTTGTGATGCTTACCAGAATCCTTCCTTCTTTGCAATTGATAGTTAGTAATAAGGAGCCAGAGAAAGTTGGGCCTTTAACATGCAGTCAGGCTGCAGCTAGGAAAATGAAGCAGGAGAAAAAACTGCTGCCCTCCAATCAGGGCACAGAGTTGCAGGCTAACCAGCATATGTCAACAGCAGCGAACATAGAAAAGCGACAATTCCGATCTCGCAACATACCCACAGCTTCTAAACTGAAAGTAGGGGCCCAATGATGACAAGTTAGAGAGCTTGTCGAAATGTTGCCAAAAAGAAAACTTTTAAAGTGTTGGTTAGGATTTTAGCCAGAGTCTCAAAAGACCTTACAAAATGTTTTGTTGAGATTTTGGAGGATTTTAAGCTGGGATTTTAGCCAGGATTTTAAGTATTTCAACAACAGACTTTTAATGACGCAAGAAAACACGCGAGATTTTAACCTTTTACATACACACACCCGCGAAAACTTGAGAAGACAGATACATATACATACATACATACATACATATGTATGTGTGTGTGTGTCAAGAAAGAAGCAGACATTCTGTGAGCTCCGGAACTTAAAATTTTAAAATAATTAAAATTTTATTTTAGTAAGTTTTTGTCAGCCATCTGCTGACACCGTCAGAGTATTAAACTACCATTACAGAGATCGCTGCCTTTATATGCCATTAATCAATTTGGCCATTGCACGTGTAATAGGCCCTTCCAGCCGTCTCCCACTTGTAATTAGCTGTGTTGTTTTTGCTGTTGTCAGGCTGGATGATGGAGGCTTAATTCCTACTGTTTCCTCCCTCCTAGCTTGCTTATCAGTGGGGGATGATGTTAGCCTGTCAACTATTGCAATTTGCTGCCTTGTCCATGACCTTGTGGTTGGCCAGATTCGTTTCTCATTAATCCTATCTGTTACAGTTTGAGCAGCCCTGCCGGGTTGCTCTTGTTTGGTCAGGACACAGGCTGAGTCTGCATGCTCAGAGGTGGGGGGTGGGTGCCACTGGTTTCTGCTCACTGATGCAAAGCCATCTCTGCTCATCCTGCAGGGTCTTTCCTGGTGTCTCAAAGCCTGGTAGGCCGGTGGCAGTTCAATATGCCTGTTGATAGAATTGTTATTGGAGAACCAGGCTTCTTTTAATAGGCGTCCTCCTTTAGTCCTATCATGGGCAATAACCTCAGCTTCTTGAAAATCAAATATGTGGTTGTGCTCTTTCATATGCGTCCAGATCTGGAGCACTGTTCCTTGCGTCAGACAGCCAGTTCATGTTCATGTACTCTGGTCCGTAACCGCTTGGCCGTTTCCCCTACGTAATTGCTTGCACAATTACTACAGTTGATGCGGTAAACTATTGAAGATGTCTCCTCCTTGGGTAATGCTTCCTTTGGGCACATCACTCTCATTCTCAGTGTCTGGTCCGGCTTATGCATCACTTTGACATGTGCCGAGAAGATACGTGCAGCAGTTTCGGATACCCCCTGTACATATGGGAGCACTCTCCACGTAGCAGTTCCACTGGCACCTTCAATAGGTTGCCAAACCCTAGGTGTAGCACACCTTCGGATAAAGTCCATTGAATATCCGTTGAGCTTGCAGGCCTGATAAAGATATGCCCGCTCCTTGGCTTTAGCTGCTGGTGCACTACAATGAGTGTCTATCCTACTGAACAATGCCTGAATACAACTGATTTTATGTGCCATGGGGTGATTGCTCTCATTATGTAAAATATGGTCCGTGTTCGTGGTTTTCCGATACACATGTGTGCTAAGACTCCCGTCTGGGTTGCAGTTGACCAGCACATCCAGGAAGGCCAGTGTGTTGTTGGTCTCTTCCTCCATTGTAAATTGAATGTCTGGATATATGGAATTGAGGATTCTTATAAAGATGGTCTTATCTTGCCGTTTAATGATGACAAACGTGTCATCAACATAACGTGCCCAAAACCTGGACTTGTACATTTTCATATCCTCATTTTCCAATTTCTGGAGGACCGCCTCTGCTACCACTCCCCAGATTGGAGATCCCATGGGCGTCCCCTTTATCTGTTCGTACCGATGGTTGTCAAATGTGAAATAGGTCCTAAGGCAGAAATTCAGCAGGTGGAGGAGGTTGTCTGCGCTAGGTGATTTGGGGTTGTGTGACTCCCTCTCCATTAATAATTCTCTTATAGTTAGGACCGCCAGCTCCTGGGGGATGCCCATAAACAGAGACATAACATCAAATGTCACCATTTGATACTATTTTTAGAATAGTTTGTAATATATATTACATATATTGTGTGTGTGTGTGTGTGTGTGTGTACAGTTAATATCTCAGGTTTCTTCCCGTGTAATTGTAAACATATCCTTAAAAGGGTAGTAGCGATGTTTCGACGAAATCACATTCGTCATCTTCTGGCTGAAATTCTCGGTTTGGTTCTTATGGGCAAACTGTGATATTAACTGTACACACATATATACTCATGAAAACTTACATAAAAAAATATATATACCCGTGAAAACTTACATAAAACATATATATGCATACACACACACACATATATAAAGTATATATATACTTATATATATTATTTATATACATACATACATACATTAATCTTTCCCCTGGCTCAAGCTGATGAAGGGAGGAGAACTTGTGGCTCAGAAGGTTAATTCAACTGCCTAACATGCAGGAAGCCCAAGTTCGAATCCAAGTAAGGGTATGGCTAGCTGATGAAAGCTAAAAAGTTTGAAATAGATCTATACTAGTCTCCCTTTATTTATCAGCAAAATATAAATTTTATATATATTATATACATACATACATACATACATACATACATACAGGTCTTTGGTTATTCGGGTTTTCTCCCGCGTAAAATTGGAAGTGTCTTGGCGACGTTTCGACGAAGTCTCATTCGTCATCTTCAGGCTGGTGTTTTCGGCTTTGTGCTTCTAGGAGCAATGTGTTAAAAGGAAGGATTTCTTCCTTTTAACAGCCAACCCCCCATCTAATCACAGCACAGCCAAGCCTCCAACCAATCAGAACACACCTCCACCCAATCAAAACACAGCCAAGCTCCCACCCAATCAGTTCACACCACCACTGGCAGTTAAAAGGAAGAAACAGCAGTGATCACACATTGCTCCTAGAAGCACGAAGCCGAAAACACCAGCCTGAAGATGATGAATGAGACTTCGTCGAAACGTCGCCAAGACACTTCCAATTTTACATGGGAGAAAACCCGAATAACCAAAGACCTACATACAAACACCCGCGAAAAACCTCAGAAAACAAATATACACACACAGACACAGACACACACACACACACACACACACACATGTAAGTACAGTAAAGCCATGGGAAATGGGGTGGGCAGGAGTAAATGGAATCTGGGATGCTAGCAAAGCAGGCCCAATGCTTGTGGAGACTCAGCGGAGCAGGATGGTCGGGGGATAGGCAGGTTGCATGTTGCAGCATCTCTGCAGTCAGTCATAAGGGCGAATGACCACTGTGGTGTAGCACCATGCGTAATCTTGGGACAAGGTTGTAAATACTTTTTTCGGGGGGGTCGCTAATTTTGAATGGTTGCTAATTGAACTGTTGTAACTTGAGGAATACCTGTATTACATTATGAAAAGGGCCCCAAACAAAAAGTTTCCTAGTGACCAAACAGTTCCTTTTTCTTTATATTGTAACAAAAATTATGCAATTAACTGTCCCAAAAGTGCTTTTTCAAGAGGCAAGAGGTTTTTCTTCTTCTTTTCTTTTCTTTGAATACATTTCGGTTCTCATCCAAGAAGCTTCTTTAGCTCTGACTGGATGGTAGAGAATGGAAGGACTCCTTGCAGACAGCTCGTCATTTGCATTCTTTCAGCGAGTCGTTAAGGTCATCTGGAGGTTTATGTGTGTCTCAGGATCCCTTGTGTGGTGCAAATGGGTGTGGAGCCTCCTTGGAACTGTTGAAAGGACTGTGTTGTAGATTGGAGATAGATGATATTGTATCCGTCCCCCTCTGTTGAGAGAGACTATTCAATAAAGCTGTTCGAAAAACCATGACCTGGATGACTTGTATCTCCATAGACATTTATGCAATTAACTGTAAGTCACTGGAAAATAAATATTTTGGAAGAAGTTTTTCTTTTATGGGTCATTCAGCATTTGGTGATATTGCATACCAGTCACATACTGATAAACAATATCCTGCAGAAAGGAAAAATAATATTAATATATTGGTGATAATATGCCATTTTAATTTGCGATGCATTCATTTTCATAAATACCTGGAAGATATGTAAGCTTTTCTCTTCTCTTCTTATTTTTTATTTCTTTTGTATAATCTGTAATTTTTGGCATGAATGTGTCAGATATGGAAACAATATTTTGTGTTTTGTAAATTCAAACATCTAAAGTTTATTTCCTGCTAGGTATGCCTTACATTCTGTACCCTATGCAGTAATTAATTATAATTTCTTTTTCTTTTCTAGATCTTAATGCATACTAAGGAGATGGTACAAAAGGTAATATAATTACATTTTCTTTAAATATAAATTCTTAAATAGCATAAATTAAAAGAATAGTCTAATATGAACTAAACACAAAGCATCTCTGGATATATAGTTTATAAATGTAATCCTTATTGATGAATTATAGCTTCTTGACCCCAAAGTTCTATAAAGTAAATATGATCTAATCCAGTGATGGCTAACCTTTTTGGCCTCGTGTGCCAAAACTGAAATGCGTATGTGCACGCCGGAAGGTGCCAGAGATGCACTCTGCGTGCCACCTCTGGCACACGTGCCATAGGTTTGCCATCACTGATCTAATCTCTCTGAAGACTGAATATCTATGGAGATTCTCAGTCATCCAAGTCATGGTTGTCCCAAAGATGTTTTTTTTAAGAGGCAACTGGATTTTCTGGTTTTTCTTTGAAGAGGTTTCACTTCTCATCCAAGCTTCTCGGATGAGAAGCAAAACGTCTTCAAAGGAAAACCAGAAAATCCAGTTGCCTTCTGAAAAAAGCACCTTTGTGACTCTGAAGGCTGAGTTTCATTATTAAAGTTTATCTGTAATCTAATACCTGCATATTCAAATGTCTTAGTGAAATAAACATTTTTTTCAGTTTCACTTATTCTTTTGCAGACTTGAAACACTTACTTTTTCTGGGATAGTTCAACAAATTGCAGCTGTTGGATCCAATAAAACTAGGGGTCATAAAGTCTAGTTAGAAAAGGCCAACATAGAAACAAACAACCAGATTTTTTCAGTATCACACTCCAGTTTCTGCCTACTCTGAGCTTTTTTCAAATCAGAGATTTATAATAAATACAAGCATTTTTGGATACTATCTTAAGTAACTTCCTCTCTTTCTTTCTTCCATCTCTCAGATGAATTTGGAAGTGATTTATGGTGATACAGATTCCATCATGATAAATACAAACCTTACCAAACTGGAAGAAGTATTTAAACTGGGAAACAAGGTAAAATCTAGCACTGCAAACTTTCTAAGTGATTTATATGAAAGTGCTTCTGTGTATCAACTATATTACCAGTTTTTCTGAAAATATTATGGACCGGCATCAGCCTATGGATATCTTTCTGGACCTTTGCATAGGGATGAGCAAGGTATTATTATGGTCTGTCGCACAGTCAGCCAGATATTCAGACTGGATTTTTCTCTATGTTGGTTATTATTATGGTTCATCACACAGTCAGCCAGAGGTTTAGACTGGATTTGGCATTTTTATCCATCTATCAAGTCTTCCTTTTTTTTTATTAAAAGGTTTTATAGAAAGTACAAACATTTCACACCCCCACCCTTCCCCCCTCAACCCCTCCCTCCCCTTTCTCACCCCCCCTTTCCCTCCTTCCCCCTCACCCCCCTTCATAGACTTCCCAGAACAAGCACAGGGTATAGCATTCACAAATCAAAAGCTAGAATATGTTAACAAATTGTTACATTTCATATTCTCCCTAGATCCTTAACTCCTTATAATTCAAAAAACAAACATAAACTACTCAAAGTTACTTCATTCATATGCTATATGAATCTTCTTATTCGGATATTTCTTCTGTATGTAATCGATCCATCTTCTCCATTCCGATATATATCTTTCATTTGAATGGTCTTTAAGGTATTATGAAATTTTCGCCATTTCTGCCAAATGCACAACTTTTAGTGTCCATTCCTCAATGGTGGGTGGATCTTCCTTCTTTCAGTACTGTGCCACCAGTAACCTGGCAGCCATTATTAAGTTCAAAACCAACTTAGTCTCTATTACAGTACAATCCATGACTATTCCCAACAAAAAAAACTGTGGTGTAAATTTAATTTTTTTCTTTAAAATGTTTTGAATAATCCACCATATTTTTATCCAAAAAGCCTTAATTTTTTTACATGTCCACCATATATGAAAATATGTATCTTTACACTCACATCGCCAACACTTAGGTTGTAAATTTGGATACATACAGGCTAATTTTTTTGGGTCTAAATGCCATCTATAAAACATTTTATAAAAATTCTCCCTTAAATTTTGTGCTTGTGTAAATCTTACATTTCTGACCCATATCTTTTCCCATGTTTCCATCATTATTGGTTCACCTATGTTTTGTGCCCATTTTATCATACAGTCCTTGACTAACTGTTTCTGAATCTATTTCCACTAGTGCATTATACAACCTTTTTATATGCATTTGACTTTTATCTCTTGTTTG
Organism: Arizona elegans; assembly: GCA_022577455.1. NCBI lineage: Eukaryota > Metazoa > Chordata > Lepidosauria > Squamata > Colubridae > Arizona > Arizona elegans. Next base: position 44,494,660 of record JAKOOJ010000006.1, on the reverse strand, counting down.
CTTTATCAAATTCTCATCCTGCTGCAAAATACCAATTTTTTGATCTTCTCTCCATCTGGCCTGCAGCTGTCCATACTGAAACCATGTCCTAATAATTCCTTCTTCTCTTAATTGCTCCATTGGTTTTAATTGTAATCTGACTCCTTCCTTATAAAGAAGTTCCTTATATGTAATCTTATCTTGCTTTTGCTCTAAGTTTATATTCTCTATCGCGTGTCTGGGTACTGTCCATATTGGTAACTTATCACTTAATTTATATTTATACTTTTCCAGACCCGCAGTAGAGAATTTCTTAATATATGACTTTTAAAAGCCTTATCTACTTTCTTGTCATAACTAAATAAGCATCAAGTCTTCCTAAGGACCTGGGATAGGCAGAAGTAGATGTTTGAGGGTGTTGCAGATATTGTCGCAGGATGTAAACTGTTGTTTTCACTGTATATTTGCAATGGGTAAAAACCTTTCCTGCTGCCCTTGGTTGCTCAGCCAGATGTCCAGGAATTTCAACACCTAGTGTGGTCCTTGTTGACTGGGCAATGATTGAGCCAGTATGGGGTTTCTGTAATTTAGATCTCATCATATTTTTTATGGGAGAGATATTCTTTGTCTGACTCCTGATGAGACCTATCCATTATAATTGAATCTCTAGCAAAGCTCTAATCTTCCTCAGAGCACACCCTCCTCACTACCATGTCAAAGTAATGCCTTACAAGGGGGATTATTGTTTGTCGCACAGTCAGCCAGATGTTCAGATGGATTTGGCATTTTTGTCTGCCTACTGAGTCCTTCCCAAGGACTTGGGATAGACAGATGTGGATGTTTGATGTTGTTAGAAATATCTTTGCAGGATATGTGCAGTTCGGAATAAAACAGCTTTTTGAGTGATGATGAATTTGTCAATGTGAATGGTGTTCAAATGGTGCTCCAATTATTTTGGGATTGCACCCAAGGCATTTATGACTTTTGGTATTTGCAAGTCTTTGTATCTTGTTATCTTCCCTAGTTTTTTCACTTCTATTCTGCTGTCTCCAGTACTGCCAGGTCCATTATCCAGACTGTCTTATTTATTTATTTATTTATTTATTTATTTATTTATTTATTTATTTATTTATTTATTTATTTATATTTCTATACCGCCCTTCTCCCGAAGGACTCAGGGCGGTGTACAGCCAGTTTAAAAACACAAGACACAACAATAATTAAAAATTAAAATAATTAAATAAATTTGGCTGATTTAAAACTGTAAAAATTAAAATACCCCAATTTAAAATGATTATATTGACAGCCCTGCCTGGCGGAACAACAAGGTCTTCAATGCGCAGCGGAACACCCGGAGGTCGGAGATCTTGCGTATTTATTGATAATTGTTAAGTTTTGTGGTGTTTAGGGATGTTTTGTGTGGCAGGTCTGTTTGAATTCTAAAGGCACAGAGCACTTTAGCTTCTTTATTTTCTATGACTTTCTCTATTTTATGGTCCCAGCAATTCTTGCTTGCAGACAAAAGGTGTTTTTTGCAGATCTTCCAATGTACCATTATTACTACTTTGTCATGCCTTTGTTTATAGTCAGTCTGTGCAATCTTCTTGCAGCAGTTAGTCAGGTTGGTCCACTGTTTCTTCAGCTTCTTTGCATAGGTGGCTCTTGCTATCTGTTGCTGTCTTAAGGCTTGGTCTTGTGCAGCCAGAATTAGCCCCTCTGTCTCTTTCTTTAGCTTTCCTCCTTTTAACCATTGCCAGGTCTTGTTACAATCTGCTTTCCTGCTTTTTTATGTACTGGCCATGTAATGCTTTGTCTTCCTATGCCTCCTTTCTGTTCTTCATTTGGTCTTTCTTATAGGCCAGTTTGATTTCTCCAGTATTTAGCAGGCCTTTGTGCTGAGTACTACTAGGCCTTTATTATTATTATTAAATTTATTTGCTGCTTATCTTGCCATAGACTACCTACTGGAACATTTATATTCCTTTTTAGCATCTAAAAGAAAATATTTCATTGAGAATTGGTGATTTGTCAGTAAATTTTGGCGATGTGAGTTTGAAGGTGCTTCCAGGAGAGGAAAGAAGTAGGGCTCTGGTCTAGATAATATGATCAGGCACTTCTGCTTAGAAATAAATTTGTTTCCTCACTTCATTTTGAAATCATTTTATATGTCTTGTAATGAGTGAAATGTTGCAGAAAACTCTCTTTTCTGCAACCTTTAACTGGGCAAAATGATGTACCATAGAGCAATTTTTTTTTTGACCAAGGTACCTCAACTATTGTAACAGCAGCTTCTATGGTAGACTTTTTCCATTAGTTAATTACTTTAATAACATCAATCTTGCATAAGACAGCATTCTTATTGATCCCTAGTGTTTCTTATCCATATTTTTAGAGGGAACACTTAATAACATTCCATCCCAAGATTGCCTGTGCCCTTGTTAGCTAGGGACAGTTGATATTGACAGGGAGTCCTCATTAAATGACTAATTGCGTAATGACTTTTAAATTATGAAGGCCTCAGAAAGGGTGCTTTATGCCTCTAAAGCATTTCCAACTGTCACAAAATGTTGCAAACACACACATATCCCACAGTCACATATTCGCTATCTGGGTGTTTGGCAATCTGTTTGGATTTATAGCTGATTGCCAAGCTCCCCTCAATCATGCAATTGCCACTTGCAAACTTCCTTGCCAGGCTCCCCAGAAACCTAGTGGAGAAGCCGACAGGGAAGGTTGCAAACTGCTGCAGCCTATTCCAAGCCTGCATGGAATCCTTCCCTCAACATCTCTTTTCTTTTTTCTTCTTCTTTTTTATAATTTTTTAATAGTTTTTTCTTTAAAATCCATAAGTGCTTGGTGAACAGTGTACTATCTGGGTCAATATACTTTATACACAATACTACTACTACTACTAATATTATTTAGATATTAATAATCTTTCATCTTCTAACATTTGTGTATACATAGTAGTTATAATGTAATCCATTCTATATTAGTATACATAATACTATTTTCCCAATTTCTAACTTCTACCTCTTTTTTCTACCTCTTAATAAAATAACCACCATATTAAGAAGTATTTTATATCTATCCACCATCTCTTGCCCTTTTTAGAATTTCAACTCTTATTGACTTTTTGGTAAATCTTTCATGCTTCTCCCTTGGGATCTTGTAACTCCTTACATCATATTTATTTAATCTAAATATTTCATCTGCCACAACACCTATCTCTTGCTGTTGGATCTCTAGAGCACCCATCCGTAATTCTTCCATCATTTTGGGAGATCTTTCTCTTTATTCTCTTCTATATTTTGAACTCTTAAAGAGTAATCTATCTGTTCTGTTTTAAGAATTATTACTATCTCTTCCATATCTTTATCTGCTTGTATCATTTTTAGAATTGATACAAGAAAGAATTGATATTCTTTCCTCAGCTCCTTCTGGTTTCTTCTCTATTTTCTGAATTTTTTGTTCATCTTTTATTGTCATTTGCTGAAGGTTTTCTAGTCTCACATCTGTATCCTGCATCAGTTCCATCATCTCCCTATGATTCCTTGTCATATCTTTCTGAATACATTGAAGCATCAATAATATTTCTTATGAACTGTATTTGTTTTCCCCTGTTGAAACATTTTGTAATAATTTAATAGGCTATTAGTTGCTCAATATTCCACCCAGGTTCCACTATCCCAGTTGCCCAGAAACACCAAAAATGTCAGTATTAATAAAATTTACACAGTCCTGGGAGTGTTCCTCAAAATCCTCTAAATTTATAGTCCTTAAAATTTTCCAATTTGCACCCTCTAATTTTTCCAAATTTTTAAGTCTTGTTTAATTTTTCTTCTTTCTTTTTTTGCCTCGTAGAATGTTCTATCAAATAGTATTAATAATCCAGATTGGCCCACCAGATTTCCCCAAATGTCTAATTCTGTTTAATCCAGAATCAAGTATTCAATTTCAAGGATATTTCTTGTTAATTATAGTCCACCTTGCCTTAGAAATCTTCAAAAGGCTCACTAAATACTTTGAAGCAGCCAAAACGCCAATAGATATGGAACCAAAATAAAAAGGCCTTCCAGGTGAGGTTTGCCTTTCACTATTTCCTTTCCTCTCCTCATTGTTTTTCTTGAGTTATCAATTAATCCTCATTTGCCAAGGTCATTTCCCCACTGTGTACTATTACAGTATCTTCTTTCACCAGTCGGTGGCACCCCTGCTCTAAGTTCCAGCATTAAACAAAGCAAAGTTGGAACAGCTGTTAAAAAGATTGAGGAAAAAATAATAAAAAAACAAAATTCCTTTTTCTTTATACGATTTCTTCCAATAATCAAACAGAGTTATCTGCAAATTAAGTCACTTTTCATTCTACTACAAGTTCCAGTCCGGGCTTTCTATATTTTAAAGCTTCATAGTCTTCCATTAAAAGTTTATTTCACTTTTGGGTCTATAATCTTTCTCCGTCTGTTAAATCGCCACTTTCTTAGCATTTTGGAGAGGTTTTTTTTAAAAGAATTCTTTTATTTGTGCTTAAATCTCTAGTATAGAAGTTGAAAATTATCTTACCCACTTTCAATCCTCTGTTCACAAACCGCTCCAGCTCATAATCTTCTTGTCCCGGTTGTCACAGCTTTGGTCTTGCCATAATGGCTGTCGTCTCTGCTGCCGATCAGGAGGGTTTCTTTGGATCAAGCAAGGAAATTGCTGTTTCCTCGCAATCTACGAAGCGTCCCTCCTTTCTTCACCACCCCTCCACGATGGCTTCGACCCCATAGGGTCTCCTGGCAAGCAGGTATCAGCTAGGTTTTGCACTGCTCCACATCTCCGCTATCCCATATCCGTCCCACTGGTGATGCCAACTGGTGAATCCCGTCAACATCTGTTCCAGTCGGGTTTCAGGTCTGGGCACAGCATGGAAACGGCATTGGCCGCGTTGGTGGATGATCTCTGGAGGGCTCGGGACAGGGGTTATTCCTCTGTTTTGGTCCTATTAGATCTCTCAGCGGCTTTTGATATCATCGACCATGGTATCATGCTGCACCGGCTGGAAGAGTTGGGGGTGGGAGGCACTGTGTTGCGGTGGTTCTCCTTTCTCTCCGACCGGTCGCAGTTTGTGTTGGCAGGGGGGCAGAGGTCGACCTCGAGGCCTCTCATCTGTGGAGTGCCGCAGGGATCGGTCCTCTCGCCCCTTCTGTTCAACATTTATGTGAAGCCGCTGGGTGAGATCATCCGTGGCTTTGGGGTGAGATACCATCAGTACGCTGATGACACCCAGCTGTACATCTCCACCCCAGGCCACCCCAACAATGCCCTTGAAGTGATGTCCCAGTGCCTGGAGGCTGTGCGGATCTGGATGGGGAGGAACAGGCTCAAGCTCAACCCTTCCAAGACTGAGTGGCTGTGGCTCCCGGCATCCCGATATAGTCAGTTGACTCCATCACTGACTATTGGGGGCGAATCTTTGGCCCCCACTGAAAGGGCTCGCAATCTGGGAGTCCTCCTGGATAGGCAGCTGTCTTTGAAGGAACATCTGATGGCTGTTACCAGGGGGACCTTTTATCAGGTTCGCCTGATTTGCCAGTTGCGGCCCTTTCTCGATCGGGATTCCTTGTGCACAGTCACTCACGCCCTCGTCACTTCTCGCCTTGACTACTGCAATGCTCTCTACATGGGGCTCCCCTTGAAGAGTACCCGGAGGCTCCAGCTGGTCCAGAATGCAACAGCGCGGGTAGTGATGGGAGCAACATGGCGCTCCCATGTAACACCGCTCCTGCGCGAGCTGCACTGGCTCCCAGTGGTCTTCCGGGTGCGCTTCAAGGTGTTGGTTATCACCTTTAAAGCGCTCCATGGCATAGGGCCTAGCTATCTGCGAGACCGCCTGCTGCTACCGACGACCTCCCATCGACACGTGCGCTCCCACAGAGAGGGCCTCCTCAGGGTGCCATCAGCCAAACAATGTAGGCTGGTGGCCTCCAGGGGGAGGGCCTTCTCTGTGGGGGCTCCCACCCTCTGGAATCAGTTGCCCCCGGAGATAAGGAGAATCCATGACCTCAATGCATTCCGTCGTTCCCTGAAAACCCATCTTTTCCAGCAAGCCGGGTTGGCTTAAGAAGAAATTTTTAAATTCTTTTAATTAGTCTGTGATTTTTTAACTTTTGGGCCAAAATTTATATATATTTTTAAATGTTTTAATATTTGTATTCTATGTTTTGTTTTTTTTTTTTTATTGCAAAAGTTTTACAATTACATTTTCACCCCCCTTTTCCCCCCCACTACCCCCCCAGACTTCCCAACCTCCCCAGCCCACCCTAACCCTCCCCTCCCCCCAGACTTCCTAGTATGCTCATGTCAGATAAAAGGAAAAAACCCTCCTTTGTATATAAAACTTGAACCCCTCCCTCCCCCTTACAAATTTTCATCTTCATTACATTAACCTATTTCTATCTTGGTATAACATTTTCAGATAAATTTTCATCCTGATTACCTTAAAAATATTTCTATCATAATATAACATTTTCTAACAAGTTTTCATCCTTAACCTTAAAATATTTCTATCTTAATATAACATTTTCTAGCAAATTTTTATACTCAACCCTAAAATGTTTCTATCTTATATAACATTTTTAAATAAAGGCTATTTGATACTTCCTAGTTTGATATTTGTGCTGAACATAATTTATCCACTTCTTCCATTCCCATTCATAGGTCTCTTGAGAACAATCTTTTAGATATGCTGAAATCTTCGCCATCTCTGCAAAACTGGCCATCTTCAAAGTCCATTCCTCAATCGTAGGCAGCGCTTCATTTTTCCAGTATTTACCTATCAACAATCTTGCTGCAGTTATCATGTACAATATCAATTTTGTTTCCCCCAATGTAAAACCCTTAACTATACCCAATAAAAACAATTGTGGAGAAAATTGAATTTTTTTCTTCAAAACATTCTGCATGACCCACCAAATTTTTACCCAAAAAGCCTTAACTTTCTTACAGGTCCACCAAACATGATAATATGTAGCGTCTAAGCAGTCACAGCTCCAACATTTAGGCTGGACACTAGAGTACATACACGACAATTTTTTTGGATCTAAATGCCATCTATAAAACATTTTATAGAAATTTTCCCGCAGATTCTGCGACTGTGTAAATTTAACATTCTGAACCCAAATTTTTTCCCATGTTTCCAACATCACTGGTTCCTCAAAATTTTGTGCCCACTTAACCATGCAGTCTTTAACTAGTTCAGTTTCTGAATCCCTTTCTAACAAGACATTATAAAGTCTTTTAATATGCATTGGGCCTTTCTCTTTTATATGTCTAACTAATTCTTCCTCATACATCATAATACCAGTTTTTTGGTCCTCTTTCCATCTCAATTGCAGTTGATTATATTGTAACCAAGTTAAATTAATCCCTTCAGCCAACAATGTCTGTAATGTCTTCAGCTGCCATCTGCCCGCATCTGTAAAAAGAACCTCTTTATATAAAAACCCCCCGAGTGACATTATATTTGTATTCCACAAGGTATGACCAAGATCCAGCCATAGCGGTATTTTATAATTCCAGTTGTTTCGGTGCTTCTTCCAAACTCTCAGCAAAGAATCTCTAAGTATATGGCTTTTAAATACTTTATCCACTTTGCTGTCATAAAATAAGTAAGCGTGCCATCCAAATTCCAGATCAAAACTTTCTGCATTCAATATTCCAGTCTTTTTTCCTCCAAACCAATCACTTACTAAAGTCAAAGCTGTTGCATCATAATATAATTGTAGGTTTGGAAGTTTGAGACCTCCCCTTTCTGGAATGTCTTGCATAATTTTCATTTTTACTCTTGGTTTTTTCTCGTTCCAGACAAATTTGTTGACACCAGTTTGCCATGCTTTTAGTTGTTTATCATTTTTGAGCACCGGAATCATTTGAAACAAAAAAAGAAATCTTGGCAAAATGTTCATCTTAACTGCTGCTATTCTTCCAAGTAAAGACAGCTGCAGTTTTTTCCAAATCTCCATATCTTTTTGCACCTCTCGCCACAACGCCTCATAGTTATTTTGAAACAATTTCATATTTGATTCTGCAACCTGAACTCCTAGATATTTTACCTTTGGTACAATCTCAAAACCTGCCCTCCTTTCTAACTCCAGTTTACGATCTTGTGTCATATTTTTAACTACCATCTTAGTTTTTCTCTGATTCAATCTGAAACCTGAAACTTTACCAAAGTCTTGTATAATGTCCTTCATCTGGATTATCGATTCCATTGGCTGTGTTAGGGTAACAACCAGATCGTCTGCAAATGCCTTTATTCTGTAATCCTCTTGCCTTATCATTATACCTTTCAATGTGTTAGAATCCCTTATTGTATTTAACAAGACTTCTAGTGTTAAAATGAACAACAATGGGGACAGTGGACATCCCTGTCTTGTACCTTTTTCAATTTTAAACTCTGTTGTCAAACTTCCATTGATAATGATCTGTGCCTTTTGCTCTTGATAAATTGCTGAGACCGCCTGTATATATTGGTCCCCAAAGTCCATCTTTTTTAATGTCTTTAATAGAAAATTCCAATCCACTCTATCAAAGGCCTTCTCTGCATCCAGAAAGACCAGCACTGCAGGGATCTGTTTATTCTTCTCAAGATATTCCAATAAATCTATTACTTGCCTTACATTGTCCTTCATGTGCCTACCCTCAATAAATCCCGCTTGGTCATCATGAATCACCTTTTGAATTACTGGCATCAGTCTGTTGGCTAATACTTTTGCATAGATTTTATAATCCGTATTCAAAAGAGATATTGGTCTGTAATTCTCCGGTTTTTTAGGACCTGCTTGCTCTTTTGGTATCAAAGAAATATAAGCTGTAGTCCACGATGGAGGTACTTTTCCCCCTTGTTGTATGTTGCAAAATAAGTCTCTGAGTTGTTCCACCATTTCTGCCTGTAAAGTTTTATAATACACTGCTGTCAGACCATCCGTTCCAGGAGCTTTGGCTGTTTTTAATTGTTTTATTGCTGCTATTATCTCCTCCTCTGTTATGGGATAATCCATTCTTTCCTTTTGTTGCTCAGTGATTTTTGTAACTCTTTTATTGTCCAAATATTTTTCTATAAGTCCATTCTGCACCTCCTCTCTGGCATATAGTTTAGTGTAATATTGAAGAAAAGCTTCTTTTATTAAATTCTGTTGAAAAACTTCTTTCCCCCCAATATCAACACTATCAATAGTCCGTATGCTTTGTTTCTTCCTTAATGTGTAAGCCAACCACCTGCCTGGTTTATTAGCATTGCAGAATGTATTATGCTTCGCATATTGTAAGTTTGTTGCAACTTGTTCCGCTATAAACATTTGGAATTGGTCTTTCAGAAGTTTTATAACACTAAGTATTCTTTCATCTGTTGGATTTTTAATAAGTAACTGTTCTTTGTCCTTTATTTCTGCTTCCAATTCAAGTCTTTTCTTTTGTCGAATCCGCTTATGTTTAGAGTTCATATATATAAGCACCCCTCTCATATAAGCTTTGCTTGCGTCCCACACAATTTCCATTGGGGTGCCTTTATTCAAGTTCATTTCAAAAAACTCTTTCAGATGCTTTTTAAGTTCTATTATATTTTTCTCATATCTAAACAAGTTTTCATTTAATCTCCAAGAGCGTCTCTCATTCTTACATGTCTCGATTTCTATCCAGACTGGGCTATGATCAGTCAAAGTTCTTGGCAGAATCCTTGTTCTTTTTGTCCTAACAAGTAAGTCATCAGACAACAAAATAAAATCAATCCTGGAAAAGGATCTATGTCTGTCAGAAAAGAAAGTATAGTCCAATTCTTTTGGGTTATGTATTCTCCAAATATCTTTTAATTCCAGGTCTTCTTTCATATCAAAAAAAGTCTGTGGTAATCTAATTCTTGATTTTGCCAAAGTCTTTTTATCTAATTTAGAGTCAATTACTCCATTCCAGTCTCCCATAATTAAAATAGATCTATAATCCCATTGAAGTATTTTAGTATGCAGCATTTTATAAAAATAGTCCTGTTGTTGATTAGGAGCATAAATTCCTATCAAAAGAATTTGACTATTAGCAGAAAGTAATTCAATTGCTACAAACCTACCATCTTGATCAGCTTCTATAAGTTTGGTTGTTAATTTTTTGTTTACATAAATAACCACACCATTCTTTTTTTGGTTAGTTGAGGATATAAAATGTGTTCCTAATTTGGAATTTTTCAAATAGTTTTGATCTTGAACTGTAATATGCGTTTCTTGTAAACAAATTATATCATTATTATGTTGTTTTAAATATGCAAATACTTTCTTCCTTTTTTGTGTTACATTCAACCCATTCACATTCCAAGATAAACATTTAATCATCCTTATTCTCCTTCTGGAGCGAAGCGCAGAACCTTAGGATTTCATCTGAGATCCTCTGTCCTGCATTTCCCACAGCCCCAGCCTTGTCTTGACTCTCCTGCTGTAGCTTTTCTTTAAGTTCCTTGGCTTTTGCTCGAGTTATACGCTGATCCTTAACTTCAGCCGCCCAAGCCAGCTCCGAGATTGGGGAAGGTTCCAGCAAAGGCTCATCCAGAAAACCTCCTTCAGCACCCTTCAACTCTGCTAATTCCTGCTTAGATTGTTGTTGCCATTCTTGAGGTTGCTTCTTATCACTCTCTTTAATCTCCAAAACTGTAGATGTGCGTGGGGATGGAGTTCTTTCTTTAAAGATGTCATTATAAAATTGCTCCGCCTTCTCCACAGTATTCAGACGGTGTTTCTCTCCCTTATATCTCAAAATTATGCCAGTTGGGGCGTCCCAACGAAATGGGATTTGATTACTCTGCAGTTCTTTAACAAGAAAACCATACTCTTTTCTAGATTTCAACATCTTAGGTGGGAGCTCCTTGTAGACTGTAATCTTGGATCCGCTCACTTGCACAGAAGTGAGAAAAGATTTTTGCAAAATGTCATTTCTTATTGCTCTGTCTGTAAAATATATGACCACATCTCTAGGCAGTTGTCTTTGTCTGGCCACCCACGAGTTAACTCTATAGATTTTATCTATTTTACAAAAAACCATCTCAGGTTCAACTTTTAAAATCACAGCTAGGGCTTCGGCACAGATCTGTCTCAAATCTTGTCTCTCCTCTTCTCTAATTCCTCGAAGCCTTATAGCAAATTCCATTGCACGAAATTGCATCATAACAATATCATTCTCAACTCTCTGCATCTTGTCATCAACATCAAGAAATTTATGTTCATTATTTTTCATCTTAGCATTAACTTCTAATTTAAATTCATCCACTTTTGTCTCAACTTTCATAATAAATCCTGCCAGACCAGACGCCACATCCGTTATTTTTTTGGTCACCATCTTTTGGCTCTGCTGCATTTCCTGCATAATTTCCTGTTGTGACTTTTGAATTTTTTCATCTATTTTATTTGTTTTGTCATCCATGTCTTGAAATTTCTCATCCAAAATATTTGAGATGAATTCTTTTAATTCTCCCATATCCAAATCTTTTTTTTGGGCTTGTGACTGCGTATCCTGCTTACGTGGGGGGGATCCCTCCCCTGTTTTGCCTTCCTGCTTTTTTGAAGCCATCCTGCCACGTAAGCTAGCTTTCTTAAAAAGGGAGGGTCCGCCTCTTCTGCCACCTCCACAATACCTTCTAAAAAAGTCCCCCAGAATTACTCAAAACAAAGCTATAATGCAGCAAAGACAAGTAAAAGGGAGAGATTTTCCTCTTATTTCTGTTGCAGCCGGAGCAACTCTGTAACAACTTTTTAACTTTGTAGCAAGACAAGATAACTTCACCAATCCACACCCACTAATTCATTTGCTGAGCGCCATATTTTTTCAATCACTTTCACTCATTCCGAGACTTTCACTTCAGTAAAATAGTTCAGCAAAGGACTAATACTTGCAGTTCAAAATTTCAGGGTTCAAGTGGATTGCGGATGTTTATTTGAGTTATTTCCTCGCTCTTTAAAGGTTTCCTGAGGTCGGCTTGTTCTGCAAAAGCAGAAGACGTCCCACGCCGCCCGGAGTTTCAGCAGGTTGTAAGGGAGCCGCGCCTGCTTCCTCCCCAGAAACAGTTCCCTGGGGGGGTTGCAGGGGCTCTACCTGTGCCCTGCTGCCTCTTCTTCTTTAATCCTGAGGATTTCGAAGATTTCAAGCCGCTTCGCAGTCAGGAAGCGGCTCTACAAGCGGCGGGGGTGGCGGTGCTAAAAGAAAGCACCGTCGCCGCCGAAGACGAGGAAACCGCTGTATTCTATGTTTTTTATCTTGGCTGTACACCGCCCTGAGTCCTCAGGGAGAAGGGCGGTATATAAATTGGAAATTAAATTAAATTAAATTAAAACATCTTTATGGAGGGCTCTGTATCAATGGAGCTGGAAAGATTCCCCTTGTTGCAACTATAGTGCTGATATGCAAACTATTAAACATGTTGTGTAAGACTGCCCACAGTGCATTCTCTGATTCCTTAGAAAATCTGCATAAAACAATGCCAGAGGTAATTGCCTGGATAGCTGAATTGGACATCCAGTTATGAGGTCACTATTGCATTTCCATAGAAGTTTTGTATATAACTATGTGTGTATATGTATACTTACCTTTATTATGTTGCCATCATACACTAAATAAACTTGGTTGCTTCACTCAATGATCAAAACTGATCATAATTGTGACCACTAACTATTCACATTATCACATTTTTTTTGCATTGTAGCCAGACTGGACAATTATTTTTCATTATGAATATTTTTGCTCACTAATTGCTTAAGTAGGGCAGAGATAAACATCTCTAAGGGAAATTGCCAACTTTTGTGTGACTAATTACTGTAAGAGGGTTTTAGGTTTAGTACTAGAAATGTTTACTGGTCAGGTTATTCCTATTTGGACACCATTCATTCTTTTTATTAATGGTTCAGGTTTCATTAGATAAGATTTTATTTTGGTTTTATCTTATTGCCAATGGTACTGCCTCTTTTCATAAATACTTTCTCCTTCCCTTTAACAAACATATTTAAAAGTAGCTGAAGCTAAATGATCTGGCTTTTCCCTGGCAATATATCTGCAAAGCATGCATATTCAAATAATTGCTGTGAAGATCCCTTTGTAGAAGACTTTTACAAGTTCTTATTTCTCTTCATCAGGGATGAAATCTAAAAATTTCCCCTACTGGTTCTGTGGGCATGGTTTAATTGGTGGGCGTGGCTTGGTGGTCAGGTGACCAGGTGGGCATGGCCAATAATAATAAATAATAAAAATAATAAACAAAGTACACAAAACAATAAGAGGTACCAAAAACCAACTTTTACACTTTACACACACACACACACACACACACACACACCAGAACACAACACAACTAACACACACACAATGTAAAAGCAGCTGCACTTGACCCAAAATCAGGAACCTCACACAGCCACAAAAAGCTCAAAAACCAACTTTTAAACTTTACACACACATAACACAACTGACTCACAAACAATGTAAAAGCAGCTGCACTTCACCCAAAATGGCCCCTGCAACAAGCAGGAACTTCACACAGCCACAAAAAGCTCAAAAACCAACTTTTACACTTTACACACACAAAATGTCACATACAGCTTTGTGAGATTTGTGTGTTTGTGTAGTTAGAGTGAAACACTACAGAAACACACCAAATCTCAGAAAGCTGCACAAATATTTTATTTTATTTTATTTTATTTTATTTTATTTTATTTTATTTTATTTTATTTTATTTTATTTTATTTTATTTTATTTTATTTTATTTTATTTTATTTTATTATTTTATTTATATTTTTAGATAAAAACAGCTAAATTTAAAACTTCCTTAACTTTAAATTGCTGTCTAAAAAAAAATAAGACTCCTAAAAAAACCTCAATTAACTTTTTTTTTAAAGCTCCCCCACCAAAAAAAACCAGTTACTTACCAAATTGAAGGCACAAGGCAGGCAGGCAGGCAGATTGAGTTGCTCACTGATTGGACTGATTGCAGGCAGGCAAATTGAGTTGCTAGCTGATGCAATTGATTGCAGCAGCTGAAGCAAGGCAGGAAAAGCGAGCGAGCCTGAAAGAAGCAGCAAGCTGCCAAGTGGGCAAGTGGGGAACAGGCGATTGGGCGGGCATGGGCAGGGGCCCCAGAGATTTTTGCTACCAGTTCTCGGAACTACCCGCCGCCATCACTAACGGATCGCCCGATCCGGTCCGAACCGGGAGCATTTCACCCCTGCTCTTCATCTTCCCACTGCAAGGAAGAAAATCAAAATGTTTCCACCTGATGCTAAATAATCTCTCCATGAAGAAATGATTGAAAAATAGTATTTTCTAGTGTATACGCAAATTGAAAATATAGTGTTATTACAGCAATATTTCTCTTTTAAATAATTAAATGTCAAGGATTTACCCGTATTTTTCAGACTATAAGATGCACCAGACTATAAGACGCATCTAAATTTACAGGAGGTAAACAAGAAAAAAATAGTTTTTGGCCTCTGCAGTGCTCCGCATGTTTTTGGGCTCCCAAGCCCTCCGCACATCTCGTTTTTGCCCTCCCAGGCCCCCAGAAGCACTCTGCAGTGTTCCACATGGCCCGTTTTCTCCAAAAATGCTCCTGTTTTTGGCCTGCAGAGTGCTTCTGGGGCCAGGGAAGGTGAAAACATGACGCGCGGAGGGTTCAGGAGGCCAAAAACACCCATACTCAGTCTATAAAACTCACCTAAATTTTCACCCACTTTGGGGGTGGGGGAGTGTGTCTTATACTCTGAAAAATATGGTAATCACTTTTGGAGTTTTTCCTCCAAGGAAAAAATGAGATATCAGAGTCTCTTAGAGACACATGCTTACAACTGTATGATCAATATTTTTTACTTAGATTGGATATCTGATCGGCCTGCTCCTTTCTTTCTTCTTCCCCTTATATACTGTATCATGCAGGATAATAGAAAAAGACAAAGGAAGTAAAGACACAACTTTGGAACAGCATCTTCTTTCTTGCTTTAATGAGCCTTCCCCTAATATAGGGCAGAAAACTTGTGCAAACTAAAGCTTATATAGTTGAAAGGTCAGACCATATTTAGCTGGGTTCTTTTGATTAACAAGCAATAAGGATTCTTCGTTTGTTTGTTTATTTCTAAAACTGTCTTATACACAATAATCTTAGGCGGCTCACAACAAAACCAGTCCCCCCCAGCAATAACAGCATAATTTCACCCATACAATGAAGCAGTTAGTCTTCTACTGTAAACACAGGTCAATGTTCATTACTCTTAGTTGCAAATATAGTTCTTATTTTCTGGAGAGATGGCCAGCATTCTGTAATAATAGACAAAATTATGTTGTTATGGCAATTCACAATTTCTACTTCCTATAGCCATGATGGCGAACCTATGGCACAGTTGCTAGAAGTGGCACACAGAGCCATCTCTCCGGGCATGCGAGCTGTCACCCGTTGCTCTTCCAGATTCTGGAGCACCGACCAGCTGGTTTTCACATGTGCGGGAGCATTGGAAACCAGAAGAGCGGACGTCCGGCACGCGTGCACACTGGCCACCTGATCTTCCATTTTCTGGCATGTATGCACACACAAAGACCAGCTAGCCGTTGAGCATGCGCGCCCCAGAAACTGGAAGATCATCTTTCTGGTGTGCACATGCGCATCAGGCAGCTGCTGTTATGGTTTCTATCACACATGCATGCATGCCTTCCTGTTTTGGAATTCGGTGCCGAAAAGGTTCTCCAACACTGTCCTATAGCCAAGAGGCTTTTGTACCTTGAGGATGAGGTCTTCTCAATTTTATACAGTTTTTATTCAATTTATAGCTTGGAACTTCTGAAAAAGAATTATTTTAAATTATTTATATGTCAAGTTTGAACCGCTTTGCTTCTTTCAAACCTAATGCTTTTCAACTTGCCTTGCGGGAGGGAAATGGAATGTGGAGAATGTATGAAGAGATTATGAGAGCATGGAGCCAGCAAGGTCACCACTGCAGCTCGAGAAAGAGATGGACCGTTCTCATAACAAAAGACCGTGTCATAATTGGGCAGCATGATCAACCAAAGGTAGGGAGAAGAAGAAAGTATTGTTTAACTGAGCAAGCATTTGCGCGGGAAATGAGAGCTGGTTTCGTTTCTTCAGTACCAACATGGTGTGTCCAATAAAGTTTTAGTTTTGGGAATTCAATTCTCCTGAGAGTGTTTCCTTCTTTTGAGTTTGCTAATTGGACAGTTGACATTAAACCAGCTCTCTTAACTCAGTCTACTTGGATAACCCTGAGAGAGCTGTGACCTAACAATGTGTGGAACAGAGCAAAAAGTTGAGTCCACAACAAACCCTGAATTGCTTCCTCCTCAGGAGGCACCAGTAGTCTCCCAAGCGGATATCGGGGCACAGATAGTGGTGACCCAATCCAAAGTGAGAGTGGAGAAGATGGAGCAGTCACTGGTGCATGACAAGGGGATCATGGCTGGATCCATCTGCCCTGACCCAAAGGCGCGATGGCCGAGTGGAGTGGGCAAGGAAGCCAAGTTGGAGTTCCCCTTGGTTCTGCTTGGAGAAGGCACAGAGGAAGAGAAAAGAGAAAATGCAGGTGGCACAGCAGGTCGTGGAGGTCTCTTCCCCCTCTAGCGAGAGGAGGGAACTCAGACCCCCAGCAACTCCAACCTGGACTTCTATGATAGCGACAGTGAGGGGCAGGACAATCTGATGGTAAGTGGAACCATCACCCCTTTGACTGCTTGAGTGGAGATGCTAGTGCCTCACTCAGGGGTGAGAAGGGTTTTTAGGGCACTGGTAGACTCAAGTTGCACCCACTGCTTGATCAGCTTGAGAACTATGCAAAAGATGGCTTCAGCCAGGTTCGCTTCAGAGTTGACAATTGAGACTTAAAAAATGAGGCAGCCTCTGAAGTTTGAGCAAGTTGATGGCTTCCTTACTAAGGGACCTACTAGCCACGTGCCTAACTGAACCAGTAACCTGAAATCAGGAAGCCACGAGGAAACTATACACTTCATAGTAGCCCTGAAAATGGAAATGATATTGGAGTTGGCATGGCTAAAAAAGTGGTAGCCAGCAGTTTACTGGAAAGACAACAACTGGCACTGGAGGAGTAGAGCAGATGGACTGCAACACGTATGGGCACGAAGTGCAGAGGCAGCAAAAGCCCACTGGTGGGAAGGAGAAAGATAGAGCCTATCAACTCATGGCTGACCATCCCTAAGGAATACCAAGACCTAGTGGGAACATTTAGCGAGCAGGGATCAGAAGTACTCCCTCCTCATCAACTCACTGACTCTGCCATTGAGATACTACCAAGGACAAAATTATCTAAGTCAAAGAATGACTCCAAGAGAGATGGAGAAGCTCAGGAATTTCATGGATAGGGGCAAAAGATGGATGTTTGAAATTATGCATGGATTTTGGAGGAATCAATGGTTGTTGTGGCTCCGTTGCCTGAGCCTGGGCTATCGACAGATGCAGACTCTGAGAGTGAGGAAGAGGAGTTGGCAAGGCCTCCCTCTCCAGGACCCTCCTCCCTGGCAATGCCTCCGGAGGACACCAAAGGCCAAAAGATAGGCTCAGAGCCAAGCACATCCCCGCAGCCACAGGTGGACAGTGACGAAGGAGATAAGTGCTGGCTGGACCCTCACCAGAGGCGCAGGGAGAAGCATGCGCAGCAGAGGGGAAGGCGTGCCAGAGATTAGCTGAGTCACTGGACCACACCCCACAGGGTATAAATATGAGTGTGGTGGCCGATTCAGTTTGTGACGAGCAAAAACTAGAACTAATCCATGATTTCTGCATTACTGGACGTTGCCTGCTTTATCGGACTGCATTATTGTTGAAAACTCTGCCTGTTTTATCGGAATGCTGGCAGGCTAATCTTTGTTTTGTGTGAGTAAAGTCTGAATTGGCAGCTAGCCACTGGGTTGCTGCCAGCTTTATTTTCAAAGAATTTTGTCGTGTGGCTTATTAACTCCGGGCCATCTGTGGGGGTGCATGAGTGGAACGGGGACAGAACAATGGTGTTTATGTGCAAAACATGTACCCTCTCCCCCTCATGAAAGGACATGCTGGGATACCTGGCCAAGGGGAAGATGTTCACCAAGCTGGACTTGAGAAGTGTATTACTGAGTAAGAATTAAAGAAGGCGATGAATGGAAAACCACTTTCAATTGTCCCTTAAGATCAGTGGTTCTCAACCTTCCTAATGCCGCGACCCTTTAATACAGTTCCTCATGTTGTGACCCCCAACCAGGGGTGGGTTCTAATTTTTTTTCCTACTGGTTCTGTGAGCGTGGCTTATTTTGTGGGCGTGGCTTGGAGGTCATGTGACCGGGTGGCCATGGCTAGCGGGTCATGTGACCAGGTGGCCATGGCTATGTGTATAGGGACTACTCAGAGGGCTGAAAAAAGTCATCCTCGCACTTTTGACTGGTCCTCACACTTATGACCATCCTCACATTTATGCCTATGCAGCATTCTTAACAACCGTATCACTCATTTCACAACTGCTTCTCTTCACCATGGTGACAAGATAGGGCAAAAACGTAAATTGTGAGGACAGTCGTAAGTTTGAGGACTGGTCAAAAGTGTGAGGACTAGTTAAAAATAACTTTTTCAGCCCTCTGAGTAGTCCATATGCATAAAAGGATACAGCAATAGAGAGGGATGAAGGAAGGGAAGGGAAATTAGAGTAAGAGGGAGGGTATGAGAGGGAGGGAGAGAGGAGGAGAAGGAGAAAGAAAGAGAAAGTAGGGAGAAGAAGAAGAGGGGGGAAGAGAAAGTAAGAAGGAAAGAAAAGACAGAGGTGGTAGGTTTGAGGAGAAAGATTGCTGTACAATAAAAAAGATGAAAGGGAAGAAAGCCAACCCCAAACAAATATAAAGATATTAAGATAAAGAATGAATTGTTAAACTTTAAAGAATAAAAGAGAACAAATAGGAATAAATAGCAATAATTAGAAACACACATACAAACATACAACTTATTTTCTTTGAACAGAGTATTTGGCCGGTTCACAAATTTAAACAGTTGTAGGAGGTTAGCACCCACCCCTTTCCTAGAAAAATGAAATATTTTGGGAAATATTAAAAAGGCAGAATATTATATTTCCCTGGATGAGAAATGGAGAAGCATATTTTACATATTTTAGCAACCGAAACTCACCACACGTGACCTGGGAAGCATGTGACCTGGGAAGCACATGTGACCATCAGCCAGCAAGGCTAGCTAAGACCCCCACCCCCTGGGAGTCTGACAACCAATCAGGATACTCTTTCGGGGCCCCAAGAAATGCAAAGCCAGAGAGAGCATAAAAACCCAAGGATTTACTGTATCTGCCCTTTTCTGTTCAGGAACTCAAGCCATGTGATCCTGTCCACCATTAAACCATCTTTCCAAGCAGTCTCCATGTTTCCAGTGTCTTTTTCTCTACTTGGAGCAGAACCCAGAAAGATATTTCTTCCAACACAGTGTTTAGTCATTTCAATTAAATTTACAATTTCTATATTTCCTTTTTACCATATTTATTTCTCATCTATTTTTTTAAAAAACCAATATTACCCTTCATCCTCATCTCTAATCTTAATCAAATTCAATTTTTCCCTTCTATTTTATATTATACCCCTTCGCATTGCCATCTATTTTTATATCCATCCTCACATTGGTTAATTATGTAATTATGTAATACAGTTGTTTAATACAAATTCAACATTTTAATATAAATCAATTAGTTATATAACTATCTTTTTTGTATAATAATCAATATGAACATGAATATTCCAATTATTTCCATGCAATCCAATTTCTTACAAATCAATTAATTATATTTACCAATAATAATAAACCAAATAATTTCCCCCATATATTCCTCCAAACCACAACTTAACCATTTCTGCTTTCAACACAATATACAATTAATAGCATCTCAATTATTACAATTCCCTAGTTAAATAGAGCTTTTTTCCTTTTGTGTTTTAAAATCTTGAACCTCCTCTTTTGCCCTAAATTTCCCATTGTTTGCAGTTTTGCACCTCCCTTTTTTGGTGAGGAAAAAGAAAAAGAAATCTCTCTGCCTCATTTTGTCACATTGCAGCAAAGAACCTTCTTTATTTTCAATTTCACTTTTCAGCATAGCTAGGGGGAAAAAATTTGCTCCAGGAATTTACCTCTTTGCAGCTAGCTCTTTGAAGCCCCGCGGCAAGAATTTAAAGCTTTTTTCCCTCTAGCCATCAGCTGGGACTCCGGAGGCAGCAATAGATTGGCAGTGGGCGGGGTAAGTGAACGGCGACCGGGCAATCCAACAGAGGCAGAGGGTGAGGTGAGTGAAGGTGTGGGGGGGGCGAGAGAGGGCTTTGGCGACCCCGTGAAATGGTCGTTCGACCCCCAAAGGGGTCGCGACCCCCAGGTTGGAACCGCTGCTTAAGATGTTTCCAATTCTGAGTGATGCCTTTCGGGCTGCAGGGAGCACCCACGGTGTTCATGCAGCTAATCAAAGAAGTGCTGCATGAGCACCTGTATAAGGGGATTGGTGTAACTGGTTGATACCCTCATTCTGAGACAATGGAAGACCACGTGAAACAAGTGAGGGAGGTGCTAAGAAAACTTGAAAGCTAAGCTCTATGCTAAACTATCCAAGTGCAAGTTCCACAAAACCAGTTTAGACTACTTGTGGTATCGTGTGTCCCATGAAGGGGTGGAGATGGATCTTGGAAAGGTGAAGACCATTCTGGAGCGGGAAGCCCCTCGCATCAGAAAACAACTGGAGAGCTTCCTGGGTTTTGCCAACTTCTGCTGCCAATTTATCCCTTTACACAGATAGCCTTGCATATCACCAAACTATTAAAAACGGGCGCAGGGGAGTAAAGCATAAACCAAGCCAGCTGCTCACTTGGACTATGGAATGCCAAGCGACTTTCGAAAAGCTTAAAAGGCTTTTTGCAGCAGAGCCAACCTTTAAGCATCCGAATCCGGAAGAGCCGTTTATAATACAAACTGATGTCAACAATGTGGTGGTGGTGGGGGGGGTGTTTTGCTCCAAAAAGAATGCAAAGGAGACATTGCAACCCTGTGCCTACACTTCCTGGAAGCTGCCTAACTGTGAAAGGTGTTGGGTGATATGGGAGAAGGAAGCATATGCCATTGGAGGCAATTCTTAGAAGGCAGTAAGATTCTGTTTGAAGTGTGGACTGACCACAAGAACCTGGAAGCCTTAAGAACCCCGAGGAAGCTGTCCCCTAAGCAAGTGAGATGAGCGCAGTACTTTAATCGGTTCAACTTCACCCTTCGATATTTGCCAGGGGAAAAGAATGCCCTTGGCAATGCACTCTCTTGGATGCCCCAATACAAAAGTACCCAAGAGGAAATAGTTAACTCCATCACTCCCTCCAGGCAACCGCCAGCACAGGTCTCAGTGAGGTGGCGGCTGGCCACTCCTCAGCCGGCCGACAGCACACTGCTCCAACACCTAAAAGAAGCTCTGAAGGAAAATGAATGGCTCAGAGATCACAAAGCCGACTTGATGATGAAGGAGGGAGGACCTGGAGTGGAAGGGAGACAAGCTGTATGTTCCAGCCAGCCAGAGAACCCAAATCCTACAAAAAAGCCATGACGTAAAGCCAGCAGGACACTTTGGGTTTGTAAAAACCCTTCACCTGGCTAAAAGACAATTCTGGTGGCCCAAGATGAAGAAGAACATAGAGAACTATGTAAGTGGTTGCCCAGTATGTGTGTCTATAAAACGATTGTCAGGGAAGACCTCTGGGTTGCTACAGCCGGTGACTAACCCTATCAGTCCATGGGAGAAAATCATCATGGATTTCATAGTGGACCTTCCGGAGAGTAATGGAAGCATCATAATCTGGACTGTGGTTGACCTGTTTTCAAAACAAGTGTATTTCATCGCATGCCTGAAGCTTCGCTCAGCCCAGAGGTTGGCCAAAATATTTGTGCAGCACATCCACCAGCTGCAAGGAGATCCAAGGCGCATCATTTCAGATTGGGGGGTGCAGTTTACAACAAACTTTTGGCGGGAGTTTCTAAAGCAAATAGGTTCAGCTCAGGGACTTAGTTCCCGTGCACCAATGGGGTGGTAGAAAAAACTAATACAATGGTGGAGCAATACCTACATTGCTACACTTTTGGCTTCTCTTAGCCAAAAGGCTGAGAAGTGATACCTACGTTGCTATGTAAACTATCAGCGAATCAATTGGGTGGAACTGCTACCTTTCACAGAAGTGGCTTATAATAACGTGGTGCATAGCAGTATTGGATTCACCCCTTTTAAAGTAACCACGGGGATTGAATTTGTACCAATGCCAGAGTTTCCGAGGGAACCTCCTCCCTCAGTAACAATAACTGAATGGATGGAGACCCTCAAAGCTGCTTGGAGCAACATGCAGAAAACCCTGAATAAGGCCAGGGAGTCTCAAAAGAGACAGGCAGATTGGAAGAGAGCTCCTCAGAAGAAGTTCAGAATTGGGTAGAGAGTTTACCTGTCTACGAAGTACTTAAAACTGAACCAACCTGGTAAGAAACTGGGTCCTAAGTACATAGGTCTGTTCCCAATTGTTCGAATCCGAAACCCAATTACTTGGAGTTACAGTTGCCTAAGGTACCCGGGTGACTCCACCCAGTGTTCCACTGTAACTTATTGAAGTCCTTCCGAGGCTTCAAGCTAAAGCCAGTCAAGGACAAGCTGACACCACCTGTGATGATGGGTTGGGGGAGGGGAGGGAAATCACTATGAGATAAAGAGGATGCTGGATTCAAAAAACTTTAAGGGGAAATTAAAATATTTAGTGCAGTGGAAAGGTTATCCTTCAGCTGATGCGGAGTGGGTTAGGTGCCGAAAATGTTAGCACAGACAAGTTAGTAGTTCCATGCAAAATTTTGGTTACCACCTTTAAAGCGCTCCATGGCTTAGGACCTGGTTATCTACGGGACCGCCTACTACCACCAATAGCCTCCCACCGGCCAGTACGCTCTCATAGAGAGGGACTCCTCCGGGTGCCGTCAGCCAAACAGTGTAGGCTGGCGACCCCTAGGGGGAGAGCCTTCTCTGTGGGGGCACCTACCGTCTGGAATGAGCTCCCTCCGGAGATACGGAGGATCCCGGATCTGCGCACCTTCCGCCGCACTGTGAAGACCTTTTTATTCCATCAGGCGGGCCTGGCCTAATCTCTTCCCTTTTTTAAATATATAAATTTTAATCTGTTTTTAAATTATTGGGGTGTTTTAATTCTGTCTGGGCCAAAATGATTTAATTTGATTTTATCTGGTTTTTAAATTTTTGTATCTATGTTATTTTATTGTTTGGCTGTTCACCGCCCTGAGTCCTTCGGGAGTAGGGCGGTATACAAATCAAATAAACTAAACTAAACTAAACTAAACAAAATATCCCAAGCGACCAAATACATTAGTGAAGGCTAAGACCACCTAAGCAACAATAATTAATCTGTGTTTAATATTTTCCAGGTGCTCTTTTTCTTCAGGGGGTCTTCATGTGAAGATTGAACTGCTTTGCTTCTTTCAAACCTAATGCTTTTCAACTTGCCAATGAACTAGGGGGAGGGAGATGGAATGTGGATGTGAATGTATGCAGAGATCAGGGGAGCTTGGAGCCAGCAAGGTAACCATTGCAGGTGCTTGAGAAAGAGATCTACCATTCTCATAACAAAAGACAGCCTCATAATTTGACAATGTCGTCAACTGAGCAAGCATTTACATGGGAAGCCAGAGCTGGTTTCATTTCTTCAGTACCAATATGGTTTATGCAATAAAGTTTTACTTTTGGGAATATAATTATCCTGAGAGTGTTTCCTTGTTTTAGGTTCACTAATTGGACAGTTGACATATTTAAAAGAATAAAAGATAATTTAAAATGCTTCAAATACCAAAATAAAAAGCTGGAGGAAGTATTCTCCATATTATTAACTGGCAATTGAAAGTCTCTTCCCAAAATATATCAAATTACATGAAGAGTATGCTTAGAGTGAAAAAAAGTCATATTTTAGGAAACAATAGTGAAGTTTCAACAAATTGAAATATGTGTCTGATGTTAACATCATCCAGAAAAGTATAAGGGGCAAATTTTATTATTTCAATTTGCATGGTCATCATATAGCTTGGGGAGAGTAATGGGATTTTGTACTCATAGGTTTCTTCAAACAACACTTATCTCTGAGGGCTCTCTCTTCATTCAAATCCTGCAATTTTTCTTCTTGGACCATATGCTATATGTATAAATGATGAATAATGTACATATGCTCAGAGCCTTGTTTGGGAAAATTCCAATCCATTCATTATATGATCTTCCAGCTAAGAGTATTGATAATTACTATGTCAAAATTTGCATGTTGATCTTTATAGTTAATTAGTTATTTGTTGAATCCTAAATAAAAAGAAAAGAAGATTAAGGAGAAAAAGAAGACTAACAATGGATTAATGGCAGGTGTCATTTTGGAAATATACTAAATCCCATGGCAACTTCCCTTTATTGTTGCTATTTTCAATACATGGCTTGATGAAGGAAAGAATACATTATTGATTAATCTAATAATTTACCATGACTCAGGGGCTTAATTTTGGAAAGATTCCTTCTGGAAATAATTGCTCTAACTCCATCCATGGCATTACTCACAGCAACTGGCAACAATACTCCTATGATTGTTTCGGAAGTACCAAAGTCAGTGTCAGTTACACTATAAACTACTATTCTTGCTGCATGTGTTTCTCTTCCAATTCTGATTGAATAAGCATCAGGGCACTTGTTCAGTATCTGCCAGAGAGAAGATTTGACCCAAAAATAAAGATAACAAAACCAGCTCTAATCTTCTCGTCAGAAGTTCACTAGACCCATGGCTGAACCTATTTTTGCATCGCATCTAGTGTCACTGCTGCTCTTAGCCGTTAGAGCAAACTCTTTTTCTCAAGAATATTTGGGTTATCTGGCTTTGGAACATGATATCCAAGATGCTTCATCACTCATCAAAGAACTTAAGTCATTGTTTCTATAGTAAAAACTTTACAGAGTTGTTGGGAGAAGCAGGAAACACATCTGTCCCAAGAATCTTTTGATTCTTAATGCTTCATATCATGATCTCTAGTAAACAGATGTTCTTTGTGTTGTTAAAAATATTTTTTCTAGGTTGTGACAATTGCACATTTGCTCCATCTCTTGATGGATTGCTTACAGCAGATGGTTGGATTTGTAGCTTCTTGATTGAATATAGTACATTACAATTCCATAAAAGCCCTCCCAAGTTGATCAACTGCATTCTTCCCTGGTTCTGAAATCCAAAGTTGTGGACCTTGTCTGGAAATGGTTAATTAGAACATACAACACTCTATACTTAATGAAGTATATATCTGATTTTGTTTTTTGTGGATACAGATTTTGAGGTTTGATTCAAATCCAGAAATTAAGAATCTACAGTTGCAGTGAGTTTTGTACTGTTTCTTTAGTTTCCTCCAGTTTCTCCACTATTTCTATACTGAATTTGTTGGTTGTACCCAACTAATTAATAGGAAACTGTTTGAATCTATGGCTACTATACATATTTATTTGGTGATTTTTAAAAATTATATTCTTAGTTGTTATTAAGAAAGGCTGCAGATTTATATTCCCTGTGGGCTGATGCTAATCTCTGTTTGTTCTTTGGTCAAATTTATCATTTCTTCCAAAAGTGACATCTTAGTTTCAGTTTAATCCAGTACTTGTGTACTCTATTTTTTCTCAATCCAAAGATCTCCATTAAGCATTCTTTGAATAGACAAAGCTTTGGCAGCTTTCCCAGAATGTCTTTGTTATTCTTAGAAAAGAGTTTTAGTCTCTTTCAAGGCATTCTTTCAGTGCCTTGTGAGCAGTAACATCTGGTGAACAAGCTTCCCTCTGAGTCAGTGCTTCTCTGGAAGATTTGTTTAGGATCCTGGCCATCTACTTTTGTAAAGCAGTATCCTTGGATGTTCATTTCAGAGCTGATTCATTTTAGTTTGGTCAATTATTCCCTTCTCCCAGTTCTGTCCGTTGGAACCTCCCACTTCCATCTTGTGAGCTTGCTAGTCAACCATATGTGTGATTCAGAGACCATGAAGAAAGAAGGTTGCTTTTCTGTAATGGTGTCTCTTTAAGTGGCCATATATACATTGAGCTACCTATCCATTCTATGACTATGCTTGTTGATTTTATTGGTTCTTATAGCTTCTGTAATTATTTAAAAAATGAAGGGAAGGCAGGATATGCACAATATAAAAATGCTTCTTACAAAAATCTTCAACACTGGAAATTCCTTGAGTGAGGCACTGCTCAAACATAGCCTTTATATTTCTGAATGTATAGATAGTTTAAGGTCCTGCCTTGCCAGTCTTCTCAAGAAAGCAGAACTCTTGAAACAAAAGCCATTTCAAAAGAAAACTTCTATTGGAAGATTGTGATAGCAAGACATCTAGGCAGGAATTAACTTTTCCCGCTCGAAACATTAGATTAAATCATTGCAGACAGAGCCCCTCCCAAAGTCCAATACATCATCAAGCCAATCCCAGTGTGTGAAGATGTTATGGGAAACTCAGGCTGAGAAGGTGATAAACGCCGGTCTCCAAGGCAATGCTGCTGCTTTTTTCCAGAGACAGATAAGGCAGCTGGCTCAAGGCACATTCCATTCCTCCTCCCAAGATTCCCAAAGCAAAGCAAGGAATAGAAACAGAAACCCCATACAGACAATCCCCCAAGCCTCCCCTCTCTCACCAGAATGACAGCGTCCCTATAGGAATCTATGGGACCTGACAGATAGTGGCTCCAGATCCAGAGTTACAAATAAGTAACCTGTCTTGTCCTTGGGAAAGGAAGAAAGTAATTCCACTTTTGCTGTTCTCTAGGTATTATCAATGCATTTTTCAGGTTTGTATATAATATGGAAAAGGCTATTGGATACCTGGGAAAATTTCCTTTCTTTTTGTTTCAATACATTACTTCTTATGCTATTTCAGTATTGTTATATTATGTAATTGTTCACAAAACCAATTTCCTCTTAAGACAACCAAGGCATTTAATAATATACAACCTGCTACAATGCAGAAAAAAATTAGAAAAACCAAATATAGATTGGGTCTACAAAAGGGGATGTGGTATGATGGACTACAGTGGAGCAACAGTTTCCCAGGAAGGAGGGACATTCCAAGGACAGGAGTGGGGAGGGCAGTGTGAGTCAAGAGAAAACATAGCCCAAAGCTGGATTGGAGACAAAGGAAGAAAGTTAGGATAGTCACTCTCTAAAAATCTCTCAGGGTATTTCCATTAGGATCAGAGTAGTTGAGGTTTAATCTGGCAAGACTGAGCAATTAAAGGACTGAACTTTGGCTGGATTATCTATTTTGTTCTGGGTCTGGGCCTGACATATACTGTCCAAAAAATCAACAGCTAAATATTAGCAAATTTGGCAAACATAAGTGTAGAGGCATGAAAGCCATATTTTCCCACTATTTTTATTATTTTTTAAAATAAGTATTTTTTTAAAAAATATTTATAAATGGACAGATAATCAATTTACCATTAGTAAAGGTAAACCATGTTTATGAACTGTTTTCATAATATAAAAAAACTATAAATTTATGAACTTAGTGCCAAAATCTTCACTATATTATTACTACTAAATGTTAAAAAGAAACATATCAAAAGGAAAAGCAAAAGAAACCCTCTTAAAAATATCGATAAATATCTAATTTCTGACTTCCTTACTCCATACAGTTTTTAGTATTATTAATGTAAACTTGAGAAACCATACTCTAAATTTTTATATTTACCTTGAAAATAATATTTTAATGTATTTGAACATACATTATTTCAAAAATTAAGCATTTTTGCTTAAATTTATTTAAATTTTTATTTTTTATACAAATTTTATTAAAAGTTTTACAAAGAAGATGAAAACTAACAAAAGGGATTAGATTAAAAACCATGTTCCATGTTACCTGAGGAATTGCCTTTTCCCAAGATTCTGTACCCATCCAACTCAATCTAGCAGAGTGGGCATGCTGCAGATCCCTTCAGCCAGAGTGTCGGTTGTTGGGGAGTAGAAGATGAGCTTTTTCTGCAGTGGCCCCTGCTCTGTAGAACATCCTCCCTTTGGAGATTAGAATAGCCCCAACCTTTTTGGCCTTTCATAAGGCCTTGAAAACCTGGCTGCATTCCCAAATCTCAAGTGCTGAATGTGGCAAGGGCCCTGTTTCCTGGCTTTATTGCTAACTGGCCAAGTATATAGGTTGCTATCATGTTTCCCCAAAAGTAAGACCTATCAAAAAAGTCCTAGTCTGATTTTTACTATGCTCCTAATATAAGCCCTACCCCAAAAATAAGCACTAGTTAAGGTTGTCATCAGCAGGGGAGGCATGGCCAGCACCGAAGGCAGCAAGAGCTTGGGGGGCAATGGTGTCCGGCAGCAGGAGGTGACTGGATTATCTGTCCAAGCAGCAGGTGGAGGCAGAGGGGAGGGGAGCCACATGATCTGGACGCACCGCAAGAGGATGCAGGAAAGCTGAGAGTTGGGCTGGGGCAGCTGGCCGTGTCGTCTTCACACAGTGGCACTGGCAGCAGACCCAGGTAGAGGTGCGGTGGGGAAGGGAGGCAATCCCCATGCACCGCAGGAAAGCCGAAAGTCAGTGGGCTGGAGTGGGCCACCGTGCAGGCCACAGGGAAGCCAAGAGATACAAAGACAAGCCTCTGGTTGACCTGCTTCATTGCGGCCGCAAGTATGCAGAAGAAATGGTCCAGTGGCCACATGGGGTCCTGCTGGATGGGGTTGTTGGAGCTGCCGCTGCAAGGTGAGGCAGTTGTCAGGGCGTGGATGGCCTGGCTGCAGGTGCGGAGGGCATGGGGGAGCTCCACTCCCTTGCCTCACGGTGGCAGCACAACTCCTTTGGAGACATCAGCCAGCCATAATTGCCCACTAGATTTTCTCACTTTTTGCCATTGCTGCATATTCTCCAGTTCCTAATCTGATATAGCCGCTACTGTGTTATTTTTCCCATTATTATGCAGTGTTTGTCTTTGTACCTATAAGCATATACAGGTAGAACTTTTCTAGTGACCACAATTGGTAACAACTTAGTCATTAAGTGAAGTGGTTGCTAAATTGTAACTGAACAGGTGCTAAACAAGGCAGTTGCTAAATAAGGACTACCTAGGTCTTAATAAAATATGATAATGGAATTATCAGTAAGGAATACTAGAATTTTGCCTAGTTTAAAAAATTGCTTTCATTTCAAACTTGATCCCTAAGATTCTTTGAACAGTGCTTTGTATGCCTTGCTAATCATTGAGGATTTTTTACATTATCATCACATGATAGAATGTTCCTTCTCTCCCATGGTTTTTACAGCAATTATTACCATATGATCTGTCTATTTGGCTAGAATCAGTGGTGGGATTCAGCCAGTTCGCACCCCTTCTGGAGAACCGATTGTTAACTTTCTGAGTGGTTTGGCAAACTGCTCTTTGTTGGAAGAAATCATTAGGGCAGAGAACTGGTTGTTAAATTACTTGAATCCCACCACTGGCTAGAATGGAATTGTATCATCATTATCATTTTAACCATTGTCTATCCACTGCAGGATGTCGGCCTCTTTTGCATGTTTCCAATCAATATGGTCCTGAGCTTTCTTTTGCCAATTGGGCCCACTGATGTTGTTAATCCATCTTGTCTTAGGTCTCTTTTGTAGCCATCAAGTGGGAACCATTCTATGACTGTCTTGGTCCACTTGCCATCAGTTGTTCTTGCTATGTGACCAGCCCATTTCCATTTCAATTCTTTTTTTTTAATAGTCTTTATTCAATCTTTTTTAGTTTTAAAAGCACATTTCCATTTTTACAGCTTTCAACTATTGGTAACAATTTAAGTTTCATAATTCCAATCTATGGCCTATAGTCAGTGACTCCATCACTGACTATTGGGGGCGAGTCCTTGGCCCCCACAGAAAGGGCTCGCAACCTGGGAGTCCTCCTGGATATGCAGCTGTTCTTGGAGGAACATCTGACGGCTGTAACCAGGGGGACCTTTTATCAGGTTCGCCTGATTCGCCAGTTGCGGCCCTTTCTTGATCGGGATTCCCTGTGCACAGTCACTCACGCCCTCGTCACCTCTCGCCTTGACTACTGCAATGCTCTCTACATGGGCTCCCCTTGAGGGGCACCTGGAGGCTCCAGCTGGTCCAGAACGCAGCAGCGCGGGTAGTGATGGGAGCAGCATGGCGCTCCCATGTAACACCGCTCCTGCGTGAGCTGCACTGGCTCCCAGTGGTCTTCCAGGTGCGCTTCAAGGTGTTGGTCATCACCTTTAAAGCGCTCCATGGCATAGGGCCTAGCTATCTTCGAGACTGCCTGCTGCTACCGATGACCTCCCATCGACCTGTGCGCTCCCACAGAGAGGGCCTCCTCAGGGTGCCATCAGCCAAACAATGTAGGCTGGTGACCCCCAGGGGGAGAGCCTTCTCTGTGGGGGCACCTACCCTCTGGAATCAGTTGCCCCCAGAGATAAGGAGAATCCAAGACCTCAGTGCCTTCCGCCGTGCCCTTAAAACACACTTTTTCCAGAAAGCCGGGCTGGTTTAGGAAGAAATTTTTTAAATTTTTTAATTTTTTTAAATGTTTAATTGGTTTGTGGTTTTTTAAATTTTTGGGCCAAATTTATATAGATTTTAATTGTTTTTAATAATTGTATTTCATGTTTTTAATTCTGGCTGTGCACCGCCCTGAGTCCTCAGGGAGAAGGGCGGTATATAAATTGAAAATAAAATAAAATAAAATAAAATAAATATTGTTTTATACATTATGTACATCTTTAAATATATAGTATCTTTTATGATATTCTACTTTTATTCTTCATTAACATCGATTTAATCTATTCTTCATATATGTAGTACATCTATATGTATTTACATATTCCTTTTATCATTTAACAAGTTTTATCATATTTATAAATATATATAATTTTCAATTTAACATACTTTCTATATCATCTTTATGCATCAATTTTACATCTCCTTTCAAGCCATTGATACCACATATTCCAACTCTTGTAATAAAATTGGTCGCATTGGTGGATGATCTCTGGAGGGCTCGGGACAGGGGTTGTTCCTCTGTTCTGGTCCTATTAGACCTCTCAGCGGCTTTTGATACCATCGACCATGGTATCATGCTGCGCCGGCTGGAGGGACTGGGGGTGGGAGGCACCGTGCTGCGGTGGTTCTCCTCCTATCTCTCTGACCGGTCCCAGTCTGTGTTGGCAGGGGGGCAGAGGTCGACCTCAAGGCGCCTTGCTTGCGGGGTGCCGCAAGGGTCGGTCCTCTCGCCGCTCCTGTTCAACATTTATGTGAAGCCGCTGGGTGAGATCATCCGTGGTTTTGGGGTGCGATGCCATCTGTACGCTGATGACAATCAGCTGTACATTTCCACCCCAGACCACCCCAATGATGCCCTCGAAGTGATGTCCCAGTGTCTGGAGTCCGTGCGGGTCTGGATGGGGAGGAACAGGCTTCGACTCAACCCTTCCAAGACCGAGTGGCTGTGGATGCCGGCGTCCCGGTATAGCCAGCTGGTGCCATTGCTGGCTATTGGGGGCGAGTCACTGACCCCCACAGAGGGGGCTTGCAACTTGGGTGTCCTCCTGGACACACGGCTGTCTTTAGAAGAGCATATGACGGCCGTGGCCAGGGGGGCTTTTTATCAGGTTCGCCTGATACGCCAGTTGCGCCCCTTTCTGGATCGGGACTCCTTGTGCACAGTCACTCATGCCTTGGTTACGTCACGCCTGGACTACTGTAACGCTCTCTACATGGGGCTCCCCCTGAGGAGCACCCGGAGGCTCCAGCTGGTGCAGAATGCGGCCGCGCGGGTGATTATGGGAGCGACGTGGCGCTCCCACGTAACACCTCTCCTGCGCGAGCTGCATTGGCTCCCGGTGGTCTTCCGGGTGCGCTTTAAGGTGTTGGTTCTCATCTTTAAAGCGCTCCATGGCTTAGGCCAGGGTATTTGCGAGACCGCCTGCTGCTACCGATAACCTCCCACCGGCCAATACGCTCTCACAGAGAGGGCCTCCTCGGGTTGCCGTCGGTCAGGCAATGTCGGCTGGCGGCCCCCAGGGGGCGAGCCTTCTCTGTGGGGGCACCCGCCCTGTGGAATGAGCTGCCTCCTGGAATACGATTGATCCCGGACCTCCGGACCTTCCGTAAAGCCCTGAAGACGTTTTTATTTCATCAAGCCGGCCTAGCCTAAATGGTTTTTAATTGGGATTTTAAATTTTATGGATTTGGGGTTTTAAATTGGGTAGCCAATGATTTAATTCTTTTAATTATCTTAACTTTTGTATTTGTATGTTTTTTAATTTTGGCTGTTCACCGCCCTGAGTCCCTTCTGGGAGAAGGGCGGTATACAAATTAAATAAATAAATAAATAAATAAATAAATAAATAAATAAATAAATAAATAAATAAAATTCTTCTCTGTCTTTAAGCTCGATGGTTAATTTATCCATTTCCGCACAATTCAGGACTTTTTTTTATTATCATTGCATTTGTTGGCATGTTTTCTTGTTTCCAATTCTGGGCAAATAAGTTTCTTGCTTGCTGTTGTAATATGAAGTATAATATATTGTGCCCTTTTGCTTCCATTTCCTTTTATAATACCCAATAAGAACAACTCTGGCTTCATCTCAGTTTTTTGTTCTGTGATTTCTTCTAACCATTTTTTAATTTTCATCCAACGTTTCTGGGGTTTTGGGCAGGTCCACCACATGTGATAGAACGTCCCTTGTTGATGGTTACATCGCCAACACTTCTGTGATCTATTGGGATACATTTTGGCTAACCTTGCCGTGGTAGATGCCAATGATAAAACATTTTATAAATATTCTCTTTATATCATGCTGACATCGTTAATTTATAATTTTTCTCCCATATTTTTTCCCAATATTCCAAATCTATATTATATCCAAAATTTTTGGTGCAGGGTATCATCATTTCTTTCACAGTTTCCTCCTCCATTTTGAATCCTAAAAGACAATTGTAAGTTTCAGAAATCATTTTTTCCTTATTCCCTAATAATATTTTATCCAGTTCTTGTTCTCTTTAAAAGCCGTAATATTCTAAGTCTTTTTTATATCTTGTTTGAATTTGTAAATATGGCCACCAATCTATTTCTAGTCCTTGGGATTTTAACTCTTGATTAGATTTTAATACTCTTTGTCCATCCAATAACTCATTATATGTCACCACCTTGTTTCAGTCTAAGATGTTTTATTTATTTATTAATTTAATCTGTATACCGCCCTTCTCCCAGAGGGGACTCAGGGTGGTGAACAGCCAAAATTAAAAAACATACAAATACAAAAGTTAAGATAATTAAAAAAGAATTAAATCATTAGCTTCCCAATTTAAAACCCCCAAATCCATAAAATTTAAAATCCCAATTAAGAACCATTTAGGCTAGGCCGGCTTGGTGGAAAAAAAACGTCTTCAGAGCTTTATGGAAGGTCCGGAGGTCCGGGATCAATCGTATTCCAGGAGGCAGCTCGTTCCACAGGGCGGGTGCCCCCATAGAGAAGGTTCTCCCTCTGGGGGCCGCCAGCCAACATTGCCTGACCGAAGGCACCCTGAGGAGGCCCTCTCTGTGAGAGCGTATTGGCCGGTGGGAGGTTATCGGTAGCAGCAGGCGATCTCGCAAATATCCTGGCCTAAGCCATGGAGCACTTTAAAGATGAGAACCAACACCTTAAAGCACACCCAGAAGACCACCGGGAGCCAATGCAGCTCACGCAGGAGAGGTGTTACATGGGAGCGCCACGTCGCTCCCATAATCATCCGCGCGGCCGCATTCTGCACCAGCTGGACCCTCCGGGTGCTCCTCAGGAGGAGCCCCATATAGAGAGCGTTGCAGTAGTCCAGGCGTGACGTGACCAGGGCATGAGTGACCGTGCACAAGGAGTCCCGATCCAGAAAGGGGCGCAAATAGCATATCAGGCAGATCTGATAAAAAGCCCCCCTGGCCCTGGCCGTCATATGCTCTTCTAAAGACAGCCGTGTGTCCAGGAGGACACCCAAGTTGCGAGCCCCCTCTGTGGGGGTCAGTGACTCGCCCCCAATAGCCAGCAATGGCACCAGCTGGCTATATCGGGATGCCGGTATCCACAGCCACTCGGTCTTGGAAGGGTTGAGTCGAAGCCTGTTCCTCCCCATCCAGATCCGCATGGCGTCCAGATACTGGGACATCACTTCGAGGGCATCATTGGGGTGGTCTGGGTTGGAGATGTGCAACTGAGTGTCATCAGCGTACAGATGGCATCGCACCCCAAAACCACGGATGATCTCACCCAGCGGCTTCACATAAATGTTGAACAGGAGCGGCAAGAGGACCAACCATTGTGGCACCCCGCAAGCAAGGCACCTCGAGGTCAACCTCTGCCCCCCTGCCAACACAGACTGCAACCGGTCAGAGAGATAGGAGGAGAACCGCCGCAACAGGGTGCCTCCCACCCCCAATCCCTCCAGCCGGCGCAGCATGATACCATGGTCGATGGTATCAAAAGCCGCTGAGAGGTCTAACAGGACCAGAACAGAGGAACAACCCCTGTCCCGAGCCCTCCAGAGATCATCCACCAATGCAACCAATGCCGTCTCCGTGCTGTACCCAGGCCTGAAGCCGGACTGGCACAGATCTAGATAGACAGTTTCATCCAGGTACTGTGGGAGCTGTCGCACAACCACACTCTCCACAACCTTCACAACAAAGCGAAGGTTGGAGACCGGATGGTAGTTTGCCAAAACGGCCGGGTCCAGAGAAGGCTTCTTGAGGAGGGGCCTCACCACCACCTCTTTCAAGGCGGGAGTCAAGAAACCCTCTCTCAAAGAAGCATTTATAATCCTCTGGAGCCAGCCTCGTGTTACCTCCTGGGTGGCCAGTACCAGCCAGGAGGGGCACGGGTCCAATAAACATGTGGTTGCGTTTAACCTCCCCAGGATCCTGTCCACGTCCTCAGGAGTCACAGGGTCGAACTCATCCCAGATAACATTCTCAAGATCAGCCTTAGTCAACCCGCTAGGATCTACCCAGTCAGAGTCCAAGCCTTCCCGAATCTGAGAGATTTTATCATGCAGATACTGTGCAAAATCCTCAGCCTGCCCTTGCAAGGGGTCTTCCCGCGCTCCCTGATGTAGGAGGGACCGAGTCACCCTAAACAAGGCGGCTGGGCGGTTATCTGCCGATGCAACAAGAGTGGAAAAGTGGTTACGCTTTGCCGCTTTTATTGCCACTAGATAGGTCTTAATATGAGACCTAACTAGTGTTCGGTCGGATTCGGAGCGACTAGCCCTCCAACCACTCTCTAGGCGTCTTTTCCGGCGCTTCATCCAGCTCCTCGGAAAACCAAGGGGCCGGGCAGGTTCGGCGTCGGGTCAGAGGCCGCAAAGGCACCACTCGGTCCAGAGCACCGGTGCCCGTCCTATCCCAGGCAGCCACCAGGTCTTCAGCCGAGTCGTGAGCCAGAGTTTCGGGAACTGGCCCAAGCTCCCTCTGGAACCTATCAGGATCCATCAGGCTCCTGGGGCGGAACCACCTGGTCGGTTCCGCCTCCCTGCAGTGGGGTGCAGCGGTCAAAAAGTCCAGCCTCAGGAGAGAATGGTCCGACCATGACAGGGGTTCAGTAACTATATCCCCTATATCCAAACCACTCAGCCACTGACCAGAGATAAAAACCAAGTCCAGAGTGTTTCCTCCTGCGTGAGTGGGGCCATGAATTAATTGTGTCAGGTCCATGGCTGTCATGGAAGCCATAAACTCCTGAGCCATCCCAGACACCTCACCGGCAGACGGCAGTTTGAAATCCCCCATGACCAAAAGTCTGGGGGTATCAACCGCTACCCCGGCAATAACGTTGAGAAGCTCGGGCAGGGCCGCTGTCACGTAGCAGGGAGCCAGGTACGCGATCAGCAGGCCCACCTGCATCCCATGGCCCCACTTCACCAGGAGAGACTCACATCCAGCTATCTGAGGTACAGTGGCCTCCCTCGGATCAAGACTTTCCTTTATAACGACCACCACCCCCCTGCCCTGGGCCCTTGACTGATGGAATGCGCGGAAACCTGGTGGGCACATCTCTACGAGGGGGAACCCCCCCTCTTGGCCCAACCAGGTCTCTGTAATACCTGCCAGATCTGCACCCCCCTCCTGTATTAGCTCACAAATGAGGGGGGCCTTATTAACCACAGACCTGGTGTTGCACAGCATCAGTCTAAGGCAGTGGTTCTCAACCTTCCTAATGCCGCGACCCTTTAATACAGTTCCTCATGTTGTGGTGACCCCCAACCAGGGGTGGGTTCTAAATTTTTTTACTACCGGTTCTGTGGGCATGGCTTATTTTGTGGGTGTGGCTTGGAGGTCATGTGACTGAGTGGGCATGGCTAGCTGGTCATGTGACCGGGTAGCCATGGCTATGTGTATAGGGACTACTCAGAGGGCTGAAAAAAGTCATTTCTGACAGGTCCTCGCACTTTTGACTGGTCCTCACATTTATAATCATCTTCACATTTATGCCTGTGCAGCATTCTTAACAACCATGTCACTCATTTCACAACTGCTTCTCTTCAACATGGTATAAGATAGGGCAAAAAACGTAAAATGTGAGGACAGTCGTAAATTCGAGGACTGGTCAAAAGTGCGAGGACCAGTCAAAAATAACTTTTTCAGCCCTCTGAGTAGTCCCTGGGCACAAAAGGACTACCCAGAGGGCTGAAAAATGTGATTTCTAACAGGTCCTCGCACTTTTGACCTGTCTTCGCAGTTATCATCATTTATGCCCATATCATAGTCATCATTTATGCCCATTGTACCATTCTTAACAACCGTGTCACTCATTTCACAACTGCTTCTCTTCACCATGGTGACAAGATAGGGCAAAAACATAAATTGTGAGGACAGTCGTAAGTTCGAGGACTGGTCAAAAGTGCGAGGACCAGTCAAAAATAACTTTTTCAGCCCTCTGAGTAGTCCATATGCATAAAAGGATACAGCAATAGAGAGGGATGAAGGAAGGGAAGGGAAATTAGAGTAGGAGTGAAGGTAAGAGAGGGAGGAAGAGAGGAGGAGAAGGAGAAAGAAAGAGGAAGTAGGGAGAAGAAGGAGAGGGGGGAAGAGAAAGTAAGAAGGAAAGAAAAGACAGAGGTGGTAGGTTTGAGGAGAAAGATTGCTGTACAATAAAAAAGATGAAAGGGAAGAAAGCCAACCCGAAACAAATATAAAGATATTAAGATAAAGAATGAATTGTTAAACTTTAAAGAATAAAAGAGAACAAATAGGAATAAATAGTAATAATTAGAAACACACATACAAACATACAACTTATTTTCTTTGAACAGAGTATTTGGCCGGTTCACAAATTTAAACAGTTGTAGGAGGTTAGCACCCACCCCTTTCCTAGAAGAATGAAATATTTTGGGAAATATTAAAAAGGCAGAATATTATATTTCCCTGGATGAGAAATGGAGAAGCATATTTTACAGACAAAGCAGCTCCCACCTTCCTGCTCCCCACCCTTTGTTAATGGGCCAGAGGCAGAAAGTCAATCCTTTGTCAAAGGACATTTGCAACACAATAGCAACAGAAACTAACACAATGGGCCCCATTAAGCCATGTGATCCTGTCCACCATTAAACCATCTTTCCAAGCAGTCTCCATGTTTCCAGTGTCTTTTTCCCCACTTGGAGCAGAACCCAGAAGTATATTTCTTCCAAGACAGTATTTAGTCATTTCAATTAAATTTACAATTTCTGTATTTCCTTTTTACCATATTTATTCCTCAACTATTTTTTTAAAAAACTAATATTACCCTTCATCCTCATCTCTAATCTTAATCAAATTCAATTTTTCCCTTCTATTCTATATTATACCCCTTCCCATTGTCATCTATTTTTATATCCATCCTCACATTGGTTAACTATGTAATACAGTTGTTTAATACAAATTCAACATTTTAATATAAATCAATTAGCTATATAACTACCTTTTTTGTATATTAATCAATATGAACATGAATATTCCAATTATTTCCATGCAATCCAATTTCTTACAAAACAATTAATTATATTTACTAATAATAATAAACCAAATAATTTCCCCCATTTATTCTTCCAAACCACAACTTAACCATTTCTGCTTTCAACACAATATGCAATTAATAGTATCTCAATTATTACAATTCCATAGTTAAATAGAGCTTTTTTTCTTCTGTGTTTTAAAATCTTGAACATCCTCTTGCCCTAAATTTCCCATTGTTTGCAGTTTCGCACCTAACTTTTTTGGTGAGGAAAAAGAAATCTCTCTGCCTCATTTTGTCACGTTCACCAAAGACCCTGCTTACTTTCAATTTTCCTTTTTCAGCATAGCTAGGGGAAAAAAAATCTGCTCCAGGAATTTACCTCTTTGCAGCTAGCTAGCAATAGAGCCCTCTGCAAAACAGCTGAGAGTAGGGCGGCTCTTTGAAGCCCCGAGGCAAGAATTTAAAGTTTTTTTCCCTCTAGACACCAGCTGGGACTTCGGAGGCAGCAATAGATTGGGAGTGGGTGGGGTAAGCGAATGGCGACCAGGCGATCCAGCAGAGGCAGAGGGTGAGGGTGAGTGAAGGCGTAGGGGGGCGAGAGTGGGCTTTGGCGACCCCTGTGAAATGGCCGTTCGACTCCCAAAGGGGTCGCGACCTCCAGATTGAGAACCGCTGGTCTAAGGCCTGGGCTCTGAAACTCTGGACAGCCGGGGAAACGAGAAGAGTCATGGGGGCCGAGGTATGCCACCACTTGGAGATAGCAGGTTCGTGCCCCCACCACCTGATGTGGCCCCCTACTCCCGCCATATATGCCCCTCCCAACCACGGTCCTGATAGAATTGCCCTCTACCCTATCAGCACTGAGTTCCTCCACACCCCGCTCCCCGCCTATTGTTGGGATATATCATGGCTCCCATGGTTGATAACCACCTCGGGAATTTTTATATAATGGTTTCTTTTAATCTTCCCCCAAACGTCTAGTAATGCGTCTCTTATCTGGTGTCTTTGAAACTACGTATGTGATTTATTTTTCCCCTCCCAAATGAACGCATGCCAGCCTAAATCGTGGCCTTCTATTGTTAATATCCTCTTGTTTTTAAGAATTATCCATTCCATGAGCCATTTTATAGCTGCTGATTGATGATAAAGTTCCCAATCTGGGAGTCCAAAACCTCCTTTATTTCTATTATCTTGTAAGAGTTTAAGTTTTATTCGGGCTTTCTTCCCTAACCAAATAAATTTTAAAATTGTTTTATTTAATTCTACAAAAAAGTTTTTCCCAGGTTTTATTGGTATTGTTTGAAATAAAAATAAAATTTTAGGTAAAATATTAATCTTTATTGTCACAATTCCCTCAATTAAAGATAATTAAAGAATTAATTATCAATTAAAGAATTTTGCACAGTTTTCCAAATCTTTTTGTATTTGTTGCAATAGTTTTGTGTAATTATCCTCTTTTATCGAGGAACATTTTGGTGTCAACCAAACTCCGAGATATTTTATTTTCTTTACTATTTGAATTCCCAATTTCTCTTCCAATTTGTCGTTTTGCTTATGTGTAAGATTTTTAGTTAATATCTTCGTTTTCCCTGTATTTATTTTTAGCCCTGCTACCTTATCAAAATCCTCTATTTCAGTGGTTCTCAACCTTCCTAATGCTGCGACCCTTTAATATAGTTCCTCCTGTTGTGGTGACCCCCAACCATAAAATTATTCTTAAAACCATTGAAAATATGTGTTTTCCGATGGTCTTAGGCGACCCCTGTGAAAGGGTCATTCGACCCCCAAAGGGGTCCCGACCCACAGGTTGAGAACCACTGCTCTATTTCCTGCATTAATACAGTTCCTGTTTCTAACAGATATTCTATGAAAAAGACCATATCGTCTGCGAATGCCTGCGTTTTATATTCGTCTTTTTTAATTCTTAGTTCTTTTATTTCCTGGTTCTGTCTGATCTGTGACAACAACACTTCTAGTGACAAGATAAAAAGTAAGGGAGATAATGGACATCCTTGTCTAACTCTTTTTTTATACTGATTTTCTCTGATAGGTCTCCATTTACTATTATTTTAGCAGTTTGATCAAAATATATCGCCTTAATCATCTCTACAAATTTTTCTCTGAAATTCATATTAATTAATTGGGTAATAAGAAATTGCCAATTTAATTGAAGGCTTTTTGTGCATCCACAAAAATTAACGCTATCTGTTTTTCAGGGTGAACTTCATAGTATTCTAATATGTTCATGACCACTCTTATGTTGTTTCTTAATTGTCTTTTTGGGAGAAACCCGTTTTGGTCAGAGTGAATAATTTTATTCAATATTTTCTGGAATCTTTCCGTTATTATTGTTGCAAATATTTTATAGTCGGCATTTAACAATGAAATTGGTCTATAGATTTTAATCTGTTTGGTATCAGTATCTTTGGGTATTAATGTTATAAATGTTATAAATTCCACAAATTTGGTAATTTAGCTCGTTCTAATACTTCATTATACAATTCTAGCATTATTCCCTCCTGAAATTTTTTGTAAATCTCTGCTGGAATCCCGTCTAGTCCTGGTATTTTATTATTTTTTTGTTTCTTGATCACCTCCTTCATCTCCATTAGCGTTACCTTATCATTTAGCATTTTCATGGTTTCTTTTGGTATTTTCGGTAAGTCCTTCATTTCTAAATATTGTTTAATGCTTTCTTCTGAAATATCTTCCTGACTGTATAATTTATTTAAAAAGTTTTGGATAATACTTTTTTCCCCTTCTGATTGGTGCTGGAGATTCCCGTCCTCATCCTGTAATTGTTGTATTAGTTTTTTTGTTCTCTCTTAAGTTTATATGACAATCATCTCCCTGGTTTGTTTGTGTATTCAAAATAATTTTGTTTTATTGTTTTAAGTTTAAGTTTAAGATTATTAAAATTTATATGCCGCCCTTTTCCCGAGGGACTTGGGGCGGCTCACAGCAATAGAATCACAATAAAAACAACAATAATAAAGACGATTAAAATTAACAATTAAAACTCAGTTTAAAACCCACAATTAAATTAAAACTCCCAGAACAGACTCAGCCAGTTTGCTTAAAGAGCCATGTCTTCAGGTCCTTGTGGAAGGAACGGAGATCAGGGGCCGACCGGAGCTTGGTGGGTAACTCGTTCCAGAGGGTCAGTGCAGCCACAGAGAACGCCCTCATCCTGGGCACCGTCAGCTGACATTGTCTGGCCGACAGCACCCAAAGGAGGGCAGCTCTATGCGAGTGCACTAGGCGGTGGGAGGCTGGTAGGAGGTGGTCCTGCAAATATCCCGGGCCCATGCCATGAAGGACTTTATAGGCCAAAACCTTGAAGCGGCTCCAAAGGACCACCGGCAACCAGTGCAGATGTAACCCAGGAGTATCGGAAAGCTCCCGTAATAACCCACGCGGCTGCGTTCTGGACCAGTTGGAGCCTCCGGGTGCACCCCAAAGGCAGTCCCATGTAGAGGGCATTGCAGTAGTCCAGACGAGAGATAACGAGAACCTGAGTGACTGTGCGAAGGGCATCCCTGTCAGGTAGGGTCACAACTGGCGCATCAGGCGAACCTGTGCAAAAGCCCCCCTGGACACAGCCATCAGATGGTCTACTAAAGACAGCCGTGAATCCAGGAGTTCGCCGAGGTTACGAACCCTTTCAGAGGGAGTAAGCATCTCCTCTTCCATCAAAAGTGATGGGGCCACTAGATCTTGGGATGCCGG
Source organism: Arizona elegans (assembly GCA_022577455.1). Lineage (NCBI taxonomy): Eukaryota > Metazoa > Chordata > Lepidosauria > Squamata > Colubridae > Arizona > Arizona elegans. The sequence continues at coordinate 44,452,880 of JAKOOJ010000006.1, read as the reverse complement.
TATCCACAGCCACTCCGTCTTGGAGGGGTGGAGTTTGAGCCTGTTCCTACCCATCCAAACCCCCACCACCTCCAGACACTTAGACATCACGGAAAGGGCATCACTGGATTGGTCCGGGGTGGAGATGTAAAGCTGAGTATCATCAGCATATTGATGGTAACTCACCCCGAAACTATGAATGATCTCACTCAGCGGCTTCATATAGATGTTAAAGAGCAAGGGGGAGAGGACCGAGCCCTGAGGCACCCCACAAATGAGGGGTCTCGAGGAGGACCTCTGCCCCCCTGCCCAAACTGTGAACGACCCGAGAGGTAGGAGGAGAACCACTGTAAAACAGTGCCCTTCACTCCCAACCCTCTGAGTCACCGCAGCAGGATACCATGGTCGATGGTATCGAAAGCCGCTGAGAGGTCAAGTAGGACCAGAACAGAGAAATAACCCCTGTCCCGGGCCCGCCAGAGATCATTCACCAGAGCAACCAATGCCATTTTCGTGCTGTGTCCGCGCCTGAAGCCCGATTGGTAAGGGTCTAGAACAGCGGTTCTCAACCTGGGGGTCGCGACCCCTTTGGGGATCGAACGACAATTTCACAGGGGTCGCCAAAGCCCTCTCTCGCCCCCCCATGCCTTCACTCACCCTCACCCTCTGCCTCTGTTGGATTGCCCGGTCGCCGTTCACTTACCCCGCCCACTCCCAATCTATTGCTGCCTCCAGAGTCCCAGCTGATGGCTAGAGGGAAAAAAACTTTAAATTCTTGCCGCGGGGCTTCAAAGAGCTAGCTGCAAAGAGGTAAATTCCTGGAGCAGATTTTTTTCCCCTAGCTATGCTGAAAAGCGAAATTGAAAATAAAGAAGGGTCTTTGCTGCAATGTGACAAAATGAGGCAGAGAGATTTCTTTTTCTTTTTCCTCATCAAAAAAGGGAGGTGCAAAACTGCAAACAATGGGAAATTTAGGGCAAAAGAGGAGGTTCAAGATTTTAAAACACAAAAGAAAAAAAGCTCTATTTAACTAGGGAATTGTAATAATTGAGATACTATTAATTGTATATTGTGTTGAAAGCAGAAATGGTTAAGTTGTGGTTTGGAGGAATATATGGGGGAAATTATTTGGTTTATTATTATTGGTAAATATAATTAATTGATTTGTAAGAAATTGGATTGCATGGAAATAATTGGAATATTCATGTTCATATTGATTATTATACAAAAAAGATAGTTATATAACTAATTGATTTATATTAAAATGTTGAATTTGTATTAAACAACTGTATTACATAATTACATAATTAACCAATGTGAGGATGGATATAAAAATAGATGGCAATGCGAAGGGGTATAATATAAAATAGAAGGGAAAAATTGAATTTGATTAAGATTAGAGATGAGGATGAAGGGTAATATTGGTTTTTTTAAAAAATAGATGAGGAATAAATATGGTAAAAAGGAAATATAGAAATTGTAAATTTAATTGAAATGACTAAACACTGTGTTGGAAGAAATATCTTTCTGGGTTCTGCTCCAAGTGAAGAAAAAGACACTGGAAACATGGAGACTGCTTGGAAAGATGGTTTAATGGTGGACAGGATCACATGGCTTGAGTTCCTGAACAGAAAAGGGCAGATACAGTAAATCCTTGGGTTTTTATGATCTCTCTGGCTTTGCATTTCTTGGGGCCCCGAAAGAGTATCCTGATTGGTTGTCAGACTCCCAGGGGGTGGGGGTCTTAGCTAGCCTTGCTGGCTGATGGTCACATGTGCTTCCCAGGTCACATGCTTCCCAGGTCACGTGTGGTGAGTTTCGGTTGCTAAAATATGTAAAATATGCTTCTCCATTTCTCATCCAGGGAAATATAATATTCTGCCTTTTTAATATTTCCCAAAATATTTCATTTTTCTAGGAAAGGGGTGGGTGCTAACCTCCTACAACTGTTAAATTTGTGAACCGGCCAAATACTCTGTTCAAAGAAAATAAGTTGTATGTTTGTATGTGTGTTTCTAATTATTGCTATTTATTCCTATTTGTTCTCTTTTATTCTTTAAAGTTTAACAATTCATTCTTTATCTTAATATCTTTATATTTGTTTGGGGTTGGCTTTCTTCCTTTTCATCTTTTTTATTGTACAGCAATCTTTCTCCTCAAACCTACCACCTCTGTCTTTTCTTTCCTTCTTACTTTCTCTTCCCCCCTCTCCTTCTTCTCCCTACTTCCTCTTTCTTTCTCCTTCTCCTCCTCTCTTCCTCCCTCTCATACCCTCACTCCTACTCTAATTTTCCTTCCTTTCCTTCATCCCTCTCTATTGCTGTATCCTTTTATGCATATGGACTACTCAGAGGGCTGAAAAAGTTATTTTTGACTGGTCCTCGCACTTTTGACCAGTCTTCGAACTTACGACTGTCCTCACAATTTACGTTTTTGCCCTATCTTGTCACCATGGTGAAGAGAAGCAGTTGTGAAATGAGTGACATGGTTGTTAAGAATGCTGCATAGGCATAAATGTGAAGATGGTCATAAGTGTGAGGACCAGTCAAAAGTGCGAGGATGACTTTTTTCAGCCCTCTGAGTAGTCCCTATACACATAGCCATGGCCACCTGGTCACATGACCAGCTAGCATGCCCACCTGGTCACATGACCTCCAAGCCACGCCCACAAAATAAGTCATGCCGACAGAACCAGTAGGAAAAAAAATTAGAACCCACCCCTGGTTGGGGGTCACCACAACATGAGGAACTGTATTAAAGGGTCGCGGCATTAGGAAGGTTGAGAACCACTGGTCTAGAAAGTCCACTATAAAGCAAAGGTTGGAGATGGAATGAAAGTTATTAAGGGAGGCTGGATCCAGGGCAGGCTTCTTGAGGAGGGATCGAACCGCGCATCAAGGATGGCGGGGAAGACCCCTTCCCTCAACGAAGCGTTCACAATCACCTGGATCCAGTCCCTGGTCACTTCTCTGGTTGTCGCAACAAGCCAGGAGGCACACGGGTCCAACAAACACATTGTGGCACTCAATCTATCCACAGTCCTGTCCACTTCCTCCAAGTAAAGAGGGTCAAAGTCAACCCAGATATTACCTTCAAGACCTGCTCCCGTCCCCTCATCGGACCCTGCCCAGTCAGAGTCCAACCCCATCCGGATCTGAGTGATTTTGTCTTGCAGGAATTGGACAAAATCCTCAGCAGTACCCTGCAAGGGGTCCTCCCTCGCTCCCTGATTAAGGAGGGAGCGGGTCACCTGAAACAAGGCTGCTGGGCGATTCTCTGCTGACGCAATGAGAGCAGCGAAATAGTCACATTTCGCCGCTTTCATCGCCACAAGGTAAGACCTAATATGGGTTCTTAACTGTGTTCGATCAGATTCAGCATGGGAGGATCTCCAACTGCCCTCTCGGCATCTCTTCCAATGCTTCATCTCCCTAAGCTCCTCGGAGAACCATGGAGCTCTCTGGATCCCCATCGGGAGAAAGGCCGCAATGGGGTGATTCGATCCAGTGCCCCGGTAACAGCCCGTTCCCAGGCATCAACCAGGGCCTCTGGAGAATTGCGGGATAAGGATGTGGGAAATGTCCCAAGCTCCGTCTGGAACCTTTCATGGTCCATCAGGCACCTGGGGCGGAACCAACGAATCTGTTCCGCCTCCCAGCGGTGAATGTTGGCGGAAGGAAAGTCCAGCGTAAGGAGGGAATGGTCGGTCCATGACAGGGGTTGGATGGATAATAGCCCCCTACTCCGAGCACTAATCCACTGCCCAGAGATAAAAATCAGGTTGAGAGTGTGTTTTGAGATTGCGTATCATTTCTTGTAATGTTAAGTTTATGCTTCACTAAATCTCTTCTCTGATTTTATTATTCTGTGGTTGTTTTTGCAGTAGACATTCCAATTCTTTAACTTTTTCCTGGAGCATCTTTTGCTTTTTATTCTTTTCCTTATTTCTTCCTGTGGTATAAGCTATTGTTAAACCTCTAATATGCGCTTTCATTGTATCCCACAAGTTTTGTAGTGTTGTTTGTTTTTTCCGGTTTTCTGTAAAGAAAAATCCAAGTTCTTTTTCCATCATTTGAGCAAATGGTTTCTCCTTTCATATCCTCTGATTTAATGTCCATCTCTTCTGATTTATGTTTGGTGCATATATTACCATTAAGGTCATTCTTTTTTCGGTTTGTTGTTATTTCTATTCCTACAATTCTTCCATCTTCATCCGCATAAATTTTTTTCGGGTTTAACCATTCTTTTATGTATACTACTATACCTCTTTTCTTTTTTGATGACAATGCCAGTTGAAGTTTCCCTAATTTCGCGGATTCTAGAATACAGCTGTATTTTTTCTTAATATGGACCTCCTGCAAACAGATAATGTCCATATTTTATCTTTGAACCTATATCAATGTTTGTTTTCATTTCACCAGGGTATTTAAACCATTAATATTAAGCAATAACTACTTAATTCCTTCTTCCATCTTACTGTTTATCAGAAGGTTTTGGTCCTTTCCTTGCTCTCGTCTCCCTTTGTGCTCTTGTCCTGGCTCCTTCCCTTTCATTATGCTCCTTTCCCTCCTTTCTCTTATGTCTTGTTTGGATATTTTCTCTTATGAAATTTGATCTTCTTGACTTTTATTGTCTAGTATCTTGTCTAGTTTATTGTCTAGAATCCTCCCTACTGTCTTGTTCTCCTATTATATAATGGTCATAGAACTCTTGTGCCTTGTCCAGGGTGTCTATTCGGGACTTCTTATCTTGCCACATAATTAGCATACCCTCCGGTATGAGCCATCTGAATAATACTTGGTATTTGACTAATTGTGATGATAAAAAATGGTAGTTCCTTCTTTGTTCTCTTAATCTCCTTGGTACTTGCTTCAAAGTTAAAATTTCTTTACCCTTATTGATTAATGGTTCCTCTCTTGTCTTACTGTAGACCTCATCCCTAATTATTTTTCTTGTAAATCTTATATGGACTTCCCTGGACAATTTAAGGCAACGTGCGTAATTGGTATGGATCCTATATGCTTCGTCAATGTCGTTTTGAACTTCTTGCCCACTTTTCTGCAGTGGATTGGCAAGTAATTCTGCCCACCAAGTTGGAAGATCTTCCTCCTTGCTTTCTACTTTATTTTGAAATCGTAAGAAAAATCAGATTTCTCCAATTCCAAGTGTGTTATTGCCGCCTCCAGATATCTATTTACCGCCATCAATTTCGCTTCCGTCTCCTCCAGTTTCTTCTCCGTTTGTTCCGTTCTAGCTTCCACTGTCTTTATCTTCTGTTCATTTCTAGCTATTGTCTCTTGTATTGTACCAATTTTGTCATCTAATTTGTGGATGTCTCCTTTTACCTCTCCCATTTCACTCTTTATTTCTTCGTGGTTTCTCGTGATTGTTTCCTGCATCTTCATCATTGTTTCTTGAATCATCTTCAACGTCAATTGCACACTTTGTAGATTCAGTGAAGAACCTGATTTCTCACTGCCCAGCATACTTTCCACTGAGCATTGTCCCGATGGGGAGGCTATCGTTGAAGTTGGTTTTTTTCCCCTATTTTTGTTACCATTGTTGTCATACTTGTCATTTTTAGCGTTTTAAAAAAATGTTTCCACAATACCATATAGTATTCCACTCCTTTTATCTCCGTCACTCATCTAACTTTTCATTCTTAATCTATTTATTGTAATTTATTCTAGAGAGATAAATAAAGCTAATGTAAATATAGGGATATTCTATGAACATAAAGATAATTGAATATTATAAATTATAATATTTTATATTATGTAGGGTTTTTAATGGACTAGGGAATCAAAACTTAAATATAGCAAGAAGGTATCTATAATTTTATGATTGGATTATTAGTCTCTAAAAGTAGTAATACGTGGCTAAATTCATCTATTTCTACACAATCTTATGGATATTTATCAAATATATTTAGAATTTCCTTAATCTAATTTTTTTATATTGCATACATAAAACTATAAGTCTTCTAATCATATATATATATATACTATTAAATATATATAAATATAAATATGACAATACAATAGAATAGAATGAAAATACAATAAAGTAAAAATAAATCCAATAATATGGAAATTGTATCAATTACTATGTGGATAAATATAAATATTTGGATATAAATCTAAGTATAAATATTAAGTATATATAGCCACTATTCACTTATCTTCATTCTAGATTTACTATTAATAAATATAGTCCGTTATCAACTTACGTCTTATTTGTAAAAAATGTTCTTCTAAAGTTCCTGGTATGTACAGTTTCCACAGAAAAGGTCCACCTCTATTAATATCCAGTTTGGTGAGTGTGTCTTTAAATCCAAGATTTCTCCCTTCTATTTAGCTCAGTCACTGTTATTTCTCCAGCCAGCTTTCTCCTTTCAAACCTTGTATTTTATCACAATCCTGATCCAAACTTGTTCTATCGTTAAACTGTTCACAAAATGCCCAGTCAGTCTTTCACACCTTCCATGCAATCAGTCTTTATCACTATCGTTCGTCACCTTGTCTCCGCTCCCACCGCCAAATTGCTGCTTCTCTGCCTTCTTGGAGACTCACTCAGCAGCTGATGTAATTTATATTTACTTAAAGTCACTGAGAGTTTTTCCGTCTTCAGTCTCTTTTTCGTCCCTCCTCACTGATATTTCAAGCTGCTTTACCTCTTTTTTCTTCCTACTCCATTCAAACAGTCAAGTCGTCACGCCTCCGGATCTGCCATGCAGGCAGATTTCTTTCACGTCTGATCTAGGGGCTTCCTCTTGTTGTTATTTCAGGAGATCACACCTCTCACCGCCAACTCCAAGGTATTCCCTCAGTACCGCTGCTCCCTCCGAAAACCAACTTTGCTCTAGGGGCCTCAAAAAACGCGAAAAATCGGGCAAGCAAGACGGAGCCCATTTGCTTGCTCTACGCTGGCGTGATGTCACCTCCAGAAGTCTCTATTTCAATTCTTTTACTCTCTTGATATGGTATACTTTTTTTTATTCTCTAATCCATATGCAGATCTTTCTATCTTGTCTTGTAATGCTGAACATTTATCTTTCCATGGCTCTTTGCACCACTCATAGCTTTTGTATCAATTGTGAGATATTAGTGCCCATGTTTCACTGTCATATGTTAGAGCAGGTAGCACACACTGATTGAAAACTTTTCAGGCATATAGGGAGGTTGTTCTTGCTGAATGCCTGCCAACCTCATTTAACACACTATTCAATTTATTTTATTGTATCATCTTCCATTGAGATCCGTTGGCCAAGGTATACAGTATGTGGTGATTTACTGTGTCTAGTTCTTCTCCAGAGATAAAATTTGCTTGCTTGCTTGCTTGCTCACTTTCTTCATTTTTTCATTTCTTTATAAAAAATGAAGTTGTATACTGTCTATAAACATTTTGTACTTCTCTCAAACCATAGCTTGGTGTTTGGTGTAAATTACACAGATAGTTTCTGACTTACTGTCACAATTGGAACCAACAGTCTTAAATAAGAATACTGGTTATAATTCCCTTTTTTCAGTGCTGTTGTAACTTCAAGTGGTCGCTAAACAAATGGTTGTAAATTGAGGACTATGTGGATAGATTTATTCAACTGTTCTTTTCATTGTTGCATTGGTACTGTTTCTTTGAAATTTTGTGTCAAATTTATGACATGCTTTTTTCTTTGTTCTGTCAACATATCTAAGTAGAATATATTATTTATATACAGTAGTATGTTTTGGCCTTTGCTATGCTTTTAATCTATTCTGTGGTGTGGATGTTTGCATATGTAGTGTTTTTTCTGCTTGCTAATTTTTAGCTCAGGAGTATTTAAGTACTATTCTCTTAGCAAGAGTATTTTTTAAAATTAATTGGTGATATATTTGCAGATTAAAAGTGAAGTAAATAAACTGTACAAGTTACTGGAGATAGATATTGATGGAGTTTTTAAGTCCCTTTTGCTCTTAAAAAAGAAGAAATATGCTGCTTTGGTTGTGGAACCAGCAGGAGATGGAAAATACATTACCAAGCAAGAACTTAAAGGATTGGACATAGTGAGAAGAGATTGGTGTGATCTTGCAAAAGAGACTGGAAAGTAAGTAGCTCTTTATGAATTCTACTCTTTCTCTGAAAGGGAATGAAAGAATTAGTATTTTTGTATATACAACATTTTAAATATTGCTATGTTAAACTGTGTTTCTAAGTGTACTATAACCATTCATCTGTTCAATACTTTATAGCATTTCTAATTAGAAATATTTAAAAAGCCCTTCAATAAATCTATATGGAAGCCGGTTGGCAAGTATTAGTAAACTGGCCTCTGCTATAGGGCAGAGTTTGTTTCTGACTAGAATTTCTCAAGTAAAAAAAAAATCCACATAGAAATCCATTTGTTTCTGAGAGTTATGCCTCCAAATTAGTAGTTATGATAGAGACAGCAAAAGAGCTTGAAAAAAATCTGAATTGAAAGTGACTCCCAGTAATTTAAGCAGAAGAGTTCCATTTTTCTCCAGAAGAGAGCAGCAGAAAAGGCAATGTAATGGAGCTGGGGAATGGCAGGTAGGATGAGTGTGGCCAGAAGAGTTAGGCAGGGAAGGTAGAACCTGACAACATGCTGATTCTTTTTCCTCATAAATGTATGTACTTAGTTGAAATAGTAGTACTGAAAAATAATTGTTGTGTTCAAAACTACTGAATTTTGTAAGGAATTAAGAAAAGCTTCAATTAGTGAAAAATTTCACTGCAAGTTTTCATTGAGGAAGCTATGTGTAAAAGCTTAACGTAGTAGAGGAAGTTGAGAATGTAATTTTTTAATGTGATTGGAAAAAACAGAGTAAAATGCATATCGTTACTGATTTGCATATCCATTTTATTTCATTTTTCTACAGTTAGATGAGGTTAGTTAGCTTTCTTTATTCATTGAATAATTAAAAATATATCGCATATTTTCTGATATTTTAATAAATTTGCAATTATATATTTGTAATTTTTGTGGAAAATTTACAGGCATTTTTTCTTTACTTTCTGAGCAACTTAATGGGATTTATGAATATGCTGTGAACTTTCTAAAGGTATATTATCTTAATGTGTCATATCTTATGTCTTTTTTTACAGCTATATAATTGGCCAGATCCTTTCTGACCAATCTCGAGACGTAATTGTAGAAAACATCCAAAGAAGGTTAATAGAAATTGGAGAAAATGTCACAAATAATCTTATTCCTATAAAACAATATGAAATCAATAAGGTGATTAATATTGTTTGTTGATATTATATATGAATCAGTTTGATTATATCCATAGAACATTAGCGTCCATTTCTTATGTTGATAGTAACTATCTTCATAGTAAAGCCACATGGTTCAGAAATCTACAAATATTTTATCATTCTAACATGAGTGTGTAAAAATGTATGTCTTGGAGGATTTCTCTGGGCTATTCAGAATTAAACATATTTAGAACTTGAATAATCCAGACAAAGTCTGTTTTTTTCTGTATTATTTTACATATTATCTCTAAAATTTTCTCCCTTAATCTATATTTCTTAGCGTGTGTATTGTTGCTGCTTATAAACTCATATTTCAGCACACTGACATATTTCTGGACATGCCCACAATATGTCTTGGATGCATTGTTTAAATGAAAGCAGTGTTTTTATAGAAAGGAGAAAGAATAAGTACAATGTTATTTCATTTTGACAATCATGATTTTCTTCTCTGCTTACTGTAATTGTAAATGACTCTTACAGCAGAAAGGTAGAGTAAATTATAATTGTAGACAGGACAAAGGTAAAAATGAAGAATTTACAGAAGAGAGAATCCTGCTTTTATTTTCAAGCTGACATTGTTACTGGTCATAATAGAATAATAATGCTCCCCTACCTATGTATATTGTATATATAAGCATATCTAAATACATGTTAAGAGTGAATGTCCACTGCATCATGGTTAGTAATCCCAAACTATTTGTTGTAGAGAAAATAAGCTATGTTAATATGAATTTTTAATGTTACATTTGAAGAATGTTCAATAGCTTTGGTTGTTTTGAAGTATTTTGTATATTTATTCCCCTAAAAACAATCTGCAAATATTCTAAAATCAATTGAGCACATATACCTGTATTTTTTGGACTATAAGACGCACCTGACTATGAGATGTAACTAGGTTTAGAGGAGGAAAACAAGAAAAAAAATATTCTGAACCAAATGATGTAGTTATATATTTAATAAAATATAGCAGAATAATATTTCAACCATGTAAAGTCAACAGCGGTATTAAGAACCATCATCACTGTCATTAACAAATGAGGAGGGACTTTAAGGTTCAAGCACTCTTCTAATTTTCTGGAAACCCCAAGAACTCATCATCACTAGTGTCAGAATTTATGAAACTCAATTGCTCACAATCACTGATATCACTTTCTTCGCTATTTTCATATATGATATCATCTTCAGTTCCATCTAAGGCATTGCTAATGCCACATTTTTTGAATGACGATGCAACGATTTTGTCCTTCACTGAGTGCCATGATGTCTTAAACCATTCACAAACTTGAGTGATAGTGGGCCTCTTCATTCGTCTAGTAGGTGTCAGATCATGATTACCAGCAGCCATCCATTTGTTCCACTCTTCTCACATATAGACTTTAAATGGTTTGTTGATGGAAACGTCAAGAGGTTGCAACTGGCTGGTATGTGGTCTAAACTGGTTGAGCACTAATAAAGCAGCTTTTTTCTGAAGTGCTCCAGGACATTTGAACCACACTTTTTCAACCCATACTCTTATTCCATTTTTGTCCATCCATCCTTTCTCATGAACATGCATAACTCCTTTTGGAATCACTTTTTTTTGGAAAGGTTTTCTTTTTGAAAATTAACATTGGTGGCAAATTGGTGCCATCTGCACAGCAGGACAACACAACCGTGTAATGTGTTTTCACATGTCCTGAGGTTTTCACGGTTATGCTTTTCGCACCTTTCAGATCAACAGTCTTATTAGATGGTACATCAAAGGTTAGCGGGACTTCGTCCATATTCCCAATCTGGCCAATTTCAAAATTATTTTTTTTCCTAGCATCTATTACAAATGTATGAAAAGACAGAATCTTAGATTCATACTCTTTTGGCATTTTTTGTGCAATTTTAGTTTTAGTGTGCATAACAAGGCCATATCGCCTCATAAATCTGAAGCACCACGATGGTGATCCAGTAAAATCCTGAATGCCTTTCTCTACAGCAATTGGCTTCATATATTGCCATTTTTGTAGAAACTGTGAAGCCATTATTCTGGTGATGTGTGATCCATTCTTTCATGTTCACCTCTAACTGTGGCCACTTTGCAACAAGCCCACAAAAGTTGTGCTTACTTTTACAGTATCTTTTACTTTTTTCAGCTGATCCACCTGTTTCCTCCACTTTCTTATCATTTTTTCAGTTGGAGGTGGTCCAAAATGTTTCTCTGCTGCTGTTACCATGTTCCTCAGCATATTCACTACTTCCAGTTTAAAAGAAATTTTATATGCTAGTCTTTTCTGCTTTCACATCCTTGTTGTATGTAGCGTATGGACGTACCGTAGTATTTTTCTGCAAGAAAGAACTGTCAGTATTCTGTCCTTTATAACAATACAGAGCACTATGATTAAAACCATGTTCATACATTCATATACAAGATACTGGTATACCTTTTACAGTAACGTGCCACACTAGCTCATTATGAGGGAAATACAAGAGAGCAGGGAAAGAGGAGAAAGCAGCCTCCTTCCCTCAAGCTGGGTGCTCCATTGTCCATTTCTCCATTGCAGTGCAGCTCTTCTGCCCACAAAAGCCTCATCTTTGATGGCCAATGCCAAAGCGGAGAAATAACTGCCGGGAAGAAGCCAGTTGGCCCGGGAGTTGATTACCCTTCCTCTCCCGCCCTAAACTAACAATAGCAAGCTGAAAATTTTAGGACATTGGTGATTCTTTTCCTCCTGAAAAAAAAAAATTCTAGTGATGTTATCTTTACAAAGACAAACAGGCAGGTTCCAGCCATACCTGTCTCTCTGCGTGTCTCTGGGCTCACAGTCCACACAATCCAGGAAGGGCTCACTTGCGGCAGTACAGCAGGCGGTGGTGCATTGGTGGTGCGGCGGCGGGGTGGCAGGCAGCAGGGTATCCTCGGTGAACTGCTCGATGAACAGGGCAGGAAGATGTAGAGTGCGCCTAGGCCAGCCAGTGGTGGGATCAGTCGATTCTCCAAAGTGCACACAACTTTAACAAGTGGTTCAGCCAAACTGGCTGAATCCCACCTCTGCGATGCTGCCTCAGCCGGGGAATGCTGGAGCCTTCGCAGCCAATTGGCGGTTGGATCGGCCTCCCAGAATACCACCAATCAGCTGCCTGTTGCCGCTGCTGCACCAATTCCCTCCCCCCAGGTATGGCAAACCCATATGCAACATTTGATGTATAAAGACGCACCAAAATTTTCACCTACTTTTGGGGGGGGAAGGGTGTCTTATACTCTGAAAAACATGGTACATAGCCGCCTACCTATCTAAAGGAATTCTGAGCAGCAATTTTTTTAAAAAAAAAACAAAAAACAAATTTATCTCTTGGCTTCATGGCAATTATTTGAATTGTAAATATATTTATGATTTTATTTTGATATTGTAAGCCACTCAGAGTTGCCTCACAGTGAGGTAGGTAGCAAACATAAATAAATAAATACAGGTTTTCTGATGTTCACTTAAGAACATTTCCTAGAGTGGCAGTCAAAAACGAATAGTGATTATGACTAGATTTTAAAGGATCACTTAACATTACAATGTTCTCTATGGCACATATAATTCAGTAGCATTTTTCTTTGACCTGTAGGCATTGACAAAAGATCCCCAAAATTACCCGGACAAGAAAAGCTTGCCTCATGTGCATGTTTCCTTGTGGATGAATTCTCAGGAAGGTAGAAAGCTGAAAGCTGGGGACACAGTGTCATATGTTATCTGTCAGGTAAAAGCATTCTTGCTATTTTTAAAGTATCTTTTCTCACTTAGAAACAAAAACAAACTAATCAGTATAGTACATTAATGGTAAATAAATATTACACTCCTTATTATATACTTTGTAAATGAAGGATAGAGAGCCAGTCTGATGCAACAGTTAAAGGTGATGGACTAGAAACCAGGAGATTGGGTTCTAGTCCTGCCAACCTAGCTAGTTTTGTGGTAGTCCCCCTCTCTCAGCCCAAGAAGAAAGGCAATTGCAACCCATTTCCAAAAAATGTTGCAAGAAAACTGCATGGATTTGTCTAAGCAGTTACCAGAAGTCAAGACTGACCAGAAAATGGGGGGGAGGGGAGGGTGGCAGGGATACAACTTGTGTCAGTAAATTCATTCATTCTTTTGATGAAGGATGGATCAAATCTAAGTGCCAGCCAGAGAGCATATGCTCCGGAACAACTGAAGAAACAAGCAAATCTTACTATTGATGTTCAGTATTACTTGTCGCAACAAATTCATCCAGTAGTAGCTCGTATCTGTGAACCCATAGGTGGAATTGATTCTGTTCTTATTGCAGCATGGCTTGGTAAGTACAGTAGTGTTTATTTTTCAAGTACTTATTCTTAATATTGATACTGTGTGGTGAACAAAAATGTGAGAATTCATATCTGTTATGAGAATATGTCTTCCATGCTATTAAGCCTATTCTTGGGAGAGATCAAGAAATAAAGATCTGCTGGTTACATTTATACAGTATGCATCTATATATGACATGAATAATGAATGATTAAAATCATCTGGCCTAGTGAAACAGATATTTGTGAGATGTTGAAAAATTGAAGATTACTCTGCAACAAGCTCATAGTACAGGTAGTCCTCAACGTATGACCACAATTGAGCCAAAATATATGTTGCTAAGTGAAAAATTTGTTAAATAAGTTTTGTCCCATTTTACGATTTTTCTTGCCACATTTGTTAAGTGAATTATTGCAGTTGTTAAGTTAGTAACATGGCTGTTAAGTGAATATAGATTCCCCATTGACTTTGATTGTCGGAAGGTTGCAAAAGGGGATTATGTGACCCCAGGACACCACAGTCATCATAAATGTGAACTAGTTGTCAAGTATCCAAGCATGACCATGGGGATGCGACATAAATGTGAAAAATGGTCATAAGTCACTTTTTTCAGTGCTGTTGTAACTTTGAACAGTCACTAAATGAACTATTGTAAGTCAAGGACTACCTGTACTAATCTATTGAAATCTTATACAGCCTTTCCTGTAATCTTAAACTAGCAGCAGAAATGTACATCCATAGTTTTCTACTGCTCATAAATTCTTTAATGAAACTAGTCCAGTTATGGTAAACCCAAACTGCTCTTAAAACAATACATTGCAATATTTTAACATATACAACAAGTTGTCTTGTTCTTTAGATATGCATCCTATATTTCAATCAGATGGTACTTATGGAACCTAATGGAAAAGATGAATAACATATGAAACATCAATCACTGTTTTGGTTAATCAGTGCTTTGGTTATAAAGTAATTATAAACCAAGTGCAGCTTGATACTTTAAATAGAGATCATGATGTTAAATCCTGTGTCATTACTGACTTTAAAGGTTAATTTTGTATTAAGAAATCCAAACCAACTTAATCCACATTTCTCATGGAAGATTTTGTATTAGATAATGAGAAATTTATCTAGTTGGAATATTATAGCTTTGTTCAGACTATCCTAATCTCGTGACCTCCAGATATGATATATTTGAATTCTCAGCCAGGATATAAAACTATGCTAATTGGAGAGGTAGCTTGTTTGTTGAAGGGAATAAACTTAGGTGAGTTGCACTAAAAGTGTTTGTTTGTATCGCATTTGAAGAAAGACCTATAATGCAAATGATGTGAACTTGTACAAGCTGCTATTAACTTTAATATCTTTTTGCGGATGATTTCAAACCAGTTTTGGGTTATGGCAGTGATGGTTGTTCCTTTCAGTGAATAGTTTGATTTCAGAGGAGTTTTTCATTACTGAAGACCTAATTATGGGGTAGTTATTTTTCACTACTGTATTTCCCCAAAAGTAAAACTTGGTCGTATTTCTTTTAACCTCCAAAATAAGGCTTATTTTTGGGGATGTCTTAATTTTTTTTGCCCTACCCTTCAGGGCAGCTCATCATCCCAGAGAAGCCAAAAATGGTGCTTCGATTCTGGACTCTGCTGCTGCAAAAGGCATTGTTGGTGCTCGCTGAGCATACTCAAGGCCAGCGAGCAGGGGCGATTGGAGCCACAGCTGCAGCTTCTTCCTACTTTAGCTTTGCCCTCAGTTGGGAGCGGGGTGGTTCATGGTGAAATGGTGGGTGAATTTGCTTGTGAGATATTCCTATAAACCTCAGCAGGAGGGGAGGGTCATTTGAGTAGTGGGGTTGAAGAAGTGAACTGAAGAAGTGGGGTTAATACGTGAGGTGTGGGTATGGGTCGAGCTTGGCATTTCACCTTCTTGCCTTTTGCAAACTTTTGGCTGCACACAAGGAAAGCAGAAGCAGCAGAGATCCTGGCTTCTTTCTCTCCTCCAAACTCTGCCAGAAATGGGTCTTCGTGAGGCTTGTTGTGTCGGCGCAGCCTCTTGCGGCAGGATGCCACAAAGTTTGTTGTGTTGCACATGCGAGCAGCGGCACCGCTGCAAGATGCATCCTGCCAGTGCAGCTGCTCACAGCAGGACTCCGCGAGGCTCGTTGCAGTAGTGCCACCACTTGCATACAACGGCACAACGAGCTTCACAGCAAGCGGCTGCGCTGGTGTGACGAACCTCACGAAGACCCATTTCTGGGTCTATTTTATTTCTATAAAATAAAGGCAGTACATTCATTTAAAATAAATATAATATAAATGAGTACAAACTTTATGACACCTCATGTGAATTTGGATTTTGGCCATTTAAATTTTTAAATTAAATTTTGTTTAAATTTTGAGGATCAGTGGGGCAGTATCTATTGGGCTTGTGAGCATAGGATTGCCAGTTCTCCCCCACCTCCAGTTTTTAAGTAAAGTTGGAGTTAAACAACAGAACTTTATTTGTTGTTTGGTTGGTGTTGTTTTAGCTAAATAAATACATTTCTACTGAGTATAATGTTACAATCAATTTGCAAAATAGCAATCCTTATGTATATCCTAAACATTTTTCATAGTTTAATATTTCTTAAAGTTGAGCATGGCCCAGGCACTTGAAAATAATAGTTATTTTTAGAAATTCAGATTGGAGACCTCTAGATGGCAGCACTAGACACCATTTTCAATTTATTTCTCAAAATATTTCATCAAGTAAGCTACAAGGTGATTAACTTTAAACTTGCATATACAGAAGTAAGTTTTTTTAATCAATTTATTTTTTTAAAAACAGATACTTTTTGAAATAATGCATCTAATCATCTTGCTAATTGAGACTAAATAGAATTTTGATATAAATGTATGACTATGAGGCATAATTATCCTAGCAATTATTATATAACTTAATAAATATTACATAATAATTGAGATTTTATATTTTTATATTTTGTCCAAGATCAAGGATCATTGGGCTTTTACTGCAGTTAAATGACTTCCAACATAATACATCAGTTTGTGGTTAAAGTGATTGTTTGACTTTACTTCCCATAATTTGATCAGTTATAAACAGCATGTGTGAGAAAGTAGATTAGAATGAATTTTGACAGAGACATTCATGAGATAAAAATGAATAAATCTTCTGGGTTTAGATATTCAAATCTGCTCTGTAAATTTGAAATGTGCTATTAGCTAACTTAATTTTTTCAAGACTTTGGAGATATCGAAATTATTGTTCAAAAGTGAATTAATACATCCAAGAAATAATATGTGATAGAAATACAATGTTATTATTTATTTGAAATTATACTTCTAAAACAGGTTACATTTCTGTTTATTTAAATGCTTTATTGACTCAGGATCATGATTGTGATTTAATGGCATTAATTGTTGATGGGATTTCACTGACATAACTACATTTCTACTGCTAACTCTGTATCTAGTTCTTTTTAACAGCTAAAGGATTACCTATGCTGCTTTGGTTATTAATTAAATTAACCAACATGTAAAAATAGTTCAAGGTTTTTAAAAAATTGAATTTAAAATATTGTAATAGAAAATAATTTTCAGTAATGTTTCAATTAGCATTCTTTATTGAATGTGTGTATGTATAAATAAAATTTATCATAGTCTTATCTGTGATTGATAATTGAGAATCAGAATTTCAATCCATTTTATTAATAGTACTTTAAGAATCCAAATACATAATATTTTATGGCAGTGTCCTTCTAAAGCATTAAGTAGATAAAATAGGTGCCAGTTCTCAGAATTCAATTCATCAACCACACTCCAGAATAGAATTAGAAGTCAGTGATATGTATGAAAAGCATTTTATAATTGCTTCAGCAAAAGTAGTATGTAGCTTGCACTCCTAATGAACACTTGAACTAATTTTAGTAGAATATTGAACATTCTTTTTAAGAAGGCCAATCTTTTATTTCATAAAATTAGACAAGGTTTAATGCCAAATATAAGTATCATGAAATCAATGAATTTAAACAAAGAAATATTTATCAATACAAGTTTGTGTATGGCAAGGACTTTCTTACTCTGTAAAAAGTACTCCTAATTTTATTCCTCACTGGAATAAATTGCTCTCTTTCATCACTAGAAATAGAAATGCTTATGGAATGTATATTGCCAAATTTCCTTGAGTAATGCGTATTACTTCTACTATCTCCCCTTCCTTCCTTCCTTCCTTCCTTCCTTCCTTCCTTCCTTCCTTCCTTCCTTCCTTCCTTCCTTCCTTCCTTCCTGTTTTTTGAAAATATGGCTTGACTCTGCAGCAGTATTCATCTAAATTATTTTTTCTGTATGCTTAAATTAAATTATCTATTAAATTAGTACTCTTTATTTGAGAATTTTAACCTATCCTGATGCTTATTGTACATTTCTAAATACAAAACATATTTGTACAAAAACAAATATGCTGATTTTTTAAAAAAACTTTCTGGATCCTAGTAATCAAAAGTGCTTTTTTATCTGCAGTTCTGACTTTTTAAATGCTGCTGAATTTTAACGGCTGCATTAGATTGAAACTACATGCTGTTAACCACTGAGCCAAAATGAAATCGACCACTGCATTGAAGTCTTGAGTTGGCAGTTGTGTACAGTCTTAAAGAAGTGTCTAATAACAGGCTTCTTTTAATGGGTTTTTATATTCT
This sequence comes from Arizona elegans, assembly GCA_022577455.1. Lineage (NCBI taxonomy): Eukaryota > Metazoa > Chordata > Lepidosauria > Squamata > Colubridae > Arizona > Arizona elegans. The sequence continues at coordinate 44,434,673 of JAKOOJ010000006.1, read as the reverse complement.
CTTTCATTTTAATGATGCCATTCTGTTTTATAATAAAGATGCACCATTTTATTCGAAATTCTCTGTGTCACTTAAGAAAATAGCAATAAATCTATTCTCTAGAAGTAGCATGTTCATAAACAAATGTTCTGTTGCATACTTCCCATGATAGATTATGCATTGTGCTAGCTTTATTTATAAAGCAATTTTGTGTGAAAAGATAAGTAATTTCATCATATTGCTCAGATCTTCAATCTAGGTTAAAATGAGAAAATGTATTCTTTTTTAAAAAGTATCTCATCCTGAGAATTCAGTTCTATTTTGGATTTCAGAACTCCCATTTGAAGCTGATGTGGAAAAGAATTGCTTTATTTACACTTTGAGTTTATATTTCTTATTAACAGGAATGGATCCCTCACAGTTCAAAGTCCATCAACATTACCATAAAGATGAAAAATATGATTTCTTTGGTGGCCCAGTTCAGCAAACTGATGAAGAAAAATATAAAGATTGCAAGAGATTCAAGTTTGCTTGTCCAAAATGTGGGACAGAAAATATTTATGATAATGTCTTTTGGTACTTGGTTAGTATATGATATTTACAATTTTTGAATGGAATTCTCTGTTTTGGATAAGATACTAAGGGAAAATAAAAAATCCTATATTAGAATTTTAATAACGGGCTTTTATATATTAACCTCAAATTAATTTTGCCTGTTTTTTTCATGTCGTTTTGGCATTTGTGCAGAATATTTCACATTGTGTCTCAGGCTGCTCAGTTAATAAATTCTATTTAAATGATATTAATTATTCTAAAATAAACTAATTAGAAGAGATTATTTTTCCTGCATAATTATTTGCAGTTTTACATTTCTCTTTTCTTTTATGTAGCAGTTTTATAAATATTATCTTTCCTGCTGTCTTTGTACATCAGACATAAAGATACATGGGGTAAATTCACATTCAGAAGTACTGCCAAAAATGTATCTGTGACCTTGGATCAGAACTTGAAATAGAGCCAGCTATTTAACACTATTGCAATGTTATGCATGCAGTAGTTATTGGCAAATTAGCAGGCTGTGGAGTAGTGAAAACCTTGAAAGCTAAAGCAAATAATTTTTTTATCTAAATTAAAAGTAATTATTTTAAGTTAATTTGGACAGACAGCAGATGTTCTGTGTTTTTTGAATCAAAACAAAGCAGTTATTGGAAGCAAGTGAGAGGAAAAGGCAGACAGAGATCATCCAATACTTGGTAAATCCTTGACTTTGTTTCATTACAGCTGTAAATGAAGATAGAAGATAATGAAATAGTTACTTGCATAAAGGCTTGATAAGTTACAGATGGTTTAAGTGTAAAAAGAGCAGATATCAAGCTCTGTAGTTTTTTCCATCTGGAATTACTTAATGTTTTTACTGCATAAATTGTTAGATTAGATCATAAAAGTACAATTTTTAAGTACTAATAGGAAGGGGAGTCTCAATGCCTATCTGCTATCTACAGTATTTTCTTTATTATGAATTTTTATTTATCTTAGTCTCATTTCTGAGAGATATATTGAAAATTATGTCTGGGTACCAAGTTTGCAAATGTTCCAGTAATATTCAGTGTATTCATTGTAGTATGTAAAATCAATTGTCAACAACAAAATGGTAAAATAGAGGTATCACTTTGTATATTTTTAAAATGTGTTCTTGCATGAGATCCTATTGCAAAGTTTTCAATATGTATACCCATATTTTGATTTTCATTTTTTATCTCCAGGGTGGAAAGTTTAAAGCCAGTGTGCTATGCTGTAATCCAGAAGGATGTAATGAAAATCTTTTAAATTACTCTATGCAGATTAAAAATAAGTTAATCTTGGATATAAGAGGCTTCATAAAAAAATATTACTGTGTGAGTACTTACTTTTAATCTGTATTTAACCACATCTTTTCCTGACTGAATCAATGTATTTAATAAAAAAATGACCTGGTTAAATGATGTTGTTGAAATGCTACCTCATGGTTTAATTAACCTGGAATAGCATTAGGCTGATTTGATCCTGCCTCATATTCTACCTCCCATTCCTGATTTAGTTCCTTAAGCATCTTAGTTTCTTAAATTTCTGAACTAAGACAACTAAAAGCTTAGTTCAGACCAAGATATGAGAAGACTTTATTCTTTCATATTTTTATTTAGTGGAAGGTCTTAAATCACAGTTTTTAGACTCACAGGAATTAAGACTTCAACAATCAGGGTGTCTTGCAAGCTGTGGAAGAGTTTGGTGATTGAGGATGAGGACATATTATCATACTGTTTATCCCTAATATACTGGTATCTCACTGAGATTATAGTCTCTGAACCAGTCTAACATGCTATAGTTGATGCTGGTTTTGGAAATTTAATTGAAATATTTTAACTAAATTTGAAACAGTATACAAATAACTTTTGAAGTATAAGTATTATTTTCTGAAGTATTTCAAATTTCAAACTATGTAATAAATGATAGCATAGGGGTTTATTTATAAAATGTTATAGAAGATGCAAATACTTTTCTGCAGCATTTTTTTCCTCATAGTGATAAAAAAAATCAAATCAAAGCAAGTCTTTATTATGGTCAAAGACCAGCATCCAAGTAGTAAAATGGTTGTATTACAGGTAGTTTGCATTAACAGTAGGAAAATTGTGTTTGCTATCTTAAATCCCCTTTGTCCTGTTTTTCAGCTGAAAATCAATTGCATTAACAATCTTATTTCAAGTTGAATTGATAACATAGTTCATGCTGTCAACATTGGTACAAATGAAGGAAAAGAGAAACAAACCCAGACACCGGGTATTAGTGACTGCTATCTTAGGTGCTCTTTCTGTCAATAGAAGAGTGAAACTGCTTCCTCTATTGTTTGTGTATGGGGTCAGACTGAGCTTATGTTTTCATGAAGTTCTTTCTGAGAAGCACCATAAAGACTACTAAACTAAAGCTTTCGTTTAGTTCCCTTTAGGGCTGTAGTTTCTTAACTGAAATGTTGCAGGAATGTATACCCACACAACTTGTTCTGAGAATTAAAATTGTAATAATTTTAAAAGTTTTTTGCCAAATTAAAATTTTTAAAAAAAGTTTTCCAAGAATAGTTGCAAACAGACTGAACTTAGCATAACTTGATGAATTCAGAAATATAGTTATCCAAATAGAAGTACTGTAATATAAAAATGGATTAACAATAGTACTTATAAAATAGCATCTTTGGAAAAGCCATAAACTTTTAGTATACACTACTTTTGCTATTTAAAAATTAATTACAGTGTCCTTTAAAATGCATTTTCTAGTCTGGCAATTTATTAGTGTTTGGGAAAATATACTTAATATGGACATAGGTTTATCTAGAAGAAATAGAACTAAAAAGACTACACAATGAGCATAAATTTATAGGATTATATGGAACTGTAAATGGACAGAGAAATTATTGTAGTTCTGTAGGGTTTGTTGTCCATTATTTCAGTACAGTTAAATCTAATGTATCAGAAATTTAGTGAACTACACTCAATCTTCTATTTTCAAAATTGAGTTTCATTACATGTACCTCTAATAGACAATCTTCTAATTGCGGGGGTAAGGTGCCTTTCCACGAACTGGGCCACACATGCATGAATGGGGCCATCATTGTACATGCAATGCAAACAGGGCCATGAGTGCTCACACAATGCCGCAATGCTCACTCGAGTGTGGTATGTGCGCTCGCGGCTATGCTAGCGCCTGCACAATGCTTGCGGCATCGCTAGCATCCACACAATGCTAGTGCAAGGAAGATGTATGTACGCTCGTGGCGATGCTAGCACCCGCACAATACTCACAGATCACTAACCCCTGTGCCATACCGCAACGTTAGCGTGAGTGTGGGTGCCTGCATGCACTGGCCAGTCACTTACACAGCCTGGTGGCTAACAACCCACGGCCCAGTTCTAACCCACTGAGTAGATCTGAGGAATGCAGGGGGAGAAAGTTAGGAAAAGCAGTATTTTTTTCCATCAGCAGAAAAACAAAGTGCCTATTATTTAAATAATGAATTAAAACTTAGTATAACATATATGAAGTGTTTATGTATTTGTGTATTTATTTATTTTTTACAAAATTGTATAATACCACAGTTTCTGGTGTAGATGAATAATAAGTGGGGAAAAGTCATTTTTCCCCAAAGAGTGTCTTTGAACTCTGCCACCAACATGTTGACCCTAATTAGGGAACAGTGTTTATTGAGAAGACTTAATGACAAAAGTTTTGATTTCAATGTTTGTTCAGTTCTGTGAGAATTGAAAACTGCTAAAAATCATATCTGAACTGTAATATTTTCTTAAAATGTACTTTTTTATTTTGCAACTATGCAAAATATTACCTCCAGTGTTTTTTATTATAGAGATGCTGATTTAGCATGCCGTTTGAAAATTAACTTAAAATGATCATGACATAAATTTAATAGTTGTGATTTTTTTTATTCTCATGTCAAATTTGTGAATATGCTTATGCTTTACTATATATTAATAGAGACTGGCACTAGCATTTAAAAATAGATGATTTCAAGGTGATGAGTGTAGGTTTAGATATTGGTAATATATGTATTACCAAAGAACACATTAAATATATCTTACCAATCATAGTTAGGGTTTCCAATTCAGAGGTGGTATTCAGCTGGTTCGGACAGGTTTAGGTGAACTGGTAGCGGAAATTTTGAGTAGTTCGGAGAACCGGAAAATACCACCTCTGGCTGACCCTGTCCACTTGCCCCACCCGCTCACCCCGCTCAGTCATTCCTCATCTCACCTCCCCAGCATAGCTGTTGCTTCTTTGGCTCCTCGCTTGCGTTGACCACACAGTCTCTGCGGACCAGCCAGCTTGCCTGCCTTCCCATGTTGTGTCCATGGCCAGCTGGTTCTCTCACCTGTTTTCCTGGCTCCCCAGCCGTTGCAGCTTGCCTAGGCCCTCTCCGGTTCCCTCACTGGCTCACCCGCTTTCCTGGCTCCCCAGCCATTGCAGCCCGCCTGAGCCCTAGGCTAGACCATGTGGTGCCCGTGGCCCAGCTGATCTCCGGCTTCCTCACTCCCAACCTAAGCCTTTGCCACCCCCTAGTTAGGTAAGTTTCTGTTTTACTTGCATCTCACCCCCGGGGCCATTGAATGCATTCCCCCCAGGAAATCTATGCTCGCTGCCCACGCTCGCTTGCCTAGAGAATCCTGCCCTGGCCTCAAACTACACCCTCCCCCCAGGTTGAAGCAATTTACCCGGCCTGCAGCCTCCCGCGCTCAGCCAAAGGAGCGTGGGAGTGGCAGCACGGGTGAGGGGAAGCGGGGCACGGGGGGCCAATACACGGGTGCAGGTGGGCTGAAGCTGTTTGGGTAAGGTTCTTACCTTACTGTCCCATCCGTAAAGCGGTGCAGCAGAGAGAAGCAGCTGGATTGAGCCATTGTCTCGGGAGAACATATGGAGCATCTCCCCGTGCGCCTGAGGCTCACTGTGCTGCAAAAGACACTCTCCCAGCAAAAGCAGCAGTGGAGAGAAGCAACCACTGACTTGGAGAGCATATGGAGCTGCTCCATGTGTTCTCCGGGTCGTCAGCTGTTTTCAACCTGGCTGTTTCTCTCTGCCGCAGCGCTTTCCGGATGGGACTTTTTTTTTTTTAATTTGATTTATATGCCGCCCTTCTCCGAAGACTCAGGGCGGCTTACAATGTGCTCAGCAATAGCCTTCATCCTTTTGTATATTTATACAAAGTCAGCTTATTGCCCCCACAACTGGGTCCTCATTTCACCTACCTTAGAAAGGATGGAAGGCTGAGTCAACCTTGAGCCTTGGCGAGATTCGAACCCTGCAGTAATTGCAGGCAGCTGGTCTTAATAACCAGCTTAATAACAGGGTGCCTTAAACCCCTGTACTACCAAGGCTCTTAGAGGAAAGCAGCAGCTCATGGCTATTAAATTTCGCTGTGCTTAAAGGGACAGGCTGCGGTGGCTGCCTTCCGAGCAGCTTTGCTACCCCTTCGCAGAAAAGTTCGGCCAAGTCGTCTCCTCCTTCTTGGCCTCAAACATACACACAGAATAAACACACACATACCTCATGGTGCTGGGACCTTCTGCGAGGAGACTGCACATGGGTGAGCCCCTCCGGCGCCTTGAGATATGTGCGTGTTTGCTCTGTGTGTATGTTTGAGGCTGAGAAGGAGGAGACAACTTGGCCAAACGTTTCCTGCCTCCCTTTGCAGTGAAGCTGTTTGGAAGGCAGCTGCCGCAGCCTGTCCCTTTAAGGTACTTTGATGCTGCCCACCGTCCAGTCTAGCCCTGTGCAAAGGCAGCCCATAAACTGAAGCTGGGTTGCAGAGGGGGCGTCATAAAGGGACAGGCTGTGGCGGCTGCCTTCCGAGCAGCTTCGCTGCGAAGGGAGTTAGAAAAGTTTGGCCAAGTCGTCTCCTCCTTCTTGGCCTCAAACATACACACAGAGCAAACACATACACATCTCACGGCACCAGAGGGACTCGCCCATGCCGTCTCCTCGCAGAAGGTCCCGGCGCCATGAGATGTGTATGTGTTTGCTGTGGAGGAGCTTCTTAACAAGCTCCAAACTGTTGCTGCAAGCCTGGGTTCCCTGCATGAGCAGTGGAAGTCTGGCGGACTTATCTCTATTTCCCTCTATGACTGGCCTTGAAAAAGCCTGCACTCACAATTGCATGCCTGCAGCCAGAGCTGGGCTTGCAGCAGCAGCAACAGTTTGCAGTTTGTTCAGAAGAACCACTCCTCCACCCCAGCCATGCGTTTTCCAGTCCGGCCTGCTTGGAGTGAAAAGCATGCAATATGCTGCCACTCCCGGGATTCCCTGAATGGGCGTTGGAAGAAAATTGGCTGATATTCCGCATAGCCGGAGCAGGACTTCAGGGCAAACAAATCTACCCCTCAAGCTCCCATGGCCGGCTCGATGTCACTCATAGCAAGGTGCCGCCCCACCTTGCCCTGAGTGACATTGAGTTGGCCATGCCCATTCAGTCACATGACCTACCAAGCCACACCCACAGAACCGATAGCAAAAAAATTTGAATCCCACCACTGATTTCCATTGTATTCTGATGAAAGAATATTTAGAAAATCTTCATATGTTTTAATTTGTTCTAAAACACCCCAAATCACTTACTCTGTGAGATGAGCAACTATATAAATTATAGACAGGCAGGCAGGCAGATGGATATCATCTTGGAACTAATTTCCTGAGGGATAAGGTAATTACATTTTGTTGACTTTGCCAGTCACTAAAAAGTACCTGCCTGTCTGATCTGGAAGTCCCACAGGATCTTAGCCCTCTTATTTTCCAGAACTGTCTGTAGGATTCCCCATCTAAGACTTAGGAGGGTCTAGCCTATATTTTCTACCGAACGCTACAGCTGGCATTCCTGTACAGAATGCCAGCTACTTGGTTGTACCATTCAGCATATGCTGTTCCTGCTTGCATCTCATACTCTATCAGTATATGTTGGACTGTCTCTGAGGCCTCTCTGCATAATCTGCACCTGGGTTCATGTCTAGCGTGATAGACCTCTACTTCTATGGATCTGGTGCTTAGTGCCTGTACTTGTGCTGCTATGATCAGGGCCTCGGTGCTGTCTTTTAGTCCAGTCACTGGTAGGATTTCCCATTGTCTGTTACCTCAGCTATCTGTCAGTGGTATATCCCATGCAGTGTTGTCTTGCCATGGCACTTCTTCTGATTAATTTTCCTCTCGTGTGCTGCTGTCTCAGGCATTCTCTCAGCAGTTTATCTTGTAGTCTTACTGATGTACTCCTGGATGCTCTGGGTTTCATCCATGACAGTGGCTTTAACGGTCACCAGGCACTGACCACCTTCTTTCCAGCTGGTATACAATCTCTGGATGTTGGACCTGGGATAGAAACTTTTGTACATTGTGAACTTGGAGTGGAAATCTCTGTAAATATTGTATATAACATTTATAATGTATTTTGTGAACTTCTTTAAAAGTAGCTTTGGTTCATATAAACAGTTAATTCATAGTGATTATTAGCAGAAATTTGTTCTTTCCATGTGAGCTACTTACTTTTCATAAGTTCCTCCTTCTGCATTTGATTTTCCTTAGATCTTTGCTTCTCTTCCCAAGTTTTCCTATTGCCATTTCTTCACTTTTTATTTCCTTGCTACTAAAACCTCTCTGTTTATTTCTATAAAAGTTTCATTCTTCTGTTATCCCCCTGAAAAATAAAGGAACTTGGACAAGAGAACCTGAGAAAACATGTGCTAGTGTGCTATTAGACCATGACATTTGCCACTTGATCTTTTAAAACCTTCAGTGCTGAGTTAAAATTTGTGTACTACAGTGTTAATATAATTTTTAAACAATCTGTATATATGCGTATCTGTTGTTTTTTGCAGTAGCAGCCAGTAATACTAAAGCAGCCACAACTTTTCCAAATTTTACTACCTCATCCCTCTCAGGGGCTTTTGGACACATTCCGTAAATTAGTCCATTTGAGGTATCTTGGTTCAAAACTTGTTGGCCTAGGGAGCACTGTTTCATCTAGGTAAAGTTCATGACAATGTTTGTTTGTTTGTTTGTTTGTTTTATTAAATTTGTATACCGCCCTACTCCCGAAGGACTCAGGGCGGTGAACAGGCACAAGATAAAATACAGAAATACAAAAGTTAAGAACAATTTAAAACCAAATTAAATAATATTGGCCCACGACAATTAAAATCCCAATAAATTTAAAACAATTTAAAATTTAAAATTTAAAAGAAAGGGGAGAAAAATTAGGCCAGGCCGGCTTGCTGGAATAAGAGGGGCTTAAGAGGGGCTTCCGGTTTGTCTCGCCGCCAGCGAAGACGGTCTCCTCTTGAGGACCGCCAGCCCCGCTGTTTGTAGAGCTGCTTCGACATCGAGAAGCGGCTTGAAAACTCCAAAATCCTAAGGATTGTAGGAGCAGAGAAGGCAAGGCACCGGTTGAGCCCTTGTGAGCCCCCAGAGATTTATTGCTGGGGAGGAAACAGGCGCGGCTCCCTTTCAACTTGCCAGACTCCGGACGGCGTGGGACGATTCTGCTGAATTCCGCAGAACAAGCTGGCTGCTGCAAACATTTTATCTGAATGAAACCAACCTTAATAAGCAGCGGAAGTATCAACTTGAACCCCCAAACTTGAGAATCGCAAGTATTGATGTTTTTGGTGACTTTTTAAACTAAGAGAAAGTGCGAGTGAAACTGATTTGAAAAAAAAATAATATGGCGCCCAGCAACTGAGTTAACGAGCTAGTGAAAGTGATTCTGTGAAGCTTCTTTGATCTGTTACAAAGTAACTCTGCCTGTAACACAAAGGAACAGGAGAAGTGGAAAAACTTTTTTTATTAAAATCTGAGTTGGCCTCAGCCTAGCTTCTACCTGATTAAATCTGGGGGACTTTTTTAGAAGCCTTTGTGGAGGTGGAAAAAGAAAAAGGATTTTCCTTTTCAGGAAAACTAAATCACGTGGCAGAATGGCTTCAAAGAAGCAGGAAGGAAAGGCAGCAGGGGGGGGATCCCCCACACACAAACATGAAATACAGTCTCAACAGACTGAGAAAAAAGACTTTGATCTTGAAAATTTAAAAGAATTTATTTCTAAAGTTTTGGATGATAAATTTCAAAAATCCCAACAGGAAATAGATGAAAAACTTCAAAAATCTCAACAGGAAATTATGCAGGAAATTAATGAAATTAAAGATATGGTGAAACAGGATTATGGCAAGGTGACTAAAAAAAATATCAGATGTGGCGTCTGGCCTTGCAGAATTTATTATTAAAGTTGATTCTAAAGTGGATGAACTTAAATCAGAAGTCAATGTTAAGATGAAAGATAATGACTATAAAATTTCTGATGTAGATGAGAAAATGCAAAGAGTTGAAAACGAAGTTGTTATGATGCAATTCAGGTCAATGGAATTTGCCATAAGGCTTCGAGGAATTAAAGAAGGTGACAGGCAGGACCTGAGACAGATTTGTGCTGAGGCTTTGGCAGTGCTTTTAAAAATTAATCCTGATGTGGTTTTTTACAAAATAGATAAAATTTACAGAGTGAATTCCTGGGTGGCCAGACAAAGACAACTGCCTAGAGATGTGGTCATATACTTCACGGACAGAACAATAAGAAATGATATCCTGCAACAATCTTTTCTTACCTCTGTGCAAGTGGGGGGCTCACAAATAGGAGTTTATAAAGAACTACCACCTAAAATGTTGAAAGCAAGAAAAGACTTTGGCTTTCTTGTAAAAGAATTGCAAAAGCAAGAAATACCATTTCGGTGGGATGCCCCAACTGGCATAATTTTGAAATACAAGGGTGAAAGACATCGTTTGAATACCGTGGAGAAGGCGGAGTATTTCTATACTACCATTTTTAAAGAAAGAACACCATCTCCACGTTCTTCCACAGTTTTGGAGATTAAGGAGAGTGATAAGAAGCAATCTCAACAAGAACCGCAAGAACAGGTTAAGCAGGTGGAGCTAGAGAAATTGCAGGGTGCTGAAGGAGGTTTCTTGGATGAGCCTTTGCTGGAATCTTCTCCAATCCTGGATTTGGTTCGGATGGCCGAAGTTAAGGATCAGCGTATAACTCGTGCAAAATCCAAACAACTTAAAGAAAAGCAACAACAGGAAAGACAAGAAAAGGAAGCTATGAGTGCCATACAAGATACTGGAGCCATGGGGGGGGGGCGAGACCGAAGATTCGGGAAGATATTCGGTTATTCTGCTCGATGCTTCAGGAAAAGAAAGATGACAATTAAGTGTTTATCTTGGAACGTGAATGGGTTGAATTCAGCACAGAAAAGGAAGAAATTATTTACATATTTGAGACAATTTAATAATGACATAATTTGTTTACAGGAAACGCATATTACAACTCAAGATCAAAAATACTTGATAAATTCTAAATTAGGAACACATTTTATATCTTCAACTTTGCAAAAAAAAGAATGGTGTGGTTATTTATGTAAACAAAAGATTAACAGCTAAAATTATAGAAGCAGATGAAGATGGTAGGTTTGTAGCCATCGAATTGCTTACAGCAAATGGCCAAATTCTTTTGATTGGAATTCATGCTCCTAATCAACAACAGGACCATTTCTATAAAATGTTACATACTAAAATATTGCAATGGGACTATAGATCTATTCTAATTATGGGAGATTGGAATGGAGTAATTGATTCGAAATTAGATAAAAAGAGTTTGGCGAAATCTAGGATCAGATTACCACAGACTTTTTTTGACATGAAAGAAGATTTGGAATTAAAAGATATTTGGAGAATACATAATCCAAAAGAACTGGATTATACTTTTTTTTCCGATAGACATAGATCTTTCTCTAGGATTGACTTTATTTTGTTGTCAGATGATTTACTTGTGAAGACAAAAAGAACAAAGATTTTTCCAAGAACTCTGACTGACCATAGCCCAGTATGGATAGAAATTGAAATGGGCAAGATTGAGCGACGCTCTTGGAGAATGAATGAAAACTTGTTCAGATATGAAAAAAATATAATAGAACTTAAAAAGCATTTGAAAGAATTTTTTGAAATGAACCTGAATAAAGGTACCCCAATTGAAATTGTATGGGACGCGAGCAAAGCTTGTATGAGAGGGGTGCTTATTTATATGAACTCTAAACATAGACTGATTCGACAAAAGAAAAGATCTGAACTGGAAGTAGAAATAAAGAATAAAGAACAACTACTTATTAAAAACCCAACAGATGAGAGAGTACGTGGTGTTATAAAACTTTTGAAAGACCAATTTCAAATGCTTATGGCGGAACAAGTTGCAACAAATTTACAATATGCGAAGCATAATACATTTTGTAATGCCAATAAACCGGGCAGATGGTTGGCCTATACATTAAGGAAAAAGCAGAGTATACGGACTATTGATAGTATTGATATTGGAGGGAAATAAATTTTTCAACAAAAATTAATTAAAGAAGCTTTTGTGGACTATTATACTAAACTATATGCCAAAGATGATGTGCAGAATGGACTTATAGAAAAATACTTAGATAATAAAAGAGTTATAAAAATTACTGATCAACAAAAGGAAAGAATGAATTATCCTATAACAGAAGAGGAGATAATGGCAGCAATAATATTGGCCCACGACAATTAAAATCCCAATAAATTTAAAACAAATTAAAATTTAAAATTTAAAAGAAAGGGGAGAAAAATTAGGCCAGGCCGGCTTGCTGGAATAAGAGGATCTTAAGAGCACAGCGGAAGGTGCGCAGATCCGGGATCCTCCGTATCTCCGGGGGGAGCTCGTTCCAGATAGTAGGTGCCCCCACAGAGAGGGCCCTCCCCCTGGGGGCCGCCAGTCAACACTGCTTGGCTGATGGCACCCGGAGGAGACCCTCTCTATGAGAGCGTACTGGCCGGTGGGAGGCTATTTGTGGTAGTAGGCAGTCCCATAAATACAACTGACAATGACAGTTTTAGTAGCATATAAATTACTACTATCATGATTTGAACCCAGAAGCAAACTGATAAGCAATGTATCTTACTCACTATATGCTGAATAAATATTAAGAGAAATTGTATTGAAAAAAGGATGAACCTGGTTTTAAACTTGGAAGAAAATCATCAATGATCTTTGTTATGGCATTATGCTGATCATACTATCCTGAAAGCTAAAACACAAAGGATCTACAAGCTGAAGTTCTAAAACTAGAGTTAAACATGGGGCTAAAATTAAGTATTAAGATCACATTAATGTCAATAGATAAAACCACTAGAATTGACAATGAAGGTATCAATAGTAACATTTTTTGGAAGGAAAAGTTGGATTTTGAAGAAGGAGAAGGATGTCCTTTGGCTACCAGAGATCAGGTAGACCGGACCTGCCCTATCCCTGAGGAGGTTACATGATCCTATTTTAAACTATCTCCGAAAGCTTCCTACAATTCAGTGGAGAATCTGGCAAAGATTCTAAACTTTTCTGAGGTAAGAACCACAACCTAGAACATTGTGGTAAAAAAAATAAATTGAAATATTATTGCCATAATAATGACACTTGGAAAGAAACATGATGATCCCAAGATGACACCATGTATTGTTGGGATGCAGCAAGGACTAGGAGAAGAAGAAAATGAAGACGAGAGAATGAAGAAAAGGAGGATGAATGAATCACAAGAATGAGAAGGCAGGAACAAATGAAGGATCAACTCTAGAATATGTGCCAAACACTAATTACTGTAAGAATTCCTCAAAATAACAGTACCTTCAACAAGATCTCAACAGAGAAGAGTGAGGCAAAATGTGCAACTTGCATGATGTAATATTTCTACTGATGTTGATTCCATGGTCAAAATCTGTCCTGTTTCTATTCCCTCAATGTTGAAGAACAAATATTTGGTTCTTTCAAGACAATGACTACATCATATTTCATTCTTCAACATAGTGACTAAATTAGTAGACCAGGGAAATACTGTGGACATAATATACTTAGACTTCAGCAAGGCATTTGACAAAGTAGACCACAACCTACTTCTTGGTAAGCTAGAAAAAAGTGGAATAGATGGCATCACCACCAGATGGATTTGTAACTGGCTGACAAACTACTCAACAAATAGTCCTCAATGGATTTATGTCCACATGGAGGGAAGTAAGCAGTGGGGTACCACAAGGTTCCGTCTTAGGCCCGGTACTCTTCAATAGCTTCTTAAACAACTTAGATAAGGGAATAGAAGGGGAACTTACCAAATTTGCAGATGATACTAAGCTGGCAGGAATAGCTAACACCCTAGATGATAGGCTCAAGATCCAGATGGATCTTGACAGACTTGAACACTGGGCCCTATCTGACAAAATGAAATTCAATGTAGAGAAAAGTAAAGTCTTACACTTAGGTAAGAAAATCCAAAATTACACATATACACTGGATGAAACCAGGCTTAATATTAGTAACTATGAGAGGGATCTTGGAGTCTTAGTGGACAACCAGTTAAATATTAGCTAGCAGTGTGCAGCAGCAGCCAAAAAAGCCAATGCAATCATAAGTTGCATTAACAGAGGAATACAATCAAAATCAAGTGAGGTACTAATACCACTCTATAAAGCCTTTGTAAGACTACACCTAGAGTACTGCATCCAGTTTTGGTCACCACACTATAAAAAAGATTTGTGTCTCTAGAAAAAGTGCAGAGAAGAGCAACCAGGATGATTAGGGGACTGGAGGCTAAAACATAGGAAAAACGGTTACAGGAAGTAGGCATGGCTAGTCTATGAGGAGAAAGACCAGGGGAGACATAATAGCAGTATTCCAATATTTGAGGTGCTGCCACAAAGAGGAAGGGGTCAGGCTATTTCTGAGGCACCTGAAGGCCAGACAAGGAATAATGGATGGAAACTGATCAAGGAGAGATTCAACCTAGAAATAAGAAATTTTCTGACAGAACAATCAACCAATGGAACAGCTTGCCTTTGGAAGTTGTGGGAGCTTCATCACTGGAGGTTTTCAAGAAGAGATTGGACTGTCATTTGTCAAAAATGGTGTAGGGTTCCCTGCTGGGGCGGGTGGGTTGTACTAGATGGCCTACAAGGTCCCTTCCAACTCTGTTAATCTGTTAGTCTTAAAACATATTCTAAAAATATTGGAATGGTAGAAGTTGGCAAGTCATTCTCTTCATTTGCTTTCTAAACCTTATAATCTAATTACACTTTCCTCTTTAAAATTTCAAGTTTTGATATTTCAGTCTTCAGTCACAAGCAGTACATCTTGCATGCATGATTTGTTGATTTCAAATTGAATTTGATGATAAAACTCATCAAATTTCTCTTCTGTATTGGTGGTTGGAACGTAAACTTGAATGATCCACATATGGATTCCGTTGACAGTTGCAAAACAAAATGGCAGCTCAGAGCTGAAACTCCGAGGCTAGGAGGGAGATGTTTCGACATTTTCAAGAGTGTGGGGGTCAATTAACCATCCACAGACCCCCCCTCCCAGCAAGCTGAGGTATTTTTGGCTCAATAGAGCTGTGGATGGAGCCCAAGGATAAAACCCGAGCCGAGCCTGAAGATCAGCTGTTTGTCAGTAAAAAGACTGAGGGCAGTGCAGAGGATGTCAACATCAAAGCCTGGCTGTCACGACCGGGTCAACCACTGAGTCTAATACAGCTGATGAAATGGTTGGCGAGACGGTGGCAACAGCGACTCCGGATAGGGTGTTGATAATGATGCCTGGGCTAATAGGCGCTGCATGTAGCAACACGGCGGCGATGATGTCTACAGCAAGGGGGGTTACCACAATGGCGAGGGGAATGGCGCTAATGGCAGCAACGGTGACAGCAACACCAGGAGGCTGCAAGGAAGCCCTCGTTGTTAATAGAGGAGAGGGCAATGCTGCAAAGGCTATAAATGTTAGGATCCCTTCAACCTCTAGGGATCTGTTGTACTCCTCTTTCTTGAAACTCTGAGGACTTATTAAACTAATTGAACTAAGTAGCCTGAGCAAGGTGATGGATAGGGACTGAGGATTACAAACTGGAGATGATGACTTACTCTCCCCCTCAACTGTCCCTCTCTCCTTTATCAGATCTAGGTCTATTACGACCACTCAGCGTTAACTTGCAATCTTAGATCGATCTGCAGCTTTATTTACCACCTATTCCCCAAGATTACCCTGATTATTTAACCCTAAGTACTTTGTCCAGTGGCTCTGCCTTACTTTTTTGATCTAATCCTCGGCCATCGCTGGTATCAGGACTGGAGGAGATACAGACATTGAGAGTCTTGGATTATGGGGAGATAGACCACCTTCTCTTTGTTTGTTTCAAATGGTTTGGTCGCTGTGAGAGGACGACCCTTTGAGACCTCTACCCCCACCTCCTTTGGATGGACTTACTACAACCACAAGACTTCCCATCGTCCTGAGAGGGCGATGATGTTCCGATGTATTGACATTTGTAACATACTGGTCTTCCTTTAACATCTATTTCCTCCCTTATTTTAAATTACCTGTCTTAACCATCTCTAACACTCTTAGAAGAAAATGATCCTTCATCTCCTTCAACTCGCTTCTATCTTTGATGTATTCAATTGCGGAGCTCCTTGCACTGCGAGATTCCCCCCTCTCGCATGTCTGGCCCTCTCAGTTATCAAGGGCCGCCCTTGAGGACGGGTTTTGGAGCCCCGAGAGGTGGTTTGCAAAAAACCGACGGCTTTGGGGTTTTTTAGATAAATCTTTAAGTTCTATTTTAAGGGGTTCTGGGAGGGATTGTGGGAATGGATCTGGGGGGATCCATAAATCCACTGAAAGGGGTAATGGGTCTGATGATCACGGTGGGGAGGATGGGGACAGAAATCTGACAAGGATGCAGGGGGATGAAGCGATGGGCATTAGTATAGTAAGTGGGAGGGGCAGATATGACGGCTGCAGGGGGCCATATTATGTTTCGGGAGTGCGCACTCGATGTTTACGAGCGATTGCCCACTCCGACCCCCAAAGCACTGCTCGTTTCCCGGGTTGTTCAGAGTCTCAGACCCTGGGTCTACGGCTGATGTTATGTAATGCCAGGTCAGTGGTAAATAAAGCCCCCCTCATTCATGATCTTATTTCAGAGCGGGGTGCTGACCTGGCAGGGATTACGGAGACCTGGTTAGGCCAGGAGGGAGGAGTTCCCCTTGTGGAAATGTGCCCGCCAGGTTTCCATGCATTCCATCAGCCAAGGACTCAGGGAAGGGGTGGGGGAGTGGCAGCAATCATTAGAGAAAGTCTTTGCCCGAGGGAGGCCACTGTTCCTCAGATAGCCGGATGTGAGTCCCTCCTTGTGAAGTGGGGTCAGGGGATTCAGATGGGCCTACTGATTGCATACCTGGCTCCCTGCCACGTAACAGCAGTCCTGCCTGAGCTGCTCGACATTATAGCTGGGGTGGCGGTGGAAACCCCCAGACTTATTGTTATGGGGGATTTTAACCTGCCATCCGCTGGTGAGATGTTGGAGACGGCTTGGGAGTTCATGGCTTCCATGACGGCCATGGACCTGACCCAGGTAGTTCAAGGCCCCATCCACTTGGGGAATCACACTCTGGACTTGATTTTTGTCTCTGATCAGTGGCTGAATGATCTAAGAATAGGGGATATAGACATCAAGCCCTTGTCATGGTCTGATCATTCTCTCCTTCACATGGACTTTCAAGTCACTTCCACCCACCGCAGGGAGACGGAACCAACCAAATGGTTCCGTCCCAGGCGCCTGATGGACCCCGAAAGGTGCCTGATGGAGCTTGGGCCATTTCCTGAGACTCTGGCTCACGACTCGACTGAGGACCTGGTGGTCGCCTGGGACAGGGCGGCTACTGCGGCCTTGGACCGCGTCGTGCCTTTGCGGCCTCTGACCCGATGCCGATCTCGTCTAGCTCCTTGGTTTTCCGAGGAGCTGAGAGAGATGAAGCATCGGAAAAGACACCTGGAGAGCGATTGGAGGACAAGCCGATCTGAATCTGACCGAACACAGGTGAGATCTTATATTAAGACCTACCTAGTGGCAATAAGAGCGGTGAAGTCTAGCTACTTCTCCGCTCTTATTGCATCTGCAGAGAACCACCCAGCTGCGCTGTTTAGGGTGACCCGCTCCCTAATTCAGGTGGGGGTACAGGAAGATCCCTTAAAAGGTCGAGCTGAGGATTTTGTACAATTCCTGCATGATAAAGTTGCTCAGATTCGGGAAGGCCTGGACTCCGATTGGGTAGATCCAGGGGAGGAAACAGGGGCAGGTCTTGAGAGTGTTATCTGGGAAGAGTTTGACTCTGTGACTCCTGAGGACGTGAACAGGATTCTGGGCAAGCTTAACGCTGCCACATGTTTATTGGACCCGTGTCCCTCCTGGTTGGTACTGGCCTCCCGGGAGGTTACACGAGGCTGGCTCCAGGGGATTATAAATGCTTCTCTGAGTGAGGGTGTCTTTCCCGCTGCCTTGAAAGAGGCAGTTGTGAAGCCCCTCCTCAAGAAGCCTTCCCTGGACCCGGCTATATTATCAAATTATCGTCCAGTCTCCAATCTTCGCTTTGTTGCAAAGGTTGTTGAGAGTGTGGTGGCGCGACAACTACCCCGATACCTGGATGAAGTTATCTATCTGGATCCGTTCCAGTCGGGCTTCAGGTCACGATACAGCACGGAAACGGCATTGGTCGCGTTGGTGGATGATCTCTGGAGGGCTCGGGACAGAGGTTGCTCCTCTATCCTGGTCCTATTAGATCTCTCAGCGGCTTTTGATACCATCAACCATGGTATCTTACTGCGCCGGCTGGAGGGGTTAGGAATAGGGGGCACCGTGCTTCGGTGGTTTTCCTCCTTCCTCTCTGACCGCTCGCAGTTTGTGTTGGCAGGGGGGCAGAGGTCGACCTCGAGGCACCTTATTTGTGGGGTGCCGCAAGGGTCAGTCCTCTCACCCCTTCTGTTCAACATTTATGTAAAACCGCTAGGCGAGATCATCCGTGGTTTTGGGGTGAGTGTTCATCAGTATGCTGATGACACACAGCTATACATCTCCACCCCAGACCACCCCAATGATGCCCTTGCTGTGATGTGCCATTGCCTGGAGGCCGTGCGGATCTGGATGGGGAGAAACAAGCTCAGACTCAACCCCTCCAAGACCGAGTGGCTGTGGCTTCCGGCGTCCCGGTATAGTCAGCTGGTACCATCACTGACAATAGGGGATGAGATCTTGCTCCCCACAGAGAGGGCCCGCAACTTGGGTGTCCTCCTGGATTCACGGTTATCTTTAGAAGATCATTTGACGGCCGTGGCCAGGGGTGCCTTTTATCAGATTCGCCTGATCCGCCAGTTGCGTCCCTTTCTGGATCGGGACGCCTTGCGCACGGTCACTCATGCCCTAGTTACCTCCCGTATGGACTACTGTAATGCTCTCTACATGGGGCTCCCCTTGAAAAGCACCCGGAGGCTCCAACTGATCCAGAATGTAGCCGCGCGGGTGATTATGGGCGCAGCTCGTTACGCCCATGTAACACCTCTCCTACGCGAGCTGCACTGGCTCCCGGTGGTCTTCCGGGTGCGATTCAAGGTGTTAGTTATCACCTTTAAAGCGCTCCATGGCTTAGGACCTGGGTACCTACGAGACCGTCTTTTGCCACCAATAGCCTCCCACCGACCAGTTCGTTCTCACAGGGAGGGACTACTCAGGGTGCCATCAGTCAAATTATGCCGACTGGCGACTCCCAGGGGGAGGGCCTTCTCTGTGAGGGCTCCAACCCTTTGGAATGAACTGCCCCCGGAGATACGGAATATCCCTGATCTCCGTGCTTTCCGCCGTGCCCTCAAGACCCTGATGTTTCAGCAGGCGGGGCTAAACATATGAACATGTGAATGATTTTTTTTTTTAAATGTTATCTAATTCTGGGTTTTATTTAATTGACCAAACTAAGTAATAATTTTAATTAGCAATTTTATGATGTTTGTGTGTCTATATTTTTCTTGACTGTACACCGCCTTGAGTCCTACGGGAGAAAGGCGGTATAGAAATATAATAAATAAATAAATAAATAAATAAATAAATATTAAATTTCAATTGATACTATTTGGTCATTTTTTGCATTGCATCAGGTACTGTGTCAGCCTCCGCTCTTTCATTGCTTGCTTGCTCGGCTGCCATGAAACAGGGGGAAGGGGAGCTCTTGGGATTCTTGAGTGGGGGAAGCGAGCTGGAGGAAAACGAAAGTAATTCTTTGCTGCAGCGTTTTCTTTGAAGCTGATAACTTCTCAGGGTCAATGGTCGTGGCATAGTAAGAGGATGACACTGCCAGACATTTGCTCCCACATGAACCCTGGAGAACCTGTGGATTGGATGATTTACGCTGGACAGTTGGGGAGGGCAATGCTTTCTATATGTGATTTTCACGCCTTTGCTTCAGACTTTGCTTTTCTTTGACTGCATTCAGTTTTTATCCAGTAAAAGTTACTTTTATCTATGAAAATGGAGTCAGGGTTTTTCGGGGGTTTTCCTTCTTGGATAATGAAAGGAGGCCGTCCTGACATTAAGCAAGGTCTGTTTTTAACAGCCCCCGGAAAACTACCGAGGGGGCTGAACAAACAATGTCTGATCAAGACAGCGACCAGGACCAAATGGGGGCTGCCAGCTCAACAGCTTCGTCATTTCACCCGGGGGGGCGAGGGGGAGCCTCGGACTGGATGGCAAATTTACGGCTGGAAGAAGACCCAGAGCAAGCCAGATGGTCGGTGGGTGTGGGGAGGCTACCGGAGCTGGAAAAGACTCCCCTGGTGTAACAAGTACCAGACCCCGAAAGGGAGAATCTGCCTGGATGCAGGAGGAGAAAGAAAGCCTCCTGGTCACACGGGCCCTGCAATTTCTGAAGGAAGCTGAAGAGAGCCGTAGAAGCCGAGAGAGGTATGTTTACCCTGCTGAGAAGGGGGGAGTCCGCCCCAGGGATGAATCAGAGGCTGCTGCTTGTGGGGGAGAGAGAGAGCAAGCTGAGGAAGAAACATCTCAAGCCTCTGGAGCTCAGGTGGGAGATGCAGCAGCCCAGGGGGCCCCGGCAATATAGGCACTACCCCGGAGGCAAAGAAAGCCAAAAATTCCCCCCATATCAGAAAAGTTCGGAGGAGATCCAAAGAAACTGGTATTTTTCCTGACCCAAGTCTGGAACCATATGCAGGACTGGGGAGAGGATTTCCTCTCAGATGCCACACGAGTGAGGTGCGTTACCAAAGTCCTAGAGGGAGTAGCAGCTGAATGGATGGTGGGACTCCACAAGAATAACTCCCCCTTGCTGAGAAATTAAGATCAATTTATGGGAGCCCTCAGAACGCGTTTTGAGGACCCCTTAGGGAAAAGCGAGAATCAGAATGAAGGGCATTCAGCAGGGCCGGAGATCACCCAAGAGTTCCGCGAGTTGGCACCCTACATGAGAGGGTGGTCAGAAGTGGCCCTATTAGAGAATTATAAAGATGGGCTGAATGAGGATGTCTACAAAGATTGCAGAGCTGGTACATGGTGGCTGCAGATGTGAATATCGACCTGGTCCAAAGCCAGCTCCACGGTGGGTACTCTTGGGATCAGCCACCCTCCTTATTTCACAAGGTGGCACCAAAGGCAGCAGTGGGAAAGACAGGGCCCAAGCCAAAATCCTCTGCGTGTTTCAAATGTGGAAAGGAAGGGCACCGAGCCGCTGAGTGTTTCTCCAAACCAGCGCCCAAGGCAACCTTTGCCGGAGGAAAGAAGGCTGATAAAGCACCCACAAAAACCCGTGAGGCCACCCTGAAAGGAGAAGTTGAGTTTGCTCCCCTGAAACAGGGTGAGTTGGGAACTCCAACCACCGCTGACGACAGCGAGACCGACACCGAATCCACTGACAACAACCTGGTGAATCACAATGGGGGCCCCATGACTATCCCAGTAGAACTAAGTGTACCATCCACCGGGGCCCACGGCCAGATGCCAGCCCTTCTAGACTCTGAATGCACTAGATGCGTAATCAGCCCAGTGATTGAAAAGATGGGCCTAAAACTAAAAGCGTTGAAAAGGCCCATCACATTCTGTCAGGTAGACGGATCGGTGGCAGGAGGGGGCCCAGCCAGTTTTGTGACTGAGCCAATAGAGATGCAAATGGGGGATCACCTAGAGACTCTTAGTTTTATAGTGGCCCCGGGCATGGAATGGCCCCTCATACTTGGACTGCCTTGGCTCCGTAAATGGAACCCACACATAAACTGGAGAACGGCATAAACTGCTCCAAAAAAGCAGGGAAGGAAAGGGAAGAACCTCATTTAGTGGACAGAGTGGAAAACGAGGGGGCGGTAACAGCAACAGACCATATTGAGGGGGAGGAAAAGATTCCAAAGGAGTATTGGGCCCTCTGGGAGGTATTCAGCGAGAAGGCCTCAGATGTGCTGCCCCCCCACAGGCCAACAGACTGTACCATTGAAATACTCCCTGGAGTAAAACTCCCTAAGCCAAAAACCTACCCCATGACCCCCCCGGGAGCTGGGGGAACTATGAAACTTTATTGACAAAAACCTCAAACGGGGTTTTATCCAACCGGCTAGGCTGAGAGTGGCAGCACCGGTACTCTTCCGGGAGAAGAAGGAAGGATCCTTTCGCTTAGTGGTTGACTACAAAAACCTGAACGAAAAACCTGAATTTATTTATGTAATTTATTTGTCACCCTTCTCCCGTAGGACTCAGGGTGGCTTACAAAAACGACAGAGAATTACATAAACATTTAAAATCAATTTAAAATTAATTAAAATCAAATTAAAATTATGAAATATTTAGAATCCCCCTACGGATTCAGCCCATATGGTGAAAAAGCCACGTCTTTAATTCACGGTGGAAGGAGAGGAGGTCTGGGGCTATCCTGAGGCCGGTGGGCAGCTCATTCCAGAGGGTTGGCGCTCCAACAGAGAATGCCCTCCCCCTGTGGGCCACCAGCCGACACTGGATGACGGCACCCTGAGGAGGCCCGCTCTGTGCGAGCGCACCAGACAGAGGGAGGAAGGCAGGAGACGATCCTGCAGATACTCCGGGCCTAAGCCATGTAGGGCTTTATAGGTTAGCACCAGCAACTTGAAACGAACCCAAGTCCTCCCTTATGAGTTGGGCCCTGAGTTAGGTCCATGGCTGTCATGGAGGCCATGAACTCCCGGACTGACTCAGATGTCTCCCCAGCTGATGGCAGATTGAAATCTCCCACAACCAGAAGCTTGGGGAGTTCAATCGTCAATTCGGCGAGGACATCTAGCAGTGCGGGCAGGGCTGAGACTACGCAGCTGGGAGATAGGTACGTAACCAACAGACCCGATTGAATTCCAGGGTCCCGTTTCAGAAGGAGGGACTCGCACCCGCCTATCTGAGGAACAGTGACCTCTCTAGGACTAAGACTTTCCCTAATAACAACCACCACCCCGCCCCTATCCTGGGGTTGTGGCTGGTGCAAAACACAGAAACCTGGGGGGCATAAATCAATGAGAGGGACACTCCCGCCAGCCCTAACCAGGTCTCCGTGATACATGCCAGGTCCGCGTCCTCCTCCTCAATTAGATCTTGGACGAGGAGGGCCTTATTTGCCACGGACCTGGCATTCAGATACACCAGCCAAAATCCAGGGCTCCGCACTTCTACACCCCCGTGGGAGCAGGATAAAGCCAGGGGGCCGGAGCGTGCCACCGACTGGATACAGCGGGGGCGCTCCCCAGATCCCCTTCTCACACATCCCCTATCCCTCCCAACTATCACCGGGATCGGAAGACCCTCACTCCACCGAGCCACTTCTTTCCCCTCCCCTCCTCAATCCGCCAACTCCGGTCGTGTTGGATTGCTGAACCGTAAGAGCCGCCCCTGGCTCATTTTTCACCTCCCGGGTCCCCTTAAAATTTGATTAAAAACCCTAATTAAAAAACCCCTCAAGCCTCGGATTAAGGAAGGGGATGAATGGAAAACGGCTTTTAACTGCCCACTGGGATGTTTCCAGTTTCGGGTGCTCCCTTTCGGACTGCAAGGAGCCCCTGCTGTGTTCATGCAATTAATCGATGAAGTACTGCATGAACACCTGTATAAGGGGGTGCTGGTCTACTTGGATGACATCCTTATCTACACCGAGAACATGGACGACCATGTAAAGTTGGTGAGGACCATCCTGAAAAAACTCAGGGCTGCTGAACTGTGTGCCAAACTATCAAAGTGTGAATTCCACCAAAACAAAATTGACTATCTGGGGTACCGCATCTCGCATGACGGAATAGAGATGGATCCAGAAAAGGTCCGGGCAGTGTTGGAATGGGCCCCACCACGCATCTGCAAACAACTACAGAGCTTCCTGGGATTTGCTAACTTCTATAGACAGTTCATCCCCTCGTTTGCCAAAATTGCATTGCCAATTACAAATCTTCTGAAGACAAAAGGAGAAATAAAACCAAAGCCCTCCCGGCCCCTTGAATAGGACTGTCAGGCAGCGTTTGAGAAACTAAAATGGTTGTTTGCTGCTGAACCGGTCCTTAAACATCCTGACATGGAAGCCCCTTTTGTACAGGCTGACACCAGCAACGTAGCAGTAGGGGCAGTGTTACTACAAGCGAATGCAGAAAGAAAGCTGCAACCCTGTGCCTATACCTCTTGTAAACTAACGGAGACCGAGAGGAGATAAGCCATATGGGAGAAAGAGGCTTTTGCAGTTCGTTGGGCAGTGTTAACGTGGAGACAATTCCTTGAAGGAGCTAAGCACCTGTTTGAGGTGTGGACTGACCACAAAAAATATGGTTTAATGATGGCAGCTACAAAACCTGTAGCGGTCTCCCAGAGCTGATGGAATTTCACTTAATTTTAAAAATGAGAAAGATAATAAATGAACATCCACATCTAGGAAGGTATATAATGATTTTTATCTAATAAAGGAAAATATTTGTAGCTCTTAAATGAGGGGTCCTTGGTGCTCTCTGAACATAGCTGTTTTCTTACAGATGTTTCATTACCCAAACTAGGTAACATCATCAATGCTAGTGTCACAGCATCATTAGCACTTATGTTACCTAGTTTGAGTAATGAAAGATCTGCAAAAAAGCAACTAAGCTCAGAGAGCACCAAGGACCCCTGATTTTTATCTATTTTTCCAGGAAATTCCATTTTGCTCTCAAGACAAAAGTAGTTAGAACAGATTATATGTGATAATTTTGTTGGACTGTTTTCACTTTTTTTCTCAAACAGTAATGTTGTGTATCATACTATGATATTGATGAAAAATAACAATTTACCTTTTAAAACTTCTTTGAAAAATAATATTTCTAATCCTGCAGTAATTTGTGCTTGAGTGGGGAACATTCCATTTGAACACATTCCATCTGAATCACTGTTTTTCACCATGTCCCATGATAAATTCCTTAGTTTAAATTTAAATTTCATAAATTTAGTGAGTGATTTTCATCTTTTCCTGTAGTTTTAAAGTGGCAGACATCCAAAGATTTTTTTTCATAGTGGTGATTTTTTTAAAGCTTGATCTAAGTTTTAAACAATTTCTTCAGAATAACACATAGCAAAAAAAGAAGAAAGAAAAAGAAAGAAAGAGAGAGAGAGAGAGAGAGAGAGAAAGAAAGAAAGAAAGGGAGAAAGAAAGGGAGAAAAATAGTAGCTAATCTAAATTGGGGAATAGAGAAGGCTTTTTTAAGCATGAAAATTTCATCATCCTGTCAGCTGGCAGAATGCCTGCTATGTGGATTCACAAAGGCTAAGAATTACACTTTCATGAAATTTTCCTCACTAACTGCCCTGGTTAATTTGAAAGATAACCCACTGTTCTAATTCATCCCTCAATTGGGTGGTGCAGGTTTTATCTTTGATCTGACAAAGCATTTGTGTTAATCGTTTTGGCCCTCCATTAGACACTCTTGGGATTGTGCTTTTACAATAAATGTGTCTGTGATAGCTCTTTAGTGTATTATACTTACAATAGATCTATAGAACTGGTAATTAATTCTGTACTGCTTTGAAAATGGAAAGAATAGGTGTAGCTCTGTCAAGTGCTATTGGAGTTTGTTTAGTTGGTTCAGTTTTGAAGTATTACCCTGGGCTTTCAATGAAATATATATGGTTTAGAGAGCTTCTTCTGAAGTATGTCGCTGTAAGTGAGTGATCTCTATCCAGCATGTATATTGTTTTCTAACATAGAATCTTAGTTTGAAAGTTGGTGCCTAAGATAACTATGATTTTTTAACCAAGTGAAATATAAAAATATTGACATGAAAAGTAAAAAATCTACTTTTACTTGCATAATCTTTTATTTCCAACTATTTATTAAAATATTAATCTTTGAAAAGAGAAATGTATTGGTTAAAGTATTTCTTGTTGCATATAAATTATTTTTAATTTGAGACTGACTATGATACCAATGTAGGTTGTATTGCATGTGTTTTTAGCATGTGTTTTAGATATATTTGATCATGTAGGTATTATCATAGTTATATTTATATTATAAAACAAATCTTTATATTATAAAACAAATCTTTAAACACATTTATTATAATGATTACCTTTTCCTGGATTTAGGAAAATTGGATTTAGTCTCAAAGCCCTTACCAACTTTGTTGTTGTTCACTTTTCAGTTCCATGGTATCATCCTTATTTTTATAAGGTATCATCCTTATTGTGTCACATTTTAGTGGCTAAAACGTGACACAATATTTGAGCGCATCTGACCAGCATATAACTTCCCATAAGCGCAATGTATCTGTGTTGTTTTGGCTGAATTTTAAATTGGCTCTTTTTTCCTACCTAAGTCCAGAAGCCTATGTTTTTTGCAATCAAGGTGCATTTTGTTAGAAAAGGCCCAAATGTTCAAGTCTATCAAGATCCTTTGAATCTTGACCTTATCTTCTGGTATGTTATCAGTTTCCTACCTTAGAGGTTTGAATTGTCACCTTTCCATTCCCCTACTGAGTCATTTATAAATACGTTGAAGAGATTTTTTTTAATTTTTAATTTTCTTTTAATATAAATATTTCATCTTTCAATTAAGCAGTATGTTGTCTGGGTACAAATTTTTTTGTGCAATAACCATTAAAATTTACAACCATGTTCATTATTTATATCTATTCATGTATTAATACTAATACATAACAAATCTACTACTGTAACATTTCTCTTCTTAGCTTATTTGACTTTGTAATACATTTTCAATATTTCACTCCTCTGCTTTTATGTCTAATTTTCATATTTATTCTCTAACCATTGATAAAATAACTCCCATATACTATAATAGTCAGATTCTTCTTTTCCTTTAATTGCAATATTCATTTCTGCACATTCTAATATTTTCTTAATCACATTTTCATCCGTAGGGATCTCTTCACTTTTCCAATTTTGCGCAAATACAATTCTACACAATTGTATTTTGTGCAAATACAATTCTAGCTGCAGTTATTACATGAATAATCAAATATACATTTTCTTTACTATAAGTTTCTGGTAAAATCCCCAACAAGAATAATTCAGGTTTGAATTCAATATGTTGTTGTGTCATCTTCTCCAACCACATACAAATTTTTGCCCAATATTTTTTTGCTTCTACACATGTCCACCACATATGATAATACGACCCCGGTATCTGATGGCATTTCCAACATTTAGCTGTTTTGTCTTTAAACATTTTTGCCAATATTTCCGGTGGAAAATGCCATCTATAAAACATCTTGTACAAACTTTCCTTGTACGCAGTTGACATTGTTAATTTATAATTTCTTTCCCATATTACTGCCATTTATCTAACTCTTATCGTGTAACCAAAATTTTTTGCCCATGCTTTCGTTGTTTCTTTCACCTGTTCTTCTTCTAACTTAATACGCAATAGATAACTATACAATTTTTTTATCGCCCTCTCTTCTGCTCCTGTTAAGTATCTTATCCAGTTCTGTCAATTCCATATAGAAACCATATAATTTAGCATCTTTTTCATATCTAGATTGTATTTGCAGTTCTGTATACCAATCCATATTAATCCCCTGTTTTTTCAATTCTTGTTTTGTTTTAAATTCCCCCTTTTCAGTCAAAATATCTTTATATCTAACAATATTTCCCATGTTAATAATATTTGGATATATAATAGTTGACTATATCCATAGTTGAAAGCCAAACTGGTATCTTCAAATAATGTTGTTCTCTGATTTTCTCCCATACTAATAATAAAGCATTTCTTATATAATGTCTTTGAAAATAACTTTGTATATTACTTTTCCCATACCATAAGAAGGCATGCCAACCCAATTGCAAATTGTGTCCCTCCAATGTCAATAACCTTGTATTTCTCAATACAATCCATTCTTTCATCCATTTTAACACTGCTGCCTGATAATATAATTCCCAATTTGGTAATCCAAACCCTCCTCTAGTTCTTGCATCTTGTAGCATTTTTAAATTAATTCTCGCTCTTTCCCCCTGCCAGATATATTTCACTATTATTTTATTAAGATCTTCAAAATATTTTTTCTCTAATTTTATCGGGATTGTTTGGAACAGGAACAATAACCTCAGTAGTATGTTCATCTTAATTGTGGCTATTCTTCCTATTAACGATAATTGCAAGTGTTTCCATTTTTCCAAATCTATATTTGTTTTATCAGCTTATAATAATTATCTTCCTTAATCATTACACATCTTGCTGTTAATTGAATCCCTAAATCTTTTACTTTCTTTGTAATAAGGATATCTAATCTCTTCATTAACTCTTTTTTCTGGTTCTCTGTAATATTTTTCACTAGTATCTTGGTTTTTTACTTATTAATTTTCAATCCTGCCACCTCACTATATTCATCTATTCTTTTTAACAATTTTGGCCCTGTTTCTCGCGGATCTTCTAAAATAAACACCAAATCATCTGCAAATGCCTGTAATTTATATTCTTTCTTTTTTATTTCCATACCTTTTATCTCCTTGTCCTGTCTTATATTTCTGTTTAATACCTCCAACATCAATACAAATAGTAATGGGGACAGAGGATATCCTTGCCTTGTGCCTTTCATAATGTTAACCTTTTCAGTCACATCTCCATTTACTATTACCTTTACCAATTGTCTATATATATAAAAGCAAAATACCACTCACGCATCATCACAAAATCTCCAGAACCATAAAGCCTACAGACTTGAAATTTGCCACATATGTTCCTGTTGGCTTCTAGGTGCTCACTAAGAAAGGATTTTTCGAAATGATCATCAGAGCATTAGTATTTCCTATATTATTATTAACACACTCTGATGCTAAGGAGTTTTACTCCCCCTCCCCACCTGAAAAGAAATCTGTTCCAAATGCAAGACACAAGCAGAGGAGAGGAGTTTCAGTTTTACTTTCACAGTAGCAAGCTGGGGATAGGATAGGGGAGGCTTCTATGGGGCAAGGCTGAGGGAGAGAAGGGGATAGGATAGGGGAGGTTCTGTGGGGCAAGGCTGAGGGAGAGAAGGAGAGAGGAGAGGCCGATGGTAACTACTCATTAATTTTCAAGCTGTAAGTGTCGAATTATCAAGCCCGATCACATAGTTTTGTAGCGGAGCATGGATATTCAGCTAATTTATAATATATTGTCTTAATCATATTAATAAATCTCTCCCCGAAACCCATAGCTTTTAATTGCATTAGCATAAACTGCCAGTTCACATTATCAAATGCCTTCTGTGCATCAAGGAAGATCAACGCCATTTGTTTCTCTGGATATGCTTCATAATATTGCAATGTCTCCAGAATTATTCTTATATTGTCTTTAATTTGTCTCTTAGGTAAAAATCCATTTTGATCTGTATGTATAATTTTTTTAAAAAAAATCTCTTTAATCTTTCTGCCATTATTGAAGTAAATATCTTATAATCCGCATTCAACAGGGATATTGGTCTATAGTTTTTTATCTGCTGCAAGTCTGAGCAGCAGGCATATATGGATGGAGGCATATATTACCTCCATCCATGAATTCGGTATTTTCGCCTTTAACAATAATTCATTGAATACTTCCAACATTGAATTGCTTATAACATTTTGTAGTGCTTTACAGTGGGGCAAAAAAGTATTTAGTCAGCCACCAATTGTGCAAGTTCTCCCACTTAAAAAGATGAGAGAGGCCTGTAATTGTCATCATAGGTAGACCTCAACTATGAGAGACAAAATGAGAAAACAAATCCAGACAATCACATTGTCTGATTTGGAAAGAATTTATTTGCAAATTATGGTGGAAAATAAGTATTTGTTCAATAGAGTGTTTTAAGTTTTTTGCAATTTCCTCTTGCTCTAATAAATTTAGTTTATGTGTCACAAGTGTCAAAGTCTCTTTAATTCATCTCCTGGTTTTATTTGGAGTGGTTACCCAGAGATAAAGCGAATACCCAAGTATTATATATTTTGTTTCGGATACCAAGTTCACTTCATGTAGAAAATAATGTTATTTGTCTGGACTTCCTAACAATTATAATTCATATTATTCTTTATTACTTCTGTATTCAGTTCTTAATTGCATTTATTTATATTCATTATCTGTTAATATATTTTTATAATAACAATAACTAGTGTTATTATTCCTGGAAATTGCATTGTAGATAAGTAAAATCAGTGTTAGTTTTGGAAAAACAATTCGAGAAATATGTAGTTCTTTATTCCTCTTGTTTTGCTTTTATAATTAAGCTTCTGTTCTTCATTTGCTTTAAATATAGCTTTATCAAATTCAACACATGCCTGTTTCAAATGAATATACTAGCATATATTATTGTTAACCCGTTTAATTAAGATTCATTATCTTGAAAACTAGAAAAGGTAATCCTTTATTTCCTTGATTGTAACTACATGACCAAAGAATTCTACAATAAATTTTGCACCAAATACACTTTGCCCTGGATTTGTGTTAAATATGCAAATGGAGTTTAAGCAGAATATATTTTAGTTCTTTAAAAAAGTAAAAATAAAAAACAAAGGACAGAGCAACAAGTTTATAGTTAGAAAAGATCCAGGCATTATATTGTGCTCACAGTTACAGTGGGGCAAAAAAGTATTTAGTCAGCCACCAATTGTGCAAGTTCTCCCACTTAAAAAGATGAGAGAGGCCTGTAATTGTCATCATAGGTAGACCTCAACTATGAGAGACAAAATGAGAAAACAAATTCCAGACAATCACATTGTCTGATTTGGAAAGAATTTATTTGCAAATTATGGTGGAAAATAAGTATTTGGTCACCTACAAACAAGCAAGATTTCTGGCTGTCACAGACCTGTAACTTCTTCTTTAAGAGGCTCCTCTGTCCTCTACTCATTACCTGTATTAATGGCACCTGTTTGAACTTGTTATCAGTATAAAAGACACCTGTCCACAACCTCAAACAGTCACACTCCAAACTCCACTATGGTGAAGACCAAAGAGCTGTCGAAGGACACCAGAAACAAAATTGTAGACCTGCACCAGGCTGGGAAGACTGAATCTGCAATAGGCAAGCAGCTTGGTGTGAAGAAATCAATTGTGGGAGCAATAATTAGAAAATGGAAGACATACAAGACCACTGATAATCTCCCTCGATCTGGGGCTCCACGCAAGATCTCACCCCGTGGGATCAAAATGATCACAAGAACTGTGAGCAAAAATCCTAGAACCACACGGGGGGACCTAGTGAATGACCTGTAGAGAGCTGGGACCAACGTAACAAAAGCTACCATCAGTAACACACTACGCCGCCAGGGACTCAGATCCTGCAGTGCCAGACGTGTCCCCCTGCTTTAGCCAGTACATGTCCGGGCCCATCTGAAGTTTGCTAGAGAGCATTTGGATGATCCAGAAGAGGATTGGGAGAATGTCATATGGTCAGTTGAAACCAAAGTAGAACTGTTTGGTAGAAACACAACTAATCTTGTTTGGAGGAGAGAGAATGCTAAGTTGCATCCAAAGAACACCATACCTACTGTGAAGCATGGGGGTGGCAACATCATGCTTTGGGGCTGTTTCTCTGCAAAGGGACCAGGACGACTGATCCATGTACAGAAAAGAATGAATGGGGCCATGTATCGTGAGATTTTGAGTACAAACCTCCTTCCATCAGCAAGGGCATTGAAGATGAAACATGGCTGGGTCTTTTAGCATGACAATGATCCCAAACACAGGCAACGAAGGAGTGGCTTCGTAAGAAGCATTTCAAGGTCCTGGAGTGGCCTAGCCAGTCTCCAGATCTCAACCCCATAGAAAACCTTTGGAGGGAGTTGAAAGTTCGTGTTGCCCAGCGACAGCCCCAAAACATCACTGCTCTAGAGGAGATCTGCATGGAGGAATGGGCCAACATACTAGCAACAGTATGTGCCAACCTTGTGAAGACTTACAGAAAACGTTTGACTTCTGTCATTGCCAACAAAGAATATATAACGAAGTATTGAGATGAACTTTTGATATTGACCAAATACTTATTTTCCACCATAATTTGCAAATAAATTCTTTCCAAATCAGACAATGTGATTGTCTGGATTTGTTTTCTCATTTTGTCTCTCATAGTTGAGGTCTACCTATGATGACAATTACAGGCCTCTCTCATCTTTTTAAGTGGGAGAACTTGCACAATTGGTGGCTGACTAAATACTTTTTTGCCCCACTGTATATAACTCTGCTGGTAGTCCATCCAGGCCTGGTGTTTTGCCATTTTTTAATCTTTAAATTGCTTCTGTCAATTCCATCATTTTCCTCTAATGCCGTTTTACATGTTTCTGGTACTGCGGGTAGTTCGGCTTTTTCTAAGGATTGTTTTATTTTTTCTTCTGAAATTATCTCTTGTTCATATAATTTTTCATAGTAATCATGAATCATTTTCTTTTTTTCATCGTTTCGATAATATAAAGTCCCTTCATCATCTATTAATTGGTGAATCAATTTCTTTTCTTTCTCCTTTTTTAATCTATATGCCAACCATCTTCCTAGTTTATTTGCATTTTCAAAAAGGTTTTGTTTAGAACTTTTAATTATTTTTGCTAAGTTGTCTTTTTCTATTAAGTTCAGCTTATGTTTTTTCAAGTCCATTTGATTTTTTTGTATTTTTTTTGGTGGGTCTTTTTGTAATTCTATCTCTAACTTCTTATACTCCTCTTCTAATTTCTTTTGAGCTTGTCTCTCCTTTTTGTTTCTCTTTCCCACATATGTTATAGCCAGTCCTCTAATATATACCTTTGGGGTGTCCCATACATTCTGTAATGAAGTTTCTTCTTTTCTATTCTCTTTGAAGAAAAAAGCCAACTCTCTTTCCATAAATTGTATACATTCCTTTTCTTTTAATATTGCTTGAGTCATTGTCCATCTTGACTTTTTTTGTCTCCTCCATGTAACTTTCATCGGATTATGATCCACCCATGTACTTGTTTCAATATTTATTTCTTGTATGCTAGATATTAACTCGGCTGATATCCACATGATATCTATTCTGGACCAAGACATATATCTATTTGAGTAAAATGTATATTGATTTTTCTCCGAGTATATTCCTCACCAAGCGTCTTGGATACCTAGCTCTTTTAAAAGTGTTTGGAAGTGTTTTCCTTGCTTTTTTATTTATTTTTCTAGTTTTATAGTCCGAATCTGCATCCACAATTGCATTAAAATTGCCTACAATGCATATGTTTCCATGCTCCAATTCTATTATTTTCCTGGAAAATAATAGAATTTACCATAGAAATCCTCTTGGTTTGTCATTTTATCACCACTAGAAGCATTTGCTTATAGTTCATCGTTATCTCCACCATTAAAATGCTCCCTTCCTCATCCCTAAAGATTTGTTTAGCCTTCGTTTTCTCTTTAATATAGAGTGCTATGCCCCTCTTGCTTTGATCTGAAAGCAAGGTATATAATTTCCCAATTTTTGGATATTCCAATATTTTTTTATGTTGCTTTCTGATGTGAACTTCCTGTAGACAAATTATATCCAATTTTAATTTCTCTAATTTATTAAAAGTTATTTTCCTTTTTATTGCCGAATTCAATCCATTTATATTAAGTGACATTAATTTTATTTCTTCTTCCATGATTTTACTTGTAGATGGATTTGCTGTCCTAGTTGTTCTTGTCTCTCTTGGTTATTTTGCCCTTGTTCCTTCTCTTATTGCTATTTCCTCCCGGTCTCTTACAACATCTTTTTGTTGAATATCTCTCTCTGCCATAAGCTCTTTCTGTAAGGATCGCCTCTCCTTCCAACTTAAGAAAGTATGAACTCTTGAAACGTAGTTGTTCAAAAGGATTCTTTTATTAAACAGAAGTGAAAACCATCCAGCTAAAGCACAATCTGAATGCCCTTAGGCAAAGCAGTAGGATTAAAGTGGTAGAGACCCCTCCCTTTAAGTCAGAATGCAGATTTCAGCCAATACACAAGTGTGAAGATGTTTTCTTTACTATTTCCTTTGAGAACCCGAACAAACATGCATTCCCACCACTACCCTTTAAAGTAAGACAACACACATGGCTATCATAAAAATTCCTGCAGGTAAAGGGAATCTCAGGCTTCCTTGGCGCCAGGATATAGGTTGTAAAATATCTGATGACACAGGCCATGCTAGTAAATCGAATCCAAGTCCCCCCTTCCTCCACTTGAATGGCAGTATCACTTTTAGGGATCTGACACTTTCTGGCGTCTAACCTCTCTCTCCTCTCTCAGCCTCTCTTCCTCTTGCAATCCCAGATATTGATTGTAAAATTGTTCTGCCTTCTCTATTGAATCTAGTCTATGTCTTTGCTTCTGCCAGGTCACCAATATTCCCTCAGGTGTCAGCCATCTAAAGTTCACTCCTTTTTTAATTAAACATTTTGTCACAAACTGATATTCTCTTCTTAATTCTCTAACTCTTCTCGGAATTTGTTTTAACACTACTATTTCTTTCCCTTTATACTTCATCAGGTTGTTTCTTGCTCTGTGCAATATCTGTTTTTATTGCTTTCTTGGTGAATGTAACATGAAACTCTCTAGGTAGTTTGTTTCTCATTGCATATCTAGTATGCACTCTAAATATTAGCTCAGTCTCATTCAGAATTCTTTCCTTAGATTCCTCCATCATCTCTGCCAGCAAATCTGCCATTATCTCCGCTAGATTTGCTCCCTTTTCTTCTTCCACATTTTGAAATCTCAAATAATAATCTGCCTTATCCATTTCTAAAGAAATAATTGTTTTTTCTTTATTTTTATCTGCCACTGTAAATCTATAATCAAGCTCTCCCACTCTTTTCTCTGTTGATTCGGCTTTTTCTTCTGCTTTTTGTATTTGTTGTTCATTTTTCTCTATTATTTGTTGGAAATTTTCTAATTTCCCTTCTACTTTCTCCATTTTCTCGTCTACTTTGCCTATTCTTTCCTTCAAATCCTCATGAAGAGCTTGTATCATAGTTTTCAAATCTATTTGCATAGCGTTGGACTTCTCTTGTTGTAGCATAGCATCCAATGTTCTCTGACCATTGCTAGAACTTCTTCAGGGCTAGAAGTTGCAGATGAGGTCGCTGAAGACAGTGCTGATGTTGTTTTCTTCATATTGTAATGTCTTAGTATTTGTAATTCACCAAGTGTAAGTAGTATAATTCAAGTTCAGTTATAATCCAAGTAAGTCAAAAAAAAAAAAAAAGGGAAGAGAAAAAGAAATGGGGGGGAGGAAAAAAGTAGTAATTTATAATCCAAATCCAGGCCTTGTCAATTTTGTATATCCTTCTTAGAGTTCTTCTTTTCTTCAGGTTCTTCAAATCATAATCCAAATTGTCTCAGGGAGAGGAGTTTATAAAATAATAATTTATAATCCAAATTGGCCCACCAAGCCCCAAAAATACAATTATCAAGTATTTATATCCAAAAAGAGAGTTCACAGAGCAACAGCAAGAAAGAAAGAACCAAAAGCAAAAAAAAAATCCACAAAACCTTATTTCATAGTTCAAAGTACCAGGGAAGTTTGCCTTGATCAGCTTCTGTTTATTTGCCTTTTAAGTTCCAATAGCTGCACTATTCAAAAAGAAAAGCAAAGTTTCCAGTGTTCCACTCTCTATCTTAGTTCTTCAGTCAAAACAAATCCTTATCAACTTAGTTCACAGGCTCTCAGGGCTATATCCCTTCCTCTCTCTTATGTCCTCCAATTTTCACTTTTGCCTGTGGATGGCACTGTTGCTTTGCTTCTCTCTTTCTTCCTCTTTTAACTGTATTATCTCAAAGCAAGCTGTAAAATGCAATGTTTATAGAAAAAACAAAGTTCATATGTTATGTTTTATGATACTTCCAAATTTAAAAATTAAGATGTCCAGTCCGGATTTCTGTGTTTACTCTTCAGACGAGTCTTTATAAACCAATTTCTTTTTTTTTAATGGCTCCAATAGCCTCTCTCGCAGCTATTCTTCCGGAGGTGGAAAAGAAAAACCAATTCCACCTCCTCCTTTTGAGTCACACTTTCCTTTGTTATTCCCCAGGAGAGGTTCTCCTTTAAAAAGTTTTAAAAATCCAAAAATCCTGTATTAAAAGTATCTTACCCAGATAGATCACACCTTCCTTCTGTTTTCGCACTCTTCCTGTGGCTGCTCCAGCTTTGTAGTGGTTTGCAATGGTTGCCTTCCCAGCTGTCAGTTTAGGGAGCTTTCTCCGGATCAATCAGGGAGTTCGCGGGCTCCCTGAGATCGTCAGAGTGTGCTCCCCTCATTTATCACCCATACGAGGAGATTCAGGTCCAAAAGGACCACCCGACAGCTGGGATTTTGACGGTTCCACAGGAATTCCCAAGGTCGTCTCGCTGCAACCCTAGCCTCACATCCTTAATATGTTCAAGAGATTTGACCAGATCAGAATTCCTGAGTTGTATGCAGAAATAGATCCTTTAAGGACCACTTGTTAGATATTATTGTTCAGTCCATTATGTCAGACCATCATTTTCCATGTTAAGTTTTATCAAGAAGGTGACTATGATCAGCTTGTCAAATGCCTTATTAAAGTTAGTAACTCCATACTTTGTTCAGCGAGTCCTTTCTACCTCTTCCATGTCTGCATTGAAAGCAGATATCAAAAGTGCACAGAAAAACTTTTGCTGCAACACAGTGTTTGGCTTCACAGTTTATGAACCATCCAAGAGACAATGATGAAATTGCCTCTTTGGCCATACGTTCTGTCATACAATCTGGCAACATGGAATTTCTATTTTTTTCCAAAATTGAAAGAATACTTTAGTGGGCATACTCAAATGAAGAGGTGGAAAGGACTTGATTAAAGAGATAAAATGTGGAACTCTATGATGTCTTCTCTTTTTGTGTATCTTAGACGAGGGGTGTCAAACTCAATTTCATTGAGGGTCGGATCAGGATTGTTGTCCTCCAGGAGCCAAGGGAAGGGACGTGGCTTCAACAGACTGGGCGTAGCCATGGGGGTGGCCCGCTTCATGTCACTCGGGTGGGTGGTGCCTGTGGAAGCCAGGCAGGGTTGGGGAGGGAATCCAGGGGTCTCTGGAGGGTGGGGGTGGGCAGTGGGCGGGATGCTCGTCCCACAGGATGAGGTGAAGCGAGGCAGGGGTTGGAGCAACTACAGCTGGAAACCCTTTGGCAACCATGCTGTGAGGGTTCCGACAGATCCCCTAATTAATTCATGAGCCTCAAGCCAGGTTTCCAAAGAAATCCAGTTATTTATTAGGAGCAGCATGTCGGCACTTACCCAAGTGGAGTCAGCTCTGCCCACGTAATTTAAACCCCACAATGACCCTGTTTCCACCCTCCTCCCTGTGTGAGGGTTCCAAGTAATACCTCTAACAAAATCAAAATTCCTCAAAGCTAACTGTTATTAGAGATGTCATATTGGCACATCTGGGAAAATCCGAATCTGAGAACTTCCAGGTTTTCCACAGCCAAAAGAAAGTTCAAGACCTTTCCCCTCACCCACATGTCCACCACACATCCAATCATTAACAGTCTGGAACAGAAGACATCCTTCTCTTCTTCTCAACACAGCTGCAGGACACCATGGCCTTGACTTCCTATAAAGAATTTTATTTTAACTACATATCTTCTTCCCTCTATGCAATCCCTCCTCCCAATTTCCCACAGTAGGATTTGTGGCAGGCCTGAAGCCTGAAGGCACAAAGGAAGAAAGATGGCTTCCAGGTCTGACACCCTGGGTGTGTCATGAATCACATTCTCCAATGGAGCACATTCGCTGGCTGTAGAAAACACGCCCCTCCTGCTGGGTCCGGTAACCTGGGATACAATCTGGAGAAAGGTATGCTTGGAATGTGCTTGTAATCATGCCAGCCGAGCTGCCCTGTCAGTTTCTCCCCCCTTTGCATATGACCCGTGCCTGCTGCTCCTTCCGTGGACTACTTTTCTTCCTCCATCTTCCCTTAGTTTTGGTGCCTCCCGTTATCGGGTCGATGCTTGGGGCTCAGGACCCTGGACAGCACCCCATAGTTTGGGGGAGCTGCCTTAGATTGAAAAGGGATTCGGGTTAATGTCAGGGTTCCAAGTAACACCCCCAATGAAATCAAACTCCGAGGCTTGAAATTCCTCAAAGCTAACTTTTATTAGAGATGTCATATTGGCACATCTGGGAAAACACGAATCTGAGAGCTTCCGGGTTTTCAACATCCAAAAGAAAGTTGCCCCTCTCCTACATGTCCACTACACATCCAATCAGGTACCGTCCGGAACAGAAGATACCTCCTCATTGTTCTCAACACAGCTGCAGGGCACCATGGCCTTCACTACATATTTGACTAATTTGACTACATATCTTCTTCCCTCTATGCAATCCCTCCTCCCAATTTCCCACAGTAGGATTTGTGGCAGGCCTGAAGCCTGAATGCACAAAGGTAGAAAGATGGCTTCCAGGTCTGACACCCTGAGTGTGTCATGAATCACATTCTCCAATGGAGCATGTTCACAGGCTGTAGAAAACACACCCCTCCTGCTGGGTCGGGTAACCTGGGATACAATCTGGAGAAAGGTATGCGTGAATGTGCTTGTAATCATGCCAGCCGAGCTGCCTCGTCACTTTCTTCCCCCTCTTGCGTATGGCAACTCAAGACAGGCCTGGAATGCTTTACAAGTTGACATTCGGCTCCCTTCACTTTCTGAAGGCGACCTGTGTAAAGCAAAAACAATTTAAGCACTGGTATAGAATTTAGGGATGCGACCTCCCCCGCCCCCCACCAGGTTTGTTTGGATTTTCTGTGTGGAATTTTGCTATAAGGCAATAAGCCTGGATGTTCCTACTCTTTACCCAGGATGCCTCTGATAAGGGATAGCCCTTCCACTTCATTAAGGATTGAAGTTGTCTCCTGTGCCACCTCGAATTGAGGATTTGCTGCACCTCATTAATGGGCTTGACCCCCTATGACCATGGGGTCTAGGGCCTCACGGGGTAGTGGCCTCAGGGTCTATCTGACCATGGGTTTTAAGAGGCTACTATGGAATACCAGGGTATCATTTCATTTCAATTGCACCGTGACTGGGTGGATGATCTTTACTATGGGGAATGGTCCCATAAACTTTGGTCCCAGTTTCTTGCTAGGGAGTTTTAACCTCAACATCTTATCTAGATCCATTCCAGTCGGGTTTCAGGTCTGGATACAGCACAGAAACGGCATTGGTCGCGTTGGTTGATGATCTCTGGAGGGCTCGGGACAGGGGTTGCTCCTCTGTTCTGGTCCTGTTAGATCTCTCAGCAGCTTTTGATACCATCGACCATGGTATCATGCTGCACCGGCTGGAAGAGTTGGGGGTGGGAGGCACCGTTTTACGGTGGTTCTCCTCCTTTCTCTCCGACTGGTCGCAGTTTGTGTTGGCAGGGGGACAGAGGTCGACCTCGAGGCCTCTCATCTGTGGAGTGCCGCAGGGATCGATCCTCTCGCCCCTTCTGTTCAACATTTATGTGAAGCTGCTGGGCGAGATCATCCGTGGCTTCGGGGTGAGATACCACCAGTACGCTGATGACACCCAGCTGTACATCTCCACCCCAGGCCACCCCAACGATGCCCTTGAAGTGATGTCCCAGTGCCTGGAGACTGTGCGGATCTGGATGGGGAGGAACAGGCTCAAGCTCAACCCTTCCAAGACTGAGTGGCTGTGGCTCCTGGCATCCCGATATAGCCAGTTGACTCCATCACTGACTATTGGGGGTGAGTCTTTGGCCACCACAGAAAGGGCTCGCAATCTGGGAGTCCTCCTGGATATGCAGCTGTCCTTGGAGGAACATCTGACGGCTGTAACCAGGGGGACCTTTTGTCAGGTCCCCTTTCGCCTGATTCACCAGTTGCGGCCCTTTCTTGATCGGGATTCCCTGTGCACAGTCACTCACAACCTCGTCACCTCTCGCCTTGACTACTGCAACACTCTCTACATGGGGCTCCCCTTGAAGAGCAACCGGAGGCTCCAACTGGTCCAGAATGCAGCAGCGCGGGTAGTGACGGGAGCAGCATGGCGCTCCCATGTAACACCGCTCCTGCGCGGGCTGTACTGGCTCCCGGTGGTCTTCCAGGTGCGCTTCAAGGTGTTGGTCATCACCTTTAAAGCGCTCCATGGCATAGGGCCTAGCTATCTTCGAGTCCGCCTGCTGCTACCGACGACCTCCCATCGACCTGTGCGCTCCCACAGAAAGGGCCTCCTCAGGGTGCCATCAGCCAAACAATGTAGGCTGGTGACCCCCCAGGGGGAGGGCCTTCTCTGTGGGGGCACCTACCCTCTGGAATCAGTTGCCCCCAGAGATAAGGAGAATCCAAGACCTCAGCGCCTTCCGCCGTGCCCTTAAAACCCACTTTTTCCAGGACTGGCTTAAGAAGAAATTTTAAAATGTTTTAATTGGTTTGTGATTTTTAATTTTTGGGCCAAATTTATATATATTTTAATTGTTTTTTAATATTTGTATTTCATGTTCTTAATTCTGGCTGTACACCTCCCTGAGTCCTCAGGGAGAAGGGGGGTATATAAATTGGAAATAAAATAAAATAAAAAATAAAATAAATAAATAAATATTTTGTGGAGAGGTAGACCTTCTCTCCCAATTGGAATTGCTGTTGTGGAGTTCGGTGTTTGCCTGTTTCTTACAGGTTTGCGCCGCTTTAGCTAGCACTTTCTTGACATTCTCCCAGGTTGCTTTCAGCGTTGCCATCTAATCGGTCAAGCTGACTGAGGAGGGGGGATCCCTTGGGTACTCAGGCATTATTGTATGCAACTTCAGCTAAAGGCAGGACGTCTGCCCAATTGGACTGCTGATAGTTCACGTAGCACTTCAGGTACTGCTCTACCATGGCGTTCAGTCTCTCCCCCCCCCCCCCCGTTGGTATTCGGAAAGGCTGAGCTGAGGCCCTGGGATGATCCAATGGACCGTAGGAACTCCCTCCAGAACTTAGCCATGAACTGGAACCCTCTGTCTGAGATAATTGTTTGTGGTACTCTGTGCATATAGTAGATGTGCTTCAGGAACAGTTTAGCCAACTGGTGGGCTGAGTGTAGTCTGCTGCAGAGTATGAAGTGTGCCTGTTTGGAGAACAGGTCTATTGCAGTCCATATCACCGTGTTTCCGCCCCCCACCCCCTTTCAGCAACTCCACTATAAAGTCCATTGCGATCTCCTCTCATGGTCTCGTTGGATCTGTTACTGGTTACAGCAATTTTCCTGGTCATTTCTTCATCATGGCGCAGATGGTGCACGTTTTCACATAACTGTCCATGTCTTTATGCCGGGCCATCAGAATTGCCTCCATGCTAAGTGTAAGGTCTTTAGGAACCTGAAGTGGCCTGTCCGCTTGACATTGTGGCACCTCTGGAAGATTAGGGTGCATAGGGATTCTGGGATGTAGAGTTTTGTCCCTTTCCATGCTAGATCATCTCTTTTTGTCAAGATATGTTGATTGTCTCGGAACCAGGGGTCTGCTAGCAGTTCGATTTTGAGTTTCGTGGTTAGATCACTTGCGGGTTGGTCTTACTGGTCGCGGTGTTATCGTCTAGTGGTCACTTGGGCAGCTATTTCTGTAGGGAGTCACGGTGTCTACTGCCTCCTCCCGTTCGCATTTGTACTAGGGCATGCAGGAGAGGGCATCAGCTAGACAGTTCCTCCCCCCTGGGATGTGCTTTAGCACGAAGTCAAACTGATTGAAGTTTGCGCTCCATGGCTTAGGGCCCGGGTATTTACGAGACCACCTTCTGCCACCGATAACCTCTCACCGGCCAATCCGCTCCCACAGAGAGGGTCTCCTCAGGGTGCCGTCAGTCAAGCAATGTCGACTGACGACCCCCAGGGGGAGAGCCTTCTCTGTGGGGGCATCCACCCTCTGGAATGAGCTACCCCCAGGAATACGACTGATCCCGGACCTCCGTACTTTCCGTCGAGCTTTGAAGACCTTCCTATTTCAGCAAGCCGGGCTGGTTTAAAATTTTAATGGCTTATTTTATGGGCAAAGGGTTTTAAATTTTGGGAAGCCAATTTGATTTAATTCTGTTTTAATTTATTTTAATTTTTATATTGTATGTATTTTAATCTTGGCTGTTCACCGCCCTGAGTCCTTCGGGAGAAGGGCGGTATACAAATTTAACAAACCTTAACCTTATTGATCCCAGCGGACTTGTTTGGGAGATAGTTTTCGCGGGGTCCTGAGGGCCTCCAGATTTTTATGGTCGGTCCGGCCTCTGCCCCCCTTCCAGCAGGTGGCGCCAGGTTAACAGTGCCCATCTCATCACGAAAGCCTCTTTTTCCCATGCAGCCCTTTGCTTCTCTGTGTCCGTGAACTTCCGGGAGGTGTAGGTGCAGGGCTGTAGGTTTCCTTGGCTGCTTCTTTGTAGTAGTACTGCTCCCACTGCCACATCGCTGGCGTCTGCTTGGATGACGAAGGGTTGTTCGGGGTCAGGATGCTTCAGCAGTGGTTTTTTTTTTTGCAAACAGTTCTTTCAGTGTTTCAAATTCCTTTTGGCAGGTTATATCCCACTGTAGGGGTTGTCCTGGGCAAGGCTCCATTCCTGGGCTCCCTGTCCTTAGGAGGCCTGTCATGGGTTTGGCAATCTTTGCGAAGGAGGGATGAATTTCCTGTAAAAGTTTGCGAACCCTAAGAAGCTTTGTAGCTGTCTGCGGATGCAAGGGGGTTTCCAGCCTAGGATGGCTTGTACTTTGGCTGGATCCATTTCTATTCCTTTGTTTGAAACTCGGTAGTCTGGCCATGCGCGGTAGAATTCGC
The DNA here is from genome assembly GCA_022577455.1 of Arizona elegans. Classification (NCBI taxonomy): domain Eukaryota; kingdom Metazoa; phylum Chordata; class Lepidosauria; order Squamata; family Colubridae; genus Arizona; species Arizona elegans. The sequence goes on along the minus strand of JAKOOJ010000006.1, from coordinate 44,392,042 downwards.
ATTTTGATTGGTTGATGTACAGAAGATTTTCCAGTACCTGGCGGACCAGGGGTATGTGGTCGTTCATGGTCTCAGTCTAGATGAGGATGTCTTTAAGGTAGATGAATACCCCCTTGTAGAGGTGCTCGTGCAACACCTCATTTATTAACTGCATAAACACCGCTGGGGCTCTCTGCAGTCCAAAAGGCATACTTTGAATTGGAAACTCCCTAGGGGGCAGTTGAATGCTGTTTTCCATTCATCTCCCTCCCTGATGTGTTCTTGGTAGTATGCTTCTCTGAGGTCTAATTTGGGAAAAACTATGTCCTTGGCTAGATGAGATAGCATATCCTTTATGAGAGAGAGGGGGTGTAGGTTGTGTACAGTCATGTAGTTTATTCTGCAGAAGTCCAAGCACAATCTCATAGTTCCATCTTTATTTCTTTGAACAGGGGCTGCGACCCGTGGTTTGACTGGCTCGATGAACCCCCTTGCTAGGTTTTTGTCTATATACTTGTGCATATATACAGGGCGTCCTGACATACAATTTGGGTTTTTGTAGTTTTGCCCTGGGGATGATTTCGATGGCAAAGTCTATCTCACGGTGGGGTGGGGGGGTACTCGGTCTTGCTGAATACTTCTGCGAGGTCCTGATATTCTCTTGGGATCTGTTCGGCCCCTGGGGTCTTGTTGGAGGTGGCTGCTACTTGTTCTGGTAGGTACTTTCGGAGGGTTCCCTGCATGGGCAGTACTTCTATTTGCTAGTGTGGAGGGGGTTGGGGTTCCCTTGCTAATCTCAGTCTGCAGCTGCCCCCTTGCCACCATATGGTCGGTCCCCAGTTGTCTAGCCAGGAGAGTCCCAGTATGACTGTGTCTTTCACTTTGGGGGCTATTACAAATCGAATTACTTCCCAGTGATTCGGTGGCTCTAGCCTCCCTGGTTCAGTCAGGTGGGTGTCATAGTATCCCTCCCCCCTTAGGGACCCATTGACCCGTTCAAATCAGATTGGGTGGGCCTGTCTTTTCACTCTGATCTCCCATTTCATGACTGTGGTTAAGTTGATCAAGCATCTAGTACAGCCTGAGTCTATTAGGGCTTGAAAAATCGCCTGGGTTCCCGTTTTTGGGACTGTGAGGCATATTCGGAAAATGAAAGGGTGGACTGGCTCACTCACCATTGGGTCATTTTTCACCTTCGTCCTCGCTGTCGTAGGATTCTGGCAACTGGTCGTTGTTGCCTAGGGTTCCCACACCCCTTCAGCTGGGTGGAGAGGAACCTCTGCAGTCTGGAGGGCCTTCTATGACGTGTTGGTGGCATGCTTGGAGCCTCGTTCCAGTCGTGCCCTGGGTAGTGGCTCTGGCCTTGGTTTCGGGGCTGGGGTTGCGCATGCTGATGTCATGTGGCCTATCCCACCGCATCTATAGCATTTCAGTGGACTTCGTGGGAGGGCTGGTTTTGGAGTCGGCTGTGGTGCTGTAGTTCCCCGTCGGCTGGTTGGTCTCTGGTCTGTTTGACCTCTCTTTAATGTCCGGTTGTTTTCTCATGTCATTGGCATGCAATCCGCAGTCAACTTTTATGGCTACTTGGAACCACTCCGAGAGTCAGTTTGGGATGTCCCGGTAGGCAATTTGCTTGTCCAGGGTTGTTCTGAAAAAATACACTAACAGCCACTGGTAAAGAGGGTAGCTTCCCAATGACTCTCTTAAATTATCTTAAATTCATGGATGTGTTCCGTAATGGGTCGTCCCCTCTACCTTAGGTTTCTGAGCTCATCTTCATTGTACAGGTCCTCCTCTGCTTCCTCAAATCTGGCCTCTAACAGTCATAGGAAGTCATCTACATCTTGCAGTTGGAGGGCTCTCCTCTTGTGGAGGGCTGCTAGCCATTCCCTTGCTTCTCCCTCTAGCCACTTGCCGATGGTATTCACCATGGCTCTTTGGGATGGGTAGAGGTGTCCATAGCACTCTAGGTGGATCTCAGCCGAGTCAAGGAATAGAACCAGTTGGTCTGAGTCCCCATCAAATTTTCCCCTGAAGCGGGGTGGTTCATTCAGCATTGCTCCTCCCTACTCCTGTAAGCATGCACTTGATGTGGCTGGCCATCTTCCTCGGCTCTAGTTCGGAGAGAGGGAGGGAGTTGTCTGCCGTGGGCAGCTTGCTTGCTGCATGGAGGAGGCACTGGCTGCAGCTTTGGGCTCCTTCTCCTTCTGGTGGGTGGGGAAGGGGGGCTGCGTTCCCGTCTGTTTCTCCTCACTAAAAAAATTCTAAGAATCCTTCTGAGCATGCGCAAGATGGTGGTCGCGTGGTGAGGTGCTGCGGCTGGATGGAGGACTTTCCGGAGCTCGAGGGGGTACTGCAGGGGAGCTCGACCACCAGCGACTCCTGATTGTGTCAGATGGTTTCGGGGCGAGGGTTTTGAGATCTTCCTCGCCCCTGAACGTCCCCGGAGTCAGAGACAGTGAGGGAGAGTGTAGCTGTGCCGCTCCGACTCTGCCGATGCCGCCGAGAGCTGAGTGGAGAGTGGCGGCGCTGCTGGGGCGGAGAAGGGAGAGCGGAGAGTTGAGAGCGGAGAGAGGAGATATGGAGATGAGGCTTGTTGGCGGCGGCGGGTTCAGTCAGCGGAGCTCGGGGCGAGGGTTTTTGAGATCTCCCTCGCCCCTGGACATGCCTGGAGGCGCTGGCGGAGAAGTTGGCCACGCTGCTCCGCCGCCGCCGAAAGTGGAGCTATGGTGGTTTGTTCGGCAGCAGTTGTTGGCAGCGATAGCGGCAAAGGTGAAGGGGGAAGTATGGCTGTGGGGCAGTGAGTGGTGGCAGCCCGTTGAAATTTCATCTACCTCACTCAGGAACTTCCTCAGCGGCCCCCTGGAATCCGGGAATGGTGGCGTGGATATCAGCGGGGGTGGTGAGGCCGGCCCTAATATTAAACTGGGTCATGGCACACCCCATGGAAGTACTGGAACTGTTTTCAGGCCCTATTGCCAGAGAAGGGGGCTTGCTGGAGGGTGAAAACTGAGAGGAGCATAAACGGGTCTAGGACTGGAGAAGAGAGACCCCCTCCCGGGATATCTTGGCCGCTGTAGAGGACCTGGAGGCCCCCTGTGACATCCAATGGAGGCTGGGGTTCGGATTCGTTATCCCGGAAGAACTGAGGAAAGTAGGGCTGGGGGGCGACGGAGGAGCTTTCCGTCGCATAGATACCAGCCCTTCCCCCCCCCTCCCGGGTACTGTGTCCGCCTAAATGGGCTTATTATTTGCCCTGATTGAGGGAATTTTCTCCCCCCCCTTTTCTTCCCCTCTTCCTTCTCCCCCTTCCCTTTCCCTTTTTCATCGGGACTTACTCGAATGTGACCTTGAGCACAAGACTTTGCCAAGGATTTTCCATCTTCGCCCCTGGCGTGACTCATTGACTGACTGATAGACTGATAAATCTTTCCTCCGACCACGGTCAGCCAAACTGATGCAACTGTTGAGGGGTCCTCTATTACATCATGACTCTTGTCTGTGGGAGAAGTTTTTCAATCTACGGCCCCTTGGGGTTCCGCCGTGAGAGAGCGGGCTGGAGGTCACCCCCATTAGAGGAGATAATTAGGACCCTCCTACTGTTGTGGGAGGACAGTAGAGATACCAACAGCACATCGATGAACAAATGGCTGTGTTACATCTTTTGTGAAGTCTCCTGTCTGAGCTCCGGGCCTCCATCGCTGCAGTTTGGAGATGTATACGACTGCAGATCTTCTTGCGCTGTGAGATTCCCCCTTCTCGCAGATGTGGCCCTCCTCACTATCAAGGGCCCACCTCAAGGACGGGTTTTGGGACCCAGAGAGGTGGCATGTGAAAACTAGGGGATTGAGGGGTTTTCTATCGAAATTTTTAGTCAAATTTTTAAGGGGTCCCAGGGAGGGGGAGGGTCAGATTGGAATTCGGGTTGTGGGTATGGGGGATAACCCACAAGGGGGAGAATCGGGTCTGGCAGTGAAGGGCGGTGGGGGGGTGGGGGACCCGGGGTCAAGGGGGGGTTAGAGCTTGTCCGGATGGTTTTTTGAACATCAGTACTGTAGATGGGAGGGGTAGATATGGCGGGAGCAGAAGGCCATATCATATTAGGGGAGTGTGCACTTGCTGTCTATGAGCGGTGGCGTGCTCCGGCCCCCAAGGCTCTACTCACTCCTCAGGTTGCATAGACCCTCAGGACCCAGGCCTTCGGCTGATGCTGTGCAATGCCAGGTCCGTAGTAAATAAAGCCCCCCTCATCTGTGATCTTGTTCAAGAGGGGGGTGCGGACCTGGCAGGTATTACGGAGACCTGGTTGGGCCAGGAGGGGGGGTTCCCCTCATTGAAATGTGCCCGCCAGGTTTCCAAGCATTCCATCAGCCGAGGTCACAGGGGAGGGGAGGGGGGGTAGCGGTTATCATTAAAGAAGGTCTGAGACCGAGGGAGGCCACTGTTCCTCAGACGGCTGGCTGTGAATCCCTTTTTGTGAAATGGGATCATGGGGTTCAGATGGGTTTGCTGATCACGTATCTGGCTCCCTGCCACATGGCAACAGCCTTGCCCGAGCTACTCAACGTCATCGCCGCGGTGGTGGTTGATACCCCTAGGCTTATGGTCATGGGGGATTTCAACCTGCTGTCCATGGGTGAGACGTCGGAGATGGCTTAGGAGTTCATGGCTTCCATGACAGTTATGGACCTGACCCAGTTAATTCATGGCCCTATTCACACAGGGGGAAACAGGGGATCTGGTTTTTGTCTCTGGACAGTGGTCGAGGGATCTTGAGATAGGGGATATAGTTACTGAACCCTTGTCATGGTCAGATCACTCTCTCCTTCGTCTCGACTTTTGAACCACTGCACCCCGCCACAGGGAGGTGGAGCCGGTAAGATGGTTCCACCCCAGGCGCCTGATGGAACCTGACAGATTCCAGACGAAGCTTGGGCCATTTCCTGAGGTTCTGGCACACGCCTCGACTGGAGACCTGGTGGCCGCCTGGGATAGGGCGGCTGCTGGAGCTCTGGATTGGGTCGTGCCTTTGCGGCCTCTGACCCAGTGCTGATCTCAATTGGCTCCTTGATTTACCGAGGAGCTGAGGGAGTTGAAGCGCCGGAAAAAACGCCTAGAGAGTAGTTGGAGGGCCAGTCTTTCTGAATCTGACCGGACACTAGTAAAATCCCACATTAGGAATTACCTAGTGTGATAAAAGCAGCGAAATGTAGCTATTTTGCTGCTCTTATTGTGTCATCAGATAACCGCCCGGCCGCCCTCTTTAGGGTGACCCGCTCCCTGCTCCATCAGGAAGCATGGGAGGACCCCTTGGAGGGTAGAGCCGTGGATTTTGTTCAGTATCTGTATGACAAAATCACTCAGATTCGGGAAGATTTGGACTCCGACTGGGTAGTCTCAGGGGGAAAGACAGGGGCAGGTCTTGAGAATGTTATCTGGGATGAGTTTGATCCTGTGACCCCTGAGGACGTGGACAGGATTCTGGGTAGACTGAACGCGACCACTTGTTTATTGGACCCGTGTCCTTCCTGATTAGTACTGGCTTCCCGGGAAGTGACACGAGGCTAGCTCCAGGGGATTATAAACGCTTCTTTGGGTGAGGGTGACTTTCCCGCCGCCTTGAAAGAGGCAGTGGTGAGGCCTCTCCTCAAGAAGCCTTCCCTGGACCCGGCAACGTTGGTAAATTATCGTCCGGTCTCCAACCTTCGCTTCGTGGCGAAGGTTGTTGAGAGTGTGGTCGCGCAACAGCTCCCTCAGCACCTGGATGAAACGACGTATCTAGATCCATTCCAGTCGGGCTTCAGGCCTGGATACAGCACAGAAACGGCATTGGTCGCGTTGGTAGATGATCTCTGGAGGGCTCGGGACAGGGGATGCTCCTCTGTCCTGGTCCTGTTAGATCTCTCAGCAGCTTTTGATACCATCGACCATGGTATCATGCTGCACCGGCTGGAAGAGTTAGGGGTGGGAGGCACTGTGTTGTGTTGGTTCTCCTCCTTTCTCTCTGACCAGTCGCAGTCTGTGTTGATGGGGGCAGAGGTCAACCCCGAGGCCCCTCATATGTGGGGTGCCGCAAAGGTCGGTCCTCTCGCCCCTCCTGTTCAACATTTATGTGAAGCCGCTGGGCGAGATCATCCGTGGTTTTGGGGTGAAGTACCACCAGTACGCTGACGACACCCAGCTGTACATCTCCACCCCAGGCCACCCCAACGATGCCCTTGAAGTGATGTCCTGGTGCCTGGAGGCCGTGCGGATCTGGATGGGGAGGAATAGGCTCAGGCTCAACCCATCCAAGACCGAGTGGCTGTGGTTTCCGACGTCCCGATATAGTCAGTTGGTGCCATCACTGACTATTGGGGGCGAATCATTGGCCCCCACGGAGAGGGCGCGCAACTTGGGCGTCCTCCTGGATTCACAGCTGTCTTTAGAAGAGCACTTGACGGCCGTGACTGGGAGGATTTTTCATCAGGTTTGCCTGATTCGCCAGTTGCATCCCTTTCTTGGTCGGGACTCGTTACGCACGGTCACTCATGCCCTTGTCACCTCCCGCCTGGACTATTGCAACGCTCTCTACATGGGGCTCCCCTTGAGGAGCACCCGGAGGCTCCAACTGGCGCAGAGTGCAGCCGCGCGGGTGGTAATGGGAGCGACATGGCGTTCCCATGTAACACCTCTCCTGCGCGAGCTGCACTGGCTCCCAGTGGTCTTCCGGGTGCACTTCAAGGTTTTGGTTACCACCTTTAAAGCGCTCCATGGCTTAGGACCTGGGTACTTGCGGGACCGCCTACTACCACCAATACCCTCTCACCGACCAGTTCGCTCCCATAGAGAGGGGCTGCTCCGGGTGCCGTCGGCCAAACAATGCCGACTGGTGGCCCCCAGGGGGAGAGCCTTCTCTGTGGGGGCACCTACTATCTGGAACGAACTTCCCCCAGAGATACGGAGGATCCCGGATCTGCGCACCTTCCGCCGCGCTTTAAAGACCTTATTATTTCACCAGGCGGGCGTGGCCTAATTTTCTCCCTCTTTTATAAAAGATTTTTAATTTTTAAATATCATTTAGTATTTTATACATTCAATTTTAAAATTGGTTTTAAAAAGTTTGGGGTTTTAAACTTGTCGGGGCCAAAATTAGTTAATTTGATTTTATTCTACTTTTAAATTTTGTATGTATGTGTTTTATTGTTTGGCTGTGCACCGTCCTGAGTCCTTCGGGAGTAGGGCAGTATAGAAATCAAAAAAATAAAAATTAAAATAAAATAAATAAAATAAAAATAAATAAATCACTTCAAAGGGACTGGCTGCACCTCCCGTCTCTTTTGGGCAGCATGACAGCCCCTCATCATGAAGGGTGGCTCAGTCAAATTCATCCCTCAGCTGCTCTATGGAACCCCCCAGGGGCTTCATCAGGGGCTTTGGGAGCCTGGCCTATACCCACTCCCACATCCAATCCACTCTTCCTAGCTCGCTCAGGGGTCTTCCCCTTTTCTGGGCATTGGGGTGGGGTAACTCAACCTCAGCTGCTTTAGGGGTTATCTTCCACCAACACTCATCCTTTCTTGCTGCAGGCACTTGAACAGGTGTCTCAGCTTTGATGTCTGGGGAGGACTGCACTCTGGCTGCAATTAGGCTGCTCGGTCCTGGAATTGCCTGGTTGGAGGCTGCCTCCCTTTCAGTTGCTTGGAGTAGGCTCTCTTCAGATAGTTTGCCCTCTGCCATGGTTACCTGAGTTTTTCTCCAAGCACCCCAGATGTTAGGGAGTGACTGGAGAGCCAGGACCCTGAAAACCCGTTAATCTTGGTTAGTTTAAGGGGAGAGCTGGCTCTCTGTGGGGGTTCCAACTGATGCCCTAATTAATTCATGAACCTCAAGCCAGGTTTCAAAAGAAATCCAGTTATTTATTAGGAGCAGCATGTCAGCACTTATCCAAGTGGAGTCAGCTCTGCCCCTCGTAATTTACACAATGACCTTGTTTCCACCCTCCTCCCTGGGTGTGTCATAAATCACATTCTCCAGTGGAGCATGTTCACGGGCTATAGAAAACACACCCCTCCTGCTGGGTCCGGTAACTTGGGATACAATCTGGAGAAAGATATGCATGGAATGTGCTTGTAATCGTGCTAGCTGAGCTGCCCGGTCAGTTTCTCCCCCCTCTTGCCTATGGCAACTCGAAAGCAGGCCTGGAATGCTTTACGAGTTGACACATGCGCTCGCCACCTTTTGTGTGTGTGTGTGGGATGGTTTCCGACTGTAGATGCAGCCTGCCAGCCCCTCAGCTGGTGCATGCTGCAGCTCTGGAGCCCATTGTCATCACTGGGCTGGCCATCCAAGCAGCAAGTGGAGGCGAGGGGAGGAATGTGACACGGACCACTGGACGCGCTAACTCAGTCCCACTGTCTGTTTTGGCTTGTGGTTGGAGAGCAGGTCGCTGCTGGTCATCTTCTCAGCCCCCTTGCGGATCTTGGACTTAGCCTGCATGTGGAGCTTGTTCCCCTTGCCCACCCAACTGTAGTGGCTCACAGTGGTGCCGAGATGCATTGGGTGCACGAGAAGGACACTTTGCCAGCAGGCTCGTCAGGAAACAGGGAAGGGTGTGGCACTTCCTTGCCCCCTACCAGACCCAACACGCAGCACCCGGCCAGGCTTCTCTCCCAAGGCTGGAGGAAGAATGCCTTTGATCTCCAGGCACCGGTTTGGGCAGTGCCCTGCCACTACGCCCGCTCATGCGGAGGAAAGGCCCGCTACCCCCAAGCCACCCTGCCGCTTATGTTTTCTTCTGATAATTCTCCCATGAAGACTGTTATATAAGCTGAATGGTAGACTGATGGATAGTGTCAACTTTCATTGTCAACTTTCAACTTTCAGTGTCAGCTAAACTTTTCACCAGGTTATTTGCAGTGACCAGAAGCTTTTGTTTTGTAAATCTGACCAGCTTGTTCTAAAAGAGGCTTTTCTTGATTTTCGTGCTAAGGTCCAATATTCAGTGAAGAAATTAAGAGCAGCCTGAAACATACTTCGAAACTAACCATACAATACTTATATGCAAACTTTAATATTATTGAAAAGCTTTGGAAATATCTCAAGCATGCATTGCATTTCAAGACATTTAAGAATATTTCTAAGCTAGTAGACTTCTTCAAAAAAGGATGGGAAAACATTCCTAAAGCAAAAATAGAAAGACACTTAGTTGACTACAGGAAATGTTTGAAAGCTGTTATTTCTGCCTGAGGAGATGTTACAAAGTACTGACTGAAAGGATGTCCAACTTCTGCACCTGCCATATTCACTGTTTTCTTATTTTAAATCTGTAAACAACTGCACATAAATAGTATGTATGGATGCAAATTCGCAGAAAGATGTTTAACTGTATCTCATGCAGAGCTTCTATTTACTTAGAGATTCATTGAAAACAATTTGACCCAGAGACGCTTAACACTTTTATATGAAATTATATTTTATTTATCTTCTGAAATGTATATAGCTATTCTGTGGTGAATCATAGAGCAAGGATTTACATCTTTGTTTTCATTAATAAAATATCAGAATAATTAGACTCAATCTGGTCAGTTAAGAACTTAATATATTTTTTTACTTGTAAGTAAATAACCAAGACCATAGATTTAAGGAAAAAGAGAAAATTTAAAGTACAATATTTTCTCAAGTACAATAAGATATGTTTGTGTGTGTGCATGCATGTGTACTTGTGTGCCTACACAATCATAATCATAGCATTCTAGAACTTTTCAGGATGATATCTGATTGCTAGGGGACACGTAGGTAAAAAACTTGTATTCTTCATCTACATCCTTGGAAGATCCCTGCCATTATACAAACCAAAGTTGAAAGACAATTTGTTTGAAACTTCTTGATTGATCGTTATCCTAACAATTTTGTGGAACTTAATCATTTGGGGTATTGATGCAGTACATAATGTTCCTACCAGTTGGAATGATCAGTAAATGGTCTCATAAGTTCATAAATGAAGACTGAAGAGGAAAGGAACAATTTTGCGATGGTGAGTGCATTAGAAATATAGAGAGCATGTGTTGGTTCTCAGAAATGGCAATCATAAGAAGGATGCTGCCTGTTCAAGAAACAGTACTCACTGAACACTCATAGGCAATCTGATGATGTCAATCTTAACCACAAATTGGAGTACAGTAGACGATTATTATACCAGTGACCCTCAATTTCCTCAAAACCACTGAATTTTTTTTGTTTTAAAAAGTCTTTTTTTGAAAAAAAGTTTTTTATTATTTTTTAAAACATAAACATAAGACATCTTTTCCAAAACGAAGCATTGATCCAGTCACAGATTGATACAAATCACTAACAAATCTTAATTTTCAATTAACACAACTTAATATTTTATTCAGTTATTTCCCTCAATACTATCTATTTAACTATGCCATTATCCCCAAAAACCCATTACTTAAATCTTAAATCCTAAACAAATATCATTTCATTTTTCTCTTTCTTTTGCTTAGATGGATTCATTTTCAAAATATGAATCATTACAGTTGTTATAAGCATTCAAAAAATATTTAATTCCAACATATACATTTTCTTTTTACTATTAAACTCTACATTATCATCTTTGTTTCTGTTGTTAAACCCAGTTTATTCATTTCATTTTTACTGTTAATCTTAACATGCTCCTCCTTATTTTGGCTATCCTATCTCATTTTTCTTTGTTGTTAAACCAATCATTTTTATTTCTTGGCTGTTAAACACAGCATAACCATTTTTGTTTTTGGCTGTTGAACACAGCATAATCATTTTTGGGGGGTTTTTTTGTTTCTTTTGGCTGTTACACAGCATAACCATTTTTATTTTTAGGCTGTTAAACCCAGCCTAGTCATTTTTGTTTTTTGGCTGTTACACAGCTTATTTATTTATTTATTTATTTATTTATTTATTATTTATTTATTTATTAATCAAATTTCTATACCACCCTACTCCTGAAGGACTCAGGGCGGTGAACAGCCAAGATAAAATACAGATAATACAAATATTAAAAGTCCCTTAAATTATTAAATATTTTGGCCGAAACACAGATTAAAACACCCAATTTATAAGATCAAACGAATTAAAAAATTTAAAAGAGGAGAGTTAGGCCAGGCCAGCCTGCTGAAATAAAAAAGTTTTGAGAGCACGACGAAACGTGCGCAGGTCCAGGATCCTCCGTATCTCCAGGGGGAGCTCGTTCCAGATGGTAGGTGCCCCCACAGAGAAGGCTCTCCCCTGGGGGCCGCCAGCTGACACTGTTTGGCCGATGGCACCCTGAGAAGCCCCTCTATATGGGAGCATACTGGTCGGTGAGAGGCTATTGGTAGTAGAAGGCGGTCTCGTAAGTACCCCGGTCCGATGCCATGGAGTGCTCTAAAGGTGGTGACCAAAATCTTGAAGCACACCCGGAAGACCACCGGGAGCCAGTGCAGCTTGCGCAGGAGGGGGGTCACATGGAAGCGCCACGTCGCTCCCATAACCACCCACGCAGCTGCATTCTAGACCAGCTGGAGCCTCCGGGTGCTCCTCAAGGGGAGCCCCATGTAGAGAACATTGCAGTAGTCCAGGTGGGAAGTAACGAGAGCATGAGTGATCGTATTTAACGAGTCCTGATCCAGAAAGGGACGCAACTGGCGAATCAGGCGGACCTGATAAAAAATTCCCTTCTCTTGATCCTGCACTAAATCCTTCTTTTATTCCTGCGCCAGTTGTTATTGTTGTTTCAATTATAGGAGTGCCGTTATAATTTCCTTTTCTTTTCACCAAAATCAAGCTGCCTGCAGACAAGAAGAAAGACCTCTTCCACAAATCCCATGACTGGTTATCTGTAAAGTTCAATTTTTTTCATGACAAAGACGAGTTGCAATGTTCCTTTTTAAACCAGAAGGTGTCCCTCTACAATCCACATTTTCCATTAGTCATGCGAGTATCCATTTTATTGCACTTATGTAACAGTCCAATTTGTTTACTCTCCTTAAGAATCCTTAAAAATATCAAGTCTTCTTTTTTAAAATCCAATTCAAATTTTAAAGTATCCAGTCTTTTCACCATATCTCAATATTTAATTCCATTAGTTCTTTTCAAGAGTTAGTTGTTTATCGGGTCTTTGTCTCTTTAAAGTTGCATTTTAAACTTTCCAAAGCCCCTTTGTTATTCAGCTGCTGTTTTATGGCTTGGGTTCTTATAAATAATAATATTGCTCTAGGCATTATTACAAGCCTGGGTTGGTTGTCACTCACCCGGCTTCAAAGAGCTCCGTTTCAGTCCACTTTCCTCCAGCACATCTCTTAGCCCGGTTGTCAAAGCTTCGTGGCTGCCGCCCCCTGCCGCCAACTCATAGAGAATTCCCTCTGACCTCCAAGAAACTTGCCTGTTCCTCTTGGTCTTCCGAGGTATCCCTCCTTTTTCCCCATCCCTGCAGGACGGTTCCAGTCCGAAAACCCATCGGCGGTGATTCAGCAGCCGGTGTTTTCACGGCTCTCATCAGAGCCCGCTATTTTCCCGACTGTCTCGCCGCGACGCCAAACCAGAAGTCCTAAAAATATTTGATATCACATTTGTACTGAAATTAATCTGAATTTCCATCCTGAATAAACTATAATTATTACTTTGAAGATAGTAATGATACTAATTGTGATGCTTTTAGTATTACCTTTCTCATTTAATATATAACATTCTTGCTCTTTTCCAGAAAAAAATGCTTCATATGTCATATTTTAACAGTCCAAATTCTTGCATAAGAGAAGCTGACATATAAAGGAATTAATCTTTTCATTTTTGAAGAAGTTAGTAGTAAATACAACATTTTAACTTTTCTAGGAAATTACTTTGCCATTTGAATTACAGAGTAATGCATTGCTTAGACAAGTTGTGCTAGGCTGCTTTTTGTTTTTTCTTTTCATATAGTCTTTAAAATCAGTCACCATTTTAAAGAATAAAATACTGCTAAAGACACCAGATTGTAAAAGCTTTGCTGCTCCTTCAGAGTGTCTTGGGGCATCCTCTGATGTGTAATTACTTTTACATCAGTCACAAGAGAGAGACAAGAATGCGCTTTCCTTGAACTTAACAGTTTGGGCAATTTTCTATAATCCAGTAAATACAATTGTACCCTGATTATCACTTCTAGGTCTGTCAAGCAAATTTTAATGGATGAATGAATGAGTCAAATCTGTGCATACAAATATATAAATGTGCAAAATATGACCCTGAATTTACAAGGCAGCTGAATTTACAGAAGGTCAGGTAAATAAGGCACTCAGTGTAATGATTATTAATTGTTAATAATGCCTTTGGGGAAATATTCATATTTGTTTGTTGAAGACCTAACAGTTTTTGATAATAAATCAGTAGTAAAAGAAAAGGTATATTCTCCCTCTTTGCAAGTTACCTTGATATTTGCTTTTATCTTCCAGGTTGATAGGCATAAAAGAATATTTTTTTCTCATAGTCATAATAGCATTTTTTTTCTGTTGAGATGGTAGATTCCAGTAGTTGCAATTAAGGTCCAGAGCAGAATGATATAATCCAGAAGGAAAAGTCTTTTTCACCCCACCAAGTCTGTTTAAGTGAGGCTGCTCAGAGTTCAGACACCTATTTAGTCATCAAAGGGATGTTTCTCCTCTAACTGCAAGCTGTTCAGGACTGTTGATGCCCCCACCCTAGATAATAGTTATATTGTGGCAAGCAGTCTCTTTTTTTTTATTGAGAGGGATTTTTTTAAAAAAATAAAATCCTTACTGTGAACAAAGTAAAACTATTTTCTTCCTTTAGTTTTATATGTTGAAATGAGCACTTTGGGCAGCAAATGGCTGTGATGCAGAGTGAAATTCTACTTCTATTCCTCACAGAAGATGTCTAGCATGTGTTGGGACACTCAAGCTGCAGTGCTTTGGAAATCTTTCTCCATATAGCTCATATTAAATAATATGGTTTTTTTATTACAGCATAAGGCCAGCAGATAAAAAAAGTAAGATAGATAAACATGAAAATATATAAAGCTAAAAAACTATTAGTACACAATTAAAGATTAGAGAATTTTTTGATAATATGACATTGATAAATTGTAAGCAGAGGCTAGATAGTCACTTCTGAGGGATTCTGTCACATAATTTTCTTTCATTGGCAGAAAATTGAACTGGTTGCCTTGTGAACTTCCATCCATGATATAATGTGGTAATCAGTTTCGTCCTTCCTAAATAGCACTAGGATAGCACTAAGTTAGCTTTTTGTTACAGAATTGTATCAAGCAAGATGAATGGTAAATGATTTGAAGAGAACAAACTGTATTTTTCCCTACTTTGTCTTCATCATTCATTTAACATTAATTAAGTCTTTTTGAGTTAATTAGAAAACTTTGCAAAGTATCATCTAGGAATTCTTGCTCATTTTCAATTCAAATGCAAAATCAGGGGCAAGTACAATCTAGGAGCAGATGGAGATGTAGACGCTCTACCAGGAAAATTAAGACTATATAAAGAATGATTATAGCCTGAATGATTGTTCAAAGGGAGTCTGATTCCATTCTAGTATTTTTGTAAGAAACTGAAGTTTCCTCTAATTCTAAATTCCACCTATTTAATATGGAGAACAGCTGACTAGATAAGACAAAAGTAGTCATTGTTGAATGGATCATAATTCTGGAATAGAATCACACTCTTCTCGAAATAGTAGATATGTAATTTGGAAGTAATTCTGATCCAGATACCTTTCTGATCCAACAAGTACAATTTATGACCAGACATATTTTAATAGCAATAGCACTTAGACTTATATACCGCTTCATAGTGCTTTACAGCCCTCTCTAAGCGGTTTACAGAGTCAGCATATTGCCCCCAACAATCTGGGTCCTTATTTTTACCGACCTCGGAAGGATGGAAGGCTGAGTCAACCTTGAGCCTGGTGAGATTCTATCTGCCAAACTGCTGACAGTCAGTGATCAGCAGACGTAGCCTGCAGTACTGCACTCTAACCACTCGCCACCGGGGCTCATGTAAATCGGTTTCAGCGTTTATATCAGGGGTGTCAAACTCAATTTCATTGAGGGTCACATCAGCATTATGGTTACCCTCAAAGGGCTAGTTGCATGTAAGACTGATGACTCACAGCAGCCAGGTAGGCATGGCTGGGTGGTCACAGCCAGGTGGTCACAGCCAGGTCGCTGCGACTAGGTGGGCATGGCTGGGTCACAGGCTCAACACCGCTCACTAGACACGGCTGACTCAGAATGGGTGAATCAGGACAGAACAAGTCACACATTGCTCTCCCAATCCCAGACTCGTTGGCATTTCTCTGTCCGGTGCCTCCTTCCAGCAAAGTGGGAAGCAGACGAAAATGTTGCTGCATGTGGAAGCATGGAAGAGAAAGTTTGCAGGAAGCCATTTCCTCTGAGTCCAACTTCTCCCTTGACAGATCTCTGGAGAGCAAGTGGAGGAGCAGGAGAGCAGTATTCCCTGGTTCTGCACGAGGAAGGTTGACCCTTCTCAAAAGGGAATCCCAGTTTCCAATCATGTGTTGTAAGGATGCTGGCTTGTTCGCTTGCCCTCCACCATCCCCTCCTCTCCAGAGATCTGTCAAGGCAGAAATTGTACTCGGATGAAACTGCTTCCTGCAAACTTTCTCCTCTGCTCTTCCATAGCAACATCCTCCTCCACCTCCTGTGTGGTGCCAGGCAAGGCTGGGAGGAGGGATCCGGAGGTCTCCAGTGGAGGAAGGTGAGACCAGAGTGAGAGCCAAAGCCTCGTTCACCAGACAAGCCTCACCGTCCCTCTCAGGTCACGCAGAGGATCCCCGAATGGTGGGGCTGTCTGCCCGGAACCTTGGGCAGTGGAGGGTAAGCGCTGAACCCAGCCCTCGAGCTCCCCGGGCACTGGGACCTCACACTCGAGCCCCACTTCCCTGAAGGAGCACCCAGCCTCACGTACCTCCTCCTCAAAGCTGCTGCTGCTTTGCTCGCTCTCCTTAACCAGGTTGCTCATGGTGGGTGCAGGAGGGCAAAGTTCATGGGTTATAGGGAGGCCCACTCCCTCTCTATGTGAGGAGCCCCGGTTTTGTAAGCAAAGCATCCTTAGTGATAGGCCAGGAGGAGGGGAAGGGGCAAGGGGATAGCAAAAGGGCAACAGGGCTGCTGGTGTCCAAGTGCTAAGGCAAGATTTCCCTCAGACCTTCCTTCCCTCTCATTCCAATCTCCTTCCTTCCTCCCTTCTTCTCATTCCCATCTCCTCCCTCCCTCCCCTGCCTCCGTCCTTCTCCTACCCTCCGTCCCTTATTTCCTTCCTTCCTTCTTCCCTCTCCCCCTCCCTCCTTCCCTGGCTCCCTTCTCATTCCCATCTCCTCCCTTCCTTCCTCTCTCTTTCTCATTTCAGTCTCCTTCCTTCCTCTCTCACTCCCTCCTTCTCATTTCTATCTCCTTCCTTCCTTCCTCTGCACCCAGAAAGGGATGAGGGGAGGGAAAGGGGGTGGCAGTACTACCGGTGGCCGTGGCTTTCTCATATGGGGGGAGGGACCATCCGGGTGAAAGGGAAGCGCTCGACGGGCTGGAGCACCAAAACTCACAATTTAAAAATCCCTATATTGACTGTCAGTTTTTTTCCATGGTCTGCCTCCTGCCTTGGTGTAGCTTGTTGGGTATCTATCTTCCAGCAGGCTTCTCTGGTTTCCTCCTCCCTAACCCTGCTAAGTGCCTGTGAGAGAGAAGACTCCTACCACTCATGCTGCGTTTATGTCACATTTAGAGAAAATTAATTACATACCATCACCACCTGGCTGTAAGGAAAACTAGTAAAATCTGCCCTTTTCCATTCTTTGGGCAATAGAGTAGTCTTACAAGAGATCAATAAAATCAAACTTTATATTAAGAAAATTCAAGTGGTATGCAAAGCATACAATAGCACACACACACACACACACACACACACACTGTGGAGATATATGTATGTATATAGGTATGTATATGTGTGTGTGTGTATATACACCCACACATATAGATTATATTATATATTATATATACTATATATATATATATTATATATATATATATATATATGTATGTATGTATGTATGTATGTATGTATGTATATGTATGTATGTACACAAACATACATGTATATGTAAACAAAAAGTTGTTGAAGTCAAAGATTGCAACTTAAAAGCTCTAAGGCTCTGTGCTCTGATGATGCTGGTCAGATCCTAATGAAAAGGCAACTCTTACAAAATGCCAGGTTCTATAAAATACAAAACAAAACTTGTAATTATGACTATAAACAAAGGTACAAGCCCACACTAGGAAAATAAATTCAAGCATTACTTCTAACTAAACATTTTACCTATCTTTTCAGAAAATTCCTAAAAATTTTCCTGTTTCAATTATTTCTAACTTCCCATTGAGGTTCTTGGGGATTCCAATCAGTTCATTGTGAGGCTCCTGGGAAGATGGAACAAGCCCTGTTTCCATCTTTAATTTTAATAGTTTTTTTTCCTTTCTAGCAGAAAAAGGTGAGTGTGTGTAATCTCCCTGCATACATGATTCCAATCATATAAGGTTGAATGTGAACTAGAAAATGGTTAGCTGTCAGTGAATGTAGAACTGGGGCTTGCAGGCCATTCACTATTTTGTCCTAAACTGGTTTAAGACTATTTTATAACTTTTAGAAATAACTAGGAATAGATAATCATGCTAATAACTGACACTTAACTAACTATGGAACATGCAAAAAGTGTAGCATATGCATTACAGATAGTCCTTGACTTATGACTGTAGTTAGGATTTGATTTCCAGTCCATGATCATTGAGATCATAAATCAGGGCACCCTCATGAATGGATCTGATTTTATGACATTTTTTGCAGTGATCATTGTAAATAAATCACAATCGTTGAGGAAATCTATGGTAATTAAGCACATCTAGGGAAAGCCAATTCTGAACTCTCCTCGGGTTTCCCTCTAATAGAAACTAGAATTTTCCTTCCCCTGCCCAGGCAGTCCATCACATGGTCCAATCGGGTCACAGTCCATGGGTCACTCAATCTCAGACCCCACCTCTTTGCACCTGGTGAGAAAACTCTTGGTTGTTGTGACTTTGGCTTCCTGAGACATTAAAATACACAAGTAGTCCCAAAAACCTCTTTTTTTTGCAACAGCTGTGAATTACGTTCATTCACAGCTGAATCCCAATCAGTTGCAAAAAGTCCTTCGGGAGAAGTCCTTCGGGATAATCACCAACCTTTATCTCCCTTGACACGCTGCTAAAGACCTACTTGGCAAAGCCACACGGAATCCAGAATCAAACAGATGCCAACTGAGAACAGAATTAACAACGTTGCTTTCCTGCAAAGGGCCCATGTGTCTTTGCTCCACTTTTAAGCCTTATGGGAGGGGCCAATCATCTCCAGGCCTTATTCCTGAGTCATCCCTTTTGTTTTAACTGTTCTTGCCTTCTGGCAGCTCTGCGCATACGCGCACTAGGAGCAGGCTCCTCCTGTTCCTCTGCCTCTCTGATGTCCGACTCTGGAGGCTCCGGAGTCCACACATAACTACCAGATGGCCCTGGCCCCATCTCTGCCTCCGACGCAGAGCCCTCGTCTGAGCCTTCCCCAGACTCCAGGACTGGCCCATGTTCCTCCCCACCCTTCTTACTGTCCGACTCTGCTGCCAGCTCCGAAGGCTGCTGGCGGACCACAACATTGGTTCTTAGGAGAAAGAATGTTATTATGGCTATAATCCCCCAGAGATCTCTTCCTCCCCACTCCCATTCCCACAGCTTGACTCCCTTCACTGTGGCAGCCCTGAAGTGCCAAGGTGTTCTGCCCTAGCTACGGACCCCAAAGAACGCAGCACACACAAAATCCATACAAACTTTAGTTTACTAATTTAAATCAGTCTTTTCCGAACAAAGGCTGTTAAATTAACTTCATTAACAGCCGACAAGAATAATAACAAATAATAATAACTGTAATGTTACTGTAGTTGAAAGAATGCCCAGAAGCAATTTGCAGGAAACTGATAAGAGAAACAAGATCAAGACGCGAAGGAATGTGAACAAAGTTGTTTCCTGCAAATTGCCTCAGTCGTCATCCTTCCTTAAATAGGCTAGGGGAGTGGCCAATTAGCCCCAAGCCTTACTCTCGAGGAGACCTCCTCCTGAGGAACCACTCCTGCCTTTTGGCAGCTCTGTGCACTTGTGCATCAAGAAGAGGCTCCTCCTCTTCTTCCTCTTCACTTATGGGAGCTTCTGGAGGTTCTGAAGGCCCTGGCTGAATCCCCGCCTCTGGCACCATATCTTCTCCAGCCTCCTCATTGTCTGACTTGAGTGCCAGCTCCACAGGCTGCTGGCACCACACCAGCCTCCTCGCTGTCGGAATCAGCTACTAGCTGCACAGGCCGCTGACGGGCCACAACACGGGGGGGGGGGGGAATGGCTCCACGCTGACAGACTGCTCCCCCTCAGTTGAAGAGAGGTTTCCTGTAATGAGACAATCAGAGAGGTTTTAGTAGCAGTAGGGTTAACCCCCACTTCCCACCCCAGGGGGTTCCTTGGGCTTATTGGTGTGACTATCTTGAAATTGCTTTACAAGTCTGTCAGCTTTCATATCCCAACTTTTGACCCAAGTAACCTCAGACAAGGGGTATCCCTTCCAATGGACTAAATATTGCAAGTGTCCTCGGTGCAAATGAGAATCCAAATTTTTTTAAACCTCATAATGGGTCTCCTTGCACCACAATAGGCTTAGGAGCAGCCTGATCTATTGGTCTCAGCTAGGAGCCGACTGCCGGATTTAACAAGCTGCTGTGAAAGACTGGATGCACTTTCTCTAACAGGCATGGGAGTCTAAGCTGGACAGTTACCGGGTTGATTACTTTCACTATCAGGAGTGGCCCTATGAACTTGGGACCCAGTTTTTTACATGGTAGGTTCAGCTTTAGATACTTAATTGACAAATATGCTTTGTTTCTGACTGGGAAAGGAGGCTGGGGGAGCGGCGCTTGTCAGCTTGCATCTTACATCTTATAAGACTTTGCCGCTTTCACTAAGGCTCACTTTGTATTCTCTCAGCCCTGCTTCAGGGATTCCATCCACTTGCTCAGGGAAATGGAGGATGGTGGCTCCCGGGATAATTCGGGCATGGGAACGAATTCCATGCCGCTGGTGACTTGGAAAGCCAGTGCTGCTGTGCACTATGTTATTGTAGGCTACCTCTGCGAAAGTCAGCAAGTCTGCCCAGTTACTCTATATAGAGCTTCAAATACTGCTCTACCATGGTGTTTGCGCGTTTGGACGCCCCATTCATGCTCTGATGAAAAGCTGAGCTAAGCCCCTGCATGGACCCTATGGCCCTCAGGAACTCCCTCTAGAACTTTGTCATGAATTCCACTATCAGAAATAACTCTATGGGGCACCCATGTAGCTTGTATATTTGCTTTATGAATACCCTAGCTAATTTTCTAGCTGAGGGTAATCCTGAGCAGACTGTGAAGTGGGCTTGCTTTGAGAACAAGTCAATCACTGTCCAAATGACCATGTTCCTGTCACTCTCCGGGAGCTCACCTATAAAGTCCATGGCCATTTCCTCCCAGGGTCGGATTGGGTCCGCCACTTGCTGGAGGAGGTCAGGCGTGGGGGGTTCCTGGGTCTTTTCTTCATGGCTGCACAAGTGACACAGCTCTTCACATAGTCCTCCACATCTGCTTTCATCCTGGGCCACCAAAATTGCCTTCTGGCCAGGTACAGGGTCTTTAAGAATCCAAAATGTCCTGCAAGCTTGGAGTCGTGGCTCTGCTGTAGGATCTGATGTCTCAGACTGGAGGGGATGTATAGTTTGGCCCCATTCCAGGCCACTCCATCCCTCTGGGTTAAGGTGTCATGGCAGTCTTCCATTCAGGGAGCTCTTTGATTTGCGCTTGTCCCTTAAGTCCAGTTTCATGAACACCTTACCTCTTGCCAGGTGGGTTAGCATGTCCTTCATCAGGGGCAGGGGGTAGGTGTTTTCCATGCATACCACATTAAATCCACAGAAATCCACACAGAGCCTCATTGATCCATCTTTCTTCTCTTTAAAGAGCACTGGGGTGGCCACCCTAGATTTGACGGACTGGATGAACACCCTTGCCAGGTTGGTGTATTTTCTCAGATCCTCCATTTCCCGGGGCGTCATGGAATACATGGAATTCCTTTGGGCAATTTAATCCCTGGCACGAATTCTATCGCACAGTCGGGGAGGGGGGGTAGGGCATTACATTCCTACTAGCTGAATGCGTCTGTCAGGTCTCTACACTCTTTGGGTACCTGGGGGCAGCCTGGTGGCACGTCAGCGGCGGCAGCTACTGTATCACCTGTCCTGGGGCCGCTGGGTGGCTTTGGCAGCTGAGCTAAAGGAGGGGTATGGCTGGGCCCCACTCCGATCCTTAACTTTTGGTAGCGTCCTCCCACATGATGGCGGGTCCCCATTTGTCCAGTCAAGTGAGGCAAAGGATGATTGACTCTGTCATTTTTGGCACCACCATGAAGCTTATGAGCTCCCATTGGTGGCTCACCTCCAATCTCACTAGTTCGATGACGAGGGTGGCAGGGGCTCTGCCTATTAATGTCCCATCTACTTGCTCAAAGCATATGGGGTGTGCAAGGGGCACTGTGCTTTTGGATTGTGGGAAGGCTGATTAGACATCTGGTGCACCTGGTATCTGATGCCTCTATATCCTCTTGGGCTCCTGTACTGGGAACCACTATCCGGGATTTTATGGCAAAGAGACAGATGGCTTCACTTACTATCGGGACCTTCTCGCTGGAGTCACTGCTGTTGCTGGTGGTGCCTGGAGGAGCCAGTTTCCTTCCCTTCAGCAGAGGGGGGGAACCTCAACGGCTTGCCGGCTGAGCCTTCCTTTGTCAGTCAGCTTGCGCGGGGTCCTCTTCCCCTTTGGACTGGCTGGAGTCCACACCTGGGGGACAGGGGACAGCGGCAAGCACTCTGATGCCCAGTGACTCTGTTGGCCTCATCTGAAGCATTTAATGGCTTCAGTGGGGGTCAGTCTTGAATTGTCAGGCAGCTTTGCACTGATTCGGCGCCCCAGGGCTCGCTTAGGTTTCTTCTTTGGTGTGGGTTTTCAGTGTGGGTGGATCTCGAGGTCCATGGCCACTGCCATCTGGTACCACTCCTGTATGCGGTTGGGGACTCCTCAGAAGGCGAAGATTGCAGAAGGTCTTGGTCCAGAGCCTCTTTGAAGTGGTGGATGAAGAGGTGTTCTGGCCAGTCTCTAAGCTTTCCCACCACTCTCCAGAATTCCCACATAAACTCCTTTGTGGGCATGCCTCTGCTTTAGGTCTTTGATTTTGGCTTCCGCTTCTGGGCTGTGTCCTCAAACCAGGTCCTTAGTAGCTGTGGGAACTCATTGGCGTCTTCCAGCTCAGGAATCTCCAATTATTCACTTAGCTGCTTCCCCCCTCCATGTTATTGGAGATAGCTGAAATAACCTGATTGGACTGGTACTGACCCCCATAGCGGTTGATGTGAGAGCAGATCCGTTTCAGGAAATATGCCAGTTTTCCAGAGGTCCCATCAAAAGTGGCTCTGAAGCATGGAGGAGTGGCACAGACGCTGGAGCCGGCTGGGGGGCAGTCGCTGGTGTCCATTGGCATTGAATCCACCCCTGGCTGGGGTAAAAGACCCAACCAGGGAGGATCTAGTCCGCAGGAGGCAGCCGGAGGTGTGGCTGGCGAGGTGGGCTACCTGGCCTCGGCAGACCTACGGCCCTTCTTTATATTCACGGACTGGACTGGCCCTGTATCCCCGGCTGCTGGCTGGTGGCTGCTCCCGGCTGATCTGTCATTCCAGTAGACAGGGCTTGGTGGGGAAGGCCGAAGTGCGATCCACCAAGAGAAAAGAGGTGGAAGACCCGCTCTTGCCTGATGTTCACCTGGGAAAGGTGAACATCAGTTGGGCTAGCACCCAGCTGGGTTGGCCGCTTGGAGGGAGCTGAACCATGATGCTGATGCTTAACTGGCCAAATCTCTCAGGAAGGCCAGCTAGAGCTTGGCTTCTCGAGGGTGGCAGGAAGTTCCACTCCCTGGACTTGCTGGGCTCCAGAGGCCTGTTAACCCTCCACTTGAAAACCATGGTGCGTTCTGCTCAGGCCAGTTCAATCTGGGTCTCTTGGAATGCTGGTCTGTTTGCAGCCTCGGCTCGATATGGCTCCTGGTGTGTCAGGCTTCTTGCCAACTCTTGGGGTGCCAGGAATCCCATGCCATCACCCCACTGGAGACCTTCCTGAGCCAGCTGCCAGGACACTTGTTCCTTGGGTCAGGCACCCTGCTGGAGCTGGCCTCCATTACCACAACCTCAGCCGCCACAGCGACTGAGGGGAAGCAGATACTCCCGCAAATGCTCCCGGAGTTGTCTCCAGTTGCCACCCGCCACCCCTGTGACTGTGGTCCTGCCAGTCTCAGAGGGCTTCTCCTCCGGCCTCTTCTCCATCTTCCCTGAGTCTTTGCACATCCCAATTCCCTGGGAATGTGGCTGGAGCTCAGGACCTCAGACAGTGGCCCCACTGGTGCGGGGCACTGCTTGGGTGATTTTAAAGGGTGAGTTGGGTTAGTAATGAGCCCAACAGAATCCAAGTAATGAGCCCAACAGAATCAAAACTCCAAGTCAGGCAGGTTCCTCAAAGAATAGATTTATTAGGCACGTAATATTGGCACATCTGGGGAAACCCAAATCTGAACTGTCCCCGGTTTTCCCTCTAATTCAAACTAGAATTTTCCTTCCCCTGCCCAGGCAATCCATCCCATGGTCTAATCGGGTCACGGTCCACGGGTCACTCAGTCTCAGACCCCACCTCTTTGCACCTGGTGGGAAAACTCTTGGTTCTCGGGAGAAAGAATTTTATTATGGCTACAATCCCCCAGTTATCTCTTCCTCCCCCTTCCCGTTCCCACAGCTCGACTTCCTGAAGTGGCAAGGTGGGGAAATGGCTCCAGGGCCATTGAAGAGGACCTCCTGTAATGAGAGAATTAGAGGGGCTTTAGTAGCAGTAGGGTTAACCTGCCCTACCACCACCGGGGTTCCTTGGGCTTATTGGGGTGTCTATCATGACATTGCTTTACAAATCTGCCAGCTTTCACTCCCTCCTCCTGTTCCCACAGCTTGACTTCCTTCGCTGTGCAGCCCTGAAGTGCCAAGGGGGAAAATGGCTCCAGGGCTGACAAAAGAACTACCTGTTGACAGACAGACAAGGTAGAAACGTTCCTCCATTACTGGCAGAATTGGAATACCAATTCCAGATGTTTTAGGTATTGTTCTTAGGTTGAAAAGATGGTCATGCTATTTACATAGGTAATGAACAGTCTTTGGAAGTTGCTGGATCAATCTTCAACTAAATTTTAAATGTAAGAGCCTGAATTTGGAAGGCTGATGTCTTATCATTTCTTGCAAGGACATCTGACAGTAGCTGTAGGTTGAATCCGGCATGAAAGTGTTCCCGATTCATTCTAGCTGCTTCAGCAGGTCATCAAAACAAGTTTTTCAGTTTTCTTATTATGTCCATATAAAATGTATTTCCTTCCCAGGCTTATGCCCTCTTGTGGATCAATCTATCCATTCTGCCTACATCTCATTCTTTTTCAGAGATTTTAAATTTGTTATTAGACTGCTGCATCAACACACTGATTTACATTTCTCTGTAAGTATATTATGAATGGTCAAATTAGCCTATCCAGGCTAAAGACCAATACTGAATTCCTGGTTTGAACATGTGTCCCCTGATATGTGAATAATATCATGCCTTTTATTTAACTGGGGTATTTCTCAGATTTTGCTATACCAGGAATTGAGGCTGGGTGTTTTGTCATTTTTCTAAAATGACAAATATTGATGCCTGAATTTCTTCTTCCTCATACTGATTAGAAATCAGTTCCAGATATCCTGGAATATCTGAATATCTTTCCCAGCCACATATGTGAAGGGAAAATCCAAGACAAGGATACTGCACAACTTTGTATGCAAACAAAAACTGTGGAAAGTTCATTTGTTGTCATATTCTTGAATAGAAGTTTTATCTTCACACTCTGCTCTACTGACACTTTATACTAAGAATTCAGTAACCAAGTTTTAACCATTTAAAGTGCATTTAGCCCCCAATATGCTTAGGAGAGTGACATTTTTAGTTTGGTTTATTTTTATCAATCTGGGAACTGAATATTACATAAATATTGCAGTGGGATCTTCATATAGTCCTTGCTATTCTCTATTCTCCAACAGATGTCACATGATTTGACATTCAGTCACATCCTGGTCATAACCAGTCCAGTAAAAAATTGTCTTGCCTAAGCTTAGTGTATACTTACAAAACCTGCTAGATCCAACTAGCTGTTTTTGAAGTAAGCATCTATTTTTTGTCCTTGGAGGAGATTTTCCTAACACAGTAATACTTTTCTTTTAGTTGATTGTATCAGGCCCCTCAAAGCTGAACAAGGTCAAGGAAGCATAGACATCATAAGGTATTCTTAATGCTAGCCTTGGAATACAAAGTTTTGGAAACTGTAAAATGAATTTCCAACCTTCATTTATAGTGAGTCCTTTAAAATGAAGTCTCTGAGTAGTTTGAAACGCTTCCCACCTGAGCTGAATTGCCATTTTTAAGATAAACTGTCAAAAGACTTGCCTTGTAACAATTGTTTATGTCTGTTCTTCCTCCATTACATCCCCAATCTCTCACAAGGGAGTTGGTTCCACCTCCCCACAGATTTTGGATAGGTTTCTCTTGCTTTCTCTTGAATTCCTCTGTGTTATTTCTAAGGACTGCTCCCAGCATCTCGTAGGCACTCTTTCCTAACTTTTGAGGGATTGGGGGAGGTGGGAGTGTTAATCTTTTGCTTCCTGAAGGGCTTGCCATTCCAATTTACTGCTTTACCTGACACCCTGACCTGAAACTCTTACTCTGGCAGCATCTCATATAGATGCATGTGATTCTGGTTTTCATGAGAGCCTCGGAGTAATGAATATGTTTATGAATATGTTCATGTAGTCATCAGTTGAGTTCAGCCTGAAAAAGATTTTACTTTCAAAAACTGTATACTTAACAATTAATTTTTCTTTAAAAAGGAGGCCTGTTTTCTGGAATTACTACTTTGGTTAGAACTGTTAAGATCCTATTTCCTTAAAGAAGCTTCATATTTATTCAGTTTAATTTCATAGTGTCTCTGGATGGCTTACAGTTAAAAAAGAAAGGAGGTAATGTGTTAGAAAAAATGATAGCTGATTGAAATACTAATTCAAAAACAGTAAACAAAAAGTGTGGACTGTTCAGACTTTCTATATCCACTGTACCTTATCCTAAAGTCTGGGAGAACAACCAAGCTTTAATGATTTTCTGAATGCCAGTATGATTAGAGCTTACATGGATCCCTGGAGAAATGGTATTCCTCACAACAGGTATTTCAATGGAGAAGGCACACTTCCTGGCTATAGTAAGATGATGATATTTTCTGCAAGATTACAACCAAGCCCAGAGAGTACTTAGGACTCCTTTTCAGCCCTGAGCTTCAAATATTCTTCTTTATTGGTATGACATTGTTTAATTTACAACATTAAGAGCATACCCGGTTTGCCGGATCTCATCAGTGAACAATTATGAAGGGTTTTATAGGTGATTACCAGCGTCTTAACTTGTATCTGGATATCAACTGGTAACCAAGTCAGCTCATGGAGCAATAGGGCATAAGAACAAAACACCACACACCCATCTTTTCTCTGCTGCCACATTTTGGCCAGCTGCAGTTTATTCAAGGGTAGTCCAATGTGTAACACATTACAGTAATCCAATCATGAGGTGACTAGAGTGTGAATTGCAATCTGAAGGACCTCCTGGTCCATGAACAGACATAACTGTAGCACTTCTTGGCCATAGCTGTCACCTATTCTTTGAGTTGACTTCCAAATTGTGCACAATTTGGACCAGGATTTTGACAACTTGCTTGGTAGATTTCTCATCGAGACATACAATTGAGTATCATCACTGCATTGATATTTGATTTCAAACCAATAGCCTCACCAATTGGCAGCAAATTCATGTACATGTTAAATAAAAGAAAAAGATCATTGAGCCCTATGGCACTCTGTTAGGGAATGGATGAGAATATGATCTCCTCCCCTCAGATTGCACCATATGAAACTGGCCACAGAGAAAGAAATACTACCACAAAAAGTACTGTACAACCCCAGTCCCCAATACTAGTCTAAAAAGATAAGATCAGTAATAAAAGAGCAGCTGAGAGATTAAGGCTTCTGGCTTTACCACAGGTGATCAGCAAATGCCACCAATGGTGTCTCCTTAATGCAGGGGTGTCAAACTGGTGACCCACGGGCTGGATGCGTCACGTGTAGGCCATGCCCACCCCAGCTCCGTGAATGGGAAAAACATCACGTGACAGCAACGTGATGCGGCAAGTCTGACACCCATACTTTAATTAAATCCAGCTGAAAGTGCCAAGGATTCTCTTTCCTCCAGGGTTTTTTGGATCTGAAGAATTGTAAAGAACCCTTATAATCTTTCCCAGAAAAAAAAAAATTAGAGACTGGATGAAAATTGGGCCCAATAATGTGTCCTTGAGGAGAGTGCACACCACAACATTCTTCAAAGCTCCCTCAAAAAAAAAAAAATGGACCCAGCCAAGGTCACTTCCCAAGTGGGCCCGAATATGTTACAATATTTTGAGGATCAGACTCAATGATGAATTCAGAAGCAATTTCTTCAGTTAAAGAAGTGTTTATTCATAATAGGCATTCTACTTATTCTTGTCAGATTTACAGTGAGAAGCAAGCATGAGGTAAATGCACTCTCTATTTATATCAAAGGGGAGGAGTCAAGGAAGGGGGTGATCACACATGAATACATTAAAGGAGGAGGAATAAATTAACCCTTTATATCCTGTACATATATACATATCTCTTGTTATAGAATAAGGCATTTACTTATGACAAATCCCCCTCTAAATGCCGATTCGACATATAACAATGATTGCATTCGGATTCAGAACTATATAGTACTTGTAATTTTGATGTCAAGTATTTGTGTTGTTTAGAAGGTAAAGGTTTAGTTAATATATCAGCTATTTGTTCTGAGGTTTCGCAGTGGATTGCTTTAATGAATCCATCCTGAGATAATTGTCTCACGTGTTTAAATTTGATATCTATATGTCTGGACCTTTGACCAATGGCGTCAGATCTTGATATTTCTATAGCCGCCTTATTATCTTCATGTATGACAAATGGTAGTATTGGATTCTTCCAAATATCAGATAATAAATCATTAAACCACACTAAATTATTTGCGGCTTTAGATAAACAGACGTATTCTGCCTCTGTTGTGGAAGTCGCTACTAAATCTTGCTTCCCAGTGTACCAGAATATTGGGCAATCATTTAAAAATAATACATAACCTGAGGTGCTCTTTCTACATTTGATGTCACCTGCCCAGTCTGCATCAGCGTAACTGGTGATAATAGGTTCTTTAATATTATTGGGTTCTAAGAGTAGGCAGAAATCCATGCTGTGTTTTAGATATCTTAGTATTCATTTAACTGCTTCCCAATGATACATAAGTGGTTTACTTACATGTCTAGATAATAAATTAAGTGGCAGAGCTATATCAGGCCTGGTCCAATTAGATATATACAAGAGAGAACCAATAATTGATCTATATAATGTATTGTTCTCGAACTCAGGTGAAGATTCATCCATATTCCTTAGAAAATCAGTCTGCATAGGAGTATCGCAAGGTTTGGCATCTCTTAAATTGCATTTTTCCAGAAGTTCTATAATTTTATCTCTCTGGGATAATTTGAATCCCTTTCTTGTTTTATTGATTTGAACTCCAAGGTATTTGTTTACCCTTCCTAGCGACTTTAAAGAGAAATGTTCACTTAGCTTGGATACAAATAAGTCTTTCTTTTCTTTATGTTTGCCTATATACAAAATATCATCCACCTAGATTAACACAAATTCTAATGATTCACCTTCCTTTCTAACAAAAAAGCAATTGTCTGCAGTTGTGGCTTTGAAATCCATATTTTTAAGCACGCTGACTAGACATTCATACCAACGCTTGCCGGATTGTTTTAATCCGTACAAGCTTTTGTTAAGTAACCAGGTCTCATTTCTATTTGTACATTGGCTATGAGGTGCCCTTACATATATCTCTTTGTCGAGCTTTGCATGTAAGTATGCGGTCTGCACATCATATTGAAAGACATCAAGATTGAGTATAGCCGCTATGACTAAAGCTGTCTTAACACTTTCGGTTCTTACAGTGGGAGAGTATGTGTCAGTGTAATCCTCAGGATATTTTTGAGCGTAACCTTGTGCGACTAATCTAGCTTTATATAATTTATTACCCTCTTCTAAATCTTTGATTTTGAATATCCATCTGGTGCCTATAATTGTCTTGTTCTCAGGGGCAGGGACTGGTGTAAATACACCTAATTCACACAAGCTGTTCATTTCTTTTGTTATGGCTAATTCCCATTTCTCTCTTTCTTCCATGGGAAGTTTCAACACTTCCTCGTATGTGTGAGGTGTTGGTGTCTCGTCATTCACACACATTATATAATCCTTATACTTATTGGGTAATTGTTTTCTGTTACACCTGATTGTTCTTATTGGAATGCTCTCATTATCGTGTAGATACCTTGCTTCCTTTTTGGTTAATGAATCTGTTTTTATCCTGGTATGGTTACCTGTCCATGTTTTGTTTTTGTCATCATGTGTATTATGTTCATGTTTCTCTCTTTCTATTCTGTCTTGTTGTTCAATATTTGGTTTTGTATTTTGGATTATCTCGTTAAGATGTATCTTAGACCAGTTGGCCTGTTCATGAAATACTGCTGTTCTTGAGGCTATGAATTTGTTATTACTGTCAATGAATCTATATCCTTTTGTGCCTGTTTCGTATCCCATGAATCTGAGCCTTCTGGATACGTTATCTCCCTTACGTCTTAATTGTTTTGGTATTTGTACGTCTGCTGTAACTCCAAATATGTGCATGTGTGATATTTTTGGTTTCCTATTGTACATCACTTCGTATGGTGTTTTATTTAGGATGCTAGACCAGGTCCTATTTTGGGTATAGTTTGAATATAGTAATGCTTCTGACCAGAATTGTTTTCCTAAACCAGCATCTTCTAATGTACATCTAATCATGGTTTGCAGTGTCGAGTTCTTTCGTTCTGCTGTACCATTCTGAAAAGCAGAAAATGGGCTAGTCGTGAAGTGTAGCATTCCTTTGTCTTTTATCCATTGTGAGAATTCTTTTGACATGAACTCGGATCCCCTATCTGTCATGATTTGTTTTATTTTGATATTGTGTTGTGTTTCTACACGTTTGTAAAATTCTTTGAATTTTTGGAAAGTTTCATCTTTGTGTTTTAAAGTATAAACAAATCCATAACGGCTATAGTCGTCTACAATAGTTAGGAAATATCTTTTTTTGTATGTGATGGATGGTGTTAATGGACCAACCAGATCCATATGTACCAGATCAAAAATTTGGTTAGAGGTCCTTGTTGCCCTCTTTGGTTTTGGGTTTGTTCTGAGTTTTGAGGATTTACATACTGAGCATTCCAAATAGTTTTTGCAATCCTTTATTTTAACGCCATCAGCATGTTCAATCATTTTTTGTATTACAGGGAAACTTGCATGTCCCAATTTTCTATGCAACATGTGTGCACATTCATCATGAATTGGTTTGCCTATATTGGGTCTTTTGTTATTGTGTGTATCACTAGTGGGTGTGTCTTTGTGATTACAGTGTGTATTGGGTTCTTCATTGTCATTGTTGTTACTATGTTCACTGTCTATGTTGATGTCGTCATCAGTGTTTGTATTAATGTTATGCAACCATTTATCTTCTGTTACAAGGAAGGGTAGGCCCCCTTCGATAACTACACTATTCAATTTAGTCCCATCCTTTTCTAGTATTGCTTTTCCCCCAGAGAAGATTATATTTATGTTGGAATCTTGGCTTAATTTCACTGCACTAAGTATGTTATGTGATATTTCTGGTATCAACAATACCCCCTCTACTTTACCTAAACCAGGTATATTTACATCTCCTTTCCCTATGACTTGAACATTTTCTTGATTGGCTACTCTTATCATAAATTTATCATTTGTGAATGAAGACAGTATTTTCTTGTTATTTGTTGTATGATTAGTCGCCCCTGAATCTATGAGCCAAGTATTGTTTTTTGATTTTTGTGTGATGACATCGTTATGTTTATCTAATCCATTTAATGATCCTGATTTTCTGTCCCTTGAATTATCTCTATCCTTTCTGCGTTCTCTGTAGTTTGGGGAGTCTCTATATCTGTATCTATCAATAGATGATTGCCTGTCTTGATATCTACCCCTATAATCACGGTTTTGTCTTTCCCTATGAAACATGGGGCAATCTCCCTTAGAGTGTTTTCTGGATCCACAATTGTAACATTCAATTGTTTTTTGGTGATTCTCTTGGAAGGTTACCCCTTTTGCCTGTCTGTGTTCTGTGTATGCATTGTATCTACTTTTCCTCAAATTATCTTCAGCTATTAACTTATTTGACAGACTTTCTATGGATAAGTATCCTAGATTGATTGAGTCTAAGTGTGATATGTAGTTATCCCATGATGAATCTAATGAGTTAAGGATAACGCTTTTCATTGTCTGTTCTGATATTATTTCTCCTCTTAGATGTAATTCTGCTCTGGTTTTGTTTAAGGATATTAAATGTTCACTTATGGTGGTTCCAGATCTTAATTTGGCTGAAAAGAAATCTTTAGACATTCTAGTGGTTGTTGCTACACTTTCACTATGAAACAATTTAAACATGCATTGAATTATTTCTGAAACAGTAAGATTATGCTTAATACTGTAGTACATGGCAGGTGATATGCTAGAAATTATTAAATAGAATGCTCTGTGATGCAGGCAGTCTATTTTTAGAGTCCAAGGTCTTTTGGGAGGATTGGTTATAAAAAATAATAAATTTTCTTTCATAAAGACAACCTGAATTTGTTGACACCATTCCTGTAAATTGATGCCATCAATTCTAAGTTTTGGGAAATCACTAGGTAGATTCTCAATATTACTATTCCCACTACTTACAACTGTGGGTAGTCCATGGTCCTGTAGATGTTGAAAATTGCAGAATGGTGTGGGTATTCTGCTGATGAGCTTGAAAGGTTCTCCTTCTTCATAAAGTTCATTGTAGTTCTCTGTGTTCATCTGCGCATGCGCGTTGGTCATTTCTTTGCTGAAGCCACTGGGAGAGGTTCTCTTTGCTGTAGCTCCCTCGTAGTGCTCTCCTTCTGATGATTCGGTCTCCGGCTCGATCTTGGGTGTTCTGCTGGCAGCTGTGGTTCGTCTCTTTTCTTTGGAGCTTTCTTGCTTGGAGTATTTTGTTCTTTGGATCGTTTGTGGTGTGGGGGAAATTTCGCAGGGCCCTCTGGGTTCAGGCGTCGTCATCATCGTTGTCCGGATCGAGTCGTGCAGGCTTTGAGGTGTCTGTTTATTTCTTCGTCTCTTTTGTATTTTTGCATTATTGGCTTTTATCGATTCTTTTGAAATTGTTAGACTTGTGCCAAACGTTTTAAATAGTTTTCTCATGGGTGTTTCGATTTCTTGTTCGGTGGATGATTCTTCTGTATCTGTTTCTGACTCTTCAGAAGAATAAATATATTTTTTGCTATTTTTTGTGTTTTTTCGCGCCAGAGTTTTTGAATGGTGCATTCTGATTGGTTCAGCCGTGTTCATTTCTGTGGCCGGTTGAAGAAAAGATGGCTGCCTTTCAAAATTTTGAGCGGGACCTCTGGTCTTGCTTCTGGTTATTTTTTCTTTCGTTGTAGGTTCGCTCACCATTTTTGTATTTTCGGGTTTGGCTTTTTCAATGTCTTTCTCTCTCGCTGCTCCGTTTTCTTCCAAGAAGCCTCGGAGTTCCGCGATGAGTTTGTGGTCATCTTTTTGACTTTTTATTAGCCTCAGTATCTCCGATCTGAGGTCTTTGTCTTTTATTTTGTTCTCTTCTTGGTTGTCGGTTTCATCTGCTGTTTCTTCGATGTCTGTGGTGTTATCTTCAGATTCTTTGATTGTTGTATTTATTGGTTCGTCGATCATTTCTTGATCTGTTTTTGTTTCTTTATCATTTGCCCTGGTATTGGGTCTTTCTTTTTTATTCTTGAGGTTTTCTTTCTTAGGCATGTTGGATTTTATTGAGTCAGTTCAACCATCGACTGCTACCAATTTGTTACAATATTTTGAGGATCAGACTCAATGATGAATTCAGAAGCAATTTCTTCAGTTAAAGAAGTGTTTATTCATAATAGGCATTCTACTTATTCTTGTCAGATTTACAGTGAGAAGCAAGCATGAGGTAAAAGCACTCTCTATTTATATCAAAGGGGAGGAGTCAAGGAAGGGGGTGATTACACATGAATACATTAAAGGAGGAGGAATAAATTAACCCTTTATATCCTGTACATATATACATATCTCTTGTTATAGAATAAGGCATTTACTTATGACAGAATATCCAGGAGAGTCCTGCATATAATAAACAGGTCTCCAAAGTGACCAACTGTCTACTTCCTTAGGAGTCACGGAATTCAGTGTGATCCAGATAACCCAGGGGTGTCAAACTCAAGGCCCGTGGGCCAGTTCCAGCTTGCGGGGTGCTTAAATCAGGCCCTTGGGGCCAGCCTGGAAATATCAAAGGACCGACCTGTGGTGCCTCTGGTGGCTAAAATGGGCCATGTCTGGCCCCCTGAGCCTCATTTTCATCCTCCATGGCCGCCTGCAGCACTCTACTGGCGAAAACGGCCAGCAGAGTGCTGCAGGAGGCCATGGAGGGTAAAAATGAGGCGCGGTGGGGTGGGTGCAGACCCCCATGCCCCGTTTTGGCTGGCAGGTTGCTGCAGGAGGTATCCATTTCCCACCCCACCCCCCAGCCTGCGGAGGAGAACTACAATGCTGAACTGGCCCTTGAAGAAATCAAGTTTGACACCCCTAAGATAACCCTACAGAATATTGCCTTAGGCACATCAAATTGGACTTGCCCAGTTGGAATGTGACTCTGAGCAAACCAAAGTAACTTCTTATATAACTACATACACTACAGTCGATTAATGCAATTTGACCTTGCCTTTTCTTACTTAGATGGTTTAATATTTTCACGTTAATTTGGATGGAATAACGTATTTCTTTTCCTTGTGGAATATATCAATGTGCATACAATATACTTTGCAAACAAATAGTATTCCTATAATGTGTTTTCACATATGTCTTGTGATTTGTTTTATTCATATTGATTGAAGATTCTATTAAAATATGTTTAGAATCCTGTTTTCTGTGGTAGTGAAAGAATCAGTGGGAAGACAAGAAAATTATATTGAAATAAATTGTTATCTCTGTGTTTTGTGTTTTAGCATAGATTATCTCTGCCAAAATAACAGCTGTCATTTTTGTCCTTTTATATTAGTGTAGCTTATTTTGCTTTTACTACAAAAGCTTCCTTCCTTCCTTCCTTCCTTCCTTCCTTCCTTCCTTCCTTCCTCCCTCCCTCCCTCCCTCCCTCCCTCCCTCCCTCCCTTTGTTAATCATTTCTCTATATCCAGAATTTTTTCCCCCTCAGGAATCAGGATGTTTGACATTGGTATGTTAACAATAAACCTTATTGTTTAGATTAATAATGCAAGGTGATGACCCTGCTCCACTACAGGATTAAAGTATTTGGACTTTAACATTCAGTGACTTTGAAACTTGAATTCTACTTAGAATTTCATGTCATGTGCATCACAGGAAAAAGGATGGGAAAAAAAATATATAAACTGAGCCTATAGGACTTCCTGTGGTGCTTATTAATCCTTTATGGATCATTTGAAATGTTTCTAGTTTATTTAAGCTTTGCTGCTTGTATCAGATTGTTCCTACAAAAAGAAAAAGTGATCATGCTTTGAATTTTTAAAAATGATCTCACTTGCAAGGAAAAGCACTTTTATGCTCCATTAGAGTTGAATTTGCCAAACTCTTACATCGCATTATCACAAGCTTTACTAGATAGACAAATGTGTTTTTCAAAGACTCAGTTGAACTTTACCAAACAATATATTAAGATTTTGCTGCTTGTAATTTTTTTTGCTTGGAATGACTTTTTGAAGTAAACCAAAGTTTGAAATAACTTATATTTTTTTAAAAATGTGTATTTCAAGTATGGAGAGTAGTAATGAATTATAACTTGGTGAATTTTAATTTATTAGAAGATCACTTTTATTAATGACATTCATTTTTTTTACAAAATTTATATCTAGTGTTTTTATATTAGGCAATGAGTTGATTTTGTAAAAAAAATTATGAATTCTAATACTTTAGTGTTTAGTGTGAAAACTGGGCATTCTACTTACATTGTTTTAATCTTTATCTTTAAAGTTAGTGTTTTCTCATTGCATTTTATTTATATCTCATTGACATGAAATTTGCAATGAGGAGTGTCTACATGTGGTATGTGAATAACTGCCAAACTAAATAAGGACTGGATTTAATGTTAGTAAATTATATCAGTGGTTGTGTTTTACCTACAGTGTATATCTTATAGTTTGCATTTAACTAGCATGCAACATTTTTTTCTTGATTTTCTTTTTGTTGCCTTTAATGGGGTTACAAATGCCAGTTAACCATTCATCACTTCCTACTTGAATAAATTTCTCTAAAAATAGTTAAGACAAGAGATCATACATAATACAACCATTTATTTACTTATTTATTGAATTTCTATACCGCCCTTCTCCCGAAGGACTCAGGGCGGTGAACAGATTAAGATTTCATATACATATAATAATTTTTTTAATAAACAGTAAATAATAAATTGAGTCAACTTGGTGTATCTGCTAAGACCTTGGCATAGAATTTAGATGTTTATGCTAGTCCTGCTTGTTGAAACAGAACGGTCTTCAGAGCACGCCGGAAAGTGCAAAGATCTGGGATTATTCGTATTCCAGGGGGTATTTTGTTCCAAAGAGTAGGTGCCCCCACAGAGAAGGCTCTCTCCCTTGGAACTACTAGACGACATTGTTTTAATGATGGTACTATGAGTAGGCCTACTCTGTGAGAGCGTATTGGTTGGTGGGAGGTTATCGGTTTCAGCAGGTGATCTCGTAAGTACTCAGGTCCTAAGCCATGGAGCACTTTAAAGGTAAGAACCAACACCTTGAAGCACACTCGGAAGGCCACCGGAAGCCAGTGCAGCTCACGTAGAAGAGGTATTACATGTGAACGCCATGTTGCTCCCATAATTACTCGCGCGGCCACATTCTGGACCAGTTGGAGCTTCCGGGTGCACTTCAAGGGGAGCCCCATGTAGAGAGCATTGCAGTAATCAAGTAGGGAAATGACGAGGGCTTGAGTGACTGTGCGTAATGAGTCCCGGTCAAGAAAGGGACACAATTGGCGAATCAGGCGAACCTGATAGGAAGCTCCTCTGGCCACGGCTGTTATATGATCTTCTAAAGACAGTCGTGCATCCAGGAGGATGCCTAAATTGTGAGCTTTCTCTGCGGGGGTCAATGACTCGTCCCCAATAGTTAGTGATGGGACTAACTGGCTGTACTGGGACGCCGGCAGCCACAGCCACTCAGTCTTGGAAGGGTTGAGTCGAAGCCTGTTTCTCCCCATCCAGACCCGTATGGCCTCAAGGCACCGGGACATCACTTCAAGGGCATCGTTGGGGTGGTTTGTGGTGGAGATGTACAGCTGAGTGTCATCACCATACAGATGACATCGCACCCCAAAACCACTGATGATCTCCCCCAACGGCTTCACATAAATGTTGAACAGGAGAGGCAAGAGGACCGACCCCTATGGCACCCCGCAAGTAAGGGGCCTCGAGGTCGATCTCTGCCCACCTGTCAACACTGACTGCGACTGTCAGAGAGGTAGGACGAGAACCACAGTAATACGGTGCCTCCCACTCCCAGCCCCTCCAACCGGTGCAGCATGATACCATGATCAATGGTATCAAAAGCCGCTGAGAGATCAGGATAGAGGAACATCCCTTATCCCAAGCCCTCCAGAGATCATCAACCAACGCGACCAATGCTGTTTCTGTGCTGTATCCAGGCCTGAAGCTGGACTGGAACAAGTCTAGATAGACAGCTTCATCCAGGTACTGTGGGAGCTGTCGTGCCACCACACTTTTGACAACCTTCGCTAAAAAGCGAAGGTTGGAGACTGGACGGTAGTTTGCTAAAACAGCCAGATCCAGAGAGGGCTTCTTAAGGAGGGGTCTCAACACCGCCTCTTTCAAGGCGGGAGGTAAGAATCCCTCGCTCAGAGAAGCGTTGATAATTCTCTGGAGCCAGCTACGTGTAACCTTCCGGGTAGCCAGCACTAGCCAGGAAGGGCACGGGTCCAATAAACATGTGGTCACATTCAGCTTCCCCAGTAACCTGTCCACGTCCTCAGGAGTCACAGTATCAAACTCATCCCAGATAATGTCCTCAAGATCTGCCCTCGTCATTTCATCCGAATTAACCCAGTTAGAGTCCAAGCCTTCCCGAATCTGAGCGATTTTATCGTGCAGATATTGTGCAAAATCCTCAGCTCGTCCTTGCAGAGGGTCTTCCCGGGCTCTCATCTGGAGTAGAGAGCGGGTAACCTAAACAAGGCGGCTGGGCGATTATCTGCCGATGCAATAAGAGCGGAAAAATAGTTACATTTTGCCGCTTTTATCGCCACTAAGTAGGTCTTAATATAAGATCTCACTAGTGTTCGGTCGGATTCGGAATGGCTGGTCCTCCAACTGCTCTCTAGGCATCTTTTCCGGCATTTCATCCCCCTCAGCTCATCAGAGAACCAAGGAGCTGGGTAGGTTTGACGCGGGGTCAGAGGCCACAAAGGCACGACCTGGTCTAAAGACCAGCGGCCATCCTATCCCAGGACGCCACTAGGTCTTCAGC
Source organism: Arizona elegans (assembly GCA_022577455.1). Taxonomy (NCBI): domain Eukaryota; kingdom Metazoa; phylum Chordata; class Lepidosauria; order Squamata; family Colubridae; genus Arizona; species Arizona elegans. Next base: position 44,354,088 of record JAKOOJ010000006.1, on the reverse strand, counting down.
CGAGTCATGAGCCAAGGTCTCAGGAAATGGCCCAAGCTCCATCCGGAATCTATCAGGATCCATCAGGCACCTGGGGCGGAACCATTTAATTGATTCCGCCTCCCTGCGGTGGGTTGTAGTGGTCAGAAGGTCAAGCTTAAGGAGAGAATGGTCTGACCATGACAAGGGTTCAATGACTATATCCCCTATATCTAGACCATTCAGCCACTGGTCAGAGATAAAGATCAAATCCAGAGTGTGTCCCCCCGTGTGAGTAGGGCCATGAACTAATTGGGTCAGGTCCATGGCCGTCATGGAAGCCATAAACTCCTGAGCCCCTTCAGACGTTTCACCAATGGATGGCAGGTTGAAATCTCCCATAACCAGTAGCTTAGGAGTCTCAACTGCCACCTTGGCTATTACGTTGAGGAGCTCAGGCAGGGCTGCTGATACGTGGCAGGGAGCCAGGTATGCAATCAACAGGCCTATCTGTAATCCATAACCCCACTTCACGAGGAGGGATTCACATCCAGTTGTCTGAGGGACAGTGACTTCCCTAGGGTCAAGACCTTCCTTTATAATGACCGCCATATCTCCACCCCTGCCCCAAGTCCTTGGCTGATGGAATGCGCGGAAACCTGGTGGGCACATTTCTACGAGGGGGATCCCCCCTTCATTGCCCAACCAGGTCTCTGTAATACCTGCCAGGTCCACTTTCCCCTCCTGAATTAGGTCACAAATGAGGGGGGCTTTGTTAGCCACGGATTTGGCATTACATAACATCAGCCTAAAACTCGGGCTCTGAGACCTTGAAAACCCAAAGAACGAGAAGAGTTTTGGAGGTCGGAGCACGCCACTGCTTGAAGATAGTGGGTGCGTACCCCCCTGATATGATGTGGCCTCCTGCTCCCACCATATCTGCCCCTCCTTGATGGAAACAGCCCATTTCCATGCCAGTATTAAGTCTGCCTATTCCCAGTTCCGAGTTTCCTATGATGTAATTTTGTGTTGACTTTGGCTTCACTTTTGGAAAATTATTTACTAATCCCTCCCTCTGTGGATTGCCCCCCAAATCCACATGATCCACCCTGTTTATACCCACCCCCCTTTCAGAAGCCATTAAGATTTTGGTTAGAAAATTAGATAAGAAAGCCCTTAATCCCATTTTAGCACCGTGCCACCTCTCGGGATTCCAAAATGCGTCATCAAGGTAGGCCCTCGATAATGTGGAGGGCCAAATTTGCGAGAGGGGGGAGTCTCGCAATGCCAAGAGTTCGGTCGCCAAATACATCTAGTAAGTTAGATGGGTATAGCATTTGGGTTTGGTCCAACAGTCTGATGTAAGAGTCTTGAGGCAGGCGAGTAATAAATTCAGTGTGGGTAAGAAAATGGTCTCCCTTGCCCTCTCACGGCAGGGGGAAGGAGTTTAGTGCTATCTCAGGATGGACAGAGGATAAAAATCTAGTCATCTTCTCACGGCGGCTCGTTCTGAATGAGATGGTCGTAATAAATTTGTTGTTCCGTCTGCTCAAATGATGTCAGTAATTCGAAACTCCCTCAGCATCCACATTAGTAGCTGCCCAGACAACGTATGACAAGAGGGTGGCTCAGTTGGAAATAAAGCCAAACAGTGAAGGTAGAATGATAATAGCTCCATGTTGGGGAGGGGTAGATGTATATAAAGAGGGAAGGTAGTCTAGGTGGTGAAAGTATAGTCTGGAGGCAGCTAGGTCAGTGTCAAAATCAAGGTGGTAATGTATAAACTGGAGGCGGCTGGGTTAGGGACTAGCTGAGGCAGAGAATGGAGAAAGGTGGGGGAGGCCTCCAAGGTGACCAGGTAGATAATCTTTTGTCAACCTCTAGCCTCTCCTATTCTTGGCATATTGAATAGTCCTCTGCATATATTGCCAGGCTCCAGACTTTAGATTATAATGATGTCTTCCAATTCCAGCAAGTGTCTAAACACCTTGCGTGATTCAGGGCACTCAAGGCACTCCAGGGGTTAATAGTTTTTAGATTCCCTCTGATGATGTTGCAAGCTGTCACTGGCCTTAGCTCAGGTCTCTCGAAGAGGTAGTCATTACTGCCCCAGCAGCTATCGTCAGTGAGGGCAACTTCAGGTTTCCTGGCAAGTCCCCAAACCAATTCGGAGCCCCCAGGGTGTCTAGGGCTCGACAGGGACTGCCATGGTGCCGTTCGTCGCCACTGCCCGCCGCCATTGTCGTTCCAACTGCCGTTGCTTTAAGAATGGAGAAACTGATGTAACTGTCATTAACGGAACTGCTAGAGTTAGCCTCCCATGGTGCCTTCATGTGCCAATATCTGCCCAGCTCCGATGATCCAGAGGGTGAGAGAAACCTCATTGAGCTGGGAAAAGGCTCCCCTAGTTGGTGCTGGGGCTGAAGGGAGTTAAATCAGCCCCGGTGGACCTCCAAACGACCCAAAGCCACCACATCATCAGACGGAGATTAGGCAAGAGCTGCCATCTTGGCGCATGCACAGAAATATAATATAAATTAATATAATAAATAAATAATAAATAAAATAAATAAAATTTACATACCATAACATTCCAATTCAAATACACTCTGTACATTTTTACTATACATTTTAATTCTACTTCTATTTTGTCTATTTCTTTTCCTTTTTTCTGTTCTCAATCCAATTGTACCACTTCTCCCATATTGCGTAGTATTCCAATCTGTTTGTCATTTCAGTTTAATTGTTAATTTATCCATTTCAGCACAGTCAAATACTTTTTTACTTACTAAACCTTCGGAAGGTATGTTTGTATTTCTCCAAATTTGCGCGAAAGCTAACCTTGCTGCGGTTATTATATGTAAAATGATATATATTATTATTTTCTCATATTTCCTTTTAGCTATCCCTAGGAGAAATAGTTCCGGCGTATATTCTATCTGATGTCTTGTTATTTCCTGTAATCATCTATGTATTTTCTTCCAATACTTCTTCATTTCAGGGCACAGCCACCAAGTATGATAAAAGGTACCTGGTTTTTGACCACATTTCCAACAGTTTGGGCTTAAATTTGGATATATCTTTGCTAGCCTAGAAGGTGCTAAGTGCCAGCGATAGAACATTTTATATTGGTTCTCTTTGTATTTTGCCGATTTAATTACCTTATAATTTTTATTCCAAATTTTCTCCCAATCCTCCAATTCAATACTATGCCTGACATTTTTTGCCCACACTATAATAACTCTCTTCACTCTATCTTCAGCTCTGTCAAATTCTAATAAGTATAAATTTTTGTTATCAATTTTTCATCTGGGCCAATCAATAATTTGTCCAATTGTTGAGGCATCATCTCAATTCCATATTCATCTTTGTCTTTTTTGTACCATGACTTAAGTTGCAAATAAGGCCACCAATCTATAATTATGCCCTGTTCTTTCAATTCCTGCCTATTTTTTAGATTACCTTGGCTGTCTAAAATTTCATTGTATTTAACCATTTTACCTATATCTAGAGTGTTAGGGTGGATCGTCGCTTCCATTGTCGATAACCAAGTGGGGACTTTCATATAGTGTTTTCTTTTAGTCTCTTGCCATATTTGCATCAGAGCTTCCCTTACTTTATGTCTAAAAAAATATAAATGAGATTTATTCTCCTTGTCCCATAAGAAGGCATGCCATCCTTTTTGTAGGTTGTGGCCTTCCTGTGTAAGTAATCTTCTGTTTCTCAAGTTAATCCACTCCCTGGCCCATATTAAAGTTGCCACTTTATAATACAGTCGCCAATCAGGAAGCCCAAAGCCACCTCTGATTCTACTATCCTGGAGATCTATTAATTTTATTCTTGCTTTTTTACCTGCCCATATAAACTTGGTTGTAATTCTTTTTGTACTCTGTAGTCCTAATTCGTCCTTTAATTCTCTTTTCTGTTTTGATGCTATCATTTTTAACTATCATTTTTGTTTTTGTTTTATTGATTTTAAGGCCTGATACTTCTCTGTATCTCTCTATTTCCTGTATTAGGATAGGTCCTGTCTCCCTTGGGTCCTCAATAAAAAATACCAGGACATCTGCAAACGCCTGTATTTTATACTGTTCCTTTCTGATTTTGGTTTCTTCAATCTCTGAATTTGCTCTGATTTTCATTAATAACGACTCTAATGTCAAAATGAAGAGCAGAGGTATATACCACCACCCCTCTCTTTTATTCTGCCAGTGCTGAAAACAATTTCCTCAATTTGTTATATTCTAAATATTTCTGGTCTTGTTTTTGGATGTGCACCTCCTGGAGACATATAATATCTACATTCTGCTTCACCAATTTCGTGAGTATTTTTTTTTCTTTTCACAAAATCAGTAAGTGGGTTTATCCACCTTGCTGCTAGTCATCCTCTTTCCTTTCCTTTGTTCTATGATCCATTTGTTTTCTTGGCTGTCCATGGTATTCCAGGGAGCCTCTTTCCAAACCTTCAAAAGGGTCAAATAGTCTTTGGAAGTGCTTGAAATGTAAGATTGACCTCTTCAAATCTGTTGGCCACCACCATTCTCCATATTTGTGATATAGCTTGAGTAGGAACTTTACTGATTCTTCCTGTTGCTTGCCAAATTTCTGCCAATGTTCTGTCACTTCCTGTAATCTTTTGACCAGGAATTGACTGGAGTCCTGATCTAACTTTATCTTTTAGTGCTAGAAGTTATTGTAAAAAGGTAATGTCTTCTAAGGAATCTGTGAAGCTGGCATATTTACTATCCAGTATCTCAGTATACTCCTTCTAGTTTTGTTTGCTGTTCTTTAAATTGGTTACTATTTGTTCCTTTTTTACATTCATCCTTAAAATCTTTGTTAAATTCATTTCACAGTTTCTTTGGTTTTCTATCAATGAGGTTCAGGACTTTAAAGTGATCCCTCTTTTAATATGTTGAGTATATAGCAATACCACTTAGATTTATATAATGCTTGATAGTGCTTTACAGCCCTCTTTAAGTGGTTTACGGAGTCAGCATATTGCCCCCAACAATCTGGTTCCTTATTTTACTGACCTGGGAAGGATGGAAGGCTGAGTCAACCTTGAGCTGCTCAGAATCGAACTCCTGGAGTTAGCAGTGAGTTAACCTGCAGTACTGCAATCTAACCACTGCACCACGACTCTTTTTTTTTTTTTATTGCAAAAGTTTTACAATTACATTTTCACCCCTTTCCCCCCCCGCAACCCACCCCAAACTTCCCAGCCTCCCTAACCCACCCTAACCCTCCCCTCCCCCCAGACTTCCTCACAGTATACTCATATCAAGTAAAAGGAAAATCCCTCCTTTATATATAAAACTTGAACCCCTCCCTCCCCCTTACAAATTTTCATCTTCATTACATTAACCTATTTCTATCTTAATATAACATTTTCAAATAGTTTTTCATCCTAATTGCCTTAAAAATATTTCTATCTTAATATAACATTTTCTAATAAATTTTCATCCTCAACCTTAAAATATTTCTATCTTAATATAGCATTTTCAAATAAAAGCTATTTGGTACTTCCTAGTTTGATATTTGTTCTGAACATAATCTATCCACTTCTTCCATTCCCATTCATAAGTCTCTTGAGAACAGTCTTTTAAATATGCTGAAATCTTCGCCATCTCTGCAAAACTGGCCGTCTTCAAAGTCCATTCCTCAATCGTAGGCAGCGCTTCGTTTTTCCAATATTTACCTATCAACAATCTTGCTGCTGTTATCATGTACAATATCAATTTTGTTTCACCCGATGTAAAGCCCTTAACTATACCCAATAAAAACAGTTGTGGAGAAAATTGAATTTTTTTCTTCAAAACATTCTGCATGACCCACCAAATTTTTATCCAAAAAGCCTTAACTTTCTTACAGGTCCACCAAACATGATAATATGTAGCGTCTAAACAATCACATCTCCAACATTTAGGCTGCACATTAGGGTACATACACGACAATTTTTTGGGGTCTAGATGCCATCTGTAAAACATTTTATAAAAATTTTCCCTCAGATTCTGCGACTGTGTAAATTTGACATTCTGAACCCAAATTTTTTCCCATGTTTCCAACATCACTGGTTCCTCAAAATTTTGTGCCCACTTAATCATGCAGTCTTTAACTAGCTCAGTTTCTGAATCCCTTTCTAACAAAACATTATAAAGTCTTTTGATATGCATTGGGCCTTTCTCTTTTATGTGTCTAACTAATTCTTCCTCATACATCATAATACCAGTTTTTTGGTCCTCTTTCCATCTCAATTGCAATTGATTATATTGTAACCAAGTTAGATTAATCCCTTCAGCCAACAATGTCTGTAATGTCTTCAGCTGCCATCTGCCCGCATCTGTAAAAAGAACCTCTTTGTATAAACCCCCCCCCCCCCCGAGTGACATTATATTTGTATTCCACAAAGTATGACCAAGATTCAGCCATAGCGGTATTTTGTAATCCCAATTGTTTCGGTGCTTCTTCCAAACTCTCAACAAAGAATCTCTAAGTATATGGCTTTTGAATACTTTATCCACTTTACTGTCATAAAATAAGTAAGCGTGCCATCCAAATTCCAAATCAATACTTTCTGCGTTTAGTATTCCAGTCTTTTTTCCTCCAAACCAGTCACTTAGTAAGGTCAAAGCTGCTGCATCATAATATAACTGTAGGTTTGGAAGTTTAAGACCTCCCCTTTCTGGAACGTCTTGCATGATTTTCATTTTTACTCTTGGTTTTTTCTCGTTCCAGACAAACTTATTCACTCCAGTTTGCCACACTTTTAGTTGTTTATCACTTTTAAGCACCAGAATCATTTGAAACAAAAAAAGAAATCTTGGCAAAATGTTCATCTTAACTGCTGCTATTCTTCCAAGTAGAGACAGCTGCAGTTTTTTCCAAGTCTCCATATCTTTTTGCACCTCTCGCCACAACACCTCATAGTTATTTTGAAACAATTTCATATTTGATTCTGCAACCTGAACTCCTAGATATTTTACCTTTGGTACAATCTCAAAACCTGCCCTCCTTTCAAGCTCAAGTTTACGATCTTGTGTCATATTTTTAACTACCATCTTAGTTTTTTTCTGGTTCAATCTAAAACCTGAAACTTTACCATAGTCTTGTATAATGTCCTTCATCTGGATTATTGATTCCATTGGCTGTGTTAGGGTAACAACCAGATCGTCTGCAAATGCCTTTATTCTGTAATCCTCTTGCCTTATCATTATACCTTTCAAAGTATTAGAGTCCCTTATTGTATTTAACAAGACTTCTAGTGTTAAAATAAACAACAATGGGGACAACGGACATCCCTGTCTTGTTCCTTTTTCAATTTTAAACTCTGTTGTCAGACTTCCATTAATAATAATCTGTGCCTTTTGTTCTTGATAAATTGCTGAAACCGCCTGAATAAATTGGTCCCCAAAGCCCATCCTTTTTAAAGTCTTTAGTAGAAAATTCCAGTCCACTTTATCAAAGGCCTTCTCTGCATCCAAAAAAACCAGCACTGCAGGGATCTGTTTATTCTTCTCAAGATATTCCAATAAATCTATTACTTGCCTTACATTATCATTCATGTGCCTACCCTCAATAAATCCCGCTTGATCATCATGAATCACCTTTTGAATTACTGGCATCAATCTGTTGGCTAATACTTTTGCGTAAATTTTGTAATCCGTATTCAAGAGAGATATTGGTCTGTAGTTCTCTGGTTTTTTGGGACCTGCTTGTTCTTTTGGTATCAAAGAAATATAAGCTGTAGTCCATGATGGGGGTACTTTTCCCCCTTGTTGTATATTACAAAATAAGTCTCTAAGTTGTTCCACCATTTCTGCCTGCAGAGTTTTATAATACACTGCAGTCAGACCATCCGTTCCAGGAGCTTTAGCTGTTTTTAATTGTTTTATTGCTGCTATTATCTCCTCCTCTGTTATAGGATAATTCATTCTTTCCTTTTGTTGCTCAGTGATTTTTGTAACTCTTTTGTTGTCTAAATATTTTTCTATAAGTCCATTCTGCACCTCCTCTCTGGCATATAGTTTAGTGTAATATTCAAGAAAAGCTTCTTTTATTAATTTCTGTTGAAAGACTTCTTTCCCTCCAATATCAATACTATCAATAGTCCGTACACTCTGTTTCTTCCTTAATGTGTAAGCCAACCACCTGCCCGGTTTATTGGCGTTGCAGAATGTGTTATGCTTCGCATATTGTAAATTTGTTGCAACTTGTTCCGCTATAAGCATTTGTAATTGGTCTTTCAGAAGTTTTATGACACCAAGTATTCTTTCATCTGTTGGATTTTTAATAAGTAACTGTTCTTTGTTCTTTATTTCTGCTTCCAATTCAAGTCTTTTCTTTTGTCGAATCAACCTATGTTTAGAGTTCATATATATGAGCACCCCTCTCATATAAGCTTTGCTTGCATCCCACACAATTTCCATTGGGGTGCCTTTATTCAAATTCATTTCAAAAAACTCTTTCAAATACTTTTTAAGTTCTATTATATTTTTTTCATATCTGAATAAGTTTTCATTTAATCTCCAAGAGCGTCTCTCAGTCTTGTGTATTTCTATCCACACTGGGCTATGATCAGTCAAAGTTCTTGGCAGAATCTTTGTTCTTTTTGTCCTGACAAGTAAATCATCAGACAACAAGATAAAGTCAATCCTGGAAAAAGATCTATGTCTATCAGAGAAGAAAGTATAATCCAATTCTTTTGGGTTATGTATTCTCCAAATATCTTTTAATTCCAAATCTTCTTTCATATCGAAGAAAGTCTGTGGTAATCTAATCCTTGACTTCGCCAAAGTCTTTTTATCTAGTTTAGAGTCAATTACACCATTCCAATCTCCCATAATTAAGATAGATCTGTAATCCCATTGAAGTATTTTCGTATGCAACATTTTATAAAAATAGTCCTGTTGTTGGTTAGGAGCATAAATCCCTATCAAGAGAATTTGATTATTAGCAGAAAGTAATTCAGTTGCTACAAACCTGCCATCTTGATCAGCTTCTATAAGTTTGGCTGTTAATTTTTTGTTTACGTAAATAACCACACCATTCTTTTTTTGGTTAGTTGAAGATATAAAATGTGTTCCTAGTTTAACTGAGACAGCAGGGCACGGACATTGATTGGTGGACGTATTTACAGATAAAATCAAGATATAAAAGTGATATGAAAAAATTTGGAATCCAAAAAGAAAGGAATGAATTAGATAAAATCATAATACAATCAGATGACAAATTGATAACTAAAATATATAATTATTTGCTTAAATACAAATTGGAAGAAGAAGTGGTGAAGGAAAACATGATTAGTTGGGCAAAAAATTTCGGATACAATATTAACTTAGAAAACTGGGAAAAAATGTGGAAAGTAAACACTAAACTGACAATGTCCGTGCCCTACAAAGAAAATACATACAAGATGTTTTATAGATGGCACCTCCCCCCTGCACGGCTGGCAAGGATGTTTCCCAACACCAACCAGAATTGCTGGAAATGTAGAATACAGAAGGGGACCTATTACCACATGTGGTGGTTATGCCCGAAAGCCAAAAAATTTTGGAAAACAACTCAAAGTCAGCTGGAAGAAATTACCACCCAAAAAGTGCCCCTCAGACCGGAAACATACCTATTAGGATTATTGACTAAGGATTATAAAAAAGAGATACAATACTTAATAATACATATCCTAACCACTGCCAGAATTGCTTTCGCACAAATGTGGAAATTGGAAGATACGCCACCAGAAGAAAAAATAATACAAAAAATAATGGAATGTGCGGAAATGGACAAACTGACCAAAGAAATACAGGGAAAAGAAGACTCAGACTATTATTTAATTTGGCAAAAATGGTACAACTGGCTAGATAAAAAGAACACGAAATAAAGAAATACCACCCAATGTTACCAAACAAGGAAATAAAATGAAATATCGTTATATAAATGCTGATATATGATGAAAGATAACATGTACAGATATATTGATATATAATTACTGACGTAGCTCTATTTTCAAAGTTCAAGCTTGATGACTTGATTTCACTGTATAGTTAGTCTATGTTTAGTTTGTTTAAATGTTTATATTTGTATGTGTATGTTTGTCTATAATAAAAAATATAAAAAGTAAAAAAATGTGTTCCTAGTTTGGGATTTTTCAAATAGTTTTGGTCTTGAGCTGTAATATGCGTTTCTTGTAGACAAATTATATCATTATTATGTTGTTTTAAATATGCAAATACTTTCTTCCTTTTTTGTGCTACATTCAACCCATTCACATTCCAAGATAAACATTAAATCATCATTATTCTCCTTCTGGAGCAAAGAGCAGAACATTCGGATTTCATCCGAAATCTTCTGTCCTGCTTTCCCCACGGCTCCAGCCTTTTCCTTTTCTTGCTGTAACTTTTCTTTAAGTTGCTTGGCTTTTGCTCGGGTTATACGCTGATCCTTGACTTCAGCCGCCCAAGCCGGCTCCAAAATTGGAGAAGGTTCCAGCAAGGGCTCATCCAGAAAACCTCCTTCAGCTCCCTTCAACTCCTCTGATTCCTGTTTAGATTGTTGTTGCAATTCTTGAGGTTGCTTCTTATCACTCTCTTTAATCTCCAAGACTGTGGATGTTCGTGGGGATGGTGTTCTTTCTTTAAAAATTTCAGTATAAAATTGCTCCGCCTTCTCCACAGTATTCAAACGGTGTTTCTCTCCCTTATATCTCAAAATTATGCCAGTTGGGGCGTCCCAACGAAATGGGATTTGATTATTCTGCAGTTCTTTAACAAGAAAACCAAAATCTTTTCTAGATTTCAACATCTTAGGTGGAAGCTCCTTGTAAACTGTAATCTTGGATCCGCTCACTTGCACAGAAGTGAGAAAAGATTTTTGCAGAATATCATTTCTTATTGCTCTGTCTGTGAAATATATGACCACATCTCTAGGCAATTGTCTTTGTCTGGCCACCCACGAGTTGACTCTATAGATTTTGTCTATTTTACAAAGGACCATCTCAGGATCAATTTTTAAAATCACAGCTAAGGCTTCAGCACAGATCTGTCTCAGATCCTGTCTCTCCTCTTCTCTAATTCCTCGAAGCCGTATAGCAAATTCCATTGCCCGAAATTGCATCATAACAATCTCATTCTCAACTCTCTGCATCTTGTCATCAACATCAAAAAATTTATGATCATTATTTTTCATCTTAGCATTAACTTCTAATTTAAATTCATCCACTTTTGACTCAACTTTCATAATAAATCCTGCCAGGCCAGACGCCACATCTGTTATTTTTTTGGTCACCTTCTTTTGGTTCTGCTGCATTTCCTGCATAATTTCCTGTTGAGACTTTTGGATTTTTTCATCTATTTTATTTATTTTATCATCCATTTCTTGTTGAGCTTTTTGAAATTTATCATCCAAAATATTTGAAATGAATTCTTTTAAATCTCCCATATCCAGATCTTTTTTTTGGGCTTGTGACTGCGTATCCTGTTTGCGTGTGGGGGACCCCCCCCTGTTTTGCCTTCCTGCTTCTTTGAAGCCATCCTGCCACGTAGACTGGCTTTTCTAAAAAGGGAGGTTCCGCCTCTTCTACTACCTCCACAGTACCTTCTAAAAAAGTCCCCCAGATTTACTCAAGGCAAAGCTCTAATGCAGCAAAAACATGTAAAAGGGAGAGATTTTCCTCTTGTTTCTGTTGCAGCCGGAGCAACTTTGTAGCAACTTTTTAACTTTGTAGCAAGACAAAGTGACTTCACCAATCCACACCCGCTGATTCGTTTGCTCTAATACTGAGCGCCATATTTTTTCAGTCACTTTCTCTCATTCAGAAACTTTCACTTCCGTATAAAGAATCAGCAAAGGGCTAATACTTGCAGTTCAGAATTTCAGGGTTCGGGTGGATTCGATGTTTATTTGGATTATTTCCCTCGCTCTTTGAAGGTTTCCTGCAGTCGGCTTGTTCTGCGAAAGCAGAGATGTCCCACGCCGCCCAGAGTCTCAGCAGATTGAGAGGGAGCCGCGCCTGTTTCCTCCCCAGAAACAGTTCCCTGGGGGGGTTGCAGGGGCTCTACCTGTACCCTGCTGCCTCTTCTTCATAAATCCTCAGGATTTTGAAGATTTCAAGCCGCTTCGCGATCGAGAAGCGGCTCTACGAGCGGCGGGGTTGGCGGTGCTAAGAGAAGGCACCGTCGCCGCCGAAGACGAGGAAACCGGAAGTCTCTGCACCACGACTCTTGATATGCTCCAGATTAAGAGTTCCTCTTTGAGGGAGATGGTCAGTTCAGAAATGTGAAAAATAAATAAAAATAAATAATTTTGTGGAAATTGGTTAGCTTTATTCTTCTTTAACTTAAATTGGAAAATGCATGTGAGTAGTTTGATGATATAACTAGATTCCTCCACTTCCTTTTAGCAATAATATAATCAATTTGATTTCTCCATTTGATGATGTCCACATATGAAGATGGTCCTTTGACTGTCTGAAGGTGGTGTTACCTGTGAAGAAATCATTGGAGTAGCAGAAATGGATAAGTCATTTTATGCTTTATTTTGGCTTTCTAAATGTATAATCCAATTACATTCTCTTCCTTAATATTAACAGTATGGCGTCATTTCCAATTTGAACTAGATCATAAAATTCATCAACCACTTCTTCTGAAGAGTGGTTGGAATGTAAACTTGGGTAATTCTCTTATTAAAGGGTATTCATGAAGTCTAATTGATATTATTCATTCATTGATTGTGCTGTAACCAAGTACTGTTCTTGCCTAATTATAAAACCCACACTTTTTCTTTCTTTGTTTTTCACATCTTGAGTAATAAACAGTGGTCCTCTGGCTAAAAGTATCCAGTTCTAGTCCATTTTAATTTGCTAATGGCTAGGCTCAACACTGTCTTTTTTGTATGTTGGAAAGAAAGGAGTGACTGTTCAAGCTCTAATGACACTGTTTTAAATAAGAAATAAGAATTATAAAGGTAGTGTGGTCAATCCTGTGAAAATTCTGAAGTACTTGGAGTACCTTGTGGCCTCTGTGATTGTTACTGTTAAAACCAAATTTATGTAATTTCTGTCATACACAAACATCCCTTCTGCAAAGACAATTGTGTGTATTTTGCTGATATAGAGTTCTATGCACATGTGATAGAAAACATGTTTAATTGCACATAAGAGAGTAATATAGATATTAGAGATGTATAAGGCACTCTTCACAAAGTGACTCTCTTCACACAGTTGGTTTCCTAGAAGATTCTGGTAGCTGCTCTGGGAGTCTTCCCAGATATTTTACTGTCTTGTTCAGCAACCCTCTTAACTTATGATGATGCTGAAAAGTATCTTTACAACCAATGCCTGTATTTACAACCTTCACAGCATCCACTTAGTAAAGTGATCTCCATTAGAGTCAATACATGTTGTCCTATTCCTCACCTGCTGTTTCCCTTTATTTCCTGTTGCACAGCAAAAATATGGGAAAGGGATTACAAGAGAGTAAGCAGGCACACAATGGTAAATACACATTGAAAGTAACGCAGTGGTGCCAGCAGCCAACACTGCCACTACATTAGTTTCAATGTGCATTCCCCACTGTGTACCTGGATTTCTTGTAATCCTTTCTGTTCTATTGAATGTAAGTACAAACATTAATTCTCTTCTTACTGTTATTGCATTGCTTGGGTGAGCATTCCAAAAGGTGGGAAAGTGATTAGGAGGCAAATAAAAGCAGAAAGTATGAAATCGATTCATTTTGTCAGTTTTGAACTGCCTTTTTTAAAAATGAAAACTGTAGAAAAACCTCAGAATCTTGAACTTTATATTTTGCTCCTATATATATTAAAATGGTATATTTATCTGAGAGATCCTTAGAACCTATATATTTATGGATTAGGGAGAAAAGAAGTTAGCAATTTCTTTATCAATGAGAACATCAGTCTTTATACAATAATTACCGTATTTTTCAGAGTATAAGACGCACCGGAGTATAAAGCACCTACCTTTTTTGGTTGTTGGTTTTTTAAAGTTTTATTTTTATTTTTTAGACAAACACACATACAAACATACAATGTATTTTCTTTGAACAGAGTGTTTGGCTGGTCTCTAATCTTAATCAAATTCAATTTTTCCCTTCTATTCTATATTATACCCCTTCCCATTGTCATCTATTTTTATATCCATCCTCACATTGATTAATTATTTAATATTACAATTATTTAATACAAATTCAACATTTTTATATAAATCAATTAGTTATAACTATGTTTTTTATATATTAATCAATATGAACATGAATATTCCAATTATTTCCATGCAATCCAATGTCTTACAAATCAATTAATTATATTTACCAAATAATTACCAGCTTTTGTTGCTGCCTCTTTGTCTTTAGGACCTTTAGACTCTATGGAACCCTGGCCAGAGGCCATCTTCACCCTTTCCCGTTTTTGTGGATGTACTCAACCATTGAGCTTCTTGCGCTGCGAGACTCCCCCCTCTCGCAGGTCTGGCCCTCCATGTTATCGAGGGCCTGCCTCGATGACGGGTTTTGGAACCAGAGAGGTGGCATGCTGCGAAGAGGGGGTTGAGGGGTTTTTTATGTAAATTTTTGGTTAAACTTTTAAGGGGTCCCGGGGGGGAGGATTGGAACTAGGGTAATGGGTTTGGGGGATAACCCACCAAGGGGAGGGTCGGGCCTGGCCACTATGTGCGGCGGAGGCGGTGGGGAATCCGGAGGTAATGGGGAGGCCGAGCTTGTCCAGATTGTGTTTTTACCATTGGTACTGTGAGTGGGAGGGGTAGCAGGGGGCCATATCATGTTAAGGGAGCGCGCACCCACTGTCTTCGAGTGGTAGCTTGCTCTGGCCCCCAAGGCTCCACTCGTTCTCCTGGTTGCACAGACCCTCAGGGCCCGGGCCTTCGACTGATGTTGTGCAATGCCAGGTCCGTAGTAAATAAAGCCCCCCTCATCTGTGATCTTGTTCAGGAGCGGGGAGCGGACCTGGCGGGTATTTCAGAGACCTGGTTGGGCCCAGAAGGAGGGGTCCCTCTGGTAGAAATGTGCCCACCAGGCTTCCAGGCATTCCATCAGTCGAGGTCACAGGGGAGGGGCAGGGGAGTAGCGGTTATTATTAGAGAAGGCCTTAGGCCGAGGGAGGCCACTGTTCCTCAGATGGCCGGCTGTGAGACCCTCCTTGTGAAGTGGGATCATGGGGTTCAGATGGGTTTGCTGATCACGTACCTGGCTCCCTGCCACGTGGCAGCAGCCCTGCCTGAGGTACTCAACATTATCGCCCCGGTGGCGGTTGATACCCCCAGACTTATGGTCATGGGGGATTTTAACCTGCCGTCCGTGGGTGAGGCGTCTGAGGTGGCTCGGGAGTTCATGGCTTCCATGATGGCAATGGACCTGACCCAGCTAATTCATGGCCCTACGCACATGGGGGGAAACACACTGGACTTGGTTTTTGTCTCCGGACAGTGGCTGAGTGATCTCGAGATAGGGGATATAGTCATCAAGCCCTTGTCATGGTCGGATCACTCTCTCCTTCGCCTTGACCTTCAAACCGCTGCACCCCGCCGCAGGGAGGCGGAACCGATAAGATGGTACCGCCCCAGGCGCCTGATGGAACCTGATAGGTTCCAGATGGAGCTTGGGCCAATCCCCGAGGTTCTGGTCACGCCTCGACTGGAGACCTAGTGGCCGCCTGGGATAGGGCGGCCGCTGGAGCTCTGGATCGAGTTGTGCCTTTGCGGCCTCTGACCCGGTGCCGATCTCACCTGGCTCCTTGGTTCACCGAGGAGCTGAGGGAGATGAAGCGCCGGAAAAGATGTCTAGAGAGTAGTTGGAGGGCCAGTCGTGCTGAATCTGACCGGACTGGTAAGATCTCATATTAAGAATTACCTAGAGGCGATAAAAGCAGCAAAATGCACCCATTTCGCTGCTCTTATTGTGTCATCAGATAATCGCCTGGCTGCTCTGTTTAGGATGACCCGCTCCCTGCTCCACCAGGAAGCAAGGGAGGACCCCTTGGAAGAAAGAGCCGAGGATTTTGTTCAGTATCTGTATGACAAAATCACTCAGATTCGGGAAGATCTGGACTCCGACTGGGTAGATCCAGCGGGGATGACGGACGCAGGTCCTGAGAATGTTATCTGGGATGAGTTTGATCCTGTGACCCCTGAGGATGTCGACAGGATTCTGGGTAGACTGAACGCGACCACATGTTTGTTGGACCCGTGCCCCTCCTGGTTAGTGCTGGCTTCCCGGGAGGTGACGCAAGGCTGGCTCCAGGGGATTATAAATGCTTCATTGGGTGAGGGTGTCTTTCCCGCTGCCTTGAAAGAGGCGGTGGTGAGACCTCTCCTCAAGAAGCCTTCCCTGGACCCGGCAGTATTGGATAACTATCGTCCAGTCTCCCGAGAGTGGAGCAAAATGAGAGAAACCTTGACTCGATCGACCAGAAATTGATGGCACAGAATAGGGAGATGGAAGACTCTATTATCCAGCTCGAGATGGACCGGGCAGCTTTTTACCCTCGTTTTCAGAATGTGGTGGAGGAAAAAGACGAAGACCTGGGAGATGTTATGGTGGATCTAATAGCTGGAATTCTACAACAAGATAAAGATGATGTTATAAAGGAGCTGGATGAAATTTACAGGGTGCAAACCAACTATGCCAGGAGGAATAAACTCCCTCGAGAAGTTCATGTCAGATTTGCCAGAAGGAAAGTGAAAGATGTGCTATACAATATAGTAAGAGATGAACCTATCAATTTTAAAGGCAAAGAAGTAATAGTACTGAAACAAGTTCCTAAGAGGGTTCGTGATCTGAGAAGGGACTACAGGTTCTTGGTGATACAACTAAACAAGAGAAGCATTCCCTTTAGATGGCTTATACCAGAGGGAATGCTCATCACCTGGCAAGGAAAACGGATTAAGATCAACAGTCTAGTCTCCGCACAAGAACTTTTGGACCAACTGAGAAGTGAGGAGGAAGGCCAAAGTAGCAAGGAGGAATTGGATATAGCCTCCCAGGATGAGACCAACGCACAGTTAAAAAAATCTAAGGAAGATACACTAGAGGATAAGGAGCCAGAAGAGAAGGAAGCCAAAGAAGCTACAGGAAAGAAGCAAAGACCACAAAGAGCTGTAAATATAAACAAAAACTATGTAGTTAGTTAGATAATGGAGGGTTGGAAATTGTTCTCGGTGAATGTAAACGGTTTAAACAACGGAAGGAAAAGAAAACATATTTTTTCAAAATTGATCAAACTTAACTCGGAAATAATTTGCCTTCAAAAAGTCCACATAAAGAAAGAGGAGAGGAAATATTTAGAATTTGAGAAATTTGGCAAATGCTTTACCTCTCTGGCAGAGAAAAAAAAAGGGGGGGGGAGGCTTATATATAAAAAAAGGAATTGCTGCTGAATTTAAAAATTCAGATGATAAAGGGAGATTTCTCGCAATTGAAATCAAGAGGGGTAATATCCCAATTTTAGTAGTAGCCATTTATGCTCCAAACAGAAATCTAGGAGAATTCTACAGGAAATTAAGCAATAAAATAGCTGAACTGGAATATACAAATATTTGTATTATTGGGAACTTCAACGGGGTGGTAAACCTAGAGGTGGACCACAAGAGCGGATTAAAGAAAAAAACTAAAAGGGAAAAACTCCCCAAAACCTTTTTTGATTTGGTTGATGAGCACAATTTAGTAGATCTCTGGCGTACGCTACATCCGAGCGATAAGCAATTTACATACTATTCAAATCCCCAGATGTCCTGGTCAAGGATTGATATGTTTTGGGTCAGTAGAAATTTAGGGTTAGATATTCATTCGGTTGAAATTACCCCGAATGTTTGGGCCGATCACAACCCTTTAGAGATTAAGTGGAAAAGCCCAAATAGGATTAAACGAAGGAGATGGAGGCTAAATACCCATATTCTTAGGGAAGTAGAGTTTACTAAGAGATTGCAGAGGGACCTACAATTTTTCTTTTTGGAGAATGAGAATCAGGAAACTCCACTAACATGTGTTTGGGATACAATGAAAGCCTATTTAAGAGGATTAGTAATATCGCATAATATATATAATAACAAAGAGAAAAGGAAGGCTCAGAAGGATCTGCTGGCCCAATTGGAAGAAACAGAAAAGAGACTACAGCAAGACCCGAGCGATATTAAAATAAAAGAGCAATGGATGACAGCAAGGCATAAATTAAACCTATTGGAACAGGAAGAATTGGCAAAAAAAATCAAACAATCCAAACAATATATTTTGATAACGCAAATAAGTCCGGGAGATGGCTATCGTACAAATTTAAAAAAGAGAAAGAGAAGGGTGTTATAGGCGGCCTGGAGAACTCGGAAGGCAGAATATTAGAGGATGAGGAGGAGAAACTTGAGTTTGTTAGACAGTACTATGAGACATTATATAATGACAAAACTTCAATCGATAATATTAATCAGTACTTCGCTAAAGAGAATCTCCCACAGATAAAGGAGGAGGAAAGGGAAGCGTTAAATAGAGAACTTACATTAGAGGAACTGAAGGGGGTAATATCCAAATTAAAGAGTAACAAAACGCCTGGTCCCGACGGCCTCCCAGGAGAATTATATAAAAACCAGAATCTGGCAGAAATACTTGTACCAAAACTTCTGATAATATGCAACGAGGCCCTGAGAGGCTCCAGGATCCCAGAATCGTGGAAGGAGGCGTTCATCACACTGGTAGGAAAAGAAGGTACCGATCCCAAGCAAGTAAGGAACTACAGACCAATCTCCTTACTCAACACGGATTATAAAATATTTATGGGAATATTAGCGCGTAGGTTGAAGATAATATTAAATAATTGGATTCACCCCGACCAAAACGGGTTCCTCCCCGGTAGACAGATTAGGTCCAATATGAGAGTGGTGATGGATGTGCTGGAGTATTATGAAATACACTCCGAGAAACAGCTGGCCATGGTCTTCCTCGATGCCCAGAAGGCTTTCAACAACTTAAATTGGCGATTTTTGACCCAACAAATCCAAAAAATGAATTTCGGGGGGTATTTCGAGAATGCGATAAAAGCAATTTACGATAAACAGAGTGCAAATATTATATTGAATGGGGATATAACTAAATCCTTCCGGATTGGTAAAGGGGTGAGACAAGGTTGTCCACTTTCTCCACTTTTATTTATATTAGCCCTGGAGGTATTTTTAAGGAAAATTAGGCAAAATAAAGAAATACAGGGATTGGAAATTAGGAATGAAACCTTTTAGATTCAAGCTTTTGCCGACGATGTAGTGTTGATAATGGAGGACCCACTAACAACAGGGCCAAAAGTATTGAAAGAATTAGATGAATATGGGAAGCTGTCAGGATTTAAATTAAATATGACAAAAACTAAAATGTTAACAAAAAATATCTCAATAAGAGAACAGGAAATACTAGTAAATAATTTGGGTATTCAAATAGTTAAGAAGATTAAATATCTAGGAATTTGGATTACTGCCAGATGCTCAACCTAAAAGGAAGATAATTATACACCCTTACTGACAAAGATAAAGCAAGATTTGGATAGATGGGGAAAATTGCAAATATCGTTCCTCGGTAGGATAGCCACTGTCAAGATGAGTGTTCTCCCCAAATTACTATACTTATTTCAAACTACTCCTGTCAGTATTGACAGAAAATATTTTTCGGACTTAAATGGGATAGTAAGGAAGTAGGCTTCCGGCGGTGACGTCAGCGTGTAAGGAACGAGGGGAACGAGGCTCCGTCCCCGAAGTTCCAAATTTCCTGATTGGAAGCCGTTTTTGGCACTTTCGACCACGGAGAGGTCGACAGAAAAAGGAGGACTCCCTAGGACCTCGGGGTGACAGCAATCTCCCCGAAGGTTCAGAGGAAAACCTCCTAATTCCAGCCGGGAAAAAACCAGCCATCTTGGCTGGCCGGAGCGCTGTCAACCGACAAGCGGGGAAGCGAAGATTGTACAGAGAAACATCGGTAATGGACTAAGCTATTCGAATACGAAGGTATAATTATAAGGATTTAAGGATCTAAGGCATCGGCGTGAATAGGACTCCAAAAAGCGGCGGTAAGATCGACAGGCAAGCGGCGAGAGATAGTGATCGGAGCGAAGTCTGACACCCACAGTGACAACGCAGATTTGACAGGCGAAAGGAACGAGAGACAGAAGGAAACGATCAGAAGCAAGCGGTGGATTATAATTTTACAATAATATATCTTGATTTAATAAGGAACAAAGACTAATCAACAGAGTGACTGTAGAAGTGAAGTTTAAAGATCTAAGACTATTCAAGATAGTCGCGGACGGAAAGGAATCAGCTGAACGGTAGCAAATGGCGGATTGAGGACTGAGGATTCAGAGAAGGAACTTTTACTTTGTATCCAGTACCAACAACAAACTTAAACCACAGACACGGGATTTGTAATGAGACATTAGATACATTGACGCTGTTGGCAAAAGAGACATAATTTGCTACACAGGAAAAGCGGAACAATTAACTTACTGATTTAACGGAAGCCATTGTAATAGAACTGTGAAAGCTGGGTGAGGAGAAGGCGAACGGAAAAACGAAGGAAGAAGGAGAAGGAAGTAATTCCAATTGGTCTGAAAGTGACATAGTGGAGAATCTTAAATGTTAATTTATTAAAATATAGTTATTTCATTTACTTTACAAATCCACACTGAAAACTTATTTAATTTTGCTCAAAGAATACTAATATTAGATCTTGAAGTTATTATAATATATATCAAAGAATTGATTTAAGACTATTTTTTTTCTTTATTGTTTTATGGTTTCCCACCCTATTGAAATAAGTTAATAGACTTTATAGTAATTATATTGACTAAGAGGGACTATATTGTATACCATATTATATTGTCTATTGATTAGAAACCTAGATATTAATATAGATATTGGAGAGAGACGGCTATAGATATTATTAAGGGACATTAAGGAATAATAACTGTGATTATCAATATAGGTAGTATGCATTGGCAACTGTGATATAACTTAATAGAATATTTTAGATAATTTATAGAGAATTTTAGATTTTATAGGCTTATTACATAAAAGATACATAGAAATTGTTAAAAGGGAACTGTCTAGTGTTAAAGTGAATTTAAGTATTGTGATACCAGAAAGTATGAACATAAATGTGATTTAACATCAATATAACTTGGTATTTAAATATTAACCGTATTATATTGTATAGGAACAAGAATAGAAGAATGAATTGCTAAAATACTGTACTTCCCCCTAACCCCTCTGAATTAATTAATTTGACTCCTATATAACGATATTTCACCTTCCCCCAATCGAATTAGTGTATGAAAACTTGGGGAAAAATAATACAAAGAACGATGGCAACATCCTCAATAACAATAACGAAAACAGGGAAAAAATTAACACCCACACAATCTTCACCTGCACAACAAAAAACCATAGACACGATGCTAACTACAGACAAGGAAAAAGCTGCCACTGCACACAACATGCAGAATATACAGTCTATATTAGCTATGATCCAGGAGGGGATGAACAAGACCCAAGAAACAATAGCGAATAACCATGAAGAAACAAAAAGGAACCATGAGGAACTGAAATCAGAAGTAGGACAAATAAATGACAATATAAAAAAAATGGACGATAAGATCGCGAGAATTCAACAAAACATAGTTAAAAATGAAGAACGAATCCAAAACATGGAAGCTAAAATGGTGTTAACGGAGCAAAAGATAGATAACATCGAACAAGATCAAATGGAGATAAATAGAGAACTTGAAGAGTCAATTATCCATTTAGAATTAGAAAAGGCATCATTTTTTTTACGATTTCAAAATATTGTGGAAACAAAAGGAGAAGACCTAAGAGACCTGATGACAGATATACTAGTTGAGGCTACCCAGAAGGGGAAAAACGAAATTAGTAGGGTAATTGACGAAATCTATAGAGTTCATACGAACTATGCCCGCAGACACAAACTACCTAAAGAAATACATGTCAGATTTGCATGTAAAACTGTAAAAGAAGAGATCTACACATTAATGAGAGAGGGAAAACCCTGCTACAAAGGGGAGAGGAAGTTTATCTGGGGAGGGAAAAAAACCGAGAATTGCACTACGGTCCTTGCAGCAAAAAAGGAATAGGGGCGGATTCGGACTCCCGGTCTGGGAACTATACCATAAAGCGGCCAATTTAGTATGGCTACGAGAGTGGGCCTTCTGAAGCGATAAAAGAATTTTACAACTGGAAGGGCACGACCTATTGAGAGGTTGGCATGCCTACCTCTGGGACAAAGGAAAAGGGACAGGGATATGTTTCCACCAGCACAAAATTAGAGATACATTAATGAAGACATGGAAAGAAATCAGGCATAAACATTATTTAAAATACCCAAAATGGATATCCACAATGGAGGCACTGGTCCATCCAAATACGTTAGGTAGGGAGAAAATGGTCACCTACCAAGATATCTTGGATAACAGTGGTAATCTTATACCCAATGAGATGTTAAAAGAGCAAGGGATCAATATAGATTGGTGGCCCTATTTACAAATTAAATCCCGTGATAGTAAAGATAAACAAGAAAAGGGAATAGAGATGGGGACAAATAGTTTGGATAAGGTATGGCTAGGTAGTGAGAACAAATTATTAGCTAAATTATACTCCTACCTTCTCGAGTACGACAGAGAAGGAGAAATATTAAAAGATCAAATGATCGCTTGGGGGAAAAACATTGAATCAAAGATAAATCTTGATGATTGGGAAGAAATATGGAATAGCAATCTTAAACTGACGAGGGCAACAAGCTATAAGGAGAATCAGTATAAAATGCTATATAGATGGTACTTAGCACCATCTAGAATTGCTAAGATCTACCCAAATGCAAGCCCCAAGTGTTGGAAATGTGGTCACCACCAAGGTACCTTCTATCACATGTGGTGGATGTGTCCGGAAGCGAGGAAGTTTTGGAAAAAAATACAAAAATGGATCCAAGAAATATTAAAGGAGGATATTAACTTCCTCCCGGAAATCTATCTCCTGGGAGTGCTAAAATGAACATTTGGAAAGGACAAGAAATATTTGATTATTCATATTGTCACAGCTGCTAGACTCTCCTATGCCAGATATTGGAAAGAGAAAAAAGGACCAACCAAGGAACAGATAGTCAATAAGATACTTGACTGCGCAGAAATGTGCAGATTAACGTATGTGTTAAACGGAAAGCAGGATTCAGAATTTTATACAATCTGGGATCTGTGGTATAGGTGGTTAGAAATTAAATGCAAAAGTTAACACTCATGTGGAATAATGCACAATGATTAGTTAACCCTATATATTATTGTACTCTAATTAAACAGTAAATATTTTTACACATAAGAATTTGTGTATAAACTGTATAAATAATTAGATAATTGACTAGATACCACACTTGTAAATATACAATATGACTACACGTTGCCTAACCGTATAGTTTGAATTGTAATATGTTCTTAATTCAATAAAATTTCATTAAAAAAAAAAACTATCGTTCATTCTCCAACCTTTGCTTTGTGGCGAAGGTTGTTGAGAGTGTGGTTGCGAGACAGCTCCCCCAGTCCCTGGATGAAACGATGTATCTAGATCCGTTCCAGTCGGGCTTCAGCCCTGGGTAAAGCATGGAAACAGCATTGGTCGCGTTGATGGATTACCTCTGGAGGGCTCGGGACAGGGTGCTCCTCTGTCCTGGTCCTGTTAGATCTCTCAGCGGCTTTTGATACCATCGACCATGATATCATGCTGCACTGGTTGGAAGAGTTGGGGTGGGAGGCACCGTGTTGCGGTGGTTCTCCTCCTTTCTCTCCGACCAGTCGCAGTTTGTGTTGGCAGGGGGGCAGAGGTCGACCTTGAGGCCTCTCATCTGTGGAGTGCCACAGGGATCGGTCCTCTTGCCCCTTCTGTTCAACATTTATGTAAAGCCGCTGGGTGAGATCATCCGTGGCTTCGGGGTGAGATACCATCAGTACGCTGATGACACCCAGCTGTACATCTCCACCCCAGGCCACCCCAATGATGCCCTTGAAGTGATGTCCCAGTGCCTGGAGGCTGTGCGCATCTGGATGGGGAGGAACAGGCTCAAGCTCAACCCTTACAAGACTGAGTGGCTGTGGCTCCCGGCATCCCGATATAGTCAGTTGACTCCATCACTGACTAATGGGGGTGAATCATTGGCCTCCACGGAAAGGGCTCGCAACTTGGGTGTCCTCCTGGATTCACGGCTGTCTTTAGAAGAGCACTTGACGGCCGTGACTGGGAGGATTTTTCATCACGTTCACCTGATCCGCCAGTTGTGTCCCTTTCTAGATCGGGACTCCTTACGCACTGTCACTCATGCCCTCGTCACCTCCCGTCTGGACTATTGTAACACTGTCTACATGGGGCTCCCCTTGAGGAGCACTCGGAGGCTCCAACTGGCGCAGAGTGCGGCCACGCGGGTGGTGATGGGAGCGATGTGGCGCTCCCATGTAATGCCTCTCCTGCGCGAGCTGCACTGGCTCCCAGTGGTCTTCCGAGTGCCCTTCAAGGTTTTGGTTATCACCTTTAGAGTGCTCCATGGCTTAGGACCTGGTTATTTACGGGACCACCTGCTACCACCAATAGTCTCCCACCGACCAGTACGCTCCCATAGAGAGGGGCTCCTCCGGGTGCCGTCGGCCAAACAATGTCGACTGGCGGCCCCCAGGGGGAGAGCCTTCTCTGTGGGGGCACCTACTATCTGGAATGAGCTCCTCCCGGAGATACGGAGGATCCCGGATCTGCGTACCTTCCGTTGCGCGCTCAAGACGTTTTTATTTCATCAAGCTGGCCTGACCTAAGTTTTTTCCCCTTTTTAAATGGAAATTTTAAATTTGGTTTTAAATTATTGGGGTTTTAAATTTGTTCAGCCAAATTATTTAATTTGTTTTATTCTATTTTAAATTTTGTATTTATATGTTTTATTCTATGGCTGTTCACCGCCCTGAGTTCTTCGGGAGTAGGGCGGTATACAAATTCAATAAAATGAAAATGAAATGAAATGAATAATAATAAACCAAATAATTTCCCCATATATTCCTCCAAACCACAACTTAACCATTTCTGCTTTCAACACAATATACAATTAATAGTATCTCAATTATTACAATTCCCTAGTTAAATAGAGCTTTTTTTCTTTTGTGTTTTAAAGTCTTGAACTTTCCTCTTTTGCCCTAAATTTCCCATTGTTTGCACCTACCTTTTTTGGTGAGAAAAAAGAAAAAGAAATCTCTCTCTGCCTCATTTTGTCACATTGCAGCAAAGAGCCTGCTTTACTTTCAGTTTCATTTTTTCAGCATTGCTAGGGGAAAAAAATCTGCTCCAGTACTTTTTGCAGCACTCAGGAGAGCCCTGCGCAAAATAGCTGAGAGCAAATCAGCTGAGAGTCGGGAGGCCGATCTAATCAACTTGTGCTAATTAACCTATGCTGAAGCTGAAAGGGGCTGTTTTTTCTTGCTGTTTGCTTGCAAGAAGGTAACTGCTGCGAGGCACAGGCCAAAGGGTGGGGGCCAGTGGGTGGGCAGGGCTACATTTGGTGTATAAAACACACCTAAATTTTCACCCCCTTTTGGGGGGTAAAAAGGTGCGTCTTATACTCCAAAAAATACGGTATAGCATTTCTGTGTTTTCCTGAAAATAAGACCATGTCTTATATTAATTTTGCTCCAAAAGACACATTAGGGCTTATTTTCCAGTTAGGTCTTATTTTTGGGAAAATACGGTACTAAACATGTCCGTCTGGCTACCTATCTTAACTGAGACTTATTCTTGAGGTAGGGCTTATATTACAAGCATCCTGAAAAATCATGCTAGGGCTTATTGTCCAGTTGGGTCTTGTTTTCGGGGAAATGTAGGAATAAGTAATAGTTTTCCCAACTTCTTTAAAAATAGCCCAAAGTGGTAGAAGTGTACACTTCATTGTTATGGAATATCTCTTGCTACAAAAAGTAGCTTCTAGGCACCAACTCCCACACTACTCTTTGATTGTTAGCTGAAGAAAGGTTATGAACAATACTTCTTTTCTTGATTCTAAATTGACTTTTTTCATCTGATCTTATGAGTTTCTTTAGCCTAAATATTGAGCTTCATAGGTACAGAGTTGGTGAAAGGAAAAGTACTATGTTTTGTGTGGTGTTTTTTATTTTTGTTAATTCTGAGTATTTCCAAAACATGGAAGACAGGAATTGATGTTGAGTGTGAATAACTATCATGTTTCCCGGAAAATAAGAAAATAAATAATCTTATATTTTTTTGAACCCTGAAATAAGCGCTGGGCCTTATTGCCATGCACTCAAAATCCCAATTGGGCTTATTATCAGAGAATGTCTTATTTTGGGGGAAACAGGGTAAGTTAGGACAGATAAAGAAACAGAAAGCAAGAAAAAATATTCCCAAACTTTAAAATCCTAGTTGTACCTAGTTTTAATTACAAAGTAAATCATTTTCTGTGTTCTTTTATTCTTAACAATGGTATGTTAATTGCCTGTTTATCTCAAGGATAAACCTATGCATCCCAAGTAGCCACTTCGTTCAATAAAAATAAGTGTCTAAATAAATTCACCTTGGCATTTTACCTGTTTCTCTAATTTGTCACTTAGGTTATTATAATATATTGCAGTAAGTTACAGAAATAATTATCTAAACAGAGTTAACTTTTTTTTTTTCTTTACCAAATCAAAGGATAGGCCAATATTAACCAAACGTGTTATATCTGATTGTTGTTTAGCACTGATATACTGTGCACACAGTATTTGGGGCCTAAAATGGCAATTTCAGGGTATGCAGAGGTTTCCTGTGTTTTGGCATTTAAATTTTAAATTCATTTTAGTGTGCACACTTACCTAACCAGTACTAGAAGCAGCTTTCTGAAATGCTAAGTAGTTTGTGTTTAATTGTCTGCAGCAGAACAGCTGCTAATACCAGAAAAATGCCACCTCGTCATTAGGCCTGTTGTGTCCAAAAAAAAAAAGTAGACAAGACTTCTATAGCTACCCTGGCTGTTTTGGCACATGTATTCTCCTGCACTCCGTTTTCAGTGAAGAGCTGGAGGACAATATTGTGTAATTAAGGATTCTATTAAGATGAAGAAAAGAGCAAATAGGGTTGGTTGGTTCTCCTAGCAGAAGAAAAAAAAATGTCTGGAGTGGGGGATACTGAGCATAGTGAGCAGAGAAAGTGGGTGGAGAGACTAAGTCAGGGCTGTTTGTTGAATATACTGTTAAGAACTGTTACCATCCTAATTAATCAAGTTAGAAATTACAGCTGTAGTTGGTTTCCCCTCAATTCTTGTTATCAATTTTCTTCTCTTTTGAGACAAAGCAAATATAAATTTTGTGTTCATTTGTCATTTGTTCTTTGACTTCAGCATCTCTGAAAATAACAATGTAGCACAAAAGACCAGTATTTACCTAGTTGTAATGTGGGTTGCCATGGTGTTTTGCAAATTATTGCAATTATGTTCACCATGCGAGTCGCCCTTGGTAACTGGCGAAAAAACTGATAATCCTGTTTTGAACAAAAGGTCAAATTGCTGAATAGAAAGTCTTGATTAACTAAAAGATGTACAAAGTGGAATTATTTCCTACCATTCAGAAATAGTTCTTGATCGGGTTTGGGGGAGGGGGTGAGTAAGTACATCTGATTACTGAAGTACAAAGCATTGAAAGGATGTTGTCTTGAGCCTTTCATGTAGTTTTAATAGTGGCTTTTTTGTCAAATTTACCCATTTGCAGCATTGAAAGAGGCAGCTGCATTTAAGATGAAGATGGTGCTTTTTCAAGAGTTTAGTGCATGAAAAGTTCTCAACGGTATCTACAGTTTACTATTAGTCTGTGGTCTGCTAAAACTGATGTACTGCATTTGAGCCCATTGCTTTCAGTGCTTTTGAAACCCTTTGACTGATGATCTAATAAAGTGCTCTTACTGGACAATCTCTAATCAGATACTTGAAAAAAAATCACAAGTTTTTGGAGTAGAGAGGAGGGAAAAATAAAAGATATAGTGAACATTTATTTGTTCTTACAGATGTACGAAGACAATGTATTTTCCCTTTTAACAGAAATTATTGGTGTTTTATTTCTACTAGTTTTTCAATTAGTCCTTTCTTTTCCAATTTTAATTTATATTTCTCAAATAAAGATTTTTCAAGAGCAAATAAAATATTTTTCATAGTCACCTGAAAGGTAACAGCTGAAATTTGGGAGAAGCTGTGTGAAAGCAGAATGAAAGCAAAATTACCCTTCTCAAGTTGGTAGGTTTTCATTTTATATCACCTAGCAACCCCTTGGCTCAGTCAGCTCACTTGTCTACCTTTAGTCTTGTTTACAGACTATTCAAACTGCCCTTTGAAACCATGAAAGATATTCAGTTTCATTAGCACCATTCTCAAAGAGAAAATAATTAAACTTAAAAGAACAAACATTGCTTGGAAATGCTTTTACACTCTTTTTACTGGTTTTGAAATGGTCACTGCTGAGATTTTCAACATGTTCTTCCATGTTATTTAAGCTATCTTATAAAATGATTGTTAACTTTTAGTCATTTTTAAAATATTCAATTAAATATTTTTACATTATCGATTGGCAATGTTGGTGGCTATCTGCTAACCTTTAACATCTCTTTTTTACTTTCATATTTTATACACACACACACACACACACACACACACTGTTCTGCTGATATAGATTGCCTAGATTTTCACTTGTACTTTGTGAATGCCATGGAGACACATAAAATCTAGCATATTGTATTCATAGTAACATGGAATTGTAATGCCATGAAAATATCATTTCCTTTTTCTTTTTTACAGTGTTTGTATTTTATTAAGATTCTCCTACATGTACAATATATGACTGGACCATATAAGTTCTTTGGTTTTGTTGACAGCTGATAGACAAGCCAAATTATTCTTGAAGGAAGGTACTATATAGTTGTGACCTATTACAGCCTGAGAATGTTGCTTTGAGTGGGATAAATAGAAGAATATTTTTGCAGAATAGCCTTGGATATAATTCTAGAGGTTTTAGATGGATGGATAGATGGATGGATGGATGGATGAAGAGAGAGAGAGAGATTTGTATGTGTTTGTGTGTGTATACACACTGATTTTTGTCTGTGTATACACACTGATTTTTTTTCCCAAATGTAATTTTTCATATATAGTCATTTTAAGTATATTTTCTTTTGATGTTTGCATGGAGCCAGTTTTAACTGCTCTGACATTGTCCTATAGTAGTAAAATAAAATTGCTGATAATTGTTGGCTTACTTTATCAGAATGTGGTAGCTATAAAGGCTTGTATTCCATCCTTTTTTATTGTTTAGATGCGTTTAGATATTTAGACCTTTATTGCAGATTAAGGCAAAAGACTGAGATATTGGTCTTGATGTGAAACAGAACAGAACAACCTATTAATTTATTGCATGACAAAGTTTTAAAGGTTGGAATACAACAACTTGTAGTTCTGGTACATTTGCTTAAATGAAAATTTGTGTTTGATCCTAACCAATCGTAAGTATTGAGAGCATTCTTCACCAGATTGATGAGAAGATAAATTAGTCAGATAACTTGAATGAAGTTACATAAGATTGTTCATTTAAGAAATACTTTTAAAATCAATAGTAATATTTAAAATTCTGATATTCATGTTCAATATAGTTTGCATTCCGTCTCCTTGATTGCTTTGTATGACATGCTTAATTAACTCTTTTATTCTGTTCAGCATTGCTCTGAAATTTAACTAATTCAGATACAGCACTAATTTTACCATATTTTCATCCTTTCACAATAGCTGTTTGCAAGGGAAAATATAAATAAATTCTTTATGAGCTAAGAATGTCCTTTTATGGAAAAAACAGCAACACTGACTCTATAGCCCATGTTCTCTAATATAAAACTTATATAAAAACATCAGTGTCTGTTCAAGCACTCAAGGCAGATCTGGCTTAATTTATTTATAGCTATTCCAACAACAAACCAGTACAATTCAGTTTCCTTGAAAGTGACAGTTTTATATTATCTGTAAAACTGAAGATATCTTGATTGACTCAAAGATCTCAATACAATTTTATATTTGCATTTTATTTCACTTGAAACAAAAACTATTGTATTAACTCGCAGAATTCTCATCAGTGACTATAATACGGAACTAACTAAGTAACAAATATAGTATGTCATACAACATAGATTTTAATATTTCAGTTGCCATATTTGCACATCTATTTTGCCTAAGGAGACAGCTATTCTACTTTGTGTACTTTATTTTCCAACTTTCTTACCATACTTTTATTATTTCACTTTTTTGCACAACTTTGTTAATGTCCTGCTTTAATTATGTTAAAATGCAGGAACTCTTTTGAATGTGGCCAGAATAGGAGCCAGGCATATCTCAGGGGGATGGTGTTCAAGAGGGCAGGTGCTATAACTGAGTAAGCATGCTTCCGAAGTCTCAACAAGTATTTATGCTTACTGATGGAACCTGGAGCATGCCAACTCTGTCCAGCCTTACAGATGGGTCATAAGTCATGGAAGAAAGATGGTCCTTTAGATAACAGGCCCTATGTCATGAAAGGCCTTATAGCATTTATTCCATTGCATTTGGAAATTTATTGGTAAATCGCATAGGTCACGAAGCCAAAGTTTTAATGGCCCTGACAAGACATGATTGCCTATGCCACTACATTCTGGACCAACTATGGCTTCTGAGTGCTTTTGAAAGGCAGTCCCTTAATGAGCACATTGAGGTAGTTTATGTATGAAATAAGCAAAATATGTGAGTTTGTCCGAAGGGCCCCTGCTCCAGGTAAGTGTGCAAATGGTACATAAGTTGGATTTTAGCAGGAGTTATGAGCTAAAGAAACCCCCAAATTGTGCACAGACCTGAAGGGGAAAGAGCAATCTCATTTGGCACTAAAGATGAAAATTCCCTGGCCCCTGAGGGTCCAAAAGCCCACAACTACTCAGTCTGGTCAGAGTTAAATTTAAGCCTCAACTCTGACAAACCTTAATTTCTTCCCATCTAGCTCCCCATATCCTCCAAATACTTGGATAAAACTTTGAGAACATTCCTTGGCTGATACTGAATTGAGATATATTATTCAATATATCTGCATTTTGATGAATTCTGATCTGAAAATGATGGATGATCTGACCAGTAGCTTTATGCCCATGTTAAACAGAATGAACAAAAATTAGGGCCTTGAGGTACCCCACACATTGGAAGTTAAATCACTGCCCTCTAAAAACACTGGCTGGACTCAATCATAGAGAAAGGAGGAAAACTATATTACACTGTGCCTCCTACTTCGAATCCTTCAGGTGAAGCAGAAGTATACTAAAGTTGATGCGATCAAAAATCACAGCAAGATAAAAAAGAACCAGGATGGTTATACTATCCCTATCCTGGCTCTACCAAAGGCCATCAACAAATAAAACCAACGTTGTCTCTATATTACATCCAGGCCTGAAACCTCTCTGAAACAATCTGGAGAATCAGTTTTTTTCAGGATCATTTGTAATCATAGCTCCACCTCAATAACCTTCCCTAAAAAAAGAGATGGAAGAAAAATTGTCTAGTATGGTTAGGTCTAGCAAATGTTTCTTGAAGAAGGAAGAGACCACCCCCTCCTAACTTTATGAAATTGAGATTACAATAATGGAATAGGAATAGAATAGAAATACAAATAGAGCAGAGCAGATCTGGAAGGGATTTTGGAGGTCTTCTAGTCCAGCCCCCTGCTCAAGTTCCCACAATTCCCACAATTCCACAGTTCCCACAATTCCTGGAAGAAACATCTTATCTAGATCCGTTCCAGTCGGGTTTCAGGTCTGGGCACAGCACGGAAACGGCTTTGGTCGCGTTGGTTGATGATCTCTGGAGGGCTCGGGACAGGGGCTGCTCCTCTGTTCTGGTCCTGTTAGATCTCTCAGCGGCTTTTGATACCATCGACCATGGTATCATGCTGCACTAGCTGGAAGAGTTGGGGGTGGGAGGTTTAGGTTTAGGTTTTATTAGATTTCTATATCGCCCTTCTCCCGAAGGACTCAGGGCGGTGAACAGCCAAAAGATAAAAACACAGAAAATACAAAATTTAAAATAGGTTAAAACAGATTAAACAGTTTGGCTAAATTTTGAAAATATCCCATAATTAGACAAATTCAAATTCGTGTTTAAAATTTAAATTTAAAATTTAAAAATTTTAAAAAGGAGAAGATTTAGGCCAGGCCAGCTTGATGGAATAAAAACGTTTTAAGCGCACGGCGGAAGGTGCGCAGATCTGGGATCCTCCGTATCTCCGGGGGGAGCTCGTTCCAGATCGTAGGTGCCCCCACAGAGAAGGCTCTCCCCCTAGGGGCCGCCAGTCGACATTGTTTGGCCGACGGCACCTGGAGGAGCCCCTCTCTATGGGAGCGTACTGGCCGGTGGGAGGCTATTGGTGGTAGTAGGCGGTCCCGTAGATAACCAGGTCCTAAGCCATGGAGTGCTTTAAAGGTGGTAACCAAAACCTTGAAGCGCACTCGGAAGACCACCGGGAGCCAGTGTAGCTCGCGCAGGAGAGGTGTTATATGGGAGCTCCACGTTGCTCCCATAACCACCCGCGCGGCCGCACTCTGCGCCAGTTGGAGCCTCCGAGTGTACCCCAAGGGGAGCCCCATGTAGAGAGCGTTACAATAGTCCAGACGAGAGGTGACGAGGGCATGAGTGACCGTGTGTAGAGAGTCCCGATCTAGAAAGGGACGCAACTGGCGAATCAGGCGAACCTGATGAAAAATCCTCCCGGACACGGCCGTCAGGTGCTCTTCTAGAGACAGCCGTGAATCCAGGAGGACGCCCAAGTTGCGAGCCCTTTCCGTGGGGGCCAATGATTCGCCCCCAATAGTCAGCGATGGCACCAGCTGACTATATCGGGACGTCGGAAACCACAGCCACTCAGTCTTGGATGGGTTGAGCCTGAGCCTGTTCCTCCCCATCCAGATCCGTACGGCCTCCAGGCACCGGGACATCACTTCAAGGGCATCGTTGGGGAGGCACCGTGTTGCGGTGGTTCTCCTCCTTTCTCTCCGACCGGTCGCAGTTTGTGTTGGCAGGGGGGCAGAGGTCGACCTCGAGGCCTCTCATCTGTGGAGTGCCGCAGGGATCGGTCCTCTCACCCCTTCTGTTCAACATTTATGTGAAGCCGCTGGGCGAGATCATCCGTGGCTTCTGGGTGAGATATCATCAGTACGCTGATGACACCCAGCTGTACATCTCCACCCCAGGCCACCCCAATGATGCCCTTGAAGTGATGTCCCAGTGCCTGGAGGCTGTGCGGATCTGGATGGGGAGGAACAGGCTCAAGCTCAACCCTTACAAGACTGAGTGGCTGTGGCTCCCGGCATCCCGATGTAGTCAGTTGACTCCATCACTGACTATTGGGGGCGAGTCTTTGGCCCCCACAGAAAGGGCTCGCAATCTGGGAGTCCTCCTGGATATGCAGCTGTCCTTGGAGGAACATCTGACAGCTGTAACTAGGGGGACCTTTTGTCAGGTTCACCTGATTCGCCAGTTGCGGCTCTTTCTTGATCGGGATTCCCTGTGCACAGTCACTCACAACCTCGTCACCTCTCACCTTGACTACTGCAACGCTCTCTACATGGGGCTCCCCTTGAAGAGCAACTGGAGGCTCCAACTGGTCCAGAATGCAGCAGCGCGGGTAGTGATGGGAGCAGCATGGCGCTCCCATGTAACACCGCTCCTGCACGAGCTGCACTGGCTCCCAGTGGTCTTCCGGGTGCGCTTCAAGGTGTTGGTTATCACCTTTAAAGTGCTCCATGGCATCGGGCCTAGCTATCTTCAAGACCGCCTGCTGCTACCGACGACCTCCCATCGTCCCGTGCGCTCCCACAGAGAGGGCCTCCTCAGGGTGCCATCAGCCAATCAATGCAGGTTGGTGACCCCCAGGGGGAGGGCCTTCTCTGTGGGGGCACCTACCCTCTGGAATCAGTTGCCCCCAGAGATAAGGAGAATCCAAGACCTTAGTGCCTTCCGCCGTGCCCTTAAAACCCACTTTTTCCAGCAAGCCGGGCTGGTTTAAGAAGAAATTTAAAATGTTTTAATTGGTTTGTATTTTTAATTTATATTATATATATTTTAATTGTTTTTAATATTTGTATTTCATGTTTTTTAATTCTGGCTGTACACCGCCCTGAGTCCTCAGGGAGAAGGGCGGTACATAAATTTAAAAATAAATAAATAAATAAATAAGTAGGAGAACCTATACCATTTCACACAAGTGACTGTCCGGTCTCTCCTTAAAAACCGCCAGTGATGGAGCGCCCACGATTCTGAAGGCAAGCTGTTCCACCGGTTAATTGTCCTTCCTCTTAGGAAGTTTCCCCTTAATTCCAAGTTGCTTCTCTCTTTGATTAGTTTCCAACCATTGTTTCTTGTTCTACCCTCCAGTGCTTTGGAGAATAATTTGACCCCCTTCTCCTTTGTGGCAGCCCCTCAAATACTGGAACACTGCTATCATGTCACCCCTAATTCTTCTTTTCTTTAGAGTAGCCAAACCGAAAACCTGCAGCTATTCTTTGTATGGTTTAGTCTCCAGCCTTTGATCATCTTAGTTGCTCTTCTTTGAACTTTTTCCAAAACCCCAACATCTTTTTTGTAGTATGGTTACCAAAATTGGTTGCAGTATTCCAGGTGTAGTCTTACTAGGATTTTATAAAACGGCACTAATATTTCACATGATTCTATGCCTCTGTTTATACAACCCAGGATTCAATGGTGAAATCTGTACTGGTTTACTACCGGTTCGCTGGCTGCGCATGCACCAAAAAGAGGCTTGGGAAGATAAGTAAAACAGCGTGGGGGGGGGGGTGATCAGCTGTGGGGCACATGGAAACCTTTTTAAAAACTTTAAAAGCATTTTTTACTACCGTCTCAGGCGAATAGGTAGTAAAAAATGCTTTAAAAAAGGTATTTTAAAAAAAGGTTCCGACGATCGCGCGGCACAGCTGTGATTGCCGGAGCCTTTTTTTTTTTTTTTTTTACTTTTTAAAAGCATTTTTTACTACCTATTTGCCCAAACCAGTAGTAAAAAAATGCCTAAAAAGTTTTTTAAAAAAAGTTCCAACAATCAGCTGAGCAACGCGCGATTGTCAGAACTTTTTTTAAAAAACTTTTTAAAGCTTTTTTTACTACCAGTTTGGGCGAACCAGCCCAACTGGTTGCATTTCACCCCTGGCCGGATTGTATTAGTTTTTTTGGCTGCTGCTACACACTGCTGGCTCATAAGAGAACAGATGCATAAGGTAATTTTCTTAAATTTTCATTTAAGAAAATTTATATTTTGTTTTGCAACACTCAGCCTGTTCAAGTTCAAGTTTGTTACCCAGCAACAAATTTGGTCCCTTTATTTTCCATTTTTATTGAACAGCCAAGCAGGCAGAGTCCTGAGCAACTTTACATAACTTATTTTCAATATTCTATTGGATTGGAAAGGTATAAGGCAGACATGTCAAAGACAAGGCCCACAGGCCAGATCCGGTTAGATCTGGCCCATGGGGCCACCCTGGAAACAGTGAAGGACCGTGCCGTGGCACCTCTGCCTGGCCCAGGCTGACTGGGTACTGAGCTACAACCTGATAGTGGCCATCTAGGCTGGAACGTGGTCAGCCTTAGATCTCACCCATGGGACCATTCTGGAGCCAGCAAGGGTCCCCCGACAGGCTCCCACCCTGTCCCCCAGTTGTGGACAAAGGAGACGAGCGTGCAGGGCCTTGCGTCCCTGGGGACCATCTTGCCCCACAGGCTGACTGTGCTCACTGCCTCCTGTACGCGTGCCCAGGGGGCGGGGTGAGAGTGGCACCTAGCTGTCTCCAGGGTGGCTGCATGGGTGATATCTAAGGCTAACCACATTCCAGCCCGGATGGCCACCACCACGTAGATCAGTGCTGTGCCCACCACCAGCACTTCCATGCCTCACTCGCTGGTCTGACCTCGTAGCCCGAGAGGCTTCCCTTTCACCAGGACTGCTCCTGCCCTGGTGTGGGAAAACCATG
The DNA here is from genome assembly GCA_022577455.1 of Arizona elegans. Lineage (NCBI taxonomy): Eukaryota > Metazoa > Chordata > Lepidosauria > Squamata > Colubridae > Arizona > Arizona elegans. The sequence continues at coordinate 44,318,036 of JAKOOJ010000006.1, read as the reverse complement.
GCTCCCAATCTCTGTCCCTCCCCTTGTACCTTCCTGAGCATGGAGGAAGGAAGGAGATGGGAATGAGAAGGAGGGAGGCAGGGAAGAAGGGAGGAAGGGAAAGAGGAAGAAGAGGCAGCTTGGTTGGAGATGCCCCAGTTCATGCAGTTCTGCATCAATCCTGGATCCATTGAGACTTGGGTTCAAAGAAGAAAACAATTTTGTGTTCTGTTTTGTCAGAGACAGGACTTGGTTGGCAATCCAAATTAACATTGGATTCTTGAATTGTGAGCTCTTAGGAAAGTATCCTTGTGTCTTTCAAACAGCCATTTCCAGTAAGGAAAACAGGACAAAGCAAAGTGGGGGGGGGGGTATTTTCCTTTGCTATATTTCCAGTCTGAATTAGATCATGGCAGGGTTCCTACAGGAAAGCCCTTTTAAGGATTATGTATTAATAGAAAAGCAGAAATAAAAAAACAGAGGAGCTCTGATCAACTATCACAGCCACCGTTTTGACAGTTTTGCTGTACTATTGTCTGTAGACGCCCCCACTAAATGCAAGCATGGGATAAACTGAGCCTGGTTTGTTCTCAGTCTTTTAAGTCAGTGGTTATCAACCAGTGGTCCGAGAAAATTTTGGTGGTGCACGGAGAAATTTTTGTATTTTTGCATTTTTTATATTGCACTCATCCTCAAGCTATGGCCCCTGAGAGCATATATCCGGCCCGCATGTGGAAACACACGGCTGCACCACCCAAGTCACCCTGCCCACACACTAGCCCCCACTCTTAAGGCCGAGTGCAAACCTCACCTTGAGTAGAGCGGTGCAAGCCACAGGAATTGGAACTGGAAGGTAAGACCAAGAGCTTGCCGCGCTCAGCTGCTTTGTGGGGGGGAGGTTCAGCCACTTTTCGGGCCTACATCTCTCCTTCTGCAAGGCCTCTGGGTAGGACTGTAGTAGTCACAGGTCTGGCCGGTTGGTCTGGGGAGCAACCAGATTTTGCACTCCATTGTGGACATCAGATCAGCCCCCTGCAAGTCTCTCGAGTCGCCCAACCAAAGTTTCCCATGCTGCTTCAGGAAGCATTCCTTGAGAGATGAGAGCTTGCAGGGGGCCAATCTGGCGTCCGCAATGGAGAGCAAAATCTGGCTGCTCCCCGGACCAGTCACCGTTTACCGCTCCAAGTCCCAAGTGGCAGGAGATGAGGGCTGCTTTGTGCCACCGGCTGGGGCAAATATACCGAGGCGAATGCTGATGCCGTGCAAGTTCAAGTAGTGCTTCTCTCCCGCACTTCTTCCGGCCCTTGTTGGTGCTCTGTGCACCTCGGTCTCTCAGGGAGATGCTTGACTTCCTCTCAGCCCCAAGACAGTGGCTGGCCCATGAGATGAGAGAGACAGAGAATCAGAGAGAGTGAGAGAGAGAGTGAGAGACAGAGAAAGGTAGAATGAAAGAGAGAATCAGAGAGATAATCAGAGAGAGAGACAGAATGAAAGAATCAGAGAGAGAGAGAGAGAATCAGAAAAGAGAGAGAGAGAGAGAGAGAGAGAGAGAGAGAGAGAGAGAGAGCGCCTGAAGGACCCCATCCCATCACTGGGAGTCCAGGTGCTTCAGCAAGTGGCGTGCTGGAATTCGTATTAGTGGTCCGTGGGATTTAAAATTATGAACTTGGTGGTCCCTGAGGTCCAAAAGATTGGAGACCCCTGTTTTAAGTGGCCACAAACTACTAGCAAAAGTGGCATTTGATCACAAGGCAAGGAGCCATTGAGAAATGTTTCCCCTTTTGCATTTGAGCATCCAAGAAGGGACAGGAAAGGAGAAGGGGAAAGAGGAACGACAAAGAAAAAGAAGAAAAGAGGGGAAGAGAGCAAGGAAGGAAAAAGGAAAGAGGGGAAGGAAGAAGAAAGAAAGGAGAGGGAAGAGAGAAGGAAAAAGAAGAAAAGGGGGAAAAGGAAGAAAGGAGGGAAAAGGATGAGGATTGGAGGAGTAAGGGTGGGGGGAAGGGAGAAGAAGGAAGAAGGGGGAAAGGAGAAGGAAGGATGATGGAAATGAGAAGGAGGGATGGAGGGAAGAAAGGAAATTATGAGAGGGAGGAAGGGTCTTAGGGAAGTCCTGCCTTAACACTTGGCCACCAGTAGCCTTGCTGCCCTTTTGCCATCCACTTGTCTCCTCCTCTCCTGGTGGTCTCCCATCCTATAGCTAAGGATGCTTTGGTTACAAACCTGGGTCTCCTTGCAAGAAGAGGGAGTGGGCCTCCCTCTGACCCACAAACTTTGCCCTCCCGCACATACCATGAGCAACCTGGCCAAGGAGATCGAGCATAGCAGCAGCAGCCTCAAGGAGGAGGTAAATGCAGTCAGGTGCTGACTTAGTGAAGCAGGGCTGGGCTGGGCTGGACTGTGGGGTCCTGGTGCCCTGGGAACTCGAGGTCTGGGCTGGGTGCTTGCCCTCCACTGCCCAGGGCTCTGGGCATCCTGCTTCTCTTGTGGACAAGGGTTTGACGCTCGCCCTGGTCTCACCTTCCTCCGCTGGGAACCTGTGGTGGCCCAGTCCCACTTGGGCCACCACAGGTGCCACCCGACACAAGCAATTTCAAACTGGCCACGCCCATCGCAGCCATGTCCCCCGAGGTCAACCACATCCCTGATGCCTCTCAATGAAATAGAGTTTGAGACCCCCAGTATACGGAATCGAGTCCTTGCTGTTTTATCAGAGGCCTTTGTCCAGATAAGCCAGAAATAAAAGTTCCATTGTATTCTGGATCTATTAGTCTGTACTTAAGAGTGTAATTGTAGATAAAAATGTTAGAATATAGAAGGACAAATCTCATTAACCTATTACAGGTTTGAGAATATTAAGACGCACACGGATAAAATAATTTGAATAAACTGTATATTGTTTATTTGGCCTTTCAAAAGCATTTTAATGAAGTTCCTTATAAAAAAAACCCCTGAACTAACTGAGCAATCATTGGATGAAAAGAGATGTTTTATTTATTGGTAACTGGATAAAGTGAAAAACAGAAATGAACAATTGTTACAGTGGAAGTTGTTAAATACTAGAATGGATCTGGAACTAGGTAGACCAATGAAATGAGTATATATTCAATTTTTAGGATATTTATAAACAAAGGCAAATGGCGAATTCAGTTCAGTATATGCAAATGTAAATTAATATACATGGATTAAAAAAAATCCTTTTATGTGCAATAGTCCTATTGTAATCTGAGCTAACAGGATTTAAATACTTGGGATGTGCCAAATATTTTATGAAAACATTTAGTGTTTGGCATTATAAAAACTGCAGATTCATATTGGGTACAATTAGAAATAATAAAAAAATCAGCATATTGGGGTAACTTCCGTTTCTTCTTTCTTTTATATTACTAGAAACTAGGATATCTAGTGAAGATGAATGTTGGGAGATTCAGGAGAATGTTTATTTATATATTCATGATGAAGCTGAAATATTTTCTACTTAGATGTAGTGATGGACACCAGCTTGGACAATGAGGACTGAATTCATTGCATCTGAGTTCACAAATAACACTAATTTACAACTGTAATTACTGAATAAATCATATGTGAAACTATTTTGACAATCCAATCCATGATTTACAAATTAGCTGATTTTCAAAATATGATAATCCAGAAATAAGCCAGTTTACAATAATGAATGTAGAGTGCAATGCTATTAATACTTACTGATTATAAGGCTATAGATACCACTTCTAATATTGGTGTAATAGAAATGTTTTTATTCATTTTTCATTTGTGGGTTTTCCATAGATAATTTCTATGAATTCTGGAAATAATGTTATGAATTTTTGGTTTATAATTCAGACATAAATGCCTGTTCATACTACTGCAATGTGGTTTATTAAGCTAAAGTAAATGGATTGATATGATTAATAAACAAATGAGCATATATGTACTGTATTGCTAAATAAGAGCTGAGGTGGCACAGTGGTTAGAGTGTAGTACTGCAGCTACTTCAGCTGACTGCTAGTTCAGCAGATCAGCGGATCAAATCTCACCGGCTCAAGGTTGACTCAGCCTTCCATCCTTCGGAGGTGGGTAAAATGAGGACCCAGATTGTTGGGGGCAATATGCTATTTAGTATACTGTCTTTGGTGTAAGATGCCCAGAGTCCTCGGAGAGTGGGCGGCATAGAAATATGAATAATAAAAATAAAATAAAATAAAAACTGTACAGCAAACACATTGATTCTTCCCCAGACATTCTTCTATGGCTGGGAAATACTTTCCAAGTCAGTGCTACTAGCAAAAGTGGTTAGGGACAATATTTGTTGCAGTGCATCTGAATACTTTGCTTCCCATCTGGCATCTTTTCATATTGCTGGGGGTCAGGTGACATATAAATGTAATAAATTATTATAGTTGGTTATTATTTTTGTTGGTCATATGGTCATCCAGATGTTTAGACTTGATTTGGCATTTTGTAAAGGATGGTACATACACACAGAGAGAGATGGTGTGATACACTCCAATGAAGTAGTAGTTTTTCAGGAATGAGGGGAGCACATTCCAAGGAGAGGGGTGAGATAAGAGACAACACAACCTGAATAGGAGACAGAGGAGAGAATTAGGATAGCCACTAGAATTTCCCAGGGTATGTCCATTGAAGAATAGTAGTAAATGTTTAATCTTTCAAGATTCTGTCTAGTCAATGTAAGCAGATAAAGAACTGAACTTTGGCTAAACTGTTCTATGTTGCACTAGAGCTGGGCCTGATATATTTTAATCCATTTATCAAATCCTTCCCAAAGACCTGAGATAGATAGATGTTATTTTATGAAATTAAAAGAATTGTCACTGGATGTAAGCTGCGTCCAAGTAAAGCTGCTTTTTGCAATTGATTTATGATGCTTTTGTTAATGTCAATGTGGTGCTCCTGTTGTTTTGAGATTGCATCCAAGGCTCCTATTATTAGTAGTACTATTTGTGCTTTCTTTTGCCACAGTCATTCTACTTCTGTTTGCATGTCTTTGTATTTCATGCATTTCTCCAGTTGTTATTGTGGTTAGTCTCGTGGTCAGCCAGATGTTTAGACTGGATTTGGCATTTTTATTCACCTATTGATTTCTTCCCAAGGACCTGGGATAGGCAGATATTGTTTGATGATGTTAAAGGTATTGTTGAAAGATGTTATTTACTACTACCTCTCTGTGCATTAAATTATGCCCAATATAATTGAGAATCATTTAAAGGCAATATTATTAAAGTTGCTTATCTTGAATAATGAGGAAAAAATTGCAAAAATAAAATTATTTTTTCCTCTACAAAATCTAGCATTAGATTACATACCAGTGGGGCAAAAAAGTATTTAGTCAGCCACCAATTGTGCAACTTCTCCCACTTAAAAAGATGAGAGAGGCCTGTAATTGTCATCATAGGTAGACCTCAACTATGAGAGACAAAATGAGAAAACAAATCCAGACAATCACATTGTCTGATTTGGAAAGAATTTATTTGCAAATTATGGTGGAAAATAAGTATTTGGTCAATATCAAAAGTTCATCTCAATACTTCGTTATATATCCTTTGTTGGCAATGACAGAGATCAAACGTTTTCTGTAAGTCTTCACAAGGTTGGCACACACTGTTGCTGGTATGTTGGCCCATTCCTCCATGAATATCTCCTCTAGAGCAGTGATGTTTTGGGGCTGTCGCTGGGCAACACGGACTTTCAACTCCCTCCAAAGGTTTCTATGGGGTTGAGATCTGGAGACTGGCTAGGCCACTCCAGGACCTTGAAATGCTTCTTACAAAGCCACTCCTTTGTTGCCTGGGTGGTGTGTTTGGGATCATTGTCATGCTAAAAGACCCAGCCACGTTTCATCTTCAATGCCCTTGTTGATGGAAGAAGGTTTGCACTCAAAATCTCACAATACATGGCCCCATTCATTCTTTCCTGTACACGGATCAGTCGTCCAGGTCCCTTTGCAGAGAAACAGCCCCAAAGCATGATGTTGCCACCCCCATGCTTCACAGTAGGTATGGTGTTCTTTGGATGCAACTTAGCATTCTCTCTCCTCCAAACATGACGAGTTGTGTTTCTACCAAACTTTGGGTTTCATCTGACCATATGACATTCTCCTAATCCTCTTCTGGATCATCCAAATGCTCTCTAGCAAACTTCAGACGGGCCCGGACATGTACTGGCTTAAGCAGGGGGACATGTCTGGCACTGCAGGATCTGAGTCCCTGGCGGCGTAGTGTGTTACTGATGGTAGCTTTTGTTACGTTGGTCCCAGCTCTCTACAGGTCATTCACTAGGTCCCCCCGTGTGGTTCTGGGATTTTTGCTCACAGTTCTTGTGATCATTTTGATCCCACGGGGTGAGATCTTGCGTGGAACCCCAGATCGAGGGAGATTATCAGTGGTCTTGTATGTCTTTCTAATTATTGCTCCCACAGTTGATTTCTTCACACCAAGCTGCTTGCCTATTGCAGATTCAGTCTTCCCAGCCTGGTGCAGGTCTACAATTTTGTTTCTGGTGTCCTTCGACAGCTCTTTGGTCTTCACCATAGTGGAGTTTGGAGTGTGACTGTTTGAGGTTGTGGACAGGTGTCTTTTATACTGATAACAAGTTCAAACAGGTGCCATTAATACAGGTAATGAGTGGAGGACAGAGGAGCCTCTTAAAGAAGAAGTTACAGGTCTGTGACAGCCAGAAATCTTGCTTGTTTGTAGGTGACCAAATACTTATTTTCCACCATAATTTGCAAATAAATTCTTTCCAAATCAGACAATGTGATTGTCTGGATTTGTTTTCTCATTTTGTCTCTCATAGTTGAGGTCTACCTATGATGACAATTACAGGCCTCTCTCATCTTTTTAAGTGGGAGAACTTGCACAATTGGTGGCTGACTAAATACTTTTTTGCCCCACTGTAACTGTGAGCACAATATAATGCCTGGATCTTTTCTAACTATAAACTTGTTGCTCTGTCCTTTGTTTTTTATTTTTATTTTTTTAAAGAACTAAAATATATTCTGCTTAAACTCCATTTGCATATTTAACACAAATCCAGGGCAAAGTGTATTTGGTGCAAAATGTATTGTAGAATTCTTTGGTCATGTAGTTACAATCAAGGAAATAAAGGATTACCTTTTCTAGTTTTCAAGATAATGAATCTTAATTAAACGGGTTAACAATAATATACGCTAGTATATTCATTTGAAACAGGCATGTGTTGAATTTGATAAAGCTATATTTAAAGCAAATGAAGAACAGAAGCTTAATTATAAAAGCAAAACAAGAGGAATAAAGAACTACATATTTCTCGAATTGTTTTTCCAAAACTAACACTGATCTTACTTATCTACAATGCAATTTCCAGGAATAATAACACTAGTTATTGTTATTATAAAAATATATTAACAGATAATGAATATAAATAAATGCAATTAAGAACTGAATACAGAAGTAATAAAGAATAATATGACTTATAATTCATAATTAGGAAGTCCAGACAAATAACATTATTTTCTACATGAAGTGAACTTGGTATCCGAAACAAAATATATAGTACTTGGGTATTCGCTTTATCTCTGGGTAACCACTCCAAATAAAACCAGGAGATGAATTAAAGAGACTTTGACACTTGTGACACATAAACTAAATTTATTAGAGCAAGAGGAAATTGCAAAAAAACTTAAAACACTCTAAACAATTTTATTTTGAACATGCTAACAAAACTGGAAGGTGGTTGACCTACAAATTGAAAAAAGAGAGAGAAGATCGGATTATCCAACAACTAGATGATGCGATGGGGACTATTCAAAACAATGAGGAAGAGAAAAAGAAAATAGCAGATTTTAAAGATTCTATGCAGATCTTTATAAGAAAGAAGAAATATCAATGGTGAAGATCGATAATTATTTAATGGAAGAAGAGATCATACCATTAGGGGAGGAAAAGGGGGAATTGTTGAATAAAGAAATAACATCAAAAGAATTGAGAGCGGCAATTTTAAGACTCAAGAATAACAAGAAACCAGGACCGGATGGTCTCCCAGGAGAAATCTATAAAAAATAGGACGAAATTATAGAACCAATATTATTGGAAATCTGCAACAAAGAATTATATGAAGCAAAGATACCAGAATCGTGGAGGGAAGCATACATCACCCTACTTCGGAAAGAAGGTATAGACAAGAGTCAACTTAGAAATTAAAGACCAATATCCCTTTTAAACGCAGACTATAAAATATTTATGAACATAATTGAGAGAGGTTGAAAAAAATACTAAATGGTACTATACATCCTGATCAAAATGGTTTTCTCCCCAATAGACAAATAAGAGATAATATGAGAATAATTGTAGACACCCTGGAATACTATGAAGTTCATCCAGAAAAACAAGTGGCTCTTGTTTTTCTGGATGCCCAAAAAGCCTTTGATAACTTGAATTGGCAATTTATGATTAGGCAAATTAAACAAATGAAATTTGGAACTAAATTTGAGAACATGATAGAGGCAATATATAAGTCACAAAGGGCAAAGGTAATAGTGAATGGGGATACTACAGATACATTTCAGATAAATAAAGGGGTATGACAAGGCTGCCCATTGTCACCATTGCTATTTATTCTAACATTAGAAATCCTATTAAACCGAATTAGAGCAAATCATGAGGTAAAGGGAATGAAAATTAAAAGAGAAGAATACAGGTGAAACTTGAAAAAATAGAATATTGTGCAAAGTTCATTTATTTCAGTAATGCAACTTAAAAGGTAAAACTAATATATGAGATAGACTCATTACATGCAAAGCGAGATAGTTCAAGCCTTGATTTGTCATAATTTTGATGATTATGGCTTACAGCTCATGAAAACCCCAAATTCACAATCTCAGAAAATTAGAATATTGTGAAAAGGTTCAATATTCTAGGCTCAAAGTGTCCCGCTCTAATCAGCTAATTAAGCCATGACACCTGCAAAGGGTTCCTGAGCCTTTAAATGGTCTCTCAGTCTGGTTCAGTAGGAATCACAATCATGGGAAAGATTGTTGACCTGACAGTTGTGCAGAAAACCATCATTGACACCCTCCATAAGGAGGGAAAGCCACAAAAGGTAATTGCAAAAGAAGTTGGATGTTCCCAAAGTGTTGTATCAAAGCACATTAATAGAAAGTTATGTGAAAGGGAAAAGTGAGGAAGAAAAAGGTGCACAAGCAGCAGGGATGACCGCAGCCTGGAGAGGATTGTCAGGAAAAGGCCATCTGGCAGCTTCCGGTTTGGCTTCCATCGCCGCCAGATGGTCTTTCAGGACTGCCAGCCTCGTCGCCCGTAAGAGCCGTCTCTACAGCTGAGAGACGGCTCGAAAAACTCCGTCTCCTTGAGGAGATGTGAGAGAGAGCTGGCGAGAACAGGTAGAGCCCTCTGCGAACTCCCCAGAGGTTTTTTTTTTTTACTCTTGGGGAGGAAGCAGAATGTGGCTCCCTATCCAGCTCGCCGCTGCTCCGGGCTTCGGGAGAACTCTGCGTTTCTCAGAGCCAGGTGATGGGACCAACCCAATCAACGAAAACTAACAGATTGTCTGAACAAACAGGAGGAAATCTGGATCTGGGACTCTAAATTGCAAGTATTTCTAACAACCCTATGAGTGATTTTAAAAGCGAAGAAAGAAAGTTTAAAATGGCGACTGGCTGAGGCTTGAGAAGAAAGCTGAAAGTGAAAGTCCTTCCATTTGAATAGTTTAATACGTTACAAAGTATCTGAAACAATAGTGCTGGCTAGAAGTGAAGAGAAAAAATCCTGTTTCATGCTTCTTCCTTCTTAGAGACTTGATATTGATATTGTTTGGAGAGAAGTTTTTTTCTTTAAAAAGAGTTTGTTTGTGTGGCAGGATGGCGTTAAAATTGACAAAGCCAGACAACCAAGCTGTTGGGGGGGGCTCCCCCATTTACAAATCACATGAACAAATTTTGAGCTTGCAGATGCAGAAGAATGGCTTTAAAGACCTAAAGGAATTAGTTTTGGAGGAGATGGCAAGACATGATGAGATTGTGAACCAGAATCTTGAAAAATTCAGACAGGAAATTAAAGAGTTGGTACAACAAAAAGTATGATAACCTGAAACGATATATTGTAACAGCTTTGAAAAGTTTTTCAGAAATAATTATAAAGATGGATAAAGATATCAACTTAGAAATAGAGTCTAAAATGAAGGAAGCTGATTATAAGATTCATAATCTAGATAATAAAATATAAAGAATTGAAAATGATTTGATAAATATTCAAGAAAATAGCTCAGAAGTAGAGTCTAAAATAAAGGAAGCTGATCACAAGACTTACAATGCAGATAATATAAAACAAAGGATTGAAAATGAAGTCACAATGATGCAATACAGAACCATGGAATTTGTGGTCAGAATAAGGGGAATACAGGAGAATAACAGAGATGATTTGAGAAAGATGTCTGCTGAAGTTCTGGCTGTGATTTTAAAGGTTAGTCCTGAAGAGGTATCCTGTAAGATTGATAAGGCCTACAGAGTAAATTCTTAGGTGGCAAAGCAAAGGCAGTTGCCTAGAGATGTGGTGATTTACTTTACTGATAAAGGAATAAGAAATGATATTGTGCAAAAGTCTTTTAACTCCACTCTAGAAATGAATGGAAGGAAGATTTGGATATATAAAGAGCTGCCATCCAAGATGTTAAAAGATAGAAAGGACTTTGGATTTTTGGTGACTGAGCTAAAGAAACAAAACATCCCATTTAGGTTGGATGCTCCAGTTGGTATAATGTTGAGATATCAAGAAGAAAGATATCAACTAAATACTGTTGAAAAAGCGGAAGAATTTTACTACAAGGTTTTTAAAATGGATCCAACATCTCCACGTATGCCATCAGTGTTAGGAACACAGGAGGGGGATAAAGAAAAGCAAAATGAACAAGAGATTAAAACTCAGGCTAAGCAGATGGAGATGGAGGTAATGGAAAAACAACAAGTTACAGAGGTCTTTTTGGATGAGCCGCTTTTGGATTCTCCTTCAGAGGCTATAGCTGGATCACCTATAAATATAAGAGAGGCAGCTTTGGATTTCGATTTGATGTCTTATCAAGTTACAGACCAGCATGGAATTCAATCAGCTGATATACAAGTCCTAGAAAGGCAACCAGGATGGAGATCTAAACCACAACAAGTTAAGAAAAGAAGAAGCAGGTTCTACAAAACTAAAAATTTTTAAACTAAACAAAAAAAAATTCTTTTTCTTTTTTATTAGCCAACAGACTAATGCCAGTTACTTAAGAGATGATTAAATATAATAAGCGGGATTTATAGAAGGCTGATACATGAAAATATAGCTGAGGCAAATTACAGACTTATACTATTTTGAGAAGAATAACAGATCTCTGCAGTGCTGGTGCTTTTGGGATGTGGAAGATGGCCTCTGATTGAGCGGATTGGAACTTTCTATTTTGGACTCTTTGAAAAATGGATTACGTATATGTTGAGTTATAAGGCAAGAGAACTATGGGATTGGGGCATGCAGAAGATCTTGTTGTTACCCTAACGTGGTGGTTGGAATTAATAATCTAGATAAAAGACACTACAGAAGATACTACATGGAATATAAATATAAAGTCACTCAGGTGGTTTTTTATATACGAAAACACTTATTGATGGGGGCAGATGGTAATTGAAGATACTGAATATACTGTTGGAAGCAGAACTTGATGTTACCCTAACATGGGCAATGGAATTAATAATCCAGTTGAAAGACATTACAGAAGATACTATATGGATTACAAAGTCAGATGAGGATTTTATTTATATATGGAAATATCTTTTAGTGGTGTGGTGTGGGCAGAAGAACAAAGATACTAAAAATATTATGTATGGTAGACCTGTAGGAAAATGGGTGGAGATAGGTTAGGTTACTGATTGTTTAGTTTAGGAAAAGGGATGTTATGTTCAGATATTAATATACGTAAAAGATTTGAATTAAGAGATATAGATATGGGGGTGGAGGAAATGGGTAGATTATGAGTTGAATAAATGCCAAATTAGGATTTATTATATAATTTTATAGCTGAATGTTGCTTTGAAATGTATAGTATAGGGGGGATATAATAATAATGTTAGAAAGAAATGGTTATCATATGGTGGGTGGTGTAAAAGGATGGTAAAGTATTATATAATCTGATATCAATTTGGATATTATTTTGGAGAAGCCATGGGGGAGGGGAGGGGGAGGGGGGTTAGGGAGGAGGGGGGGAAAAGGGGGAAAAATCTGTATTTGAAAAACTTTTTCAATAAAAAAAAAGTGTTGGGGACTTTCACAAGGAGTGGACTGAGGCTGGAGTCAGTGTATCAAGTGCCACCACACACAGACGGATCCTGGACATGGGCTTCAAATGTCGTATTCCTGTTGTCAAGCCGCTCCTGAACAACAAACGTCAGAAGCGTCTTACCTGGGCTAAAGAAAAAAAGAACTGGTCTGTTGCTTAGTGGTCCAAAGTCCTCTTTTCTGATGAAAGCAACTTTTGCATCTCATTTGGAAACCAAGGACCCAGAGTCTGGAGGAAGAATGGAGAGGCACACACTGCAAGATTCTTGAAGTCCAGTGTGAAGTTTCCACAGTCTGTGTTGATTTGGGGAGCCATGTCATCTGCTGGTGTTGGTCCACTGTGCTTCATTAAGTCCAGGGTCAACGCAGCCGTCTACCAGGAGATTTTGGAGTACTTTATGCTTCCTTCCGCAGACGAGCTTTATGGGGATGCCGACTTCATTTTCCAGCAGGACTTGGCACCTGCCCACATTGCCAAAATTACCAAGACCTGGTTCAATGACCATTGGATTACTGTGCTTGATTGGCCAGCAAACTCGCCTGACCTGAACCCCATAGAGAATCTATGGGGCATTGCCAAGAGAAAGATGAGAGACATGAGACCGAACAATGCAGAAGAGCTGAAAGCCGCTATTGAAGCATCCTGGTCTTCCATAACACCTCAGCAGTGCCACAGGCTGATAGCATCCATGCCACGCCGCATTGAGGCAGTAATTGATGCAAAAGGGGCCCAAACCAAGTACTGAGTACATATGCTTGCTTATACTTTTCAGAGGTCCGATATTGTTCTATGTACAATCCTTGTTTTATTGATTTCACGTAATGTTCTAATTTTCTGAGATTGTGAATTTGGGGTTTTCATGAGCTGTAAGCCATAATCATCAAAATTATGACAAATCAAGGCTTGAACTATCTCGCTTTGCATGTAATGAGTCTATCTCATATATTATTTTCACCTTTTAAGTTGCATTACTGAAATAAATGAACTTTTGCACGATATTCTAATTTTTTGAGTTTCACCTGTATAAGGCACAGGCCTTTGCAGACGATATAGTATTTATCATTGAGGAATCTCTGGAATCTGGCCCAGTTTTATTACAAGAAATAGGAATGTACAGGGAAGTATCAGGACTTAAAATCAACAAAGGGAAAACTAAAAGGTTAGTTAAGAACTTAACAATAATTCAGAAAAAAGAATTAGAAAAGGAATTAGACTTACAAATTGTTAAAAAAATCAAATACCTAGGGATATGGTTAACAGCGAGATGTTCATCTCTAAAGGAAGATAACTATGTGACTTTGGTCCAAAAAAATAAAAAGGGATCTGGAAAAGTGGGAGAAGTTACAAATATCGCTTTTAGATAGAATAGCGTCTATTAAGATGAATATCCTACCTAAACTACTATATATATTTCAAACAATACCATCCCATTAGACAAAAAATTCTTCATAGAACTCAACAAAATTATTACTAAATTCATCTGGTCTGGGAAAAAGGCAAGGATAAAATTACGATCGCTTCAAGATAGTAGATGTAGGGGTGGTTTTGGTCTTCCAGCGTAGGAAATATATCATAAAGCAGCTACATTAGTTTGGATAAGAGATTGGGTCAATTTAAGGAATAGAAGAATTTTAACTCTGGAAGGATACGACCTACAAAAGGGGGCGCATGCTTTTATGTGGGACAAAAGGAACAGGATACATTCATACTTTTTTAGACATAAAATTAGAGATGCATTGATACGAGTTTGAGAAGAAGTAAGGAGGAAGCATTATATGAAAATTCCAGGCTGGCTATCAACCATGGAAACTATGATCCACCCCAACACAGTAGATATCAGTAAAATGCTTAGATACACAGAAATTTTAGACAAACAAGGAAAACTTAAAAGTAATCAGGTATTAAAAGAACAGGGAATGCCCATTGATTGGTGGCCATAGTTACAAATACAATCCAGATATAAGAAAAATATGGAAGAATTTGGTATTGCCATAGAACCAAATCAATTAGATAAATTGCTGATGGGCCCCGAAAGAAAATTAATATTTAGATTAAATAGTTACTTGTTAGAATTTGATAGAGCGGAGGAGGTGGTAAAAGAACCGATGATCGCTTGGGCCAAAAATATAGGGCACAATATAAACTTAAATGAATGGGAAACTATTTGGAATAAAAATTGTGATGAGATGGGCAGCAAACAAACTTAATAAATTAAATAAATCAGGTTTTTACAAATTATTAATTACAGTACTGTCACAAATTTTGTTTTAGTTTTCAGCCAAATTTTAGTGCCATGAATTAGGGAATTGAAAAACCCCTAATGAATGAATTTCTGTGGTTATCTAATTATCAGTAACACAGAATATGTGCCAAAATAAAATATGTTACTGACTTCTCATATGAGAATAGTTTCAGCTAGATTCAATCAGAATAGATTGGGGACCTTGGAGGTCTTCTAGTCCAACCCCCTGCTCAAGCAAGACCCTAAACCATTTCAGATAGGTGGCTGCCCAGTCTTTTCTTAAAAACTTCCACTGATGAAGCACTTACAACTTCTGAAGACAAGCTGTTCCACTGGTTAATTGTCCACACTGTTAGGAAGTTTCTCCTTAATTCCAGGTTGCTTCTCTCCTTGATTAGTTTCTATCTATTGTTTCTTGTTTTGCCTTCTGGTGCTTTGGAAAATAAGTTGACCCCCTCTTCTTTGTGGCAGCCCCTCAAATACTAGAATACTGCTATCATGTCACACCTAGTCCTTCTTTTCTCTAGATTGGCCATACTCAATTCCTGCAACTGTTTTTTATATGTTTTTGTCGCCAGTCCTTTAATCATCTTAGTTGCTCTTCTTTGCACTTTTTCCAAAGTCTCAACATTATTTTTTTTTTGGAATGTGGTGACCAAAACTGGATGCAGTCTTCCACGTGTGGCCTTACTAAGGCTTTTTAAAGCGGTACTAATACTTCACATGATTTTGATTCTATGCCTCTGTTTATAAAACCAAGAATTGTATTAACTTTTTTGGCGGCAGCTGCACACTGGTGGTTCATGTTTAAGTGATGATCCACTGGGACTCCAAAATCCCTCTCACAGTTACTGCTTTTCAGCCAGGTTTCATCTACTCTGTACTTGTGCCTTTAGTTTTTTTTTTTGCCCGGGTGTAAAACCTTGCTTTTCTCCACATTAAATTTAATGTTGTTGGATAGGAGGCCACTTTTCAAGTCTGTCAAAATCTCTTTGGATCCTGAGTTTATCTTCTGGGATGTTGGCTACTTGTGCCAGCTTAGTGTCATCTGCAAATTTGATGAGTTCCCCTTCTATTCCCTCATCTAAGTCATTTATGAAGATATTGAAGAGTACTGGGTCTAAGACGGAACCTTGTGGTACCCCACTGTTTACTTCCCTCCGTGTAGATGTAGTACCATTAAGGACTACTCGTTGAGTATGGTTTGTCAACCAGTTACAAATCCATCTGGGGGTGATGCTATCTATCCCACATTTTCTAGTTTACCAAAAAGTAGGTTGTGATCTACTTTGTTGAATGTCTTGCTGAAATCTAAGTACACTATGTCTACAGCATTTTGCTGGTCTACTAATTTAGTCATTTTGTCAAAGAATGTAATAAGATTGGTTTGGCATGATCTGTTTTTATCAAACCCATGCTGGCTACTAGTTATAATTTTATTTGTTTCTAGATGTTTACAGATTTGTTTTTTGATTATTTTTTCCAGGATCTTCCCAGGTATTAATGTTAGACATGTTATAGTGTTTTCTGCCTAAGCCGGGGGTTGGATTAGAAGACTTCAAAGATCATTTCCAACTCTGTTATTCTGTTCTGTCCTGTCCTGTCCTGTGATCCTGTCTCTTCCCTCCTCCCTGGCCATGTCATAAATCATATTCTCCAATTAACCACTTTGGCTGGCTGTGAAACCCAAAACTCTCCTACTGATTGCGGTAAAAAAGCATCTGTGGAATGTAGTTTCAGTTAGGGAAATCAATCAGCTCCATCAGTTCTCCCTCCCTCCTGCACATGGCAACTTGAAAGCTTTGCAAGTTGACAAATTATTTCATTTATCTATCCCAAAGGTGCTTTTTCAAAAGGCAACTGGACTTTCTTGTTTTTCTTTGAAGGGATGAACACCCTTCGAATGGTGCGGGAGTATGAATAGATTTCTAGAAAAATTGCAGACTACAGAAATCATTTACACTTCAGTTTGAGATGCAGAAACCTCCAGGTGGCCTCAATGACGCTCTAAAAGAATGCAAATGACCAGTTGTCTGCAAGAAGTATAAATCCTTCCATCCCTCACCATCCAGTCAGAGCTGAAGAAGTTTCTTAGATGAGAAGTGAAACGTCTTCAAGGAAAAACAAGAAAGTCCAGTTGCCTCTTGAAAAAGCACCTTTGGGACAACTATGACCTGGATGACACAGACATTTCATTTGTCTACATACAATCCTCTGATACAATCCTCTGACTTGCTGCTGGCTTCAGTGGTTCTGCATTGTGTCCAATGTTGAGTAATTTGTGGATCCTTTAGATATTATACTGTAGGCTATTAACATCTGTTAACAGTTCGTTTAGTGACCATTTGAAGTTACAGTGGCACTTTTTTCAGTGCCACTGAAAAATGACATTTTTCACACTTATGATCATTGCAGCATCCCTATGGTCATGTGATCAAAATTCAGACACTTGGCAGCTGACTCATATTTATGACAGTTGCAGTGCCCTGTGTCATATGATGACCTTTTGTGACCTTCTGACAAAGTCAATGGGGAAGCCAGATTCACTTAACAACCAGGTTACTAACTTAACAACTGCAGTGATTCACTTAACAATTGTGGCAAGAAAGGGCATAAAACGGGGCAAAATTTACTTAACAAATGTTAGCAACAAAAATTTTGGGCTCAATTGTGGCCGTAAGTCAAAGACTACCTGCATTAAAGTTGCTAACTTAAATTAATAACAACTGAAATTCTTTGACATCTGAATGGATATCCACTGTCCATCCCTATATTAGACAGTGATGGGATGAAGTTGAAATACTTTTAACGTGAGTTGCACTCCTAAAATATCAGATTTATAGCTGAAAGCTGAACTACTTAGAAAGTGACTGTCAGCCTTACCAGGTAGACTAGGCAGGAAACAAGGCCAGATAACCTAATTCTACTTCATTGTAAAGCTACATTAATAGAAACTTCTAAATCTGAAAGTACAATTTTCTCACTGTCACATTTGTATCCCAATAATTTAGGGAGCATCCCTCCAGAGCCCCTTGCTATACAGCTGTGAGCTATATTCCCGTTTATCTGACTGTTCTCTAGCAACATATTTTTGCCTGGTGTCCCAAAGTCATTTCCACATACCATTATATTGACTTAACACCAATTAATATTTGTTTAAGACTAGCAGAAAAGGCATAGTTTAGGATAACTACATTTTGTTTTTCTCAAAAACAAACTCAAGAGCAGTATGCTGTAAACATATATATTAATGAAAACCATTTGGAAGTTGCACTTAATAGGCTACTAGCTGGGATTATTCATGGAAATATTTCTCATTGTGGTTAAACAGCAACATTGGTTTCTGCTTCATTTCTGGCATAATTCAAACTGTTTACCTTTAAATGCGCTGCATAGCATGGGATTATGATGTTTTCTCCTCAATCTACCCACATATTGTAATGTCCCTCAGACCATTTAGTCTAAATCTGGTGATTTTGGAGGACAAATTGTTCTTGCTATGATGTTTCACTTATTCTGGAAAAGATATTTTTCTACAACTAGTCTTGACTTATGACCAAAATTGAATCTGGAATTATGGTAGTAAATCATTACTATCATAAATCAAAGCATTATTTAATCAAACCCAACTTTTTGGCATTTTTTGCAATGGTTGTTAACTGAACACTATGGTTAAGCAAATGGAATAATCATTAAGCAAATGCTGTTGTTGTTAAGGTAAAGGTAAAGGTTCCCCTGCATATGCGTGCTAGTTGTTTTCGGCTCTAGGGGCGATGCTCATCTCCGTTTCTAAGCTAGAGTTTAGGAGCCAGCGCTGTCTGAAGGCATCTCCGTGGTCATGTGGCCAGCATGACTAAGCGCCAAAGGCACACGGAACGCTGTTACTTTCCCACCGATCCAGAAAGGGGCGCAACTGGCGTATCAGGCGAACCTGATAAAAAGCCCACCTGGCCACGGCCGTCATATGCTCTTCTAAAGACAGCCGTGTGTCCAGGAGGACGCCCAAGTTGCGAGCCCCCTCTGTGGGGGTCAGTGACTTGCCCCCAATAGCCAGCGATGGCACCAGCTGGCTATACCAGGACGCCGGCATCCACAGCCACTCAGTCTTGGAAGGGTTGAGCCGAAGCCTGTTCCTCCCCATCCAGACCCGCACGGCCTCCAGACACTGGGACATCACTTCAAGGGCATCATTGGGGTGGTCTGGGGTGGAAATGTACAGCTGAGTGTCATCAGTGTACAGATGGCATCGCACCCCAAAACCACGGATGATCTCACCCAGCGGCTTCACATAAATGTTGAACAGGAGCGGCGAGAGGACCGACCCTTGCGGCACCCCGCAAGCAAGGTGCCTCGAGGTCGACCTCTGCCCCCCTGCCAACACAGACTGCGACCAGTCAGAGAGATAGGAGGAGAACCACCGCAGCACGGTGCCTCCCACCCCCAGTCCCTCCAGCCGACGCAGCATAATACCATGGTCGATGGTATCAAAAGCCGCTGAGAGGTCTAATAGGACCAGAACAGAGGAACAACCCCTGTCCCGAGCCCTCCAGAGATCATCCACCAATGCGACCAATGCCGTCTCCATGCTGTACCCAGGCCTGAAGCCGGACTGGCACGGATATAGATAGACGGTTTCATCCAGGAACTGTGGGAGCTGTCGCGCAACCACACTCTCCACAACCTTCGCAACAAAGCGAAGGTTGGAGACCGGACGATAGTTTGCCAAAACGGCCGGGTCCAGAGAAGGCTTCTTGAGGAGGGGCCTCACCACCGCCTCTTTCAAGGCGGGAGGCAAGAAACCCTCTCTCAAAGAAGCATTTATGATCCTCTGGAGCCAGCCTCGTGTTACCTCCCGGGTTGCCAGTACCAGCCAGGAGGGGCACGGGTCCAATAAACATGTGGTTGCGTTTAGCCTCCCCAGGATCTTGTCCACGTCCTCAGGAGTCACAGGGTCGAACTCATCCCAGATAACATTCTCAAGACCAGCCTCAGTCACCCCGCCGGGATCTACCCAGTCAGAGTCCAAGCCTTCCCGAATCTGAGCGATTTTATCGTGCAGATACTGTGCAAAATCCTCAGCCTGCCCTTGCAAGGGGTCTTCCCGTGCTCCCTGATGTAGGAGGGAGCGAGTCACCCTAAACAAGGCGGCTGGGCGGTTATCTGCCGATGCAATAAGAGCGGAAAAGTGGTTACGCTTTGCCGCTTTTATCGCCACTAGATAGGTCTTAATATGAGACCTAACTAGTGTTCGGTCGGATTCGGAGCGACTGGCCCTCCAACCACTCTCTAGGCATCTTTTCCGGCGCTTCATCCCCCTCAGCTCCTCGGAAAATAAAGGGGCCGGGCAGGTTCGGCGTCGGGTCAGAGGCCGCAAAGGCACGACTCGGTCCAGAGCACCGGCGGCTGTCCTTTCCCAGGCAGCCACCAGATCTTCAGCCGAGTCATGAGCCAGAGTTTCAGGAACTGGCCCAAGCTCCCTCTGGAACCTATCAGGATCCATCAGGCGCCTGGGGTGGAACCACCTGGTCGGTTCCGCCTCCCTGCAGTGGGGTGCAGCGGTCGAAAGGTCCAGTCTCAGGAGAGAATGGTCCGACCATGACAGGGGTTCAATAACTATATCCCCTATATCCAGACCACTCCGCCACTGACCAGAGATAAAAACCAAGTCCAGAGTGTGTCCTCCCACGTGAGTGGGGCCATGAATTAATTGTGTCAGGTCCATGGCTGTCATGGAAGCCATAAACTCCCGAGCCATCCCAGACGCCTCACCGGTAGATGGCAGGTTGAAATCCCCCATGACCAAAAGTCTGGGGGTATCAACCGCCACCCCAGCAATAACGTTGAGAAGCTCGGGCAGGGCCGCTGTCATGCGGCAGGGAGCCAGGTACGCGATCAGCAGGCCCACCTGCATCCCATGGCCCCACTTCACCAGGAGAGACTCACATCCGGCTATCTGAGGTACAGTGGCCTCCCTCGGATCAAGACCTTCCTTTATAACGACCGCCACCCCCCCCCACCCCTGCCCTGGGCCCTTAGCTGATGGAATGCGCGGAAACCTGGTGGGCACATCTCTACGAGGGGGACCCCCCCCTCTTGGCCCAACCAGGTCTCTGTAATACCAGTGTCTTACCAGTGTCCGGTCGGATTCAGAATGACTAGCCCTCCAACTGCTCTCTAGACGTCTTTTCCGGTGCTTCATCTCCCTCAGCTCCTCAGTATACCAAGGAGCCAGGTGAGACCGGCACCGGGTCAGAGGCCGCAAAGGCACGACTCGGTCCAAAGCCCCAGCAGCCGCCCTATCCCAGGCGGCTACTAAGTCCTCAGCCGAGTCGTGTGCCAGAACCTCAGGAAATGGCCCAAGCTCCATCTGGAACCTATCAGGATCCATCAGGCGCCTGGGGCGGAACCACCTGGTTGGTTCCGCCTCCCTGCGGCAGGGTGTGGTGGTTCGAAGGTCCAGGTGAAGGACGGAGTGATCTGACCATGACAAGGGTTCAATCGCTATATCCCCTATCTCAAGATCACTCAACCACTGTCCAGAGACAAAAACCAGGTCCAGTGTCTCCCCCCCCCATGTGAGTAGGGCCATAAATTAACTGGGTCAGGTCCATGGCCGTCATGGAAGCCATGAACTCCCAAGCCACCTCAGACGTCTCGCCAACTGATGGCAGGTTAAAATCCCCCATGACCATAAGCCTGGGGGTGTCAACCACCACCGCAGCTATAACGTCGGGCAGGGCTGCTGCCACGTGGCAGGGAGCCAGGTACATGACTAGCAAGCCCAACTGCACCCTATGACCCCACTTCACAAGGAGGGACTCACATCCAGCCGTCTGAGGAACAGTGGCCTCCCTCGGTCCAAGACCCTAGGTAATGACAACCGCCACACCTCCGCCCCTCCCCTGTGACCTTGGCTGATGGAATGCACAGAAACCGGGGTGGGCACATATCAACAAGGGGGGATCCCCCCTCCTGAATAAGGTTACAAATGAGGGGGGCTTTATTTACCACGGACCTGGCGTTGCACAGCATCAGTCGAAGGCCTGGGGCCCGAGGTTCCATACAACCTGGGGAACGAGAAGAGCTTTGGGGGCCGGAGCGTGCCACCGCTTGCAACCAGCGAGGACGCACTCCCACAAAATGATGTGGCCCCCTGCTCCCGCCATATCTGCCCCTCCCACCTACAGTATCGATGTCATGGCCATCTGCATCATAAGCTCTAACCCCCTCCTTGACCCCTGAGTCCGCACCTCCCATGCCGCGCCCCTCGGCTGGCCCAGATACCCTCCCCCACGGGTTTTCCCCCAAACCCACATAACCTACCCCCCTCCCAGAATCCCTTAAAATCTTATTAAAAAATTTCCCTAAAAAAACCCATAGCCTTCTTTTTGCTGTATGCCATCTCTCCGGACTCCAAAGTCCATCATCAAGATAGGCCCTCGATAAAGCAGAGGGCCAAACCTGCGAGAGGGGGGAATCTCACAGTTTGAGGAGTTCTCCCAACGAGTACATTTTGTAGCTAGAGAGTCCATAGCTGGTGGGGATGTCCTAGCTATCCAGGGTCCCATGGAGAGAGTATCAATCAGAGGTACAAGTCATTTTAGTCCCACTGACCTCTCACATCAGTGGTAGAAAACTTAAGCCATTTTGAACTCAGATGTAAACATCGGTCACCCTCTCACGGCAACCAGATATAGAGGAGAAAAACAGCAGCTTTAGTCCGGTTCTTTCAATGTTGTACCTAGGCACAGATGGAATAGCCAATCCTTGAGTTCAGAGACACGGATAGTCTGTGGGAAATATGTAGTAGGCGAATCCAGGGAGACTCAGATGACATAAAAGTAGGGAAACTCTCATCCTGACACACAGGAAACAACAAACCTGGATAGCAAATGATCACAAAAGGCCGAATATCCGGCCACAAAAGGGGCATGTGAGATGAAAATACAGGAGGGGGGGAAGGTGGAGTAAGGCAGTGACATACCAGAGCAAAGCCCCCATGGTAGACACCACAGTCCCCTTCCCAACTCCTTAGCCACCTTCAGGTCTTCCATGCATAAAGTACCTCTGGTTTAAACCCCCCCCACATAGAAAAAAGAGGGAGGAGGCCTCTGGGAGACGGTCCAGGGCTGGCCCGACAATGAATGGGTAAGCTTCCCTCCGTCGCCCAGGAGTTTCTGCTGAAAATAATCAGGCAGGTCCCTGCTCTCCCGCTTGTGGCCTCTTTGGTCTCCGCCGCTCCCACTACCGCCGCCGCCATTTTGGGCGCTGTCGTCACTGCCGCCATCACCATCAGCCTCCTCCGCGCCGACTCCACCCACCGCTGGCCTCCGCAGGCAGCTCCTGCCGTCACCAGGGTCCAGCGGAGTCTCGCCAAGGGTGCCAAATGGCCATTGCCACCGTGCACCGCCATCCCTCCGGCAGCCTCCGACGGATGCAGGGTCGGCTGTCACGGAGCTCCAGGCCTATCTCGCCATCTTACACCCCGCCAGCACCGCCCGTCTCACTTCAAGCTGTTCCGGAGAGCCAAGCCATAAACTGCTCTCCCAAAGGATCTTCCGGAGCCAAAATGCTCCCAACGAATCGGCGAATCAGCCCTCTCACCACGCCATGGGCCATAGATGGACAATCTGGCCCTAAGGACCCCCTAATCGCCAGGGCATCACCCCTGCAAAACCGGAGCTCCGTCGAGAGTTGCCATCTTGGGCATGCGCAATTATCAGGGGAATACCAGATCACATAGATCCAGTGTAAAAGTAAGGAAGCTGGACTAGAATCAGGAAGACTCACTTATGGAAGTTAGAGTTTTCTTGAAACAGTCACTAACCTTCAGCCTTGGGAATGAAGAGAAGGTATAATGTATGTTGTCTTGAGTTCCTTGGGGGAAAGTGTAATCTAAAACTACATAAGAGCAACAAGAGTAACCATGACAATGTAACATTGTGAAAAAGAGAATCTTTTGCTACCTTATATATGTGTTAATAGGTTTTTCATAGATATGTTTGAAGACGTTTGTTAAAACTGAGATTCACACCATCAAATTATAGGAGGTCATGATAAAACATTTCACATTTTACGTTTAGCCTTTTGAAAGAACATGAGACCCTGGGTGGGACATACTTCCTGAATTCCAAATGTTTCAATATTTCATAGATTAAAATTATATAGTATACAAATGCCATCAGCTAATTCTTACTTTCATTAAGTTTTGTTTTGATATAACTAAAGTCTCTAGTATTTTTCAAATTGGATTAATGGATTTAAGATTTTTAATCTGTAAAAGTATCCTGGATGAGTCAGGTGGTATGGAAAAAAATTAAAATAGCTAGCAGTACATAGTTACAATGGCTTCATGTACTTTTTATTTCATTTAATGAAGAAATATCTCTTCATGCTCTAGGAATAAGGAGACTGTACTTGTTACTTCAGAACTGTTTCTTTATCTGTCTACA